>CM073574.1:44959820-47498153 GCA_037074715.1 Magnolia kwangsiensis | reverse complement strand
TGTGTAAAAATGACCGTGAAGTGAAGGGAATTGACCGTGAAATGCATGGAAATGACCATGAATCAACACGGAATCACTGGGAATGACCGTGAAATGCATGGAAATGACCATGAAGTAAAGAGAATTGACCGTGAAATGCGTGGAAATGACCGTGAAGTGAAGGGAATCGACCATGAAATGCATGAAAATGGCCGTGAATCAACACGGAATCGCTAGGACTGACCGTGAAATGCATGAAAATGATGGTGAAGTGAAGCGAATTAACCGTGAAATGCATGGAAATGACCGTGAAGTGAAGGGAATTGAGCGTGAAATGCATGAAAATAACCGTGAAGTGGAACGAATTGATCATGAAATATGTGGAAATGACTGTAAAGTGAAGGGAATTAACCATGAAATGCATGAAAATGATCGTGAATCAACACGGAATTGCCGGGATTGACCATGAAATGCATGAAAATGACGGTGAAGTGAAGCGAATTGACCGTGAGATGCGTGGAAATAACCGTGAAGTGAAGCGAATTGACCGTGAAATGCATGGAAATGACCATGAATCAACACGGAATCGCCGGGAATGACCATGAAATGCATGGAAATGACCATTAAATGGAACGAATTGACCGTGAAATGCATAGAAATGACCGTGAAGTGAAGAAAATTGACTATAAAATGTATGGAAATGACCGTGAATCAACATGGAATCACCGAGATTGACCGTGAAATGTATGAAAATGACGGTGAAGTGAAGCGAATTGACCAGGAAATGCGTGGCAATGACTGTGAAGTGAAGGGAATTGACCGTGAAATGCATGGAAATGACCGTGAATCAACACGAAATTGCGGGGAATGACCATGAAATGCATGAAAATGACCGTGAAGTGGAGCGAATTGACTATGAAATGCGTGGAAATACCGTGAAGTGAAGGGAATTGACCGTGAAGTGCACAAAAATGACCATGAATCTAAATGGAATCGTTGGAATTGATCATGAAATGCATGAAAATGACCGTGAAGTGAAGTTAAGTGACTGTGAAATTCATGAAAATGACCGTGAAGTGAAGGCAATTAACTGTGAAGTGCATGGAAATGACTTTGAATCTAAACGAAATTGCCAGAAATGACCGTGAAATGCAAGGAAATGATCGTGAAGTGAAGTGAATTGACTACGAAGTGAATAAAATGAATGAAATTGACCGCGAGGTGAATGAAATGAATTTTTGACCATCGACCCGTTGGAATATTGAAAAATAACTACGTTGGTTGGCTAAATTAGCTTCTCCTACCCCAAAATCATATGTGGTACCTTAAGTAACTCATTCTAGTTTAGGAGATATGCTTGTTAAATAAATAGACAAAGAAATGAATTAAAAGATAGTAAAATATTTTTATATACTTATATATACATATTTACATGCATTTCACGGTCATTTTCGGCGAATTAATAACTCATTTTTATAAATTAATAACTCATTTTGACCATCAATTCACTTCACTTCACAGTCATTTTCATGCATTTCGCGGTCATTTTTGGTGATTCCGTTTATATTCACAGTCATTTTCATGCACTTCACAGTCAATTTCCTTCACTTCACAGTCATTTCAATGCATTTCACGACGATTCCATTTAGATTCAAGGTCATTTCCATACATTTCACAATCAATTCCAACAATTCCATTTAGATTCACGGTCATTTCCATGCACTTTATGGTCAATTCCCTTCACTTCACGATCATTTCCATGCATTTCACGGTCAATTCGCTTCACTTCACAGTCATTTCCATTCATTTCACGGTCATTTTCGGCAATTCCATTTAAATTCACAGTCATTTCCATACACTTCATGGTCAATTCCCTTTACTTCACGGTCATTCCCACGCATTTCACAGTCAATTCGCTTCACTTCACGGTCATTTCCATTCATTTACATCTTTAGAAAAAAGCCTACAACATTTCACATTTATCAATGCATTCACATCATCTTAGAAAATGAATGCAGGTAGCCTTGAGTAGAATGGAACATGGAAGATGTAATGTGATAGTAGGATGGAGATTTAATGAAGGAAATCGGTGAAAAGAAGGAATAAGGATGGAAGAGATGAGTTTGGACGTGTATTTGAGGGAATAGGGATGACAGAGATGAGTTCAGACGTGTATTTGAGTGTAAGGGAGTGAATGGACTGAAATGCACGGAATTGACCGTGAAGTGAAGGGAATTGACCGTGAAACGCACTGAATTGACCGTGAAGTGAAGAAAATTGACCATGAAATGAATTGAATTGACCTTGAAGTGAAGGGGAATCGCCGAAATTGATCATGAAATGCATGGAATTGACCGTGAAATGAAGGGATTTGACCATAAAATGCACGAAATTGACCGTAAAGTGAAGGGAATTGACTGTGAAATGCACAGAATTGACCATAAAGTGAAGGGAATTGACCGTGAAATGAATTGAATTGACCATAAAGTGAAGGGAAATCGTCGAAATTGACCATGAAATGAAGGGAATTGACCGTGAAATGCACTGAATTGACCGTGAAGTAAAGGAAATTGACCGTGAAATGAATTGAATTGATCATGAAGTGAAGGGGAATCGTCGAAATTGATCGTGAAATGCATGGAATTGACCGTGAAATGAAGAGAATTGACCATGAAATGCACGGAATTGACCATGAAGTGAAGCGAATTGACTGTGAAATGCATAGAAATGACCGTGAAGTGAAGAGAATTGATCATGAAGTGCATGGAAATGACCATGAATCTAAAAGGATTCACCAGAAATGACCGTGAAATGAATGGAAATGACTATGAAGTGAAGCGAATGGACCATGAAATGCGTGGAAATGACCGTGAAGTGAAGAGAAATGACCATGAAGTGCATGGAAATGACTATGAATCTAAACGAAATCGCCGAAAATGATCGTGAAATGAATGGAAATGACCATGAAGTGAAGCGAATTGACCGTGAAATGCATGGAAATGACTGTGAAGTGAAGGGAATATATCATGAAGTGCATGGAAATAAATGTGAATCTAAACGGAATCGCCTAAACGGAATCGCCGAAAATGACCGTGAAATGAATGGAAATGACCGTGAAGTGAAGCGAATTGACGGTGAAATGCATGGAAATGACCGTGAAGTAAAGGGAATTGACCGTGAAGTGCATGGAATTGACCATGAATCTAAACAGAATCGCTGGAATTGATCGTGAAATGCATGAAAATGACCTTGAAGTGAAGTGCAATGACCGTGAAATGCATGGAAATGACCGTGAAGTGAAGGGAATTGACTATGAAGTGCATGAAAATGACCGTGAATCTAAACGAAATTGTCAAAAATGACCGTGAAATGCATGAAAATGATCGTGAAGTGAAGTGAATTGACTGTGAAGTGAATAAAATGAATGAAATTGACCCCGAAGTGAATGAAATGATTTTTAACCATCGACATGGTGAAATCTTGGAAAATAACTATGTTAGTTGACTAAATTAACTTCTCCTACCCCAAAATCATATGTGGTATGGTAACTAACTCATTCTAGTTTAGGCAGAATTTTTTTTTGAATTTTTTTTTTTACAAGGAAAACACTTTTTCCCAAGCCATTTTTTTTTATAAATTTTTTTTTTTGTTGTTATGGAACTTTTGTTGCTTCTGTGGGTCCCATCATAAGGTCTGTGTTATATCCAAACTGTCCATCTATTTGGAGAGCTCATATTAAGGCTTGAGACGAAAAATAAGACAGATCTAACTATCATGTGGACCACAATATATATAAAGGCAGTGGGGAATTGAAATGTATATCATCGAAACCCTTTTAGGAGTTACAGAAGTTTTGGATCATTATGAAATTTGTTTTTCCTCTTCATCTAGGTCTTTGTGACCTTATGAATAGATTGGATGGAAAATAAATGTTACGGTGGGCCCTACATAATTTTTAACGGTAAAAATCAATTTTTTCGCTACTCATGGTGGTGTGGTCCAATTGATTTTTGGGTATGATTTTTTTTTCGTTGATAATGCTCCGAATTGATCTCAAAATATGGATGAACGTTGTGGATATAATAAATACATAACTATAAGGCCCATATAACTTTGATATCTTTTGAACTGTTCGTACAATTCGGAGTTGGAGGAGCGTAAGCGCTTGTCTTCGAGCACCAGGCGATCCGCCTTAGGAAGGAAGGCAAGGGCATTTTCGACCTGAGAAATGGAGCCGTACAGATGAGGCTTATTCTTGAAAGGTAAAAAGCAAGTGGACTTTAAAAGGTGTGGGCCATATATTGGCCGTACAATTGGAAATTCCCCCAGTTTTGCCAATCCACTTCCCTCTTATGAACATGGATTGCCGTGCATTTCTGCATACATCTGACAGCGGAAGAAGGAAATTGAAAGTACCGCCTTAGATCGTTGTAAACTCACTACAGCTAAATGCTGCTTTTCTTCGCGGCGCCTTCTAGCTACCTCCGGTTAATTACCTCGGGCACCGACAGTCCGTCTAACTTTGCTGAGATCGATCCTGTCCATCGATTATGATGGCCTAAAAATCATAATCTCATGGAGAACTTACGTAGGCTAACACAGGCCCACTGCTAAGTTGACATGGTATGCAACTTTAAATTAAAAGGATTTGAAAAATAAGATTTGAAAATAACTTTTTTTCAAAAGATTTTATCTTTCTAAACCAACTCACCGTAGCTAAGTTTCGTTCTGAGTTGAAAAGTTGTTAAGAAAATTAAATTTTTTATATTAAAATCTTTTACTAATTTTTTGATTGGAAATGTCATGGGAGCAACATCGTAAGCGCCGCCACGATCGTAACGAGGTGAAGTGCAATGTATTTTTTATCGGATATTTTTTATTTTTTCTTTATATGTTTTAACTTACTCTTGTACGAGAAAATAAAGAGTCATTGTATATTTAATAATTAATGAGCAAGCATATGCCGATATACATTTATTATGCTGCTTGTATGCACCTTAGGCTCCAACAACTATTTTCTTTAAGAACATCTTATCTTCATTGTAAAATCATCTAGAAATTTTCTCCTATATATTTTTCTTCTATGTTCTTTCTGGGCAAATCAATTCAAGTATTTTTAAGTTTGTGTGATTGTGGTATCAATCCCTAGCAGGGGTGGCTAACATGGAGTGTATGTACTGACATGGGTGTGTACTGACAAGCTAACCCAAAAGAAAAAAAAAAAATTGTGTGATTGTGATCAAGAGTACACTAGATTTAAGCCATTCATCTAGGAGGAGAGTTGTTGTATCCTAGGGGTATACTTGCTAAGACTTAATGCATCAGGGATCGGCTTCCTATGATGACAAACTTGTCTTTTAGACGGCAACAATAATATGTCTTAGCTCTCCAAAATCTTGTCTTATTATTTTTTGTTTATTATTTGTATTTTTTTGTTATATCTCTATATCTTAGAACTAATAATTTAAAGATAGATTTCTCTCTAAAAAATCTTGTCACTATGGCTACCATTGTTGAGACTCCTATAATTTAGATTTTTTATGTGAAGAACTTCAATAGATGGCAGTAAAAAAATGGAGTTTTATCTGATTGCCCTCAAGTTAATTTACATTATCAAAGATTTTTCCTCATTACTTGAATTGAACGAACAAGCAGCATCTTTTGAACTATCGAAATGGAAGAATGATGACTATTTGTACTAGAATCACATTCTAAATGTGATGACTAATAAAAACTATGATATCTATCATCATCTCTTCTCTGTAAAAAAAATGCAATCATCTTGAAAAGAAATTCAAAATGGAGAATGCCAGAACAAAGAAGTATATATTTAGTCATTATATTAATTTTAAAAATCTAATGATAAGTCTATAGTAAATTAGGTGCATAATTTACAGAAGATAGCTTATGAAATCTAGTCTAAAAGTATGTTGATTGATAAAGCTTTCAAAATTGCTGTAAAAAAAAAAAAACTTTCTTTAATTTGCAATGAGTATAAAAACTCTCTAAAGCATAAAAGAAATGACATAAACTTAGAATGATTTCATCATTCACATACTTATATAAGAAGAAAGAGGAACCATGGTAATTAAACATTATCTAGATTTAGAATTTATAACTGAAGCCCACCTTATCGCTAATAATTAGAAGGGTCAAGAACACTAAAGGTTTGGACCACAAAAGAAAAAGTATCCATATGGCCGAAGAAACAATAAAATGTTAGAATTAGGTATTACAGAATTTTCCAACAAAGAACCTCACTATACAATCGATATGAAAATCACGAGAGTAAGATAGCTTACCTATCTGTGATGCCATTATAGAAGAATTCAAACACCGGATAGTAGAATTCAGATGTCGAGTAGTCGAATTCGGATGTTAGGATCTTCCTTTTCTTTAGACTTCCTTATAGAAGATTTGATAAGACTTCTACCTCTGTTGTAGTGTAAGATTAGAGACCCAGCCTTGTTATATAGGTTAAAGGGGTGAAGATTTTGAAACCGATCAAAACTCTTTCCCTAAGGCTCCACACGCATCGAAATCCTAGTTCCGCTAAAACAGTTGTGCGTATCACAACAACAACATTCCACCCCTTACACATATATTCTAAAAGTACCACAATGCAGTGGGGCTCGTTGATCAATAAGGGCCACCTTATAAAGATCTTACATAAAATAGACAAGAATAATGAAAAGAATAAAGAATACTACATATGTGGAAAAAAGAAATACTTTACTAAGGAATACAGATTTTGTAAAGGTGATAAGAAGGAAAAAGACAATGCACATATTATCAAAGAGTTTGTGGGGGTTATCACTGAAGTACTCATTGATTTATGCTTAAATGAGTGGTGGATTAATTCAGATACCACTAATTAAGCATCTTTGTTATAATCGTGACACAATATCCTTCCACGAGAAGGTAGAGAATGCAAGGGGCATTTTTATAGAAAAATCATCTAAAGCAAAGGTCGTGGGCAAGGCGAAGGTGAGCCTGAAGTTTATTATTGGAAATGTGTTGTCTCTTCTTGACATGCTACATGTGTTGGACCTTCAGAAGAATCTTGTCTTTGGTTTTACTCTTGATAAAAATCGGTTTAAGTTGATTTTTAAATCAAAAAAATGTATTATTATTAAGAATGATACTTTTGTTAGGAAAGACAACTGATGGATTATTCAAATTGAGTGTTATAAATGATAATGGTACTAGTTCTTCTGATTACTTGATTAAGTATCTTAATCTGTGGCATGTTAGATTAAGTCATATGAATTATCATTTTAGTAAAAGCATGATTAGTATGCGACTTATTCCTAAAGTAGAAAGGAAAAAATCAAAATGAATGTAAAATATGTGTACAATCTAAGCATTCCAAAAAATCATTCAAAAGAGTTAAAAAGAATAACTAAGTCCTATAATTGATTCACAATGATATATGTGACCTTAAAAATATTATAACTTGTGGAGAAAAGAAATACTTTATAACTTTCATAAATGATTACTCAAGATGTATAATGGTATATCTAATTGGAAGTAAATATGAAGAAAAAGATAGATTTATAGACTTTGTGAATGACATAGAAAATCGATTAAAAAGAATGGTGGAGATTCTTAGATATGATTGAAGTGTAGAACATATTTCTCATGACTTCACATCTTACCGTAAATCAAAATGGATTATATATGAGATAGTTGCACCATATTCATCTCGGCAAAATGAACTAGGTGAAAGGAAAAATAGAAATCTGATAAACGTGGTAAATGTTATGTTTTTTTAGTTCTGATTTGTCATTTAATCCATGGGAAGAAGCCCTTCTTACTGCATGTCATATTCTAAATCGTGTACCTCATAAATATTCTAATAAAACTCATTAATGAATTATGGAAAAACAAACCTCCAAATCTGAAATATTTTAAAGTGTAGGGTGCCTAGTTAAGGTATGGTTACTTTTACCCATGAAAACTAAATTAGAGGATACAAATATTAATTGTATATTTATAAGCTATGCACATTATAACAATGTTTATATATTATTGGTTTTGATATCTCATAATCATATTGATGTCAATTCTATCATTAAATCCTCAGATATCAATTTCTTTGAAAATATATTTTCAGCTAAATCTAAGGATATTTCTTTCACGGAAGTAGTAGATTCAGCTGTAAAGATTGAAGTAGAGAATGACTCGATAGAAAATCCTGTGAAAAAAAAAAAAAAAAAAGAGTAAGAAGGCAAAAGTTGATAATAACTTTAGACTCAACTTTTACACTTTTCTTGTAGAAGATGATCCATCTTCATATGCTGAAGTTATAAGTTCTCTTAATGCAACATTTTGGAAGGAAGTTATTAATAGTGAAATTGACTCTATATTTCACCCTAACACTTGTGAATTGGTAGACCTACCTCCAGGTAGCAAATCCATAGATTGTAAATGATTTTTTAAAATTAAGCTTAGACTAGATGGATTTGTTTAAAAATTCAAGACTGGGCTTGTGGTTAAGGGGTTAGCAAAAGGATTAAATTAAATTTCTTGACACATATTCACCAATCAACAAAATCATAACTATACAAGTATTAATAGTTACTACCTTCATCCATAATCTTGTAATTAACAAAATAGATGTGAAAACCACTTTCTTAAATGGAGAATTAGAAGAAGAGATCGTGTACATTTGTATCAACTTTTCACATCTTCACCTTTAGCATCTATGCCTCCATCCATGGCCACGGTACCCCTCTTACCTCCTATATGTTCAACATCATATGCATCTCCCACTCATGCCTCTCATCTTATACCTCCTTTTTTCTTTTCCACTGTCAGCACTGCCTTCCCCTCCATCAATATTTACATCTACTCATTTTATTTTTATATGTGTACTTGGGCTAAGGATGACATCTCTAAACCAAAGGTGTTTGTCGCTACCAAATACCCATTACCTGCAGTTCTTTAAGTGTCTTTTGTACCAATTAAGCCTATCTGTTATACCTAAACTATCAAATTATCTGAATGACACACTACTATGGCTATTGAGTTTGAGACTTTGTAATGTCAAGGAATCTGGTCCTTGGTTCCACCTAAGCCCAATCAAAATCTAGTTGGTCACAAATGGGTGTACAAAATAAAACAATATACAAATGACATTATTGTAATAACCCTAATTCCTACAATGATTTACACACCTTTGCACTTACTTAAACCCTACAACCTATGTAACTTTATAGAAACTTAAACACATTGTTAATCAGGAGTATCCTCTCCCATCCACATATTGGGTGTATTTGAATTTTGAGGACAAAATTCTTATAAAGGAGGTAGAATGTAATGACTTGAGATTTTAATGCACATGTATACATCTGCATATATGCACACTTGTATCAATCTAAACATTCATGCATAATCATTCCATTTATTCATGCATTT
This sequence comes from Magnolia kwangsiensis, assembly GCA_037074715.1. Taxonomy (NCBI): domain Eukaryota; kingdom Viridiplantae; phylum Streptophyta; class Magnoliopsida; order Magnoliales; family Magnoliaceae; genus Magnolia; species Magnolia kwangsiensis. Next base: position 47,488,754 of record CM073574.1, on the reverse strand, counting down.
ATGCATGTATACGCACATAAAATATGCAAGTTATGATATATGTGATTGATTTATTTAGAATGTATCATTGATTAATAATTGTATAGTTTTAGTATATGTATAGGTATATATATACATGCACTCTCTTTACTCATACATCTAAGATCAACCGTTCATTCATTAAGTAACTTAAATATAACTGTAAAGCATACACTAAATCCTACCATTCATACGCTGATTAGGGTATGCAGTCACCTACTCATCCATCCATTTTTAGGATTATAGTTTAATCATCTAAGCCATTTTATCTGATGATCCATCTATCTGATCAACTAAAAACCCATCTTGTACATATCTAAATATGAAAGTAACCATACATTAACTTGTATAAAAGATTAAATTCTTAATCATTTGATTATTTCATATATTTTATCATTCAACCGTGCATTATACTTGATCCGCCAATTGGGCCACCCAAAAATTAAACAAAACTCACTGAGAAAATTCTCACATTTGTCTTGACAAATTTTATGGAGTATTTCTTACATTGAAATATGATTTGACAAGTTTTAAAGGTCTATAAGCCATATATTTTAGTGGTAAACTAATAATTTTAAAAGAGAAAACCATTCATACATCCATATGTACAACCATAAATCTGGCATTCTATATTTCGTAATCGGGTAATCCATTCATAAAATCAACCGTACATCTACCTCTATGCTCATTGAGGTATCGCATGGTCCACTTAAAATCTTATTTTCAAAACATTCCAACCATCCATTCATGTATAATATAATTCTTTAATGGAGTATGTATTAAACATGTATACCATGTTCATTTAAGTTTTAACATTTTAAATGGTTAATAACATGTACTAATATTATTAATTTTTAATAAAATATAAATATAAATTAATTAGTATTTAAGTTATTGAATTTAGGAATGAAAATGCATGTGACTATCATCAGGGGTCACTAATCTAAACCACCCATCACAATGACCAACCCAACAATTTCAAATTATCCAAGTTTCATTACAAGATTAGCCGACCATCCGTTCGTTAACTTAAACCAACAAAATGAAACTGTTAAATCCATATACAAATCAACACCGTCCAAAAAACTTCTCAATTCGTCATCCACCACAAAAATTCATCCATCAATTTGATCCATCAACCCACCCACCTAATTAACCATCCATTGTACATTAATCACTTTACATGTATGCCTAAGTGTACACTACTCACACATGCACAACCATGCACATGCACAGTCATGCACATGCACAACCACACACCATATGCATCATACACACGTGATGCATTTTATTTTATTTTTTGTATTAAATGAAATTAAAGAAGTGGGTGTTTCACTTACACAAAATATCATTTAAAGATAACCATTTTATTTTATTTTAAAATTTTTTTCACATGTGTATATTGCGTATGGTGGGACCTTCATATTATAAATAGGGTGGTGTACGCAGAAGAAGGAAAAATGTGAGAAAAAGATAATAAAACAAAAATTAAATGAAAGAAAAAAAAGGCATTGTGAAGCTTTTGTCTGGGTGGGTGATCCATCTATAACCCGAAATTTTTATAATTGTTGTTATTAATTTATTATTATTATAGTTAATTGCTTTTAAATTGAAATTTGAAGGAAATTATTGTTTATTGTTGATATTTTTTATAACATCCCGAAAATCGGGGGTCAGGTAGAAACCCAACTCCCGAGTTTCAAAATGTTATTTATGCAACATAGATAATGTTAAATGCATGTTGTCTGTAAAAAGGCATTAAACAAGATTGGGATTAAGCCAAAACAGCATATCATACTCTAGAGACAGTTAAATTAGTAAGCGGAAGACTGTGATACATACGTAGAATATATAATTGATTGTAAGTCTACAGAGTGTAAACATGTTACCAGGCTAAACATATACATGTATACCTCAAAACAGAAGGAAAGAATATACATGAGTGCTCTGAAAATATAAAATGACAAGTGTCATGGCATCTAATCAACCTCCCTTTAATCCCGTCGACCAGAACACGCATAAAGGAGGGATCATCCTCCTCATCATCAAGTCCGGCTCCGCCTCGCAGGCCGCGCCATCATCTGCAATCATAAAAGGGTCTGGTGGGTGTCCGGAACACCGTCCCGTAACGTGGGAGTGAGTAATTAACTCAGTGGAATAATAGAGCAAAGATTAGCATGTTCTCAAATCAATCACGCGATAATAGTAAAGCAATAAATCAAACATTCCTAATACTGTTGTTAATGCAATATGACATGACATGATGGATGCCCTCACCGACGATCTCCCTCATACGACACCATCTTACGCCCGCGGCATGCTTTCTTTCCACAGTGCTCCACATCTTCCAGGCACATGCAATGTGATGGTGATATGATTACCAAGTAGTTATTAGTCCTTTTCATACAGCAGGATTGAAAAACTAAGGTACCTTCCTTATATCAATCCCAACACAGATCCTGTCTAGGGTCGTCACTCCTAGTAATCTCATACGATGTTATATTTGTAGGTCGCTACAAGAATTGTCAGGGCTGTTGCTCGCACTCGTTGCACCGCTCCCCCATCACCTTATCAATACAGGCCTAATTATCCTTAAGACTACATCAGGACTCGTCGCTCCCATGCGGTGTCAGGATAAACTCAAGGTCAGTACAAAGGGCTCGTCACCTGATAAGTGTAGGCCGACAGCAAGAATTTAGTGTCTCATACCACCATAATCTGCTCAGAGTAGGGTGCTCACTGGTCACTACGGGGAGGTTTGTGGCCCCAGCGTAGGCCAAACAGATATGCACGCATTCCTAGTATCCTAAGGTGACAAAAAGTCATGTCAATCATTTTAACAAAATATGAATGTTTACCGTATTTCCTACAAATGACTAAAATGCCCTAAATCTCATATTTTTTGTCTGCTTACGAAACAGGAAACGGACAGCATGTTGTACATGTCAAACGGTGTTGCCGTCGATAATCTACTATTAAACGACATTGAAAGCCTTGAAAACAGCTAATCAAAGTGTCTAAAATCCGCACCTTTCACTTTATATGTGTATCGTTCCGAACGGAGCGTATACGCTTCGTCTACGGCGATTAGACAACCTAATACACAAGCTACATAAGCTACATCGCTAATGGAATCGACGGAATGCTAAATCAGCAAATGATTAGGATTTTCCTTACCCAGAAATGTGACGGAATCACCGAGAAAGCGATTGGGATACGTTGCTTAAGCACGTGTAGCAGTTGGTGCAGGTGGCAGGAAGATCTCTCCTACCTTCTCTCATAAAATCTCACTTTCTCTCTCACTCTTGCTAGTGTTTCTAGTAAATTCGGATGAGTGAGAGAAGTGAGGGTTTAAACCTCTTTTATAACCTAAAACCTTTCCAAATTAGGCTTGGGAACAATGTTTACTTGAGGGGTAACCAAATCGGGACTGTTTCGGTCTAAAAAGGCATTTCGGGAGGTCCACTGGCCAAACGCGGTCGGACTTAAGCTCATGCATACTGGATCTAGCACACATCAAGTTTTCAGTCCGGCAGAGTTCGCAGATCGCACGTGGCAGTCCAATTTCAGTTCAACGGTCATCGCACCTAGATCAGGTCTACAAGTCTCATGATATGAAAGAGAAATTTTTCCTGATCCGAGGGTGTAATTTGGCTGAATTCTGACGGTCAGAACGCTTAATAATAATGCGCCAAGTCATGTGCCAGATTTGGATTAAATTTTTCAAATCTAACCCTATTCTCACTCTCTTCACTCCAGGCTCAATGAAATAGCCTCTGAACGTCGGTTGGCCTTGATTTTTGAAACGGTTGTCAAGTCCAGCTAAGCGGTCATAACGGTCTAAGATTGTACGTATCGAACTTTCGACGCGCGGTCTAAATCCAATACAAAGTTTTAAAGAGTTCCTAAGAGCAAACGGGTTTAGAGTTTGATCCAAGGTTTTAAGATATTATAGCATCATTGGTTCTACAAGTTTTGAGTCTTGTAGAACATATTTAAAGCGATTAAGGACAATTTCACAGCTACTCCAGCGTAGGGCTAGCTAACTTATGCTTGGTTTCTAAAGGAATTAATCATAAGTGATTTCTTTGGCTATGGAATTAGGTTCTGAGCGGTTACCAAGGTGTTTTGGTTGACCCATTGCCTAAGGACGTCTAATCCCAGGTTGACAAAAATCCGGGGTGTTACATTTTTATTCATGAAATATTTGGAGAAAAAATGTTTAATAATTTTATATATATATATATATATATATATATATATATATATATATATATATAATATTTTTAAACTACTGAATTTAATACAAAATAATTTTAGAGTATTATAATTATGTAAGAATTAAATTTATTTTTAAAAAAAAAAAATCCAAGTCACATTTTTAATTAATTCATTTTGACGTAAATCTTTAGATTGACTCAAGTTATAAATTTTGAAAAAAAATTGGAAATAATATACCATAATAATTCATACTAATTAAAATAATGATATATATAATATATGATAAATTTTGATAATAACTAAAGTTCAAATTTAATAATTTAATATAACTTATTAGAATTAAATATAAATTGAGTACAATTTCAATTTGAGAAAACTGATATATAATTAAATAATGTAAATTTAAATTTAATTTAACATTGATTAATTTACTTGTTCATTGGTAATTTAATTTGTTTATGAATTTTAAGATTTATAGAATAAATTTTGATTAAGTAAATTTAATTCTAAATAATAATAATTAATTCAAAATTTTGACATTTGATAAATTAAATTTTAGATATTAGAAATTAGTTATTAATATAGATTTTCTATCTATATAGCTACTTAACCTTAATAAAATAAAAATTCAACTTTTATGATTAAAAAAAAAGAATCCAATTAATATGTTTAGAATAAATCTTTTTTATAATTATTCAAAAGGAAGCAGAAAAATTATATTAAAAAAATAGTCAGATTTTATTCATATATTACTAAATTAATTAAATTAGAATTATTTAATTTAAATCATACATTAAATTATTTGAATTAATTTGAAATTTAACATGGTTACTTTTAAAAGTTTCTACGCCTTACTGATTTACAATTCCATAAAGAAACTTTAATTTGAATTTAAATAAATTTTTAATTTTGATAAATTAATTATTATGTTATATTAAAAATTAATTCTAAATTTATAATTGAAGATTTTAATTATTTAATTACAATAATTATTAAGTTAATAGTATTGAACTTTACAACGACTTCTATACATAATTTGAGAATAACAAAGAATATATGATGTAACTATGTAGTTTATAACTAATCTGTAGTAAGTTATATATTTAGTTATTTTTATTTGAATCGATGATAGATACTCAGATCGTGTGCATATTTATTTTTAATTAAGAATGAAGGTTGAAATGCGGGTGCGTTGCCTTGAAAATGTCCCTAAAAGGCATAAGCAGGTAGGGCGATTGTGTCACTTGGGTGAAAGTCCTTAAAGCCAGTAAGTAAGGTGATTGTGTCCCTTGGGTGGAAGACCCTAAAGCCAGCAAATAGGGTAATCGTGTCCCTTGGGTGAAAGACCCTATAACCCACTGGATCTTTTGGAGTTTCCTTTGTATATGACGTATGAGTACAATTGTGTACGTGAACATACACCAAAAGTACAACTGGAGTAATAGTCTGACCAGCTAACATATAAATAGGTCCCTCACCTCAAGGTACTAGTGCATGGGCATTAATGCAACATGACCATCCACTTGGGTACGGTGTTGTAAAGATGATGGTTATTTAATTTTGTTATTTATAAAATTCATTGAAAGTTTGACATTCGGGTCATCATTTTAATTCCAATGTTGCATTCTCTTTTAACATTCAATACTTTAATTTATGTTTTAAGCTTAAAAAAATTATTATCATTATTTGTACATTTTATATAATTATACAAATTTCATATTTGAATCAGATACAATCCCACGAGCTATTATGCTTACACCCATATTAACAGTGTTTCAAGGCTTAGAGATTAGTCAAGGGCGAAGCGAAACGACGATCTTACCATCCGTCTAGTTATAGTGATATTTTGTATTTGTGATTTTTAAAAAAAAGTATAGTGAAAAAAAACTCAAAAGTGAGTCTAAATATTGTATTGGATGAATATTTGATTTATTGTAATGTTGTTTTTATTAAATTTGTGGTTGAAAATATTTAAAAATTTAATCACTACTTGGAATTCGGAGTCGGGTCTGGCCAACTCGGGCCCTGAATTTCGGGGTGTGACAATTATTGAGTGTTATAAAGTGCATCTCGTCGCCAAATGTTTCCATCAACAACCAGAAATTGATTATGGTGAGACCTTCAGTCTGGTGGTTGAGTATGCGATTTAGAATGCCTTTTTATGTGGGGTACTCGCAGAGGAGGTTTCTATGGCCCAACCCCAAGGGTTTGTTGATCCTTTTCACTCAACTCATGTTTGTAAGCTTGATAAAGCTCTTTATGGACTCAAGCAGGCTCCTCGTCCCTAATATCTTTATCTCACAACTTATCTCCAAGGACTTGGTTTTGTTGCCTTCACTATGGATTCGTCACTTTTTATTTATTGTAATTAAGGGGACTTAACCATCTTCTCATATATGTCGATGACACATCATTACGAGCACTCACAATGTAGCCCTTTTCGTTTTATTCTTTGATCTTCATTGGCTATTTGCAACAAGGGATTTGGACCCTCTTTATTATTTTCTTAGCATTGAGACACATCATACATCCATTAATTTATATCTCACTTAATCTAAGTATGTAACATCCCCTTTTTAACAAACAAAAAGTATTCCCAATAGTCCCACTATTTCCTTTGGTGTAGCCTACTTTAGCCTTGAATCTACATCATTTCTTAGTGTCTTAACATCATCCAACAAGATAGATGGTCGGTGTAGATTTTTATTAAAAATATTCAGTGGGGCCCTCTGCTCACTAATTAAAAAAGAAAACGAAAAAAAATCAGTGACGTGCATAAGCTTATCACCACGTTAACAACCACCTCCTGCTTCTCTCTCTCCCTCCTTCTTCGTCTCGATTTGTGTTGCACCTCAACCCACCTGTGCACGACCATCCATCATGTTGGGACCCTTTGGGCCGATCCACACCGCTCATCAGTCCTTAGCCTTCAAAAAATCTCAACCGTTGAAATCTTCATTATTTCTTATTTTACGGCTCACCTGAATCACAAATCCGCATCATTTTAAATAAACATGATCCATTATCATCTACCAAACCCAATGAATGGAGTAGATTTCACTCAAACATTACTTAGGACCTAATTTAGCATTGCCATCAATTGCACTACACGTCCGCATGTAATCTGCTAACTATGTCCTTATAAAAATCAAAACTCCCAGCACTCGCACGTCTCCTTGCTCCTTGTCACTTCCCATTTCACCATCCATCAGTTACAGTGCCCAACTAAAAAATCTAAGCCATTCACCAACCAGTAGGAAGGCCTTCAATGACTAACTTTCATCTTTATTGTTCCTTGTCATGTGGCCCACCTAGTTGCAAATCTACTTCATTCTTCACCTAACACCTTATCTCAACCAGATGAATCCATTAAATGGATTTGATCCCTCATAAGCATTCTAGCAGACCCCACCTAACATTGCCATGCCTGCACAAAACTCATCAACATGATGTTACACCCCCGAAATCTTCTCCTTCATCTTCTATTCCGGACACCTACCACATGACTCCTTATGCAACTCGACTCCAAACCTCCTTAAAACACTCAAATTTGTCTAGAGATTATTTAAGGGCCTGTTTGATTTTTCAGCTCAACTGTAATTACCATGTAAATGACTAATAATTATTTACCTAGGTAATTACCACATCTTTCCCAATGCAGATGTGACAACTTTCTTTACAAAATCAATGTGGGGCCCACCATAATGTTTGTGACGTATCCACACCGCACATTTGTTATGCCAGCTAAATTTAGTGCAGTAGCAAAAAAGTGGGGCAGATCCAAAGCTCAAGTGGTCCACACCACAGGAAATAGCGGGAATAAAACGTCTACCATTAAAAACTTTTTGGGGCCCTTAAAAGTTTTGGATAAAGCTGATATTTGTGTTTTCCCCTTATCCATATTTGTGTGACCTTATGAACGGATTAGATGATGAAAAAATCCTCAATGTGCGCCTAGAGAAGGAAATAACTTTCAACGGTAGACAAATTAAAGCCACTGTTTCCTTTCGTATGGGCCATTTTAGTGTTGGATCTGCCTCATTTTTTGGCTCATGCCCCAAAATGTTCTAATAAAATAGATGGATGGTGTGGATATATCATATACATTACTGTGGGGTCCACAGATTTAAGTCAACACTTTTGTATCGATTTTCGAGGTGGAATTACTCTCACCTTTTCAAATGAGGTGAAAAAGTAATAATTAATTAGTCACTGGGATTTACATGTATCAAGGAAAATCAAATAGGCCCTAAGAAGAAATCCTAAGATTGGGAGAGATTGAAAAACAATGAAGAGAAAAAGACCAATGAGAGAAGAAAGAAGAAAGATACACAAAGAGTGGAGCCATTCCCAAGTTGAACCACTGTGTTGCCCCCACGTCTGTCTCCGAACTAGGAACTTGGGAAAAGAAGACAAAAAAGAGAGTGAGAGAGAGAAAACAGGAAGGATCAAAATAGAGAGAGAGAGTGTGTGTGTGTGTGAGAGAGAGAGAGAGATCGCAGAGACAGGTTGTTAGGAAGTGACGAGTTTGCACACCGGGTCAAGCAATCTATTATTGAGTCTCACCGTTGTTTTGTCGAGTTCAGATGGCCTTCCAATTCGGTTATTCTTCTTAGCATCCTAGGTGAGTAATTCATGTTATTCGTTTTATCGAATGGAACTCCAAACCTTACCAATTGCATTTGTGTGCTATCCGACTATTTGTACCTTGACTTAGTGAGTCAGTCTGTTATTTTTGCACAGATTGGTTTACGAACTAAGAACTCTAACGCCCCAGATCATTGATCATATTTGAATCCTAGGAACCATCAAGAATAGGTCTATAGTTGCCAAGCAATATTTATAATGAATTGTGTATATGTTGTATAGTTCATTAAAACCACTTAGAAGATCCAAACCTTCACAAATTACTAGCAATCACAACCAGACGTGGGATTCTTTCACATCAGAATATCTATTCACAAATCAAGTAGGTGATCTCTCTCTACTTGTGATCTCCATATTAATATCATATACTCATATATATTGTGTTGTTTCTTTTTATTTCATCGCTATGGTTGTATATATTTTATATGTTTGGCATGTATTTCCATTTCCTTATATGATGTGAATTAAATGCTAATTCCAATTGTGTCAGAATATAGTTTATCTATGCTTGCTAGTGGTAGATACATTTATTTAAATTGTTAAATGGTATTATTGTTTTTCCTTTAAATTGTTGATTTTGATTTCCATATCATGGTATGCCATACTTATTTAGTAATGGGTTGTTATGAGATTTTCGTTTCTATAACACCCTGAATTTTCAGGGGCCGTGTAGGAACTCGGCCTCCGAATTCCCGAGTGTCACTTATATCTTAATTATGACGATTTCTACATAAATTAGTTTAAATGAGCAATAAAAGAATCGGCTGGAACATAAACCACAACCACAACTAATCAACTGAAATAAACGCGACTAAGAAATACAAGTTTATAAGAATATCAAATGGGTTGCACAAGACATCGCTCGACAAAATTTGTATAAGAAATGCTCAAAGGAAATGGTGTGCTAGATCCCTACTCAATAACCCATAATCAACCCGCACAGTATACGGTGATTTGCCCATAAGCTGAAAGTAAGAAAGCTCCTCTTCCCTATCCATACTCACCTCGCTCGACTCGTCGAGCTCCACCTCACCTGCATCTAGTAAAAGGGTCTAGTTAGTGTTTTAAAACACCGTCGCAGAGTGGGAATGAGTAGCTAACTCAGTGGTTACTATTAGCCTTAAGTTACAACTAGCAACAATTATATGATGAATTTAATGAAAGACACATAATCACAGATCCCTAAATAGTCTTGTTAATGCATATGCATGTATTATGATATGATGCATGATCTCACAACAATACTCTCTCGAGCGACTTCGTCTAACCATCGCTCATGATCAACACTCTCTCATTGCAATCTCAACTGCCGAGTCACCAAATTTTAGCTAACGCGATACATGAATAATGTTAGCCGAGTATTTAGTTAATTTCGTTCATCCAACAGATTGAAAAAACTGGTACACCTCACATATCATTGCCCCTTAACGTGTGAGGCCAGGACCCTAGGATCCTTGATCCCATTGAGTTCTCCATCCCCGATTTCAAGCACATGAGGAGTGCTGAGAAGAGGGATCACTCGCGGTCACTACGGGGAGGCTCGTCACTCCAGCGTAGGCCGACGGCTCGGACACAGTATCCCACTCCACCATGCCTAGCTCTCGAGTCTGTGGATCAGTGTCAAATGGTTATTAATAGGCTTCAGTGGTTGAAGGGTGTTACAGGTTCCATACAGGTGTAAGCAGACGTGGTTAACGAATATAGTTGGTCAGTGAGTGAGCTAGATCGTGCGAGTTTAGACGAGTACGTGATGGATGACATCAAGCACAAGCGACCCATGTAGTCCAACTACTGTCATCCATTCGCATCCCCACTGGTTTAGCTGCAGGATGGTCCTACCAACGGGACTACCTTCTCCCACTTCAGTTCCCTCACCAACCTAGGGGTTTATGTCATTCAATAATATTCCAACAATTTCAGATTCTCCTACTAATACTAGTAAAGTCATGCACTCATACATCACATATAAAAATTCAGATTTTCTACAATGTAACTACTAATAAAAATACGAAATTAATGTGTGTGCGTGTTGAGTGGGGTTACCAACGAGTTCAAGAGCTAAACATCATTTATAATACAAACATACAACAAGGATTAATGTTAGCATAAACATAAAACAAGGATTTATGCAAACACAAACATACAATAAGGATTTTATGCAATCATACATGCCACAAGGAAGGTTATACTAGAATCACATATGAGATATACATGCTACTCCAAATCAAGCCTAATCACGTTTTAGAACAAATAACCCACACTTACCCATTTCATGAGATTTAGGGGGACCTATCATGTAGGGTCTTAGCTAGGTTCCTCTAGATTACTTAAGCACATCATCCTAACATTTATAATCATTAAACTCATCATAGAATTGGTGCTAGGCCACCTAAGGATAATAGTCTACACCTTGTAACGAACCGCTCGATCCACGATTCTTGTAGGGTTATGGTGTTAGGAAATCATTATTGAAATTCTTAAATAAGCATACAAGCTTGTTAGAATTGAAAGAAATTTAACCTACAGACATAACTTCATACTTACCTTCAATCATCGTCGAATCGACACCAATGAAGGACGATATTGCTATAGAGGAGATGAGAGGATGAAGGTGTACAAACCCTCATGCTTCCAAGCTTTCCCTCTCTCTTTCTCCTCTTTTCTCCTCTTTCTCTCTTTTTCCCTTTCTTTCTTCTAGAAAAAATTCGTATGGGGAGAGGGGATGCCCAAATGAGGCCCTTTTATAATGTCAGATTTGGTGTAAATGGCTCCAAGGATTGGGTTTTTACTATACTAGCCCTATGGGAGGATTTTTCTAGTCTGTAGGGCCTACTACGGGGTGTACATATTGATATACACCATAGGTTCATTAGCCCCAATGAAGATTTACATATGGACATGTTCGGCCCGCCATTTGGATGCGCCGATCGACAGATATGATTAAAAGTCTGTTCAATGGTCACCGATGATTGATTGGGGCCGCAGTTATATGGATATGAGTAGAAAAATATCCTTACTCCATGTGTGAAGTTTAGTCATAAACCGACAGTTCGAAATCTTCAACCTTGCATAAGAGTGGACGACCTAATTCACATAAGTTTCTGTTTCTTCCTTTAGTGTATTTGTACTTCTCATGCACTCGTCCTTTGGTTTAAGTTGAGCAGTTTTGGACAGTACCCTAGTCCGACTCCCGCGATGGACGTTAAGCCCAGTAAGATGGAAATTCTTCTATAGTTTTGGAACTAGTGACCCACTAATGAGCGGTCTAGAGCTTATTCGAAAAATCGGAGTATTTTTGGAATGAATTAGATATTAAGATTTCTCGTGGGCAATGATTAACATTTGGATTAACTATGTTCATAGTGTGGCCTATTTATAACTAGTGAAAGTGGAAATTTGGTCATAATTACTCTAAACCGTTGGTTTTAGGTTAAAAGAGTAATAGAGTTGATTTTGTCTATTAGTTAAGATTTGGGCCTTATCTGACTCGGCTTCGGTTAGATCTTTAATTTAGTTATGATTGTCTTGATTAGTTAGCAATGAGTCGGTCAAATTTGAACGCTATGTGAGTAAATCATGGGGCTAAACTTGATGTTTAAGTGATCGGACAGATTCGTTGGCTTTATACGGTTGATTAATCAGACTTGTGCAGTTCTTTACTAGTACCACCCATGTATAAACTAACATTGAGTGCTAATGGTCAGTAAGTGATAATATTAGTTAATTACATTAAAAAAAATTTTAAGAATTTTTGAAAATCCTAAACAGTAAAAATTCAGGACGTTACAGTTTCATATTGCCAAGTTATATTACATAGGTGCTCTACCTTGAGTAATTTTCTAAAAAATACACACATAGGTGCTCTGCCTGGTGTCACTCTCAAAAGATCGGCACGGGTGCTCTGCCCTAGGTAATTTCCTAAAAGATACACACACGAGTGCGCTGCCCTAAATTAACTCTTAAAAGATATTACATGGTGCTTTGTGCATGGTTGTTTCCTAAAAGATATCACGCAGTGATCTGCCTAAGGTCATTTTTTAAAAGTTTGTCATGGGTAATTACTTTCAAGTTATGTAAAGACAATTATTTTGGTTCCTTTCGAATTTATGTCTTTTGTAGTATATGTCTTAAATTGAATTTGATCTGTAAATTATTAAGTTCTTTTGATATTGATTTATGATCAATGTTTTAAAATGTGTTAGGTAGTAATGTGTAAATCTCGACTTGGGATAGAAGTAATCCTACGAGTCACCATCGCACTCACAACCAACTAGATTGTTTTATAGGGTTTGAGTGTGAGGAGCCAGCAGGACAACATGAAGATTTTTTTTTTACTATTATTATTAAATGAATTTCAATGTATTTGTTATTAGGTTGGTGGAAATTGAGTTTTTAATGTAATAAAGTTTACTTAAAATTGGATGATTAAAATAGTAGACAATTCAATTAATGAGAATGAATTACCATTTATTTATTTCTAGTTGGTCTCTGATTACCTATGCAATTGAATGGTAATTATGTTATGGGAATTGAAAGTTGCCATATTATAACCTTATGCTTCCAGGTTTTGAATTTAGGCTCGGCCAACTCGAGCTTCGAATTTAGGGACGTGACAGATTGGTATGGGAGCCAGTTTATAGATTCCAACTGAGGACTTACGGTAGTCTTTCAAATTAGAGACTCAAACATAGGATTCTTTATTTTTTTAATGAAAAGAAAAAAATAAAAATATGAACTTAAGAACCCCTTTGTATATATATGACATCAAATATGTTCTTATTTAGGCTATAAATTGATTTAACAGCTCAATTTTGGACTCTTGAATAATTTTTAGAAAATTTTAATTGCTACTTCGTTGTGGGTAGCAATAGTCAACAGAAAATAATTTTTTTCAAAAATCATAACTAAATAATTACAACTCCAATTGAGGTGATTTAAAACCCAGATCGTACACGGATAAGTTTAATTTCATAGAAAAATAATTAGAAATTATAATTCCATACTTTTGATTTATCAATTTTGGGTTGTTCTTAAATTGTCCAAAATTTGTTCGATTCTAAATAGCTCTCACTTTCCGAATTTTATCATTTTCTGTAGACATTGGATGGTGCTGAAAATTTACATTGTGATATCAAACTTATAGATGTTTCTTTTAAAAAAAAGGAGATAGATAAAAGTACCTATAAGTCCTTTAATTAATAGTGAGAACAGCTACTTCAGAACCTAAATTCTCTGCACATGAACCTTAATATATATTTCAACTTAAATTCTCTTGAAGTTCCATGTATAACTCTTTCAGACCATCTAATCTTCTTTTTAATATGATAAAATCTTTTCAATTGATCATAAATTATACTTGTAAATGATATATACAAGTCACAGTGATTCATTAGGAACCCTTGGACCGATGCACTTGGGAGCAGATTTCTTACGAGTAGAATAGTTAAGGCCCTAGACAATCCTACCACCTTGGTAGCTTGTCAGAAAAACTTTAAATTGGACATAACATTCAACCAAACCAACATCCACGCCATTCTCACCCTACTCTGAAAAGCCTGCTACAATTGAGAATTTGAAAACTATGTTGCATGCCATGCCTGATCATCTCACCCTAAGTCCTAGCACAATTGTCGTCTCCACATCCTAGAAACTGCTGCATTCATAGACTCGAGGGACACTCGAGCCTTCAAGTCAACAACCGTCTCAGCTTCGCCAACCACAGAGTCAAGGATCATTGCTCCAACAAGTCTATGGATCGGACCATCTCCACAACTTACGCTGCAATCTACGTACTAACAATTCACACTGTACTCTGCAACACTAGCATCACCCAGAGATCATCTCCGCTGAGGCGCTGCAGTCGTAATTGAGAACATGACAACAAGAACTATCCTCGAGACATCTTAGAAGCCACCTCAACATTTGCATCTATATGTTAGATCTCTCCAGCATCAACAACAAAGCCTAGAAGGACAGGTGCCAGAACCTCAGATTCACATGCACACCTACGCCATAACACCATCCTCAAACAACGTGATTCAACCTTACATGGACACCCCTCAATAATATGAAAATCCATCTTGAGGTTATGACGACCTAACACCACTATAGAGTGATGAGATGCAGAATTGCAATGTCACTACCTTATAATACAGGGACTCAACACACCAGCAAATAATGCTCCATAGTTAGATGCCCAAGCTCCAAAATAGATTAGTGAACTTAGGTTAGGTAAAGAGTCAGAAGCTGATGAAGAAAGAATCTAGGATTTAGAACAAGATCACACCAACCATCACACAATGGACTAAGGATCAAAGAACAACATAGACTACCTATACTGGCTACCACAACATTCAGATTCTCAATCTCAATGTTCAGAGACCCAATTGCAGCACTGGGATTCTCCCCAACCATGTCAACTACCTCAGTAAATAAATCATAACAAGACCTTTTGCAGTAACTTTCTCAACTACACCAAGGATCGCCACGACAAATTTGACAACTGCATCAATTACCTCCACTGTGCTCACAGCAAACAAGACCCCAAACAGACTCTACTCAGTAATAACAACCTCAACCAGGAGAGCACCATCTCATTTGTAAACTCAAAGAAAAAGAAACAAGCTTCACACATGAATACGTAAGCCACCACCTAATGGAACGTCGTAATTAAAGGAAAATGACAACGCAATGCCATGCCATCACAAATGCATCATGCGACCTTAGTATAGACATTAGTGTAGTAAATTTTGGAGGAAGGAATTTTTGCTAAGGGGGGTAGAATGTAACATCCATTTTTTTTTAAAATGGAAGATATTCCCAATAGTCCCACTATTTCCTCTGGTGTGGTTGACGTTACTCTTAAATCTATCTTGTTTCTTGGCCCATGTCTTAACATCATCTAGCAAGATAGATGAATGGCGTAGATTTTTCTTAAACATATTCGGTGGGGCCCACTGCTTAAAAAAAAGAAAAAAAAATCAATGACGTGCATAGGCACATCACCACATTAACAACCACCTTCCACTTCTCTAGCTCTCTCTCCCTCCTTCTTCTGCCCAATTTGTGTTGCATCTCAACCCACCTGTGCATGACCATCCATCATGTTGGGATCCTTTGGGCCGATCCACACCGCTCATCAGTCCCTGGCCTTCAATAAATCTCAACCGTTGGCATTTTCACTATTTCTTATTTTACGACCCACCTAAATCATGGATCTGACTCATTTTAAATAAACATGATCCATTATCATCTACCAAACCTAATGAACGAAGTAGATTTCTTTCAAACAATACTGAGGACCTCATTTAAAACTGCCATCAGTTGCACGTCCTCATGTAATCCGTTAACCATGTCCTTGTAAAAATCAAAACTCCCAGAGCACTCATACATCTCCCCACTCCTTCTTACTTCCCATCTCATCATCCATTAGTTACGGTGCCCAATTGAGAAATACAAGCTATTCACCAACCAGTAGGAAGGCCTTCAATGGCCAACCTTCATCTTTGTCATTCCTTGTCATGTGGCCCACTTAGTTGTAAATCTACTTCATTCTTCATCCAACACCTTATCTCAACCTGATGAATCCATTAGGTGGATTTGATCCCTCATAAGCATTTCAGTGGACCCCACCTAGCATTGCCATGCCTACGTAAAACTCATCAATATGATGTTACACCCTTGAAATCTTCTCCTTCATCTTCTATTACAAACACCTACCACATGACTCCTTATGTCACTCGACTCCGAACCTCCATAAAACGCTCGCTTTCATCTAGAGATTGTTTAATAAGAAATCCTAATATTGGGAGAGATTAGAAAACTATGAAAAGAAAAAGACTAACGCGAGAAGAAAGAAGAAAGATACACACAGTGTGGAGCCGTTCCCAAGTTGAACCATTGAGTTGCCCCCACAACTATCGCTGACCTGGGAAGAGAAAATAGGAAGAATCAAAATAGAGAGAGAGAGAGAGAGAGAGAGAGAGAGAGAGAGAGAGAGAGAGAGAGAGAGAGAGAGAGAGAGAGAGAGAGAGAGAGAGAAGTTGTTAGGAAGTGATGAGTTCACCCACTGGGGCAAGCAATCATTGTTAAGTCTCGCCATTGTTTTGTCGAGTTTGGGATGTTCTTCCACTTCAATTATTCCTCTTAGCATCCCAGGTGAGTAATTAATTTTATCCATCTGATTGAATGGAGCTCTTGACCTTACCAATTACATTCATGTGCAATTCGACTGTTTGCACCCTCACTCAGTGAGTCAGTCCGTTATTTTCCCACAGATTGGTTTATGAACTAAGAACTCTAATGCCAAAGATCATGTATCATAATTGAATCCCAAGAACCATCAAGAATAAGTCCATACTTAGCCAAACAATATTTATAATGAATTGTGTATATGTTGCGTGGTTCATTAAAACCACTTAGAAGATCCAGACCTCCACAAATTGCTAGCAATTACAACCAAATGTGGGATTCTTTCACATCAGAATATCTATTCACAAATCAAGTAGGATATATATATATATATATATATATATATATATATATATATATATATATATATATATATATATATATATATATATATATATATTGTGTTGTTTCTTTTTATTTCATCATTATGGTTGTATAGATTTTATATGTGTGGTATGTATTTTCATTTCCTTACATGATGTGAATTAAATGTTAATTTCAATTGTGTCAAAATATTTTTTTTCTATGCTTGCTACTAATAGATACATTTATTTAAATTGTAAATGACATTATTGTTTTTCCTTTTAATTGTTGGTGTTGATTTCCACATGATCGTGTGCCACACTTATTCAGTATTGGGTTGTGAGATTTTCATTTCATATTGCCAAGTTATATTACATGAGTGCTCTGCCTTGGGTACTTTCCTAAAAAATACACGCACGGGTGCTTTGGTCGGGGTCACTCTAGAAAGATCGGCATGAGTGCTCTACCCTAGGTAATTCCTTAAAAGATACACATACAGGTGCACTGCCCTTGATTAACTCTTGAAAGATATTAAATGGTGCTTTGCACTGGGTCGTTCCATAAAAGATATCATGCGGTGATCTGCCTAGGGTCATTTCTTAAAAGTTTGTTGTAGGTAATTACTCTCAAGTTACGTAAAGATAATTATTTTAGCTCCTTTCAAATTTATGCCTTTTGTAATATATGTCTTAAGTCGAATTTGATATGAGAATTATTATGTTGTTTCGATATTGATTTTTGCTCAATGTATCGAAATGTGTTACGATAGTAACATATAAATCCCAACTTAGGATTGAAGTAACCCTACGAGTCACTATCGCACTTACAACCAAATAGATTGTTTTATAGGGTTTGAGTGTGAGGAGCCAATAGGACTATTGGGTTTTGGACTGCGGAATCACATAGAGATAGATCTAGGATAGCAATCCAAGAGTACCAAGCGAATACAAGAGAATACAAATATTTAATGTGGAAAATCCTTTCAAAAAAAAAACATGGCACAAAGTGACATATCTTCACTATAGAAGTAGAAATTAAGAGAAAAGATTTACCCGATTCAAACAAGCTTGAATCTTACCCTTGCTACACCCTTTGCAAACCTTAGAACCCTTTTAGAAAGCCATAGAATCCCTTAGAATAATACCTCCCAATCTCATTTACACCAATATATATAACTTTAGAAAGAATCCCAAACAAAATCGAAAATAATCATGAACGAAATCGGAAATAAGTCCCGCATTTTTGTAGTTGCGCGAAAAATCTTTACAGAATCTGATTAGATTTAAGACATCAAATACAACAGGGACAACATGAAGGATTGTTTATTTTTTATTTGTTATTATTAAATGAATTTCAATATATTTGTAATTAGGTGGGTGGAAATTAAGTTTTCAATGTAATAAAGTTTACTTAAAGTTGGATGATTGAAATAGTAGGCAATTCCATTAATGAGAATGAATTACTATTTATTTATTTTTAGTTAGTCTTTGATTACCTATGTAATTGAATGAAAATTATGCCTCATGCTTCTCAGATTCAAATTTGGGCTTGGCCAACTCGGGTTCCAATTTTTAGGGAGTGATAAATATTTCTTGGATCTTTTGTGTCGCTCAAAGATAAATGGTGCAAAGTCTTTATGCTCTCCTATGGTGATTAGGTCTAAGCTCTCTTGCTCTGATGGTGATGTTCTTTTATATCCTCATGAATATTGGAGCATTGCGGGCGCTTTACAATATGTCACCATCACTAGGCCTGATATTTCCTTCGCCATCAATTAGGTGTGTCAATTCATGCATGCTCATTGATTTGTAGTTAAAGGGATTCTTTGCTTTCTCAAAGGCACCGTTACACATGGTCTTCATTTTCGGAAAGGTTCTCCTACTCTTTAAACTTATTTTGGTGATGATTGGGCTAGTGATCCAAATGATCGCAGATCCACATTAGGTTTTACTATTTCCTTTATGACAATCCCATTTCTTGGCGGGCTAAGAAGCACTCAACCATTTCGTAATCGAGCATGGAATCTTAATATCGTTCGCTTGCTCATTCTGTTGCCGAACAGTTTTGGCTCCAATGCCATCTCTCTTGCCTCAAATCTTGTCCATGTACGAAGTATGTTGAAGTTGATTACTATTTTATCAGTAAAATGTTACTCTTAGTGATGTTATGGTTCGCATTATTGGCTCTCTTGATTAGATCGTGAATATTTTTATAAAAGGATTAAATTCTGCACCGTTTCAGTTGTTCTTCTTTGCAAAGATAGATACCTCTTCCAACCCTACATGTAAATATAAACATGATCTTGACCATTGATAAGTGGGCCCTACTTGCCTCAAAAATTCACATTGGATGATCTCACCTATCAATCAGAGGAGTTTTGCTAGTGGAGTATGGATATTTGTGTTCTGTGATCTATTTGTAGGGCTACCATTCAGAAAGTTGGCAGCATGCGAGCGGATGTTTAGTTACGTACCCTAGGCCATAAGGCCCACTTGATAGAAAGCACGGATCAAATCAATGTCTGATTTACGGTTCTGAATTAAGGACACAGAGAACTATAGTCAATAGCGAATACAGAATTTTCCTTGGCAATGGAACAGTGATAGCCTCAGCAACCCCACCTCAAGCTGTGCTTAACATGAATTGGTCATGATATTTCTTTCATCATCGTAGATGGATATATGATTTTTTTATTTATTTAAATTCTACATAATCACGAGTTTTAATTAGATGGTAGAGGGGAAAAATCCCTGTATGTTTACAGACAGCTATATAGCCTACCCCAATTAATTGGGACAATGTTTATATGATGACGACGATGATTTACAGACAGCTCGGTGGGACCACAAAACCGCCAGACGTTCCATCAGCGTTCTTGCAGAAAGATTGTGCTGGCCGATTCTGATAAGTAAGCTTCACATCCTGCAAACCAATGGCTTTGCAAGGATTGACCGTACTGCAGTCGAATTTCACCGCCACTTGAGTTGCTGAAGTTCCTTGGATGTTGCTATATTTCACTTGACTGATTCTTATACCGGAATGCTGAAAAAATAAATAAATAATAAAAATCAGAAATGTTGAAAAAAATAATTCTAGTAATGGAAAGGAGAAGGGAAATAAAATAGCAATTTGTATCACTAGCTCGTAATCTAGCCAGCTGATGGGCTCTTAGATATAGCCTGAGCCCAGCCTGGTTATAAACTGGCTTAAATTTTAGGGCTTGTCTTGCCTAACGGGCTCACATGTTTCAGTCCAAGCATGGCCCAAAAGGCATAGGGTTGTAAATGGATACTCGGACCCTAATAGACCTGACTTGATTTTAATGGGTCCAGGTCCCATCTTTTGCACCCATTAAGGAATCGGTTGGGTTCAGGTCTTTTATTAAAGATTTTGAGTCTGTGTAAGAGACCTGGTGAAAGTTGGGTCAGATCTAGTAGGGTCTGGTTAGTTGTTAATAGTTAGTTGTTATTATTATTATTATTATTATTATTGTTTTTTAAATCATAAAATCACACATGTAAAAGGGCCCATTTATACAAGTGGCAAATGTGTGCGTGATCTAATCCATCCATCAGGTGAGCCAAACCATGTAAATGCTCTTTTTTTCCCAAGCCCAACTTGATGATTTCCAAACCCAATTGGATCCGGGTCCAGATAATGGCAGAAGGCCAAGCCCAGCCCAAATAAAAAGCCATGGCAGGATAGACATGGGCGAACCATGGGCCAGTCTTTTGGACTGTGAGCTAGGCCCAAAAGAAGCAAAATAAGAGTAAGTTTCCATATATGCCCTTGAAATGCTTACCTGGCCAGGGCAACCTTTGTTGTGAGGGCAGTAATTTTGGTCGATTATGATGGGGTTTTGGACATTTTTCATGATAGCGTTCTGAAAAACGACGCCTCTGACGAACCCATAGCTGGGCCTTCCCCACGATTTTATCCTCAGTCCGTTCTGGGTTCCCTCAAATACGGTATTTTTTACAGTCACGTTTTGCACCCCTGCTTCTTGGAGGTGCTTCCCAAGGCTTCCGATGCTGCCACAACCATACACATGCGCACGTTAGTATCAAGCCGTCAATGTCATGCATGTTACATACGTTGTTTTTTAATCTTGTTATTATTTCCCGTCCAACTAGTTGTAACCGTCCTATAGTGCAAATGAGCTGAGCTGGAATCCAATCCGTCCATCATATGTACACCCTCATTTTCTCCTTGTGTTTTTTATTTTTTATTTTTATTTTTTTAAAAAAGGTTGATCTAAAGGAGTGGGCCACATCATGTAAAATTCATTCCTAAAACCTCTAAAATTACATTTTGTTGTCCACCTAAACTTTGGAATGGCCTGAATCTTTTTTTTTTTGTTTTGTATCATTCATCCTTGTTGTATGCATATTCTAAATGGATTACATGGTATATACAAAACACGGTGGGCCTTAAATGCAATTTGGAAAGTTTTAATGGTGAGCATGTCCCAATCCCAACTCTTCCTTGTGGTGTGGCCTTACTGAGACTTAGATCAACTGGGATTTTTATTACCATGGAGACCACTAGGTGCGAAAATTATGGACGGATTGGATGTTATTAAAACATCATGATGGTTCCCACACTTCGATTTGGATATTAAGCTTATACTAGAAACGCTTGTATTAGATTGGAGAAGACGGATAGTAAATACTTTGATCCGAACCGTCCTTCCAGCCTAACAGCACTTTCATGTGTCAGCGTACATGATCCTAACCATATATGTTGAGTACCGTATGTGATTTTGCATGTTTTTCTTTCCTGATGGCTAGGATCTTACCTGATGCCATGCCCGGGCCCACAAGAGATTTGCTCGACCCACAAGTTCATTGTGCCTGGACCCACCGAGATGCAATCATCGCCCGTCTTAATGCCTGTGCGAGTGATAGTCACGCCCCTTGATTTCTGCACATGTATGCCGTCCGTGTTGGGGCTGTTGCCAGGTGCGATGATCTTGACCCCTTGGATGATCACGTTTTGGCAACCGTTGATCACTACGTGGTAGAGCTGGCTGTTGATCGATGTTAGGCCACTGATTAAGATGTCTTTGGCGTTGTTGAAGGTTAGTGACTGCATGTGCGCAAAATAGCAAATTAGTATTGCTGGATATCTCAGTCCGTCGCATCGGATCAGGCAATTAATATATAAAAAAAACGAAACCGAACATATTTCCAATAGTAATTAGTCAACGGATGAGTTGGCATGGCCAATTCCATGCGCGCGTGGAACCCTAGCTCATCCGAGTGCAGGAGATCTAAAGTTTCCATCAGGTGGGGTCAGTGTTTGGATCTTACCCAAAAAAAACACAGCAGTCAGCAGATGGGCCATGGCATATAAAACAAATATACGGCTAAAATAATTGTTTTAGCCATTGACTTCGTACTTTGTGGCCCACCTGGTAGTGAAACAGCCATGCCTTTTTGGGCATATCCTTATGTTAGAGTGATTCCTTATCCGCTTGTGGCACTGATGTAATTAATTCAGACCATCGAAATTGTGGGCCTCGTTGTAGATGGAGCAATATCTTGAAAATCAGACTGATCACATGATCTTGACACGTTTGCATGCATGCATGTCGATGGTCGGCCCCACAAGTGCCAAATTAGCAAAAAACTACCCAATATAAATGAGAAATGATCCAGTGGACATAGTCCATGGAAACATTTTATTTTATTTTTTTAAAACAAGTGCACGGAAACATGCACCTAATTGTATTTGGAACCATTGGCCTGCATGTCATCTACCTGAACTGTCCAATTATGTTCTTTCATGCAAAAATTACAGTAGGCAGATGGTCTTATGCATTGGTGAGAAGACCCATCCCAAAAATCAGCTGTATACGGAACTCGGGTGAACAGGTAAGCTATAACATTTAAAACTATGTGCTAACATGTACAAAACATATAAAAGAACTTGGTTGGGGCCACTTGAGTTTTGGATACAACTGAAACTTGGTTTGACCCCTCATCTAAGTGGGACACACACAATGGGTGGGCTGAATTTGTGAACCACATCTCAATTGGCCTAATAAATAATTATGAATGTTTTAATGGGAAGCTAACCCCTCTCAAATATTGTAAGTGGTGTGGCTCACCCAGCTCGACCTCAAAGAAAGTTCCCATGAGGTCGACCACACACACACACACACACACACACACACACACATATATATATATATAAATTGGTGTATCTCTAACGTGTAAGTGCTAAAGAGTACTTATGAAATAAAATTAAATAAATACAACCGACCACAACAATCAAAAAAGTGAAATATACAACAAGGCCGGATTTTTTGTGCTAATATGCAATACTTAAGGACATTTTATCAACCAAGCTCAAAATTACAATAGCAACCCTTCCGTAATACAAACACATGCATGCATGCATCCATACTTAAATTAAATATGAAAATTCATGAGGTTAAATCTTTCATTAGCCTAATTGTTAATTTTATATTTACTAAAATAATTTATGTACCTCTGCGCCAGCTGGGCACTTCCGATTGCCTGCTTTGCAGGCCCATAGGCCCTTTCCCTGTCCGTCGAGGGTCCCGCCATAGATTGAAACACCCTGAACAGTATCGAAATACAGCCAGTGGCCAGATGGTCCTAGTGATGCGTAATTGGACGGAGCGATGAAGGTGCCGTCGATTTGAATAGTGATTTTTGTATTTTTACATGGGCCTTTGAAGTTTGTGGGGCCCAGCAAATAGGATCCACGGGGCACTAGGATTGTTGCAGGCTGAGATGAGGCGCAAGCAGCAGACCATGCACTAAGAAATGGTTTGGTTGTGTCGGTCCTACTGTCGGCTTTTGCTCCAAAGTTCATTATGTTGTAGGCTCCATTGGCTAATTGAAAGAAGTAGAAAATAAAGGAGAGAATGAAAATGATGGACTGAGCCATTTGAGAGAGAGAGAGAGAGATAGAGGGAGGGGGTGTTGATGAGACTGAAGGTGTTGATGATGGAAGTTAATGCCGTTGGTGCTACTTATATAGCATTCGGTAACAGTTTTGTTAGGAATGCTGAGACTTTGAAGATAGCCGCGCCGAATTTGAAAGATTTTCCAACTTTTTTTAATTTTTTATTATTCGAGTACTGAAATGCCCTTCTTGGAAAGGAATGGTACATCTGCTATCATGTTGGCCTGGATGGATGCAAATCCTTACCGTCCAAATTCAGATAGTTAAATTGTAACCTACCCATTTTTCATTCAACCATCCACTTGTTTGGAACCCATCCGACGGCTAGGATCGTTCTACTCAGTATGACTTTTGGACTAATAAGTTGCCGAAGGGTTTTTTGGTAATTTCACATAAGCAATTTGATTGACTAAGCATATCAAACATTCAAAAGCATCAAGTACCAATGACGTATGGAAAGGACGGAGACTTCAGTTTCAACCATAGAAAACCGGACTGCCACTCTTAAAGACTTGAAAAGTACATGATCTAGACCGTTGGTTCAGACATTCGATGGGCCATGGTCGAAGAACCATTAATTGCCCATCATATCCCACTTGCTTGTGGATTGTGAACTGCTACTGCCTACTTCATACCTAACCGTCTACATGCAGGCCTTCGTTTGGGAAGATCCCAAAACTCGGACATTTTGGAATGGCGTGCACATGCTGCATGTGTACGGACCAAACATGCTTTAGGCCAAGATCTACGGGAACGGGCCTTGTGCCTGCCAATTGCATGCTTTTGCTGGATGGATTGCTTGATAAGTGGGTTGATCGAGTAAGCACGTGGGAGAACCACCATTTAAGGCACATACATGGGCTCTAATCCCGATGCACGATGCATGCATTCGTTTCCATTACATGGCATTAAATGCTGGGGGTTTTCTTATAATTTGAGTCATTAGTGGATTTAATAGTAAGAAAGTCTTTGATAATCGGCCATTGTGTGTGGATGATGTACGGGCACTTGGGTAATTGCTTAGAAATTGCATAAGTGGAATATATAGGTAATGTAAATTAAAATTTCTAAATTATGGGTTTTAGTGGATATGTTTTATGAACCAAAAATTATGGTTATTCAGTTTTATACTGTTGGAGTGGTGGACATTTATTGGACGGTTATGATGAAAAAATATCCAGCTGTTCTACTTCAACAAACGAGTGTGTAGGAATCAGCTGTTAAGATTGCTCAACCAATGAGATTTTGGG
Organism: Magnolia kwangsiensis; assembly: GCA_037074715.1. NCBI lineage: Eukaryota > Viridiplantae > Streptophyta > Magnoliopsida > Magnoliales > Magnoliaceae > Magnolia > Magnolia kwangsiensis. Next base: position 47,463,186 of record CM073574.1, on the reverse strand, counting down.
ATTATGATTTAGTGACAGTGGGTGCCTCAATTTTAATGGATTTGGTTTTTCTTAAGGGATGCCACGTGTATAGGCATTTTTATGAAGATGGCATTCTCAGCCGTTTTCTTCTTATAATGCATTTGGTTTACGGAAAAAAATTTTTCATGCACTGATAGAGAGTGATGGTTGATACACAGGCGTTAAGGAGTTGTACACCAGGCATGCAAGTAAGTCAGGTAAATGGTCTAGATTATGAGATCCAAATAAGATGATTGTGGACCAAACGTATATTTATTAGATATCACGGTATGAATTTTCAGTAAACAACCGGTCATGAGTAAGAAGTTTGGATTGTTCAATCACATCTCATTTGATCACCTATCTATAGTAGTCCAGCAATTCGGACGGTTGAATTTGATTTAGTGTATTCCACGTATGCAGTCTAAGGAGTTATTTAACGCAGTTTACGGTCAACCAGATAGATGCTTAAAATAAAGACAGACCATTCCAATTTTTTGTTTTGAAAAAAACAGACCAAGTGTACATTGATTAGAATTCCAATTAATCTAACCTTAGTCTGATCACCATCTAAAGTGGACCCATGATTTGAACGGTTTGGATCAAGGTAGGCACATGCCTAATAACCTAACAGAGGTTTCTGCGAGCGGTCACGGTCGTCTTATAACACACGTGGAGAGCATAATAGATCATGTGACTTCGCTTATCCAAGTTGTCTGAAAGAAAACGGCCAGCGTGACTTGCGTACCAGCGGACACGTGGGTGAAACTTTCATGAGATCCGAGCCGTTTATCAGGTATACTGTCTTTCCTTCACGGTGGAACCTGAAAATCATGAATCCAAAACTGATGTAGACCACACAAGAGGAAACACTGAAACAGTTGCAATGAAACACCCACGGACCGGCCATGGTGTTTATATTTCATCCAGTCATCAAGATGAAATCATTCCCCAAAAATCAAGCTTATTCCAAAACTCAGATGGAACCTAACACGTGAATTTTAGAGTTTTTAGGTATAATTCACCCATGGGGTGGCCCACCTTGGTGTTGAATCAGCCCGATTTTTGTAGTCAAGACCAAACAAGGGGTGTTGTAACTGATGGGTGGGTAGGATCTTATGCACGTAAACTCATTTCCTCAAAGAAGCGGTGGGCATTCTCCTCTCCCACCTTCGCAAGTCACGCCACGGTTTCCGTTAGTAAAAGTGCGTTTAGGATATATATATATATATATATATATATATATATATATATATATATATATATATCCCTATTTTTAGTCATTGACGAATATTGACGGTCCAAAACCGTACATGTGGGCACATGGACCAGATCAGGACCGTTCATTGTCCTGAGGGGACAAAATGGTTGAGGGTTCCTTTATAAGTGGTTAGTGTTAACTTACCTGTCTCCATTAAAAACGCCCACTAAGAGGGAAACGGATTGGATAGTGACCCTGTCACTGGCCAACGGCTAGTGGTCGGTGTATATAGGCCCCACCATTATGTATGTATTTTATTCATACCATCCGTCCATTTTTAAATGATAAGAGATAAAAAATAAGGTAGATCCAAATTTCAAGTGCACCACAGAGTGTTGATTAAAATGCCCTCCATTAAAAACTTCTTGCGGGGTGACAAAAGTTTCGAATCAAGCTGAAATTTCTTTTTTCCCTTCGTCCAAGTCTGTACTACCTAATCAACAGGTTAAATGTCAAATAAACATTACCTTAGGCCTAGGAGGTTTTTAACGGTGGACATTCAATCAATACTGTTTTCTGGTGGTGTGGTCCGGCTGAGTTTTAGATATACCTCAGTTTTCATATCAATCACTAAAATGATCTAGACAGTATGGATATGAAACACATACATCATAATGGGGTCCACAGAGCACGGACCACTAGCCACCAGGTTAGTGGCAGCGTCACTAGCCAACCACTAAGAGTAGCAGTCCGGATTCAAAAAGACTCGCACCACACCGAAGCCACTAAGATTTGTGGTCCATGTGCTGCATTCCGCATTTTAGGGCATCCGCAACTGTAGAAGAATGGAAAGAATATTTCCGTTTCCGTTGCTGGCATGATCTAAGCCGCTGGGATCCTTCTAGAAATAATCCTGGATCATCCTAGGCGTCGAAACTAGGGCCTTAGGAAGCCCTTTCACTCATGGTGCGGAGATCTCGGGAGAAAAATTGTCGGCTTGAGAAAATGGCATTCGAAATGAGAAAATCTCACATTATTGCCAAAACACCAGGTCATCCATCTAAAACTTGAACTTCACAATGATCCGTGGACCCACGCAGACCAATCAGAAGGCTTGGATTGGAGGGTGATACCCTAGATCAATATCCTTCATGAATAGGGTGGTCATCTTCCTTGATTTGGCTGAAAATCGCACCATCAGCGCGTGGGCTCTATTTCCCAATCAAAGACGTCCACCTAGTGGCCCATATTGTTAGAGGATCATCTATAACGTCAAAATACTTCCATGCGAATAAAATGTTACTCAACCAACTTAAACACACTTGATAGAACGGTTAAACCCAATAACTAATCCCGGATTAGTTACATCCAAAGCCTCTGGAAGAAATTGCGGAGGCTATAAAAGCTTCCTTTCCAATTCAGGAAATGCCCTAAAGAAACCCTAAAAGTTAGCGAAATGAGAGAAATCAGGGGAAGACTCCATTTATGTTGCCGCACGAGGTTGAGTCGACTCGATTCGAGTCGTTGTGAGTCGAGCTAATCCATGCTCAGTCCAGTTGTTGGACGTGAATTGCAGAAAGGAGAAGATAGAGGAGATAAGAAAGAAAGAGGAAGAAAAGGGAGAAGCCGCGTTACCTTGACTGTAGTGTGGAGTTGAGTCGACTTGGCTCGAATCGCTGCACGTTTGGGCGAGTCTAGGCCCACTCTCATCCAGCTGAAGATGAAACAAACAAAGAAGAAGGAGAAGAAAGGCAAAGGAAGAAATGAGAAGTAGAAAGGAGAAGATCAGAGAGAGAGAGAGAGAGAGAGAGAGAGAGAGAGAGAGAGAGAGAGGATGTTGGTGCCACACTAAGTCAAGACGACTCGGTCTGAATCTGGGCCAAATTTGGGCTGCGTTTAGACCTGTTCGGGTTGAGAAATGAGACAGAACAGAAGATCTGCTGCCCATTGACACACCCTTGCTTGAGCCAAGCAACCGGGTCGAGTACTGACTCAACTCGTTTCACTGTTTGGGGTTGGAATTCAGTGCCATTGTTGGTTTACTGAGTTCAGGAGAGAGAGAGAGAGAGAGAGAGAGAGAGAGAGAGAGAGAGAGAGAGAGAGAGAGAGAGAGAGAGAGGGAACAAGGAGAAAGGAGAGTGAGAGGGAGTTGCAGTCTACCTGGTCGAGCCAAGTTAACTCAGAACATTAACCCAACGATTCCATTGATTGGGTTAGCTGTGAGTTGTGTCCATATCACTGCTGGACGTTTCATTAGAGAAAGTGGAAGGAAGAAGAATTGGGATAGATGATGAAGAAGATGAGTTGGGGGAGCTGTCGAGTCGAATCCGAGTTTAAACTAAGTTCGTACTTCTCATGTGATGTTGAAATGAGGCAGGATTTGGTTAAGACCGGGTCGAACCAATCGAATTTGATTTGGGAGCGAGTCGAGTCGAGTTGAGACGGGTGGTTGAGGTATGTTAATCGTATCCAATTATTAGTGAGTTTAATATCGTATACATGTGCGATTAAAGCTCTTTATCTTATGATAGAAATGGAATTGTAGGCGAGTTGAATTAATCGAGTTAACAACTAAGTGAATTAAGTTCGGTTGTAAGAGCATATCTAACCAAGTTTAATTAGAGTTAATTGTTTTTAAAACCTTGCTTTAGATTGGAATTGTCCATGTGTAGATTACCTTAAATTCGAGTAGATGTAGAAATGTATTTGAGTTGAAACTGAGTCAAATCGATCTAGCAAAGGAATTGGTATCTTAAATCATCTACATCTACACCCGAGTGCTAGATAAGTCGAATTAGGTGATACCATTCGGAGGTAAGGATTACCTTCAAGCTTTTCTACATCATGATAATTATATAGTTCACTTATTTTATTATTTTCTTAATTAAATATTTAATAAAAATGATGGCAAATGCTAGTTTATGTTTGAGTGAATTCTTCCTAAATGATTGATCATTGGATTTACATTCAAATAGCTGAACATGCTATATATTGCAAAATTCTTTATCCCGGTTTAAATGAAACATTTCGTATGGATAAACGCTATTGATATTTTACGTGGCTTGTTTCACCACTTGTGTTTACTATATGGATGCTTGGAGATCCTCGTACTAGTGGCCATTTGTCTAATAAATTAAATGGAGTTTTTTGTTGTGGATTTACCATCTTATGGACTATTTGTTGCCTATGTAGCTTTTGAAAAAATTCATTTTTTTCACATCCTCGGGATGGATTATTTGCCCTATGTGGCTTTAATGAACCGTCTTCATATAACCTTGCAATGGTAAGTTCTACTTGTAGAACTATAATTGGTCGCTAGTTTAGTAGGTTATTGATTGTTTGTCTCCAAGTACAGAGGTTCATAAGTAATATCTTGTGGATACAGGGTCGATTTCACAGGGAGATGAATTGCGAGAAGGAGAAAATCAAATACAAAATAAACTAGGTAATAAAAACTAATCTGATGATTTGATTTTAGAATTTTTGAATGGATTTAATTTAACTGAATTAAAATAACACCCAAGCTTCAAAGTTTCACATATAGGTTAATGTTCCAAAATCATGATGACTTGGATAATACAAATAGGATCTGAGCATTGTGGTTAGCCTAATTGAAAAATAAAACAGTTTAAATATTTTAAATAAATGATATAAAAGATTAGAAAATCATGGATTTGCACCGTTAATATATATTCTCAAGCGCCAGTGATTTTAAAAATTCAACATCAATGAGATAATGAAAATCAAAGAAATATAACAGGTTGAGAACCTCTCCTATCTATAAAATCTGATTGATCTAGGGTAAGCCTATCTATCAATGTGGATCTTATATGATGGAAACATATACATCTCACAAGATGATAAAAAAATAAAACCTAAAGAATAGATAACATGCATACACCATTTTTCTCATCATTAAAATAATCAATCATCATAACTTGAAGAATTATTAAACTCATATGCTTCCCTTCTAGCTTGGGCTAGAGGGAACTTAGAAAAACATAACTAGAATAGAAAAAGAAAACAACATGAAAGAAAGATATGCAAATAGAAAAGATCTAAAAGTAAAAAAAAAAAAACAACTTATAAAATTGTAAACCCTTTTAAAAACCCTAAATATTTCTCTTAAATGTTTTTAATGATGCTTAGAAATGCTCTAAAAAGCCGTATTTATAAGTAAGGAACTTCAATCTTCGTACAAAGTTGAAAAACCCTAGAAATCGCCTCAAATATTCATTTTTTCAAAATAGACTTCTCGCTGTACAGTTTGTTTAAAATGGATTTCTTGCTACGCAGTTTTTCAAAATAAACCTCAGAATTTCATAATACACTTTTTCAAGACGATTTCAGGATTCTTCACTTCAAATCTTCAATTCTCTTCATTCCTCACTTGGTTTTCTTAAATCATTGGCATGTGAATTCTTCACTCTTGGTCTCCTAAGATCCATCTCTTGCCTTGGTGATTCTTGAGTATCAAATTCATGCTTTTAACACTCTTTTTTAATCCTAGTACTTAAATTTATCTTGCACACATACATGAGTAAAATAGAATATTAAGCTGATTCATGTTCATAAAATGAAGATATATATGGAAAAAAGTATGCAATATTTGAGTCTCAACAGTTACCTTTAAACATTCTATTTGTTAGTCTCATGAGTTAGGATGGTGGAATGAGACACTATACCTGAGCTGTCGGCCTATAGTGGGTGACAAATCCCCTATAGTGACCTTTAAGCTTTCTTAAAATGATTGTTTAAAATTGAAACGATAATGGTTGGGCTAATCATGCATTTTCATGGCATGCGGACTTACCGAGCGCTCGATGTAAGATACGGGGGTTTTCTTGGATCACTATAGGCTGTATCATATAGTATTTTACCGGGTGATCCTAAATAATTATTTTGTGCATTCGTACCGCTATGAGTTGTCCTTGTTACATGGACTTTTCTGGGTGCCTAGTCCTCTCTGGGGCGTACCTTTGAGTACTTTTTCAGAAGACTAGTCCACCTTGGGTGTTCTCATTGCATAGTCTTTTTCAGGTGGTTAGTTTTCCTTGGGTGTACCTTTGAGTATTTTTTCCGGTGGCTAGTTCTCTTTGGACGACTTTTGTCAGCTAGATGTGCATTCCTAGGTCTGTGAGCATGTGCATGCATCCATGTATTTAAACAAGATTATCTTTGTGAAATTTATTTAATGAATGTGAAATATTTGTTAAATACCGTTCTTGATAACTATGCTTAATTATCTTGACGATACGATAAATCTTGGGGGTTATACCTCACATGGATAGCCATTGACGCTATCAAACTGTATTCAGTGTGCAGGATATGTTGATGATGTATGGGTTAACTCTGGTACTTTGCATGGAGAGATCGATGACTATGCAGCTCTAATTTCTAGCCTACTTTTATTATTTGGTTGTTAAATCTTTAGTTATGAAATATTGGTTTGTATAAGTTTTCGGGTAACTACAAAAATATTTGGTTATGTAAATTTGGATTCCCTCTTCTACCTGATTTATTTCTATTCCATTAGTTTACTAACTTTGATATGAAAAAATGTACGTGAAATTTGAGCAACCGTTAAAGGTTAACACTCGGGTTTTTGAAAAACGAGTAGTGTACTCGGGTTTCGGGAACCAGGGTATTACAACCACATATTGAAGTTTCAACATTCAACTGATCACTCTGCCCACTAACATAAACGAGTAACCAGAAGTCAGCCTTTTATTATCCATACTGCCTGCGTAATCTGAATCCACATGTACACTTTTAAGGTTTATTTTTAAAAAGTAAATATATATTATTTATGTTTTTTTTTTTCAAAAATAAATATACGAATCATTAATAAGAGAAGTGGTTTTGTTACATGTACACATCTTCCAGAGAGCCTAAATAACCTAATCTTTTTGCAATTTAATTTGAACCCATCTAAGTCATGGGCACTTAGAAAGTGAATCAAAGTCTGATCAAAGGTTTGACACACTCATGTTTAAGGATCTAACCATAGTATTAATTGAACGTTAGAGGAACATAGTTACACACATGGCATTCGTACCACATGTTGTATACATAATGACATTTGGGTTAATTAGGATTTAGGTGGTAGTTACAAATTATTATTATTATTGTGTAACTATATTTATCCAAAAAGAAAGTAATAATTGTCACAAGCAAAATGTCATGTCTACTTGTGGCAAAATGATTATGGTATGTGAATGTCCTTATGAGACAAAAGTCTCTCCAAGAAGGACACATTGTCCCTTCACGTTTTATATACCCTGAACACTATAGTCGGGATAAAAGATAATCCCTGGAGGAAGTGATCCATAGACTCATATTCTCATCTTTATTCTCTTGTACTTCTCTTCTTATGAACATTTTTGTACGGTATACCTGTGTTATCACTTGAAGATTTGTTGAACACTTAGAGATGCAAATCTTCGTATTAAAATACAAATATGTGAGTCTATTATATTCTAAAAACAGTTTACTATTTTTTTTCTTTTTCATTTGCTGAAATATCTAGAAAAAGACAACAAATATATCTTAAGATATGCCTAATTCGAATTAAGCCTTGAGCCCATAAATTTTATATTTTCATCACAAATTTCTTCATTTCCTCCATTGTATATTACTTTATTTTTTTCAACAGATATAATAAGATTTTCAGTAATGTAAAAAAAATTAAAAATTAAAAATTTTAAAAAATCAAAATTAAAAATGCTAATTCAGTTTTGGACATATTTTAACTCAATTTGGTAAATACATACATTAATATAGAGCAACTTAAAACTCTATTTAAAAAATAATGCACTATTATGATATTTAAATTAAATATATAAAGTACCATCCATCAAGTTTACTACTTTATATTGGTTTATGATCTATTTAAAGTGGGCTCATTATTTGAACAGTTTAATTTAATTTACATATTTCTCATTTGCTCACTTTGTGATCCATCTAAAGTGGGCTCACCTTTTAACTGGTTACATATTTCTCGTAATGCATTGTGGGGAAGGGTGGCAATGACTTGAGCGCCCAAGAGGTCAACTTAGCTTTGTGTTAGGCTTTGACCTATTCTCTTAGCAGTATATCCGGCATGTGTTTGACGGACATGGCCTGGCCAATTTTTTAAAAGCAAAGCTTAGGCTTAAGTCATTTTAGCTCAACCTAACTAGCCTAGCCTAGACTAGCCTAGCTAGACGGACCAAATCCAACCTTCATATACATGCCTTTATCCTACAAATATCATTCTACTACTAAATTAAGTAACACATGCACTTAGAATGTAGGTCATTGATTTTATTCCTTTAATTAAGTGTATTTTGTGTAATGAATAAATTAGAAACATTCAATTAGGTAACGATGATTTTATTCATTTTCTGGCCAAGCTTGGTTGAGCCTGTCTCCAACTAAAATTTTAGATCTGAGCTTAGGCTCACCATATTAGGCCCATGACATGCTTGATCAGAGCCCACCAGGGCTGTCTGACCCAAAGTCAACCAATTGCCATCCCTACTTGTTTATTTAGGGGGAGAGGAAGGGAGAAGCAAAAGTATTAAATAAGAAAAATCACTATTAGAGAATTTTTTAAAATAATTTTTAAGCTTTTTTTAAAAATTAAAATATTGATAAGGAATTTTCAATACTTAATCAAATATGGATAAAAAGAGTTAAACCTTTTTTTACAACTTGTGTTTTGACTACACCTATTTAAGTGGGGACATTTGCATTCAAGAAACCTACAATGTAAATGAAGGAATACTACTACGCTGGAAGAAGTTTTGGGCGTTTCCATCCTGAAGACATTTTCCTAGAGTGAAAGTATTGAGCTGGTGGGCCACCTAAGGAATACTGATACGTGAGAAGTTGTTTTGTTCGTCTCCATATCCTCACGCTACACGTGGCAGGCAATTTTGGAGATAGAGGGTATTGATCTGGTGGGCGACCTTTAAAGTAGGCTTTAGGTAAAATATCTCAACGGACGAGTCTAACCACTCCTTTGTTGTGGGTTTTTGCTGACCAAATGTTGACCGTTAATCAGCAACCTGCTGATCAGACGGCTAACACAGCCCAATCCTATTGATTTTCAAGCGGTGGCCCACTAGACCAATAGTTCCAAATTCCAGAAATGCTTGCCGTATGTACCTTAAGGCACGAACCGTACGGAACTCTGATGTATAGTATGGTAAAGTACGGTACACTCTAAAACAAAGATTTTATTAAGAGAAAATGACCACTGTAGACAAACCTTTTACCCAGCGGTTTTTATCGCGGAATACAAACTTAAGTTACCAACTTAGACTAGCACGTGCGGACAGCGACTTTGAGGACAAAACTACCCCTCTTTTTACTGCCGTTGCCTTTCCTCTCCCTCCCTTCTCTCTCGCTCCATTGAAAAAAAATAAAAAAGGACGAAAACTCCACCGCTACATCTGTTGCTTGGATCGCACCACGCTCTAGCTGGATCCCACCCTCTCTATTCATCAACATTATCTCGTTTTTCCTGAAAATGTTCCCTCCACGGAAGACAGTACGTATGACAGGTATGGTATACATTTACCTAAACGGCGTAAATTTTTTGTGGGCCATTAAAATAGCGAATAAAGCTCCCATCTTGGTTTTCGGTTCATCCGTGCGAAAATCATCCTATGAACATGATGGATTACAAGTAAAACATCATTGTAGGGGCATAACAAGGTTTCCACGGTGGAAACACTGTTTCCTGTGGTGTGATCCACTTGATATTTCAATATGCCACCATTTTGGGCTGAAACCCTTGCTTTAGATGGAAAAATGGATGAACGTCATAGATAGTCCACATACATTCAAGGTGGGCCCAACTCAATATTTTTAATTTTTTTAATATTTTACTATTAATTTTTTAAAAAAAGTTTTTTTAGGTTAGCTTGTTAGTACACACCCATGTCAATACACACACTCCATGTTAGCCACCCTCGCTAGGAATCAATACCAGGACCTCAAGTGTTGACATGAGGTATCTCTACTCAGTCTGCCAATTGAGCTATGGATCTGGGTGTGCCCAACTTAGTTAACTCAGCACTATAATTGCGTACTAAAAATTTTATGAACCGCTCGGTCAATTTTATTAATTGCTTGATCAAATTCACCGAAGAGAATTTCATGTAAATCTCGATCAATTTCATTAACTGATCAGTCAAATTCAACAAAGTAAATTGTTACGATAGGTTAATTATATTTAAAGTTCATTCCAATTCATGTTAGCCTCACCCAATTTCAAGCTTGCCTCGCTCAAATTGATGTTTCCCTTGCTCAATTTTTCGGTTGCCTCGTTGAATTTTTTCGTTGCCTTGCTCAACTCCTAGGTTCCCTCGTTCAATTTTTAGGTTCCCTTGCTCAATCCTCGCTCCAATTTCTACGTCGTCTCGCTCAATTTCTAGCTTTCCTCACTCAATTTCTAGCTTCCCTCGCTCAATTCCTAAGTTGCCTCTCTCCAATTTCGATGTTCCCTTGCTCAAATTCTAGGTTGCCTCGCTCAATTTCTAGCTTATTCGCTCAATTCGTAGGTTGCCTCGCTCAATTTCTAGGTTCCCTCGCCTCGCTCAAATCCTAGGTTGCCTTACTGAATTTCTTAGTTCCCTTGCTCAATAACTAGAATTCCTTGCTAAATTTCTACGTTGCCTCGCTCAATTCCTAGCTTCTTTTGTTCAATCCCTACGTTACCTCGCTCAATTTCTAGGTCGCATCGCTCAAATCCTAGGTTCCCTCTCTCAATTTCTAACTTCCCTTGCTAAAATCCTAGGATTCCTCGCTCAATTTCTATGTTGCCTCGCTCAATTCCTAGATTGCCTCGCTCAATTTCTAGGTTCCCTCGCTCAATTTCTAGCTTTCCTCGCTCAAATCTTAGGTTGCCTTGCTCAAATGCTAGGTTGCCTCGCTCAATTTCTAGCTTCCCCTCGCTCAATTCCTAGGTTACCTTGCTGAATTCCTATATTGCCTCACTCAATTCCTAGGTTTTCTCGCTCAATTTCTAGGTTCCCTCGCTCAATTTCTAGCTTTCCTCGCTCAAATCCTAGGTTACCTTGCTCAAATCCTAGGTTACCTCGCTCAATTTCTAGCTTCCCTTGCTCAAATCCTAGGATTCCTAGCTCAATTCCTACATTGCCTCGCTCAATTCCTACGTTGCCTCGCTCAATTTCTAAGTTCCCTCGCTCAATTTCTAGCTTTCCTCGCTCAAATCCTTGGTTGCCTCGCTCAAATCCTAAGTTGTCTCGCTCAATTTCTAGCTTCCCTCGCTCAATTCTTAGGTTGCCTCGCTCAATTCCTAGGTTGCCTCGGTCAATTTCTAGGTTCCCTCGCTCAATTTCTAGGTTTCCTCGCTCAAATCCTTCATTGCCTCGCTCAAATGCTAGGTTGCCTCGCTCAAATCCTAGGTTGCCTCGCTCAATGCAGGTTTTGTGAAGTGGTTTGTATCAATGGCTTTTTTCTTTTTTTTTTCAAATCAATCATTTACTTTCCTTTTGTGCACTCATTTCTAAACTGATAGCCATTGATGTAAACCTGTCACCACATGTAGGAGTAGTACTTGGGCTTCATGCACTCATTTATAGCCTGATTCATCAACTCATTTGTGCAACTGTGTCACGCCCCAAACTCGGAAACCGGGCTCACAAAATTTCCGATCGCCGAATCCGGCGCCGACAGCCTCCGTAGAACCCCATTCTCGGCTCCTAGCTCCCATTCGCCAGGTTCCGATCCTGGGATGCTACGAGGAGGATTTTCAACATCAGTCTGATACGTAATAAGCATAACCAAAGGCATAACCCACAAACAACAACCAAGCACTCCATTACATTTCCACTATGATCAAAAATTTTACAAGTACAATGGGCATAAAGGGAAATACAATGGTAAATAACAGAAAAACTCCAAAATGATCAGCAACGTGCTCCTGCCTCAAAGCTGCTGTGATCCAACGTCACCTGCACGCAACGGTCGTGCATAAGCTTACAGAAAGCTTAGAGGGTGGTGAAGGTGTGTGCTCAAGATAGTAATATGAATGCAATGTCAGAGTCATGCGGAATATGCAGATGGAACTATAATATCATGAGCCGTACCAAGGCTTATGCGATGCAAGGCATGAATGGTATTGGCCACCCCAAGGCCGTGTAATGTGCAATGCAACTCAAGCATACAGATCCTCATCAATGTCCACATATCAGTACAGCTCAAAGTATGGAATATCACCGGGGTCTAGTACACTCTAAACCAGATTGCCGTCACGTCGCGCGCAATAAGGTAAGTGGAAAAGACCTCACTATCCGTCTGCCAATATCGGGCGCGACTCATCGATAGCGGACCCATTCCTCGAGCTGGTCAAACTCAGCCTAGCATTGCCCCCTACTCTCGGGCGGGTAAGGCCGCACCCCCTTCCAACCGACCACGACACAGTGGAGAGCGTAACCGTCTGGTAATCGGCACTCAACGCTCATCTACCCACTCGGTCTAGACGTTGGAGCAACCTCTTGGTACCATAAGGGTTTAGGGACTTTCACCCAGGGATATCTATAGTACCCCATGTAGATCAAGATTTCCGGTATCCAACCCTGCCAACCACGATGCGTCTGTGGAGGCTACGGCCTTGATGTCGCTAGGGCATACAATAACCATGTCACACAAATGCGGAATGCATGAATCACGCTATCCAGTCATGCAACCAATCCTGCGCATACCGTGCGCTCATGTAGGGCAACACCGCCTAACCGGGAGCCCATAAATAACCTGCCCGAAGGCAAATGCTATGATCAGACAATTCTCACGTCAAGCATACATATGATGCGTATGATCATGAGTCATGAACTGTACTAAACATGTTATAACAAAATGAACTATTTACAATGCAGATGGACCTGGACGGCCTATACACGGCAAGTACGGCTAGTAATGGGCCCTAAGGAGAGTCGTAATGTGGACATCCAACCAACATTACACTCGCAATGTGGACGTCAAACCATCATTGCGTTCCAGGTACGATCTTCTTAAACACCGCTACATAATCGGTATTGGGTTTACATATTGCAATGGACCTTAGGTTCCTCCCATTGGGCCTTACATATATATCAAATGGGCCATATCTCATGGGCCTTTTATTCATCAGATGGGCCATATCAATGGGCCACACCAATGGGTCTTAAGTGCATTGCAATGGGTCAAAATTCGTGGGCCTTGGATTGCATCAATTGGACCTAATCATATGAGTCTAATATGTATCAAATGGGCCACACCAATTGGGCCCCCAAATGCATATCAACTGGGCCTCAACCCAGAGGCCTTATATGAGTCGAATGGGCCCAAATCCCTAGGCCTTAAACAATTCAAATGAGCCTAATCCATGAGCTTGTACGTATGTCAAAGTGGGCCTAAACCCCTAGGCCTTACATATAACAATTGGCCTACCTCCATGGGCTTTAAATTTCAACAAAAAGGGGTCCAATTACATGGGCCTTGAAGTACATCAAATGGGCCTAGTCCCAATGACTTGCAACACATCAAATGGGCCTAGATCTAGGCCTTATATGAATTAAATGGGCCTAGCCCATAAGCATTTTATAAATTAATAGGCCTAACCCATAGCCTTTTTGAAATCAGATGGGTCCCACTCATGGGCCTTATAAAATACTTATTTCCATCCAAACTAGTCAAAGAGACACATGGAGTAGGGCCCACTACAATATTCTTATTATAAACCATATACTATAAACTATATAATATACATAAATGTATATAATGGTGGGTCCCACAGAATTTACTATGGCAGCTGGCAGTTGACCCAGCATCAGAATCAGATGGACGGCGTGCGTAGATCACATGTAACAGGGCCCCAGAAAGATTTCAATGTTAGATGCTCAACCTCACTGTCTCATGTGACGTGGCCCACCTGAAGTTTGGATTGACCTGAAATTTGGAGGGGGCCCACCTGAGAAGGGGACCCACCTAATGGACGGTGTAGATAAAGCATATACATCATGTGGGGCCCACGGCAGCAGCCGTGGGTGACTGCACGGCCGACCGTGCACGCAGCGCCTGCTGCTGCCGTGCACGGTCAAGGCAGAGGCACTGCCTCCTGCTTTGAATTTTATTTTTTTTTGAAAAAAAGAAAATCTGAGGATTTTCACAGGTAGGGCCCACCATCAGGAAATCCAACCCATCCATTGGCTCCACCGGCTCGATACCGACAAACAGAGTCCAAACTTGGGCTTAATTCGGTGCGTAGGAGAAATCTAGGGGACTTTAAACGGTAGAGATCGCTATTTTCTAAGGTATGGCCCACCAGCAGGTCAGATCAGCTTCCCATTTTTTTTCAACGCCTAAACTGATATGAGTGAGCGGATGGACGGCTTGGATTGAACATATGTATCAAGGTGGGGCCTGCATAAGCCGGCCCACCAAAACCATTTTTTTTTTCTCTTTTTGGGTAGGGACGTCCAGCGTCCCAGACGCTGGACGGTAAGCTCTTTTTTTTTTTCTTTAAAGCACATGGTGGTGGGCCCTTTTGAAGTGGGCCACCACTAATGGATGATGGAGTTCAACATGCAAGGTGGGCCCCACTTGAAGGACTCTTAGACCCAATAAATACCTCAAGGTGAGGTCCATTCAAGTGGGCCACACAACCCCTTTCATAAAAATAAAAATCAAATAGAAATAAAATAAAATAAGAGGAATGAAAGAGAGAGAGAGAGAGATGGAGAGTGGGACACGGCTTGTGATGGAGGGACCCCGTCATTATGGGCCCTCCCTTGCAATGAAACATACAATAAATGGGTCCCTTGCACATGGGACCATCAAGATCGAGAATCAACGGTGGAGATCCTCTCTCCACCAAAATGGACGGTCTAGATGACCTTTCTAAGTGAAAATAAACATCATGATGGGGTCCATGGAGATTGGCCCCACCATGGAACGATCATGATAATCTAAGTGGTCCATCGGCCACAAATAAGGGTTCCAAGTGAGATCCACACCATTGATCGGTGGGCCTCACTTGGTCCACCATAAAAATAAGAAAATCTACCCTATAGAAGTACCCACCGTCCGATCTTCTCGCTCCTAGGGGTTCCTTGGCACCTTGTCTTCAACTTCAATGGCTAAGATGAAGAATGGAGGGTTGAGATGGGGGATTTTTGGGGTAGGAAGGTGGGCCACTTGAAGCTTAGGGATTTTTGCAAAATTCCATACGTATGGGGTTTGGAAATCCTTTGTTGCTTTGGAATTTTTGGAATGAGAAGGAGAGAAAGAGAGAGAGTGATGTAAAGGGAGAGAGAGAGAGTGATGGATGGATGGGTGAGTGATGGTGGTGTAAGAGAAACTTGACTTTTGTGGCTTTTGTGTAAGAGAAGTATGGGAAATGAAGACTTTTGAGGCTTTTTGTGTAAGAGAGGTATGGGATGTGAAGACTTTTGTGGTTGCTTGAGAAAATGGGTGAGAGTGATGTGTACTTGACATGTGATGGGTTGATGAGTGATTGATTGATGGGATTGATGTGATTGATGTGACACATCGTTGAGATTCCCTTGGTTTTCGCAACGCGCGGCATTTTCTCGCACCGAACGTTGGCCCATATCTCTCGATCAGGGTATCGCCTCGGCGCGTGAGTCGCGGTACCGGAACCGCAACGACGGCGCGGTCGCTATGGTATAGGTCTCGGGTTGAGTCGACTCGGGTTGTCGGCACATGAATTCGGGTCGCGCGTCGATATCGGTTAAGGGTCGAAAGTTGCCGGAATTCGACCGGTAAGACCGCGGAAGTGTACGAAAAGATACGGACCAAGATACGGGTCTTACAAACTGATTGACTTTTCCTTATTGCAACAGATCCTAGACTTTTGTAACAAATGCACATGCTTGTGAAGTGATGCAGATCGATGGATGGTTGTGAAGTGATTCATTAACTTGTTCTGTGATTGTAGTGATGGATTGTAGGTTTTTGTGAAGTGATGCACATTAATGGTTTTTTTTCCAAATCAATGGTTACTTTTCTTTCTTACACTCATTTGTAAACTGATTCATGCACTCATGTGAACTGGATTGTATCATGTGATTGTAGCAGATCCTAATCTAATTTGTCAACTAATTCATAGACTAAACTCCAGACAAATCTATGAACTGGAACTCATTTGTGAACTGAACTTGAACTGGAATGCGGACTGTAGCTTGAACTGAACATTTTGTTGAAGTCCATACCATTGGAATTTTAGGTGGATGTTGCATGTGGGAGGATTGGAGCTGCATATTTCAAATTCAAGCATCTGGTACGTCTCTTGTCAAGAATGCACATGTTTAGTTATCATTGTGGTTATAGTTATTCATTATGTAACAGGTTTTCAGGTGAGATGAACGAGTTTTAAAAGAAAACAGTCTGCAGTTTTGAGAAGCGATTCCCAATGCCATTTTATGTTTAAATGCATATTTTAGATTTAAGATCTGGTACGTCTATTGACTCAAGAATGCACATGATTAGAGTAGTCTGGCCATTTGGACAGACCGTGTTTATTATTTGCTCGAAATTGATGGAGCAGACCCGGATGTGCGTCAGAGCTATCCGGAAGAGCGGGGGTCCCTGGAAGGTGGGAACCGCTGTTATGACCATGATGAAGCTGTCCATTTCCTATGGACAGCATTGGAAGGGCTTGGCCATTTGGACAGGCCGTGTTTATGTATTTGCTCGAAATTAATGGAGCAGACCCGGATGTGCATCGGAGCTATCCGGAAGAGCGGGGGTCCCTGGAACGTGGGAACCGCTGTTATGACCATGATGAAGCTGTCCATTTCCTACGGACAGCATTGGAAGGGCCTGGCTATTTGTACAGGCCGTGTTTATGTATTGCTCGAAATTAATGGAGCAGACCCGGATGTGCGTCGGGGGTATCCGGAAGAGCGGGGGTCCCTGAAAGGTGGGAACCGCTGTTATGATCATGATGAAGCTGTCCATTTACTATGGACGCATTGGAAGGGCCTGACCATTTGAACAGGACATGTTTATATTTGTATTTGCAGGTACCATACCCTTAACCTAAACCCGAACCGATTCTCAAACCCAAAAACCTATAACCTAAACCAAAACCTATAACCTAAACCCAAACCCATTCTCAAATCCCAAAACCTATAACCTAAATCAAAACCAAAACCTATGACCTAAATTCGAACCCATTCTCAAATCCCAAAACCTATCACCTAAATTAAAACCATAACCAAAACCTATAACCTAAACCCGAACCCATTCTCAAATCCTAAAACCTAAACCTTATCCTAAACCTATAACCTATAACCTAAACCAAAATCATAACCAAAATCTATAACCTAAACCCGAACCCATTCTCAAATCCTAAAACCTAAAACCTAAACCAAAACCATAACTAAAACCTATAACCTAAACCCGAACTTATTCTCAAATCCAAAAACCTATAACATAAACCTAAACCTTATCTTAAACCTATAACCTATAACCTAAACCAAAACCAAAACCAAAACCAAAACCAAAACCTAAGACCTAAACCCGACCCATTCTCCAATCCCAAAACCTATGACCTAAACCCGAACCCATTCTCAAATCCCAAAACCTATAGCCTAAACCAAAACCAAAACCTATGACCTAAACCCGAACCCATTCTCAAATCCCAAAACCTATAACCTAAACCTAAACCTAAACCTATAACCTAAACCCGAACCCATTCTAAAATCCAAAACCTATAACCTAAACCAAAACCAAAACCAAAACCAAAACCTATAACCTAAACCCGAACCGATTCTCAAATCCTAAAACCTATTATCTAAACCAAAACCATAACCAAAACCTATAACCTAAACCCGAACCCATTCTCAAATCCAAAAACCTATAACCTAAACCTAAACCTTATCCTAAACCTATAACTATAACCTAAACCAAAACCTATAACCTAAACCAAAACCAAAACCAAAACCAAAACCAAAACCAAAACCTAAGACCTAAACCCGAACCCATTCTCAAATCCTAAAACCTATAACCTAAACCAAAACCATAACAAAAACCTATAACCTAAACCCGAACCCATTCTCAGATATTCTAAAAACCTATAACGTAAACCTAAAACCTTATCCTAAACCTCTAACCTATAACCTAAACCAAAACCAAAACCAAAACCAAAACCTAAGACCTAAACCCGAACCCATTATCCAATCCCAAAACCTATAACCTAGACTAAAACCAAAACCTATGACCTAAACCCGAACCCATTCTCAAATCCCAAAACCTATCACCTAAATTAAAACCATAACCAAAACCTATAACCTAAACACAAACCCATTCTCAAATCCTAAAATCTAAAACCTAAACCTAAACCTTATCCTAAACCTCTAACCTATAACCTAAACCAAAACCATAACCAAAACCTATAACCTAAACCCGAACCCATTCTCAAATCCTAGAACCTATAACCTAAACCAAAACCATAACCAAAACCTATAACCTAAACCCGAACCCATTCTCAAATCCCAAAACCTATGACCTAAATTAAAACCATAACCAAAACCTATAACCTAAACCCAAACCCATTCTCAAATCGTAAAACCTAAAACCTAAACCTAAACCTTATCCTAAACCTATAACCTATAACCTAAACCAAAACCATAACCAAAACCTATAACCTAAACCCGAACCCATTCTCAAATCCTAAAACCTATAACCTAAACCAAAACCATAACCAAAACCTATAACCTAAACCCGAACCCATTCTCAAATCCTAAAACCTATAACATAAACCTAAACCTTATCCTAAACATATAACCTATAACCTAAACCAAAACCTATAACCTAAACCAAAATCAAAACCTAAGACCTGAACCCGACCCATTCTCCAATCCCAAAACCTATAACCTAAACCGAAACCAAAACCTATGACCTAAACCCAAACCCATTCTCAAATCCCAAAACCTATGACCTAAACCCGAACCCATTCTCAAATCCCAAAACCTATAACTTAAACCAAAACCAAAACCTATGACCTAAACCCGAACCCATTCTCAAATCCCAAAACCTATAACCTAAACCTAAACCTAAACCTATAACTTAAACCCGAACCCATTCTAAAATCCAAAACCTATAACCTAAACCAAAACCAAAACCAAAACCTATAACCTAAACCCAAACCGATTCTCAAATCCTAAAACCTATAACCTAAACTAAAACCATAACCAAAACCTATAACCTAAACCCAAACCTATTCTCAAATCTAAAAATCTATAACCTAAACCTAAACCTTATCCTAAACCTATAACCTATAACCTAAACCAAAACCTATAACCTAAACCAAAACCAAAACCAAAACCTAAGACCTAAACCCGAACCCATTCTCAAATCCTAAAACCTATAATCTAAACCAAAACCATAATCAAAACCTATAACCTAAACCCGAACCCATTCTCAAATATTCCAAAAACCTATCACCTAAACCTAAAACCTTATCCTAAACCTCTAACTTATAACCTAAACCAAAACCTATAACCAAAACCAAAACCAAAACCAAAACCAAAACCTAAGACCTAAACCCGAACCCATTCTCCAATCCCAAAACCTATAACTGAAACTGAAACCAAAACCTATGACCTAAACCCGAACCCATTCTCAAATCCCAAAACCTATGACCTAGACCCAAATCCATTCTCAAATCTCAAAACCTATAACCTAAACCAAAACCTTATCCTAAACCTATAACCTATAACCTAAACCAAAACCAAAACCAAAACCAAAACCTAAGACCTAAACCCGAACCCATTCTCAAATCCTAAAACCTATAACCTAAACCAAAACCTATAACCTAAACCCGAACCCATTCTTAAATCCCAAAACCTATAACCTTATCCTAAACCTTTACTTATAACCTAAAACTATTCTTAAATCCCAAAACCTATAACCTTATCCTAAACCTATAACCTAAATCCAAACCAAAACTTATAACCTAAACCCGAACCCATTCTCAAATCCCAAAACCTATAACCTAAACCAAAACCAAAACCTATAACTTAACTCGAACCCATTCTCAAATCCCAAAACCTATAACCTAAACCAAAACCTAAAACATATAACCTAAACCCGAACCCATTCACAAATTCTAAAACCCAAACCCAAACATAAACCTAAACCTATAACCTAAACTCAAATCCCTAAACCAAAACCAAAACCAAAACCTATAACCTAAACCCGAATCCATTCTCAAATCTTAGAACCTATAACCTAAACCAAAACCTATAACCTAAACCCGAACCTATTCTCAAATCCCAAAACCTATAACCTAACCTAAACCTATACTAATAACCTAAAACTATTCCCAAATCCCAAAACCTATAACCTTATCCTAAACCTATAACCTAAACCTAAACCTATAACCTATAACCTTAACTAAAACCTATAACCTAAACCAAAACCAAAACCTATAACCTAAATCCGAACCCATTCTCAAATCCACCTATAACCTAAACCAAAACCAAAACCTATAACCTAAACCTAAACCCATTCTCAAATCCCAAAACCCAAATCCAAACCTAAACCTAAACCTAAAACCTAAACCAAAACCTATAACCTAAACTAAAACTAAAACCTATAACCTAAACCCGAACCCATTCTCAAATCCCAAAACCTATAACCTAAACCAAAACTAAAACCTATAACCTAAACTCGAACCCATTCTCAAATTCCAAAACCTGTAACCTAAACCCGAACCCATTCTCAAATCCCAAAACCCAAATCCAAACCCAAACAACCTAAACTTAAACCTAAAACCTAAACCTAAACCTATAACCTAAACTCAAATCCCTAAACCAAAACCTATAACCTAAACCCGAATCCGTTCTCAAATCCCAGAACCTATAACCTATAACCTAAACCCGAACCCATTCTCAAATCCCAAAACCTATAACCTAACCTAAACCTATACTAATAACCTAAAACTATTCCCAAATCCCAAAACGTATAACCTTATCCTAAACATATAACCTAAACCTAAACCTATAGCCTATAACCTAAACCAAAACCTATAACCTAAACCAAAACCAAAACCTATAACCTAAATCCGAACCCATTCTCAAATCCCAAAACCTATAACCTAAACCAAAACCAAAACCTATAACCTAAACCCAAACCCATTCTCAAATCCCAAAACCCAAACCAAAACCTATAACCTAAACCAAAACTAAAACCTATAACCTAAACCCGAACCCATTCTCAAATCCCAAAACCTATAACCTAAACCAAAACTAAAACCTATAACTTAAACCCGAACCCATTCTCAAATTCCAAAACCTATAACCTAAACCCAAACCCATTCTCAAATCCCAAAATCCAAAAATCAGTGAGGATTACAACAGGGAAAAGGAAAAACAAAATGAAAAAGAAGCCAGCGAGTTGGGGTCGACCGGCCTATCGCTACGGATTATAACCGTAGCCATAACTATAATGCTCTGTACCTTTTTTTTTTTTCTTTTTTATTTTTATTTTTATTTTTTACATGGAGAACTTTATTGTACCTACATTTTCCTTTAATACATGTTTATTTAAATATGTGTGTGTGTGTGTGTGTGTATATATATATATATATATATATATAATTTTCTCTCTTTTTTTTTTTTCATTTCTTTCTTTATTCATTTAACAAGAATATCTTCTAAAATAAAATTAGTTACTTGACGTACCACATATGATTTTGGGGTAGGAGAAGCTATTTTAGCCAACCAACCTAGTTATTTTCCAAGATTCCATCAGGTCGATGGTCGAAAATACATTTCATTCACTTCACAGTCAATTTCAATCACTTCATGGTCAAACTAGAAATTGAGCGAGGCAAATATGAAATTGAGTGAGTAAATTGAAAATTGAGCAGGACAAGGTATGAATTGAGTGAGGAAAGCTATAAATTGAGTGAGGTTTAGGCTACGTTGAAATTGAGCGAGGTTCCCTTGCTCAAATCCTAAGTTGCCTCGCTGAATTTCTACGTTGCATCGCTCAATTGCTAGGTTGCCTCGCTCAATTCCAAGGTTCCTTCGGTCAATTTATATATTGCCTCACTGGATTTCTAGCTTCCCTCGCACAAAAGCAACATAGCCAAAAAAATAAATAAATTCAATTTGGCCCGCTCAATTTCTAGTTTGCCCCGCTCAATTGAAAATTGAGCGGGGCAAACTAGAAATTGAGCAGGGTAAACTGAAATATATATTTTTTTGCTTTTGTAGGTCCCATCATGATGTATGTCTTATATCCAAACCGTCCATATATGAGCGGGGCAAACTGAAAATTGAGCGGGACAAACTGAAAATTAAGCGGGAAAAACATGAAATTGACCCCACTATCAATATCCAGTTTTTTCACCTTTTATTTCAGACCTTTCATGTTTGCCCCGCTCAATTTTCAGTTTGCCCCGCTCAATTTTCAGTTTGTCCCGCTCAATTTCCAGTTTACCCCGCTTAATTTTCAGTTTGCCCCACTCAATTTCCAGTTTGCCCCGCTCATATATGGACGGTTTGGATATAACACATACATCATGATGGGACCCACAAAAGTAAAAAAAAAAAATCAGTTTGCCCCACTCAATTCCTAGTTTGCCCCGCTCAATTTTCAGTTTGCCTCGCTCAATTGAGGTTTAGGTTATAAGTGTCAGTTATATGTTAAGGTTTAGGGAACTGAGAATGGGTTAAGGTTTAGGTTTAGGAAATTAGGTTCGGGACTGGGTTTAGGTTTGGGTTTTCAAGTTTAGGTTTAGGTTAAGGAGTTGATATTAGGATTAGGTTAAGGTTTAGGTTTAGAAATTTGAGAATATATTTAGGTTTTAGGTTTAGGTTATAAGTGTCGGTTATATGTTAAGGTTTAGGGAACTGAGAATAGGTTAAGGTTTAGGTTTAGGAAATCGGGTTCGGGACCGGGTTTAGGTTTGGGTTTTCAAGTTTAGGTTTAGGTTAAGGAGTAGATATTAGGATTAGGTGTAAGTTTAGGTTTAGGGATTTGAGAATACATTTAGGTTTTAGGTTTAGGTTATAAGTGTCGGTTATATGTTAAGGTTTAGGGAACAGAAAATAGGTTAAGGTTTAGGTTTAGAAAATCGAGTTCGGGACCGGGTTTAGGTTTGGGTCTTCAAGTTTAGGTTTAGGTTAAGGAGTTGATATTAGGATTAGGTGTAGGTTTAGGTTTAGGGATTTGAGAATACATTTAGGTTTTAGGTTATAAGTGTAGGTTATAGGTTTAGGTTTAAGTTAGGTTATAGGTTAAGGTTTAGGGAATTGAGAATAGGTTAAGGTTTAGGTTTAGGGATTTGAGAATACATTTAAGTTTTAGGTTACAAGTGCACGATATAGGTTTTGGTTTAAGTTAGATTATACGTTAAGGTTTAGGGAATTGAGAATACATTTAGGTTTTAGGTTACAAGTGTACGATATAGGTTTTGGTTTAAGTTATATTATAGGTTAAGGTTTAGGGAATTGAGAATAAGTTAAGGTTTAGGTTTAGGGATTTCAGAATACATTTAGCCCTAAAAGGGTTTCAATGGTAGATGTTCAATTCCCCACTGCCTTTTACAGTGTGGTCCACTTGATAGTTAGATATATCTTATTTTTCGTCTCAAGCCTTAATATAAGCTCGTAAAATATATGGACATTTTGGATATAACACATACATCATGATGAGACTCACAAGAGAAAAAAAAAAATCAGTTTGCCCCGCTCAATTTCCAGTTTGCCCCGCTCAAGGCAAACTAGAAATTGAGCGGGGCAAAATGAATTTTATTTTATTTTTTGCTATGTTGCTTTTGTGGGTCCCATCATGATGTATGTGTTATATCCAAACCGTCCATATATGAGCGGGGCAAACTGAAAATTAAGCGGGGCAAACTGAAAATTAAGCGGGGCAAACATGAAATTGACCCCACTGTCAAAATCTAGTTTGCCCACCTTTTATCCAGCTGTTTTTATAAAAGAATACAAACTTACTTTTGCAACTTAAACCTCCATGTGCGGAGACCCAATTCCAGGATGAAAATATCCCTCCTTTTCACTGTTGTCCACTTTTCCTCTCCCTTTTCAGTATTTGATTTTCATCTCCCTTTTCAGGATAAGGTTTAGGTTTAGGTTTGGGTTTTTAAGTTTAGGTTTAAGTTTAGGTTAGGGAGTTGAGATTAGGATTAGGTGTATGTTTCGCTTTAGAGAATTGAGTTTAGGTTATAGGTTTAGGTTATAGGTTTTGGGATTTAGAAATAGTTTTCGGTTAGGTTATAGGTTAAGGTTTAAGGATAGGTTATAGGTTTTGGGATTTGAGAATGGGTTTGTGTTTAGCTTATAGGTTTAGGTTTAGGTTTTGGTTTAAGTTATAGGTTATAGGTTTTGAGATTTGAGAATGGGTTCGGGTTTAGGTTATAGGTTTTAGTATTGGTTTAGGTTATAGGTTATAGGTATAGGTTTAAGTTAAGGTTAAGTTTAGGTTATAGGTTTTAGTATTGGTTTAGGTTATAGGTTTTGGTTAAGGTTATAGGTTATAGGTTTAGGTTAAGTTAAGGTTAGGTTTAGGTTATAGGTTTTGGGATTTGATAATGGGTTCGGGTTTAGGTTATAGGTTTTGGTTTTGGTTTAGGTTATAGGTTATAGGTTTAGGATAAGGTTTAGGTTTAGGTTTAGGTTATAGGTTTTGGGATTTGAGAATGGGTTCGGGTTTAGGTTATAGGTTTTGGTATTGGTTTAGGTTATACGTTTTGGTTAAGGTTATAGGTTATAGGTTTAGGTTTAAGTTAAGGTTAGGTTTAGGTTATAGGATTTGAGATTTGATAATGGGTTCGGGTTTAGGTTATAGGTTTTGGTTTTGGTTTAGGTTATAGGTTATAGGTTTAGGATAAGGTTTAGGTTTAGGTTTAGGTTATAGGTTTTGGAATTTGAGAATGGGTTCGGGTTTAGGTCATAGGTTTTGGTTTTAGTTTAGGTTATAGGTTTTGGGATTTGGGAATGGGTTTGGGTTTAGGTTATAGGTTTTGGTTTTGGTTTTAGTTAAGGTTATAGGTTATAGGTTTAGGTTTAGGATTAGGTTAGGTTTAGGTTATATGTTTTGGGATTTGGGAATAGTTTTAGGTTATAACTATAGGTTTAGGTTAGGTTATAGGTTAAGGTTTAAGGATAGGTTATAGATTTTGGGATTTGAGAATGGGTTCGGGTTTAGCTTATAGGTTTAGGTTTAAGTTTTAGTTTAAGTTATAGGTTATAGGTTTTGGGATTTGAGAATGGGTTCGGGTTTAGGTTATAGGTTTTAGTTTTGGTTTAGGTTATAGGTTTTGGGAATTGAAAATGGGTTCGGGTTTATGTTATATGTTTTGGTTTTGGTTTAGGTTATAGGTTATAGGTTTAGGATAAGGTTTAGGTTTAGGTTTAGGTTTAGGTTATAGGTTTTGGGATTTGAGAATGGCTTCGGGTTTAGGTTATAGGTTTTGGTTAAAGTTATATGTTATAGGTTTAGGTTTAGGTTAAGGTTAGGTTTAGGTTATAGGTTTTGGGATTTAATAATGGGTTCGGGTTTAGGTTATAGGTTTTAGTTTTGGTTTAGGTTATAGGTTATAAGTTTAGGATAAGGTTTAGGTTTAGGTTTTAGGATAAAGCTATAACCTATAACCTATTACCTAGTACCTACACCTAAACCTAACCTAAACCTAAACCTAAAACCTAAATGTATTCTCAAATCCTTAAACCTAAACCTACACCTAATCCTAATCTCAACTCCGTAACCTAAACTCAAATCCTTAAACCTTAACCTGTAACCTAACCTAAACCTATACTTATAACCTAAAATTATTCTCAAATCTCAAAACCCATAACCTAAACCTAAACCTAAACTTGAAAACCCAAACCTAAACCCAATTCCGAACCCAAACCTGATTTTCTAAGCCGAAACTTTAACCTATTCTCAATTTTCTAAAGCTATTACCTATAACCTACACCTAAACCTAACCTAAACCTATAACCTTAACCTAAACCTAATACTTAAACCTAAACCTAAAGCTTAAATGTATTCTCAAATCCTTAAACCTAAACCTACACCTAATCCTAATCTCAACTCCTTAACCTAAACCTAAACTTGAAAACCCAAACTAAACCCAATCTCAAACCTGAACCCGATTCCCTAAACCTAAACCTATTCTTAATTCCCTAAAGCTTTAACCTAGAACCTAAAACCTAAAACCTAAACCTAAACCTAAACCTAAACCAAAACATATAACCAAATTTTCAGTTTGCCCCGCTCAAGTTTCAGTTTGCCCCCCTCAATTTCTAGTTTGCCCCGCTCAATTTTCAATTTACCCCACTCAATTTCCAGTTTGCCTCGCTCATATATGGACGGTTTGGATATAACACATACATCATGATAGGACCCACAAAAGAAAAAAAAATTCAGTTTGCCCAGCTCAATTTCTAGTTTGCCCCGCTCAATTTCTAGTTTACCCCGCTCAATTTCAAATTGAGCGGGGCAAACTAGAAATTGAGCGGGGCAAACTAAAATTTATTTATTTATTTTTGCTATGTTACTTTTGTGGGTCCCATCATGATGTATGTGTTATATCTAAACTGTCCATATATTTTACGAGCTCATATTAAGGCTTGAGACGAAAAATAAGATAGATCTAACTATCAAGTGGACCACACTGTAAAAGGCAATGGGAAATTGAACGTCTACCATTGAAACCCTTTTAGGGGTTACAGAAGTTTTGGATCATTATGAAATTTTTTTCCCTCTTCATCCAAGTCTTTTTGACTCTATGAATGAACTTAGACGAGGAGGATTATCACGCCCCAAATCTGAAAATCAGATTCACATGAATCCCGATTGCCGAATCCGGTGCCGACAGCCTCCGTAGTGCCCCATTCTCGGCTCCTGGTAATCAAATGCCAGATTCCGATCCTGGGATCCTACAAGGAGGATTTTCAGAATGAAATTTTTTTTTGTAATGGAGCATAACCATAAGCATAACTAAGTCACAAAACAACATCACCACATATCCACTATAACAAAAAATTTTAAGTACAATGCAGAAAGGGAAATACAAGGTGATCAAAAGCTCCAAAAGGTCCTGATATGCACTCCTGTCTCAGCGTTGCTGCCGTCCAACGCTATCTGCATGCAACTATCGTGCATAAGCTTACAAAAGCTTAAAGGGTGGTGTAAGTGTGTGCGTAAGGCAAACGCCAAGTGTACGGTATCAGAACAATGCGAAAGTATGTGTTAAGTCCATAGAATCAACCATGTCAAAGCTATGCGATGAGATATGAATGTCATCGGCCACACCGATACAATGCAAGGCCTATATAGCCGAATGTCATATGCGAAATACAATCCAAGCAAGTCGGTACTCCTCAAGTACGTATATTAGTACAGTTCCTTTCTGGATATCACCGGGGTCTAATACACTTCACAGAGACTGCCACCTCCCTAGCTGCACAGTCAAGCAAGCGGATAAGACCTTACTATCCGCCTGACCAGTAGTATGCCAATACCTACCCGGCTCGTCGATAGCGGACTCATTTGCGAGCTGGTCAAACTCAGCCTAGCTTATAGCCCCCTCACTCAGGCGGATAAGGCCACACCCCCTTCCAACAGACCACGACACAGTGGGAGACGCGGCCTACTGTATTCGGCACTCGGGCGCTCGTGTATCCACTCGGTCTAGACGATGGAGCATTTCCTGGTACCAAAAAGGTTCTGGGACTTTCACCCAAGGACATCCTAAGTGCCCATAGTGCTAGAACCAAGTATTTCCTATATCCGATACGGCAATCCACAATGTACCTGTGGAGCCACGGCCCTGATGTCGCTAGGGCGTGCAGTGAATCAAGTCACACATATGCGAGATGCATGAATCACACCGTCAAATCATGCAGTAATCCAGCGCGTACTGCGCGATCATGTGGGGCACTCCATCTTATAAGGAGTCCCGTAAGTGGTCTGCCTAATGGCATATGCTATGATCAGTCACTACTCAAATCAAGCATACATATGATGCGTATGAGCATGAGTCATGGGATTATACTAAACATGTTATAAAGCGATGAATGGTAACGAGTATGGGTCTATCAATGGGCCCTAAGGAGAGTTACGATGCGGACATTTAACCAACATTATACATACAATGTGGACGTCAAACCAACATTGTTCCTTAGGCACAACCAGCCATAAATATCATTACATGAACCATGGGAAATCACACATTGCAATAGACCCTAAGGACATCCGTTGGGCCTTGATCCATGGGCCTTAGATACATCAAATGGGCCGAATCGCATGGGCCTTACATTCATCAAATGGGCTGCGTTAATGGGCCTCACCAATGAGCCTTATGTACATTGCAATGGTCCATGATCCATGGGCCTTGAAACACATCAAAGTGGGCCTCACAACTTGGGCCTTAACTATATCAGATGGGCCTACACTCATGAGTTTTAAACGTACTGAATGGGCCACTCCATTTGCGCCCCATGTACATCAAATGGGCTTAATCTCATGAGCTTTATATGTATCAAATGGGCTTAGTCCCATGGGCCTTATATATGAAAAATGGGCCTAATCCCATGGGTCTTGTATATATCAGATGGGTCACACCAAGTGGCCCCATATATATCAAATGGGCTACACCCAACTATAAATGGTGATGATGACTTCCACCATTAAAATTCTTAAGGCCCACCGTAACATGTGTTTTCCATCCAACCTACTCATACATCAACATAGTGATAGATGAAGGGAAATAAATATCATCTTAATAGTGAACTACTATGGCCCTTAGAATTTTGAACGGTGGGCGTCATTGTCCACTACTTAAGTGGTGGGGTCCGCTTGAACTATGTATTTAACTAATTCTTTAGCCCATGCCGCCAAAATGAGCTCTCAAAGGGGTTGGATGGCTTGGATGCATCCCATGCATCATGGTGGACCCAGATGGACAGTGTACGTCATGGTGGGGGAGTCCACATAATAGGTTGGACGGTATGGAGGCAGCACATGCATCAGTGATGGGGTCCACTAACCGTCCAGATGGCTGGACGACTTTGATAACACATACATAAAAGGGGCCCCACCATCCAGGGATGTGGACGGTGCGGATGAAACACACGCACCATGGTAGGGTCCCACTGACCGTCTGCTGGACGGCGTGGAAAATACAAACATCAACGTGGTCCCCACCGTCCGTACAAATACACATATCAGTGTGGGTCCCATGTGGGGCCCACCATTATGTTTACATGACATCCGACCCGTCTATTAGGTCACGCAGGCCCGAATGAAGGGTAAGAATGAATTTCAACTTGATCCAGAACTCCAGTGGGCCTGAAAGAAGATTTCAATGGTAGAGTTCATTTCACACTGTTCCTTATGGTGTGGGCCACCTGAGGTCTGGATCAGTCCCATTTTTGGGGAGGGCCCAACTCAGAGGATGGGCCACCTTATGGATGGCGCAGATAAAAAATATGCATCATGGTGGGGCCCGTACACGGGGTCGTGGGTCCCTGCCCACGTTCGCCCGCCAGCCGCTGGCGCGGCCAGCACCATCTGACACAGCAGCAACAGCTACTGTGTTGTGTCTTTCTACTTTTTTTTTGAAAACCCTTCTCCTTGGGGTTTTTGTTATGTGGGGCCCGCATCTGATGAATTGTAACACCCCGAATTTTGGCCAATCTGGGATTAGACGTCCTTAGGCAATGGGTCAACTAAAACACCTGAAAAATCGCTCAGAACCTAATTCCATAGCCAAAGAAATCACTTAGGGTTAATTCCTTTAGAAACTAAGCTTAAGTTAGCTAGCGCGACGCTAGCGTAGCTGGAAAATAGTCCCTGATCACTTTAAATACGTTCTACAAGACCCAAAACTTGTAAAATGCATGGTGCTATAATACTTTATAACCTGGGATCAAACTCTAAGCCGGTTTGTTCTCTGGACCACTTTGAAATTTTGTCTTAGATCTAGACCGCGCGTCGAAAGTCCGATACCTCCTATCTTAGACCGTTAGAACCGCCTTGCTGAACTTGACAATCATTTCGAAAATCAAATCCAACCGATAACCACAGGCTATTTCATTGAGCCCGGACTGAAGAGAGTGCAAATAGGGACAGAATTGGAATTTCAAATTCAAATCTGGCACACGACTTGACGCGTCAGTATTAAGCATTCTGACCGTCAGAATTCAGCCAAATTACACCCTCGGATCAGAAAAAATTTCTATTTCATATCATGAGATTTGCAGGCTTGATCTACGTGCCGTGACCGCTGAACTGAAATTGGACCGCCACGTGCGATCTGCGAACCCTGCCGGACTGAAAACTTGATGTATGCTAGATCCAGTATGCATGAGCTTAAGTCCGACCGCATTTGGCCAGGGGACCACCAGAAATCATCTTTTGGACCGAAACAGCCCCGATTTGGATATACTTTAAGTATACCTTGACTTGGAGCCTATTTTGGGCATTTTTAAGCTCATAAAAAGGGTTGAAACCCTCACTCCTCTCTCCCATCCGAATTTGCAAGAAACCCTAGATTGGGAGAGAGAAAAGGTGAGAGTTTATGAGAGAAGGTGGGAGAGAACTCCCTGCTGCCTGTGCCACGTGCTGTACGTGCTTAGGCAACGCACTCCGATCACTTTTTCGGCGATTCCTCCGCCTTCTCAGGTAAGGAACTATCCTAAATAGTTGCTGATTTGAGGTTCCTTTCTTTTCCTAGCGAAGTAGCTAATAGAACTTGTGTATTAGGTTCTCTTATCGCTGTAGACGAAGCGTATACGCTCCGTTCGAATTCACGCGTTTATAAGAGATAAGGTGCGGATTTTAGACGCTTTGATTGACTGTTTCCAAAGCTTTCAATGTCGTTTAATAGTAGATTATCGACGGCAACGCCGTTTGACATGTACAACATACTGTCCGTTTCCTGTTTCGCAAATAAACAAAGAATATGAGATTTAGGGCATTTTAGTCATTTGTAGGAAGTACTGATTTCATTCATATTTTGCTGATGTGATTGACATGGATTATTGTCGCATTAGAATGTTAGGAATACGTGCATTATTAGTTTGGCGAAGAGATTCGTCTAAATGCTGTAACATCCCGAAAATTGGGGGGTCGAGCAAAAACCCAACTCCCGAGTTCCAAAATGTTATTTATGCAATATAGATATGTATGATTGAATGTTGTCTGTGATAACGCATTAAACATGAGTGAGATTAAGCTAGAACAACATATCATACTCCAGAGACAGTTAAATTAACCAGCGGAAGACTGTGATAGTATGTATAACATATATAAACTGTTGTATGTCTCCAGAGTGTGAACATGTTACCTGGTTATATACATACATGTATACTCCAAAAGTAGACAAAACGAATATACATGAGTGTGCTAAAAATATAAAATGACAAGTGTCAAAGTATCTAATCAACCTCCCTGTAATCCCATCAATCAGAACACGCATAAAGGAGGGATCCTCCTCATCATCATCAAGTCCAGCTCCGCCTCACAGGCCGCGCCATCATCTGCAATCACAAAAGGGTCTGGTGGGTGTCCAGGAACATCGTCCCGTAACGTGGGAGTGAGTAGCTAACTCAGTGGAATAATAGAGCAAGGATTAACATGTTCTCAAATCAATCATGCGATAATAGTAAAGCAGTAATTCAAACATTCCTAATACTGTTGTTAATGCAATTATGACATGACGTGATGTATGCCCTCACCGACGACCTCCCTCATACGGCAACATCTTACGACTGCGGCATGCAATCGACCCTCAAGTGTTCCACATCTTCCAGGCACATGCAATGTCATGGTGATATGATTACCGAGTTATTATTAGTCCTGTTCATACAGCAATATTGGAAAACTAAGGTACTTTCCTTATGTCAATCCCAACACAGATCCTGTCTAGGGTCGTCACTCCTAGTAATCTCATATGATGTATATTTTGTAGGTCGCTGCAAGGGCTGTCAGGGCTGTTGCTCGCACTCGTTGCACCGCTCCCCCATCACCTTATCAATACAGGCCTACTGTACTCCACTGCTACTGAAGGGTTGTCGCCTCCCGTAGACTCGAAATACGCTCGCGGTCACTACAAAGGACTCGTCCCCTGATCAGTGTAGGCCGACAGCTAGAATATAGTGTCCCATACCACCATAATCTGCTCACGAGACTAGGTGTTCACTGGTCACCACGGGGAGGTTTGTGGCCCCAGCGTAGGCCGACAGCTCGACCACGGTATCCCATACCACCATGCCCGGCTCATGAGTCTTCGTGGATCAAGGTACCATGGTTAACAGGGTTTACAATGGTAAGTTCAGTACCCTAGGTTCAAGCAGTTATGACTCATGCAGGGTGAACATACAATGGCCAGTCGGGTTACTTGATGGGCTCGACTAACACGATCGCATCTCAAGTCGAGCGACATGAAGTGCGTAAAACACTTCGTGTGGCCTAACCACTGCCGCCAACTCCAGAACACGGCTCTTGTTCATCGACGCATCGTTCGTGGCTAAGAAAAGCTAACCACGAATTCGCTCGGTTACCGACTGCCTGGACTAAGTATAGTCCCAAACATGTGGAATCACATCAGCAAAGCATGTGAAAGTATTGGAAATGAAATACAACCATATGAGCATGTTAACACATGTTGTAACATACAACTTAAGCAAATCACCTGATACATGCCTTTCATACATATAATGAAATTATGCATATCGCCAACATATAGGAAATCATTTCCATCAGCAAATTTATTGAGAATTCAATCTCAAACTAAATCATAATGAAATCATCATGCACATGTTATAACATACAGCTTAAACGAATCGTCAAGCACATGCATTTCATTCATCATGCATACGGCTAACATGTAGGAAACCATTTACACCAGCACATTAACTGAGAAACCAATCTCAAACTAATCCATAACATCATTTAATTCAATACATACTAATACAAGCATTTATACAAACACTTACACTACACACTTAAGTCTACATATAGAATGTCGACCTGAAGTGCGCATTTAGGCGAATCTCTTCGCCAAACTAATTATGCACGCATTCCTAATATCCTAATGCAACGAGAAGCCATGTCAATCACATCAACAAAATATGCATGAAAACAGTACTTCCTACAAATGACTAAAATGCCCTAAATCTCATATTCTTCATTGGTTTACGAAATAGGAAACGGACAGTATGTTGTATATGTCAAACGGTGTGGCCGTCGAGAATCTACTATTAAACGACATTGAAAGCTTTGGAAACAGTCAATCAAAGCGTCTAAAATTCGCACCTTGTCTCTTATAAACGTGTCGTTTCGAACGGAGCGTATACGCTTCGTCTACGGCTTATATGCTATGGAACGGAAAGAATCCCAAATTAGCAACTTCTAGGGTTATTCCTTACCTGAAAATGCGGAGAAATCACAGGCCAGGTGATCGGAGTGTGTTGCTTAGGCACTTGCAGCAGGTGGCACGAGCAGCAAGAAATTCTCTCCTACTCTCTCTTACAAACTCTCACCTTTTCTCTCTCCCAATCTAGAGATTTTTGCAAATTCAGGTGGGAGAGAGGAGTGAGGGTTTCAACCCCTTTTATAAGTCCAAACTTGCCCGAAATAGGCTCCGGTACAAAGTTCACTTAGTGCATATCCAAATCGGGGCTGTTTCGGTCCAAAAGGACATTTCTGGTGGTCCCCTGGTCGAATGCGATCGGACTTAAGCTCATGCGTACCAGATCTAGCACGTATTAAGTTTTCAGTCCGACAGGGTTTGCAGATCGCACGTGGCGGACCAGTTTCAGTTCAGCGGTCACCGCACGTAGATCAGGGCTGAAAATCTTATGATATAAAATAAAAATTTCTCCTGATCCGAGGGTGTAATCTGGATGAATTTTGAGGGTCAGAACGCTCAATACTGACGCGTCAAGTCGTGTGCCAGATTTGAATTTGAAATTCCAATTCTGTCCCTATTCGCACTCTCTTCGGTCCGGGCTCAATAAAATGGCCTGTGATTATCGGTTTGACTTGATTTTCGAAATGAGTGTCAAGTCCAGCTAGGCGGTTCTAACGGTCTAAGATAGGAGGTATCGGACTTTCGACGCGCGGTCTAGATCCAATACAAAGATTCAAAGTGGTCCAGAGAACAAACCTGCTTAGAGTTTGACCCGAGGTTATAGAGTATTATAGAGTCATTGGTTCTACTCGATTTGGGTCTTGTAGAACGTATTTAAAATGATCAGGGACTGTTTCCCAGCTACTCCAGCGTTGCGCTAGCTAACTTACGCTTAATTTCCATAGGAATTAATCCTAAGTGGTTTCTTTGGCTATGAAATTGGGTTCTGAGCGATTTTCCAGGTGTTTTAGTTGACCCACTGCCTAAGGACGTCAAATCCCAGATTGGCCAAAATCCAGGGTGTTACAATGCGCACTTCGAGTCGACATACTATACGTGGACTTAAGTGTATAGTGTAAGTGTTTGTATAAATGCTTGTATTAGTATGTATTGAATTAAATGGTGTTATGAATTAGTTTGAGATTGATTTCTCAATCAAAATGTTGATGTAAATGATTTCCTACATGTTAGCCATATGTACGATTTCATTATATGTATGAAATACATGTGCTTGATGATTCACTTAAGTGGTATGTTCTAACATGTGCTTGATGATTTTCTTATGATTTAGTTTGAGATTGAATTCTTAATTAATACGCTGATGGTGATGATTTCCTATATGTTGGCGATATGCATAATTTCATTATATGTGTGAAAGACATGTGTAAGATGATTTACTTAAGTTGTACGTTATAACATGTGTTAACATGCTCACATGTTTGTATTCCATTTCCAATACTCTTACCTGATTGTTGATGTGATTTCATAAATGTTTGGAACTATGCCTAGTCCAGGCAGTCGGTAACCGAGTGAATTCGTGGTTGGCTTATCTTGGCCACGAACGACGCGTCGATGAACGCGAGCCGTGTTTTGCAGTTGGCGGCAGTGGTTAGGCCACACGAAGTGTTTTACGCACTTCATGTCGTTCAACTTGAGATGCGATCGTGCTAGTCGAGCTCGTCAAGTAACCCAACTGGCCGTTGTATGTTCACCCTGCATGAGTCATAACTGATTGAACCTAGGGTACTGAACTTACCATTGTAAACCTTGTTAACCATGGTACCTTGATCCACAAAGACTCATGAGCGAGGCATGGTGGTATGGGACACCGTGGTCGAGCTGTCGGCCTACGCTGGGGCCACAAACCTCCCCGTAGTGATCAGTGAGCACCTATGACTCGTGAGTAGATTATGGTGGTATGGGACACTGTATTCTTGCTGTCGGCCTACATTGATAAGGTGATGGGGGAGCGGAGCAATGAGTGCGTGCAACAGCCCTGACAGCCCTTTGTAGTGACCGCGAGCGTATTCTGAGTCTACGGGAGGCGACGACCCTTCAGTAGCAGTAGAGTACAGTAGGCATGTATTGATAAGGTGATGGGGGAGCGGTGCAACGAGTGCAAGCAACAGCCCTGCCAGCCCTTGCAGCGACCTACAAAATATACATCGTATGAGATTACTAGGAGTGACGACCCTAGACAGGATCTGTGTTGGGATTGATAAAAGGGAAGTACCTTAGTTTTCCAATATTGCTGTATGAAATGGACTAATAATAACTCGGTAATCATATCACCATACCATTGCATGTGCCTGGAAGATGTGGAGCACTTGAGGGTCGATTGCATGCCGCGGTCGTAAGATGGTGCCGTATGAGGGAGATCGTCGGTGAGGGCATACATCACGTCATTTCATATTGCATTAACAACAGTATTAGGATTGTTTGATTTACTGCTTTACTATTATCGCCTGATTGATTTGATAACATGCTAATCTCTGCTCTCTTATCCCATTGAGTTGATCACTCACTCCCACGTTACGGGATGGTGTTTCCGGACACCCACCAGTCCCTTTTTGTGATTGCAGATGATGGCGCTGCTTGAGAAGTGGAGCTGGACTGGATGATGAGGAGGAGGATTCCTCCTTTATGCGTGTTCTGATTGACGGGATTATAGGGAGGTTGATTAGATACCTTGACACTTGTCATTTTATATTTTTAAAACACTCATGTATATCCTTTTGATTTACTTTTGGAGTATACATGTATGTATATAACCTGGTAACATATTCACACTCTGGAGACATACAACAGTTTATATATGTTATACATACTATCACAGTCTTCCGCTTGTAAATTTAACCGTCTCTGGAGCGTGAGATGATGTTTTAGCTTAATCTCACTCATGTTTAATACATTATCACAGAAAACATTCAATCATACATATCTATGTTGCATAAATAATATTTTAGAACTCGGGAGTTGGGTTTTTGCTCGACCCCCCGATTTTCGGGATGTTACAGATGGTATCAGAGCATGATTTGGATTAAACCGGGCCTGGATTATGGTCACGCGACGTACGCTGTCGCTTTCTTTAACTTAGGTGGGTGCGAGAAGGGTCTAAAAACACTTCTAGGATCGTAGATTCACCAATAGGCGAAGTCTATTCGAATCGATCGAGTGATCGATTCCGTAGCGCGTCTAGGGTCACGTGAAGCAACCCGAATAGCTCCTAAGTTGTAGGTAGTTGGGCTGAGGCATTCCTTGAATGATTCTAAACCCATAAATGTGAATCCTTGGGCTGTAGGACAACCACGACCCCTGTATTCAATCGCCAGGGCTTAAAAACCCCGTTTCACCAAAAATCTTCAAAATTCTTCCTCTCACCACTCCAATATTTAATTTTTTCTTATCTTTTTCATATTAGGCATCAATCCTAATATGAAAATAACATAAAATCATACTTTCACAAAATTTTACAGTGAATAGTAAAATTTCATGAAAAATGGCCATAAGGCCATTCTAACTCCACTTTATTTAGTAAATAAGCATCTAGATGGATGTACTAGATCCTTCTACCCCAAAATCATATGCTGCATGATAGGGTTTTGTATTTGAAATTATGGATTGGTCCCGGAAAGCCCCGAACACATGTTTGGGCCTATATAGGTCAAAATACTATGAACCAAGGGTTGGACCGTACATATCTGGAGTCCTTGGACCATGTGGGACCAAACCCATCTGATCTCACCGGCCGGATGCACCACCGGTCGGCGATGCCATCGCCGATCCGGCGATGCATCGTCGTACAGGTGGGCCCACTTGGCGTGATTTTCGGGCGCACGCCATATTTTGGATAGTGTACACCCCCTATATAGTATTCGTCCATAGAAAACTCCAAATAGGGGTACTTTCTTCACAAACATCCCTTATCCAAGCCCCATTTTCATTTTTCAGCTGCCCTCTTCCAAATCCGTGGATCCAAACCACTCCCAAACCCATTCTTGGTTGAAAACGATCCCACTCCATCACTCCATAGTGATTTATAGCCCTCCCTCTTGCAAATCTTGTCGTTTGGAGCTCTTACAACCCCAAAAATGAGCTGAAATCGTGAGGAGCTCCATTCTCCTTTTTCCTTCTCTTTTCTTTTTGAAAATCTAGCCTTTGGGAGCTTGAAGCATCCCTCTACAACGCCTAGATTTCATTTTGTCCATTTGGACGACCATTTCTCCGCATTTCCTCCGCTTTCCTTGGCTATTGTTAAGACTATTCTAGCCTTTTCCTCCCTTTCCATCGTCCTCTCTCTCATGTCCCTTTTATTTGATCTCCAGACTCGCAGAAACCTGCTTACCCATCCCATTTCTCCACGTTCTTCGCTTGTTTGACTGCCGTTTGAAATTTCTGTGTTTTGTTGTTGTTAGTTAGAAAATGTGTTTGTGTTAGTGGTTTGGGCTTAATATAGCCGATTTTTGTTGAATGGAGTGCATGCCGTTCGTTTGTTGTAAGGTATTGTCCCTAGATTGGGAGTATTATAACTCCCGGGATTCAGTCTACAAATTAGATTTTTATCCCAACCCACCCTCCTACCAAGCATGCCACTTCCAATCCCGCCAAGGGACTAGGAATGCGGTTCCATTTAATACAACTAAACGCTACCGGCCACATAGGCCCTTGGCGTTTTGGATTTAATGTTAGCACTCCTAGATTTGAAGGATCTGACTATATAGGAAAGCTATTTACCGTATAATCTTAGGCTTTGGATTATCGCTACTGAGTTACAGACTAGCCTACTAGTTACCTTAAGTTGTGTAAAGCCTGTATATGCTAAGGAATTGTAGGTTAGGTTTGGTTGAAGTAGAACCTTATTCCTTCGATAGATCCCCTTATGACTTATAGACTTCTGTTGTTGCCCATAGGAAGGAACCATACACTCTCAGGGAACATTTATAACTCCCTCAGATTGAACTTAGAATGTACTAGCACGCCCCTTAGAATTGCCTTCCCCAAGGGCTTATTGCATTCGGGAATGCGGAATAAAAGAACTACATGTAAGCGATGTATTCGCGGTTTGAATCGACTTCCTAATCATAGTGGTTACCAATGAATCCAATGCTCTGATCAAGCAGAAGATCGGCATCGACTCGGATTAAGAACTGATACAACGCATTTTCTGTCCTGATTAGACAGAAGGTTCAACG
Organism: Magnolia kwangsiensis; assembly: GCA_037074715.1. Taxonomy (NCBI): domain Eukaryota; kingdom Viridiplantae; phylum Streptophyta; class Magnoliopsida; order Magnoliales; family Magnoliaceae; genus Magnolia; species Magnolia kwangsiensis. The sequence goes on along the minus strand of CM073574.1, from coordinate 47,424,380 downwards.
TATCCGGCTCAGACCCACTACACAACCTTTCTTCTGTGATGGCCCAACCACCTATAACTAAACATGATCACATTACCTTTGGGAAATGGCGAGGACTTAAAGCCAGTAGAGAATTAGACATATTGCCACCAACTCGTACCTGCCCCTGAACTCAACCACAATAGAGATTAGGCTCATCTCTATCGTCATAGATACCAATGCCATAGAACGCATCATTAGCAAAGGAAAACTACCGTAATGAGAGCTTGTTTTCCAATTCATGTCAAGGATAGATCTTAAGTCGCACCTCGTTCTGATGTACGGAGCGATGCATAGAGTCTTGCACTTTAAGTAGAACCAAGTTTTAAGGGGGGTAGAACGTATTAAGTCCAATCCAGTTAGATTAGCTAACGCAACCGTTGGATCAGAGTGGCGCAGCGGAAGAGTAGTTGGCCTCTTTCCCACTGGCCCAGGATCGAAACATTTGAGTTAGGATGTACGTACAGTTAGGTCAATAAATAGGATTGACCCTTTCTTAGAATGTCAATACTAAAGTCTTACTAGATGCTCCTTACCCTTCGCCAATTTCGAGGATGAAATTGAGTTTTAAGGGGGGTAGATTGTAACACTCCGAATTTTGGTCAATCTGGGATTAGACGTCCTTAGGCAATGGGTCAACTAAAACACCTGAAAAATCGCTCAGAACCCAATTCCATAGCCAAAGAAATCACTTAGGGTTAATTCCTTTAGAAACTAAGCTTAAGTTAGCTAGCGCGACGCTAGAGTAGCTGGAAAATAGTCCCTGATCACTTTAAATACGTTCTACAAGATCCAAAACTTGTAGAATGCATGGTGCTATAATACTCTATAACCTGGGATCAAACTCTAAGCCGGTTTGTTCTCTAGACCACTTTGAAATTTTGTATTAGATCTAAACCGCGCGTCGAAAGTCCGATACCTCCTATCTTAGACCGTTAGAACCGCCTTGCTGGACTTGACAATCATTTCGAAAATCAAGTCCAACCGATAACCACAGGCTATTTCATTGAGCCCGGACTGAAGAGAGTGCAAATAGGGACAGAATTGGAATTTCAAATTCAAATCTGGCACACGACTTGACGCGTCAGTATTAAGCATTCTGACCGTCAGAATTCAACCAAATTATACCCTCGGATCAGGAAAAATTTCTATTTCATATCATGAGATTTGCAGGCCTGATCTACGTGCGGTGACCACTGAACTGAAACTGGACCGCCACGTGCGATCTGCGAACCCTGTCGGACTGAAAACTTGATGTATGCTAGATCCAGTATGCATGAGCTTAAGTCCGACCGCATTTGGCCAGGGGACCACCAGAAATCATCTTTTGGACCGAAACAGCCCCGATTTAGATATACTTTAAGTATACCTTGACTTGGAGCCTATTTTGGGCATTTTTAAGCTTATAAAAAGGGTTGAAACCCTCACTCCTCTCTCCCATCCGAATTTGCAAGAAACTCTAGATTGGGAGAGAGAAAAGGTGAGAGTTTGTGAGAGAAGGTGGGAGAGAATTCCCTGCTGCCTGTGCCACGTGCTGTACGTGCTTAGGCAACGCACTCCGATCACTTTTCCGGCGATACCTCCGCGTTCTCAGGTAAGGAACTACCCTAAATAGTTGCTGATTTGAGGTTCCTTTCTTTTCCTAGCGAAGTAGCTAATAGAACTTGTGTATTAGGTTCTCTTATCGCTGTAGACGAAACGTATACGCTCCGTTCAAATTCACGCGTTTATAAGAGATAAGGTGCGGATTTTAGACGCTTTGATTGACTGTTTCCAAAGCTTTCAATGTCGTTTAATAGTAGATTATCGACGGCAACGCCGTTTGACATGTACAACATGCTGTCCGTTTCCTGTTTCGTAAATAAACGAAGAATATGAGATTTAGGGTATTTTAGTCATTTGTAGGAAGTACTGATTTCATTCATATTTTACTGATGTGATTGACATGGATTATTGTCGCATTAGAATGTTAGGAATACGTGCATTATTAGTTTGGCGAAGAGATTCGCCTAAATGCGCACTTCGAGTCAACATACTATATGTGGACTTAAGTGTGTAGTGTAAGTGTTTGTATAAATGCTTGTATTAGTATGTATTGAATTAAATGGTGTTATGAATTAGTTTGAGATTGATTTCTCAATCAAAATGTTGATGTAAATGATTTCCTACATGTTAGCCATATGTACGATTTCATTATATGTATGAAATACATGTGCTTGATGATTCACTTAAGTGGTATGTTCTAACATGTGCTTGATGATTTCCTTATGATTTAGTTTGAGATTGAATTCTCAATTAATACGCTGATGGTGATGATTTCCTATATGTTGGCGATATGCATAATTTCATTATATGTGTGAAAGACATGTGTAAGATGATTTACTTAAGTTGTATGTTATAACATGTGTTAACATGCTCACATGTTTGTATTCTATTTCCAATACTCTTACCTGATTGTTGATGTGATTTCATAAATGTTTGGGACTATGCCTAGTCCAGGTAGTCGGTAACCGAGCGAATTCGTGGTTGGCTTATCTTGGCCACGAACGACGCGTCGATGAACGCGAGCCGTGTTTTGGAGTTGGCGGCAGTGGTTAGGCCACACGAAGTGTTTTACGCACTTCATGTCGTTCAACTTGAGATGCGATCTTGCTAGTCGAGCCCGTCAAGTAACCCGACTGGCCGTTGTTTGTTCACCCTGCATGAGTCATAACTGCTTGAACCTAGGATACTGAACTTACCATTGTAAACCCTGTTAACCATGGTACCTTGATCCACAAAGACTCATGAGCCGGGCATGGTGGCATGGGACACCGTGGTCGAGCTGTCGGCCTACGCTGGGGCCACAAACCTCTTCGTAGTGACCAGTGAGCACCTATGACTCGTGAGAAGATTATGGTGGTATGAGACACTATATTCTTGCTGTCGGCTTACATTGATAAGGTGATGGGGGAGCGGAGCAACGAGTGCGTGCAACAGCCCTGGCAGCCCTTTGTAGTGACCGCGAGCGTATTCTGAGTCTACGGGAGGCGACGACCCTTCAGTAGCAGTAGAGTACAGTAGGCATGTATTGATAAGGTGATGGGGGAGCGGTGCAACGAGTGCAAGCAACAGCCCTGCCAGCCCTTGCAGCGACCTACAAAATATACATCGTATGAGATTACTAGGAGTGACGACCCTAGACAGGATCTGTGTTGGGATTGATAAAAGGGAAGTATCTTAGTTTTCCAATATTGCTGTATGAATGGACTAATAATAACTCGGTAATCATATCACCATACCATTGCATGTGCCTGGAAGATGTGGAGCACTTGAGGGTTGATTGCATGCTGCGGTCGTAAGATGGTGCCGTATGAGGGAGATCGTCGGTGAGGGTATACATCACGTCATGTCATATTGCATTAACAACAGTATTAGGATTGTTTGATTTACTGCTTTACTATTATCGCATGATTGATTTGATAACATGCTAATCTCTGCTCTCTTATCCCACTGAGTTGATCACTCACTCCCACGTTACGGGATAGTGTTTTCGGACACCCACCAGTCCCTTTTTGTGATTGCAGATGATGGCGCTGCTTGAGAAGCGGAGCTGGACTGGATGATGATGAGGAGGATTCCTCCTTTATGCGTGTTCTGATTGACGGGATTATAGGGAGGTTGATTAGATACCTTGACACTTGTCATTTTATATTTTTAAAACACTCATGTATATCCTTTTGATTTACTTTTGGAGTATACATGTATGTATATAACCTGGTAACATATTCACACTCTGGAGACATACAACAGTTTATATATGTTATACATACTATCACAGTCTTCCGCTTGTAAATTTAACCATCTCTGGAGCGTGATATGCTGTTTTAGCTTAATCTCACTCATGTTTAATACATTATCACAGACAACATTCAATCATACATATCTATATTGCATAAATAACATTTTGGAACTCGGGAGTTGGGTTTTTGTTCGACCCCCCGATTTTCGGGATGTTACATGAATCCAGTCTATTCTTTGGATTCCATGGCTCATAACGCATCCATCAAGACCAATATCAGCCCTTATTCAGCGTGTACAAAAAATCTAGAAAGGTTTTAATGGTAATAGTAATATTTTTAAAACCATGGCCCACTAGACAGTTGGATCGGCTCCATATTTTGGCTCAACGCCTAAAATAATATGAGGAAAGGGATGGACGGCACGGATTGGATATATGCATTAAGGTGGTTCCTGTACAAGTAACCCACCCCAATGGCCCTCATATTTATGTTTTCATCCTGCAACGTCCAGAGACGCTGGACGTTTTTTTTTTTTTTTTTTTTTGATGGGTTCATCATATATATTCAAGGTGGGCCCTATTTAGGTGGGCCATCACATGATGAAAGATGCATTTAAGATGGGCCCCACCCATGGACGACTTAGAAAAAAAATTGCATATTTCATGTGGGGCTCATTCAAGTGGGCCTCATGGCCTCATCAACATTCAAGAAAGATAAATAAAAATGAGAGTGAGAGAAAGAGAGAAAAGTGGGACACACGTGTGATGGAGGGACCCCGATACTATGGGCCCTCCGTTCAACCATCCAATCATACAACAATGGGTCATTCAAACAAAAGATCGACGGTGGAGATCCCTCTCCACCAGAAATGGACGGTCTAGATGACCTCTTCAATACAAGGAAAGTAAACATCATGATGGGGTCCATGGAGAATGGCCTCATCATGGAATGATCTTGATGATCAAGATGAGCCATTGGCCACATCTTAGGGTCCCAAGTGAGATCCAAACCATTGATCGGTTGGCCTCACTTGGCCCATCTTAAAAACATAAAAAGTAGTCTAAAGAAACACCCACCCCTTGATCTTCTTGGTCCGTCGGGATGCCGGTCTCCTAGAGCTTCACTTTGATGGTGGAGATGGGAAATGGATGGCTAGTATGATGGGATTTGGAGATGGGAAGTGGGCCACCAAAATGCACATTTTCTCTCCATGGGAAGGCTTGGACGTGGGAGGCTCTCTTGGTTGCTTGGGTTTGGTGTGAGAAAAGAGAGAGAGAGGGAGAGATGAGATGTAGAGAGATGTGAGGTGAGTGATGGGGTGATGTTTGATGGATGTGAGTGATGGGTGAGGTGATGTGTTAATTGACTTGGGTGGTTGCTTGACTTGTGGAGAAAGGAAGCATGGGTGCTTGTACTTGACATAAAGTGATTGATGGGTGATTGATTGATGGGATTGATTTGACACTTTGTAGAGATTCTCTTGGGATTTGCAACGTGCGGTGTTTTTCCTCGAACTGAACGCGGGTCCGCATCTCATTGTCTGGGTATCGGATCGATGCGTGAGTTGCGGCGTTGGAACCGCGGCGACGGTGCGGTCGCAACGATACAAGTCTCGGATTAAGCCGGCTCAAATGAATAGGATACGACTTACGGTCGTGCGCAACATCAACTATAGGTCGCGGATTGCCGAAATTTGACGAGAAGGATCGCGGAAAACAACGGAACAGTACGGATTAGGATACGGGTCTTACAAGGATTTCTCACAAACATCACAGTGGGCCCCCTAAAGGTTTCTAATGGTTGACGCTCATTCAACAGTATTTCCTGTAATGTGGTACACTTGAGAACTGGATATATCTCATTTTTGGTCTCAAACCATAAACTGATCTGGAAAAATATATGAATTGAGTGAGACAGCCTACGAATTGTGCGAGGGAAGCTAGAAATCCAGTGAGGCAATATATAAATTGAGCGAAGGAACTTAGGAATTGAGCGAGGCAACCTAGCAATTGAGCGATGCAATGTAGAAATTCAGCGAGGCAACTTAAGATTTGAGCGAGGTTCCCTCACTCAATTTCAACGTAACCTAAACCTTGCTCAATTTTTAGGTTCCCTCGCTCAATTTCTAGCTTTCCTCGCTCAAATCCTAAGTTGCCTCGCTCAATTTCTAGATTCCCTCGCTGAACTCCTATGTTACCTCGCTCAATTTCTAGCTTCCCTCACTCAATTCATACCTTATCCTGCTCAATTTTCAATTTACTCTCTCAATTTCATATTTGTCTTGCTTAATTTTTAGTTTGACCATGAAGTGATTGAAATTGATCATAAAGTGAATGAAATGTATTTTTGACCATCGACCTGATGGAATCTTGGAAAATAACTAGGTTGGTTGGCTAAAATAGCTTCTCCTACCCCAAAATCATATGTGGTACGTCAAGTAACTAATTTTAGTTTAGAAGATATTCTTGTTAAATGAATAAAGAAAGAAATGAAAAAAAAAAAAGGAGAAAAATTTATACACACACACATATTTATACAAACATGTATTAAAGAAAAATGTAGGTACAGTAAAGTTCTCCATGTAAAAAATAAAAAATAAAAAAAGTGCATAGCATTATAGTTATGGCTACGGTTATAATCCGTAGCCATAGGCCGGTCGACCGGGTTGACCCCAACTTGCCGTCTTCTTTTTCTTTTTCTTTTTTTTTTTCCCCTTTCTCTGTTGTAATCCCCAATGATTTTTGTGGGTCCCATTATGAGGTATATGTTATATCCAAACCGTCCATCTATTCGGTGAACTCATATTAAGGCTTGAGATGAAAAATAAGATAGATCGAGCTATCAAGTGGACCACACAGTAAAAGGTAATGGGGAATTGAATGTCTACCATTGAAACCCTTTTATGGGTTACAGAAGTTTTGGATCATCATGGAATTTGTTTTTCCTCTTCATCCAGGCCTTTGTGACCTTATGAATAGATTGGATGGAAAATAAATGTTATGATGGGCCTTACAAAATTTTCAACGGTGAAAATCAATTTCCTAACTGGTCTTTGTGGTGTGGTCCATTGATATATGGATATGATTTTTTCTTTTTTGGATAATGCTCCGAAATGATTTTGAAATATGGATGAACTCTGTGGATATGATAAATACATGGCTGTGGGGCCATGTAACTTTGATCTCTCCTAAGCCGTTCGTACAACTCTCAGTTGGAGGAGCGTCAGCTCTCGTCTTCGCAGTGAAAAGGAGGGGTAGTTTCGTCCTCAAAGTCGCTGTCCGCACGTGCTAGTCTAAGTTGGTAACTTAAGTTTGTATTACTCGATAAAAACCGCTGGATAAAAGGTTTAGCCTACAGTGGTCATTATCTCTTTTTTTAAAGAGGTGAAGGGGATATGATAAGCCTGTGCGCCTGTATAAGTAAGCTGATGCACGCGCCACCGCATATGCCAGCGTGGTATACACGTTAAATATCAATGCCATCTATCAGGAAGCTACTACTATGTAGTTTACATATGCCAATAATAGGATTGGTCCACTATTCAAGTGCGCCACAATTATCTGGATGAGTGTACGGTTGATGAAATTTCAGGTTTGGGCTCCGTGGCTTATGGTTGCAGGGAGTTCCTGTAATGCTAAAGCATGTTAATCAATCGGGTCTGAAAGTCAAGCTTGGGATAAGATCGTGTTGTGCTCGGGCCTAGAAACTCAAACCCCTGTTTATCCATCAATATCTCGGGAGGCCTGTTAACAGAGTCAAATGGGCTATGAAATCCTGGCGTGACACATGTAGTACTGGGCTTTAAAATCAGGACCCCACTAACACCATAAAGTCCTGTTTTCGGGCTCAAGTCAGGTCTAAATAAATATTTGTACAGAACATGGGCCCAGACCAAATCCAAAATCGGTATCATACCTGACCCATGGACCACCTCAGCAGGCTTGAGCCCCAATCATATTTGATTGGACCCGAACGCGACAGCCCAAGCATATCTTACCGCCCACGTGTAGATTGTCTATCCTTGGGTGACTAATGTAGAGAAGGTGGCAGACACTTTCATGGCAAAGATTGATAGAGGTGGAAACGATCCAAACCATCGGAATCTTAAATCACTCATCTCCCGAATTGAGATGCGTTTTTTCAACAAATTATAACTCTTGACCTTTTAAACGGTAAAAGACGTGTAAAATGGCTTTTAAAAGTTAGGAGAGCAATATGGTTGAGCCAAATTGAACGCTTATTATTTTTTGTCAAAACACCTAGCAATGTAGGAATAGCGTTCGTTAGGAATAGAGTTCATTATAATAAGTCACGTTTTTAGAGTGTTTGAGTTTGAGTCTAAGTGCAAAATTACATTTTAAGTTTGAGCTCATTATTTAGAGAGTTGTAAATTTATTAATTTTTAATTAATAAAATTATTTCAAATATATTTAGAATTAAAAAAAACTTTTTGGGGAGTCCAAAGAGCTACGTGAATTCAGAGTAGTTAAGAAAACTTTTTGGGGAGTCCAAAGAGCTACGTGAATTCAGAGTAGTTATTTTCTTTTTCTTTTTTTCTTTTTGTATATATTTTTTTTTTGTATATATATATATTTATTGGAAAAGGTACTATGCGCTCGACCTCACGAGTCCATCTCATGAGGTTGAGTTGTGTGGGCCCCACCGTGATGCGTTTCGAACATCTACCCCATCAGTTAGATGCACCGTTCCATCGTGGGCCTAGGTCTCAAAAATCAAGTCAATCCGTGACTTGTGGGGGCTACACCAGATACAGAAGTGGAGAGGGGCCGTGCACTATTAAAACATTCATAATCATTTTTTGGGTCCACCGAGATGTTGTTTGCAAATCCAGCCCACCCATTATGTGTCCCACTAGGATGAGGGGTCATACCAAGTTTCAGTAGCATTAAAAACTCAGGTGGGCCCCACCAAGTGCTTTTATATGTTTTAACGGTGTCTTCACATGATTTTAGATGGTATGACCCACCTAAGTTCCGTATACGACTGATTTTTGAGATATTCCATAATTTAAAGGGGACCCATCAAATGCACAGTGTTGATGGTCAATACGCCTCATGGTGGGGCCCACACAACTCGACCTCACGGGAGCTTATCGTGAGGTTAAGCGCTCAAGCACATAGTACCTTTTCCCTATATATATATATATATATATATATATATATATATATATATATATATATATATATATATATATATATATATATTAATTAGCTTGTTAGTACAACTACTATCAATTCACACTTCACTGTTAGCCACCCCCACTAAGGAATTAATACCAAGACCTTATTCTTGAAACAAGGTATATATCTTTCACTCAATCTACCACTTGAGCTATGGATCTGGATGTAGAGTAGTTATTTCCTTAGGAAGACATCGACATGCCTCATCTTGCCCTTTCAAGAACCCCACTGACATTTTTAGGAAGCTTGTAGATAAAGCTTAACCTACAATGTGATGCCTGGTCTACCATGATGTGCGCATGACATGCAATTCGCCAATCATGAGTCCCACTTCAGAGTCTCCTTTGCACCCTAAACATCAGGCGGATCATAAGCTTAGGTGGGCCACATCATGCCTAAAACCTCTAAAATCACTCAAGTGCGTGCCTACTTAAGTCATGGAATGGCTAGAGTTTCCGGCTGCCCATTCATTTCTCATGGTAGAGCCCATCTTCTGGATTGGATGCATATACAAAACACGATGGCCCCCACACACAATCCTAAAGGAATTTTATGGTTGGCGTCTCCGTCCCATTTGTTCCCTTTGTTACGGCACACTCGACTCTTCAGTCGTCTTGACTTTAAATTATTCCGTGAACACATCATGTTGGGCCCCGCACACGAAGAAGCTTTGTGGTGGACCCGGCCTCATTGGATCATGGGATCTGAGTCATGATATAATTTTTTTAAGGTTTGCCCATGCCTATTACCATAAGATATGGCGGGAGTGCATCCGTTGAACACGAATTTTTATTTTTCCTAAATAATCCATACCGTTTATTTGATGGGGATTCCTACGACTGGTGTGTTCTCATGTAGACTTACATATTGAATATTTTAAGCCTTCTATCGTTAGAAAGTTATCATGGCCGTCCATATACAAAGCAAAAGAGGCAAATTCCGAAAGGGTTGAAGTAATACAATTTAAGAATACTTATTTGTTTTCTACCATTAAAAAATTTGAGATCAATCCTTTAAACGGTTGGGATTATTGGAATATGACTCGGATTCAAAGGCACCTGATCCATAGCTCAAGTGGCAGACTGACCGAAGGATACCTCGTCTCAACACCGAGGTATTGCCGTATTGGTATCGATTCCCCAGGGTAGGTGGCTAAGGCTAACTATGAACTGACAGTTGTACCAACAAGCTAACCAAAAAAACGGAGGGCCTAAAGCTCCAAGGTGGGGGTAAAAAGTTGACTATGACCCGTCCTGCAGTGAACCTGTCATTGTTAGTTGTAACGGTTGTTTTCCACCGTCTATCTTGTGTGGCTTCAAAATGGAGGATGAAAACTGAAGCTTTTTATCAGTTCAGATTCGAACGGGAAAACCCTAGAAATCAGATAGTAGAATTATCAAATCAGAGTGAATTTTTTTTATGGGCCTTCTATTATAGGGGACACCATTTCGACAGTCCGGATTTAATGGAAGTACAACCATACGTGTTGTCGAGTCTCAACGATCTAAAACCAATTCGCTGCGCAATGAACTAGAAAGCGCCTATTGTCTCTTGAGCTAATTAGGGTCCGTTTGGGTTCCAAGCGGATTGGGCGGTGACGACGTGGGGCCCACTGTGATGTATGTGTTTTACATCCACGATGATTTTCCGTAGGGCCACGTCAAAGGAGTGATGCTTATGATAATCATTGGATTAGTAAAAAATGAATGAAAAACCATGTGACCACTGACTTCTATGAACAAAACCCTAGATTAAATTCCATTTAAACCAACGTGTTTCAAAACGGTAATGGTGGCTATAATGGTCACCTCCATTATCGTTATGATACAGCAACGTGTTTCAAAATGGTAACGGTGGCTATAATGGCCACATCTGTTATCGTTATGATACAGCCTGTAATGGCCGTTACTGGCTCCCCTATCGACTGGTATCATTATGTTTTTGTTTTTTTATTAAAAAACTGTGCCATGACTATTATACGATTGCTACATTTTGAGCCGCAACGCATAATAATTATGACCGTTATCATTACATAACGACTGTTAGGTAACCAAAGTTGAATACCTTGATCTGAACAAAGTAGTAAGCCTTTTGAAGTCTTGATCAACGCCTAATATTGCACTAATTAGGTTCAACGATTCTAACCTGCAATTTGTGGAAACTAGTTCGTTGAAATATGACAGCTGGATATGTTTTTTGTTTTCAACCGTCCAATGAATGTTCACCAATCCAATAGCCAGATTATTAGATAAGAGTAAATTTTTGCTCATGATACATTCAATCTTGAAATCATAACTTGGACGGTTTTGTTTGACTTATATGTCACATATGCAATTTCTAAGTGCCTGCTTATCATCCGTTACACTCTCCCGGAGTATCAAAGTTTTTCCCTTGCTCAATCGTGTCCAATGAATATTCTTTCATTTTAAATCCATGTCCGGGTCTTCTCGTTCTTGTTTGTACGGCATCACGTGAGGTTGGGCTGATCTGCATGCTCTCTGGAGTACATAAAGCAGGTGGGCCTTACTATACAATATTATCCATGAAATTAGGGTTGATGAGGTGGGCCATGTTCATCCACTTCAAATGGGAAACTAAACTAAAAGATGGACTTTGGAGCTTTTATTTACTAATCCTTTAGGTTTTGAATGGACTGGTAGATGATACCATGAACAGTGCTGGAGACCCAGAAATAATCCATCAAGTCTGTTGAGTGGCTGGACAAGATCATTAGTAAAAGATAGGTCCATAGATCTAGAGCGGGTTGCAAACATTTTCATGTCCAAAATGGACAATAGAAGACTTGATGAGGTTGAAGTGATCAGGATTGTCAGAATCCTAAATCATATATACCGGCAATCCGTAATGAGTTATTTGATATACCATATATGATTTTTGAATAAGAAAAGGCTACATTAGCCACTCACCATATATTTTGGGTTGCACACACCGAATTTGTGAGATTCCATCATATTGAGGGTTGAAACTCCATTTTAATTTCATTTTAATTATTTATAGTAATTTTTAATTTGATCATACATCTTGATCTTTAAAAAAGGGTTTGGAAAACTTAGGAGAATAGCACGTTAGGCTAAATTAGATATTTAGTATATTTGGCAAAAACCAAGAAGTCTATTAAAAATAATGATCATGGTCAATAGATAGTAAATTTACTAACCGTGTTTGAGTTGGAATTTGATTCTTAAACTTCTTCTTAGGATTGATATAACTACTTAAAGGAATGTAAATTCGTTTTGTTTTTTAAATCATCAATCAATTTATTTTAAATTTATTTCTATTTTTTTCTATCTCGTAGTGGATTCGTAGAATCTTTGTGAGGAGTCAGAAAAGCTCCATGAGTAATTATTCCCTTAAGGAAGAAGATGAACCTCATCAAGTCCATCCCTGCATCATCCATGACGTTTAGGATGATCCAATTGTGGGGATTTTACAAAATAAGAAACTTAATAAACGGTTGAGATAGGTGACATGCATACTAGCTGGCAAGGCCAAGTGTAACTAATTGGATGGGAAGATTTCCATACAATAAGACCACCAAACTAATCAGGTAAATGGGCTTCCTGGGCTAGGCCCGCCTGCTATTTAATAATCAGACGACACATTTGTTGGACAAGGCTGTCTTGTAGGGCCGGCCCACTGGCCCCTAGGCACAAGACAAACCCTTTCCCTCGTAGGGCCGGCCCATGGTCAATTTGAAGTGACCAAACGGCACAACTACTATCTCCCAGACCATGTCTTTGAAGCATGATGGCTTCTTGGCCGTACGTGCTGAATATCACATGCCATGAGCTTGATGGTCACTCTTGCAGAATTTACAACCTTTCAGGTGAGAGGTATGGCCCACTAACCAGTGCAATGTACAATGCTTCATGGTAAACTGAAAAGTCTTTAGTTTCTACACACTTGGGTTTGTTCATTGATTCAAATGGTTGAGACGACAGGTCCATCATTGATAACCCATGTAACAAAAATTCGACTAAGTTCGAAGCTGAGTTCGAGCTGATTTTTTGAGCTCGAAATTGAGTTCGGGCTGAGTTCGAGCAGGCTCCAGCTCGACTTGACTCGGATCGAATCCAGCTCGAATCAAACTCAGATCGAACTAGTTCGGTGACTCGGTTACTTTGCCATTGATGTTGCTTACCAACTGTTTGATAAAATGACTCAATGAAATGTGGCTGGTGGTAAGGAAGGTTTGGCTAGTGGCAAGGTGGCAAGGTGGCAAGGAAGGTATGCACATGAAACAAATACCTTTTTTCCTCTTTTTTTTTTTTTTTTTGGTTTTTATGTTATTTAGAAGGTGTTTGAGAAAATACCCGTAAAACTATTGTCTATGTTTGTAAAACAATGGGATTTTAAAGTTGCACTTGAGATGTTTGTGGAAATGCCTCAATGGCGAACTCGGCCTGAGCTGGCCCTTGCTACTGACCGAACCGAGCCGAGCTGGCCAGTCTGGATCAAGGATTGAGCCGAGCTGAGTTTGATCTGAGGTCAGCCACTGTTCAAGCCGTGTCCAGCTCGACTCAGTTCGACTCGATGTACACCCCTAGGGCTCAGGATGAGACTTTACTTAACTCGCCTCAATATTTTAACAACCTTACCGATGCGGTTCCCTGTGCTATATCTCTTAAGTTTAAAATCCTTTAATTATTTTCTTATAAAAAACACACTAAAGCAAGTTGGATTAAAATCTCGCTAAGCTGTGTTGATGAGCGGACACAACTCACTTGCGCTACACCACCTAACATGGACCACAGGAAATAAATTGCCGAAAATAAAGTTTAATCGTCAATTTACTTTGCATGTTGTGGCCCACATGAAGAGCATTTATTTAAGGTGATTTCACGTACCCATGGGATCTCGCAAGTGGATGTGTTAGTGCGTTTCATGGGGGACGTGGCAAACCTTGTCTATTACCCACTTTTAGAGGCTTTTTAAAGGTAAGCTACGACTTTTGGAGGTTTGCCCGAGTACGTACCAACGTATTCAAAAATACTTCAGCACTAGTTGTTGGACTTCATATTTGTCAATGACCCCAACGATTTATTTGATAGAGCTCTCATTAAATAAAGGGTCCTCAGATCAACTCCCTGATTGAATATTTCAACCATTGTTATAGTAACACTCCATATTCAATGAAAAATAGTCAAAATATCAGAGGATTGAAATAATCCAATTGAAAGTTTTTATTTGCCTTACGAAGTGACACCTTAACATATAAACAGCTTGAATCAGTGGAAAATGTTCCGGATTCAAAGGTTAAAATCATGATTGGGATGTATTCAATCAAACCATGAATATCCGGGATTGTGTACGGTATAATAAAGTGTGTGTGTATATATATATATATATATATATATATATATATATATATATATATATATATATATATATATATATCGAGAGAGAGAGAGAGAGAGAGAGAGAGAGAGATGCTCACACACAACTAGTTGGACTAGACATTTTGGTCCAACTAGCTGGGCATTTAATGAAAAAAAAAAAAAAATCTCTAATGCTAATTAATGTTGAGAGAGTGGGGGGCGTTTGCTTCACGTTAGCCCTTTCAGAGGTCTTTTGAAAATGATCTCTCACTTGGGTCAGTCCCACTGTGGTGTTAATGCAAAATCCACCTTGACCATCACATGTGTCACCCCATGTTACATCTAAGAACCAAAATCAACTCCGTCCATGGTTCGAGTGGACCATACAATTGGAAATAGCGTTAAAAAAAAAAACTCACCTTTTAAAATAATTCCTTTCAAGAGGCATACTTAAATTAAGTATGAACCTGATTTTTGAGTTCTATGCCTAGCTTTTGATGTGGCATCTAATAGTTGGAATAGATTTCACTTACTCATGATCATGGGTCTTGTAAAAATCAAAAGTAGATGTCTCTTCCTCTACTGTTCTTTTGGTGTGTCCCATATAAATCAAAAGTCAGCCTGATATTTTGGCCGTAAATGTAGAATAAGATCACACATCTGATGGTCGCAGTAGATCTCACATGCACATCAAGACATCAGTGGGCCTAATAAAAATAAGGTTAGACATTCCTCTTCCACCGTTAAGCTTCTTCCGGCTTCCTTACAAGACGAAAAGAGCCATGGTAGGAAAAATATAAAGAGTGGATTAAGTGCAATCCATTGCTTATGCAGCACGGTTTGTCCCTAACCATGCGGCCCACCTTCATGTATGTATTGTACATCCACACAGTCAATTGATTTTTTCAGCTCATTTTAGAACATTGATTCAAAAACGAAGCAATTATAAATCTCAAGTGGTCCACACCAAATAGAAAATAGTGAAAATTGAACTTTTACCATTAAAATTTCCTAGGGCCCACTGTGATTTTTTGCTTGCCACCCAACATATTGATAAGGTCACAAAGACCTTGACGAAGGAAAATAAAAATAAAAATAAATTTCAGCTTAACCCAAAACTTTTGGCTCACAAAAAGTTTTTAATGGCCAATCGCTACTATTTTTAAGGTGTGGTCGACCTGAAATATTTCTGTTTCATTTTTCGAATCCTATCCTATCATGAGCTAAAAATATAGATGTAGAGAATGGATACACAATACCTTTATCAAGGTAGGCCCAGGATCAAGGATGCACAGTACCGCATGAGGATAGGCTGCACCCAATGTACTCCCAATTTTTTAGGAACAGGCACCTTTTCTCTCGAGGAATACGAAGAAGTTTAATGGCATGAGAGAAAGCTTACCTCCATTTTTGATATGTTCCACTGTATCATGTACGCAGGATCCACTCCCACCATTAGATGTGCAATCTAATTGTAGGTCTAGAGAAAAAATATAAGGTACATTTGTAATTCAGGTGAGCCACACCAATGGAATATTTGAGGGAGAGACATCCACCTTTGATTTTTACAGGACTCCAATCATGAGCATGTGAAATCCACTCCAACCATTAGATGCAAAATTAAAGGCTAGGTGTGGGACTTAAAAATAATATCCATATGTGATTCAAGTGGGCCTCATCAAATAATCATTTTGGAGGGTGAGCTTTTTTAGCATAATGTTTCCAATTGTGTGTTCCATCAGAACAACCAATGAGGTTTATTTTCTGTCCATAAGCCTAACACGATGTGACACACGTGATGGTCGGGGTGAATTTTACATTATAGCACATAAGGTCACACTTAAGCTAATGATTTATGTAGGACGCACCAATAGAACCGTAGAGGGAGACACATCTACCTTTGATTTTTACATGACTCGCGATCATGAGTAAGTGAAATCCATTCCAACCATTAGATGCCACATCAAAAGCTAGGCATAGAACTCAAAAATCAGGTCTATACTTGATTCAAGTGTGCCTCATGAAAGGAATTATTTAAAAAGGTGAACTCTTTTTTTTTTTTAACACTATTTCCAGTTCTACAGTCCACTTGAACCATGGATGGAGTTAATTTTCAATTCTTACATCTAACATGGGGTGACACACGTGATGGTGAAGGTGAATTTTACATTAACACCATAGTGGGGCTCACCCAAGTCAGAGATCAATTTCAAAAGACCTCTTAAAAGGCTAACGTGAAGCAAACGCCTCACTCTCTCTCTCAACATTAATTAGCATTAGAGAAATTTTTTTTTTTTCATTAAATGCCCAGCTAGTTGGACCAAAATGTACTATCCAACTAGTTGTGTGTGAGCATTTATATATATATATATATATATATATATATATATATATATATATATATATATATATATATATATATATATATAATTGCATTTTTATAAAAATAAAAATAAAATTTAAGATATTATTTTTTAAAAAGAATAAATATATTATATATGAAAACTTTATTAAAAATATTCATATAAATTTAGTGATAAGAGAAGGGGTTTGGCGATATGGAAAACACGAGTTCAAATCTCCTTAACAATAGTGCAAAGTGAGCTTGGATTAGGTGAGTCCACGTCTTTTCTTACTCCATGCCCTAAAATGAGCGAAAAATAAAAAAATAAAAAATTGATGGACGAAATGAATATACAACACATATATCAAGATGGGCCCACCATCAAGGACTCACCCATTAAGTCATTACCCTAGACTTGCCCAATGCGCATCCATGTAAAGCACTGATGTATGTGGCGTAGGTGGTTTGGGTACTTTATTATGTCACTTTTCACTTTACATATGTGGATCGTCGAAAAAAGCTTAAAGAATCAAATCTTTTTTGCACTTGGTTTAGACTAATCTGAGCCATTGTGCAATTAGGGAGTGAATCAAGTCTAACTAAATGTTTAACCCAGTAGTGTCTAAAGTTCGGGCCATATTATTGGTTGAGCGTACTTGATATATGGTTATACAAGTGGCATCAATGACAAATGTCATACATGTTTGGCGCCAATAATTTAATTGTTTAGGATCTGGGTATGATGTAGAGTGGGTTACAAACCTATTATTGGCATAGATGGACTGAAACAAGTCCGAACGGAAGCAGATGTAGTCTATCAGATTTGGGCCTAGTCTTACATTCGGCGTAAGGCACATCCAGATCGAAGAGATTCATTCCAGATAGGGAGAAATTGTCGTTCGAAGTGCAAATTGTAATCGATTATAACTTTTGATCTGGGTATCGTTATGGGACGCACGACCTATCCTTGTAAGCTAGTTGCCTAACTTCGTTTAAAATAAATAAATAAATAAAAATGACTCCTTCCAATTCAAAATTATAGTTTTACAAAAGCTTACTATTTTAAATAATTTTTTTGTTAAACATATCTCTTTCGTTTAAGAGTTTTAACATATACTATCTTCTTAAGAATTTCTTCTAATCATGATAGGAATCATTCTGTATGATTAAATTATAACTTTCTATTTTTAGTAAATTTTACTATTTTGGATACGTTCTGATTTAATTTAATTAGGACTCTTAATTAAAGTTTACATTTATTATTTAAAACATCTTAATTCTATTTTAGAGAAACACATTAATAAAATATCTTAAATTTTCTTTTATTGGTTGTGGATTCAAGAGCCATTACACCTTGTGGATTCAAGGTTCATATCACACAGAGGTGTGAACGTTGGAAATAAGCACTCACATGTTTTTATCTATGATTTTGGGCATGTGGGCTAATTTGTACGGGTGATATAGTTAACTTGGAGTCACCATTAGCCAATTAGCTCAAAATCCCGTAGTTGATTAGAACCTACAGAATCTATAAAAGCTAGAGAAGGTGTTAGGCACACTCTTTGTCCGCACAAGTGTACGATCTTTACTTCATGTTGTTAATCAATTTCAGGGGATATGATGCTTCTACACTAGATGAGAGAATGGAAGTGGTGATGCGATGAATGAAGTATGAATGCAAATAATGGTGACTCGATTTTTGACTTAAAACTTGGAGTGGCTAGGATGTAATGAGCGCATTATGACTAGAATTCGTAGCCTAGGTAGGCCTAGGCTTAAAGGGGTGGCTCGAGGATGCGAGGAGGCTATGATAGGGTTGAAGGAGGTTGAAGAAGGGGCTGAAAGGGATGAGGGATTGAAAGCTCAAGCTCTCTCTCTCTCTCTCTCTCTCTCTCTCTCTCTCTCTCTCTCTCCCTCCCCCTCCCCCCCCCCCCCCCCCCCCCCTTACTCTCACTCTCTTGGTGAGTTTTTAGTGTTTGCTGAAATGAGGAGAGAATGAGGGTATCCATAGCCTATTGGATGGTTTTATTATAAATTTTGAGACTTCGAGAGGTAAATAGTGATGTGGAAGGTGATGATTGGTGGAGAGTAAGGGAGGTTATACATGATACTCTCTCATTAGTTGGGAGGGATGGTAAACGAGTAATTAGAGGGAAGTTTCAGGACATTGGTAGTCCTAATGCAGTTGTCTCATCCAAAGGAGCAACAATTGGCTAGGGTGGGCTCATTAGAGACTGGAGTGGTACTTCGAGTTTTGCTGGTGGTACTTCGAGTGCCACTGATGACACTTCAAGTGTCGCAACCTCCTCAGTTTGCTTTAAAATTTGGTCATTTGGCTTGGTTGACCCCATAATCTCCAAAAGGACTATGGTTCAGGTCTAAGGTGGTATACTGTGAGTGTTGAAATAATTATTAATTTTTTTACTTTTAGGGCATGTTTGTTTTCCTATTTACCATTGTAAATGGTGGTAAATAGGTAATTATAACCTATTTCTATTGTTTGGAAGAGATGAAATAGAAACTGTAATCATGGGTCAATTTTTAGAATTTACTTTTTGAAATAATGGGTGGGAATGACTGAGTGAAATTTGTGGATCTCACCATGATGTATGTGATTAATTCACGCCGTCTATCTATTTTATCATATCATTTTAGGGTTTGTGCCAAAAAATTAGGCAGATTATAAGCTCAAGTGGACCACACCGTAACAAACAAGGGGATATTGACATCCATCGTTTAAATGTGAAGCCATCCATGGGTCCCACACTGATTTGTTTTTGTGATCCAACGTGTTCATATGATCACATAGATACAGATTAAGGGAAAACACAAATATCAGTTGGATACAAAACTCCTATGGCCCACGAGAAGTTTTCAATGGTGTGTGTTTAATCCCCGTGTTTCGTGTTGTGGTCGACTTGCACTTTGGTTTTGCCTCTATTTTCAGTTTATGCCTTAAAACGAGCTGTTACAATTAATGGACGGCTTGGATTAAACATATATATATCATGTGGGCCCTGCAAAATTTTAAAATTTTTCCTTGATATTAGTGTCAAGTCAAATCAAATGTCAGTGTGTATGAGCGGATATCGTGTATTTCTGATGGGAAATAATAATTATTTATTTACTTTTATTTTCAATTGTAAATAAGAAAGAAAACACCTCCTTAGACTTTTTGCATTTGGCCTGTATTTGGTTCAGTCTTGAATTTAACCAAAATTGCAGCTTGGATAGCAGAAAAGTGACTAAGGCTTAACTAATGAAGTAATGGCTATGCTTAGATAGCGGCTTGGATATGGCTAAGGTTTGGGAACAACTTGAGGCTTGAGGGTTTGAATAATGGGTGCTTACCAGTCATCCATGTCACATCAAGTTGCTAGCCTGGGTTGGGTGCCTACAAGAGGAGACAATGTTTCTTCTATTCATTTTACACCCCTTCCCTGGGTCAAGGTATAACATCTACATGTGTTACCATCTAACAACAACTTTGTAACTCTCTCTATCTGAGACACAAAAAAAAAAAAACAAAACAAAAAAAAAAGCCCAGGGAAAAAATGTCATATCCAATCATGGTAAAATGTCCTTGTATGTGATTGGGTATTTGGATGCCCTAGATATACACAAGACTCTCTGTAGCAGGGACACCATGTCTTTACCGATTATATATTTTTTGGATGTTATAGTCCAAAGAGATGAGAAGATTCCTGATCAAGCTGTTCATAGCCTTAAGCTCTCATCTCTGCCCTCTTGCACTTGACTTCTTAAGAATTTTTTGAGAATATGTTGATATCAAAATTCGGAGATCTAATTAACACTTGAAGGAATAGATCATTAAAATACTGACCTATGAGTTCATTACACCCTGAAGACAAATGCCATCTATCTTCTTTTGCAGGAGTTGAAATATTCAAAAAAATATCAGCAAATCTATCTTAAGATATTAACTATTCAACTCAAGACTTGAACTCATAAATCTAATATTTTTACATCAAATTTCTTAGTTTTCTTTATTGTGTACTGTTTTTTTTTTTTCAATATTTATAAGCCCACATGCATGTTAATGAACATGCTAGCCACACACAATGAAATATCCAAGCCATCCATTGTGTGAACATCACCGAGTTAATACTACTACTAAAAGATAAAGGTTGTCCACTCATAAGTGTCCCTTGATATTAGTAAAAAGTGAATATGTTAGAAAACTTGGGAATTTTCCACAACTAAACATTTTTCCCAGTTAATTTGCTCCAACCTGATTGGTGGACCAACCTAATTCTTGGGATAGGCAATCTACATAATGGTACCCTTATGATGGATGGCTTGGATGATCATTTATATGTCATGGCTAGAATATGTAATGGAATTTGCATTAGTTGGACTTGTCTACTTGTGGCTTTAAAAAGCTCTCAAAAACTAAAGTGGATTATATCTTAGGTCCAAGCTACTAGTGTATTCTGATTAACTAGAACCTGGATGTTTTAAATTATCTAAAACCCTGTTTTGTTACTGTTGATGCGGAAATCTGGTTAGCCCTCACTGGGCTCGTAAACCTGCATAAAGAACAAACAAGGAAAACCCTAGCTCGTGTCGGGGCCCCCTCCAATGCCTAAGTCAGGAATCTGGGTCTAGTTGAGTGTCGAGAGTTTAGGGCTAGAGCTTGTGCGTCCCTTTTACCATTGGGGGCTTTCTTATTTATATGTGAGGAGAGGCGGTGTCGTAGAGGGCACATATCCTTGTTTGGTAGGAACTGATTATAGTGGGATTCAGACTCCTTGAGCGGCGGATCTTTCTAAATACTTAGCTGGAATTTCGGGGTGATCCGTGTGGAAGTTGGTTTCCGTAATCTTAGGCCGAGAACACAGACCAACCTAATTAAGGTCAAGTTGGATCTCACAGAGGTGGGTTTCAGTTGCCTCGGAGTAGTCCGAGCTAGGTCATGGCTGGAGTCGGTGCTGTGTTCGCCTAAGGATGGGTCTCGCCGTCTCGAGGCGAGCTTGCCTTATATTGCAGTTAATTAGTAAATGTCTCGACCTTGTGCTTACAAGTCGAGCTTGGCCTTCTTCCACGCTTAGTCGGGGAGATTGAGCTTGGCCTTTCTCCATATTTGGTCGAGGAGGTCAAGCTCGGCCTCTCTCCATGTTTGGTCAAGTAAGCGGAGGTCTGGTCACTAGGTCACGCCAGTTGTTGTTTGAATTGTTGACCTGGTCTGTCAATGGCGGCTCAGTCTATTTTCCCAATAACAGTTACCACTTAAAAACAATTTAATCTAATGCTAGTTAATAATAATTGCACATTAAAAAAATTAATTTCATGTTAATTAGTAAATAATAATTATGTATTACAAATCATAGTTTTGATCTTAAGCCCATGGGTGTAAAAGCAATCTCATGTACACCGCACCACGTATGATAGGGTCGTAGACAAGGAGCAATGTCCAATCCTTTCATAAGGTCGACTTGAACGTGTAGACCTGGCGTTCTCTTCCAAATAGAAAAAACAAAACTAGAGCTATATCCTTGTCAAAATCTCTAATACATAATTATTATTGTCTAAAATAAGATCAACTAATTTTTAAAAAATTTAATTGGGGCCAAACAAGCCTTAAGTCTAAGATATAAATATTAATAATAATAATAATAGAAGAGAAGAAAAAGGAGTCATTTTCTATTATAATATTAAGACTCTTTTGATGATGGTGGGGTTGCTGATGACTAGTAGCCAAAACTAGATTGGACGTGAAACTGTTGTTGTATTTATTTTAAAATAATATTAAATTTTTGAATTTTCAAATTTCGGTATTTTCCCTCAACATTTAAAATTTTGGTGTTTTTGAGGTGTTTGTTTTGTCCCACATCGGATTTGACAAGAGAAATTCTGTTGTTTATATGATAGACTTTTTGCCTAGGGCTTGAGCCCCTTTCAGGGGGCATGTGAATTTGGTCCTGTGGGGGGGCTATGCCAATAGCTCTAATCTATGCCATTAACCATACACGTGCGCGCGCGCGCCGAGCCGAGCCGAGCCGAGTCCGAGTCCGTGTCCGCGTCCGCGTGCGCGACGGGACGGGACGGGCTGGGCTGGGCGCAGGCGCGGGTGCGGGTGCGGTGTAAGTGTACTCGCGTAGGTGTGTGTGTATGGGTACTCGCAGGACTGTATGTGCGAGAGTATACTCGCACTTGCGCCTTTTCGTTTTAAACCAGAGAGATGCTTTCCTTCCGGATGGTCGCCCCTGTTGGGTTTAAACCCAACGGACATAACCTTTTTTAAAGGGTGCTTATGCACCATTTCGGAGTCTATATAAAGACTTCCGATTTCAGTTTCAAAATACGAAAAAATACTGTCTTATAAAACTCTCTCTGATACGGTTTTACCATTGTTACTGAGTTCATTGCTGAGTCAACTCAGCACTTTCGGATTAAACTGCAAGTGGTTCGAGCCCGTGTACAGTGAGTGCATCGCTGGGACCGGTTCATAGTCGTTGTATCCTGGAGGTCGATTGCTCTGGAGACCTGTTGCACTTGGGACGCTGTCCAAGGGGAGCAAATTCGATTTCAAGCCGAGTGACTCAGTCACGCCTCGACTCAATTCAATAAGTTTTTCTTTCTCTAAATTTATTTTCCTTTTTGGTTCTCGATTTTATAGTCTATTTAATTCAACATATTATCCAACAATCTTGAAATCGAATTTGTTGAATTACATAGACTATGGCTACAGTAACAGTAAATGCTTCTACTGAGTTAGCCAAAATCGAACCGTTCGTTGGACAATCCTTTAAACGGTGGAAACAGAAATTGATGTTCGCTCTTACCACCCTAAAAGTTTCATACATTTTATCTGAATCATTTACTATAGATCTAGCAAATCAAAATGAAGTAACAGATGAAAATAATTGCAAAAATTATATTCTAAACTCTTTATCCAATGAATTATATGATGTGTATGCTTCTTACGCCTCTGCTAAAGACATATGGATTGCTTTAGAAAAGAAATACATATTAGAAGATGCAGGCGCTAAGAAACATGCAATTGCTAATTTCCTTCACTATGAAATGACAGACGATAAATCTGTCATAAATCAGATTCATGACTTTCAAAGTCTAATTCACGAACTATCGACAGAAGGAATTAAGTTAGATGAGGTGTTTCTGTCAGGAGCGTTAATAGAAAAGTTACCGCCCTCCTGGAAAGAATATAAAAATAGAATGAAACATAAGAAGAACTGTGTTTCTTTGGAAACCACTATCGTACACATACGAATAGAGGAGGCCAATAGAATCAAGGACCAAAAAGGAAATAAAAATGAGATAGATTCAAAAGCAAATCTTGTGGAATTAAGTCGGACAAATAATAAGAAAAAGGGCAACTGTCATAACTGTGGCAAACTTGTACATTATGCAAATGAATGCAGGCTCAAAAAGAAGAATGCAAATAATCAATTCAAGAAAAAAAAAAACTGCTACAACTGTGGAAAGCCTGGGCATCATGTTAAAACCGGCAGGCTTAAGAAAAATAAAGATAAGCCGCAAGCTAATCTTACAGAAACAGGCAATGAGTCTGACATAGTAGTGGCTGTGGTGTCAGAAGTCTTCCTTGTAAACAACTTGGAGTGGGTGCTAGATACTGGTGCAACTAGACACGTGTGCAAGGATCGTAGCATGTTTACCTCCTACCAAGTATCAGGAGATAATGAACAGGTGTTCATGGAAAATGCTAGAACGTCTCCAGTTGTAGGGAAAGGGAAAATACTTCTGAAACTCACTTCTGGAAAGACTCTAATGTTAAATGATGTCCTCCATGTGCCTGACATTAGAAGAAACTTGGTCTCTGGTTCGCTCCTCAATAAGGCTGGTGTCAAATTAGTATTTGATTCAGATAAGCTTGTAATGACTAAAAATGGAACCTTTGTTGGTAAGGGATACTGTAGCGATGGTTTATTCATTGTAAATGTATCCAATGATAATAAGAAAACATCTAGGTCTGTTTATATCGTTGAACCTTTTTATCTATGGCATAATAGATTAGGTCATGTGAATGTGGCATCTTTAAAAAAAATGGAAAGATTAGGTTTATTACCTAATATATCTAATGAAGAGTTTGAAAAATGTGAAACATGTGTAGAATCAAAATTTATTAGAAAACTCTTTAAACAAATAGAATGATCATCTATTCTATTAGAGTTGATACATAGTGATTTAGGTGATTTTAGAAATCACATGTCTAGAGGAGGAAAAAGATATTATATAACTTTTGTAGATGACTACTCTAGGTTCACTAGAGTATATCTATTAAGGAACAAAGATGAAGCTTTAGATGCTTTTTATAAATACAAAATTGAAGTTGAAAATCAATAAAATATAAAAATTAAAAGACTTAGAACAGATAGAGGAGGTGAATTTGAATCTTCTCAATTTAGAGAATTATGTGAAAAGAATGAAATAATTCACGAAACTACAGCTCCTTATACACTAGAACAAAATGGAATAGTAGAACGTAAGAACAGAACTTTAAAAGAAATGATGAATGCCATGTTAAATAGTTCAGGCTTACCCTCAAATATGTAGGGAGAAGCAATTCTGTCTGCTTGTTATATCCTAAATAGGATTCCATCTAAATCTTCTGAACAAACACCATATGAACTTTGGAAGAATCATATTCCTAGTTATAAATATATTAAAGTGTGAGGGTGTCTTGCTAAAGTAGGATTGCCTGAAACTAAGAAAAGAAAATTAGGTCCTAAAACGACCGATTGTGTATTTATAGGGTATGCACAAAACAGTGCGGCCTATAGGTTTCTAGTTTTAAAAACTAAGGATAATATTCTAGATCCTAATATAATTATAGAAGCTAGGGATGCAGAGTTCTTTGAAAACGTATTCCCTATGAAATCTAAATCTATAGGAATAGAAAAAGTTAATGAATCAGATATTGCGTCTACTAGTAAAAATGCTTACGAGAAAGTAGTAGAAGAGATACAACCAAGAAAAAGTATTAGAGTTAGAAGAGAAACTAACCTAGGAGATGGTTTTTTCACATTCTTAGTAGAAGATGATCCTACGACTTATATAGAAGCTATTAACTCTCCAGATGCAACCTTTTGGAAGGAAGCAATAAATGATGAGTTAGAATCTATTATATCTAATAATACTTGGGAACTTATAAATCTACCACCTGGTAACAAACCAATAGGCTGTAAATAGGTGTTTAGAAAGAAACTAAAATCAGATGAAACTATCGATAAGTTTAAGGCTAGGTTGGTAGCGAAAGGCTTTAAACAAAAGGAAGGAATAGATTATTTTGATACATATTCCCCTGTAACTAGGATTACAACTATTAGAGTCTTAATAGCGATAGCTTCCATATATAAACTAGTGGTACACCAGATGGATGTTAAGACGGCTTTCCTAAATGGAGACTTAGAAGAAGAAATATATATGGAGCAACCTGAGGGTTATAAGATATTAGGTAAAGAAAATAAAGTATGTAGACTAATTAAATCACTATATGGTTTAAAACAGGCTCCTAAACAATGGCATGAAAAATTTAATAGTGTTTTAAAATCAAATGGTTATCATATAAATGATATAGATATATGTGTATATAGTAAAATTTCTGAAAATGATTATGTTATCATATGTCTTTATGTTGATGACATGCTTATTTTTGGAACTAATATTAAATTAGTTAATGCAACTAAGAAATTCTTGTCATCTAAGTT
The DNA here is from genome assembly GCA_037074715.1 of Magnolia kwangsiensis. Taxonomy (NCBI): domain Eukaryota; kingdom Viridiplantae; phylum Streptophyta; class Magnoliopsida; order Magnoliales; family Magnoliaceae; genus Magnolia; species Magnolia kwangsiensis. The sequence continues at coordinate 47,397,983 of CM073574.1, read as the reverse complement.
TGACATGAAAGACTTAGAAGAGGCAAATGTAATCTTGGGTATTGAAGTAACCAGAAAAAATGGTGTTATTATATTATCACAATCTCATTACATTGAGAAGATATTGAGAAAGTTTAACCATTTTAACTGTTTACCTGTCAGTACTCCTTATGATTATAGTGTGACTCTCATGAAGAATATAGAAAATAGTGTGTCTCAATTGGAATATTCTAAAATAATTGGTAGCCTTATATATCTAACAAACTGCACTAGACCTAACATAGCTTTTGCAGTAGGAAGGCTAAGTAGATATACACATAACTCTGAAAAAGAACATTGGAATGCATTGTCTAGAATTTTACGATACCTAAAAGGTAATATGACATATGGTTTACATTATAATGGTTATCGTACTGTATTAGAAGGATATAGTGATGCTAACTGGATCAGTGATTCAGATGAGATAAAATCCACTAGTGGATATGTCTTCACTTTGGGTGGAGAAGCAGTCTCTTGGAAATCCATCAAGCAGACATGTATTGCTCGGTCGACTATGGAATCCGAGTTTATTGCCTTAAAAAAGGCTGGATCAGAAGCTGAATGGCTTAGAAATCTCTTAGCTAATATACCATTGTGGCTAAAGCCTGTATCGGCCGTGTCTATTCATTGTGACTGTCAAGCAGCTATAGCGAAAGCAAAAAGTAAAATATATAATGAAAAAAACAGGCATATTAGACTCAGACACAACATAGTGAAACATATGTTGCGTGATGGAGTCATATCTATTGACTTTGTGAGGTCAGAAAAGAATCTAGCAGATCCTCTGACTAAAGGACTATCTAAAAAGTTAGTCAATGATACATCGAAGGGAATGAGGCTGAGCCTAATATATGAGCTGCCAGTATCGGTAACCCAACCTATACAAGTGGAGATCCCATGAGATAGGTTCAATGGGTAAACAACAAGACACGAGGTAGACGATTGCACTGAGTTATATGAGCCCCTTCTATGGTGTACAGTGCGAGCAGCAACGCAGAAGGATGAGTTTTTAGAACTCTTAATGGATCCATAGCCATATATTTGATGATATATACAGTTGCTGCATACACTTGATGGAATTCACCTATATGGGTGTGGAGGTGGAGGCCGCTTCCTATGAGAATCTAGGCGAATTCTCTAGAGCACTCATGAAATCCAGGTAATGGTGTATGGCCGAAACGCACCGAACCACAGAATCACTTGTAGAGGAAGAGTTGTGTGAGTGGCATGTACTTGCAATCTACATTAAAAGGATTCAGGTTCAAGACTATGGTGTCACCTGATTCCTGTAGACCTGTCTTGCTTACTCTAATGTCGGTTCAAGTCTATGGTGACACCGGCACCATTGCACAACTATTTCGCTTTAATCCGAAAGCATTTTATTTTAAAACATGTGGGGGATTGTTGTATTTATTTTAAAATAATATTAAATTTTTAAATTTTTAAATTTCGGTATTTTCCCTCCACATTTAAAATTTTGGTGTTTTTGAGGTGTTGGTTTTGTCCCACATCGGATTTGACAAGAGAAATTCTCTTGTTTATATGATAGACTTTTTGCCTAGGGCTTGAGCCCCTTTCAGGGGGCATGTGAATTTGGTCCTGTGGGGGGGCTATGCCAATAGCTCTAATCTATGCCATTAACCATACACGCGCGCGCGCGCGCCGAGCCGTGCCGTGTCGTGCCGAGTCCGAGTCCGTGTCCGCGTCCGCGTGCGCGACGGGACGGGACGGGACGGGCTGGGCTGGGCGCGGGCGCGGGTGCGGTGTAAGTGTACTCGCGTAGGTGTGTGTGTATGGGTACTCGCAGGACTGTATGTGCAAGAGTGTACTCGCACTTGCGCCTTTTCGTTTTAAACCAGAGAGATGCTTTCCTTCCGGATGGTCGCCCCTGTTGGGTTTAAACCCAACGGACATAACCTTTTGTAAAGGGTGCTTATGCACCATTTTGGAGTCTATATAAAGACTTCCGATTCCAGTTTCAAAATACGAAAAAATACTGTCTTATAAAACTCTCTCTGATACGGTTTTACCATTGTTACTGAGTTCATTGCTGAGTCAACTCAGCACTTTCGGATTAAACTGCAAGTGGTTCGAGCCCGTGTACAGTGAGTGCACCGCTGGGACCGGGTCATAGTCGTTGTATCCTGGAGGTCGATTGCTCTGGAAACCTGTTGCACTTAGGACGCTGTCCAAGGGGAGCAAATTCGATTTCAAGCCGAGTGACTCAGTCACGCCTCGACTCAATTCAATAAGTTTTTCTTTCTCTAAATTTATTTTTCTTTTTGGTTCTCGATTTTATAGTCTATTTAATTTAACATATTATCCAACAACTGTTGCAATTAGAAGCCAGTTCAACCCCATTGAACTAGTTTCTACTGCGACTTTGTAAAAAGATGAAAATGATTTTTTTATATATCCATTTGTCTAAAACTACCCTCAGTTTTTAGCGGTTCATGCTAGTTCTGATAGGTTCCAGTCGGCTTTACTCACTTTGAATTGTTTAAAACCGGAGACTGTCTCATTAGTTGAACCTGATCAGACCGTCGTGTCCATTTAAGATCTTTTTAAGTAATTAATTACCTAACCACTTTTGAAAGGATCCCAAGTTTTAAAAAATTAATAGTTAGATGGAGTCGAGCCCTTTGACCTATGTGACTTATATATATGGCTAGGATTGTGGGCCAGGTTGAGGTCATGGTTTCAGCCCCACCGGACCGGAATCATCCACAGGACTCGGTGCCGTGCCACAATGTTGTATATGCAAATCCACTCTGTCCATCAGGTTAGAATCATTACTTGAACTGTGCATAAAAGATATCGGCCAGTAAAAGCTCATATAGGCTACATAAATGGGAAGAATGTAAAACTGCTCTTAAAATCTCTAAGTTTGCGTGATGTGGCCCACTTGAGTTTTCAATCGGGTTGGTTTATCGGTCTTCATTTCATCTGGGTGTGTGACACCTGAATGATGGGTTCGATGAAAAGATGCACACCCTGGTGGCCCGTACAAATATCTACGGTTGGGAGCCCATCCTCATTGTGTTTCCTGTGGAGTGGCCCACTGACTTGTGGATCTAATTATGATTATAATTTTTCTCACCACCTAAAATTGAGGATACAACCTGATGGATAGAGTGGATTTTACATATACAAATGGTGGGCCCCACAGAGCTGGAGCTTGGGAGTTTTAGGCTGTGTAAAACAAGTGTGGTGAGGATTCCGGTCCACCCCACCCACAGACAGAAAAAAACTAGAGTTACGGAGGATTCCGGCCGGTCTACCCCACCCAGGACAGAAAGAGATATCAGACCGATACAAATCTTAGGTGGGCCACATCTTTGTGCCTAAATGCTCGGAGTTTCAGAACATGCAGTTTTTACATTCCCTTCATCTTCGCTGTTTTTGTACATTCCTTTCATTCCCATGACTCACACCTAGAGTTCGGCATTTCTGACCAATCTGTAGATCTGACCCAATCCGACCCGTTTCGACCTGAACCAAAGGCCAGGATCAGGTAGGATCTAGTTGGCCCAGTCAAATCTAACCATAAATCGGACCAAGTTCGGATCAATGGTCAATCTGAACCGATCTGATCCGGCATGATTTTTATTCAACACTGTTTCTTGTAATGTTGTCCACTTGAGATTGGGATATACCTCATGTTTTTAATATCATAAAATAATCTAGAAAAACTAGACAGACGATATGGATGAAATAAATACATCATGGTGGGTCCATATAGCACCCACTTACCATCCATTGACTGGTGGCATGGGGAGTAGCTAATCCGTCTTCTCACCCGCGGCTCAAGGTGCCTCGAGTTTCACCTAAAGTTCCTGTGTGGTTGCCTGGTGGGCCCTACCATGATGTTTGTGATAAATCCACACCGTCTATCCGTTTTGGGAGCTCATTTTAGGACATGCGGCAAAAAATAAAGTATATCCAAAACTCAAGTGGCCCTTAAGAGAGGACAATGACCACGTCCTTCCTCGGTTTTCCCTCTCGTCCGACACACTTGAGTTTTGGATCCACCTATTTTTTGGTATCATGTCCTAAAATGAGCTCTCACAGCTGATGGACGGTGTGAATTTCTTACAAATATCACTGTAGGCCCACATAACATCCCAATGCATGGCTACGGTCCTAAGAAAAAACTCTGAGATTCGCAGGTGTACCGCGCACCAGCCCAGCTGGTTTGGCCTGTTGCCGTCAGCAAGTTCTGTGGGTCCCATCATGAGGTATATGTTATATCTAAGTCGTCCATCCACTCGGCGGGCTCGCTTTAAGGCTTGAGCTGAAAAATAAGATAGATCTAAAGATCAAGTGGACCACACTGCAAAAAGCAGTGGGGATTGAACGTCTACCATTGAAACTCTTTTAGGGTCAAGAAGAGTCGATCTGAACCATACCTAATCCAATCTAACTTGATTTCCCTGGCCGAGTCGGACTCAGTTAGGGTCAGGCCAGCAATACAATGGATCGAATCGAGTCAAAAGACTCAGACTCAGTCCGGATCTGATCAAGTTCGGGTCAAGCATTGAAAACTTCAGACTGAGTCAAGTTAGGCCCAATCCGGTCCGACTCGACTTGATGCCCACCTCTACTCACACCTGGTGAATGGATTTGGTGAAAGATATCCACGGTTTTGGCCCAACACAAAACCCATGGTTAGCATTCCCTCACCATTGTTCCCTGTGGTGTGGTCCACCTGAGTTTTGAATCTGGCTGAGTTTTTTCCCCACCGTCTATCATCAAGGAGCTCACCTGATGGACGGTGGATTTCAAAAATACAATATGCTGGGCCCTAAGATCCTGAGCGTTTTATGCGTAGCGTTAAACAGGTGTCAGATTCAGTCCCAAATTCGGACCGACGAGGCACTGTCGTGGCCAGATTTAATTGGAGCATGTGCAATGATAGCCGTCACATGTGGGCTGGACCAATCAGACCTCGCCGGATGAAGGCCTTCATTTCCCTGGCCTCACCGAATCGATTCTGCTTTGGTTGTAGCGGTTGTCCTGATTGTGGAAATGTAATGAACGGTCAACTGGGAATTTTTTTATTAAAAAAAAAAAAAGAAAAGAAAAAAAAAAGGAAAAAAAGAAAAAGAAGAGGGAGTTATTCAATAATCCAACTCAAGAAAGTAGTATTGCCATTCATCATATTTTGATTCATATACTCATATTTTGGTTGATCCAAACCGTTGATATTTCCGTAGACTGCACCAGAAGAATCGCCAAAGCAGTTTTTTATTATTATTATTATTTATTTTTATGCTCTTCCCTACGATAGTTCATCACCATTCTTCAACCCTTCAATCATATACATTGTATAATTTAAACTCATCCAAACCATCCAAACTCTTCACCCAACTATTGGTAGAAAACCAACTAAAATTTACATGAAGAATGTGATATTTACAATCTGATTTTACCCTTTGTATTTTGACCACACTACTTTACTTTCAACCATCCGTTTGATACCATCAATTGAATGGGGTAGACCAGCTTGATTGGTAATGTAATCCAATGCCGGTGATAGCCATTTATGGGTTCCAAATGCGAGCAGAGTTGGTGGAACATCAGAGTCTAATCGGGTGTTTGGTTGCACCTAATTTCTTGAAAATATGCAGCAAGCTAGACAGACTAATCGTGAAATATCTTGGTATTTGGTGTAACCAAACGCACTTTTGTGTCTGGTGGGCCACACGGTAGGTGCTACGTATTGTGGAAACGGATTGGCTACTCACCCTGCCACTAGCCAATGGCTAGTGGTCGGTGTTCTATGGGCCCCACCATGATGTATCTATTTCATCCATGCCATCCACCCATTCTTCTAGACCATTTTATGGTACGAGCACAAAAATGAGGTTGATTCCAATCTCAAGTAGACTGTACAGCGTTGATTGAACGCCCACCATTAAAAACTTCTCAGTGGCCACAAAAGTTTTGGATCAAGCTGATATATTTGTTTTCCCTTCATCCAAGTTTGAATGACCTAATCAACAGGTTAAGACATATGGGTCATTGCTTCTTGAGTATCACCAAAAGGAAACTCAATCGTGTTCTACACCTGGGGAGAGCGAGTACAAGCCAACTTGGCTACCTAGATGAAAGTGTGGCATGATAGGATTTTGAAATGCGAATATATAAGTTTTGGAAATCAAGATTTTAAAGATATAGCTCTATCTAATTTTAATTTTATAGTATATACCCATTTGCTGTATATCACTTGCTTTCCCTCAGGTAATGGAACTAGCACTATGCCAAAATTGCGAATTTGCTGTCGTAAAACTAAATAAATGACAGATTTCATCCGTCGCTTGGTCCGTGGCTGTCTACCGAGTCCTTTTTTTCTTTTTGTGACGAATAAGATCCGTCGCTGATTTTGAACTGTTCAGAAATTAGTGACGGATTTGGTCCGTCTCGAAAATATCCGTGAATTAAAAAAACTGTCAGATTTTTATTTTTTTTTTCAATCTTTATGCCTAATAGTCATTCAAAAAATAATTCATACAATTGTTTAATAAGAATCCTATTCACAAAATTGCTAACTCAATTTAGTAAAAGAGGAAATGGCCCAAGTGGGGCTAACCCAAACAACAATTCTTATAGTTTTTAGTTGGACGTGAAACATGGAATTGCAAAGAGAGTATGGTTGTCGTTACGTATCACCTCAACTGTGGTCAAATTTCTACATATTTCATTACAATATAGCTGACTCGCAATCTGGTTCAACCAACTGCCCAAAGCTCTCTAATATCTTATTAACTGGGATCGTTAGAACTACTGCCCAAAATTCCCAACAAATTTTGCAGTTGATGTTTGCCGACTGCAATTTGCAATCAAAAGAAAGGGAAGACTGACCCTGGCAATGGATTCTGGTGGTGTTCCAAGCAAATCAGTCATGAGATCCAATTGATGAATATGCATCCTATGCTCCAAATATCGATTGCAGTACTACAAAACACGAAAGAAGCTGGACTTGCCATACCATGCAAGCTCATCATTCACAGGAGAATGAAGCTTTTCTGAATGGGTTAGCCTCTTGGAAAGTTCCTCTTTGTCAATCCTCAGAAAGACATTCTCCTGCAAGATTGAGTAAACTTTGGCATATAGAATTTGGAAAAAATAAAAAATAAAAAATCAATTCATATGTGTTCATGCCTTGATCTTCGTGGGTTGGTGAACCCATTTTTGGATGTCTTGTGATCCAAAAAGTTTCTTCACCATCTCATCCAACTCTGCAACCTTCCTCTTGAGATTAGCCTTGTCCATCTTTACAAAAGGTAGAAGTGATAGCGAACATCATTAAAGCAAGGTACGGTAGATGGTAATGAACTCAAACAATATAAAAAGGAATTCTCCACACCTTCAACATCTCGTTTTGGGCCGTGAGCAACTGATCTCATTGTTGAAGCTGCTCAACCGTCAGTTGGGCATCTGGTAGTTCTGCTTGCCGTTGATTGATTTCCTCAATCCAGCTACAAAAACAGAGCGCCCATATGAAACTAGTCCTAGAACTTCATTTTAAAATATTGCAATAAAGAAAACATGAATGCAAGATGCTATGCGGTAGAAGTGAAAAGTTCCATGCACCAAAAACAATGTACTTATAAGGAACCTATGCATCACAGTATGCATTGAGTCCTGCTATGCTAAGTCTGTGCAAGCAGGTTCCATGGTTTGGTGATCAAGACTATCTATCTGATGGGCCCCAACATGGATAGGTGATGCCTCCTAGTATCTCCCAGATTTAAAGATCCTAGCCACTAACTTTTGGCATTTTTTATGGACTATTGTTGAATCTTTCTCCTAACCATATATTCATAGGCCATTATTTTCCCACCCCATTTCAAGACCTGGCACATCAGAGCAGAACGTGTTCTAATGCATCAGGACCCTCTAGCTCTTTCATTTCTGTTCTCTCCATTTTTCCGTTTTTCTTTTCCATCCTTTTGACCACTAGTACACCTTCATACAACCCCAGCATGGTATCAAAATTCAGGAAGAACAATGTGATGAAAAAATTGTTTCAAGGAGCTGGGTGTCCACCATTAATCTGCTTCCTTAGCTGAAGAATTTCCTGCTCCTGATGTCACAGAAACACTCGATAAGTCCTGTGTTAATTCGAAAATGTAGAAGAAAATGAATTAGATAAACACCACCTTTCCATTGGATTCTTCGGTTTGTTGTTGAGCTTGCTCTGCTAACTTTTGAAGCTGTAGCTGGTCCAGCTCGGTTCTGACACAAGTAAACGAAAGTTCATCCCGAATCTTTGTGATGTCCAATTTCCATAGTCTCTAACTTCTTCATGAGAACAAATCTACATATCACAAAAAATTCATCCATAGTAATCAAAATCTACCACAACTGTCAAAACACAAGCTGTAACCATTTTAGTAATTCTGGAGAACAAATCCCATAATGTAAAACAATCTATTTTCATGAAACAACAAGTGACAACATTCTTTTGCATCAAATTCATTAAACAACATTAATTACTATTTACTACAATAATAAGAGAAAACGACATTACTCAAGCACATTGGAGATCATTCAAAGAAAACTATTTGCCTAAGAGCTTTTGATATTATAATAGTGAGCAGAGATTGACCTGAGTTTCTCACTTTTGAGCTTTCGGACTTGGAAAATGTTTCTGGCATTTAGGGGAAGTACACTGTCTACTGCAAGTGGGAACAAGTAACCAAGAGCAATGTCGGAAATCAATTTCATTAGAACTGGAAGGAAAATTCAGAAGAATTCATGCTATTTGGGAATGCCATTGAGCGATATTATAAATAAACATCTTTTTCAGGAATTTCATCAAACATATGACATGCTTATTGCTCATTGGATAATACAATTACACATTTGTTTCAGGAATTTCATCAAACACCTGACATCTTTGCTGCTCACTGGAATTTTATCAAACAAAGCAACACAAAGAAAAGGATAGGTCCATGCAAGTACCGTTGATTTGATGAGCAATAGTTGGATAGGTCCATGCAATGCCCCAACCATTCAAATAGTCCTGTGGGTCCCATCATGAGGTTGTATGGCATGTCAACAGGTTGTATGGAAAATAAACATTCCTGTGGAATCCACCGTAAAATCCGAAAAACCCTAAATCGGCATTGAGAGAGAGAGAGAGAGAGATACTTCAATGTTCCTGGAGATTTAAGCCTGGGTAGGGCGGTCGGCAATAGGATCTTGGGTGGGGATAGAGAGACAGTGGGAAGAGAGATCGACAGGAAGAGAGAGAGGGGGGAGAGAGATCGACAGGAAGAGAGAGAGAAGGGAGAGATCTGTAGCAAGAGAGAGAGGAGAGGGAATAAGGGCGAGAGAGGGACAGGGAGAGACTGAAAGACCGGTTAGCACGCCGACCCTAACTCGTCTTTATGAGGGAAGACGGATTGGCAGACGTCAGCAAGTTCTGTGGGTCCCATCATAAGCTATTTGTTATATCCAAACCGTCCATCCATCTTCCGAGCTCATCTTAAGTCTTGAAACGAAAAATAAGACAGATCTAACCATCAAATAGACCACAATGAAAAAAACAGTGGGGGATTGAACGTCTACCATTGAAACCCTTTTGGGGGTCACGGAATATGAAATTTGTTTTTCCTCTTCATCCAGGTCTTTGTGACCTCGTGAACAGATTGGATGGAAAATAAACGTTATGGTGGGCCCTATGAATTTTTTAAGGGTGAAAATCATTATCCCGCTGGTATTTGTGGTGTGGTCCATTTAATCATGTGATATGATTCATTTTTTAGATAATTCTCTAAAATTATTTAAAAAATGGATGAACGATTGAGTTGATCTCATATTTTCAGTAAATCCAAAGCTCAAGTGGACTATGCCACACGAAACCGTATGGAATAATAATTTCCACCGCTGATACCTTCCTTGGGCCCACAGGAATGTTTATTTGCCATCTAACCAGTTCATAATATAAAAAAGACAGGGATGAAGAGAAAACACAAACATCAGCTTGATCCAAAACTTTTGTGACCTCCAAGAATTTTTCAGTGGTAGAGGTTTAATCACACTATTTCTTGTGGTGTGGTCCACTTGAGCTTTGGATATACTTCCTTTTTGTTCTCTAGACCTAAAATTATCTGTTAACATATATGAACGGAGTGAATAAAATAAATAAATAACGGTGGACCCCATAGAGTTTAGTCAGTATGCTAAGGGCACTGAGTAACTCATCTAACGTAGTGGAGAGGGGTTTCCGTAAAACATTCATAATCATATATTGGGCCCACTTAAATGTGATTCATATATCCAGCCCACTTATTATGTGTGTCCCACTTGGATGAGGAGTCGATCAAGTTTTAGCCGCATCCAAAACTCATGTGGGCCTCACCAAGTGCTTTTATATTTTTTACGATGTCTTCACATAGTTTTAGATGGTATGGCCCACCTAAGTTTCGTATACAAATGATTTTTGAGATATCCCATAACCTAAAGGGGACACATCAAATGCACGGTGTTGATGTTCGACACACATCATGATGGGGCCCTAACATTAATTATTAAGTTCTTGCGAGGACACTAAATTGGGTCACAAGTTTGACAAAAATATTTGGCCCATTTTACATGTCTGGTCCTTTCACTCTATTTTACTGATCAATACCTTTAATTTGATTAGTTACTCGCCTCGATCAAAGCTACATATGAGAAAGATATTGGGCATACAAGATTGATCAACAATTTGAGTGAATTTTGATTTAAACATCTGAAGTTATTTTCTCTTCAATTTGGACTGATTAGATTGTCCAAAAACAGTTAAAGGTTCAATTAGTGGATGTGCCTAATAATTTAGTAAAAAATATTTTTTATTTTCACAGATAAATCTCAATTTCTATTTAAAAATCACAATTTTTTCAAAATGTATATTTTTTTACTCTTAATTTTTCTTTGAAAACTTTTAACAAAATATCATTTTTATTATCAAATATTTTTAAAAAATTTCAAATTCTGATTTTTTTTTTTTATTTTCAAAATCTCAAAAAAAATTTCAAATAAATTTTTTTTCTTAAAAATTTCAAAATGACGATTTTTTTTTTCTTCAAAAGCACCATTTTGTTTTCAACTTTTCATTTCATTTTATAAAATGATATATATATATATATATATATATATATATATATATATATATATATATATATATATATATATATCAAAATCTTGGCATTTTTATAAATAAAATTTTCTTTTAATTTCAATTTTCGAACATTTTCAATTATTTTTCAATATCACAAATTTTTTCAACTTTTTTATTTTCCTTTTCAAAATGTTTGTTTTTTGTTGAAGCATAGATTTTTTAATATCATTTTATCTTAAAATTTTTGATTCTATCGAACTTCTACATTTTTTTAAAAGAATTTTTTTTGAACTTGTCAATTTTTTATCGAACTTCTCAATTTTATTTTATTTTTCAAAATACAAACTCTCATTTTCTTTTTCAAAATATTTTCAAATTTCAATGTTGTCAAAATTTTTGCATTTTTTAAAATCTTTTTAATTTTCTTTTTCGAGATATTATTTTTTTCTCGAAATCAAATTCTTTTTTTCAAAATTATCAACTTTATTCAATATTCTTTTTTTCCTAAAAAATAAATTTTTATTAAATCACGGTTTTACTTTTTCAAAATCTCAATTTTTCTCAAACATTGTTAAATTTTTTAAACTTCTCAAAATTCTTTTTCATGTGATATTACAAATCATTTAAATACTAGTTTTAAATAAAAATAATTAATAATAATTTTCACTCATTTGATATAAAAACAAATTAAAAAATTCTTTGCATTCAATCAATTGTTAAAAAATAATCTAAGATACAAATATGTACAATTAAACCACTGAAATTCTATTAAAAAAGAATTCTTAGACTACAAAAAAAACATAATTTTCCACCATATTCTAAAAAGAAATGAAAAAAAAATAAATGTTCAAGGCAAAAGTCCTTTTATGACGGCCCATGATTCATCGCAAAAGCAACAAAAAATTGTTGCGTAGTGCTATTTTAGGCGGTTATTTGCAACTGATATTCTGTTGCAAAATCAAAATCTGTGACGGATTTAATCCATCGCAAATTTACAACGGACCACAATCCGTCGTAAATCAAATTTTAGTGATGGATTTTGTTCTGTTGTGAAATTTCATCTTCTGAACGGATTTTCGAGAAAAACGGGATTGGCAAAGGACATTTTCCGTTAGCAACAGATTAAATCCGTTGTTAAACTAATCGATTTTGGCGTAGTGTAGCGTTCAAGAAGCATTCTCCTCAGGTGCCTTGTCACTCCCCAAATTCAGAAACCGGGCTCACAAAGTTTTCGATCATCGAATCCAGTGCTAACAGCCTCTGTAGTATCCTATTCTCTATTCCCAGCGTCCATACGCCAGATTTTGATCCTGGGATCCTATAAGGAGGATTTTCCGACATACATTTAACTCGTAATAAGCATAACCATAAGTTTACCCAAGCCACAAAGGCAACATCATCATCATGTATCCACTAATATAAACATTTGAATATAGTGCTGAAAGGGAAATACATATGTCAAAATCAAAGCTCCAGAAGTCAGCTACATGCTCCAAGCTTTACGCTGTTGTAACCTGACATCACCTGCACGCATCTATCATGCATAAGCTTATAGAAAGCTTATAGCGTGGTGTACGTGTGTGTACAAGGTAAGTGTTAAGTATTCAATACAGTGCCATAATCATATAATATCAGAAATACTAGCAAGATTATGAATCATACGATATCAGAATAAGCGAAAATACCGACAAATCCTTAATTATACAATTTCAGAGTACGCAATACAGATCAGCTATATAAATAAGGATTTATAAAGAGTCAAATATCAGATGCCGAGGATGCAATGCAATATACGATTCCTGATGTGTTCACGAATACCGTTAGCCATATCTAGACTAGGGGTGCACATTGAACCGGTAGAATCGTGGAACCGGACCGGAACCAACCAAACTGTCCGGTTTGGTCTGGTTTTAGAGTGCACTGGTTCCGGTTTCGGTTCTAAAAATCAAAGAACCGGTTACATCAGTTCGGTTCTCGGTTCGGGGATATGTAGAACCGAACCGAACCGAACCGTGAACTGATCGGTAGAACCAAACCATGGATCCGATCCGTAGAACTGAACCATGGAACCGAACCTGCAATCAAACTTGGAACTGAACCAAAATTCATTTGATTGTTTCTATATTTGACTCATGATTTATGGTTTATAATACACCATTTAATTATTTTCATAAATGTATTTTTACATACGTTATACAATATCTAAACCATTCATTAAATGGAACACAACATGGATGGACATGGGCTAGATAATAAAATTAAACATGCAATTGGGCTGGATTATAAAAAGCCCAGAACCGTGGAACCGATCCAGAATCCAACCAGTTTTAACGGTTCGGTTCCGGTTTGGTTTTAGGGTGCCAATGGTCCGGTTCCGAATATCCCAGAATCGTTAGGAACGGTTCAGTTCCAGTTTCACCCCAGAACCGAACCAAACCGACCCGTGTGCACTCCTAATCTAGACCATAAAAATACAGAAATATAGTAACCCAAAACGTCATATGCCGCAGATGTAATGCAATATACGGTGCGAATGGGATGACCATGCTGGAGTGTGAGACGGGATGATAGTACGTAGTATCGCAAGCTACGGGATCCACTACAAGAGACTTCTATCTAAATCAGTCTCATACCTAATTTAGATAGTCAGACTTAATGTGGTAAACTCTTAATCTCAAGTTAGTTGCACGCTCCAATCAAAATCCTGGCCATTGCGAAGGTACACATAATAAATAGTTGCGCACCACCAGCCCGAGTGGATAGTGAATGAATAATATGCAACGCCTACTCTACAAATCTTACTGTACATCTCTGAGATCATCACTGGGGTCCAGTACACTCTACATGCAAATCGCCGCCCACTGACGCTCGACTATGCAAGTGGAAGAGACTTCACTATCCGCCTGACCAGTAGTCAGCCAATATCTACCAGGCACGTCGATAGCGAACCCATTCACGAGCTGGTCAAACTCAGCCTAGCTATGCCCTCAACTCTTGGGTGGGTAAGGACACACCCCTCCCAACTGACCACGACACAGTGAGAGACACGGCCTCCCGGTATTCGGCACTCGGGCGCTTATGTATCCACTCTGTCTCGACGTTGGTGCGTCTCCTGGCCACGGAGGTATAAAGACTTTCACCCACGGACATCCAAAGTGCCCAGATGCTCGAACCAAACATTTTCAGTGTACCATCTAGTTATCCACGACATGCCTGTGGAGGCTACGGCCCTGATGTCGCTAGGGCATATAGTAATCACAACACATAATACAAGATGCATGAGTTATACAATCCAGTCATGCATCAATCTTGCGCATATCATACGCTTATGTGAAATCGCCTCCACCTATCAGGGAGTCTCATAACAACCTACCCAAGGACATATGCAATAGTCAACCACATCTCATAACAAACATGTAGATGACGCGTATGGACATGTATCATGATGTGATGCTGTCACATACTCATAAATCGGTATTAATAACTGGCATCGACAACCGACCTCGACAATGTGGACATTTAACCAACATTGCCCCCAAGGAGTGGCCCACATAGAGCCTAATCATATAGTGGACTTATGGCCTCACTCAAGGGCCAAATATATAACACCATGGGCTTCACTCAAGAACTTAATACACATCACGATGGGCCTTTCACATGGGCCTCATATACATCACAATGGACTCCATCGCCTGACCCTCAAATGCATCACAATGGGCCTCATCACATAGACCTCGTATTCATCATATTGGCCTTAAACACATACTGCATATACATCACACAGCCCGAATACACACCACAATGGGCTTCAACTATGGGTCGCATATACATCATATAGGTCTCGAAAATTGGCCTCGGCAATCGAAATCGGCCTTAACAATCGGAATCGATACTCGGAATCGGTCTTGACACTTGGCCTCAACAATAGGTGTCGACCTATACAATCAGTCTCAACAATTGGAATCAGCTTCGATACTCGGAATCGATCAATAATCGGCCTTGATGATCGACATCAGCAATCGGCCACAACAATCGGAATCGATCAATAATCAAAATCGACAATCATCCATGACTATCGGAATTGGTAATTGGTCATGATAATTAGCCTCGACAATCGGCAGCGATGAGAATGGGCCTATCAAGGCCCAAGGGAAGGTCACAATATGGACATTCAACCATTAGTGTCCATCAATGTGGACATTTAACCAACATTGCTCCCAAGGAGTGGCCCATATAGACATCATTACATACATAATGGCAAAATCACATATCACATCGGGCCTTGAACACACAACAGGTGGGCCCTGCACCTGGGCCAAATACATCACATGGGCCTCATCACACGGGCCTCAAATACTAGGCCTCATTTATCAAGTGGGCCTCATTACACGGGCCTAACAATACAAAAGGGTGGGCCCCGCCCACGGGCCAAAATACATTATGACGGGCAGCACCATTGGGCTTCATGTATATCAAATAGGCCGCATTGATGGGCCTCATGTATATCAAATCGGGCCGCGCTAATGGGCCTCATATATATCAAATCGAGTCACGCCAATGGGCCGAAACAAATGGGCGAAGTCGAATGGGCTGAGTCGAATGGGGTGAGCTGAATGGGCCGAGCCCAACTCATCTATATATATATATATATATATATATATATATATATATATATATATATATATATATATATATATATATATATATATATATATATATTGAAATCAATGTAAAGTATTATATAAAAATGAATCATATCAAAAGATCAACTGGACCATACCATATCTAACTGTAGTGATAATGTTTTCTACGGTTAAATTCCAATGGGCCCCATCAAAGAGTTTATTTCTCATCCAATCTATTCATAAGGTCACAAAGACCTGGATTTAAGGAAAAAAAAAACAAATATCATAATGGTCCAAGCTGTGAAGCCCAAGGGTTTAATGGTGGACATTTAAACCCACTGTTTTCTATAATGTGGTCCACCTAGTCCTAGATCTGTCTTATTTTTTAATCTCAAGCCTTAAAACGAGCTTACCAAAGGGTTGGACAGTTTGGATTCAACACATGCATCATGGTGGGTCCCATAGGGATGGACAGCATAGATAAAGCACATACATCAGTGTGGGATACATACATCAGTGGGTCCCACGTAGGGCCCGCCATAATGTTTATTTTTTACCCAATCAGTTGGTAAGGTCACACGAACCCGGATTGAAGAGGAAAAACAAATTTCATAATGATCCAAAACTTCTGTCAACCCAAAAGGGTTTTAATGGCAGACGTTCAATACTCACCATTCCCTGTGATGTGGGCCGCCTGAACTCCAGGTACGACTGATTTTTGGAGTGGGGCTCACGGCAAAAAGGGGCTCACCAAATGCATGGTGTGATGTTTAGCACACATCACAGTGGGGCCTGCGGCTGGGACCCACGGTCCTAGCCCGTCCTTGCCAGTGGCGCAGAAGCGCAGCAGGATGCTGCTGCGGTCCTCTAGACATAAGCAACGGTAGCACCGACTGCCTTTTTTTTTTTTTAGTTTTCATGATTTTTTTGAGGATTTTCGTAGGTGGGGCCCGCATCATGAGAATCCGACCCATCCATTGGTTTTTATGGCCCAAGACAGACCCATCAAGCCCAATATTTGACATATTTTGGGGTACAGAAACATCAGGGTGGATATCAATGGTAAAAATGTTATTTTCTATGCTATGGCCCGCCAGATAGTCGGATTGTCTTCATTTTTTGACTCAACGCCTAAAATGATCTAAGGAATGAGATGGACAGCGTGGATTTGATCAATACATCAAGCTGGGGCCTGCATGAGCGGCCCACCCAAAATCCTCAAACCAAGCTAATATTTATTTATTATTATTTTTTGTCTGTTGCTGCCGGTACACCCCACTGCCAGTTCACCCTTCACTGGACCACGTCCAGCGTACTTGGACGCTGGACGGTGTGAACATCCATTAAGGTGGGTCCCACATGGACGTGCCCACTTGATTTGGATCAGTCTGATGCTTGTGTTTTCCATCACCAAAGGGTAGGGCCCACATGGCTTGGACGGTTTGGATAAGACATACATCAAGGTGAGGTACATCCGGGTGGGCCACACGGCCACATCGTCACAAAAAAATGAAAAAGAGAGGAAGAAAGAGATCGAGTGATGGAGGGACCCCAGCACTATGGGCCCTCCCCTTTCATGATTTACAACATACATCAAGTGGGTCCCATTACATATGGGCCCACCGATCAAAATCAATGGCGGAGATCATTTCTCCACCGAAATGCAAAGTCTAGATGACCCTATCCATGCAAAAATAAAAATCATGATGGGGTCTATGGAGAATGGCCCATCATGGAATGATCATGGGAATCAAGGTGGATCATCAGCCACATTTAGGGTCCAAAATGAGATTCATACCATCGATCGGTAGGCCTCACTTGACCCATCATCAAAACAAGGAATCTAAGCCTATAAAAATACCTACCTTTGATCTTCTTGGACTTTTTCTTCCATCAGCGCATCTTAGAGCTTCGGGAGATGCATTTCAACGGTGGAGAGGATCTTTGGATGGTGAGATTAGGTGGCAGGGAGGTGGGCTACACCTAGTTCTCTTCTCTCCCTTGGACGTTGGATTTTCATGGGGTTAGCTTGAAATGAATGAATGAGAGAAAGATAGGAGAGGGTGATGTAAGAGAGAGAGAGAGAGAGAGAGAGAGAGAGAGAGAGAGAGAGAGAGGGATGGGGTGTGAAGTATGGTGGTGTAAGGAAGGGATGGGTGGAGAGAGGGAGAGTTGACTTTGGGGAAAGGGAGAGAGATGGGTTGCTTGTACTTGACTTGTACTTGTGATAGAATATGTGCTTTGATTAATTGATGAGACATCTTGTAGAGATTCCCTAGAAATTCGCAATCCGCGACGTTTCTTCGGAATGAACACAGGCCCACATCTCCTGACCTGGGTATCGGATCGGTGTGCGAGTCACGGTGTTGGAACCGCGGCGACGACATGATCACTAAGGTACAACTTTCGGGTTGAGCTGAATTTGGTATGCAGGACTCAGCTTAAGATCGAGCGCAAATGTCGGATTCAGGTCGAGGGTTGCCGAAATTTGACCGAGAGGGCCGTGGAAGCCTACAAAATGATACGGACTAAGATACGTGCCTTACATGCCTGGATCTCATCATCCATGGCCTTTACCCAACACAGTCGTGTATATGCTTGATAATAAGATATAGGAACAACTAAATAATCTAATCCAGAAAATAAGGCATGATGAGAGGCAAAAAGATTTAATTGACAAGGAGAAATAGACGGACGACTGGAAAGATGTAATTGGATGTGAATGGAAGAAGGGATAGTTACCTATGTTATAGGAGAAGAGGACACCTAATCAGAAGCCGGAGCAGCTGTGGGAGAAGGCCCAAGAGAGATAGGCCTTACACATCATTGGTAGACCTACAAAGGAGGAGAGGAAGAAGGAAGCATAAAATGATTTTCTTCGAAAGAGGACATATGAGAAATGAAACATGGAACAACGATAACTGATGGAGATGTATGAACAATTTTATAGTATAATAAATTTTCAAAGAATGTGACATTTGTAGACACACGAACACGACGAGTACATAGATCATAACAACAATACCCTTTATGATGCCCCCCATATCCAAGAATACACATTTAGCTGCTCTAGGGCTAAGTTTATCATGTTCTTCATTCTGGAAGATGAACAAAAGTAATGCATCCAAACACTTGTATCCGACAATAATTTGGATCTTTATCATGAAGAAAGAACGTGAGAATTTTTCGGTTGGCTAAAACACTAGAAGCTAATTGATTGATCAAATATACAGCTGTTGATTTTGCTTCAGCTCAAAGAAATTTTAGGACACGTGCATATTCCATCATAGTGGTTTCAACCTCAGTAATGTGCAGATTCTTATGTTCTGCTACTCCATTATGCTCCAGTGTGTACGGACACGTTTACTAATGCATAGTACCATTCGAACTTAGAAAAGTCTCAAACTCAAAAGATATGTATTCTCCCCTAGAGTTAAATCTTGCAAATTGGGTCTCCACATATGATGAAAATTGTCTGTAACGTGAGAATGCTTCAGACTTGTGCTGCATAAAATAAATCCAAGTCTGCCTTGAAAAGTCATCCATAAAGATGATGTGATACAACGAACCACCTAGAGCCACGATGGGAGATAGACCCCAAACATCAGTATGAAGGAGATCAAACAGATTATGAGTATGAGAGTTACTCAATAAAAAGAGTAATGTAGTAGATTTACACACTTTGCAACTAACACAATTGTAATGCCTCGGATTTCGAGGGTCGAACAAAGCTCTACTCCTGAGATCTATCACATCACGTATGCAACATGGATAATGATGTTCAGATGTTGTCCATATTAATGAGTTAAGCATGAGTGAGATTATACTAAAATAACATATTATACTCCGGATATAATTTAAACTAAGCAAGTGGAAGTCAGAATATAAATATATATATATATATATATATATATATATATATATATATATATATATATATATATATATATATATATATATATATAAAGGTGTAAGTGTTTCACAACTCACAGAGTATGAATATACAACCGAGTTGAATATATACAAGTATTGTTTCAAAATATACAAAGGTGGGAATGTAAGATGTCTAATGGCACGTCCCAAACCCGGAAATCGGGCTCACAAAATTTTTGATTGCCAAACCTGGTGTCAACAGCCTCCGTAGTACCCCATTCTCGGCTCCCAGCGTCCATATGTCAGGTTCCGATCCTGGGGTCCTACAAGGAGGATTTTTCAACGTACATTTGTCTCATAAGAAGTATAACCACAAGTATATCCAAATCATAAAGGCAACATCATCATCACATATCTACTAATATAAACATTTGAATACAATGCTGAAAGGAAAATACATATGTGAAAAATTAAAGATCCAGAAGACGTTGCGTGCTCCAAGCTCCACTCTACTGCAACCTAACGCCACTTGCATGCATCTATTGTGCATAAGCTTATAGAAAGCTGAGAGGGTGGTGAAAGTGTGTGCACAAGATAAGTGTCAAGCACACACACTTTCAATGTCATAGTCATACAATATCAAAAATATCGGTAAGATCATGAATCATACGATATCAGAGTTAGCGGAAATACTGACAAGTCCATGAGTCATACAATATCAAAGTACGCAATACAGATCAGCTATACAAATGAGGAGTCACAGAGAACAAAATATTAGATACCGAGTATACAATACAATATACAATTCCTGATGAGTTCACGAATACCGTCAGCCATATCTAGACCATATAAATACGGAAACACAGTAACCAAAAATACCATATACAGTGGATGTAATGCAATATGCGGTGCAAATGAAATATCTATGCTGGAGTGTGAAGTCGGGATGATAGTACCTAATATCACAGTCTATGAGGTCCATCATAAGGGACTTCTATCCAAACCTGTCCCATACATAAATTTGGATAGTTAGACTCAATGTGGTAAAATCCTAATCCTAGGTTAGTCACACGCCCCAACCGAAATCCTAACCATTGCGAAGGTACACATAACAAATAGTTTCACACCACCAGCCCGAGTGGATAGCGAATGAATGAGTATGCAACTCCTGCTCAGTAAGTCAACATATCAATACGATTCCTCTTTGGGATCATCATCGGAGTCTAGTACACTCTACATGCAACCGCTGCCCACTGACGCACAACCATGTAATACCCCAGATTTTTGCCAACCTGGGGTTAGACATCCTTAGGCAATGGGTCAACCATATCACTCTTAGGAATCAATTCCAAAGCCAAAGAAATCACTTAGGATAAATTCCTTTAGAAATTAAGCATAAGTTAGCTAGCGCTACGCTAGAGTAGCTGCGAAATTGTCCCTGATCGCTTTAAATACGTTCTACAAGACCCAAAACTTGTAGAATCGTTGATGTTACGTTACCCTAAAATCCAGAATCAAACTCTAAACCCGTTTGCTCTCAGGAACCCTTTGAAACTTTGTATTGGATTTAAACCGCACATCGAAAGTTCGATACCTTCAATCTTAGACCGTTATGACCGCTTAGCTGGACTTGACAATTGTTTCGAAAATCAAGCCCAACCGACGTTCAGATGCTATTTCATTGAGCATGAAGTGAAGAGAGTGAGAAATGGGTTAGATTTGGAAATTTTAATCCAAATCTGGCACGTGACTTGGCGCGTTATTATTAAGCGTTCTAACCGTCAGAATTCAGCCAAATTACACCCTCGGATCAGGAAAAATTTCTCTTTCATATCATGAGACTTGTAGTCCTGATTAGGTACGATGACCGCTGAACTGAAATTAGACCGCCACGTGCGATATGCGAACTCTACCGGACTGAAAACTTGGTGTGAGCAACATCCAGTGACCATGAGCTTAAGTCCGACCGCGTTCGGTCAGGGGACCTCCAGAAATGCTCTTTTGGATCAAAACAGTCCAGATTTGGTTATAACCCAAGTATACTTTGTTCCTAAGTGTAAAACGGTGAAGTTTTAGCTTATATAAGGGCTTTAAACCCTCTCACAACCCTCCCATCCGAATTTGCTTGAAACCCTAAGAAAAGAGAGAGAGAAAGTGAGAGATTGTGAGAGAGTGTGGGAGAGATTCTCCTGCCACTTGCTGCAGCTATTTCACGTATCGAAGCACCGTACTCCAATCACTTTCCCGGCGATTTCAACGCACTCCTAGGTAAGAAAAACCCTACCTACTTGCTGTTTTGGGGTTTCCTTCGATTCATTAGCGATGTAACTTATGTATCTTGTGCATTAGGACGCTTGTACGCCGTTGACGAAGCGTATACGTTCGATTCGAATCGATACACTTCTACGACAAAAGGTGAGGATTTTAAACGCTTTGATTGACTGATTTCAAAGCTTTCAATGTCGTTTAATAGTAGATTATTGACGGCAACGCCGTTTGACATGTACAACATGCTGTCCGTCTTCCATTTCGTAAACGTACGGTAAATATGAGATTTTGGGTATTTTAGGCATTTATAGAAAATACTGTATACGTCCATATTTTGCTGAAATGCTTGACATGTAAATTTATCGTGTCATGATATCAGAAATACGCCCTAATGCGCACTTTGAGTCGACATACGCTATGTGGACTGAAGTGTGTAGACAAAGTGTTTGTATAAATGTTTGTATTAGTATGTATTGAGTAAAATGGTGTTGTGAATTAGTTTTGAGATTGAATTCTCAATTAATATGCTGATGTATATGAATTCCATCATGTTGGCTATATGTGTTGATTTTATTATATATATGAAATGCATGTGTTGGAGGATTTGCTTATGTGGTATGTTATAACCTGTAACAACATGCTTGTATTGTTTATATGCATTCTTGTTACTCTCATGTGTTTACTGACGTTGGTTTACAAATGCTTGGGGCTATGACCTAGTCCAGGCAGCCGGTAATGGATTGAATTCGTGGTTGGTTTTTATGTACCACAAAGGACGCGTCGAGGAACGCGAGTCGTGTTTTGGGTTGGCGGCAGTGGGTAGGCCACATGAAATGTTTCATGCACTTCATGTTGCTCAGCTTGAGATGCGATCGTACTAGTCGAGCCCGTCAAGTAGTTCGACTGGCCATTGTATGTTCACCATGTATGAGTCATAACTGCTTGAACCTAAGATACTGAACTTACCATTGGAAACCCTGTTAACCATGGTACCTTAATCCATAAAGACTCATGAGCCGGGCATGGTGGTATGGGACACCATGGTCGAGCTGTCGGCCTACGCTGGGGCCACAAATCTCCCCGTAGTGACCAGTGAGCACCCTACTCTGAGCAGATTATGGTGGTATGAGACACTATATTCTTGCTGTCGGCCTACACTGATTAGGTGACGAGCCTTTTGTAGTGACCTTGAGTTTATCCTGACACCGCATGGGGGTGACGAGTCCTGATGTAGTCTTAAGGATATAATAGGCCTGTATTGATAAGGTGATGGGGGAGAAGAGCAACGAGTGTGAGCAACAGCCCTAGCAGCCCTTGCAGCGACCTACAAATATAACATCGTATGAGATTACTAGGAGTGACGACCCTAGACAGGATCTGTATTGGGATTGATATAAGCAAGGTACCCTAGTTTTCCAATCCTGCCGTATGAAAAGGACTAATAACAACCCGATAATCATTATCCATATCGCATTGCATGTGCCTGGAAGATGTGGAGCACTGCGGGGAGAAAGCATGCCGCAGACGCAGATGGTGCCGCATGAGGGAGTATGTCGGTGAGGGCATCCATCATGTCATTTCATGCTTGCATTAACAACAGTATCTAGGAATGTTTGATTGACTGCTCTACTATTATCGCGTGATTGATTTGATAACATTCTAATCTTTGCTATATGATTCCACTGAGTTAATTACTCACTCCCACGTTATGGGATGGTGTTCCGGACACCACCAGACCCTTTTGTAATTGCAGATGATGGCGCGGCCTGCGAGGTGGAGCCGGACTTGATGATGATGAGGAGGAGGATCCCTCCTTTATGCGTGATTTGATCGACGGGATTACAGGGAGGTTGAGTAGATGTCTGGACACTTGTCATTTTATATTTTTGGAGCACTCATGTATATTCTTTTCTTTCCATTTTTGGAGTATACATGTATTTAATTAACCTGATAACATGTTCACACTCTAAAGACTTACAATTAATTATATATTTTATGTATATATCACAGTCTTCCGCTTGCTAATTTAACTGTCTCTGGAGTATGATATGTTGTTTTGGATTAGTCTCAATCTTGTTTAATGTCATTTTACAGACAACATGCATTTATCATTATCTATATTGCATAAGTGACGTTGTGAAACTCGGGAGTTGGGTTTCTACCCGACCCCCGATTTTCGGGATGTCACAAACCATGCAAGTGGAAGAGACCTCACCATCCGCCTGGCCAATGTCAGCCAATATCTACTCGGCACGTCGATAGCGGACCCATTTACGAGCTGGTCAAACTCAGCCTAGCTATGCCCCTATCCTCTAGCGGGTAAGGCCACACCCCCTCCCAAACGAACATGACACAGTGGGAGACGCAGCCTCCTAGTATTCGACAATCGGGCGCTCATATATCTACTCGGTCTTGACGTTGGGGCGTCTCCTGGTCCGGAGGTTTAGAGATTTTCACCCAGGGCCATTTATGACAACCCGATACTAATAACATATATTAGGTATCCCATCTGGTCATCCATGATATGCCTGTAGAGGCTACGGCCCTGATGTTGCTAGAGCGTACAGTAATCACATCATACAATGCAATATACATGAGTCATACAATCCAGTCATGCATCAATCATGCGCATACAGTGCGCTCATGTGATATAATCTCCACTTATCAGGGAGTCTCATAACAACCTGCCCAATGACATATGCAATGGTCAACCACATCTTATAACAAACATGCAGATGATGTGTATGGGCATATATCATGATGCTATACCATCAAATACTTGTAATCGGTATCAATAACTGACATTAACAATCGACCTCGACAATGTGAACATTTAACTAACATTGCTCCCAAGGAATGACCCACATAGAGCCTAACATGTAGTGGACTCACGACCTCGCACAAGGGCCTAATATACAATACCATGGGCCTTAGTCAAGAGCTCAATATACATCACGATGGGCCTCTCACATGGGCCTAATATACAATACCATGGGCCTTACTCAAGAGCTCAATATACATCATGATGGGCCTCACACATTTGCCTAATATACATCAGAACAGGCTTCATCGCCTGGCCCTCAAATGCTTATCAATGGGCCTCATCACATAGACCTCATATTCATCACATTAGGCCTTAAATACGGGCTGAATACACATCACAATGGGCCTCAAATACGGACCGCATATACATCACATTAGGCTTCGACAATTAGAATTGGCCTCGATAATCGACCGTGACTAACGGAATCGGACTCAGCCTCGATAATCGGAATCGGCCTCGTCAATTCGACTCGGCCTCGACAATCGGCCTCTACTAACGGAATCGGATTCATCCTCGACAATCAGAATCGAAATCCGAATCAGCCTCGACAATCGCCCTCGACAAATGGAATCGGCCTCGTCAATCGGACTCAGCCGTGTTGATTGGAATCGACAATTGGAATCGGCCTCAATAATCGACCACGACTAACGGAATCTGCTCGTCAATCGGACTCAGCCTCGACAATCGGAATCGGCCTCGACATATTGAATCGGCCTTGTCGATCGGACTCGGTCTCGACAATCGGAATCAGCCTCGACTAACGAAATTGGCCTCGTCAATCGGACTCGGCCTCGACAATCCGAATCAGTCTCGATAATCAAAATCGGCCTCTACATATGGAATCGACCTTGTCAATCGGACTTAGCCTCGACGATCGGAATCGACGATCGGAATCGACAATCGGAATCGGCCACGACTAACAGAATCGGCCTTGTCAATTGGACTCAGCCTCGACAATCGGAATCGACCTCGACATATGGAATTCGCCTTGTCGATCGGATTTAGCCTTGATAATCGGAATCAGGCTCGACTAACGGAATCAGCCTCGTCAATCGGACTCGGCCTCGACAATCGAAATCGACAATCAGAATTGGCCTCGACAAACTGACTTGGCCTCGATAATCGAAATCAGTAATCGATAAATGGCCTAAGGGAAGGTCACAATGTGGACATTAAATCATCATTGCCCATTAATGTGGACATTTAACCAATATTCCACCCAAGAAGTGGTCCACATAGAGCCAAACATATAGTGGTCCCATGGCCTCACGCAAAGACCTAATACACATTACTATGGGTTGCATCACATGGGCTGGACCAACATCACGTCGGGCCTCACATACATCACATCGAGGTGGGCCCTGCACATATCAAATGGGCCCCAACAGATGGACAATGTGCCTGCTATACACACACATCAAGGTGGGCCGCATAAGTGGATGACATAGATGAAATACATACAACATGGTGGGCCCCATCTGCTACTAAAATAGATGGACGGTATGGATATAAACCACATGCATCATGGTGGTGGGGTCCAAGTCCTTAACAGTTGGATGATTGTATATAACACAACCTCAGGATCAGACCCACGTCCTCAAGGTAGGTCCCATCACATGGGCCAACTATACAACAGGCAGGCCCCGCATACACACTAAATGGGCCTGATCAAAACACATACCTCTGGCGGGCATGCAAACTAATGGACGGTAAGGATAAAACATACATATCATGGTGGGACTCGACCCACCTAGTTTGAACGGCGTGGATTTATAGCACATACATTATTGTGGGTGGTCCACGTCCCACATGACATGCTCCACCTGAGATTTGAATCTGTATCCTTCTCCAGGCCTGGGAGGCCTCGATGGACGGTGTAGATACAACACACACGTCATGATAGGCCCCACATTATGTGGACAGTCTGGATCAGACGCCAGCAGTGGGTTTCCATCGTCCAAACAGTGGACGACGTGGATATAAAGTACATGAATCATGTGTGGCCCCACGTCCATGTGTGGATGGTATGGATGAAGCACTTACATCACGTGTGGGACTCCACAGAGGGACGTGGTGTATAAAAAAGACATTCACCATGGCTGGCCCCACCGTCCACGGTGGGGGATGTAAACATTCATCAAGGTGGTCCCGCAAACCCGCTGACGCTGCTGGAGGTGCACGTGTCACTAGATGGACGGCTTGGATTAAACCAAGCATCAAAGTGGCTATTCAAAGCTCCTGCCCGTCCTAGCTAAGTGGAGGGACGGTGGGATTATAACATATACAGAAGGTGGGTCCCACCCGCCCACACGTGTCATACCTGTGGGGGTGGGCCTCACCGTACAACGGATGGTGGCGTGTATACAATACATACGAGAGGTAGGTCCCACGGTGGGATCACCATATATATATATATAATATTATATTATTTATATTACTATATTATATGCATCAAACGTCCAGCCTCTGGACATCCAATGACGGACGGTCAGGGTATAGACATCCATTGATGGACGGTCGGATGAAACACAGATATCAGGTGGGTCCACATGTGTGGCCCACCATTCATATATGACCCACCATTCATATATATATATATATATATATATATATATATATATATATAATATTATATTATTATTTTATTTTATTTAACAAGAACTGCCAGCGTGCAGCCTTGGACATCTATTGATGGACGGTTTGGATTTAACTGGTTGGCATCATGCAGTGGGACCCACCATCATATAGACGGTGTAAATAAAACAAGTATCCGGGTGGGCCCCACGTACTGTTAGAGGGTGCGAGTACGACACCTATATCAAGGTGGGGTCCACGGATGGTGCAGCACGTGTGGGGTGGGCTCCGCACCCGTGGGGTGCCAAATAAAAGTTACGGTTTTAATATAGCACATACCTGAGGATGGGGTCACCGAACTTGCTGCGTCAGCACAGCAGCTGGGTGCTGTTGGACGGTCAGCAGTGTGGGCCCTGCTTGATGAACGGCTTGGATAAAATACATATATCATAGTGGGGCCCACACAACTGGACAGTGTGGATATAAAACATATACATCAGGGTGGCCCACACACCGTCCAAACAGTCCAACACCGTCCAGATGTTCTGGACGGTGTGGAGAAAGACATACATCAAGGTGGGTCCATGTGGTGGCCCACCACCGCTTGGATCAACCGATATTTGTACTTTTTCTTCATCCATGGCAGCGGGAAGGGGGGGGCCAACAGATGGATGGTCTAATCAAGTTGGCCACAATCTAACAAAAGGAGAGAGAGGGAGAGAGATAGAGAGGGAGAGGTAGGAAGAGGAATGTGTGAAGGGGAGGGACCCTGCCACTATGGGCCCTCCCTATATAATACATACATTGAGTGGGTCCCACAACAAGTGGGCCTTAAATCATCAAATCTGAATGAAATCACCTACCTTAGATCTCTTCTCAGACTTCTTCTTCCACCGATGCATCCTAGAGCTCCAAGAAAATAAGATTCAACGGTTGAAATTGATTTTGGAGGGTGGAGATGGGAGGTAGGAAGGTGGGCCACACTAGCTTCCTCATGGAAGCCATGAACGTTGGGTGCTCTCATGGGGTTGCTTGAAAGAAAAATGAGAGAGAAAAGAGAGGGAGTGATGTAAGAGAAGTGATGGGAGAGAGGGATGGTGAGTGATAGAGTGATGTGTACATGACATGTAAGAGAGAGAGAGTTAACTTTAGGGATGGGTGTTGGTACTTAGGGATGGGATGTTGTACTTGACATGTAAGGTGATTCATGGGAGATTTCATAGAGATTTCCTCAAAATTGCAACGAGCGGTATTTTTCTCGAACCAAACGCGGGCCCACATCTCCTGACTCGGGTATCGCCTCGGCGCGTAATACGCGGCGTAGGAACCACGATGACGGAGAGTCGCAAGGGTACAAGTCTTGAGTTGAGCCGACTCTGATATTCGGGACACGACTCAGGATAGCGGGCAAATGCCGATTACAGATCGCGAGTTGAGCCGACTCTGATATTCGGGACACGACTCAGGAGGTATAAGGAACAATACGGGCTAGGATATGGGTCTCATAACTCTCCCCTCCTAATAAAAATTTCATCCTCGAAATTTATAGAAAGATAAGGGAAGAGGAAACATCATTAAGTATATAAGTCAAGGCAGAATCGATCTACCAAAGGATGAGGATAGCGCTCTCTAATCTCAACCTCGCCCTCCCAAGACTCATCATCAACACTATGGTGACCCTACTAATCTTCGGATCCCGGATTAGAGACGATCGAAACTAAAATATTATACAGGCTCACAATCTCAACGGTGGGGTGCGATATCAGAAAATCTCTAAGTTATTCGAACTCAGAGATCTAATTATTCTAAGTTCTCAACGATCATAAAGTGTAGGGTAACTATCAGCAGATATGTGATGTTATCTTCAGGTATTCTCAAGTTATACTCTGATACTATCTTTTGTCATGCCCCAAACTCAGAAATTGAGCTCACAAAATTCCTGATTGTCAAATCTGGTGTTGATAGCCTCCATAGTATCCTATTCTTGGCTCTCAGCGTCCATACGCCAGGTTTCGATCCTGAGGTCCTACAAGGAGGATTTTCTAACGTACATTTGTCTCATAAGAAGCATAACCACAAGTATATCCAAATCATAAAGGCAATATCATCATCACATATCCACTAATATAAAGATTTGAATACAATGTTGAAAGGAAAATATATATGTCAAAAATTAAAGCTCCAGAAGACGTGTGCTCTGAACTCCACTCTACTGCAACCTAACGCCACTTGCACGCATTTATCATGCATAAGCTTATAGAAAGCCGAAAGGGTGGTGAAAGTGTGTGCACAAGATAAGTGTCAAGCACACATACTTACAATGCCATAATTATACAATATCAAAAATATCGGTAAGATCATGAATCATACGATATGAGAGTAAGCAGAAATACTGACAAGTCCATGAGTCATATAATATCAAAGTACGCAATACAAATCAGCTATGCAAATGAGGAGTTATAGAGAACCAAATATTAGATGCCGTGGATGTAATACAATATACAATTCTTGATGAGTTCACGAATACCGTCAGCCGTATCTAGACCATATAAATGTAGAAACGCAGTAACCCAAAATGTCATATACAGTGGATGTAATGCAATATGTAGTGTAAATGGAATGTCTATGCTGGAGTGTAAAGTCGGGATGATAGTACGTAGTATCGCAGTCTATGGGGTCCATCACAAGGGACTTCTATCCAAACTAGTCCTATACCTAAATTTGGATAGTTAGACTCAATGTGGTAAATTCTTGATCTCAGGTTAGTCGCGCTCCCTAATCAAAATCCTGAGCATTGCGAAGGTACATGTAACAAATAGTTTTGCACCACAAGCTCGAGTGGATGGTGAATGAATGAATAAGTATGCAACTCCTGCTTAATAAATCCACATATCAGCACGGTTCCTCTCTAGGATCATCACCAGGGTCTAGTACATTCTACATGCAACCGCCGCCCACTGACTCACGACCATGCAAGTGGAAGAGACCTCACCATCCGCTTGGCCAGTAATCAGCCAATATCTACTCCGCACGTCAATAACGGACCCATTTATGAGCTGGTCAAACTCAGCCTAGTTATGCACCCTACCCTCGGGCGGGTAAGGCCACACCCCCTCTCAACCGAACACAACATAGTAGGAGACACGGTCTCTTGGTATTCGACACTCGGACGCTCATGTATCCACTCGGTCTTGATGTTGGGGCGTCTCTTGGCCTCGAGGTTTAGGGATTTTCACCCGGGACTATTTATGACAACTCAATGCTAATAACAGATTTTCGGTGTCCCATCTGGCCATCTACGATATGCCTGTGGAGGCTACGACCCTAATGTCGTTAGGGCGTACAGTAATCACATCATACAATGCAATATGCATGAGTCATACAATCTAGTCATGCATCAATCCTACGCATATCGTGTGCTCATGTGAGATAACCTTCACCTATCAGGGAGTCTCATAATAACCTGCCCAATGACATATGCAATGGTCAACCACATCTCCTAACAAACATGCAGATGATGCGTATGGGCATATATCATGATGTTATGCTGTCACATACTCATAATCGGTATCAATAACCGACATCAACAATCGGCCTCGATAATGTGGACATTTAACCAACATTATCTCCAAGAAATGACCCACATAGAGCCTAACATGTAGTGGACCTACGACCTCGCACAAGGGTCTAATATACAATTCCATGGGCCTTAGTCAAGAGCTCAATACATATCACGATGGGCCTCTCACATGGGCCTAATATACAATACCATGGGCCTTACTCAAGAGCTCAATATATATCACGATGGGCCTCTCACATGGGCTTAATATACATCTCAACGGGCTCCATCGCTTGGCCCTCAAATGCTTCTCAATGGGTCTTATCACATAAACCTTATATTCATCACATTAGGCCTTAAACACGAGCTGAATACACATCATAATGGGCCTCAAATACGGACCGCATATACATCACATTAGGCTTCAACAATTAGAATCGGCCTATACAATCGGCCTCGACAATCGAAATCGGCCTCGACAATCGACTTCGACTAACGGAATCAGACTCAGCCTCGACAATTGGAATAGGCCTCGACATATGGAATCGGCCTCGTCGATCGGACTCGACCTCGACCTCGTCGATCGGAATCGACATCGACTAACAGAATTGGCCTCGTTAATTCGACTCGGCTCGACAATCGGCCTTGACTAACGGAATCAGACTCAGCCTCGACAATCAGAATTGACAATCCGAATCAGCCTCAGCAATCGGCCTGGTCAATCGAATTCAGCCTCGACGATCGGAATCGAAAATTTAAATCATCCTCGACAATCGGCCTCGACTAACGGAATTGGCCTCGTCAATTGGACTCAGCCTCAACAATCGGAATCGGCCTCAACAATCGACCTCATCAATCAGATTCGGCCTCAACAATCCAAATCGGCCTCGACAATCAGAATCGACCTCGACCATCGGCCATGACTAACGGAATCGACCTTGTCAATCAGACTCAGCCTCGACATATGGAATTGGCCTTGTCGATCGGACTCGGCCTCGAAAATCAGAATCGGCCTCGATTAACGTTATCGGCCTCATCAATCGGACTCGCCCTCAACAATCGGCCTCGACAATCGGCCTCGATAAACTGATTTGACCTTTATAATCAGAATCGGTAATCGATAAATGACCTAAGGGAAGGTCACAATGTCAACATTAAACCATCATTTCCCATCAATGTGGACATTTAACCAACATTCTCCTAAGAAGTGGTCCACATAGGGCCAAACATATAGTGGGTCCATGGCCTCATGCGGGAACCTAATACACATCACTATGGGCTGCATCACATGGGCCGGACCTACATCACATCGGGCCTCACATATGAGCCTCACATACATCACATCGAGGTGGGCCCTGCACATATCAAATGGGCCTCAACAGATGGACAGTGTGCCTGCTATACACACACATCAAGGTGGGATGCATAAGTGGATGGCATAAATGAAATATGTACAACATGGTGGGCCCCATCTGCTACAAAAATAGACGGACAGTACAGATATAAACCACATGCATCATGGTGGTGGGGTCCACGTCCTCAACAGTTGGATGATTGTATATAACACAACCTCAGGATGAGATCCACGTCCTCAACAGTTAGATGATTGTATATAACACAACCTCAGGATCAGACCCACGTCCTCAAGGTGGGTCCCATCACATGGGCCTAATATACAACAGGGGGGCCTAGCATACACAACAAATGGGCCTGATCAAAACACATACCTTTGGCGGGCCTGCAAACTGATGGATGGTAAGGATAAAACATACATATCATGGTAGGCCTCGGCCTAGCTAGTCTGAACAGCATGGATTTATAGCACATACATTATTGTGAGGGGTTCACATCCCACATGACATGTCCCATACCACCATGCCCGACTCATGAGTCTTAGCGGATCGAGGTACCATGGTTAAAGTGGGCCTTTACATCGGAGCAGGGTACCTTAGATTCAAGTAATAGTGTCCATACATGGTAAAAACACAATAGGCCGATCGATTTGTTAGGCATGTTTGATTGGTACGGGCACACGTTGACTTAATCGACATGGAGCACATAAGCACCCCTCGTGGTGTAACCACTGTCGACAATCGTCGTGCAACCTGGATTCATCAAGTATACCCAATGTGGCGAGACTAATAAAGCCACCCGAACAGGAACTGCTACCGATTGCGTGGGCTAGGTTGTAGCCCCAATCTTACTCAGATGCAAAAATTTAAATATAAGTGATAATCAATTCAGTATTTAACAAACAATCCAAGTGAAATCCTCATTTGAGCATTTCATCAAACACCTTAATCATGTTACCTAATACTAGCACTTTGTCAATCATTTGTATAGAGGCGAATATAATTTTGTGAAAGAAGCTATACATGTGTAAAAGGAAGGAAAAAAATCATATTTTTAACACTCATAATACATACAAATCATCAGCAATTTCTCATTTAGGCAATTCATTAAACACTTAGACTATACTTCACCAAATACGTAGACTAGGCTAGTTACAACATATATTTTAGTAAATCCTTACACAGAGAGGTCAGCATGTATATGACAAACATAATCCTAGATTAGAAGTCATGGCAAGCACAAATCATGTTTACATGTTCACTCAAACATTTCAACAAACACCTAAGATGCGTATTTTGTTCAACATAGTTCATACATGTAACATACATCGAAAATAGTGTATCTAAGACAATATGGTAGCAATCAAGTCAAACATAAATCATTAGCTGACACTGGGCGAAGTTTGGTCAGAAATTGACGGTCTGAAATCCTCAATTTCGTACGTAAGCGAATGACCCAATTTACTTAAGTTTCATTACGTTTTCTAAAGGTATTCGCGTTTCTCACACACTTTACTCAGGGCTCAAGTTATTGTTTCTGGACGCGATCTGGGCTCGATTCCCGTGGTGGTTGTTAAGCCCAGTAGGACGGATGTAATGTCACGCCCCAAACCCAGAAATTGGATTCACAGGAATCCCGATCGCTGAATCCGGCGCCGATAGCCTCCGTAGTGCCCCATTCTTGGATCCCGGCACTCGCATGCCAGATTTTGATCCTGGGATCCTACAAGCAGGATTTACAGTATGAATTATTATTTTTTTTTGTAATGGAGCATAACCGCAAGTATACTCAATTCACAAAGGCAACATCATCATCACATATCCACTAATATAATCATTTGAATACAATGCTGAAAGATAAATACATATATCGAAATCAAAACTCCAGAAGAAAGTTGCACGCTCCAAGCTCAACGCTGCTGCAACCTAACACTACCTACACGCATCTATCATGCATAAGCTTATAAAAAGCTTAGAGGGTGGTGAAAGTGTGCGCACAAGATAAGTGCCAAGTATACCATAAAGCTGATAAATCATACAAAATCGGAATAAGCAGAAATACTGGTAAGATCATGAATCATACAATATCAGAGTGATGCGAAAATATACGATGAGTCCATGAATACAATCAGCTGTACCAAAGCTATGTGATGCAAGGCATGAATGTTATTGGCCATACCAAGGCTATGCAATGCAAAACTTAATAAGACAATAACAAATGCGGAGGATGCAATGCAATATGCAAATCTAGGCGAGCCATAAATATCATCAATCTAATCCAGGCCATATAAGTGCAAAACATCGTAACCCATAATACTAAGTATTGCGAATACAATGTAATATGCGATGCGAATGAAATGACTATGCTGAAATGTGAAGTCGGGATGATAGTATGAAATATCGCAAGCTATGGGGTCTATCACAAGAAAATTCTATCCAAATCAGTCCCATACCTAAATTTGGATAGTCAGATACAATATGATAAACTCCTGATCTCAGGTTAGTCGCGCGCCCAACCGAAATCCTGACTATACAAAGGTACACGTAACAAATAGTTACGCACCACCAGTCCGAGTGGAAAGTGAATGGATGAATGAATGAGTGTGCAACTACTGCTCAGTAGCCTGTCAGCACAGTAGCCTATCAGCACAGTAGCCTGCCAATCGCTGGTAGCTCGCCCAGGCCTCAACCCCGCCCACATCACACCCACCCACATCAGCATTCGCCCACGTGCGCCCGCCCACATGTGCAACAGTGATGGGGTATCATACTATCATGTTAGTCCTCATATCAAGTTCACGTATCAGTACGGTTACTCTTTGGGATCATCACTGGGGTCTATTACACTCCACACCGACTGCCTCCTCCCTAGCTGCACAGCCCTGCGAGTGGAAGAGACCTCACTATCTGCCTAGCCAGTAGTCTGCCAATACGTACCCGACTCGTCTATAGCGGACCCATTTACGAGCTGGTCATACCCAGCCTATCTTATAGCCTCCTCTCTCTAGCGGGTAAGGCCACACTCCCTCCCAACCGACTACGACACAGTGGGAGACGCGACCTACTGGTATTCGACACTCGGGCGCTCATGTTCCACTCGGTCTAGACGTTGGGGCTACTCCTGGCCTCGAAGGTTATGGAATTTTTACCCAAGGACATCCTACGTGCCCCATAGTGCTAGAACCAAATATTTCTGGTGTCCCATCTAGCCATCCATGATGTGCTTATGGAGGTCATAGCCCTGATGTTGCTAGGGCATGCAGTGATCATAATACACAAATGCAAGACGCATGAATCACACAGTCAAATCATACAGCAATCTAGCGCATACAGCGCGATGATGTGGGGCACTCTGTCGCATAACGAGTCCCGCAAATGGTCTGCCCAATGGCATATGCTATGATCAGTCACTAATCATATCAAGCATACATATGATGCGCATGGTCATGAATCATGGAGTTATGCTAGGCATGTTATAAAGTGATGAACTATCTTTACAATGCAGATGGGCTTGGACAATCTACACACAACTAGTATGGGCCTATCAATGGTCCCTAGGGAGAGTTATAATGCGGATAGTTAACCAACATTATTCTTACAATGTGGACGTCAAACTAACATTGCTCCCAAGGCATGGTCCGCCATAACGATCAATACATAAATCACGATGGAATCACATTGCAATGGGCCTTATGTACATCCCATTGGGCCTCGACCCATGGGCCTCCAATACATCAAATGGGCCTCATAACATGGGTCTCATATATATCAAGGTGGAAGTCAACAACGGGTCATAAATACATCAAGATGGGCCTCGTAACATGGGCCTCATATATATCAAAGTGGGCCACATCAATGGACCACACCAATAGGCTTATATACATTGTAATGGGCCATAACCCATGGGCCTTCATACATCACAATGGGCCTTAACCCATGGGTCCTAATACATCACAATGGGCCTCAACCCATGGCCCCAAATTCATTATAATGGGCCTCAACCCATGGGCCATCAACACACCAAAGGTGGGCCTCAACAACGGGCCTTAAACATGGTAAGTGAGCCACATCACATAGGCCATATGCATATTAAATGGGCCACACCAATAGATAAGTGGTGGTAATGATTTCCACCATTAAAATTTCTAAGGCGTCCTGTTAAACGGGCCTAAAAACCCATCTAGAGTGTAAGATTATGGGGTTGCCACCATCCAATTAGCTCAAAACTTTATATACAGCCTTGGGACCACAATTTAGCCGTACACGTCAAATTTCAGCTCCTGGATCCTTCTGAAAATGGCTAACTAATAGATCAACCCCTGAAATCATGATTTGGGGCCCGCCTGATATCTGGATAAGCTTCAAATTCGGTCTCAACGCTTTAAATGAGCTGACAATGGGGATGGACAGAGCAGATTTCTCACGATCATCACCATGGACCTACATGTACATTGCATGCACATCACGTACATGCATGACATCTTCTCATTTACATAAATAGTGTTTACACTGTGCATTTAAAATTTTCTTAGTACGGCCTACTCCACATTTAAATCATCGATTCGTACCATCCATTGTGTTCAGAAGGAACATTTAATCCTTGCCAAAGTGGCATTTTGAAACCATGCAGGCTGTTGCAAAATCCTAGCCGTTAAATATAAGATGGACGGCGAAGTAGACAAACCTGTGGACTGCACAGATTTCACTCCAAAAACGGTTCTTTCAGGATGGTTTTTCATCTTGAAATCAATGGATGGAGTGGACAAAACACATATATATCGTGGTGGGTTCCACCTCATGATGAACGGCATGAATGAAACACATACCATGGTGGGTTCCACTTGAACCTTAGATCTGACTCATTTTTAATCTCAAGCCCTAAAATGGGCTTTCAAAATGGTTGGACGGTGGGGATATAACACATGTATCATGGTGGGTCCCACTGTCCAAGCAGTGGACAGTGTGAATAAACACATACATCACTAGGGGGTCCCACCGTCCAGTGGTATGGACGGTGGACATAACACATACTTCATAGGGGTTACACCGTCCACTGCCGTGGACGGTGTGTATAAAACACATACATCTTTGTGGGTCCCATGTGGGGCCGACCATAACGTTTGTTTCCATCCAATCTATTGATAAGGTCGTACAGACCTGGATGAAATGGAAATACAAATTTCATATTAATCTAAAACTTCTATGGGCCCCACAAAGGTTCCAATGGTAGACACTCAATCAACACTGTTTCTTGTGGTGTGGACCGCCTGAGGTTTGGATGCGGTTGAAATTTGGAGGGGGCCCACCTCATGAATGGGTTAGATGACAAATAAACATCAAGGTGGGGCCCACGGCTGGAGCCGTGGGTTCCCTATCGTCCGCCCGCCTACAGGGCCGCAGGCACTGCCTGCACTAGCAGCAGCAGCAGCTGTTGCTTCTTTTTTTTTTTTTTTTTTTGAAAACCCTTATTTTTGAGGTTTTTCGAGTGTGGGGCCTGCTCCAAGTAAATCCACTCCAGCCATAGGATTCCACAGCTCATAAGAAATCCAACGAGTCCAATATTGAGTATTTTTTTTAGTGCATAGAAAAATCAGTGAAGATTTCAATGGTAGAAATCACTATTTCCTGAAGTATGGCCCGCTAGAAAATTGAATCAGCCCCATATTTTGGCTCAACGCCTAAAATGAAGTAGGAAAGGGGATGGATGACTTGGATTGAACACATATATCATGGTGGGGCCTACACGAGGGAGCCATTTTCCAAGGCTTGGGAATCAAGCCAATATTTGTGTTTTTCCCAACCCACGTCCAGCGTCCCTGGGCGCTGGACGGTTGGATGTAACACATGCATATAAGGTGGGCCCGGCTTAGGTGGGCCACCACATGATAGATGGTGCGGTACAATACATTTAAAGTGGGCCCCACTTGTAAATGGCTTGGGTAAAATACCTGCTTCTTAGTGGGGTCCATCTTGATGGGCCACATGGCCATATTAACACAAGAAAAGAAAAATGGAAAAGAAAGGGAGAGAGAGAGAATATGAGTGGGACACGCGTGATGGAGGGACCCCGGTACTATGGGCCCTCCCTTGAAATCAATCATACATCAAGTGGGTCCCAATACATGTGGGCCACCAAATCAAAGATCAACGGTGGAGATACTTTCTCCACCAAAAATGTAAGGTCAAGATGACCCATTTCAAACTAAAACTTAAACATCATGATGGGGTCCATGGAGAATGGCCCCATCATGGAATGATATTGGTAATCAAGGTGGGCCATCGGCCACATCTTAGGGTCCAAAGTGAGATCCATACCATCGATCGGTAGGCCTCACTTGGCCCATCTTAAAAACATGAAATGTAGGCTATGGAAGCACCCACCGTTCCATCTTCTTGGTCTGTTGGAACGCCAACCTCCTTGTGCTTCACTTTGATGGTGGAAGATGGGGTTTGAATGGCTAGGATGGAGGTTTTGGGATGGGAAAGTGGGCCACCAAAAATCACATTTTTCTCTCGGTTGGGAAAGCCATGGACGTCCACCTCTCTTTCTCTCCTTTGTTGCTTGGAAAATGGTGTAGAGAGAGAGAGAGAGAGAGAGAGAGAGAGAGAGAGAGAGATAGGATGTAAGGAGAGAGAGTGATGGATGTGAGTGATGGGTGAGGTGATGGATGTGAGGTGAGTGATGGGTGAGGTGAGAGATGGGTTAACTTGGTGGTTGCTTAACTTGTGGAGAAAGAAAGCATGGATGTTTTGTACTTGATATGAGAGGTGATTGATGAGATTGATTTGACATATTGTAGAGATTCTCTTGAAATTTACAACGGGCAGTGTTTTTCTTCAAACTGAACGCGAGTCCACATCTCCTTGCCAGGGTATCGGATCGGTATGCAAGACGCGGTACCGGAACCGCGGTGATAGTGCGGTCGCAATGGTATAAATCTCGGATTGAACCGACTCAAATCTATTGGATACGACTTAGGGTCGAGCGCAAACGTCGATTATATGTTGCAGGTTGCCGGAATTCGACGGGAAGGATCGCGGGAGTTGACAGAACAGTGCCGACTAGGATACGGGTCTTACATGTAACCCTATAGTTTCGTGGTCATCGGACTATTGACGTGCGGTTCCAGTCCGATATGAGGTTTCAATGTACTCCCGAGAACGACAGGCTCTTGGGATTTCTCCTTAGTTTTTAAGTAGTGTTGAGGTAGCGATATTGGTGGTTTTGGGTCTTGTCATTTGTGTAAATGGTGGTTCGAGTTAAATTCACTGATTATTTAGTTTAATACTTAACTAAATTTCACCTAAATTTTGACAGGATACGGTACTTAGGCATTTCTGGTTAAGGTGGTACTCCGGTCTTTGTACGAATTTTTTCGAGATGTTACAACAATTAATATCAATAGAAATGAGACTAATATTTATTTCATCATTCACAAGATCAGATCTAAATAAGAAAAGAGTGTTTTTAGAATTTAGGTGCCCTAAATGAATATGCCAAAGTTTTCAGCATTTACTAGCAAAAAAAAAATATTATGAGAAGATGGAAGGAAAAAAAATAAAACAATGAGACAACTCCAGGATCGAACTTCAAAGTGAACAACCTTCATCTCTTATGGCCTTTCCCAATCAGCTTCCTTATTTCTAGATCCTGTATGAAACAACCAGACTGTGAAAACAAAACAAAACACTTATTTTCCACTAGTTGAGCAACCGAAACCAAGTTGGCAGATAATTTAGGAATATAAAATACTTTGCAAATGAAGAAATTGCGAGATGATGAAGGTAAGACTTTTAAGGACCTGATATGAGAGATAGATAAATGGTTCCCATCCACAGTGTAGATGGAATCCACTCCTCTATAGGGGACACAAT
Source organism: Magnolia kwangsiensis (assembly GCA_037074715.1). Taxonomy (NCBI): domain Eukaryota; kingdom Viridiplantae; phylum Streptophyta; class Magnoliopsida; order Magnoliales; family Magnoliaceae; genus Magnolia; species Magnolia kwangsiensis. The sequence continues at coordinate 47,357,902 of CM073574.1, read as the reverse complement.
CAGTCAGATAAGAAAGGTCATTAGTCATATGATTAGATTCCCCTAAGTCAATATACAAAAGATTTCTAGGATTAATATTACCTATCAAACCTAAAGAACCCATTAGTTGGAGGATTTGCTGAATTTGTTTGGGGGAAAGTAGATTAGGCTGCACCGATAGGGGCATAGATGATGAGTCAGGCTTGTAAGCAGAGGAAGCCAGAAATGCACGTCCACATCTCTGATAGTTAGAGGTGGGCATGTCTGACCTGATCTGCTGGATCCGACCCGATCTGACCCATTCCGAATTAAACTGACGGTCTGGATCGGGGCGGATCGAGTGTGTCCATCCAGATCCGAATGTTTTTCGGGTCGAGTTCGGATAGGGGTTTATCCAGACCAATCCGATCTAAAAACCCAAACCGAAAGGATCCGAACCAATCCGACCCGACCCAATCCAGAGCAGGTAGTCGGGTATAAATAATATTTTTTACTTTTTATCCTAAATCATTTACCCCTCCCCTCTTTTCTTACCCTACCGGATGAACAAGCACTACGCTGCTGCCTGCCCGATCTTCTTCCTCTCCTCTTCTTCTTCAACGCTCGAGCACTCATGTAGATTTCCTCTCACCGAAACCTTTCTCTTCTTTCTCTATTCTTGATTATATCCAGATCTTCCTTTCTCTGTCTACTTTTTCATCGAAGTTTGTGAAAATGGAGAAAGAAGAACAAACATCCCTAGATTCGGAAGTTGATAGAAATGAGAAGGTAGAAGAAGCAAAGGCAGTTGAATTCGTGCTCTTCCAAGTCGCCGAATGCTATGTCTATCTGGTATGTTCTTGAATTCCTTAATTTTTTTATCCCTGCAATCCTTGTGAATGGACTAGCAAGAAGGCTAGGGCTGGGGATGGACTGGCTTGGTCTGTTGGGCAGTTCTGATGTTCGAAAGGCCAGTCGATTTTGAATGGGCTGACCTTGGGCCCAATCGGGGCGAATTCTCTATTAAGCCACAGACCGATCTTGATCACGTTGGGGTTGAATTCCCAACCTGATGGATGAATGTCTTGGGCCTGAATTCCAGGCCCAATACGTAAACTAACCGGGCTATTCAGCTGGTTTTTGTTGCGGCATTGTGCAAACTTCATTGAGTTTGCTTCAATCCTAAAAGACTTGTTGGTTTTTTTTTTTTTTCAATTTGTCAGATTTTTATTTTTTATTTTTTAAATCTGGACCGATCTGAACTGTGCCCAATCTGATCCGTCTCGGTTTTCCTGATCATGTCGGACTCGGATCGGATCAGGCCATGTACATTTCGGATCAGTTCGAGTCAGGTGACCCAGACTCGGTCCTGGATCGGATCAAGTTCAGGTCAGGCCATTAAGATTTTAGATCAGATCAAGTTGGACCTAATCCAATCCGACTCGGTCCGATGCCCAGCTCTCTGGTAGTGAGGGGGTAGAGGAGGGCAAGTTGGGAAATTGGATATATTATGTCCTTCTTATTTATAGTATCGACAAAATAGAGTACTTAGTCTAGAGGATTTCAGAGTTTCTTTCTTGTTGGGACAACGAGTAGCCACATGACCAAATTCATTATACTCAGAACTTTTAACTTTCGACATGTCTCGTGAATTTCCTGAAAATTACAAGTAATGAGGGCAGCATTAGGAACAACCTCTCTCATGGAAGCAAGAGTTTTCAAACGTGTCTCTTTTGCCATCAAAACAGATAAAGCTACCTCAAGTTATGGAAGTTGAGGTTGGTTCATCAGAGTGGCTTGGGTTGGCTCAAACTCCGGATGAAATTTATATACAAATTGCTTCAATTTACTTGTGTTGCGAAGTATCTTCATCATCTCTACTGCTACAGCGAAAATAACTAGATCCATAAGTTGAATCTCATGCCAAAGGGAGGTAAGTTTAGAATAGAAATATTGTATACTAAGAGCTCCTTGTTCTAATTTTGACAGCCGATACTCTACTTGATAGCATGTAACATCCCGGATTTTTCACTATTTTAGATTTTCAAAAAAAATTTTAAATTATTTTTTATTAATTAACTTATAACATCACTTAGTGACTATTGGCACTCAATATTAGTTTATATAGGGGGTGGTACCAGTAAAGAACTGCACAAGTCCGATTAATCAACCGTAGGAAGTCAACGAATCCGCCTGATTGCTTGAACATCAGGTGTAGCCCCATGATTTACTCACATAGGACCCAAGTCTAACCGATCCATCGCTAATAAATCAAGGCAGTCATAACTAAATTAAATATCCAACCAAAGCCAAGTCAGACAAGGCCCGGATCTTGGTTAATAGACCAAACGAACCCCAGTACTCTTTTAGCCTAAAACCAACGGCTTAAAGTAGTCATGACCAAATCTCCACTTTCACTAGTTATAAATAGGCCATACTATAAACATAGTTAATCCAAATCCTAATCAGTGCCCATGAGAAATCTCATTACCTAATTCATTCCAAAAATGCCCCGATTTTCCGATCAAGCTCTAGACCGCTCATTGGTGGGCCACTAGTTACAAAATTATAGAGTAATGTCTGTTTCACTGGGCTTGGGATCCATCGCGGACCCTGGACTCAGTGGACATCCAGAAATTAATTATCCACACCATTCCAGCGGCACTTGCCAAATGCAACCCACCCAAGGCCAAGATGGGAATCTGGCATGTGTCAATGAAATTGAGATATAAGACTTTTCAGCCGTCGAATTTCTTCAAATTTTACGGTGAAGGTCTAATGTAGTGTCCTACACCCGTCCACAAAATCTGGAACTCGATCATGGCACGATAACCGTTGATCACAAATCAGACCCGTACGATCAAACCAAATATCCGATCGTCCTCAAAATTTACATGGCCCTTCATCAGGCTATGGACCACCTATCCTATAAGTTTCATGGCCAGGGGACCACCAGAACCTCTCCAATCACTGGAATAGATCCCACAGGGCCACTTAAGGATCGGGTCCATATGGTCAAACCCCATATCCGATTTTTTAAATTTTGTGAGGCCCTTCATCGGGCCATGGAGCACTTATCCTGTGGTGTATATCGATATGTATATCCCATAGTGGGCCCTAGAGCTTAGAAAGATCCTCCCATAGGTCTAGTATAGTAAAAACCCAACACTTGGGACCATTTTCACTAAATCTGAAATTATAAAAGGATCTCATTTGGGCACCCCCTCTCCCCATACAATTTTTCCCTAGAGAAGGAAAGAGAGAAGAGAGAAAAAGGAGAAAGAAGAAAGGAAAGAGAGAGGAAGAAGAGAGTGAATGAGGGTGTTGGTGGTGGTGGGGCCCAAGGAAGCTCAACCTTTCTTTTCCTTACCCCTTTTCTTCGAAGAAAACTCTCCACCGCCACCATAAAATCGTCCGTGGGCCATCTAGGTAAGATCTCTCACTCTTTTTCTCTTGAAACCCTTGTATTGAAGAAGAAAGGGCATGGATTTCTCTCATGCTTGAGTTGTTTTAGGGATTCTGTCCGGCCAACCTCCAAAACCCTCATCTCTAGGTCGTTTCCAAACCTCCAACGAATCCGAAGGTGCGGACTATTGCTCTTAGGTGGCCTAGCACCAATTTTAGTACGAAATTAATAATTTTGATTGTTTGGATACCATATTTGGAGAATCTAGAGAATCCCTAGGAATTACATGTTTGTTGAAATTGTATGGAATTGTGTGTTTGGATCTCATGAGGTTGTTCTTAGTTCTTGCATGATGTTGTGTATGGATGATTCTATGCTCATGCCTTGTTGATTTATTTTCATGTATTCTTGCTTTATAATACGTATAATTTCAATACTCTTATGCATATGATTTCTTATGGTAGAGGAAGTGCTTAACTTCCTCACACTCACACACACCCACACACTCACATGCACTTGTTTCTTGATATGGTTAGTCTTGTGTGCTATTAGAATCTGAATTATGTGTTGTAAAGTGTGAGAACATGATGTTGTTTATTCTAGTGATGCATTGGTTGTCGGCATGCTATGAATCACTACTTGTACTCTTGAGTTGGCCAGAATCATGAGGAGAGTGAAGGTGGTCCCGTTGGTAGGACCGCCTTGAGACTAAACCTATGGATTTGGGCGGGTGTGTTCGGGTGGCTGTAGTTCGACTACATGGGTCTCTTTTGCCCGAAGTCACTCGTCTCACGCTCGCTTGACTCTTGCGGTTTAGTCTACTGTCTGGCCAACCTTGATTGTTAACCCTGATTGCTCACGTATGTTTGGAACCTCAACCACCCTTCAACCGTTGTAGCCCATCAATAACCTACTTGAAATTGGTCTACAGCCTTGTGAGCCGGGCATGGTGGAATGGGACACTGTGTCTGAACTGTCAACCTACGCTGGGGTACCGCGCCTCCCCATAGTGACCGCGAGCGATCCCTTTCTCTTGGCACTTCTCATGTGCTTGAAGTCGGGGATGAGGAACCCGACGGGATCATGGACCGTGAGGTCTTGGCCTCACGTATTGAGGGGGTCTTGGCCTCGTAACTGGATTAGGGCATTGATACATGGGGTGTATCAGATTCTCAAATCTGCTGGATGAATGGACTTAACTAATAACTTGGCTAACATGATCGCACTGCATCGCATTAGATAGGGTGGCGACTCGAAAGTCGAGGTCACAATGAGGGAGTATTGATATACGCGATCGTTAAATAGAGTCACTCGATGGAACGTTGTGGTGAGGGCATGCATCATACCATCTTGCATCCATGCATTTAATTAAGAGTTTCTAAGAATTGATGAATGACTGTATTTCATTAAATTCATATTATAATTGATGCCGGTTGTAACCTAAGACTAATAATATCCACTGAGTTGATCACTCACTCCCACTCTAGGATGGTGTTTTAAAACATCAACCAGACTCTTCAGTATTTGCAGGTGACGGGCACTGGTGACACGAGCATCGAGGAAGAGGACGAGTTCTTCTACTTCCAGTTGATGGGCGGTTATCCATCGTCTTAGGAGACAGGATTCTGGGGTGTTGAGTCGTGGGCTCAGCGCACTATTCTTTTGGACATACGATTCTCTTGTGAATTTTGTTGGGCAATGCCTTGGGCGACCCCCTTTTATTTCTTTTGGACTGGTACATATATATATATATATCTCTTTCACTTCAGTAGACTAGTTGTGGTTGCATTTCATGCTCTAAGTAATTCTAGGTTGCGCGTTTAAACTTGATTAATCATAAAACCATAAAATTGATGATAAGTGACACTCGGAAACTCGAGAGCCGAGCGTATGCACGACCCTCAAATTTCAACGCGTTACAAGTTGGAATCAGAGCATGGTTTGGAATTAATTGGGCCATGGGTCATGAGCTCACTATCGTGTCTGCTGACTTAAAAGGATACGTATTAGATGACGCAACAGGGACTTAGAACGCTAGGAACCATCCCAGACCGCAAACCAACAAATTTAGATGAAAGAAAGGACTTGCAAGGGGTTAGGAATGGGTTGCGAGATAGGGGGATCCAAGAGTCTTAACCTGACAGAAGAATTCGATTCGATTGACTAGGGGGTTTAGCTCATTAGTTCACTAGATTCCTAAGGCCCATGGGGCCAACTGAAATAGGTGGGATTAGGGTAGAATGAATGTTGGAGTAATGACTAATGTGATTGTAAAGTATTGTCCATGGGATGAGCGCATCCCATGTACTAGGATGCTAGTTGGATTGCATCCAACTAAAGGTAGATTTCAAGTTTTCTTCCAAGATTTAATTGGAAGGTTCGTCATCATGAGCCTGCCTCCCAACACCAGGCTCATCTAGCAAAGCCAAGGGAGTTAAATTTGGAATCTCATCTCACACTTATTCTAGACATGTTATTCCCAACCGTGAGTTGAGATTAGCATGGTAATCCCCGCTCGTACAGTTTAATGCCACTAGCCGAGCAAGTCAAGGATCAAATTCTTTTTTTGAATGTATCTTATTAAGATATTCACCAGTCCCCGCTCTATTCTTGAACCTCACTTGTATATTGTTAGAAACGAGCCATAGATTGAATGATTGGACAATAGGAGCCGGCAATCATAAATGGGCGATGAGACTTCCTAAAAATTAGGATTTGGTAGTAAGAGGGAGTAGTGACGCTAGGGAATGAGTCCACGGGCCTCACAGTACTTCAGTCTGAGATAGGAGCGAATTGGAATGAAAAGATTAAACTGTTAAAAACTCATCATCCTAGGTTAAATGAGTTAATTTCCAGCTGAAATTGAAAATTCTGACTCAATTTGGGATAAGCCCTCAAGGGTGAATGAAAATTTACTAAAGATAGTAGAAATGAGAAAAATAAGATTTTCACCCCTAACCCAGAAGAATCTCAAGAAATGGATAGGCCCATTGCGTAGACCAGCTTCTCCTACCCCAAAATCATATTTGGCATGTCCCGGGAGGCCTTACCAACTCCCGAAAAACATCAAATAAAGTGGGCCCTGCCTGCAGTGCAGAGGCCCGGTGGGACCCCGCCCGCACGCCCCGCTCGGGCGTCCAGAATACCCACGGGACCCCACCCGACCGGCGTGGGCCCCGCCCAGATGTCCAGAACACCCGTGGGACCCTGCCCAACCGGCGTGGGCCTCGCCCAGATGACTAGAACACCCGCGAGACCCCGCCCGACTGGCGTGGGCCCCTCCCAGATGTCCAGAGAGTTTGCAGGACCCCGCCCAACCGGCGTGGGCCCTGCCCAGACCCAAAAACGTGGTCCTTTCCCCCATTTCCTTCAAGGATTCGAGTGGGGCCCATTCCTAGTGCATTTTAAGGGACCTAGAACCTCCATTCTTCATAACTAACCCCCTCCATTGTTCTAAATCCAAGGAGAGAGAGAAAGACCTATCCCTTTTCCCCATTCTAGATCCCAAAACCTCAAACCCATTTTCATTCCATCACATTTCCCATCTCCTTCTCCTTTTAAATTTCTCACTCCAACATCCTCACTCTCATTTCTTCAAACCCTCATCTTCTACTCTACCTCACTTCCTTTCAATCCCTCCTTCACTCCCAAGACCTACAATATATCCATATAAGCTCATTCATCTACCCACTCTACCATTTTCAAGACCCACCAAACCCAACCCATCTTCATCTACAAAACCCATCCTCAATATCGTTCTTTTAACTAACTTCTTTTCTCCCCCACATTTTCCATTTCCTCAAATCTCTTTCTTCCACATTTCTCATTCCCTTCATTCCAACAACTCTCATTCCGACCTCATTTTCCAAAACCCTTCTTGCCATTACTTCCAACCCACCTCTCAACTCTCATTCTCCAACTCTCAACCCTCATAAACCCCATTCCAAAACCATTTTCAACAACCCATCTACTTCCTTCTCATTTCCCAATCACAACCCCATTCATCTTACAAACCTCTCAAACCCATTTCTTCAAACTTATCTTCTCCTCCTTCACATTTTCCCATCTCCAAATACCTTCCCACTTCCCATTCTAACAAATCCATCTCAACCCCCATTCCTCAACTCATATCTATTTCTCAACTTCTATATCCCAAATCCCTTTCCTTCACACCAACCCATTTCGACCACTCATTCTCCAACCCATCTTCTTAAACCCATTCCCATACAAACTTCAAACCCCATCAAACCCATTTCATTCTCATTCCCAAAATCCACCCCATTCTCAAGTTTACCTTCAAAACCTTCTCTTTCTAAAGCTCCACTTCAAATTCTTCACACTCTATAGCCCATTTTCAAGCCGTTCTTGAGATCCCATTTCGAATCCATACCCAACCCACATTTCCCATCTTTTCACAAAGTCATTCCTAGAACCCAAAGCTACAACCCCCTTTCTAAAGACCCACTCCTCTTCAACCGAGGGTGATGTCGTTCGTTGCCACCATCGCCTCATTCTTCACTATCCCGATGATCCTTTCCCTTATGAGAAAAAAGAGAGCGGCTCCTGAGAAGGCGGGGTCGAGCCAAGTGTGACGTAGTAAGAAGAAGGCTGATCCGAGGATGAAAACCGACTCGGAGGCTCGATCTAAGAGGTGAAATGAATTAGATGAGGTGCTCGTTGAAGATTTGGGAAACTTCCGTGTGCGTCAAGTCACCTTTGAAGCCACCGTGGAAGAGCATCTGCTAGGTGAAAATCCTCTACTCAATCGACTTATGAAAAAGGATTGGGGCCCCATGTTTTATGTAAACGAGCAGGCCAATGTAGGGCAGGCTAGGATGTTTTACACTCGAATTAGAAACCCTCAATTCGAGCCCCTTGGATTTGATTTTGTAGTGCGGGGTGAGAAAATTCACCTGGGAGTTGTGGACTTCACAGAAATACTGGGAGTACCGCTGGGAGAGGTGCAAATTGATGAAAGGAACCTTGAATCAAGAGAAGGCCGCGATGAACGGACTCGCTTCTTTTGTGGTCACCTTACCCCCTAGATGCGAGAGGTCGGCTTGTACGTAACCTCCCTGACCCCCGAATATCGGATACTTCACCGCATTGCGACCTATAATATATACCCAAGATTGAAGAACCGCACCAAGTGCTCCCGTTATATGGTGGAGTTCTTGTATCAGGTGGGTCGAGGGGCGGATGTGTGCGCCCCTAGCACCATGCTCTACCACATTTTGAAGGCCGCCAGCGAGGTGCGAAAGGACGTGGCTCTCCCATTTGGCCGTCTAGCCTACCACATAGCCGAATAGTATGGAATAGGCGGATCGGATGGGAATTCCGTACCAATGAAAATTGTGGGAGATAAGATGTTAAACTCCATGAGATTGGGACCCAAACAGAAACAGGCCCTCACCGATGAATACGGGGATACCGACGAAGGGGAAGAAGAGGGCGATGAGAATAACGAAGAAGAGGACGAAGATGTGGATGAAGTTGGTGGTGAAGCTGAGGAGGCTGAGCGAGTCGAGGAAATTGAAGAAGCTGGCAGGGAGCCGCTTACTACTCCAGATATATGTGAGTGCTTGGATGCACTCAAGGCCGAGGTAGCAGAGATCAAGGAGAGCCAAGCCAGGCACCAAGCGAAGCAGGAAAAGTGAAACAAGGAGATGTATCGGGCTATAAGGGCCCTGATCTGCTGCAGCAAGGGTGAAGAAGCACCTCCACTTTCGCCCGACTCAGATGAGTAGCAGCACCACCTTATTGATGATCTGTAGTTTGCTTTAGGTTGTTTAAGTCTAATCTCATGTACTGAAATAGTCAGGACTTTTGCTTAAGTAAGTTACATTTCCTTTTCGTCTACTGTACTTAATGATGTTGGTAATCCATGTTGTAGCATCTAACTGGCCATGTTAATGACATTTTGAAATTAATGTGAATGTATGGGTGGCCTAACAAATATCTTGTCATCGTGAGAATGCATGTATGTATAGTTGCTTTCGTCTATAAATGAAATGTATAAGGATCATGTATATGTACGCATGACCTTGGTATGGGCAATGTTCTAGTACCAAATCCATCTAAGGGCGTTACTCGAGTGGTGCCCATTTCCCTTACTATTTAAGACTGTCTAGAGTCCATAAACCTATCTCTACTACTCCTACTACCCTCCACTATCCCTCCTAAACCCTAGAGAAAACTCTCCCTCTCCCAATCCCTAAACACACCATATTTTTCTTCACTCTAATCCATCTCAATCCTCATTCTCTCAAGCCCTTTCCAAACTTTTCCCAATATAATTTCTTCAAACCATCGGAATACCTTAAAACTTTTAACTATTCCTTCATTCTTAAAATTTATGAAACCGAAGTGTAGTCTGCTCATAACCCACTAGCCCTAAGATTAAAATGGTAATGCATATAAAATTTTATGCATTTAGAAACTTTTTAAGATGATATTTACCCATAGGCATATTGAGAGAATTATTAAAGTCCAAATTGGATATGAATTAAAACGAGGACTCTCATAGACTAAGACCCAAAGGACAACCTTATAAATAAGAGATTTAAACTTTCTAACAACGGTCGTTCCCTAAACGTTTAAATTGATTAGACTACGAAATTACGGGACCATACACTTGCAAAGCATTCGCGGCTTGACCCAATTCTCAATCCTGGATGACTACCAATGGACTCACTGCTTTGACCGAGCAGAAGACCAGGATCCACCAGGATGAAGAAGGGATATGATGAGCCTTCTACCCTGGTTAGGTAGATGATCGACGTATCGGGTTTAAGCCCACTACGACCGTCTCTCCGTATTGGTCTAACATTAAAAATAAATATTTTTACTCTAGATAGAGGAAAATCGTTGCCATAAATCCAAACTTTTAAAAAATAAATAGATAATTAAATAAATTGTAGTATACCATCAGGGTGAAAAAATTTTAAGAGGGGTAGACTAAAATGAGTCAAACTAGTATAAATAGTATACCCCCTACCATACATATAAACTTGGAATCCATAAAAACTTAGACAAAAGAAATAATAATACCTTTACTTAATACCCTTAGGCAATTTCGAGGATGAAATTATTTTTAAGGGGGGTAGATTGTAACATCCCGAATTTTTCACTATTTTAGATTCCTAAAAAAATTCTTAAATTATTTTTTATTAATTAACTTATAACATCACTTAGTGACCATTAGCACTCAATATTAGTTTATATAGGGGGTGGTACCAGTAAAGAACTGCAAAAGTCTGATTAATCAACCGTAGGAAGTCAACGAATCCACCTGATCGCTTGAACATCAGGTGTAGCTCCATGATTTACTCACATAGGACCCAAGTCTAACCGATCCATCGCTAATAAATCAAGGCAGTCATAACTAAATTAAATATCCAACCAAAGACAAGTCAGACAAGGCCCGGATCTTGGTTAATAGACCAAACGAACCCCGGTACTTTTTTAGCCTAAAACCAACGGCTTAGAGTAGTCATGACCAAATCTCCACTTTCACTAGTTATAAATAGGCCATACTATAAACATAGTTAATCCAAATCCTAATCAGTGCCCACGAGAAATCTCATTACCTAATTCATTCCATAAATGCCCCGATTTCCCGATCAAGCTCTAGACCGCTCATTGGTGGGCCACTAGTTACAAAATTATAGAGTAATGTCTGTTTCACTGGGCTTGGGGTCCATCGCGGACCATAGACTCAGTGAACATCCAGAAATTAATTATTCACACGATTCCAGCGACACTTGCCAAATGCAACCCACCTAAGGCCAGGATGGGAATCTGGCATGTGTCAATGAAATTGAGATATAAGACTTTTCAGCCGTCAAATTTCTTCAAAATTTATGGTGAAGGTCTAATGTAGTGTCTTACACCCGTCCACAAAATCTGGAATCCGATCATGGCACGAAAACCGTTGATCACAAATCAGACCCATACGATCAAACCAAATATCCGATCATCCTCAAAATTTGCATGGCCCTTCATCGGGCCATGGACCACCTATCCTATAAGTTTCATGGTCAGGGGACCACCAGAACCTCTCCAATCACTGGAATAGACCCCATAGGGCCACTTAAGGATCGGGACCATATGATCAAACCCCATATCCGATCGTTCTCAAATTTTGTGAGGCCCTTCATCGGGCCATGGAACACTTATCCTGCGGTGTATATTGATATGTATACCCCATAGTGGGCCCTAGAGCTTAGAAAGAACCTCTCATAGGTCTAGTATAGTAAAAACCCAACACTTGGGACCATTTCCACTAAATCTAGAATTATAAAAGGGTCTTATTTGGGCACCCCCTCTCTCCATACGATTTTTCCCTAGAGAAGGAAAGAGAGAAGAGAGAAAAGGGAGAAAGAAGAAAGGAAAGAGAGAGAAAGAAGAGAGTAAATGAGGGTGTTGGTGGTGGTGGGGCCCAAGGAAGCTCAACCTTGCTATTCCTTATCCCCTTTCTTCGAAGGAAACTCTCCACCGCTACCCCAAAATCATCCGTGGGCCATCTAGGTAAGATCTCTCACTCTTTTTCTCTTGAAACCCTTGTATTGAAGAAGAAAGGGCATAAATTTCTCTCATGCTTGAGTTATTTTAGGGATTCCAGCCGGCCAACCTCCAAAACCCTCATCTCTAAGTTATTTTCAAGCCTCCAACGAATTTGAAGGTGCGGACTATTGCTCTTAGGTGGCCTAACACCAATTTTAGTATGAAATTAATAATTTTGATTATTTGGATGCCATATTTGGAGAATCTAGAGAATCCCTAGGAATTGCATGTATGTTGAAATTGTATGGAATTGTATGTTTGGATCTCATGAGGTTGTTCTTAGTTCTTACATGATATTGTGTATGGATGATTCTATGCTTATGCCTTGTTGATTCATTTTCATGTATTCTTGCTTCATAATACGTATGATTTCAATACTCTTATGCATATGATTTCTTATGGTGGAGGAAGTGCTTAACTTCCTCACACTCACACACACCTACACACTCACATGCACTTGTTTCTTGATATGATTAGTTTTGTGTGCTATTAGAATCTGAATTATGTGTTGTGAAGTGTGAGAACATGATGTTGTTTGTTCTAGTGATGCATTGGTTGTCGGCATGCTATGAATCACTATTTGTACTCTTGGGTTGGCCAGAATCATGAGGAGAGTGAAGGTGGTCCCATTGGTAGGACCATCTCAAGACTAAACCTATGGATTTGGGCGGGTGTGTTTGGGTGGCTGTAGTTCGACTACATGGGTCTCTTGTGCCCAAAGTCACTCGTCTCACGCTCGCCTAACTCTTGCGGTTTAGTCTACTGTCTGACCAACCTTGATTGTTAACCCTGATTGCTCACATATGTTTAGAATCTGAATCACCCTGCAACCGTTGTAGCCCATCAATAACCTACTTGAAACTGGTCCACAGCCTTGTGATCCAAGCATGGTGGAATGGGACACTGTGTCCGAGCTGTCGGCCTATGCTGGGGTGCCGTGCCTCCTCGTAGTGACAGCGAGCGATCCCTTTCTCTTGGCACTCCTCATGTGCTTGAAGTCGGGGATGAGGAACCCGACGGGATCATGGACCGTGAGGTCTTGGCCTCACGCATTGGGGGGGTCTTGGCCTCACGCATTGGGGGGGTCTTGGCCTCGCAACCGGCTTAGGGCATTGATACGTAAGGTGTATCAGAGTTTCAAATCTGCTGGATGAATGGACTTAACTAATAACTCAGCTAACACGATCGCACTGCATCGCATTAGATAGGGTGGCGACTCGGAAGTCGAGGTCGCAATGAGGGAGTGTTGACATACGCGATCGTTAGATGGAGTCGCTCGAGGGAGCGTTGTAGTGAGGACATGCATCATATCATCACGCATCCATGCATTTAATTAAGAGTTTCTAAGAATTGATGAATGACTGTATTTCACTAAATTCATATTATAATTGATGCCTGTTGTAACCTAAGACTAATAGCACCCACTGAGTTGATCACTCTCTCCCAATCTGGGATGTTATTTTAAAACACCAACCAGACTCTTCAGTAGTTGCAGGTGATGTAGGGTGCGAGGGCACTGGTGACACGAGCATCGAGGAGGACGAGTTCTTCTACTTCCAGTTGATGGGCGGTTATCCATCGGCTTAGGAGACAAGATTCTGAGGTGTTGAGTCGTGGGCTCAGCGCACTATTCTTTTGGACATACAATTCTCTTGTGAATTTTTTTGGGCAACGCCTTGGGTGACTCCCTTTTATTTCTTTTGGACTGGTATATATATATATCTCTTTCACTTCAGTAGACTAGTTGTGGTTGCATTTCATACTCCAAGTAATTCCAGGCTACGCGTTTAAACTTGATTAATCAGGAACTTGAGAGTCGAGCGTATGCACGACCCTCGAATTTCAAGGCGTTACATAGCAATGGGCATGATTTGATTGTTGATAACACATTTTCAAGTAAGCATATATTTCGAATGTTGTCTCGAATGATGTGAGGTTAATTGTAATGTTGCTCTCAACATTGTTAAGGATCCATGTGACTACCTTTGAATTATTGGTGGTCCCATATAATTATCCACATAGTCATAGAGGTTCTTTCCTTCTAGAAAATGCTTGAATTGAAACTGCTACAGGGAAAGAAAATTTTCCATCTAACCTAACATGGATAGTTTCAATCTTATCGAAGGGATTCATGGATGTAATTAAAAAAAAATAAGGAGAAGAAGTGTATCGCTGATTTTCGGTGATGCAGAGACTGATGAAGGACCGGATTTGAGTTGTTGAAATTTCTTGTTATAGATGATTGCCGAAAATGATAAAAGATTAGGAGGTTGTCAATGATAAGTACGCCTGTAGCGGCAGGGACAGTGACACCGGATCAGAAAAGTAGCGGCACTGGATCTTAAAGAGAAGCAGTGGCAGCAGGGATACCAAATCTTGAACGGTTCTGGCAAGAGACCGATGGATGATTAAGGCGGTCAGCGATCCATGCTGGATGGGTAATATGATGTGCGTGACAGGGAGTTTTGGGCGTAACGATCAAAACGATTCGCTGCCATTCGACATAGGTGAGTGGATGGCACCGGAGCTGGGGTTTGATGCTAATGATAAAGGCTGATTGATTTAGGCGTGGGAAGATGGAATGGGTTATTACAACAAAAGGGCAGCAGCAATGTGGGCACGGCCATGAGCTACCTCTGAACTAGTGGTGATGATAAGTACTGCGATAGCAGAGGACTAAAGGATCGATGGTTCATATGTGTGGCTCTGACACCATGATAATTCAAGATTTTAGAGAATTCTCCTTAAGTTTTTCTGTATTGCTTCAACCCAAAGTTAGGTTTAAATAACTACTTTACATGTCTATACAAGGAAGCCTATTTAGAGCTTATCTATACATAGTATGTTACAACTAATGATAACCCACAACAACTCATATACACAATATTCTTGCAAGGATTTCTGTTTAGGTATTCCATGTTTTTAAAAACCAAAAATGATAAATTCTGTTCTATGGCCATTCCTAGTGACAAGTTTAGGAAATCCATCATGGTGTGTTGCGTGGTTCCATGGCCGAAGGTATCTGATGCACAGAGTGGCGACTATGATAAGTTGGCCTAAAATCACAGCGCATCATTCGTGTTCATGTGTAAAAGCCAATAATTATCACCACACGTGGCAGCTTAAGAAAAACTCTCATCCATATACCAAGATTAAGACATGCATACAACCAATGGCCAACCCATGATAAGCGACTAGCTTATGTGGCATCGTTTGATAGGCCATAACTGTCTATGGGTTCGGACGATTATCTCCACATCATCGAACAAGAAAAGTGATTGCGAATATCTCTCCTTGTAACCGTTCTTAGGATTCTACAAATAAAAGAAAGATCGAAGAACTCTTAGCCATTTCCAACCCAACACATATCAAATCAAATTAACAATGTAATGTTGCCTATTAATTTTATCTTTGTCGTAGCTTAGCATATGACAACCCGTTTATGCTGCTATGATAGACTGATCTTAGTCTGGGAGTAGTGTAATCCCATCTGTCTACGCTACTACTCGGGATCAACTTAGATTAGGAATATTGTAATTCCCTTCCATTTACACCGAGCTTGCTATGGATGGAAGGGAAGACCTTTACTTTTTGATTTTGATAGTTTAATTCTTTTTGTCTATGTTCAAGTTACTAGAAAAAGAAAGATTTAAATTTAGGACCTCTTCATCTACGGCGCCACATATGCTGGATTATAGAGAAATTATTTATGTAAGTTTATTTTTATTTCAGTAATATAATTGAATTCCTTTTTCATGTGTTATATGTATCAGATTATCTTTTCTATCAAGGTAAGAAACAAAAAATATTTCCTCTAAAAGAAAAAAAAATTATGAAAAAAATAACTTGTCTCCTTCACATAGTACTTTATCATGCATACAAGTGGTTGAATAAATAGCTAAGCTGCTTTAATTCTTGGGCTATGGCCCCATTTGTTAAATCTGAAGTCTAAAGACCGAATCTGAAATCTGAAGCCCGAATTTGAAATCTAATGCCTAAATCTGAAATCTGAAGTGTAACGCCCTGAAAAATCGGGTGTCGTGCATACACTCGACTCCCGAGTTCCCGAGTGTCACTTATCATCAATTTTATGGTTTTATAATTAATCAAGTTTAAACGCGCAGCCTGGAATTACTTGGAGCATGAAATGCAACCACAACTAGTCTACTGAAGTAAAAGAGATATATATATGTACAAGTCTAAAAGAATATAAAGGGGTCGCCCAAGGCGTTGCCTAACAAAAATCACAAGGGAATCATATGTCCAAAAGAATGGTGTGTTGAGCCTACGACTCAACACTCCAGAATCCAATCTCTTAAGCCGACGGAGAATCGCTCATTAACTGGAAGTAGGAGAACTCGTCTTCCTCGCTTAAGCTTGCGCCGCACGGCTCACCGAGCTCAGCACAACCTACAACTACTGAAGAGTCTGGGTGGTGTTTTAAAACATCATCCTAGAGTGGGAGTGAGTGATCAACTCACCGCGAACAAATAATCTTAAGTTATCACAGGCAACAATTGTAATATGATTTTAATAAAAAGTGAGCAATCACAAAGACCTATCAACTGTCATTTAAATGCATGCATGCGTGATGATATGATGCATGCCCTCGCCACAATGCTCCCTCGAGAGACTCCATCTAACGATCGCGTATGTCAGCAATCCCTCATTGCGACCTCGACTTTCGAGTCACCACCCTAGCTAATGTGATGCAATGCGATCGTATTAGCTGAGTTTTTAATTAAGTCCATTCATCCAGCCAATTTGAGAATCTGATACACCCCACTGATCATTGTCCTAAGCCGGGTGCGAGGCCAGGGCCCCCGAACGTGTGAGGCCGAGACCCCGCGGTTCGTGATCCGATCGGGTTCCTCATCCCTGACCTCTAGCACATGAGGAGTGCCAATAGAGAGGGATCGCTCGCGGTCACTATAGGGAGGCGCGGTACCCCAGCGCAGGCTGACAGATCGAACATAGTGTCTCATTCTACCATGCCGGCTCACGAGGCTGTGGACCAGTTGCAGTTCAATTATCAATGGACTTCAACGGTGGCGGGGTGTCCCAGGTTCCATACATAAGCGTGCAATCATGGTTAACAATCAGGGTCGATCAAACAGTGGACTAATCCGCAAGAATAGGGCGAGCGTGAGACGAATGACATCGGGCGCAAGAGACCCATGTAGTCGAACTATAGCTACCAGAACACGTCCGCCCAGATCTATAAGTTTAATCCCGAGGCAGTCCTACCAACGAAACCACCTTTGTTCTACTCATGGTTCTAGCCAACCCAAGGGTCAATAAAGGTTTCTAGCATGCCGACTACCAACACATCACAAGTATAAGCACCCACATGTTCTCAATAATCATCAACATATCATTCATATATTCATAGCAAGAAAAATTAAACATATTAAGATAGAAATACATATGAGTGGGTGTTTGTGTGCATGAGTGAGGAAGTCGAATACTTCCTCCTCCTGAAGCAATCACATGCACGATAGGAAGCAACCACCTACACTATGAAACGTTGATACATGAGGAAATTAAGAAGACATAAGAATGGGATCATTCATACACCAAATCATATGGAAATCAAGAATAAATAGCATATGAGAGCCAATACACAATATTTCATAACATTTCAATAATTATACGATTCCTAGGGTTTCTCTAAGTTTCATTTCAAACAAGCATCCAACAAACGAAATCATTAATCTCATAGAAAATTGGTGCTAGGCCACCTAAGAGTATTAGTCCGCACCTATGGGGTCGTTGGAGTCTCGAACCGACCTAGGAAAGTTTGGATTTGGGGGCCGGACGGCCGGAATCCCTAGAGCATGCAATTGCATGTTAGAATCTTATGTAAATCCCTCCTTAGATCATGAGATTCAAGAAGAAAGAGATGGAGGATCTTACCTAGGAGACCGGCGGACGTTTCCTAGAGTTTTGATGATAGGTTTCCCTTGGAAGAGGATAGGGTGTTGATGGGGTTAATGCTCTTGGGCCCCACACGAATTTGGAGTCCACCTTGACTCTCTTTCACTCACCCTTTTACTCTTTCTTCCTCTCTTTCTCTTTCTCTCTTTTTCTTTCTTTCTGTCTTTCGCTAAGGGAAAAATCATATGGGGAGAGGGGTGCCTAAAAGAAGGCCCTTTGATAGTGCCAGATTTGGAGCAAATGACCCTAATGTCTAGGTTTTTACCATAATAACCCTATAGGAGGGTTTTTCTAACCTCTAGGGCCCACTACGGGGCGTACACGTCGATGCACACCGTAGGATAGTTAGCCCTAATGATGATCTACGTATGGATACGATCATCCCGCCATTTGGATGCGCCGATCGACGGATATGATGAGAAGTTTGTTCAATGGTCACCGATAGTCGATCGGGGCCGCGGCTATACGGATATGGGCAGAGAAATATCCTTACTCTACGTGTGAAGTTTGGTCACAAACCGACGGTCCGAAATCCTCAACTTTGCATAAGAGTGGACAACCCAATTCACTTAAGTTTCAGCTCCTTTCTTTAGGGTATTTGCATTTCTCATGCACTCGTCCTTTGGCTCAAGTTGAGCGGTTTTGGGCAGTTCCCAGGTTCGAATCCCGCGATGGACGTCGAGCTTAGTAAGATAGACATTATTTTATAGTTTTGGAATTAGTGGCCCACCAACGAGGGGTCTAGAGCTTGTTCAGGAAATCGGAGCATTTTTATAATGAATTAGGTATTGAGATTTCTCATGAGCAATGATTAGGTTTTGTATTAGCTATGTTTATAATGTGGCCCATTTATAACTAGTGAAAGTGGAGATTTGGTCATGCTTACTCTAAACTGTCGGTTTTACGCTAAAAGAGTAACGGGGTTGCTCTGATGGGTCCCTGGTCACAAAATTTATAAGACAGGTGCTCCATGGCCTGATGAGGGGTCATGCAAAGTTTGGGAGCAAATGGATGAACGAATATGGGGTTTGATCATATGGTTCCGATCCTTAAGTGGCCCTATGGGGTCTATTCTAGTGATTGGAGAGGTTCTGGTGGTCCCCTGGCCATGAAACTTATAGGATAGGTGGACCATGGCCCGATGAAGGGCCATGCAAATTTTGAGGTCGATCAGATATTTGGTTTGATCGTACGGGTCCGATGTGCGATCAACAGTTGCCGTGCCATGATTGGGTTCCAAATTTTATGGACGGGTGTAGGACACTACATTAGACCTTCACCATAAATTTTAAAGAAATTCGACGGCTGAAAGTCCCGGAGTCTCGATTTCATTTGCAAGTGTCAGATTCAAATTTTGGCATTGGCGGGGTGCATTTGGCCAGTGCCAGATTCCATTTCTGGGTATCCAGTGGGTTCATGGTCCGTGATGGAATACAAGCCCAGTGAGATATATGTTTTCTTAAATTTTTATAATTTTCTGACCTTTCTGCGCTGCGGTATAGCCTGAACGGGCTGATGCTAAGTGTAAAGGGTCATCCAGCTTAGCGGCCCGCACTAGGACCTATCATGACCTGTCTGGTCTACTCTAATGGGCTAATCCTAAGTTAATTAACTTATAATACCCCACCTTGAGTGGCTTAAATGAATGGTCCTGCGGCAAATCCTACGTGGACGCCCTAGGACACTGTACTGGTTAGACGGGACAGTACAAGGGTTGATTTGGTCTATTGTTAAGATCTGGGCCTCATCTGACTCGGCTTTGGTTAGATATTTAATTTAGTTATACTTGTCTTGATTAGTTAACGACGGGTCAGTTAGATTTGGGTCCTATGTGACTAAATTATAGGGCTACACTTGATGTTCAAGCGATCAGGTGGATTCGTTAACTTCCTACGGTTGATTAATCGGACTTGTGCGGTTCTTTACTGGTACCACCCCTGTATAAACTAATATTAAGTGCAAATGGTCATTAAGTGATGTTATAAGTTAATTAATTAAAAAAAATTAAGGATTTTTGAAAATCCAAAACAATGAAAAATTTGGGATGTTACATGAAGTAAAAAAGCTTGTTTGATAATTGTGGCTGAAGTCTAAAAATTAAGTAATGAATCTGAAACACACTGTTTGTTAACAAACATCTTAAATATCTGAAATATGTTAATTTGACACATTTTTCCCTATCTCTTGTTTGGAAATGTTTTACATTATAAAGAAATTATTTTTTATTAAATGAAAATAAAATCATTACATTTAATTCAAATAAACTAAAATACTTAATAAAAAACTAAAATATCATTATAAGTTCCTCAATTCCTCTTAGAAGGAAGATTGTCACTATGTGTTGTAAAGGATTGAACACTAGTGGCAACAAAATCTTCAAATAAGGCTCGCCTTATATTTATATGATATCCAAACCGTTTATAAGGTCATTCCCAATTGGATGAAGTGAAAACATATCCAAAACTTTCGTGGCCTATTTAAGTTTATTTTCCATCCAATATGTTCATAAGGTCATAAATACCTGTATGAAGAGGAATAAAAATCATATTGATCCAGAACTTCTGTGATCCCAAAAAGGGTTTCAATAGTAGACCTTCAATCCCCCGCTGCTTTTTGCAGCTCTTTTTTTTTTTAGTCTCAAGCTTTAATACGAGCTCGCCAAATGTATGGATGGTTTGAATATAACACATATCTCATGATGGGACCCACATAACTTGCTGACGTCAATAGAGAAGCTATATATCTGGTGTGAGGAACACCAACCAATCCGCATCCTATTTGGACGTGGATTAGCTACCGACAAGTTGAATAGCGAGATTCACTACCGAAGTGACGTCATCAAGTTCCATGGGCCCATTATGATGTATATGGTCCCACTATGATGTATGTGCTTTATCTACACCATCCATCTATTTAGAGATTTAATTTTAGAGCATGAGTTAAAGAATGAGGCATATCCAAATATGTAGTTGACCCCACCACAAAAATAGTGGCGAGATTGATGCCTACCATCAAAACCTTCCTAAGGCTCACCGTGATTTTTACTTGAAATCCAACCTGTTCACAAGTTAACACAAACATGAAAGAAGGGAAAAAAACAAATATCAGCTTGGTCAAAAACTTTTGTGGCCTATTTAAGTTTTTAATGGTTGGCGTCACTCTCCCCACTGTTTTCTATGGTGAGGTCCACTGGAGCTTTGGATTTGACTCATTCTTTGGACTTTACCTAAAATTATATTTTTAAATGGATGGATGACATGGATACAAAACATCCATCATGATGGGGCCCACATAACTTGGTGACGTAACTTCGGTAGCAAGTCTCGCTTGTCAGTATCTAATCTGCATTCCTAGAAATCGATTAGCAACTCCCTTGCCACTAGCCAATGGCTAATGGTCGGTGCTACGTGGGCCCCATCATGATGTATGTCACGCCCCAAACTCAAAAATCGGATACACAGGAATCTCGATCACCAAACCAGGTGCCGACGGCCTCCGTAGTACCCCATTCTCGGCCCCCCAGCGTACATACGCCAGGTTCTGATCCTGGGATCATACAAGGAAGATTTTCCAATGTATATTTGTCTCATAAAAAGTATAACCACAAGTTCACCCAAATCATAAAGGCAACATCATCATCACATATCCACTAATATAATCATTTGAATACAATGCTAAAAGAGAAATACATATATCGAAATCAAAGCTCCAGAAGATAGCTGTACGCTCCAAGCTCAACGATGCTACAACCTAACACCACCTGCGCGCATTTCATCGTGCATAAGCTTATAGAAAGCTTAGAAG
Organism: Magnolia kwangsiensis; assembly: GCA_037074715.1. Taxonomy (NCBI): domain Eukaryota; kingdom Viridiplantae; phylum Streptophyta; class Magnoliopsida; order Magnoliales; family Magnoliaceae; genus Magnolia; species Magnolia kwangsiensis. The sequence goes on along the minus strand of CM073574.1, from coordinate 47,336,232 downwards.
GTGGTGAAATTGTGTGTAAGGTAAGTGCCAAGTATACAATAAAGTCCATAAATTATACATCATCGAGATAAGAAGGAAAAATGACAAGATTATGAATCATATGATATCAGAGTAAGCGAAAATATACTGGTAAGTCCATGAATTATTCAATGACAAAATATATAATGTGGGTCGGCTATACAAATGCGAAAGCCAAAAATCAGATGCTGATGATACAACGCAATATGCAAATCCTACTAAGTCCATCTAGGCCATATAAGTGTAAAAATATAGTAACCCAAAATGCTAAGTACTGCGGATGCAATGTAATATGCTGTGCGAATGAAATGACCATGTCAGAATGTGAAGTCGAGATGATAGTACGAAGTATGGCAGGCTACGGAGTCCATCACAAAGGACTTCTATCCAAACCAGTCTCATACCTAAATTTGGATAGTCAGACTCAATGTGGTAAACTCCTGGTCTTATGTTATTCGCGCACCCAACCAAAATCCTGGCCATGCGATGGTACACGTAATAAATAGTTACGCACCACCAGCCCGAGTGAATAGTGAATGAATGGATATGCAATTCTTGCTCAATAAGTCCACATATCAGTACGGTTTCTCTCTTAGAAAATCACCGGGGTCTAATACACTCCACTCCGACTGCCTCCTCTCTAGCTGCACAGCCCAAGGAATGGAAGAGACCTCACTATCCGCCTAGCCAGCAGTCTGCAAATACCTACCCGGCTTGTCGATATCGGACCTATTTACGATTTAGTCATACTCAGCCTCGCTTATAGCCCCCTCACTCGAGCAGGTAAGGCCACACCCCCTCTCAACTGACCACGACATAGTGAGAGACGCGGCTTACTGGTATTCGGTACTCGGGCGCTCATGTTCCACTCGGTCTAGACGTTAGGGCTACTCCTGGCCTCGGAGGTTCTGAAATTTTTACCCAAAGATATCCTAAGTGCCCAAAGTGCTAGAACTAAATATTTTCAGTGTCTCATCTAGCCATCCATTATGTGCCTGTGGAGGCCACAACCCTGATGTCGCTAGGACGTACAATGATCAAGCCACATGTATGCGAGATGCATGCGTCACACTGTCTAGTCATGCAGTGATCCTGCGCATACGGCGCGATAATGTGGGCACTTCGTCTCATAAGGAGTCCCGTAAATAGTCTGTCCAATGGCATATGCTATAATCAAACAATCCTCATATCAGGCATACATATGATGCGTATGGGCATGAATCATGGAGTTATACTAAGCATGTTATAAAGTGACGAACTGTCCTTACCATGAAGATGGGCCTAGATGGCCTATATATAACAAGTACGAGCCTGTTAATGGGCCCTAGGGAAGGTCATAATGCGGACATTTAACCAACATTATTCTTACAATGTGGACGTCAAACCAACATTGCTCCCAAGGCACGGCCCGCCATAAACATCATTCATAAACCACGGTGGAATCACACATTGCAATGGACCTTAAGGACATCCCATTGGGCCTGGACCCATGGGCCTTAGATACGTCAAATAGGCCTCATCATATGGTCCTCATATATGTCAAGGTGAACCTCAACAGCGGGCCTTATACACATCACAGCGGGCCTCAATAACAGGCCTTGAATACATCACAATGGGCCTCAACCCATGGGCCCTAATACATCACAATGGGCCTTACCAAATGAGTCATAAACATATCAAAGATGGGCCTCACAGATGGGCCATAAACATATCCAAGGTGGGCCTCACAGATGGGCCATAAACATATCAAAACTGGGCCTCATAAGGCAGCCCATGATTGGGTAAAAACAGATGGATAGTGGGTCCAACACATACATCATGGTGGGCTTGCCTAAGGTGGCCCATGATTGGGGCACATAAGTAGGGTGGGGTCCACATGAACTATGGATTTGACTCAGTCTTTAGCTCATGCCATCAAATGAGCTTCCAAAGGGGTTGGATGGCTTGGATGCATCACATGCATCACAGTGGTGGGGTCCACGTGAAGGACCATCATTAAGTATATATTATATATAACATAATATATAATCTACATATAATATATATAATATATACAATATTATATATAATATAATATATATACACACACACACACACACATCGTCCCACACGTGGGGGTAGGTCCCACCGTCCAGAGTGGACGGTGTGGATAGAACACATAAATTAGGGAGGGGTTCCACCATCCATGGTCAGTGGACGGTGGGAATGAAACACATACATCTCCGTGGTTCCCATGTGGGGCCCACCATAACATTTATTTGCAATCCAATATGTCCACAAGGTCACGTAGACCTGGACGCATAGGAAAAATAAATTTCACATTGACTCGAAACTACTGTAATACCCAAAAATGGGTTCCAATCATATATGTTCAATCCCATTGTTTGCCATGATGTGGGCCACCTAAGTCTTGGATGTGGCTGAAATTTGGGGGGCCCACTTCAGGGAGTGGCCCACCTCATGGACGGATTAGATGGCATAAATACATCATGGTGGGGCCTACGGATGAAGCTATGGGTCCTTGCCTCTTGGCCTCCCGTCACGTGCGCGAGCGGTGCCTGCGCCTCTGACAGCAACAACAGCAATGCTGCTGTTGTATTTTATTTTATTTTGAAAAATAGCTGAATCCAGCCCAGCCATTGCTCCTCGTATCTCAAGACAGACCCATCAAGCCCAATATTCGATGTATTTTGGCATACAGAAACAGTAAGGTGTATTTTGACGGTTACCACCACTTTTCCTCTGCTACGGCTTACCAGAAATTCAGATCAGCTTCATTGTTAGGCTCAACGCTTAAAATGATCTTGGGAAGGGAATGAACGGCGCGGATTGAATACATACATCAAGGTGGGGCCTACATGAGCGGGCCACCCATAAGCTTGGAAACAAGCTGATATTTGTGTTTTCCAAACCATGTCCAGCGTCCCTGGACGCTGGACGTTGCACGTAACAAATACATTAGAGGTGGGCCCTGCTTAGGTGGGCCACCTCATGGAGGATGGTGTGGGTACAACACACACAAAGTGGGCCCCACTTGTAGATGGTTTGGATAGAATACATGCCTCATGGTGGGGTCCATTCAAGTGGGCCACACAACCATATCATGATCTCATAAAAAAATGAAATAGAGAGGGAGAGAGAGAGAGATAGAAATTTCGTGGGGGTCGATGGAACAGTACAGGCTAGGATACGGGTCTTACAGCTCTCCCCACCTAATAAAAATTTCGTCCTCAAAATTTAAAATATGACACAACCAATACAGAGCTCAACCAAGGGAGGAAAATCCTATCCTAACACAACATGCCAACATAATTAAACACTTAAGAGATGGGGACAATGCTTGTGAATCTCAGCCTCCTGCTCCCAAAATGCCTCATCAACACTACAATGATCCAACTAGACCTCGGATCCTGATCAGAAATGATTGAAACTGAAATACTATGCAGCCACACAATCTTAACAGTAGGGAGCTATATCAGAAAATCACTAAGTTATTCAAACTCGGGGATCTAACAATTCTAAGTTCTCAACAATCATAGAGTGAAAGAGTAATTATCAGTAGATATGTGATGTTATCTTCAAGTATTCCCAAGTTATGCTCTGATACCAACTTCTGTCACGCCCCAAACCCTGAAATCGGATTCACAGGAATCCCGATCGTCGAACCCGGTGCCGACAGCCTCCATAGTACCCCATTCTCGGCCTCCGGCATACATACACCAGGTTCTAATCTTGGAATCCTACAAGGAGGATTTTTTAACGTATATTTGTCTCATAAAAAGCATAACCACAAGTTCACCCAAATCATAAAGGCAACATCATCATCACATATCCACTAATATAATCATTTGAATACAATGCTGAAAGGGAAATACATATATCAAAATCAAAGCTCTAGAAGACAGCTGCACGCTCCAAGCTCAACGCTGCTACAACCTAACGCCACCTGCACGCATATATCGTGTATAAGCTTATAGAAAGCTTAGAGGGTGGTGAAAGTGTGTGTAAGATAAGTGCCAAGTATACAATAAAGCCCATAAATCATACATCATCAAGATAAGTAGGAAAAATGACAGGATCATAAATCGTATGATATCAGAGTAAGAGGAAATGTACTGGTAAGTCCATGAATCATTCAATGATAGAATACGCAATGTATATCGGCTATATAAATGCGGAAGCCAAAATATGATGCCGATGATGCAACGCAATATGCAAATCCTACTAAGTCCATCTAGGCCATATAAGTGTAAAAACATAGTAACCTAAAATGCTAAGTACTGCGGATGCAATGTAATATGTTGTACGAATGAAATGACCATGCCGGAATGTGAAGTCAGGATGATAGTATGAAGTATCGCAGGCTACGTGGTCATTACAAGGGACTTCTATCCAAACCAGTCTCATACCTAAATTTGGATAGTCAGACTTAATGTGGTAAACTCCTGGTCCCAGGTTAGTCACGTGCCCAACCGAAATCCTAGCCATGCGATGGTACATGTAACAAATAGTTACACACCACTAGCCCGAGTGAATAGTGAATGAATGAATGAATGGATATGCAATTTCTGCTCAATAAGTCCACATATCAGTATGGATGCTCTCTGAGAAAATCACCGGGGTCTAACACACTCCACTCCTAGTACCTCCTCCCTAGCTGCATAGCCCAGGGAGTGGAAGAGACCTCAGTATCTGACTAGCCAGCAGTCTGACAATACCTACCCGGCTTATCGATAGCGGACCCATTTACGAGCTGGTCATACTAAGCCTAGCTTATAGCCCCCTCACTCTGACGGGTAAGGCCACACCCCCTCCCAACCAACTACGACACAGTGGGAGATGCGGCCTATTGGTATTCAGCACTCGGGCGCTCATATTCCTCTCGGTCTAGACGTTGGGGCTACTCCTGGCCTCGGAGGTTCTGGAATTTTTACCCAAAGATATCCTAAGTGCCCAAAGTGCTAGAACTAAATATTTTCAGTGTCTCATCTAGCCATCCATTATGTGCCTGTGGAGGCCATGACCCTGATGTCGCTAGGACGTACAACGATCAAGCCACATGTATGCGAGATGCATGAGTCACATGCAGCAATCCTGCGCATACGGCGCGATAATGTGGGCACTCCGTCTTATAAGGAGTCCCGTAAATAGTCTGTCCAATGGCATATGCTATGATCAAACAATCCTCATATTAGGCATACATATGATGCGTATGGGTATGAATCATAGAGTTATACTAAGCATGTTATAAAGTGACGAACTGTCCTTACCATGAAGATTGGCCTAGATAGCCTACACACAACAAGTACGAGCCTATCAATGGGCCCTAGGTAAGGTCATAATGCGGACATTTAACCAACATTATTCTTACAATGTAGACGTCAAACCAACATTGCTCCCAAGGCACGACCCGCCATAAACATCATTCATAAACCACGGTGGAATCACACATTGCAATGGACCTTAAGGACATCCCATTGGGCCTGGACCCATGGGCCTTAGATACATCAAATAGGCCTCATCATATGGTCCTCATATATGTCAAGGTGAGCCTCAACAACGGGCCTTATACACATCACGGCGAGCTTCAATAACAGGCCTTGAATACATCACAATGGGCCTCAACCCATGGGCCCTAATACATCACAATGGGCCTTACCAAATGAGTCATAAACATATCAAAGATGGGCCTCACAGATGGGCCATAAACATATCCAAGGTGGGCCTCACAGATGGGCCATAAACATATCAAAACTGGGCCTCATAAGGCAGCCCATGATTGGGTAAAAATAGATGGATAGTGGGTCCAACACATACATCATGGTGGGCTTGCCTAAGGTGGCCCATGATTGGGGCACATAAGTAGGGTGGGGTCCACATGAACTATGGATCTGACTCAGTCTTTAGCTCATGCCATCAAATGAGCTTCTAAAGGGGTTGGATGGCTTGGATGCATCACATGCATCACAGTAGTGGGGTCCACGTGAAGGCCCATCATTAAGTATATATTATATATAACATAATATATAATCTACATATAATATATATAATATATACAATATTATATATGATATAATATATATACACACACACACACACACTGCACACACACACACACACCGTCCCACACGTGGGGGTGGGTCCCACCGTCTAGAGTGGACGGTGTGGATAGAATACATAAATCAGGGAGGGGTTCCACCGTCCACGGTTAGTGGACGGTGGGAATGAAACACATACATCTCTGTGGGTCCCACGTGGGGCCCACCATAACATTTATTTGCAATCCAATCTCTCCACAAGGTCACGCAGACCTGGACACATAGGAAAAATAAATTTCATGTTGACCCGAAACTTCTGGAATACCCAAAAATGGGTTTCAATGGTATATGATCAATCCCATTGTTTGCCATGATGTGGGCCACCTGAGTCTTAGATGTGGCTAAAATTTAGAGGGGGCCCACTTCAGGGAGTGGCCCACCTCATGAACGGATTGGATGGCGTAAATACATCATGGTGGGGTCCACGGCTTAAGCCGTGGATCCCTACCTCTTGGCCGCCCGTCACATGTGCGGGTGATGCTTACGCCTCTGACAGCAGCAGCAGCAATGCTGCTGTTGTGTTTTTTTTTTTTGGAAAAACAGAAATCCTGGGATTTTTCATACGCGGGGCCCGTATCAGCTGAATCCAGCCCAGCCATTGCTCCTCATATCTCAAGACAGACCCATCAAGCCCAATATTCCATGTATTTTAGCATACAGAAACAGTAGGGTGTATTTTGACGGTTACCACCACTTTTCCTCTGCTACGGCTTACCAGAAATTCGGATCAGCTTCATTATTAGGCTCAACACTTAAAATGATCTTGGTAAGGGAATGAACGGCGCGGATTGAATACATACATCAAGGTGGGGCCTACATGAACGGGCCACCCATAAGCTTGGAAACAAGCTGATATTTGTGTTTTCCAAACCACGTCCAGCGTCCCTGGACGCTGTACGTTGCACGTAACAAATACATTAGAGGTGGACCCTGCTTAGGTGGGCCACCTCATGGAGGATGGTGTGGGTACAACACACACAAAGTGGGCCCCACTTGTAGATGGTTTGGATAGAATACATGCCTCATGGTGGGGTCCATTCAAGTGGGCCACACAACCATATCATGATCTCATAAAAAAATGAAATAGAGAGGGAGAGAGAGAGAGAGAGAGAGAGAGAGAGAGATAGAGAGTGGGACACACGTGATGGAGGGACCCCGGCACTATGGGCCCTCCATTCCATGATCTATAACATAAATCAAGTGGGTCCCATTACATGTGGGCCCATTAAATTGAAATCCAACGGTGGAGATCCCTTCTCCACTAAAATAGACGGTCTAGATGACCCTATGTATGTAAGAAAAATAAACATCATGATGGGGTCCATGGAGAATAGCCCCATCATGGAATGATCATAAGCATCAAGGTGGGCCATCGGCCACATCTTAGGGTTCAAAGTGAGATCCACACCATTGATCGGTAGGCCTCACTTGGCCCATCATAAAAATATAAAACTAGCCTATAGGAGCACCCACCACTTGATCTTCTTGGTCCGTTGAAAAGTCGATCTCCTTATGCTTCACTTTGATGGAGGGAGATGAAGTTTGAATGGCTAGGATGAAGGTCAAAGGGATGGGAAAATGGGCCACCAAAAATCACTTTTCTCTCACATGGAAGAGCTTGGACGTGTGCACCTCTCTTGCTTGGGATTTGCTGCTTGGAAAATGTGAAGAGAAAGAGATAGAGAGAGAGAGAGAGGTTCGTTGTAAGAGAAGTGATGGGAGATGGGTGATGGATGTGAGTGATGGGTGAGGTGATGGATTGGTTGACTTTTGGGTTTGCTTGACTTGTGGAGAAAGAAAGCATGGGTTGCTTTCTACTTGACATGAGGTGATTGATCGGATTGGTTTGACATGTTTTAGAGATTCTCTTGGGATTGCAAATGCACGGCATTTTCTCAAAATAAACGCCGGCTCACATCTCTTAACCGGGGTATCGGATTGGTGTGCGAGTCGCGGCGTTGGAACTGCGGTGATGGTGCGATCGCAATGGTACAAGTCTCGGATTAGGCCAACTCATATCTACGGGATATGACTTAGGGTCATTTGCAAACATCGATTATAGGTCACAAGTCGTTGTAATTCTTCGGAAAGGATCGCGGGGGTTGACGAAACAGTACAGGCTACGATATGGGTCTTACAATGTATGTGTTTCATCCATACTATCCATATATGTTTCTAGATCATTTTATGGTATGAGATCAAAAATGAGGTATATCTCAATCTCAAGTGGACCACATTACAGGAAAACAATGTTGAATAAACGTCGACTATTAAAAAGTTTTTGGGGGCATAAAAGTTTTGGATCAAGCTGATCTTTGTTTTTGCCATTCATCTAGGTCTATATGACCTAATCAACAGATTGGATGTCAAATAAACAGTACATTGGGCTTTAGGAGAATTTTAATGGAGGTGGTTTGGCTAGTGACACCGCCACCAGTTGTGTGGCTAGTGGTAGGTGTTATGTGGACCCCACCATGATGTACGTGTTTTATCCACGCTGTCCATCCATTTTGAAAGATAATTTTAGGGCTTGATCCCAAAAATGAGGTAGATATAAATCTCATGTGGACCACACCATGGGAAAACAATAGTAATTGAATGTCACCACTAAAAACCTTGTAGGGCCCACTGTAATGGTTATTTGACATCTAACCTATTGGCTAGGTCATATAGACTTGGAATGATTAGACGATCCCATCGGTCTACTGTAAAACTGATGCAGGGAAGGATGAGAGGTCGAGCACCGTATTCCTCTAAGGGATAATTGTTATGAATCCATGGAACTTCTCTAGGACTCCTCGAATCCATGAGGAAAAGAACAAGAAAATAAAAATAAATTCTATAAAATTCAAAATTGATTGATGAATGAATTAAATGAGTTCACAACCCTTTAAATAGGGATACTAAGCAATGGGAGAGAAATCAGAATCAAACTACAACTAAAACTATTAGAATTCGCAACTTACTATAAATAGTAAACTTACTATTTATAGACGATCATGATGTCTACTAGTGTGCAAGGTATTCGGCCAAAAATAGTAAGTGTCCTATTTGGCTTCACCAAGCAATTCTCCTAACTATTCCAAGCACTTCTCATGTTGGGCGTAACTCTTAAAGCCCAACGGATGAAGAGTTATAATCAAACTAAAACTTACTATTTATAGTAAAAAAGAAATTAAAATAGGGAAATGAACGTCGATCTGGTGGTATTTCATAAATCTGATTTGCGCAACCTGGCATAGAAGGGTTGGGTGGCTAAAGTAGCTTGTTTTACCTCGAAATCATATATTTTACGCCCGATAACTCATTTCGGATTGCGAGTACGCTTGATTTAAGGTTTGACGGTCCGAATCACTTCTGATGTTGACCGGGCCTTTTCTACATCAGTCCCCTCCACTTCAAAGAAGTCGTCCTGCTCTGGGTCATGATACTCACTCAGGTTTGTGACGTTGAAAGTCCGTGAGATCTCCATATCATCCAGAAGATCAACAACGTTAGCATTGTCATTGATCTTTCAGACGATTGGTATCGGTCCAATCTTCTTATTCTTCAACTTATAGTACATCCCATTTAGAAATTTTTCTTTGAGCAATGGATCATAACGTAGTCGCCCACCTTGAACACCTTTTGTCACTGATGCTTGTCCACTTGCTTCTTGTACTTCTCGTTAGAGGCATGTACCTTGGTCTGCACCTCCACATGAATGCCCATGATCCTGTTTGCCATATGTTCAGCTGCAATGCTCATACCTTGGAGCTTGGGTAGAGGGATCAAGTCAAGTGTTTAGCGAGGCACTCGTCTGTAAATAATTTAGAATGGGAATTTTCCTGTCGGGCAGTTCACCGTGTTGTTGAATGCAAACTCTGCTTGAGAGAAGGCCAAATTCCATTACTTCAGTTTTTCTCCTAAAATACATTGAATGAAGTTTCCTGTAATGCCCCGAAATTTTCACGACCATAGTTTATACTCATGCTTAAGAATTCTAGGTGTTAATAATTATAAATTGAATGCTTTAAAAATTACATAATTTTTTATTTTTTATATATTACATCCAGTCACATTAATAAAGGTAACCATTCATGAGAATAAAATTGACCGTATTATTATTTTATAAGAGTAAAAGAATTTAACAAATTATCAAATGCCCTCTCAATGAAAGCTTATTACATTATCAAGTTTGTAATGGAAATATAAAACTAAATCATGAAACTATCTTTTTATTCATTTAGTATAATCTTCCATAGGGGGAATGGTCATTTGAGTCTTTAATCTATACATCACTTGCATCATCTGTACGGTTGGAAATGGTCAATGCCCTACTCATAGTGATGGTTATCCTTTAAGATTAACAATAATTCGAAAGATTCATAAAAGTGATATAAGAGTTCGATATGTCCCATGCTCCACAATTACGAGAGGTATCAATATGCACAAGCAACCTAAATGAGATGCATGCCTAGCAAAGTATATGTAGTTCATCACGCTTAGTGATCACCACAATGTGGAAAATGATTTAGAGTTATCTAGCTCGCCCCACACCCCATTCTAGGGAGATTCCCCGACGTGTCCCACATTAACGTGGATTTACGTAGTTATCCTAAGACAACACAATACATGACTTGGATGAATTACGTGACACGATTTATTCATAGAGCGACTATTTGTGACATCCAATCCCGAAAGTGACATAACATGCATTGTGAATTATTTACATCAATTTGTGCACCACTACCCAAAATTTATGGAATTACGTGTTGACCCAAGGCCTGCTACCCGAACTGCATTACGTCTACGCGATATTCATTTGATTGCTAGTAGTGTGATTTTCAACATAGTACTTACACCAAAGAGGAAATAAATTGAATCATGAGAGCTTTGAAATTTCAAGACATATGCTCAAGCCATAAAGGTAGATAGCGTAAGGCTAATAAATAAGGAGAAGAGTAGTAATGACCAACTCAACAACGAGGAGAGTGGTAATGGCCAACTCAACAAAGAGGAGAGTGGTAATGGCCAACTCAACAAAGAGGAGAGTAGCGATGGCCAACTTAACAAAGAGGAGAGTAGCAAAGGCTAACTCAAAAAAATTAGTAAAGGCAAGGGCAATGCTTGTATCCATTGCCCCACATAAAATAACAAAGATCACTCGTAATTAACATTATACCATATTTCGCAAAGGGTAAATAATTGTTAGTGGTAAATTAAACAATTACAAAATAAATCATAATAACATGAAAGCATGTAAAAGGAAAAATAAATCATATCAATTTAAATTAAGATAAGCTTAAAGGAGTCCCTCACATAAAATTTAGAAAGATTATACATGATTAACATCATACCTTAACCATTATTCCCAAAGGATAAATAATTGATGGTGGTAAATTAAATATTTACAGAGAGAATTCAAGCATGTGAGGGAATAGAATAAATCAAACCAACTCAAGTTAATATAAGCTTAAAGGAATCCCTCACCTTAGTCTTAAATATAAACCCTAGGTAGATACCCATGTAGGAAAGTTTCTACATGAAAAGCTTCCACATGAATCACGACATTGCTTGAGCAAGAGGGAGACACCATACATATGAAGAAGGAAGATGGATGGGTGTCTAGGCTTCTCTCTCTCTCTCTCTCTCTCTCTCTCTCTCTCTCTCTGGACATTTGAGAAGTAGGCACGTGAGTGGAAAGGGAACACACACTCCTTTTATAAAGGAGTGGATGTGTGAGAGGGGTGTGAAACACACCCCATTATGTTAGGGTCGTCGAATAGAGTTGGGGTATGTGATTTTCTTGGCGATGCAAAATTTAGATTAACCAATCCTGAAAATTCTCATAACAGGTGTCAAAATGAACTTGATCTCAATTAACAATCTACACTTAATGATTAGGTGGTTGATTGACAGGCAAACGGTTGGACAAAATTTGGTTGTACAAAAATTTGAAAGAAATGTATAGTCATGACAGGAAAATGGTTGGACAAATTTTGGTGGTTGATTGATGGTGAAAAAATTCTAAATATAAGATTTCACCTTTTATACTAAAACAAAAGGAACTGACTTCAACCTTCAACGGTGTAGGATCACAAATAGGGGCCTAAATTTTGTATAACCTCATAGTCGTATGAGATTAAAGTGTGGTCTAAATTTGAGTTGCAATGGATGGAAGGAAGTAGTTAAATCAGAAGATCTAGATTTATAAGGAGTTGGTAGGCCTTGACAAGATAACTTCCCGCTTAAGAAAAAGCCTACCAAAGTGGGGTCTTTATATTTCAAACTTGTTGTATATTATGGGGAATCTAAGTCATTCATATGAAGAGAAATATTCTACTATGACTACCCACAAGGTTTCTTCGCTTGATAAACACCAAAATCAACGGTAAAAAAGATGATTTGTCAATTGGATCACTTTTATAATGATCTAAGGGCTGAAATTTGACATGTATGGTTAATTTATGATATACAAGCATGGTATAAAATTTCACATCAAACAGATCGTGAAAACCATGTGATCTAAAATTCAGGGGTCTAGGTTATTGGCTTAGTCGTAATTATTGTTGATATGAGAGTTTTGAGAAATTTAATAGTTTTACATAGTTATAGGCACGTTTCTAAGTAATTCTTACAAAATAACTTATATCTAAATAATTATGAATAAAGAGTTATTCTCCAAATTTATGAATAAAGAATTATTCATAAAATTAATTAGGGAATGTACATATATCAAACAACAAAATGGATGGTTAGATGACATGTTTAAAATAGGAAAACTTGATAGTTAGTAATCTAGTCATGTATGTAGGTGGTAGTACGATCAATTTTGTAAACGGATGAACACAAGTGAGTTTTTAGAGTGATCAAGAGGTAGAACATTTACACCGATAGATTCAATGACTCGTTCTCATGTGTAAGTTTCTCAGATTATAGTTATGATGATGGGTTAAGAATATTCCTAAGTGGTGAATAAGATGAAAAAATTAGAATCTCAATTTGATATGTGCATGAGGAGATGCAGATATCAAGCGGTTAGTCTACTATGATCGGGTGGTTTAAACTCAAAGTGGATGGTCAAATATCTTTACCTATTGGTGGTTAGTTGACTGAATGGTTGGTTATAATGGAAAAGTGAGAATACTTGGGTATATGATGATTCTATCTCAAAATTAACGATTAGATGGCTTGATCTATAGATGCAGATTATTCTCGACGGTTAGATTTGTGTCGGAGAATGGGTGTAAGGTTAGGATAGCTAGATTAGTATTGTACACATGTATATAATAAGTTAAATTTCATGGTAATACTCGAGAACTTTCAACACTAAGGTATTGATAGTATTGAAAAGTTCGGGGTGTTACAGTTTCCTAACATGCGATTCACAACCTCAGTTTGCCCGTCAGTCTGTGGGTGGTAGGCGTTGTTGAACTGAAGTCATGTATTGAATCGAGTCCATAAAGTTCGCTAAAAGTGGCTAATGAACTTCGTGTCATGGTCAAAAGTAATAGTCTTGAAAACCCCGTGTAGCCGCACAACCTCTCTGAAGAACAGATTTGCCACGTGTGTCACATTAAGAGTCTTCTTACATGGGATAAAGTGTTCCACCTTGGAGAAAAAATCTACCACCATGAACATCGAATACATGCCGCGTTGTGTTCGTAGGAGACTAAGCACGAAGTCCATAAATAAATCCTCCTGAGGGCTGTCAAGCACAGATAATGGGGTGTAGAGGCCCGTATTCTGAGATTGCCCCTTGGAGGTCTGACAAACATAATAACATTGAACTGCTTTTCTCACATCACGTACCAATTACGGCCAGTAATATTGCTCTTCCATAATAGCTCATGTCTTGTCTCGCCCAAGGTGTCCACTGAGGCCACCTTTATGTAGCTCTTGGATGATCTGTTCCCTTAACGAACTTTTGGGGATGCATAGTCAATTCCCCTTAAAAAGGAACTCGTCTTGCATATGTAGGTCACCAAGGTGACCTTCTTGGCATCTAACCCATGTGTCCTTGAAGTCGTTGTCGTCGACATATGTCTCTGAGGTGCTTGAACCCGACAAACTCATTACTCATAATGACTAACAAAGTTGCACGACAACTCAGTGCATCAGCTTCTTTATTCTATTACTTGGACTTATGTTTGAGCACGAACGTGAATTCCTATAAAAAGAAAATCCACCTAACATACACACGGTTAACGTTAGCTTGACTATTAATGAATTTGAGAGCTTGATGGTCTATGTAAAGTATGAATTCCCTTTGAATCAAATAATGTTACTAATGTCGCAGTGCCTGGACCACTATGTACAATTTGATCTTATACGTAGACCACTTCTTACGTGCATCACTAATTTTCTCACTGTAGAAGGCTACCGACCTACCTTTTCGAGATAAAACTCCCCCAATTCTGTAACGTCTCAGAAAAATCCGTACAAAGCCCCGAGTACCACCTTAGGTAGAAATCACTAAGGACCAAATCCTTTAGAAATTAGACGGAGATTAATTAAGTGCTAAACTAAGTCACCTATCGAATTAGCTTGGACAGCTTTCAATATAAACTATAAGACCCAAAATCAGTAGGATCGCTAACGCTACATCGCCTGAAAACGTATGATCAATCTCAAAACCTAGTTGCTCTCGAGAGGACATTGAAACTCCGTATCGGACCTGGACCGCGCATCGAAAGTCCAATTACCGTGAAACTATACGGTTATGACCGCCTTGTTGGACTTGATAACCATCTTAGAAATCAAGTCCAAATGGTATCCCGAAACACACAATTGAGCCCAGAGCGAAGTGTGTGAGAAACACGAATATCTTTTGAAAATGAACTGAAACGTAAGTGAATTGAGTCATTCGCTTATAGGACAATTGTAAGGTTTCAGACCGTCAGATCCTGACCCAATTATACCCTCGGATTAGGAAAATTTTCCAACACATATCTGTGTACTTGTAGCCCTAATCGAGTGTCGATGACCGTTGAACTGAAACTAGTCCTCCGCGGTTGATCCGTAAATTTGATCCGAATGAAAACTTAACTTGACCTAAATTCAATGTCAGGGAACCTTCTCCAGACCGTATGCAGAAAAGGGGCCTCCAGATGTTCTCCGTTGGACCAGAACAGCCTTTGGGTATATCCTAAGTATACCATGGCCCTGGGGTCATTTTCATCAGTTATGGGCCTATATAAGGACCTTAACCCACCCTTCTCTCATTCCATACGAATTTCAAACCCTAGGAGAGAGGAGAGCAAAGAGAGAAGGAAAGAGAGAGAAAGTGGGAGATCGTTGTTGGCCTTCAATCCCACCGCTCCACGTGCCGAATCAGCCTTCCCGTGTCGCTATTTCGGCGATTCTGGTTCCATTCTTGGGTAACCTAACCCTAATCTGTTTAGATATCCAAATAGAGTAAATGGTGAAATAGTTAACCTATTTCACGCTTTAGGTTGTCGTGTGTCATAGACAAAGACATAGGGTTCAAACTGAGCTCGTTCTGAGTCTACCGGAAAAAGGTGCAGACTATAAACATTTAGGTTATGGTTTTCAAGACTTTCAATGTCAGTAATGATTTATGACTGACTTGATTGCTGTCACATGTGTCTAGTTTTGATGTTTTCTATACATTACATATATATGAAACTATGTTAATTTTTAATGCATTCCATGTGTTTATTGAAATGTTTGAATGAGTATAGAATTATGATTTATTCTTGCCATGTCTATTGATCGGGAATAGATGATTGTTGTATGTATGGTGAATCCTTTATGAAGGAATTTGTTATAATACCTGTTATAACTACTTTATTGCATGTATACGATATGTGTAGTCTAAGTGTTTAATAAAATGCCCAAATGAGAAAATGCTTGTTGAAATATATTTAATTAGGGTGTTGAGATATGATTCTCAATCACATTATCTATAGTTACAGTTTTCTTCATGTAACCTATCTTACTATTACGTCATTTATGAATGATTGCCTATGTATGACAATATGTATGCTACGTGTTTGTTAAAATGCTCAAACGAGATTTATATTTGAATTGTTTTTCACATGTTATTTTGACTATCACACATGAATGCAAATTGTGTTCGAGTATGATTGGGACTACCGCATAGTCCAAGCAATCGGTAATGTTTTTCGAGTTAGTGGCCGAGGTCGTTTGCCACACAAGACATGTTCGAGGAATCCGAGTCATGTGCTACCTGTCGACAGTGGTTAGGCCATGCGGAATACTTATGCACACCATGTCGATTAAGCCAACATGAGCTCGTACCAGTCGAGCTTGTCAAGTAACCCGATTGGCCCATATATGTTCACCATGTATTGACGCTACTTCTTGAATATAAGGTACCAACTTACCAGTGAAAATCTCGTTTAACCTTGGTACCTCGATCCGCTAAGACTCATGGGTCAGACATGGTGGTGTATGGGGTACCATGGTCGAGCTGTCGCCTACACTGTGGTAACGAGCCTCCTCGTAGTGACCAGTGAGCAACCCAAACACATGATCCGAATATGGTGGTGTATGGGACACTGTATTCAAGCTGTCGGCCTATGATCAGGTGACGAGCTCGTAGTGACCATGAGTATACACTAGGACTACGCTAAGGTGACGAGCCTTTCCGTAGTGACCTTGAGTAAAAACCAGGCCCACGCTGAGGTAAAGAGCCACTCCGTAGCGACCTGGAACTATTCTTCGTATGTGATTAACTAGGATTAACAACCCTATATGGATCAATGTTTGAGTCAATGATATAAAGGGAGGTACCTTAGCTTCCCAAACCTGCTATATAAATATGCTTAATTAAGAACTTGGCTAATCATGCACATGCACTGCATTGCATGTGCCTTTGGTGTTAGAGTTGAGCACAGTGGGAGTGTTGCATACCGCAATCATGAGATGATGTCACAGAGGGAGTGCAAGAGAGGGCATACATCATTATCACATCTCATTCTTGCATTAACAAGAGTACTTAGGACATAATTATTGTACTGCGTTATCATTACTTCTTAAATGAATTGATAACATGTTAACCTTTGCCTTGTAGCTCCACTGAGTTGATCACTCACTCCCACATTGGGACGGTGTTTTAAAACACCAACCAGACTCTGTTTTAGTTGCAGATGAGGCGATGCTTACGAGGCAGATCTGGACTTTTCTGATGATGAGGAGTTCTCCTATCTACAACTCTCTAGCGGGTCTATGTAGATCTGGAGTTACGTCATTGGGGCTACCGGAATATGTTTAATTGACATTACTTTACCATTTTGTATATTTTGAAAATTTACATGTAATTATTTAACCTAGCGACATTCATACTCTGGGGACTTACAATCAATTATATGCTTTATATATTTATCACAGTCTTCCGCTTGTGTAATTTAATTGTCTCTGAAATATGATATGTTAATTTAGTGTAATCTCATTCATATTTAATGTGCTAATACAGACAACATTTAATCATCATTACCTATGTTGCATAAGTGATCCATTGGAACTCGAGAGCTGAGCTCCTACTCGACCTCCGATTTTCAGGGCGTTACAAATTCCGACATATGTGGCATCACATTTAACTTCAAATAGTTTGTCAAAGTTGAGAATTACAAGAACTGGGGTTGTGGACAACCTGCGCTTAATTTCAACAAAGCTCATGTTGGCTTCATTAGTCCACTGAAACTACCCATTCTTCATGCAATCTGTGATTGGTGATACAATGGTATTAAAATTCTTCATGAACCGACGATTGAATGTTGTCAGTCTATGAAAGCTTCGTACTCATGAATACTTGTGGAAAGTGGCCATTCCCTGATTGCATTCACCTATTCCTCATCCACTTAAATGTCCATGAATGTCATGATAAAGCCAAAAAATAATAGGTTATCGGTCATGAAGCTACACTTTTTAAAATTGAAATACAGTTTATTTTAAGTGAGCACTTGAAGGACCTTCTTGAGGAGTTCCATATGGGTAGTTTCGTCTTTATTGTATATCAAAATATCATTAAAATAAACCACAACGAAATGCCCAATAAAGGGTTTTAGAACTTGGTTCATCAACCTCATGAATGTGCTAGGCACATTCGAAAGACCGAAGGGCATGACCATTCATTTGTATAATCCTTTCTTGGTCTTAAAGGTCAATTTTCACTCGTCACCCTACCGTCTGCGAATCTGATAGTAGCCGCTCCTTATATCTAATTTAAAAAATAATTTCGTGCCCTCAAGCATGTCCAACGTATCGTCCAGCCGTGATATGGGAAGCATGTATTTTATGGTGATTTTGTTAATGGCTCGACTATCGACACACATGCACCAACTTCCATCTTTCTCAGGAGCTAATAGAGTCGGTGCGATGTATGAGCTCATGTTTTCTTGGATAAGAACCTTACGGATTAGTTCCTCCACTTTCCCTTGCAAAATTTCGCACCTTCGGACTCATTCGATAGTGAGGACATTTGGGTAAGCAGGATCTAGGGACAAGGCAGATATGGTGTTAGATATCTCGTATGGGAGGTAATCCATCGGGAAGGTCATCAGGTCAAATTTCTTTACACTCATGCACTAAGGGTTTTAGTTCATCAGGGATATTAGTGGGATCGAGTTCTTTCCCTTTTACAATTAGTGCATAGGCCTATCCTGTTTCTTTGGATTCCTACATGAAGTCTCGTCCTGTTAAGAGGAAATGACCCTCCACTTTAGAAGTTTCAGGTAGTCCTTCTGGATCCATAGGGGCCAATATAGTTTTTCGACCATCCTTGATGAAAATATACATATTATCTTGCCCTTTATGAGTGACATCATGGTCGGATTTTCAAGGTCGATCGAGTAGTGTGTGTCATGCTTTGATGTTAATTACATCACATACTACTTCATCCTTATAATGTTTTCCAAATGAAAAGGATATGGTGCACTGTTCAGTTACCTTGTTTCATATACCTTCTTAATCCAATCGATCGTATATGGGGAGGGATGACGATCCATTTTCAATTACAGTTTTTCTACTATTACCCTGGAGATGATGTTCCCACTGCTCCCACTGTTGATGATCACATTAAAGACTTTTCGATTCATCGTGCACCTAGTTCGAAAGATGCCATGTCGTTGTGGGTGTACTTATTTCCTTGGCATATACAATAGTCACCTCATGGTAAGTGATTTACCATGATCCTATTGAACCTAACCTGACTTATCCGTCTCATCTTTTGTGGCGTGCTCTGGTTCCTCAATACCTGGATCCTCGTCGGTGTTTTCAGCACTACCATCATTGATAGCGAGGTTCACCACTTATCGTTGAGGACAAGTATTTAACAGAAGCAATGGTCCAGCCTTGGCCGAACACAAGGGTTCGGGATCCTACTTAGGCCAACAACAATCGATATGGGGCCTAGCTTGCTCTTTTCCTTGATCCCAGTTCACTGGTGTAGGAGGTTAAGTGCGTTCTCTTACGGGCTCCTTCCACTTGGGCCGTGAAGTTCCCTGTTGTGAAGTTGCCTCGGCGACCCTTACGGTAAGATAAGTCCGTGTGTTAGGACGTTTAAGTTGCACTTCAGCCTAGGTAGCCAACTCGATTGTATCATTCATCATCCAAACGGACTGCATCTAGACCCGATCCTAGATTGTCATACGTAATCTACCGTTGAATCGAGCGAATTGCTGCAATTCAGTCTTGACCAAATCGTTATGCACTGTAAGCGGTAGAATTCTTATGCGTATTCTCTCACCGACATACTACCTTATCAACAATTCTGGTATTGTTGGAATAATAAGGAACCGGGCATGTAGTACTTGCTTCATCCACTGTTATATGCGGATTAGTGCTTTCGTCTGTCTGGTTCGTGCGAGTTGCAGTTATTCCCACTAAGCTAAAGCTCTGCCCTTCAACTTGTAGGCCACAAGCTTTACCTTTTTTATTCAGGGATATCCATATAGTGAAAGAATCGCTCAACTTCAGAAAGCCAATCTATGAAATCCTCAATGTGTAGTTGGCCATTAAAGCTAAGAATATCAATCCTCATCTTGAACTCCCGATTTGTTCGATCTACTCGATCGCTGCCTTTTCTGGGATATTTGAGGATTATATCATCAATTTCCTCCTCGCTGGATCCCCCTTCCTCAGGAATGATCTTTGGATGCACTGCCTACACTATCCCACGATCACGGCGATTACGAGTTTCAACAGTTGGTTGTGGAGGATTACCACTAGGAACACGGAGTTACCCTATGGCCTCCGTCATGAGACCGATGGAAGCTTACAACCTTTGCATGGCTTGTCGATTCTCTCGTTGTGTTGCTTCGAAAGTTGCCAAAAGATGATCTCATGGAGCACTGTCCACAAGATTGTTGCCCGACCCGTCCTTAGAAGCCATAAATATGAGGAAAAGCCTCACTCCGATACCAAACTGACGTAGGGAAGGATGTGAGGTTGAGCACCATCTTCTGTTCACAACCTCAAGTGTAGGGTTGCGATGTAGTAACAACTCGTGAGAACGAGGTCGAATCCACAGGCACTAAACTTGTACGTATTCTGAAAAGAACTAGAACTAGAAAAAAATCTAAATCTAAATATTGAATAAAAAAGAGTAATTGTGAAGGATTTATCAAATATCAAAAGTGAATTAGAGCGCCAAGGATCCACTTGCAGTGATTAGGGAGCCCTCTTACTTAATTCAAGCACCACAATTGGAATTAGAGTCATATCCTATCCAATTGGAAGATATAACAATTAAGATCAAATTTGAACTTTCCTTGACCTAATTCTCAATAGAGGAGAATTGTGATAATTGAAAGGGATTCCATCACCAAACCATGCCCATGGGACGATGGCTGACAAGAAGATTTATTAATCCCACAATCTCAAAATCAGGAAAAGAAGATACTCAAAGCAACTACAGATCTATTGTAATTTGAGTCACAATAAACCATTAAAAACTAAAAGTATTCCTTAAATATCAAATTAGAATCAAAGAAGGTTCAACATAAACATGAATCAAAGTAAGAGAAACATCCCGTCACGCTATAAGCTTCACCTTTTAGCCCTAGGTAAGAGGTTTAGCTAACCATAAACATGATTGAACTAAAGTTTCTTAAGAAAAATATGAAAATAACTAAGGAAGAAAAAGAAAAAATCTTACCGACTGCTTCTCCACCCTTTTGCTCCACTCCTTAAACCTTAGAAGATGCTTGGGAACATTCTAGGGAGTCCTATTTATAGTTGTGGAACTCCAACTTTCGCACATAGTTGAAAAACTCTAGAAACTGCCTCAAATTTACGCAGTTTGCTAAAATAAACTTCACTCTGCATAATTTTTTAAAATAAACTTTACTCTACATAATTTCACAAAATGACCCAGAGTTTCAGAATATGTTTTTTCAGGACGATTTCAGGATTCCTTTTCTTCACTTCAAATCTTTGATTCTCTTCATTCTTTACTTAGTTTTCTTGGATCTTTGGCATGTGAATTCTTCAATCTTGATCTCCTAAGATCCATCCCTTTCCTTAGTGTTTCTTAAGCATCAAATCCATGCTTTTAACACTCTTTTCAATTTAAGTTCTTAAATTTACCTTACAACACAACATGAGTAAAATAAAACATTAAGCATTATCATGTTCATAAAATCACTATATAAATGGGGGATAATATGTAATATTTGACCCTCAACATAATCCCCAACCAACATTTTGCTAGTCTCGAGCAAAGTATGCATGAAATAAATCTCAATGCTAAATATTTAAAACCTCTCTAAAATAATCTTTTATACACTCAAGTATGAATGGGTATAATTAAGATATGAAAGTGGGGTTTTGAAAACTTAGATCCAAACCACATAAGCAACCAATCAAGTAAATTCTTTGTCCATTAAATCAAGCATAATTTATATATCAAGTTTTTCAATGTGCTCAGTAAAAATCAACTTACTTCTTATACGAATACTATTAGTTCATCACGTTAGGCATACTCATCACTTCAAGATCAGTTTGAAACTCAAGTAGTGATTCTGAACTTATCTCCTTTTCCTTATTTTTCTAGTCTTTGATTTTATATTAACGGTCAATTTTTTATTCATTCTTTTTATTTTTACATTTTTTTCCATATTTTTTATTCTTTTTATTCTTTTTCATGACCTCTTTGTCAATCTCCTGTTTTTTTAACTGGTTCTTTTCTTCTTTTAAAGTGGATAAAATTCTTCAGACTTGATTGTCAACATCTATCAATAATTCACATACTAACAATCACAACTTTTATCATGTCTTGCAGAAGACAAATTGAATGTATCTTGTAATTTAGATTAACATGATATTCAAACTATTTCTTAATCAATTTAGCGTAAGAACTTAGGTGATAGATTACTTAGTTGATCAAATTCCAACAATCCAAAATTCAATCTCTATTTCTTAAGTACACAATTAATCGCTTCCCAAACAGATTTCAACTTAAAACATTGACAATTTTTAAAAATTTTGCTCAAAAATAAGAAAATACTATTTAGTTCACCTAATCCTCCATCCCCAACCGAAAAATCTACATTGTCCCTAATGTAAAAGAAATAAGCATGTAATGTGAAAGAGGCAATGAAAAGAGTAGGGAAGTGATGGAAGGGTAATACCTAAAGAAGGAATTTTGAAGCTTTTCGAATGGTCTCAGTGTGAAGATGGATTAACACAAGAATTAAACCAACAAAAAGTAAACTATCCTAAACAATCGGAAGCAAACTATCCTAAACAACGGAAAGAAAACTATCCTAATCTTAAATCATATGAAAGCAAATAAATCTACCTATACCTCCGTCAGACCAGGAGGTCAATCCTAATAAACAGGGTCAATCAGAGGTATTGACGTCCGCTGAATCAAATTTTTTAATAAATGGCTTTAAACGATGTCCATTTACTTTGAATTCATTGTCATTGTTTAGATTCCGAATCTCGACAGCCCCATGATGATAAACATTAATAATAGTGAAAGGGTCAGTCCAACGAGATCAGAGTTTACTTGGAAAAAGGTGTAACCGATAATTATACAAAAGAACTTTTTGACTTGGTGTCAATGATTTTTAAAGAATGTGTTAGTCATGAAACGCATTCATCTTGTCCTTGTAAATTCTTGAGTTCTCATATGCATCATTTTGAATTTCTTCCAGTTCATTCAACAGAAGTTTGCCTATTGAGCTAGCGTTATCCAAATTGAAGTTCATATTTTTAAGCGCCCAGTAGGCCCTATGTTCCAACTTCACAGGCTAGTGGCAAGCCTTCCGATAGACAAGTCTAAAGGGAAACATTCTAATGGGGGTCTTAAATGCAGTACGGTAAACCCATAAAGCATTGGTAAATCGGATTAACCAGTCCTTATGGTTAAGGATAACTGTTTTTTCCAAAATATGTTTAATTTTTCTATTAAAAATTTCAGCTTGTCCACTTATTTGTGGGTGGTATGGAGTGCTCACTTTGTGGGAGATGTCATATTTCTTCATTAAGTTTGTAAATGACCTGTTATATAAATGTGAACCTCCATCACTAATGATGGCTCAAGGAGTTCTGAACCGGGAAAGGATGTTCTCTTTTAAAAACTTAATGACCGTTTGATGATCATTGTTCCCGCATGGGATCACTTCGACCCATTTAGTGATATAGACTGCCGCTAGCAAAATATACACATTTCTAAAAGATTGAGGGAATGGTCCCATGAAATCGATGCCCTAGCAATCAAATGCTTCAATGATCAGAATGGGGTTTAAAGGCATCATATTTCGACGAGACAATGCTCCCAATTTCTGACAACGCTCACAAGCTTTACAAAACTCATGAGTGTCCTTGAACATAGTGGGCCAGTAAAAGCTGCACTGTAGAATTTTGGTCGTGGTCTTTTTAGCAGAAAAGTGACCACCACAGGCCTGAGAATGATTCAAGGAGATGAAACTTTGGTATTCATTGTCTGGCACACATCTCCTTAAGATTTGGTCTGGCAATATTTAAACAAATATGGATAATCCCAGAAGAATTTGCATACCACGATGAAAAACTTCTTCTTATCTTGCACAGTCCAATGTGTCGGCATGAAGCCTGTGGAAAGATAATTAGCAATCACTACAGGAAATTGCTCTTTTACTGACGACATAATTCGTCATTATTTTATCTTTTTTTGTCGGTAATGATAATTACTAATGAAATATGTCGTCGGAACGATCGTCGCGATAAGACTGTGGCTAAAGGCTTTTCCGCACGAAATATTACTTCGTCGGCAGTGGTAAAATAAATACCGACGAAAAAAAATTTTGGCAAAACATGTTACTTTTGGTAGGAAAAAACAATATATTTCGTCAGTAAACATAGCTTATACCGACGAAATATTTCGTCGGTAAAACTGTAGATTAAACTTTTACCTGCGAAATATTTCATCGGTATAAACTGTGGATTAAACTTTTACCTACGAAATATTTCGTTGGTATAAACTTTTACATACGAAATATTTCATCGGTATAAACTGTGGATTAGACTTTTACCTACGAATTATTTCATCGGTATAAACTGTGGATTAAACTTTTTCCTACGAAATATTTCTTCGGTATAAACTTTTACCTACGAAATATTTCATCGGTATAAACTATTACCTACGAAATATGTTTGTTAGCATAAGACCTCTATTACCGACGAATTATTTCATCGGTATATCATTTATAGATCGTTGGTATAAATATTTGTATTAATTTCTACTTACAAAATGTTTCGTTGGTATAAGTTTTCAACCTACTATTACCAACGACATATTTCGTTGGTATAAATTTTTGTATTAATTTCTACTTATGAAATATTTCATCGGTACAAGTTTTTAACCTACTATTACCAACAAAATATTTCGTAGGTAATAGTTTTTCATTTATTTTCAAAATTCAGGAAAAAATTCCTGATATACACCTGTTATAATACATTTTCATCATATTCACATCTGCATCCATCCAAACACAAACTACATTCATCCAAACATAAACCACATCCATCCATACACAAACAATCCTATCCACATCAACATATATACAGCCCACATTCATCCACGCACAAATGCATATAAGTTTAACATTCGTATATAAAATAAATCATAAAAAAATAAAAAAAAATCACGTAGATGAAGGCGGAGGTGGTGGGGCATTCGGGGCAAAGCGTGCAGGGAGAGCCTGAAACATCTCCTGCATCCGTCGCTTATGCTCCACCTACATCTCCTCGATCTTCCTCTCCTGCTCCTCCTATCACCTCTCCTCCTCTCTCCTCCTCTGCTCCTCCTCCTCCCTATGCCTCTACTCCTCCTCCCTCTACCTCTCCAGCTGCTCTTTGATGTCATCGACGACGAGCCGTAGCTGCTGAACCTCTCTCTCTCTGTCATATCAGCTCAGCGTGGGGCACTCTCTCCAGCGACGGATCAGCTGGAGGTGGCTCAAGTGGGTGTCATGAGCTTGACACTATGGCCAAGCCCATGCACATATCCAGAACGGGTGCCAAGCACCTCGCTTAGGATATCTGACTCACTCCATTGACTACCATCAGGAGTGGGCTGACTGCATATGGTGTCCATCGCCACCTATAATAAAAACATATAAATTTTCATAACAAATGACATTATTATAAATTAATGTAATTAAATTTTACAATGTAAGAGTTTTTACCTAATTCTCGCTGGCTCTAGGATGAACCCAAGATCCCGTCGTCTGCCGACAGTGAGTCCCTCTATAGAGGTCTACTGGTCTAGGCTCCTGGCCGGTGATGAAATCTCGCTGCGTAATCGAAAGAACAATAGAGTTAATATAAATGCATAGAAAGAATATATCAACTTAATAATCACCAGTAATTTCTTACCATGTCATAACAATGTCATACAAATGACTTTGAACCAGCTACGTGGTTCACTTTTAACTTTTTCCTGTTCGCAGAATTTATTCTGCTCCTCTTCTGAACACATTATTCATAATACATTATTATTAATTATGAATTTAATTGTTATCTTAAGATACCATAAATATGTAAATATTACTTGAAAAGCCTCAAACAAAAATCTCTCATAGAGTATCCGCCAGTTGTTGATAGTTACGTGCGACGGTGCAGACAGTACAGCCTCCTCATGGGTCCTGCACTGCTTGTACTACTGGTGTAACTCTCCATGGTACTCCTTGAACCTCTCCCTGACCATGTCGTCGATGGCATAAGAAATGTATGGAACTGTAACACCCTGAAAATCGGGGGTTGTGTATAGACTCAACTCCCGAGTTCCAGACCGTCACTTATGCAACAAAAATGATTATGATTCAATGTTGTCTGATTTAAAGCATTCACATGAGTAAAAGTATACCAAAACTGTAATTCATACTTCAGATCCAGTGATAAAAGCAAGCGGAAGACTAAACAATATATATATCACTGTATGAAAAAACAAAGTAAATCTCATCTCTCTAAAGTATGAATACATCTCTAAGTCTCATATACATATACATGAACAAAAGTAAATGTTCAAAATGGTCCCACTGAAATCCCATCGATCCAGGTCGCCTATGCAAAGCCATCGTGATACTGCATGTACGAGAACTCGTCCTGGTCCTCGTTGAAGTCTGGCTCTACCTCCTGGATCTCAGTCTCACCTGCATCTACAACAGGGTCTGGTGGGTGTTGCAAACACCATCCCGTAACGTGGGAGTGAGTGATCAACTCAGTGGAATCATAGAGCAAAGATTAGCATGTTCACAAATCAATCATGCGATAATAGTAAAGCAGTAAATCAGACAATCCTAGTACTGTTGTTAATGCAAGATGATATGACGTGATGTATGCCCTCACCGACGATCTCCCTCATACGGCAACATCTTACGACCGCGGCATGCCACACTCCCTAGAGTGCTCCACATCTTCCAGGCACATGCAATGTTATGGTGATATGATTTTCGAGTTGTTATTAGTCCATTCAAACAGCAGGATTGAGAAACTAAGGTACTTCCCTTGTATCAATCCCAACACAGATCCTGTCTAGGGTCGTCACTCCTAGTAATCTCATACGATGTATATTTCGTAGGTCACTGCAAGGGCTGCCAGGGCTGTTGCTCGCACTCGTTGCACCGCTCCCCCATCACCTTATCAATACAGGCCTACCATACTCTACTGCAACGGAAGGGTCGTCACCTCCCGTGGACTCAGAATACGCTCGCGGTCACTACAAAGGACTCGTCGCCTGATCAGTGTAGGCCGACATCTAGAATATAGTGTCCCATATTACCATAATCTGCTCACGAGTCTAGGTGCTCACTGGTCACTACGGGGAGGTTTGTGGCCCCAGCATAGGCCGACAGCTCGACCACGGTGTCCCATACCACCATGCCCGACTCATGAGTCTTCGTGGATCAAGGTACCATGGTTAACAGGGTTTACAATGGTAAGTTCAGTACCCAAGGTTCAAGCAGTTATGACTCATACAAGGTGAAAGTACATCGGCTAGTTGGGTTACTTGACGGGCTCGACTAGCGCGATCGTATCTCAAGTCGAACGACATGAAGTGCGTAAAATACTTCGCGTGGCCTAACCACTGCCGCCAACTCCAAACACGACTCGCGTTCATCGACGCGTCGTTCGTGGCTAAGACTAGCCAGTCACGAATTCGCTCAGTTACCGACTGCCTGGACTAAGTATAGTCCCAAATAATTATGGAATCACATCAGCAATTTATGTAAGAGTATTGGAATTGAAATACAATCATGTGAGCATGTTAACACATGTTATAACATTCAACTTAGGCAAATCTTCAAGCACATACATGTCATGCATAGTATGGAATCATGAACTTAGTCAACATGTAGGAAATCATTTATGTTGACATATAAATTGAGAAATCCATCTCAAACTAATTCATAACATCATTTAATCCAATACATACTAATACAAGCATTTATACAAACACATACACTACACACTTAAGTCTACATATAGTATGTCGACCCGAAGTACGCAATTAGGCGAATCTCTTCGCCAAACTAATTATGCACGTATTCCTAACTTCCTAATGCGACAACAAACCATGTCAATCACATCAGCAAAATATGAATGTAAACTGTACTTCTTACAATGACTAAAATGCCCTAAATCTCATATTCTTCGTTAATTTACGAAACAGGAAACGGAGAGCATGTTGTACATGTCAAACGGTGATGCCGTCAATAATCTACTATTAAACGATATTGAAAGCGTTGGAAACCGTCAATCAAAGCGTCTAAAATCCTCACCTTATGTCTTGTAGACTCGTGAATTGAAACGGAGCGTATACGCTTCGTCTACGGCGAATAGGGAACCTAATACACAAGATCCATAAGCTACATCGCTATGGAAACAAAGGAACCTCAAATCAGCAACTATTTAGGGTATTTACTTACCTAGAATGGCGGTGTAATCGCCGCGAAAGCGATAGAGGTGCGTTGCTTAAGCACGTGCAACACGTAGCACAAGTAGCAGGAAGAACTCTCCCACTCTCTCTCCCAATCTCTCACCTTTTCTCTCACACAAGCTAGGGTTTCTAGCAAATTCGGATGTGTGAGAGAAGTGAGGGTTTCAACCCCTTTTATAAGCTAAAACATGCCCAAAATAGGCTTGGGAACAATGTTTACTTGGTGCCTAACCAAATCGGGGCCGTTTCGGTCCAAAAGAGCATTTCTGAAGGTCCCCTGGCCAAATGCGGTCGGACTTAAGCTCATACATACTGGATCTAGCACACATCCAGTTTTCAGACTGGTAGGGTTCCCAGATCGCACGTGGCGGTCCAGTTTCAGTTTAACGGTCACCGCACCAAGATCAGGCCTATAAGTCTCGTGATATGTAATAGAAATTTTTTCTGATCCAAGGGTGTAATTTGGTTGAATTCTGATGGTCAGAACGCTTAATACTGATGTGTCAAATCGTTTGCCAGATTTGAATTTCAAATTTCAATTCTAACCCTATTCTCACTCTCTTCACTCCAGGCTCAATGAAATAGCCTCTGAATGTCAGTTGGACTTGATTTTCAAAACGATTGCCAAGCCCAGCTAAGTGGTCATAATGGTCTAAGATGGTAGGTATCGGACTTTCGACGCGCGGTTTAGATCCAATACAAAGTTTCAAGGAGGTCCCGAGAATAAACCGGTTTAGAGTTTGATCCGAGGCTTTAGAGCATTATAGCACCATTGGTTCCACTCGCTTTGAACCTTGTAGAACGTATTTAAAGTGATCAGGGACCATTTCCCAGCTATTCTAACATTGCACTAGCTAACTTAGTCATATTTTTCTAAAGGAATAAATTCTACACAATTTCGGGTCGAGTTGGTACTCGAGCCCAAGTACGGATTTTTCACGGGCGTTACAGGAACACTTAAATTTAAGATAAATTTATCTTGCAGTTTCGTAAATAATAGATTAAGGTAATAAACTTATTAAGAAAATAACTTAACCATAAATGAACTTTCACAAAAGAAAATTTAATTTACTAAAATTTACCGTAAGGCGCTGACGGATGAGCTGTCGCACATCATCTGTCACGTCTGCTCAACGGGGGGCAGTGGTAGGGATCAGAGATCGGCATAAGACACCGACCTCCGACGTAAACAACTTTTCATTATCCCCAACAGGTATAAGGTAGTCCTATGTGAACTCTATTGTCACCCTACCCTCACGTGTAAGTTGCTTTAAAACTAACCCATGCGTGAGTCCACGTCCTCGTTGGTTGGTCGACGATGTTGTCGTAAAAGAAATATGTAAGTCTAAACATAAACAGAAGTCATTAAAAGAAATATATGTCTAGACTTACATATAGTGCCCGGTGTATGTGCAACCGAGGGATCAGTCACCTATGATGCAGCATGTGACGTCGATGTTATCTCTATAGCATCACGGGTGGAAGGGTAGATCCAGTGCACAAATGACGTTATCTCCCACCAGGTGCCATGACTGAATATGTGTGAACTACGAACTTATAAATTTAAATAATGTCAGTACAAGTGTATAGACATCAATATAATAAACACATTAAACTTTATGGTGCAAGTGAAATATACTAAAATATTATATAAGTAGTGTTGATGGTAGAATGAATTTGTGTTTATGCTTACAGAGATGATTAAAATATGATTAGACCATTACACTATAATGTAAGTAAAATATAATAAAATCGTAAACATTCTAGTAAATTTTGAAAATTTCATTACACATTATCATTTTATATTAAATACATATATTTCATTGTAATACGAAACAACTTCGGATCAACTATCCGAAGTACTCCCTGCGCAAGTTATCGTACGCTGCAGAAGTATATGTTAAGATGTGTGAAGCACTTGACATTGTTACAACCAACATGCTAGTCATAATAGGAGAAATCTAGTCTCTCGGGACTCCATTCAGATATGCAAGTGACAAAACCTCATCTTTCATACGAAGTTTTCTACGGTTATATTCCTCCATCAGGTTCAGAATTTCTTTGAGATTGTATAATCTTTCATCTGAGTCATCGTCGATATATTCCTCCCTATACTCATCGACCAGACTAAGTATCTCTTTAGCCCTACCAGAAAAAGATAGGGATGGAAAGTCCATCCGCAACAGCTGATGAAGTATGTTACGTGCTTCCACTACGCTCCAGTTTAAGGACATTATCAGAAATCGACTCAACTGCAAATGTGGATTGTAAACAAGTCAATTAAAGGAATAAATCATGACTTGTAAAACATGTATACATGTAATAATTAAATTATTCGAATTGAAAAATGACATGTAAATCATATGTATATTTAATAATCGTCGTCTGTATCACTATTGCTTAGGACTATTTCTTCTTCACCATCACTATCGCTGATCAGTATTTTCTCTTCATCGTCTGCAACATCGTTATCAATGAAACTGCTATCATCTCTAACAATGTCATGTATTATTGAGACATCAACATGATCAGGTGGCACATCATCTCTATCCAATTGCACCACATCAATATCAACATTTGGATCAGTCCCTCTATCCTTAAATGGCATGTCTTCTTGATATGCTTGTTCAACGCTAGACATTTCATTTCCTTCG
This sequence comes from Magnolia kwangsiensis, assembly GCA_037074715.1. Classification (NCBI taxonomy): domain Eukaryota; kingdom Viridiplantae; phylum Streptophyta; class Magnoliopsida; order Magnoliales; family Magnoliaceae; genus Magnolia; species Magnolia kwangsiensis. The sequence goes on along the minus strand of CM073574.1, from coordinate 47,305,066 downwards.
TCATCGTTATCTTCAATGGCACGTCTGGTTCGAGAACGTCAAATACGTTCCTGGGTTTTATTTTCTGCACCATGTGCCAAGAGCCGCCAAACTTAATGTCAGCAAGGTAAAATATTGTTCGGCTTGGCTGTCAAGGATAAATGGGTTTTCCTTAAATTACTTCTGAGATAAATTTATACTCGTAAAGTAGTCGTTAATCTGTATTCCCAACTTCTTATTTTCAATGTCCCACCAATCACATTTAAATAAGTAGACCCGCTTTCTCATACAATAACTCAACTCGATAATATTCATCAAAACACCATAAAAGTCAATTTATACCTCCTCATTTTGTGTGGTCCTATACTTCTCACGCTCTTCAATGTGGAACTGAATCCCATTTACAATACAACCTCTATATCTAGATACACATCTATCAGGGCCACACGCCAGTGAGTAGACTACATCAGACATAGTTAGAGAGTTGCTAGCGCGCAACGTCTTCATTTATTATCACATACATAATATAATTGTTTAGGAATTTTCTTAAGTTTAAATATTGTGCAATATAACAAAATTCTAAGTGTGGTGAGATACAAGGTGAAATCTTACACGTTTTGCGAACCATTCTGAAAACTAATCCTAATGTATTTGATCATAATTTTTCAGGTATTAAGACTTTATCTCCTCGATGTGTTCGCTACACATAATTGACATGTCATCAGTAAGAAATATTAAAATCATCGTATGTAGAGATACAATTATCAAGGAAAGACTTACTCTAAGTATGACTCTATTTCTTCACAATTATACAACACATACCACCATGTCTTTGCTTGATCCCCAAGGTCCATATCCTGAAATAATGGGGATCCTTAAGGATGAACGTTATGTGTGAATACATATATGAGTCCTTGCTCCTTCCCTTCATTGACATTCTAATATTCTCGGTTGAATCTAGTCTCTATGCCACGAAGATACATGAGACAAAATGTCAGATACTCATTATCAATATACACTTCAGCAATGGATCTCTCTGGACGTGCCTTATTCCTCATAAATCGTTTTAGTGTATGAAGGTATCTGTACATAAAATCACCATATTATATGTATGAAAACATGGATATATGTAGTTTATGGAATGAATAAAATTTTTAATAAGTTCTACCACCTTTTGATCGGATATATCTAACTATATTGTACTGGGCCAGCAAGCTTCGCCTCGTGCGGTAAGTGAATCGCTAGGTGTACCATGACATCAAAAAATGCAGGTGAAAATATTTTTCAAGTTTGCAAAGGATTACGACAATGTCCCTCTCCAATCGTTTAATAACCTTACATTCAACGATTTTAAATACAAATCCTTAAAGAATATCGCCAACTCAATCAGCATCGCACTGATATCCTTGCTTAGGAATTCACAAATCGCAACCAATAGTAGACGTTGCAGAAAGACGTGACAATCATGACTTTTCATTCATATTACCTTACAGTCCGTAATGTTTACACGTTGAGATATATTTGATGCATACCCATCAGAAAACTTTACTGATCTCAACCATTCACATAAACATTTTTCTCTAGTTTTTTCAATGTGTATGAAGCTGCTGGTATTGTATATGAATTTCCATGTGGTTGCAAGTGCAACTCTTTCTTTAAACCCATTGCTTGTAGATCCAATCGAGCCTTGAAACTGTTTTTTATTTTTCTCTATGCTTATCAATGTTCCTGAGACATTGTCATATATATTCTTCTTAATATGCATGACATCCAAGTTATGTTACAATTTCAGATCACTCCAATAAGGTAACTAAAAAAACGCTCTTCTTCCTCCAGTTATACTCTAATACTGTACGTTTCCTCTTCTTCAAGTACGGTGCCTTACCAAATCTAACTTCTTCAATGTTACTCAGTTATTGTATCACATCTTCTCCAAATACCTCTTTTAGTGGTGACTTATGATCTTGTTTACCATTAAAGATTATCATCTTCCTACACCAACTATGATCGCTCGGAAGGAAGCGACGATGGCCCATATAACATATTTTTTTACCATGCTTTAATGACAATGAACAAATCTCAATACTACATGTAGGACAATCAAACTTTCCCTTCGTGCTCCACCTAGACAAATTCTCATATGCGAGGAAGTCATTTATTGTCCAAAAGACCACTGCATGCAATCGAAATGTCTGTCCTACAAATGTGTCATACGTCTGTACACCTTGACTCCACAACTCGTTTAACTTATCTACTAACGGTCGCAAATACACATCAATGTCATTCCTGGGTGAGCTGGGCCCAGGAATAAGTAATGACATCATGAAAAATGACTGCTTTATATATAACCAATGAGGTAAATTGTAGGGCATAAGTACCACTGAACACATACTGTACGAGCTACTCATATTACCAAATGGATTAAAATCATCACTTGCAAGACCTAGTCGAACATTACAAGAATCCTTTACAAACCAGTCATATTATTTGTCAAAATTTTACCAGGCTTCAGAGTCCGCAGGGTTCCTCAGTATACTATCATCATGAATACGTTTCTCCTTATGCCACTTCATATTTTAAACAGTTTTGCGAGACGTAAACAATCTTTGCAATCTGGGTTTCAATGGGAAGTATCTTAACACCTTTTGCTGGATTTTCTTACGCTTGGCTTCGTCATACTTCCACCTAGACTCTCCACATTCTAGATACTCTTCAACATTTTCATGCTCTTTCTAATATAATACATAATCATTTATACATGCATGTATGAGGATGTAACAAAGGTCCAAGTCTCACATCAAGGATTTTACCTTGTATTGAGACTTAGGCAATGTCTCACTGTCCGGTAATACTTCTTTCAACATGTCAAACGATTAGTTACTCCAACAATTTATTATCTTCAAATAAAGTAACCTTGTAAGAAAATTCAACTTGGAGAAGTTCTCACACCCCCGAATAAAGTGGACGTTGCGCATCCCTTAACAACCTACTGAACTTTTCTGATTCGACATCACCCATAGGAGGAATATCTTAGCTACTACTTGTCACTGTAAAATCAGTATCTGCAATTGTTTCCCTGAATACATCTCCTATAATATCTTGCATTTCGTCAACGTCTTCATCCTCGTCATCTGGCATAATTGAGTCATCAAGGACTTCAGTGGCCTCAACTCTTTAGTGGAACTTTTCACCATGATGGATCCACCAAGTATAACCCTGGTCAATCCCAACTATGAATAAATCATCTTCTACTTTGTCTAAAGTCTTATGAACCATGTTCTTGCATTTTCGACATGGACACCTAATCCTATTGCCTGAATCTGCCCGATTTCGCATAAATTCCATGAACTCTTGAACTCCTTATTTATACTCTGGGCCAAACCTATTCTTTGGTTGCATCCAACTCTTATCCATCTCTACAATGAAAAGATTAAAGTCAGTTTACGGAAATAAGTTTAAGATTAAGTTAGGGTTACAGGTTTAGGATTCGGTGTAGGTTTAGGTTTAGGGATTTGAGAATAGGTTTAGGTTATAGGTTATACGTTTAGGTTATAGGATATAGGTTATAGGTTTAGGTTTAGGTTATAGGTTTAGGTTATAGGATATAGGTTTTAGGCTTAGGTTATAGGTTTAGGTTTGGGTTATAGGTTATAGGTTATAGGTTTAGGTTTTAGGTTATAGGTTATAGGTTTAGGTTATAGGTTGTAGGTTTAACTTTAGGTTTAGGTTTAGGTTTAGGTTATAGGTTTAGGTTTAGGTTATAGGCTATAGGTTTAGGTTTAGGTTATAGGTTTAGGTAATAGGCAATAGGTTATAGGTTTAGGTTTAGGTTATAGGTTATAGGTATAGGTTTAGGTTATAGGTTATAGGTTATAGGTTTAATTTTAGGTTATAGGTTTAGGTATAGGTATAGGTGTAGGTTTTACGTTATAGGTTTAGGTTTAGGCACTATGCCAAAATAGCAAAAAAAGGATGGTTGAAAACCGTCTCAAAAGATAATAAAGGACAGTCTTAGACCATCGCATGGGCCATCATATTTTAGGGCGTCGTATTACTTAAAGGACAGTCATAAACCATCATTTATCTGGACATTTAAAGGATGGTTATGGACCATCTATAAAGAAGGACGGTCATATACCGTCAATAGATATAGTCTCTGATGAACCTTAAAAGGACGGTCATGGACCATCCTTAAAAAAGATTTATAAGCAGTCCCTGATGAACCTTAAAAGGATGGTCCATCACCGTCCTTAAAAAGGACTGTTATGAGTAGTCTCTAATGAACCTTAAAAGGAAGGTTATGGACTGTCCTTAAAAAGGACTGCTATGAGCAGCTGATGAACCTTAAGAGGATGGTTATGGACCATCTCAGATTTGAATATTTAGAAAAAATTTAGACAATCTAAAGTCGTCAAAAAAATTCTTACATTAAAAATAAATAAATAAAAGAAAAAAATTAGCAACAATTTTCTCTGTCTTTCATCTAAAAAAAAATATTAAACCAACAAAACATTATAATTCAGAATCATGAAGAATTCCAGAAACTTCATTCGCTTTTTTTTTTCAAAAAAGTGGGCACACTTTTTTAAAATAAAACTGATCATTAAAATAAAACTAATGCAAGCAAATAATGCAAAAAGTTGTTTCAATTCAAGTTAATAGAAACAACAACAAAAATTAAAGCTTTGTAAAAAGGGACATGTGTTAAAGGGATACATCCTTGATTCCCATGCATGAGAGTTCAATGATGATGAGAACAAGAATCGCGGCACAAGGGTCCATAAATATGGCAATGTTATCCTGCAAAGGAATAGGATAGTATTAGATGTTAATGCACTTGATCAGATTGCACATAAAGTTTCGATTAGAATTACAGTTTAGTAAAGGTTTGCAGTGTCATGCATGGATGATAAGGAAGCTTAAAAGAACTCAAAAACTAAGCCCTTTTCTTTTCCTTTGCAACAGATTATGTACAATCTTATTAAAACTAAGCAATAAATTAAAAGAGGTTATAGGTTTAGGTTAAGGTTACAGGTTTAGGTTATAGGTTTAAGTTTAGGTTATAATTGTAGGTTATAGGTTTAGGTTTAGGTTAGGTTATAGGTTACGGTTTAGAGAATTGAGAATAGGTTAAGGTTTAGGCTTAGGAAATCGGGTTTAGATTCTGGTTTGGGTTTTCAAGTTTAGGTTTAGGTTGAGTTGAGATTAGTATTAGGTGTAGGTTTGGGTTTAGGGATTTGAGAATGCATTTAGGTTTTAGGTTTAGGTTTAGGTTTTAGGTTTAGGTTTAGGTTATAGGTTGCTTTAGGGAATTGAGAATAGGTTAAGGTTTAGGTTTAGGAAATCGGGATCGGGTTTAGGTTTGGGTTTTCAAGTTTAGGTTTAGGTTAAGGAGTTGAGATTAGGATTAAGTATAGGTTTAGGTTTATGAATTTGAGAATACATTTAGGTTTTAGGCTTAGGTTTAGGTTTTAGGTTATAGGTTTAGCTTATAGGTTTAGGTTTAGGTTATAAGTGTAGGTTATAGGTTTAGGTTTAGGTTATAAGTGTAGGTTAAGGTTTAGGGAATTGAGTTTAGGTTATAGGTTTAGGTTATAGGTTAAGGTTATAGGTTAAGGTTTAGGTTATCGATTAAGGTTTAGGTTTAGGTTATAGGTTTTGAGATTTGAGAATAGGTTTAGGTTAAGGTTATAAGTTTCGGTTTAGGAAATCGGGTTCGAGTTCAGGTTTAGGTTTGGGTTTTCAAGTTTAGTTTTAGGTTAGGGAGTTAAGATTAGGATTAGGTGTAGGTTTAGGTTTAGGGATTTGAGAATACGTTAAGGTTTAGGTTTAGGAAATCGGGTTCAGGTTCGAGATCGGGTTTACGTTTGGGTTTTAGGTTTAGGTTTAGGTTATAGGTTATAAGTGTAGGTTTAGGTTTAGGTTTTAGGTTTAGGTTATAAGTTTAGGTTAAGGTTTAGGTTGTAGTTTAGGTTTAGGAATTCGGGTTCGGGTTCGGGTTTATGTTCGGGTTTAGGCTATAGGTTTCAGTTTAGGTTATAGCTTATAGGTTATAGGTTTAGGTTATAGACTTTGAGATTTGAGAATAGGTTTAGGTTAGAGTGTGGGTTATAGGTTTAGGGAATTGAGTTTAAGTTATAGGTTTAGGTTATAGGTTATAGGTTAAGGTTTAGGGAATTGAGTTTAGGTTATAGGTTATAGGTATAGGTTATAGGTTATAGGTTAGGTTATACGTTAAGTTTTAGGTTTAGGTTATAGGTTTTAGGATTTCAGAATAAGTTTAGGTTAAGGTTATAAGTTTAGGTTAAGGTTATAAGTTTAGGTTTAGGTTATAGGTTAAGGTTTAGGTTTAGGTTATAAGTATAGGTTTTGGGATTTGAGAATAGGTTTAGGTTAAGGTTAGAAGTTTAGGTTAAGGTTATAAGTATAGGTTTAGGTTATAAGTATAGTTTAGGTTATAGATTAAGGTTATAAGTTTAGGTTAAGATTTTAACTATAGGTTTAGGTTTAGGTTATAAGTATAGGTTTTGGGATTTGAGAATAGATTTAGGTTAAGGTTATAAGTATAGGTTTAGGTTATAGGTTAAGGTTACAAGTTTAAGTTAAGGTTATAAGTATAGGTTTAGGTTATAGGTTAAGGTTTAGGTTTAGGTTATAAGTATAGGTTTTGAGATTTGAGAATAGGTTTAGGTTAAGGTTAGAAGTTTAGGTTAAGGTTATAAGTATAGGTTTAGGTTATAGGTTAAGGTTATAAGTATAGGTTTAGGTTATATGTTAAGGTTTAGGTTTAGGTTATAAGTATAGGTTTTGAGATTTGAGAATAGGTTTAGGTCAAGGTTAGAAGTTTAGGTTAAGGTTATAGGTATAGGTTTAGGTTATAAGTATAGGTTTAGGTTATAAGTTAAGGTTACAAGTTTAGGTTAAGGTTATAAGTATAGGTTTAGGTTATAGGTTAAGGTTTAAGTTTAGATTATAAGTATAGGTTTTGGGATTTGAGAATAGGTTTAGGTTAAGATTAGAAGTTTAGGTTAAGGTTATAAGTATAGGTTTAGGTTATAGGTTAAGGTTATAAGTATAGGTTTAGGTTTAGGTTATAAGTATAGGTTTTGGGATTTGAGAATAGGTTTAGGTTAAGGTTAGAAGTTTAGGTTTAGGTTATAACTATAGGTTTAGGTTATAGGTTAAGGTTATAAGTTTAGGCTAGGGTTATAAGTATAAGTTTAGGTTATAGGTTAAGGTTTAAGTTTAGGTTATAAGTATAGGTTTTGGGACTTGAGAATAGGTTTAGGTTAAGGTTAAAAGTTTAGGTTAAGGTTATAAGTATAGGTTTAGGTTATAAGTATAGATTTAGGTTATAGGTTAATGTTACAAGTTTAGGTTAAGGTTATAAGTATACGTTTAGGTTATAGGTTAAGGTTTAGGTTTAGGTTATAAATATAGGTTTTGGGATTTGAGAATAGGTTTAGGTTAAGGTTATAAGTATAGGTTTAGGTTATAAGTTTAGGTTAAGGTTATAAGTATAGGTTTAGGTTATAGGTTAAGGTTTAGGTTTAGGTTATAAGTATAAGTTTTGAGATTTGAGAATAGGTTTAGGTTAAGGTTAGAAGTTTAGGTTAAGGTTATAAGTATAGTTTTAGGTTATAGGTTAAGGTTACAAGTTTAGGTTAAGGTTATAAGTATAGGTTTAGGTTATAGGTTAAGGTTTAGGTTTAGGTTATAAGTATAGGTTTTGGGATTTGAGAATAGGTTTAGGTTAAGGTTAGAAGTTTAGGTTAAGGTTATAAGTATAGGTTTAGGTTATAAGTATAGGTTTATGTTATAGGTTAAGGTTATAAGTATAGGTTTAGGTTATAGGTTAAGGTTTAGGTTTAGCTTATAATTATAGGTTTTGGAATTTGAAAATAGGTTTAGGTTAAGGTTATAAGTATAGGCTTAGGTTATAGGTTAAGGTTATAAGTTTCGGTTAAGGTTATAAGTTTAGGTTGAGGTTATAAGTATAGGTTTAGGTTATAGGTTAAGGTTTAGGTTTAGGTTAAGGTTATAAGTTTAGGTTATAGGTTAAGGTTTACGTTTAGGTTATAGAGGTTTAGGTTTAGGTTATAGGTTATAGGTTAAGGTTTATGTTAGGTTTTAAGTTTAGGTTAAGGTTAAAGGTTTAGGTTATAAGTGTAGGTTATAGGTTTAGGTTTAGGTTAGGTTATAAGTTAAGGTTTAGGGAATTGAGAATAGGTGTAGGTTTAGGTTTAGGAAATCGGGTTCGGGTTCTGGTTTAGGTTTGGGTTTTCAAGTTTAGGTTTAGGTTTAGGTTAAGGAGTTGAGATTAAGATTAGGTGTTGGTTTAGGTTTAGGGATTCGAGAATACATTTAGGTTTTAGGTTTAGGTTTAGGTTAGGTTTGGGTTATAGGTTTTGGGATTTGAGAATAGGTTTAGGTTAAGGTTATAAGTTTAGGTTATAGGTTTATGTTAATGTTATAGGTTTAGGTTTAGGTTTAGGTTATAAGTTTAGATTTGAGAATAGGTTTAGGTTATAAATATAGGTTTAGGTTAGGGTGTAGGTTAAGGTTTAGGGAATTGAGTTTAGGTTATAGGTTTAGGTTATAGGTTATAGGTTTAGGTTAAGGTTTAGGTTGTAGTTATAGGTTTTAGGATTTGAGAATAGGTATTGGTTATAGGTTAAGGGTGTGGTCCCTGCAAATACAGATATAAACATGGCCTGTCCAAATGGTCAGGTCACTCCAATGTTGTCCATAGAAAATGGACAGCTTCATCATGTTCATAACAGCGGTTCCCACATTCCAGAGACCTCCAGAGTTTAAGTTTAGGTTTAGGGAATCAAGTTCGATTTTGGGTACGGATCAAGTTTTGATATTCTCTAGTATTATCTACTATTGAACCTAGTATTATCTACTACATACTAGTAACATACAACCATTATTGGGGCACCATACCATAAGCTACAAGAATTTCATGTCCCCCTAAACAAGGTATCCTCCATTGATAACACATATATATATTATAAGTTTTTTATTTTCATTTACATTCACAAATACATTCATCATCCATCCAAGAAAATTGAAACAAGTACTGTCACTCTTTTGAAGGAAGGGAAGGGACATGATATTTCAGTGACAGCTCACCTTGGCATTTATCTTCAAAAGAACATTTGTCAGGCATTGGTCATTGACTCTTTAAAGCACAATGCATTGAGTGACAATACCAAACTCAGGCTGCATCTGGACACATAAGTCAATTTGATTGGGAGCATTCAGTCTAATCAAGATGGAATGGTCAAATTATAATCATGACACCAGACATTCATGGCAAGGAACTAGCCCTCAAATTGCAGTTGCATTCCTTTCAAGTTTCAGGCCCAACTAGAAACGTAGTAGCAATCTGAAACCCAGACTCATAATATGAAGAGATATTATACAATGTTTGGGCTGAAAAAAATGTATAGTTCCCTTTGCGTTTCTGGTTTGCACAAGTAGGGGCAGGTTGCAACCACCTTTCAGTCTTATAAACAGTCAATATTATGGGTCCCATAGTGGATGTTCTATGCACCAAACTCCCACAAATTGTAAGAATGCTAACCCTTCAACAGATGGTTAAGAGAGAAAATATAGCAACTGTGCAAATTCAACTAGGAAAAGGCCAAATACAGATAGGATCTTCCAAGTCCACAACAAGGCCCATATATAAATTGTTTGGATCACTGAACCATCAGCCCCAGCAGCCTCCAGTCGAGCAAACTGAAAATATGAACCGTGCTACTAACCCTTTCAGCCCAAACATGGTAAATTACCTGTAATATGAATGCTAAGGAAAATACAATCTTTCTTTCTTTTCTTTTCTTTCTTTTTTTTACTTTTCTTTTTTTTTAATCAGCAAAATTAATTTTATTAGAAGATCCCAAAGGGAAAAAGTTTATCAGCAAAATTGCATGGGACGTGTTTGGTTCGAGGGATTGAAAGGGATTGGAAGGCTTAATCCCGAGATTGGCCGGGCCTGCCAAACAGACCGGATATAGCAATCCCGGGATATAGTAATCCCATAGATCTTGCACCAATCCACTGACACAACTAGCACTACCTTCAAATTCGTGCAATCCACTTTAATACCATCCAATCTGCCTGGCCAAACAGGCCCTTATTGTACTAAGTAAACTCAGTAGGGGCCACCTTAAACCCTAAATCTCCAAATCCCTAAATCCCTAAATCCCCAAATCCCCAAATCCCTAAATCCCTAAATCCTCAAATCCCTAAATCCCCAAATCGTTTCAATCGGTATTGGGATTGAGAGTGACAGAGAGATACCTATTTGAGTTGGAGCCCCGATCATGGTCAACCGAGCTTTAGAGGATGCGTGAGAGAAAGAGAGGATCGAGAGAGAGAGAGAGAGAGAGAGAGAGAGAGAGAGAGAGAGGATGCGCACGAGAGAGAGAGAGCACCGAGAGAGACAGAGAGACAGAGAGACAGAGGGCGTAGTAGAGAGAGGACCGAGAGAGAGAGAGAGAGAGGACAGAGAGCGAGAGAGTGAGAGAGGGCGTGAGAGTGAGAGAGGACAGAGAGCGAGAGAGACTTCGAGTCTCTCTCACGATCTCAGGAGCAGGTCACATGATCGGTGCTCTGTGGGCTCCATCATGATGTATGTGTTTCATCCTTACCATCCATCTATTTTTCCATTTCATTTTATGGTATGAGATAAAAAATGAGGTATAACCCAATCTCAACTGGACCACATTATAGGAAACAATGTTGAATAAGCATCGATCATTAAAAACCTTTTAGGGGTGATGGAAGGGCGGTGAAGAGATGCGGATGGTGGAGACAACTTGTAACACCCCAAATTTTTGCCCACCTGAAGTTAGATGTCCTTAGGCAATGGGTCAACCATATCACTCTCAAAGATCAATCCCAAGGTCTAAAAATCACTTATCAACCCATTTCCTTCAAAATCTCACCTTTCACCACCTCATTCTTCAAAATTCTCCAAGTACTTTCATATTAGACACAAATCCTTAAGTTGAAATGGTGAAGAACTATACTTAAAGTAAAACTTAATGTAAACGGTCACCGAGATCGAGTCCGTGCACACTCCTGATCGCACACAATGACCCTAAATCACTTCTAGACCGTCAATCGACGGGTTTAGACTATATTTCATTCCATCCCAGCCATTTAAAATCGGTAAACGTGAATATATATCAGGTTCAACTCGAAATGACCTGAAATGAGTCGAAACAGAGCAGGGGGCCTAATCGTTGCATTTTTAAGGGGACCTAGCATGGGACCCATACCTTTTTAGACTCTGGGGGACAGGAGGACCTCTTCCAAAGGGCGAGCCTTCACCGGATTGTCCAGTGACCGACGAGGCCTCGCCGCCCAACGGGGCGGGCCGGCTCGGGCCGACACTCCTAGGGCCTAGTGTGGCCCACTGATGTATGGTTGGTTGAATAAAACCCATTATACAATGTACTTCCTTCACAAATCACCCTCCCAAGCTTTCCTTTTCTTGAAAAATTTCTTAAATCTCTCCCAAAATCCCTCTCCAAACCCTTCCTTCTTCCATTTTCGTGCACCCTCACTCCACCCTTCAAATCCCACCTCAAGCAGAAATCATTAGAGGCTAATTCCTTTAGAAATTTAACGAGGATTAACTAGCACTAAACTAGATTACCTGTAGAATTATCACCAATCATTTTAAATACGATCCGCAAGAGCCAAAGCGTGTAGAATAGTTGACGCTACATTATCCTAAAACCTAGGATCAATCTTTAAACCCAGTTGCTCACGGGAGCATTCAGAAACTGTAACGGACCTGGACCGCACGTCGAAAGTCCGATAGTGACGAACTTAGACGAATATGACCGCCTAGTTGGACTTGACTATCACGTCTAAAATCGAGCCCAAATGATGTCTTGGGACTATTTCCTTGAGTCCGGAGTGAAGAGATTGAGAAAGCAAAGATTTTTAGAAAATTAAATATAATTTTAAGTAATCTGGATCGTTTCTCTTGCGTGTTATTTCTAAGCATTCTGACCATTAGATTTTGACCCAAATTCACCCTCGGATCAGGATAGGTGGCCCTTACATGTCATAGTACTTATAGCTCTGATCGAGTTCCTGTGACCGTTGAACTGAAACTGGTTCGCCACGGTCGATCTGGAAACCCGACCGAACTAAAAACTTAGATTGACCTAGATCCAATATTATAGAGCTTAAGTCTGATCACATTTAGTAACAGGACCTCCAGAAGTGCTCCGTTGGATCGGAACATACCCGATTTGGTTATAACCTAAGTATACCTTGGCCCTGGGGCCATTCCTATCCTATATAAGGGCCTTAAGCCCTCACTCTCTCCTCCCATATGAATTTGGGGAAAGCCCTAAGAGAGAGAAGAGAGAGAAGCGAGAGAGAGTTGGAGTTTCTTCCAGGGATTCCTCCCAGTCTCTTTACATGCCTCATCCATCATTCTGTATCGCTATTCTGGTAATTCCAACTCCGTTCTTAGGTAAGAAAAACCTAACCCTAGCTTGTTTTAGGGTTTTTATTGATGCTAGTAGCTAGATAGCTAACCTTGCTTGTATTACAGGTTGATACTCTACGAATACGAAGACTTAAAGTTTCTAACGAGTTCGTTATGCTTCTACGGCGTAAGGTGCGGACTATAGATGTTTAGGTTATCATTTCTTAAAGCTTTCAATGTTGGCTAATGGTAAATTACTGACGTGGATGCTATTTCGCATGCAGAACATGCTATCTGGTTAAATACGAAGAATATGAAATTTTGTGTATTCTATATATTCATAGAAAATACCGTATACGTATGAAATTTGAAAGTATAATTGCCATGATATATTGTTGTGTGTTTATGCTAGTTATGAATGTAACAATGTCTCGGTGAAAGGATTCGCCCTACTACATGTTTCGGCCAACATATGCTATGTATGTTATTAAGTGTAGTCTAAGTGTTTGTTGAAATGACTAAATAAATATGGATTTATGATTTATGCCTGCCATATGTATCGAATGTAAGAACATGATTGTTGTGTATTAGACATCTCCTTGATATAAGGATCTGTCATATTATATGTTGAAATTAACATACGTCATGTATGTTGGGGTTGTGTAGTCTAAGTGTTAGATAAAAAATGCCTGTGTGAGAAATTGGGTGACGGACTAAATTTAATAAGGTTGTTGAGATAAGATTCTTGACTACCTTAGCCATATACATGAATTCCTTCAAAGTAACTGTAACTTATATGGCGTGGTTTGTGTAGAATACATATGTGTTGGATGGCATGTGTTTCATTGTACTTTCAAATATTACCCATGTTTATATTGGTTATCGAATGCTGTAGGATTATCTTATCACATGTACATACTGCTTACATCAAATCGTGCTTGGGGCTATTGAATAGTCCAGGTAATCGGTAACCGGACTTAAGTTTGTGGCTGAGTTGTATTCGCCACGCAGGACGTGTTTGATGAACTCGAGCCGTGCGTTGCTTGTCGACAGTGGTTAGGCCACACGAGGTACTTATGCACTTCATGTCGATCAACTCAATGGGTGCTCATACTAGTCGAACTCGTCAAGTAACCCGATTAGCCCGATGTATGTTAACCATGTATGGACGCTACTGCTTGAATCTAAAGTACCAATTTTACCAGTGGAAATCCCGTTAACCATGGTACCTCGATCCGCTAAAACTCATGAGCCGGGCATGGTGGTATGGGACATCGTGGTCGAGCTGTCGGCCTACGCTGGGACGAAGAGCCTCCCCATAGTGACCAGTGAGCAACCCAGACTCGTGAGCCGAATATGGTGGTATGGGATATTGTATTCGAGCTGTCGACCTACACTGATAAGGTGATGGGGGAGTGGTGTAACGATTGCGAGTAATAGCCCTGTCAGCCCTTTGTAGTGACCTCGAGCGTACTCTGAGTCTACGGAAAGGCGACGACCCTTCCGTAGTAACAAGAGTACAAACTAGGCCTGTATTGATAAAGTGATGGGGGAGTGGTGTAACAATTGCGTGTAACAGCCCTGGCAGCCCTTACAGCGACCTAGAACCGCACTTCGTATGAGATATGCTAGGACTGATAACCCTAAACTGGATCATTGTTGGAAATTGTCATAGGGGAGGTACCTTAGCTTTCCAATCTTGCTGTATGAAAAAGACTAATAACAACTAAGTAATCATGTTCATATCGCACTACATGTGCCTGGAAGATGTGGAGCACTAAGAGATAAAAGCATGTCGTGAACGTAAGACGGCATCGCATGAGGGAGTACGTAGGCAAGGGCATGCATCATGATTGCATCTCATCATTGCATTAACAAGAGTATCTAAGAATGTTTGATTGTACTGCTTTATCATTACCGCTTGACTGATTTGATAACATGTTAATCTTTATTCTATTGTTCCACTGAGTTAGCTACTCACTCCCACGTTACGGGATGGTGTTGTACACACCAACCAGACCCTGTCTTAGTTTCAGGTGAGGGCGATGCTTGTGAAGCGGAGCCGGACTTTGCTTTTTGATGGTGAGTTCTCCTACATGTAACTCTCTAGTGGGTATATTTGACCTGGAGTTGCACCGACGGGGCTTCAGCATTTGAGATAGATGAAATTATATTTTTCTCATTTTGTATATTTTGTAATCAAACTTGTAATTGTTAACCTAGTGACATTCATACTCTGAGGGCTCACTATCACTCTTATCTAGTTTATATACTTATCACAGTCTTCCGCTTGCATAAATTAAATGCCTTTAGAGTATGATATGTTGTTTTTGGTATAATCCCAATCATGTTTAATGCCCTTCTATAGACAACATTCATTCATTATTATTTATGTTGCATAAGTGATGTTTTGGAACTCGGGAGTTGGGTTTCTACTCGACCTCCGATTTTTGGAATGTTACACAGCTGGCTGTCTTAGAAATCCAGTCCGTCCATTGAATGCGTGTCGAAATTTCAACTGAATATGGATGGTTTTGGTTTTGTGTGGATGCGGGAATTGAGTTTTTTAAACTGTCGTCTGAATTGCGTTTGAAGGGCTGAAAAACAATCTTCGCGATCTTGTGCAATTCTGCCGCCTAGGCATGGGTTGTTGCCTAGGCATGGGTTGGACACTTTGGATGGTCCAGAGCATTAAAAGTGATGATGGGTGGGGCCCACTGTCAAAACCCATTAGTAAGCATGTCCGTCATTGGACGTTTTTCACCGGAAGGGAACTGTTTGGATGTTTTTTCAAAAATAGGTGGGGCCCACTTCTGATGATATTCTCAGGGATCTACTCCATTCATCATTTTCTCAGTAACGTGTAAGCCCATGGGTCAAAGTATGAAGTAGATCCGAACTGTATGTGGGCCACACTATCCACCTGTGATGAGGCACTACCCACCGTTGAAGCAACCCTCTATTATCCTTTACGTGCATGCATATGGAATTTTATTTATTTACAAATTTACCACTCTCCCTTTTAGAATAGTCTGTCATTCGTTTCTCCCTACTACACCGTCTAAAAGAAGTGAATTTGGTAAATGTCCACCATTTTTCGTGCTCTTTTCATCGGTTCAGTTTGGGTCTCAATCACCCAAGGATGTCCAAGATGTTTTCTTAATGGTTATTGTCTAATCTTGCCCATCGGGTCACTTATACACTGATCGAAGGGATGAATTTTGACGTGTAAGGTTAATTTATGGTCCTCAGGCCATATATACAGTTTCAAGCCAAACAGATGGTGGGAACTTTATAATCTTATGTACTGGATGACTTTCAGGCCTCTTTAATGTGAACAACTTGATTTCTTAAGATATCTGACGTGTAAATCCTTCAATCTTGGTCCCCTGGGGTCTGTCTTTTGCCTTTGGTGTCATCAGAGTGTTAAATCCATACTTTTAGCATCCTTTTTAGTCCTACGCTTGTGAATACACCTTGCATCACAAACACAATTAAATAAAGCATTAAACAGTATCATGTTCGTAAAAATAAGTAATAATTGGGGTCTAATATGCAATATTCGACCCTTAACAGGGGACCATATAAAGTTTTAGATCAATCTGATATTTTTTCCCTTCATCTGGGCCTATATGACCTAATCAACAGATTGGATGTCAAATAAAAAGTACAGTGGGCCTTAGGAGGGTTTTAATGGTGGATATCCAATCACTATTGTTTTCATGTGATGTGGTCCACCTGAGATTTATATCCCTCTCATTTTTGGCATCAAGCCCTAATATGATTTGTAAAAATGGATGGATGGCATGGATGAAACACATACATCATGGTGGGACTCATAGAGCACCGACTAACATCCACCAAGTTTTGTGGGCCCCACTATGATGTATTTGTTATATCCACACCATCTATCCATTTTGAGATATCATTTTATGTTACGAGCCAAAGAATGAGGCAGATAAAAATATGTAGTTGACCCCACCACAGAAATCTTAGGTGCACCACACCACATGAAATTAATAGTAATTGGAAATCCATCATTAAAATCCTCCTAAGGCTTACTGTACTGGTTATTTGACATCCAATATGTTGATTAGGTCATACAGGGCCAGATGAAGGGAAAAAACAAAAATCAGCTTGATCCAAAACTTTTATGGCCCCAAAATGGTATGACATCCAATATTGTACTGTTTATATTTTGATGTCATCACATAGTTTTAGATGGTATCAATACCTGAGTTTCGTATACAGATGATTTTTGAGATATCTCATAAGCTAAAGGGGAGACATCAAATGCACGGTGTTGATGTTCGACACACATCATGATGGGCCCATTTTACATGTCTAGTCCATTCACTCTATTTTACCAATCATTACCCTCAATTTGACTAGTTACTCGCCTCGATCATACTACATATGAGAAAGATATTGGGCAAACAAGATTGATCAACAATTTGAGTGAATTTTGATTTAAACATCTGAAGTTATTTACTCTTCATGTCTGAATTGATCAGATTGTCCAAAAACAGTTAAAGGTTGTTCATAATATCAAAAATATATAAATGATTAGAAAACACAAACATCAACTTGATCCAAAACTTCTATGGCCTCTAAGAAATTTTAAATGGTAGAGGTTCAATCACACTATTTCTTATGTTTTGGTCCACTTGAGCTTTGGATATGCTTCCTTTTTGTTCTTTAGACTTCAAATTATCTGTTAACATGGATGAATGAAGTGGATAAAATAAATAAATAATGGTGAACCCCACAGAGTTTACTCTAGTAAAGGTAACGAGTAACTCACTTAAATGTAGTGGAGAAAGGTTTCCTTAAAACATTCATAATCATATATTGGGCCTGCCTAAATGTGATTCACATATCCAACCCACTCACTATGTGTGTCCCACTTGGATGAGGGGTCAGACCAAGTTTCAACCGCATCCAAAACTCATGTGGGCCCCACCAAGTGCTTTTATATTTTTTAGGATGTCTTCACATAATTTTAAATGGTATGGCCCACTTGAGTTTCGTTTACCAATGATTTTTGAGATATCTCATAACCTAAAGGGGACACATCAAATCCACGGTGTTCATGTTCGACACACATCATGATGGGGCCCACAAAACTTACTAACATCAATTCTTAGGCTCTCACGAGGTCAGTAAGTTGGGTCACAATTTTAAGCAAAATATTTGGCCCATTTTACATGTCTGGTCCATTCACTCTATTTTACTGATCAATACTCTCAATTTGACTAGTTACTCGCCTCATTCAGGCTACATATGAGAAAGATATTGGGCATACAAGATTCATCAACAATTTCAGTGAAATTTGATTTAAACATCTAAAGTTATTTACTCTTCAATTTGAACTGATTAGATTGTCCAAAAACGATTAAAGGTTCAATTAGTGGATGTGCCTAATAATTTAGTAATTTTATTTTTCACAAATAAATTTAACATTTTTTTTCAAAATGTTTTTTTTTTTACTCTTTTAACTAAATATCATTTTTATTATAAATAAATTTAACATTTTTTTTACAAAATTTATTTTTCTTTTTAAAATATTTTTTTTTTTTTACAATTTGTCAATTTTTTCACAATTTTGTTTAATTTTTTAAATTTTCTTTTTCAAAATATCATTTTTTTAATCTCACTTTTATTATATAACTTTTAAATTTTTCTTGTCAAAATACAAAATCTAGTTTTCTTTTTAAAAAAATATATTTTTTTTTCAATTTGTCAATTTTTTCATAATTTTGTTTAATTTTTTAAATTTTCTTTTTCAAAATATCATTTTTTTATCAAAATATTTTATTTTTTTTCAAAATTATCAACATTATTCAAAGTTCTTAATTTTTTTTTTCAAAATCTAGATTTTTATAAAATCACAATTTTTTTTTTCAGAATTTAAATTTTTCTTAAACATTGTTAATTATTTTTCTAAGCTTCTCAACTATTTTTTTTTTATATTTATACTTTTTTTGAACTACTTAATTTTTGACCTGAGCATTAGAGACGATTCTCTAATGTAAACGGTCTTTGACAGTCTCAGATTACCAGTAAAAGACGGTCAATGACCGTTTTTAATGTAGACGGTCCTTGATAGTCTCAGATTACAAGTAAAAGATGGCAAATAACCATCTCTAATGCGGACGGTCTTTGACCGTCTCAGATGACCGCATATAAGACGGTTAAAGACCGTCTTTTATTCCAGATGGTCGATAGTCGTCTTTTCTCCGCAGTTAACGACGGATTCTGACCGTCTTAAATGATTTGTGGATGTTCAACATTTTAAGACAATATTAAGGACGGTTAAAAGCCGTCTAAAATTTTAGAGACGGTTTACGGCCGTCTCTAAACCGTCTTTAAACCAAGGAATTTTAGAGACGGTTGTGGACCATCTCAAAATCCATCCTTTTTTCCATTTTTCACGTAGTAAGGTTTAGGTTATAGGTTTTAGGTTTAGGTTTAAGTTTAGGTTTAGCTTTAGGTTTAGGTTATAGGTTTAGGTTTAGGTTATAGGTTGTAGGTTTAGGTTTAAGTTTAGGTTTAGGTTATAGGTTTAGGTTTAGGTTATATATTATAGGTTTAGGTTATAAGTTATATATAAGACCCGTATCCTAGACCGTTCGGTTCCATAGGCTTCCGCGGTCCTCCCGGTCGTATTCCAACAACCCTCGACCTGTATCCGATATTTGTGCGCTATCCTAAGCCGTCCTATATATAGGAGTTGACTCAATTCAAAACTTGTACTCTAGTGACTGCACCGTCGTCTCGGTTCCGACGCCGCATTGCGCACACCAAGGCGATACCCAGGCCAGGAGATATGGGTTCGCGTTCAATCCGAAGAAACGCCGCGCGTTACGAATTTTGAGAGAATCTTTATGACCTGTCATATCAATCAAGTCAAGTACACCCACTATACCTCAATGCCACCTCACCCCATCCCAAGTACATGCACCCATTCCCTATTTTTCCCGAGTCAACACTTTCTCTCCCCACCCATTCCACCTTTACACCAAATTCAAACCAACTCATACTTTCCATTCTCATTTCTTACAACACCCACTCCATCCATCCATCACTCCTCTCTATCTCTCTCATTTCAAACTCTATCTCCCAAGCAACCAAGGGAGAGTGGACGTCCATGGCTTCCAAGGAGATGAGAGCCTAATGTGGCCCACCTGACGCATGTGCCATGTATCTATGTCGTCCAGCCACGTGAACGTGGGCCCCACATGATGTATTTGTTTTATCCATGCTGTCTGTCCAGTAGGCAGGATCCTCCTGCCTGTCCGTTTAGACAGGCCTGAATGGAGAGAAAACAGAAATATCAGGTTGATCTAAACAAGTGGGCTATACCGCATGGCACCACCATGATGTATGTGTTTTATCCACCGTCCATCAGGGACGATGGGACTCCACCGTGATGATGTGTTGCATCCAGTCGTCCGTCCATTTTCTGGACGCTGGATGTTGTCTAGATTTAAAAAAAAAAGGAAAGAAATAAAATATAATATAATATATATATATATAAAATATAGATCTATAGATATATACACGTGGGACCCACCACAATGATAAGTTGATTGGCTGGTGTGCTTACACGTCAACAAATATGGTGGGACCCACCATGCAGTATTGTTAATCCAGACCATCCGTCCTCTAGTTCTGATGGGCCACACGTGTGGACCCTACCATGAGGTATGGATTACATCCAAACCATCTGTCCAGCGCTGGGGTGTGATCATGAGGTATGTGTTAAACCCCAACTGTCCATCTGTTTCATCCAGCTAGGTCGTGGATGGATGATGTACATGTTATATATATATATATATATATATATATATATATATATATATATATATATATATATATATAATATTATATAATATAAATATGAGAGAGAGGGTTGTAGTGGGTGGCCCACCATGTGGGACCCACACGTATCTGGACGGTGGGACCCACTACTAATAGATGTGTTCCATCCAAATCGTCCATACATTTGGCAAACTGGTCTTAGGTGGGCCACGTACGTGGACCCCCACCCTGATGTATGTGAATCATCCAAACCGTCCATCAATTTGATCAGCTCATCCTAGGGCTTGGGATGAAAAATAAAACAGATCTAGTTATCAAGTGGACCACACCACCAAAAACAGTGGAGATTGGACGTCTACCATTGAAACCCCTTTTGGGTCACAAAAGTTTTGGACCAATATGATATTTGTTTCTCAGGTTGGTTCAGGTCCTTGTGACTTATGAACAGACTAGATGGAAAATACATGTTATGATGGCCCCTATGAAATTTTGTATAGTGGAAATCACTGTCTCCACTGCTATTTGTGATGTGGTCCAACTGACCTTTTGATCATTATCACCACTGTTATTTGTGGTATGGTCCAGATGATCTTTTGATATGATTCATTGTTTGGATAATGCTCTAAAATGATCTTTATAGATGGATGGTGCAGTTGTTGTGGCCCATTTAATATGGCTTATTTAATGTATTTGGGGCCCATTTGGAAGGGCCCGATGTGATGTATTTGGAGTCCATGAGTTAAGGCCCATTGTGATGCATTTTTGGCCCATTTAATAAGGCGCCTTGCCCATTATGATGTATTTCTGGCCTAGATGGCAAGGCCCGATGTTATGTATGAGAGGCCCATGGTTGTGGCCCATTGTGATGTATTCGAGGCCCATGGGCAAGGCCTAATGTGATGTATTTATGACCCATGTGCTGAGGGCCATTGTGATGTATATGCGGCACAGATATGAGGCCCATCATGATGTATTTATAGCCTATTTGGCGAGGCCCACATTGATGTATATATGGTCCACGTGAGGAGGCCCATATGATGTATTTGAGGCCTAGGTGCAGGGCCCACCTGTTGTGTATTTGAGGCTCATTGTGATGTATTCGAGGCCCATAGGCAAGGCCTGATGTGATGTATTTATGGCCCATGTGCTGAGGCCCATTATGATGTGTATGCGACACAGATATGAGGCCCATTATGATGTATTTGTGGCCCATTTGGTAAGGCCCACATTAATGTATATATGGCCCACGTGAGGAGGCCCATGTGATGTAATTGAGACCCAGGTGCAGGGCCCACCTGTTGTGTATTTGAGGCCCATGTGATGTATTTGAGGCCCAGGTGCAAGGCCCACCTGTTGTGTATTTGAGGCCCATGTGATGAGGCCCATGTGATGTATTTAAGGCCCAGGTGCAAGGCCCACCTGTTGTGTATATAAGGCCCGTTATGATATATGATTTTGCCATGATATATGTAATGATGTTTATGTGGGTCATTCCTTGGAAACAATGATGGTTGAATGTCCACGTTGATTGGCAATGATGGTTAAATGTCCACATTGCGACCTTCTCTTAAGCCCATTGTTAGGCCGATTCTGATTATCAAGGCCGATTGTCGAGGCTGATTTCGATTGTCGAAGCCGATTCTAATTATCAAGGCTGATTCCGATAATCGAGGCCGATTGTCGAGGCCGATTCTGATTATTAAGGCCGATTCTGATTATCGAGGACGATTCTGATTGTCGAGGCTGATTCCTATTATCGAGGCCAATTTCGATTGTTGAGGCCAATTTTGATTGTCGAGGCCGATTCTGATGGTTGAGACTGACTCCGATTGTCAAGGCCGATTTCAATTGTTGAGGCCGATTCTGATTATCAAGGATGATTGTCGAGGTCGATTATCAGGCCAATTATCGATGTCGATTATTGGTGTCAATTGTCAATACTGATTATGAGTATGTGACAGCATAGCATCATGATACATGTCTATACGCATCATCTACATGCTCATTATGAGATGTGGTTGACCATTGCATATGTCATTAGGCAGGTTGTTATGAGACTCCATGATATGCAGAGATTATCTCACATGAGCGCACAGTATGTGCAAGATTGATGTATAATTGGATTACGTGTTGTGATTACTGTACACCCTAGCGACATAAGGGTCGTAGCCTCCACAGGCATGTCGTGGATGGCTAGATGGGACACTGAAAATGTTTAGTTCGAGCATCTGGGCACTTTTGATGTCCATGGGTGAAAATCCTTAAACCTCTGAGGCCAAGAAACGTCCTAACATCGAGACTAAGTGGATACATGAGCGCCCGAGTGCCGAATACCAGTAGGTCGTGTCTCCCACTGTGTCGTGGTCAGTTAGGAGGCGGTGTGGCCTTACCCGCCCAAGGGTAATGGGCATAGCTAGGCTGAGTTTGACCAGCTCATGATTGGGTCCGCTATCGACATGCCGGGTAAACATTGGCTGACTACTGGCCAGGCGGATAGTGAGGTCTCTTCCACTTGTATGGTTGTGAGTCTAGTGGGCGACAATTGCATGTAGAGTGTACTAGACCCGGTGATGATCTCAGAGATGTATGGTACTGATATGTGGACTTATTGAGCAGGAGTTACATATTCATTCATTCATTCATTCATTCATTCACTATCCACTCGAGCTGGTGGAGTGCAACTATTCGTTACGTGCACCTTTGTAATTGTCAGGATTTCGGTTGGGGCACGTGACCAATCTGAGATCAGGAGTTTACCACATTGAGTCTGACTGTCTAAATTTAGGTATGGGACTGGTTTGGATAGAAGTCCCTTGTCGTGGACCCCGTAGCCTGCAATACTACGTACTATCATCCCGACTTCACACTCCAGCTTGGTCATTTCATTTGCATTGCATATTGCATTGCATCCTCAACACATAGTATTTAGTTTTCTGTGCTTCTGTATTGTATAACCTGATTTAGGTTGACGGTATTTATGAACTTAGTATCTGATATTTGGCTTACTATGTCTCTGCATTGCATAGATGATCTACATTGCTTCCTCAGTATATAATATTGGCTTATTATGTTTTCACATCGCATAACTTAGATAAGGTTGATGGTATTTATGGACTTACCAGTATGTTTCCACATTACTCTGATATTGTGAGATTTATAGACTTGCCAGTATTTCTGCTTACTCTGATATCTATATGCTTGACACTTACCTTGTGCACATACTTACACCACCCTCTAAGCTTTCTATATACTTATGCATGATAGATGCATGCAGGTGGCGTTGGTTGTAGTAGCATTGAGCTTGGAGCATATAGCGGTCTTCTGGAGCTTTGATTTTCGATTTATGCATTTTCCTTTCAGCATTGTATTCAAATGTTTATATTAGTGGATATGTGATGATGATGTTGCCTTTGTGATTTGGATATACATGTGGTTATGCTTCTTACGAGATAAATGTACGTTGGAAAATCCTCCTTGTAGGATCCCAGGATCAGAATTTGGCGTATGAGTGCGGGGAGCCGAGGATGGGGTACTATGGAGGTAGTCGACACCGGATTCAGCAATCGAGAATTTTGTGAGCCCGATTTCCGGGTTTGGGGCGTGACATTATAGGTTATAGGTTTAAGGATTTGAGAATAGGTTTAGGTTTAGGTTTAGGAATTCAAGTTCGGGTTCGGGTTTAGGTTTAGTTTTTTAAGTTTAGGTTTAGGTTATAGGTTTAGGTTTAGGTTAAGGTTATAGGTTATAGGTTTATGTTTAGGTTTAGGTTATAGGTTTAGGTTTAGGTTTAGGTTATATGTTATAGGTTTATGTTATAGGTTATAGGTTATAGGTTTAGGGATTTGAGAATAGGTTTAGGTTTAGGTTTAGGAATTCGGGTTCGGGTTTGAGTTTAGGTTTAGGTTTTTAAGTTTAGGTTTAGGGTTAGGAAATCATTATACCCACTATAAATATGTGTAGTTTATCTACACCGTCCATCTACTTTTCCACATCCTTTAAGGGGTTGAAACCAAAATTGAATCATATCTAAAACTCAGGTGGACCATATCATAAGAAATAGTGGGTATAATGATTTCCATCATTGAAACCTTTCTAGGGCCTGTAGTGATGTTTATTTATCATCCAACCTGTTAACAAGATCACACAGACAGTGATGAAGGGAAAAAATAAATATCAGCGGTTCCCACCTTCCAGGGACTCCTGCTCAACATCCGGATAGCTCCGATGCACATCCGGGTCTGCTCCATCAATTTTGAGCTAATACATAAACACGGGCCTGTCCAAATGGCCAGGTCACCCATATTGCTGTCTATAGAAAATGGACAGCTTCATCATTGTCATAACAGCGGTTCCCACCTTCCAAAGACCTCCGCTCAACATCCAAATAACTCTGACGCACATCCGAGTCTGCTCCATCAATTTCGAGCTAATACATAAACACGGGCCTGTCCAAATAACCAGGCCAACCATATTGCTATACATAGAAAATGGACAGCTTCATTATGGTCATAACAGCGATTCCCGCCTTCCAGGGACCACCGCTCAATTTAATCCTAAATTAGTTACTCATCAAAGGTTGGATAGATTGTAATACTTTCATATTTTTATTTAAACATTCACGCTGAAAATCCGACAGCATCTCCCCATGCCTCTCGAGATAAGTTGATCTTACGTTACTGTAACGCCCCGAACTTTTCGATACTCAAGCATCGAAAGTCCTCAAGCATTACCATGAAATGTAACATATTTCATACGTGTGTACATTACCAATCCAACTATTCTAGCCTTACATCCTTGCCCTAACACTAACCTAACCGTTGGAGACGATCTCCATTCATAGATCAAGCCCTCTAACCGTTGATTTTGGCGACATGTATCGTCCTTTGACAAAATTAGTGAATAACTCCTTATCTATAGTAATTTAGATGAAAGTTATTTTATAAGAATTACTTAAAAACGTGCCTACTACTATGTGAACCCATTAGATTTCACAAAACACTTAGATCAGCAATAATTACGTAATTGCCATTAACCTAGACCACTAAATCCTAGATCACATGGTTCCTACGATCCGATTCAGGTAAAAACCTTATACCAAGCTTAATAATCATAAATGAATTGTACACACCAAATTTCAGCCCTTAGATCACTATAGAAGCGTCCCAAATAGAGGAAAAAGCCTATAACCGTTGATCCGGACCACCTAATCTTTGGATATGTTCCAGCTTTGAATTCAACCCCTTAAATTAGACAGGTAACCAAATGGACGGTGTAGATGGTCTAAAAACATCACAAGTTGGACCCCACTTGCAATGCGTGCGCACAACACCCACGCACTAGCAGTGCACGGAGTGAGAAATTGGGTTAAACTCTGTTTAACCCGACCAAATTCGAAACTGAGACAGAGTCTCTCTCCTCTCTTCGTCGTCCGTTGGGATCCGTTGTGGCCCACCACAGTCACCTAGTAGAAAAATATGAACCTTCCAATCAGTTCGAGGCGATGGCTCGACCAGAACCATGAAGTCCCCACACGTATCCATGCACGTGTGCGCATGGGAGCAAAGTAAGAACAGGCCGTGTGTGGCTATTTCTTCTCCGAAAACGGAAAGAGTTTCGATCTTTTCGGTTGTATTCCCCTATGCAAACATCCATATCAATCCAAACCGTCCATCCTACAAGCAGAATCAATGAAGAACAATCTCCACTTATTCGCTGTGTAAGAATCCCAACGTATCACGGCTTCGAGGCTTTCTTGCCGTTCGCAACACAAACGAGCAGTGTCTGTTCGGAGGAGCTATGACCCACCTCCATCAACTGAATGGAGGATCTGGACCGTCCATATTGTCTAGATGGGAATTTCAACCAAGACCTTGGTCCTTTCGTAACCCATGCAATCGAAGGGACGTTCGTGGCAGAGTCTACGCAGAAATCGGGAGGTCGGCATCCATTTTTCTCGCTATGCAAAGACACCGCGTAAATGGCTTTCGCAAGATCATTCTAGAGTTCTGTAGGCTATAAAAAGATCTCTCCCATCCTACTGTGAGGGAGAGAAAGTGCTTGGCCTAGAGCAACACGCCATGGAAAACGGGAAGATGCCCGGTCTGTCCAGACCTTTGTCTGATCAGCAAGGTAGGAAAGAGGAAGAAAGAAAAGAGAAAAGAGGAAGAAACAAAAGAAAGAGAAAGAAAGGATGAAAGAAAAGAGAAGAAGAAAGAAGGAAAGAAAAGAGAAAGGAAAGAAAGAAAGAAAGAAAAGGAAAGGGGAAGAAAGAGAGAGAGAGAGAGAGAGAGAGAGAGAGAGAGAGAGAGAGAGATATGGTGCGATGAGTTGACTCACCGAGTCCTAAGACTGAGTCAGGGCCAGGTTCAGATTTTCTGATATAGGATAAGATTGAATGAGGAGTATGCAGGAACACTTAGCCGCGGATGAGGACAATTCCATTTTAAAGGTTAGGGTTTTATCCTTTTAGCTTATATGAATTTAAGTTATTATATTTATTCCGCCTTTTTTGCCTTCATGCAACTTTATCGCACCTTTTTGCGAACCTTTTTAATTGAGTTGATGCATTTTATTTCGCCTTTATACTTGATATATTACTACCTTTACCTGCTCTCAGAATTTCATTACTTTCCCTCTGTTTTCATTTTAAATGGATATCATCAATTATTGGCCCTTTTGAGATTTTTTACATGATATCCATTGCAAGAGGCTTTCCTGAGTTCATGTGAGGTTATGGATACAAACCTTGCTCTTGCCTTTAATCATCATGAGTTGGCATAAACCACTCTCTTCAGTTCGAGTTGACCTTCATCACTCGCCTCTTATTCGAGCTGATTATTGTCACTCACAGATGACCTTAAATTTGGATGATTTCTCCGATTTGAGTTGTATGTGTTCGAAGTGAATCCCTTGAAAGGCCTTTGGTAATTGTTTACGGCATTTGATTGATCATTCAATATTTCTTGAAACGCAGGTATTGTTGGGCATTTTCAATTGTATGAATGTTACAAGCATAAATACTATAGACAACTTCCTTATCCTTATCCTTCCTAAGTTCTATGACCTAGAGTTTCCTTATGAGACTGGCCACTTTAGCATTGATATCATCTTCCTCTTTCAAAAGATATATTCCACTTATCTCCTTTAATTGAGTAGGCTTATACGTGATGCTCGTTCTTAGGGAGATATCCCATGATTGTGCAGTTTCAGCAAGTTTATCAAAGTAATCTCATACTTCATCAACATCTTTGTTCAGAAATTCCCCATTGTACATTGTCTCCATAAATTAGCGCATGGAAGATGTCAGTCCTTCATGAAAATAATTTGTTATGCGTCATATTTAAAACCATGTTGTGGGCATGAACTGATAAGATCCTTGAACCGGTCCCAACATTGGAACAATGTTTCATCTTCCCTTTGGACGAAGTTCATGATCGACTTTCTGATGGTGTTCATTTTATGATATGGGAAGAATTTCTTTATGAACTCTCTTATCTGCCAACAGATTGTGGATGTAGTGAATGTAACCACGTCTTAGTCTTTTCTTTTAGGGAGAAAGGAATGAGTTTCAGCCGAATTGTTTCCTCATACGCATTAGGAAAGTATAAAGTGGCTATGATCTCATCAAACTCTTTCAAGTGTAAATATGAATTTTTATATTCAAGCCCAAGGAACTTTGGAAGGAGTTGGATCACTCCCAGTTTGATGTCTATGTTTCCTGTATTTTTTGGAAAAACCATAAAGGAAGGGGTGCTCAACCCCCCCCCCCCCCCCCGGGTGTAAATAGTCTCATAAAGTACGAGGCGGGGGTGCTCAATGCACCTCGTTCTCATCCAGGATTTCCTTCACCCTAGGTTGGGGTAGATTTGGAGGTTGATTTGCAGCCATAAATTTGGTCAAATCTATGGATCTCGAGTGGTGTCTAATCCTGTGATGGATAGATAACCCCTTAACCAATCCTCCTTCACTCAAGAGACATCGAGTGTTGTCACGGACTCATTTGGGCATAAAACACTCTCAGCCCTCAATTTCAGAATTTAACCTAAACCTAAAAAAGAAAAAGGAAAATACAAATCTAGAAATAGAAAGAGAGAGAGAGAGAGAGAGAGAGAGAGAGAGAGAGAGAATTAGAAAGAAGTTACTAAATTAGAAGTTTTCATATTAGGATCCTGCAAAAGAAAAAGGAAAGTGAATTAGTTTCTAAAAATAGAAAGATGAGTTAGTTTTTAAAAACAAATTAGGAAAGTTTCTAAAAAAATAACCTAGTTTCCAAAAATGAAAAAGAAAAGTTTCTAAAAATAAATTAGGAAAGTTTTTAAAAAAATAACCTAGTTTCTAAAAATGAAAAAGCAAAGTTTTTAAAAACAAATTAGGAAAGTTTCTAAACCTAAAAAAAAAAAAAGTGAGTTAGTTTCTATAAAAAGAACTAAGAAAGAAACATAGTTTCTAAAAAAAGAAAAAGGAAAGTTTCTAAAATTACAAAGTAAGTTAGTTTCTAAAAAAGAAAAAGGAAAGTAAACTAGCTTTTAAAAAAGAAAAAGGAAAGGAAATTAATTTCTAAAAACAGATTAAGAAAGTTTCTAAAAATAAATTAAGAAAGTTTCTATGCTATAATTAGAAAGTAAAGTAGTTTCTAAAAACAGAAAATGAAAGTTTCTAAACCTAGAAATAGAAAGCCAAGTTAATTTGTAAAATAATTTTTTTAAAAAACCCTAACCTAAAAATAGAAAGTAGAAAAACCCTAATCTTAAACTAATTTCAAAACTAGTTAATCTTAGAAAAACGCAACTGTTAGTCCCCAGCAACGGTGCCAAAAACGTATTCACAACCCCAAATGTAGGGTCGTGATGTAGTAATAACTTGTGAGAACGATGTTAAATCCACAGGGACTAAACTTTTACGCATTCTAAAAAGAATTAGAATTAGAATTAGAAAAAAGATCTAAATCTAAATATATAATAAAATAGAGTAATTGTGAAGGATTTATCAAATATCAAAAGTGAGCTAGAGCGCTAAGGATCCACTTGCAGTGACCAAGGAGCCCTCTTACTTGATTCAAGTACCACAATTAGAATTAGAGTCATATCCTATCCAATTGGAAGATATAACAATTAAGATCAAATCTGAACTTTTCTTAACCTAATTCTCAATGGAGGAGAATTGTGATAATTGGAAGGGATTCCATCACCAAACCATGCCCATGGGACGATGACCGACAATAAGATTTACCAATCCCACATTCTCAAAATCAAAAAAAGAAGATACTCAAAGCTATTGCAGATCTACTGTAATTTGAGTCATAATAAACCATTAAAATCGAAAGTTTTCCTTAAATGTCAAATTAAAATCAAAGAAGGTTCAACATAAACATGAATCAAAGCAAGAGAAATATCCCATCACGCTATAAGCTTCACCTCTTAGCCCTAGCCAAGAGGTTTAGCTAACCATAGACATGATTGGACCAAAGTCTCTTAAGAAAAACATGAAAATAACTAAGGAAGAAGAAGAAAAACTCTTAGCGACGGCTTCTCCACCCTTTTGCTCCATTCCTTAAACCCTAGAAGATACCTAAGAACATTTTAAAGAGTCCTATTTATAGTTGTAAAACTTCAATTTCGCACCTAATTGGAAAACTCTAGAAATTGCCTCAAATTTATGCAGTTTGTTAAAATAGATTTCACTCTGCACAGTTTTTCAAAATAGACTTCACTTTGCGTAATTTCACAAAATGACTTGGAGTTTTATAATATAATTTTTTAGGACGATTTTAGGATTCTTTTTCTTCACTTAAAATCTTTGATTCTCTTCATTCCTCACTTAGTTTTCTTGGATCTTTGGCATTTGAATTTTTCAATCTTGATTTCCTAAAATCCATCCCTTACCTTGGTGATTCTTCAGTATTAAATCCATGCTTTTAGCACCATTTTCAATCCAAGCTTTTAAATTCACCTTGTAACACAAACATGAGTAAAATAAAAACATTAAGCATTTTTATGTTCATAAAACTAAGATATAAATGGGGGATAATATGCAATATTTGACCCTCAACATCTTCCTTAAAGGGATAACTATTCTGAATCCACAGAACTTCTCTAGACTCCTCACAGAGACTCCTTAAATCCACGAGGAAAAGAACAAGAAAATAGAAAATAAATTCTATAAATTTTGAAATTGATTGATGAATGAATTAAAAGAGTTCACAACCCTTTAAATATGGATACTAAGCAATGAGAGGGAAATTAGAATCAAACTACAACTAAAACTCCTAGAATTCGCAACTTTTTATAAATAATAAACTTATTATTTATACACGTCATGATGTATGCTAGTGCGTAAGGTTTTTGGCCAAAAATAGTGTCTTATTTGGCTTCACCAGGCTGTTCTCCGAATTATTCTAAGCACTTCTCGCGTTAGGCGCAACTCCTAGAGCCCAATGTATGAAGAGTTATAATCAAACTAAAACATACTCTTAATTTATAATAAAAAACAGAATTAAAATAGGGAAACAACTGTCGATCTGGTGGTATTTCGCAAATCTAGCTTGCGCAACCCAGCATAGTACGATTGGGTGGCTAATGTAGCTTGTTCTATCCCAAATTATATATTTTACGCCCAATAACTCATTCTCGATTACAAGATATGCCCGATTTAAGATCTGACGGTCCGGGTCACTTTTGATGTCGATTGGGTCTTTTCTGATCCATCTTAACCATGAAACAGTCCGCGACATCCTCTACATAAAAAACAAATGTTCAAAATCAAAAGCCCAAGGGTTCATTATCTTCACGCAAAACTTGCTACCATGATCATCCATTTGGTAAACTTTTTTTTTTTTTTTTTTGTTCTCATGTCAAAGTCAAATATTTACACTTAAAAGGAATTTTGAGGTCAAATATTCACACTTAAAAAGGAATTTTTTTTATTAACATTGTAGTGGAAATCAAGGAATACAGTTTCAGGAGGTTCAGCGACATAGTCAATCTGTCTCTTCTAAGTACCGTCTGTCCATCCAAGGGACCAAAACGCGTAAATAAAACGACTAGGCCGGTGATGACGAATCAGGCGTCAACATTAAAGTCGATAGTCAGTATTCCATGGGAATTTATGACCTAAACTGTTGGATTGTTAATCACCTTTTAAAAATAGTGCTGACTCTTCTCTCTTGGAAATGGAACAGTCGTACACGATCTAGACCATCCAAATCCTTGCCCAATTTTGATTGGAGCACAATAGAAATTCTAAATTGAGAAAATACGAGTAAGCCTTTACTTTTGACTATTTAGTTTAGACCACCCAATATCTTATTTTTAACCATACATTTAATGGACACTAATTGGAAGATTCAGATTGTGTAGTGTTAATTTCAACATACACTTCCAAAAATTTGGAAGGTGCGGATCGTGCAATGCATCAGTGCCACGTAGGAGGATAATGACTCACTGCCATGTTCAAAACTGTTGTAAACTATCACGGTAGCCCATACTCTAAAGTCCATGGTCAAGAGTAGCTTTCTCGGGAATGAGAGTTCCCCACCATTTAAAAATGGTAGTGACTCTTAACTCATGCCAAAGGCATATTTATACATCAATATAAACCGCCCAAACCACTAACCCAATCATGGAGGGGAACATAACACATAAATCTGATTTGAGGAGATGATAACCCAACATCTTACTTTTAACCATCTATTTAGTGGGCTTTAATTGGATGGTCCAAATTGTGTAATGTTAGTTTGGAGACATGGTTTTGCTCTACAAACTGAAAAGGCCTGGGTAGTGGGTAGTGATGCATCAGTGCCATATACGGGGATAATACTTCACTGCCATTTTCAAAATGTTACTACATTATATCAGATTATCTACGATAGTCAAAAGTCAAGAATTCAGAGGAGAATCCTTAGGAACGATAGTTCACCACCATTTAAAAGTGGTAGTGACTCCTTGTAACGCATGAAATAGTTGTGCAGTCATCTGAACAATCCACATCACTACCACAATCATAGATAAGAGCATAATTCAAAATCCGAAGTGAGGAGATGATAACCAAACATATCTTACTTTTAACCATCTATTTTATGGGCTTTAATTAGATGGTTTAGATTGTGTTGTGGTAATTTAGAAGTATGCTTGTGCTCCACAAATTTGAAATGCATTGGTGCCAAATAGACGGTGAATAATTCAAATGCATTTCCGAAATTACTGTACTTTCATAGTAGCCTGGCCTCTAAAGTCGAGAGTTAAGACTAGGATCCTCACGAATGAGAGTTCACCACTGTTCAGAGATGATAGCGACTCTTCCTTGATGCCCCGTCATAGTTGTACAAATACCCTAAACCATTCGAATCACTAATCCAGTCATGAATGGGACCATAACCCAAAATTTATAATGAGGAGATGGTAACAACCATCTAATTTTGCCCCTGGAAATTGGACCACTAGCTAATTTACTTTTAGTCATTTATTAAATGACCATTAATTGAATTATAATTATTGCTTGGCATTCCGTGCCATCCACCACTATTGGGATAATTTGATTAGCCTTATAATAGGTGCCAACCCAAGATTAGAAGTTTTTACTAAGCGGTCTTTTGCCATTTCTCTGGACCACTGCTGGAGAGTGGGAGTCACTAGACGCCTAGATTTGAGTTTCATCTTAATTTACCTAACAATAATTTTGTATTAAAACTCTTCTTACATATAATATCCACCATGCTATTGCGATAAAACATTTAATAAAAATTTTAAAAGTAATATGATATTTGAAATTTTATAGGACATTAAATGAGATTTTCAACATAAATAATAGAAATGTAATTAATCAATTTTGAAAATCTACATCCTTATAAACTGATGGCTTAAATTTTAGTTGCCTCAATGGACATCTTAGATTTTACCTGCCCGTCCCTCACTTTTGCTGCAAGCAAACATTTAATTAGATTTTTACAAGTGTCATGATTTTTGAAATTTTATGGGACACTAAATGAGATTTTCAATATAAATAACAGATATGTAATGAATTTTGAAAATCTATATCCTTATAAGCCAATGGCTTAGATTTTAGCTGCCTCAATGAACATATTAGATTTTACCTGCCTCTCACTTTTGCATAAGTCACATGCTGCTAAGTTTCTTTGCATTTGCATGTTACCTGCCCGACGATCCCAAACCCATCCAACAAAGGCAATGTGGGGAGTGCCTATATAACTGAGTCACATACTTCTTCTTTTTTTCGCAAGGTATATTTCATTTCAGAAAATTAGAGGCTATACATGGCTCTGCACAAAAGAAAACAAAAACAGACCCCTCGAAACAAAAAAAAAAAAAAAAAGATGAGGGGGCCAAACGAAACCGGGCTCAGCTGATCATGTATTTGCCAGAAGCACCCAAAAGAGCAAAAAAAATAAATGACCAGATTAGACGGTCGATCTGAGCACAGCTAGACCGACCCTATCCAAAAAGATCATACCATGGACAATAGAAGGAAGGGACCTGGGATGAAGATGGATCGTAGTCTGTTGAAGGCGGCTCCCTTCCCGCGCCAAACCATCTGTCGGACCGTTACCTTCTCTGAGGATGTGAGCAAAATCAAAATAGCCCTGTTTGCATAAATGGTTGATTCTATCCAGCCACGGTCTCCACCTCCAATGGACCATGGCATGGTTAGTGAGGCATTAAATCATCACTTTAGAATCAGACTCAACAATAACCCTGTTCAATCCCTTTCCCAAGCAAAGCATCATCCCGTCGTGAATAACGCGGAGCTCTGCCATATTATTTGACTCAACTTCATAGCCCGCGGTGAAACTGAAAAGGAAATTACCGTTTTCATTCCTGTAGATGCCTCCCCCACCTGAAGGACCAGGATTACCCATCGCCGATCCATTAACATTTAATTTGACCCATCCCCGGGATGGCTATTTCCATTTCACCAAGGTGGGGGCATTTTGACTTTGAGCAGTTACCGAATTCTTGGGTACCATCCTACGCTTCCAGCCTACGACATCTATTAAATCTACGCCAAGAAGCATGTTTTCCCACCATCTGATCCGGGCCGCTGATGTCCCAAGGCTCATCGGGGAATTATCGAAAATAGCATCATTTCTGGAGTGTCATATCTCCCAGAGAATCAGGATAAGCAGCATAAAATGGACCAAGCTATGCGCAACTCCAGGAGCTAACGCAAATCTCCAATGGCTCAGTTTTCTTGCTATAGAACTATGTAGCAGCTGAGGGATACCGCACACCGAGCCGAAAGAGGCCCAAAGGGCCTGAACGTGCCGACCAAAAAGAAAGAGGTGGGGAATAGTTTCCAGCTGAGGAGAAGCATTCGTACCTTGGAGACAGCTTCTGCACCTAGAAGCCATGGCAACGCCTTTATCTTGAACTCTACTGTCGACGGGGATCGCATTTTGCAGAATTCTCCACATGAAGATGGAGAACTTTGGAGGGAGAGGGCCTAGCTAGATCCAACTCGCCCACTAGATAGGCGGAAAATGAGAGCCTAGGAGATGCCATGTAGAACGAACAGAGAATCTGCCTGACTTTTCATGTGGCCAGATGCATTCGGGAGGGTCATCAGAAGTACAGTATCCGCCATTAATAATCTCATCAGTAAGGTGTTGAGGAAGGATGGAGAAAACCCGAGAAGGAGGGAAGGGACTAGCGCAACCCAGGACATCTCTTACTTTCAGCTTCAAAATCTCTGTTGGGACTGGACATGCTAGCAGGCGATGGAGGGGGGCCCTGCCCATCCAGTTATCAGACCAAAAATTTATATCACCGTTGCCAACTGACCACTGAATTGACTCCAACAGAGTGGGAAAGAGGGAACGAACCTTCTTCCACAGAAGCGATGGATTAGAAGCAGAGGGCTGCAGGTTAACGACGTGGATATCCCTACCATATTTACTTTTCATAAGCTTTGCCCATGGGCTGGGTGGATCCCCATACTTGATAGACCATGCTAACTTGAGGCGCTGAGCTTCCATGACAACTTTCAGCCTTCTGATACCCAACCCGCCTTCCTCGATGGGTCTGGTAACTTTTTTCCAAGCTAGCCAGTGGTGTTTCCTTTTTCCATCAGACCAACCCCAAAAGAAATTTGAAAAACTTCTATCCAACTTATCAATCACTTGGTGCGGGATGTGCATAGCTGACATGATATGGATGGGGAGACTGCTTAGCACATGACGAATTAATGTGACTCTGCCTGTTTGAGATATCAGTCAACCTGCCCAACCCGACGCTGTCCTTTCCATCTTGTCCACCAGAAACTAAAAGGCCGTGGATCTGATTTTCCCAGTGCAGAGAGGGGCACCCAAGTAGATGATGTCGTCCCTAGCTTTCTGAAACCCCAGAATACGTTCAGTGGATCTGATCCTGGCTGGGGTTAGAGCTTTTGAACAGATGAATCTGCTCTTTCAGCTGCTGATTTTTTGGCCTATGACTGACTGAAATAAAACCAGAACTGATTAAGTTGAAGGAGTGATTCCCTCTTACTGTTGGTGAAGAGAAGAATATCATCAGCGAATATAAGATGGGACGAGCTGGGGCATCCCCGACGGATGACAAATTGTTGACACCCACCACTAGTAATCATAAGGTTAAGATTTGCGAAGAAAGTCTCCATAGCAATGATGAAGAGCGCTGAGGATAGGGTGTCCCCTTGTCTCAAACCCCTGTAAGATTTGAAGAAACCCGTCGGTTCGCCGTTGAGGAGGATGGAGAACTAGTTGTTCCCCCAGCAACTTTCCAAGATCTGGACCCATCTCTGGCTGAACCCGAACTTAAAAAGCACTTGTTTCAGATAATTCCAACTCACTCTATCGTAAGATTTTTCGAGAACAAGTTTAAGAATGAGGTTTCCCCCTTGAACTTTTCTGTTGATTTCACGTATCATCTTTTGGGCTAATGCTATATTTTCTATTATTGATCTCCCCTTAACGAAAGCTCCCTGTTCCTGTGAAATCATCTTAGGCAATAACAAGCTTAATCTGTTAGCTAATAGCTTAGCAAAAATTTTATAAATAACATTACACATGCTTATGAGGCAAAAATCAGCAAAGCATGCAGCTGAAGGGAATTTTGGGATAAGGCAGATGAGATTTGAGGTGAAAGTTATAGGGAGAGCGATCCCTGCAATGAGGTCTTTTGCTGCTTTAAGAATGTCGTCGCCTACAATGTCCCAACAGGTAGCATAAAAATCCGCCGAGAAGCCATCAGGACCCGCGGCCCCGTCTCTAGGCATGGAGAGGGCCGCCGCTTTGACCTCCTCATAGAAGGAGGAGCCGGCAGGGAATTGTTATCCAGTTGGGTGATAACCTGGGGGATTGATTGGAGAAAATCAACATCGAAACTGGTGGGATCTGCTTGAAAGAGCTCCTCGAAGAATTTGATCGCTTCATCTTTTATCTCCCGAGTAGAGGAGAGCAACTCCCCTGCCGCGTTTCTGATGGATGTGATGGTGGACCTTCTGGTTCTTTCATTAGGAGACGAATGAAAATATTTTGTGTTTTTGTCTCCCTCTTATAGCCATGAAATTCTTGATTTTTGTTTCTAGAAAGCCTCCTCCATGGCCTGGAGCTGGTTAAGCTTGAGCTTTGCTTCAACATATTGATGGGATAGGTCTTCAGAAGGGGCTGATTGCATGCGGAAATTGATCCCTTCCAGCTCCTCTTCAGCTTTCTGAATATGTCAGAAGATGTTTCTGAAAGTTTCCTTGTTCCACATTTTTAAATTTTGTTTAGTCTTTTTCAACTTTAGCTGAACATTAATCATCGAATTAGGGGAACATTCTCCCTCCCAGGCCTTATGAATTTGTTGAAGAAAGGAAGCATACATGGTCCACATAGTAAGGAATTTAAAAGGCCTGACCTTTGGGGGCTCCTGAGAAGGGAAGACGAGACGAAGCGGCGCATGGTCTGAGTTAATACGAGGAAGGTGTTCGACCCGAAACAGTGGAAACACAGACACCCAGTTGTCATTTAGGAGCATTTTATCCAACCTTGCCAACACTCTAGCATTACCTTCTCGGTTGTTGCACCAAATGAACCAGTTTTTGACGTAACCCGCATTAATAAGGCCGGAGTTGTGAATCATATCAGCAAATTCCTCCATGCTTGTTCCATCAACCGCACGGCTTCCTCTTCTTTCATCCGAATTACCCACCACATTAAAATCACCCCCAATAGCTTAGGCCCCTTGGGCCAACCTGCCAATATTCTCAATTTCGCTCCAAAGTGCTCTCCTTTGGATTTTGCAACATTTAGCATACACTACCAATAAGGAAATTGGGTCATTCCAGGAAGGTGTAGCGAAGGATAAAGTCAGCATCTGATTTGATGTGAAGATCGTCAGGGCATTCAGCTGATTACGAAGAAAGATCCAGATTCCCCCCCCCCCCCCCCCCCCCCGCCTGGATTGTTGTTGGAAATGGAACAATGGAAACCTAACTTCAAGCCCAGAGCTACCCTTTTCCTTTCGGACAGCATAGGTTCTAAGATCACCAGAATACAGGGATTGTATTTCTTTACCATCTGTTTAAGGGACTTGATCATGAGCACATTGCCGACTCCACAGGCATTCCATATAATGGTGCTATCCATCCATAACACATCCAGAATTCATGGCCCGTCTCTTCAACCTTCGCAGCTTGGAGCTCCAGTTTCCTTTTGTGTAAAGGATCCTGTTTCTTCTCGATAGCCTCCCATATCTGTCCTTTGTCTGACGTGCCTTTTCTTCTTGGAGACCATTAACTACCAAAACCTGTTGCCTACTCTCCCATTCTAAATCGGATCCTAGTTCTGTATCTTGACCCTACTTCTATCCCACGCACTGATTGGCTGCTGGGCTTGTGTAATTGCTTTCAGGTTTCCAGTAGGAGCACTAACAGGTCTGATAACTGAGGAGAAATAAGGAGAGAGGTCCACCTCCAGTGTCACTCTCTTCTTAAAAGAATTATTCCACTCCAATACTGAAGTTGGAAGAGAATCTCTGCCCTAACTGTTCCCCTCCCTGTGGTTTCGGCTCCCATGACAATTGGTTCTACTTGCATCAAGCTCTGCCAAGACCATCTGAGTTCCTATTGCTTCAGTTGTAACATCTGGAGGAACATTTTCTTTTCCATTCGCTTGTAACATTTCTATCATGTGGACCTAAAGATCCTGAGGTTTAAAGTACCCAGCAGGGATCCCTGCTAAACCTTCCTCATACTCATCAGGATATAACGTATCCAACTGGCTGACTGAGAGTACAACTGGTCTGCCGAGACTGGTCATAAGGCTGCAATCCACACAACATATCAACTTCCCCTTGACTAGGCATTATATTTTGGGAGTTGTGGAAGATCTGAATAGGCTGCAAAAGACCATGATTGTTATCCAAATGGCACTCCTCACTTTGAGCCCCTGAGTCATTACCTGCACTAGTTGGAAGATGTGGTGACGCATCAAGAGGACCGAGCTACGATCTGATCGATTCGCCCCTGACTTCCCTTGTTTCCTTACTGCTATTAGGTTCGGCTCTCATAGTTACTTTGCCACAAGTGCTGCCATTATAATCTGAGGTACTCTGCGGTGAGTTGATGATTTGAAGCCCAAGATCTACGGTGCCTAGGTCCCTTGCACTAACCGAGTCAGATCTGATTTGACTCACTCCGGGCTTAGCATTTTGTCGAACACCCGATGAGAGTCGAACTCCATCACACGGATTGGCACCAGCAGTCACGTTAGCAATTGCACTCCAACAATTTCCAGATTTCCACCAGTGTTCGGAATAAGTTGAGCCCCAACAATCTCTGTAGTGTTCATTTGGGTAGCAGATTGGTTTCCCCTATTTTCCTGAATAGTCGATTCCGTCCTAACTGAAGCATTTCCTCGAACATCTGTAGGGGGTTCTATATTTCCATGGAATCTTCTTAGCACCCAATCTCTAGTGCCCTCTTTGATAGTTGGTCCGGGACTCGAAGAGTTTCCAATCTTGAATAAGGATTCCATACTTTCCATACGCCTACATGTCAGGATGTCAGCACATATTAGAGGTAGATCTAAATCTTAAGGGGGTGAAATCAGAAAATTTGGGGATTGACTCTCCACCGTTGGCTGTTGGCTACCATCTCTTTCTCACATGTATGTGAATGCAGCATCCTTTTCTCAATGCCTCATAGGAGTGAAATAGCGCCGGTAATTCATTTCTTACGTTGTCGACAATCAGTTCGTCTTCGATTCAAGTAAGTTGAATTTTAAGTTATGCAGATTTAAGAGAACAATAGTCTCTTATGAATATCAGTCAATGCCTAACAAAAAGAAATTAGCTCTAATAAGTATTAAGAATCAATAAGAAAACTGTCATTTTCAATTGAATCAGTGGGGCTAGGCATTCTTGGGCATGTTCTCTGCTCCACAACCAACCCAAACAGACATGCATTCGCATGAATGTTGTGAAGATGAAACTAGTCATCTGCCATGGGAGCCACTGATCCACCGCAGGATTGAGGGTTTTAAAACTCAACACCATGTTAAGAAGGTTTGTGTTGACTCAAATACTCAACCTGACTCGATATTTAATAATTACATTAGGATTATTAAATATTTAATAATGCTTAGATAAGTAATATAAAATACGAATAATCTCATCAAACTAATCAATAGTCAGTTTAAGTTCTTCCCTGCAACAGAGTACAAGGTTTCAATTCTTATTAACTCAGTTTGAGTTTTTCAGCAACTCTCAATTCAGCAAGTTTCGCAATTGAGGAAAGGAATGAAAAGTGAAATTTCTCCTTCCAAAAAGCTCTTTATCCATAGTAAATCCTTCCCTTAGAATTGAGTTGCCCTAAAAAACTAACAAAATCAATTATACACTAAAAACGGAGTGAAAAATTCCATTTTAATACATGGTCTAAAGTGGTATATGTGTGGGATCACTACCTCTAATGAGGTGGATCTATGTTGATTGTTCCCCTCCCATATATCAAGCTAGTCCACTCATGGATGGGCCAAAATAGTATGAAAGAAACAGAGAGATTAAATGTACAACAGTGGTACACGTTATTGGTTGAAGCGTTTCTTCAAGCAACTAACATGCAGATGTCAGTGGCCATGGACAGCGGCGGATATGGCTACTGCTGTGATGGCTGCTGCCCAATTTTTCATAATCGAAATGGGAAGTGAGAGAGAGTAGCTTCAATTTTCTCTTCTTTCTTCTATTTTCTTCGATTGTTGGAGAGAGATCGAAGAAGGAACACACGTCGAAGAAAACGAGGGAAAGAGAGATCAAGAGGGGGAGGAGAGGGAGATCGAGAGGCGGAGGGGGATGGAGAAGA
This sequence comes from Magnolia kwangsiensis, assembly GCA_037074715.1. Classification (NCBI taxonomy): domain Eukaryota; kingdom Viridiplantae; phylum Streptophyta; class Magnoliopsida; order Magnoliales; family Magnoliaceae; genus Magnolia; species Magnolia kwangsiensis. The sequence goes on along the minus strand of CM073574.1, from coordinate 47,264,481 downwards.
AGGGAGAGAGATCGAGGATGGGAGAGGGAGAGAGATTGAGAGAGTATGAGGGAGAGAGATCGAGGACGGGAGAGGGAGAGGTGAGATGGGGGAGAGGGAGAGGGAGAGGGAGGTAAAGAGAGACAGAGAGATAGGGCTTTTTTAAAAGGCGACTGAGCATCCGCAATTGGTGATGGCCGCCGCTTAAAAAGCTCCAGATATGCCGCACTTTCTTGTAGTGACAAGAATGAAAATTAAACAATGTTTCTAACAAAAGATTATCTACATCTCAGTAAAATAACTATTGAATAATATAATGAAGGGAGTTTTTTTATTCCATAACATGGAATCTCCTAATTAATAATCTATATGGTCCTACCTGTAATAAAACTTAGTACAATATTATCTACCTGCTAGTGTTGGTAATCTTTCATGCTGATGATTATGCAAACATATAGGGAATGAAGATACTAACAAAGGATCATTTCATGGATTGTATCAAATATACTACATATCAATCTACAACAATATTATCATTCAACATAATAAGTCCTATAATAACATGTCTAGGTTAACTACAGTTCACATTCACGTAATCGACATTAATTTCTCATGTTGATCTTGCGCACTTTTGTGTTTTACAAGAAGCACAAACCATCGGACCATCATGATGATCCCTTTACTTGTTCGGGTAAGTCCCAAAATATGTCAAGCAACTTGGTACAACAAACAAATGACACAGGGAAGGATGTGAGGTCGAGCACCATCTTGCTCAAGAGGATAACTATTCTGAATCCATGGAACTTCTCTGGACTCCTCACAGAGACTCTGTGAATCCACGAGGAAAGAAAACAAAAAAATAGAAATAAATTCTAATAAATTCGAAATTAATTGATGAATGAATAAAAACGAGTTCACAACTCTTTAAATAGGGATACCAAGCGATGGGAGAGAAATCAGAATCAAACTACGGATAAAACTCCTAGAATTCGCGACTTACTATTTATAGATGGTCGTGATGTCTACTAGTGCGCAAGGTTTTCGGCCAAAACTAGCCCGACGGATGAAGAGTTATAATCAAACTAAAACTTACTATTTATTGTAAAAACGAAATTAAAATAGGGAAATGACCATTGATCTAGGGGCATTTCACAAATATGGCTTGAGCAACCTCGCATAGCGGGGTTGGTTGGCTAAAGTTGCTCGTTCTACACCAAAATCATATATTTTACATCCGATAACTCATTCCAGATTGCCAGATATGCTTGATTTAAGGTCCGACGGTCTATATCACTTCTGTCGTTGACTGGGCCTTTTCTAATCTATCTTGGCTATGTAACTATCCGCGACCCTCTCTACATCAACAATTCCAATCCAAAAATATACATCCCCAACCACCAACCAAACCAAAAAGAAATCATTCATTACTATCATGTGTAAGTCCAGAGGCTATTTGCCAATCGTGCCCGAATGCATAGTGGTAATACAGCTTTTTTCAATGGAATGTATCGTCGTTTTAGTTTTTTTTTTTAAAAAAAGTCCAGAGGCTATGATACAACACATCTGATACAAACCATGGTGTGGATCCAGAGGTTACGAGTTGAGTTCTGGCTCAAGTTTTCAAGCTGATTTCGAGTTCAAACTTACGGTTAAAGCATTTTCTTTCTAATTTTTATACATGCGGCCCTTTTTTATATTATATATAATATAAAATATAATATATTAGTTAAGTTTTATATATATATATATATATATAACATAATTAAGTTATAACTCAACCGAATACACCCAAATCCATAGCTCAACTGGCAGACTGAGTGGAGATACCTCATTTCAACACTTGAGGTCTTGGTATCGATCCCCAATGGGGGTGGAAAACTGAACAGAATGCACCCAAGCTAAACCGAGTCAAGCTCAAGCTGAGCTTCAAGCCAAGTTGAGTCAAACTCAGCCAACTGGGACTCGGCTCAAAATCCTTTCCTGCTCAAAAAATAAGTGTAGTTCGTTCGAACCTAGATTTGACTTAAGCCAAGTCGAGCTTATACAAGTTGAACTAGTGAGTAACCGAGCTAGCACAGTTCTTGTTCAGCTCTAACCACATGGTAAGCAACGATATTTCTTAAGGTGTGAAATTTAGGTGAGCTCCGTGGTGATGTATTTCTTATATCCATCGTATATCCACACTGTCCATCCATTTTTTGCAAATCATTTTAGAATATGAACTCAAAAACAATGCAGACACAAAGCTAAAGTAGACCATACCACTAAAGACAGTAGGAATTGATTCTGCCATTGAAAACTTTCTGAGGCCACAGAAAGTTCTGAGCAAGTTGAAATTTGTATTTGACTTCATCCAGGTATATCTGATCTTATGAACATATCAGATGGAAAATAAGCCTCACGGATGGCCCTAGGAATGTTTCAACAGTAGTTTGTTCAATCTCCACTGCTTTACATGGTGTGATCCACTTGAGCTTTTGGATGTACCTCATTTTTTGGCTCATGCTCTATAGTTATCTGAAAAAATTGATTGACCATGTAAATCTAACACAAATCATGTCGTGACCTAGAAAAGTTCTACATCTTAAAAGTTGTGTGGTGTAGTTAGCCATCTAATTGGAAGAGAGAAATCTGGTGTCTTGTTAGTTGGACAGCTGATTTCCTGCCAAAGGTTTTCTAAAGAAGTTCCTCCGCTGGATGCACGTGGGGTCCACTATGATGTTTGTGAGAAATTTATCATATTCTTTCGATTTGTGAGATCATTTAGTACATTCCACAAAAATTAGGTAGATCTAAAACTTAAGTAGGCCACATCAGAGGAAACAATTGGAATTCACTTGTCATTGTTGAAACATTCATTTGGCCACAAAAGATTTGTATCAGGTTAAGTTTTTCGTGTCTTACATCATTCCAATGAGAATTGTAAACGGTTTGGATGGAATATAAACTTCAAGGTGGAGCTAGAAAGGTTTCAACAGCAGGAATTTCTTTCCCCAAAACTTCCTATCATATGTTCCACTTAAGTTGTGGATTCACTTCATTTTTAGTGTCCTAGATGCTCACAAAACAGATGAATGGAGTAGATTTCTCACAAACGTAGCATTAGCCCCACCTTGCATCCCAGTAAAAACTTTCTTCACAAAAGCCTTTCCTAGAAAATCCGCGTCATTGTTAGTGGGAGTGATGGGAAATAGCGTGGAACACAGGTCCGTTCCACGTCATTGCGGTGACTCCAGTTAACCAGATATGCGGGATTTCTCACTCCTAAAGAGACTAGGTGCTACACAATTTGGTGTTGAGTTTCTCTACGCCCCCACAATGATTTATGCACTACAAGGCACTGCTACATTACCGACACTTTATTGCTGGTGGCCAGCATGCACCACCGGCGAGCGTCCCGAAAATCTATTCTATATCGGGTTGCAGTAACTTTTGAAGACAGTAACTGAAACCCACTACTGACGAAGGTCCATTAAAAAAAGAAATAAGAAAACCCGACGTCCCCCTTCCTCATTCTCTCTCTCCGTCCCTCCCTCTCTCACTTCCAAAACCGACGGCCTCTCTCTCTCTCTCTCTCTCCGCCCCCCATTCTATCTCTCTCACTTTAAATGCTAGAGGAGAGAGCTCCCCTTTGGATTTGTAGATCTCAACGAGCTCATGTAATTTCAATGGCAGACCTGTTCGATTCTCGCGCTTGCATCGGATTTAAGGTTTCTTCTAATTTCTTGTTCCCCGTTTTATCGATTTAGGGTAAGAGAGAATGTGATCCTTTCGATCTCCTCCTCCTACATTGTAACATTAGGGTTTCATCGAAGTCTATTCTGTTTTCTAGGGTTTCTTAAGTCGCATGTGCTATCCAACGAATTTTGGGGGTTTCTGGAGTTGCATTTTGATGTACGGATTGTTTCGTGGGATTTTTATTTTTTTTATCTATTTTTTTGTTGTTTGATGATTTAGATCTTTTGCATATTAATTTATTTTTATTTTTTTTAATTACAGAGATTTTTTTTTGGTGTAGTTCTTTGATTAGGAGGAAAAAATAGAGAACTATGTGGATTTGTAGGGAGTATCTGTTAAGCATCTGTTGCTTCACTTTCTCTCATGCAGATGTTGTACGAAGCATGAAAAAGAAGGTAGAGAGGGTGGTAGAAAGGGGTCGCTTGATAGACGGTGAGATCGATGATAGTGAGGCTTTCAAGAAATGGACAGATGGATTTACTCGTCATGATCATCCTGCAGTTGTTTATGTTTTTTCTCTATCCCTCTACTGGCGTGTGGCTCGTAAACGGAACTTTATCAAAGTTTTCAATGGTGGGTGTCATTATCCCCGCTATTTCCCATGGTGTGGTCCACTTGAGCTTTGATCTGCTTCATTTTTGGGCTCATGCCTTAAAAATGGATGGACACAGGAGACACGAAACACATACATGAGCTGAAAAAATAGATGGACAGCATTGATAGAAAACACATACATCACAGTGGATCCCTCCTAATGATGTATGATAATATCAGTTTGAAAATCATTTGGGCATTTCCTACTTACCCTTCCTAATGATGTATGATAATACATATAGGACTTGATCAAAACAGGGCAATTACAGGATCTGACCCAGCAGCATCCAAAACTACCTGCAGGTTGGCTGGAACATAGCTTTGAGAAGATCCAAAATCAACCCTACTTCGACCTGGCCACCCTGAGCACAGCCTAACTCTAATTCAGCAACTAAAAAACTTCATCATCCAGTCCCTCCGAAACATTGGCTTGCCATCTTCTGCCCAAAATCCACTTGGAAATGTGGCTGCAGATGTAAATGACCAAAAAACTCTGGCCCACGACCAACAATCTTAGCGTAGGCCTCCAAGAAGATCACTCAAAACCACTTCATCGCCTTGCCCGAGAAGATCCCCAAGCCGCAAACATGCAAAAAAAACAAAACAAACATGGACCACTCCTCAACCTGAAAAACCAAAAACTGTCCTAGGATACCTAACCAAGGACTTCCATCACTTGCTAGATCTAAGACTCTCAATAATTTAAATTCTGAAACCATTCTACACAAAGAGGAAGAGGACAACTCCTTGTCTTATATGGTCTTTGGCCAACCTTTTTGCATGGCTCAAATATCCTGCATTGAAACTCATGACAACATCATGGTTTTTGGCCATTAGGCTCATTGACTAAATGCAAGTTATTCTCTTGGTTTGTCACTTTTGTGCTTGTTTTGTGGCTATTCTCAATGTCCATGATCTCCCTAGTATAGTTGCTCATTGTGATCATGGATAAGGCTTAGATGATGGCATTGCTCAGCAATTTGGCTTAGGTACATTTTTGGGTTTCAATTATCGTTCTTTTTTCACTTGATGTATGATAAATTCTCTTCCTTGTGGTTCTTTCGCTGGATTTAGATAATATTTATAAATTCTAATTTTTTTAATGGGATTCTAATTCAAGGAAGCCTTTGCTCTTCATAATTTTGTTGAATGACAGTTTGCTCTTTATAATTCTAATTCTGATGGTAAAATAAAATAATTTATTATAGATTTAGTTCAGTTGTCCTTTTATAAACTGGAATTAGTTTGTGTTTCAAAATACTAAATCTCTAGCCAATTTGAAGTGGCACTGGCAAAATCATGTACAAATCCATGTGTTTTATTTATCTGTTACTTTTTCAGTATGACAAGTAATTCTGGAAGAGAAACATATTCTACATGGTCAATGCAATTTATTTTTTTTTCTTTTTATCAGACATTCTAAAACCGTGCTGCTCGTGTTACCCAATCGTTTCGACTTAAATAACCTATACAATCTCCTAGTTGATATATAGAAAGGCTGAGAATTGCATTGCACATGCATCATTGCGTAGGATAATCCTTGTACCAATTCTTTTGCTTACATGCTTTGTTTTATGCTAAAGGAGTGTCTATTTGACGATAGCAACAGCACGCCCAGAGACATTATTTGCTGATACAGCTATCGCAGTGCATCCCGAGGTATTATTGTGCTGTTTGACTGGTCATTTAATTTTAGAACTGGACAGTCCTTTTAACTAGCAGGGGATTCCAATTGGATTTGTGCTTTAAAATTTTTATTATTATTTATCATTAGCATTTTTCTTCAATATTCTATTGCCTAGTTTAGCGTCAATGTTTTGTCTGCCTTCTTTTCCTAAATTTATAACTGGATATTGTGATACATTGGCATTAAGGCTTTAGATGACGATGACAATGAAGGACTGGATTTTGTGACAACTTGAGAATCTACTTTTAGAGATTGTTGAATGATGATGCTGTCACAAGATAGAATTAGGAGGGGCCTTAAGATCTTGGAAGGTTGGAAAGGCATATGTATTATCATACATCATTAGGAAGGGTAAGTAGGAAATGCCCAAATGATTTTCAAACTGATATGTATGGCTTCCAATAGAGCTTTGAATCAGGTTTTGATTAGAATCTTCTTTATTATCATTATTATTATTATTATTATTATTATTATTATTATTATTATTATTATTATTATTATTGTCTTTTTTTCCTTGTTTTTTACCCTTTGTTTCAGGTTGAGAAGTTTCTAGCGATTTAGAGGATAATGCTAGTTGATGCTTCAGTTGTTTTAGTATTTCCAAAACAGCTAAAAGAGATAGGTAAAGTAATCATCAATCTTAATTTCCAACTTGTATTGTTGTGTCTGCATAAGATTCGAGTATTTCCGTGTTTGCACCCAACATGAAGCTTGTAGTTGGCTGTAAAATATTGATCATGAATAGAGTAATAGATGCTTGCCCACCTCTATACATGAATCTGCTCCGCTTCCTGTCATATTTTGTGCAACCATATTTCAGATTTTTCTCCAGGTGGAAATTAATTTAGCTGGTTCTCTTGAAAGCACCTTTATTTCTTTCTTTGTTTTAGAGTGCATCCTAGAGACATTTGTATCAGACTGAATTGATGGAAGGATTGAATGTCATTAAAACATCTCAATAGGCCCTGCACGTCAATTTGTATGTTCAGCTTATCCTAGAGACATTTGTATCAGACTATGAATTGAATTGGCTCTAATGATCCTAGCTTTCTTTCACTGTTTGGATTTTTAGAATTTAATGCTAGATGGCATGTATTTTAGATTTGATGGGTTCCGTATTAATGAAGATTATAGATGCAAAAATTGGAAAGGAGAAACATGTTACAATTTCTGTTGATGATGGAATTCGACCGAACACATCATTGTCTGATTTAGCAAAGCTCAAACATGCATTTAAGGAGGGTGGATTTCAACAGATTGTTGAGGTCCATGATTTCAACAGTCTGATTCAAGTAACCATTTAAGGAGGGTGTAAAAATTACCATCACTGAACCCAGACCTGGAGCAACAGAGACTGCGATTATAATATCTGGAACACCTGAGCAGACACATGCTGCACAGAGTCTTCTTCAAGCATTTGTAATGAGTGAACACGGCACTCCTTGACTTGTTGCATTGGACTGGTAAACTTTGAAATTCTGCTTTTAGCGGTACAAACGTTACTGACTTTTAGTGCTTTTTTATTTTATTTTCTTTTTTCTTGCGGGGTGTTCGAAGGTTTGAAAACCAAATAAATTGGGCGTAATTCCTGACCCTGGGTGTAATTTTTCTACTGTTTGTTCAGTGTAATTGGTCCACCATATGGATTATCCAGATGCACCAATTGGTCTCTTTGACCACACTACAGGGTTTCATCATTGTCATGCTTTTATGTAGAGTTACTCTTACTTTTATTGTATTTTCTAAATGTCAAATTTTTTAATGAGAAATACATCAATGTCCCTTATTCTCTTTATAGGACATCATCATATGTTCTAAATTGGTTATGGGCTGCTTGCAGTTCTATTTGTCATTGAATTGTTTTTACTCCAGGAGTGGGCTGTGCATTTCTTGTTGGAGCTGCTGGTTGCTGGAACAATGGTGTAGTGTCTGCTTCTTATCCGCTTGCCTGCTCCTTGCACTGGAGGGGCGCATGGTCGTGACCGTTGGAGTATATCGGATGGCAACAACTTCAGAGACTGCAGCCAACATTATTTATCTGACAAAAGCAAGGTCGTTTGATGCTTTCTTTAATACTAGTGAATATTTTTTTTTTGTCCAGATTTCCATCATTATTTAACTGCACAAATGCGGCCAATGGGAAGCTCGTATGGGGCAGTTCCTTGGCAAGAAGTGAGAGTCCTTGGATCCAATTCATCTTTATAGACAATCATCTCTTAGATGTAGATTTTTTTGGTGCATGGTTCAGTGTCATCATCTTGAACCTGAAATTGGGTTTTGGAACTTGTAACCAGGGTCTTTTAGCTCCTCTGCATTTTGTTTGCTGATTCTCACTATATTTTAGCTTCTCTTCTTCTTCTTCTTCTTCTTCTTTTTCCACTTTCGTGAGGTAGATTTCCAGATCTTGCAGACCTTGAACATGTTAGCTTACTTGAATTTCACTGTTTTGTTCTTTACATAGTTTCCTGTGGCTCCACATATCCAGGTCTCATCTTTTTGTGTAGGGCAAGAATCTGATATTTTCTTTTCTTTTTGTGCAGGGTGAGAATCTGATATTTTCTGTTTTTACTCTGTATAGGGGAGTAACTGCTGATCTACTAATGGCTGGATAGATAAATGTTGGAGTATCTTGGATTCATCAGCTGAGTGTTATTGCCTGGATGACTTATGGAAGCAACAGTTAAGAGTTAAGTGGTTCATGTTTACAGGTGGTTGATTTGTTACATGTCTTTCGTTTCATTCTTGTTTTGTTTGTTGAATAGACTTTTTATTGGTCTTGTTCATTTGTATTAGAGATCAAGGAGTTTTATCTGTTTTTGTCTCTTATGCATTCATGCAAATTTGATTAATTTACAGTTTATAGCTAATCCAACAGTTCCTTCCATGTTAAGTGAAAGGAAGTGACAAACCATAGTCTATGCAAATTTTCTTTTCTTCACTTGTGTTTTTGTCCGAATTTGGTTTGACTTCTAAAGTTTATAGCTAATCTGCACCATTGGACGTTGAGTGCTTTATGCTAGTTCCCTATGAGTTATGCTCAATCGTTGTTATTAGGTTTCTTGATTAAAATCAAGGAGTTTTATTTCCCCATGAATGTAAGTACATGTGTAGCTATAATCTTGGGCCTTGGATTAAATGTTGTGTTTTATCATGGACTCAAAACTTTCAGACAGGTGTTTTTTTTTTTTAAAAAAAAAAAATATATATATATATATATATATATATATATTTTTCCACACTTTGAATTTATTTCTATAAAAGCACCCATCTCTGATGTCCATTTTTTCTTTTGATGTTCATTCTTTTTAAATAAGCCACAGTTGTTTGTACAATTCAGGACCTGACTCTCATATGAATAGTTCAGTGTATTTGCTCAGTGCATTCCCAACCAACATCAAGTATTTGCTCAAACCTCTTTTTCTTGATGGTATTAGACCTATCACCATGCACAGATGATAAACAATAAGTTGAGATTCACTAACATAGATTGCATTCATTTCTAATTGTATCTTTCCTTGCCTTGCCACTCATTCATTTCTAATTGTATCCTTCCTAACAATAAGTTGAGGTGTCTTTTCTTGAGATGAGAATTAGCTGGCTTTCTGCTGGTTTAAAAAGTTCTCTTTTATCTATACATCTCTCTTTAGGTTGTGGCTGTTGATGATGCACGGAAGAGGCCACTGTAAAGCTGATTCCAAGGATCGATCTCCAAGCCATGGCACAAAAATATGTATGTAATTTCTTTCTTCCAGAAAATTTATGTGGCAGTAATTTTGGAATTGTGAAGCAACTACTGTTGGTTGCATGCTACTGCTTTCTAACCAACATTCTGTTTTGACTTTTGTTTAGCTCTGATCAATTTTTTTTTAAATTTTTCTGGTGTGAATAAATATTCATATTTCCACCTACCATTTATCAGTGTATATGCTTCCTTTAGCCATTTGATTTGTTCACTAGTTTGCATTTACTTCCTGTTGTGTTTCTGCTTATGACATTATTGCTTGTTTTGTGGAATGATTTATATATTTCTAAAATGGATCAAAGAACTTGGTGTTTTCACCATTCATTTGCACAAGCTTTATCACTATTTATGGTAGGCTTGATTCTCTGTTACAATTCCGTATTTCTGTTTGTGAAATTTTATGTCTTTGGTATCAAGGGAATTTGGGGTGCAATGATTACTGGGATGCTCTACAGACCCTCATCCTTGTAGTAATCACGTGGTGTACTGACCGGGAGAAAGAGGCAAGTGTATATTGCAACACATTTCTTTATGCTTTGTTAGTGATCTTTCTTCTTAATGATTTAATTTTCCTTAAGCTTTACTTTATCAGCATAGCTAGACGTTAATGAAATTGACTTGAGGAAATGCATTCCCATGTGGCAGGGAGATTCAGTTTTTGAACCTTGTTTCTTTATCTATGCAGAGAAATAAGGCATGGGTTTTCATTTACCCCAAAAATATATGAGGTAATGCTTTGAAATTTTGAAATGGTTTTCTTTAATTTTTTCTTTTTTTAATATTAGAGTGTAATTAAATTGACAGTTGTTGTAGATGCTAATAGATTCTCAACTTTCTAAATCTGTTCCTTTACTACTATTATTGTGATCATTATGTAGAAGATTCTTGCTTAGATTCTCAACACACATCTTAGATACCATCCAGTTTCATCCATGTCACCTAAAGCAGATCATAGAAATGTAATTAATGAACCAGATTCACCACTGATATTGGTCACGTGTACACTTGAATGTCACATGTGAAAGGTGCATATGGATGGACGGGCGTGGATAAAGCACATGCATCAATGTAGGGCCAAAAGATGTAATGGAATTCAAGTTACAACATTTGTTGCCTTGATAGTTTTTGACTTTTTAAGGACAGGATCAAATGATTAATTATTTTCCATGCATTGATTTGTTGAATGCTACTTTTTGACTCCTTTTTTTTTTTCGTGTGCAGGATTGTAATCAATTATGCCCGAATTTAGGCCTACGAGCACTTCAGCCTTTTGATGCCACTCATGCTACGAGTCAACCATATAGAGGATTTGTTTTTATTTATTTATTCAAAACTAATTTTAATTTATTGTAATAAATATTATATTTTTTATTATGAAGTAATATAAATTTTATTTAATATTCAGTTTTAATTGTATTGCATCATTTTTTATGTTTCAAATATTTAAAAAAAATGCTGGTTTTTCAATTGAATTCTATATAATAAAAAAATATTATTGGCCCACTGGGGCCTTTTAAATCTATACAAAGACTTAGCGGCGCTTTTATGGGAAAAAGTGTTCGGGAATAGTACTTTTCCTGGCGCTTTTAACACTTATGCCGTTGCTTCTGTCAGGAATACCAGCGGCCACCAAAAGAGTTGGTAAAGGTAGAATGAGCGCCGAAAAAGGATACACAATTAGCGGCGCTCAGACAAGCGCCTCTGAAAATCTACTAGCGCAGCTAAAGCTTTTACCGACAGCCCCATTTAGCGGCGCTTTATATCTTTTAGCGGCGCTTGAAAGCGCTGCTAAATATCACGCTCACTGTCCATCAAGTTTTATAAATCATTCTAAATCATGAATCCAAAAATGAGACACATCCAAATCTCAAGTGGACCACACAACAACATAACATAAAGCAACATGGATTGAACAACTACTGTTGAAACTTTCTTAAGATCCACTATAAGGTTTATTTGCCATCTAATATCTCTTCGTGATGTCATACAAACCTGGATGAAAGGAAAACAAAATAGCAGCTTGATCAGAGCTTATTGTGGTCCTAAAAAGTTTTCAATGGTAGACATCCAATTACCACGGTTCTACAGTGTGTCCCACTTGAGTCGTGGATCTGCTTCATACTTTGTAAAATTCCATAAAATGATATGAAAAAATGAATGGTAGTGTAGGTGTAAATCTAATACATACATCATGATGTGCCCACAGAAGTTCCACGTGTCAAACTCTCACAATGTTCTTCTCTCCATCTAGAATGTGCTACACCACAAGCGGTTAGGTGAGACCCCGGCCTCACCCAAGAGGGTGCGGTTCTTACCTTGGTACCACCCACTTTTACATGTGTATTTAGTGTCCACCCTTGTCCATTCGTTTTTTTTAATAAAAAAAATTTAGGGAATTAGCCAAAAATAATAATAAATAATAAATAATAAATAAATTAAAGCGGATCTACTTATCAGGTAGGCCATATCATAGAAAAAACAGTGGTGATTCACTATTAATGGGCCACAAAAGTTTTGTATCAAGCTGATACTTGTTTTTTTATTTTCATCCAAGATCATGTGAACTGATCAATGGATTGGATAGCCAATAAAAACTACAGAAACAGACATTAAGTGATGCCACGTTTCATCAATTATACAAACATTCTCAATATACAAAAGAAGATTTCTCTAATATGCATAATTCAAGGACTAAAATGATGCCACTTTTCTTACTTTGGCGTCGACTACAATTCTTCTCAAATTCAAACTGTTTTGCTGAATTTCCCGTATTTGTTGCCTCACATTAAGTTCATTTGGGCGATCCAGGTCAATTCATATCTGTGGCCGTTGCATCTCATCTTCGTCTATGAAATGGTATCTCTTTCCAATAGATTGAAGAAGCTGGTATACTACAAGCATTGTAGGCCTCTCCTCCAGATCAAATGCAATGCAATCAACTGTAACTCTCTAAAACTGAAGGAGCTCGTTATCACAACCCTTTCCCATCAAAGACCTGTCGTTGGCATGGCTGAGAAGATAAACGTTTTTAAGTTCAGTAATCCACTCCACCAGATTCCCTTGCAAGCGTTTTGGGGCATTTGCTGCTTCAATAGGTTTTTCGCCTGTAATCAACTCGATCAGCACTACACCAAAGCTGTATACATCCCCAGCTTGACTGGCCACAACCTTACTTCTGAATTCAAGAGTAGGAAAACCCATATCATTAGTTTTGATATTTACATGAACACTCAGATGGGTGCCGAGTGGATGCATAAGCCCCACGGATCTGAATTTGGATATTTTTGGCTCGTAATCTTCATCCAAGAGGATGCGTTTGGAGCTTATCTTGTGGGGAATTATGCAAGGATCGCATCTGTGGTGAAGCCATGCAAGGTCTCTCGCCACCCCAATTGCAATTTTCAGCCGCAGAGGCCATTCCATTTGTCTCCCATGTAGCCGTTGATACAGAGTTCCTTTGGGCATGTACTTGTATGCTAAAAGCCTCTCATTTTTGGTAATGCAAAAATCCAGAAGAGGAACCAATTCAGTAGCATATGGGTTTGCTAAATTGGTAGTGATGGGTGTCCCAACAAGCTGTATCGTAATAGAGGTAGTTCCCTAGGCTCATTAGGAGTTCTTTAGCTTTAGATAATGTGATGTTATAAACAAAATGAAGAAATCTCATGGTGGAGAAGGGAGGGAGGCATTGATATCCTCATGAGGGTTTTTTTTTTTTTTTTTTTTTGACTTTTTGACCTTTTCTTTCAGGTCGCTTTGGGATTGGATATTATAAATGAGAGCGGATCCTCTGTGTCCTGGAGGCAGGAACTCCTTGACTCCAGCGTTTTCATTGGTCAATGTCACTGTAAGTACCACGTCATAAATTTTTTAAATATATTAAAAAAATACATTTAATAAGAACTATAAGGGAGACGTTAAACAAAAGCGGTTTATGTGCCGTGTAACTCAGTATGGTAAGCGTAATGAGTAATGTCTGTGAAGCCCACCGTCATTATCATTCATGCATTGTATCAACTCCATCCATCTCTTTTATCATCTAATTTTAGGGTTTTAAAACAAAAATTAATCATATCCAAAGATCAAGTGGACCACACCACTTGAAACAGTGTGAATTGAATTCTACCGTTGAAAAGTTTTTGGGGCCCCATAGAAGTTTTATATCAAGATGATATTTGTTTTTTCCATTCATCCATGTCTCTGTGATCTTATGAACAGTTTGGATGAAAAATAAACATCATTGGGGGCTTAGAAACACTTCAATAGTGAAAATCAATACTTCCACTATTTCCTTTGGTATGTTCTACTTGAGCTTTTGATATACTTCAGTTTTGCCCTCAACTCCTAAAATGATTTGAAAAAATGGATGGGCGGTGTGGATAAACCACATGAATTCACAGTGGGCCCAACAGAGTTTACTCAATACGATAATACTTGGTACCCAATCCGATTTGAGGATTTCCTGCCAAAGCCTTTTGCAGTAAGATCGTGCGCAAGGATTCCGCATGGGCCCACTGCATTTGTGATAAATCCAACCCGTTCATCCATTTTTAGATATCATTTTAGAACATCATACCAAAACTAATGAATATACAAAACTCAAATAGGCCACATGAGAGGAAACAGTAGGGATTTAGTGTCCACCATTGAAATATTTATATGGCCATAAAAGTTTTGCATTGGTCTAATATTTTGGTGTTTTCACTTCATCCTAGTAAAAATGACCTTATAAACAGTTTGGATGGCATATAAACATCAAGAAGCCTAGGAAGGTTTCAACTGTAGGAATTTCTTTCTCCACTTTTTCATTTTATATGGCCCAGTTGAGTTTCTGATCATCCTAATTTTTTATTACATGTCTTAAAATGAGCTCTAAAAATGGATGAATGGATTGGAATTCTTATAAACATCACGGCGGACCCCACCATACATCCCAGCACTGGAACTTCATGCAAAAGGCTTTCCCCAGGGAATCTGCGTCCATGGTTTCCATTAGAAACGTATTGGCTACTCCTCTGCCACTCAGTGCTATGTGGGCCCACCATGATGTATGTGTTTCATCCATGCCGTCCATCTATTTTTCTAAGTCATTTTATGATCTGAGACCAAAAATGAGGTATAACCCAATCTTAAGTGGACCACACTACATGAAATAGTGTTGAATGAACGTTGACCATTAAAAACTTTTTGGGGACCATAAAAGTTTTGGATCAAGCTGATCATTGTTTTTTTCCCTTCATCTGGGTCTTTATGACCAAACCAACAGATTGGATGTCAAATAAACAGTACGGTGGGCCTTAGGAGGACTTTAATGATGGATATCCAATCACCATTGTTTTCCCGTGGTGTGGTCCATATGAGATTTATATCCCTCTCATTTTTGGGATAAACTCCTAAAATTATATGTAAAAATAGATTAACGGAATGATACATCATGGTGGGGAAGTGATGTCACCCATTTATATGGGTCCCACTATGATATGTATGTTTTGTATCCACACTGTCCATCCATTTGGAGAGATCATTTTAGGGCATGAGCCAAAGAATGAATTAGATCCAAAACTTGAGTGGACCTCACCACAGAAAATAGTGGAGAGAGAGTCACGCCTACCATTTATTACGATTGAATCTAATCCAAACCTTGTCACTTTGTCTACTGAACCCCATCACATTGCACTACACTTTGTCTACTGAACCCTGTCACTTTGTACTGCAACCTCGTCACTTTGTCTAGTGAACCCCATGACTTTGTACTGCAATTCCATCACTTTGTCTACTGAACCCCGTCACTTTGTACTGCAACCTCGTCACTTTGTCTACTGAACTCCGTCACTTTGTACTGCAACATTGTCACTTTGTCTATTGTACCCCGTCACTTTATGCTACAACCTCGTCACTTTGTCTCCTGTACCCCGTCACTTTGTGCTGTAATCTCGTCACTTTGTCTAGTGAACCCCGTCACTTTGTACTGCAACCTCGTCACTTTGTCTATTGAACCCCATCACTTTGTCTACTGAACTCTGTCACTTTGTACTGCAACATCGTCACTTTGTCTAGTGTACATCATCACTTTATGCTACAACCTCGTCACTTTGTCTACTGTACCCCATCACTTTGTGCTGCAATCTCGTCATTTTGTCTAGTGAACCCCATCACTTTGTATTGCAACCTCATCACTTTGTCTAATGTATCCCGTCACTTTGTACTGCAACCCTGTCACTTTGTCTACTGAACCACATTACTTTGTATTGCAACCCCGTCATTATCTAGTGAACCATGTCACTTTGTATTGCAACCTTGTCACTTTGTCTACCGAACCCCATCACTTTGTATTGCAACATCGTCACTTTGTCTATTGTACCTAGTCACTTTATGCTACAACCTCGTCACTTTGTCTACTGTACCCTGTCACTTTGTCCAATAACCCTTCTTAACCCCATCACTTTGTCTAATAAAACCACACCACAAAGTGATGGGGTACTTCACAAAGTGACGAGGTTGCAGCACAAAGTGATTGGGTACAGTAGACAAAGTGACGATGTTGCAGTACAAAGTGATGAGGTTCAGTAGACAAAGTGACAGGGTTGCAGTACAAAGTGACGGGGTTCACTAGACAAAGTGACGGGGTTGTAGTACAAAGTGATGGGGTTCACTAGACAAGTGACGAAATTGCAGTACAAAGTGACGGGGTTCAGTAGACAAAGTGACGGGATTGCAGTAAAAAGTGACGGGGTACAGTAGACAAAGTGACGAGGTTGCAGTACAAAGTGACATGGTTCAGTAGACAAAGTGACGGGGTTGCAGTACAAAGTGACGGGGTTCAGTAGACAAAGTGATGAAGTTTAAATTAGATTTAGTCGTAATAAATGGTGGGTGTGACTCTCTCCACTGTTTTCTGTGGTGGGGTCCACTCGAGTTTTGGATCTGATTCATTCTTTGGCTCATGCCCTAAAATGATCTCTCCAAATGGATGGACGGTGTAGATACAAAACATGCATCATAGTGGGACCCATATAAATGGGTGACATCACTTTAGTAGCAAGTTTCACTACTCAATGTGGCGCTGAATCCCAAATGGAAATGAAAGCAGATTGGCTACTCTCCCTACCACCAGCTCGGTGGTAGATGTGGTCAATACGCTGTGGGCCCCACCATAATGTATGTGTTTCATCCATTCTGTTAATCTATTTTTACATATAATTTAAGGGGTTGATCCCAAAAATGAGAGGGATATAAATCTCATATGGACCACACCACAGGAAAACAATGGTAATTGGATATCCATCATTAAAGTCCTCTTAAGGCCCACCGTACTGTTTATTTGACATCCAATCTGTTGGCTTCGTCGTAAATACCCAGGTGAAGGGAAAAAAACAAAGATCAGCTTGATCCAAAACTTTTATGGTCCCCAAAAAGTTTTTAATGGTCAACGTTCATTCAACACTATTTCATGTAATGTGGTCCACTTGAGATTGAGTTATACCTCATTTTTGGTCTCAGACCATAAAATGATCTAGAAAAATAGATGGACGGCATGGATGAAACATATACATTATGGTGGACCCACATAGCACCGAGTGGCAGGGGAATAGCCAATACCTTTGCAATGGAAACCGTGGACGCGCATTCACTTTGGAAAGCCTTTTGAATGAAGTTCCAGGGCTAGGATGTATGGTGGGGTCTACCGTGATGCTTATAAGAATTCCAATCGATTCATCCATTTTTAGAGCTTATTTTATGACATGTAACCAAAAATTAGGATGATCAAAAACTCAACCGAGCCATACAAGATGAAACAATGGAGAAAGAAATTCCTACAGTTGAAACCTTCCTGGGCCTCTAGATATTTATATGCCATCCAAACTGTTTATAAGGTCATTTTTACTAGGATGAAGTGAAAACACCAAAATATTAGATCGATGCAAAACTTTTGTGACCATATAAATATTTCAACGATGGACACTAAATCCCCACTGTTTCCTCTCATGTGGCCCATTTGAGTTTTGTATATACATTAGTTTTGGTATGATGCCCTAAAATGATATCCAAAAATGCATGAACGGGTTGGATTTATCACAAACATCGTAGTGGGCCCATCCGGAATCCTTGCGCAGGATCTTACGGCAAAAGGCTTTGGCAGGAAATCCGCGTCCCCGTTAGACACGTGAAATCGGACTGCGTACCAAGTCTCATTGTACTGAGTAAACTCTGTTGGGCCTACTGTGAATTCATGTGGTTTATTCACGCCATCCATCCATTTTTTCAGATCATTTTAGGAGTTGGGTCCAAAATTGAAATATATCAAAAGCTCAAGTAGACCATACTAAAGGAAATAGTGGAAGTATTTATTTTCACCATTGAAGTGTTTCTAAGCCCCCAGTGATGTTTATTTTTCATCCAAACTATTCATAAGATCACAAAGACATGGATGAATGGAAAAACAAATATCATCTTGATATAAAACTTCTGTGGGCCTCCAAAAACTTTTCAATGGTTGAATTCAATTCACACTGTTTCAGGTGGTGTGGTCCACTTGATCTTTGGATATGATTAATTTTTGTTGTAAAACCCTAAAATTAGATGATAAAAGAGATGGATGGAGTTGATACAATGGACGAATGACAATGACGGTGGGCTCCACAGACTTCACTCATTACGCTTACCATACTGAGTTACTCAGCACGCAAGCTGCTTTCGTTTAACGTCTCCGTTATAGTTCTTATTAAATCTACTTTTTAAAATATATTTAAAAAATTGATGAAGTGGCACTTACAATGACGTTGACCAATGAAAACGTTGGAGTCAGGGAGTTCCTGCCTCTGGGACAAAGAAGATCTGCACTCATTATAAATGGGTTCGTATGGTAGGTGGATCTCCATCCTTTTTATTGAGTTCCGCTTGAATGTTTGATGTCTTTTTGTGCAAATAAAAAATAAATAAATTTGCATGATGAAAAAAAGAAGCTTGCTCGAGTATGGGATTGACTTATTATTGGGAATAAGTCCTATTTCGAGGTGTTGCGTGGCAGTGATGAATGGAGTGGATGTCACACGAAAATCACAATGAGCTTATAATGCTCCGATGTTGCACGTTATATTGGTTCCAGAATGTAACAAGTTGCAATTGGTTACAGTCGGACCAAAATAGTCTATTTCATGTACCCGAGCTCTGTGGTGCTCACCATGTTATATGTGTAAATCCAATCCGTCCATCAGGTGAGATTCCTTACCTAAATCATGATTACAAAATAGCATCCTCCACTACAAAAAAACATTTATTAGGGGCGTTTTTATCATAGGCGGCCACCGCAAACCGCCACTGTAGATTGATATCAGGGGCGTTTTACATGGCCGCCAGTGTACAAAACGCACCACCGCCGCTGATTTTAAATGAAAAAAAAATTCCAAAAGTCAAATCCAAAACGCGCGCCCCCCCAAATCCATCGTGCCTTGTCCCCCCACCTATTTTCTCCCAAATCCCAAATCCCGACCGAAACTCTCTCTCTCTCTCTCTCTCTCTCTCTCTAACGTCTCTCGATCTCCATTTTTCACTCCGGCCTCTCTTGATCTGGCTTCCATTTCCGTTGGTGGTTGAAGACGTTGATCTCTCGGCCGTTGCCGTCCTTCTCGCCGGAACACGCTAGAGTCTGAGAAGGCCCGCAAGAGGAAGTGCGCTGATCCCTTGGCTGTTCCCTCCTCGTCGTAACACGCCCCTCTCTCTCTGTATCGCCCTCATCTTCCTAATTCTTTCTCTACTCATCATCATTTTCAAAAGTTATGTTCACCAAAATCTCTATTTATATTGTTCATTATAATGTATTTTCTCATAACTTTGCTTACTAAGCTGACACTATCAATGCCGATTCGAAGGCAGATCCTGTCCGGAAGCAGCTAAAGGCAAAAGATGATATCAAGCTTTCTGAAAAGTGAGCCTTTCTTCTATCCTAAAACAGATTTTTTTGGGGGTTTCTCCAATTTTAACAACTTCATTGGCTGAAAAGATAAATATGATTAGGGTTCTTTGCATGATTTGGGCATCCTTTAATTTAGTGGAAATTGTAGATTTTTTCTTGATTGGATGATTCATACTGTTCTTAGAATGGAATCGGTACAGGTATGGTCCATGGTTCGGTTACCCACGCCGTTGATCTAGTTGGTTCCACCGTAGATTGTAGATGTCTCAAAAATCTTTGCTAGAGGGAAAGTCTTAACACATCCCCCATCTATTCATATTGAATGGGAAAGGGGCATGGGATTGGATGGCCTGGATCTTCCCATCTGGCAGGTCGTTGGGCTCATCTCTCTGTAGCAGTCAGGGCATACTGGATAAATGGTCCGGATCAATGGATTGATTGCATAAATCGTATAAGTGTCATCTCTTGAATTTTTCTTCTTGTTTTGATGGTATGATTTTCATTTGCCCATGTCAGTTAGTTCTCAAGTGCTCATGGATATGTTCATTTAGCTAACGTTGTGTACATGATGTTTGAAACACTCTTGATTTGTGCATTGTCTTTAACTTACCTGCCTGATCCTTACTCCTACATTGGTTCTGATTTTGTAGCATTGATTCTGATTGGAAGTTTGTTACTGGATTTTGCTTTTTTTTCTTGGTATTGTCTATTCTATGGTAAAACAAGAAGCAGACATATCTTGCTTTACCATACAGATTGTCTGGCGCTTCATAGGGTGCTTTGGTATTTCTTGTCATTCTTGCTATGCCTGTTCTATTATTTTGTGATTACAAAAGTGCCATCTAGATAGCTAAAAATCTGAAGTCCAATGAGTGTCCCAAACATAATTGGACAGCCATGGATGATTATAATATTTCACAAATGATACTTTGCTATACGAATGTGGACTCTGCTACATGAAAAGGAAAACACCTCTAGCTGTTTGCGTTATGAATATATTGCTCAGCGTCCGACATGAAACATACTACTGAAATGCTTGCCAAAATACAGGCCTATAAGAGAGTTGACTCATTACACGGAACTACACATTACAATGTAAAAAAACAAAAAAAAAATAAAAATAATCCTAGCCCACTCGACAAAACTGTAACCTTCATGATGAATACGGTATAACATCCTGGTCCCACAAAATGAGGAATACAATTATACAAATGAAACTGAAATAGAAATAGGAATTAGAAATTTCCCAGTGCTCGACATTACTAGGGAAGTCAATTGCACTTCATGGAAATTTTGGTTTACTTTATGGTAATCATCCATTTTTATTTTCTGAAAATTCCTCCAATGGAATGGTTAGGATTGCCAACTCTGTGATTTTTGGCATATGGTTCTTCCAAAGTATAGTGTACATGATTATTGTTTTGAAGCTCGTACACGTTTGCCATATGTACTAAGAGCCGGTCACTGATATATCAAGTGAAAGGAAGTGACAAAAACCATAGTCTATGCAGATCTTTTTTTGTCTCTTATGCATTCATGCAAATTTGATTAATTTACAGTTTATAGATAATCCAACAGTTCCTTCCATGTTAAGTGAAAGGAAGTGACAAACCATAGACTATGCAAATTTTCTTTTCTTCACTTGTGTATTCATCCAAATTTGGTTTGACTTCTAAAGTTTATAGCTAATCTGCACCATTGGACGTTGAGTGCTTTATGCTAGTTCCCTATGAGTTATGCTCAATCGTTGTTATTAGGTTTCTTGATTAAAATCAAGGAGTTTTATTTCCCTATGAATGTAAGTACATGTGTAGCTATAATCTTGGGCCTTGGATTAAATGTTGTGTTTTGTCTTTTGAACAGGTTTCATTTGATTTGACAGAGTATTTGGAACAGCATCCAGAAGCATCCAACTGGGAGATTGGGATCTCTAGTTTTAGAAAAAATGGCTTGTTTCAAGATTACCATGGACTCAAAACTTTCAGACAGGTGTTTTTTTTTTAATATGTTCCACACTTTGAATTTATTTCTATAAAAGCACCCATCTCTGATGTCCATTTTTTCTTTTGATGTTCATTCTTTTTAAATAAGCCACAGTTGTTTGTACAATTCAGGAGCTGACTCTCATATGAATAGTTCAGTGCATTCCCAACCAACATCAAGGAGCTCAATGCTCATAAGCAATCCCACGGGGAACGTATTTTCGTGTTGCATCTAGCAATAGCTTACGAAGCTCTTGCCTCTGGTGTTGGTTGTTGTTGGTGGGATAGCAACCTTTTCAGGGAGATATTCCAAGAAACATTAAAATCTGAAAATCTCCTGAGAAATTTCTGAGAATGATATTTGTCACTATAGAAATAAGAGGATACTGGTTCCTAGGCCATAGCTATTCAGTCTTACTTAGTTCATAATACCAGATTCTTAGCTGTCCATGCAATGGCTGTTGTATAATTGGACTGCTTCTATTCGGTTTGGATGAGTACAATATATGAGTGAACCTTCTCATTGTATGTACATTTTTTTACCTTTTCCAGTGCTTCAAAGGCATGAGAGTTCAGACTTCTCCTTTACTCTTCGCAGAGTCGCTTCACTTTGTTTGCTCTGATTTTCCGCCTTTTCATAGACCTTTATTCTTTGTTGGCCTTTTACTGGACCTATTAATTTCTTCTTCTTCATGAAGAAATATTTAAGAAATCTCAAAATTCTGCAATCCTCATCGATTTTAAGTTGTTTGTCTGTTCCCATGGAATCTCTATTGCAAACCTTATCACATGCTTTTGCGTTATCTTTCTTCCCTTCAATTTTCCTACATTTAGTTTGTTTTTCAGGATAACTGTCCTTCGCTGGTGTTATAATGTGAACTGATCTGAGCTCATTATCCTCTGAAAGCCAAATTTCTTTCCTGTTGGTTTCTCATATTTCCATCGAATTCCATCTGTAATATTTTGTTTTTGTCTGTTATTCTGTCATATTTCTGTTTAAGTCAACGATGGGCCGGTCATGATTATCTGTTTTTATGTCAGTTATCTTCTGCCACACAACTTTTTTTTAAAATTTTTTTTGTCCCATGAATTTTTAAAGCAATGTTCCTTGGCTTGATTCCTGCCTGCTCATGTCTCCCATAACAGTTTCTGTTATTTGCTCTTGTCCTTGTCACTACCGCTGCTTGTTCTATGCATATATGGCTAGTTATATACCATAACCTTTCATCAAATTCAAATAATGCTGAAGACCTTAAATGATTGAATGCAGGCAAGAAGATGCTCAGTTTTGTGTCCACTCCGACGTCAGTCAGATCTGACAAGAACGAAGCCAGTCAGATCCCTTCGATTAGATCTCTAAGTTGAAGGAGGCATTTGGCATGTTTGACAAGAACGAAGCCAGTCAGATCCCTTCGATCTTCACTTTTTCCCCCTTTTCTGCTGGAAATCTGTTGATTTTATGATTTTTTATAGCATTTTTATGGTTGAGGATTTTTATTTTTATTTTTTCCTTTTTTAATTCAATTTGATGTTGATTTCATCAGATCTGATGGTTTAGTTCTGAAATTCTTGGTTCTTATTTATGAAGAAGGCAAGGTAGTAACTACCAACTATGTTCTTATTTATGAAGACAATGAAGGAGATCGAATGCTTGTCGGCAATGTGCCATGGGAGTATGTCTATTACATTTGATTTTGCATTTCTGTTATGATGCCGTGTGTTTTCCTCTGCATCTCGATCATATTTAAAATAAAAATGCAACTCATTCATACATGTGTGACAGTGTGAGTCAGGATGATCATCAAATGACTGAAATTCTAACTCTCCATTCCTGCAGGATGTTTGTCAACATCGTGAAAAGGTTGTATATCATCAGTGGCTCTAGGGTACCATTTCCTGATTTCCCTTTTATTAAAGCTTGCTGCAAGTGAAGTTAAATTAGCAAATCTTGAGAAAATTATATTTTAGTTGTTTGTTCGTTTTTAGTTGGAAATCTATGTGTGGACTGATCAGATTTTAAGCTTAAAAAAAGAATATAATCTGCCCATTCTAAAGGTTGGAAAAATCTATTAAGATCCTGCAATGCTTTGGACTGAATATTGATTCTGGATCAAGCTCCTAGATTTAATCTCCATTACTTGTGTATGCATGTAAATGTAAAAGGATACTTCTCCTATTTGTTGATAAAAATTCTGAACATGTCATGGTGAGACATTTCTATGCATCATAACAGCTAAAACCTGAATTTGGGGACTGCCAAATGGACTCCATTTTTGCTTGCTTTGTTGTCCCAATAAATCTTTGTGGTGGGCTGAGTTTCATGGGTGCACTCCTGCTGAATTTTAGGGCAACTTGTATGGAATGGCAGTCCTAATAAAAAACATGACTAATCTAGAACACTTGGTGTATATGGTATATGATCCCGTGATTATCCAAATAAAGTGCCACTTAGCTGAATTTTAGGGCAACATTTATGGAATGGCAGTCCTAATAAAAAACACTTAGCTGAATTTCATGGGTTTTGTCACTTATTATCCAAATAAAGTGTTATTTCTGATCCCGTGAAATTCCCGCCTGAATTCATCTTTTGTTGCAAACTTCTCTAGAAAGTAGAAATCAACTATTGTTTCTAGCTTTCGATGCATTGATTATCTTAAAAAATCTGTTCTTTATTATTATTATTTTTTATATGGGATATGATTGTAGGATGTGCTAGGCCTGACCTGATTTTTGGTTCGTGGGTAATTTGCTGGGATCTACCTGGTGAACAGCCTGGATCCCGCTTGTAGGTTTGGAAAAGGGGAGCTACCTGTTGTTGGAGCCTGCGTTGAATTATAGTCAGTGCTCTTGCCATTATATAAACTGGAATAAGAATTCCAACAGTCCTCAACAATAGCAGCTGTTTGTCAGAGAAAAAAGAGAGGATCAAAACATTATAATTCAAGGATGAACGCTAACATCGGATGTTATCTGCACTTCCATCTGGTGGGTCCCATCACTAACATGCCCTGGCCCAAAAATCAGGCCAGTCAGCTCATCAGGTGGGCCACACATGCAAATTTAATGTGGATTGTTGCTTAACAATGCAGACCCAAATCCATTTCCTAATGCGTTAACAATGCAAAAACAGGTCAGCCCATATCTTTATGGAGACAACAACACAAGGCTCTTCACTTATTGGACTAAGTTTATACATCTTTCATTTTTCAAAAATCTTTTGGGTCCCAACAACACAAGGCATTGGATTGTTTAAATTGTAACTATTTGAAGAGGGCTTAGTTGCACGATTCTTCTGAGTTCTAACCAGGTGCTCTTCCCACTTTGAGTCACGCTTCAAATTCCTGCTCCTGCTCCCACTTCCTAGATGCTGATACTTGATAACATTTTGAAGTAGACACTTCCTGACTCCCACACCTAAGTCTGTTGTTGCTTTGCTTCATGCACTGTGCAACTATTCAAGAGAATGTTGGAATTTTTTTAAAACCTATAAAAAAGAATTCTAGGATTGTCTTTTTAGTGGAAATTTGTTGTTTGCTATGCATCATGTTGTGAATTTTGAACAAGTGTTGATGAGAGACTTCTGCTCAGTTTATAAACGTTTGCATGGTTCTTTTGCAAATAAAATGTTATTTCAAAAGATTGAAGTCTCATGAAAGCTTAATGTGTTGTTCGTTGGATTTAATGCTAACTCATGATTTTTGCAGGTTGGATTGGCTAAAATTCTAGATTTATATTATGAAGATCTATACACCCTCCCTAACAAACAGCTCTCATCTGGGTTGGTTTCAGAAATTTCAAAATTATCAAAGAGTAAGGTATTGAAGTTCCCTTCTTCTTCTTCTTCTTCGTAAGGTCTATGCATTGAGTGATGAGTGGAACCTGTATAATGACATTGAAAAAATATGCATTGTTAACATCAGCATCTAATCTTTAGATAGCTGTTTTATTTTGTGGCAAAGGAGCTCTTCATCGTTGCGAATGCTATCTATTACATTTGCTGGTGGATGTTTTCTGGTAGCCATTGGTATTCTTGCTCAACTTTGTAAGCCTCACCTCTTCAAGGCTAGAAAATCTCCAGCCTTGAGTTTCTTTTCTCTAAGCCTATATATTCCTAAGAAGACTACCTGTTTCTAACATTTTGACGCACCTGATGAGCTGACCAGCCTGCTTTCAGGCTAGAGCAACTGTGCAATTGGATCCACCTCATGATAGCTTGTTCTTGCACCCGATGTCAACATTACGGAGTTCATAAGCTTGGGGTATTTCATCTATTTTCCTGTTATTTCTGTGGTGGGATGAGGCTAGGATGATGATGATGGTGATGTAAATAAATAGAGGAAAAGAAATTCAAACAAAGATTAGTGACTGACCGGGGAGTATTGGTGTGAAAATGGAAAATCTCCAACTGTCCTATTTTGGCAAACAAATGTCTGTGAATCAGAGATTAGGATTGTTCAACCAATCTAATCTTGGGATTGTGACTTGGCAGTAGTGAACTACACAATATACTTGTTTTGGTTAAGTTAAGCTTGTTTGGTTTTTGCAGGGCGTAATTGAAGTGCATAGAAGGATTTTTTATTTTTTATTTTTCATTCATCAATTGCTTGAAGGTGGTGTAAAATATTCATTTCTTTGGTGAATGATTTTATGCAGGTCTACCTTTCAGGAACAACCCACTCCCAGTTTTTTGTATCTTTGATTTTAACTTGTCAATGTCATTGTCAATTTAATACAAAATCCATGTTCACCTGCAGTGTTGATGAGCAGGTAGCCAAGGACATATAACTGCTAGATTCCATTGCTGAGAAGCAACCCCAAATCTTCTATGAAAAATGCAAGTATTATTGAAGTGAAGAATTTGATTTTTTTAACTGAAGTTTGAAGACGAGATCATAATGCTGGTTGATTTACTTGATGCCTCTGCCTTTTGGATGGATTGAAGATTTTTGGGGTCCTAATGCATTTGGTTTATTTTGACTTTTATTACTGAATATTTATTGGATGTTGCAGGTTATTAGCACATGGGATGACCAAAAATGAGTGATGCTCCATTGGTTAGACCTGGAAAATTTATTATAACTAACCTTTTCAAGTAATTGGATGATTCATATGATCCAGTAACATTTGTTGTTTCATGTCTACTTGTTGAGGCTAAGGCTTTTAAGATTAAATGGTTATAGCTTGATTGGGAAGTAATGGGATTTTGGTTGTTAAGCTATTAGTGGCTCTTACTTTTTTGGTTGGAGAGCATTCTGATTACAGTATATCTGCATCCAACATGACTGTTCATTTTCTGATACATATGTATCCCACCTTATATTTGACCACTTTGGTCTTTTTCCTTTTTTCTTTGGGTGAAATTGGGCAAGTTTGAGTTGAAGCTTATTGAGTTTGGAGTGTGTGGGAGAAATGTTGAACAAGGCTACTGTGTTGAAATGCATTGAAACAATTGAAAATGTTGCTGAGTTCTCCTGTTTAATCACCGTCAACTGCAGATTGAATTCATCTCATCCATTCGTCTTGTTTGTTTGCGGGATACATAGTTTTGCTAATTATGTGGACTTAACAATTTTAAGTAAATGGGTTGGGCTTGGATTGAGCCCTAGTCAACTTGTCCTACCCCTATAAATTATCAATGGGTTGAGTTGCAAGGTTTGTCAGTTCATGAGTTGACTGTTTCTCCTCTTGTTGGTGAACTTGTGCTGTCTGAAAATATTATCTTTCTGAAACAGAACATTATTTACTTCAATCTTGCATCTAACTTCAAAATTTCTATCTCCTTTTCTTGTTACTATCAGAATTTTCTATTCATACTTATCAAAGGAAAATAAAAAACATTTTTTCAGAGATGATGAAGCTTCTAATGTTGCATACCATTCCTAAATGGCACATGACGCATGCCAGATCCTAAAACCTTCTATAATTGGCACTCAAGAGCCACCATTTCATAATACCACTTTTTATACATACATCATGTTGGAAATGCATGCAATCTTGACTTGGAATAGACATTACTTGGTGTCACCTTGAGTCACTCTATGATCATTCCACCAATCCAAACAGCTATGTAATTCAATCACCACCCTATATGGCCTTATGGAAGCAACAAGCACACGACATTTCTTTGTAAAAGAATTTAGAAACAAACCTGAAAACTAACCCTGAGTTTGGAAGTTATCAGAAAACCTGAAAACCTGAAAACTAACCCTGAGGTAGGCTTATTTTCACTCCAAGCTTCTTTTCTGTCATTTCTTCATTTTTCTGTAGCTAGTTATCAGAAGGCATTTTCTATATGCAATGGTTTTTCTTTTTTTTGAGTTTGGAACTGTGTTCTTGCTTCACTTATGTAGGAAGAAGAGGCTCTCATTTCAGCTCATAAAAAAAAAATCCAGATAGAAGAGACTTGCTTCAATTGCTTTTGTACTTAAGCTAGTTTTGTAATATTAAGTGCCGGATATTAGCAACACCAATTTGTATATTCTTTTTGAAATATTGACTTGCAGAACAAAACAATGCGAATGATGTATGTCATAATTTATAAGGCCTTGGAAGAGGTTGGGCTCGAGAAAACATATGTGCTGCAAGATTATTTGAATTTTTTCTGCCTTGGCAATCATGAGGCTGAAGATGGAACTGATGCTTCTTGGGTTAGTTTTATCTGTAAAATAATCCTTCTAGTGGTGATCTATTGGATAGGCTGGTGTTTCCACTTGCATTCATAGTTAGAACTATGGGCTATAAGGAATGGCCTGGTGGTGGTCTATTGGATAGGCTGTCAAGAGACCAGGCTTCATATTGCCAAATCCCAGTAAAAAGTCCTCAAAGCTAGCTAGCCCAAGCTTTGAAGACTATAGAGTTGTACTATTCTATTTCCGAAAGTAGAAAAAAAAGCTGTCTACCAAACAGAGTGAGTATAAATATCAATTGCTGATTTTTTTTTAGTGTGATATTTTTACATATTCATATGGAAAAGATTACGAAAACAATGCATGAACCAAGGTCAGGCATAACATGTTATTAAAATTATAGTATTTTAATACATTGTACAGGAAGTATCACATAAGAATTCTCATAGATACATAATCCAGTTCGGTCCAGATTTGAGCATGGGCAGGGGTGTAACAACACCTGGTGCATTTATTAACCGGGCTAAAAAACTTACCCAAACCCATGCCCATGCCCATTTAGCCACACTCTGGGTGCAGGAACCTGTAGGGCCTAGCCAGCTCATTTACATCCATACTGAAATGTCATTCTTATCCATTTGCGCATTGGATTATGCAATATATGCTGATTTTTATGAAACAACAGGTCTGCATTCAATTTATTTTAGAAAGACCCATGTGATGCTTTGTGGAAGTTGCAACTCTTCTAGTATCGCCCATTGCTATAATGACAGGTCTGCTGATTTCTTCCTTCTCCTGTCATTTCAAAATACAAAGGCACCCACTAGTGTTATAATATTGCCAACCCACCTCCATTATTTGAAATTCACCAAATTCTCTCGATGTGTTGAAAACTTTGTTGAATGCTCCTTATGTTGAAACTAAGTGAGACATTAGAAGTTTGAAGTAGCTCCAGATGAATTGAATTACAAGGTTCCAATGCATCAGGTTGTGTGAATCTTTTCTTTTCCTTCTCTTTCTTTTTCTCTTTTTTTCCCTATTTCTTTTTAGTTCTAGGCATCACACAAAGCTGGATACTCCAACTGGTTAGAAGTATACTGGATATTAGATGCATCATAAACCTATTGTTTTGAAAATGCAGGCTGAAACTGACAGGGAAGCAGGCGGAAACAATGAATCATCAGTGAAGTTTAAGTCCAGCTAGTCCTTTAGCCATTGTCTATTTATAGAGACCTAGAAGCGTTAGCGTAAGAACAGATACAAAGCAATAATTTATTTATTTGTACGGGGTTTTGACAAATCTCTTGATGTGGATCAGGTGAAGTTCTATAAATCCTTTACCTTCATGAGGATAAGGTGGGGAGCACTTACAATACTTTTCAGGTTGTTTTTGCGTGAAATATTTATGACTGAAAATTTAATTTTAGATAGTGTAACTCAGATTATGAGTGTACATACTGTTTTATTACCTGACCTCTATGCAGGGTGGTGTTAACAAAGGTCCTCTATATGGCATGAGTTCTGGTTCTTGGGGTGCATTTGAGAAGTCTTGCCTCGGGCGTTGTTGAAGTCCGTTGATTTTTATTTTTATTTTTTTTCCTTCTGCTTTTCCTTGTGTCGCAATCTGTAAATTTTTTGTCCATTATGTAACCTTTCATTCTCAGGCGTTCTGTAAATGATGTTAGTTGTAAATGATTTACAGGTTGTGTTTGAATGCTAATTTAAGCCTGTAAAGGTCTTTTGATTTGGAAGATTCAATCTAGCAGAATTTTTAATTGTTTCTATTATTTTTTTCTTTTACACTAAATGATTTACTGGTGTTTTAATTTCTTATTAGCATTTGTTACAATTTTTTACCTGCGTACATATCTTTTATTGGCCTTTTTAAAGTTCTACCGGCGTTTTGTACATTTTCCGCGCTCCATATTTTTCTGTCGGCGCTTTTACAGTTTCTAGCGGCGCTTTAACAGTTTCTAGCGGCGCTTTAACAGTTTTTACTGGCAGTCAGCAAGTCGCCGGTAAATGATAATAAGCGCCGGTATTTTTAGCGGCGGCCGCCAAAAACGCCGCTAAAAATAGACAAACGCCGCTAAATAATACAGCGACGCTGCGGCAGCTGCCCGACCGCCGCTAATTCTTATACCTGCGTTTTTTGGACTTTTAGGGGCGGTTTTGGCCGCTGGTAATGCCTATTTTTCTTGTAGTGCTCCCTCCCTACACCAATGAGAACAATATAAAATTCGCCATAAAATTTCTCGAATCCCCACAATGTGATCACCTACTTGAATTTTAGATCAAGATAAATTTTATACATTCATTTCATCCCAATGAGTTCCACTTGATTAACAAGTTTGGTGGAAGATACACATCATGGTGGACCCACAACCATAAACCTATAGTTAACATCCCATCGCTAATTTTCCTTGTGATGTAGCGAACTTGAGTTATGAATTTTGCTGATGTTTTAAATCTATGAGCCACCTATTTGCCGGAATGCAATTCATGTATACAAATATGGTGGCTCCAAAGAGCTTGGGTGTTTCACTCAAGTTGTACCTGTTAATGTCATATGGAAAACCAGTGTGAGCCTAATCCATTGGTCATGTGAATGTGATAAAGATGATCTCAACCATAGATCATGACGATCAAGTATCATTGGTGTACAAAACATTTACATAATTATAATTAAACAAAGTAATGATTTTTTTGGATGTCCTTAAGAAAGCTTGAACACAATAGTTAATGACCAATGGAGTTGTAATTCATGGATCTCACTACCCTATTGTACCATGACCATCATCATGAGGTGAATAGTCATCCTATGGTAGGGAATTGACTTGAGTTAAGATAGAATGTCCCTACTATAGGGAGTTGACTTAGTATCAATAATACCTTTTGACCTACCCCCACATGAGAGTTTGAGTGTGTTATTGGACGTATCATCTTATTGCACCTTTGAGTACTTACATTGGTGGATCAAGATTAAGTCACTAATCTAGAAGTCCATTAGCCTAACTTTGATTAGACCTAATGTTACATGATAAGTTGATTAACCCTTAAACTTGAGGATGTGCAAGGGTCACGATTCTAATTAAATGACTTTGGCTCTCTTTACGAGACTACTACATGGCTATTAAAATTGGGTGTTGCCGGATACATCCACTAGGATCCATGGATCCTTGCATGGGCCAACATTTACTTAGGGATATGTTTTTTGTTTTCCAAGACTTATTAAATGAGTGACTCATTAAGTAGTTTCTTAGTTGGACCTAACACTTTGAATGGTTTTAATATACTTTATGAAGATTTTCAATTGTTGAAGTTTTATTTTAATAATTATTTTTTTTTTTATTGCACTTGATGAGATGATTTAATAGATAAGATCTTAAGATCCACTATTTGATCAATGTGGGATATTGATGTTTGGTGGATGCCCATAACGGTAGAAGGATTAGATTATATGCACATAAATGGTTAAGAAGTCATACGTCTCCATTTGTGCGAAGGCAAAAATGACAACTTATAGGGTTTGAGAGTACCACAATTAGTGCACGTCTTAGAGTGGTGTGTGAGAGGGAGAAAGAGGGAGAGAATGCCCTTTCCTCTTCCTCTTTTCCTCTCCTTCCACACATGTGTGGGTCAACCTTGTGGACATGTGACGTATCATCTTGGCCCTATCCTTAGGCACTGATGTGGACATGTGATGCATCATCTTAGCCCCCATGTCTAAACCCACTGTGGGTTAGTTGACCTCGGATGGCCCACTACATAAGGATTGATACGTCGTGCGTTTCATGACGATACCAGGATCAAAAGTTATGGATGATTTACAATATCTACAAGAAAATGGAGATTAGTTGACGCATGGGCCTACCCTTTACCCACAGCCAATTTTAACGGCCGACCCCCCCCCCCCCCCCCCCCCCCCCCCCCCAAAAAAAAAAAAAAAAACCCTATCTTCAATTTTCACTCCGGCCCCCTCCGCCCCTGACTCTCTCTCTCTCTCTCTCTCTCTCTCTCTCTCTCTCTCTCTGCCTCTCCCTCTCTCTCTCTCTGCCTTCCCTCTCTCTCTCTCTCTCAAAACCCTAGCGCTCTCTCTCCATCTCCTCTGCTCTCTGCTGCAGTTCAACCTTCTGCTGCTCCATGGATTCACCAAAACCCTAGAAGCGCCATCTCCTCCCATTGGCTCATCTTCTCAAATCCCAAGCCCGGCCATGGAAACCTCTGGATCTTCGTTGTGGCTGTCGTCATCATCCTTGCCATATTCTTCTATCTTTCGATCGTCACAAGAGGCTCCGAAAAGAAAGGGTATGGGATCGTGATTGATGCCAGAAGCACCAGGATGCAAATCCAATTTGAGTTCTCGATGAGAAGAGGATTGCCCATTCTGAAGTTTCGGTATGGGGGATCCGCGACAATGAAGGTGAATCCCGATCTGTCGGACTTTGTTGCGGATCCCAGCAGCGCCTGTTTATATGCTATGTAGATTCAAAATTATTATCTGTAGTTTATCTTGCGTTTGGAATTTTGTTTCTGTACTTGATTATTTCATTGCTTCATGTATGTTTAACAAGTTAATAATTTCAGCAGTTAAATAACTGATTAGAGTTTTTTGTCCATTCAAAACATTGGAACTGATGGTTCTTTCATTTTCAGCCAACTGAGAGGATCACTATTCTGTCTACCTACTATTACGGTGAGGATCAAACCACCCAGGATCCCATAAGTTTATGATGTGCTCCATATTTCTTTTTCTTTTCATTTATTTCTATGAATAATGTGACGCAATTCACCATATCTTCCTGCCAATGCTGTTTTGGGATTTGAGTGTATTCCAAATCCCTATTTTGCAAGCTTTTTGAAATGCAATTTTGAGGTGAAGACTCTTTTTTTGCAATGTGCTTTGTTCCAATCCCTCTGTCCAGTCCTGGACTGCCATTGCTGCCTGCTGCAACTTGTTTCTGCAAGTGTCAAATGTGTTTTTGATTTTGGCAGCATTAGCCCAACGATGTCATTAGAGCATTTAAGTGTTATTTTCTATTTATGTGGTAGAACTGATTGTGCCAAAAGCTTGCTAGATTGTGATTGTCATTAACTTTAATTTGGTTGTCCTTAATTGTGTGATGCTGGTAGTTGATTTATTTAGGTTGTTCATTAGAAAGATGCAGAAGTGCTGAAAGATGCAAAGGCCTTGGTTGACGGAAATTTGGTATACATCTTCAACCAATTGCAGGCTGGTACATTAATGCTTGCTAAATGATTCAATACATTTTTCCTTCTCAAATTATTTTCAGAATGTAATTTTGAATACAACATATATCTTTTACATTAGAGGGATTCTCATCTCGTTGGATATTCAGGTCCATTTTCATAAACATGGATGTCACATTTACTTCACATGGGTTCATTTGTAAGACATATTTACATAAAAATATTCATTTCAAGCTTGGATGCCCTACTTTTGATAACAAAGGTTTTGTTTTATGCATTGATCTTCTTATGTCTTCTACTACAGTTATTCTATGATTTCTTCTTTTACACCTTATTTCATGATTAAATTTTCAGGTTTCAAAGTTTAAAGATCCTCGTGATGCATGTGCTGCAATTGTTGCTGAATCATATCGTCTTTTCTTCCATGATCCTGTTTACGAGTCTCATTGTTCCTATTTGGCTAGTCATGCATTTTATTTTAAGTAACTATTTTCAATTCCATGCCAGACAAGTGGGTCTCACATTTCAACAATCTATTTATTGGGTTGTTGAGTCTCACTGTGGATGGGGAATGGCCAAAAAATCTCTCACATTGGATCTTTTTCAGTTGACTATGGACCATTGTTCAATTTCTCTTCTTAACTGCTTCTATAGGCTACAAATTGGCAGATTAAGATTGCCCTATCAGTGGGATTTTTAAGGCATAGTCCAATTGCTGATGGGTAAAATTGATCAATGGTATGGATTCTGATCCACACTACCCACTTGTCTGAGTTGAAAGCCTGTGTATACCATGCAAAGATGCAGGCCACATATCCTGTAATTCCTCAATTATGGCAGTTAGCTTAATTGATATTAAATTTGGATATGCAGGGACTGGGATGCAGGAAGATTCTTCAAATGTCTATTCATTCATGGTTTTATAAAAGAAATATTTGTCTAAGATGTATTAGTACTTCAAATGGATCATATTGTTTGGCACTATAACTTTATATACAGTGCATGTTTCAGCTTGTCAAGTGCATATATCAATCAGTTCAAACCAAATATGGTTATAATTTATTTGGTCTTTTCTTGCAGAACCTAGTGGAGGAAAGCATTTGGCCAATGCTAGCTACAGAAAGTTTGAAGGCTCTAGGTGGACTTGGCCTGCTTTCCCTTGGAGGAAAGTACCTACTCAGGCGTATCTTTGAAGTTGGTATCATATTCCTAATAATAACTCAATCTCGGTGTCTGGTTGGCATTTTTGAGTTTGGAACTGTATTCTTGCTTCACTTGTGTAGGAGGAAGAGGTTCTCATTTCAGCTCATAGAAAAGAAATTGAAAAGACGATGGAGATTGTGCGTGAAGTAAGTTTGTCCTACATTGGCTCTCTGCTACCTTTTTAGTTCAAAATCACCATATGTCTCTCAATTACTAATGATGCATGACCTGTGGATTCTAACATATATTATTGATTGCGATTGATTTTCCTTCCATCCTCATTGCTTGCGGAATGATTGCTTTCCAACTGATCTACTTTTGTGGCTAGAATGCTTTTATGATTTCCATGAGCAATGCTCCTCACGAAAGTGTCATTTTTACTAACTATACTGTTTTGCTGACTGCATTAGTATACAAACTATATTTGATCGTGGTGTTTCTCTTATCTAGAATTTGTCAAATTGTCGGGTGTCAAGGTCAACTTTGTTAAGAAGCCATGAGTGCTTGTTTCATATAGACATAATATTCAAAAGTTTCCAACTTCTGCAGCAGATCGGATGTGCTCTGCTGCAAGTAAGATAAGGATGGCAAGTGATGTTCTTATATCACTTACTATTTGGGAAGAAAAAGGAGGAAAATGGGAACCCTGCCTCATTCATCGTCCCCCCACCCACAACCATCCAACCAACCAGAAAAAAAAAAGAAAAAAAAGAAAAAGAAAAAGAAAAAGGCTAACTATTAATAATTGGCTAAATCATACACTCGTGTGCTTATAGCAAGAAGAAAAAGGCATTAAATATGGTCTTTGGTCTTCATCTCACATAATATTATCATTTCTTCACTTACCGTAGATGCCCACTTCAAATTCCTTGGAGATAGGTGCACTTAGTGTCCAAGTCAAACATGTTGTTTTCAAATGCTTTCCTTGCAAGTTGCAACCCATTGCCATTTTGTTGATTGTTCCAGTGCTTTCTCATATGGCTTTTGGATGTCACCTAATCTCTATTTGTTTTTTGTCATTGTTGTAGAGAATTTTCGAGCACTTTGCACAGGGAAGCCAACACTGTCTGTCATTTTAAGTGTTAGGTTATTCCTTAAGTTTATGTTACACTGATGCAGATACTCAGATTTGGACTTCTTTTCTCATTACAAGAAGTTTGTACTCAAAGCATTGTTGATATTGAAAATAGTCAGTTGTAGTCAGGGTTCAAATTATCATTTGAACACCATACAATTTTTTTTGCAATACATTACCAATACCAGCACAATTCAATTTTATCATATTGCCCCATGGGTGTATCACAATGCATTCTTACAATACATTCTGCTATTTTGAGCCTTTGTTGCAATATGTGAACTGACGTTAACTGTAATACTGAGACTCTTAGTTGCACTATCTAAACATGTGCTGCTCCCACTTGAAATCAATAATTCTGGTATTTTGTTGATGTTTCAAAACATATTAAAAAAGTTTCCATTTACCTTCAAAACAAAGGCTGCGGAACGCAAGAAATAGCTACTTGGTTTTAAAATATACCCATTTATCTCCAAACCA
Organism: Magnolia kwangsiensis; assembly: GCA_037074715.1. Classification (NCBI taxonomy): domain Eukaryota; kingdom Viridiplantae; phylum Streptophyta; class Magnoliopsida; order Magnoliales; family Magnoliaceae; genus Magnolia; species Magnolia kwangsiensis. The sequence continues at coordinate 47,228,251 of CM073574.1, read as the reverse complement.
GCAGAAGTTACTAATCATCTAACAAGTGGTCTCCTATATAGCTATGGTTTACATTCAACATAAAATGGACAAAAGATATAAACAATTTCAGATTGGGTATCATCAAGCCAAAATCCCCTATATGGGCTCAGGCTGTTGTAGCTAAGTCAGGTTTTTTTTTTTTTTCCGTGTATATGATAAAGATCTTCTTTACTGGTCAATGTCCTTTTCATTTGCTTGCTTTCATTGGATAAATAGGTTCATTAAATATGGATGCTTTTGCCATTCTGGTCCTTTTTTTCATTGTTTTTTTTTTTTTTTCTTGTTATCTATAGTCTTATACCAGCATACTATTTTACTATGTTAAAGTGAATGTACTAGTATGCATTTTATCTTGAGATTAGACCGTTGGTTATTTGTTCCCATTGTCATTAAAATTTCATGTTCTTTTGTTTCAAATGGTGGAATAATTGACAGTGCAAGTGATGAGATTTGAGTTGAAAAGCAAGTGGAGAGATTTTATAAGACAGTGTAAGGACAGATTTTATAAGATTTGAGTTAATGCAGTTCTAAGTCTGATCCAGTTCTTATTTTCACTTGACAGAGACATTATCTTTTCTAACACCTAATTATCATCTGGATTGTTTTTTAATTATAGATTTATTTTTTACTATCTGAACTTGCTTCTTCTTCTTTTTTTGTCACCTGAACTTGAGCGGCGCAAAGTCAAGAGCAGAGGAAGCTCTATTCACCGTTTGAGCTCTGTAAGTGGCTTTTTGTTACCATTCTTTTTGGAAATTTGGCTGTTTTTTATTCTGATTTTCATTTGTTGCATTGTTTAGTGATGTGTTCATATTCATTTGTGTGGTGTTCTGTTCCAGACTGTGGATTGTAAGATTTGGATTTTCTCAAGTTTTGTAGAGCTTGACTTGGCAGTTGACCCAATTCGTTTTGACATAGTTCTAACTGAATTGTGGTTAAATGGTGTAATGGTTTGATTCTCTGATGGGGCAGTTTAGTTGAATTACATTCATTGTTGGTTTTTTTTTTCCTTCTTCTTTTCCATTTTAATTATCCTTTTGGATTTTCAGGATAGATGGGTCTGAAGATTTATTATTATTATATTTTTGGAGAAGAGAATATTCTTTTTAATATTGGATTTTCAATGGCCATCACAATTTTATAATTTCATTTTTCACTGTTCTTGAACTGGGACATGCGAAATAAGTGTTTGGGATGCCAAATCATGGGACCTTTTTTAAAATAAATAAATAAATTTCTAAATGTGATATGTTATATTATGGTTTGGTGCCCGTTTGAAGGTAATTTAGGTTACTGTCCATTGAAAATAGGTTTCAGCCACTATTTTTTTTAAACTTTGATTTGAGTTTGGTTCTTTTATGGGCTCAGTGAGGTCAACTGATTCTGCTCGAATTGGTAATTAAGGTCCACTCAAAATTCTATCAGTTTTTCTTCTTATAGAATCCATGGCTTGTTTTAAAGATGAGAGACCTTTGAAGGAATTCACATTGAATTTCAATTGCTGAGGTACAACAATTCTGTTGACATGTCTGATTTGCTAGGATAATTTTAGTTTCTAGTTGAATTAGCTTGATTGCCTCTGCTTGTGCCAATTCGTCCGTGGATTATTAGATTCAAATGGTTTTTCCTTTGGTTCAGTTTGTAGCAGTGGGATCTGTGATTTTTGGATCCAAACCAATGGTCTGTTGGAACCCACAGGCATCTTGCGTGGATGGGGCCTCTATAGTCTCCTATGACTGCAACCAATTTTCGGTCTTTTCTGTTGAATGTGGACCTTCAATGCATTTCTTCTTAACCAGCTATTTCTGGGACTCAAATCAAACGGTCAGATTGGTCTATTGAGGGATTATTTATTTATTTTTTGGGTTATGGCCCACCTTTGAAGGTGCCTAACTGACCATGGGCCCCACTTCTATGAAATGAAGACCTTGTTGCTACATCTTTTTTGGTAGTTGAGTTTATTTATCACCAATAGGATAAACATTTGTACATTGCTGATAAGAGAAACTTTACTAATGTGACTTTTTTCTCTAATGGATTTTGATTATATTTTCTTGCGTGTAGGATATTATTCAGGTGATGCCCCATGATGCACACCCAATGGCTGTGCTTGATTCTCATGCAATGCTGGTGCACATGTTTCTTCTACATTGGTATTTAGTAGGAAAACCATAAAGAAGAACATGTTTACTTGGTGTGCATCCGTATGTCAATAAATTGAGTTGGGAACTTGGGAGCATTTCAGTAATACATGGTTGTCAGCAACTAATTGTGGATCGAAGTCTTTGCCAGCTCCAAAGTTTGTGACCTTTTGTTGTGTGATGCTTATGTTTGTGCAGAACTATTTTGTTGCTGTTAGTTCATTATTATTTTAGTATAGGATTGGGTGGGGACTGTCTTTTATTTTTCCAGCATATATGACTGAAGTTCCAGGGCTGGGATATATGGTAGGGTCTACTGTGATGTTTATAAGAATTCCAATCCATTCATCCATTTTTAGATCTTATTTTAAGACATGTAACCAAAAATTAGGAGGATAAAAAACTCAACTGGGCCATACAAGATGAAACTGTGGAGAAAGAAATTCCTACAGTTGAAACCTTCCCAGGCCTCTAGATGTTTATATGCCATCCAAACTGTTTATAAGGTCATTTTTACTAGGATGAAGTGAAAACACCAAAATATTAGACCGATGCAAAACTCTTGTGACCATATAAATATTTCAACAGTGGACACTAAATCCCCATTGTTTCCTCTCATGTGGCCCATTTGAGTATTGTATATACATTAGTTTTGGTATGATGCCCTAAAATGATATCTAAAAATGGATGAACGGGTTGGATTTATCACAAAAGTCGCAGTGGGGCCATCCGGAATCCTTGCGCAGGATCTTACGGCAAAAGGCTTTGGCAGGAAATCCGCGTCCCCATTAGACATGTGAAATCGGACTGCGTACCGAGTCTTATCGTACTGAGTAAACTTTGTTGGGCCTACTATGAATTCCATTCTAAGAACAGTATGAATCATCCAATCAAGAAAAAAATCTACAATTTCCACTAAATTAAAGGATGCCCAAATCATGCAAAGAACCCTAATCATATATATCTTTTCAGCCAATGAAGTTGTTAAAATTAGAGAAACCCCCAAAAAAATCTATTTTAGGATGGAAGAAAGGCTCACTTTTTAGGAAGCTTGATATCATCTTTTGCCTTTGGCTGCTTCCGGACAGGATTTTCCTTTGAATCGGCATTGATAGTGTCAGCTTAGTAAGCAAAGTTATGAGAAAATACATTATAATGAACAATATAAATAGAGATTTTGGTGAACATAACTTTTGAAAATGATGATGAGTAGAGAAAGAATTAGGAAGATGGAGTCGATACAGAGAGAGGGGCGTGTTACGACGAGGAGGGAACAGCCGAGGGATCAGCGCACTTCCTCTTGCGGGTCTTCTTAGACTCTAGCGTGTTCTGGTGAGAAGGACAACAACGGCCGAGAGATCAACGTCTTCAACCACCAACGGAAATGGAAGCCAGATCAAGAGAGGCCGGAGTGGAAAATGGAGATCGAGAGACGTTGGAGAGAGAGAGAGAGAGAGAGAGAGAGAGTGTCGGTCGGGATTTGGGATTTGGGAGGAGAAGAGCAGAAAACGGTTTTGGGAGAAAATAGGTGGGAGAAGAGGCGCGATGGATTTGGTGGGGGGGGGGTGGGGGGGGGGGGGGGGGGGGGGGGTGGGCGCGTTTTGGATTTGACTTTTGGAATTTTTTTTCATTTAAAATCAGCGGCGGTGGTGCATTTTGAACACTGGCGGCCATGTAAAAATACCCTTCATTTCAATCTACAGTGGCGGTTTGCGGTGGCCGCCTGTGATAAAAACGCCCCTAATAAATGGTTTTTTTTTTTTTTGTTTGTAGTGGAGGATGCTATTTTGTATGCATGATTTAGGTAAGGGATCTCACCTGATGGACGGATTGGATTTACACGTATAACATGGTGAGCACCACAGAGCTCGGGCACATGAAATAGACTATTTTGGTCCAACTGCAACCAATTGCAACTTATTACATTCTGGAACCAATATAACGTGCAACATCGGAGCATTATAAGCTCATTTTGATTTTCGTGTGACATCCACTCCATTCATCGCTGCCGCGCAACACCTTAAAATAGGACTTATTCCCAATAATAAGTTGATCCCATACTCGAGCAAGCTTCTTTTTCTCATCATGCATTTTTTTTTTTTTTTACACAAAAAGACATCAAACATTCAGGCGGAACTCAATAAAAAGGATGGAGATCCACCTATCATATGAACCCATTTATAATGAGTGCGGATCCTCTTTGTCCTGGAGGCAGGAACTCCCTGACTCCAGTGTTTTCATTGGTCAACGTCACTGTAAGTGCCACTTCATCAATTTTTTAAATATATTTTAAAAAGTAGATTTAATAAGAACTATAACGGAGACGTTAAACGGAAGCAGTTTGTGTGTTGAGTAACTCAGTATGGTAAGTGCAATGAGTAAAGTCTGTGGAGCCCACCATCATTGTCATTCGTGCATTCTATCAACTCCATCCATCTCTTTTATCATCTAATTTTAGGATTTTACAACGAAAATTAATCCTATCCAAAGATCAAGTGGACCACACCACTTGAAACAATGTGAATTGAATTCTACCATTGAAAAGTTTTTGGAGGCCCACAGAAATTTTATATCAAGATGATATTTGTTTTTTCCATTCATTCATGTCTTTGTGATCTTATGAATAGTTTGGATGAAAAATAAACATCATTGGGGCTTAAAAACACTTCATTGGTGAAAATCAATACTTCCACTATTTCCTTTGGTATGGTCTACTTGAGCTTTTGATATACTTTAGTTTTGGACTCAACTCCTAAAATGATCTAAAAAAATAGATGGATGGCATGGATAAACCACATGAATTCACAATAGGCCTAACAGAGTTTACTCAGTACGATAAGACTCGATACGCAGTCCGATTTCACGTGCATGTCTAACGGGAACGCGAATTTCCTGCCAAAGCCTTTTGCCGTAAGATCCCGCTCAAGGATTCCGGATGGGCCCACTGCGACGTTTGTGATAAATCCAACCCGTTCATCCTTTTTTAGATATCATTTTAGGGCATCATACCAAAACTAATGTATATACAAAACTCAAATGGGCCACATGAGAGGAAATAGTGGGGATTTAGTGTCCACCGTTGATATATTTATATAGTCACAAAAGTTTTGCATTGGTCTAATATTTTGATGTTTTTACTTCATCCTAGTAAAAATGACCTTATAAACAGTTTGGATGGCATATAAACATCTAGAGGCCTGGGAAGGTTTCAACTGTAGGAATTTCTTTCTCCACTGTTTCATCTTGTATGGCCTAGTTGAGTTTTTTATCATCCTAATTTTTGGTTACATATCGTAAAATAAGCTCTAAAAATGGATGAATGAATTGGAATTCTTATAAACATCACGGTAGACCCCACCATACATCCCAGCCTTAGAACTTCAGTCATATATGCTAGAAAAATAAAAGACAGTCCCCACCCAATCCTATCCTAAAATAATAATGAACTAACAATAACAAAATAGAAGTTCTGCACAAACATAAGCATCGCACAACAAAAAGTCTCAAACTTTGGAGCTGGCAAAGACTTCCATAATTAGTTGCTGACAACCATGTATTACTGAAATGCTCCCAAGTTCCCAACTCAATCTATTGACATACGGATGCACACCAAGTAAACATGTTCTTCTTTATAGTTTTCCTACTAAATACCAATGTAGAAGAAACATGTGCACCAGCATTGCATGCGAATCAAGCACACCCATTGGGTGTGCATCATGGGGCATCACCTGAATAATCTCCGACACGCAAGAAAATATAATCAAAATCCATTAGAGAAAAAAGTCACATAAGTAAAGTTTCTCTTATCAGCAATGTACAAATGTTTATCCTATTAGTGATAAATAAACTCAACTACCAAAAAAGATGTAGCAACAAGGTCTTCATTTCATAGAAGTGGGGCCCATGGTCAGTTAGGCACCTTCAAAGGTGGGCCATAACCCAAAAAATAAATAAATAATCCCTCAATAGACCAATCTGACCGTTTGATTTGAGTCCCAAAAGTAGCTGATTAAGAAGAAATGCATCGAAGGTCCACATTCAACAGAAAAGGCCGAAAATTGGTTGCAGTGATAGGAGACTTTTGAGGCCCCATCCACGCAAGATGCCTGTGGGCTCCAACAGACCATTGGTTTGGATTCTAAAAATCATAGACCCCACTGCTACAAACTGAACCAAAGGAAAAACCATTTGAATCTAATAATCCACGGACTAATTGGCACAAGCAGAGGCAATCAAGCTGATTCAACTAGAAACTAAAATGATCCTAGCAAATCAGACATGTCAACAGAATTATTGTACCTCAGCAATTGAAATTCAATGTGAATTCCTTAAAAGGTCTCTCATCTTTTAAAAGAGACATGGATTCTATAAGAAGAAAGACTGATAGAATTTTGAGTGGACCTTAATTACCAATTCGAGCAGAATCAGTTGACGTCACTGAGCCCATAAAAGAACCAAACTCAAATCAATGTTTAAAAAAAATAGTGGCTGAAACCTATTTTCAATGGACAGTAACCTAAATTACCTTCAAACGGGCACCAAACCATAATATAACATATCATATTTATAAATTTATTTATTTATTTATTTTAAAAAAAAGGTCCCATGATTTGGCATCCCAAACACTTATTTTGCATGTCCCAGTTCAAGAACAGTGAAAAATGAAATTATAAAATTGTGATGGCCATTAAAAATCCAATATTAAAAAGAATATTCTCTTCTCCAAAAATATAATAATAATAAGTCTTCAGATCCACCTATCCAGAAAATCAAAAAGATAATTAAAATGGAAAAGAAGAAGGAAAAAAAAAAAACCAACAAGAAAAATAGTATGCTGGTATAAGACTATAGATAACAAGAAAAAAAAAAAAAAAAAATTAAAAAAAGGACCAGAATGGCAAAGGCATCCATATTTAATGAACTTATTTATCCAATGAAAGCAAGCAAATGAAAAGGACATTGACTAGTAAAGAAGATCTTTATCATATACAAGGAAAAAAAAAAACCTGACTTAGCTACAACAGCCTGAGCCAATATAGGGGATCTTGGCTTGATGATACCCAATCTGAAATTGTTTATATCTTTCGTCCATTTTATGTTGAATGTAAACCATAGCTATATAGGAGACCACTTGTTAGATGATTAGTAACTTCTGCTGGTTTGGAGATAAATGGGTATATTTTAAAACCAAGTAGCTATTTCTTGCGTTCCGCAGCCTTTGTTTTGAAGGTAAATGGAAACTTTTTTAATATGTTTTGAAACATTAACAAAATAGCAGAATTATTGATTTCAAGTGGGAGCAGCACATGTTTAGATAGTGCAACTAAGAGTCTCAGTATTACAGTTAACGTCAGTTCACATATTGCAACAAAGGCTTAAAATAGTAGAATGTATTGTAAGAATGCATTGTGATACACCTATGGGGCAATATGATAAAATTGAATTGTGCTGGTATTGGTAATGTATTGCAAAAAAAATTTTATGGTGTTCAAATGATAATTTGAACCCTGTCTACAACTGACTATTTTCAATATCAACAAGCTCTGAGAACAAACTTCTTGTAATGAGAAAAGAAGTCCAAATCTGAGTATCTACATCAGTGTAACATAAACTTAAGGAATAACCTAACACTTAAAATGACAGACTGTGTTGGCTTACCTGTGCAAAGTGCTCGAAAATTCTCTACAAAAATGACAAAAAACAAATAGAGATTAGGTGATATCCAAAAGCCATATGAGAAAGCACTGGAACAATCAACAAAATGGCAATGGGTTGCAACTTGCCAGGAAAGCATTTGAAAACAACGTGTTTGACTTGGACACTAAGTGCACCCATCTCCAAGGAATTTGAAGTGGGCATCTAGGGTAAGTGAAGAAATGATAATATTATGTGAGACGAAGACGAAAGACCATATTTAATGCCTTTTTCTTCTTGCTATAGGAACGCGAGTGTATGATTTAGCCAATTATTAATAGTCAGCCTTTTATTTTCTTTCTTTCCTTCTTTTTTTTTTTTTTTTTTCCTGGTTGGTTGGATGGTTGTGGGTGGGGGGATGATGAATCAAGTAGGGTTCCCATTTTCCTCCTTTTTCTTCCCAAATAGCAAGTGATATAAGAACATCACTTGCCATCCTTATCATACTTGCAGCAGAGCACATCCGATCTGCTGCAGAAGTTGGAAACTTTTGAATATTATGTCAATATGAAAAAAGCACTTATGGCTTCTTAACGAAGTTGACCTTGACACCCGACAATTTGACAAATTCTAGATAAGAGAAACACCATGGTCAAATATAGTTTGTATACTAATGCAGTCAGCAAAATAGTACAGTTAGTAAAAATGACACTTTCGTGAGGAGCATTGCTCATGGAAATCATAAAAGCATTCTAGCCACAAAAGTAGATCTGTTAGAAAGTTGATGGGGATATCATATGCACATGTGCACGCACACCACCCCCTACGTATGTACGTAAGCAAAAGGAAGGCCTCACCATCGATCTGGCCCGATGGCGACGTCCAGGGAGGGACTCTTAGGTAGAAGACAAGTTTTGGTTCAAAAAAGTGTGCCCGATAATTAAGAAAAGCCCATCATGGGATCTGATGATCGTAGCCCACTCGTCGAATTAATTTCATATTTTAGATTTTGCTTATTGTTATTATTTAGAATATTGTAAACGCTTTAGATTTCTCTATTTGATTTTTATTTTAGTTTACTTCATCGCCAAGTAATAGGTTGCGCACATGGAACGAGTTTTGGGATATAGGATTTTCCCTATAAATAGGCACCCCTTGTAGTTCTTTTGATTTATTGAAGTTAATAAAAAAATTCCTGCTTTATTTTCTACACTCTTCGTGAGTTGTGGAAGAATTCAAAAGTGGGTGCGAAACCCTCCCTTTTCGAAGGGCTAACTACCGTGGTGCGAAGCCACATCGACCCCGATTCACCTCATCCTCCATCAACATATTTTTCATCTTCCACCACCATCCATACTTCAAATTCGTCCCTTTTATTGCATCATATTTCTTCATTGCAGCAGATTTCCCAATTTCGGCCCACAGGCGAGCTGAAACTTCGGTGGAGCTCCACGCACAAACCGTACATCGGATCGAGCTGAGATTTGGGAGTTTTGGAGTCCATCCTTGGCCGACCAGGGCCAAGGTAGCCTTTTTCTTAATAGTGGGCCCCACATACGTGCAGCTGGGATCACACGTATGTCCTTCTAGGCCATTGTTGGTGTCCACACGCGGGATCGTCTTTTGGTTCAGGTTTTTATCTTCTTTTATCCTTTCATAGCTATTTTTCATGAATCCTAGCCCCAGATTACGTTTTCCTTAAGATATTTGCCAATTTTCTTACCCTAGGATTCCCCAAATTGAAATTTCTGAATCCATTGGATTAAGGAATGATTACTATGCATGTATGGATGATTATTTCTTATCTTTAAGTGTCGTTTGGTTTATAAATTTTATTGATCCAGCCCTATCATGTGTAGGCTTGGACCCGCATAGACTCCCCTTAATTGAATGTTTGGACTTTTATGTGGGATATGGAATTTGTGTAATTATTTCTGAACTAACGTGATCTTAAGCCTGAAATCTCGCATATCACATTTAATTTTCATGTCCTGCATCAAATTTGGTATCAGAGCCTAGGGTTCTTGTAGGGAAATTTACCACATATTTAGGGTTTAGCTTGTTTGAGTCCTTCATGCATTCAGTCCATCATATATAGCTGAATTTTAGTAACAGTGTAGTCTCCTTCATATAGAGTCTCGTAGGGTCATTTAGTTTTTATACGCATATAGTTGTCGTAGCAAGTCCTTAGGTTGAGCAATTCAGTGTATGCCTATACGTACGGGTCGCAGCTTTGGTTGACACCCTACACTAAACATGGAACAATTGCAAGAGTCACTAAACAAGCTGTCCCAGAAGTTGGAGTCTATGATTAAGTGCTTGAAGAAGGACCAATGCTTTGAACAACTTGATGTGCGCATTGCCCAACTTGGGACCTCTGCTAGGACAAACCCCACCATTGGGGTGAATGTCCAATCTTAGGCAGGTGGCCAGAAGGATAAACCAATGAATGGAGTTGGCCAAGGAATCAGTCATGGGCGTGCACCTGTACCCCCACCCTAGTACAACATGTGTGGCCTTGTGGCTAGAGAGAGTGCACCAGAGGCTGGTGTAGAATTACCCATTAAGACCATTCCAGTACTGGATGAGTTTTATGATGTCGTTCCTGATGATTTACCGGATGAGTCTTCCCCTAGGAGGGATATAAAGCACACTAGAACATGGGACATCGTAATACCTATAGCCGAGTTTGCGTTTAATACTTTTATCGATAGGTCCACAGGTGTCAATCCTTATGAAGTCGTTACTAGTTATAAACCTGGAAAACCTATTGATCTCATAGGCCGTCAGAGCCTGCAGAGTCTTTTGCGCATCACATTCATTCATTGCATCAAGAAATCAGACAGAAGATCATGACTGGTAATGAACATTATTCACTTTCTGCAGACCAACATAAATATTTTCAGGAATTCAATGTAAGGGATTCTTTGATGATCCGCATCATGCCAGAGCGGTACCCTTAGGGAGCCGTTTAAAAATTACACGTGTATAGCGCTGAACCATTCAAAATTATAAAACGAAACAGTCTCAACGCGTATATGGAAAATCTTCCACCCTCCATGAGAATTAATTTCACATTCAATGTGGAGGATCTAGTTGCATTTCAAGGGGTCATTGATGCATTGTCCAGCCTTTTGCCTAACCATCCTGATTCTCTAAATCTTTTCCTTAATCCATGACCCCCTCCAGACCCATTTTTTCAGCCTCTACGTCTCATTCCTACCCGTTTCGACCCATTTTTTCAGCCTCTACCTCTCATACTTACCTATCCTGACCCATTTTTGCAGCCTCTACCTCCCATACCTACCCCTTCTAACCCATTTTCCCAGCCTCTACGTCCCATACCTACCCGTCCCGACCTATTTTCTCAGCCTCTACCTCCCATACCTACTCTTCCCGACCTTTTTTCCCAGCTTTTACCTCCTATTCCTAACTTTCACACACCAAGAGAGGAAATAAAAGATATCTTGGACCATCAGATAGTTTCAACGTCGGACGACGGGTTTCAGAAGTACCTGGTTAAATGGAAGTTACGCCAAGCTTCAGACAGCACGTAACTCACTGAGGAGGAGCTTCAGAAACTTGATCCTGACATCCTGGATCGGTTTGGGTGTTTTATTTCACCAGTGGCGAAATCTTATCAGCCGGGGAGAATTGATGGGGAGATCATGTGCACACGTGCACGCACACCACCCCCTACGCACAAACGTAAGCAAAAGGAAGGCCCCACCATCGATCTGGTTCAATGGCGACGTCCAGGGAGGGACTCTTAGGTAGAAGACAAGTTTTGGTTCAAAAAAGTGTGCCGATAATCAAGAAAATCCCATCATGGGATCTCATGTCATGGCCCACTCGTCGGATTGATTTCGTATTTTAGATTTTGCTTATTTTTATTATTTAAAACATTGTGAACGCTTTAGATTTCTCTGTTTGATTTTTATTTTAGTTTACTTCGTCGCCAAGTAATAGGTTGCGCACATGGTGCGAGTTTTGGGGTATAGGATTTTCCCTATAAATAGGCACCTCTTGTAGTTCTTTTGATTCATTGAAGTTAATAAAAAAATTCTTACTTTATTTTCTGCTCTCTTCGTGAGTTGTGGAAGAATTCAAAAGTGGGTGCGAAGCCCTCCCTTTTCGAAGGGCTAACTACCGTGGTACGAAGCCACATCGACCCCGATTCACCTCATCCTCCATCATCTTCTTTTCCATCTTTCACCACCATCCATACTTCGAATTCGTCCCTTTTGTTGCATCATATTTCTTCATTGCAGCAGATTTTCAGATTTCGGCCCGCAGACGAGCTGAAACTTCGGCGGAGCACCACGCACAAACCGTACATCGAATTGAGTTGAGATTTGGGGGTTTTGGAGTCCATCCTTGGCTGACCAGGGCCAAGGTAGCCTTTTTCTTAATAGTGGGCCCCACACATGTGCGGTCGGGATCACACGTACGTCCGTCTAGGCCATTATTGCTGTCCACACGCGGGATCATCTTTTGGTTCAGGTTTTTATCTTCTTTTATCCTTTCATATCTGTTTTTCATGAATCCTAGCCCTAGATTACGTTTTCCTTAAGCTATTTGCCAATTTTCTTACACTAGGGTTCCCTGAATTAGAATTTCTGAATCCCTTGGATTAGAGACTGATTACTATGCATGTGTGGATGATTATTTCTTATCTTTGAGTGTCGTTTGGTTTATAATTTTTATTGATCCAGCCCTATCATGTGTAGGCCTGGACCCGTATAGATTCCTCTTAATTGAATGTTTGGACTTTTATGTGAGATATGAAATTTGTGTAATTGTTTCTGAACTAACGTGATCTTAAGCCTGAAATCTCGCATATCACATTTAATTTTCATGTCCTGCATCAAAAGCAATGATTCTGCAAGCAATGAGGATGGAAGGAAAATCAATCGCAATCAATAATATATGTTAGAATCCACAGGTCATGCATCATTAGTAATTGAGAGACATATGGTGATTTTGAACTAAAAAGGTAGCAGAGAGCCAATGTAGGACAAACTTACTTCACGCACAATCTCCATCGTCTTTTCAATTTCTTTTCTATGAGCTGAAATGAGAACCTCTTCCTCCTACACAAGTGAAGCAAGAATACAGTTCCAAACTCAAAAATGCCAACCAGACACCGAGATTGAGTTATTATTAGGAATATGATACCAACTTCAAAGATACGCCTGAGTAGGTACTTTCCTCCAAGGGAAAGCAGGCCAAGTCCACCTAGAGCCTTCAAACTTTCTGTAGCTAGCATTGGCCAAATGCTTTCCTCCACTAGGTTCTGCAAGAAAAGACCAAATAAATTATAACCATATTTGGTTTGAACTGATTGATATATGCACTTGACAAGCTGAAACATGCACTGTATATAAAGTTATAGTGCCAAACAATATGATCCATTTGAAGTACTAATACATCTTAGACAAATATTTCTTTTATAAAACCATGAATGAATAGACATTTGAAGAATCTTCCTGCATCCCAGTCCCTGCATATCCAAATTTAATATCAATTAAGCTAACTGCCATAATTGAGGAATTACAGGATATGTGGCCTGCATCTTTGCATGGTATACACAGGCTTTCAACTCAGACAAGTGGGTAGTGTGGATCAGAATCCATACCATTGATCAATTTTACCCATCAGCAATTGGACTATGCCTTAAAAATCCCACTGATAGGGCAATCTTAATCTGCCAATTTGTAGCCTATAGAAGCAGTTAAGAAGAGAAATTGAACAATGGTCCATAGTCAACTGAAAAAGATCCAATGTGAGAGATTTTTTGGCCATTCCCCATCCACAGTGAGACTCAACAACCCAATAAATAGATTGTTGAAATGTGAGACCCACTTGTCTGGCATGGAATTGAAAATAGTTACTTAAAATAAAATGCATGACTAGCCAAATAGGAACAATGAGACTCGTAAACAGGATCATGGAAGAAAAGACGATATGATTCAGCAACAATTGCAGCACATGCATCACGAGGATCTTTAAACTTTGAAACCTGAAAATTTAATCATGAAATAAGGTGTAAAAGAAGAAATCATAGAATAACTGTAGTAGAAGACATAAGAAGATCAATGCATAAAACAAAACCTTTGTTATCAAAAGTAGGGCATCCAAGCTTGAAATGAATATTTTTATGTAAATATGTCTTACAAATGAACCCATGTGAAGTAAATGTGACATCCATGTTTATGAAAATGGACCTGAATATCCAACGAGATGAGAATCCCTCTAATGTAAAAGATATATGTTGTATTCAAAATTACATTCTGAAAATAATTTGAGAAGGAAAAATGTATTGAATCATTTAGCAAGCATTAATGTACCAGCCTGCAATTGGTTGAAGATGTATACCAAATTTCCGTCAACCAAGGCCTTTGCATCTTTCAGCACTTCTGCATCTTTCTAATGAACAACCTAAATAAATCAACTACCAGCATCACACAATTAAGGACAACCAAATTAAAGTTAATGACAATCACAATCTAGCAAGCTTTTGGCACAATCAGTTCTACCACATAAATAGAAAATAACACTTAAATGCTCTAATGACATCGTTGGGCTAATGCTGCCAAAATCAAAAACACATTTGACACTTGCAGAAACAAGTTGCAGCAGGCAGCAATGGCAGTCCAGGACTGGACAGAGGGATTGGAACAAAGCACATTGCAAAAAAAGAGTCTTCACCTCAAAATTGCATTTCAAAAAGCTTGCAAAATAGGGATTTGGAATACACTCAAATCCCAAAACAGCATTGGCAGGAAGATATGGTGAATTGCGTCACATTATTCATAGAAATAAATGAAAAGAAAAAGAAATATGGAGCACATCATAAACTTATGGGATCCTGGGTGGTTTGATCCTCACCGTAATAGTAGGTAGACAGAATAGTGATCCTCTCAGTTGGCTGAAAATGAAAGAACCATCAGTTCCAATGTTTTGAATGGACAAAAAACTCTAATCAGTTATTTAACTGCTGAAATTATTAACTTGTTAAACATACATGAAGCAATGAAATAATCAAGTACAGAAACAAAATTCCAAACGCAAGATAAACTACAGATAATAATTTTGAATCTACATAGCATATAAACAGGCGCTGCTGGGATCCGCAACAAAGTCCGACAGATCGGGATTCACCTTCATTGTCGCGGATCCCCCATACCGAAACTTCAGAATGGGCAATCCTCTTCTCATCGAGAACTCAAATTGGATTTGCATCCTGGTGCTTCTGGCATCAATCACGATCCCATACCCTTTCTTTTCGGAGCCTCTTGTGACGATCGAAAGATAGAAGAATATGGCAAGGATGATGACGACAGCCACAACGAAGATCCAGAGGTTTCCATGGCCGGGCTTGGGATTTGAGAAGATGAGCCAATGGGAGGAGATGGCGCTTCTAGGGTTTTGGTGAATCCATGGAGCAGCAGAAGGTTGAACTGCAGCAGAGAGCAGAGGAGATGGAGAGAGAGCTCTAGGGTTTTGAGAGAGAGAGAGAGAGGGAAGGCAGAGAGAGAGAGAGGGAGAGGCAGAGAGAGAGAGAGAGAGAGAGAGAGAGAGAGTCAGGGGCGGAGGGGGCCGGAGTGAAAATTGAAGATAGGGTTTTTTTTTTTTTTTTTTTGGGGGGGGGGGGGGGGGGTCGGCCGTTAAAATTGGCTGTGGGTAAAGGGTAGGCCCATGCGTCAACTAATCTCCATTTTCTTGTAGATATTGTAAATCATCCATAACTTTTGATCCTGGTATCGTCATGAAACGCACGACGTATCAATCCTTATGTAGTGGGCCATCCGAGGTCAACTAACCCACAGTGGGTTTAGACATGGGGGCTAAGATGATGCATCACATGTCCACATCAGTGCCTAAGGATAGGGCCAAGATGATACGTCACATGTCCACAAGGTTGACCCACACATGTGTGGAAGGAGAGGAAAAGAGGAAGAGGAAAGGGCATTCTCTCCCTCTTTCTCCCTCTCACACACCACTCTAAGACGTGCACTAATTGTGGTACTCTCAAACCCTATAAGTTGTCATTTTTGCCTTCGCACAAATGGAGACGTATGACTTCTTAACCATTTATGTGCATATAATCTAATCCTTCTACCGTTATGGGCATCCACCAAACATCAATATCCCACATTGATCAAATAGTGGATCTTAAGATCTTATCTATTAAATCATCTCATCAAGTGCAATAAAAAAAAAATAATTATTAAAATAAAACTTCAACAATTGAAAATCTTCATAAAGTATATTAAAACCATTCAAAGTGTTAGGTCCAACTAAGAAACTACTTAATGAGTCACTCATTTAATAAGTCTTGGAAAACAAAAAACATATCCCTAAGTAAATGTTGGCCCATGCAAGGATCCATGGATCCTAGTGGATGTATCCGGCAACACCCAATTTTAATAGCCATGTAGTAGTCTCGTAAAGAGAGCCAAAGTCATTTAATTAGAATCGTGACCCTTGCACATCCTCAAGTTTAAGGGTTAATCAACTTATCATGTAACATTAGGTCTAATCAAAGTTAGGCTAATGGACTTCTAGATTAGTGACTTAATCTTGATCCACCAATGTAAGTACTCAAAGGTGCAATAAGATGATACGTCCAATAACACACTCAAACTCTCATGTGGGGGTAGGTCAAAAGGTATTATTGATACTAAGTCAACTCCCTATAGTAGGGACATTCTATCTTAACTCAAGTCAATTCCCTACCATAGGATGACTATTCACCTCATGATGATGGTCATGGTACAATAGGGTAGTGAGATCCATGAATTACAACTCCATTGGTCATTAACTATTGTGTTCAAGCTTTCTTAAGGACATCCAAAAAAATCATTACTTTGTTTAATTATAATTATGTAAATGTTTTGTACACCAATGATACTTGATCGTCATGATCTATGGTTGAGATCATCTTTATCACATTCCTTAAGAATGTCCGACAGATCGGGATTCACCTTCATTGTCGCGGATCCTCCATACCAAAACTTCAGAATGGGCAATCCTCTTCTCATTGTGAACTAGAATTGGATTTGCATCCTGGTGCTTCTGGCCTCAATCAAGATCCCATACCCTTTCTTTCTGGAACCTCTTGTGACGGTCGAAAGATAGAAGAATACGACAAGGATGATGACGACAGCCACAATGAAGATCCAGAGGTTTCTAAGGCTGGGCTTGGGATTTGAGAAGATGAGCCAATGGGAAGAGATGACGCTTCTAGGGTTTTGGTGAATCCATGGAGCAGCAGAAGGTTGAACTGCAGCAGAGAGCAGAGGAGATGGAGAGAGAGCGCTAGGGTTTTGAGAGAGAGAGATCGAGAGAGAGAGAGGGAGTGCAAGTGGAGAGGGAGAACCAGACAGAGAGAGAGCGGAGAGGCAGAGGCAAGGAGAGATCGAGAGAGAGACTCGGGGGCGGCGAGGGCCAGAGTAAAAATTGAAGATAGGGTTTTTTTTTTTTTTTTTTTTTTTGGGTCCTTATAGGGCCCCTCTGCAAGCGGTCATTAAAATTGGCTGTGGGCAAAGGGTAGCCCCATGCGTCGGCTAATCTCCATTTTCTTATAGTGAATTCATACTTCAAACATCAATTTCTCCCTATGCCGAATGAATTTCTTCAAACTGGACACACCTGGGTCCAATTACGTAATCCCCAATGTATGATTAGGCCTGAATTTGAGTGACTATGTACACTTTTGTTTGGGATTCTTTTGATCCAATTGTTTAAAGAACATATCCATGGCACATCCTACATCAGGCCCACTATTTCTTAAAGCCAAATTCGAGTGATTTTCACTTATGTGAACCACATGCATAACTCAAAAAAAATCTCACATATGGCCCACCATAATATTTATGTGGATTCTACCTTGATCACTAGGTACATCACCCCATTTTAGTTGCAAGACCCAAAAATCAGCCCGATCCATCATTCAAGTGGACCACACAATTAAAAACCATATACGGGGCAATGCTCACTCGCCAAACTATTACCCTTTGCGTGGCCCACCTGAAACATGGATAGGCTTGATTTTTTTGTCACGAGGTCTGAATTTTTGCTTGGTATCTAATGGTTAGAGTGGATTTTATATAATCATCACATGGGGCTGTAAAAAAAAAAAAAATTTTTAAAAATTTTAAAAAAAATTCTTGGGCATCCCTCTCCCATCTATTTTTCTTGCGTATGGTGCACCTAAATCATGGATTGAGCTAATTTTTGGGCCCTTTAGATAAAAATAGGTGACACACTTGGTTATCAGGGTGGATTTCACTTAAACATCGTGGTGCCCACTGTTGATGCAAAAATCTGGTCGGCCCTCCCTCCACGTCTTCTAAAACTTGCACTAAGAGAACTGACAAAGATGACCCTGGCTAAGCCGGGGGACCCTCCGATGCCTAAGTCAGGACAAGGGAATCAGGGTCTAAGTCGAGAATAGAGGAGAGAGCACTTGATCTTGCGTCCCTATAGATATGGTGTGATGCGCTTTTTATACTTGCCTGTGGAACGGTCCGGATCCGATAATCTCGGCACGATTAGGGGGATTCTCGGATCGTGGAGATACCGTCCGCAATCTATTAATCGTGTAGTGTATCCGGCGAGTAGTGCGTATCTGCGAGCGAAGTTATCGGTCACGTTCGGTCGTGGCAATTTTCATGTTTATCGACCAGGGTATGCTCCTCTGAATATCGACTCGACTCGGCTCAGCTCGACCGACTATAAACTAAAGGCTAGTCTCTAAATCAAATGGCATCTGACCCGACCCGTCTGATCAGATAGTTCGTTGTCTGATCGGATTTACAGGACCCCTCCTAGCCGAACCTTGCTCTAAGACACGTGTCGTTGTTATGACGCTGAAATCAGATCAGATGGGTCGTGCCTCGGACGTAATGGCGCTGAGTCGACTTGGACCCACAGTCGGATTGACGTTCGATCATGGGCTCGGATCTCCCCATAACAGAAGCCTCCTACTCTTTGAGTTTGCCTGCAGGCTTGGAGAGTACTCTTGTAAGAGGTTTTCTGCCCATACTGCATCCATACTATAATGATGACAGATTTTGAATTACGAGCGTGCTGATCGCTTCGGTTGACGTGTGGTGATGGTTACGATTTTGAATCTCCTTCCCGCCTATGAGAGGTTGCCACGCAGGCCTGATGAGGCGTGTACGTGACTGTTGTGACTGTTCGGGCATCGCTTCGCATACCGAGGTATGTTGTCCGATGTCAGAGCCGTAAAGACGGTTCAGTATTCCTCCAATGAGGTACGACCATGTGTGCTCGGAGATCACCATATACCGATTCGGCTGCGGTCATTAAGGCTCGCCATCAATGCAGAATTCCTTCGTTGCCTATATAAGACACCCTGAATTTTCGTTCGTCACTTTACATTCTGAATCAGAAGAGCATACCGGTGGAGGCGATTTCCGACGAGGCGATTCCGGCTGAATTCAAAGTTTTCGGTAGAAGGCGATTTCCAGCAATCACCTCCGGTGAGTCCTGTTGATCTCGATCCTTCGTTCTACCATGTCTTTCGACCTTGAGATGGTTCGTGAATATGCCGATGACTCCGAGCCGGGGAGTTCTGAAAGTGGGAGTGGGGCTTCCGAAGGCCCTTTCGAGACCACTCTCCCATACCCCCTGCCTCGGAGGTAAAAGAAATTGGGCTCTAAAACCAAGCAGCCCAGCAAGAAGAGGGCCACCCGAACCCGCCGAGTCGAGACCACTGCCACCACCGAAATGCTCCCAAATTTACGCACCTTGGAGGTAGTCTCAGGAAGTTCTGTTATGTCGGAATCTCAAATGGAGTGGATCCATTCGGAGTTTCAAATCCCTAACTCCGTTCAGATAAGGGTCCCTGGGCCTATGAACACGGCTAGTGCTCCTGCCGAAGGGAAAGTTGCTATCTTCCTTTGTGCGTTGCAGTGCGGGATCCGGCTCCCACTCCACCCCTTTATCAGGAAGGTTGCGGCTTACCTTGGGCTGGCTCCCGGGCAATTTACCCCGAACGCCTGGAGGGTGATGATTTTTGCCTACATTATCTGGAGATAAGTTGGGAACTCCGAACTGACCCCAGAGGAACTGCTGAGTCTGTACTTGGTCAAGCATAATAGTAACGATCTATGGTACTATTTTACGACTCGAGGGAGCAAAGGGTCGGGACTGGTGATGAACCTGCCGTCCTCCAATAAGGACTGGAAAAATAAGTAGTTTTAGGCGGCAGGCGAATGGGAAGCGCCAGCAGCCTAGCTAAGGACCTCAACTACTCGTATTCCGACCCATTTTATGAAACCAGGTCGGACTTCATCTAATATCCGAGTTACATTACTACCTTGGTTTTCACTTGTTTTAATTGAAGTATTTCCTTTTGCAGCTTTTCCAAAGGGGTTGCTGCTCCTCGACTCAGACCAGAGGAATTGCATTGCAAAGGTCAAATCACGATCAGAGATGCTTCGCTCCTGGGCTGATCTGATTACCACGGCTAACCTTCACTGGTCCGGGCTTTGTAAGTCCCAGCCTTTGCTCACATCCTTCAGTAAGCTGCCCTAATCTCTTTGATGAACCTCTCTTTGGTTACTTAGTAGCTGATACTATCTTTTTCTTTCGCAGGCATGGCTGAGGTGTCTGGCGCTCGGAAGAGGAAAGCAGCTCCGTCTGCAGCTAAGTTATTGAAGGAGACCCCCCGAGTGAAGATCACTTGGAAAAGAAGGTCCCTCCTAGCGAGGGGGAAACTTTCACCGCGCCGACCCCAGCACCCTAACTCCGAGACCGACCGGCTCTGCTCCCGCGGTGCCGACCCCGACACGCCCTAGTACTGCCATGGCTCCTCCATTAATTTTGCGCCCGATGGTACCTCCGCCTCCGAGGCTCGTCTGAACGACCGTGGCCGACACCCCTGTTGTTCCGAGCCCTGTTGTTCCTTGCGCTCCTTCCATCGCCGTTCCCCCCACCGCGGAGGCTCCCGTCGTAGCTCCCTAGCCCCCTATTGCTATCCCTTCTTCTTCCGAGCAGGAGGAGGCCATTAGAATGGCCGACAACATGATTTCCCCCCCGAGGTCTGAGGAGATATCTGCGTCGAGGGTCAGAACTTGGCCGGTAGCAAGGTGGGGGCTCAGGAGGTTGTAGTCTCGCCCCAGGTGGGGACGAGCCGTGAGAGGTTCGAGCCGGGCTACCATATGGCCTGCTTGGCTCCGTGGGCGGCCAAGCACGCCCCCAAGGAGGACATAGTTCTAACCCTTAGCAGGTCGGACAACTCATTTCTAAATAACTTTACTGCCGTGTGTTACACGGTACGTGTCCGAGAAGATTCTTTGTCCTTCATTTTATCCTCGTGTATTTTTTAGATGCTGACTCTCTTTTCCTTATTCAGGCCGTCCCGGCATTGCTGTCAATTCGGGAGAGAGCGAGGGAGCATCAGAGGAGAGAGGTTGAGTTTGAGGCCCTTAAGGCTGAGACGATGGCTTTGGAAGATGAGTCCGCCCTCTGGAGGTCCGAGCAGAGTGAGCTGCGTCGGTAGCTCTCAGTTGAGAGGGCCAGAGGAGGTCGGCTACAGGGGATGGTGGTTGACCTAGAGGTCAGGGAGCTGTAGCTACGGGAGGATACAAATAAACTTAAGGCTAGCAGCGATGCGGCGACTGCCAAGCTGACCCGGGCCAGAACTCATGCGGACTCCTTGGCGGTGGAGGCCCTTGGCTGGGTGAAGCTTTGGAGCGTTCCAAGGCTGAGGTGGCTGAAGAACGGGCCCGAGCCATCACCCAGGCTGTGGAGGCTCAGTGGGTCAAGGATGAGGCTTCTTTGGCAGCGACGGTTGCTTCTGCGATTGAAGGTTTTAAAACTTCCAAGGAGAGAGATGCCGAAACTGTGACATTTTACAACCGCGGCTTCGATGTCTATCTCGAGGCAGTTCTGGGTTTATACTTAGACCTCAATCTTGATCCTCTGCTGCCCGGGGACCCTGAAGATGTCCCCGCCGAAGCCCCCCAGTCAGATCAATCCCTTGATGCCCAAGCTCCTCCTCCAGCATGAAGGCCTTTATGTCTTTTCTCTCTCTCTCTCTCTCTTTTTTTTTTTAATCTTTGGACTGTCGATATATATATATATATATTTTTTTTTGTTAATATATTTTTTTCCCCTCCAAGGGGATTTAATGAGAAACATTTCTTGGGTTGATTCGTTTTGAGATGTTGTCGAGCCGACCTCTTTGCGGGTCTAGCCCCTTTCATTCTGTCGTATGTCGAGCTGAGCACTCCAAAGGAGAGTCGAATTATTATTAGGCTTTTTTCCTCAAGGGGATGCCTCGTCGATCCTTCGTAGGATTAGGTTCTGATCCCTTAAAGGACCAGACCATTTAATTCATTCTTGTATTGACAAGACAATCGAGCAGGCATCCATAGTAGAATTAAGCTTTTATTAAGAGCCTTAAAGGCTAGTCGCTCGGAGGCGTACATTTCATCGTGAGCCTAAAAAGGCTAGTTCCTCACAGGTAGTAGATCTTCAGGTGCTTGGCATTCCAAGGATGAGGGAGCTTACGGCCTTCAAGGTCTTCCAAGTAATACGAGCCCGGTTTGACAGATCTGACCACACGATATAGTCCTTCCCAGTTGGGTCCGAGTGCTCCTACTCCTGGCTCAGCCGTATTCTAGAAGACTCGTCGGAGGACTAAGTCCCCTGGGCAGAAGCGCCTGACTTTGACCTTTGAATTGTAGAAACGTGATACCTGCTGATGCCGAGCCGCCGTTCGGAGCTTCAAAACATCTCTGAGTTCTTCAAGCAAATCCAGATTAGCGGCGATCTGCTCGAAATTTTAATTTTCTTCAAAGCTCCTTACCCGCGCCGTTGGGAGCCCGATTTCCACTGGCACCATTGCCTCCGAGCCAAAGGATAACGAAAATAGGATCTCAACCATTGAAGTTTGTGTTGTGGTCCTATAGGCCCAGAGGATGAAGGGGAGCTCCTCTGCCCAGCTTCCCTTTGCTTTTTCGAGCTTTGTCTTGAGATAATGCTTGATGATCTTGTTAACTACTTCTACCTGTCCATTTGATTGTGGGTGTTGAGGCGATGAGTAAGCATTCACAATGCCAAGCCCCTGATACACACTACGGAACTTGTCATTATCGAATTGGTGGCCGTTATCAGAAATGATGGTTCGTGGGATTCCAAACCGACAAATGATATTTTTTCACACAAAGTCGATCACTTTCTACTCGGTGATCTTGGCGACTGGCTCGGCCTCGGCCCACTTAGTGAAATAGTCGATTGCAACTATGCCAAACTTGACCTGTCCCTTCCCTGTTGGAAAATGACCGATGATGTCGATCCCCCATTGGGCGAATGGCCACGGCCCACTCATGGGGGTCATTTCTTCTGTTGGTTGTCTCGATACAGCTGCAAAACGCTGATACTTGTTGCACTTCTGAACAAAGTCCTTCGAGTCCTGTTTAAGAGTTGGCCAGAAATACCCTTGAAGAAGTATCTTCATGGTGAGGGCTCGGCTGCCAGAATGGTTCCCACAAATTCCCTCGTGAATCTCTCGAATCACGTAATAGGCCTCGTCCGGTCGGAGGCATCTGAGGTAAGACTGAAAATGCCCCTTCTTGTACAGCAGTCCATCTAATATGACGTACCGAGCTGCCCTGACTCTGAGTCGCCTTGCCTCTAACTTGTCCGATGAGATTTCACCGGATGAGAGATAATTGAAGATCGGGTCCATCAAACTAGGAATAGACTGGACGGGGTTGACCTTCTTCGTCTGACCGATACTCGGGTGCTCAATAAACTCGACGGGGACAAAACACGGGATCTTTCCCTTGGAGGCCGAGGCGAGTCTTGCTAGGGCATCGGCCTAGGAGTTCTCGGCTCTTGGGATCTGCTGGATAGTGCAACTCCAAAACTTCTTGATTAATTTCCTCGCTTCTTCGAGATAAGCGATCATTTTGACCTCTTTAACTTCGTTCTTCGAGGAGATGTGGTTCACTACCAGCTGCGAGTCGCAACGGACTTGCAGGGTCTGAACACCTAGGCTCGCTGCCAGCCTAAGCCCAGCTAACAAAGCTTCATACTTGGCCTCATTGTTTGAATCTTTGAATTTGAGTCTGATTGCATATTGGATTGTCGTTGAATCAGGTGCTACCAGGATAATACTGTCTCCTGCCCCTTTAATGTTGGAAGATCCATCAACATAAAGGACTCATCTCGGATCCGACGCTGCCTCTTGGTCGCTCAATGGGACGGGTGGTGTCATCTCGACTTCCTTACTGATTTGCTCCTCATTTGGGGTTGTAAACTCGGTGATGAAGTCGGTTACAGCTTGACCCTTGACTACCACCCTAGGGCGAAACTGAATGTCGAACTCTCCGAGCTCCACGGCCCACTTGGTGATCCGATCCGACACCTTGGGTCTCTGGAGGACTTGCCTCAGCGGAGAGTCAGTTAACATAACAATAGAATGGGCCTGGAAGTATGGCCGCAATCTTCTGGCCGAGACGACGAGACAGAGTGCTATCTTTTCCAAGGACTGGTTCTCGTCTCTGCCAGTACCATGGCTTTGCTTACATAGTACACGGGGTACTGCTTGCTTCCGACTTCTCTAATCAGAGCCGAGCTAATAGCTGAAGTTGAAACCGCGAGGTAGAGGAACAAGGGCTCCCCTTCTTCAGGCTTGGACAAGAGAGGCAGCGATCCTAAGTACTGTTTCAACTGTTGGAAGGCTTGTTCGTACTCTGGCATCCACTCCGCCCTCTTGTGGCCTTTCAACTGCTGGAAGAAGGGAAGACATTTATCTATAGCCTTAGATATGAAGTGTCCGAGGGCGGCAACTTTTCCCGTGAGACACTGTATTTCCTTTAAAGTCCGAGGCGAATTCATGTCGAGGAGAGCTTTAATTTTATCCAGGTTGGCCTCAATCCCTCGCTGGCTGACTTGGAAGTCAAGGAACTTCCCTGACTTAACTCCGAACGCACACTTGGCGGGGTTAAGCTTCATCTGATATTCTCGGAGGACGTTGAACATTTTTTCGAGATCAATAAGGTGGTCGGAGGCTTTGATACTTCTTACTAGCATGTCGTCCACATACACCTCCATGGTGCGCCCGATCTATTTGGCAAACATCTGATTCACCAGCCTCTGGTATGTTATCCCAGTGTTTTTCAGGCCGAATGGCATGACCCGGTAATAGTAGAGTCCTCTATCCGTGACAAAGGTCATCTTCTGCCTGTATGGGGGATACATAGCGATCTGGTTATACCCGAACTAAGCGTCCAAGAACGAGAGCAGCTCATGCCCGGCTGTGCTGTCCACTAGTTGGTCGATCCGAGGCAATGAGAAGCTATCTTTATGACATGCTTTATTTAGATCGGAGTAGTCTACACAGATCCGCCACTTCCCATTAGATTTCCTGACGAGAACAACATTTGCTATCCAGTCGGGGTAATATACTTCTTCTATGAAACACGCATCGAGCAGGACGGAGACCTCCTCGGTAATGACTTTATATCGTTCGACGTCAAACGACCTTTTCTTTTGCTTAATCGGCTTATGTTCTTGGTCCACGTTCAACCTGTGAACCAACACGTCAGGAGAAATTCCTGGCATATCTGCATGTGACCATGCAAAGACGTCTCAGTGCTGCCTCAAGAAGGCTAATAGCTCGCTCCTCCATTCAGAATCTAATGATGACCCGAGCTGGACAGTCTTACCCGGGTCTGATTCATTGAGGGAGACTTTTTCCAGATCTTCGACTGATGAACTCTCTATTGGTCCTCGAGGGTACAAGGCGTTCATGATGAGAGCCTGTTTAGCGGCTCATTTCCTAACCGCTATAGCATAACATCTTCGGGCCTCGCGTTGCTCACCTCGAAGATAACCGATCCTACCTTCAGCTGGAAACTTCATCATCAGATGGTAAGTTGAGACGACCGCTCTCATTGCATTGAGGGGGGGTCGGCCTAGGATCACATTGTGGACAGATGGAACATTGATAACTAAAAAGTCCACCAGAAATGTGACTTGATGTTTCCCTTCTCCCGCTGTTATAGGGAGGAAGATAGCTCCTTCAGAGATTACTCTTTCTCCGGCAAAGCCGTGCAAGGGAGTCTTCACGGGTCGGAGCCGGGACCGTGAAATTTTTATCTTTTCGAATGCTTCGGAATACATAACATCAGCTGAACTCCCGGTGTCGACCAGGATGAGGTACACCTTGTGATTCGCTATGGTCATGGTAACTACTAGCGCGTCATCGTGTGGATGCTGCATCCCGCGTGTATCGGCTTTCGTGAAAGTCAGGCTGCACGGAACGACTCGGAGTTCTTTGCTGGGACGTTCCGCCAGGTGAACGTGGTGTTCCAGCTCGGATCTCCAGGAATGGGTTTTTCGAGCCCTATTTGAATCCCCTCCCTCAGCCGAACCCCCGAAGATGGTACAAATTTCGGCTGGTTCCTTTGGGGGGTTGTTTGACTTTTCTCGCGGATGCTCCTCTCTCTGAGTGGACTTTTCTCTTTTAGTATAACGACGTAGATGTCCTTTGCGGATGAGGGACTCGATCTCTTCTTTCAAGTCCACGCAGTCGTCTGTGTTGTGGCCATGGTCCCGGTGAAAGCGGCAGAATTTTCGCTTGTCCCGATGCTCTGGGTCAGCTCTCATGCAAATTGGCCAATTGAGTAGCCTGTCTCCTCGGATATCTAGCAGAATTTACTCGGCTGATGTGTTAAGAGGAGTATAGGAATGGAATTTTCCTTCTGGCCTATAGCTCGATCGATGATCGCGGGGAGTGCGGTCGTCCGCTCCTTTACCGCTCGGCTGGGAGTCTTTGTTCCTAGGCCTCTTCCCTTTATTTGCCGAGTCAGTGATTTGCATACCTTTACGGCCGTTAGTGAACTCCTCGGCGTTGGTGTACTTCTGAGCCTTCGCCATGAAGTCCGCTAGCATTTTCGGAGGATTTTTTTCGCTGGAGAAAGCGAACTTTCCTTCCTTCAGTCCACTCAGGATGGCAGCAAGAGCCATCTTGTCATCATAGTCTTCGACATACAATGCCTCTTCATTGAAATGGGCGATGTAGTCTTTTAACGACTCCTTCGAAGCCTGCTTGATAGTAAGCAGGTGGGTGTTAGTTTCTGACTTCTCTTACCACTTATGAACTGTGTAAGGAATAGTCGGCTTAGTTCTGTGAAAGAGCCCACGGAGTTTGGTTTGAGCTTACGATACCAAATCCGAGCGGATCCTGTGAGGGTGATGGAAAACTCCCTACACATCATTGCATCCGTTGCAGTCTGGATCTGCATCCATGATCGGTAGGACTCCAAGTGTTCTGATGGGTCCCCGGATCCTAAATACTGGATGACGGGAGGCATCCGAAATCTCTACGGCATCACCTCAGCCATAATGACAGGAGTGAAGGGAGGTTCGGTCTCTTCCATCATCGCTTAGATCGTGGCTGGAATCGTCGACTGTTGTTGCTTCTTTTCCAGTGCCAGGAACTGGTCCTTCAGCTCCGCAAAGCGCGCTTCCCAGGGATTCTTATTTTCAGCGATAACCTCTGGGGCATCCTCAATCTCCGGCGTTCTCCTTTCTCTCCTCCGTTCTAACTGATGACGGAGGTCCATGGGCGGCAGGGCAAACGTGGCTGAATGGACAGTCGTGGGAGCCCGGGTAGTGTCGTTTCGAGCGGATCTTTCGACTTGTACCGTAGGAGAATTTGACCCGAACGCGGCACCCCCGAGTGTTGGGGGACTTCAGGTCTCACACTACTCGGTGCAGAGTGAGTCTCCACGAACAATCCCACCGGCTCGAGAATGGGTTGTTCCTGGACCGGGCGTGACTCTGGCACCCTCTACTGCTTCATTCTATTTATTTCGTCACGCAGGGCTTAGATCTCGTTCTGCATGGCGCGGTATTTACTCGACCGATTGCGCGAACGTTGAGAAGGTCCTAGTGCGGACTCGGCATGAATTGTTGATAATGACCGAGCCTGCTCGTTTGGTTCCGGTTCCACAACTACAGCTTTCTTCTTTCTCGTCATTGCTTAGGAAGATGAGAACCTAACTTTTAGTCTCAGATTCCCACAGACGGCGCCAAAAAATGTTGATGCAAAAATCTAGTCGGCCCTCCCTCCACGTCTTCTAGAACCTGCACCAAGAGAACTGACAAAGGTGACCCTGGCTAAGTCGGAGGACCCTCCGATGCCTAAGTCAAGACAAGAGAATCAGAGTCTAAGTCGAGAATAGAGGAGAAAACACTTGGTCTTGCGTCCCTGTAGATATGGTGTGATGCATTATTTATACTTGCATGTGGAACGGTCCGGATCCGATAATCGCGGTACGATCAGGGGGATTCCCGAATTGTGGAGATACCGTCCGCAATCTATTGATCTTGTAGCATATCCGGCGAGTAGTGCATATCTGCGAGCAAAGTTATCGGCCACGTTCAGTCGTGGCAATTTTCATGTTTAGCGATCGGGGTATGCGCCTCTGAATATCACTCGGCTCGGCTCAGCTTGACCGACTATAAAGTAAAGGCCAGTCTCCAAATCAAACGGCATCTGACCCGACCCGTCTGATCGGATAGTCCGTTGTCTGATCGGATTTACAGGACCCCTTCGAGCCGAACCTTTCTCTAAGACACGTGTCGTTGTTATGACGCTGAAATCAAATCAGATGGGTCGTGCCTTGGACGTAATGGCGCTGAGTCGGCTCAGACCCACAGTCGGATTGACGTTCTATCATGGGCTCGGATCTCCCCATAACACCCACTAATTCTTGTAGTCAATTTTAGATGATTTTCATGTCTGACGTTGCCGTTAGTAAAATTCAGATGATTTTCATGTCTGACCTTACCATTAGTAATGGGGAAAAATCGGGCTTGAAATTACGCCACCTTTCACTGATTTCAAAATGGAAGAATCGGGTCAATTTACCACCTCGGTGGAAGTTACCAAACAGGATCATTGTTTGCTATTACCCACCACTACTACCAATTACCACTGAATTCATGCTGCCGGACTACTAAATGTATAATTTGAAAGGAGACACTAAATATACACACTTCCAAATGAAATGCATTGTCTACCATGTTGTTTATATGTCATCTAACCCAGATCAGCATGCGAAGCCTGCTAGGATTAATTAATGGACATTAAAATCGAAAACGTTACAAAAATTTAGGCGGCCCCAACAAGTAAATATATAGGATATAGACTTGATTGTACGCTGATCCTTTTGGTGCGTTGCATCGATAATTTCTATTATCTAGGATGAGATGAGCATGAGGTGCCTCACCAGATGAACAGTTTATTATTATTATTATTATTATTATTATTATTATTATTGTTATTATTGTTTTACAAAGCTTTTTAAAGGATCCGAGCTCTATAAACATTAATCACAAGTATCCATCTATCAAAATGCACAGATCTATTTAATTATCTATCTTCCATCTCAAAATATTTTAGATCAATGGAGTATGCAAGAGGGGATAAAAAAGAAAAAAGAAAAGAAATGCATTCATCAATCAAACAAGCATTCTCAATATACAGAAGAAGATTCCTTTGATCTACAGAATTCAAGGACTAAAACGATGCAGCTTTTCTCATTTTGGTGTCGGCTACAATTCTTTGCATGTTCAAACCGTTCTGCTGAATTTCCTGTATTTGTCGCCCCACATTAATTTCATCTGGGTCATTCATGTCGATACACACCTGAGGACCAATAGATCGTAGAAGCCGGTATACTACAAGCATTGTAAGCCTTTCCTCCGGATCAAACACAACACAAGCAAGCGCAACTCTCAAGAACCGGAGGAGCTCATCATCATAGCCCTTTCCTATCAAAGACCTGTCGATGGCATGCCTAAGACGAGAATTTTTCTCAAGATAAGCAATCCATTCCACCAGAAACCCCTTAAAGCCTTTTGGGGCATTCGCCACTTCAGTAGGCTTTTCGCCTGTAATCAGCTCCAGCAGCACCACACCAAAACTGTATACATCCCCAGCTTGACTGGCAACCTTGCTTGTGAATTCAGGAGCAACCAAACTTATATCATCAGATTTGATGTTTGCATGGACACTCAGATGGGTGTTGAGAGGATCCAAAACCGTGGCAGATCTGAATTTGGATATTTTTGGTTCGTAATCTTCGAACAAGAGGATGCGTTTGGAGCTTATATTGCAGTGAACGATGCAAGGATCGCAGCTGTGGTGAAGCCATGTTAGGCCTCTCGCAACCCCAATTGCAATTCTCAGCCGCAGAGGCCATTCCATGTATCCCTCATGTAGCTGCTGATACAAAGTTCCTTTGGGCATGTACTTGTATATTAAAAGCCTCTCTTTTCTGGCAATGCAAAAACCCACAAGAGGAACCACGTTACGGTGTTTTAGACGTCCTAGCATTGTCATCTCAGAAATGAATTCTTTATCAGAATATTGAGAATCACGAAGCCTCATAATTGCAAGGGAAGAACCATCAAGGAGCATTGCCTTGTACATGATGCCTGCTCTCCCTGATCTGATAATGTTGTTTTTGCTGAAATTGTTAGTGGCTTTCCGTAGATTGCTCAACCTCATTTTTGGAACCGTACTCTCGAATGTGGAGATGGGGACATTGCAATACTTTCGAGCGGTATGTTCCAACTGAAACATATAAAACGATGATAAGATTAGAGAAGAGCATACTTTTGCCTTCGGGGCATTGGATCAGGTATGGGTGTTTGTCAACCACTGCCTGAGACATGGAAGGTGGGATTGTGGATCAAGACCGCCCATCTAATGGATCCTATCCTTGGATCGTCCACAACTGAAAATTACACCTATCTTACTGTTAGGATGATCACCATTCTCTCTATTTTCAACTGTGGGCTATCTACAGACATCGAACACTAGTTGGATGGCCAGGATCGATACAGCAATGAACCCCCTTTCTGATCTAAGACGAGTCAGTCTATAACATTATAATGGAGTACTACATCCATGGAAGGAATATATATATATATATATATATATATATATATATATATATATATATATATATATATATATATATATATATATATCTCATTATGTAGTAAATAAATGAAATCAGCTTGCCTTGATTTCGTTTGTATTATTGGCTTCGATTTCATCTTCCTTCTTTGCTGACACTCTACGGAAGAGGAAGAAGAGGAACCGAACAACTACGAAGGATAAAATCACCGACACTCCCACACTAACAGCTAACCGAACGTCGATCATCGAATTCTCACAGGCGCCCAGAGGCACTCCACAGAGTCCCGAATTATAGTCAAAGTTAAACGATTTTAGCCTGTCAAGATATTCGAGTTGCCGAGGGATCTGACCCTTCAACTTATTGTACTGAAGATTCAGGGAGTTGAGATATCTACAATTCGCCAAGTCTGTCGGAATCTCACCTGAGAAAATGTTAAAAGAAAGATCCAGGGACCTCACATATGGAAGCCTTCTCGAGATGTCGGAAGGGATGGATCCGGAGAGCTCGTTTAATGATAGGTCCAATTCTGTGAGGAATTTGCAACTCTCTAGACCCGACGGGAACTGGCCTTTGAGGCTCATATTCGAGAGGGCTATCTTTTGTACAATGTTTCGGTAGTAAATCCAGCATTCGACACCGCGGAAGTTACAGACGTCACCTTTGGACATATTGCTAAAATCCCATGAAGATAGGGAGTTATAGGGATCGGTTAGTGATTCTTTAAGGGCTTTCAAGCATTGAACATCGCTTTGGGCACCGCAAGGAGTACAACTCAACCACAACAAGAAAAGGGAATGAAGAAGAAGAAAGACAGTAGCTCTGGTGTCCATGAATTTATACTTTCCTCTCTACTCATTAAAACCCAACATTATGTAAATACCCAATTCAGCTCTACTCACATCATGCATCAAAATCCATGAAAATCCAACAACACCCAAATGAAAAATAAAAATGAAAAAATAAATAAGAGATCAAAAGATGAGTCGAAGCAACAGAATTCTACCACTAACCTGCAAGCTCATGCGACATAAGAGCAAGAAATACATAACCCACAAAAACCATCCAAAGAATTCAAATCCTCATCTCTTTAAACCCCAAGAATAAAAAGGACTCGTCAAAATCCAATGAATACGCACATGAAAGTTCATTACGTTGGGTTTAAAACCCCACTTCTTGCTGACGTGTGGCTGCAGCCACCATATAACACAAAACACAAGACTGAAAAAAGAAGAGAATTGAACTGCTGAATTTTTGAATGCTATGGAAACGATTACACTCGTGCCATTTATAGGCTTTTCTCCTTACGTGAAAAGACAAAAAAATCCCCATCTAGATGCTTCCTAGGAGCAGTTAAAGATAGAAAAAATCCAGAAAATATCTACCGTTATCTTAACCCAGCTAATACTCTGAACATAGAAAAAATCTAACCGCACAACTAGCTTACACAGTTCTTACACGTTATGTACAGCTGGCTCATAAGATCCTTACACGGTGTTGGATTTACACAAATTCACCACCGTGTCCAACACTCCCCTTCAAACCAAAACCAGCTTCATTCCGAGTATTGATCTAAGTCTCCTGAATGTATCGGTCGGCAATGTTTTGTTGAAAATGTCTGCCACTTGTTTAGTGGTGTGACAGTATTTCAGCTTAACCAATTTCTGCTTTACTTGATCTCTAAGAAAGTGATATCTTGTGTCGATGTGCTTGCTCCTTCCATACTGAACTGAATGTTTGGCAAGTTCGATTGCCGACTTGTTGTCCACGTATATAACAGTAGATTCCTCTTGTGGATGCTTCAGTTCCTTTACCAAATTCCTTAGCTAGATCGCCTCACATATAATGGATGAAGCTGCTATGTACTCAGCTTCATATGTGGACAGGGCGACTACACTTTGCTTCTTTAAATTCCATATGAATGTCTTCGACCCAAGATAGAAAGCATAGCCTATGGTGTTTTTTCTTTCATCTTGGTCACCACTCTAATCACTGTCAGAGCATCCATACAATATCGCCTCATCATCGTACAAATAAAAGAGACCGAATTCAATAGTCCCTTTGATATACCTAAGTACTCATTTTGTAGCTAGCCAGTGTGACTCTTTTGGAGCTTCCGTATACCGGCTTAGAAGCCTAACACTGTAGACTATATCTGGCCTAGTGATTGTGAGGTATCTTAAGCTTCCGATTAGGCCCTTGAATAAGGTTGAGTCGATGTTTCTTCCTTCTCCATCTTTTGTGAGCTTCAGGCCTGTTATAACAGGTGTATTTACATCTTTACAGTTGACCATCTGAAACTTCTCAAGAAATTCCTTTGTGTACTTCTTTTGGGATATGTAAATGCCGCAAACTCATTACTTCACTTCAATGCCTAAGAAGAAAGACATCAATCCACCATCAGTCATCTCGAACTCTTTGAACATAGCCTGCTTAAATTCTTCAAACATCGCCTGGCTGTTCCCAGTGAACAACAGATCATCAACATATAAACAAGCTATAAGTATATCATCATAGGCATTTTTCTTTATATAGATGGCATGCTCATATGGACATTTGACAAAATCATTCTCTTGAAGATAGTCGTCGATCCGTGCATTCCAAGCACAGGGAGCTTGCTTCAACCCATACAGGGCTTTCTTCAGTCGATACACCTTGTGTTCCTTCTCTTGCATGACAAAGCCTTCAGTCTGGTCAACATACACTTCTTCTTTGAGTATTCCATTTAGGAATGCAGATTTCACATCCAATTGGTAGATCATCCAACTGTGATAAGCTGCTAGGGAGATATTCATTCTTATAGTGTCAAGGCCAACAACTAGGGCGAAAACTTCTTCATTGTCTACCCCATATTTCCGTTTGTAACCTTTTTCAACGAGCCTTGCCTTATATCGTTTGATCTTACCATCGACATTCCGCTTGATTTTGTACACCCATTTGAGACGAATGGTCTTCTGGCCTTTAGGGAGTGAGGTCAGTTCCCATGTTCGATTCTTCTCGATGGCTTGAATCTCTTCTTCCATAACCTTTCTCCAACATTCTTCATTCATGGCTTCTTCGAATGTGAGAGGCTCGTGGTCCGCATATAGGCAGGGCAAATTCCCTTCCTCAGTTTCTGTATAGATGTCATTAAGGCTTCTCATTTTAATAGGAGCCAAGGGTGAAGGAGAATTGGATGAAGATGTGCTGGCTAAATTCTGATTTGATGAAGTACTTCCAGGAGAGATGGAACATACTCCTAGACTTCTGTGATCCAAAGGGGGTAATATGGGTGTCTGTTCTTAATTCTCATGTCTCTCGTATTCTTCGACCTCGACCTGTTTTTCTTTGGCTGAATTTTTCTCGTTCCATTTCTATGCTTCTTCATCATAAAACACCACATCTCTACTCACCACCAGCTTATTTGTTAATGGGTTGTATAGCTTGTATGCTTTTAACTCCTCATTGTAGCCGATGAAGATGCACTTCTCGCCACAATTATCAAGCTTTTTTCTTCTCGCTTTTGAAACTTGAGTGTAGGCGACACACCCAAAAATCTTAAGGTGCGTCACACTCGGCTTGTATCCACTCCATGTTTCTTGCGGTGTCTTGAATCTGACACTTTTGCTCGGACACCTATTAAGCAAATAGGAAGTACATGCAACTGCATCTACCCAGAAATTCTTTGACAGACTTTTCTTCTTCTGCATGGTCTTCGTCATGTCAAGGATGGTGTGGTTCTTCCGTTCTACAATTTCATTTTGTTGTGGCGTGTACGCTGCAGTGTGTTGTTGCTTAACGTATGTTCCCTGCAATATTCTTGAAAAACATTTAAGGTGTACTCCCCACCTCTGTTAGATCTAAGGGTTTTGATTTTAAGACCATTTTCTTTTTCAACAAGGGCCTTAAAATTTTTAAAATTTGTAAAAGCAATAGACTTCTCTTTGATTACATACACCCACAAATTTCTACTGAAATCATCAATGAAGGTAATAAAGTATTTATTACCTCCAAGAGAGATTGACTCTAATGGTCCACAGATGTCAGTGTGAACCAACTGCAACGGTTCTCTTACTCTTTGGAATACTCCACTTGGAAAGGAGTTCCGTTATTGTTTTCCAAGTATGCACGCCTCACACACATGTTTTGAATCTTCTATAGCGGGCAAGCCATGCACCATACTTGATAAGGAAGAAGTTTCAGGCCATGAAAATTTATATGGTCAAAGTGAAGATGCCATATCCAAGAATCATTCTTTACTTTTTCATAAAAATACTTCTTAACCATTATGTTTATATGGAGAGAAAATATACGATTCTTCACCATCTGGACTTTTACAATCAAGCGTTCATGCATATATCTTATGGAAAGAGAAGAGTTCTCCATGTATATGACATACCCTTTTTCGAGGAGTTGTCCGAGACTCAGTATATTACTTTTCTTGTTGGGCATGTAGTATACATTAAAGATATAGTTTGGAACACCATACTTCTGAATGATTTTGATTTCGCCTTTACCTTTCACTAGTGTTTTTGATGCATCTCTAAATGTTACATTGCCATGAACTCCTTTTGTGAGTTTCACAAAGAGTTTCTTGTCGCCGTACATATGATTGTTTGCACCCGTGTCGAGATACCATACATCCTGCTGATCACTGCCTTTCTCTTGTGCAAGGAGAAGTGTGGAGCTTTTTTGTTCATGGCTTGATACTTCGGCATAGTTGGATAGCTCGTCTTGATTCACCGACTTGCTCAAACAATTAGATGCATAGTGGCCAAGCTTGTTGTAATTATAACATTGGATGTTCTTTGTACTTCCCCGTCCACGCATAGATCTGCCTCTACCATTTTCTCTTTTACGAAAATTGGTATTTTTCTTCTGATTTTATCCATGACTTTGTTGGTATCCGTGTCCTTTGCCTCTTGCGTGATTGCTAGCAATACGTCCAACACGTTGTGAACTTTCACGTCCATCATCAGTATCATTTAGAGTCAGTCTTGACTCCAAAACTTGTTCCATCGGCATAAAACTGGTATTCTTCTGTATTTGTTGCTCATGAACTTGCAACGACCTCATCAGCTCCTTAATGGAGAGTTTTTCAATATCTTTTGATTCTTCGATAGCCATAACCACATGCTCAAACTTCGTTATGAGGGATCGAAGTATCTTTTCAATAACTCGTTCATCTTCAATCTTCTCACCATTTCTTTTTAGATTATTGACAGTTACAAACCATCGCGAAAAAAAATCAGTAATATTCTCACATTCCTTCATGTGAGTCGCTTCGAACTCAGCTCTTAATGTTTGAAGGCGAACCCGCTTCACTCGATCTACACCCTTGAAGATAGTGCTAAGGGTATCTCATGCTTACTTGCGTGATATTTCTTTAGCAATCTTTTTAAAGGTTGATTCATCCAACTCTTGATAGAGAATAAACAAAACCTTATTGTCTCTCTTCCTTTGATTTTTGAGAGTGGTATTTTCTTCGTTGGTGAATGTAGCTTCTTCCTCCATAGTGGGTTCTACATACCCATTAGTGACGTTCTCTCATAGTTCTTGTGACCCGAACAACGCCTTCATTTGGATGTACCATTTTTCGTAGTTGTCGTTTAACAACTTAGGAACTTACGGATGGATGGTGTTGGCAATATATTTTTTTTTATTATTATTTTAAAGGAATGACTGATTTTTTATTTTTTATTTTTTAGAAAATGAAGGGAGAGGGATGAAATAGAAATCTGATTATTTTTTTAAACAGTTTTTTTTTTTTTAGACGGAAAAAAAACTGCTGAAATCTGATTTAAACTGCTAAAATATTTTTTTTTGTTTTTTGGGGCGGGGAATCTCGGACAGATTCTTAGCTTTTGCAATCTGATTTTTTTAAAACTTTGTTTTTTTTTTTTTTTTTTTTGCAATCTGAATTTTTCTTGGAAAAAAATAATCTATTTTGGCTGAAAATTTGCTTGAAACTTCTTCTAGAAAAAGAACTTGTCTCTGATACCAGTTTATTGGGTTTAAAACCTCACTTCTTGCTGACGTGTGGTTGCGGCCGCCATATAACACAAAACACAAAACTGAAAAAGGAAGAGAATTAAACTGCTGAATATTTGAATGCTATGAAACGATTACACTGGTGTCATTTATAGGCTTTTCTCCTTATGTGAAAAGACAAATAAAATTTCCATCTAGATGCTTCCTAGGGGCAGCTAAAGATAGAAAAAATTCAAAAAATATCTACTGTTATTTTAACCCAACTAATACTCTAAACTTAGAAAAAATCTAACTGCATAGCTAGCTTACACAGTTCTTACACATTATGCACGGCAGGCTCATAAGATCCTTACACGGTTTTGGATTTGCACATATCCACCACCGTCTGCAGCACATTCAACTTAGATTTTTCAAATTCAACAGGAAATCATACATGATAGTGGGATCCATAAATCCGAAAGCTGGATTGAGACGCAATTATTATACACGTGGCCGCATCATCTTGTCCTTACAGTACTGGCAGAGATTACTGAATTCACGCAGAGAGAAGATTCCAAGAAACCAAAATAAGCGAGATTTAATTGATACTTTTCATCCCTATGCTTGTATATACTTGCACACGTGGAGTATATGTAACTAAAATTATTCCGTCCAAATAATAGGGGAAATAGTAGACAGATTACAATCCGAAAGCAGAATTATTGCGTAATCCTATCATTTGATTGATGGATTTTGAACTTGGACCGTTGAACATTTCAATTTTAAACGTTCATCAATTCACGTCTTCAAAATTATTTCAAATCGCTTGAGAAGACATCTAATTTGTTTGATACTATTTGAACGGTTAGATTAAGTTATATGCATATCTTGTATATAAAATTTTCAATGCATGCGTAGGTACCATCACACTGCACCGGAGTGTTTCAAGCTCGTTCTCGTAAAAAAAATCAAAGACAGCATGTGATTGACTTGAAATTTTTATCAAACGCGTTTTTTCTAAGGGCTAGTTTCCGAGAAATAGTGGTTGGTTTAATTTTTAAGAATTGACTTTTTAATAATCTGGCAGAGTGTGATATGGATAACACGCCAGCGCTTAAGAAATTACATGGAAATTTCATGCGCAATACAATCAATTCAAATCAACTGGTCAAACCGTGTGCACCAGCTTATTTGAATATCTACTATCTGATTGGTGAGCATTTATTAGATGGTTAAAAATGAAAAATATTCAATGGTCCTAATTCAACAAACAAGTGTCCACGAAAAAAATTCATTTTATAAATATTTTTACCTGTGAAAAGTTTCGTAGGTAAAAGTATTGTGCAATATTTTTACCTACAATAAAAATTGTCAGTAAAACTTCTATAAATATTTCTATCTACAAAAATTTTTGTAGCTAAAAGTACTGTGAAATGTTTTTACATACGATAAAAATCGTCAGTAAAAC
Source organism: Magnolia kwangsiensis (assembly GCA_037074715.1). Taxonomy (NCBI): domain Eukaryota; kingdom Viridiplantae; phylum Streptophyta; class Magnoliopsida; order Magnoliales; family Magnoliaceae; genus Magnolia; species Magnolia kwangsiensis. The sequence continues at coordinate 47,190,053 of CM073574.1, read as the reverse complement.
TTCTATAAATATTTTTATCTACGAAAATTTTTGTAGGTAAAAGTATTGTGAAATATTTTTACATACGAAACAAATTGTCAGTAAAATTTTTATTGAGAAGTGGAGCCACATCTGGGGCCGAGCACGATCGATCGTAGCCCCTGCTCGACCGGTCGTGGAGCCCACTCAACCGGCCATGACCAGTCGTAGACTGGCTCAACTCGAACTCTAGCGAGCATCAGTTTTTGGGTCCGAGGTGCTCGACCGGTCGTGGGACCCACTCGACTGGTCGTGCAGGCTATACAACTAGTCGTGGTTACGCAGATTAGTTTCCGAATCTGATGCGGACTACGGATTTCTGTGTCGCCTTTCGCAAGGGTACGAAAGGAAAGTTGCTTAAACTATATATAAGTGTCCCTAGGGCTTTTTTAGGGATTGAAAAATACTAGGAAATATTTCTAAGGTATGGGCAATGGATTTTCTCTATACTTCTAAGAGAGAGGTTAGTATTTTGCCTTATAATCTTTGTTTTTCTTCATAGTAGAAGTTTGCATCCGTTGTTTTTTACCCTAGTTTAGGGGTTTTCCACGTGTATCTTGTCTTGTATTTTGTTTGGATTACTTTGATCTGTTTATAGTTTATATTTATTCCTGTTTATCGTTTGTGGGTGAGACTTGAGATGAGATCTCGGCTCACTACGTTGTTGGTGTGCTGCGCAACAACCAGTATCAGAGTATTGAGAGGGATAACAGAAGAAGAGTAAACTAGAATTGAGAAGTTTGATGGTTCAAACTTTGTCTTCTAAAAGATGCAGATGGAAGATTATCTGTATCAGAAGGACCTCTATATTCCTCTAGGAGAAAAAGAGAAGAAACCAGAAAAGATGACAGATGATGAATGATTTTTACTGGATAACAAGACTTTAGGAATGATACGACTCTCTTTGTCTAAGAACGTCACCTTCAACATATTCAAGGTGAAAACTATAAAAGAATTAATGAAAGCTCTAACCACCATGTATGAAAAACCCTCTGCATCCAACAAGATTTATCTTATAAAACAGTTATTCAACATGAAAATGTCAGATGGTGGGAGTGTGACTGAACATCTAAACGACTTCAATACAGTCAAGAGCCAGTTGGAATCCGTTGGCATTGTTTTTGAGGATGAGGTCAAGGCATTATTGATCTTATTAGTTTGTTAGATAGTTGGGATGGTTTGATGATTGTTGTGAGCAATTTTTCAAGGTCGACAAAGCTGGAGTTTAATAATGTGGTCGGTCTAATTCTCAGCGAAGAATCTAGAAAAAAGACATCAGGAGTTTCAGGGGATTCAGGGAATGCTCTAAACGTTGAAGGAAGAGGAAGATCGTGAATAAAGGAGGCAATAAACACGGACATTCTAAGTCGAGGAAGAAATTCAAGGGACTGAAAGACAAAGACGGGTGTTGGCATTGCGGCAAGAAGGGGTACATGAAACGTGATTGCTGAGCGCTTAAGAAACAAGAAGGAAGCTCTCAAGACGGGAAGGATTCAGTGAATCTATCTGAGGAGAGTGACACAGAGGCTTTGATCTTGTCTTTAGATGCGAGGTATGAGTCTTAGGTTATAGGCTCGTGTGCTTCGTTTCATGTCAATTCGTGTAAGGAAGTTCTGCGTGATTATGTGTCAGGTGACTTTGGGAGAGTCTACCTGCGTGATGATGAGTCATGATGTATCGTTGGAAAGGGAGACGTTCATCTAAGTTAGAAAGATGGAATGATTTTGAAATTGAAGGATGTCAGGCATGTACTGAGTTTGAGAAGGAATCTGATCTCAGTAGGGCAGTTGGCCGATGCCGGTTATGTAACGACATTTACCAGTGATTCCTGGAAGATCACAAAAGGTGCCTTGGTGATATCTCGAGGTAAAAAGGAATGTACTTTGTACGTGACTTTAGGATCGTATAGTTTACTCTCAGTCGCATCAACTGGAGTGAATGGCTAGTTATGGCATCAGATGTTGGGATATATGAATGAGAAATGGATGGAAGTGCTATTGTCAAAGGGGAAGCTACCAGGGTTGAAGTATATTGACTTGGAATTCTGTGAGGACTGCGTGTATGGCAAGAAGAAGATGGTAACTTCAAGAAGACAAGACGCGCTCCAAAGATGCATCTGTTGGAACTTGTACACACTGATGTATGGGGACTGGCACAGGTATTATCTCTTGGTGGCTCACATTATTTTGTTTCTTTTATTGATGATGCTATTAGAAAACTGTGGGTCTATTTCTTAAAACATAAATCTGATATATTCAAGAAGTGGAAAGTTATGTTAGAAAATGAGACAGGTAAAATAGTAAAATGTCTCAGATCTGATAATGGGGGAGAGTACTGTGATAAAAGGTTTGGGGAGTATTGTGCAGCAAATGGAATCAAACATCAGAAAATGATTCCAGGGACACCGCAGTAGAATGGTGTGGCTGAGCGCATTAACAGGACCATCCTTGAGCGCACCAGGAGCATGAGGTTACATGTAGGGTTGCCCAGACCTTTTGGGCAGATGCTGTGAATACTATCGCATATCTCATAAATAGAAGTCCTTCAACACCATTGGATGGTGGGCTACTAGAAGAAACGTGGACTAGGAAATAAGTGAACCTTACACATCTCAGAGTATTCGGTTACACTTCATATGTTCACATTGATGTAGAGCATAGAAACAAGCTGGATGCAAAGTCCAGGAGGTGCACGTTTATACGTTATGGGCAGCATGATTTTGGCTATAGGTTTTGGGATGCAGAAAATAAAAAAATCATCAAAAGCAAGGACGTAGTCTTCAATGAAAAAATGATGCATAAGGAAAGTGTGCAGGAAAATAAGGCCGAGAAAAAAGAATTCGTAGAGTTGGAAGGGTTACCAGACACGGGTGTTACAGCGCCACAGGATGATCATGCACAGGAGCATTATGAGGCAGAGCCGTATACACCGGTTGTGAGGAGGTCTACTCGAGAGAGAAAACCCACGGTCCGATACTCACCCTCCTTACATTATCTACTGCTGATAGATAATGGTAGGTTAGAGTGTTTTGAAGAGACATTACAGTCAGATACACGGGTTAAGTGGGAGCAGGTCATGGATGAGGAGATGGACTCTCTTGAGTCTAATCGTACATGGGAGAAAATCACTCTACCTAAGGGTAAGAAAGCTTTTCATAACAAGTGGGTTTACAGACTGAAGGAGGAACACGATGGTTCGAAATGCTACAAGGACAGATTGGTTGTGAAAGGGTTTCAACAAAAGGCAAGTATCGATTTCATTGAAATATTTTCACCTGTGGTGAAAATGTCTACGATTCGCATGGTCTTGAGTATAGTGGCTACAGAGGACTTACATATAAAGCAGCTAGATGTTAAGATAACCTTTCTTCATGAGGACCTTGAAGAAGAGATATATGCATCAACCAACATGATACGTGGCACCAAGAAAGGAGAACAAGGTATGTAGACTGAAGAAGAGTGTATATGGCCTAAATCAGGCCTCGAGGCAGTGGTATAAGAAGTTCGACAGTTTTATGTTGGGAAACGATTTTAGGAGATGTCATGTAGACCACTGTTGTTACTTGAAGAAGTTTGATATGTCGTACATCATCCTTCTTCTGTACGTTGATGATATGCTTGTGGTCGGTTCAAGCATGAAGGACATCTCAGATCTCAAAAGACAACTGTTCAAAGAATTTGTCATGAAGAATTTAGGAGCTGCAAAATAAATCCTATGCATGAGGATAAAACGTGACAAGGAAAACAAGAAACTGATTTTGTCACAGACCGAGTACATAGCCAAGGTACTTGATCTATTCAATATGGGAGGTGCTAAGCCGGTTAGCACTCCATTAGCCAACCACTTCAAGTTATCTAAGGAGCAAGGGGTAAAGACGCAGGAGGAATGAGACTACATGGCTAAAGTCTCATGCGCGTCAGCTATTGGGAGTCTCATGTATGCGATGATGAGCACGAGGCTAGACATTGCTCAAGCAGTGGGAGTTGTTAGCAGGTTCATGGATAACCCCGGGAAGAAATATTGGGAAGTTGTGAAGTGGATCCTTAGATATATGGTAAGCACTAAGGATGTAAGGTTGTGTTATGGTGGATCGAAAATCAAGCTACAAGGTTACATGGATTCATATTTGGCAGGAGACATCGACAACAGAAGAAGCACTACAGGTTATGTTTTTACTCTAGGTAGTGTTGCAGTCAGTTGGGTCTCTCAGTTACAAAAGATAATATCTATCAGTACGACAAAAGCAGAATATGTTGCGGCTACAGAAGCGTGCAAGGAGATGGTGTGGATGCAAGGCTTTATAGAAGAGTTGGGTAAGAAGCAAACAGATTGCAAGCTATACAGTGACAGTCAGAGTGCAATACACTTGGTTAAGAATTCAACCTTTCATTCAAGGACCAAGCATATTGCTATCAGATATCACTTCATACGTTCGTTACTGGAAGATGAATCGATTGCTCAGAGAAGATCTATACAAGTGAGAATCCTGTAGATATGTTGACCAAGACAGTCACATGGGAGAAGCTGAAGCTCTGTTCAACTTTGATTGGTCTTCAGGCTTGAAGACGGGAAGGTGGTACACTCTGGATGAAGAAGACAAATGTTTATGGCGATGTGTCTCCAAGTGAGAGATTGTTGAGAAGTGGAGCCACATCTGGGGCAACGCATTACCGGTTGTGGCCCCTGCTTGACCGGTCGTGGAGCCCACTCGACCGGTCGTGACCAATCGTGGACTGGCTCGACTCGAACTCCAGCGAACATCAATTTTCGGGTTTGAGGTGCTCGACCGGTCGTAGGCTATGTTTGACCGGTCGTGGGACCCGCTCGACTGGTCGTGTAAGCTGCACAACCAGTCATGGTTATGCAGATTCGTTTCCGATTCTGATGAGGACTGCCGATTTCTGTGTTGCATTTCGCAAGGGTACGAAAGGAAAGTTGCCTAAACTATATATAGGTGTCCCTAGGGCTTTTCTAGGGATTGAAAAGCATTAAGAAATATTTCTAAGGTGTGGGCAAGGGATTTTCTCTATACTTCCAAGGGAGAGGTTAGTATTTTACCTTATAATCTTTATTTTTCTTCATAGTGAAAGTTTGCATCCATAGTTTTTTAGCCTAGTTTGGGATTTTTTCACGTATATCTTATCTTATGATTTGTTTGGATTGCTTTGATTTGTTTTTAATTTATATTTCTTCCTGTTTATCGTTGTGGGTGAGACTTGAGATTAGATATCGGCTCACTGCATTGTTGGCGTGCTACGCAACAAGTTTTTTACATATTGGTAAAAGTTTTGTAAATATTTTTACCTATGAAACAATTCGTCGGTAAAAGTTGGTAAAAGTTTTGTAAATATTTTTTCCTACGAAAAAAATTGTCGGTAAAAGTTTTTTAATTATTTTTTTACCAACGAAAAAATTTGTCGGTAAAAGTCTTACCTTTATCGGTAAAAGCCTTTTCCGTCGGTAAAATTTCCGTCTGTAAAACTTTTTACCTACGATTTTTGTGGATTTAGCGACAAAAAATTTCGTCGGTAAAAGTGAGGTTTCTTGTAGTGGGCCAATCTTAGGGAATGTAACCTAACAACAACGGTTCCACAATTTAGCTGGTTCAGTTTCGAGTTAATCTAAGTCACTTTAACGAATCCTACATGCCTGCTTTATTAATAATTGTACTCTATCAGAGTATCAAAGAGCACCCATTGATTTTTGGATTATTTGAAATTGTCTCCGGTTAAAAATGGTGGTAGGCTATCGTAATCCGGTACTTGAAGTGATGTGGGTCAGACATGAACTTCGTACAAACGTAGAAACAGAAAACACGTGTATGACACCTGGACTGTTCTTCAGACTTTTGACTATTGATTTGTTGCAGCCGGGACTTTTACTTGGGAATGTTGGGGAAGCTAGTAAGCAAGTTCGAAATATCATATAACAAAAAATAAAGGCAAACAAAGTATTAATATAATCTTTTTTCTTTTTTTTTTTTTTAAGAAAGAAACCATCTTCACAGTAACTCCCAAAACAAAAATATTTTCATCAGTAATGCTCACAATTAAAACACACTAGTTGTATCACTAAACATAACTTTATGGTGTTTCCTCATAGCTACAAAATTGATAGACAAAAAGGCAAATAAATTCAACATTCACTGGTAGACTGATTATTGCTGTTGTAAGAAAAGCCATTTTTACCAATGAAACTTTTCGTCGCTAAAAGCCTCTTTTTCGTATGTAAAAAGTTTTACCGACAAAAATTTTTGTCGGTAAATTCATCGCTAAAAGACCAAGGGGAAAAACTTTTTACCAAGGTAAGACTTTTGCCAAAACACTTTTAGCAACACTCTGTTTCGTAGGTAAAAATATTGACAAAACGTTTTACCTACGAATATTTTCGTAGGTAAAAAAATTATACATACGAATATTTTTATAGCTAAAAATATTTACAAAACTTTTACCTACGAATTTTTTTGTAGGTAAAAATTATTACAAAACTTTTACCTACGAATATTTGCATAGGTAAAAATATTTACAAATCTTTTACCTGCGAATATTTTCGTAGGTAAAAATATTTACAAAACTTATACCTACGAATATTTTTGCAGCTAAATATATTCACAAAACTTTTACTTACGAATATTTTTGTAGGTAAAAATTATTACAAAACTTTATACTACGAATATTTTCATAGCTAAAAATATTTACAAAACTTTTACCTACGAATTTTTTCATATGTAAAAATATTTACAAAACGTTTACCTACGAATATTTTCGTAGAAAAAAATATTTACAAAACCTTTGCTTATGAATATTTTCATAGCTAAAAATATTTACAAAATGTATACCTACGAATATTTTCGTAGCTAAAAATATTTACAAAACTTTTACCTACGAATATTTTCATAACTAAAAATATTTACAAAACTTTTACCTACGAATATTTTTGTAGGTAAAAGTCTCTTATTTTTTCACAATTTTCCAGCACAAAATTCCTGATATACACTTGTTACAAAATATTTCATCATGATATACACCTGTTATATAATATATTTCATCATATTCACATTCACATCCATCTAAACCCAAACTACGTAAATCCATCCAAACATAAACTACATCCATCCAAGCATATAACCTAACCTTAACCTTAACCTAAACGTATATCCGGTGATCGTGACCGCATATACGTGTAGCTTATACTAGATTCTTGAACACAATTTTCTTTGTTGTCAAAGAAAGCTTCAAGTGCCACAAAAATCAAGAAAATGGCCTGACGTCCATAATGGAATCACCGGATCAGCCTAACATGAGAGCAAACTTTTTTAAAGGTGCCAGAGCAATTCAAAAATTTATAATTAGCTTTGGGATTTGGGTGCATACCATAATAACAACAAATCTGTCAGTCGTAGGTTCCGGTCCGATGTGCGCTCCTGTTCAAAACAATGGAAATGGTAAGCACATGCATATAAATGCACATATATCGCGAAATGGAAGTAAACAGTTTAATCTACCTGGATAACTGCAGTTTATCAAATGTTTAATGAATGTTGTTTTCCCAGTGGAGTACTAGCCCAAGAGCATAACCATTGGGCTAGCATCGAAATCATTGCTTGCCTGCAAAAAGGAACCAGCCCCAAAAATAATTGATTATAGTTGACAAAAACTTTTGCGTGTACTATCTAGCAAGAACAACATCTGCAACTTCTCCCACATAATCTCGAGTGTAGTTTCTAGGGAAAGAAGATGATTTAACTACATTAAAACATAAACTGATCAAATCGATTCAAGGTCCACATGTTTGTTATTGCTCACCAATAAAGGAGAAACAAAATCATTAAATCGATAGGTAACTTCCAGGGGCTTCAACTTTTCAATGTATAGCTTCTTCAAGCCATCAATTATTGATGTGACAGAGCCAAGGGGTACTTGAACATGCAAAGAAATGTTAAAAGTAAAATTACGTTAGAAATAGGTGCTCTTTATGATAAACTCAATAACTATAGCAGAATAAGGGGTGCTGCATATCATGCATCAAACAATGAGAGTCAAGGTAGTGGCCAGAAAATATAGATATCATTCTAATCCATCTCCACTATTAAGATTACAGTAAAAATAGAAACATTTAGATATCCAAATATCAGAATTGCACCAAAATTCCATGTATATGATAACTCCAATACAAACCCACCAACAAAAAAAGGCCAAAAAATGTAGAGCTGAGTCCATTTGGGGTTATGTAAAAACTCCTTCCTAATAAAATGAAAATACGCAAACAGGATAATGGTGAACCACAAAGATCACCTTTTTTGAAGACTTTGATGTGAACCATTAGAATGATGGTTATTGGTACTGAGTTACTACATCATCACCAATAAGCTAATTAAAAAACCATAAAATCCATAAATTTCAACAACTGTCTTTCCATAATCGTTAAAACGAGAGAAATTTCTTTACCATCTAGATCAGGATCCCTTTTCTTGGGTGAAGGCTTACTTTGCTGGAAAATAATCAATCCATAAGCAAGTTAGAATATTTATACAAAACTTATAAAGAACATTGCATATAACTTAGTAAAAAAAAAATCACATACGTACAACTATTAATATATCCAAACCTTCCAATAATGGAGGTCCCAAATTCTCCAGTTCTGCAGAAATAGGAAAGTTAGGTATCAATTCAAGTTTATGCTTATCAATGAATAAAGAACCATGTGCAATAGTCCATTCTACTTTATCGTAATTGACTTAAACAAACTTTCTCAGTGGGTGCTATGAAAGAATGAAGTTTAACATATGCTTCACCATTTACCTCCAGTAGCAAGAACATCCGGAGTAATTTCTTTTCCTGCTTGGAAGGTTTAGGTTAAGGTTAAGGTTAAGTTATAGGTTATAAGTTCAGGTTATAGGTTATAGGTTATAGGTTAAGGTTTAGGTCATAGGTTTTGGTTTAGGTTAAGGTTATAGGTTTAGGTTTAGGTTTAGGTTTAGGTTATAGGTTTAGGTTAAGGTTTAGGTTAAGGTTATAAGTTATAGCTTTAGGGAATTGAGAATAGTTTAAAGTTTAGGTTTAAGAAATCGGATTCAGGTTCGGGATCGGGTTTAGGTTTGGGTTTTTAAGTTTAGGTTTGGGTTTTCAAGTTTAGGAGTTGAGATTAGAATTAGGTTTAGGTTTAGGTTTAGGAATTTGAGAATACATTTAGGTTTTAGGTTATAGGTTTAGGTTTTAGGTTTAGGTTTAGGTTATAAGTGTAGGTTATAGGTTTAGGTTTAGGTTAGGTTATAGGTTAAGGTTTAGGGAATTGAGTTTAGGTTATAGGTTATATGTTTAGGTTATAGGTTATACGTTATAGGTTAAGGTTTAGGTTATAGGTCAAGGTTTAAGTTTAGGTTATAGGTTTAGGTTTAGGTTAAGGTTTAGGTTTAGGTTTAGGTTAAGGTTTAGGTTTAGGTTATAGGTTTAGGTTAAGGTTTAGGTTTAGGCTATAAGTTATAGCTTTAGGGAATTGAGAATAGGTTTAGGTTTAGGAAATCGAGTTCGGGTTTAGGTTTGGGTTTTCAAGTTTAGGTTTAGGTTTAGGTTAGGGAGTTGAGAATAGGATTAGGTGTAGGTTTATGTAACACCCCAGATTTTTGCCAAACCTGGAATTAGACGTCCTTAGGCAATGGGTCAATCCTAACACTTGATTAACTTCTCAAAACTCAATTCAAAAGTCTCAAATCCCTATTTCCTTCGAAAATCTCACCTTTCACTACTTTATCCTTCAAAATTTTCTAGGAGCTTTCATATTAGACACAAATCTTAAAGTTTAGGTGATGTTGATCAATACTTAAGCTAAAAAGTACTATGAATAATAAATAAATAAATAAAAAGGGTTTTTAATAATTAACCTTTTGAAATCTCACTAAATAAGTAGACAATTTGGATAGATCAGCTTCTCCTACTCCAAAATCATATATTGCATATCAAATAACTCATCCCAGGTTTTAAAATACACCCATTTCAAATATCAGACGGTGAAATCACCCTAAATAGGTCAGCGAGCGGTGATCGCATCGCCGGTTTGGTGATGCATCGCCGAACTCGTCCGTACAGCGGGATTCTGCACCTTTTTTCTTGCACGTTTCTTCCGACTTTGAAAAATCATATCTCCTTCGTTATAACTCCGATTTAGGTGATTCAAAAACTAGATTGAAGCTAAATGATATAGTTTTATATAAAAATATGTGAAAAATATAATAAAATATTTAATATGGTTTAAAGTAGGTCATTGTGAGAAACTATCTGATAATCACTTGTTGGACAGCTGCTGCTTCTGGAATTTTTAAAAATTTTCTACAACTCAAAATCTTATGAAATTTGGTGGAGTTAGGGTAAACTTGATGATGAACCCATAGAAAAATAATAAAAATAATATGATACCTAGAAGTTCTGAAAATGGGGGGTATAATGGCCCTAGGATCGTATTCTGCCATAATTAGGGTAGAATTTGGTTGAGTACCAAACTGAATACTCAGTAAAATTAACTTGGACCACTTTAAATACGTTCTACAAGACCCAAAACTTGAAGAATCAATGACGCTATAATATCCTAAAACCTAGGATCAAACTCTAAACCGGTTTGCTCTCAGGAACCCTTTGAAACTTTGTATTGGATCTAGACCGCGCATTGAAAGTCCGATACCTATAATCTTAGACTATTATGACCGCTTAGCTGGACTTGACAATCATTTCAAAAATCAAGCCCAACCGACGTTCAGAGGCTATTTCATTGAGCCTGGAGTGAAGAGAGTGAGAAAGGAGTTAGATTTGGAAATTTTAATTCAAATCTAGCACATGACTTGACGCGTTATTATTAAACGTTCTGACCGTCAAAATTCAGCTAAATTATACCTTTGGATTAGGAAAAATTTCTCTTTCATATCATGAGACTTGTAAACCTGATCTAGGTGTGATAACCGCTAAACTGAAAATGGACCGCCACGTGCGATCTACGAACTCTACCAGACTGAAAATGGGGGTGGACAACATCCAGAGACCATGAGCTTAAGTCCGATCGCATTCGGCCAGGGGACCTCCCGAACTACCCTTTTGGATCGAAACAGCTCCGTTTTGGTTATAACTTAAGTGTACTTTGTTTCCAAGCCTAATTTGAAAAGGTTTGAGCTTATAAAAGGGCTTTAAACCCTCTTATATCTCTCCCATCCGAATTTGCTAAGAACCCTAGATTGGGAGAGAGAGAAAGTGAGAGATTTTGAGAGAGTGTGGGAGTGATCTTCCTGTCACTTGCTGCACCTGCTACACGTGCTAAAGCTACGCATCCCAATCACTTTGTTGGTGATTCCGACACACCTATAGGTAAGGAAGAACCCTAACCACTTGCTGATTTGGAGTTTTCTTCGATTCATTAGCGATGTAGCTTTTGTAGCTTGTGTATTAGGTCGCCTGTTCGCCGTAGACGAAGCGTATACTCTCCGTTCGAATCGATACACATCTAGGGTAAAAGGTACGGATTTTAGATGCTTTGATTGGCTGTTTTCAACGCTTTCAATGTCATTTAATCGTAGATTATCGACGACAACGCCGTTTGACATGTACAACATGCTGTCCGTTTCCTGTTTCGTAAACATATGAAAAATATGAGATTTAGGGCATTTTAGTCATTTGTAGAAAATACTATAAACATCCATATTTTGCTGAAATGATTGACATAATTTTTTATCGTAATAGGATATTAGGAATGCGTGCATAATCAGTTTGGTGAAGAGATTCGCCCAAACGCGCACTTTGAGTCGACATACACTATGTAGACTTAAGTGTGTAGACTAAGTGTTTGTATAAATATTTGTATTAGTATGTATTGAATTAAATGGTGTTGTGAATTAGTTTGAGATTGAATTCTCAAATAATATGCTGATGTAAATGATTTCCTTCATGTTGGTTATATGTATGATTTCATTATATGTATGAGATGCATGTGTTAGATGATTTACTTAAGTTGTATGTAATATGTGTTAACATGCTCACATTGTTGTAATGCATTTTCATTACTCTATATGATTGATGAAGTGGATTCACAAATGTTTGGGACTATACCTAGTCCAGGCAGTCGGTAACAGAGTAAGTTCGTGGTTTGTTTGTATTTTCCACGGAGGACGCGTCGATGAACGCGAGTCGTGTTTGAGTTAGCGGCAGTGGTTAGGCCACACGAAGTGTTTTACGCACTTCATGTCGTTTGACTTGCGATGCGCTCGTACTAGTCGAGCCCGTTAAGTAACCCGACTGGTCGTTGATTGTTTACCCTGTATGAATCACAACTGCTTGAACCTAAGGTACTGAACTTACCAATGGAAACCCTGTTAATCATGGTACCTTGATCCATAAAGACTCATGAGCCGGGCATGGTGGTATAGGACACCGTGGTCAAGCTGTCGGCTTACGATGGGGCCACAAACCTCCCCGTAGTGACCAGTGAGCACATTGACTCGTGAGCAGATTATGGTGGTATGGGACACTATATTCTAGCTGTCGGCTTACACTGATCAGGTGACGAGCCCTTTGTAGTGACCGCGAGCGTATTCTGAGTCTACGGGAGGCGACGACCCTTCCGTAGCAATGAGAGTACAGTAGGCCTGTATTGATAAGGTGACGGGGGAGCGGTGCAATGAGTGCGAGCAACAGCCCTGGCAACCCTTGCGGCGACCTACAAAATATAACCTCGTATGTGATTTCTAGGAGTGACGACCCTAGACAGGATCTGTGTTGGGATTGATATAAGGAAGGTACCTTAGTTTCCCAATCCTGCTGTATGAAAAGGACTAATAACTACTTGGTAATCATATCTACATCACATTGCATGTGCCTGAAAGATGTGGAGCACTGTGGGAAGAAAGCATGCCGCAGGCGTAAGATGGTGCCGTATGAGGGAGATCGTTGGTGAGGGCATCCATCATGTCATGTCATATTGCATTAACAACAGTATTTAGGAATGTTTGATTTATTGCTTTACTATTATCGCATGATTGATTTGATAACATGCTAATCTTTGCTCTATTATTCCACTGAGTTGATCATTCACTCCCACGTTACGGGATGCTGTTTTCGGACACCCATCAGTCCCTATTTTAGTTGCAGATGATGGCGCTGCTTGTGAAGCGGAGCCGGACTTGATGATGAGGAGGAGAATCCCTCCTTTATGCATGTTCTGATCGATGGGATTTCAGGGAGGTTGATTAGATGCCTTGATACTTGTCATTTTATAGTATTGGAGCACTCATGTATATTCTTTTGAACATTTTTGGAGTATACATGTATATATTTAACCTGGTAACATGTTTACACTCTGGAGACATACAATAATTTATATAGGTTATACATACTATCACAGTCTTCCACTTGCTAATTTAATGGTCTCTAGAGTATGATATGATGTTTTGGATTAATCCCAATCTTGTTTAATGCCTTTTTATAGACAACATGCATCTAACATTATCTATGTTGCATAAATAACATTTTGGAACTCGGGAGTTGGGTTTCTACCCGACCCCCGATTTTTGGGATGTTACAGTTTAAGTTTAGGGATTTGAGAATACATTTAGGTTTTAGGTTTAGGTTTAGGTTTTATTTTATAGGTTTAGGTTATAGGTTTAGGTTTAGGTTATAGGTTACAGGTTTAGGTTGTAAGTGTAGTTTATAGGTTTAGGTTTAGGTTTAAGGTTTGGTCATAGGTTAAGGTTTAGGGAATTGAGAATAGGTGTAGGTTTAGGTTTAGGAAATCGGGTTCGGGTTCGAGTTTGGGTTTGGGTTATAAGTATAGGTTTAGGTTATAGGTTAAGGTTTTGGTTTAGGTTATAAATATAGGTTTTGGGATTTGAGAATAGGTTTAGGTTAAGGTTATAAGTATATGTTTAGGTTATATGTTAAGGTTTAGGTTTAGGTTATGAGTATAGGTTTTGAGAGTTGAGAATAGGTTTAGGTTAAGGTTATAAGTATAGGTTTAGGTTATAGGTTAAGGTTTAGGTTATAAGTATAGGTTTTGGGATTTGAGAATAGGTTTAGGTTAAGGTTATAAGTTTAGGTTATAGGTTAAGATTTAGGTTTAGGTTATAGGTTATAGGTTAAGGTTTAGGTTAGGTTTTTAAGTTTAGGTTAAGGTTATAGTTTAGGTTTTAAGTATAGGTTAAGATTAAAGTCTCCTGAGAGGAAGCAACAACACCAAGCCCCCATTACAATGGGACGAGAACTCTCACATAGAAAAAGATTCAAGATTCAGTACACCAGAGGATCCTGGGAGTCACGACTGAGGAAACTAGAGAGAAGGGCTGTTAACATGGGTAATGTTACTGATGGATAGTTTCCTAATATGGAACGCTCGAGGGATAGGAAATTCCCACACTATCCGATCTATGAAGCGCCTTATAAAGAAGTACAATCCCCTATTGGTAGTTGTCTTGGAGCCTATGATTGGGGAAGATAGGAGAGTGGGAATTGGGCTCTCGCTCGGTTTCCATGCCTCCTTCTCGAATGTTACAGAGGGTGGCAAGATTTGGGTCTTCCACAAAGACTTGATCTCCCTCTCTATGCTTTTTTCTTATAACCATGCTATCTTTTTTGTAGCCTCGATTCCTTTCTCGCAGAGACCAGTCTATCTCACGGTGGTCTATTCCAGCTGCAACAGAATCCAAAGAAGGTCTCTATGGAACTCCCTAGCTGTCTATTCTTCTATGATCCGGGGCCTTAGGCAGTTGGTGGGGACTTTAATGCAATAACCCTGGCGTCAAATAGGAGTCAATGCTCAGCGGACAGGGCCAGTGTTAGTGAGTTCTCTGACGCGATAAATGTGGCAGGGCTGATTGATACAGGTTTTACGGGTAATCGCTTTACCTGGTGCAACAATCAAGGCAGTTTGGCCAGAGTTTGGGCTAGATTGGATAGAGTCCTCATCAACTCTGAGTGGTCCCTTTCCTTCCCCCTTTTCCAGGTGCTACACCTCCCAAGAGTAAATTCTGACCATGCTCCGCTTTTGCTTCAATTCCCAACCCAGACTTCTTCCAACCCCAAGCCGTTCTGTTTCCAAAGTATGTGGCTTCTCCATGAGACTTTTCATCAAGTGGTGAAGGAAGCTTGGAAAGCTGAGAACTCTGAGCATCCAATCTTTAATATCCTCCTTAAGCTCAAAAATGTTAAGAAGGCACTCAAAATTTAGAATAAGGAAATCTTTGGGGACCTTTCAGCTCAGATAGCTCTCATGGAAAAATCAGTAGCAAACGTGGAAGAGAGGATGTTGGCTGGTCACATTGTTGCAACTGTGGATAGCTCCCTGCAGGTGGAATTTATGAAAATTTCCTCAAAGATTCAATAGCTGGAACTTATAGAAGAGACTTTTTGAAAGAAAAAGTCTAGAGTCAACTGGTTGGATGTGGGGGACAAAAATACTAGATTCTTTCACGTGGTGGCGACGGAAAGGCAGAGAAAGGCTCATATAAGCAGTATCACCCTCCCATTTAGGGAAACAATAAATGACATGGAGCAACTCAAAATTGCTGTGGTGGAGCATTTCCATCTTCAATTTAGGTAGTCCCTTGCTCGGATCAGTCCAATCTGCTAGACTGTTTCCCTCCCCTGATCACTCAGCAGCTTAATGCCTCCCTGATGGTTGATCCAACCATGCTTGAGGTCCACCAAGCAGTCCTCTCCATTCCAAAGGAGGGATCAGCTGGACCAGACGGTTTCTCAGGTTCTTTCTTCACGGGCTACTGGAATATCATCGCCGAAGACATGCTTAAAGCAATAACTTTCATTTTCCATGGTGGAGCCATCCCGAGAGCAGTGAACGCCTCTTTAATATGCTTCATTCCAAAGTCTCCTGCGCCGAGGAGCTTCTTGGACTTCCGGCCAATAAGCCTTTGCAACTGTTTCTATAAAATCATTGCCAAAGTAATAGCTTTGAAGCTGAATGCGATCTTTCCCTCGCTTATCTCTCCAGAGCAGGGAGCCTTCATCCAAGGCCGTCCCATTTCTGAAAACATTGCGCTGGCCCAGGAACTTTTCAGAGAGATTAATAGGAAAACCAGAAGAGGAAACATGGTGCTCATGGTTGACATGGAGAAAGCGTATGACAGGGTAGACTGGGGATTTCTAAAATCTATCCTAGCTCATTTTGGGTTCAATCAGAGGTGGATTAATTTGGTGGAGAACTGCTGGGCTACGGTATGGTTCTCGGTTCTTTTAAATGGGGAAAGCGCAAGATTTTCTAAACCTAAACCTTAACCTTTTCTCAATTCCCTAAAGCTATAACCTATAACCTAAAACCTAAAACTAAACCTAAAACCTAAGTGTATTCTCAAATCCTAAAACTTAAACCTACACCTAAACCTAATCTCAACTCCCTAACCTAAACCTAAACTTGAAAACCCAAACCTAAACCCGATCCCGAACCCAAACCCGATTTCCTAAGCCTAAACCTTAACCTATTCTCAATTCCCTAAAGCTATAACCTATAACCTATAACCTAAACCTAAACCTTAACCAAAACCTATAACCTAAACCTTAACCTATAACCTATAACCTATAACCTAAACTTATAACCTATAACCTAAACCTAAAACTTAAACCTAAAACCTAAAACCTAAACCTAAACCTAAAACCTAAATGTATTCTCAAATCCATAAACCTAAACATATACCTAATCCTAATCTTAACTCCCTAACCTAAACTTAAACCTAAACTTGAAAACCCAAACCTAAACCCGATCCCGAACCCGAACCCGAACTTGATTTCCTAAACCTAAACCTTAACCTATTCTCAATTCCGTAAAGCTATAACTTATAACCTATAACCTAAACCTAAACCTAAACCTTAACCAAACCTATAACCTAAACCTTAACCTATAACCTATAACCTAAACTTATAACTTATAACCTAACCTTAACCTAAACCTAAAACCTAACCCTAAACCTATAACCTAAACCTATAAACTAAAACCTAAACCTAAACCTAAAACCTAAATGTATTCTCAAATCCCTAAACTTTAACCTACACTTAATCCTAATCTCTACTCCCTAATCTAAACCTAAACTTAAAAATCAAAACCTAAACCCGATCCCGAACCCGAACCCGATTTCCTAAACCTAAACCTTAACTTATTCTCAATTCCTTAATGCTATAACCTATAACCTATAACCTAAACCTAAACCTTAACAAAAACCTATAACCTAAACCTTAACCTATAACCTGTAACCTATAACCTAAACTTATTACTTACAACCTAAACCTAAAACCTAAACCTATAAACTAAAACCTAAAGCTAAATGTATTCTCAAATCCCTAAACCTAAATCTACACCTAATCATAATCTCAACTCCCTAACCTAAACCTAAACCTAAACTTGAAAACCCAAAACCTAAACCCGATCCCGAACCTGAACTTGAACCCGATTTCTCAAACCTAAACCTTAACTTATTCTCAATTCCGTAAAGCTATAACTGTTGAGGGTCAAATATTGCATATCAGACCCCATTTATTTCCTGGATTTACGAGCACGATACTGTTTAATGGCCCGTTTTATCGTGTTTATGTTGCAAGGTGATTTTACGAGCATGAACTGTAAAAAGGTATTAAAAGCATGGATTTAATGCTCAAGATTCACCAGAGCAAGGGACGGACTCTAGGGGACCAAGATCGACGGAATTACGCAGCAAAAATTCATGAAAATCGGTGAACTGAAGTTCAAATGGCCTAAAACTTGTCCAGAATACAAGATAACAAAGTTCCTACCATCTGTTCAGCTCCAAAATTCATACATGGCCTGAATGCCATTAATTAACCGTACATGTCAAAAATCAGCCATTAGATCGCTGTGCAAGTGGTCTAACTGTCAAATTAGCCCATAAAACAGTGAATTGGGGCCCGCTGGATATCCGAATATACCTCATTTTTGGTCTCGACGGCTTAAATTATATGATAAACAGGATGGACGAAACGGATTTTCAAGATGCATCACAGTGGACCTTATCCTACAGTGCACGTGTACACCACAAGAGAAGCACACGCACTGCACCAAAACCGGTCAGCACCGCTGACCCGTTCAAACCTGAAGAAAGCAGGATTTCGCATTCCTGCTGTGAAACAGAGGGCTCGGACGGTGCTTGTGGACCCCACTCATCACATGATTTGTAAATTCGGACTATCCAGTATAAGCTCACAGGGCCTCTTATTAAGGCCTAGGTGACCAAATTCTAAGAAACAGTGATGATAGGTTTCCAACCGTTCGAACACAGAATAAACGGTGGCAAGAAATATTCTATGAGCCACACCAAAACCGATCCAAAACAGGCACTCTTTGACTGATTTTTCGAGTAGATCACAATGCACGGCATGGATTTCTCTGAAAGATCTGATCATGGCCCCACCGTCAGCATAACACAAGTAGAGGGAGCTCTGTTTTGCAGTCCGCGCACGCCGAGAAAATCGGCCCTGGTGGGCCATCTTGTGATCAGATACAAGGTCAGATCGATGATCCAGACCGTCCAGAAAGTATAGGGGAAGGTTTTTACCCCTCATATGCAGTCAGATTCCAAGGTCAGGCCGTTCTCCATCCAGAAACTCAGGCCAAATGCAAGCAGTTTGCGTTCCTGCGCGCGTTGCTGCGTAAGTGCTGTTGGGCTGCGTAACGGAGGTCGGTGGGACCGACACATCAGCTGCCACGACTCTCCACTGGCCCTTCCTTGCTATAAAAGAAAGAAAAGAAAGGGAGAGAGAAAAAAATTTTGGAGAGGAAACGGCCGTAAGAGGGAGGCAGGGAAAGTACTTTAGGAGGTCTTCTTTATTTACTGTTTTTTTTTTCTCTTCTTCTCTTACTTTTTAATTTTATGAGATCTAGGCCCATCATGTTGGGCTAAGCCTCTTAGCTAGGGCTAAGAGGTGAAGCTTGTAGCATGATGGGAGATCCTCTGCTTGTGCCTTTTGTTTGAAACTGAAGTGATATTGATTTAAGTTATTTAATGGGAAAGTTTTTAGTTTTTAATGGTCTGTTGTGACTAAAATTACAATGGGTCTGCAATGGCTTAAAGCATGTTCTTTTCCTTTCAATGTTTATGACGTCAAGAAGCACTGTTGTTCACCATAGTCTCCTGGGCATGGTCGGATGTCAGTACCCTTCTTAACCTTCATACATGTGATTGGTTGGTAATTAGTTTAATTTTGTTGTTTGCCATAGTCTCTTGGGCATGGTTTGGTGATGGAATCCATTCTAATTCATATACCTTTTATCTCTTGAAAACTAGATCAATGACAGTTCAGTTAATTTTCATAATTTTCATGAAACAGGCATAAGATCTCCCTGATCTCTACAAGTGGACCCTTTGAATCCCTAGGTTCCTTTCCTCTAATTTCTATAAATTTTAGATTAATATTTTTACCATTATTCCTCAAATTATATTCGGTTTAGATTTCATCTTACCCTAGTTCTAGTTCTAGTTACTTTTAGATAACGTACGAGTTTCAGTCCCTTGGGATTTGACCTCGGTCTTACCGAGTTATTACTACATAACAACCCTGCACTTGGGGAGTGAACAATAACATATAACCTATAACATATAACTTAAACCTAAACTTAGACCTTAACCAAAACCTTAACCTATAACCTATAATGTAAACTTATAACCTATAACTTAACCTTAACATAAACTTAGAACCTAACCCTAAACCTATAACCTAAACCTATAAATTAAAACCTAAACCTAAAACCTAAATGTATTCTCAAATCCTCGAACTTAAACCTACACCTAATCCTAATCTCAACTCCCTAACCTAAACCTAAACTTGAAAACCTAAACCTAAACCCGATCCCGAACCCGAACCTGATTTCCTAAACCTAAACCTTAACCTATTCTCAATTCCCTAAAGCTATAATCTATAACCTAAACCTAAACCTTAACCAAAACCTTTAACCTAAACCTTAACCTATAACCTATAACCTAAACTTATAACCTATAACCTAAACCTAAACCTAAAACCTAAACCCAAACCTATAACCTAAACCTATAAACTAAAACCTAAACCTAAACCTAAAACCTAAATGTATTCTCAAATTCCCAAACCTAAACCTACACGTAATTCTAATCTCAACTCCCTAACCTAAACTTAAACCTAAACTTGAAAACCTAAACCTAAACCCGATCTCGAACCCGAACCCAAATCCGATTTCCTAAACCTAAACCTTAATCTATTCTCAATTCTGTAAAGCTATAACCTATAACCTAAACCTAAACCTAAACCTTAATCAAAACCTATAACCTAAACCTTAACCTATAACCTAAACTTATAACCTACGTTAATCTAAACTTAAAATCTAACCTTAAACCTATAAACTAAAACCTAAACTTAAACTTAAAACCTAAAACCTAAATGTATTCTCAAATGCCTAAACATTATAAAAAATACCTGTATTAGGGGCGTTTTTACCACAGGCGGCCACAACAAACTGCCACTGTAGGTGGAAATCAGGGCGTTTCTACGTGGCCGCCCGTGTACAATAAAGCTACTACCGCTCGTTTTAAATTAAAAAAAAGAGCTAAAATCCAATTTTTTACCGCGAAATCGCGCTCCCTCCCCAAATCACTTTTCTTCTCTCCCGCGCGCCTCTTCTCTCCAAAACCTTTCTCCCCTCTTCTCACGCCTCCTCTCCCAAAACCCTTCTCCCCTCTTCTCTCCTCCCTTCAATAACCGACCGAAACTCTCTCTCTCTCTCTCTCCAACGTCTCTCGATCTCCATTTTTCACTCCGGCCTGTCTTGATCTGGCTTCCATTTCCATTGCTAGTTGAAGACGCTGATCTCTCGGCTGTTGCCCTCCTTCTCGCCTGAACACGCCAAAGTCGGAGAAGGCCCGCAAAGGAAGTATGGTGATCTCTCGACTGTGCCCTCCTCGCCATAACACGCTTCTCTCTCTGAATCACCTAATCCATGGAAGGGTGTACGGAAGATTTCTAGAAGCCATAGCTGTTGCCATCTCAACCATTGGAGTTGTGAACAGAGTACTGGTACGTTGCCCTATTTTTCTTTTCTTTTTTTTTTTCCACCATTTGATCCATATCTATGCTTTAGAATGTATGGATAGGCGTTGGAGCCGAAGAGCTCCGTCGGCTCAGCGATGTCCATTTCGATTCCTCCATCACAGGCACTGTAAGCCTCCATCCATCCATGCCCATCGCTCAACCGTTCATTTTCGATCTCCGAATTTAAACGACATCCTTTATTTTTTCTTTTTTCCCTCTCTGGAATGCAGGAGGAGGTATGTAAAGCAATCATCTGTTTGGAGATTGCTGCAAACATGTACCATTTACATTTTCATCTAGGGTGGTTGATCCGTAATTACCCTAGTTTTCTAGGCCTTTTTTATTTTCAATTTTGATTTAGGATGTTTGATTGGTTCAGATCGGTGTAGGCTGCAGGTTTTGTTTGACCGGCAGAGTGCGATAAAGGTGAGTGGCATGTCAGAGAAGGCTTACAATAGATCTTTCAGTGCGATGCAGAATGGCATTGGCCTCAAGTGAGTTTTTCCTTTCTGTCTTTTTTTGATTTTTGATTTTTTTTTTTTTTTTTTTGGTCTCATTGGCTGCGTTTGGTTGCACTAAAATCATGGTATTTTATAACTAATCATAATATTTGGAGAAACCAAACTTAGCCTTCATCCTTGTGTATAATGCGTGAATATGTTGAATTTGCATTTTAATATAGGAGAGGTTTCCGCGCATATGGTGTGCACTAAGAGCCAGTGCACAGCATACACACATCGCCTAACATCCAATGATAGTGGACTGGAATATTGACATGTATTTCAAATTGGGTTTTTGAAAAAAAAAAATAGATGCTTTGATTTGTTTTCTGTAATGCAATGAAGTTGTGCCCTTTAAGAACTACTGATGGTGTTGCAGGACGATGCTGGATATTCGTGAATTGGGGATTCAGTTCGGTTGTGTTAGGCTCATCCCTTTTGTGCAGAAGGGGCTATCTCTGTAAGACATCTATCCTCTTTCTCATTGAGTGTCTTTTAAATATTTCTTTTGAATTGTTTTTATTTACTAAGTAATGCTTTTCTATCAGCCTAGTATTAAGCAAATCTAGTTGATTTGGTGATGTTCTTTTATTTCTTTTTCCTTTTTTGAGTAATTGATTTATTTATTTTTTAATGTAAGAAATGCCTGTTGCAGGTGTTTTCATTGAGAAATGCTAGGACAGTTGAATGTGTGATTTGGGCACATGCCCTTGAGATTTGTGCCAGTCACCAGGTGGGGAACATTTTGATCATATCTTGGCCTAAAGTCATGTTGGTCCACTTATCTGGTTAGTGGTTAGCCACATGCATGTGGTGAATATGGACGGCCATCTGAAAGAAAATGACTAGCAGTCTAGATTTCATGGCCCATCGATGAGTAGACCAGCATTATTTTGTGCCTGGAATGTTATTGGTGGGATCCACCTGATGAAGGATGTCATGTAAATGTGTCATGTTGGCACATGTGTGATGATTCACCTCTTGGATATCTCCTTGTTTTATTTATTTATTATTATTATTATTTTTTGGTGTTCTCATTGTCTATGTGAGTGAGTTCACCCTTATATAAGATGTGATCAAACATAAATCACTCATGCTTGCCTGTCAGCCTGTTTGGATGTATGCAATTTTGTGTAATCTTTCTTTTTTATGTAATTGAATAATAATGTTGATTCTCAGCTACAAGGACTGATTTCTTGCTGCTTTGCCAACACCTCGTCGTGCAAGTGCTGACTTCAGTCGGCCTGTTTTCACAGCCACTGCATTCTACTTGTGTGCAAAAAGACACAAGGTAGCTAATTATTGAAATCCTTTCTTCTCTTTCCGTTTCAACCTGCCTGATTTTTTAAAATGTTTCTTACGCTTCAGTCTTTACTTGTTTTGCAGCTTAAAGTAGACAAGATTAAGCTTATTGAGCTCTGTGGCACATCAGAATCTGAATTTACTGGTGTAAGACATGCTCCTGTTAGCATTTTCTTTATTTCTACATTGTAGCTTTTTTTTTTTTTTTTTTAATTGGACTTTCGAATCATGGTTGCAGGTTTCAACTTCTATGAAGGACCTATGCTTTGATGTTTTCGGTATTACAAAGGAAAAGAAAGACCCGAAAGCTGTGAAAGGGCACTGAGGTACATGTTTTTATTGACATTTTACCAGGCTAATCGCCCTGTTCTTCCACTGCACTTCCCACCTGTTCCTGTAAACTCATTTTCTTTACAAATGAATGGTTTGCATACCTTTGAGACAGGTTTCTAATTTTTGGATTGGTAATCAGAACTATTAGATGCATTACCTGGCAAAAGGAAGTATGAGGATGATGGTGATATATCTGAGGACTCGATTGACGACGAAGATGGACTTGAGGTGGGCATGCCCCTATAAGATTTCTATATTATACTATCCCTAGATGGATGATGCATTTATTCATGCTAGTTTGAAAGATCTGATATATATGCATGTGCATTTATGCACAAACATATCCCTAGCCCTCTCTCACATTATGTACTGTCACACACTAAACAATATCTGCTTTTGTGCATCAAAGAATGTGACTATAGAGTTAATTTGCATGGGATCTCACCTAACATGTGCCTTAGATAAGTAGAATTGTGACCAACATTATCACATTGAAGGTGGTGCAAACCATCCTTTATAAACTATGAAACTTCTGTAGAAGACAAGGAATTGAATTGTCTCCTTGAAACTAATGCTTAGGTTGTGGTAACAGTGAATGCTGAAAAGTTTTTTAGAAGATGAATTGTGACGGTTTGCAAAGTAATAATGCTATATTAGGCTTTTAGTGGGTGATTTTCAAACTTCATTCATGTTTAGATTGCAAATCAAATTCCTCCGTGGAATGTGTTTTTCAGTATGACAAGAATCTTGATGCTTCTGGATTTGAATTATTTGCTGGTTCTGTATTGCAAATCATGTTTAACTTCTATTTTCATCAGAGCCACCTTTAGTAATAAGATCTAAATCCACACTTTTTTGTTTCTTACAATGGTCTCTCCCTTGTAAAACTCATGGTCTTATTTGCTGGTTCTGTATTGCAAATCATGTTTCACTTCTATTTTCATCAGAGCCACCTTTAGTAATAAGATCTAAATCCACACTTTTTTGTTTCTTACAATGGGCTCTCCCTTGTAATCTTCCTTTGATATTTAGCATAAATATCACTGATCTTGAAGATCCATCTGATGATGCAGCCTGTCCAATATCCATCTGATCCATATGTTTTACTTCCGAATCCTCTACATTGAACAGATGACATCAAATTATGAAACTGCTGCAACCATGCAACCTATTTGCGTCATCTTAGCCATTATTACAAATATCAGCATGATCTGGAAAATCTTGTGGTATTATTGGAAATCTGATTAAATGATGTTATTATGATAATATAGATAGATTTTTATATATTAGTGGTTTTTTTTTTTTTAGGTGAAATTATTGTGATTTCAACTGAACTTATTTAGAAGTTATATTATAACGAGATTCTCAGCGAGATTTTCCTGATAATATTTCTGGGAAAATGTCAAGATCTGAAAATCTCCAAAGAATCCTGGGCTGAGAAGTTACCGAGAACAAGATTTGTCACTATGATCATAGCCTTGTCTTGATTATGTGAAGTTGACTTAATGCTATTTTACCAATTATACTTGAAACAAGAATTCTCAAGACTGCTCTGCAAGAGTTCTATGACCAGCTGGCAGCTGCACCCCTGACCCAAACCATACTTCATTACTGGGCTTTGGACTGGCTGGCACATTTATATAACTTCCAAGCGAAGCTCCTGCCTTATCTGCCAACGTATATGATTATCGTGATACATTGGAATTAGGAAATATTTTTCATAGAACAACATAGGGGGCCATAACCATACGCATACTGTAACTTCCTCATGGACAAGGATTATTTTTTTTGGCCCGCAGTTATGTTTTGTTATTAGAGTGTTATGATTATCTGGCATGTATAGATGTTAGCTTCTGATCATTCCTATGCAACTCTTCTGCTGAATTTTGAATATGCATGGGAACTAAGGTGCTATATTATACTTTCTTTTCAATAAAATCTATTTGAATTATGAATGTGCATGGGATGGTTGTTTTCACTCTCAAATGAGGATTTTAGTAGTACGCACATTATTTCAAGGAATGATAAAAATCTTAGACCCTGTTTGGTAGATTCCTAAAATGGATTTTCCCTTTCCGTTATCAAATCATTAACTTGAATCACTGCTTTTCTTCACGCTATTATAGTTGGCATGCATGTATGGCCTTTTCTCACATGGTTTGTTGATGTTTGATTTCTGCCTTGGTTGGTTGAAGCTGGTTTAGAATGTTGTTATTTGTGGAAATTTCATATTTTCATGTTTCTTTACTCAAAGTCCGCAACTGTAGGTCGAGATAGTGATCTCGTAGTTTTCTTGTAGTTCCAGCACATTTTGCTTGTAGGAGCCATGCTACATTTGCGGCAAGGCCCATGACTGAATTACCTGTAACGTTGATGGGATTTTAATCTCTTCCAGGAAATACTTTGCGTATTTTGCCAATATCTGCTTTAGGGCCTATGGTGATCGGGTGAAATTGTGGGCCACCTTCAACGAGCCAAACATTGTGGCATGGTTTGGCTTCCTTAAGGGAACATACCCGTGGGGTCGATGTTATGCACCATTTGGAAACTGTTCCATTGGGGATTCAGAGACTGACCCTTGGATCGCAGGCCACAACATGATACTATCTCATGCCATGGCACATGATACTATCTGAACTGGGAGTGTAGATACTCTTCCATCAACTGAAAATTTATCTGTGACTGAGTGGGTTTTCTAACCATTTTATTTGCGTAGTTCTCAAAGTCCTCAAACAGAATACTGAAATGCTGATTGAATTATTCTCATTTTGCAGTTACCTTTACCAGTCAAGATCATGAAGAGAACTGATATAATTTCCTTGCTTCTTCTGCCAATATCTGAAAAAGACCACATGTGAGAAAGAAGGCGAGCAAATAAATTTCATTTCTATTTAATTGCCAATTCCTTTTTTGTTTTTCATTTCTATTTACTGCAAGAAAAATTCTAGGATACAAAGTATGTTTGATAGATCATTATGGTGCTTTCAAATGTTAGATTGGTTATATTTTCATAATGTTATTGAAGGCCATGATGCTAGGATTTTGATTGATACGGAAGAACCAGAATGTCTTCGAAATTCTCGATTGAAGACTAAAAAACAATACATTATCTAGTCAACTAAAAACAAATAGAATATAAATAGCATGTTTTGGCCCAATCTCTGGTGTGATTAAAACCCCAATCATCTCATGGAATTCCATATAATTTTTGCTTTGATATTGATTCTATTGACACCCAACACAGCCATGTTGAAGGCTTTTAACTTAAATCAAAAAAAAAGAAGAAGAAGAAAGTCTTTTAACTTCTAAGGAACACATTGATTTGGCATTTTAAGGATTGAAAAAACAACTCCCAATTATTAATATTAATCATTCGTTCTTTATTCATGTCTATCTGTTTGTGCACAGAAAAATCTAGGAGAGTTAAGTTTGACTATTTGAATTTTCATGATTAGTGATGCTGATTTTAGTTATTTAGTGGGCAGAGGCAGTCCTCTTCATTCAGATTATATACCTACTATTAAAAACTTCATATGCCCTTTAAAATTTCGGATCGAGTTAAAATTTATGTCCTCTTGATTCAGATTTGTGTGAACTTATAAACAGATTAGAATGTCGTCGCAGTTGGCACCAGGAAAGTTTCAATGGTGGGCATCATTATCACCATCACTTCTTTAGGCGTGGTCTACTCGAGCCTTGAATTTATTTCATTATTTTGCTCAGTCTAAAATAATATGAAAAAATGAATGAATGACATGGATAAAACCCATATATCATGATGGGCCCATGAAAGCCCTGCCTAGATTGATTTCCATCCAAAGGGTGTTAGACAGCCCACATTCTTTGTACAGAAGATTTTGTATTTATTATCTTACCTTGTATAGTCGTTGTAAAACTCTATATATTCAACCCTTTAGGGTTGTCTGAAATACAGAAAAACATTCTCCAAATCCCTATGTTTATAAAGGGCACATGCAATCCGCTATGGTGTAAATTATTTTTATGGTGTGAACTACCCAGAGATTGGATCCACCATATTTTTTGGTCATCTGATCATCCATTGGATGCCATGCATATCATAAACATGCTAATTGACCTCACAATTATGGACTTCAACACTTTCTTAAAATTAAAAATAAAAAAAAACATTTTGAGAAATTCACATTAGTTATCAAAATTCCTCATTATTTGGTAAAATCCAAATTAATGGGGAAATTTGCCATAAAAATCTCTATTAAATATTGTAGTAAAACTCAAAAAAGACAGAAAAAGAAAAAGAAAATGAAGAGACTCATCCACAACTCAAGCTTTGAGTCATGGAGTTTTTAAAACTATAACTCAACACCATGAATACTGTAACCATAACTCTCCATCAATAATTCAAAATCAATCCCATCTTTATTTTTTATTCTTTACATGTCTTGGGTCGTACTTAACAAACATAACAAACGGTGCAAATCACCTTGTCTTTGGTGGGCCACAAAAAGTCCCTCTTGTGCCCATCTATTTTATACATTCATTCATGGAATTGATAACTCCACCCACCTTAATTGATTTGATTGCGCCCACTTGTCATTTTGTGATCTGAAAAACTACATTTCCATTCTCAAAAAATAGAAAATGGGCATACAAGAATATTAAGCAAGGTAAATTGAAATATTTCCAACCTGATGCATTATAAGTTACATTCTAACCACTGATAAGTTCCAACTAGCATTGTGTCTCAAAACCCAACCTGTCCCCATATGAAACGAAAATTGCATATCTTTTGCAAGAATTGTTTAAAGAGTTGTCACATGTCAATTTCTGTTTCCATTGGATTTGGATGCTATCTTGTTTCTATTAATTTTTGTTCTTTCTTATGCTAGAATATGGGCTTCAGTATGCTATGTTCCATGAGTGCTTCAACTGGCCCCTGGTACTTGCATCAAGGTACGGGTATGAGTGGTATGGCTCTTTTGGGTCCTTCCAAAGGTTCATATTCTCTTGTTGCTGGATGAAATACATCACAGAGCTTTCTTATATTTTCAGCAAGATCTCTTTGTTGGGGGAACTAGTAGTCTTCCTTAGAATCTCGAGACACACAAGAAAAGGGATACCTTTCCGAGATCAAAGCCTTATCCCAATTAATTGGGCTGGCTATATGAATCTTGTTCCATCATTCCACTATCAAGGGACATGCATGCATAATATTTTTATTTTAAGCTAGCACATCATTGCTATCTGTTCCCTTCACTCTGTTCTTCTTTTGGCATGGTCACATCCACATAATCCATGCCCATGTTGTGAAAATACTCCTACTCAATAATTTTTGACTGACTGTTTTATGAACCTTCGGGAAGTGATTTGGCAAGGTGAGACTGCTGGAGTAGATGTGGCTTTGGATACATTCAAGGCTGAAAAGGCATTTCCTATGCGCAGAATTCGTGAGGTTGGTCTATTCTTTTTTTCCTTTTCCCTGACACAATAGGCCACACACATTTGCTTCTTTATTTAATGAATTTTGGGATTGATAAAATAGAAAACTACCCATGTCACACAATCAGACCAGATCCACATGCACACACTTCACATTTGTCACTTTCTTGAGTCCTCTCTATTTTGTAAGTTTTCACAATTGAAACAATGCAAAATGTCCATTTAAAGCGAGCAATGTCTGGAAAAAAAAAAGGAAAAAGTTCATTCTACAATTCATAATGGGGTCTTTTCAGTTGAACCGGCTCCCAGTTGTCATTGGGCTCATTTACCAGGAAAGAGGTCAATGGCAATTTGGGTGACTGTGTATTCAGCCCATTGCGAATTTCAGAATTCCCAAATGGAAATTTTTGTAAAGGGTGCGGCGTTTGGGTGTACCATCTGACACTCAATGGAATTTTTTTATGTCCATTCCATCCAATGGAATTTTGAAATTCCCAAATGCACTTGTAATCCGTCTGTGCACAGTCAGCTTGGAGTAAAGCAGAAAAATTTAACCTACTTATTTAGGTTCTGCTTTTTGCACTGCCCCAAATGCTGAATCAATTCAAACACCAACAGATTCAATCAAATGTCGATTTGTTGGTACTTCCTAATGCTACCTAAAATATTAGATCAGTTTCAACAATTGCATTGGGCCCAAGTCCATGTATATTTACTGCTGATATGGCAAAGCGGTATCCAAAGCATGGATGGATCTTGAAGATCCCCTAATGGGAGGTGTAGTGTTTGTGTTGAAAATCAATGTAATAAGATTTTTAGGTGTACTTCTGGCAAGCAGATTCCTACTAGCAAATGAAATGTTCTACCTAGTGTGGTGCCCTTACCCTATACCATGATTTCTAGGTCTTTTGTACCTTTAATGGCTATTTTTTCATTGCTGCTCAATGGCTCCATTCCCACATTTGTTCATCTTGAATACAAACAAATCCTAAGGCCCTGTTTTGTAGACACCTAAAAATAAGTTTGTCTCATTTTAATTAACAGTATTATGTATTAGAAATCACAGTTTATAGACATTAAAGATCATAGAATATTTCTAATCCTTACCAAAATCTCTTATACATAATTACTATTAACTAAATGAGATGAACTATTTTAAAGTTGTAACCAAACAGCACCAAAAGTTTTGAATTAGCCTTTTTTTAAAAAGTAAAAAAAAAAAATAAAAAAATGTTTCGCGTTATTATTCATGGATTTCAACAAAGCTTAGCTGCCGAATATTTTGCATGAAGGTTCTATGTTTCTTTGTTTCTCTTTAACATTTCTTAGGGGAATTAAGTGGGCCTTGTACCCACATTGTTAGAATGGTATGAAATGGTAAAATCAAATGCAATAATCATGTCTTACATCCATCTTGTTTCTAATAAGAAATGTGTATTGACGAAGGACAGAGGTATAGGTCTTGGTGCAGCTTGGAGATCCTGAGCTTGGTGCAAAGAGTGCATGAGTTGTGTATGAAGGACAAAGAGAGCATGAGTGGTGTAAAAATAGGCAGTGGCTTAGATGAATTGATTTATCAAGGCAACAATGGTAAGAGACATCATTATTATAATTTCTTTTTTTGATAGGTTCTTGTAACTTTTTTTTTTTTCCTCTATTTCTTTTTATTTTTTCCATTTATTTGTTTGTTTTAGGTTGTTGCAGCTTCATCTTCCCATGAATCAATCCCTACCGTAGATTGGATTGGCCATTGAAAGTCATCGGATATGCCCCATGTAAGTTGTGGATTGGAATTTGACTGTGTTGCCTATAGTGAATGGACCCCTCCTTTCATTGACTTGTATGGGAAGGAACACGTTCTTACCGGGAGTTAATTGTCATAGGATATGCTATCCAAATCACATGAAATAGTTGAAGTGTAATGAATTTATTTTTATTATTTTGTCTTGCGGGTTGCAGGCCTAGGCCCAGACAGATGATATATGGCTGGATGGAGGGATATCTTTATATGTATTCAGAACATTTTCAACACATTATTGTAAATATTATTTAGTATTCATTTTTAATTTTGTGTGTAACATTTTTTAGGTTCTAAATATTATTTACTTTGAAGACTTGCTTTAATGATCCAAATAGGAGTCTGTGAATTTTGGGCTGGGTTACTCTTGTCTAGTTCACTATCTTTTCATCTCTATTCTCATTTTAGTTTTTATGAAATCAAATTATTGGGTAATCTAAATTCTTGTCATTTAGTCATAAGGTTTTGATAGTTAGACCGATGAGATTTAATAAGAATTTTTATTATCGGCACTTTTAGCGGCGGTTTTAAAATTTTCACTAGCGTTTTTTAAATCTCTTATTGGCACTTATTACAATATTTACCGGCGTTTGTTGTAACTTTAACAGCGTTTGTTACAACTTTTACATGCATTTTTTCGTAGCCTTTACCGCCGTTTGTACAGTTTTTGCTAGCGTTTCTCGTAACTTTTACCCGGCGTTCGTATAGTTTTTAGCGGCAGTCAGCTGAAGCGCTGCTAATGTTATACTTTTAGGGGCGGCGATAAAAACGCTGGTAAAAAGTGAAACCGCCGGTAAAATATACAACGATGGCCCCTTTAGCGGCACGGGTCCGACCGCCGGTAATTCTTATACTGGCTATTTTTGAAACTTTTAAGGATGGTTTTGGCCACCAGTAAAGGTTATTTTTCTTGTAGTAAAACTTAAACCTACACTTAATCTTAATCTCAACTCCCTAACCTAAACCTAAACTTGAAAACCCAAACCTAAACCCGATCCCGAATTCAAATCGAATTTGTTAAACCTAAACCTTAACTTATTCTCAATTCCCTAAAACTATAACCTATAACCTAAACCTAACCTAAACTTATAACCTTAACCTAAACTTAAAACCTAAACCTAAACCTAAACCAAAACTTATAACCTAAACCTTAACCTATAACCTAAACTTATAACCCAACCCTAACCCTAAACCTATAACCTAAACCTATAAACTAAAACCTAAACCTAAAACCTAAAACCTAAATGTATTCTCAAATCCCTAAACCTAAGCCTACACCTAATCCTAATCTCAACTCTTTAGCCTAAACCTAAACTTGAAAACCCAAACCTAAACCTGAACCCAAACCCGATTTCCTAAACCAAAACCTTAACCTATTCTCAATTCCCTAAACCTTAACCTATAACCTATACTTATAACCTAAACCTAAACCTATAACCTAAATGTATTATCAAATCCCTAAACCTAAACCTACACATAATCTAATCTTAAGTCCCTAACCTAAACCTAAACTTGAAAATTAAAACCTAAACCCGATACCGAATTCGAACCCGAACCCAATTTCTTAAACCTAAACCTTAACCTATTGTCAATTCCCTAAAGATATAACCTATAACCTATTGCCTAAACCTAAACCTTAACCTAAACCTAAACCTATAACCTTAACCTAAACCAAAACCTATAACCTAAACGTTAACCTATAACCTATAACCCATAACCTATAACCTAAACTTATAACCTTGAACTTAACCTTAACCTAAACCTATAATTTTAAACCTAAATCTAAAACCTAAATGTATTCTCAAATCCCTAAACTTAAACTTACACCTAATCCTAATCTCAACTCCCTAACCTAAACCTAAACCTAAACCTAAACTTGAAAACCCAAACCTAAACTCGATCCCGAACCCGAACGCGATTGATGTAGTAATGTAGCCCAATCACATGGCAACAAACAAGAAAATCTTGCTTTGTTGGCATGCATACTCGAACTCAAGCATCACAATGCATCTATTTCCATCTCCACTATCTCTTATAGTATAGATTATTTGAGATTTGGATTTATCTCATTTTTAAAGTCATGTCCTAACACAATATGATAATATTAATAGACAAGGTGAATTTGTCACCAACATTATTCCAAGACCCATATAACTTGTCCTTACAGGAAGTTGGGTGGGGTACATGCAGCTTGAATCCATCAAAAGAGATATATGTTCTCTCTCTTTTCATTTGTTTGGATTGTTTGGATGAATGTATTTTATGTTTGGATGGAGTTACGTAGTTTGGGTTTAGATGGATATGAATGTGAATATGATGAAATATATTATATAACATGTGTATATCAGGAAGAATATATTGTAACCGGTGTATATCAAGAATTTTGTGCTGGGAGATTGGAAAAAAAGAAAAAGAGACTTTTACCTACGAAATATTTTGTAGGTAAAAGATGTCTGGGTAAAATATAACACTTTTACCAATGAATATTTTCGTCGGTAAAAGTTGGCGTTTACCAAAGTAAACTTTAGGATTTTTTATTTTTTCAAAAACTCAAAACACCCTTTACCTATGAACACTTTCGTCAGTAAAAATGGCTTTTACCAACGAAATTAGATTTCGTAGGTAAAAGTAAACTTTTCGATAATTTATTTCCGGAAGAATTCAAAACACCCTTTCCCTACGAAAAGTTTTCGTAGGTAAAGATGGCTTTCGTAGGTAAAAATAAACTTTTCGATTTTTTATTTTTTCAAAAATTCAAAACACCCTTTCCCCACAAAACTTTTCGAAGGTAAAGATGGCTTTTACCTACGAAATCTAATTTCATAGGTAAAAGTAAACTTTTCAATTTTTTGTTTTTTGAAAAATTCTAAACGCCCTTTAGATATGAATATTTTCGTAGGTATAGATGGCTTAGGTAAAAGTAAAGTTTTCATTTTTTTTGTATTTACCTGCAAAAATTTTCGTAGGTAAAGATGGTTTTTCCGTAGGTAAAAGTAAACTTTTTGGTTTTTTATTTTTTCAAAAATTCAAAACACCCTTTCCCTACGAAAGTTTTCGTAGGTAAAGATGGCTTGTAGGTAAAAGTAAACTTTTCTATTATTTATTTTTTGAAAAATTCAAAACACCCTTTAGCTACGAATATGTTCGTAGGTAAAGATAGCTTTAAAAGGAAAATTTTAGTCATCTTTACCTATGAAAATTATTTTCATCGGTAAAAGTTTCGTCCGTAATAACCCTATTTCTTGTGGTGTGCAATTCTTCCAACATCCACCTTGCTGAAGCCCTGAAGTAGCTATGATCCCAACCACACATGAAAACCCTCAACCTTGTGGCTCTTAACGTCTATCAGTTTTTCCAATCGAGCGCTATCCAGAGAACAAATGCTTCGGTTTCAAGTTGGGAATAATTCCATCTACCTCTCCACAGCGAGCAGCCTTGTTTCTTGCCTTGACGGATTTCTTTGCAATCTTCAGCGCCTTACCTTTTGGGCTAAGTCCCTGAAGCCCTCTCCTGGAATAACTTCACTAGGCGGTCGTGATTGTGACCTTGACCTTGACAGTGACCGTGCCCTTAGCTTCTTGTTGGGTTGATCAATATCCATATCCATCGCATCATTACCCCTTGCCAGTGATCTCTCCCTCTTCCAACCTCTCGAAACAGACGTACCACTGGCCCGATTGATAGCTGCAGTGGGATCCAAACCCAACGATGACATCTGCCTCCCCATTCTCTCCGATGTGAATGTCTTATCTTTGTCAAACTTTCTCAGTACCGTGGGGCGGCTTTCCGCAGTGCTCTTCTTGATTCTATGCACTTGAATGAGCAAGCTTTTATTTTTTCGAATCTCAGCCAATGCTTTCTACTCCTCGGGAGTCAATTCCTTACCCTCCATCTCCAAATCATCCTCTTCAGCCTCCCCTTCGAGCCGAAGCCCCTCCTCTCTCTCCAACTCTTCTAGTCTCTGCAAGATATCTACACCAACAAAATCATAGACATTGTGACCATTTAGAATTCCGGCATCAAATCTTCCTTCCACTCTTTATCTTCTAAGATATAATGCTTCCTCAGACTAGCAGAGTATACACCAGCTCTGCCATTCTCATCTTCCAAATCTTTCTCGAGCTTCCTCTTCTCCTTCTCCTCATTCTTCCTTGCTCTGGCTTCTAGAATTACCCGAGGTATGTTGGAAAATTGGTTGAACTACATAGACTATTAAAATCGGAAACCAAAAAAAATTTTGAGAAAGAAAAACTTATTGAATTGAGTCGAGGCGTGACTGAGTCACTCAGCTTGAAATCGAATTTGCTCCCCTTGGACAGCGTCCTAAGTGCAACAGGTTTCCAAAGCAATCGACCTCCAGGATACAACGTCTATGACCCGGTCCTAGCGGTGCACTCACTATACACGGGCTCGAACAACTTACAGTTTAATCTGAAAGTGCTGAGTTGACTCAGCAATGAACTCAGTAACAATGGTAAAACCGTATCAGAGAGAGTTTTATAAGGCAGAGAATTTTTGTATATTTTGAAACTGAAATCAGAAGTCTATATATAGACTCCGAAATGGTGCATAAGCACCCTTTACAAAAGGTTAGGTCCGTTGAATTTAAACCCAACAGGGGCGACCAACCGGAAGGGAAGCATCTCTCTGGTTTAAAATGAAAAGGCGCAAGTGCGAGTACACTCTCACACATAAAGTCCTGCGAGTACCCATACACACACACACCCATGCGAGTACACTTATACCGCACTCGCACCCGCGCCCAGCCCAGCCCGTCCCGTCACGTCGCGCACTGCACACGGACACGGACTCGGCTCGGCTCGGCACGGCACGACTCGACTCGGCTCGGCGCGCGCGTGCGTGTGTGGTTAATGGCATAGATTAGAGTTATTGGCATAGCCCCCCCACAGGACCAAATTCATATGCCCCCTGAAAGGGGCTTAAGCCCTAGGTAAAAAGACTATCATATAAACAAGAGAATTTCTTTTGTCAAATCCGATGTGGGACAAAACCAACACCTCAAAAACACCAAAATTTAATGTGAAGAAAAAATACCAAAAATTTAAAAATTTAAATTTTAATAATATTTTAAAACAAAATATAACAATCCCTCACATGTTTTAAAATAAAACTCTTTCGGATTAAAGCGTAATAGTTGTGTAATGGTTCAATGTTACTATAGACTTGAACCGACATTAGAGTAAGCAAGACCGGTCTACAGGAATCAAGTGACAACATAGTTTTGAACCTGAATCCTTTTAATGTATATCGCAAGTACATGTCACTTACACAACTCTTCCTATGCAAGTGATTCTGTGGTTCGGTGTGTTTCGGCCATACACCATTACCTGGATTTCATGAGTGCTCTAGAGAATTCGCCTAGATTCTCATAGGAAGTGGCCTCCACCTCCACACCCATGTAGGTGAATTCCATCAAGTGTATGCAGCAACTGTATACACCACAAAATATATGGCTATGGATCCATTAAGAGTTCTAAAAACTCATGCTTCTGCGTTACTGCTCGCACTGTACACCATAAAAGGGGCTCATATAACTCAGTGCAATCGTCTACCTCGTGTCTTGTTGTTTATCCATTGAACCTATCTCATGGGATCTCCACTTGTATAGGTTGGGTTACCGACACTGGCAGCTCATATATTAGGCTCAGCCCCATTCCCTTTGATGTATCATTGACTAACTTTTTAGATAGTCCTTTGGTCAGAGGATCTGCTAGATTCTTTTCTGACCTCACAAAGTCAATAGATATGACTCCATCACGCAACATATATTTCATTATATTGTGTCTGAGTTTAATATGCCTGCTTTTTCCATTATATATTTTACTTTTTACTTTTACTATAGCTGCTTGATAGTCACAATGAATAGACACGCCCGATATAGTCTTTGGCCACAATGATATATCAGCTAAGAGATTTCTAAGCCACTCGGCTTTTGAACAAGCCTTTTCTAAGGCAATAAACTCGGATTCCATAGTTGATCGAGCGAAACATGTCTGCTTGGTAGACTTCCAAGAGACTGCTCCTCCACCCAAAGTGAAGACATATCCACTAGTGGATTTTGTCTCATCTGAATTACTGATCCAGTTAGCATCACTATATCCTTCTAATATAGCAGGATAACCATTATAATGTAAACCATATGCCATACTGCTTTTTAGGTATCGTGAAATCCTAGACAAGGCATTCCAATGCTCTTTTCCAGGGTTATGTATATATCTACTTAGCCTTCCTACTGTAAAAGCTATGTCAGGTCTAGTGCAGTTTGTTAGATACATGAGCCTACCAATTATTCTGAAATATTTCAATTGAGATATACTATTTTCTGTATTCTTTACGAGAGTCACACTATAATCATAAGGAGTATTGACAAGTAAACAGTAAAAATGGTTAAACTTTCTCAATATGTTCTCAATATAATGAGATTGTGATAATATAATAACATTATTTTTTCTGGTTACTTCAATACCTAAGATTACACTAGCCTCTCATAGTTTTTCATGTCAAACTTAGATGATAAGAATTTCTTAGTTTCATTAACTAATTTAATATTAGTTCTAAAAATAAGCATGTCATCAACATAAAGGCATGTAATAACATAATCATTTTTAAAAATTTTACTATATACACATCTATCTACATCATTTATATGATAACCATTTGATTTTAAAACACTATCAAATTTTTCATGCCATTGTTTAGGAGCATGTTTTAAACCATATAGTGATTTAATTAGTCTACATACTTTATTTTCTTTACCTAATATCTTATAACCCTCAAGTTGCTCCATATATATTTCTTTTTCTAAGTCTCCATTTAGGAAAGCCATCTTAACATCCATCTTGTATACTACTAGTTTATATATGGAGGCTATCGCTATTAAGACTCTAATAATTGTAATCGTAGTTACAGGAGAATATGTATCAAAGTAATCTGTTCCTTCCTTTTGTTTAAATCCTTTTGCTACCAACCTAGCCTTAAACTTATCAATAGTCCCGTCTGGTTTTAGTTTCTTTCTAAACACCTATTTGCAGCCTATTGGTTTGTTACCAGGTGGTAGGTTTACAAGTTTTTAAGTATTATTAGATGTAATAGATTCTAACTCATCATTTATTGCTTCCTTCCAAAAGGTTGCATTTGGAGAGTTAATAGCTTCTATATAAGTTGTAGGATCATCTTCTACTAAGAATGTGAAAAAATCATCTCTTAGGTTAGTTTCTCTTCTAACCCTAATACTTTTTCTTGGTTGTATCACTTCTACTATTTTCTCGTAAGCATTTTTACTAGTAGACGCAATATCTGATTCATTAACTTCTTCTATTCCTATAGATTTAGATTTCATAGGGAATACGTTCTCAAAGAACTCTGCATCCCTAGCTTTTATAATTGAATTAGGATCTAGAATATTATCCTTAGTTTTTAAAACTAGAAACTATAAGCCGCACTATTTTGTGCATACCCTATAAATATACAGTCGGTCGTTTTAGGACCTAACTTTCTTTTCTTAGTTTCAGGTAATCCTACTTTAGCAAGACACCCCCACACTTTAATATATTTATAATTAGGAACATGATTCTTCAAAAGTTCATAAGGTGTTTGTTCAGAAGATTTAGATGGAATCCTATTTAGGATATAACAAGCAGATAGAATTACTTCTCCCTACATATTTGAGGGTAACCCTGAACTATTTAACATGACATTCATCATTTCTTTTAGAGTTCTGTTCTTACGTTCTTCTATTCCATTCTGTTCTAGTGTATAAGGAGCTGTAGTTTCGTGAATTATTCCATTCTTTTCACATAATTCTCTAAATTGAGAAGATTCATATTCACCTCCTCTATCTGTTCTAAGTCTTTTAATTTTTATATTTAATTGATTTTCAACTTCAATTTTGTATTTAGAAAAAGCATCTAAAGCTTCATCTTTATTCCTTAACAGATATATTCTAGTGAACCTAGAGTAGTCATCTACAAAAGTTATATAATATCTTTTTTCACCTCTAGACATGTGATTTCTAAAATCACCTAAGTCACTGTGTATTAACTCTAATAGAACAGATGATCTTTCTATTTGTTTAAAGGGTTTTCTAATGAATTTTGATTCTACACGTGTTTCACAATTTTCAAACTCTTCATTAGATATATTAGGTAATAAACCTAATCTTTTCATTTTCTTTAAAGATGTCACATTCACATGACCTAATTTACTATGCCATAAGTAAAAAGGTTCAACGATATAAACAGAACTAGATGTTTTCTTATTATCATTGGATACATTTACAATGAATAAACCATCGCTACAGTACCCCTTACCAACAAAGGTTCCATTTTTAGTCATTACAAGCTTATCTGAATCAAATACTAATTTAACACCAGCCTTATTGAGGAGCGAAACAGAGACCAAGTTTCTTCTAATGTTAGGCACATGTAGTACATCATTCAACATTAGAGTCTTCTCAGAAGTGAGTTTCAGAAGTACTTTTCCTTTCCCTACAACTGGAGACGTTCTAGCATTTCCCATGAATACCTGTTCATCATCTCCTGATACTTGGTAGGAGGTAAACATGCTACGATCCTTGCACACGTGCCTAGTTGCACCAGTGTCTAGCACCCACTCCAAGTTGTTTACAAGGAAAACTTTTGACACCACAGCTTCTACCATATCAGACTCATTGCCTGTTTCTTTAAGATTAGCCTGCGGCTTATCTTTGTTTTTCTTAAGCCTGCATGTTTTAACATGATGCCCAGGCTTTCCAAAGTTGTACTAGTTTTCTTTTTTCTTGAATTGATTATTTGTATTCTTCTTTTTGAGCCTGCATTCATTTGCATAATGTCCAGGTTTTCCACAGTTATGAAAGTTGTCACGCCTCAAACTCGAAAACCGGGCTCACAAAATTCCCAATAGCCGAATCCGGCGCCGACAGCCTCCATAGTACCCCATTCTCGGTTCCCAGCACCCATATACCAGGTTCCGATCCTGGGATGCTACAAGGAGGATTTCTAATATCCATTTAATTCATATGAGCATAACATAAGCATAACCCACGAATAATAACCATAAGAACACCACAAATTCACTATGAAAAAAAACTTTAAGTACAATGCGTAGGAACGAGAAATACAAAAAGTGACAATAACAAAAACTCCAGAAGCTCTACTGCATGCTCCAACTTCTACTATACTCAGCTGCGTCCTGGCGTCACCTGCACGTATCAATCGTGCATAAGCTTATAGAAAGCTTAGAGGGTAGTGTAAGTATATGCGCAATAAGATCGTGTTCAGAATGCAATGTCAGAGTAATGCGGAATCATGCTGATGAACACATGAATGCAATCAGCCGTACCAAGGCTATGCGGTGCAAAATGCAAGTCAAGCATGTCAATCCTCATCATATATCAATACAGTTCACATCCTGGATAATCACTGGGGGTTCAATACACTCCAAATGGCACTGCCGCTCTCCTAACTGCACAGTCCAAGTGAGCGTAAGAAACCTCACTATCTGCCTAGCCAATAGTCTGCCAATACGTATCCAGCACATCAATAACGAACTCATTCACGAGCTGGGCAAACTCAGCCTAGTATTGCCCCCTACCCTCGGACGAGTAAGGTCACACCCCTTTCTAACCGACCACGACACAGTGGGAGACTCGGCCTCCTGGTATTCGGCCATCGTGCGCTCATATATCCACTTGGTCTCGACGTTGGAGTCATCCTCTGGTACCATCGGGTTTAGAAATTTTCATCCAGGGATATCTATGGTGCCCTTATGCTAGAACCAAACATTTTCGGTATCCAATCCAGCCACCCACGATGCATCTGTGGAGGCTATGGCCGTGATGTCGGTAGGGCACACAATAATCACAATCATACAAATGTAAGTGCATGAGTCACACTACCAGTCATGCAACAGTCCTACGTGTACCATGCACTCATGTAGGGAAACTCTGCTTACCAGGGAGCCCAATAACAGTTAGCCCGAAGGCATATGCTATGATCAGTCACTTCTCATATCAGACATACATATGATGCGTATGATAGTGAATTATGAATCTACACTAAACATGTATATAGAGATGGGCTCTGCGTATAACTGAGATGGGCCGAGACAGCCTACTTACTACAAGTGTTGGCCTATTAGTGGGCCTTAGGGAGAGTAACAATGCGGACATTTAACCGATGTCATCCTTACAATGTGGGCATCTAACCATCATTATTCCCAAGGCATTACTTGCTATAAATGTCATTATATGCCATGGAGGGATCACGCATTGCAATGGACCTAGTTGCACTCAATTGGGCCTTAAGTACATCAATTGGGCCGTATCATATGCGCCTTACATTCATCAAGCGGATCACCTCAATGAGCCTCCCCAATGGGCGTTAGGTCCTTTGCAAAGGGTCATAACCCATAGGCCTTAGAATTTATTAAAAAAAATGAGCCCAATCACATGAGCTTTATGTGCATCAAATGGGCCTAATCACATAGGCCTTATATATACCAAAGTGGGCCTCAACAATGGGCCACAAATACATCAAATGGGCCTACACACATGGGCCCATAAATAATAAAGTGGGCCTTAGTGGGCAGGCCACAAATACATTAAGATGGGCCTCAACAATGGCCTTAAAATAATCTCAAAATGGTTGGATGGTTTGGATGAAACTCATGCATCATGGTAGACTCCCATGTGGGCCCACTATAACATTTATTTTCCATCCATTCCTGGGCCCACTAAAATGCTTATTAGCCACCCAACCTGTTGGTAAGGCCACGTGAGCAAGGGCTCCACTACAATGTTTATTTTACATCCAACCTATTGATAAGGCCATGTGGCAAGGGGCCCACCAAAATGTTTACTTTCCATTCAAACCTGTTGATAAGGTCATATAGACCCAGGGCCCACCGTAATGTATATTACCATCCAAACCTGTTCATAACGTCATGTGGCCAGGGGCCCACGTGATGGACAGTGTGGACACAATACATACGTCTGGGTGGGGCCCACGGCCATGCCAGCCGCCCGCTGGGCGCTGGCGCGGCCTCAGCGGCAGCGTGGGCCCACTGTAATGTTTATTTTCCATCCAAATCTATTGACCGGGTCACAAGGGGCCCATAGAGATGCGGTCCACAAATCCAGTCCATCCATTATGTGTGGCCCACTTGAATGAGGGTTCAGACCAAGTTTCAGCCTTTTTCAAATCTTAGGTAGGCCCCACCAAGTGCTTTTATATGTTTTAGGCATGTCTTCACATGATTTTAAATGGTATGGCCCACTTGTGTTCCGTATACGTCTGATTTTTAGGATAGTCCCATACACAAAGGGGACCCATCAAATGCACGGTGTTGATGATAGAACGCATCACGGTGGGGCCCACAACCAGGACCCATGGGGCAGCCCCAAACGGCCGCCCGCCTGGCGCCTGCAGTAGCAACATCAGACGCTGCTGCCTCTTTTCTTCTCTCTCTCTCTCTCTTTTTTTTTTTTTAAACATGGGGCTCACATTAAGGTGATCCAAACCATATATTGTGTGTGTCCCACAAGGTGTACCGTCCATTCCAAATTTAGGATGTATCCAAATTTTAGGTAGGTCCCACCAAGTGCTTTAATATGTCCAGGCATGTCCCTACATGTTTTTAGATTGTATGTCCCACCTGAGAGTCGGATTGGTCCCAAATTTTGGCTCAACGCCTAAAATAGTCTGAGAAAGAGGATGGACGGCTTGGATCAAGCACATACATCAACGTGGGGCCTGCATCAGTGGCCCACTAATTACTTTCCTTTTTTCTTTCTTTTGTCCACTCGTTAGTACCATCCATGTCAGTACACACACTCCATGCATGCCACGCTCGTCCAGCATCCCTGGACGCTGGACGGCCTGGATAAACACTATATCATGGTGGGTCCCACACGCATGTGGTCCATTTTCACCAAGGTGGGTCCCACATGATCGTGGCCCACCTTGCATGTACATATATATATATACATATACATATATATATATATATACATATACATATATATATATATATATATACACATATATATATATATATATATATATATAATAAATATCATTTATCTAAGATGTAGTGGGCCACACCATTTGATGGATGGAGTAGATTTATTCACGAATCGGTGGGGCCCACTTCATTTTAGGGGAAGGATAAGGAGAGAGAAAGAGAGAACAAGATACGGTGATGGTGGGGGCCCCGCCATTATGGGCCCCACATGATACAAATTACACATAAAAAATGGGTCCCACCAAGGTCCCTAAAAAGAAATTTAACGGTGGATCACCCACCTCTAAGCCTCTTCCTTGCTCCCTTGGCCTCCAATGCTCCTTGCCTTCGCCTTGGACGGTGGATGATGCACCTTTGATGGTGTGGATGAGAGATGAGAGGGTAGGCCATACTTGTGATTTGGGAGAGAGTTGGGGAGGTTTGGACGTGTGATGGAGTGTTGCTTGGGAGTAGAGAGGGAAGGAAGTAATGGCTTAAGGGATGGGGTGATGTGGTGGTTGTAGGAAAGGGTGATGTGGGAGGCATGAGTGTGGTTGAAAGTTTGTAAAAGA
The DNA here is from genome assembly GCA_037074715.1 of Magnolia kwangsiensis. Classification (NCBI taxonomy): domain Eukaryota; kingdom Viridiplantae; phylum Streptophyta; class Magnoliopsida; order Magnoliales; family Magnoliaceae; genus Magnolia; species Magnolia kwangsiensis. Next base: position 47,147,047 of record CM073574.1, on the reverse strand, counting down.
GAGAATGATTGTAGTTGACATTTGGTAAAGGAGGGATGGTGAGATGAGAGAGAGTTGACTTTTGAGAAAAGGGAGGGATGGGTTGCATGTACTTGGGTAAGGCTTGTACTTGACATTGATTGATGGGACATCTCGTAGAGATTCCCTCGTAGTTCGCAACGCGCGGTGTTTCTTCGGAACGGACGCAGACTGTCATCTTCTAACCTGAGTATCGGTTTGGTGCGCGAGTCACGACGTTAGAACCGTGGCGACGGCGCGGTCGCTAAGGTATAGGTTTCGGGTCGAGTTGACTCTGATATGCGAGACTTGGATTAGGTTCAAGCGTAAACGTCGAATATAGGTCGAAGATTGTCGGAATTCGACCGGAAGGATCGTGGAAGTCAACGGAACGGTACGGTCTAGGATACGGGTCTTACAACTCTCCCCTCCAAATAAAAATTTTATCCTCAAAATTTGCACAATTATCTGAAGTAAACATAACTCATAATAGAAGAGAAAAAATAAGGCATTGTCATATAAAATCAGAGATAGTATACAAGATACAACATATGATCAATCATCAAAGAGATGGGGATAACGCTCTCGAATCTTAGCCTCGCGCTTCCAAGATGCCTCATCAAAGGAATGATGACCCCACTGAACCTTTACTAAGGGGATGACCTTGGTCCTGAGGACTTACTCCTTCCGATCAAGGATACGAACTGGCTGCTCAATGTAAGAAGCGTCCTCACGAACCTCTAGAGGCTACCAATCAATAACAGAAACTACGTCTGACCCACACTTCCTTAACATAGAGACGTGAAAAACGTTGTGGACGCCAGACAACTTAGATGGTAAGGCAAGCTGATAGGCCACGGCGCCAACACGCCAAGTGATCTCAAAAGGTCCTATAAATCTTGGGACAAGCTTGCCCTTCGCTCCAAATCGAACCACGCCCTTCATGGGTGAGACCTTGAGATACACTCTGTCCCCTACCTCGAACTCCAAGGGACGACGTCGGGGATCAGCAAAACTCTTCTGCCGGCTCTGAGCTATGCGCATCCTCTGCCTGATGATATCGATAGCCTCGAATGTCTGTTGCATAAGCTCGGGACCTAAGAGACGTCGCTCTTCAACCTCAGTCCAACAACTTGGAGATCTACACGGTTTGCCATACAACGCCTCAAAAGGAGCTATGCCAATGGTCGCCTGGTAGCTGTTATTGTATGTGAACTCATCCAATCGCAGATGCTCGTCCCAGCTACCTCCGAAGTCAATCGCGCAGGACCGAAGCATATCCTCAAGTATCTGGTTGACCCTCTCGGTCTGGCCATCGGTCTGCGGATGATACGCAGTACTGAGTTGCAAATCAGTACCTATAGCTCTTTGAAAGCTCCTTCAAAACTGAGACGTGAACCTCGAGTCTCGGTCAGAAATGATCGAGACTGGAACACCGTGTAGTCTCACTATCTCCTCAACAAATAGCCTGGCCAGCCGGTCCGTATGCCAAGTCTCACGGATCGCAAGAAAATGTGCCGACTTCGTTAGACGGTCCACGACAACCCAGATAGCATCATGACCGCGCTGAGTCCTCGAAAAACCCATGACAAAATCGGTAGATACGTGCTCCCACTTCCACATCGGAACGCTCAACGGCTGCAACAAACCAGGCGGTCTTTGATGGTCGGCCTTGACACGCTGGCATGTGTCACACTCGGCCACAAAACTGGCGATCTGACGCTTCATCCCTGCCCAAAAATACTGTCTCCTCATATCCTGATACATCTTTGTCGAACCAGGGTGGATAGAAAAAAGCGATCGATGTGCCTCGGTCATAAGATCTCTACGCAACTCAGGAATATCCGGGACACATAATCGGCCTCTGAAGTGAAGTCCACCATCAGAACCAATCTTCCAATCTGTCTGGCTCTCAGATGCTCCTCTGCTCGGTAATCCTGTAACGACTCATCTGTTTGCTGAGCCTCGATTACCCTTGTGACAAGAGGGGGTTGAATCGACAGACTCGATAGCTGAACGATAGAAGACTGCGGACCAAAATCGAAGTCATACTCTGCTATATCCTCAAGCATCCTCCACTCCTGAATCATCATATGTGCCACCAGGCCTCGTGGCTGACGGCTGAGGGCATCCGCTACCACGTTCGCCTTGCCTAGGTGGTACTGGAGGTCAAAATCATAGTCCTTCAGGAGCTCCATCCAGCGTCTCTGTCTCATGTTCAGCTTGGACTGAGAGAATAGATACTTCAAGCTCTTGTGGTCGGAGAAGAGCTCGAACTTAACCCTATAAAGATAGTGCCTCCACACCTTCAGTGCGAAGACGACAGCTGCTAGCTCCAAATCATGCGTGGGGTAGTTCAGCTCATGGACCTTGAGCTGACGAGACGCAAAGGCTACAGGTCGCCGTGCTGCATCAGGACAACACCCAATCCAATACGTGAGGCATCGGTAAATATAACAAATCCATCACTCTCAGAGGGAAGAGTGAGGACAGGAGTGGACGTCAGACGGTCCTTCAGCTCCACGAATGCCCGCTCACATGCATCAGTTTAAATAAAGTCTGCGCCCTTCCAAGTCAACCTGGTCATCGGGGCAGCAATACGGGAGAAACCCTCAATGAAACGCCGATAATATCCCGCTAAACTAAGGAAACTGCGGATCTCGGATGCAGTAGTGGGCTGGTCCCATTGACGTACTGCCTCAACCTTTGAGGGGTCCACTGCGACACCCTCCCTCGTCACCACGTGACCGAGAAACCTCACCTCCTCCTGTCAGAACTCGCACTTCTCCAGCTTCGCATACAACTGGTGGGCACGGATGGTCTGCAATGCAATCTCTAAATGCTGCATATGGTCCTCACGGGTCCTCGAATATATCAGAATGTCGTTGATGAAGACCACCACAAACTGATCGAGATATGGACGGAAGACCTCGTTCATCAACTGCATGAAGACCAAAGGTGCATTGGTCAGTCCAAAGGACATGACCTGGAACTCAAAATGACCATAACGCGTCCTAAAAGCTGTCTTCGGGATGTCCTCCTCTCGAACTCGAATATGATGATAACTGGAACGCAGGTTAATCTTCAAAAAGAACTGTGCACCCTACAGCTGGTCAAACAAATCATCTATCCTCGGGAGCGGGTACTTGTTCTTAATCGTGACTCGATTGAGCTCGCGGTAGTCTACGCAGAGCCTCAACGAGCCATCCTTCTTCCTGACGAAGAGTACAGGTGCTCCCCAAGGCGAACTGCTCGGACAAATGAATCCCAACTCACGCAACTCGTCCAACTGTCGCTGCAACTCATGCAACTCCATCGGTGCCATACGGTACAGGGCCTTCGAGATAGGAGCAGTACCGGGCACAAGGTTAATCTGGAACTCAATATGACGGCGTGGCGGCAATCCTGGAATCTCCTGAAACACGTCGGGGAAGTCACAGACAACCGACAGCTGATCAATACAAGCGACGACAGGCTCCTCAACGGCGCAGGACATCAAACATGACAACGGCTCTCCTCTAGGCTTGGCGACGAACTGGAACTGTGGTAAGCCTGGTATGCAGAACGTGACTGTCCTCGCGGAACAATCCAAGATGGCATAGTACTCAGCAAGCCAATTTATGCCTAAGATAACGTCAAAATCTGACATCGGCAACACGAATAAGTCAGCAGGTAAAAAGATATCACTGACCAGAACAGGGCAAGATGAACAGAAACGGCCCAATACTGTGGTCTTCCCCAAGGGCATCGATACGGCCAATCCCTCACTAGCATACTCTGTCGGCAATCCAGTCGATCGGGAGAAATCCTCAGACATGAATGATTGCAAAACACTAGAATCAAACAGTACATGTACGATGCATGAAGAGACAGGAAACATACCCTCTACGACTCCTATAGAGGTCTATGGGTCCTACTGAGCTGCATAAAATCTGGCCTGAGCTGGCTGAGGAGGTGCCTGTCCCCTCTGAGCTCCCTGGCGCTGCTACTGCCTTTGCGGCGACCTATACTGTTGTCTCTGCTGCTGATGGGGCCTCGGCGGCTGAGGTGGCTATGGACACTGCTGATGGGGTCGCTGATGCTGTGGGGGCTGCTGATGAGGTCGCTGTTGTGCTGGAGGCTGCTGATGAGGTCGTTGCTGCGCGGGAGGCTGCTGTGGTCCTCTCGACTACTGCAGATGAGGACGTGGGCACTCAGACAGGCGGTGCCCTGTCCCGCCACATCCAAAACAAACCCCTGTAAATGGCTGCTGGGGTAGCGCTGGAGGTGTTGTTGGGGCTGCTGGTGCTCTAGCAGGTAGGTGGCTCCTGTATCTCTGTGGTCGTCGATACTGCTGTGAGCTACTAGAGGGGGCCTGCCTCTTCTGGCCCCTCCTCTGATCTCGGTCGGCCTATGTGCCGGCCCACTCAGTCTCATAAATCTTATCTCTCTGCACCACTACCTGTAAGGTTGGGAGCTCATGCCCAATGACACGACCTCGAAGGCCGTAACGTAAGCCGTTCTCGAAACGGCGGGCCTTCTGCCCCTTATCATCAACCATATATGGCGCAAACCTCGATAGCGTTACGAAACAGGCCGCGTACTGTGCCACGGTCATGTCTCCCTGCACCAGAGTCTCGAACTCTAATGCTCTCTGACGACGGATATGGTCGGGGAAGTACTGCTCCTCAAATAAATCAATAAAGTTCTCCCATGTCCAGACATATTCAGGTCCGACAACATGAGTAATAAAGGTCCACCAATGCTCTACCTCGCCCTGAAAAAGAAATACTGCCATCCAGACTCGCTGCTCAGTCGTACATGATATGGTATCAAAAATCTTCTCCACATCGAAGCACTACCTCTCGGCTGCTGTAGGGTCTGGCTCACCCTGAAAACGTGGGGGATTAAGCCGTCTGAACTCACGAAGTAAGGCGCTCGCGCGCTCCTGCTCTGCCTGAGCGGGTGAAACAACTGGGCGCCTGCCCTGTCTCTGGAGTGCGGTTGTCACAGCATGTAACATCTGCTGTAACTGAGAGGCACTCACAGGTACAGTCGGCTCTGCATCGGCCTCAGGTGGAGGAATGTTATCCTCAGGAAAGGGAGCAGGAATCTCAGGCGGTGGAACAGGAGGAGCGAGTGGTAGAGCTGGAGCCTCCGGTGGTGGATCGGGGTGCGCTCGGGTCGCTCTCCTAGGTGGCATGTCCTATAGAAAAGAACAATAACGACAATCAACCTTAGAAATCGTGCGTTTGGGAACTAAATCGTAAGGTCGCGCGCTCGGAACCTGACCGTCCTAACTCATAGCAAACATGTGATGTTGTCCTCGGTTATTCCCAAGTTATGCTCTGATACCAACTTCTATCACGCCCCAAACTCAGAAACTGGGCTCACAAAATTTTCGATCCCCGAATCCGGCGCCGACACGCTCCTTAGTACCCCATTCTCGGCTCCTGGCACCCATATACCAGGTTCTGATCCTGGGATGCTACAAGGAGGATTTCTAATATCTATTTAATTCGTAATGAGCATAACATAAGCATAACCCACGAACAATAACTACAAGAACACTATCACAAAATTCACTATGAACAAAAACTTTAAGTACAATGCGTATGAACGAGAAATACAAAATAGTGACAATAACAAATACTCCAGAAGCTTGACTGTACGCTCCAACTGCTACTATATTACGGCTACGTCCAGGCGTCACGTGCACGCATCAATCGTGCATAAGCTTATAGAAAGCTTAGAGGGTGGTGTAAGTATGTGCACAATAAGATCGTGTTCAGAATGCAATGTCAGAGTAATGCGGAATCATGCTGATGAACACATGAATGCAATCAGCCGTACCAAGGCTATGCGGTGCAAAATGCAAGTCAAGCATGTCAATCCTCATCATATATCAGTACAGTTCTCATCCTGGATAATCACTGGGGTTCAATACACTCCAAATGGCACTGCCGCTCTCCTAACTGTACAGTCTAAGTGAGTGTAAGAAACCTCACTATCTGCCTAGCCAATAGTCTGCCAATACCTATCCGGCACATCAATAGAGAACTCATTCACGAGCTGGGCAAACTCAGCCTAGTATTGCCCCCTACCCTCGGACGAGTAAGGCCACACCCCTTTCCAACCGACCACGACACAGTGGGAGACGCGGCCTCCTGGTATTCGGCCATCGTGCACTCATATATCCACTCGGTCTCGACATCGGAGTCATCCTCTGGTACCATCGGGTTTAGGAATTTTCACTCAGGGACATCTATGGCGCCCGTATGCTAGAACCAAACATTTTCGGTATCCAATCCAGCCACCCACAATACATCTGTGGAGGCTATGACCCTGATGTCGGTAGGGCATACAATAATCACAATCATACAAATGTAAGTGCATGAGTCACACTACCAGTCATGCAACAGTCCTACGTGTACCATGCACTCATGTAGGGAAACTCCGCTTACCAGGGAGCCCAATAACAGTTAGCCCGAAGGCATTTTCTATGATCAGTCACTTCTCATATCAGACATACATATGATGCGTATGATAGTGAATCATGAATCTACACTAAACATGTATATAGAGATGGGCTCTGCGTATAACTGAGATGGGCCGAGACAGCCTACTTACTACAAGTGTGGGCCTATTAGTGGGCCTTAGGGAGAGTGACAATGCTGACATTTAACCGATGTCATCCTTACAATGTGGGCATCTAACCATCATTATTCCCAAGGCATTACTTGCTATAAATGTCATTATATGCAATGGAGGGATCACGCATTACAATGGACCTAGTTGCACTCAATTGGGCCTTAAGTACATCAATTGGGCCGTATCATATGGGCCTTACATTCATCAAGCGGATCACCTCAATGAGCCTCACCAATGGGCGTTAGGTCCTTTGCAATGGGTCATAACCCATGGGCCTTAGAATTCATTAAAAAATGAGCCCAATCACGAGCTTTATGTGCATCAAATGGGCCTAATCACATAGGCCTTATATATACCAAAGTGGGCCTCAACAATGGGCCACAAATACATCAAATGGGCCTACACACATGGGCCCATAAATAATAAAGTGGGCCTTAGTGGGCGGGCCACAAATATATTAAGATGGGCCTTAACAATGGCCTTAAAATAATCTCAAAATGGTTGGACGGTTTGGATGAAACTCATGCATCATGGTAGACTCCCATGTGGGCCCACTATAACATTTATTTTCCATCCAGTCCTGGACCCACTAAAATGCTTATTAGCCACCCAACCTGTTGGTAAGGCCATGTAAGCAAGGGCTCCACTACAATGTTTATTTTACATCCAACCTATTGATAAGGCCATGTGGCAAGGGGCCCACCAAAATGTTTACTTTCCATTCAAACCTATTGATAAGGTCATATAGACCCAGGGCCCACCGTAATGTATATTACCGTCCAAACCTGTTCATAACGTCACGTGGCCAGGGGCCCACGTGATGGACAGTGTGGACACAATACATACATTTGTGTGGGGCCCACGACCACGCCAGACCGCCCTCTGGGCGCTGGTACGGCCTCAGCGGCAGCGTGGGCCCACTGTAATGTTTATTTTCCATCCAAATCTGTTGACCGGGTCACAAGGGGCCCATAGAGATGCGGTCCACAAATCCAGTCCATCCATTATCTGTGGCCCACTTGAATGAGGGTTTAGACCAAGTTTCAGCCTTTTCGAAATCTTAGGTAGGCCCCACCAAGTGCTTTTATATGTTTTAGGCATGTCTTCACATGATTTTAATTGGTATGGCCCACTTGTGTTCCGTATACGTCTGATTTTTAGGATAGTCCCATACACAAAGGGGACCCATCAAATGCACGGTGTTGATGATAGAACGCATCACGGTGGGGCCCACAACCAGGACCCATGGGGCAGCCCCAAACGGCCGCTCGCCTGGCGCCTGCAGCAGCAGCATCAGACGCTGCTGCCTCTTTTCTTCTCTCTCTCTCTCTCTCTCTTTTTTTTTTTTTAAACATGGGGCTCACATTAAGGTGATCCAAACCATATATTGTGTGTGTCCCACAAGGTGTACCGTCCATTCCAAATTTAGGATGTATCCAAATTTTAGGTAGGTCCCACCAAGTGCTTTAATATGTCCAGGCATGTCCCTACATGTTTTTAGATTGTATGTCCCACCTGAGAGTCGGATTGGTCCCAAATTTTGGCTCAACGCCTAAAATAGTCTGAGAAAGAGGATGGACGGCTTGGATCAAGCACATACATCAACGTGGGGCCTGCATCAGTGGCCCACTAATTACTTTCCTTTTTTCTTTCTTTTGTCCACTCGTTAGTACCATCCATGTCAGTACACACACTCCATGCATGCCGCGCTCGTCCAGCATCCCTCGACGCTGGACGGCCTGGATAAACACTATATCATGGTGGGTCCCACACGCACATGGTCCATTTTCACCAAGGTGGGTCCCACATGATCGTGGTCCACCTTGCATGTACATATATATATAATAAATATCATTTATCTAAGATGTAGTGGGCCACACCATTTGATGGATGGAGTAGATTTATTCACGAATCGGTGGGGCCCACTTCATTTTAGGGGAAGGATAAGGAGAGAGAAAGAGAGAGAGAGAAAGAGAGAACAAGATACGGTGATGGTGGGGCCCCGCCATTATGGGCCCCACATGATACAAATTACACATCAAAAATGGATCCCACCAACAAGTGGTCCCTAAAAAGAAATTCAACGGTGGATCACCCACTTCTAAGCCTCCTCCTTGCTCCCTTGGCCTCCAATGCTCCTTGCCTTCGCCTTGGACGATGGATGATGCACCTTTTATGGTGTGGATGAGAGATAAGAGGGTGGGCCACACTTGTGATTCGGGAGAGAGTTGGGGAGGTTTGGACGTGTGATGGAGTGTTGCTTGGGAGTAGAGAGATGAAATGAGAGAGAGGGAAGGAAGTAATGGCTTAAGGGATGGGGTGATGTGGTGGTTGTAGGAAAGGGTGATGTGGGAGGCATGGGTGTGGTTGAAAGTTTATAAAAGAGGGAATGGTTGTAGTTGACATTTGGTAAAGGAGGTATGGTGAGAGGAGAGAGAGTTGACTTTTGAGAAAAGGGAGGGATGGGTTGCATGTACTTGGGTAAGGCTTGTACTTGACATTGATTGATGGGACATCTCGTAGAGATTCCATCGTAGTTCGCAATGCATGGTGTTTCTTCAGAACGGACGCAGACTGTCATCTTTCAGTCTGGGTATCGGTTTGGTGCGTGAGTCGCGGCGTTAGAACCGTGGCGACGGCGCGGTCGCTAAGGTATAGGTTTCGGGTCGAGTCGACTCTGATATGCGAGACTCGGCTTAGGTTCAAGCGTAAACAACGAATACAGGTCGAAGATTGTTGGAATTTGACCGGAAGGATCACGGAAGTCAACGGAATGGTACGGTCTAGGATACGGGTCTTACAACAATTGCCATTTTTCTTATTATTTGTCCGACTTGATTCCACGAGATTCGCTTTTAAATCTATCTCATTTTTATTTTCTTTTTGGTCCCTGATTCTATTGGCCTCCTCTATTCGTTTGTGTACGATAGTGGTTTCCAAAGAAATACCGTTCTTTTTATGTTTCATTCTATTTTTATATTCTTTTCAGGAGGGCAGTAACTTTTCTATTAACGCTCCTGACAGAAACACTTCATCCAATTTAATTCCTTCTATCGATAGTTCATTAATTAGACCTTGAAAGTCGTGAATCTGATTTGTGACATATTTATCGTCTGTCATTTCATAGTGAAGGAAATTAGCAATTGCATGTTTCTTAGCGCCTGCATCTTTTAATATGTATTTCTTTTTTAAAGTAGTCCATATATCTTTAGCAGACGCGTAAGAAGCATACACATCATATAGTTCGTTAGATAAAGAGTTTATAATATAATTTTTAGAATTATTTTCATCTGTTACTTCATTTTGATTTGCTGGATCTATAGTAAATGATTTAGATAAAATGTATGAAACTTTCAGGGTAGTCAGAGCGAATATCAATTTTTGTTTCCACCGTTTAAACGATTGTCCAACGAACGGTTCGATTTTGGCTAACTCAGTAGAAGCATTTACTGTTACTGTAGCTATAGTCTATGTAATTCAGATTCGATTTCGAGATTGTTGGAAAATTGGTTGAATTAAATAGACTATTAAAATCGAAAACTAAAAAAATTTTTGAGAAATAAAAACTTATTGAATTGAGTCGAGGCGTGACTGAGTCGCTCGGCTTGAAATCGAATTTGCTCCCCTTGGACAGCGTCCCAAGTGCAACAGGTTTCTAGAGCAATCGACCTCCAGAATACAACGACTATGACCCGGTCCTAGCGGTGCACTCACTGTACATGGGCTCGAACCACTTGCAGTTTAATCCGAAAGTGCTGAGTTGACTCAGCAATGAACTCAGTAACAATGGTAAAACCGTATCAGAGAGAGTTTTATAAGGTAGGAAATTTTCATATATTTTGAAACTGGAATCGAAAGTCCATATATAGACTCCGAAATAGTGCATAAGCACCCTTTATAAAAGGTTAGGTTCGTTGGGTTTAAACCTAACAGGGGCGACCAACTGGAAGGGAAGCATCTCTCTGGTTTAAAACGAAAAGGCGCAAGTGCGAGTACCCATACACACACACCCACGCGAGTACACTTATACCGCACTCGCACCCGCACTCGCGCCCAGCCCGTCCCGTCGCGCACGCGCACACGGAATCGGCTTGGCTCGGCACGGCACGGCTCGACTCGGCTCGGCGCCCGCGCGCGTGTGTGGTCAATGGCATAGATTAGAGTTATTGGCATAGCCCCCCACATGACCAAATTCACATGTCCCCTGAAAGGGGCTCAAGCCCTAGGCAAAAAGCTTATCATATAAACAAGAGAATTTCTTTTGTCAAATCCAATGTGGAACAAAACCAACACCTCTAAAACACCAAAATTTAATGTGGAGGGAAAACACAAAAAATTTAAAAATTCAAATTTTAATAATATTTTAAAACAAAATATAACAAGGTATATATGGAGGTCGTTCTTTCACATCATGAGGTTTCGGCATTGCCACATGAAACCGATTCAAACAATCGTTGATCTTCTTGGATTTCATCTTCGACTCTACCCATTGGTTCAACAGCCTCTCACAGGCTGCATTCTTCACTGCAGTCACTCCATCCTCAGTCAAAGTACTCATGGTCAAAAGGACACCATCATCATTCGCTTCACCACCCAGACCTATTACTGTGTTTGCAGCTTCGGCTTTCATCTCCGAAACCAACTTTATGTCTTCCTCTGGAAGCCCATCCAATGGCTACAAATCAATCTTGTTGCAGACGATGATCAATGGTTTGTTCATAAACAACGACTCGATGTTATGGAAGAGGGTTGCCTGTTGGGCGATGCTGTACCCGCATGAACCTGAGACATCCAAGAAAAACAACACAACTGCTCTTAAATGCGCCAAAGTTGTCAACACAATCCCCGGTGTCTATCACTTGGTACCTCAGATACTTATAATTAGTGTGGCCTACAAAGAGGGACTTCATGGTGAAGGCATATGGCTGGACGTCCATATCAGCCTAGTAATCTTGTTGATAAAAGAGCCCATGCCCACATTCGTATACCCACAAATCAAGATTGTTCGTGTGTTCGGGTCGATTGAGGGAAGCCTAGCCATGTGTTGTCGAATTTGCTACAAGTAAGCCAAACTAGGCCCAACGCGCTTTATAACCGTGCACATATAACTAAGTGCAGCGACTTTCAAAGACTCACAGCGATAAAGAGAATCCCCATATTTCAACAGCCTCACATAGTCTTTCGCAATCTTTCCTATGAGGTTTCTTGCCGTGTTGATCTGACCCAGAGGGAGCTTGTAATGGTCCTTGTTATAGAGAACGTGGAGGAGATCACCATAAAATGGGTGGACATCATCCAACCAGGGGAATTCATCGATGATCGTGGACAGCTTCTCATGGAAATTCTGTTGTGTGTATTTCACCTTTCGCATGTAAAACTGACAGAGACGAGATATTGCATAGCCGTTGTGAACTACAGTCGGAGTCTGTCGCTGTGTGCGGGACAGGATAATGTCAATGAAGTCCTTGCCTGAGGGCACAACCGTAATCTTTTTGAAGTTGTATTGCCCCATCTTTCATTGCGATTGATTGAATCTCGTCCTTTTGAAGTTGTATTGCACCATCTTTTATTGCAAATCAATTGAACTCTCATGTTTTTGTGCAGATTGTAGACATTCAGACAACAAAATTCACCATGACTTTAATCATCATGAATCGTAGCTCCAAGCTCTATCTTTAATCATTTCCTTCATAGCTTCATCGTCGTCACTTCTCGTACACACTCCATCTTTATCAAACCTTTGCCAAGCTCAAACAAGTCAAAAAAATAATAATAATAAACTTCTTTGTGCGAATCACACCTTTATAAGCATATCTGTTGGATTCATACTCTTATGGATCTTCTCAAGAGTAACACTGCTTCCTCAAGTTTCTGTTGGATAAATGATGACAAACATTAATATGCTAAGTAGAAGAATGACATATTGAATTCTTTGCCAAATTGATTGCGGTTTCGCTGTCACAATGTCACACTCCCAAAATTCGGTGCCTGAGTTGGCCATACCCAACTTTGAATTCCAGGTTGTGATTAATTTTTTTAAACATTCTCAACCACAAATTTAATAAAAATTATATCACAATAAATTAAACATTAATCTAATACAATATTTAAACTCACTTTTGAGTTTTTTTTTTTTCATTATACTTTTTTAAAAAACACAAATAGAAAAGACCAATACAACTATACAAATGGTTAGATCATCGCTCCACTTCACCCCTGACTAATGTCTGAGCCCTGAAACATTGTTAATATGGGTGTGAGCATAACAGCTCATAGGATCGTATCCAACCCAAATATGAAGTTTGTATAATTATACCAAATGTACAAATAATGAAAATACTTTATTTAAAATTTAAAACACGAATCAAAGTACTAAATCTTAAAAGATGAGATGAATGCAATACTGAAATTATATATAATGATGCTCCAAATGTCAAACTTTTCATAAATTCTATAATAATAAAATTAAATAAGCATAATCTTTTACAACACCGTACCCAGGTGGATGACCACGTTGTATTAACGCCCATACACCAGTACCTTGATGTGAGAAACACATTATACGTTAGCTGGTCAGACGACTGCTCTGGTTGTACCTCTGGCGTATATCTGCGCACACAATTATACTCATACGTCATACACAAAGGAGATTTCAAAGGATCCAGTAGGTTTTAGGATCTTTCACCCAAAGGACACAATCGCCTATTTGCTGGCTTTAAGGTTTTCCACCTAAGGAACACAATTGTCCTACTTACTAACTTTAGGGATTTTCACCCAAAGGACACAATCGCCTTACCTGCTTATGCCTTTTAGGGACATTCGCAGGGCAACGCACCTGCATTCCAACATTCATTCTTAATTAAAATAAATATGTACATGATATGAGTGACCACAATCCATTCAAATTGAAATTAAATATGCAACTTACTTTAAGTTAATTACAAACTACATAATATTACATCACATATTCTTCACCATAAGCAGGAATGCGAGAGAGGCGTAGAGCCCCATCCAGGAGCAAGGGACGGGGCTCTTCAGGTGGATCCCGCTCCCCTTGTTTCCACTCGCAAGCGACTAGAGGGAGATCCCTACGCACATTGAGTTACACAGGAAGGGGGAAAAGGAATGGGGATTCAGCATTTTCTCAGGAAATCTCCCCTTCGATTACTCTCAATAGGACCTCACCACCATTTTTCAGAGGTATGGTAAGGTTATCGACGTCTTCATCCCAATGTTCTCGGACTCGGGTCTTCCTCGGGGTTATGTTTTTATATGGTTTTTATACAAATTAAAAGCAAGGGCAGCGATGGGAATGTGATGGTCAGATAGCAACAGTCAAGGTAGTAAGACCTCGGGTTTCCGCCATTCTCGCCCCCAAACACATCGAGGAAGTCCCCAAGGTCAAGATTCACAGAAACCCTAACTCCTATGCGGAGATCTTCATGCATGGTGGCAAGGCTCAGGGTTTGCAAGCAGGAGTAGGTGCTGTTCCGAACTTATGAACAGGGGGCGATATTTCCACAGTTGCAGACCCAGAAGCAGTCTCTTTTCGGCTTGAGCAGCTGAGATTGGGGCTGCTAGGTGTCGTGGGAGACAACTCCATTTCCATTCTCTGTCTGATGACTGAGATTAAGGGCTCCACATTCGCAGCATCGACAATAGACGTCATTCGAATCTCGCCCACCAGATTCCTCATTATCTTAAAATCGCAAGAGGACCTGAAAGCCTTCAAGGAAGATAAGCATCTTCACTCCCTTATGGGCCTCTCAGACCTATTTCCATGGACTCCAGCTAAAGTTGAAGCAGGGATAGGCACCTGGGTTCATTTGTACGGGATTCCCCCTCATGCCTGGATTGAGACAGTTATCTTAGACCTGAGCAGCTATTTCGGCAATGTGCTTCAACTTGACACAAACACAAGGTTCAGGCTATTTCAGAAGTTTACAAGAGTCAAAATCAAGCTTCACGCAGGGGTTAATCATAATCAGATTCTGAATCTTAAGGTTGGTGAAGTTTCTTTCCCCATTCAAGCTCAGATTGAAGTAGGCCCTTCGATTGAGAGGAGTATCTCAGTCTCACTTAATCCAACCTCTGAATCGACTAGAGAATGGGTATCCAGGAGATTTGGGAGTCATAATACTGTAGATCCAGAACGCACCCAAATTGTTTGTCAAAAAGAGAATGAGAGGAGAAATAGTCACGCACCAACTGTTTGCAACAATGCCGAGCCCGTTTTGTGGACCAACCACCCAGATCAGAACATCGCTCAGGAACCAGCAGAGGTTTTCGCACAGGGACGATAGGGGCAGATGTCTACAGCAGCTACCCTTGCTCTCACCAATGTTCCTGCCTCTCATGTGCTCCTTTCACCTCTCCTACAAGGAGAAGATGAGCCTGTGATTAGAGAAGGGGCAGATAACCCATCCAGTAGTGAAATTCCTAGGGTGGAATCCACTTGGCCTTGCCTGACCCAATGCTCCAAGGGTCGAGAAATCAGTTCAGCGAGCAACCACTCTCTAACCGAGAGACGCTTCTTTAGCAGCAGGTCGTAAATCCAAGGGCTTCGAGAGAAGTGTTGGGCAATATCACGAACAGGGAACTCACCATTGTGGAAACCTCTTCGCCAATCCAGGCCCTCAATTCCTATGGCACAAGCTTCAACACCGACAGGTTCGTCAACACAACAGCCCTCGCCAAGCCCTCTCTCATCCTGGGGGATCTTGATGGAGGCCCCTGGAAGAGGAAAATCCCAGGTATATCAAGCTCGGTGGGGTCTTCTCCTATGCGAACTGAAGTTCTTGGTTCCAAAGATAAACCTCTAAGCGAACCGGCCCTTCCTGTCTTAGATCTGAGAGACGTCAATATCATTTTCAAATCCCCGATGCGAGATGGGAGGGAAGCCAGTAGGAGGTTGGACCTGGAATTGGATCTCTCTCCCTTCTTTGCTCAGGTGGGTGATTCCAGTAGGGCGATTGTCAGTCCACACCAATTGCCAGATGAATGTCTTGCATCGCAGAGGCTAGAAATGAGAATCCCTCCCACTCGTGATCACCCTTCAACAATCACAGGCAGTCCAGACAGGGTTCTTAGCAGCAGTCCAGATAGGATCTTTATTACTCAGAATAATGAGGGTCTGAGTAATGAGCATCATGATCGAGTGTCGGTGGCTAATGACTAGCCCTCCAAGCATAAGAAAGTCAGGGGAAAGGGGCAGGTTAAGACTACGAACGACGAATGGTATAGCAGACTGAGGAGGCTAAGGAGAAGGGCTACGAATTCTGGATGTGTAACTGATAGATAAGGCCCTAGTGTGGAATGCCTGGGGTTTGGGTAATGCACCCACGATGAGGACAACAACAAGTTTAATCAGAAAGTTCAGCCCTTGGATAGTAGCTATCCTGGAATCGATGACAAGAGAGCATCACAGAGTGGAGATCGGCCTCAAGCTGGGATTCCACTCGTCAGTCTCAAATGTCATTGAGGGAGGGAAGATTTGGGTGTTCTTCAGGAACCAGATTGAGGTAACTGTTCTATCAGCCTCTAACCAAATGCTCTCATTGAAAATTTGTTTGCAGGTCAGCTCTACCCCCATACCGCTCTCAATTGTATATGCTAGCTGTAGTCGTATAGGTAGGCGTTCCTTGTGGACTGACATGGCAGATGTATCCAGAGCCTAGGTAGGACCTTGGGTGGTTTGTGGTGATTTTAACGCAGTTCTTCAAGCGTCCGAGAGGTTGAGCACTAGAAGGTCTGTGGACTTGAGCTCAATGGAATTCGTAGCGGCAGTTGATGGAGTAGGCCTCCAAGATGCGGGCCACTCGGGCAATAAATTCACCTGGAGTAATAACCAGGCTGGTTCGGCATGGTCGTGGGCTAGGTTGGATAGAGTCTTATTCAATGGGGAATGGGCCAACAGATTCAGGAGATTTAGAGTCAAGCATCTGCCAGGGTGAACTCTGACCACTCCCCCCTGCTTTTAATTTTTCCTAGGTCCTCCCCTTCGGTGCCTTCTCCTTTCAGGTTCCAAAGGATGTGGACCCTCCATGCTTCCTTTCTTCCGGTCGTCAAAGCAGGTTGGGAGAGCTAGTCCTCACTGCACCCAATGTTGAATCTCCTTTTCAAGCTGAGGAGTGTTAAAAGGGCTCTGAAGTGCTGGAACAAGGAAGAGTTTGAGAATATCTCCCTTCAAGTGTCTATAGCAGAAACGAGAGTCGATGATTTAGAAAAAAATATGCAAACCCCACAGGCGCTCGACCTCTCGATAGACCCTTAGCGAGTGCGTCAACACTTAGCCCAGGTGGAGCTAATGGAGGAGATCTTTTGGAAACAAAAAGCTAGAAATTCTTGGCTTCAAGAAGGTGACAAGAATACGAAATACTTCCATGCTTCAGTGCAAGATAGAATCAGACGTGCGGACATCACTTCCCTAGTTACGAATGAAGGAAATGTCCTATCGGACCACCAACAGATAAAGGAAGAAGCGACAAGATTCTTTGAAGAGTCGTTTAGGGAAGAGCCCTCAACCATCGACCCATCCATCCTCTCATCCATCCCTTTCCTGCTCTCGGTTGAGGACAATGCTGCCCTCTTATCCCCTCCCATGCTCCAAGAAGTCCTTCAGGCAGTTTCAGCCCTCCCTAAGGATGGAGCTCCAGGCCCAGATGGGTTTTTTGGGGCATACTTTGCGTCGTGTTGGCAGATTGTAGGCTAGGACCTACTCAAGGCAGCAACCTTTTTTCTTGCTGGAGGCACTCTCCCCAGTGCTTTCACCTCCTCTCTTATCTGCCTCATTCCTAAGGCCGCAGGAGCCCGATCTTTCATGGAGTTTAGACCGATAAGTTTGTGTAACTGTGTCCATAAGATCCTCTCTAAGATTCTTGCCTCTAGGTTGGCTGTCATTCTCACTAACATTATCTTAGCAGAACAAGGGGCATTCATGTGAGGGAGATCAATTGCAGAGAGCATTGTGACAGCCCAGGAGATGATGAGGGACATTAGCAGAAAAGTCAGGGGGGGTAATCTCATGCTGAAGATTGATTTAGAGAAGGCATATGACAAGCTTGACTGGAAATTTCTGAAGCTGGTTTTCAGCCGTTTCGGGTTTAGCGAGCAGTGGATCAGTTTAGTGGAACGTTGTCGGTCAAATAGCTAGTTTTCAGTCCTAGTGAATGGAGAGGCTGCTGGGTACTTCAAGTCTTTTAGGGGCCTCCGCCAGGGTGACCCCCTCTCGCTCGGCCTTTTCATCTTAACTATGGAAGCCTTCAGCCATGGCTTTGAGTGCCTCATGGAGAGGGGGCCAGGAAAGCCTTTTTAGCTTAAACAAGGCTGCCCGACCATCTTACATTTACTCTTTGCAGACGATACTCTTCTTTTCCTCAATGGAAGCCGCTCTTCGATCCAAGCCACTCAACACTTCCTCTCCTTATTCCAAGCAGCGTCTGGGCTGAAAATTAACCGGCACAAGAGCACGTTCCATTGCTCAGCCAAAATCCCAGATAGCAGGGCTAGGATCATAGAGCATCTCATTGGCTTCACCAGGGTCGGAACGGGCTTCAAATATCTAGGTGTTCCAATTATTTCAAGCCGTTCTAGGAGATCTGACTTCCAGTTCCTGCTAGACAAGATACAATCCAGGATCAATGGATGGGCCGCCATATTTTAATCGTAAGCGGGGAGAATAACGTTAATCAAGCATGTCTTGGGGAGCATCCCGATTCACATCCTTGCTGCGTCGAAGGTCTCGCTAGGTGTCCTGGGCCATTTGGAAAAGAAATTCTCCAATTTCCTTTGGGGGTGGGGGACAGTAAGGCAAAGCTTCGCTGGATCAGTTTGAAGAAGGTCTGTAAGCCAGTCAGTGAAGGTGGGCTTGGAATCAGACCTCTCAGGAGCGTAATGAAGACTTTCTGTTTAAAATTGGCCTGGTTCGCCAAATTTTAGGAGCCAGCTGGTCAGTGGGCTTCTTTGATGAAGGCTAAGCACCTGTCTAATTTCTCTACTACGGGCGGCCCTGTGGCAAGGGCGGGCGGCTCCCCCATCTTGAACTCGGTCAGAGCTTTGTTCCCTTTGCTAGAAGATTCGGTCCAATGGATCATTGGCAGAAGGGACATAAGTCTGTGGGCCGATAACTGGTCTGGTTTGGGCCCTTTGCATTTATTCCTTGAGGATCTAATCCCAGACACAATCCGAAATCTGAAAGTTAACGACTTTCTTGGCAAGGATGGCCCTCTTCCTCCTTCCTCCGCTCTCCATTTGCTGCTGCAATCTGCCCCGGACTCCATTTTCCAGGTCGGTTTCTCGACGTTGGGTGACGACGACTCCTGCTTCTGTTCATTAGACCCCTCAAGGAACTTCTTGGTGAAGTCAGCTTGGAATTTATGCAGGTCCCCTTCCCAATGCAGGAGCTAGGCTAAAGGAGTTTGGCAAGGGAAGCTCCCGTCCAAGATCTCCATTTTCTTCTGGTGGCTTCTGCAAGGGGCGGTGGTAGTGGACGATAGGGTTACTTCCAGGGGAGTTTCTTTGGCTTCCTCCTACGTCTATTGTGGGGAAGATAGTTCCCACAAACCCTAGGTTGAATCCCTGGCGCATCTCTTCCTCCATGGCGCGCTGGCCTCAAACATTTGGCGGCATTTCGGGGTTTTGGCTGGTATCCCGTCCCTTCCGTCAAATTCGGTGGAAATGAGGATGAAGCAGTGGTGGATGACAGCTACTGAATCAGGCAACCACTCCTTTAACGTGGTGGTTCCCAGCCTTATCCTATGGGAAATTTGGAGGTCTAGGAATTTCATAAGGATGGAGGGCATTTTTCGCTCAAGTGCGGCTACTATCAGCAGGGTCGATTTCTGAGTGAAAATGACTCTTTTGGATGGGAGGAATTCCCCTAATCTCCCCACATTCCAGGTGGTCAGATGGATCAGGCCTTTAGTGGGGTGGTCTAAATTAAATGTTGATGGGTCTGCGTGCGGCAACCCAGGGTTGTTTGGCGAGGTTGGGTTATGCAGGGATGCAGATGGAAACTTGTGTTTTACGTTCACAACTGGCTTTAGTGTGGGCTCGAGCAACCAAGCAGAGCTGAGGGTGATCTGACAAGGCCTATTATTTTGCCTAGCTCAGGGCTTGTATAGAGTGGAGGTTGAATCTGACTCCAGGTTTGTGATTAGTCTCCTCAATGGCGACTCGACCCTGAGTTAGGCTTGGAAATATTGGCTTAGAAGGATTGATGCCCTCAGGAGCCAGGGGGCGTTCTGGTTTCAGCATATACCGAGGGAGGAAAATGGCCCTGCTGACATGCTGGCTCGTCTGGCCAGGTCATCCTAGGAATCACTGTTCTTCAAGAATTCGGCTGACCTTCCTCACCTGATTAAAGGCCTGGTCCTGTTAAATAAAACTGGTCTGTGGTCAATTAAAAAATCATGTAAAGGGCCTCCTATGTAGAGGGCTTCCATAGGATAGGTGCCCATCTGTGTCTTTTTGTTGGATGGGTGCCTGAATGTCGGTTCGGTCCATGTATATCTGTCTTTCTTGAATGAATGGATCGTTTGGTTTAAAAAAAATAAAATATTCTTCACTATTCTCAAATTATTCATAAAGTCGATGTAAGGTTCGATAACTATTAACTCATTAATTATTTTAATTAGATAATTAAAATCTTCATTTATAAATTTATAATTAATTTTTAATATAAGTTAATAATTAATTTATCAAAATTAAAATTTTATTTAAATTCAAATTATTTTTTTATTATAAAATTTTAAATCAGTAAAGCAGATGAACTCTTGAATGTAACCTATGTATTATTTAAATTTAACAATTTTAATTTAATTAATTTAGTAATATATGAATAAAATTTTACTATTTTGTAATATTTTTTTCGATCCCTTTTAATATATTGTAAGAAAGATATATTCTAAACATATTAATTGGATTTTTTTTTCAGACCCCAAGAGTTGAATTTCTATTTTATTAAATTTCGGCCTATTAAGATTTGGTAACTACATAGATAGAAAATCCACATTAATAACTAATTTCTACTATCTAAAATTGAATTTATCAAATATCAATATTTGTATTAATTACTATTTATTTTGTTTATTTAGAATTAAATTCATTATTTAAATTTACCTAATCAAAATTAATCATATAAATCCTAAAATTCATAACCTAATTAAATTACTAATGAACAACTAAATTAAATAATGTTAAATTAAATCTCAATTTAGATTTGTTAATTGTACATTAGTATTCTCAAACTGAAATTGTACCCCATTTATGTTTAATTTCAATAAGTTATATTAAATTATTAAATTTAGACTTTAGCTATTATTAAAATTTACCTTATATTATAAATATCATTATTTTAATTAATATGAATGTATTTATTTTTGGTATATTATTTTTAATTAGTCTTAAATAAGAAATTCTGAAATTAATAACTTAAATCAACCTATAGGTTTACATCAAAGGAATTAATTTAAAATGTAACTTAAATAGGATTTAGAATAATTTCTAATTTAATTCTTACACATTTAAATAATTTTTAAAAAATATATTAAACTTACTAATTTAGAAATTCAATTTAGATTTTTCTTTAATCTTATTGAGCAAATTCTTTATTTTTTTTTTTACATATGACAAAAATAAAAATAAAAATTAATGATAAACAATTATTTCCTACAAATTTTAAATTTCAAATCAATTAACTATAATAATTAAAATAACTCTAAAAAAAAAAAACTATAAAAATTTCAGATCAGGGATGAATCACTCACCTTGACAAAATTTTCACGAAGCTTCTTCTTCTTCCCTTTTCTCTCATTTTTATTTTTTTCTCGATTATTTTTCCTCACACTTTCTCTTCTCACACTTATACGACTACACCCATGACCCAATTTATATTAGAGGGTCCCACCATATAGAATACACACACGTGAATTTAAAAAACAAAACCTCATCTTTAAATGATATCTCATGTAAGTGAAACACCCACCACCATTAGTTTCATTTACTACAAAAAAATGCATCACCTGTGTATGATACATGTGGTGTATGGTTGTGCATGTGCATGGTTATGCATATGCATGTTTGTGCATTGGCATGGTGCCCATGTTTGAGCAATGTATACATGAGTGTACATGTAAAATGATTAATGTACAATGGATGATTAATTAGGTAGGTGGGTTGATGGATCAAATTGATGGATGAATTTGAGTGGCGGACGATGAATTGAGAAGTTCTATGGACGGTGCTGGTATTGTGTAAGAATTTAATGGTTTGACTCTATTAGTTTGAGTTAACGAACGGATGGTTGACTGATCTTGTAATAAAACTTACATGATTTGAAATTGTTAGGTTGGTCATTGTGATGGGTGGTCTAGATTAGTGACCCCTGAGATGTTAACTTACATACTAATTAAGATATATATATTTATAATAACTTAAATCCACTACTTATGTGATAATTAAGATATACATTTATATTTTATTAAAAATTAATAATATTTAATATATGTTATTAACCCCTTAAAATGTTAAAACTTAAATGGGCATGCTACACACGTTTAATACATACTCCATTAAATAATTATATCATACATGGATGGATGGTTGGGATATATTGAAAATAAGATTTAAGCGGACCACGTCGTATCTCAATAAGCAGAGAGGTCAATGTATAGTTGATTTTATAAATGGGTTATCCGGTTGTAAGATATAGTGTAACACCTGGTACTTTTTAGTACTCGAGTGTTACCATGTAATCCAATTAATATAAATACAAGCACAGTTTAAGTGAACGTTCATGTTCAATCTATCCTAAATCCAATCGTTGAAAACAATCCTCCTCCGTATACCAAGCTATCCATCCGTTGTCGTACAAGATGGACTATCACATCGCTAGAGGTACCTATTTTAGAATCCAATTTCATTGGTGGGCAAATCTAGCTGACATTTCTGGAGTTCATGGAACCCACCATTTGCCAAGTTGCAATGTCCTATAGGATGATCCATCATTTGAAGAACACAGGATGTACGGATTATCTGGCTTCATATCTAACTCCTAGACACCTGAACATTCTTTAGGGTCCCTAGGGTTATCGACAACCAAATACAAGTCAATCTAACTGTCAAATTGTTGGAATGGCCAAGGAACCGTCGTTTGGTAACTAGGGACTCATGTGGTATTGCCTACTTTAGTAACCCTAACATTAGGATATGTAGCTAAATGACGCATGATGGATAGTCCCACATCTTACATATAAGCATAACAACAACAACAACAACAACAAATAAACAAATAAATAAAAAGATAAATAAATAACAGTGTGTATAGGTAATAATAATGATAATAATAATAGTATAAAGTTATGAGATAGATAGTCCTAATAGCCTATAGAGCAGGACCCACAACATGATTAAAAATGCACACATATGTGGAAATAATAATAATAATAATAAAGAAATAAATAATGATAGTAATAAGTGGTAATAGTAATAAAATTAATATTAATATTAGTATATGGTTAGTAATATGTTATAAGAGTCTTACAAATGATCCACTAGGATCTCTTGACCATTGTTGCTCGGATTGAAGTGGATCAGACCGGTAAATCAAAGTACTCGACACTTAAAGGACGTGAATAAATTCGTATAGCCCACTCGAGCTTTGGACCCACCTGATCTTTGGCCAAAGTCTCTTATAGCGCCCACCAAGTGGAACGAATGGAGTGGATCTATCAAGACCATCTATGTGAGCCCCACCTTTGGTGCGTGTGCACGCGGAGTGCGTGCATTCGCTGTGCACCAGTTCGGAGAGCCTGGTTAAAGAGGGCCGACCCAAGAAATTCCAAAAGGAGGAAAACATCTCCTTGCTTTTTTAAATCACTCTCGCTGAAACAGTTGGACGGACAGGGTCCATTTCCTTTGTGCTATGGCCCACCATGATCATCCCCATGGATGATTCAAACCGTCCATCTTGTTGAATGGGAAGTGACGACCAAAACCATAGCCGTTCTACATGATATTACGCACGGGTGTGCACATGAGAACCGACGCAAACAGGACCTGAAAGCACAAATGCTTTCCAAAAACGGAAACTTGCTGTTGCCAGGTTGGCGATCCGTGTGTCATCCCATCTCTGCATCTCCACCATTCAAACCAGTGTAATCCTAGCCGTCCTTTCATGGGAAGCTGGTTTAGGGCATCCTCAATACCAGAAAGAGAAAACTAGGCCAGTTTTACGTTGTCAGCTGTATATGGGAGCTGTTGTAAAACAGATCAAATCTAGATTGTTTGATCTTCATCCAACGGCTTTGGATGAATATAGGGCGTAATGCACAGGACGAAAAATATAAATACGAATGTGTTCCTCCCATCTCTTTCAAAAACCGTAGAAACTCGCCGTTTTCGTCCAAGCTCGAACCCACCAAGATAACTTCGCTCAACCTCCGAAAACCCACATTTGTAAGCTCACTGGAGCTTAACCAAACCATGCACAAGAGCCGGATTGAAGGAAAACACCACCGTTTGCGATCTGCCATGAAAGTCGTGTCTTCTTCCTCGTCCAAAAACCACCAATCGCAAGGTGTGGTGCACCTCAGATTCAGTTCCATTTTGCTCATCCGGTGGGCCCTTGCACCAGCACCCTATCATGTGGATTGAGAATAAGGAAAACTCCTTTGGCGACGTGACTAGAAATCCAACAGAGAAAACGTGAGCTCACTGGTGCTGCATCGACGCTGTGTTCAGCACTGAGTTGTTCCAAGTCTCGGGTTGAACCAGGTCATCCAATGGTGTGGCTAAATCTACAACAGATGGGAAGAAGAAAAGAGAGAGGGAGTCAGGGGGACCGGTGATTGAGCTCAGACTGCACCGCGTCGTGCGGTCAAGTCAACTCATTGGGGCTGTTGTGCGTCCGTATTTCATGGAGTCGAGCTGTCTTAATTTGAATTGTACACCTGGTAGGATCCGTGCCTGCTAAGCTTCCTTTCATCAGGTAAAGAGTGCAGAATGTGTGCATGTGTGCGGCAGCAACTCAGCACAACCAGGTTGCTGGTGTGACTCGCTAGAGTCGTTGGGTCAAGTTGCACAGGCCTGGTTTGGCCCATCACAGAGAAGAACATTGGTACATTATTTATGATATAACTAGATATTATAAACAAAGATTGTTTTTATCAAATTGTAGTAGTTTAATTATCACTCTCAAAAATCATCATTAATAGTAAATCTTAGTATTTATTATCATCATTAGTGTTACTATAATCATTACAATTATTAAACGTGGCTAATCATTGGTAGGTTAATTTTGCTAGTATTAGTTATTATAGATATTAGATATTAACATTTATCATGCTATTCCTATTTTGTCATTGTAGGATATTGATAATAAGATCAACGTTGTTAGTATTAATAGGTAGTTATTATTTATTTTTACTTCATTCTAATATTATTATAAATTAATTATATGAATTAGGTTTCAACTCTAAACCAAAGTCTAAGATTAGATTAATGGATAAAACCCTAAATCTAAGTAATCTAAACCATAAGTTATGATTCTAACCATATGTAGTGTATTAATTTTGGATCTATTTATAGAATTTCATGATTCATGGTAGATTATAGTATCTATTATCATGACTAGATTCATTATTGATAATTATGACTATTAGCATTAAAAAATATTTATCGTTTTTCTTATGAAATTAGTATAATGCTTGTTAACATAATTATTAGCATTAGTCCTTCGTATATTATCATTAGTAAATATTTCATTATTATTACTTGTATTATTTAAAAGGTTATTAGTCATTATAAGAATATTAAATAATGTCGGTACATTTAAATAGGAACTTAGGAACCATCATGGATTAATACTCTTATTATGAATATTATTCGATCCACTGTACAATAATAATAATAATAATTTAGGATTCAAATCCTAGAATCTAAACATTTAACTAAACTCTAAGATGAAAACCTAACTTTACATTAAAACCTTAAAAATAAATAAATCCAATCCCTAGGTTAAATAAATCTTGACCATAAATACTTTATAGAAACTTGATCTCACGTACAACTTCACAATCCATGGTAGGATTTAATTCTAAGGGTGCATGTGCTTCCTAGCAACATCAGTTTGTGATTCAAAGTATAAGGTGATGATTTCTTTCCCTTGAGCTTTCCATTTTCCCATTAGCTTAAGTGATAGTTTAATTTTAATTTTGATTGTTAATTGATATCCTTATGCTTGTGGATTACTTGTGGATTACTTATGGAACTTAAACCAGTACATCAGTAGGAAATTCTCACTTATAAATGTACACCTATACTTGGGATGTGACTCGATTGATTGTGATTATAATGGACCTTCAACTCAGTGGTTATTGAATAGTGGTTTAAATCGAATATTGATACGGACCTACCATCCAAGGGTTGTGGTGTCTAAGTGATTTTTAAGGATAGTCTTTTATCGCATGGTTTTGACATTTTTCCTATGTGGCATAGTTTTGATATTTACCCTAAGTGGCTTAGTTTTGATATTTGCCCTATGTGGTGTTGTTTTGGTATTTGCCCTATATAGGTCCGAGGTGTTATTTTGTGCAACCATGCGATGGTAAGCCTCATATACTGAAAAATGATTAGCCACTAGTTGACGGGTTTCCATTAAGCATCCTAAGGTGGTAGACTCATGGGCCAAGGATGGTGGTCATGAGACACTATGCCTGAGCCATTGGCCTACGTTGGTGATAATGTAATGACCTGAAAAATTCTGTACAAAGAACCGAGTATCAACTCAGGCAGAAATCCCTCAGGATTAAATCTTTTAGAAATTAGACAAGTATTAACCAAGTGCTAACCTAAATTACCTGTAAAATTAGTACTAATTACTTTAAATACGATCTGCAAGACCCAAAACCTGTAGAGTCGCCAACACTACATTACCCTAAAATCTAGAATCCAACTCTAAACCCAATTGCTCTTGGGAGCACTTTGAAATTCCTAACGGACCTGGACCGCACGTCGAAAGTCTGATAGCGATGAACTTAGACGATTATGACCGCATAGTTAAACTTGATAATCCCCTCAAAAATCACGTCTAAACGATGCTCTGGGACTATTTCCTTGAGTCCGGAGTGAAGAGTGTGAGAAACTGAAAATTTTTAGGAAATTAAATATGATTTTAAGAAATCTGAGTCGTGTCGCTTGCATGACATTTATAAGCATTCTGATTGTTGGATTTTGACTCCAATTCACCCTCGGATCAGGGATGATGACCCATTCATGTCAAATTACTTGTGGCCTTGATCGAGTTTCGGTGACCGCTGAACTGAAACTGGTCCGCCACGGTCGATCTGAAAATTTGATCAAACTGAAAACTTGACTTGATTAAGATCCAACAACCAAGAGCTTAAGTCCGACCGCACTCAGTAATAGGACCTCTAGAAATGCTCTGTTGGATCGGAACAAGGCCGATTTGGTTATAACTTAAGTATACCTTAGCCTTAGGGCTATTTTCGTCGATTTAGAGCTTATAAAAAGGCCTTAAACCCTCTCTCATTTGCTCCATTCAAATTTAAGAAAAACACTAGGAGAGAGAAAGTGAGAGAGAAGTGGTGATTTCGTCTTGTGATTCCACCCAACTACACTACGTGTCAAATCCACCCATTTGAATCGTTGTTTCGGCGATTCTGATTCCACACTTGGGTAAGAAAATCAAACCCTAACCTGTTTGAAGGTTTGATATAGACGGAGTAATGAAATAGCTAACCTAGTTCATGTTATAGGTTGCTAAACCGCCGTTGGCAAAAGGATTATCGCTTAAATCATATACGTTACGCTTCTACGCTGTAAGGTGGATTATAGACGTATAGGTTATGCTTTTTTAAAGCTTTCAATGTCAGATAATGATTTATTATTGACTTGGATGCTATTTCACATGCAAAACGTGTTGTTTGATTCACGTTACGAATGCGTATGACATATGTATGCCGTAGTGTATTCTATGTATTTGTTGAAATACCTGTATACGTATAAATTTTGGATATGTGATTGCCATGATAAATCATTGTTAGTATGTGCTTGTTATGTATGCGACAACTCCTTAGAAAAAGGAATTGCCTAAATATGCAAGATGACAACATACGTGATGTATGTTGAGTAGTGTAATCTAAGTGTTTGTGTAAATGTCTGAATGAGTTAGAAATAGGTAAAGTGTGATATTTAAGTGTATTGAGAGATGACTCTCAATCACCTTGCTGGTATGTATGATTTCCTTCATGTTGTATTTAGCCTATTTCAATTCATGCTAATTATGTGTATGCTTTCCTTCATGTTATGTTTAATTTATTTCATTCCTACTAATTGTGTGTATGATTTCCTCCATGTATAGTATTCATGTTTAAGTTATATTTCATATCATGCTTATATGAATATGGATGTTGAATCATATGTATGTGATTGGGGCCATGTTATGGTCCAGGCATTTGGTAACAGGCTTAGGTTCATGGTTGAGCTTTATTTGCCATACAGGATGTGTTTGACGAACCCGAGCCGTACTAGAGTTGTCGACAGTGGTTTGGCCACACGGAGTGCTTATGCATTTCATGTCGATCAACTCAACGTGCGATCAAGCTAGTCGAGCTTGTTAAGTAACCCGATTGACCCGATGTATGTTCACCATGTATGGACGCTTCTGTTTGAATCTAGGGTACCAAACTTACCAATGAAATTTCGTTAACCTTGGTACCTCGATCCGCTAAGACTCATGAGCCAGACATGGTGGTATGGGACACCGTGGTCGAGTTGTCGGCCTACGCTGGGGCGACGAGCCTCCTCGTAGTGACCAGTGAGCAACCTAGACTCGTGAGCCGATTATGGTGATATGGGACACTATATTCGAGCTGTCGGCCTACTCTAATTGGTGACGAGCCCTTTGTAGTGACCTCGAGAATATCCTGAAACTGTAGTGGGGCGACGAGTCTTTTTACAGTGTATAGGATATGACTAGACCTGTATTGATTGGTGATGAGCCCTTTACAACGATCTATAACTATACTATCGTATGAGATTGTCTCGGACTGATGACCTGAGAATGGATCATTGTTTGGGTAATAATACAAGGGAGGTACCTTAGCTTCCCAATCCTGCTGTATGAAAAGGACTAATGATAACTCGGTAATCATGTTCATATCATCGCACTGCATGTGCCGATGATGAAGTGCACGAGGGAGTGTAGGCGAGGGCATGCATTCATGAAACATCTCATCCCTGCATTAATAAGAGTATTTAGGAATGGTTGATATGTTGCTTTATCATTACTGCTTGACTGAATTGATAACATGTTAATCTTTACTCTATGATTCCATTGAGTTGATCACTTACTCCCACGTTCTGGGACGGTATTTTGAATACCCACCAGACTCTGTCTTAGTTGCAGATGAGGATGCAACTCAGGAGGCGAAGCCTGACTATTACGACGATCAGGATGAGTTCTCTTATATGCAGTTCTCTGACGGTTTTGCTTAGGCCGTACTGATCGAAGGGGCTAAAGGGTTTATCAGTGTAGTTGGACCATTCTTTTGACATTTTATTTTTACACTATTACATGTATATGGTGACTCAGTGATGTATTCATACTCTAGCAGATCGACACCGATCTTTGATTTCCTATTCGTTTATAAGTATCTTTAAGTCTTCCGCTTGCGTTATATAAACTGATCTGGAGTATGAATTACTGTTTTGGTGTAATCCCACTCATGTTTAATGCACTACCATGAACAACATTCAATCATCTTTGTCTATGTTGCATTAGTGATGTATTGGAACTCGGGAGCTGAGCTTCTGCTCGACCCCTAATTTTCAGGGCGTTACAAGTTGGTATCAGAGCATGTTTTAGATTAAACCAGACCTGGGTTATGGTCACATGACGTACGTTGATGCCACTTTAGCATAGGAGGGTGGGAGAACAATCTAGAAACAGGTCTAGGACTCGCAGTTTTGTTTGTTGGCGAAAGTTTAATGAAAATGATTGCCGAGATCGAGTCTGTGCACACGCCTGATCACACAAGACAACCCCAAATCAAGTTTAGAGCATCAATTAATGGGTATAGATCGAGTTTCGTTCCATTCTAGTCGTTAAAAATTGGTAAATGAGGATGTACACCAGATTTGTTTCGAAATGACCCGAAATGGCTCGAATCGGAAGTGTGGGCCAAACGGACCACTTCCAGGGGGACCCAGGGTGGGACCCATACATTTTTGGACCCAGGGGGTGGGGAGGACCTCGCCCAAGGGGCGAAGCCTCGCCAGATTAGATAGTGACCGGCGAGGACCTCGCCGACCGGCGGGCTTGGCTGGACCGGGCCTTCGGGCCAATGGCACGTGGGGCCTAGTGGGACCCAATGCTCTATGGTTTGACATCTATTTCATCCCCAATCTACTACTTCCTTCACAAAATCACCTCCCAAGCTTTCCCTTTTCTTCAAAACAGCCTATTCCTCTCTCAAATCATCCTTCCAATCACTCTTTCTTTCAATTTTCGTTAAACCCTACGTCCTTCCATCATGCACAGCCATACCCATCCCCTAACTCCCTCATTTTCTTAGATATGAGCTCTCAAATCTCCCATTTGAGTCTCAAAATTGAGTAAGTCCACTAACCTATTCTATTTTACTATCTTTCTTCTTCTTTCCCTTTCATTTGAGCCTTTACACCCCCTTGCAAGGCCCAAATCCATGGAGACCCAAAGATCTCACCTCTTTCCTCCATTTTCTTCACTTTCCATGGCTTTCTTGGAGCTTGTCGCAGCTCTATTATCGATTTCCACCATCCTTTCTTTCATGGGAAAGAAACGGGCTTCGGTGGATGAAGCTGGACCTAGTCATCCCGCTCGCTCGAGGAAACCAAGAGGAGCCGCCGCGAGTACAAACACTGGGAAAGAGTTGAAGACCAAGCGGGGTCTTGATCCTTAGGCTCCTATTGGAAGAGCGTTGTTGGCAGAGTTGTCTCATGGGGTCTACGAGGACCGTAGGGTTCTTTTTGAAGCACATGTGGATGAACGACTCTTTGGCGAGTACTTATTGTTCGAGCGCCTGGAAGAGGCTGGGTGGGGTCCGCTATTTGAAGGCGAGTTTCGTGCAAATGTGAGCACTGTATGAGCCTTCTATGTCCACATTCGAGAGCCTATGCTAGAGCCCTTACAGTTCAAGATCCCCTTTGGCAGAGACCGAGAAGCCACAATCAATGCTAGGTTGATAGCTCAGCTCCTGAATGTGTCACTTGGCGAGGTGCATGCCAATGAGAGAAATCTGAATAGTGTATGTGAAAGGGATCACCACACCAGGTTTCTTTGTGGTCATTTGGTTGAATGACAGCCTAACAAAAGCCTCTTAGCAACCTATATGTCGGGTGATTTTTGTTTGCTTCACCACATCTACACGTTCAACGTCTACCCTAGGTAGAGCAATCGCAGCGAGTGCACACGTCTTATGGCGGATTTCCTGTACCAAGTGGGACAGGTATTGAGGGTCAAATAGCGCATATTAGACCCCAAATATTGTCCGGATTTACGAGCATAATAGTGTTTAATGGCTGATTTAATCGTGTTTATGTTGCAAGTTGATTTTACGAGCTTGGATCGAAATGGGATACTAAATGTATGGATTTAACGCTCCAAATTCACCAAAGCATGGGACACACTCCAGGGGACCAAGATTGACAGATATACACGGTCAGAAATCCGAGAAAACTAAGAAATTGAAGCTCAAGTGGCTTGAAACGCATCTAGAATGCAAGATCATGGGGTTCCCAATATCGGTTCGGTTCGAAACTTCATACGTGGACTGAGGACCATAAATTAACCATACACGTCAATAATCATCCATTGGATCATTGCGGAAGTGGCCTAACGGGCAGATCAGCCCATCAATCTTTAATTTGGGGCCCACCCGCCAGCTGGATATGCTTGATAATTGTTCTCAACGGGTAAAATAATATGAGGAACAGAATGGGCAGATTGGATTTTTTGAAAGCATCACAGTGGACCCTATATGTACAGCGTGTGTACATAGGTACACACGCCCGCCGTGCACAGGAACCGCCAGTCGGTCCAAGCTAGTTCTGACCCGTCTCTTCTTCTCCTTCTCCAATTCAAAAACACAACAGCGTTTATGCCGCCGTCCGCCGTTTTGCGTTGTGGGCCCCACACACACTGTACCTCGATGATCCAAATCGTTCAATGGTCTCAGGAGGTCGGTATTATCCTCACCTAGGCGTCGGTCTTTCTCCATGCAAGCTGTTAGAAGATCCTGTCCGTTGAAAGCAGGATGGATGGTGGAAATATTTGATGCAGTGGGCCACACTAAAATCAAGAAAAAGTGCATATTCATAATTGATTTTTCGCCATGAGTTGAATGAACGGAGAGGATTTCCTTTATGACTTCTTTCATGGCCCCGCCGACCACCAAAGCACGATTACGCAGGCTCTGTTTCACAACAGAGCCTGTGAGCGAAACTTGTGGGCCACCATTAGAGCTTCAAGCGGTCGATCCAGACCGACCATCCTATTCGGGGCATATTTTCAGTCCAAAATCACAAACTATGGAGGATTCATGCAAGATGAAGCATGAACCGGCACAGTCGCTAACTAGAAGATCTCGATTGTTCTGTGATCAACGGGCTAATTTCTGGGGCGATCAGGACTGTAAAACCACTCCTAAGGGACCACCGACTAGGGCCAAGATATCTGACTGGAGTAGATCCTGCAACAGATCTATGTCTTGCCAAAAATAGAATCCAAACGTAAGGCTGAATGGGTTACTCGCTGCGTAAGGTTTACGCACACTGACTCTCTGCGCACGCCACTGACTGTTGTTGCACAAACCCTTCACCGTCCTTCGCATGCAATAAAACGGAGAGAGAGAGAACGTGTGGGGGGAAGCTTGGCTGGGAACGACAGCAAGAGAGAGAGACAGGGAGGTCTGGGGACGGCTGGAGCTTGTGGACGTGGGCAGGAACGTGGAGAGAGAGTATCTTTTTCTTTTAGTTTTTTTCTCTCTTTCCTTTTTTCTTTCTTTCTTTAGAGCTTAGCCACATTATGTGTTGCTAAACCTCTTAGCTAGGGCTAAGAGGTGAAGCTTGTAGCGTGATGGGAGACATTTAATTATGCCTTTTGTTTAATATTGAACTGATTTTGATTTAATTTTATTTTGAGAATATTTTTAGTTCTTAATGGTCTGTTGTGACTGAAATTACAATGGGTCTGTGATGCTTTGAATATTTTTATTTTCTTTTCATGTGTAGGATGTCAGGAAGCCCTGTTGTTCACCATAGTCTCCTGGGCATGGTTGGATGTCGGTACCCTTCCTAACCTTCATACATGTGATGGGTTGGTAATTAGTTTAATTCTGTTGTTTGCCATAGTCTTTTGGGCATGGTTTGGTGATGGAATCCATTCTAATTCATACACCTTTCATCTCTTTGAAAACTAGATCAACGGCAGGTCAGTAATTTCTATGATTTTTGATGCAAGCATAAGTTCTCCCTGATCTCTACAAGTGGATCCTCTGAATCCCTAGTTTCCTATCTCTGATTTGTTTTCTAAGTTTTAGATTAATTATTCTATAAGTATTCCATCATTGCTAATTGATTTAGAATTTATCTTAGCCTAGTTCTAGTTCTAGTTAGTTTTAGATAACGTACAAGTTTTAGTCCCTTGGGATTCGACCTCGGTCTTACAGAGTTTATTACTACATCACAACCCTGCACTTGGGGAGTGAACAAGTTTTTGGCGCCGTTGCCGGGGACTGTCGGTTACGTTTTTCTGAAATTAATTAGTTTTAGGATTAGTTTAAGATTAGATTTTCTTTTTAGAATTTTCTAATTCTAGGTTTAGAAGCTTAGTTATTTTCCTTATTAGAAAATTTTCCTAACTTTAGAAACTTGCTATTCTTCATTCTATCTGATATTTAGAACTAACCTAATTTTTTTCTGTTTTGTAGGAAACTTCTAATTTAGTAAGCTCTTTCTAATTTCTCTTTCTTTGGAATTTCTTCTTTTTTCTAGAAATTAGTTTACTCTTAATTAGGACTTTCTATTCTTAGAAACTAACTTATTTTGTTTTGTTATGCAGATTCTTAACATAGGCCTCCAAATTTGGTAACTTCTTTCCATCTTTTCCTTTTATTTTCTAGATTTCTACTTCTTCCTTTCTCTTAGGTTTAAGTGAGAATTTGAGGGTTGAGTGTGTTTTATGCCCCAGTGGGCACGCGACAACACTCGACGTCTCGTGACTGAAGGAGGATTAGTTGAGGGGTTGACTGTCCATCGCAGGACTAGACACCACTTGAATTCTCCTGAGTTAGAGGACGTTATGGCTGAAAATCAACCTCAAGCACTACCCCAACCTAGGGTTGAGGAAGTACATGATGAGAATGAGGTGCACCACGCACCCCCGCCTTGTACTTTACGAGATTATTTACAACCGGCGGGGGTGAGTACGCCCTCATGCATGATTTTTCCTGAGAATACAGGACATATGGACATCAAGCCAGGGGTTATCCAACTCCTTCCTAAGTTCCATGGGCTTGAATCTGAAGAACCATACTTGCATCTGAAAGAGTTTGATGAAATTATAAGCACCTTATACTTTCCTAATGTATCTGAGGATACTATTAGGCTGAAACTCTTTCCATTTTTCTTGAAAGAAAAAGCTAAGATGTGGTTACATTCACTGCGTCATAGATCCATTGGCACATGGAATGATATATAGAGGAAATTTATAAAGAAAATTTTTCCACATTATAAGACATTTACCCTCAGGAGATCAATCATGAACTTTGCCCAAAAGGAAGATGAAACATTCTTCCAATGTTGGGAAAGGTTCAAGGATCTGGTTAATGCATGCTCACAACATGGCTTTGAAATATGGCGCATTACGAATTTTTTCTATGATGGGCTAACATCTTCCATGCGCCAAATGGTCGAGACAATGTGTAACGGAAAATTCATCAATAAAAATGTCGATGAGGTATGAGATTACCTCGATAGTCTCGCTGAAAAAACACAATCATGAGACTATTACCTAAGGACGAACACTACGTCTAGGCCGACTCATTCAAGGAAAAAAGGAGGAATATATCTCCTGAAAGAGGATAATGATCTTAATGCTAAGGTGGCCAATCTCACCAGAAAATTTGAGGCCATGGAAGGAAGGAAGGAAAAGGTTAATGAAAGTGTTTGCGGCATCTGTGATTGCAACATTCATACTACTGAAAATTATCCTTCAATACCTGCCTTTCGAGAAGTATTGAATGAACAATCTAATGCCGTAAATAACTATTAGAGACCTTTCAATGGACCACCCTCTAATACGTATAATCCTGGCTGGAAAAATCATCCGAATTTTAGTTGGAGGAACGGACAAACTGCTACCCCTCAAGGTTTCTTCAATCAAAATCCAAATCAGGGGAGACCTCAAGAAGAACCGGCTCAAAATTCTTTGCAAGAGCTGACGCAGATAATGCAAGATTTTATACAAAAGATAGATTCACGTATGACAGCTATAGAAAAGGGGATGCTTCCTGCACAACTAATCCCCAATCCTAAACCGCAATACGAGACAGGTAATCCCAGCTCTTCAAATCAAATGGGGCACGCTAAATCCATCACCACTCTTAGGAGTGGGAAGGTTATTGATAAAACCCTTCCAGTTAGGCCCTAAAAGTCTCAAGAACTAGAAGAGGACAACAATGATGGATCTAGTAACGTCCCATAAAAATTTGAACCGGAACCTCTAGAGAAGCCAGTTGCTCCGTTTTCCCAACGGTTGGTTGAACCAAAACGTCTATCTAACTCTCATGATATCCTAGAGGTGTTGAAATAAGTGAAAGTCAACATTCCTCTGCTTGATGTTGTAAAACAGATTCCTTTATATACTAAATTTCTAAAGGACTTATGCACTACCAAACGACGAAAAAGTGTTCAAAAGAAGATCTCCTTGACTGAGAAAGTGACTGCCATCCTAAAACAAGATGTGCCACAAAAATTTAAAGATCCTGTTTGCCCAACAATATCATGTGTAATCAGGAACTATCGAATTG
The DNA here is from genome assembly GCA_037074715.1 of Magnolia kwangsiensis. Lineage (NCBI taxonomy): Eukaryota > Viridiplantae > Streptophyta > Magnoliopsida > Magnoliales > Magnoliaceae > Magnolia > Magnolia kwangsiensis. The sequence goes on along the minus strand of CM073574.1, from coordinate 47,111,333 downwards.
ATCACGCACTTCTTGACTTAGGAGCAAGCGTCAATCTGATTCCCTATTCGGTATACCAACAGTTAGGTTTGGGTGAATTAAAACCCACCCGAACCACACTACAACTTGCTGATCGTTCTGTTCGTGTATCAAGAGGGATCATCGAGGATGTGTTGGTCCAGGTTGATAGATTCTATTACCCTGTGAATTTTATCATCTTGGACACCGAACCCATCAACGACACGAGCACTCAGATTCCCGTCATTCTTGGTCGCCCATTCCTATCCACTTCAAATGCAATTATCAATTGCAGGAATGGTGTTATGACTATGTCTTTTGGAAATTTAACATTGGAATCGAATATCTTTTTCAATAATGGCAGCAACTCAGAGGATGATGACGATTTTCACAATGTTAACATGATTGATTCTTTTGCGGAAGATTGAACACCTCTCACCTTATCCTCTGATCCTCTAGAGACGTGCCTGGACCACTCCCATGATCTTAACGATGATATAATTAGGGAGACGTGTGTCATGCTTGATACTGCACCGGTACTTGAAGTTAACCGGTGGAGGCCACAAATTGAAGAATTGCCCCAAACTGATGCAGTGCCTCTACCGTCTAACCTTAAGCCACCGAATCTTGACCTAAAACCTTTGCCCTCTGATTTAAAATATGTCTATTTAGGTCAAGATGAGACATACCCGGTGGTGATCTCTGCCCACCTGGAGAAAGAACAGGAGAGTATGCTGATATCTACTCTCATTGAGCATAAGGGAGCTCTTGGATGGACGATAGCGGACCTCAAAGGAATTAACCCATCGATTTGTACTCACCGTATATATCTTGAGGACAATGCAAAGGCTGTTCGGCAATCACAACGTAGATTAAATCCAAACATGAAGGAAGTGGTTAAGGCCGAGGTTCTCAAACTATTGGATGTGGGGATCATATACCCCATATCCGATAGTCAATGGGTGAGTCCAACTCAGGTGGTTCCTAAGAAGTCTGGGATCACCATCGTAGCCAATGCCAATAATGAACTCGTGCCGACCAGAGTTACCACTGGTTGGAGAATGTGCATTGACTACAGAAAGCTGAATACCGTCACAAAGAAAGACCACTTTCCTTTGCCTTTCATTGATCAAATCCTGGAAAGGCTAGCTGGTCATTCCTATTATTGTTTCCTTGACGGGTATTCAGGTTATAATCAGATTGAAATCGCCCCTGAGGATCAGGAAAAGACCACATTTACATGTCCCTATGACACCTTTGCTTACAGAAGGATGCCATTCGGGTTATGTAATGCCCCTGCCACCTTTCAGCGATGTATGATGAGTATCTTTTCTAACATGGTGGGAAAATATTTAGAGGTCTTCATGGATGATTTCTCTATTTTCGGTTCATCTTTCAGCGAGTTCTTAGCAAGTCTTAAATGTGTGCTGAAAAGATGTGAAGAAAAAAATTTGGTACTTAACTGGGAGAAGTGCCATTTTATGGTTCAAAAGGGAATTGTCCTTGGGCATATCATCTCATCCAAAGGAATCGAGGTAGATAAGGCAAAAATTGATCTTATCTCTAACCTACCTCCACCCAAGAACATCAGAGATATGCGATCCTTCTTGGGACATGCAGGATTCTACAGACGATTCATAAAGGACTTTAGTTTCCTCTCTCGTCCTTTATGTAATCTTCTTCAAAAGGATGCACCATACGAGTGGACTGAGCAGTGTCAAGAAGCTTTCACTAAGCTTAAGGATATGTTAACCATTGCACCAATCATGCAGCCACCCGACTGGAGTCTTCCTTTTGAACTTATGTGCGATGCCTCTGATTATGCTCTTGGAGCGGTTCTAGGCCAAAGAAAAGATAAGCGGCCTTACGTCATTCACTACGCAAGTAGGACTCTAAATCCTGTCCAAGTAAACTATTCGACTACGGAAAAGGAACTCTTAGCCGTATTGTTCGCTTTGGACAAATTTCGGTCCTACCTGATCGGATCCAAGATCATCATCTTCACAGATCATGCGACACTTAAGTATCTTCTTTCTAAGAATGATTCTAAGCCCCGCCTGATACGATGGATCCTTCTACTCTAAGAATTCGATTTGGAAATTAAAGACAAAAAGGGAGTAGAGAACGTAGTGGCCGATCACCTTTCTCGCCTTAATACCTCTGATTCTCTTGAGGCGACCCATATCAATGACATGTTCCCTGATGAACAACTGTTTAGAGTCTCCCATTCACCTTGGTTCACTGATATTACTAATTATCTTGCTACAGGTGCCATACCGACACACTGGACGTCACAAGATAAGAAGAAATTCTTTACCAAGGTGCGTAACTTTTTCTGGGATGATCCATATTTGTTTAAATATTGCCCAGACCAAATCTTAAGGAGATGTGTGCCAGACGATGAGCATCCGAATGTCATCTCCTTCTGTCACTCACAGGCCTGTGGTGGTCACTTTTCTGCTAAAAAGACCACAGCCAAGATTCTACAGTGTGGCTTTTACTGGCCCACTATGTTTAGGGACACTCATGAGTTTTGCAAAGCTTGTGAGCGTTGTCAAAAATTGGGAGCATTGTCCCGTCGAAATATGATGCCTTTGAATCCCATCCTTATCATTGAAGCATTTGATTGCTGGGGCATTGATTTCATGGGACCATTCCCCCAATCATTTGGAAATCTATATATTTTTCTCACCGTAGACTATGTCACTAAATGGGTCGAAGTAATTCCGTGCCGTAAAAATGACCATTGCACGGTCATTAAGTTCTTAAAAGAAAATATCTTGTCGTGGTTCGGGACGCCTCGAGCCATCATTAGTGATGGGGGTTCACACTTTTGTAATAGACCATTTGAGAGTTTAATGAAGAAATACGGTATCTCTCATAAGGTGAGCACCCCATACCATCCATAGACAAGTGGACAAGCTGAGATTTTCAATAGAGAGATCAAATATATCCTGGAGAAAATGGTTAACCCTAACCGTAAGGATTGATCAATCCGATTGACCGATGCCTTATGGGCGTACCGTACTGCTTTCAAAACTCCTATTGGAACATCTCCCTTTAGACTTGTCTATGGGAAAGCTTGTCACTTGCCTGTGGAATTGGAACATAAAGCATATTGGGCGATCAAAAATCTAAATTTCAATCTGGACAACGCTGGCTCGTTACGCAAACTTCAGTTGAATGAACTTGAAGAAATCCGGAACGATGCGTATGAGAACTCGAGAATTTACAAGGACAAGATGAAGGCGTTTCATGATCAACATATTCTACGGAAATCATTCACGCCAGGTCAGAAAGTCCTTTTGTACGATTCTCGACTACATCTCTTTCCGGGTAAGCTTCGATCTCGTTGGACCGGCCCTTATATTGTTGTCACTGCTTATCATCATGGGGCCGTTGAGATAAGAGATCCCGACAATGGTAAAGAGTTTAAAGTAAATGGACATCAATTAAAATCATTTGTCGAGACATTTGATTCAGAGGACATGTCCATGCCTCTGATTGCTCCTATTTACCAGGACTGATCTCCTAGTCTGATGGAGGTATAGGTAGGTTTATCGCTTTCATAGGACTAGGATAGTTACTTTATCTGTCTGGATGAAGACGGTAAATTTAGCGCTCCTGGGAGGCAACCTGGCTTTTCATTTCATTTTTCTAGTTAGTTCGTTCAATGTTTGTGGGTAACATTACTGCAAACTCTCACGAGACTACAACTCGTTCACTAGGGGTAACATAGGGGTTTAAAGGCTTCTTGCATACGCTAAATGCAATCGAGAGCACCTGCGAAAGTGGTATAGGTATAATTTTATTTGTTGTTATTTTTTTATTTCCTCTCTTGGCTGACCACTTTCATGCTATGATCTCTTGGAAAGTCTCTCTCTTGATTCGTTATTCAGGTACTATCTTCCCATCACTTTACTTTTATTGTTCCATGTGCATTACATGTTTAGATCTTTTACATTGAGGACAATGTAGATTTTTGGTTGGGGGTGGGAGATTAGGTAACCTAATCAGTGTTTTTTTTGGTCTTGAGCAAAAAATTGTGAAAATTTTTAAAAATTTTTTAAAAATTCCTGTGAAGTCGAAGTAATTTTGACAGATATCCCTAATTTAGATTTGTAAGATACATGATGTTGGATTTATGACTCGTGGATTCAGCTATCTGTTAGCCTTCACAGTTAAGTCTGATTTGTTAATCCACGATGAGAAGTTTTAAACATTGATTGAGTCATGATTGCATATGTCACATCTCGTTTTCACATTAAGATTTCAATTTGATATTGAAGAATTAACTTAGTAATCACTAAGCATGAAAGGAACTATCCTGGAATATTTGCCTAATAGGATTGATATGAAAAAAAAAAAAAAAGAAGAAGATACTTTTGGAAAGATTTGGGCAAATGGTCTTCACCATAGGTATGCTCCCTATAGGCGAGGATTTGACTCCCCACAGTTGATATTCGGACAATGTTAGGCGATTGGATTTCACCATAGGTTTGCTCCCTATGGGTGAGGATTTGATTTCCTTCCTTGGCATTACTTTGAATAGAAAAATTACAAGTTAATAGGTTCATTTATGAGGCAAGTTTTGGATTAGGTTTTAGTTGTCATGAATTTTCTTGTTGGTTACCAATGATATCATGAAATTAACAATTGGATCTCTTAATGATGATAAGCCGAGAGTACACTATATGCTCATGGATCTTAATGTTTAGAAATTTTCTAATTAGTGGATTAATATTGTGAACTGGACTAGGAAGTTTACCATGCACTCGAGTCCAGGAGAAAGTAATGTCTAACATTCATGAATCTTGGAATCCTGGTATCTGAATCGTTTTTCAAGAAATCACTCGAGTTCATAGAAATTATCTTGTAATTCTCAACTTATTTTTCGCATATTTTGCTGGGGACTAGAAAAATGCTTGTTGGGATTTGTGTTGAGGGTCAAATAGCGCATATTAGACCCCAAATATTGTCCGGATTTACGAGCATAATAGTGTTTAACGGCTGATTTAATCGTGTTTATGTTGCAGGTTGATTTTACAAGCTTGGATCAAAATGGGATACTAAATGTATGGATTTAACGCTCCAAATTCACCAAAGCATGGGACACACTCCAGGGGACCAAGATTGACAGATATACACGGTCAGAAATCCGAGAAAACTAAGAAATTGAAGCTCAAGTGGCTTGAAACGCATCCAGAATGCAAGATCATGGGGTTCCCAATATCGGTTCGGCTCGAAACTTCATACGTGGACTGAGGACCATAAATTAACCGTACACGTCAATAATCATCCATTGGATCATTGCGGAAGTGGCCTAACGGGCAGATCAGCCCATCAATCTTCAATTTGGGGCCCACCCGTCAGCTGGATATGCTTGATAATTGTTCTCAATGGGTAAAATAATATGAGGAACAAAATGGGCAGATTGAATTTCTTGAAAGCATCACAGTGGACCCTATATGTACAGCATGTGTACATAGTGTACACACGCCCACCGTGCACAGGAACCGCCAGTCGGTCCAAGCTAGTTCTGACCCGTCTCTTCTTCTCCTTCTCCAATTCAAAAATGCAATAGTGTTTATGCCGCCGTCCGCCGTTTTGCGTTGTGGGCCCCACACACGCTGTGCCTCGATGATCCAAATCGTTCAATGGTCTCAGGAGGTTGGTATTATCCTCACCTAGGCGTCGGTCTTTCTCCATGCAAGCTGTTAGAAGATCCTGTCCGTTGAAAGCAGGATGGATGGTGCAAATATTTGATGCAGTGGGCCACACTAAAATCAAGAAAAAGTGCATATTCGTAATTGGTTTTTCGCCATGAGTTGAATGAACGGAGAGGATTTCCTTTATGACTTCTTTCATGGCCCCGCCGACCACCAAAGCACGATTACGCAGGCTCTGTTTCACAACAGAGCCTGTGAGCGAAACTTGTGGGCCACCATTAGAGCTTCAAGAGGTCGATTCAGACCGACCATCCTATTCGGGGCATATTTTCAGTCCAAAATCACAAACTATGGAGGATTCATGCAAGATGAAGCATGAACTGGCACAGTCGCTAACTAGAAGATCTCGATTGTTTTGTGATCAACGGGCTAATTTCTGGGGCGATCAGGACTGTAAAAACCACTCCTAAGGGACCGCCGACTAGGGCCAAGATATTTGACTGGAGTAGATCCTACAACAGATCTATGTCTTGCCAAAAATAGAATCCAAACGCAAGGATGAATGGGTTACTCGTTGCGTAAGGTTTACGCACACTGACTCTCTGCGCACGCCACTGACTGTTGTTGCACAAGCCCTTCACCGTCCTTCGCATGCTATAAAACGGAGAGAGAGAGAATGTGTGGGGGGAAGCTTGGCTGGGAACGACAGCAAGAGAGAGAGACAGGGAGGTCTGGGGACGGCTGGAGCTTGTGGACGTGGGCAGGAACGTGGAGAGAGAGTATCTTTTTCTTTTAGTTTTTTTCTCTCTTTCCTTTTGTCTTTCTTTCTTTAGAGCTTAGCCACATTATGTGTAGCTAAACCTCTTAGCTAGGGCTAAGAGGTGAAGCTTGTAGCGTGATGGGAGACATTTAATTATGCCTTTTGTTTAATATTGAACTGATTTTGATTTAATTTTATTTTGGAAATATTTTTAGTTCTTAATGGTCTGTTGTGACTGAAATTACAATGGGTCTGTGATGCTTTGAATATTTCTATTTCCTTTTCATGTGTAGGATGTCAGGAAGCCCTGTTGTTCACCATAGTCTCCTGGGCATTGTTGGATGTCGGTACCCTTCCTAACCTTCATACATGTGATGGGTTGGTAATTAGTTTAATTCTGTTGTTTGCCATAGTCTTTTGGGCATGGTTTGGTGATGAAATCCATTCTAATTCATACACCTTTCATCTCTTTGAAAACTAGATCAACGGCAGGTCAGTAATTTTCATGATTTTTGATGCAAGCATAAGTTCTCCCTGATCTCTACAAGTGGATCCTCTGAATCCCTAGTTTCCTATCTCTGATTTGTTTCCTAAGTTTTAGATTAATTATTCTACAAGTATTCCATCATTGCTAATTGATTTAGAATTCATCTTAGCCTAGTTCTAGTTCTAGTTAGTTTTAGATAACGTACAAGTTTCAGTCCCTTGGATTTCGACCTCGGTCTTACCGAGTTTATTACTAAATCACAACCCTGCACTTGGGGAGTGAACAGCAGGGAGCAAAATTGTGTGTGCCTACGTTTGTACTGTGACAGATCATCCTTATCGCGCGATCAAGAAGAACGACTGAGTTGCTCCCCTTCGGCCGACTCATATGCAAGATTGTACTCGAGTTTGTGTAAGACCCGTATCTTTGTCCGTACCGTTCCGTAGACTTCCGCGGTCTTACCGGTAGAATTTCGGTAACCTTCGACCCTTAACTGATATCGACGCGCGACCCTGATTCATATGCCGACAACCCGAGTCGACTCAACCCAAGACCACTACCATAGCGACCGCGTCGTCACTGCGATTCCAATGCCCCGACTCGCGCGCTGAGGCGATACCCTGGTCAAGAGATGTGGGCCAACGTTCGGTGCGAGGAAAACGCCGCGCGTTGCGAAACTCAAGAGAATCTCTACGATGTGTCACATCAATCCCATCAATCATTCACCCATCAATCCATCACATGTCAAGTACATGTCAGTACACATCACTTTCACCCCTTTTCCCAAGCAACCACAAAAGTCTCCCAAAACCATACATCTCTTACACAAAAAGCCACAAAAGTCAAGCTTTTCTTACACCTCCCATACCTCTCTTACACAAAAGACCATAAAAGTCAAGACCTTCTTACACAACCATCATTCATCCATCCATCCATCTCTCTACAACACTCTTTCTCTTTCTCATTTTCTCATCTCAATCCCAAGCAACAAAGCTCCATACGTATGGAACTTCTCCAAGCTTCCTAGACTCCAAGTGTGGCCCACCTCTTCACCCCATGATCTCCCCATCTCAACCTTCCATTCTTCATCTCATCCATTGAAGTTGAAGCTAAGGTGCCAAGGAACCCCTAGGAGCAAGAAGATCGGACGGTGGGTGCTAGATCATACTAGTTTTTTTTCTATTTTTGAGATGGGCCAAGTGAGGCCAACCGATCAATGGTTTGGATCTCACTTGGGACCCTACGTTGTGGCCGATGGACCACTTTGATCATCATGATCATCCATGGTGGGGCCATTCTCCATGGACCCCATCATGATGTTTATTTCATTGCAAAAAGGTCATCTAGACCATCCATATTAGTGGGAAAAGGATCCCCACCGTTGATTTTAAGTTTTGATGGTCTCATGCGCTAAATGACCCATTTGATTATATGATTCATTGCAAGGGAGGGCCCATAGTATCGGGGTCCCTCCATCACACGCGTGTCCCACTTTCCATCTCTCTCCCTTCTCTTTTCATTTATTTTATTTTTATTTTATTTATTTTACTATTTTTGGTTATGTGGCCCATTGAAAAGATCCCACTTGAATGCATGTATTGGACCCATTTCCATTTTTTTGATGGGGCCCACCTTGTATGTGTGTGGGTAGCCATGAGGTGGCCCACCTAAATAGGGCCCACCTCAAAGCACCTAGACAGGGCCCACCTCTTGGGCAAATGGTCAGACCGTCCAGCGTCTGGGACGCTGGACGTCCCTGGATAAAGGAAAACCCAAATATTAGCTTTGGGTGTGACCCACTTGTATAGGCCCCACCTTGATGTTTTGGTTCAATCCAGGCCGTCCATCCTCTTTACCTCATCATTTTAGGCATTGAGCCAAAGAATGAGTTTAATCCAATGATCAGGCGGGCCATAACCTATAAAATAGGAGATTCAACCATTGAAAGACACCCTGACATTTCTATTCACCGGAAAAATATCGGATATTAAACTCATTGAGACGGTCTTGAGCCACTGAAGCCAATAGACGGGGTGGATCTACTTGGTGCGGGCCACAGGTGTGAAAAACCGTGGAAAAATGGATTTTTTCCATTTTTTTTTAAAACAAAGAGGCTCTGCCTCTCTCTGACGCTGCAACAGCAGTAGTAGCGTGCTGCATGCCGCACGGGCGGACGAGCAGCCTCCCACGGCTGCTGCCGTGGACCCCACCGTGATGTATTGTGTAATCCAAGCCGCTCATGAGGTGGGCCCCCTCCTCAGGTGGGCCCCCTCCAAGTTTTAATCGATTTCAAAACTCAGGTGGCCCACACCACGTGAAACGGTGGGATTGAACCTCTACCATTCAAATTTTTTATGGGCCACAGAAGTTTTGGATTATGGTGAAATTTGTTTTACCAGGGTCCGTGTGACCATATTAATGGGATGGATTGCATTTAAACATTTAGGTGAGCCCCACATGGGATCCACAGTGATGTGTGTGTGTGTATCCACCATCCAGGCGGACGGTGGTACCATCCATGATATATGTGTTCTGCACCCACCGTCCAGCGGACGGTGGGGCCCGCTGTGGTGCGTATGCACGTGTGCATACATGTGGGTGTGTGTACGTGTGAGGTTATGCATGTGTGTATATATACATATAATATATTATATTATATATATATATATGTATATATACATATATATTATTATATATACTGTATACATATATATATTATATTATAATACGTAATGTGCATGATGGTGGGCCTTCATGTGGGCCCCCACCATTGATGCAGGTGCTGCATCTAATCTGTCCATCCATTTTAAAGATCATTTTATGGAGTGATGTCAAAGAATGAGCCAGATCTACAGTCCAAGTGGACCCCACCTTGGCATATTTTTGAGTAATTGTAGTGGTTCGTTGGGGTCCACTTTGATGTGGATCTTAGGCCCATGCAATGGGGCCATTTGGTGTATTATGAGGCCCATGAGATTAGGCCCATTTAATGTAATTTAAGGCCCATGGGAGTGGACCCATTTGATGTATTCCAAGGTCCATGGGATTAGGCCCATGTCTTTTAAAGCCCATGCGATTAGGCCATTTGATGTTTTAAGGGCCTATGGGTTAAGGCCCATTGAGATGTACTAGGGCCTATGGGTTGAGGCCCATTTGACGTACACATGGGGCCCAATTTATGTGGCCCATTTGTTACATATAAGACCCATAAGATTAGGCCCATTTGATGCAATCTAAGGCCCATTGGCGTGGTCCATTTATATGGTCCTTTTGATATATATGTAAGGCCCAATGGGGTATACCTAAGGTCCGTTGAAATGTGTAATCCCAAAACGGATTATATAACAATGTTTATGACGATCGTGCCTTGGAAGCAACGTTGGTTTGACGTCCACATTGCGAGTGTAATGTTGGTTGAATGTCCGTATTACGACTCTCCCTTGGGCACATTCATGGGCCCATACTTGTAGTATGTAGGCCATCTAGGCTCATCTTCATTATGATCAGGGCCCATCTATTTGTATTTTGGCCCATGTGATAGGGCCCACCTTGTAATGTATTGCTCGCACCGTTCATTCACGTGGCCCCGACATGATGTACGTATTTTATCTAAGTTGTCCAGTAATGGGCCCCTTTGGAATAAGTAGGGCTCAACCCATTGTGATGTATTCAAGGCCCTGGGTTATGGCCCATTACAATGTATGTAAGGCCCATTTGGTGTGGCCTATTAGATATATACATAAGACTCATGTGATTAGGCCTACCTTGATGTACCTTGCGGCCCATCCGTTATGCCACTTTGATTTATTTGTGGTCATTATTGAGGCCCACCTTGGTATATATATAAAGCCCACTGGAAAGGCTCATGGACACGATCCACTCGATGAATATAAGGCCCATTAGTGCGGCCATTGATGTAGCCCAGTTGATATATATATGAAGCCCATTGGTGCGGCCCATGGGCGGGGCCCACCCATTTGTATTGTCAGGCCCATGTTTAAGATCCAAGTCTAAGGCCCATTGTAATGTATATGCTGCCCATGTATGGGGCCCATAGTGATGTATATGCGGCCCATAGATGAGGCCCATTTGTGCGGCTCATTGATGAAGCCACTTGATGTGAATAAGGCCCATGTGTAGGCCTCACCTATTGTATATTCAAAGCTCATGGGCGAGGCCCATTGTGATGTATTCGATGCCCATAGGACATGACCCATTGTGATGTATTTGAAATCCAGGTATGAGGCTCAATATGATGTGTATTAGGCCTTATGTGAGGCCGTGGGCCGCTATATGTTTTTCTCCAGGTAGGCCACTGCTTGGGAGCAATGTTGGCTGAATGTCCACATTGATGGGCAATGACGGTTAGATGTCCTAATTGTGACCTTCTCTTAGACCTTGTTAGGCCCATTCGCTTCGTGGGTTGACCCAAATAAGTGGGCCCCATTCAACATAGACGGATGGCTCCATGCTATTGGATTTAATATAACCACGGCTGAGAGTCGATCTTTACATTGTGGTTGATTGTTATCCATCTATGGACCCCGCCGTGTATATATGTGGGTTGTCGGTGCCGACTATCAATTTGATTATCGGTGCTGATTATTGTGGTCGATTATCTATCGAGACCGATTATCGTGGCCGATTACCGATTTTGATTGTCGTGGCCGATTGGCTGACTATCGATCGAGGCCAATCATCGTGGCCGATTGTGGATTCCGTTTGTGATGCACATTCTGCCTGTGTTTGAGGCCCATTGTGATATATTTATGGCCTGTGGGTAAGGCCCACTGTGATATGTATTAGGCCATGATGCATGACCCATTTGATGTATTTAAGACCCATGTGTAGGCCCATATGTCATGTATTCAGGGCCCACCTATTATGTATGTGACCCTCGAGTAAGGCCTACTGTATTGTATATTAGGCCTTTGTGTGAGGCCGTGGGCCCATTATATGTTTGGCTCTAGAGGGCCATCCCTTGGGGGCAACGTTGGCTAAATATCCACATTGTCGAAGCCGATTTTCGAGGCTGGTTATTGACACCGATTATGAGTATGTGACAGCATAGCATCATGATACATGCCCATACGCATCATCTGCATATTTGTTATGAGATGTGGTTGATCATTGCATATGTCATTGAGCATGTTATTATGAGACTCCCTAATAGGCAGAGGTTACCTCACATGAGCGCACGGTATACGCAGGATTTATGCACGACTGGATTGTATGACTCATGCATCTTGCATTATGACCACTGTACGCCCCAGCGACATCAGGGCCGTAGCCTCCACAGGCATATCGTGGATGGCCAGATGGGACACCAAAAATCTGTTATACATGGGGTGCTATAGATATCCTTGGGTGAAAGTCCCAGAACCCTCTTGGTTCCAGAGGTTGCTCCAACGTCTAGACCGAGTGGGTAGATGAGCGTCGAGTGCCGATTACCAGATGGCTGCGCTCTCCACTGTGTCGTGGTCGGTTGGAAGGGGGTGCGGCCTTACCTGTCCGAGAGGAGGGGGCAATGCTAGGCTGAGTCTGACCAGCTCGAGGAATGGGTCCGCTATTGACGAGCCGGGCCCGATATTGGCAGGCGGATAGTGAGGTCTCTTTCACTCACCTTGTTGCGCGCGATGGGGCGACAATCTGGTTTGGGGTGTAATAGACCCCGGTGATTTTTTAGAGAGGAACCGTATTGATATGTGGACTTATCGAGTAGGAGTTGCATGCTCATTCATTCATTCATTCACTATCCACTCGGGCTGGTGGTGCGCAACTAACTATTGTGTACCTTCGTTATGGCAAGGATTCGGTTGGGCGCGCGACCAACCTGAGATCAGGAGTTTACCACGTTGAGTCTGACTATCCAAATTTAGGTATGAGACTGGTTTGGATAGAAGTCCATTGTGGCAGACCCCGTAGCCTGCGATATTACGTACTATCATCCCGACTTCACCCTCCAAGCATGGTCATTTCATTCGCACTGCATGTTACATCACATCCACGGGCATATGGTATTTTGGGTTGCTAAGTTTCTGCACTTATATGGCCTAGACAGATTTAGCATGATTTGTATATTGCATTACATCCTCGGCATCTGATATATGACTCCTTAGTGCATAGCTATTTTATATTATGTATTCTGATATTGATTGACTTATGAACTTGTCCATACTTCCGCTTACTCTGTCACTGTATGATCTATGAGCTTGTCAGTATTTCTGCTTATTTCAATAATGTATGATTTATGAATTACCAGTAATTTCGGTATTGTATGATGATGGTATTGTATTGAATACTTGACACTTACTTCGTGCACACACTTACACCACCCTCTAAGCTTTCTATAAGCTTATGCACGATAGATGCGTGCAGGTGATGTTAGGTTGCAGCCGTGTGACCTTGAAGCGTGCAGCGGTCTTCTGTAGCTTGATTTTCGATTTATGTATTTTCCCTTCAGCATTGTACTCAAATGATTATATTAGTGGATATGTGATTATGATGTTGCTTTTGTGATTTGGATAATCTTGTGGTTATGCTTATTACTAGTTAAATGTATAAAAAAAAATCCTCCTTGTAGGATCCCAGGGTCGGAATCTGGCTTCTGGACGCTAGGAGCCAAGAATGGGGTACTATGGAGGCTGTCGGCATCGAATTCGGCAACCGGGATTCTTGTGAATCCGATTTCCGGATTTAGGGCATGACAGTTTGGCTACAGACTTTGGGCAGAATTGTGAGCGCCGGTCCATTACATCAGCAAGACCATTCTCAATTAGATGAAGATCGGGCCACGACAATGACAAACCCAACTTGAAGAAAGCGAGGATGAGTCTGAAAGTGAAGAAGAAGAAAGTGAAGGAGAAGGCGGGGATGAAATAGAAGAAGAAGAAGAACAGGAGGAAGAAGAGGAGGCTCAGGACACGAGTGAGAGCTCTCCTCCTATGGCACTAGAGCAGGACGCTGGTTAGGCCACCAGGGATGCCCGTATAGCTCGACTTGAGGAGGGCTAAGCTGCCCTACGACAGGATATCATGGATCTTCGGGGTTTCGTGAAACACAAGTTTAAAAAAGTGACAAGCATCCTGAAGTCTATCCTGTACTGCCTGCAGGATAAGGGTGCCCCTCCTCCATCGCCATATTTGGATGCTTAGTCATCCATGTTGTTGCCCCATAGCTTATTTGCTGTTTGTAGGATATTGGTGTTTTCATGTTCTTAGGCTTAGTAAGTAGTAACTTTTAGGATGTTTTAAATGTTTGAAGTCCTGGATGTATTAGAGCACCTGTATTTCCTGTCATGATCCATGTAAAACTGTATTTTATGTATTGTGACAAATTTTGGTAAATGAAATGCATGCAGTTTCTTTTGCTATGAAGTGTGTAGAATGCTTAAAGGATTGTATGGGTTGCTTGATAGATCTAGGGAGTAGGACAGTTGTAGTTGACTTGTATGTCACACCTTTGCATCATTATGACATTATCCTTGGCATGGATTGGCTCACTGAGGTGAGAGCAGAGCTTAACTGTGAGACTAGGCTGGTGACAGCCCATGGACCTGCGGACGAGGCATTAACTTTTCCTGTTCAGGTCAGCTACCCTTCCTGACATGATTGTTATACTTCTTTGTTGGAAGAATCTACTGGTTCGGCGCTTGAAATCACGCCCGTGGTTCGAGATTTTGGGATAGTGTTCAGTAAGATACCTGGGCTACCACCGCAGCGTGAGATCGATTTTACTATTGATCTCGTGCCAGGAGCGGCACCTGTTTCATTGCCGATGTATTGTATGCCGCCATGTGAGATGGAAGAGTTGAGGAAACAGATTGACGAGTTGGTAGAGAAGGGCTTTATACGACCCAGTGTGTCTCCTTGGAGAGCACCTGTGTTGTTCGTCAAGAAGAAAGATGGGTCGCTACGGTTATGTATTGATTGCGGCAGGTTGAACCAGTTGACCGTGAAGAATAAGTATCTTTTGCCCAGGATAGACGATCTGTTTGATCAGTTGAAAGGGGCGTGATACTTTTCGAAGATTGATCTACAGTCAGGATATCATCAGTTGCGCGTCAGGGATGAAGACATGCAAAAGACTGCATTCAGGACCAGCTTTGGTCACTATGAGTTTCTCGTTATGTCATTCGGTCTTACGAATGCACCGGCCATGTTCGTGGACTTGATGAACCGGGTGTTTCGGCCATTTATATACCGATTCATCATCGTGTTTATTAATGATATTTTGGTATATTCTGTGAGTTGGGAAGAGCATGAGAGACATTTACAAGCAGTCTTAGATACTCTGAAGAAGAACCAGTTGTTCGCGCAGTACAAGAAGTTTGACTTTTGGTAGGAGGAAGTCAAGTTCCTGGGACATGTGGTGTCCAAGGAAGGGATTTCGGTGGACCTTGCTAAGGTAGCCGCAGTTCAGGACTGGAAGCAGCTGAGTTCGGTTACTGAGGTGAGGAGTTTTCTAAGCCTGGCAAGTTATTATCAACGCTTTATTCGGGACTTCTCGAAGATTGCCAGGCTGTTGTCTTAGTTGACTCGGAAGGACTTGAAGTTCGCCTGGAATGGGAAGGCGGAAGCAGCTTTTCAGGAGCTGAAGGACAGGCTGACGTCTGCCCCTGTGCTAGTATTGCCAGAGCAAGGGGTCAAGTACACTATATACACTAATGCATCTCTAGTTGGTCTAGGTTGTGTCCTTATGCAGAAGGACAGGGTGATTGCATACGCCTCGAGACAGTTGAGGAAACACGAGAAAAATTACCCTACACACGACCTAGAGTTGGTAGCCGTCATCTTTGCATTGAAGCTCTGGAGACATTACCTCTATGGAGAGGAGTTCGAGCTTTTCTGTGACCACAAGAGCCTTAAGTATATATTCACGCAACGGGATTTGAATATGAGGCAACGCCAATGGATGGAAACCTTAAAGGACTTTAAGTTCGAGGTCTCCTACCAGCCTGACAAGGCCAACCTTATGGCAGATGCGTTGAGCCGCAAGAAGGCAATCATATTTACAGCTTCGCTAATGATTGAGGAGTGGGGTATGCTAGAGTTTGTTCGTGACTTCGAGCAGAAACTCACCGTGGAGGAACCGTTCGAGTGTGTCGCACACATTCGGGCGTGGCCCCTTATTGATGACAGGATTATGGAAGCCCAGAAGGGCGATGAGCGATTGGTTGAGCTTAGAAAGCTGGTTAGTGACGCTGAGGATGCCGAATGGAGTGTGGATTTGGACGGGGGCCTACGTTATCTTAGCCACCTATACGTCCCAAACATTCCTGAGCTGAGAAGGAAGTCCTTGAAGCAGCGAATAATTCGAAGCTAGCGATGCATCCAGGTAGCACGAAGATGTACCGCGACATGAAGAGATCATACTTGTGGGATAATATGAAGGTTCATATTGCTGAGTTCGTATCTCGTTGTCTCACGTGTCAGCAGGTCAAGGCAGAGCATTATTGACCTCCTAGATTGCTTCAGCCCATGCCCATGGCTGAATAGAAGTGGGACTTCATCTCTATTGACTTTATATCAGGACTGTCGAAGACAAGGAAGGGACATGATTTTATCTGAGTGATCGTCGACAGATTGACGAAGTCGGTTCATCCAAGAAATAGTTCGTCTGCATGGAGTTTCCTTGGAGATTGTGTCGGACAGAGATACGCGATTCACATCTATCTTCTGGACTCGTATCCAGGAAGCGATGGGTGTGAAGTTGAAGTTTAGTACCACGTTTCACCCACTGACCGACGGGCAGACGGAGCGGGTAAATCAGATTTTGGAGGATATGCTCCGAGCTTGTGTTTTAGACTTCAAAGACAGTTGGGATGACTGTCTCCCGTATGTAGAGTTTTCCTACAATAACAGTTTTCAGGCGAGTATTGGCATGGCTCCTTACGAGGCCTTATATGGGCGCCCTTGCCGAGCACTGCATTGCTGGGCAAAGGTTGGCGAGCGCAGTTTAGTTGGCCTAGAGTTAGTATAGGCGACCTTAGAGAAGATCGATATTATCAGGCGTCGACTTCTGACAGCTTAGAGTAGACAGAAGAGTTATGCCGATACGAGGCAGCGACTGCTTGAGTTGGAGGTTGGAGACCATGTGTTCCTCTGAGTTTCTCCTATGAAGGGAGTTCTGCATTTTGGCAAGAAAGGGAAGCTCACACCGAGGTTTATTGGTCCATTTCAGATACTGGATCGAGTGGGAATAGTAGCGTATCTCCTGGCTTTACCCACACCACTTACAGGCGTACACAACGCATTTCATGTATCTATGCTGAAGAAATACATTCCTGATCCTTCGCACGTCATCAGAAGGGAGCAGGTATAGTTGAGTGAGGATGCTACATACGTGCTGCATCTGACACGCATCTTAGACAGGAAGGAGCAGGTATTGCGCAGTAAGGTCATTCCACTGGTGAAGGTTCTGTGGACTCACCATACCGAGGAGGAAGCTACTTGGGAAACAGAAATTGAGGTAAAAAAGAACTACCCTCAGATTCTCGAGGAGTACGACAAGGTACTAATTTCGAGGATGAAATTTTTCTTTAAGGGGGGTAGATGGTAACGACTTGAAAAATTCCGTACAAAGACCCGAGTATCAACTCAGGCAGAAATCCCTCAGGATTAAATCCTTTAGAAATTAAACGAGTATTCACCAAGTGCTAACCTAGATTACCTGTGAAATTAGCACTAATTACTTTAAATATGATCTGCAAGACCCAAAACCTGTAGAGTCGTCAACGCTACATTACCCTAAAATATAGACTCTAACTCTAAACCCAATTGCTCTCGGGAGCACTTGAGTCCGGAGTGAAGAGTGTGAGAAACTGAAAATTTTTAGGAAATTAAATATGATTTTAAGAAATTTGAGTCGTGTCGCTTGCGTAACATTTATAAGCATTCTGACCGTTGGATTTTGACTCCAATTCACCCTTGGATCAGGGATGATGGCCCATTCATGTTAAATTACTTGTGGCCTTGATCGAGTTTCGGTGACCGCTGAATTGAAACTGGTCCGCCACAGTCGATCTGGAAATCTGATCGAACTGAAAACTTGACTTGATCAAGATCCAATAACTAAGAGCTTAAGTCCGACCGCACTCAGTAACAGGACCTCCAGAAATGCTTCGTTAGATCGGAATAAGGCCGATTTGGTTATAACTTAAGCATACCTTAGCCTTAGGGCTATTTTCGCTGATTTAGAGCTTATAAAAAGGCCTTAAACCCTCTCTCATTTGCTCCATACGAATTTAAGAAAAACCCTAGGAGAGAGAAAGTGAGAGAGAAGTGGTGATTTCGTCTTGTGATTCCACCCAACTGCACTACGTGTCAAATCCACCCATCTGAATCGTTGTTTTGACGATTCTGATTCCACACTTGGGTAAGAAAATCAAACCCTAACCTGTTTGAAGGTTTGATATAGACAGAGTAATGAAATAGCTAACCTAGTTCATGTTATAGGTTGCTAAACCGCCGTTGGCAAAAGGATTGTCGCTTAAATCATATACGTTACGCTTCTACGCCGTAAGGTACGGATTATAGACGTATAGGTTATGGTTTTTCAAAGCTTTCAATGTTAGATAATGATTTATTATTGACTTGGCTATTTCACATGCAAAACGTGTTGTTTGATTTACGTTACGAATGCGTATGACATATGTATGCCATAGTGCATTCTATGCATTTGTTGAAATACCTGTATACGTATAAATTTTGAATATGTTATTGCCATGATAAATCATTGTTAGTATGTGCTTGTTATGTATGCGACAACTCCTTAGCAAAAGGAATTGCCTAAATATGCAAGATGACAACATACGTGATGTATGTTGAGTAGTGTAATCTAAGTGTTTGTGTGAATGTCTGAATGAGTTAGAAATAGGTAAAGTGTGATATTTAAGTGTATTGAGAGATGACTCTCAATCACCTTGCTGGTATGTATGATTTCCTTCATGTTGTATTTAGCCTATTTCAATTCATGCTAATTGTGTGTATGCTTTCCTTCATGTTATGTTTAGTTTATTTCATTCTTACTAATTGTGTGTATGATTTCTTCCATATATAGTATTCATGTTTAAGTTATATTTCATATCATGCTTATATGAATATGGATGTTGAATCATATGTACGTGATTGGGGCCATGTTATGGTCCAGGCATTTGGTAACAGGCTTAGGTTCGTGGTTGAGCTTTATTCGCCATGCAGGACGTGTTTGACTAACCCGAGCCGTACTAGAGTTGTCGGTAGTGGTTTGGCCACACGGAGTGCTTATGCATTTCATGTCGATCAACTCAACATGTGATCGAGCTAGTCGAGCTCGTCAAGTAACCCGATTGACCCGATGTATGTTTACCATGTATGGACACTTCTGTTTGAATCTAAGGTACCAAACTTACCAATGAAATCCCGTTAACCTTAGTTCCTCGATCCACTAAGACTCATGAGCTGGACATACTGGTATGGGACACCGCGGTCGAGCTGTCGGCCCCCCGTAGTGACCAGTGAGCAACTTAGACTCGTGAGCCGATTATGTTGGTATGAGACACTATATTCAAGCTGTCGTCCTACTCTAATTGGCGACGAGCCCTTTGTAGTGACCTCGAGAATATCCTGAAACTGTAGTGGGGCGACGAGCCATATTGCAGTGTATAGGATATGACTAGACTTGTATTGATTGGTGACGAGCCCTTTAAAGCAATCTAGAACTATACTATCGTATGAGATTGTCTCGGACTGACGACCCGAGAATGGATCATTGTTTGGGTAATAATACAGGGGAGGTACCTTAGCTTCTCAATCCTATTGTATGCAAAGGACTAATGATAACTCGATAATCATGTTCATATCATCGCACTGCATGTGCCGACGATGAAGTGCACAGAGGGCTGGAAGCATGCCACAAATGTAAGATGGTGTCCCACGAGGGAGTGTAGGCGAGGGCATGCATTCATGATACATCTCATCCCTGCATTAATAAGAGTATTTAGGAATGGTTGATATGTTGCTTTATCATTACTGCTTGACTGAATTGATAATAGGTTAATCTTTACTTTATGATTCTACTGAGTTAATCACTCACTCCCACATTCTAGGACGGTGTTCTAAACACCCACCAGACTCTGTCTTAGTTGCAGATGAGGATGCAACTCAGGAGGCGGAGCCTGACTATTACGATGATCAGGATGAGTTCTCTTATATGCAGTTCTTTGACGGTTTTTCTTAGGCCGTACTGATCGACGGGGCTAAATGGTTTATCAATGTAGTTAGACCATGCTTTTGACATTTTGTTTTTGCACTATTACATGTATATGGTGACTCAGTGATGTATTCGTCCTCTAGCAGATCGACACTGATCTTTGATTTCCTATTCGTTTATAAATATCTTTAAGTCTTCTACTTGTGTTTTATAAACTGATCTGGAGTACGAAGTACTGTTTTGGTGTGATCCCACTCATGTTTAATGCACTACCATGAACAACATTCAATCATCTTTGTTTATGTTCCATAAGTGATGCATTGGAACTCAAGAGCTGAGCTTCTGCTCGACCCTCAATTTTTAGGGCGTTACAGATAATCCCCCCGTAGTGACCTTGAGCTTTATTAAACCGGCTGATTGTAATTGGACTAATAATGGCTTGGCTAATCATGCATACATGACATATTTACGATGACAGGTAGATATTTTTGAATGCTGTAACATGTACCTTCAAGTTATTGGGTTATCGTTTCGCTAGCTGCTAGACCATCAATTATTATTTTACATACGTGATGTATGATAGACAATTATTATACGGTACGTGATGTACACATATGATGTGCTTATCTAATGGCCAGCCTTTGCATGGGTGATGAGCCCAACTGCCTTTATGCATCCATGCATCTAATAAGACTACATCATGTATTATTTTGCATGCTTTGTTATGTTTTTATAACTATGCTTACCTAATGTGGCGGTGTGAGATCTTGAAGGGAATTCACGCTAAGCTGGCCACTCATTCATCGAATATATAACCGTACAGGTAGCAAAAGTGACCCAATTGATATTCATGTTCATATTGATGAGGAGCAGGGTGCAATCATCAAGGATGCGTGATTGTATTGCTAAGAGTTGTTATGTGATTTTATAGTTCAAGATTTATTATAATGTATTTTGTTTCACATGCGATGTTATCTCATTTTGTAATTATAAGTATTGCGACATTGGTTTATATAAGTCATTATGGGTAGCCTCTTGTATATCATAAATGTAAATGCAATTTTCCTTTATGTTGATTTGTCCATCCTACGCTAAACTGCTAACTTTGAAAGATTTATATATATATATATATATATATATATATATATATATATATATATATATATATAGAATTTGGGTCTCTATAGGTTAACACTTGGGTTTTTGGGAAACGAATCATATATCGGGGTCCTGAAAACACGGGGTATTACATATGAGGTGTCGGATTTACAATTGTACGTATGGATACATGAATGGTTTTATTCTCTTTTAAAATTATCAGTTTACCACCAAAATATGTATATAACTTGTGAACCTTTAAAACTTATTAAATTATTCCAATGTAAGAAGTACTCCAGTAATTTGTTGAGTGAAATGTGAGATTCTTCACAGTGATTTTTGTTTGATTTTAGGTGGCCCATTTGGCGGATCCAGGTATGATGTATGGTTAGATAATAAAATATAAGTAAAATAATCAATCAATTAAGATTATAATCTGATATATACGTTAATGTATGGTTACTTTCATACTTAGATATGTACAAGATGGGTTTTAGTTTATCATATAGGTGGATCGTTGGATAAATGGCCTAGATGATTAAACTACAATCTTGAAAAATGGATGAATGAGTGGGTGACTGCATGCCCTATACGGCATATGAATGGTTGAATTTAGTTATGTTTTATGGTTAGATTTAAACTACTTAATGAATGAATGGTTGATCTTAGTTATATGAGTAAAGAGAGTAAACGCGTGCGCGCGCATGCGCATACACACACACACACACACACTAAAACCATACAATTATTAATCAAGAATACACTCTAAATAAATCAATCATGCATATCATAACTTACATACTTCATGTACGCATGCATGTATGCATGCATAAATGTTTAGATAGATGCAAGTGTGCATGTATGCATATGCGTACTTGTGCACCAAAATCTTAAGTCATTACATTCTACCCCCCTTATAAGAGTTTTGTCCTCAAAATTCAACCACACCCAACATGTGGACTGTTGAGTGTTAGATATTGCATATTTCCCCTAGTTTAAATCTTAGTTTTATAAACATGATAACGTTTAATGGATATATTTTATACATGTTTGTATTGCAAGGTGAGTTTAAGAGCTTGGATTGAAGGAATGTTATAAGCATATATTTGATGCTCAAAAATCACCAAAGCAAGGGATGGATCTTAGGAGACCAAGATTGAAGATTTCAAGACCACAAGATTCAAAGAAATCAAGTGGAGAAGGAAAGAAGTTGAAAGTACAAAGTGCAAAAATTTATAAAATTTGAACTTCACTGTCTATGTTATCGACCACCATTCAATGATATTGAAGCCAGTGATTGATGACATCGAACACGGGTCGATAACATCGAAGAATTACATGAAAATCAAATTAGTTGCTAGAAAAATTGGATGCAGTTCTCGATGACATCGAAGCCCTGTTCGATTGCTCGAAAACCTGCTCGATGACAGTAAAGGCAATTCGATGACATCGAGATTTTTGTGAATTTTTGGAGCAACTCGCTAGAATACTCTTGACACATTGTCGATTACTCAAACATTCTTTGATGACATCGATGGGCTGTTTGATGACATCGAAGGTATGTTCAATGACATGAGTAGTTGCGCAGTGCGAAAGACATTACATAGTGCGAAAATGCGCGACTTTTGAATTCAAGTTACGTTCGATGACATTGAAGGTGTTACACAGAGTGCATAAATTTGAGGCGATTTTCAAAGATAGTTGTATAAAGGCTATAAATATGAGTTCTTTGAGGAGTTCTAAAGATGAATTAGGTTTTAAGAAGCAGAGCCAAGAGGCGGAGCAGCCTCCCAAGAGTTTTTCTTCCTTCTTTATTTATTTTTAATGCTTTCTTTTAGTGTTTTGATATAATCATGTCTATGGTTGGCTAAGCCTCTTAGCTAAGGCTAAGAGATGAAGCTTGTAACATCTACGAATTATTTTTTTGCTTTGATTCTTATTTTTCTTGAACCTCATTGATTTCTAGTTTGAATTTAAAGAATATTTTCAATTTTCTATGATTTATTGTGAATCAAATTACAATAGATGTTCTGATGGCTTTGAATATCTTCTTTTCCTGGTTTGAGATTGTGAGATTGGTAAATCCTATTGTTCACCATTGTCTCTTGGGCATGGTAGGATGATGGAATCCCTTCCAATCATAACAATACTCCTTCATGTGTGGCTAGGTCAATGAAAAGTTCATATTGGATTTAATTACTTCATCTTCCAATTGGATAGGATAGGACTCCATTTCCAATTGTCTCTTGAATCAAAGTGAGGTAGCATCCTGATAGCTACAAGTGGATCCTTGGCACCCTAGTTCCCACCTTTTAATTGATAGTTTTAATCAACATTATTCACAATTACTCTCTTTTATTCCAGATTTAGATTTAGATCTTCTTTTAGTTCTAGTTCTAATTATTTTCAGAATACGTACAAGTTTAGTCCTTATGGATTCGACCTCAATCTCACCGAGTTCTTGCTACATCGCGACCTTACACTTAGGGTTGTGAACATGGACGGGAGAGTATACTCCTCTTAATTAACGGTGTATTTAAGTGTCTAATAAGTTTCATATATTGTAAGGTTTAAGTGGGTGTAAGAGTGTGTAAATCAATACAAGAATTAGGGTTATTACACACAATTAACTAGCACAACCTCCTACTTAAGCTCAAACTCATTCATCATTTCTCTCAACCAATCACATTTTTTAAATGCCTCCATCACTGTTGTATACTCAGCTTCGATTCTGAAAAGAGTAACCACAGACTGAAGCTTTAATATCCTACCAATTGCACCACTTGCTAATACAAATGAGTAACCAGAAATCGACCTTCTATTATTCACATTCCCTGCGTAATTTGAATCCACATAGCGTACAATTTTTCTTTATGATTTTTTCAAATGTCAAGACGTACCCTATTGTACCTCATAGATAACTAAGAAGTCATTTCACTGCCTCCTAATGCTACTTACCGAGGTTTGACATGTATCTGCTTACAACATTGATTATATGTAAAATATGTGGTCTCCTAGGGAACATGACATACATCAAACCGACAACAATACTTAAGTAGGGTACATGAGACATAAATTATTTTTCTTCATCTATAATGAGACATTGCTATAAAGAAAATCGAAAGTGAGTAGTATATGGTGTGCTAATCGGTTTAGCCTTGTCCATCCCAAACTTCACCAACACCTTCTCAAGGTATTCTGCCTGAGATAATATAACCTTCTTCCCCCCATGTCTCTGTGTATATCAATGTCGAGAATTATCCTCTCATCACTTTAGATCTTTCATCTCAAATGTTCATGATAACCGAGTCTTCAATATATTGATCTCAAACATGTTCTGACTGGCGATAAGTATATCATCAACATATAATACCAATATAATGAATTCTCCATCACTCTATGTTTTGAAGTAGATATAATGATCATATTCACTTCTGTTAAACAACTGACTTATCTTGAAAGTATCAAATTTCTTATACTACTACTTAAACAACTATTTCTGTTAACATGCAAATATTATTCTCTGACCCTTGTATTTAAAAATCCTCTATTTATTTCATGTAGATCTGCTCTTCCAATTCCCCACGTACGAAAGAAGTCTTCCCATCTATTTGTTCCAATTTCACATCGTATTTGACAACTAGTGTTAACAGAAGTCTAATAGATACTTGCTTAACAACTGGTGTGAATATCTCGCTGAAGTTGATGCCTTCTTACTGAACATACCCCTTTGTGACCAATCTTGCCTTGTATCTATCATGTTTCTTTCAATAGATCTACTTATAACTGATCGCTTTATGTCCAACGAAAAACTCCACTTGCTTTCACATCTCATTCTTGTACAAAGAATCTATCTCATCTTGCATCGCTGCCATCCACTTCTTAGCATCTAAGTCATCTAATGCTTCTTAAAAGGTAGACATATCCTCCCTTATCTATAATGAAAGTAAATGGAATATTCGAGTCATCTTTGTATCTCACCAGTAATCTGTGATCCCTTAAGTGTCTCACATTTTTCAATTTTAACATCGATTGCTGCTAACTTTTCCATTTCCTTGTGTTCATCGTTACGGAATAAGGAATCCTCATTAAGCCTAATGTCAAGGCTTATCGTGATCTTTTGTGTGACCCTGTCATACAGCTTGTATCCATTCACACCATCACAATAGCCCAAGAAGGTACATTTCTTTACCCTTTAGTCTAGATTATCTCTCTCAAAGAATGGTACATGAGATTAAGAATTATAACCAAATGCTCGTAGCCCTGAGTAGTCTATATCATGACCACTTCACGCTTCTTTTGGAATTAACATGAGATTAAACATCACAACCAAATATACGCATGCATACACAAGGCAATATATACCCTTGTAACACCTCGGCTCTCGAAACCCGAGTACACTACTCGTGTTCCAAAAGCCCGAGCATTAACCTTTGAAAACACCCAAATTCCACATACATTTTTTTAATCTTTTTATTAGAGTTAACAATTTAAGCGGAATAACAACAATTTAAGTATAAGAGGGAGTCTAAATATACACAACCAAATATTCTTATGGTTACCTAAAAACTTATACAAACCAATGTCTTAACTTATTCCAAAATATGATAGTACTAAGTAAAATGAACTGAAATCAGGAAAGAGAGTCACAAGGTCCTCTGGCTCCTCCTAATCCACATGAACACCAGTATGTGCATCATCTATGTCTCCAGCACATTGAATATGGTTCGATAGTGTCAATGGCTATTGCAGTGAGGTATACCCCTCAAGATTTATCGTATCATCAGGATAATTAAGCATTGTTAACAGAGGCAGTGTATAACAAATATTACATAATAATTATCATGAAAATCATATAAGGTTCATCAGATATACATTCATTAAATAAATTTCACAAATACGATCTTCTTTAAATGCATGGATGCATGAACATGCTCACAGACCTGGGGATGCACATCCAACAGGTAAGAAGTCGCCCAAGGCTAACTAGTCACCCGAAAAAGTACTCAAAGGTACGCTCAAGGAGAACTAGCCATCTGAAAAAAACTATGCAATGAAGTTGCCCAAGGAGAACTAGCCACCTGAAAAACTATACAAAGGTACGCCTAAGGAGAACTAGTCACCCGAAAAAGACTATGCAATGAAGTCGCCCAAGGAAAACTAGCCACCTGAAAAAGTACTCAAAGGTACACCCAAGGAGAACTAGTCACCTAGAAAAGACTATGCAAAGAAGTCGCCCAAGGAGAACTAGCCACCCGGAAAAGTACTCAAGGTACGCCCAAGGAGAACTAACCACCCGAAAAAGACTATACAATGAAAATGCATGATTAGCCCAACCATTATTATTCCAATTTTAAACAATCATTTTAAGAAAGCTCAAAGGTCACTATGGGGGATTTATCACCCAGCATAAGCCGACAGCTCAGGCATAGTGTCCCATTCCACCATCCCTGACTCATGATACTAATAAATAAGATGTTTAAAGGTAAACTACACAACTAGTGGCCAATTATAGTTCTACAAGTGGGACTTATCATCACAAGGTTATATGAAGGTGGTTCCTTAAAGCCACATAGGGTAAATATTAAATCAAGCCGCATAGGGCAAACAACTCATCCCAAGGATGTAATGAAAATGGATTATCCCAAAAGTCACTTAGATAACAAACATTTTATAAGATGTTCCATTCAATTTATTAGATAGAGTGGCCACTAGTTCTAAGACCTCCAATCATTCCATCAAGTGATCATGAATGACAAATCATGTATAATATCGATATAGCACATGCATATCTAAGGCATTCATTTTAAATCAAAATAGAGGTAATTAGATCTTACGACATATTTGAATATTAAATTTAAATCTAATTTATCCATCATCACAAGGAATGAAAATCAATAAGGGCGACGAACCACGTTAAGCAATTAATAAAGTAAATGAACAGAGATAAGTGAGCAAGGCTAATTATCAAAATGTAGAAAAGCTTGAAAGGTGATCCTCACCTTTCAAGAGTTGAATTGGCTTCCTATGTTGTTGAAATTGTTTGGGCACGTCCACGAATCCGATTCCAACCGCACTTTAAACCGTTTGATCAATTAGATCACAACACCAATCCCTCGGCCAATTCAAGACAAAATCAACTTGAATCACTCTCATATGCACAAATCCAACTCAATATCCACACCAATCCTATCTGGACTTGAATTAATTCAAGCAAAGAAGATCTAACTGAGCTTAATTTGTCTTAACTTGACTCGATTTTGGACCGAGTCGACTCAATCTTCTTCCTCCTACTATCTTTCCTCTCTTCTCCTTCTTTGCTCTTTCGTTCTCTCTCTAGCCTTATTGGAATCCCAGCTATACCAGGGCCAAACCTAAGCCTAGACTCGACCCATGACTCGGTAGCGAGTCAAGCTCCCAACTCAACTCGACGAAAGCCGAGTTCCCTTCTCCTTTCTCTTCTTTTCTTCCTTCTCTCTCTCCCTACTTCTTTCTTTGCTTTGACAGGTCCAAAAATGTCTGGACTCACCCAAATGTGCAGCGATTTGAATCGAGTCGACTCAATTTGACCCCACAGTCAAGGCAACGCAGCTTCTCCCCTTTCTTCCTCTTTCTTTGTTATCTCTTCCATCTTCTTCCTTTCTTCTAGTTCTCTCTTTCTCTAGCTCTATCTGATCTTCAACTAGAATGGGTTTGGACATGGCCCAGCCGCAGCCCAAATCCGATAGACTCGGGCCGAGTCTCGGTGTGGCCCGACGGCAGTGGCAGATGGGTCGCATCTCTCTCTCTCTCTCTCTTTCCCATCTTCTCTTCCTTTCCTTTCTTCTTAATCCTCTTCTTTCTTTTCTCCATTTCCCTTCTTCTTTCTTCGTTCTTCTGCTTCCTTCTCGTGCAACAGCCGAACCTAGTGATCTAGATCCAACTTCATGCAACGCGGTGCTAGCCACACACTCTTTCTTTATCTCTCTATCCTCTCTGCTTCTAAATCTTTCTCTATTGGAAGCAACTGGGTGAGGCCCTGGACTCGGCCCAATCTTACAGACTCGGGCCAAGCTGACTCGACTTGTTGCGATAACAGAAACGGTGCCACTCTCCTTCTCTTTCCCTTTTCTATTTTTGGTATCCCTTGCCCTAAAAGGAAAATGGCCATTTATAGCCTATGGGAGCATAGAAGGATTGGCTCTAAATCAACCAATTAGTTACAGCTTGGTCCACTAATCTCAATCAACAAAGAGAGATTGTTGATGATCTCTTTAGAAGTTATTTACATGGTTGTAATCTAACACTATAGTTGGATCTCTGACACCATGGCCCATCGAATGGGCGGCCCTGATCAGAGAATGGGCCCCATCACCAGTTGATGGGTTTTCCAGATGAACGGAGGAGATGATGGGTTTGATCATGGTGATTTCGGATCCATGGTCTCATCCATTGATCCATAGCTTTTGGATGGATCAGATGGGTCAAGAGAACGCTGTGGGACCCATCATTTGATCATTTAGGGTGAAAATCCTTATGGTTAACACAATTTGGTGTTGCGGCAGTTTTCTCATTATGGTGATTGTAAGGCGAAGATGTGTTGCGGTGGATGGCTGAAATGGAAAGGAGCCCTCTGCACGGATTGTTCTAGTTGTGCGACAAAGAATGGGATCTTTTCGTTGCAAGCTCATTCACGCACACAGGAGAGTTTTTGTGGCAGTTTTTGACACATGTGGGCTGACAATACGTGTGGAAGCCATGAGAACTTGGTCATATCAGTGTCATGATCATGATGGATGGTTCAAATTGACACAATAGTCATGATGGTGGGCCACTATGAAACCCGAACTGAGTTCACATGTGTGCATGTGTGTGTGTGAGTGTGCATTTCATTTCTTGTGGTCCCGCAGTCCTACCGGTCGAATTTCGGTGACCCGCGACCTTCAGATTGTGCTTGCTGTCATCCTTGAGTCCGGTC
Source organism: Magnolia kwangsiensis (assembly GCA_037074715.1). NCBI lineage: Eukaryota > Viridiplantae > Streptophyta > Magnoliopsida > Magnoliales > Magnoliaceae > Magnolia > Magnolia kwangsiensis. Next base: position 47,082,174 of record CM073574.1, on the reverse strand, counting down.
ACGTAGACCAGACTCGGATTGAGCCGAAACCTATGCCATTACGACCGCATTGTCGTCGCGGTTCCAATGTTGTGTCTTGTGCATCCATCCGATGTGCGGATCATAAGTTGTGTACGTTTATTATATGACCCTTGATTTTGATCATGTGGCCCACCTTGGAGTGCTGCATGTGGCTCACACTTCCTCTTTTACACAAGTTCCAACACACACTACACACACCACCTAAATCTTCATAACTCACACTACCAAGACCTCACACACCACCCACGCCTAACCTACCCAAGCAAACATTATTTGTATCATCATAGGTTAATGATTACTTCCCTTAAAAAGATTTTCCCTCTCTTTCCCTCTCATTCTCTCTCTCTTCTCTTCTTCTCTAGTAATTTTTCTCCATTTCTTCAGCCCATTTTCCTTCATTTTTTTAGCCACCTTCCTCCTTAATCCCCCACCATCTAACCCTTGAAACTCCATCTCCACCATTGATCCATCTCCCTTGGTGCTAAAGGACCTTAGTGTGAAAGTTTGATGGTCATCTTTGATGTGGGTGACTATTCTTTTGTTGAATTCTTTTTTTTCTTAATCTCATTATTTCTTCATGGATGGATTACATGGGACCCACCAATTCATGGTGGGGATCCCATTTGATCCCATGGATGTGGCCCTTTGGCCCATCCTACATGCATGTCATGATCCATGATGGGGCCATTCTCCACGGACCCCATCATGATGTATGTAATGATCCACTCCATCTCAAGGTCATCTATACCTTAAGGATCATGTTGAGATGTCATCCCAACTATCCATAGCAATTATAAATCATGCATGTAGTGATTTTATATTACATGTACAATCAATGTAGTTGCATGAGTATGATTCACTCTTGAGAGGGCCCATTAGTGGCGGGGCCCTATCCCATGGCCGGATTGTATTTCTTCTTCATCTTTTCTTTCCTGTATTTATAGTGAATCTGATGTATGTGTGTCCTACTTGATGTGTCATGCAACTAGGCCCAAGTGGTTAGACATCTAGGCCCACTTTTTGCCCCATATTATTGGTATGTTTTGGACAACCTTTGGGCTTGATCTTATAGACGATATTGGAAGGGGCTTGGGTCTGAGATTGGTGTGACCCATCTAGGTGGACCCCATCCTGAGAAAATGGTGATTTATTTCTCTTTTAATTATCTTTTGGGGTGGTTTGGATAGCAACATGTTGCTGTCCAAATCTGCCTGGACAGATTTTTGGTCCACCTTGGGGCCTGATTTCTGGATCTTTGGTGGGAATAATGAAATAAAATAATATATGATTATTTTAGCCTCATGACCCACCTACAACCATACCAAATTTCATCCTCATCTGACATTTATTGGGGTCCCAAAGGTGTGGTCCAAGTGAGGTGGACAGTCTGAATTTTTCTACACTATTCTAGTAACATTCCACCCTAAACAGGTTGGAATTTTGAAATTTATTAAAACACTTTTGGGTATCTAAAAATTTTAAAAATTTACAGAGAGGTTGCCCACTCATGGTAGGATCTACCTATAAAATTTTGGGGCCAATGGACACCTGTACGTACCATAGTGGTGGCTGGACTGGCCCACTATAATATAGTGTCCAGATCAGTCTGATTTTCAGGACAGATTAATTTCTTTAAATGAATTAAAATATTTATAGATGTCAAAAAGTTATAAAATTTTATGAGGGTGTGGTTCACTCAGTTTAAGACCCACCTAAAATATTTTAAGACCAATGGACCCCTGTACACACCGTGACAAGGGCCAGATTGACCCACCACATTGAGATGTCCAGGTCTGTCCGATTTTCTGGACAGATTATTTTGTTTAAATTGATTAAAATACTTATGAATGTCTAAAAATTCTGAAATTTTGTGAGGTATGGATCACCTATGAAAGTATCACTCTGTAAAATTTTAGCCCCAAAGGATCCCATTTGGGCATCCAAAATAATGGGCCAAGATGGTTGGACTACCAAACTTTTTTGCTGTGCAGTCCAGCAATATGCCTTGATAAAAACCATAATTCGAAAATATTTCCTCTGATGGTGGGCCACACTTTTAGGTTTTCTCTTATTGTATACATGATGAGGGACCTTGGCCCTCAATTTTTAGAATTTTAGAGGCCCTAGACCCACTCCAATGGAGTGTCCAAATTTAGGACAACAACATGCATTGCAGAAATTTTCTGTACATTATTTGTCCCTTGTTATTTTAGAACTTTCAGCCCCAGCCCATTGGGCTTTGTGTGTGATTAGTTAGGGACCCATTCCTGATGTTCTAAGGCCCATTGGGGCCATAATTGTAGGGCTCAACATATTGAGAAAGTTGAGTATCTATTACTCCCTTATATTTTAGAATATTCTTGGGCTTAATTAAGGCCTTTTTGGGTCTTTATTGATGATCATTTGTGGGACCCAAATATAAACTAGAGTTTTTGACTTCCTAGTGGGCCCAGATTGGGCTGGAACATCCTAGCTTGGCCGAGCCATATGTTGGGCTGACTTTCACCATTTTGATGGACTTATGAGCTGAGATAAAGGTAGTATTAGGCCCTTGGTTGTCCACTTAGATTGTTAGTTGTTGGGCTGATGTAGTGGGGCCTATTTCACCTAACTTAAACTTATTTTTTCTAAGCCGTATTTTTATGCTTATGGGCTGCCCATTAAGTTCATCTAAATGTATGAGTCCTATGGCCATTGGGGCTTAGGCCTTGGGCCTTGATTCCTCTCCTTGGGCCCATGTTGTTGAAGGTAGTATTATACCCTTTTTCTCATGCCTTTTGTGGGGCTTATGTATGTGGTTTGGATGTAGGCCTTGGGCCTTATAGCTATATGGATTATGGTTGGTTATACCTTGGAAAAGTGGTGGTTAAATGTCCCCATTATGGATCCCTCTAAGTGTGGTTGAATGCCCACCTTAATTTCTTGCTAGGCCCATCTCTATATTATTTAAGCCCGTAGTTTGTATCCTTAGTCTCGTGGGCTACCCTATGTAAATGGGCCCCCACTAGAGGTTGTATCCCATTTGAGGAATTGGTTAAGTACCTAGACCCTCCATAGTTAGGTAGAGAGTTCATCTTCACCTCGTTGATAGCCCTAATCATCTCCATGGCCCACTCCCATGCACATCATATGCATGCTTGGTTTATGTATGATTGACCATGGTTGTGCCATTGTGTAGGACATGTTGGTATCTCCCAGAGGGATAGAGTTCTCCCCTTTGGAGCACGATGGATGTTTGAGATTAATGCATGGGTGATTGTGTGATTCATGCATCTGGAATTTGTATAGTATATGGATATCCGCCCTTATTTCATCAGGGCTTTGCCTCCACAGGGATATTCATGAATGGACGTATGTGTGGACAACGAAAATATTAGTGGAGCATACCGGGTGCATAGGATACCCATGAGTGAAATTTATAAAACTTTCATGGTACCAAGGATCTTCTCAAATGCCATGACCGGGTGGAATACATGAGCGCAGGAGGACCTTATACCGTTAGGCTGTGACTCTCACTGTTGTGTAGTCGGTGGGATAGGGGTGTGGCCTTACCTACCTGGTGTGTGGGGGGCATTGCTAGGCTGAGTCTGACTTGCTCGTAAATTGGTCCGCTACCGTCAGACCTTGCTGGTGATTGGCTGTCTATAGGAGGATAGTGAGGTCTGTTATGCTCGTTTGACTGTGCAGGGTCTGTAGAGTGGCAGTCATTCAGCAGTGTACATTTCCTTATGATTGGAAATGTACTTGACTTATGCTTTGGATATGGGCACTGACATTACTTGTATCGCATTAACATTGGTTATACAAGCCCCTTCATACATTGTCTTCGTATGACATCCAGTACTCATCGCATCATATTTATGATAAGCCTTGGTAAGGCTAGTAATTTTTTCATTGAGCATATTTCCCTTCTCGTATCTCCTACTATTCTTCTATGCACCATTGCCACACACTTTCACCACCCTCTAAGCTTCTATAAGCTTATGCACGGTTGATGGATGCAGGAGATTCTAGGCAGGCGTCGTAGTAGCAGAGCGTGGAGTAGAGCTGAGCATTTGAGGACTCTATTGTTGCTGACCTTTCTCTCTTTTTCTTTTATCCCTCTTGGACCTTTTGGATGATTATAAAAGTTCAAATTCTTAGTGGATTTTGTGATGTGTGCCCTTTGTTATTTTCAGATGTACTTACTGTGATCTTGGGTATGCTCATATTAGTAATGATTATACTATTATGAAAATCCTCCTTGTAGGATTCCAGGATCGAAACCTGCCTCAGGAGCCGAGAATGAGATAATATGTTGGCTGTTACGGCCAGAACCGGCCATCGAGTTCCTTGTAATTCTGGTTACCGAGTCTGGGGTGTAACAGGAGTTAGTATTAGAGCATAACAAGTAATTCTGGAATGACTCCAGGGAACATCGCATGTCTGCCAAGAACATGGGGCAAGTAGTGTCCCGAGATCCTTTCTTTCGCTCTGTATTGAGCCTGTAATTGTCCTGATTCTTGTGTCATCATTATTTTGTAGACGATGCCGCGTGGTCATGGCACTCGTGGTCGTGGTGCCCATAGATGAGGCGCTCGAGGTACCCATCCTACTCAAGCATGTCCTATTCCAGTAGTTGAGGATCCGATTCCTGAGGTCCCGATCCAGCCTGTTCCTCCAGTTGAGCCCATATCACCCGTACCTCCAGTTGCTCCGGTTCTCCCATCTATTTTCCCTCCTCAGCCTGCTATTATAGTTACTGAGGCTCTTACCCTGTCGGCCGCACCTGTGCCTCCGCCTGAGATGAGTGTTGTCCCTGCCTTTCTGATAGAACCTATTGGAGTTGAGCATTTTCAGCAGTTGATGCAGCTTGTTGTCATTGTATTGCAGACCCGTTAGCCAGCTACCGCTAAGGTTTCCGAACAATCTGACTTACCACGTGCTAGTGCCATAGCCCGAGAGTTCCAACAGCATGATCCCTTGAGGTTTAATGGTGACCCTGACCCTTCTGCCGCCGAGGCTTAGCGCACTGAGGTTGCGAGGATTTTTGACACCATATAGTGTCCTACGGGCCAGAGATATCCCTTGCGACCTACCTTCTTCAGGGTGAGGCCCGTCATTGGTGGTCATCCGTATCTAGAATGGTCGGACCTCAGTTCATTTGGACATAGGAGGAGTTCGTTGTCCGTTTCGACCAGAAGTTCTTTCCTGAGCATGTTCAGATTCAGTGGGTGAACGAGTTTGAGACCCTAGTGTAGGGTGATATGACTGTATCTCAGTATGAGGCCCGTTTCTTGGCCCTGTCTAGATTTTCTCCTCATCTCACCAGCGATGAGATGATGAGGGCCCGTTGTTTTGTGACTGGGTTGCGTCCTGCCCTGCGTAGCCATGTGGTAGGGCATTGTTTGGATACGTTCGCAAGCACTGGTTTATGAGAAGGACTGGGCTATGACCCAGAGATTGAGAGAGTAGAGTTCCAGTGGAGACCAGAAGAGGAGAGCGTCAGCCGACAGTTCTAGGCAGCACCGTCAGCAAAGATGGAGGGGCGGATCAGGATTTCAGCAGCCTGCGGTTCAGACAGTAGTTTCTTCCTCATCATCAGCATTGCCAGTCGCTTCATCTTCTGGCCCCTTTTCTGGTGTATGCTTCGGCTGTGGATAGGCTGAGCATTGAAGGCGTGAGTGCCCTCTCCCCATTCAGCAGCATAGGCCACCGCAGTCGCCTCATCCTCGTCCTCCTCAGCAGCAACAGAGAACACAGCTTCCACCCGCTGCTCCTAAGGCTCCTCCTCAGCAGCAGAGCCAGCCAGGTAGACCTCCTCAGCAGAGACAGCAGTAGTAGAGACAACACTAGCAGTGACAACACTAGCCGCAACACCAACAGAGGGGATATCCGTATGTTGTTGGATCCCTAGGTCCAGTGTGTATAGCAGCCCTGCAAGCTCAGACTCAAGACCCTCAGTCTTCCGGTTTGCTTCCCCTACCAGCTCAGGGCCATTTTTATTCTGCTCAGCAGGCGTTAGGCTAGGACCTGCAGTCGTCGACCGGTGGAGTCGTTGAGGGTATTCTTCTTGTTTCTGCTTGCATTGATCATGTTTTATTTGATTTTGGTGCTTCCCATTCTTTTGTGGTCGAGCAGTTTTGCCGATCGACCGGTATTCCGTCGAAGTCCATGTCTGAGGCCTTGACCGTTTTGACTCCCATGAGGAAGTGTGATATTGACCCGTCGCTGTCCTTCTTACCCGGTGTTGGTGGGATAGGTGTTTCTTCCTGTTGACCTGTTCGTGATGCCGATGTCAGGATTTGATGTTATTCTGGGTATGGATTGGCTTACGGAGTATTGTGCCATCTTAGACTATGCTGCGAGGATAGTTACATTTCATATTTCAGGCTTACCAAATTCCAGTTCATCGTCGAGCTGAGAGGAGAGCCGTTATCTAGCTTCTTGGTTTCAGTCATTGAGGGTTCTATGGCAAAGAGAATTGAGCAGCTGCCAATTGTTTGTGAGTACCCGGATGTGTTTCAGGAGATTTCAGGTTTGCTGCCGCGTCGGCAGGTGGAGTTCCAGATTGATTTGGTGCCCAGTATTATGCCTATCTCTAAGGCCCCCTACAGGATGACACTGATAGAGTTAAGGAAACTGCAGGAGCAGTTGGATGAGCTCCGGGAGTTAGGTTTTATTCATCCCATCAGTTCACCTTGGGGAGCCCCTGTATTGTTTGTAAAGAAGAAGGATGGTTCGTTGTGACTCTGTGTAGATTATTGTGAGCTCAACAGAGTCACCATCAAGAACCGATACCTGTTTCCCCGTATTGATGATTTGTTCGACCAGTTGCAGGGTGCACAATATTTTTCTAAGATAGACTTGTGTTCTGGCTACCATCAAATTTGGGTCCGAGAGGAGGATATTTCAAAGATGGCTTTCCGGACACGTTATAGTCATTTCGAGTTCCTGGTCATGTCGTTTGGATTGACCAATGCGCCCGCCGTATTCATGCAGTTAATGAACGAGGTTTTTTGGCCGTTCCTCGATCAGTTCGTGGTGGTTTTCATTGATGATATTCTTGTATATTCGAGGACCCGAGAGGACCATGCTGAGCACCTGCGGATTGTGCTTGAGACCCTCCGTGCCCACCAGCTGTATGCGAAGTTAGAGAAGTGTGAGTTTTGGTAGGAGGAGATGAAGTTCCGTGGTCATGTGGTAATGAGGGAGGGTGTCATTGTGGACCTCTGGAAGGTTTATGCAGTGCGTCAGTGGGGCCAGCCCACGAATGCGCCCGAGATTGGCTGTTTCCTTAACCTAACAGGATATTATCGACAATTTATCGAGGGTTTCTCCCGTATTGCAGCACCACTGACCCGGTTGACGTGGAAAGGCGTCGAGTTCATCTGGAGTGGCGCTTGTAAGACTGCATTTGCAGAGTTGAAGGACCGCCTCACGTCAGCTCTTGTTCTTACTCTTTTTGATGGGAATGAGGGTTTTATTGTTTTTACTGATGCCTCTAGAGTTGGCTTGGGTGCTGTACTGATACAGCATGGGAAGCCAGTGGCGTATACCTCGCGCCAGCTCAAGATCCATGAGCTGAACTACCACACTCATGATTTAGAGCTTGCAGCAGTTGTCTTCGCACTGAAGGTGTGGAGGCATTATCCATATGGGGTCAAGTTCGAGCTCTTCTCAGATCATAAGAGCTTGAAGTATTTATTTTCACAGTCCGAGTTAAACCTGCAGCAGAGGCGATGGATGGAGTTGCTGAAAGATTATGATTTTGACCTTCAGTACCACCCGGGCAAGGCAAATGTGGTGGCAGACGCGCTTAGCCATCAGCCATGAGGTCTAGTGGTACAGATGATGGTGCGAGAGTGGCAGATGGTCGAGGATATTTCAGAGTATGACTTTGAGTTAGGTTTGCAGTCTTCCATTATTCAGCTTTCGATCTTGTCGATTCAACCCCCTTTGGTGGCTAGGGTGATCAAGGCTTAGCAGACAGACGAGTCACTTCAGGAGTACCAAGTAAAGGCCGCCTCCGTGGAGCAACCAGACTGAAAGATTGGTTCCGATGGTGGATTATGCTTTAGAGGCCGATTGTGTGTCTCGGACGTGTTAGAGTTGCCTCGTAATCTGATGACCGAGGCACACCGATCGAGACTTACTATCCACCCGGGCTCCACAAAGATGTATTATGACATGAGAAGGCAGTACTTCTGGCAGGGAATGATGAGCCAGATAGTGAGTTTTGTGGCCGAGTGTGACACATGTCAGCGTGTCAAGGCCGATCGTCAGAGACCCCCTAGTCCCTTACAGCCGTTGAGCATTTCAGAGTGGAAGTAGGAGCACGTATTGATGGACTTCATTGCGGGTTTGCAGAGGACTTAGCGTGGTCACGATACCATCTAGGTTATTGTCGATCGTCTGACAAAGTCGACTCATTTTATTCCAGTACGTGCTACCTGGTCTATGGATCGGTCAATGAGGATATTCATTGAGGAGATAGTGAGACTGCACAGCGTCCCAGTTTCGATCGTTTCAGACCGAGACTCCAAATTTACGTCTCAGTTTTGGAGGAGTTTTCAGCAGGCATTGGGGGTCACTTTGCATATCAGCACCACTTATCATCCACAGGCAGATGGGCAGGCCGAAAGGGTCAATCAGATCCTTGAGGATATGCTCAGGGCTTATGTGATCGACTTTGCGGGTAGTTGGGATGAGCATATGCACCTAGCCGAGTTTGCATACAATAACAATTATCAGGCGACTATCGGCATGACTCCTTTTGAGACACTTTATGACAGACCGTGTAGATCTCCTAGTTGTACCGAGCTTGGAGAGCGTCGTTGTAACACCCTGAAAATCGGGGGTCGTGTATAAACTCAACTCCCGAGTTCCAGACCGTTACTTATGCAACAAAAATGATTATGATTCAATGTTTTCTGATTTAAAGCATTCACATGAGTAAAAGTATACCAAAACTGCAATTCATACTTCAGATCCAGTGATAAAAGCAAGCGAAAGACTAAACAGTATATATATCACTGTATGGAAAAACAAAGTAAATTTCATCTGTCTCCAAAGTATGACTACATCTCTGAGTCTCATATAATATACATGAACAAAATAAATATCCAAAATGGTCCCACTAAAATCCCATCGATCCAGGTCGCCTACGCAAAGCCGTCGTGATACTGCATGTACGAGAACTCGTCCTGGTCCTCGTCAAAGTCTGGCTCTGCCTCCTGAATCTCAGCCTCACCTGCATCTACAACAGGGTCTGGTGGGTGTTGCAAACACCATCCCGTAACGTGGGAGTGAGTGATCAACTCAGTGGAATCACAGAGCAAAGATTAATATGTTCACAATTCAATCATGCGATAATAGTAAAGCAGTAAATCAGACAATCCTAATACTGTTGTTAATGCAAGATGACATGACGTGATGTATGCCCTCACCGACGATCTCCCTCATACGGCAACATCTTACGACCGCGGCATGCCACACTCCCTAGAGTCCTCCACATCTTCCAGGCACATGCAATGCTATGGTGATATGATTTTCAAGTTGTTATTAGTCCATTCAAACAACAGGATTGGGAAACTAAGGTACTTCCCTTGTATCAATCCCAACACAGATCCTGTCTAGGGTCGTCACTCCTAGTAGTCTCATACGATGTATATTTCATAGGTCACTGCAAGGGCTGCCAGGGCTGTTGCTCGCACTCGTTGCACCGCTCCCCCATCACCTTATCAATACAGGCCTACCATACTCTTCTGCAACGGAAGGGTCGTCGCCTCCCGTGGACTCAGAATACGCTCGCGGTCACTACAAAGGACTCGTCGCCTGATCAGTGTAGGCCGACAGCTAGAATATAGTGTCCCATACCACCATAATCTGCTCACGAGTCTAGGTGCTCACTGGTCACTACGGGGAGGTTTGTGGCCCCAGCGTATGCCGACAGCTCGACCACGGTGTCCCATACCACCATGCCCGGCTCATGAGTCTTCGTGGATCAAGGTACCATGGTTAACTGGGTTTATAATGGTAAGTTCAGTACCCTAGGTTCAAGCAGTTATGACTCATACAAGGTGAACATACATCGGCCAGTCGGGTTGCTTGACGGGCTCGACTAGCGCGATCGCATCTCAAGTCGAACGACATGAAGTGCGTAAAACACTTCGCGTGGCCTAACCACTGCCGCCAACTCCAAACACGAATTGCGTTCATCGACGCGTCGTTCGTGGCTATGACCAGTCAGCCACGAATTCGCTCGGTTACCGACTGCCTGGACTAAGTCTAGTCCCAAACACTTATGGAATCACATCAGCAATTTATGTAAGAGTATTGAAATTGAAATAAAATCATGTGAGCATGTTAACACATGTTATAACATTCAACTTAAGCAAATCTTCAAACACATATATTCCATGCATGTAATGAAATCATGCATATAGTCAACATGTAGGAAATCATTTAGGTCAGCATATTAATTGAGAAATCAATCTTAAACTATCTCATAACATCATTCAATTCAATACATACTAATACAAACATTTATACAAACACATACACTACACACTTAAGTCTACATATAGTATGTCGACCCAAAGTGCGCAATTAGGCGAATCTCTTCGCCAAATTAATTATGCACGCATTCCTAACTTCCTAATGCGACAACAAACCATGTCAATCACGTCAGCAAAATAGGAGTATAAACCGTACTTCCTACGAATGACTAAAATGCCCTAAATCTCATATTCTTCGTTAATTTACGAAACAGGAAACGGAGAGCATGTTGTACATGTCAAACGGTGATGCCGTCGATAATCTACTATTAAACGACATTAAAAGCATTGTAAACCGTCAATCAAAGCGTCTAAAATCCTCACCTTATCTCTTACGGATGCGTGATTTTGAACGGAGCGTGTACACTTCGTCTATGGCAGTAGGAGAACCTATTTTACAAGTTACGTTAGCTAACACGCTATGAATCTAAGTAACCCCTAAATCAGCAAGTTCTAGGGTTGTTTCATACCTGATAAAGCGGAGAAATCACCGGCCAGGTGATTGGGAAGAGTTGCTGTAGCACGTGGAAGTAGCGGCACGAAGGCGGGAAAAATCCTCCCACTTCCTCTCTCAAACTCTCTCCTTTTCTCTCTCCCAAATCTAGGTTTTTGTAATTTTCGGATGGGAGAGAGGAATGAGGGTTTCAACCCCTTTTATAAGCTTAAAAATGCCGGAAACAGGCTCCGGAACGAAGTTTACTTATTGCATATCCATTTCGGGGCTGTTTCGGTCCAAAAGATGCTTTCTGGTGGTCCCCTGGTTGAATGCGATCGGACTTAAACTCATGCGTACCAGATATAGCACGTATTAAGTTTTCAGTCTGGAAGGGTTCGCAGATCGCACGTGGCGGACCAGTTTCAATTCAGTGGTCACCGCACATAGATCAGGGCTGAAAGTCTCATGATAAAAAATAAAAATTTTTCCTGATGCAAGGGTGTAATCTGGATGAATTCTAACGGTCAGAACGCTTAATACTGACGCGTCAAGTCGTGTGCCAGATTTAAATTTAAAATTCTAATTCTGTCCCTATTCGCACTCTCTTCAGTCCGGGCTCAATGAAATAGCCTGGGATTATCGGTTGGACTTGATTTTGGAAATGAGTATCAAGTCCAACAAGGCGGTCCTAACGGTCTAAGATAGGAAGTATCGGACTTTCGACGTGCGGTCTAGATCCAATACAAAAGTTCAAAGCGGTCCAGAGACCAAACTTGCTTAGAGTTTGATCCGAGGTTATAGAGTATTATAGAGTCGTTTGTTCTACTCGATTTGGGTCTTGTAGAACGTATTTAAAGTGATCGGGGACTATTTCCCAGCTATTCTAGCGTTGCGCTAGCTAACTTACGCTCAATTTTCATAGAAATTAATTCTACGCGATTTCGGGTCGAGTTGGTGCTCGGGCCCAAGTATGGATTTTTCACGGGGGTTACAATCTACCCCCCTTAACAAATAATTTCGTCCTCGAAATTTTTACCTTTTCGTACTCCTCTAGAAGCTGTGGGTAGTTCTTTCTGATCTCGGCTTCTGTCTCCCAGGTAGCCTCCTCCTCAGAGTGATGCGTCCATAATACCTTCACAAGGGGAATCACCTTGCTACGCAGTACCTGCTCCTTCCTGTCTAGGACACGTGTCGGTCGCAGGATATATGTAACATCCTCTCCTAACTGCACCTGCTCCCATCTGATGATATGGGAAGGATCAGCAATGTACTTCTTCAGCATAGAAACATGAAATACGTTGTGAACGCTCGCGAGAGGCGTGGGTAAAGCCAATCGGTAAGCCACCGCTCCCACACGATCGAGGATCTGGAATGGGCCAATGAATCGCGGTGCCAGCTTCCCCTTCTTTCCGAACCGAAGGACTCCCTTCATAGGGGAAACTCGCAAAAACACATGATCCCCAACTGTGAACTCTAGTGGCCTCCGTCTCGTATCGGCGTACCTCTTCTGTCTGCTCTGTGTTGTAAAAAGCCGACGTCGAATAGTATCAATCTTCTCTGACGTCGCCTGCACTAACTCTGGGCCAATCAAGCTACGCTCACCGACCTCTAACCAGTAATGCGGTGCGCGACAAGGTCGCCCATACAGCGCCTCATAAGGTGCCATACCGATACTCGCCTGAAAACTATTGTTGTACGCAAACTCCGCATAAGCAAGACAATCATCCCAACTGTCCTTAAAGTCCAGTGTACAAGCTCGCAACATGTCCTCTAAGATCTGGTTCACCCGCTCTGTCTGTCCTTCTGTCTGTGGGTGGAAGGCAGTACTGAACTTCAACTTCACACCCATAGCCTCCTGAATGCGAGTCCAGAAAATAGAAGTGAATCGCGTGTCTCTGTCCGACACGATCTCCAGCGGAACTCCATGCAGACGCACAATCTCTCTGATGTACAATCTAGCCAGCTCGTCTGCAGAGTTCGTAACTCTGATCGGTAGGAAGTGCGCCGACTTCGTCAGACGGTCGATGATCACCCAAATAGAATCATGTCCCTTCCTCGTCTTCGGCAACCCAGAAATAAAGTTCATGGAAGTGAAATCCCACTTCCACTCTGCGATCAACATAGGTGGCAAAAGTTCAGGTGGTCGTTGATGCTCTGCCTTCACCTGCTGACAAGTGAGACAACGGGACACGAACTCTGCTATGTGGGTCTTCATACCTTCCCACCAATATGTCCTCTTCACGTCTAGTAGAATGCGCAGCCTCGAGAATCTCTCGTCTCAAGTCAGGGACATCTGGGACGCATAGGCCGCCACGGTAACGTAAGCCCCCATCCATACCAACTCGCCAGTCGGCGTCAGCATCATCACTGGCCTGCTCTCGAAGCTCAGTAAGATGCGCATCGTCCCTCTGCGTCTCGATGACTCGGTCATCGATCTGAGATCGCACCTGTACATGTACGATGAACTCAAACGGCTCCTCTACGGTGAGTTTCTGCTCAAAGTCTCGCAAAAACTCAACTATATCCCACTCAGCAACCATCAGCAGAGCCGCAAACTCTATCGCCTTCTTGCGGCTCAACGCATCTGCCACAAGGTTCGCCTTCCTAGGATGGTAAGAGACTTCAAACTTGAAGTCCTTCAACGTCTCCATCCATCGCCGCTGCCTCATATTCAAGTCTCGCTGCGTGAATATGTACTTGAGGCTCTTATGGTCGCAAAAGAGCTCGAACTCCTCTCCGTAGAGGTAATGTCTCCAGAGTCTCAGTGCGAATATAACAGCTGCCAACTCTAGGTCGTGTGTAGGGTAATTCTCCTCGTGCTTCCTTAATTGTCTCGAGGCATACGAAATTACCCTGTCCCTCTGCATAAGGACACAACCCAAACCAACGCTAGACGCGTCAGTATATATAGTGTATCTAACCCCTTGCTCTGGCAATACTAGCACAGGGGCGGACGTAAGTCTGTCCTTCAGCTCCTGAAAAGCTGACTCCGCCTTGTCATTCCAGGAGAACTTCACGTCCTTCCGTGTCAACTGAGATAAGGGTCTCGCGATCTTCGAGAAGTCCTGAATGAAGCGCCGATAGTAGCCAGTGAGACCCAAGAAACTCCTCACCTCAGTGACAGAACCAGGCTGCTCCCAGTCCTGCACCGCAGCTACCTTAGACAGGTCAACTGCCATGCCATCTTTAGACACCACGTGTCCCAGAAACTTCACCTCCCGCTTCCAGAAGTCGCACTTCTTGTACTGTGCGAACAACTGATGCTGTCTGAGCGTATCCAGGACCAAACGTAAGTGCTCCTCATGCTCCTCTCGACTCCTAGAGTACACCAAAATGTCGTCAATGAATACAACGACGAATCTATAGAGAAAAGGCCGAAATACCCGGTTCATCAGATCCATGAACACGGCCGGTGCGTTCGTGAGACCGAACGACATCACGAGGAACTCGTAGTGGCCAAAACTGGCCCTGAATGCTGTCTTCTGCACGTCCTCATCCCTGACGCTCAACTGATGATAACCTGACTGAAGATCAATCTTCGAGAAGTACTGCGCTCCTCTCAGCTGATCAAACAAGTCATCGATCCTGGGTAAAGGATACTTGTTCTTCACCGTGAGCTGGTTCAGCCTGCGATAATCAATACACAATCGCATCGAACAGTCCTTCTTCCTCACGAATAGGACTGGTGCTCCCCAAGGAGACACACTAGGCCGTATAAGGCCAAGCCCTAGCAGACAATCAATCTGCGTCATCAACTCCTCCATCTCACATGGTACCATGCGATACGTCGGCAGTGAGATGGGTATAGAACCAGGAACCAGATCGATAGTGAAATCGATCTCTCGTCGAGGCGGCAAACCAGGGATCTTCCTGAACAGATCCCCGAACTCAAAAACGACTGGCACATGCTCGAGTACCTGGGCACCAGCGTCGCACAATAAAGTGGCGTAACTAAGTATGCGGAAAGGAAGATTTACTCGCACTGAAAACGTGAAAGGCGTGCCCTCAGGCTCGTACACCGTCACCATACGAGCCTCGTAGTCAATCTCGGCCCTCCCAGCAGTCAACCAGTCCATGCCAAGAATGACGTCGAGATAAACGAGTGAGGGATCGACGACAAGATCAAGAGCCATCGTCCTGCCTCCCAGATCAACTAAACAACCCTCACACATCTGGGTAACATCCGAATAATCCCCATGAGCTGCAAAGACTCGCACGCTATCCATAGTGATAGTCTGTAACCCAAGACGCCTGACTACGGCACGCAATACCAAAGAAATCATGGAACCAGTGTCCACCATCACAAGAATGGGAGTACCTCCAATATGGGCTGTGACCTCGAAGGCCGAATGCTGAAAAGTCGGTGTGGCAGCTGCCTCAGCTGTCAATGCATGAACCCGAGCCTGCTGTGGCCGGTTCCGCTGCTGTGTCAAGGGCCATGGAGGCTGTCTGATCTGCGATACCGTAGGTCTGAATGTAGGGTGCGCAGGAGCTGACCGTATAGGCGGTGCTTATAACACCTGTGGACGTGCACGGTCGATCTTCTGCGGCGGTGAGAACCCACTATCCCGCATCCGAGAAAAATAGCTCTGCGCCAAGTGGCCTGTCCTCCCACAGTATGTACATGTTAAATCAGGGCGCCGAAACGGTGGTACAGGCTCTGTAGTCCTAGCAGGGGGATCAATGCGAGGCCTCTTGCCCGCAAGGGGCCTGTCCTGCATGTCTGGTCGCGGCCTAGAAGCAACAGGGCCACGAGATCGCGCAAGTCGATCCACATCCTGCTCTGCCTGCATAGACATGTGAATCAACTCCGCATATGAGGGAATGCTCAAACAACACATCTTCGACCGAATGTCCAGTCGCAAACCCTCCAAAAAGCGCCGTATGCGCATCTGCTCATCAGCCAAAATCGTCGGGACGTATCTGCCTAACTCCGTGAACCGATGCTCATACTCTGTAACTGTCATGGCTGCCTGTCTGAGGCGGAGAAACTCATTCTCCCTGTCATGCCTGTAAGTCTGGGGATAATACTTCTTATGGAAGCGGAACTCAAACGCGGCCCACGTCCATACAAAATCGGTGGCAACGGTCCGCAGTACGCTATCCCACCACAGGTTGGCCTCTCTCTCAAACAGGAATGTAGCCAGCTCTACCTGCTCGGCCTCAGTGCAATGTAACATCTGTAAAATCTTCGACACACGGTCGAGCCAGTACTCAGCCTCCTCGGGTCTGTGAGAACCCGTGAAAGTAGGAGGCCGCAAGCGCTGAAATCGCTCCAATAGGCCCCGTGTATCGGCGGGATTCCCTGCAGGGTAAGCAGGCGGCGCAGGATGAGCCATGCCCTCATCCTGGGCGTATGTATAAGCATCCTCAGCTGGATGCGCAGGTGGTGTAGGTGGAGTAGATGGAGCCGCACCCCCACCCTGGGCTAATGTCCCCACGATGGTAGTCAGAAGCTGCTGCTGCTGCAGCATCATAGCCATCATCTGCTCGAATCCGTCAGGAGGTGGAGCAGGCTATGGCAGATGCTGTGTCGAAGTAGATGCACGATATGGCTCTCTGACTGACGGTGTAAATGGCAGTGGTCCAACTGTAGGACCAGTAGCAGGCTGAGACGCACGAACTGTCTCAGGAATCAGGCCCACAGTAGGGTCCGCATGGGTGCCAGACTGCGAAGGAGTCTGATCCATATGCTCAGTCAGTGCAAGCCGAACCGTGCTCCGCGTAGCCTTAGGCGGCATTCCCTATATTCAAAATAGGGCGCAACCTTGTCAGTCTCAATAGCACAAATTTACCGCAATCATTCACAAGGAGTCAAAGGCATTCCATGCATTTCATTTACTCAAAATTGTCATAATACAAGGGATATATCCTTACAAGCATCATGACAAGAAATACATGGGAACTAAGACAGTTAAAATTGCAACAACAATATAAGCAAAGCACTAGCCCTAACAGGCTTACACACATAAAGCAGAAAATGACTAACTACTGACAACTACATCAAAGGTCGCATCGCTAGTCTGAGTCTGGAGACGGAGGAGGGGCACCCTTATCCTGTAAGCAACATAGGATCGCCTTCAAGGTGCGAGTCACTTTGCCTAATTTCTTCTTTGTAACGGCCTTGGCATCCGCGACTTCTGTTCGAAGTTCTTGAACTTCCCTTCGCAAAGCGGTCTGACTCTCCTCCATCCGAGTAATGCGATCGTCGATAGTAGCCTGCGCAGAAGGAGGAGGGCTCTCATCTGTATCCTGAGCCGCCTCTTCTGCCTCTTCCTGAGCTTCTTCCTGAACCTCTGCTCCAGGTTCTTCTTCGCTTTGATCTTCCTCATCATCAAAGTCATCTTCGCTGTCCTCCTCGAGCTGATTTTCATGGTACTGCGACCCAATCTTCATCTTGACCATAGTCGACTCATCAATGGTATGAATCGATACTGGCAATTCTGGCCCAAGTCTGTAGGCAAACTCAAGCGCAATCTTGCAAATCAGTCGGCCAAAAGGAAGTGATTCGGATGGTCTTCTTGACTTGGCTATGAGGATTATTTGTCGTAAGATGAAAGTAGCCATGCATACATTCTCTCCCTGGGCCACCAGATATAGGAAATCAACCATAAGGCGTGTACATTCAATGCGATTCGTCGACCTGGGATAAACATTGAACGTGCAGATATGGTGCAGCAGGCGCAAATCATCAGACATATACGTCGCCTTAAGGCTATTATTAGGCTGCCATGGAACTAACTTACCGCACAAGAATCTGGTGCGGCGATCTCGTTCACGTCTACTCCTCAGGTTCTTCTCACCAGGATGAACATCACCAAGAGGCACGTTCAGAAGTCGCGCAATCAGTCGCACATCAATCGTAGCCATCCGATCTCTACCAAAAGGGATTTTGAACTGCAAAGGCTCCAAGGTAGGATTCTGGATACTAACATAGAAGGCACGAATGGTGCTCACATTAGCACGAGCACGAGCTTCAAAGATCAGACCCCAATGCGCAACTTCAATGCGTTCGAACAACAGATATTCGCCAAATAGTCGTCCATCTACGTTCGCCTCAAACAACACTTTTCGATCAGTGTATTGGCCGTGAGGTATCTCCGATAGAATTGCTCGCCCAAGGTGAGCATGGGGATCCAAATCCCGCTTTGTACGGCACCTAGGGCTGCAGCTGGACCTGCGGCGGCGCTTGAACTTGCGGCACCACCCCGCGGTCTTCTCGATTGAGCAAGGCGGCTTGGCCCAGCCTCGTCTGTGGCAGTTTTCCTTTTACCCATCAAAGATATGATGGATGAGAGTGATAAAAGGCCTAAAATGGCTTCCACGAAGGCCGTGGAAAATGGTAAAAATGCGGAAAAGTGGCTGTCCAATCTGGAAAAAGGAGATCTAGGGGTCGTAGAGGGATGCTTCAAGCTTCCCAAGGCTATATTTTCAAGGGGAAATGGAAATGAAAAAGTGGAATGGAGCACCTCACGATTTCAGCTCGATTTGGGGGGTTTTTGGAGCTCCAAATGATGAAATTTTCAAGAGGAAGGGCTGCCAACTCCAAAGAAGTGATGGATGATGGTCGGTTTTGGCCAAGGAGGGATCTAGAAGCGATTTGAAATCCTGAATTTTGGAAACGGTTGCTGGAAAATGAAAATGGAGCTATGGGGAGGGCTGTTTGTGAAGAAGGGGTGTGATTTGGGGGTTTTCGTGGGACGGGACCTATATGGGGAGGGTGCACATGCTATTTAAGGGCGTGGCCCAAAAATCAGAACCAACGGGCCCACCTGTATTGCGATGCATCACCGGATCGGCGATGGCATCGCCGACCGGTGATGCATCCGGTCGATGGGGCTGGATGGGTTCGGTCCCCCATGGTCCAAGGGCCCCATAAATGTATGGTTCGACCCCTGGTTCATTGTATTTTGACCTATATAGGCCCAAACATGTGTTCGGAGCTTTCTGGGACCATTCTGTAATTCTGAATACCAAAACCTATAATGCAGCATATGAATTTAGGGTAGAAGGAGCTAGTATATCCATCTAGATCCTTAGTTGCTAAAGAAAGTGAAGTTAGAATGGCCTTATGGCCATTTTTCATAAAATTTTACTATTCACTATAAAATCTTGTAAAAGTATTATTTTGTATTATTTTCACATTATCTTTGATACCTAACATGAATTGGATAAGAAATAAATGAAGATTGGAGTGGTGAGAGGAAGAATTTTGAAGATTTTTGGTGAAACGGGGTTTTTAAGCCCTGACGATTGATTACAGGAGTCGTGGTCATCCCACGGCCCAAGAATTTACTTTTACAGGTTTAAAATCATTCATGGGACGTCTCAACCCGACTTCCTATGGCTTAAAAGCTATTCGGGTTGCTTTATGCGACCCGAGATGCGCTACAGACTCGATCGTGCGATCGATCCGAATAGACTTCGCCTATTGGCGAATCTGCGATCCTAGAAATATTTCTAGACCCTTTTCGCACCCACCTAAGTCAAAAGAAGTGACAGCATACGTCGTGAGACCATAACCCAGGCCCAGTATACTCTTATTCATGCTCTGATACCAACTTGTAACACCCTGAAAATCGGGGGTCATGTATAAACTCAACTCCCGAGTTCCAGACCGTCACTTATGCAACAAAAATGATTATGATTCAATGTTGTCTGATTTAAAGCATTCACATGAGTAAAAGTATACCAAAACTGTAATTCATACTTCAGATCCAGTGATAAAAGCAAGCGAAAGACTAAACAATATATATATCACTGTATGGAAAAACAAAGTAAATCTCATCTGTCTCCAAAGTATGACTACATCTCTGAGTCTCATATAATATACATGAATAAAATAAATATCCAAAATGGTCCCACTAAAATTCCATCGATCCAGGTCGCCTACGCAAAGCCGTCGTGATACTGCATGTACGAGAACTCGTCCTGGTCCTCGTCAAAGTCTGGCTCTGCCTCCTGGATCTCAGCCTCACCTGCATCTACAACAGGGTCTGGTGGGTGTTGCAAACACCATCCCGTAACGTGGGGGTGAGTGATCAACTCAGTGGAATTACAGAGCAAAGATTAACATGTTCACAATTCAATCATGCGATAATAGTAAAGCAGTAAATCAGACAATCCTAATACTGTTGTTAATGCAAGATGACATGACGTGATGTATGCCCTCACTGACGATCTCCCTCATACGGCAACATCTTACGACCGCGGCATGCCACACTCCCTAGAGTCCTCCACATCTTCCAGGCACATGCAATGCTATGGTGATATGATTTTCAAGTTGTTATTAGTCCATTCAAACAACAGGATTGGAAAACTAAGGTACTTCCCTTGTATCAATCCCAACACAGATCCTGTCTAGGGTCGTCACTCCTAGTAGTCTCATACGATGTATATTTCATAGGTCACTGCAAGGGCTGCCAGGGCTGTTGCTCGCACTCGTTGCACCGCTCCCCCATCACCTTATCAATACAGGCTTACCGTACTCTTCTGCAACGGAAGGGTCGTCGCCTCCCGTGGACTCAGAATACGCTCGCGGTCACTACAAAGGACTCGTCGCCTGATCAGTGTAGGCCGACAGCTAGAATATAGTGTCCCATACCACCATAATCTGCTCACGAGTCTAGGTGCTCACTGGTCACTACGGGGAGGTTTGTGGCCCCAGCGTATGCCGACAGCTCGACCACGGTGTCCCATACCACCATGCCCGGCTCATGAGTCTTCGTGGATCAAGGTACCATGGTTAACTGGGTTTATAATGGTAAGTTCAGTACCCTAGGTTCAAGCAGTTATGACTCATACAAGGTGAACATACATCGGCCAGTCGGGTTGCTTGACGGGCTCGACTAGCGCGATCGCATCTCAAGTCGAACGACATGAAGTGCGTAAAACACTTCGCGTGGCCTAACCACTGCCGCCAACTCCAAACACGAATTGCGTTCATCGACGCGTCGTTCGTGGCTATGACCAGTCAGCCACGAATTCGCTCGGTTACCGACTGCCTGGACTAAGTCTAGTCCCAAACACTTAGGGAATCACATCAGCAATTTATGTAAGAGTATTGAAATTGAAATAAAATCATGTGAGCATGTTAACACATGTTATAACATTCAACTTAAGCAAATCTTCAAACACATATATTCCATGCATGTAATGAAATCATGCATATAGTCAACATGTAGGAAATCATTTAGGTCAGCATATTAATTGAGAAATCAATCTCAAACTATCTCATAACATCATTCAATTCAATACATACTAATACAAACATTTATACAAACACATACACTACACACTTAAGTCTACATATAGTATGTCGACCCAAAGCGCGCAATTAGGCGAATCTCTTCGCCAAACTAATTATGCACGCATTCCTAACTTCCTAATGCGACAACAAACCATGTCAATCACATCAGCAAAATAGGAGTATAAACCGTACTTCCTACGAATGACTAAAATGCCCTAAATCTCATATTCTTCGTTAATTTACGAAATAGGAAACGGAGAGCATGTTGTACATGTCAAACGGCGATGCCGTCGATAATCTACTATTAAACGACATTGAAAGCATTGTAAACCGTCAATCAAAGCGTCTAAAATCCTCACCTTATCTCTTACGGATGCGTGATTTTGAACGGAGCGTGTACGCTTCGTCTACGGCAGTAGGAGAACCTATTTTACAAGTTACGTTAGCTAACATGCTATGAATCTAAGTAACCCCTAAATCAGCAAGTTCTAGGGTTGTTTCATACCTGATAAAGTGGAGAAATCATCGGCCAGGTGATTGGGAAGAGTTGCTGTAGCATGTGGAAGTAGTGGCACGAAGGCGGGAAAAATCCTCCCACTTCCTCTCTCAAACTCTCTCCTTTTCTCTCTCCCAAATCTAGGTTTTTGCAATTTTCGGATGGGAGAGAGGAATGAGGGTTTCAACCCCTTTTATAAGCTTAAAAATGCCGGAAACAGGCTCCGGAACGAAGTTTACTTATTGCATATCCATTTTGGGGCTGTTTCGGTCCAAAAGATGCTTTCTGGTGGTCCCCTGGTCGAATGCGATCGGACTTAAGCTCATGCGTACCAGATATAGCACGTATTAAGTTTTCAGTCTGGCAAGGTTCGCAGATCGCACATGGCGGACCAGTTTCAGTTCAGTGGTCACCGCACATAGATCAGGGTTGAAAGTCTCATGATAAAAAATAAAAATTTTTCCTGATGCAAGGGTGTAATCTGGATGAATTCTGACGGTCAGAACGCTTAATACTGACGCGTCAAGTCGTGTGCCAGATTTAAATTTAAAATTCCAATTCTGTCCCTATTCGCACTCTCTTCAGTCCGGGCTCAATGAAATAGCCTGCGATTGTCGGTTGGACTTGATTTTGGAAATGAGTATCAAGTCCAACAAGGCGGTCCTAACGGTCTAAGATAGGAAGTATCGGACTTTCGACGTGCGGTCTAGATCCAATACAAAAGTTCAAAGCGGTCCAGAGACCAAACTTGCTTAGAGTTTGATCCGAGGTTATAGAGTATTATAGAGTCGTTTGTTCTACTCGATTTGGGTCTTGTAGAACGTATTTAAAGTGATCAGGGACTATTTTCCAGCTATTCTAGTGTTGCGCTAGCTAACTTACGCTCAATTTCCATAGAAATTAATTCTACGCGATTTCGGGTCGAGTTGGTGCTCGGGCCCAAGTATGGATTTTTCACGGGCGTTACAGTCGTCTCTTAGGTCCTGAGCTTGTGTTGCAGATGTCTGAGGTTATTGATGTTATCAGGTAGAGGATGCGCACAGCTTAGAGCCAGCAGAAGAGTTTTGCTGATCGTTGGTGTCGACCCCTTGAGTTCACAGTCGGGGACATGGTGTATCTCAAGGTCTCGCCTATGAAGGGCGTGATTTACTTTGGTGTGAAGGGAAAACTCACCCCAAGATTTATTGGACCTTTTGAGATTACCGAGCGCATGGGCGCGGTGGCCTATAGGCTTGCCTTACCCCCTGAGTTGTCCGCGATCCACGATGTGTTCCATGTTTCTATGTTGCGTAAATGTGGGTCGGACACTATTCCCATGATTGATTGGTAGCCACTTGAGGTCCGTGAGGATGCTTCCTACATTGAACAGCCGATTCCTATTCTTGATCGGAAGGAGCAGGTCCTCAGGACCAAGGTCATTCCCTTGGTGAAAGTGAAATGGGGTCATCATTTGGAGGCAAAGGTGTCCTGAGAACGTGAGGTTGAGATTAGAGAGTGTTATCCATATTTGTTTGATGATTAATTGGTATATGATTGTTTGTATTACCTTCCTTATATGATGATTGCTTTATGATGATGGTGTTTGGTCTTTTCTTTTGTCTTGGATTGGTCAATTTCGAGGATGAAATTTCTTTGTTGGTGGGGAGGGTTGTGAGACACGATCGGAGTTTGCATGTATGCATGTGTGTGTGTGAGGGTTGTGAGACACGACCGGATCATGTTGGGATGTCATCCCAACCATCCATAACAATTATAAATCATGCATGTAGTGATTTTATATTACATGTACAATCAATGTAGTTGCATGGGTATGATTCATTCTTGGGAGGGCCCATTAGTGGCGGGGCCCTACCCCGTGGTCGGATTGTGTTTCTTCTCCATCTTTTCTTTCCTATCTTTATAGTGAATCTGATGTATGTGTGTCCCACTTGATGTGCCATACAACTAGGCCCAAGTGGTTAGACATCCAGGCCCACCTTGTTGCCCCATATTATTGGCATGTTTTGGACAACCTTTGGGCTTGATCTTATGGATGATATTGGAAGGGGCTTAGGTCTGAGATTGGTGTGACCCATCTAGGTGGACCCCACCCTGAGAAAATGGTGATTTATTTCCCTTTTAATTATCTTTTAGGGTAGTTTGGATAGTAACATATTGCTGTCCAAATCTACCTGGACAGATTTTTGGTCCACCTTGGGGCCTGATTTCTGAATTTTTGGTGGTAATAATGTAAATAAAATAATATATTATTATTGTAGCCTCATGACCTACCTACAACCATACCAAATTTTAGCCCCATCTGACATTCATTGGGGTCCCAAAGGTGTGGTCTAAGTGAGGTCGACAGTTTGGATTTTTTTACACTGTTCCAGCAACATTCCACCCTGGATAAGTTGGAATTCTGAAATTTATTAAAATACTTTTGGGTGTCTAAAAATTCTAAAACTTTACAGAGAGGTGGCCCACCTATGTTAGGATCTACCTACCAAAGTTTGGAGCCAGTGGACACCTGTACATACCATAGTGGTGGCTGGACTGGCCCACTATAATATAGTGTCCAGATCAGTCTGATTTTTAGGACAGATTTATTTCTTTAAATGAATTAAAATATTTATAGATGTAAAAAAATTATAAAATTTTGTAGGGGTGTGTTCCTCTCATGTTAGGACCCACCTATAAAATTTTAGAACCAATGGACCTCTGTACACACCTTGACAAGGGCTGGACTGGCCCACCACGTTGGGATGTTTAGGTCTGTCCGATTTTCTTGACAGATTGTTTTGTTTAAATTAATTAAAATACTTATGAATATATAAAAATTCTAAAATTTTTTAGGGATGTGTCCACCTATGAAAGTATCACTCTGTAAAAGTTTAGTCCCAAAGAACCCCATTTGGGCATCTAAAATAATGGGCCAATATGGTTGGACTACCAGACTTTTCTGTTGTGTAGTCCAGCATTATGCCTTGATAAAAACCTTAATTCGAAAATATTTCCTCTGATGGTGGGCCACACTTTTGGGTTTCCTCCTATTGTATACATGATGAGGGACCTTGGCCCTCAATTTTTAGAATTTTAGAGGCCCTAGACCCACTCTAATGGAGTGCCCAAATTTAGGACAACAACATGCATTGCAGAAATTTTCTGTAAATTATTGTCCATTGTTATTTTAGAACTTTGGGCCTCAGCCCATTGGGCTTTGTGTGTGATTAGTTGGGGATCCATTCCTGATGTTTTAGGGCCTATTGGGGTCACGATTGTGGGGCCCACCATATTGAGAAAGTTGGGTATCTATTACTCCCTTATATTTTAGAATATTCTTGGGCTTAATTAAGGCTTTTTTGGGTCTTCATTGATGATCATTTGTGGGACCCAAATATAAACTAGAGTTTTGGACTTCCTAGTGGGCCCAGATTGGGCTGGAACGTTTTAGCTTAGCCTAGCCATATGTTAGGCTGACTTCCACCATTTTTATGGACTTATGGGCTGAGATAAAGGTAGTATTAGGCCCTTGGTTGTTCACTTGGATTACTAGTTGTTGGGCTGATGTAGTGGGGCCCATTTCACCCAACTTAAGCTTATTTTTTTAAGCCATGTTTTTGTGCTTATGGGCTGCCCATTAAGTTCATCTAAATGTGTGAGTCCTATGGCCATTGGGGCTTAGGCCTTGGGCCTTGATTCCTCTCCTTGGGCCCATGTTGTTAAAGGTAGTATTGGACTCTTTTTCTCATGCCTTTTGTGGGGCTTATGTATGTGGTTTGGATGTGGGCCTTGGGCCTTGTAGCTATATGCATTATGGTTAGTTATGCCTAGGGAAAATGGTGGTTAAATGTCCCCATTATGGACCCCTCTAAGTATGGTTGAATGCCCACCTTAATTTCTTACTAGGCTCATCTCTATATTATTTAAGCCCGTAGCTTGTATCCTTAGTCTCGTGGGCTACCCCAGGTAAATGGGCCCCCACTAGAGGTTGTATCCCTTTGGAGGAATTGGTTAAGTACTTAGACCCTCTATAGTTAGGTAGAGAGTTCATCTTCACCTCGTTGGCATCCCTAATCGTCTCCATGGCCCACTCCCATACGCATCATATGCATACTTGGTTGAGGTATGATTGACCATGGTTGTGCCATTGTGTAGGACATGTTGGTATCTTCCTGAGGAGTAGAGTTCTCCCATCTAGAGCACGATGAATGCTTGAGATTAATGCATGGGTGATTGTGTAATTCATGTATCTGGCATTTGTATAGTATGTGAATATCCGCCCTTGTTTCACCAGGGCCTTTCCTCTATAGAGATATTCATGGATGGCCGTATGTGTGGACACCGAAAATATTAGTTGAGTATATCGGGTGCATAGGATGCCTATAGGTGAAATTTTTAAAACTTCCATGGTACCAAGGATCTACTCCAACGTCGTAACTGGGTGGAATATATGAGCGCATGAGAGCCTTATACCATTAGGCTGTGACTCCCACTGTCATATAGTCAGTTGGATAGGGGTGTAGCCTTACCTGCCTTGTGTGTAGGGGGCATTGCTAGGCTGAGTCTGACCAGCTTGTAAATGAGTTTGCTACCGTTACGCCTTACTGGTGATTGACTGTCCACAGGCAGGTAGTATGGTATCTTACGCTCGTTTGACTGTGCGGAGTCTGTAGAGCAGCAGTCATTCAGCAGTGTAATGGACCCCGGTGATTTCCTAATGATTGGAAATGTACTTCACTTATAGTTTGGATATGGGCACTGACATTACTTGCATCGCATTAACATTGGTTGTACAAGCCCCTTCATGCATTGTCTTGGCATGGCATCCAGTACTCATCACATCATATTTATGATAAGCCTTGGTAAGGCTAGTGATTTTCCCATTGAGCATATTTTTCTTCTTGCATCTCCTACTATTCTTCTGTGCACCATTGCCGCACACTTTCACCACCCTCTAAGCTTCTATAAGCTTATGCACGATTGATGCATGCAGGAGAATCTAGGCAGGTGTCGTAGCAGCAGAGCGTGGAGTAGAGTTGAGCATTTGAGGACTCTAGTATTGCTGACCTTTCTCTCTTTTCCTTTTATCTCATGTATGTCCTTTTGGACCTTATGGATGATTATAAAAGTTCAAATTCTTAATGGATTTTGTGATGTGTGCCCTTTGTTATTCTCAGATGTACTTGTTGCGATCTTGGGTATGCTCATATTGGTAATGATTATACTATTATGAAAATCCTCCTTGTAGGATCTCAAGATCGGAACATGCCTCAAGAGGTGAGAATGGGATACTATGGAGGCTGTTACGGCTAGAACCGATCATCGGGTTCCTTGTGATTTCGGTTACCGAGTCTGGGGTGTGACAACCACGATCAAACTCAAATGGTAGTTACCCGTTTAAATCTCAGACGCGTGGGAAGACGAGAGAAAGAAAGAAGAATTTCTTTCTTTCTTTCTTTTTTATTTTGAAATCCACGGGTCATTGCCTATTGACCTGGTTTGGCGGTCCTGTACACTGTGGTGCATGTAAGTTTTCTACACATGCAACACTTTCATGGGTCCACTTGAGATGTATGGTGATATTCACTCCATCTATTTGTCTTGACTAGGTTTTTTAGGCCATCCCACCAAAGATGAGGCGGATCCATCATTCAGGTGGGCCTACCAAGTGATGCTTTGGATTTAATCGATGATTTCTATCAATCTTTAACAATCTACCAGTCAGGTTGGCTTTAAATGTTAATTCGAATGATTCCACCCAATTTTTAGGCAATTTAGTTTACGATTATGGTGCATATTCCCCCCATTCCTTCTATTAAGCTATCTTTGAGCAAATGTGCATCTCTGGGGTTGTATGCTTAATTACAATGTTTACACTATAAATCCGTGGTCAGATTGATTTAAAACCCTTTATTAAAGGTCCTAGTAGCCTTAAGATCCATCTAAGTGGACTCTAATGCTTGATTTAACTCCTAGATTGTTAGATTAGTGTGTCAGGTGGTTGATCACTCTATAAGATATTGCGGACATGTCGAACGATGGATCTTGTGATTTAGGGTTCTAAATTGAAGATGGTGAGTTAGATTTGTCTATCAATGCGACCAGAATCCTAAAATGGGTTCTTTTGACTATGTAACTGCTCATCTCAAGTAATAACGGATGAAAAGCTTAATTTATGGTTGGGAATTTCCTTTAACGGTCAGATCAAGACTAGAATGAGCGTGCATGTTCACTTAAACTAAGTTTGTATTTATACTAAGTCAGGTTACACGGTGACACCCGAGTACTGGAAAATACGGGGTGTTACAATCTACCCCCCTTAAATAGAATTTCGTCCCTAAAATTCAGTACTTCTACCCTGATTAGAGACAATAATAATATAATTTATGGTGATTTCAAGCATTCCTTATTTTCCTACAAGGGTTGTTTGTGTGTACAAACATATACCACTAGCTACTAGAACTGGGGTCATTATAACCCTACATAAGGACTTTATACGTATTCTCCTCTCAAAGGCCTATAAGAAGGTCTTAGCAAGTTTGCGAGATACACCCTGAGTCCCAATCCTACACAAGAAAAGGTCTTCAGATTCTATGGACTCTAATGACTTACTTGTAAGAGGTGAACCCTGTTTCTAGCACATGATGAAGATAATCTCCCTTGTTGACGAATGATCTTCAACTCCCTTGATCAACAACAATTGTAGATGCTCCAATGCAAGTCGTCGGAGTTGGGTCAGGGTATTTTGAGGAATCTACTCTAATGAATGTTAGTTTTTAAGTGACAAGGAGATTCCAAGGTACTATACATTCAAGGGATTCCAGCTCAATGATTTTCCATTAAGTGTCTTGCTGGATGATCCTTGAATGGTGAAGTTCATTCTTCAATACAATCTATTGATTCTTCAATGATTGTATTTAAGAAGGGGTTGAAGGATGAACTTACATGAGAAAAAGGATTTATGATGGTAGGTAATAATAACTCTCTCAGATCTCACTCTTTTTCACAATACAAACCCAGAAACCAAGTCTCCGAATATAAAGGTAAAAGTCCCTACGGTAAAAAAAACTGGTAGATTCTGTTTACAATCTATTGATTCTTCAATGATTGTATTTAAGAAGGGGTTGAAGGATGAACTTACATGAGAAAAAGGATTTATGATGGTAGGTAATAATAACTCTCTCAGATCTCACTCTTTTTCACAATACAAACCCAGAAACCAAGTCTCCGAATATAAAGGTAAAAGTCCCTACGGTAAAAAAAACTGGTAGATTCTGTTTACAATCTATTGATTCTTCAATGATTGTATTTAAGAAGGGGTTGAAGGATGAACTTACATGAGAAAAAGGATTTATGATGGTAGGTAATAATAACTCTCTCAGATCTCACTCTTTTTCACAATACAAACCCAGAAACCAAGTCTCCGAATATAAAGGTAAAACTCCCTACGGTAAAAAAAACTGGTAGATTCTGTTTATAATCTATTGATTCTTCAATGATTGTATTTAAGAAGGGGTTGAAGGATGAACTTACATGAGAAAAAGAATTTATGATGGTAGGTAATAATAATTCTCTCAGATCTCACTCTTTTTCACAATACAAACCCAGAAACCAAGTCTCCGAATATAAAGGTAAAAGTCCCTACGGTAAAAAAAACTGGTAGATTCTGTTTACAATCTATTGATTCTTCAATGATTGTATTTAAGAAGGGGTTGAAGGATGAACTTACATGAGAAAAAGGATTTATGATGGTAGGTAATAATAACTCTCTCAGATCTCACTCTTTTTCACAATACAAACCCAGAAACCAAGTCTCCGAATATAAAGGTAAAAGTCCTTACGGTAAAAAAAACTGGTAGATTCTGTTTACAATCTATTGATTCTTCAATGATTGTATTTAAGAAGGGGTTGAAGGATGAACTTACATGAGAAAAAGGATTTATGATGGTAGGTAATAATAACTCTCTCAGATCTCACTCTTTTTCACAATACAAACCCAGAAACCAAGTCTCCGAATATAAAGGTAAAAGTCCCTACGGTAAAAAAAACTGGTAGATTCTGTTTACAATCTATTGATTCTTCAATGATTGTATTTAAGAAGGGGTTGAAGGATGAACTTACATGAGAAAAAGGATTTATGATGGTAGGTAATAATAACTCTCTCAGATCTCACTCTTTTTCACAATACAAACCCAGAAACCAAGTCTCTGAATATAAAGGTAAAAGTCCCTACGGTAAAAAAAACTGGTAGATTCTGTTTACAATCTATTGATTCTTCAATGATTGTATTTAAGAAGGGGTTGAAGGATGAACTTACATGAGAAAAAGGATTTATGATGGTAGGTAATAATAACTCTCTCAGATCTCACTCTTTTTCACAATACAAACCCAGAAACCAAGTCTCCGAATATAAAGGTAAAAGTCCCTACGGTAAAAAAAACTGGTAGATTCTGTTTATGTTCGATGTCATTAAAGTGTGTTCGATGTCATCAAAGGTCACATTCGATGTCATCGAGTGACAGTTCGATGACACTGGGATTTTTGCAAAAATTGTTTAGAGCTTGCTGGACAATCTCACATTATTGTTCGATATCATTGAACATGCTTTGATGTCATTGAAATTTGAATTTTGATGCATTGAAGTTAGTTCAATGAAATCGAGAAGTTTAGTTCTTTTTCTTTAAAACATTTTAAACAAGTATGGTCCATATTCGAAGTAATCGATCATATCTTTCGATGTCATCAAAAGTAGTTCAATGTCATCAAAGAGTTCATGATTTTTTCAAATAGAACTCTTTGGACAAGTCAGATCCATATTAGATGTAATCGACCATACATTCAATGTCATGGAATCTTGACTTTCGATGTAAACGAACATAGTTCGAGTCATCAAAGAGTTTAAGTGATTTTTCGACCTGAGCTTGCTGGACATGAGTGTTTCTTTTTTGATGTCATAGAGACATGTTCGATGACATTGAACTTGTAAATTCGTTGTCATCAAGGACTGTTCGATGGCTTGAGATTTGTTCTAGTTTGGTTGCTGGACACTTGAGAGCTCTTATTCGATGTCATCGAGATAAATTTGATGTCAACGAACATGTGTGTTCGATGTCATCGAGACCTATTCGATGACTCGAGATTTTGATCCGGAATCTATTTAGCTGTTGGACATTTAAGAGCTCCTATTTGATGTCATCGAGATGGGTTCAATGTCATTGAACATGTATGTTCGATGTCATCAAGACTTGTTCGATGACTCAAAAGTTTGTAGAAAACTTGTGTGATTTTTTTCATATGTTCTTCCAACTTAGTTTTCTAATTTCTTATCTACTAAAGATATTTTCTGGTTGTTTTTGGGGTAGATTAGAATGTTTTCATGGGGGTTATTACCTAAGGTGTTTTGGTCATGGGATGTGAGGTTTAATTTACCTTTGAAGATCTTTGAATTCATCCACTTTGATGAGTCTACAACTTATAGTTCTTTTATATGGGGCTCACTGGACTGAATGACTCAACCGTCACATTGATTGACAAATAAGGGCACTTTCAACAACCGCCAGTGTCCTTCTTTCTCAACTGCTTCAAATGAAGGATTAAATGAAAGTTTCAATGTCAATGGTGTAACATATCGAATATTCACGGTCAAAGTTTATACTCGTGTCTAAGAAAACTAGGTGTTAATAATGTATAGATTGGATGTTTCAAAAATCACACCTTATTTATTTTATATCATAATCACATCCGGTTACATTCATGAAGGTAACCATTCACGAGAATAAAATCAATTGTATTTATTACCTCATTAGAATAAAAGAATTCAAAAAATTATCAAATGCCTCCACGAAGGGAGCTTATTACATTATTGAGTTCGGGAGCTTATTACATTATCGAGTTCACAACAGAAATATAAAACTAAATCCTGAAACTATCTTCTTATTCTTTCAGTATAATCTTCCATCGAGAGATGGTCCTCTAAGCCTTCGATCCGTACATCACCTGTATTATCTATATGTTAGAGAGGGTCAACTCCCTACTCATAGTGATGATTATCCTTTAAGATTAACAGTATTTCAAGAGATTAATTCATACAAGCCGTGATGGCAAGGCTTGTATCTATTGCCCCATGTAAAAATAATGAAGATCACTCATAATTAACTTCATAACATAACTCAAAGGATAAAGAATTGTTAATGGTAAATTAAATAATTACAGAGAGAGAATCATAGTAACATGAGAATAGGTAAAAGGTAAGATAATTCATATCAACTTAAAGTAAGCTTAAAGGAAAAATCTTACATAAATTCAGAAAGGTCATGTATAATTAACATCACACCTTAACCATTATTCCCAAAGGATAAATAATTGGTGATTGTAAATTAAATATTTGCAAGGAGGATTCAAAGCATGTGAGGGAACAGAATAAATCAAACCAACTCAAGTTAATATAAGCTTAAAGGAATCCCTCACCTCTCAAGAGTTGGTTCGTCTCTATTGATGATGCTAAAGTTAATTGTACATGTCCTAGTTTTGGAACTCGACCCATGCTTGGCCCAACTTATACTTGACATGGTGGGTCGAATCGCTGAGTCAACTTGACTTGATTCTCTCTCTTTCTCTCTCTCTTATTTTTCTTTTCTTTCTTCTCTTCTCTTTCTCTTTCTGCTTGACCAGAGAGAATCTGGACTTGGCCTGCACTTGGCTGAGTCAACTCAACCTAGTGTAACAGCTCAGTGCGGTGCCTCAACTCGAGATCACCCTCTCTCTTTCTGGCTTTCCTTTTCCTTCTCTTTTCTTTCTTTCTTTCTCTCTCTCTCTCTCTCTTTAATTTTTTGTTATTGGACGACTTGAAGAACACATTTATACAGGGATTGACAGGGATTTCTGGTTCTAGTTATGCAGTCGTGCGAACTTCTTGCGCACGGCTGGACGTTCATGTCCCAATGTTGTGCCTTTCTTTCATCTCCTGCTTACGCAGATCAACTACTGAGATTGTGGGCCACTTTATGGTTGGTTAAGATTTGCTAAGGGTCCAATCACATAGACTACAATAGATATGTCATTTAAGTAACTGGCCTATAACATGATAGTGTACATGTGTCTACGGGATGTACTAACTATCAATTCCCAACATTTATCTAATCATGCATACATATAATTAAACATTCAATCACATAAGCATAATTAAATATGTGTGAAAATGATAATCACAAACACAAGCATGTATAGTAGTTCCGTTTCCCTACTCCACTCTCGGTAGATGCGCTTAACCCATGAGTGTAACTGATTTCACTATCGGAGGTTTTAAATTAGGTTAACCTCTAA
Organism: Magnolia kwangsiensis; assembly: GCA_037074715.1. Classification (NCBI taxonomy): domain Eukaryota; kingdom Viridiplantae; phylum Streptophyta; class Magnoliopsida; order Magnoliales; family Magnoliaceae; genus Magnolia; species Magnolia kwangsiensis. The sequence continues at coordinate 47,049,130 of CM073574.1, read as the reverse complement.
CTTTATAATCCTACACAAGAATTGGCTTACGTCAGAGACTTCACATGGTTTTCTATAGGCTCACCACAAACATAGGTTCTACACAAGAACCTATTGACATACACTTCTACCGGGAGCTCCCACAAGAGACATTAATTGGGTTTTCATAGGCTAACCAACAACCTTTGTCCTAATCCAAAGACCTGCATCTACTCCCGCCAAAGGCTTCGATGGAGACTTACATGTATATACATGTGTTTCGTGTCCTATATGAGGACTTTGATTTAGGCCTTACATAAGATCCAATGTCCTATACAAGAACCAAGTAGAGTTTAGGTTACAAACTCTTACCCTCAATCCTACACAAGGAAAGAGAGTATATGGACTCTTACACTTGATAACTTACTTGTCAGATTGAGCCCATTTTGCAGTGCCTTCTTAAATTACTTGATCGATGTTGTCCCTTGCTTCAATCGACTCCACTTTTCTCCCCCGATCATGATGCTTATGGTTTGCCAAGGCATCAGCTCAAGACTAAACACCTTGCTTGTGATGATCCGATTTATTGACCAAGGTGATAGGAAGTTGGGTAGAATTTTCTACAACTAATGAAAAGTTGTAAAGCTTAGAAGTTTCTACTCGATGGACACTATAGAGGTTGATAGACACATGGTTTTGCTAAGAGAAGTGGTGTCTCAATTTTAGAGAGGGCTTGAAATTACAATCTTCTTGTAGATGAGCTTCGAATGTTAATTAAAGTAAAGAATCACTAAGAAGAGAGCATTGATCTCATTGAGATAGATCTTAGGGTGTTTGGTAGAGCTTAGGATGCACTAGACTCTCTAAAATGCTAAAATCCATCATCTCCATAAAGATCCAGTTGCTAGATTTATAAGAAAAAGGCTCCAATAGATCTATAATGGCTAGTTTTCAGTCACACTGAGTGGAGCTTCGGTCGTATCAAGGTATGTTCGATCACACCAAATTTAAATTTCGGTTAAATGGAATTAGATAGGAAAGCTACTGGACAATTTCAGTCACACCGAGTGACACTTCGGTTGCACTAAGGTATATTCGGTTGCACCAAATTTGAAGTTCAGTTGAACTAAATTAGACAGGAAAGATACTGGATAGTTTCTAGCACTTTTAGTTACACCAAAAGTGGTCTTCAATGGGACCAAAGGTGGCACTTAGTTGCAATAGAATTACTCATAATTTTGCCTTAACCTGTTGTCCTATTTTAGTCATTTTTAGTCGGACTGATTGTGGGTTTAGTGGGACTGAAGGTTGTTAAAATTATGAAGTTTTCTCAGCAACTTGTGACCTCTAAATCCAATCTAATGGTAGTTAATTTAGGCTCTTATGGCTTTAGAGATGATCAATACAAGGTTTACCTATTAGGTTTAAGATCATCTAAAGGTTTAGGTTGTTTTGGGTTAAGGTTTAGAGTCACCAATGCACCGTATTTACCTATTCTTCACTCATTGATGCTCTACCTTCACTTGTGTTTTAGCTCTTGAGGGCTCAATCGACTACATGACACAAGGACTCACGTGATTGACAAATCGGGTACATAAATAAGTGCACTAATTTTTTTGTAGCAATATGGGACCTCTAAAGCCAATCTAATGATGGTTAATTTAGGCTCTATGACTTAGGGGATGATCAATAAATGGTTTATTTATTAGGTTTAAGATCATTTAGAGGTTTATGTTATTTTTTGTCAAGGGTTAGGATAACCAAGGGACCTCATATACATGTTCTTTACTCCTTGTTACTCCACCTGCACTTGTGTCTTTAATCTTCATCTTCCAAGGGTTCAATCGACTACATTACACAATAGAGTCACTTGATTGACTAATAGGGTGTACAAAGTAGCGCACTAACACTTTACACATATGGTATTATTGAACCAATGCCAGGAGGAAGGTGTCTGAATATCTCATTTTTCGATAGATCCAATCTTGTCATGCTCGAGCCATTCTTGATAGCCAAAGGGAACTGACCTTTGAGGAACATGTTCGAGATGTGACCTTACTTTCATTAGGGTGCTAGCATTCGATGTAGTTGAATTTATAGATGAACCCTTCCATCTTATTATAGAAATCCCCTGAGGATAGGTAACCATAAAAATCGTTCAACAATGCTTTTAGGTCTCTCAAGCACTGAATATTGTTGGGGAATCACAGAAGCACATAGACATGAATCAAGCAAAGTATTCCAATCGCACAATCAGCCCAATCTCAAAGACTCCAAATTTAACATGGAAAAACCCTTGCGAAAAAAAAACCGTGGCACAAAGCGATAGTTATGCACTATGAAAGCATAAAATTACAAGAGAGAGATTATCTGATTTGAACAAGCCTCAAATATCCCAATTTATGCCCTTGAAATCCTAGAAATGAATTAGAAAGCTCTCTTTATACCTAAATCCCAATTACACCCATATATATAACATATACAATAATCATAATCAAAATCAGAAATAAATCCTACACTTATATAGTTCTGTGTGCGCACTCGATGGTAGTTTGATGGCCTCGACAGACTGTTAATGGCATTAAGGTAACACCAAATCAATCCAACAATAAAACATGGATTTTTTTTATTTTTTTTATGGGACTTCGATGCCATCGACGACCTATCGATGGCATCGAACCCCTTCGATGTTATCAAGCATAACACCACAAAGTGTCTAGTAACCAACATATGATTTACAAATTTTCTCAATGGCATTTTTTATCTGTCGATGGCATCGAATAGCTATCGACGACATCGAATGGTCTATCAATGGCATTGACAGTCCTTATTACTGAAAGATTTGAGACATTAACAACAATCTCCACCATGTCTTAAATCTTCATTCTTCATAGCTTCTTTTTATCATCTCTAATTTCACCTTGTATCATATCTCCATCATCGCTTCTTGTGTATCCTTTGTCTTCCTTTTATGCCTTCACCAATCTTAGAAAAGTTGCACAGAACTTAAACTTCTCTAAGGGAACTACCTTAGTGAGCATTTTTGCCGAATTCATGCTTGTAAGAGTTTCCTTTAAAGTTATGCCTCCCTCCTCGAGTACTTGTCAGATAAAAGTTGATGTATATCAATATGTTTAATATGTGAGTCATAAACAGAATTTTTAGCCAAATTAATCGTACTTTCACTATCACAATTGACTAGCATGGCCTCCTGCTAAAGACTCGATTAATTTATCATCCCCCTTGAATGCTTCGGTTACCCCCATATACTCAGCTTCAGTTGTGGAAAGAGCCACCGCAGACTAAAGCTTCAACATTCGATTGATCGCTCCACCCGTTAGTACAAAGGAGTAACCAAAAGTCAACCTTCTACTATCCACATTGCTTGTATAATCAGAATCCACATAACCAACTAACTTGACCCCTAATTTCTTAAAAAATAAGACCTAGTCTTGTGTACCTCTAATGTATCCAAGTAGCCATTTCACTACTTTCTAGTGTTGCTTTCTGGGGTTAGACATATATCTGCTAACAACACCAACCGCATATGAAATATCTAGTCTAGAACAGACCATGACATATATCAACTTGCCAACTTCGCTCGAATAAGGCATACGAGACATAACCTGCTTTTCTTCATTTATTTTACTACATTGTTCAGAAGTAGGATTGAAGAGAGTCAATGAGGAATGCTGACCAGTTTTGCCTTATCTATCTCATACTTAATCAATACCTTCTCAAGGATTTCCACTTGAGGTAAGCAAAGTGTCACGCCCCGAACCCGAAAATCGGATTCACAGGAATACCGATCGCCGAATCCGATGCCGACAGCCTCCGTAGTGCCCCATTCTCGGCTCCTACTAATCATATGCCAGATTTCGATCCTGGGACCCTACAAGGAGAATTTTCAGAATGATTTTTTTTTATTATAATGGAGCATAACCATAAGCATAACCAAGTCACAAAATAACATCACCACATATCCACTATATCAAAAACTTTAAGTACAATAGGAAAGGAAAATACAAGGTGATCAAAAAGCTCCAAAAGGTCCTGATATGTGCTCCTGCCTCAGCGCTGCTGCTGTCCAACGCTACCTGCACGCAATTGTCATGCAAAGCTTACAAAAGCTTAGAGGGTGGTGTAAGTATGTGCGCAAGGTAAACGCCAAGTGTACAATATCAGAGTAAGACGAAAGTATGCGCTAAGTCCATGAATACAATCAACCATACTAAGACTATGCAATGCAAGGTATGAATGCTATCGGTCATACTAAGACCATGCGATGTGAGATATGAATGTCATTGGCCACACCGATGTAATGCAAGGCCTACATAGTCGAATATAATCTAAGCAAGTCGGTACTCATCAAGTACACATATTAGTACAGTTCCTCTCTAGATATCACCGGGGTCTAATACACTTCGCAGTGACTGCCACCTCCCTAGCTACACAGTCAAGCAAGCGGAATAGACCTCACTAACCGCCTGACTAGTAGTTTGTCAATATCTACCCAGATCGTCGATAGCGGGCCCATTTGCTAGCTGGTCAAACTCAGCCTAGCTTATAGCCTCCTCTCTCAGGTGGATAAGGCCACACCCCCTTCCAATTGACCATGACACAGTGGAAGACGCGGCTTACTGGTATTCGGCACTCGGATGCTCGTATATCCACTCGGTCTAGACGTTGGAGCATCTCCTAGTACCAAAAAGGTTCTGAGACTTTCACCCAAGGACATCTTAAGTGCTCACAGTGCTAGAACCAAGTATTTTCGGTATCCGATACGGCCATCCATGATGTACATATGGAGCCACGACCCTAATGTCATTAGGGCATGTAGTGATCAAGTCACACATATGCGAGATGCATGAATCACAAGTCAAATCATGCAGAAATTCAGTGCGTACTGTGCGATCATGTAGGACACTCTATCTCATAACGAGTCCTGTAAATGGTCTGCCCAACGGCGTATGCTATGATCAGTCACTACTCATATCAAGTATACATATGATGCGTATAGACATGAGTCATGGGATTATACTAAGCATGTTATAAAGCGATGAATAACAACGAGTATGGGCCTATCAATGGGCCCTAAGGAGAGTTACAATGTGGACATTTAACCAACATTGTACATACAATGTGGACGTCAAACCAACATTGTTCCCTACTCACGGCCCACCATAAATATCATTACATGAACCATGGGAATTCATACATTGCAATGGACTCTAAGGACATCCCGTTGGGCCTCGACCCATGGGCCTTAGATACATTAAATGGGCCGTATCACATGGGCCTTAGATACATTAAATGGGCCGTAACACATGGGCCTTACATTCATTAAATGGGCTGCATTAATGGGCCTCACCAATGAGCCTTATGTACATTGCAATGGTCCATGACCCATGGTCCTTAAAATACATCAAAGTGGGCCTATGGTCTTATCAAATGGGCTTAATCCCATAGGCCTTATACATACCAAATGGGCTTAATCCCATAGGCCTTATACATGCCAAATGGGCTTAATCCCATGGGCATTATATATGTTAAATGGGCTCAATTATTTGGGCCTTAGATATATACTAAGGTAGGCCTCAATGAATGGCCACAGTTACATCAATATGGGCCCTATACACATGCCAAGGTGGGCCCACTTGAACCATAGATCTGACTCATTTTTAGCTCAAGCCAGAAAATGATTTTTTTACAAAATAAATGGACGGTTTGGATGCAACACATGCACCATGGTGGGGTCCACATGAGTTGAGGATTTGGCTCATTCTTTAGCTCATAAAATGAGCTTTCAAATTTGGATGGACGGTTTGGATGCACACCTGCATCATAGTGGGTCCCACCAGCCGTCCAGCAGCCCAAAAATGGCTGGACGGCATGGTAAAATACATACATCACGCTGGACTCCACCATCTAGGCAAATGGTGGAATAAAACAAACATCACAGTGGGCGCCACCGTCTGTGGACGGTGTGCATAAAGCACATACATCACTGTGGGTCCCACCATAACGTTAACTTTCCATCCAGCCTGTTGATAAGGCCACAAAGACCTGGATGAACGAAAATACAAATTTCAGCTTTGGTCCAAAACTCCCGTGGGTCCCAAAATTTTTCAAAGGTGGACATTTAATCACACTATTTCAAGTGGTATGGGCCACCTGAGCATTGGATATACCCCATTTTTGGAAGGGGCCCACCTGAGGAGGGGACTCACCAGATCAACGGGTTGGATGGATAATAAACATCAAGGTGGGGCCCATGGCAGGGGCCGTGGGTGGGCCTCCGTCCGCCCGCCCGCCAGCCGCTGGCGCGGCTAGCGTCCCTGACACAGCAGCTTTGCTGCTTGTTTTATTTTTATTTTTATTTTTTTTAAAAACCCATTTTCCTGAGGTTTTTCATATGCGGAGTCCACTCCAAGTGAATCCATTTCATTCATTGTATTCTACGGCCCATAACAAGCATATCAAGACCAATATCGGCCCCTTTTTGACGTGTAAAAAAAATCTGGGAAGGTTTCAATGGTAATAGTAATGTTTTTAAAACCATGGCCCACTAGATACTCGGATCATCCTCATTTTTCGGCTCAACGCTTAAAATGAGTCAGGGAAGAGGATGGACGACTTGGATTGGATACATGCATCAAGGTGGGTCCTATACAAATGGCCCACCTCAATTGCCTTAACCAAGGCAATATATGTGCCTTCACGTTCACGTCCAGGACCATGTCTCTGGACTCTTTTTTTTTTTAAATTTATTTATTTGGCTTTCACGTATGTTAAGGTGGGTCCTTCATAGGTGGGCCACCACATGGTGAGGTGGTGTGGTTACAATACATATGTAAAGTGGACCCCACCTTTAGATGGTTTGGATCCAATACATGCTCTATTGTGGGGTCCATCCAAGTGAGCCATAAAGCCATTTCATAACACAAAAATAAATAAATACATGAAAAGAGAGGGAGAGAGAGTTAGAGTGGGACACGCGTGATGGAGGGACCCCGGCACTATGGGCCCTCCGTTTCAACCATCCAATCATACATCAAAGGGTCTCATTGCATATGGGCCATCCAAATAAAAGATCAACGGTGAAGATCCCTCTCCACTAAAAATGGACAGTCTAGATGACCTCTTTAATGCAAGAAAAGTAAATATCATGATGGGGTCCATGGAGAATGGCCTCATCATGGAATGATATTGATGATCAAGATGGGCCATCGGCCACATTTTAGGGTCCAAAGTGAGATCCATACCATTGATCGGTAGGCCTCACTTGGCCCATCTTAAAAACATAAAAAAAAAATAGTCTATGGAATCACCCACCACTTGATCTTCTTGGTCCGTTGGAAAGCTACTCTCTTTGAGCTTCACTTTGATGGTGGAGATGAAAAATGGATGGCTAGGATGAGAGATTTAGGATGGGAAGTGGGCCACCAAAACTACACTTTTCTCTCATGGGAATGCATGGACGTGGGATGCTCTTTTGCTTGGCTTGGGAGTGTTAAGAAATGAGGGGGAGAGAGAGTTGTAAGAGAGATGAGGGATGGGTGTGATGGGTGAAAGGGTGAAGTGAGTGATGGATGTGGTACTTGACATGTAAGGTGGTGTAGGAGAGAGGGTGAGAAAGAGTTGACTTGGGTGGTTGCTTGGGGATGGGGTGAAAGGTGATGTGTACTTGACATAAAGTGATTAATGGTTTGATAAAGTGATTGATTGATTGATGGATTGATGAGACATGCTATAGAGATTCTCTTGGGATTGTAAACGCGCGGCGTTTTCTTAAAATAAATACTGGCTCACATCTCTTAGTCAGGGTATCGGATCAGTACATGAGTCGCGGCATTGGAACTGCGGTGAATATGCGGTCGCAATGATTTAAGTGTCGGATTAAGCTGACTCAAATGTATAGGATATGACTTACGGTCGTGCACAAATGTCTATTATCGGTCGCGGATTGTAGGAATTGACAGGAAGGATCGCGGGAGTTGACAGAACAGTACGGTCTAGGATACGGGTCTTACACAAAGCCTGCTCCTCTTCCTGTCTCTATGTATATCAATATTGAGAACCCTCTTTGCAGCCCCCAGATCTTTCATCTTGAATGTCCTTGATATCCGAGTCTTTAGTAAATCGATCTCAGACATGCTCTGACTGGCGATAAGCATGTCATCAATGTACAAAATCAAGATGATGAATTTTCCATCACTTGGTGTCCTGTAATAGACACGGTGATCATATTCACTCATATTAAACTTCTGACTCATCATGAAAGAATCAAACTTTTTGTACTGCTATCTAGGCAACTATTTCAAGCCATAAAATGACATATTTAACCTACAAACCGTATTTTCTACCCCTTTATTTTGAATTCTTCTAGTAGCTTCATGTAGATCTTCTCTTCAAATTCCCCATGTAGTAGTCTTTACATCCATTTGTTACAGCTCTAGATAGTATTGGGTAACTAATGCTAATACAAATCTGATAGATACTTGCTTCACAATTAGCACGAATATCTCAGTAAAGTCGACACCTTCTCTCTGAGTGTATCCCTTCGCTGCCAACCTTGCCTTATACCGATCTTATTTTTTCTTGAAGATCCACTTACACCCAATTGTTTTACGACTGATGGGAAGCTCCACTAGCTCCCATGTCTCGTTCTTGTATACTTGTCCATCTCATCATCCATCACTATTTTTTACTTTTTAGTATCAGTCTCATCAAAATCCTTCTAAAGAGTAGATGAATCCACCTCATCTGTAATGAGGGCAAAAGTCATATCTGAGTCATCCTTGTATCTCGTCAATAACCTGTAATCCCACGATGAATTTCTTCTCACAGGTGGTTGCTCCACCTGCTCCTGTAGCTCTGTCTATGTCTCCATATCAGCCATAGCGTCATCTGTGTCCACCTGAACCTCCATAACTAACTTCTTCAGTTCCTCGTGCTCATCCTTACGGAATGAGGATCCCTCGTCGAATTTGTTGTCGTGCCTAAGGATGATTTTCCATGTGACCCGATTAAAAAACCCTGTACCCTTTCATACCACCTCCATAGTTGACAAAGATTTACCTTTTGGCTCGTTGGTCTAGCTTATCTCTCTCAACTGATTGTATATGAGAGTAAGTATCACAATTAAATATACGTAGTCCCGAGTAGTCTACCTATTAACCACTCAATACTTCCTCTAAAATTTTATAATTAATAGTTGTAAAAGGGGACCGATTCACTAAGTAACAAGTCATATTAACAGCCTTAATCCATAATTCCTTGCCCAATGCAAAATTAAGAATCATGCATTGGGCTCTCTCTAAAAAAGTGCGACTCATCCGCTCGGCGACACCATTTTCCTCTAGCGTGTGACGCATTGTGTTGTGCCTTACGATCGCTTCATACTTGTAATGTTGATTAAAATTTGTTGAAGTAAATTCTACACCATTATCGGTCCTCAATACCTTTACTATTCACCCTGATTATTTTCTAACCATCTCCTTGAATTGCTTGAAGTTGATGAAAACATCAGACTTATTTTTTATAAAATAAACTCACACTTTTATGGAGTAGTCATTAATGAATGTGACGAATCATGAAGACCCTTTACCAAAGACTAGGGGTGTTCACAACCCCAAGCGTAGGGTCACAATGTAGTAATAACTCGGTAAGACCGAGGTTGAATCCACAGGGACTAAACTTGTATGTATTCTAAAAATAACTAAAACTATAACTAGAAGATATAAATCTTAATTCTGAAATAATTGAAAATGAGTGTAACTAATGTTGATTAAAACTTATGAATTTAAAGGTGGGAACTAGGATGTCAAGGATCTACTTGTAGCTATCAAGATGTTACCTTACTTAATTCAAGAAACACAATTGGAATTGGTGTCTTATCTTATCCAATTGAAAGATAAAGTAATTTAAATCAAATCTGAACTTTTTATTGACCCAATTCTCAATGGAGGAGAATTTTGATAATTAGAAGGGATTCCATCACCCTACCATGCATAGGAGACGATGGTGAACAATAGGATTTATCAATCTCACAACTTCAAAATTGAAAAAGAAGATATCCAAAGCTATCACAACATCTATTATAATTTGAGTCACAATAAATCATAAAAAATTAAAAATATTCTTTTAATATCAAACTAGAATTCAATGAAGTTCAATGTAAATAAGAATCAAAGCAAGATAAACGTCCTAACACGTTATAAGCTTCACCTCTTAGCCCTTGCTAAGAGGTTTAGTTAATCATGGACATGATTAAATCAAAAACTCTTAAATAAAACATGAAAATAAACTAAGGAAGAGGAAGAAAAACTCTTGAGAGGCTTCTCCACCCTTTGGATATACTTCTTAAACCCTATAAGATGGTTTGGGATGTCCTAGGGACTCCTATTTGTAGTTGTGAAACACTATCTTTTGCATCGCCTTAGAATTTCTGCAAATCGACCTTAAAACCGCCTCAAATTTACATAGCCACGTTATACATCGGTCGAACCAAAGTTGAGTTCGAATCATGATAGGATTCTATTTTGGTAATTGCCCGATTTTGGTCACACCGAGCTTGGGTTCAGTCAAACCAAATTAATCCTCGGTCGAACTAAATTAACTCAAAAATTCAAAATTCTTCGCTTGAGCTTTTTGTGCACTTTCGGTTGCACAAAATCCTTCCTTTGGTTGCATCGAACTTGGGTTCGATCGCACTGAATTATCCTTTGGTCGAACCGAATTAACTCTAAATTTCATCATTGGTTACTGGACTGTTTTGTGCGATTTTCGTCGGACTGAACCTGTCTGTTTTCTGTTGCAGATTAAGTAATATTCTTCAGTCTTTTCTTCATACTTTGTACTTGGTTTCCTTAGATCTTTGGCAAGTGAATTCTTCATTCTTGGTCTTCTAAGATCCATCTTTTGCCTTAGTGATTCTTGAATATTAAATCCATGCTTTTAGCTTTCTTTTCAATCCAAGCTCTCAGATTCACCTTGCAATACAAACATGTGTAAAATATATCCACTAAGCATTGTCATGTTCATAAAACCAAGATATAAATAGGGGCAAATATGTAATATTTGACACTCAACACACCCCCAACCAATATTTTGCTAGTCCCCAGCAAAACATGCGTGACAAAATCTTCAATTCTCAATGTTCAAACCTTTTTCTAAAAATAAACTTTTGTGCAATCAAGTATGAATGATTATAATCCAAAGAAATAAGGGTGAAAATTTGAAAACCTAGAGCTGAATCACACAAGTAATCAATTAAAATGGTTCTTTATCAATCACTTAAGAGCATAAGTTCATATATCAAGTTTCTCAATGTGCTCAGTGAATTTCAACTTACCTTCCATAAAAATGTATTATTTCATAATGTTAGCCATGCTCATCACCTCAAGATTGATTGATTAATCATGTTCTAATTCTAACCTTATCCTATTTTTCTTCTTTTTCTAGTTTTTTATTTTATATTGACGGTTACTTTTATTTATTCATTCTTTTCAGTCTTTTTATTCTTTTTATTCTTTTTCTAATCTTTTTATTCCTTTTATTCTTTTTCAGTCTTGTCATCATACAGGACCTTTTGTCGATCTCTCTATTTTTTAACTGGTTCTTTTCATCCTTTTAAGGAAGATAAAATTCTCCAGACTTAATTCTCAACATCTATTAATGATTTACATACTAATAATTAGAAATTTTAGCACAATTCACAAAAAATAGGTTGAATGTATCTTATGATTTAGGTCAACATGATATTCAAACTTCCTTTTAGTCAATTAGATGCAAGAACTTAAGTGATAGTTTACTTGGTTGATCAAACTCCAACAATTTAAAATTCAATACCCATCTTATCATTATATTCAAAACATTCTTACGTGCACAAACTATCATTTTCTGAATAGATTTTTAGAATTTTTGCTCAAAAACTAAGAAAATTCTTATTAGTTTACCTAATTCACACCCCCAACCTAAAATTTACATTGTCCTCAATGTAAAAGATATAAGCATGCAATGCACATGAGGTAACAAAAAAAAGGAGAATAATGGAAAGGTAGTACCTGGAGAATGAGAATTGAAGCTTTTCCAAAGTTCTTAACATCAAAAGGGTTAGCATGAAGACTAAACACACTGAAAGCAAACTATCCTAATCCTAAATCCTATAGAAGTAATAAACCTAACTACACCTCCATCAGACTAAGAGGTCAATCCTGATACATAGGATCAATAAGAGGTATGGACATATCCTTTGAACCAAACTTCTCAACAAATGGCTTTAAACAATGTCCATTCACTTTGAAAATATTTCTATTTGTCAGATTCTTTATCTCGACGACCCCATGAGGATAAACATTCATGACTGTGAAAGGGCTGGTCCAAAAAAATCGAAGTTTTCCCAAAAAAAGATATAACCAAGAATTGTACAAAATGACTTTTTGACCGGTTATGAGTGATTTCCAAAGGATGTTCCTGTTATGTAATACCGTCATCATGTCCTTGTAAATTCTTGAGTTCTCATAAGCGTCATTTTATATTTCTTCAAGTTCATTCAATTGAAGCTTGCGTAGGGAGCCAACGTTGTCTAAATTAAAGTTTATATTTTTGATAGCCCAGTAGGCTCTATGCTTCAACTCCACAGGTAAGTGGCAAGCTTTCCAATAAACGAATCTAAAGGGAGACATTCCAATGGGGGTCTTAAAAGCTGTACAGTAAGCCCATAAAACGTCGGTCAAATAGATTGACCAATTCTTATGGTCAGGGTTAACCATTTTTTCAAAATTTGTTTAATTTTCCTGTTAAAAATCTCGACTTTTTCGCTTGTTTGTGGGTGGTATGAAGTGCTCACCTTATGAGAAATGTCATATTCATCATTAAGTTCTCGAACGGCCTATTACAAAAGTGTAAACCTCCATCACTAATGATGGCCCGAGGCGTTCCGAATCAGGAAATGATATTTTCTTTTAAGAATCGAATGACGGTTTCATGATCATTATTTCAACACAGGATTGCTTTGACCCACTTAATAAAATAGCACAGGATTGCTTCAACCCACTTAGTGAGATAGTTTAATGCCAATAAGATGTAATTATTTCCAAAGGATTGGGGGAATGACCCCATGAAATCGATGCCCTAGCAATCAAATGCTTCAATGCTAAGAATTGAGTTTAGTGGCATCATATTTCGACGGGACAATCCTCCTAATTTCTGACAATGCTCACAAGCTTTGTAAAACTCATGAGTATCTTTGAACATAGTGGGCCAGTAAAACTCGCACTGCAGAATTTTAGTTGTAGTCTTTTTAGCAGAAAAGGGACCACCATAAGACTAAGAGTGACAAAAGGAGAAGACACTCTGATGTTCATTGTCTGGTACACATCTCCTTAGAATTTGGTTTAGACAATATTTAAACAGATAAGGATCATCCCAGAAAAACTTATGTACCTTAGCGAAAAATTTCTTCTTATCTTGCGCAGTCCAATAGGTTACCATGAAACCTGTGGCAAGATAATTCGCAGTGTCAGCAAACTAAGGTAATTGGGAGAGTTTAAATAGTTGTTCATTAGGGAACATGTCATTTATAGGTGTCATCTCAAGGAAATTAGGGAGATCAAATCTTGAAAGATGGTCAGCCACTACGTTCTCTACTCCCCTTTTATCTTATATTTCTATGTCGAACTCTTGAAGTAGAAGGATCCATCTTATCAAGTGGAGCTTAGCATTATTCTTAGAAACAAGGTACTTCAGCACCACATGATCAGTTTAAATGATGATCTTAAATCCGTTCAAGTAGGACCTAAATTTGTCCAAAGTGAATACTAAAACTAAGAGTTCCTTCTCTGTAGTAGAGTAGCTCACTTGGATAAAATTTAGAATTCTACTTGCATAATGAATAATGTAGGGCTTCTTTTCTTTTCTCTTGGCTAACACCGCTCCAATAGCATAGTCAGATGTGTCGCACATAATCTCAAAAGGGATGGTCCAATCGGGTGGCTGCATGATCAGTATGGTAGTCAATATGCCCTTAATCTTGGTGAAAGCTTCTTGGCACTACTCAGTCCACTCGTATGGTGCATCCTTTTGGAGTAGATTATATAAATGATGAGAGAGGTGACTAAAGTCCTTTATGAATTTTCAGTAAAATTCGACATGTCCTAAGAAGGATTGCACATCGCGTATGCTCTTGCGAGATGGTAGGTTAAAGAGAAGATCGATTTTGGCCGTGTCCACCTCAGTTCCCTCGAACAAAATTATATGTCCGAGCACTATTCCCTTGGGAATCATGAAATGACATTTCTCTCAATTAAGAACCAAATTCTTCTCCTCACATCGCTTCAACACTTTTTAAAGATTTTCTAAACATTTGCTGAAGGATGGACCAAAGATAGAAAAGTCGTCTATGAAGTCCTCCAAATATTGCCCCACCATGTCAGAAAAAATATTCAACATGCATCGCTAAAAAGTAGCAGGACCATTACACAGTCTGAATGGCATCCTTCGGTAACCAAAAGTGCCAAAGGGACATGTGAATATTGTCTTTTCTTAATATTCAAGGGCTATTTCTATCTGATTGTAGCCTGAATACTCGTCAAGGAAACTGTAGTAAGAGTGACAAGCTAGCCTTTCCAAATTTTAATCAATGAAGGGCAAAGGAAAGTGGTACTTGTGATGGTGTTCACAACCCCAAGTATAGGTTGCGATGTAGTAATAATCTTAGTAAGACCGAGGTCGAATCCACAGGGACTGAACTTTGTACGTATTCTGAAAGTAACTAGAACTAGAACTAGAAGAAGATGTATTCTAAATCTGAAGAATTTAAGTGAATAATTGTAAACTATTTAATTAAAACTTTGTAAAATTCAAAGGTGAAAAACTAGGGTTTTCAAGGATCCACTTGTAGAGATCAAGGAGATCTATGCTTGATTCAATGACGCAACTAGAATTAGAGTCTCATCTTATCTAATTGGAAAATATCTCATTAAAAATCAAATTTGAACTCCCTTTGATCTAGTTCTCAATGGATGAGAGGTATTGGAACTGGAATTGATTTCATCACAAAGCCATGCCCATGAGACAAAGTACACAACAAAATTTACTAATCCACACCACTCTGTGAGAATTATGAGACTTAGGGAGGATTCTGTTATCCAACCGTGCCCAGGAGACGATGGCGAACAACAGGATTTCCTAATTTCATAAATCCCAATAAAAAGAACATACTCACAGCTATCGCGAATTCACTGTAATTTAAGTCATAATAAATCATAAAATAAACTGAAAGTATTTCTTATAATCAATGATCAAAGAGAGTTCAACCAACATGAATCAAAGCAATCGAAAACAATCCATCACGGTACAAGCTTCACCTCTTAGCCATAGCTAAGGATTTAGCCAATCATAGACATGATTGATCTAAAATCTCTTAAAAATAACCATAGAAATAAACTAAAGAAAGAAAAGAAAAACCGTATGCTATAACTTCTCCACGCTGTCCTCTTCTTCTCTATTTCTTACTCACGTTCTCCCTTATGCCCTCTCTCTCTCCGTTTTTCTTCTCCTATAGAATTGTTATCCAATGGTCGGCTAGAGTCAGAGAATCGACTCTGTTTCCGCACTCCAATTCGAAGCAGAACCAGACTGCGCACGCAGTGAAAATGCATAACCTTATTGCGTTTGATCTAAATCTGAGACGAAAGATCATCCAATCTAGAAAATTCAACTTCTTGGAAAGAGTCAAGATCATCCTTGCATGAGTTTGGACGGTCTGGATCGGGTTCTTGCTTCCAGTTTGGGCCGTCCAATGTGCAGCGGTGATCGGACGTTCCGGTTTTCCTGTGCCTGCGAATCACTGCGATGTGATGGTCGGTGGGCCCATGATCTGCTCTAGTGAGGAAATCCACTCCGTCCATTGAATTCTCCTTGAAAAACCGGTCAGAGATGGATGGTTTTGGCTGTCCTTTTATTTGGCCCACGGGGTTCTTCTTGCAGTGAAGGATCTGCCTTTCAGCGAATGGATGATTGTTATCAGCATGTCCTAGACCAAGATCACCTAGATCTTGGTCAGGACCATCGTCCGGTTCAAATGAATGGATCGGATCGTGCTGCTAGATCCAGATGATGGCCCACCTTGATCGTCCGCAAGTCCCTGTTCAAGCGTCCGCGGCGGAAATTCGAATTTTTGAATTTTTATGGGTCAAACGTTGTTTGACTGTTCTTGTTGGCTCAGTACATAGCAGTTGCGCTCCTGCTGTGTACACCCATCACGTGAAGTGGGGCCACCTTGCTATTTTGAGTAATCTACTCCCTCATCCGCTTTCCCATCTGATTTAAGGAATTAGGCCCGAAATGGAAGCATATCCAAGGATCAGGTGGCCCCAATCAACGGTTACTAGCTGGTCTTCACAATTGGCTTATTTCTTTAATGATCTACAGGTCAAAATCTGACATGTACGGCTAACTTGTGGTGTAAAGGCATGATGTGAAGTTTCGTTTCCGATGAATGGTGGGAACATTGTGATCTGATCTTGAATTCAGGACGATTTCAGGCTTCCTTATCTTTTAATTCTTCAATTATCTTCCTTCATCACTTGGTTTCCTTGGAGATTTGACATGTGAATTCTTCAATCTTGGTCACCTAAGATCCATCCCTTGGTGATTCTTGAGCATTAAATCCACGCTTTTGGCACTGTTTTCAATCTAAGCTCTTAAATTCACCTTGCGACACAACACATGAGTAAAATAGAACATTAAGCATTATCATGTTCATAAAACCAAGTAATAAATAGGGTCTAATATGTAATATTTGACCCTCAACATAATCCCCAACCAGCATTTTGCTAGTCCCGGGAAAAGTATGTGAAACATGAACTTTAATGCACAATGTTCAAACCTTGTTCAGGAAATGATCTTTTGTGTGATCAAGTATTCATGAGTAGACGCAAGATGGGAAAAATGAGTTTTTAAAAACCTGGAGCCGAACCACATAAGCAACCAATCAAATCAATCCGTTATCCATTAGGTCATAGCATAGTTCGCATATCAAGTTTTTCAATGTGCTTAGTGAAAATACTATCTTTTCATAATGTTAGCCATGCTCATCACTTCAAGATTGGTTAAGAGCCTATATATTGATTCAAATTTATCCCCTTTTCCTTCTTTTTTCAGTTTTTGATTTTTTATCGACGATCATTTGTATTCTTTCAGTCTTTTCATTTTTTTTTAGACATTACATCTTTTCCAAAGACATTTTTCATTCCCCTCAAAGATGTTGTCATTCTTCATTTTTTAATGACCTTTTTGTCGATCTCCTATTTTTTAACTGGTTCTTTTCTACTTTTAAGGTGGATAAAATTCTCTAGACTCGGTTCTCAATATCTTTCAATAATCACCATACTAACAATTAGAAAATCTAATACTATTCGCAAAGAACAATTTGAATAAAATAATATTTGAACATCCTCTTAACCAAGTGAATGTAAGAACCATAAGTGATAAATTACTTAGTTGCTCCAACTCCAACAATTTAAAACTTGATTTCTATCTTTTCATCATACTTAAAATAGTCTTAAAGACACAACTTATTGCTTTCCAAACAGATGAGCATTGAAATTTTTTTAAAATTTTTGCAAAGTTTGCTCAAAACTGAGAAAAAACTGATTAGGTAACCTAAACTCCCATCCCCAACCTAAAATCTACATTGTCCTCAATGTAAAAGAATAAGCAAGATTTGCAAAAGAGACAATGAAATTGAAAGAAGAGTGATGGAGAGATAGTACCTAATGAAGAAATTTTACTGCTTTTTTCAAAGGATCTCTAGGTGAAAGTGGTTAGCACAAGAGTTCAAAAATAAATTATCCTAAAACAAATAGAAAGAAACTATCTCGAACAGCATAAAGCCGACTATCCTAAAACAGTATAACGAAAACTATCCTAGAATAGAAACAGAAAACCTAAGTACACCTCCGTCAGACTAGGAGGTCAATCCTGGTATACAGGACCAGTCAGAGGTATGAACATGTCCTCTTAATCAAATTGCTCAACGAATGGCTTTAATCAATGTCCATTCACTTTGAATTCATTGCCATTGTTTGGATTTCAAATCTCGATAGCCCCATGAGGATAAACATTGATAATAGTGAAAGGGTCGGTCCAATGAGATCGGAGTTTGCCGGAAAAGAGATGTAATTGAGAATTATACAAGAGGACCTTCTAACCTGGTGTGAATGATTTTCAAAGAATGTGTTGGTCATGAAACGCGTTCATCTCGTCCTTATAAATTCTCGAGTTCTCGTACGTATCATTCTGGATTTCTTTGAGTTCATTCAATTGTAGTTTATGTAATGAGCCAGCATTGTCCAAAGTATGCAAGGCATGCCCCCTAACCCTCACCTATTTAACAGCATGCCACTAGGACAATCCTCTTACATTAATAACCAGGATGAACATTATCAAATCCCGATGGTAAAACCTTCTTTAAGGGGGGTAGAGGGTAATGACTCTTGTCCTAGTAATGAGTCATGAGCGTTTGCTTATACAAATAAACTTAGGGTGGGGAACTAGCGGATGTATACAGACACAATAAGATAGATTGTTGTCCACATTCATAGTCGAAATACTGAATTTTAGGGGCAAAGTTCTCTTTAAGGGGGGTAGTTTGTAACACCCTGTGCTTACCAGTACTCAAGCGTTACCATTAAAACATAGTTAGTGAATGCAAGTAACCTAAACTGTCCCTCAAAGTCGTTCAATAACACCTGAAAGAGTTTAAAGGCTAGTTGGGACGTCCACTAACAACTTCGACTCTCGAACTACCAACTCAAGATCTACAACGTTCCACAAATTAACCCAACCATTGAATTACAACCCCAACCCTGCTATTGTAGAATTCAATTACTCAAGGCACACCAGGAGGCTCCAAGTAGTCTTAGAGCCATCCATCAAGGGCTCTAGAAGATGAGTTGAGCCCTACATCAGTCAAGAAGGTAACCCTGATTAAACAACTTGAGTTAGAACAACTTTTAAGTCAACTGATAGTAATGAAACGAAGCGATGCCCTAGTAATTGACCTTCAGGGGCTAGTGGATGACGAACTAGGTAACTACGACATCTCAAACTCACATTTGGTTATTGAAACCAAGTACCAAGTCAATCCAGCCATTGGATCAATTTTATTGGCCATAGAGAGGCTTAAGAAGTGTGATAAGGCCCACCTGGGTCTTGGTCCGCCCCAAACTGGGCTAGGACCCCTACATAGGGCCCCCAAGACGTCTGGATGGTGTAGATGAATCATAAGCATCATAGTGGGTTCCCAACTGGAGTGCATGTGCACCCTAGTGTTAGTACATGAAGTACAATGGACGCCTCTAGCTGGTCAAACCAGCTTTGACGATGCCAAAAACACCAAAAAACCAAATTTCTCTCCCACGAAGGGTCATTTTAAATCTGATGAACTTTACCTCCCAAAGTGGCTCACTCTAGGCACTTTCCGGATGATCCAAACTGTCTATCTTATTCATAGGGCCCAACAGACCAAAACTGTATAGGCTTTTGGGCCTGGGCATAAGGATGAGGAAGATCAGACAAGGCCATCCGGAAGCCTTCATGCGGCTAGGATCCAAGATAATAGACCCATCTGCGACGATTTGGGTGGCCCATGATCATGCGGATTAGGCCATCCTCGCCATCCATCAGCCTTGGAAGACCGTTTTCTCCCATTGCCAGAAATGGTCGAATAAGGTTGCACCAAGAAAAAGAGTAAAGGAGTCTTTCCACTTAGGGTAATGTTGCTGGCACACTCCTGGCCGTTCCTTAGACCACGTGGAGTGATCTCAGCCATTCCCTTGAGGCGGTATGAGTTAGTGAAAGGAAAATACTCCATCTCATGAGATAATGGTGAGAATCAAACATTCTCGCGAGATAAGCTGAAACTGACATTTGAGATCCAAAAAGTGGGCCCCACACTGGTCAAAAGTCCCATCCGATCCGTTCAAATAGATCGGATCATACCGAAATACATGGGACAGTGATATGTCATTAATGGTTAGATCATCTTCCCCAAAAATCCATTGAACGTGATCACGAGATGGACCCCACAAGGCCTAAAAATTTACTTTTCGGATGGATCATAATTCTAGCAACACATCTCAATGATCGGATTGGCCCCATGAATGGCCACCTTTCGATAATAACCATTGCAAGGGCCATTTTCTCCCTACCGTTGATGATCTTTCCCTCTCATATAAAAGGGGCACTATTGCCTTGGGATCCACACCAATGAGAGAGAGAGGAGAAAGGAGAGAGAGGAAAGAGAGAGAGAGAGAGAGAGAGAGAGAGAGAGAGAGAGAGAGAGAGAGAGAGAGAGAGAGAGAGAGGCCAACGAGTGAGCTTGCAGTGAAAGGAAAGAGAGTGACTGCAAGCTCACTCGGCTCGACTCAACCCGTTCTCAGCTCGACTCGGTTGAGATTGGTGGCTGCCCCACCGAGTTTCGAGACCAAGAACCCATCAGGAATAAGCCCTACAGCTAGCCATTACCCTTCAAACCTTCCTACCATGCTAACGTAGGTATGGACCTTCGCAGGGGCCCTCACAACTGCTTCTAAGTCAAGATAACTCAGATTTTGCCGGAACCGAACCCGGTAACAAGTTGCCTTTTCTCATTTTCCTTCGCCTATTGACACACTAGCATGGTAGGCAGGATACGAGCTAAGAATAGGCCAAGCAATGGCTATATTTCAAGCTGAAAACAAGCCAACCAATGGTTGTATATTCAGGCTGAAAACAGGCCAAACAATGGCCATATGTCGGGCTAAAAACAAGGCCTAACAATAGCTTAATTTCAAGCCAGAAGTCTAGTCATAGATCATGTGTAGAAAGGTGCCTCAGATGGGCCGAAACTGTGGTAAGAACTAGCTCCTAGGTGGGTTCTACGAAGGACTGAAAAACTGCCTAAAAATGGGCCACGTTTGGAGCTAGAATCATGCCTCAACAGGCCCTGATTCGAATGGAATTTCAAGGCTCAAATGGGCCGTGAAAACAGACCAAGATCTAGCTGTGTATCAGGCCCGAAACTCGGCATTCATCAGGCCATGGAAACATCGAAAGGAGGCCTTTAGTTGGGTCATGCAAATGGACTGAAAACAGCCCAGAACTGGGCTGAAATCAGCCTAGGCCATGTTTGAAAGTCAATGGGTTGCATCTGAGATTCAAACTTAGTGGGCCACATTATCTTCAACCATGCTGGGCCATGAGGAGGGGCCCTGCTACAAATCACAGTGGGCTGTACCACATTTACAATGCAGTGGGCCTCACCATAAAATGTAGTAGGCCTCACCATAAGGTGCAGTGGGCCAGCCCCACTGAGGCTTAGGTTGGACCCAAAAACTGGACCAAAGGCCCAGTTTAGCCTATAGTTGATGATGAGCTTAGGCCCAAAAGCTGGGCCACCTCTTATGACAAAATTCTGGTGGGCGTAGTCACTTTAAAACAGGCCCAAACAACCAAACCTTAGGAACTCTTGCCTAATGCAAATTGGTCTCTCTAGGAAACTACTTGCGTTACTTGGGCCCACTATCTACGCGCGAGAATCGGATCAAGGGCCGTACTACAACCTTTCCATCTTTAAACTACATTAGGGATAGCCTTTCATGACATCTTCTAATGATATCGTAGAAGAGGGTGATCGTCTGATATACTTGCCAGGATATATGCTTCATAATCTACTTGACCACTTGTTAGTTACGATTTGTATATCTTGAAAATGACTAAATCATTAGTTTACTTGTACGTAGGACTGAATACATAATTTTTGTTTCATCACATGTCTTAGAAATGATCAACCCACTGATTAGTTGCTTAGAATGAAGTAGGATTTTCGATTTGCTGATTTCATTAAATGTCCTAGAGCTGTTTTGAATACTTGATTTATATGTTTGAAATTGCTGTAGTACTTGATTAGTTTGCTTGGATACTTGCCTAAGAATTAATTGACTAATTATTTGATTGGCTTCCTTGAGTTACATGTTTAGAGATGGATAGATTATGAGTACATGACCCTTTCATTATATGTATGCTCGAGTATTAAATCATGCTTGGACTTCATATGATTGAAATGATTGCAAGTCACATATTATCTGAAACCTCTCTAAGGGAACTCCTATTTAAAGAGAGACCGTACTTAGGGTGTAACTAGACTGGTTGTGATATGAGTAGACCCTCAATATGGAGGTTATGGTTAGTGGTAATTGATTTATGGGGTAACCACCTATGGAGTGATTTCACTTATTTAACTATGGAATAACCCCTTTAAACACTTGTTATTACCGTTGTTTAATCATGATTGAATCGTACATACCGTCTTACTTTAACCGCGGTATTTAATATTTTCAACATTTCATTCCTAGTCAGCATATGATGGTAATCCCCATACGTGGAAAGTTGATCGGCCACATGTTGATGGGTTCTACACACACCCTAAGGCGGTAGACTCATGGGCCGGGGATGGTGGTCATAGGACACTATGCTCGAGCCATCAACCTATGCTGGCGACGAGCCCCCGTAGTGACCTTGAGCTTATTTAAATTAGCTGATTGTAACTGGACTAATAATGGTTTAGCTAATCATGCATACATAGCATACCTACCATATTGGAGAGTTTGGCAATACGAGCATGCTACGTACTTTCATTGGTGACCGATCATATTGGAGAGTTTAGCACTACGCACGTGCTATGTACTTTCACTGGTGACTGGTCATATTGGTGAGTTTGGCACTACGCACGTACTATGTACATTCGCTGGTGACCGGCCACTTTGCATGGGTGACTAGCCCAACGTCCACACGGATGAGCATCCCCGAGATGATGATTGCATTCATATATCCATACATATAATAAGACTGCATTTACTATGTTTTGGCTGCCTGGATATTTTTATGCTATTACTTATCTAGAGTGGCGGTGTGTAATCTTGAGGAAAAATCACACTGAGCTGGCCACTCATTCGTTAATGTTTAACTGTATAAAGGATAAAGGTGCAGGGACGGGCGACTGAATAGCGGACCACGAGACTTCTACCGTCACAGTAGAGGAGGAGCCATTCGAGGATGAGCCATACCAGGAGGCGGCTACTTATTTTGGATTAAATCGGTAGACTATTTGCTTATTACCATTTCAGTACATTTGGAGATTTGAGGTTTTGTATATGGGTCCCAGCTGAGTGGCCTATGATATTGTGATTACTTGAGTTATATTTATATTACGCTTGGTTCCGTTAATTGCACTTTGATTTGGTTTGATTACCAGTGAACACCTGAGTTTTTAGGAAACGAGTTGTATGCTCGGGTCCCGAAAACTGGGGCGTTACAAGAGATGAGCATACTCTCCTGTTCTTGCTTAAGGTGGGAGGAAATCACCACTAGGTATGTCTCATCTTGACCTAAATAGACATATTTCAAATTAGAGGGTAATGGTTTTGGGTCAAGCTTCGGTGCCTTGATGTTAGATGATATAGGCACTACATCAGTTTGGGGTAACTCTTCAAATTGTGGCCTCCACCGGTTAACTTTAAGTACCAGCATAGTATCAAGTATGACACCCGTCTCCTTAATCATGTCATCATCAAAATCATGGGAGTGGGCTAGGCATGTCTCTAGAGGGTTAGAGGATAAGTTCAAAAGTGTTCTATCTTCCACGAAAGAGTCAATCATATTAATGTCATAGAAATCATCATCATCCTCTAACCGTTTTCCTATATTGAAAAAGATATTCAACTCCAATGTCATATTCTCGAAAGACATACTCATGACTCCATTCCTTCAATTAATGATTGCATTTGAAGCGGCAAGGAATGCACGACCAAGAATGACAGAAATTTTATTGCTCATGTTACTGATGAGTTCCATATCCAGGACTATAAAATCTAAAGGGTAGTAGAATCTGTCAACCTAGACCAATACATCCTCAATTATCCCTCTTGGTACACGAACTGAGCGATCATCAAGTTGTAATGTGGTTAGGGTGAGTTTTAATTCACCCAAACCTAACTGTTTATAGACCAAGTAAGGAATTAGATTTATGCTTGCTCCTAAGTCAAGAAGTGCATGCTCAATTCGATAATTCTCAATTACACAAGGTATGGTCGGGCTACCAGGAGCTTTGAATTTCTATGACACATCTTATTTTAGGTTGGTTCTCACTTTTTCAATTAAGAAGTTTTCTTTTGAATATTTTATTGTCTTTTGGTTGTATACAAGTCTTTCAGAAATTTGACATATGAAGGTATTTGTTTAATCGTATCCAATAGAGGAATATTGACCTTCACTTGTTTCAACACCTCTAGAAAGTCCTGAGAGTTAGAGAGAGGTTTTGGTATAACCAATCGTTGGAGAAATGGGCAACCATCTTTCCTTGAAGTTTCGGTTCTAATTCTTGTGGAGCAATGCTAGGTCTATCATTGTTGTCCTCTTCCGAGTCCTCAGGCTTTTCAACCCTAACCGGAATGGTTTTGTCAATAGTCTTCCCACTCCTAAGAGTGGTGATAGATGTAGCTTGCTCCATTTGATTTGAAGAGCTCGGGTCACTAACTTCATATTATGGTTTTGAATTGGGAAGAGGTTGAGCTGGAAAGCTCCCCTTATTCTCAATCGCACTTTTAGTATCAAATCCTTGTATGACTTTTGTGAGGTCTTGAAAGGCTTGTAGCATACCCTGATTGAAAAGCTCTTGCTTTTGAAGATGTTTTAGAACCGGATCCTCTTGAGGTTTCTCTTGATGTGGAATTTGATTAAAGAAACCTTGAGGGGTAGCAGTTTATCCATTCCTCCAACTGAAGTTTGGTTGATTTCTCCAACTAGGATTGAGATTAACCACTTTAGTATTGATATTATCATCCTCTTTCAGGAGATGCATTCCATCCCTTTCTTTGGATTAAGTTGGCCTAGACATGGTGCTTGGTTTTGGGGAGATGTCCCATGATTGTGTGTTCTCAGCAAGCTTATCAAAGTAGTGTCATATATCATCGACACTTTTATTCATGAATTTTCCATTATACATTGTCTCGAATAATTGGCGCATAGGAGATGTTAGTCCATCATAGAAAAAGTTCGTAATGCGCCACGTTTCAAAACCATATTGTGGCCATGAACTGACAAGATCTTTGAACCATTCCCAACATTGGAAGAATGTTTCATCTTCCTTTTGTTCATCTTATGGTATGGGAAATTTTTTTTTATGAACTCCCTTATCATGTCATTCCCTCTACCAATAGATCAAGGACGTAGTGAATGCAACCACGTCCTAGCTTTCTCTTTCAAAGAAAAAGGAAAGAGTTTCATCCTGACCATGTCATCAGACACGTTAGGAAAATATAAAGTGGTTATGATCTCATCAAACTATTTCAGGTGTAAATATGGATTTTTATATTCAAGCCCATGAAATTTTGGAAGGAGTTGGATCACGCGTGGCTTAATATTCATATGTCCTGTATTTTCTGAAAAAATAATGCATGAGGGCATACTCACCCTCGCCGGTTGTAAACAATCTCGTAAAGTACAAGGCAGGGGTGTGTGATGCACCTCATTCTCATCCTGGATTTCCTCAGCCCTAGGATGAGGTTGTTGATTTATCGGTTGATTTGTAGCCATCACTTCAATTAACTTTGAGGATCTCGAGTGGTGTCTAATCTTGTAATGGATAGATAACCCCTCAACCAATCCTCCTTCACTTAAAAGACATCGAGTATTGTCACGGACCCACTTGGGCATGAAACACTCTCAGCCCTCAATTTCAGATTCTAACCTAAACTTAAAAGAGAAAGGAAATAGAAATCTAGAAATAGAAAGAGAATTAGACAGAATTTTGCAAATTAGAAGTTCCTAATTAAAATCTTACAAAACAAAATAAAATTAGTCAGTTTCTAAAAACAGAAAATAGCAAGTTTCTAAATGTAAAATTTGAAAGCAAGTTAGTTGCTAAAAACAAAAGAAAACCTAGAATTAGAAAGTTTCTAGAAACTAAACCCTAATCTAGAAATAGAACGAAAAAAATTAGAAAAAGATTATCGAATTAGTAGTTTCTATATTAGGATCCTATAAAACAGGAAAGTTGGGTTAGTTTCTAAAATAAAATAGAAAAACCTAATCTTAAAATTAGAAAATATAAAAACCTAATCTTAAACTAATTGTAAAACTAGCTAATCTCAGAAAATTGTAACCGTTAGTTCCCCGACAATGGCGCTAAAAACTTGTTCACAATCCTAAGTATAGGGCCGTGATGTAGTAATAATCTCGGTAAGACCGAGGTCGAATCCATAGGGACTGAACCTTGTACATATTCTGAAAGTAACTAGAACTAAAACTAGAAGAAGATGTATTCTAAATCTGGAGAATTTAAGAGAATAATTATATACTATTTAACTAAAACTTTATAAAATTCAAATGTGGGAAACTAGGGTTTCCAAAGATCCACTTATAGAGATCAGGGAGATCTATGCTTGATTCATTGATGCAACTAAAATCAGAGTCCCATCTTATCCAATTGAAAAATATCTCATTAAAAATCAAATCTGAACTTCCTTTAATCTAGTTCTCAATGGATGAGAGGTATTAGAACTAGAATTGATTCCATCACAAGACCATGCCCATGAGACAAAGTACACAACAAAATTTACTAATCCATACCACTCTGTGAGAATTTTGAGACTTAGTGAGGATTCTTTCATCCAACCATGCCCAGGAGGCGATGGTGAACAACACGATTTCCGAATTTCATAAATCCCAATAAAAAGAACATACTCATAGCTATTGCAAATTCATTGTAATTTAAGTCACAATAAATCATAAGATAAACTGAAAGTATTTCTTATAATCAAAGATCAAAGAGAGTTCAACCAACATGAATCAAAGTAATAAAAAACAATCCATCACGCTACAAGCTTCACCTCTTAGCCTAACTAAGAGGTTTAGCCAGTCATAGACATGATTGATCTAAAATCTCTTAAAAACAACCATAGAAATAAACTAAAGAAAGAAAAGAAAAACCGTATGTTATAACTTCTCCACGCTATCCTCTTCTTCTCTATTTCTTGCTCACATTCTCCCTGATGCCCTCTCTATCTCTCTCTCTCTCTCTCTCTCTCTCTCCGTTTTTCTTCTTTTATAGAATTGCTATCCATAGGTCAGCTAGAGTTAGAGAACCAACTCTGTTTCTGCCACTATAAGAAAATGACCCTTAGCCGACTGATGGGCCAACCCTTTGCCAGTGACTAGTTTGAACGACTGCCGGCAGGGTCCCTATATATAAAAGAAAAAAAAAACTCTAACCTAATTCCCTCTCTCAAGTGGCACTGCATGACCCTCTCTCTCTTACTCTCCCTCCCTCTCTCTGCTGGTCCTCTCCCTCTCGTGCGCTCTCCCTCTCTCTGCCGCTTCCTCTCCCTCTCTCTGACCGTCTCTCTCTTACTCTCCCTGCCTCTCTCTGCCGCTCCTCTCCCTCTCTTGCGCTCTCCCTCTCTTTGCCGCTCCCTCTCCCTCTCTCTAACCCTCTCGCTCTCTTACTCTCCCTGCCTCTTTATGCCACTCCTCTCCCTCTTGTGCGCTCGCCCTCTCTCTGCCGCTCCCTCTCCGACCCTCTCCCTCTCATGCGCTCTCCCTCTCCCTTTCCCTCTTCGCTCTCTCTCTCTCTCTCTCTCTCTCTCTCTCTCTCTCTCTCTCTCTCTCTCTCTCTCTCCTCGGCCCTCTGCTGCAACATCGGGTATCTCTCTCTGCTTGATCTACCGCACATCAAGGAGCATTTTGCTGCAACATCAAGTATCTCCTTCTCTCTCTCTCTCTCTCCTCTCTCTCTCTCTCATTATCTATTCATATTAATTTGGGCATTTTTTGACATTTTTTAATCCTTCAAGTAACATTGTGCAATGATTTGTGTATTGAGAATTTTTGAGTTTCAAATCCCTAATTAGGGATTTGTATTGTCGATTCCTTAATTAGGGATTTTCTGATATTACAAATTAGGGATTTGGGGATTTTAAAATTTTTGGGATCTTGAGGATTTTTGAAATTGGGAATTTCATGTGGTTTTGATAGCTGATTTGGTAGAATTGATGTTTATTTGTTCATATTTTATTTATTTATAGGGTTTTGATGGATGATTGGGAGGATTTGATGGTTATTTATTCATGTTTTCTTGATTTTTAGGGTTTTAACAACTGATTTGGAGGTTTTGGTGTTAACAATATTCCCTGGTGGCCCTTTGATGATGGACAAGCCAGTGTATCTAGTAGAGATAGTTTTTGGTATATACTTTCCTTTCCACGGAGTATTAGGTCCTTTATCTTATTCTTTAATGGACGTTCCTCTCTTTTCATCAATAGTAATTTGGTGGCTAGCTTTCCATATATAGAAAAAGGTCGGTGAGCTTACGCATCCTTCTAATTTGCATTTTGTATTTTTGGGAATGCCAATTACGTTGCTAAGAAATGATATAAATACATGAATCGAAAATTTCATGCCTTTTTTTTTGTAGGGTTGTAAAATGCTTTAGAGTGAACTACCCCTATTCTGGGAAAGCAAAGAGTAAGTATAAAGATCAAGAACTGTGGCTTTTGTCTGTAGAAATTATATAGCCATGTAATTTTTACTCATGGTATCTAAGGAAATTTCTTTATGTTTTGACTCTACATGCAAATAAATTTGAATTCCATGCATTTGCAGACTATGAATAATTCATAAATTGTGGTAGTGAGGCACTACATTGATCGGATCAAACAATGTTAACCATCTGACCACAGATACAACTCGTGTTTAAAAGCGAATGATAAAAAAACAGAGAAACAACAAGTTTTTCTACAATTTGATTTTCATTTATTAAAGCGTGACACAGAGTCGTACAATTTGTTTTATGCTTGTAAGTGGGTTTAATCATGCATCAGTTGTTTTTTCATCTCTTCTAGAACACCCATCCTTAGAAACCTTAATAGGAACTACTATCAATGGTAGAATTCATTTCCTTACAGGATCTTGAGATGGTTGAGTAATGAAGACGAGAAACTGAAAGCAACCAATAAGCAAAATACACATCTTTTAACATTTCATTATCGAAGCTGAAAGGAGATTACCTTTCTGGCAGTTGCCATGTGACCTTGGTAATATTTTCTAGAGAAATCCCCCCCCCCCCCCCCCCCCCCCTTTTTTTTCTTCTTATGCAGATCTAGTTTGATTTGGTAATGGATTGAGAAAATACCATCATAGAAGAAGGAAAAAAAAATGACGGGTTCTGTTATGTGCACACTCAATTTAGCATTTCAAACTCTTTCTATTTGATTTGGAACTTGCTGTCAAAGGAGAGATCCATTTTCCTTTTGTCACATTTTGTAGTTTTAGTTGGATTTAGAAATTGTTTGGGAGGAAAATGGCATTTGTAAGTATTGGGCATTAAAGCTGTTGCTGTTTGATTTGGGTAATGGTTTCTGGAGAAGAAAATAGCACTACATCTGCCATTGATATGTAGTGATTTGGGCATTACAGCTGATTTCCTATTAAATGTTGGCCATTGGTTGGGACTTTTTTAACCATCTGTTTGTAATTATCGAAAGTCTTCTAGTGGCTAGGATCACCTAACGTTGTGGTTTTATGAGTGTACGACTAGAAGAATGGTCCAGATCTCATGCATGGCATCACATGTTTGGAGAAGTATTGTTGGACAACTAACTATGATGCAAGTGTCAAAACCGGTTCCTTTCTCAACTTGTTCAATGCGAAGGCTTGTAAAGTCTGAAATGAGCCCTGTTTTTTTGTAGTGTTTGGTATACTTCAGTATAGTCATATGCATTAGTTTTTAATTTCTCTATAATCCATTTGGTATAGTTATATGCATTTAATTTATTTTTTTCAATGGACATTGCTCTTGTCATGTGGCATGTTATTAACATATACTCACAGAGATAGGAATTTCTTGAATAATCGGCCATTCAATATACATTGTGATATGTAGTCATATGATTTGTTGACTTCCAATTGCAGGGAAAAAAATACCCACTTAAATTGACTGAATTAGTTATCTTGTTTATCTTATTATCTACGTTTTTATTGTAACCTGATGTACTTGTAGATGTGTGTGTGTGTATGATTGTAAGTGCCATTGATTTGACGGGGATTTTGGTGTCTTTCTTTGCAACCATTATTTATTAATGTTTTCATCTACTAATACCTATTTGATTTGTGATTAGTGTATGTGTTTGGATGTATTATGCTTAATTAAAGTAAAACCAATAGTTTAGAGTAGAGGCTTAAAACAAACTGATTCTCCATGTTTATTTTGCTCCTAGTCTGGTCACTCTTCATCTAGAGAGGAACTGCACTTGTAGCATTTACAATTATAAAAGGAGTTTTAACCGTCCGTATACAATTTTTGATTTCCATTGCAGTTTACACTACAACAAATATGGGAATGGGCGCATAGACGGTATTTGTGGAAATGACAGTGAGGCAATTGGCATCCCTAAAGTATCACCTCCAGTAGGATCAAGGGACATTTTGGTCTTTTTAAATATATTTGGAATAGATAGGGTTAAAAACATGGATGGTTATATATATATATATATATATATATATATATATATATATATATATATATATATATATATATATATAGCTTTTCTTGCTTTTAGAATAGTATACAAACAATGTCATATGTGAGCTTCCCTTTATTACATGTGCTGCCTAGAGTAGAAGAGTGGAGGAATGTTATGATTATTGGCATAACAGATTGCAGGCTGTTGGATTTTAATGGATGTCAATTCACTATCCTTCATATTTACTTCTGTTGCATCTGTGAAGGAATTTTATGGCTTGGACTTCATGGAAATAAAGGTGCACCGGAATTTAGATTCTTTATTCTTGATTTGGTTGTGTCGTTTTTACTCAGACTTGATATCATATTTAATTTGGCGAAGTGTGCCAAATACCTTTCTTTCAAAGGATGCATCTTATATTTTCTTTGTTTTTAGCTTGCTTTTATATGTTTCCTGGAAACTTTGAACGTATGATATTGCTATGCATCTAAAAAGAATGCAGCCAACAAGTTGATTAATTTTTTCCCTTTAACTTTATTTTGTAAGGTTGTTGAGCATTCATACTTTTACTGGGGGTCATATTCAATCCATCAACAAGTTTCGGTTGGTTGTACCTTTGGTAGATCCTATTGTTTTTTTGAATATCTAGCAGCTTTGGCGATGTGACATTTGTTTATTCCAGATGTTCCATTTTGTCTAGTATATTTAATAATTGTGGTTGTGGTTGTGGTTGGGATTGGATTTTTCATTTTTCTTATTTTTTTGAATAATTCCTTACCAAGTAGAATGTAAAATTTTAAAGTATGTTCATTCTTCCATAGCTTATTTGTATGAGTATCCTTGAAAATTGATTTTATTTATCATCATTTGGTTAAGGTGGATGGGTACATATGATGTAGACCAAGTGGAACTCACTTATCTAAAGGCCAAGTGGATACTAAGTTTTGTCATGTTATGGAGAAAAGAAGTTCTAAGCCGATTAAACTGTGAGTTTCTTCTAAGATTGATATGTACAGTCACTTGCAAAAATTATCTCATTTTACCTTGAAACAAGCTTGCTCTTCTTTTTTCCTCTTCTCTATATTTACAAATTGCAGCTGGAAGATCCAAAGGATCAGAGCCTTCCAAGTAAATGTAAGGGAGTTGTTATGGCTTCAATCTTTCAGTATGAGTTCATGATTTGAGTGCAGCTTACCTATTATATATGTATGTATGTATGCGTATGAAATGTAGGGATGTAAGTTGTCATGGTCATGAATAAAATCATTTTTGACTCATTTCTTCTTGGAAATGAAGTGGAAATGAATAAATCCTCTCTCTACATGTGAAACTATGGTTCTGTTCTCATCTAAACAACTGGATATACATTTCATTGGCAATATTTCTACCTGTAAAATCCTAGTTTGGGTTGTACCAAAGGTCCAAAACATGTTGTTCCTAAGTTTCACAAATAATCCAATTACCCTTGATTTTGCAGCTAACCAAACTTCAAGGTGAAAAATTAGGTTGATTTCATAGAGCACAAACTGCTACAGTTTTGTTCTGGTCTAGTAGATGGTCAATACTCAACTGCTATTATATCCTTAGTTCTGTGATTTTCCCTAGGCTCTTGAGTACCATAAGACACCAATGCCCTTGAATTTCAAAGATGACCACCATTCCCTTTCTTCTCAACTCTTGGTTTGAGCCAATGGGCTGCACATTTTGTAAAAGTTTGCATGCAACTCTAACATTTTTTCTTTATGCTACATGATATTCTGCTAGTCAAGATCCACAACTTACTGATTTTAATGGATCTAACTTGCAAAATGGGAAAAGGAGACGTTGCAAGATTGGGTTAATGGAAGAAGAGAAACTAGTCTCATCTTTTATATTAAATTCAATAGGAATTAAAAATGCTAGAGTTATTTATCCATTGAAGTAAACCTAGGCCCTGTTTGGATATGAGGAATCTGTGGAAAATAATTCTTTTTGCAGAAAACTACTGCTGTTTTTTGTTTACATTATTTGGATTGTAAAAGAGTTTATGTGTAGGTGTGATTGTGGATGTTCTCTGTCAAGTAACATAATTTTGATATTTACAACCAATGTGGATGTTTCCAACACAATGAAAATGGCCATTTGGTAATATTCTGCAGATCCAATGCAGTTTGGCTGTATTCCCCTATCATCTTTGTATTTGACAGTATTTCCTTAGTTTCATTTGTTGAACCTCTTCTTTTACAGGAGAGGCTTATCTGAATTAGAAATACATTTTCTTGAGGAACTATTTAGCTTACTTTTTGGCTGTGAGTTCCTTGATACTTTTTTTTTTGTAGCATCTTTTTAAGTTTAGAGTCATGAATTCCTTATTAGAATATGGGATAACTGTTTCAGTTTTCCAGAAATCTGATGAAAACTTTCTGTATGTTGATTAATTTGTGACATATCTTTAGATTAACCTAGAGACAAAATTGTATAATTCTTTTACAGCAAGAAATAAATTTCTCATATTCCTAACCTTGTTATCTTTTTGACTGCCACCATGAAAATATGTTGATGCATTTGTGGAGCAGGCATGGATATGACTACATTGAATTCTTATACAAGGGTGTAAAAGGGTTTGAAGACAAGAAAATGGTAAGTGTCTACTTAACTCAGGCAAATTATGAAGCCTTTTAATCCATCCTTTTTGTATGTTTTGAGCATCAAGGATGGCTCTTGATACAGGTAAATGGGTTCAATTTGATGATGACCATCCAATTCCATAGATGGAGGAAGACATCACAAAGCTCTCGGGTGGAGGTATGATTCCTTGTTTTCTAGATCATTTAGCTTCTTATTCAAGCCCACTTGACATTTTTGTTCATTATGTTTCAGGTGATTGGCACATGGCATACATTTGCAGGTATAAAGCTCAAGGAGTATATATTTAAATTTAATGGTAAGCCTAAGCTAAATTACTTTTACACAGTCGATCAATGACTTACATTTTGTGTAGATGAGAAAGGAAAAGTATGTGTTTTTGAGGCACTTGGTTTATAATCTGTACAATTTGTCTTCTTGCTCTTCATAGAAGGGAGATTGAGTTGGAGGGCCACTCCATTAAGTGCCTTGATTATATAATCTGCCTTGATTAAATAAACTCTGCTTGATTAAATAATTTGTACAATTTGTCTTCTTGCTCTTCATAGAAGGGAGACTGTTTTGTGGATTTGTGCAATCTGGGCAAGGACCTAAAAATTATGAAGATATAAAACTCTCCTAATTATATCACAAGAAATAGTGGGGATTGAAAGCCCTGCGGTGATAACAGAAGTCTTGGTTGCATCAGGAATCTACGATAATATTTGTGCCTGCAGTAGTAATAACCCTATCAACAGTTTTGATGGCATATAAATTTCATGGTGTGCTCCAAGAAGGTTTCAATGCAGTACATTTCCATGAGTTTCTAAACTTGGAATATATTATCGGTTGTCATTTTTTGTTCTTTGGGATGTATTACTATTTGAGATTATGTGAATGCAGTACACGTATCTAGAAGTCTTGAACCATCTTTTTTCATCTGTAAGGAGCTTGGGGTCCCATCTTTGATATGAGATGTGATGGTGGGGCCTGTTTGTGTCAAAGGCTCATAGCCACATGATTAAGTGAACCAAGATATAAATTTCTGACAGTAATGGAAGGAAAATTGAAATCCAATCTGAGGTTTTAAGTACACACCAATATGAGCTTAGTACTCTTTCTGCTTATCATGACAAGATATGGAGCCAATGAAAATTTATTATTATTATTATTGTTTTTTTTTTTTTCCTTTTGAAAATTAATGAGTGCAGAAACATTTAATTTCGTTTATGGTGTTGGCAGTGTCCTAGAAGTACCGCTACCAGTACCCTGTACCTATCAAAGGTGTCTTGATAGTTTCTAATAAATCAGTGATGCTTGGTCAATGTCGTAACCAAGTTGGCTTAAGTTCTGAGTATTGTGTGTCGAACTTTTAAAGAATTTTGCTTGCATTCATTAATCGAGTTCATGCTACTTTTCCTCATTAACTTTTCTCTGAATTAGATTTGGAATGCTAAGTGTACTTTGATGAACTATATACAAGCCGCTTGATTACTTTTGCTGATAGTATTATCAATAAGATCAGGTGTCAAATTTTTTATTTTAAGGATAAGCTTTTATTTATTCAAACAAGATCAGGCCTCCTGGCTCTAAAATTTTGGCATACTCTTTGGCATGGCTGGCAATCTTTGTATGGCTAGCCAATATCTATCTTCAATTGCATTTCAAAATACATCTAAATGCAGACATTAGTTGTCACCAACTCATATTTTAGTGTCATGAAGTGATCTAGGTGTTACTTCTGGTAGTTGGTAAGATATTGTGAATTACTGAAGGAACGTACTTGGCTAATAAAGGAGGTGTTGCTTCACAATAAAACATATGCAACTGCCAAAGTGCCACCTGTTGAGTTCAACATTAGATCATGAATCCTCTATTTACTTGTCCCTGTATCATCTTTTCTAGGAACTCCTTTCCTTCTAAATCTTTTTCTTACTCATTAGGGGGATGATGTCATTGTTGTCAGATATGTTGATCTAAAAGCAGCATCATTCGACTGCCCGAGAATATGGATGTGGAGATAAATAATATCATGGTTTGCCATGCAGGTACATTGATCTAAAACCACGCATTACTTGACTTCCTGAGAATGGATATGGTACATTGATCTAATTTTCCCCATAGTTTTCCGTATCTTGGATTTTTTTTCCCCTAGTGTTGATAGATTCATTTTAATATTTGGCTATGTGGCTATCATTGCAATTGGTTCTGCATGACATTAAGTTGAATTCAACATCATGAAACTGCATGTCAGATCTGCATCTTGTTTTTGCTGCACGGAGGATGGAAATTCTGCTCGAGATTGTTCAGTTTTAGTGAAAGTGGTGAACTAAACTTGATAATGTAGACTAAGGAGATCTAGTCAATGTGGGAGGATTAAAATTTTCTGTTTCTTACTCATGGTTGGTTAGGCTAAGACTTGAGTGTTTTATGTTGCTTCATTTATATTTCCTGATCTTGACCTATGTTGTTATGCACTTGATGTTTGTGATTTATGTACACCCTTTAGCCCCATAGTTTAACTGGGATGTGCGTTCCTACCCTTGAAATTCGTGGATAATGGCACTGATTGTTTCAAGAGTGGTGCAAGTATTTTATGCCTATTGGGGACCTTTTTCTACACACACTGGTTTTTAAGCCTTCCTAATATGGATAACTTTGATACTTGAAAAAAACTTATTTAAGGAAAATATTAAACCTAAAGAAATATGGAATTGGATATGTTGGTTCATCCCATTATGTGAATTACAACTATGATAATGAGTTTGAACTAAAAAAATTGGTACATTGAGTCTGCCTATAATGGGTTTGAATTATAAAAATTGCTACAACTCAGGAGCCTTTAGATTGCTCATTCTCAGTGGCGAGGAGTTCTTATTGCTTACTCCAAGTTTTTGCTGTTTTGGCAGTTTCAGGGGATTTTTCTTTTTTCATTTGTTTTTGAAGAATAGATACTCCCGCTTCTATTAATTTTCAGTGGAGTCTTTGAAACTTGGGTTGTAATTTTATGGACTATCATTGTTATTTCCATATTTCCATGATGCTTTTATTTCCCCTGGTGTGATGCTTCTCTTATCGTCATGAATTTGTGCATTGTGGATCATGTAATTCTGGACTGTATTTTTCAGGTAGCTGGCATTCCAAAAAAACTTGCCTCAACCATTGGCATTGTAGTTGACCATCATCGCAAGAACCATTCTCTGGAGGGTCTTCAAGCTAATGTTCAAAGGTTGAAAACTTACAAGGCTAATTTAGTTGTCTTCCCAAGACGTCTGGGCAAATTCAAGGTAACCCAACTTATTCTATGGAAGGCATCTATTCACAATGATCACTCTCGTTTGTTTAACATACATTCCTGAGGCCCTGCTATAGGCATTGTCAGTGCAGTATTTTGAATCCTACTCTCTGCACTTGCTAATGCGACGCATGCTTGTGTGATTTTGGTTGTTCATCAACTAAGCTGCCCCATTTATTTTGAATCCTACTCTTTGTACTTATTGTCAAAATTCATTCGGTTCTTGGAAATAATCAAGTTTTCGATTGCTTTAATATGTATTTTGATGCAATATTGAGTTGAATTCCAAAACATAAACTCTGATAACAATTAATTTCTTTTCTCTATTTTGTTTTGCAGGTTTTAGGCATGGATGAATGGGAGCTATGGAACGATTGATTTTATTTATTATTTTTTTTTTGAAACTATTCGATTTATTATTGTAAATATTATTCACGCCAGTTCGATGCATGTGAAAGGGCCACATAGGCATGTATTTTTTTTTATAGGAAAACAATCACTAGGCATAATCAACTTCCTAAGAGGAATGTGAAATCAAGTGGGCCTTGACCAAAAGGGTCAATGATAAGGTCCATCATTTTATGAGTTGGAGACGCAAAACTCATAAAATGGGACTCACTGTGAGTCGGGCATATATTTTTTGTCATTTCCTCTTCTTTTTTTTTATACTTATTATTATAAACTGAATGTTTGCAATCTAATGAGCATGTACATCCAAAACTGCAGGCAATGTGAAGCTGCCATAGACAATGGAAACGAAAGCTTAACCAGTAAGGCATAGGGAAAAGAAAAAATCAAATCACAATTATAGATAGGTTTACAGATGCATATGCATTATGGAATTAGGAGACTAAATGCTAATTGAGGTGTTAGTAAAGTTAAATCAGTCCCACATGGATTATGAGCCAAAAATTCAAATACCACAACCTACTGTGCAAACTGTCGGTAAATTCCACATGCAGCAGCGGCTAGGACAACCGCCAGTAAATCTCACATACAGCAGCGGCTTGCACAACCTCCAGTAAAGGGAGCACGACTGCTGGTAAAGCCTTTACCGACTGAGGCTTCATCGGCAGTTAGCAAACTACGGGCAAAGGCTTTGCCGGTGATTTTCTGGGCCTTCGCCAGTGGTTTTGACTCCCGGTAAAGGCCACTTTTCTTGTAGTGCGCACTCCAATTCGTAGTAGAACCGGACTGTGCACGCAGCAAAAACGCATAACCTTATTGTGTTTGATCTGAATCTAAGACGAAGGATCATTCGATCTAGAAAATCAGACTTCTTGGACAGAGTCAGGATCATCCTTGCAAGAGTTTGGACAATCTGGATCGAGTTCTTGCTTCCAGTTTGGACCATCCAAGGTGCAATGATGATCAGACATTTCGGTTTTCCTGCGCCTACAAATCACTATGATGTGATGGTTGGTGGGCCCATGATCAGTTCTAGTAAGGAAATCCACTCCATCCATTGAATTCTCCAAGAAAAACTGGTCGGAGATGGATGGTTTTAGCTATCCTTTGATGCGGCCCACGGGGTTCTTCTTGTGGTGAAGGATCTGGCTTTCAGCGAATGGATGATTGCTATCTGGCGTATCCCAGACCAAGATCACCTAGATCTTGCTCAAGACCCTCGTCCAGTTAAAATGAACAGATCGGATCGTGCTGCTGGATCAAGATGATGGCCCACCTTGATCGTCTGTTGGTCCTTGTTCGAGCGTCCACGATGGAAATCCAGATTTTTGAATTTTTACGGGTCAAACGTTGTTTGACCGTTCTTGCTGGCTCGATACACAACAGTTGCACTCCTGCTGTGTACACTAGCCACGTGAAGTAGGGCCCACCTTGTTGTTTTGAGAAATCTACTCCATCCATCCGTTTTCCCATCTTATTTAAGGAGTTAGGCCTAAAATGGAAGCATATCCAAGGATCAGGTGGCCCCAATCAACGATTACTAGCTGGTCTTCACAGTTAGGTTATTTCTTTAATGATCTACGGGTCAAAATCTGACGTGTATGGTTAACTTGTGGTGTAAAGTCATGATGTGAAGTTTCTTGTCCAACGAATGGTGGGAACCATGTGATCTGATTTTGAATACAGGATGATTTTCAAGCTTCCTTATCTTTTAATTCTTCGATTCTCTTCCTTCATCACTTAGTTTTCTTGGATCTTTGGCATGTGAATTCTTCAATCTTGGTCTCCTAAGATCCATCCCTTGACTTGGTGATTCTTGAGTATTAAATCCACGCTTTTGGCACTGTTTTCAATCTAAGCTCTTAAATTCACCTTGCAACACAACACATGAGTAAAATAGAACATTAAGCATTATCATGTTCATAAAACCAAGTAATAAATAGGGTCCAATATGTAATATTTGACCCTCAACAAATGGTATTCAACTTTCTATAGTCAATGCACATTCTCTAACTAATAGTGGCTCAAGTTGGCACGAGTTCATTGTCGACATTGGCTACGATCTTGATTCTGGATTTCTTAGGAACCACCTGGGTTAGACTTACCCATTGACTATCAGATATAGGGTATATGATATCCACATCCAACAACTTAAGGACCTCTCCTTTAACTACTTCCTTCATATTTGAATTTAACCCACGTTGTGCATGTCGGGAGGTCTTCGCATTATCTTCAAGATGAATGCAGTGAGTACAAATCAAAGGATCAATTCCATTGAGGTCCACAATCAACCAGCTAAGTTCTCCTTTATGCTCAATGAGAGTATAAATAAGCATACTATCTTGTTCTTCCTCAAGGTAGGAAGAAATCACCACCAGGAATGTCTTATCTTGACTTAAATAGACATATTTAAGATTAGCGGGCAAAGGTTTTAGGTCGAGCTTTGGTGGTTTGAGGCTAGACGGTAGAGGCACTACATCTATTTGGGGCAATTTCTCAAATTCTGGCCTCCATCGGTTAATTTCAAGTACCGGCATAGAATCAAGCATGGCATTTATCTTCCTAATCATGTCATCATCCAAATCATGGGAGTGAGCTAAGCACGTCTCTAGAGTGTCAGAGTATAGAGTCAGAAGTGCTCTATCTTCTACGAAAGAATCTATCAAGTTAATGTCATGAATATCATTGACATCCTCTGATTGTTTGTTCATGTTGAAATTGAGCTCTAATGTCATATTTCTGAAAGATAAATTCATAATTTCATTCCTACAATTAATGATTGCATTTGATGTGGCAAGGAATGGATGACAAAGAATGATTGGAATTTGAGTGCTCATATATATATATATATATATATATATATATATATATATATATATATATATATATATATATATATATATATATATATATCTATAATGGGTTCAATATCTAAGATAATAAAGTCTACTGTGTAGTAGAATTTATCAACCTGGACCAACACATCTTCAATTATCCCTCTCGGTACACGGACTGAATGATCAGCAAGTTGTAATGTGGTCCGGATGGGTTTTAATTCACCTAGACCCAATTGTCTGTACACCGAGTAAGGGATTAGATTTACACTTGCCCTCCAAGTCAAGAAGTGCATGCTCAATCTAGTGATTTCCAATTATAGAGGTGATAGTTGGGCTACCAAAATGTTTATATTTTTATGGCACATCTTGCTTGAGGATAGTACTCACCTTTTCTGTCAAAAAAATTTCTTTTAAATATTTTTTCGTCTTTTGGTAGTGCATAGATCTTTCAGAAATTTGGCATATGAAGAGATTTGTTTAATAAAATCCAATAGAGGAATGGTAATCTTCACTTGTTTTAACATTTCTGGAATATCCTCTGAGTTAGCTAGAGGTTTTGGTGCAATCAACTATTGAGGAAATGACGCAATCGGCTTACCTTAACATTCCGGTTCTAACCCATGTGGAGCATTGTTAGGTCTATCATTCTTAGCTTCTTCCATGTCCTTATGCTTTTCAGCCCTCACCGGAATAGTTTTGTCAATAACTTCCCACTCCTAAGAGTGGTGATAGACTTAGCTTGCTCTATCTGATTTGAAGAGCTTAGGTCACTAATTTTATATTGCGGTTTTGGATTGGGGAGAGGCTGGGCCAGAAGGATCGCTTTCTCCCCGATTGAATTTTTTGTCTCAAGCCCTTGTATGGCTTTTTTAAGGTTTTGAAAGGCTTGTAACATACCCTAATTAAAAACATCTTAATTTTGAATATGTTTTAAGACCAGATCCTCTTGAGGTTTCCTTTAATTTAGAAATTGGTTAAGGATCCCTTAAGGAGTAGCAATTTGTCCATTCCTCCAACTAAAATTTGGATGGTTCCTCCAACTTGAGTTATATGTATTTGAGGTAGGTCCACTGAAAGGTCTTTAGTAGTTGTTTAAGACATTTATTGCTCATTCAATATCTCTTAAAAAGCAGAAATTGTTGGGGAATTCTCAGTTGTATGTATGTTA
Organism: Magnolia kwangsiensis; assembly: GCA_037074715.1. NCBI lineage: Eukaryota > Viridiplantae > Streptophyta > Magnoliopsida > Magnoliales > Magnoliaceae > Magnolia > Magnolia kwangsiensis. Next base: position 47,008,294 of record CM073574.1, on the reverse strand, counting down.
TAAGCATAAATACCACAAACAACTTCCACAACCTTTTCAGGTTCTGCCTTATTAAGTTTCATGGCCTCGACTTTTCTTGTGAGTTTGGCCAATCTTGCATTTACATCATCTTTCTCTTTTAAAACATAAATTTCTCCCCTTTCCTTTGATTGAGTAGGCTTAAAAGTGGTAGTTCTTGAGGAGGTATCCCATGATTGTGCGTTTTCAACAAGTTTATCAAAATAATCTCATACATCATCAGCTTACTTGTTCATAAAATCCTCATTACACATCATCTTCACAAATTGGCGCATGGATGAGGTCAATCCCTCATAGAAAAAGCATGTTATTCTCCATGTTTCGTAGCCATGTTGTGGACATGAATTTACGAGATCCTTAAATCGCTCCATACATTGGAAGAAGGTCTCACTTCTTTTTGCGCAAAATTCATGATTGTTTTCCTTAAGGTATTTGTTTTATGATATGAGAATAACTTTTTAAGGAACTCCCTTATCATCGCAACCCATGTTCTAATGGACCGTGCTCTTAAGGAATGTAACCATGACTTAGCCTTTTCTTTCAAAAAGAAAGGAAACAATTTCAGTATTACCATATCCTTAGACATGTTTGGGAAGTGTAGTGTAGATATTATCTCATCAAACTCTTTCATATGCAATCATGGACTTTTAGATTCTAGTCCATGAAACTCATGAAGGAGTTGAATCACCCTTGGTTTAACATCCACACTTCCTGTATTTAATGGAAATATCATGTAGGAAGGAGTTGAATCACCCTCGGTTTAACATCCACAGTTCCTGTATTTAATGGAAATATCATGTAGGAAGGTGTGCTCACCCCTGTCAGTTATAAATAATCTCGTAGAGTACGAGGCGGGGGTGCATGATGCACCTTATTCTCATCCTAGGCTTCCTCAACTGAGTGTTAAGGTTAATGTGCAGTCATAACTTCTACTGACTCAGAGGATCTCAGGTGGTCTTTAATCCGGTGATGGATAGGCAACCCTTCGACTAATCCTCCTTCACTCAAAAGACGTAGAGTGTTGTCACGAACCCACTTGGGCATGAAAAACTTTACAGCCTTCAATCAACTAAACAAAACTAAACTTAAGAAAAAGAAAACTAAATAATGTAAATAAGAAATCTATAAAAGATAAGAAAGAATTGTAAAGAAGGTACTTGACTAGGGTTGCTATGTTAAGATCCTACAAACCAAAAAAATAATGTTAATATCTAAAAGTAATTTTTTTTTAAAAAAATCCTAACCTAAAAGCATAGTAGAAAAATAAACCCTAATCTTAACCTACTTTTAATACCAATTAATCTCAAAAAAATGCAGCCCCACTCCCCAACAATGGTGCTAAAAACTTTTCACAACCCCAAGTGTAGGGTCGCGATGTAGTAATAACTCGGTAAGACCAAGGTTGAATCCACAAAGACTAAACTTGTACGTATTTTGAAAATAACTAGAACTAGAAGAATATCTAAACCTAAATTCTGAAATAATTGAAAGTGAATGTGAATAATGTTGATTAAAACTTATGAATTTAAAGGTGGGAACTAGGGTTCTAAGGATCCACTTGTGGCTATCAAGATGCTACTTTACTTGATTCTAGGAACACAATTGGAATTGGAGTCCTATCTTATCCAATTAGAAGATAAAGAAATTTAAATCAAATCTAAACTTTTCATTGACTCAATTCTCAATAAAGGAGAATTGTGATGATTGGAAGGGATTCCATCACCCTACCATGACTAGGAGACAATGGTGAACAACAAGATTTACCAATCTCACAACCTCAAAATAGGAAAAGAAGATGTCCAGAGCTTTCACAACATCTATTGTAATTTGAGTCACAATAAATCATAAAAAATTAAAAATATTCCTTTAGTATCAAACTAGGATTCAATGAAGTTCAACATAAACAAGAATCAAAGTAAGATAAACATTTCAACACATTACAAGCTTCACGTCTTAGCCCTAGCTAAGAGGTTTAGTTAACCATGAACATGATTAAACTAAAAACTCTTAAATGAAACATGAAAATAAACTAAGAAAGAGGAAGAAAAACTCTTGGGAGGCTTCTCCACCCTTTGGCTCCACTCCTTAAACTCTAGAAGATGGTTTGGGACGTCCTAGGGACTCCTATTTTATAGTTATGAAACACTATCTTTCGCACCGCCTTGAAATTTCCAAGAACCGACCTTGAAACCGCCTCAAATTTACACAGTTGCATTACACATCGGTCGGATTGAAGTTGAGTTTGAATCATGACAGGATTCTATTTCAGCAGTTACTTGATTTCGATCACACCAAGCTTGGGTTCAATCGAACCAAAATCAAGTTTCGATCGGACCGAATTAATCCTCGGTCGAACTGAATTAACTCTAAAATTCATCATTCTTCGCTGAAGCTTTTTATACACTTTCGGTCTCACCGAATCCTTCCTTTGGTGTCGGACCGAATTATCCTTCGATCGAACTGAATTAGCTCTAAATTTCATCGTTGGTTGCTAGAATGTTTTGTGCAACCTGTCTATTTTCTACTACAGATTAAGTAATCTTCTCTGGTCTTTTCTTCATCCTTTGTACTTGGTTTCCTTAGATCTTTGACATGTGAATTCTTCATTCTTTGTCTTTTAAGATCCATCTTTTTCCTTAATGATTCTTGAGCATCAAATCCAAGCTTTCAGATTCACCTTGCAATATAAACATGTATAAATTATATCCATTAAGTATTATCATGTTCATAAAATCAAGATATAAATATGAGAAAATATATAATATTAGACACTTAACAAGGGGCACCGGCCCCCATACATCAGAATGCATATAGTCAAGAACACCCTTACATACATGTTTAATATATTTAAAAGACAGTTTAGATTGTTTACCATATATACAATGCTCACATACATTAAAATCAAAACTTTTAAAAGATGTAATTAAACAACGGTCATAAAGTACCTTCTTGCCCCTCTCGCTCATGTGGCTCAGACGTGCATGCCACGTATGTGCAGACGTGAAATATCCAATAGACGCCACAGCTTCACCTGATGACATACTCCCGATCAACCTGTAAAGATTGACGTTCCTCTGTGCTTTTATGATTATGAGTGCCCCTTTTGAAACTTTAAGGATGCCATTAAAAATAATGAATCTGTACTAAAGTGCCTCGAGTGCACCAAGAGATATCAAGCTCTTCTTAAGCTTGGGAATGTGCCTCACCTCGATTAGGGTACGCTCCATGCCATTAATTAAACATCTTGATGCGCACCAATCCAACACAAACAACTTTACAGGCATTATCATTACCCATACAAACTTGACCACCACCATACTCATTGTAACTGGTGAACCAACTCTGATGAGAGGTCATGTGGTATGAAGCCCCTGTATCTAAATCCATTCTTCATCGAAGTACCTGGATCTAGATGCGGTAAGTCTGTCACTACCGTTCGTCTCCTCACTAGATTCCGCTATGTTGGCCTCCTTGGAAGAACTATCCGAATTCTCTTTCTTTACCTTAGGATTCGTACAATCTTTCTTCATATGCCCAGACATCCCATAATTCCAGCACTTAGACTTCCCTTTCTTCTTGCCCTTGGATTTGGATCTTAGCCGAGAAGATACATTGTCCCGATCAGAATTATGTCCCCTCATAACCATTACATTAGTAGAGGCGCCCACATCACTGCTTTTCTTTCTCATCACGTTTCCATGAAGGGCTGAGATAACAATATCGATGCTAATGGTTGATTTACCAGTGCATAATGAGTCCTTGAATGTCTCATACGAAGCTGAGAGAGAATTCAATAGCATGCATGCCTGATCCTCATCTTTCATCATTTCCTCCACACCTAGTAATTTGAAAATTATCTTGTTAAAGTTACTAATGTGGGCCTCAACATTAATCCAATCTGTCATCTTTAAATTGAACAACTGAAGCATCAAGTATAAGCGATTCTCAAGAGATTTCTTAACGTGATGTCCTTTAATTTCACCCATGTACTTGCTGCAGTTTTCTCTCTCATGATAGTTTAAAGGACCTCATCCATAAGGCATAAATGGATAGAGGTTCCCGCTTTCTTATCAATCTTGTTCTATTCTTCGTCCGTCATAGAATCTAGCCACTTCTCAAGGATGGCATCGTCCAATCATTACTAAACTAGGAAACTGGTCATCTTGACCTTTCATAATTCAAAGTTATTTTTCTTGAAATATTTCTCAACATCAAACTTATGATTAAAAGCCATTAATACTCTGCTTTTATATTCAAACTACATCCCAATGTATTGCTTCAATACCACTTGTTGAGGAATCGCAGAAGCACACAGAGATGAATCAAGCAAAGTATTGTAATAACACAATCAAGCCCAATAACAAAGACTTTGAATTTAATGTAGAAAAATCATTGTGGAAAAAAACCTCGACATAAAGTGACAGTTATGCACTATGAAAGTAGAAAATTTCAAAAAAGAAATTCCCCGATTCGAACAAGCCTTGAATCTTCGAAGATATGCCCTTGAAAATATGATTGACCCACAACAAAATAGATGTTCGAAACCAAAAGCCCAATGGTTCGTAATCTTCATGCAAAGCATGTTACATGGTTGGATTACATTTAGGGCCTGTTTGGATTGATGGTCGGGATTGGTTTAGATGGTACTAAATGTCGAAATAGGGCATTTAATATGTTTGATAAGGAGTTCAAATCTGGGGTCTACCATCCCCGCAAATACATCAACAAATTAAGAGTCGCAGTCGACGATGCAGTAATGTTAGAGGCCAGTGCTTCAATTAGTCCAATGCACTCATGTTACAACATTGGGGAAGAGGAGAAAGGAATGGAAGGTGCATCTGTGGTCGAGCTTTTCATGCTACTTCTTTACCGTTCCTCATCGTCCGCATCCTCCTTCATGCGGTCGTTCACCTCCTTCGAATCTCTTTCACCCATTTGCGATTCTTATCACAGGTGAAAGTTGTTTCAATAAGTCGGAAGGGGAAGATCTGGGATTTTCTTTCCCCGTAGGGATATCTGAAACTAGCTCCTTCAGATATTGATGTTGTCATGCCCCAAACTTGGAAACCGGGCTCACAAAATTCTCAATCACCGAATCTGGTGCCGACAGTCTCCGTAGTACCCCCTTCTCGACTCTCAGCGTGCATACGACAGATTCTGATCCTGGGATCCAACAAGGAAGATTTTTCAACGTACATTTATCTTGTAAGAAGCATAACCATAAGTTTACCTAATTCATAAAGGCAACACCATTATCACATATCCACTAATATAAATATTGAATACAATGCTGAAAGGAAAATACATATGTCAAAAATTAAAGCTCCAAAAGTCCGCTGCATGCTCCAAGTTCAACACTATTATGACCTAACACCACCTACACACATCTATCTTGCATAAACTTATACAAAGGTTATAGGGTGGTGAAAGTGTGTGCACAAGGTAAGTATCAAGTATGCAATACAGTGCCATAAATCATACAATATCAGAATAAGAGAAAATACTGACAAGATCATGAATCATACGATATCAAAGTAAGTGAAAATACTGACAAGATCATGAATAATATGATATCAGAGTAAGTGAAAATACTAATAAGATCATAAATCATATGATATCAGAGTAAGCGGAAATATAATGTTAAGTTTATGAGTGTCATCAGCCGTGGTAAGGCTATGTGATACAATACATGAATGCTAACGGTTATATCAATGTAGAAACATAACAACCCAAAATGTTAAATACTATAGATGCAATGCAATATACAGTGCGAATGAAATGACCAAACTGGAGTGAAGTCGGGATGATAGTACGTAATATCGCAGGCTATGGGGTCCATCACAAGGGACTTCTATCCAAACTAGTCCCATACCTAAATTTGGATAGTCAGACTCAATGTAGTAGACTCTTGATCTCAAGTTAGTCGCGTACCCTAGCCAAAATCCTTACCATTACAAAAGTACAAAATAATTAGTTACGTACCACCAGCCCAAGTGGATAGTGAATGAATGAATGAATGAGTATATAACTCCTACTCAATAAGTCCACATATCAGTACGGTTTCTCTCTAAAAAATCACTGGGGTCTAGTACACTCCAAATCAGATTGTCACCCCATTACGCGCAACAAGGTGAGTGGAAGAGACCTCACTATCTGCCTGCCAATATCGGGCTTGGCTCGTCGATAGTAGACCCATTCCTCGAGCTTGTCAAACTCAGCCTAACTTTGCATCCTCCTCTGAGGCAGGTAAGGCCGTACCCTATTCTAACCGACCATGACATAGTAGGAGATGTAGCTTAATAGTATACGGCCCTTATACGCTTATGCATCCACTCGATCTAAACGTTAGAGCAACCTCTGAAACCAAGAGGGTGTAGAAAATTTCACCCAAGGATATCTATAGCACCCCATGTAAAACAGATTTTTGGTGTCTCACCCTACCAACCACGATATGCCTGTGGAGGCTATGGCCCTGATGTCACTAGGGCATACGGTGGTCATATTACAAAATACGAGATGCATGAGTCATATCATCTAGTCATGCATCAAACTTTCACGTACAGTGCGCTCATGTGGGGCAACTCCACCTATCAGGGAGTCCCATGATAATCTACTCAATAGCATGTGCTATGATCAATCACTCCTCATATCAAGCATACATATGATGTGCATGGGCATGGATCGTGAAGCTATACTAAGCATGTTATAAGATGATGGTGTACACTCCTCGTATCAAGGATAGGCTTAGACAGCCTACCCATAACAAGGGAAGGTCACAATGTGGACATTTAACCATTATTGCCCATCATGTAGACATTTAACCAATATTGCTCCCAAGCAGTGGACCATATAAACATCATTATATATATTATAGTGAAATCACACATTACATCGATCCGCACATTCATCGCATTGGGCCTCACTCAAGGGCCACACATACACCACATCAAGCCTCTCCATACGGGCCATAAATACATCACAATAGACCTTATTAAATGGGCCACAGATACATCAAAATGGGCCACATACCTTAGCTTAATACACGTCATAATGGGCCGTATGACGTGGGCCTAATACACATCACAATGGGCCGCATGACATGGGTTTATACATATCACAATGGGCCACTCAATAGGCCATACAAATATCATATTGGGCCACATATATGGGATGGAAATACATCACAATGGGCCTTACCAAATGGGCTGCAATTACATCAAGGTGGGCCTTAACGGATGGCCCACAAATACATCAAGATGGGCCTCATGGATGGGCTTTATACATCACATCGGGCCTCATCATATGAGCCTCATATACCACACATCGAGCCACATCACATGGACGCAATACACATCACTATAGGCCGCTCACATGGGCTCAACACACATCACTATGGGCTGCTCAAATGGACCCAATACAGAACACTATGGGCCGCTCACATGGGCCAAATACACAACATTATGGGCCGCTCACATGGGCCTAATACACATCACTATGGGCTGCTCACATGGGCCCAATACACATCTCTATGGGCCGCTCATATGGGCCAATACACATCACTATAAGCCGCTCACACGGACCTAACACACATCACTATGGGCCGCTCACATGAGCCCAATACACAACACTATAGTCTGCTCACATGGGCCTACTACACATCACTATGGGGCGCATCACATGGGCCCAATACACATCACTATGGGCCACTCACATGGGCCCAATACACATCTCTATGGGCCTCTCACATGGGCCCAATACACAACACTGTGGGACACTCACATGGGCCCAATACACATCACTATAGGCCGCTCGCACGGGCCGCATCACATGGGCCTACTACACATCACCATGGGACGCTCACATGGGCCCAATAGACATCACTATGGGCCGCTCACATGGGCCCAATACACATCTCTATGGGCAGCTCATATGGGCCTAATACACATCACTATGGGCCGCTCACATGGACCTAATACACATCTCTATAGGCCGCTCACATGGGCCTAAAAATACATCCTTATGGGCCTCATGGATGGGCCACACCAATGGGCCTCAAATGTGCTTGGACCACACTAAAAATCATTTCACTAGTTGTAGGTGTAACATGTTTATCACTATACACCATCATTTCATGGGGCACATGGCCACTAATAATGATCAGCACTGTCCAACATTGGACGTGCAAATCAGCACCGTCTAACCATTGTCCATTTGAATCCGCACCTTCCAAACACTATCCATATAAATCATCACTGTCCAACCATTGTCCATGTGAATCCGCATCATCCAAACATTATCCATGTAAATCAGCACCGTCCAACCATTGTCCATGAAAATCAGCATCGTCCAGCCATTGTACATGTAAATCAACACCGTCCAACCATTGTCCAGCACCATTTGGACGGTATGGATGGAATAAATACATCAGGGTGGTCCACTAATGGACGGTCGATTTGGATCTAACACATATATCATAGGAGGTGGGCCCCACCTATCCACTAACATCAGCAGCAGCTGCTGCTGCAAAGGGTTGCACGGCATGAATGAAGCCCACATCACAGTGGGCCACGTCCAGATGGACGGACAGCTTGATGAAACACACACATCATGGTTGGGACCCACCGTCCTAACCAGGGACGGTGAGGAGAACCCATACATCATAATGGGCTTCACCGTGGATGGACGGTGTGGATGATACACATACGTCACGGTGGCTCTCACCGTCCAAGTTGTTGGATGGTGTGGATACACCACGTACATCAAAGTGAGTTCCACCATGATGGACGGCGTGGATATATCACACACATCAGATGGGCCACACGACATCAAAGGGAGAGAGAGAGAGAGAGAGAGAGAGAGAGAGAGAGAGATCGGGGGTGGAGGGGCCCCGCCACTTGGGCCCCTCATTGATACAAAGCATACATCAAGGTGGGTCCCACCATATGTGGGCCCTTAAATCACAAAGAAATACATAAATAAATAAATAAAAATAATAAAAATATAGATCCTAGATCACCCACCGTCGATCTTCTTGCCTCATCATAGCTCCGATGGAACATGATTCAATGGTTGAGATTGATTATCGAGGGTGGGATTGGGTGGTAGGAAGTGGGCCACACCTACCTTTCTCCTCTCATGGAGCTTGGACAATTGCATGCCTGGAGAATGAGAGAGAGAGGTTGTAAGAGAGAGAGAGATGGCTAAGTGATGGAGTGATGGGTGAAGTGAGTAATGGGTGTACTTGATGGGTAGAGAGAGAGAGTTGACTTTAGGGGTTGTTTGAGGATGATGGGGTTGTGAGGTGATGTGTGCATGACATTTGATGGGATTGATGCGACATGATTTGAAATCTCTCTTGAGTTTCCAAATGTGTGGCATTTTTCCTCGAACTGAACGTGCGCCCACATCTTCTGACCTGGGTATCACCTCGGCGCGTAATATGCAGCATCGGAACCATGGTGATGGTTCGGTCGCTAGGGTACAAGTCTTGGGTCAAGCTGACTCTGTAATACGGGATATAACTCAAGATTACGCGCAACTACCGGTTATAAGTCATGGGTCTCCGGAATTCGATCGGAGGATGCAGAAGCCTATGAAATGGTACGGGCTAGGATATGGGTCTCACTGATGTCCTCTTTTCGGAATCCATATCAATTTTCTTATCTCCTGTAAAATTGACCCTAACCTGTATTTAAGTCGCATCGGCATCTTCCAACTCCGGTAGCCTCTATTCTAGTTGGATGTATACGGTCTGTGTATAGTCCACTGGTTTTGAAAGATCTTTTTTCTTTACATGACAGGGTATACCGTCGAATCTGGGAGACTTGTAGGTGAATCTAAAGGACAGGACATCATATCAAAGGGTTTTGCAATCTTCTTCATTCACTGTGGAAGATAGATATGACCAATGCATGCGAAGCATCTGGTAAGTGAAGGGTGTGGATAGACCTTCATAGGAAGAAGGCTACCAGTTATAAATACACGCACTCCATTATCATCGGGTAAAGCATTATAGACAGGGAAGTTTTTTGCAGTAAGATTGTGTAAGTGTTGTGTTGTAATTCTACTAGCCGATATTGTCAAATTTTGTTATGTTAAACCACTTGGAGTCAGTATCTTATTATGATAAGATGAAAAGTTTAAGATCACCATCGTCAACACTTCTTCATTTTCAAGTTGAAGAACATTGCCAAAGATCGAACACAAGCTCAAGTACAAGAACAAAAATTCAAAGCTCAAGTTAAAGTTCAAGATCACCACCTTATGTCTCAAGAACACAAGCTCTAACTCCGGCTCAAGTTCAAGACTACAAGGTCAAGCTTCACGTACTTTAAGAAAATCAAGTTACCGAAGCGATCAATGTTTCGATGTTTCAAACTCACATTTAAGGTATGAATGACCCTAGATTGACCATAGGCTAGTTCATATTAATTGCATATTAAATTAGGGTCATTGTATAAGCTTATAGGCTTTTCTTCAATTAGCCCTAGCCTTTGTTCGACTAGTTTAGGCACTGTCTCGACCAGTCCAGGAATTTTTTCGACCAGTCCAAGTTTTGTTGAAGATTTTTTGAATTTTTTGTTGGACTCTCGATCAGTCGTGCACACTGCTCGACCAATTGAGTGAACAGTGCTCGACCAATTGAGTGAACAGTGCTTAACTCAAAGTCCAGCAAGCTTTTCTGGTCCCACTCAACCAATCAAGTGCATTACTCGACTAGTCGAGTAACGAGTTTATCCTATCGCGCCAGAATTTTTAAAAATTGGATGGTGCTTCGACGAGTCAAACCAAACCTTAGACCAGTCGAGGAAACAAAATTTCTACCTATAAATAGAGGACATTTCTCAGAATTATTCATCAATTCCAATCCTAATTAAGCCATCACTCTGAGAGATAAGTCCCTGCAATTGTAAAGTTATTACTTCATTTTAGATTCTTTTATAGCTTTTTGTATTTGATTTTGAGATCTCTTTATTCAATTCCATTCTATTAAAAAGGGAATTTTGATTTACCCTTTTGAGATTAAAATCAAATCAAGTTAGCCCCAGGTTGATTTAATTTAAAAATCATTTAGACTTAGAACCCTTTCATTGGTGAGATTGGACATTGAACATCTACGTCTACATCGAATTAGTTCTACCGGGCTACATCGGAAGATGAATCTTAAGATAAGTAAAATTTCATTTTCTATATTTTTAGTTTGTGAGATTTAGCCAGGAAAATCTCATTGTGGGGTTTTTGTAATTGTGTAAGTCCATTTGAAAAACATAATTATGAAGGTTTTAAGGTGAACCTTGAAAAACTTTATTTCTTAGTGAAAGTCAATATCTCGTGGGTGTGGATATTAGGAGTGGAGTAGTTATGTGGCTGTTTGCGAACAGTTAGTGTACACACACAAACCATTATAATTCTCGAAGTTTGGATGATGGTTGTGATGTATGTGTGGTGTTGAATGTTGTAATTTTTTTCTACGCTTATGGTGAATGTTGTAATAATTTAGTTTATTTCCTTCATCTCATTCTCAGTTTGAGTTTTTGATACTTACCAATGTTCTAGACATCAAGTTATCCTACCATAAACCTTGATTTTTAGTAAAAGGTTGTCCTTAGAACTCAGTTTGTATCAACCTCTCAAAACTAGTGCATTTCAGGTTGTTATTTAATTGTGCTATCTATCTTTATATTTCGCATTTATTTTTATTTGGCATAGTCCTATTCACCCCCCCTTCTAATGTCACGTCCCAAACCCGGAAATCGGACTCAGAGGAATCGCGATTGCCGAATCCGGTACCGACAGCCTCCGTAGTACCTCATTCTCGGCTCCCAACGCTCATATGCCAGGTTCCGATCCTGAGATCCTACAAGGAGAATTTATTATTATTATTATTATTATTATTAAACTAACATTTGTCTTGTAAGAAGCATAACCATAAGTTTACCCGAATCACAAGAGTGACATCATCATCACATATCCACTAATATATATATTAAATACAATACTAAAAGGGAAAATACATAGGTCAAGTAAATTTAAGCTTCAAAAGTCAGCTACATGCTCCAAGCTCCACACTGTTACAACCTAATATCACCTGCACGCATCTATCATGCATAAGCTTATATAAAGCTTAGAGGGTGGTGTAAGTGTGTGCACAAGGTAGGTGCCAAGTATTCACTATAATACCATAAACTTACTATACCGGAAATACTAGTAATCCATGAATTATACAATATTGGAATAAGCAGAAATACTGACATGCTCATAAATTATTAGAGTAAGCAGAAATACTGACAAGATCATAAATCATACGATAACAGATTAAGTGGAAATACTGACAAGTCCATGAGTCATACAATATCAAAGTACGCAATACAGATCAACTATGCAAACGAGAAGTCATAAAGAGCCAAATATCAAATGTTAAGAATGCAATGTAATGTACAATTCCTTACGTGTTCACAAATGCGTCAGTCGTATTTAGACCATGTAAGTGCAGAAACACAGTAACCTAAAATGTCATATGTCGCAGATGTCATGCAATATATGGTGCGAATGGAATGACCATGATGGAGTGTGAAGTCGGGATGATAGTACGTAGTATCACAGGCTATGGGGTCCATCACAAGGAACTTCTATACAAACCAGTCTCATACCTAAATTTGGATAGTCATACTTAATGTGGTCAACTCATGATCTCAGGTTAGTCACGCGCCCCAACCGAAATCCTGGCTATTGCGAAGGTAAACGTAAAAATAGTTGCACACCACCAGCCTAAGCGGATAGTGAATGAATGAATGAATAAGTATGCAACTCCTATTCAATAAGTCCATATATCAGTACAGTTCATCTCTGGGATCATCACCGAGGTTTAATACACTCCAAATGGCACTGTCCTTCTCTCAACAGCACAGTCCAAGTGAGCGTAAGAAACCTCACTATCCGTCTGACCAATAGTCTGCCAATACCTATCCGGCACGTCGATAGCGGACCCATTTACGAGCTGGTCAAACTCAGCCTAGCTATGCCCCCTACGCTTGAGTGGGTAAGGCCACACCCCCTCCCAACCGACCACGACAAATTGGGAGACGCAACCTCCTAGTATTCGGCACTCGGATGCTCATCTATCCACTTGGTCTCGATGTTGGGGCGTCTCCTGACCACAGAGATTTAGGGACTTTCACTCATGGACATCCAAAGTGCCCAGATGCTCGAACCAAATATTTTCGGTGTCCCATCTAGCCATCCGCATCATGTATATGGAGGCTATGGCCCTGATGTCGCTAGGGCGTACAGTAATTACAACACATAATGCAAGATGCATGAGTCATACAATCCAGTCATGCATTAACCCTACGCATACCATGTGCTCATGTGAGATAACCTTCGCCTATCAGGGAGTCTCATAACAATCTACCCAATAACATATGCGATGGTTGACCACACCTCATAATAAACATGCAGATGATGCATATGGGCATGTATCATGATGCTATGCTGTCACATTCTCATAATCGGTACCGACATCAACAATTAGCCTCGACAATGTAGACATTTAACTAACATTGCCCTTAAGGAATAACCCACATAGGGCCAAACATATAATAGGCCCATAGCCTCACACAAAGACCTAATATACAACATAATGGGCCTTACTCAAGAGCCACATATACACAACAGGTGGGCCCTACTCATGGGCCTCAAATACATGACATGTGGGCCCTACACATGGGTCTCGAATATATCAAATGGGCCATGCATCATGGGCCTAATACATATCATAATGGGCCTTGCCCATAGGCCACGAATACGTCACAATGGGCCTTGATCATAGGCCACAAATGTATTACAATGGACCTTGCCCATGGGCCTCAATATCCGGCCTCGACAATCGAAATCAGTAATCATCCACGATAATCGGAATCGATCAATAATCGGTCTCGATAATCGGAATTGGTAATCGGCCATAATAATCAGAATCGATAATCTGTCACGATAATCAGCCTTGGTATCTAATCGATAATCGGCCACGATAATCAAAATTGATCTAACAAAGGGCCTAAGGGAAGGTTACAATGTAGACATTAAACCATCATTGCCCATCAATGTGGCCATTAAACCATCATTGCTCCCAAGGCATGACCCGCCATAATCATCATTACATACATCATGGAGTAATCACACATCACAATGGACCTCATATACATTACGTTCAGCCCCATACAAAGGCCCCACATACGTCTCATTGGGCCTCACTCGTGGCCCTTATATACATCACATTGGGCCTCAATATCCATGGGCCGTCAAATACATCAAGTGGAGCACATCCACGAGCCGCACCAATGGACCTCATATATGTTAAGTCGGCCATATCACATGGGCCACATCATTGGGCCTTATATACATCAAGTGGAACCTCAAGGTAATGAGGCCCACGGCCCAAAATAAATGGATAGTGTGTGTATAACACATGTATATCATGGTGGACCTTACAAGATAATGGGGCCCACAGCCCTACTGGTAAGATGGATGGGCACTTCGGATACAACAAATTGAGGTGGGCCCTGCACATATCAAATGGGCCCCAATAAATGAACAGTGTGCCTGCTATACACACATCAAGGTGGGCCGTATAAGTGGACGACATAGATGAAATACGCACATCATAATGGGCCCTGCGATTGCATGGCAGGTGGGCCCATCGATCAAGGTCGGGCAGTGTGGATGAATCACATCCATCAAGGTGGGGCCGGTAGATGGACGACATGGTCATAAAATACATGTATCATGGTGGAGTCCACATCACCATCCGAATTGTCCAGCACCGCCAAAACATCTAGTCGATGTGGATGAAACAAATACATCACGGTGTGGCCTTCATGGCACTGTCCAAGATGGACGGTGCAGATACAAAATACGTGCATCATATAGGCTCTACTGTCAGATAAACGGTGTGAATACATCCATCAGCAAGGTGCGCCCCCACCCATTTTTAGCCGTTCGATCTCCACTGATTATTACTAGTGGGGCCCACATGAATCAGGGATCCAGCTGACATTGGTATTTCCCTACATGCAAGTCTGCATGGCTCTGTGAATAGATTGGATGGAAAATAAACATCAAGATGGGCCCTGGGAAAGTTTCAACGATGGGCATCAATGTCTCCACAGCTACTTATGGTGTGGCCCAGCGGAGATCCGGATCAGCCTCCTGTTTAGCCTCAGGCCCTAAAATTATCTAGAGAAATGGAGGGACGGTGTGGATCTGATACATACATCATGGGGGTGGCCCAAGCAGCACCGTCCAGATGGATGGTGTGCAAGTACGGCACATATACTAAGGTGGGTCCCATTTATGGCCCACCAAGGCTTGCTGACATCATAAGAAGCTATATGGCCGTGAGATACTCTAGCCAATCCACTTAGACGGTGTGGATTTCTCATGCTAGTGGGCTCTACCGTCCACGTGTGAGTGGTAGGGATGAAAGACATCTGGTGGGTCCACACGTGTGGCCCACCAGGAGCTTTGCATCAAGCTGATGTTTGTACTTTCCCTATCGTCCAGGCATGCTTGACGTCCCCTGGATGGACGGTTTGGATGGCATGTCAGCAAGGTGTGGGGTCCACGTTCTGAAGACTCGACGGACAGGTGGGTAAGACCCATACATCAGGTGGAGTCCCACCAGATGGACGGTGTGATGCAACAAACACGTCAAGGGACCCATGTCCTTAGCCGATGGACGGCGTGGCACACTGATACATTACGGTGGCCTCTGCACAGCATCGTCCAGCAAAGGACGGTGCAGATACAGATACATCGCGGTTGGACTCACATGACACCGTCTAGATGGACAGTGCTAACATACAGCACATGCATTGAAGGTGGGTCCCACAGAATTTTTCTGATGTCGATGGCAGCAACAGTTGCTGTGCGTGGGACCCAAAACGGATGGACGATATAGATGTACAATACATATATCAGGTGGACCCCACCCCCACACGTGCCACGCATGAGGGGTGGATCCCACGTCCCAGAAAAGTGGACGGACGGGATGGATGTGAAACACATACCTCAGCTGGGTCCCACAATCCTTGCTGACGTCACAGCAGTGGGACCCATAGAGACTGGTGGCGTCAATACACCAGCGGCTAGTGTGAGGTACCTAGCCAACCCGTCTTCCACTATACGGGATTAGACGGTGAAGATTCAACTCATCCACCGTGGTAGGTCCCACACCCCACATGTGCAAAGCATGCAGGGCGGGTCTCACCAGGTGGACGAACCATATACATCAAGTTGGTACACGTAGATGGATGACGTGGATGGAGCAATACATTATGGTGGTTCACGTCCAGACGTTGAATGGTTTAGACATCCTGGATAAAACACCACATCATGGTGAGTTCCACAGAGATGGATGGTGTGGATTAAACTCACTAGAGGTCGGGTCCCACGGCCAGTTCAAACGGACGGACGGTGTGGATGTAATCCACACGCAGGTGGGCTCCTCGTCTAGTGGGCCATACCCCGGTGTCAAGATGATATTTATGTTTTCCTTTCACGCAACCCGGCAGCCTCAGCTGCTGGACGATCCACTATAGGATGGTGGATATAATACGTCCATCAAGGTGGGGTCCACATGCATGTGGCTCACCAATTACATCCATTCAAGTGAGCCAAAAAAAATAGAGAGAGAGAGAGAAAGAGGGATAGAGAGAGATCGATGTGATAGAGGGAGAAACCCCGCCACTATGGGACCTCCCTAAATACAATGCATACTTCAAGATGGGTCCCGCCACAAGTGAGCCCTTAAAAATCAAAATTTAAAGGTGGATCACCCACCTTTGATCTTCTCTTCCTTCTTCTGCCAATATGATCTAGAGCTCTAAGGAAACGATTCCAACGGTTTAGATGGACTTTGGATGGTGGAGATGGGAGGTAGGAAGGTGGGCCACACTAGCTCTCTCATGGGAAGCTCCTATGGACATTAGGTTGCTTGCTTGTAAAATGGAGAAAAATGAGAGAGAGAGAGAGAGAGAGAGAGAGAGAGAGAGAGAGAGAGAGAGAGAGAGATGGATTGATAAGGTGTGGTTGTTGTAAGAGATAGGAAAGGGGAGGTATGAGTTAGTTTGAAAATAGTGTAAAAAAGTATGGGTGGGGAGAGAGAGAGTTGACTTGTGAGGGGTGAGGTAACATGGAGCATGGGTGGTGTACTTGACTTGTGAAATGATGGATTGATGTGATGTGCTGTAGAGATTCCCTTGGTATTTGCAACGCGCGACATTTTCCTCTAACTGAATGTAGGCCCACATCTCCTAACTTGGGTATCGCCTCAGCACGTAATACGCGGCGTCGGAACCGTGGTGACGGCTCGGTCGCAAAGGTATAAGTTTCGGTTCGAGCTGATTCTGGAATATGGGACATGATTCAGGATTGCGCGCAAATGCCGATAAAAGATCGTGGGTCATCGGAATTCGATCGAGAGGACCACGGAAGCCTACGAAACAGTATATACTAGGATACGGGTCTTACATCTAAGACTTTGAGATTGTCCTTTTCAAGTGGTATCAAAGCCTAATAGTTCATTCATTTAGATTCATTTCCTGAGCTAAGTGATCTCAAGCTTTTAATATGTTAAATTTTGATAGCCTTTCTATTACTAGGCCTCCACCTTTTGATGACTCCAATTATGCTTATTAGGAAGCTAGGATGAGGATATTTTTGAGGTCCATCGATGAGAGTGTGTGGCAAGCCACACTGACTAGATGGAACCCACCCACGTCTGAAGTTCTAGGCACTGATGGAACTAAGTCTATTAAAGTTACACCTTATTATTCATGAACTACTCTTCAGAAAATGAGAGTAGTGTTAATGTCAAAGCTTTAAATGCAATCACTTGTGGACTATCACTAAATAAATTCAAAAGAATTATATCTTTGAATACTCAAAGCAAGCCTGGGATATCTTAGAAATGACACATGAGGGTACGACTATTGTTAAAAAGTCAAAATTTCAAATCTTCACCACTAAGTTTAAGGAAATACATATGGAAGAAAGTGAAACATTCATGCACTTCTATACTAAATTGAATGACATATAGTCAACTCAATGTGGGGTCTTAAAGATAGCATCCTAGAAAGTAAAGTTTGTACAAAGATACTACACTCATTGCCTAAAAGGTTCAATTCTAAGGTGACTGCCATTTAGGAACTTCATGACACGAATAATATGAGGGTTGAAGAGCTTGTTGGTTCTTTACAAACCTACGACTTGAATTTCAAGGCTCCTAAAGGTAATTCCATTGCCCTTAAGTCATCTAAATGTATTTCTCAAAATAATACTAGTAATTCTGATTGTTAAAATTCAGAGGATGATATGGCACTATTAGCGAAGAAGTTTTATAAGATTTTTAAAAGAAAAAAGAGAGTTGATTTTCAAAAACCCTTTGAGAAGAAAACGAGTAAATCTAAAAATTGGAAATCTTTTAAAGACAGCCAATGCTTCAACTACCGTGAATACGGGCATTTGACAAACAAGTGTTCAAAGAACGATAAATCCAAGAAGAAAGGGATGAATTGTCTTGTTCGAAAGCCTCTTCTGAATAAGATGATTCACAACCCGAATCTACTAATGAAGTCAAGGCCTTAATGACTCTAGCCATAGTCACTTCCACAGATAGTTGTGATTCAACTTATGATGAAAATCTGAGAAGTGACCCTAAAAACAATTAAGATTTACAATAGACCTATAATGCCCTATACAGGGAAAGTTGTAAGATAGCTTCAAAAAGAAAAGTTTTTAAAGTTAAAAGAGGATTTTGAAAACTTAATTTTAGAAAAATCTCATCTTTCTGATTGTTTTAAAAAGACTAAATGTGATATAGATTTCAAAACGTCCCAAGTTGAAAATCTAAAATTAGAAAATGAAAAACTAAAACTAGAAGTCCCTTCTCTCTTGAGTTCAAAGGATAATTGGAGGTATGCCCAGGGTGATCCTAAACTAGAAAAATTGTTAACCAGATCAGGGAAATATGAAGATAGATCTGGTTTGAGCTATGATAAAAATACGCCTCTAAAAAATAAGAGTACTCCTAAGTTTGTTAAAGGAGAGTCCTCCAACTCAAAAGGGAAAAGTCTGAATCAAAATGGTTTTAAAAATCCTAAAACTTTTCAAGCTACAAAACCTAAAAACAACCATATCAATTTTAAAAATCAAAATTATAACCCTTTAGCTGAAAAAATTGTAGATCTACTCAAGGAGCTTCTGAAATCTAACTCTAATTATAGAATTTGTAACAACTATAAGCACAGAAAAATCAATAGTGCTCCAAAACCCAAAATGGTAATGAAATGGGTCCCTAAAGTTACTTGTCTGGTTTCCCACACTTCTTTCAAGGCTTCGAGTCAATCAAAGGGGTACCTAGACAGTGGTTGCTCTAGACACATGACAGGTGACAAAGATTTATTCACCAACTTCAAAGATATGACTGATGGTTCAGTCACATTTGATGATGGTAGCAACTGTAGAATACTTGGCCAAGGTACAGTTCAACTCTTCAATCTTCCTCCTTTTGAGAATGTTTTATTTGTAGAAGGTCTTAAACATAATCTCTTAAGCATTTCTCAAATATGCGATAATAAACATAGTGTAAAATTCACTAATCAAGGATGTGAGATTTCTAATGAGAAAGGTTCTGTGATATTGACTGGTCACATAACATCTGAGAATTTCTATATAGTTAGTGACTCTAGCCCTTCTAAATTATCGTGTTACATGGTCCAAACCAATAAGACCAAATTATTGCATAAACGCTATGGGCATGTACACTACCGAAATCTATATAGATAGAGCAAAGGCGAGTTAATAAGAGGTCTACCCAAATTAAAGAAAATGGATAAAATTTTTGACAAATGTCAAATTGGGAAACAAACTAGGAGTAGTCACAAGAAAGTGAACTCTAATGCCACATCTAAACTCCTTGAACTCCTCCACATGAATCTCGTTGGACCTACCAGAACAGAGAGTCGAAGTAGAAAAAAATATTTTTTGATAATTGTGGATGACTTTACCAGATATACATGGGTAGCTTTCATGAGAGAGAAGTCTAAAACTCTCGATGAAGTGAAAATGATACTTAAGCGTATCCAAACTGAGAAGGAATCAAATATTTTAAAAATCTGAAGTAACCATGGATCGGAATTTTATAATAGAACTTTTGAGAAGTTCTGTACTGATCACGTGATATTGCATGAATTTTTTGCACATAAAACACCTTAACAAAATGGGGTTGTTGAAAGGAAAAACTATGTGCTTCAAGAAATGGCCAATGTTATGTTAAATATCATGAAATTACCTAAAAAACTATGGGTTGAAGCTGTGAACACTGCATGCTATATAATAAATGGTGTTTATACTAGAAAATTAAATGATAAGACTGCATATGAGTTGTTGTTCAATAAGAAGCCCATAGTCAAATACTTTTAAGTTTTTGGTAGCAAGTGCTATATTTTGCGTGACCGTGAAAATTTAGGAAAGTTGGACATTAAAAGTGACGAAGAAATTTTTTTAGGGTATGCTCTAAATAGTCAAGTGTATCGAGTTCTCAGTAAGAAAACCCGTGTTATTAAAGAGTCCATTATGTCACACCCCAAACTCGAAAACTGCGCTCACAAAATTTCCAATCGTCGAATCTGGCGCCGACAGCCTCCGTAGAACCCCATTCTCGGCTCCCAGCTCCCATTCACCAGGTTCCGATCCTGGGATGCTACGAGGAGGATTTTCAACATCAGTTTGAATCGTGATAAGCATAACCAAAGGCATAACTCACAAACAACAACCAAAAACTCCATTACATTTTCACTATGATAAAAAACTTTACAAGTACAATGAGCATAAAAGAAAATACAATGATGATAAACAAAATCTCCAAAGTGATCTGCAAAGCGCTCCTGCCTCAGCGCTGCTATGCCCCAACGTCACCTGCATGCAACGATCGTGCATAAGCTTATAGAAAGCTTAGAGGGTGGTGAAAGTGTGTGCGCAAGGTAGTAATATGATCATGCAATATCAGAGTAATGTGGAATATGCAGATGGATCCATATATATCATGAGCCGTACCAAGGCTATACGATGCAAGATGCAAGTCAAGCATACAATCCTCATCTAAGTCCACATGTCAATACAGCTTAACTCTGGGATATCACCGGGGTCTAGTACACTCTAAACTAGATCACCGCCCATCGCGTGCAATGAGGTAAGTGGAAGAGACCTCACTATCCGCCTGCCAATATCGGGCTCAGCTAGTCGATAGAGGACTCATTCCTCGAGCTGGTCAAACTCAGCCTAGTTTTACCCCCTACTCTTGGGCGGGTAAGGTCGTACCCCCTTCCAACCGACCATGACACAAAGGAGAGCACAACCATCTGGTAATTGGAACTTGACGCTCATCTACCCAATCGGTCTAGACGTTGGAGTAACCTCTTAGTACTATAAGGGTTTTGGGACTTTCACCCAGGGATATCTATAACACCCCATATAGAATAAGATTTTTGGTATCCAATCCTGCCAACCACGATACATCTGTGGAAGCTACGGCCCCGATGTCGCTAGGGCGTACAATAACCATGTCACACAATGCGAAATGCATGAATCAAACTATCCAATCATGCAGTAAATCTTGCGCGTATCGTGCACTCATGCAGGGCAACACTGCCTAATCGAGGTCCCATAAACAATCTGCCCGAATGCATATGTTATAATCAGTCTCTTCTCATATCAAGCATACATATGATGCGTATGATCATGAGTCATGGAACTATACTAAACATGTTGTAAAGTAATGCACTATCCTTACAACGCAGGTAGCCTAGACAGCCGACACACAACAAGTACTGCCTATTAATGGGCCCTAGGGAGAGTCGTAATGTGGACATCCAACCAACATTATACTCATAATGTGGACGTCAAACCAACATTGCTCCCAAGGCACGATCATCCTAAGCATCATTACATAATCCATATTGGGATCACACATTGCAATGGACTTTAAGTACATCTCATTGGGCCTTAAATCCATCAAATGGGCCATATCATATGGGCCTTTTATTCATCAAATGGGCCACATAAAGGGCAGCACCAATATGGTATTGCAATGGGTCATAACCTGTGGGCCTTAGATTGCATCACAATGGTTCTCGACCCATGGGCCTTAAATATATCAAATGGGCCACACCGACTGGGCCTTACATATCAAATGGGCCTAATCTCATAGGCTTTGGAATACATCAAAGTGGGTCCAGTCCCATGGGCCTTAAATACATCCAATGAGCCTAATCCCATGGGCCTTGGATATGTCAAATGGATCCAACCCCATGGGTCTTAAAATACATCAAAATGGGCTTTGTAACATGGGCCCTATACATAGATCAAAGTGGGCCTCAACCACGGGCCACAAATACATCGAATGGGCCTCACAACATGGGCCTTACATCTACATTAAAGTGGGCCCCAATGGACTACCACATACCATTCAAGATGGGCATCATCACATGCTAAGGTGGGGTCCACTTGAAGTATGGATCTGGCTCATTCTTAGCCTTAAGTCCTAACATGAGCTTACAAAGTGGATGAACGGTTTGGATGCATCACATGCATCATGGCGGGTCCCACTGTCACTGGACAATGCAGACAACACATGCATCAGAGAGGGCTGCACCGTCCGCTGGTCGGACGGTGTAGATAAAATAATTATATCATGGTGGGTACCACTGTCCTCCTGGACGATGGATGTAAAACACATACATCACTGTGGGTCCCGTGTGGGGCCCATCATCATGTTTAAATGCCATCCAAACCGTTGATAAGGTCACTTGGACCTGGATGAAGAGAAAACACAAATTTCAGATTGATTCAAAACTTCTGTGGGCCCAAAAGAAGGTTTCATTGGTAGATTTCAATCACCACTATTTCCTGTGGTGTGGACCACCTGAGTTTTGGATTCGGTTGAAACTTGGAGGGGGCCCATCTGAGGAGGGGGCCCACCACATGAACGGCTTGGATTTCACATATACATCATGGTGGGGCCCACGACAGCAGCCGTGGGACACTGCACGCCCGCCCGTTGCATGTAGCAGCATGCTGCTGCTGCTGCGGTGTCAGAGAGGCTCTGCCTCTCACATCTATTTTTTTAAAAAAAAACTTGAAAAAACCCAATTTTTAGGGGTTTTTCGCATCTAGGGCCTGCAACAAGTAGATCCACCCCATCCATTGGCTTCCCTGGCTTAAGACAAACCCAATGAGTCTAATATAGAGTATTTTTTTATGTTTAGAAAATAAAATAAAATAGCAAAATGATCTTTTGAATGGTAAGGATGCAATTTTCAACGCTATGGCCCACCAGATCTTCCAATCAACCCCATCACTTGGCTCAACGCCTAAAATGACTCAGGGAAGGAGATGGATGGCGTGGATTTGATACATATACCAAGGTGGGGCCTATGAGAGTAAACCACCCCAAAAGCTTAAAAGAATCAAGCTTATATTTGTGTTTTCCTTCTACAGAGACGTCCAGCGTCCCAGACACTGGACGGTTTGGACATGGAAGAAATATACATTGAGGTGGGCCTTGATTAGGTGGGCCACCTCATGGAGAATAGTGTGGATACATCACACACAAAGTGGGCCACACTTGATGATTGCATAGGATATAAGCCTCATGGTGGGGTCCATTCAAATAGGCCACACAACCCTATTATAATCTCATAAAATAATAAAAAATGAAATAAAAAGGGAGAGAGAGAGATGGAGAGTGGGATACGTGTGTTATGGAAGGCTCTGCCACTATGAACCCTCTCTTATATGAAATCATACATCAATGGATCCCTCTACACATGGATTTATCAAAATCGAAAGTCAACGGTGGAGATCCTCTCCCCACCAATATGGACGGTCTAGATGACCTTCCTAATGTAATGAAATAAACATCATGATGGAGTCCATGGAGGATGGCCCCATTATGGAATGATCATGATGATCAAGTGGGCCATCGGCCACATCTTAGGGTCCCAAGTGAGATCCAAACCATTGATCGGTTGGCCTCACTTGGCCCACCTTAAAAACATGAAAAATGAACACTATCGAGCACCTACCGTTTGATCTTCTTGCTCCCTTGGGTTCCTTAGCTTCTTAGTTATGATTTCAATGGAGGAGATGAAGAATGGATGACTAAGATGAGAGATCCTGGGATGGAGAGGTGGGCCACACTTGAAGTTTTGAAAGAGAGGGAGAGGTTTGAAGAGCTCATACGTATGGAGTCTTAGTTGCTTGGAAAGAGTTTGAAAATGAGAGAGACTTGTAAAGGGAGAGAGAGATGGGTGATGGATGGATGTGGTGAGTGATGGGTGTGTAAGAAAATCTTGACTTTTGTGGCCATTTGTATAAGAAAAGCATGGGTGGTGTAAGAACTTTTTGACTTTGAGGGTTTTTGGTGTAAGAAAGGTATGGGCTTTGTAAGAGATTCTTGACTTTTGTGGTTGCTTGGGAATGGGTGAAAGGTGATGTGTACTTGACATGTACTTGACATGTGATGTGATGAGATTGATTGATTGATGGGATTGATTTGACAAGTCGTAGAGATTCTCTTGCGTTTCACAACGCGCGGCATTTTTCTGGCACCGAACGTCGGCCCACATCTCTTAACCTAGGTATCGGCTCGGCGAGCGAGTTGCGGCATCGGGATCGCAGCGACGGCGCGGTCGCTTTGGTAAAGATCTTGGGTTGAGTCGATACGGGTTGACAGCATATAAATAAGGATCGCGCGTAAATATCGGTTAAGGGTCGAATATTGTCGGAATTCGACCGGTAAGACCGCGGAAGTCTATGGAACAGTACGGTCTAAGATACGAGGCTTACAATTAATATGGTTATAGATGATCACCTGAATACACCTATCTCTAATTCAGAAGATGATAAAGTCTCTATATTTGATAAACCAAACTCTTCATCCAGTCAAAATGACACTGAACTGCGGTTAGTTAAAGACCATCCAACTGATCAAATTCTTGAGAACACTCTAACTGATGTACGAACTCGTAAACAATTAGATAACATATGTAATTATGTGTGCTTAACTTCTCAAATTGAGCCGGCCAATGTAAAAGAAGCGCTTACTGATGAAAACTGGATAGTAGACATGCAAGATGAACTAAATCAATTTGTAAGGAATGATGTGTGGTATTTAGTTCTTAGACCTAATGATAAACATATAATTGGAACTAAGTGAATCTTTAATGTCACGCCCCAAACTCAGAAATCAGATTCACAGGAATCTCGATCGCTGGATCCGGCGCCGACAGCCTCCGTAGTACCCTATTCTCGGATCCCGACACTCGCATGCCAGATTCTGATCCTGGGATCCTACAAGGAGGATTTTCAGTATGAATTTTTTTTTGTAATGGAGCATAACCACAAGTTTACCCAAATCATAAATGCAACATCATCATCACATATCCACTAATATAAACAGTTTAATACAATGCTGAAAAGGAAATACATATGTATCAAAATCAGAGCTCCTGAAAATCGCTACATGACCCAAGCTCAACGCTGCTGCAACCTAACGCCACATGCACGCATCTATCGTACATAAGCTTATAAAAGCTTAGAGGGTGGTGTAAGTGTGTGTAAGGTAAGTGTCAAGTACACAATAAAGCTCATAAATCATACATCATCGGGATAAGTAAAAATACTGACAAGATCATGAAGCATACGATATCAGAGTGATGCATAAATATGCGGTAAGTCCATGAATACAATCAGCTGTACCAAAGCAATGTGATGCAAGGCATGAATGCTATCAGCCATACCAAGGCCATGCAATACAAAACTTAATAAAATAATAACAAATGCTGAGGATGCAATGCAATATACAAATCCAGACGAGCCATAAATACCATCAATCTCATCTAGGCCATATACGTACGAAACATCATAACCCAAAATACTAAGTATGGAAGATGCAATGTAATATGAGGTGCGAATGAAATGACTATGCTGGAATGTGAAGTCGGGATGATAGTACGAAGTATCACAGGCTACGGGGTCCATCACAAGGGACTTCTATCCAAACCAGTCTCATACCTAAATTTGGATAGTCAGACACAATGGGGTAAACTCCTGATCTCAGGTTAGTTGCGCCCCCAACTGAAATTCTGGCCATGTAAAGGTACACGTAACAAATAGTTACGCACCACCAGCCTGAGTGGATAGTGTATGAATGAATGGATGGATGTGCAATTCTTGCTCAACAAGTCCACATATCAGTATGGTTACTCTCTGGGAAAATCACCGGGGTCTAATACACGTTACTCTACCTGCCTCCTCCCTAGCTGCACAGCCAAGTAAGTGGAATAGACCACACTATCCGCCTGACCAGTAGTCTGCCAATACCTATCCGGCTCGTCGATAGCAGACTCATTTGCGAGCTGGTTAAACTCAGCCTAGCTTATAGCCCCCTCACTCGGGCGGATAAGGCCACACCCCCTCCCAACCGACCACGACATAGTAGGAGACGCAGCCTACTGGTATTCGGCACTCGGCCACTCATGTTCCACTCGGTCTAGACGTTGGGGCTACTCCTGGCCTTGGAGGTTCTGAGATTTTCACCCAAGGATATCCTAAGTGTCCCATAGTGCTAGAACTAAATATTTTTGGTGTCCCATCTGGCCATCCACGATGTGCCTGTGGAGGTCATAGCCCTGATGTCGTTAGGACGTGTAGTGATCATGATACACAAATGCAGTGATCATGATACACAAATGCGAGATGCGTGAATCACACCGTCAAATCATGCAACAATCCAGCGCGTACAGCGCGATGATGTGGGGCACTCCGTCTCATAACGAGTCCCGCAAATGGTCTGCCCAATGGCATATGCTATGATCAGTCACTACTCATATCAAGCATATATATGATGCGTATGGTCATGGATCATGGAGTTATACTAGGCATGTTACAAAGTAATGAACTATTCTTACAACGCAGATGGGCCTAGACGACCTACACACAACAAGTATGGGCCTATCAATGGGCCCTAGGGGGAGTTATAATGTGAACATTTAACCAACATCATTCTTACAATGTGAACGTCAAACCAACATTGCTCCCAAGGCATGGCCTGCCATAAATATCATTACATAACTATAGTGGAATCACACATTGCAATGGGCCTTTGTACATCCCATTGAGCCTCGACCCATGGGCCCCCAATACATCGAATGGGCCGTATCACATGGGCCTCATATATATATATCAAGGTGGGCCTCAATAACAACCCAAAATAAAGCAAGATGGGCCTCATACACATACCAAGGTGGGCCTCAATTGTGGGCCTTGAATACATCATAATGGGCCTCAACCCATAGGCCCTAATACATCGCAATCAGCCTCAACCCGTGGGCTCAAAATATATCAGAATGGGCCTCATAACTTGGGCCTTGTATGTATCAAATGGGCCACACCAATTGGGCCATAAACATATCAAAGGTGGGCTTCAACAACGGGCCATAAACATATCCAAGGTGGGCCTCTACAACGGTCTTGAATACATCACAATGAGCCTCAACCCATGGGCCCTAATACATCACAGTGGGCCTTAACCCATGGGCCCTAATACATCACAATGGGCCTCATAAATATGAAGGTGGGCCTCAACAATAGGCCACAAATACATAATAGGTGGGCCGTACTCATGGGCCCTCAAATACACCACATAGACGGTCATAAATATATCCAAGTGAGCCTCATCATATGGGCCGCACCAAAAATCATTTCAATAGTTGTAGGTGTAACATGTGTATCAGTGCACACATGACCCACGTATGATGATCAGCACTGCCCAAACATTGTGGACGGTGTGGATATGAAACATACATCAAAGTGGGGCCCACGGGAACATTCAAACATGATTCAGCAGTGTCTAGCAATATCTGGACAGTGTGGATTAAACTATACATCATGGTGCAGCCACATCAAAATGGATGGGCGGTGGATATACAAAATACACATGAAGATGGGCCCCACCTCCACACTCATTGATGTAAAATCATCATCAGTTCTATAGCTAAGTGTGATACACGAACCAACCAATTTACAATAGGTGGATCCCACGTGGGTGTGGCCTACAAAATATAATATTATAACATATATCATTTCATATAGAAATTTATCCGGTGTCCATTGGCCAGGGATGGATGGACGGCCAGATATACATCAAGGTGAGTCCACGTCTCACATCACGGTGGAGTCCACATGCATGGCCCACCACAGACACCAGGAGTGGGGCCCTACTGGCCGTCCAACGACTGGACGGCCTTAAAACACATACATCACGGTGGTTACCACCGTCCACAGCCATGGACAGTGCTAAAAAATACATACATCACTGTGGGCTCCACGTGAGGCCCACCATAACATATATTTTCCATCCAAACCATTGGTAAGTAAACACTCAATTCACACTGATTCCTATGATGTGGGCCACCTGAGCGTTGGATGTTATTGAAACTTGAAGGGGGCCCACTGCAGGAAGGGGCCCACCTAATGAACAGCATGGATTTTAGAAACACATCACGTGGGGTCCACAGCTGGGGCCGTGAGCCCCAGCTAGTCCATCCGTCACTTTTTTTTTTTAAAGGGAATCCTGTGGTTTTATTTTTTTTTGGTAGGTGGGGCCCGCCTTAGAAAAATTCAACCCATTCATTATATGTGTCCCACCAATTTAATGGTTCAAATCGAGTTTCAGGTGGGTTTAAGCTGCATGTGGACCCCAACATTTGATTCGATGTGGTTTGGCATACCATCACATAAATGATGATGGTGTGGGCCATCCAAGAACTTTTTATGTCTGATTTTTGGAGCCAATGCATCATTAAAGGGGACCTATTACATGAACGGCATGGATATAGAACGTACATCATGGTAAGGTCCACAACTCGAGCCAATGGGGGCCACCCCTTTTTTTTATATACGTTGGACGTCCTCTGGACGTCATGGCAGCAAAGGCATGTAATGCATGTAAACTTTTATTTTTATTTTTTTTATCCTATGTGGGACCCACATTGACCAGATCTACCCCGTCCATTGGATGTGTCCCACAAAAATAGGGGTCCAAAACAAGTTTCTAGTGGGTCCAAGCTTCTGGTGGACCCCAGCAATCATTTTTCCAAGTTTTAAAGAAAAATATGAGCATTCTTAATGCCACGGCCCGCCAGATAATTGGATCGGTCTCATTTTTTGGCTCAATGCCTAAAATGATCCCGAGAATAGAATGGATGGCTTGGATTAAATATATACATCAAGGTAGGGCCATGTTGGAGTGGTCCACCATTTCCCTTCCTTTTTTTTTTTTTTAAAAAGCTTGTAAGTACACACCCCTGACAGTACACACACTCCACGTTAACCACTTCACTTCCATGCCTCTCGTCCAGCGTCCAGGGACGCTAGACGGCATGGATGATCACATCATCATGGTGGGTCCCACATGTATGTGGCCCACCATATACGTATACATATATATATATATATATATATTTATATAATATTAATATAATATAATATATATGTAAATATATACATATATCATATCATCTAAAATGTGGTGGACCACACCATTGATAAATGGAGTGGATTTAACATGGCCCACTTCATTCTAGGGAGAGGAGAGAGAGAGAGAAAAAGAGAGAAAAAGAGAGATACGGTGAGATAGAGGGGAGGGTCCCCGCCACTATGGGCCCTCCATAGTTACAACATATATATCGAGTAGGTCCCACAACAAGTGGGCCCTTAAAAATTGAAATGAAGGATGATCACCCACCTCTAAGCCTCCTCCTTGCTCCCTTGGCCTCTAATGCTCCTTGCCTTCACCTTGGACGGTGGATGATGAGCCTTTGATGGTGTGGATGAGAGGTGAGAGGGTGGGCCACACTTGGCCTTTGGGAAAGCTTAGGAATGCTTGGACGTGTGGAATTTTTTATTGCTTGGGAGTGAGTTTTTTTTTTGAGAAATGAGGGAGAGAGAGAAGTGATGGGTTGATAAGAAGTGATGGAGTGATGTGTGATGGGTTTGGTGATGGATGAAGTGATGTGAGAGTGGACTTTGGGTTGCTTATGTAAGAGAAAGGTATGGACATGGCATGGGTTAGTTGTACTCGGGTGTGGAGTGACTTGACTTGTACTTGGCATGAGTGATTGATTGATTGATGGGACATCTCGTAGGAATTCTCTCGTAATTCACAACGCGTGACGTTTTGCTCGAACTAAACGTGGTTCCACATCACCTCATCTGGGTATCGGATCGGTACGTGAGTCGCGGCGTTGGAACCGCGGCAATGGTGCGGTCGCAATGATATAAGTCTCGGATTAAGCCGACTCAAATGTATAGGATACGACTTACGGTCGTGCGCAACATCGATTACAGGTTGTGGATTGCCGGAATTCGATGGGAAGGATCGCGGGAGTTGACGGAACAGTACGGATTAGGATACAGGTCTTACATTTAAAAATAAATCTGATGAATTGGGAAATATTATATGAACCAAGGCAAGACTGGTTGTACAAGGGTACACTCAGGTAGAAGGCATCGATTATGATGAAACCTTTGCCCCAGTAGCTCATCTTGAATCTATCAGATTATTTATATCCATTACTTATTTCAAAAAGTTCAAAATCTATTAAATGGATGTCTAGAGTGCTTTCTTTAATGGTGATTTACATGAGGAAGTATATGTAAAACAACTTAAGGGTTTTGAAGATCCTAAATACATTAATCATGTTTATCGTCTGAAAAAGGCACTCTACGGTTTAAAACAAGCTCCCAGGGCATGGTATGAGAAGCTGACTAAGTTTTTACTAAGTCATAACTTTATAATGGGGAGTGTTGATAAGACATTGTTTGTAAAGAAACACAATGGTCACATACTTATAGTACAGATATATGTTGATGATATTATTTATGGTTCTACATGTTCTAACTTGACTACTAAGTTTGCAGAATTGATGAAGTCCAAGTTTAAAATGAGCATGGTTGGAGAACTGAACTACTTTTTAGGTCTACAAGTAAAACAACTTAAAGACGAAATTTTTATTTCTAAAACCAAGTATGCTCTAAACTTAGTGAAAAAGTTTAGTTTTGAGAGTGGAAAAAACTTCGATATTCTTATGAGTAGGACTCTTAAGCTCTCTAAGGATGCAAGAGGTAAAAGTGTAGATCCTAGGTTGTATCGTAATATGATTGGTAGCTTATTATATTTAACTATGAGCAGACCTGATATAGCATTTAGCGTAGATATCTGTCTTAGATATCAATCAGATCTTAAGGAATCTCACCTGATTGCTGCCAAGAGAATTATAAGATATGTTGCAAGCTCGACCAATCTTGGCTTTTGGTATCTATATGATACTAATGTTCAATTAGTTGGTTATACAGATGCTGACTGGGCTGGTAATATACATGACCGAAAGTTAACAAGCGGTGGATGTTTTATGTCGGGAACTATTTAGTTTCATGGCATAGCAAGAAACAGAGTTCCGTATTGCTATCCACAGCTGAGGCTGAATATATTGCAATCGAAAATGCTACACTCAGCTTGTGTGGATGAAAAGAATGTTAAATGACTATGTATTTGCGCAAGATACTATGGTACTGTATTATGATAACTCTAGCACAATTAATATCTCTAAGAATCCCATCCAACACGCACGAACCAAGCATATTGACATTAAATATCATTACACTCATTGATTAGTGAAAAATAAAATTATTTCATTAGATTATGTTCAAACTAAAAATCAACTTGTGGACATTTTCACCAAACCACTTGACAGAAATAGGTTCTCTAAATTAAAACTGGATATTGGCATGTGTACTTTGATTTAAGATTATTGTGTCTACTTGTAGTATTTTTTTTGTATATTTTTATTTTTGTAAATTTTTGGATTTCAAAAATTAATAAAATTGAGAATTTTTTTTGTCTGCATGACTAGTCGAACACACACTTGACCAGTCGTGGCACGACCGGTCGAGTATGTACTTGACCAGTCGAGATGTGCGGTCGGGTTGCTTTTAATGTGATAAAACCATTTTTTCCTTTCTTTCTTCATCTTCTCTAACAGCCCCTTCTCCGACCGGTCGAACCCACCTCCGAATACAACTTGATTAGTGCGTCATTTTCCTTTTTCTTTTAGATCTAGATTCCTTGCATCTCTATTTGCTTGATTCTAAAGTTATTTCAAGTTTTCTAGTGGTTTCCTTGCACTTTTTGGATAAAATCTGATTTGTGTGAAACCCTTAAATCCTTCTTGTATTTTATTTTTGTTTCTTGCAATAGAAGGTAAATCTAAAAAGAAAACAACTCGTGGTCCTTCTTCTTCCCATTCCACACCTATTGCGGTGCACACTCTTCAACCACCCGAAGAGGACTCGGAATATGTGCAAGACATCCATCTCTACAACATCATTGTTGAACGGACTGTCTATTCCAACCATTTGGTTCAATTCAATATCATTCCCCTCGTTGTGGCTGTAGAATGGGATACATACTAAATTAGGGCGAACACGCATATCGGTCCATTGCACAAGCCATGTATGCATGTATTAGTGAAGTTTCTATTAAAAATTTAACCTTCACTATTATGTTTTAAAAAGGTCCATTTTCAGTAGATCATCACTTGATCTCTAGCTTGATGGATATACTAGTTAATGAAGAAGGGATTCCAATATCGACATTGGCTGAGAGATTGAATGAATCTGAAAAACGTCTTTTAACTAGAAATTTATGCAACATGAACTCAGAATGGAATTTCGGGATTGCGCTCCGTGCCAATCAGATGTTACCCAAATATAGAGTTTTCATCATATCTTTATTTTTAATGTTTACCCTAGATCTAGTAATAAGGTTGAATTAACTTCTTTCATGGTGTGAATTCTTCATTTGGTTGTTTCTGGTATTCTTAAATAGCGGTGAAGACCACTTGAGTTGAAGCAGGAATATGCCAATATGTCCCAGAGGGGGCTGAATAGGATTTTTTTAAAAGTTTTTATGAATTATTAAAAATCCTTATCACACTAATCCTATCACAGAGTACAGATTAGGATTACTCAAAATTAACTCTACTGGCTTCTAAGCCTGATAGAGGATCCAATCATAAACTATTTAAAAGATGAACAATTTATAGATAAGAATGTGAAGGATATGACTGTGTATCTCTATAAGATGTGATTTCAGATGATCATATATAAAGGCATATAAGGAACTCATATAAATGAAAGACAATCCCAATCTCAAAAACAGTCATTTTATAGTGGTTCGACTACTTGTCTACTCCACTACGTACTTCCACACTCAACCCTTGAGTGATCGGATTTCACAAAGGAGGTTTCCCATGGTTCACCTCAAACCTAAGGTTTTAAATCAGGTTCACCTTCAACCTTTACACGGAGGTTTCCTATGGTTCACCTCAAACCTAAGATTTTAAATCAGGTTCACCTTCAACCTTTACACGGAGGTTTCTACTCGGTTCACCTCTAACCCTAGAGTTTTGCTCGCGCACTTCTAACCAGATGTTTATGCCCACACAGAGCAAGGGTCCACACAACGCACCCGGATGTTTATGCTCTCCACAGAGCAAGGGTCTACACAACGCACCCCGCTCGTACGCTCCTGTCGAAGGCCTCCTTTGAGGACTTCAAAGGGTGAGCAACACTTAAGACCCAATCCTATAAAGGAATGATCACAAGTGTCCTCTGGACTCTAGATACTTACAAATAAGTTGATGAGTCCTGTTCAGCGCAATGTTGAAGATCTCCTTCTTGTTGATGAAGAGTCTTCAGCTCCCTTGATCCGCAACACAAAAGATATACCTATTCTAGGCTTTAGGTTAGGTCAAGGTTGTGATGGAATTCCACTCTCTAAGGATTTTCCTATTAGAAAGATAGAGTGGTTCCGATCATCTATGCATTCAAGGCATCCCAGCTTAATGATTTGCCAATAAGGTAGTAGCTGAAGGATCCTTGAATGCGAAATTTCATTCCCTAATCCACTCTATTGAATATCAATGATGAGGGTGGATTGGATGATGAACTCCCTGAGAGAAAGGGCTTAAGGTAAATGATAGGAAGGTTGAAACAGTCAAAAGCACTCTCTTCTTTCTTTACTAGCAATAAAGGCAAGCTTCTCTATATATAGGCAAAAGGTTCCAACGGATATAAAACGGTCATATTTATGACAGAGTTCGATATCATCGAGAAAGTGTCGATATGATTTGATCGAGCGTATACTCTCGATTGTATCGAATGTCCTCTCAATGATACAAACTCAAATGTCATTTTTACTTTTGGAAACCATTTGCCAACTGGTCGATGGAATCGAGACACACATCGATGTTATCGAATTTCGAACTCCGATTCCATCGATAGATGAATTGATCTATCGATAAGTGAAAACAAGAGAGACAAGCCTAGAAGATTTTCAGGTTCTAAAGATATGATCGGGGAACAGTCAATGTCATCAAAATTTGTATATCGATAATATCGGAGACCATGTCGATGGGATCAATAAATCGTATAGATTTACCTATAAGCTTGCTGGACGGTTTGTGTCCCATTTCGATCCAATCGACCAGGTCTCGATAAGATCGATATATGAATATCAATTTCTCGACTGACACCCCAATCAAATTTTAAAAACATCCTAAAAATCATGCTGGAGAAAACATGCGCTCTCTATCGATGTGATCAACTGACTTCCGATATGATCGATATTTGAGTTCATATTGAATCGGACAGTCATCGATATATCGAAGCTCACAGTGGTTTTCTTTAGAAAAACAGGGGCGCCGAAAAACTGCCTGTCGATATTATCGATCTACTTTCGATAGGATCGATATTCGAATATCGATGATATCGACTGAACCGTCGATATATCGATAAATCGTCCAAATGAATGTTTGATTGCTGGATACTTTTTGTCCTCACTCGATTGTATCGATTGAGATATCGAGGACATTGACAGAGCAGGTCGATCATATCGAGATATGAATCGATATAATCGACAGTGTAAGAAAAACTTGAAGATTTTCCTATTTTGTAAAAAGTTTTCTTACATAAAAAATCCTAAGATGTTCTACATATTTTTAAGGGTTTTAATCACCTGGTGTTTTGGGACATGGGATGTGAGGCTATGATTTACCTATGGCGAGCTTCCACACATCCAGTTGAGGCAGACATTTGAGTTGATCTTCCTGTTAGGCGCTGTTGTCCGACTGACTTAACTTACACCGTAATTGACAAACTAG
Organism: Magnolia kwangsiensis; assembly: GCA_037074715.1. Classification (NCBI taxonomy): domain Eukaryota; kingdom Viridiplantae; phylum Streptophyta; class Magnoliopsida; order Magnoliales; family Magnoliaceae; genus Magnolia; species Magnolia kwangsiensis. Next base: position 46,972,937 of record CM073574.1, on the reverse strand, counting down.
GGCACTAGTAGGTGCACTTTCAATTTCAAGTGTGTCTTCCTTCATTAATTTGTTATATTATAATCCAATTTTGTTTACGCCCAGGGCATAACGATATTCTTTTCGCTTATTTGATGACCACCCTTGCTACTCATTATCGAGTGGTCATGCCATCTAGAGAAGCTCCTATTTCCCATATTCTATTGAACAACTCAAACATCAACAAGATGAAATTAGAGTTGGCTCCTGGTCAAGTTAACAGGGATGCTAGAGGAGCTAGTGAAGAAGTTGGAGAGGAAGAGGCACTACCCACTGACTACGTGAATATGAATGATCTGTTTGATGAGTTAGAATCTGATCCTGAGGCTGATCCTAATTTTCAAGCATCTAATTTTGATGAGCGATTGAGAACTTTGGAAGAGAAGGTGGAAGGTTTACATGTATCCCATGAAACTCAAGCTAAATATATGCACAAATACCTTCTTCGCATTAACAAGGGATTACATCAAATTAATCCATCTATTCTTCCACCGTCTTCTTCTGGTTCTGACTAGTGCTTTTATTTATGTTGAGCATGTATTAAATTCTTAAACTTTACTTTTGCATGGATGATCCTTGGACATGTTTTTATTTGCTACTCTATGGACATGTTTATGTATGATGATGATATATACTGGTTGATGCTTGGACATGATGTTTTTCTACTAATATTAAATCTCTTAACTCATACTCTTCTCTTACATTTTTACTTTAATCATCTATGAATTTCAGTTACTTTCCTTTGTCATATTATGAAAAATAGGGGGAGAAATGTGATTGGAATGGTATATGAGTGGTATATGATGATTGTTTGATGTGGGTTGTAGAGACATATGTTTATGGAATGTGTATGGAAATGCATATATTTTTTTTTGTGCATATTTTTGTTTAGATTTGGATATGTATAGGTACTCGACAAATCACCTTGCTTGAATTGAGGGGGAGTAATGGATTGAGGGGGCGTAGTAGTAACATTACCTTGCTATGTGTATAAACTGCTGCATGATTTTTTAGTCGGTTTTGTCACAAATTTGACAAAGGGGGAGATTTTAAGCGCTATGTTGTAATTTTAACACTCGATATTGTCAAATTTTGTTGTGTCAAACTACTTGGAGTTAGTATCTTATTATGATAAGATGGAAAATTCAAGATCACCATCGTCAACTCTTCTACATTTTCAAGTTGAAGAACATTGTCAAAGATCGAACACAAGCTCAAGTACAAGAACAAAAATTCAAAGCTCAAACTAAAGTTCAAGATCACCACCTTATGCCTCAAGAACATAAGCTCTAGCTCATGCTCAAGTTCAAGACTATAAGGTCAAGCTTCACATAGTTCAAGATAATCGAGTTACCAAAGTGATCGATATTTCGATGTTTCAAATTCACATTTAAGGTATGAACGACCCTAGATTGACCATAGGTTAAGTCATGTCAATTGCATATTAAATTTGGGTCATTGTATAAGTTTATAGGCTTTTCTTCGACTAGTCCTAGCCTTTATTCGACTAATCCAGGCATTGGCTCGACCAGTCTAGGGATTTTTTCGACCAATCCAAGTTTTGTTGAAGATTTTTTAGATTTTCTATTGTACTCTCGACCAGTCATGCACACTTCTTGACCAATCGTGTAACAGTGCTTGACCAGTTGTATAGTGCTCGACTTAAAGTCCAGTAAGCTTTTCTGGTCCCACTCGACCAGTCGAGCAGGGCACTCTACCAATCGAGCAGGTCACTCGACCAGTCAAGTAACGGGTTTATCCTATCATGCCAGAATTTTTTAAAATTGGTTGGTGCTTCGACGAGTCGAACCGAACCTTAGACCAGTCGAGGGAACATAATTTCTACCTATAAATAGAAGACATTTCTCAGAATTATTCATCAATTCCAATCCTAATCAAGCCATCACTCTGAGAGATAAGTCCTTACAATTGTAAAGCTATTACTTATTCATTTTAGATTCTTTTATAGCTTTTTGTATTTGATTTTGAGATCTCTTTGTTCAATTCTATTCTATTAAAAAGGGAATTTTGATTTACCCTTTTGAGATAAAAAATCAAATCAAGCTAGCCACAGGATGATGTAATTTAAAAATCATTTAGACTTAGAACCCTTTCATTTGTGAGATTGGACACTGAACATCTACGTCTACATTGAATTGGTTCTACCGGGCTACATCAGAAGAAGAATCTTCAGATAACTATAATTTCATTTTCTGTATTTTTGGTTTGTGAGATTCAGCCAGAAAAATCTCATTGTGGGGTTTTTGTGATTATGTAAGCCCATTTGAAAAACACAATTGTGAAGGTTTTAAGGTGAACCTTAGAAAACCTTATTTCTTAGTGAAAGCCAATATCTCGTGGGTGTGGATATTGGAAGTTGAGTAGTTGTGTGGCTGTTTGCGAACAGTTGGTGTACACACACGAACCACTACAATTCTCGGAGTTTAGATGATAGTTGTGATGTATGTGTGGTGCTGAATGTTGTAATTTTCTTTATGCACTTATGGTGAATGTTGTAATAATTTAGTTTATTTTCTTTGCCTCATTCTCAATTTGAGTTTTTGATACTTACCAACGTTCTAGACATCAGGTTGTCCAACCATAAACCTTGGTGTTTGGTGAAAGGTTGTCCTTAGAACTCAGTTTGTATCAACCTCTCAAGACTAGTGCATTTAAGGTTGCTATTTAATTGTGTTATCTGTCTTTGTATTCCGCATTTAACCCTCCCCCCCGCTCTAGGACTTTGAGCTTGGCCTTTTCAGATTGTGCTACATCTAGCCTAGTCGTTGGTGGAGGTATTACTCATATCTTCTTATACCAAAAACTTCCCTCACTGCATTTGTGAATTTTCATTTGTAGGCCCTTGTTTAACACGACCTTCCCTTCATTATCTGTCCTCCCTTTTACTTACTATGGATACCCATAGATTGCATAAGTATGTCCGTTGTATTATGACATACTACGGACTTCCATACTTTTCCTAACCACCGCATTGTTTCTCTTCCTAATCATCAAAGTATTTCCTAACCACAAGCCTGCTGATGCGACAATGCAGACAGGACACCCCATTGTGGAGTCTGTGGGAAATACTCAACACTCTGCATAATTTATTTCTACTCAACGGGTGTATGAACGGTTCTATCTGGTATTCCCGAGATTATGCACTATATTCTGTTCTTTATAGGATTTACAGATATATCCCACATGTGTGTATTTCAACAATTTAGCTTTGTATATGTAACGTAATGACCTGTTCAATGTTATTGGTTGTGAATATTTAACATTATATGAGTTTATACTTCTTCCTATTATCTCCATGAATCCATGATTTATTCAGTGTTACCATGGATGAAAGTCGTCACTGATTTAAACCACATTATTGGAGTGAATTTTTTGGCAGCCATTCCTGCTTCTGTGGATATTTAAAATTGCTTAAAACTGTAATTCCCATTCAGATAGTATTCTTCCTCAATATTCTCATGGCTTCTGATAATGAGGAAAATAACGATGAGAAGCCTCCGGTAGTGATTGGAGCAACAATAAAATTGTTGCTGCATTAACAACAATTGTAGCTTCTGCATGTGTAATGGGAGCTACTGAATATTATCGACGTTATCACTACAAGAAAAGGGGGCTTTAGCCTCGGTTGAAAAAATGGAGGCTAAATGTATTTTTTTAGCCTCGGTTGCTAAGGAACTGAGGCTAAAAGTTCATTTTTCACCTCAGTTGCTAGGGAACTTAGGCTAAAAGTCTACCTTTTAGTCTCAATTGCATAGTAACCAAGGCAAAAGGTCTACTTTTTAGCCTCAACTGTATAGGAATCGAGGCGAAAGGTTTACTTTTTAGCCTTAGTTGTATAGGAACCGAGGTAAAAGGTTTACTTTTTAGCCTCAGTTGCATGGGAACCAAGGCAAAAGGACTACTTTTTAGCCTCAGTTGCCAGGGAACTGAGGCAAAAGGTCTACTTTTTAGCCTCAGTTGTATACGAACCGAGGCGAAAGATCTACTTTTTAGCCTCAGTTGTATACGAACTGAGGCGAAAGGTCTACTTTTTAGTCTCAGTTGCATAGGAACCAAGGCGAAAGGGATACTTTTTAGCCTCAGTTGCATAGGAACCGAGGCGAAAGGGCTACTTTTTAGCTTCAGTTGCATAGGAACCGAGGTGAAAGGTCTACTTTTTAGCCTCAGTTACATAGGAACTGAGGCAAATGGTCTACTTTTTAGACTCCGTTGCATAGGAACCGAGGTGAAAGGTCTACTTTTTAGCCTCAGTTGTATAGGAATTGAGGTGAAAAGTTAACTTTTTAGCCTTGGTTCCCGAAAGGTCTACATTTTAGCCTCCATTGCTTGGGAACTGAGGCCAAAGGTCTACATTTTAGCCTCAGTTACATAGGAACCGAGGCCAAAAGTATACTTTTTAGCCTCTGTTGCGTAGGAACCGAGGTTAAAAGTCTACATTTAAGAATATTGAAAAAAATTAAGAATCTTGAAAGAATTAATAATTTTAAAATTTTTGACAATTGTGAAAAAATTGAGAAATTTGAAAAAAATAATTTTGAGACAATTGTGAAAAAATTGAGAATTTTGAAAAAAAATTTGAGAGTTTTGAAAAAAAATTGAATTTTGAATTTTCTAGGAACTAAGAATTTTTAAAAAATTTAAGAACTTTTAAAATTTTAAGAATAAAAAAAATGATAATTATGAAAAGTATGATTTAAAAAAAAAATTGAGAATTTAAAAAAAAATTAAGAATTTTGAAAATTTTTGAAATTTTTGAAAAAAAAAAAAAGAATTTTGAATTTGAGAATCTTAAAAGTAAATTGAAAAATATTAAAAATTTGAGAAATTTTAAATAATTGAAAATTCTGAAAAAAATTAAGAATTTCTAAAACTATTAAGAATTGATTTTTATTTTTTATTTTTTGATAATTTTGAAAAAATTGAGAATTTTTATTTTTTTAATAAATTTCAACAAATTTATAATCTTGAAAAATTTAGAATTTAAAAAATAAAATAAGAAACTTGATTTTTTTCTTTTTGAGATTTTTTGTAAATTTGATAAAATGAAGGATTAATTTTAGTGCAGGAACCCAAAAATGAAATAGATCTGAATCTCATTTTAGGCCCTGTAAATGAACGGACTCGATTTCCACATAACCTGCCACATGTACCGTAGAGAGACAAGTATACCATGTTCCGTACGGATCCAGTATATCATCTCCATGACTTTTATTCATTTTAGAACTTGGAAGCTCGAAGCAGAGCTCTCTCTCAAAATTCCTAAGCTCTGAAAGGAAAACAGAGCGAAATCGCATTTTACTTCTGCAATTCTATCTATCAAAATCCCCAAGCTCTAAAAGGAAAACAGATCGAAATCGCGTTTAACTTCTGCAATTCTATCCTTTACAATGCCTAGAAATGTCAATTTTGTCCTCCACACTAGCAATCTCTTCGTCGATTTTAGGTACTCGTTCTCTCTTTTTTTTTTACTGATTTCTCAATCGAAATCCTCTCGAAACTTAGAAATTGGGGCAGAAATCTTGTCACGCCCCAAACTCGGAAACTTGGCTCACAAAATTCCTGATCACCGAATTTGGCGCCAACAACCTCCGTAGAATCCCATTCTCGGCTCCCAGCTCCCATTCGCTAGGTTCCGATGTTGGGATGTTACGAGGAGGATTTTCAAGATCAGTTTGAATCGCGATAAGCATAACCAAAGGCATAACCCATAAACAACAACCAAAAACTCCATTACATTTTCACTATGATCAAAAACTACGCAAGTATAATGAGCATAAAAGGAAATACAATGATGATAAACCAAAAGCTCCAAAATAATCTGCCACGTGCTTAAGCCTCAGCGCTGTTGCGATCCAACGTCACCTGCACGCAACGGTCACGCATAAGCTTATAGAAAGCTTAGAGGGTGGTGAAAGTGTATGCGCAAGGTAGTAATATGATCATACAATATCAGAGTAATGCAAAATATGCAGATGGATCTATAAATATCATGAGCCGTACTAAGGCTATGCGATGCAAGATGCAATTAAAGCATATAATCCTCATCTAAGTCCACATGTCAATACGGCTCAACTTTAGGATATCACCAGGGTCTAGTACACTCTAAACCAGATCGCCACCTCATCGCGCGTAATAAGGTAAGTGAAAGAGACCTCACTATCCGTCTGTCAATATCGGGCTCGACTCGTCGATAGCGGACCCATTCCTCGAGCTGGTCAGACTCAGCCTAGCATTTTTTCCCTACACTCGGGCGGGTAAGGCTGCACCCCCTTCTAACCGACCATGATACAGTGGAGAGCGTAGCATCTGCTAATCGGCACTTAACGCTCATCTACCCACTCGGTCTAAACGTTGGAGCAACCTCTTGGTACCATAAGGGTTTAGAAACTTTCACCCAGGGATATTTATAGCACCCCATGTAGAACAAAATTTTTGGTATCTAATCCTATCAACCACGATGCGTCTGTGGAGGCTACGGCCCCGATGTCGCTAGGGCGTGCAGTAATCATATCACACAATGTGAAATGCATGAATCACACTATCCAATCATGCAGTAAATCTTGCGCGTATCGTATGCTCATGTAGGGCGACACCGCCTAATCGGGGTCTCATAAACGATCTGCCCGAAAGCATATGCTATGATCAGTCACTTCTCATATCAAGCATGCATATGATGCGTATGATCATGAGTCATGGAACTATAGTAAACATGTTATAAAGTAATGCACTATCCTTATAAAGAAGATGGGCCAAGATGGCCTATACACAACAAGTAAGGGCCTAACAATGGGCCCTAAGGAGAGTCGTAATGTGGACATCCAACTAGTATTACACTCGCAATGTGGACGTCAAACCAACATTGCTCCCAAGGCGCAATCGTCGTAAACATCGTTACATAATCCGTGTTGGGATCACACATTGCAATGGACCTTAGGTACATCCCATTAGGCTTTAAAAACATCAAATGGGCCATATCATATGGGCCTTTTATTCATCAAATGGGCCACATCAATGAGCCACACCAATGGGCCTTATGTGCATTGCAATGGGTCATAACCCGTGGGCCTTAGATTGCATCAAATGGGCATAATCTCATGGGTCTTATAAGTATCAAATGGGTCACACCAATTGGGCCCCATATGTACATCAAATGGGCCTCAACCCATAGGCCCTAGTACATCTCAATGGGCCTTAACCCATTGGCCCCTTAAACAATCAAATGGGCCTAATCCTATAGGCCTTATATAAGTCAAATGGGCCTAAATCCATAGGCCTTATGTATCAAATGGGCCTAAATCCATAGGCCTTATATGTCAAATGGGCCACACCCAAACATAAGTGGCCCACTTGATCACAGATGGTCTCATTCTTCAACTCATGCCTTAAAATAATCTTTCCAAGCGGATGGACGGTCTAGATGCATCATATGCATCATGGTGGGTCCCAAAAAGATGGACAGTGGGGAGGGTACCCATACATCATAGTGGGTTTCACCGTCCACAGTAGTGGACGGTGTAAATAGAACACATATATTATGGTGGGTACCACCGTCCGCCTGGACGGTGGATGTAAAACACATACATCACTGTGGGTCCCATGTGGGGCCCAACATCATGTTTAAATGCCATCCAAACCGTTCATAAGGTCACACAACCCTAGACGAAAGGGGAAAAGAAATTTCATCTTGATCCAAGACTTTTATGGCCCAAAAAAAAAGATTTTAATGGTAGAGGTTCAATCCCACTATTTCCTGCAGTGTGGGCCACTCGAGCGTCAGATCGGCCCCAGTTTTGGAGGGGGGCCACTTCAGTGAGGGGCCTGTCATATGAACGGCGTGGATATTACATATACATCATGGTGGGGCCCACGGCAGCAGCCGTGGGACGCTGCTCGCATGCCCGCTCTCCAATGCTGGCGCTGTCAGTGCCATTGACAGTAACAGCAGTTGCTACTACTGTTTGCATTTTTTTAAAAAAAATTTCAAGATCCTGTGGTTTTTCACAGTGGGACCCATAGTCGAAAAATCCATCCCGACCATGGGATTTTACATCTCGTAACAAACAAAATGAGTCTAAAGTTCAAGTTTTATAGGTGTATAGAAAACAATTAGGTGATTTTAAATGGTAACCACCAAGTCTCCTAATGTTATGGCCCACCAGATGCTTAGATCAGCCTCATTCTTTGGCTCAACACCTAAAATGATCCAAGGAATAGAATAGATGGTATGGATTGGATACAAACATCAATGTGGGTCCTATACAAGTGGGCCACCTCCAATGCCTTAAAAAAGGCTAATATTTATATTTTCACAACCACATCCAGAGACAGCGCGTCTCTGGACTGGTTTTGTAAGACCCGTATTTTAGTCCGTACCGTTCCGTAGACTTCCGCGGTCTTACCGGTCGAATTTCGGCAACCTTCGACCTTTAATCGATATGTGTGTGTGACCCTGATTCATACGCTGTCAACCCGAAGTCGGCTCGACCCAAGACCTTTACTATAGCGACCGCCGTCGCTGCGGTTCCGGTGCCGTAACTCGCGTGCCGAGGCGATACCCTGATCAGGAGATATGGGTCAGCGTTCGGTGCCAGGAAAACACTGGGCATTGCGAAACCCAAGAGAATCTCTACGAGGTGTCATATCAATCTCATCAATCAATCAAATCTTATCACATCACATGTCAAGTACATGTCAAAGTACAACCCCATCCCCAAGTAACCCCAAAGTCAACACTCTCTTACATAAGTACACATCACCCATCACACCCATCTCTTTCCTCATCTCTCTCTCTCTCTCTCTCTCTCTCTCTCTCTCTCTCTCTCTTTCATTCTCTCTCTCATTTTAACTCCCAAGCAACCCACGTCCATGAGAGCTCCATGAGAGAACCATGTGTGGTCCACCTTCCTATCACCAAATCCCAACCTCTAACATCGATCTCAACCGTTGAATCTTGTTCCCTTGAAGCTCTACAACGCGTTGGTGGAAGAATGAAGAAGAAGATCCTAAGGTGGGTGATTTTTATGTTGTGATTTTGTGATTTAAGGGCCCACTTATAGTGGGACCCATCTTGATGTATGCGTTGTATAAAGGGGCCCATAGTGGCAGGGCCCCTCCTCCATCCATCTCTCTCTCTCTCTCTCTCTCTCTATTTTCCTATTGTGGTCCGCCTTGAAGAACGGTTTAGATTCACACCGTGGACGGTGAAAATCCCACCTTAATGTATGATCCATACCATCCAGTGATCAGGCCTGGACAGAAGTAAATACAAATATCACCTTGATCCAACATGTGTGGCCCATTGGATGTGGGACCACCGTGATAAAAGTATTTTATCCACCGTCCAGGGACTGGACGGTGGAGACCTACCTCTCTATTCATAGTCAGGCCACTCGTCCAGGGCTGGACACTGGACTGGACATGATAATAATTATAATAATCATATTAATATTTTAATATATATAGCATATATATATTGTGGTGGCCACACGTGTGGACCCATCACATTTTATGTGTCAAATCCCCACTGTCCAGAACGTCCAGAGACTCTGGACGGTGAGCATTCAGTGATGTTTTTATTATTTTATAATATATTATATTATATTATATAATGGGAGAGAGGGAGGTGGGATGGCCCACCTATGTGGGACCCACCGTTGGCATGTGTTGTATCCACATGGGCCACACGTGTGCATAGTTTCATCCATGCCAACCACTCTTCTGTGGGCTCTACCATGAGATATGTGTTTCATCAAGCCGTCCATCTGCCTTAATGATGGGCCAGCTGTAGCAGCAGCACCCTACTGCACGTGGAAGCTCCCTCCCAGCCGTCCGTCTATTTGGTGGAACCCACCATAGTGTACGTGTTTCATCTACCATGTACGGCCCCACCATGGTACATGTGTACCTGCACTGTCTGTGCAGTGGCCCACCTTGGTGTTTGTGTCTAAGCCGTCCATCCTTTTGGTCAGTTATCACGTGTGGGGCCCTACCTTGATGTATTTATTTTATCCACCCCACCCATGCAGAGGACGTGGGGCCCACCTTTGTAACGTGCTGAGAGCAGCACGTGGACCCGCATGATGCACGTGTTTCATCCACTCCATCCATCATCCCGCTAGATGCATGGACCGTCCACAATCCAGCCAAGTGGACGGTGGTAACCCACCATGATATCTGCATTTCATCATGCCGTCCATCCGTTTTGGGCAGGACGTGGGACCCACCCACACATGCTGCACGTGTGGGGTAGGCCCACCTAGATATATATTGTATCAACACCGTTTATCACTTAGACAGAGGGCCACCTGCATGTATGTAAAATCTACATAGTCTGTCCAGGACGTCCTGAGTCTGGACGTTGGACACTGCACCATTTCAAACATATAAATGTTATTATATTCATTATATATATACATATACTTACGTTTGTGATGAGCCTCATGTGGGGACCACCTGCTGGATGATTGGCTGGTGTACAATGACACCAGCTGTATAGCTGTTGTATACAGTCAGCAGTTACGTGGGATTACCATGATGTATGTGATGGTTCACACCGTCCAGATGGCTGGATGGTGGGCCACACCTTGATGTATGTGATGTGTGGGCCATATCGTGATGTATGTGTTTTATTCCAACCGTCCAGATGACTGGACGGTGGACCACCGTGATATATATGTTTCGTAAACGCCGTCCATCTGATTTTTAAAAGGGTGGGGGCCCACCTACATGTATGTATTTTTGTATTCACACCGTCCATTCACGTGGCCTCCATGTGATGTACGGGTTTTATCCAAGTTGTCCATTGATGGACCCACCCATTGGTGAGACCCGTTGGTGCGGCCCACTTGTCATATACAAGGCCCATTGTGATATATTTTTGGCCCACATGATGAGGCCCATTGTGATGTATTTCCAACCCATTTGATTTGGTCCATTGACTTAGCCCAATTGATTTGGCCCATTTGTATTGGCCCATTTAATTCGACCCAATGATATGGCCCGATGTTATATACATTGTCCCATGAGTAAGGCTTAATGTGATGCGATTATGCCCCATAAGCGAGGCTCATGATGATGTGTATTAGACCCTTGGATGACACCGTGGACCCATTATATGATTGACCTTATGAGCGTCACTCCTTGGGAGCAATGTTGGTTAAATGTCCATATTAATGGGTAGGATGGTTGAAGGTCCTCACTGTGACCTTTCCTTAGGCCCTTTGTTAGGCTGATTCCGATTGTTGTGACCGATTGGCCGATTCTGATTATCGATCAATTCCGATTGTCGTGACTAATTTGTCGAATCTGATTATCGATCAATCCTGATTATCATAACCGATTTGTCGATTCTGATTATCGATCGATCCCGATTGTCGTGGCCGATTGTTGATTCCAATTGATGTGACCGATTTATCGACTCTGATTATCGATCGATCCCGATTACCGATTCTGTTTTGTCGTCGCCGATTGCCGATTATCGATCGAGGCCGATTATCGATTCTGATATGTCATGGCCGATTGCCAATTATCGATCGAGGCCAATTACTGATTCTGATTTATCATGGCCGATTGTTGATTATCGATTGAGGCCGATTACCGATTCTGATTTGTCATGGCCGATTACCAATTATCGATCGAGGCCGATTACCAATTCTGATTTGTCGTGGCCGATTGTCATTTATCGATCGAGGCCGATTACCGATTCTGATTTGTCATGGCCGATTTTCGATTATTGATCGAGGCCGATTACCGATTCTGATTTTTCGTGGCCGATTGCTGATTATCGATCGAGGCCGATTACCGATTCTGATTTGTCGTGGCCGATTGCTATTTATCGATCAAGGCCGATTACCGATTCTGATTTGTCGTGGCCGATTGTCGATTATCGATCGAGGCCGATTACTGATTCTGATTTGTCATGACCGATTGCCGATTATCGATTCTGATTTGTCGTGGCCGATTGCCGATTATCGATCGAGGCTGATTATCGATCGAGGCCGAGTACCGATTCTGATGGCCGATTGTCGATTATCGATCGAGGCTAAGTACCGATTCTGATGGCTGATTGCCGATTATCGATCGAGGCTGATTATCGATCAGGGCCAATTACTAGTTCTGATTTGTCGTGGCTGATTGTCGATTATCGATCGAAGCCGAATATCGATTCTGATGGCCGATTGTCGATTATCGATCGAGGCTGATTATCAACCAGGGCCGATTACCGACTTTGATTCGTCGTGGCCGATTGCCAATTTCGATTGTCAGGGCCCAATGTGATGTACATGCGACCTGTATTGGAGGCCCGACGTGATGTGTATTCAGCCCGTGTCTAAGGCCCAATGTGATGTATATTGATGCTTAGGTGATGAGACTCATTGTGATGTATTTGAGGGTTAAGCAAAAGAGCCCATTGTGATGTATGTTAGGCCCATGAGCAGGGCCCACCTGTTGTGTACATGTAACCCTTGAGTAAGGCCCATTGTGTCGTATATTAGGCCCTTGTGTGAGGCCGTGGGCCCATTATATGTTTGGATTTATGTGGGCCATTCCTTAGGACAATGTTGGTTAAATGTCCACATTGCCGAGGCCAATGGTTGATACCGATTATGAGTATGTGACTGCATAGCACCATGATACATGCCCATACGTATCATCTGCATGTCTGTTATGAGATATGATTGACCATTGTATATGTCATAGTGCTGGTTGTTATGAGACTTCTTGATAGGCGGAGATTTTCTCACATGAGTGCACGGTATGCGCAGGATTGATGCATGATTGCACTGTGTGACTCATGCATCTTGCATTTGTGTGATATGACCACCGTACGCCCTAGCGACATCAGGGCTATAGCCTCCACAGGCATATCGTGGATGGTTAGATGTGATACCAGAAATCTGTTCTACATGGGGTACTATAGATATCCTTGGATGAAAGTCCCAGAACCCTCTTGATTCCAAAGGTTGCTCCAACGTCTAGACCAAGTGGGTAGATGAGCGTCGAGTGCCGATTACCAGATGGTTACGCTCTCCACTGTATAGTGGTCGGTTGGAAGGGGGTGCGGCCTTACCCGTCCGAGAGGAGGGGGTAATGCTAGGCTGAGTCTGACCAGTTCAAGGAATGGCTCTGCTATTGACGAGCCGGGCCCGATATTGATAGGCGGATAGTGAGGTCTCTTCCACTCATCTTATTGCGCGCGATGGGGCGATAATCTGGTATGGAGTGTAATAGACCTCGGTGATTTCCCAGAGAGAAACCATACTGATATGTGGACTTATCGAGTAGGAGTTGCATGCTCATTCATTCATTCATTCATTCATTCACTATCCACTCGGGCCGGTTGTAAGACCCGTATCTTGGTCCGTACCTTTCCGTACACTTCCGCGGTCTTACCGGTAGAATTTCGGCAACCTTCAACCCTTAAAAGATATCGACGCGCGACCCTAATTCATATGCCGACAACCCGAGTCGACTCAACCCGAGACCAATACCATAGCGACCGCGCCGTCGTTGCGGTTCCGATACCGCAACTCGCGCGCCGAGGCGATACCCTGGTCAAGAGATATGAGCCAACGTTCGGTGCGAGAAAACGTCGCGCGTTGCGAAAACGAAGGGAATCTCTACGATGTGTCACATCAATCACATCAATTCCATCAATCAATCACCCATCAATCCATCACATGTCAAGTACACATCACTTCCATCTCTTTTCCTAAGAAACCACAAAAGTCTTCATCTCCCATACCTCTCTTACACAAAAAGCCACAAAAGTCTTCACCACCCATACCTCTCTTACACAAAAGCCTCAAAAGTCAAGCTTTTCTTACACAACCATCACTCACCCATCCATCCATCACTCTCTCTCGCTCCCTTTACATCACTCTCTCTGTTTCTCTCTTTCTCATTTCAAAATTTCCAAACAACAAAAAAAATTCCAAGAGATCCCACGTATGAAATTTTCTCCAAATTCCTAAGCTCCAAGTGGCCCACCTTCTACCCCAAAATATCCCATCTCAACCCACCATTCTTCATCTTAACCATTGAAGTTGAAGCTAAGGTGCCAAGGAATCCCTAGGAGCGAGAAGATCGGACGGTGGGTGCCTCTATAGGGTAGATTTACTTGATTTTATGGTTGACCAAGTGAGGCCCACCGATTCATGGTGTGGATCTCACTTGGGACCCTTATTTGTGGCCGATGGACCACTTGGATCATCATGATCATTCCATGATGGGTCCATTCTCCATGGACCCCATCATGATGTTTATTTTTATTTAGAAAGGTCATCTAGACAGTCCATATCGGTGGAGAATGGATCTCCACCGTTGATTTACATTTTCAATGGTCCCATGTGCAAGGGATCCATTTATTGTATAATCTTCTTGTAAGGGAGGGCCCATAATGACGGGGTCCCTCCATCACAAGCCGTGTCCCACTCTCCATGTCTCTCTCTCTCTCTCTTTTATTTTATTTTATTTTATTTTTTTTTATTTTATTGCAATAGGATGGTGTGGCCCACTTGAATGGATCCCACCTTGATGTAATTTTTATTCAAGTGGGGCCCACCTTGGACATTGAGCCCATGGCACCCATCAGTGGTGGCCCACTCCATCAGGGCCTACACTTAAAAAAAAAAAAAAAAAACAAAAGACCGTCCAGCGTCTGGGACATTAGACGTTTCAACAGAAAGGGGATAAAAGAAGAAAGAAAAAGGAAAGGGAAATGGTGGGCTGCTCTAACATGGCCCCACCTTGATGTATATTTTTAATCCAAGCCATCCATTTTATTCTCGGGATCATTTTAGGCGTTGAGCCGAAAAATGAGATCGATCCAATTATCTGGCGGGCCGTGGCATTAAGAATACTAGTATCTTCCTTTAAAACTTAAAAAAATAATTTCTGGGGTCCATCAGAAGCTTGGACCTACCTGAAACTTGTTTTGGACCCCTATTTTTGTGGGAAATATGCAATGGATGGGGTAGATCTGGTTAATGTGGGTCCCACCTAGGATAAAATATATATATATATAAATAATTTTCTTTTTTTGGCATGACTTTGTGCCATGACGTCCAAAGACGTCCACGTTAAAAAGGGTGGCCGCATTGGCCCACTTGTAGACTCCACCATGATGTATGTTTTACATCTATACCGTTCATTTAATAGGTCCCCTTGAATGGTGCGTTGACTCCAAAAAAATCATCCACAAACTGAACTCAGGTGGGCCATACCATCCAAATCATTTGAAGACATGCCTAAATCATATAAAAACACTTGGAGGGGCCTACCTGAATTTTTAATGTGGCTGAAATTTGGTGTGAACCCTCAAACAGGTGGGACACACGTAATGGACGGGTTGGATTGCAAATAAACACTTTGGTGGGTCCTGCATGGGACCCACTGTGGTATGTGTGGCTTACCACGCCGTCAAACAGTGGGTGGTGACACCCACTGTGATGCAAGTGTTTCACTCACGCCGTCCATCCACGGCAGTGGACGGTGGCCCCCACTCAGATGTATGTATTGTGTCCATGCCATCCATCACGTGGGCCCCTGGCCACGTGACGTTATGAACAGGTTTGGATGGCAATAAACATAACAGTGGGCCCTAAGCCATGTGATTCAATGAACAGTTTGGATGCAAATAAATAGTATAGTGAACCCAGGTTGGGTAGAAAATATACATTTCGGTGGGCCCTGGGTCTATATGACCTTATCAACAGGTTTGAATGGAAAATAAACATTTTGGTGGGCCCCTTGCTACATGGCCTTATCAACGGGTGGGATGTAAAATAAACATTTTGGTGGGCCCCTTGCCACACGGCCTTAAAAACAGGTTGGGTGGCAAATAAGCATTTCAGTGGGCCCAGGATTGGCTGGAAAATAAATGTTATAGTGGGCCCACATGGGAGTCTACCATGATGCATGAGTTTCATCCAAACCGTCCAACCATTTTGAGATCATTTTAAGGCCATTGTTGAGGCCCATCTTAATGTATTTGTGACCCGCCCACTAAGGCCCACTTTGTTATTTATGAGCCCATGTGTGTAGGCCTAATTGATGTATTTGTGGCCCATTGTTGAGGCCCACTTTGGTATATATAAGGCCTATGTGATTAGGCCCATAAAGCTCATGTGATTGGGCTCATTTTTAATGAATTCTAAGGCCCATGGGTTATGACCCATTGTAAAGGACCTCAGGCCCATTGGTGAGGCTCATTGAGGTGATCCGCTTGATGAATGTAAGGCCCATTTGATACGGCCTAATTGATTTACTTAAGACCCAATTAAGTGCAACTAGGTCCATTGTAATGCATGATCCCTCCATGGCATATAATGATATTTATAGTAAGTAATGCCTTAGAAACAATGATGGTTAGATGCCCACATTGTAAGGATGACGTCGGTTAAATGTCCGCATTGTCACTCTCCCTAAGGCTCACTAATAGACCCATACTTGTAGTAAGTAGGCTATCTCGGCCCATCTCAGTTATACGCAGAGCCCATCTTTATTATAACATGTTAGTACAGTTTCATGACTCATGATCATACGCATCATATGTATGCTTGACGTGAGAGTTGTCTGATCATAGCATTTGCATTCGGGCAGGTTGTTTATGGCTCCCGGTTAGGCGGTATTGCCCTACATGAGTGCACGATATGCGCAGGATTGGTTGTATGACTGGATAGCGTGATTCATGCATTTCGCATTTGTGTGACATGGTTATTGTACGCCCTAGCGACATCGGGGCCGTAGCCTCCACAGACAGATCGTGGTTGGCAGGATTGGATACCGAAAATCTTGTTCTACATGGGGTACTATAGATATCCCTGGGTGAAAGTCTCTAAACTCTTATGGTACCAAGAGGTTGCTCCAACGTATAGACCGAGTGGGTAGATGAGCGTTGAGTGCCAATTACCAGACGGTTATGCTCTCCACTGTGTCGTGGTCGGTTCGAAGAGAGTGCGGCCTTACCCACCCGAGAGTAGGGGGCAATGCTAGGCTAAGTTTGACCAGCTCGAGGAATGGGTCCGCTATCGATGAGTCGCGCCCGATATTGGTAGAAGGATAGTGTGGTCTCTTCCACTTACCTTATTGTGCGCGATGTGGCGGCAATCTGATTTGGAGTGTACTAGACCCCGGTGATATTTCATATTTTGAGCTGTATTGATATGTGAACATAGATGAGGATCTGTATGCTTGAGCTGCATTGCACATCGCATGGTCTTGGGATGGCCGATACCATTCATGTCTTGCATCGTATAAGCCTTGGTATGGCTCATGATATTATAGATCCATCTGCATATTCCGCTTTACTCTGACATTGCATGTTCATATTACTACTTTGCGCACACACTTTCACCACCCTCTAAGCTTTCTGTAAGCTTATGCACGACCGTTGCGTGCAGGTGACGTTGGATCGCAACAGCGCTGAGGCAGGAGCACGTTGTAGAGTGTTTTGGAGTTTTTATTTTACATCACTGTATTTCCCTTTATGTTCATTGTACTTGTAAAGTTTTTTATCATAGTGAAAATGTAATGGAGTTCTTGGTTGTTGTTTGTGGGTTATGCCTTTGGTTATGCTTATTACGAATCAAACTGATGTTAAAAATCCTCCTCGTAGCATCCCAGGATCGAAACCTGGCGAATGGGAGCTAGGAGCCGAGAATGGGGTTCTACGGGGGCTGTCGGTGCCAGATTCGGCGATCGAAAATTTTGTGAGCCCGATTTCTGAGTTTGGGGCGTGACACTGGTGGTGCGCAACTAATTATTGTGTACCTTCGTTATGGCAAGGATTTCGGTTGGGCGCGCGACCAACCTGAGATCAGGAGTTTACCACGTTGAGTCTGACTATCCAAATTTAGGTATGGGACTGGTTTGGATAGAAGTCCATGGTGGCGGACCCCGTAGCCTGCGATACTACGTTCTATCATCCCGACTTCACACTCCAAGCATGGTCATTTCATTCGCATCGCATATTGCATTACATCCCAGGCATATGACATTTTGAGTTGCTATGCTTCTGCACTTATATGGCCTAGATAGACTTAGTAGGATTTGTATATTGCATTGCATCCTCGGCATCTGATATTTAGCTCTTTATGATTCTTTATTGTATAACTGTTCTATATTGCGTATCCTGATATTTATTGACTTATGGACTTGTCAGTATTTCTGCTTATTCCGATGATGTACGAATTATGAATTACCAGTATTTTGGGTATTATATGATTATGACATTGTATTGAATACTTGGCACTTACCTTGTGCACACACTTACACCACCCTCTAAGCTTTCTATAAGCTTATGCACAATAGATACGTGCAGGTGATGTTAGGCTACAGCAGTGTTGAGCTTGGAGCGTGCGGTGGCCTTCTGGAGCTTGATTCTCTATTTATGTATTTCCTTTTCAGTATTGTATTCAAATGATTATATTAGTGGATATGTGATGACGATGTTGCCGTTGTGAATTGGGTAATCTTGTGGTTATGCTTATCACTAGTTAAATGTACATTTCAAAAAAAAAAAAATCTCCTTGTAAGATCCCAGGATCGGAATCTGGCATATGAATGATAGGAGTCGAGAATGGGGTACTACGGAGGCTGTCGGCACCGGATTCGGCGATTGGGATTCTTATGAATCCGATTTTCGGGTTTGGGGCGTGATAGGTTTCCCCTACTTTTTTTTGTGTGTTTGGGCCTAGGAATTAGGTTAAGGTGGGCCCTGCTTAGGTGGGCCATCACATGGCTACCCATACACATACAAGGTGGGCCCCATCTATAAATGGATTGGATCCAATACATGCATCCTAGTGGGGTCCATCCAAGTGGGCCACACAACCATATTATAATCTCATAAAATAAATAAATAAATAAATAAAAATAAAAGGGAGAGAGAGAGAGATGGAGAGTAGGACACACGTGTGATGGAGGGCTCCGCCACTATGAGCCCTCCCTTGAAAAAATCATACATCAAAAGAATCCCCCTACACATGGGACCACCAAAAATCGAAATCAACGGTGGAGATCCTTTCCCCACCAATATGGATGGTCTAGATGACCTTTAAAGTAAGGAAATAAATATCATGATGGGGTCCATGGAGAATGGCCCCATCAGGGAATGATCATGATGATCCTAGTGGGCCATCGGCCACATTTTAGGGTCCCAAGTGAGATCCAAACCATTGATCGGTTGGCCTCACTTGGCCCATCTTAAAAACATGAAAAATGATTATTATCAAGTACCCACCGTTCGATCTTCTTGTATTGGGATGGAGAGGTGGGCCACACTTGAAGTTTTGAAAGAGAGGGAGAGGCTTAGAGAGCTCATACGTATGGGGTTTCTCTCCTTTGAATTTTGAGTTTGAAAATGAGAAAGAGAGAGAGTTGTAAAGGGAGAGAGAGATGGGTGATGGATGGATGTGGTGAGTGATGGGTGTAAGAACTTTTTGACTTTTGTAGCCTTTTGTGTAAGAGGAGCATGGGTGGTGTAAGAACTTTTTGACTTTGAGGGTTCTTGGTATAAGAAAGGTATGGGCTTTGTAAGAGATTCTTGACTTTTGTGGTTACTTAGGAATGGGTGAAAGGTGATGTGTACTTGAGATGTACTTGACATGTTGATGGATTGATTGATGAGATTGATGTGACATCTCGCAACGCGCGGCGTTTTTCTCCCACCGAACGTTGGCCTACATCTCCTGACCAGGGTATCGCCTCGGCGCGCGAGTCGCAGCATCGGAACCTCAGCGACGGTGTGGTCGCTATGGTAATGGTCTTGGATTGAATTAATACGGGTTGATGGCATACGAATTAGGATCGTGCGTAAATATTGGTTAAAGGTCGAAGGTTGCCGGAATTCGACCGGTAAGACCGCGGAAGTCTATGGAACGGTACAGTCTAGGATACGGGTCTTACAAATCTCTCATTCACTGAAATCTTGCTCAGGAAGTGGAAAATCCTGTCGTTTCTAGCTCATTTGTTGGATTTGAGCCGTTTCTGCATTGCAATATCAGCGATTAGGGTTTGGTGTTCGATCTGAGTGTAAAACCTTGTTCTCTGCTACGAAATCTGCTCCTCCATTGTCGATTTCCATGCAGGCTAGATAAACAAGGGGCATATACACCGATATCAGCTCCTCATCGAACAGAACCCTAGCTCTTCTCTATGTCTTCTCTAATATTTCTCTCGTCTTTGTCAGATCTACAGCCTCTCTCTCTCTCTCTCTCTCTCTCTCTCTCTCTCCGATCATCAGATCCTCAAAAGACAGTGAGCTCTTTACTACACTCACTGGGAGATGTATGCGATTGGCGGAAGTGCAAAGCCCACCATCAACAGCTTGGGCAACAGATATCTTGCCCCGACGAATCGCCTTGCCAAGGAGGTAATGTAACAGTAACAATTGAATTCTCTAACATCTCCACTACCATAAACTACATTTATAAATTGAAAAATGATATGAGCAAGCTCTGTTAGAGTAGATTCCCACCACTAATCCTAGTATATTTGAAATATCTGTTATAAATTAGATTATATTAGATTTTAGGTTACCTTTACTATATAAACATGTCATTGCCAATGGAATAATTTACCTAAGATCTGCACAATGTACTCGCTAAAATGTAAGAACTCAGTGATTTGGTCCTTATCTCGTTGCTGAAAATAAATCAATTCCTCCATTTACATTGATCCATTCTTATGTGTGGGGAGGGTCCCCTGTCGGATTTTTCTCTATTCAGTTAGATGTTTCATTTCATTTATCAATGGTTTTACTAATTAAGTTTATATGGAAATATCTGATAAGCAGCATAAATAAAGTCTCAGAAAGAATGGAGATATGTAATTCTCAAAATTCTTGTTACTAATGGATGCAAAACTGAATATGTACTGCAACAGTAACATTGGCACTCTCCTGAACTGAATATGTAGTGCAACAATGCCACTGGCACTCTCCTCAGAGGACACCATCAATTTTCATTAGTTTAATGTCTGATTACTCATTATATCGTACAACTTTGCACGTCTTACATCTGTATATGTTTATTCCTTCTCTTTCACCCTCTTTCACCTCTGTACATTGCCTGTTCTTTCTTTCTTATTCTGGACCATTGCTGAAAAATGACTTATGGTTATCATACACATTTAGCAGTTACTTCCTCTCACTCAGTTTATCATACTCAGTTAAATGGAGTACTATTTCTTTTATAAATTATATACGAATTGTCTCGTAGGTAAACTATACATGGAAAAAAATTTATATACAAAGGTAATTATTTTAAAGAGACAATCCATTGTTCATGTATCACTATAAGATAAGGCAACTCCTAGTTGAATGAAGAGACATGGATTATCCAATCAATAGATCTGGATTGTCCATTAGGTTCAGCCACACTTCATGGGCCACCATGCAAAATACACTGATTGGATTATCATAACTGTCCAAAAGTTGAACTTTCATTTGCTGACATTCTATTTTCCAAAACATTCCAAAAGTATGTAGAGCAAGCACATGAAATTCCTGAAAACTATTCTTTAGTGCATCAACATGGTGATTGGCACTGGCCTTATAGTTTGACTTTGTTAATGCTTGTGTTGGAATGAAGTACCCTGAAATTTCATTTTTCTTTGGTTAGACGGTTCACCACAATGCTTACCATGAATATCCTTATGCAAAGGAGTTTGGCATCAAAATCAATGAGAAACTTGCTTCGGTTGAAGCATGCATTTTACCTGCACCTTGGGTAAGTAAATTGGTATTTTTTTAACAAATGTGGGATTTTCATTGACTAGCTAATTTAACCACAGGAATTCCCTCCAGTGAGTGCTTTATAATTTTTCATCATTGCTTCTGGTTGGTTTTGCAGCTTAAATACCATGACACTAGTAGAGAAAAGGATTGCTTGCCCCAAGTTGGTCAATGGAATATGATGAACAAGGTATACTCCTTCAGAAGTTGAAACTCTCATTTTAACTGTGAATTAAATATGCATGTTGGTTCTAATCAATGGCTCCAAATTCTTAGGCTTCCTATTCTTGTTGTTGCGATTAGAAAAAAAAAAAACTATAGCCCTGTCCGAGTTTTTGTTCATGTCTGAAATTGATAGAATAAAATCAAATGATACAAGAAAGATGTTATTCCAATAAATAAAAAAGAGAAATTATTATGAGGGAAAGGAAATTAAAGGATTTAGCGTTTGACCTATTATTATGTTTAAATTATTTTTTTAAAGCAAATCTGTTCATGGCTTTCAGTAAGGATGGGTTTTTCATTCATGATATTGAAATATGTTTTTCTATGGCATATTGGGACATGGTTATTGTATTGCTTCTACAATTTCGATCCTCACATGAATTCTCTCTCGATTATTTCATTTCAGCCTGTGCAGATCTAGATTGGACTTCTTGAGGTTAAATTTCTTATTAGTAATTGGTTTTCGTGTTACGTAGGATGCCTTGAAATGTTGTTACTGGAGCTTGATACTGATAGCATTTGCGATAGATAATTTGTCAAGGCAATTTAGGGAACCGTTTACCACATTTACATTTGTTATTCCATGATAAATCTGCATGTAACTTGTTGCAGATTACCTTGTTGTTTTCTTCTTCTTCTTCTTCTTCTTCTTCTTTTTCTTAGGTCTGGTGTTACTAGGATTATTTATTTCAAGTTTTGTGGATCTAATCATTATTGTTTAAAGTCAATGCATAAAATCGTGGTTGGTACAACATATAAATCTGCATATAACTTGCTGCAAATTGCCTTGTTTATTTTTTTTCTTCTTTATTTCTTATGTTCGATGTTACTGGGATTTATTTATTTCAAGTTTTGCGGAACTAATCATTCTTGTTTATGAAATCAAGGTTAGGTGGTTACTAACTTCGCTGTCAAATCGAGGTTTTGTCCATTAGGAATTTCAACTGTCTGTAACTCAGTGATATTGCCATTTCATATTTTTCTTAGAAAGCGTTGACCTTTTACATGGCATATGAACCCGAGGAAACCTTAGGACCGTGTCTTGTGCCCTTTCTTCCAGCCACGCAATTATTTATTTTATTTTAATTTTCCCTTTGGATTTACAGATTTCCCAACTGAAGTTCGGAAGTAGTGAAACTTTTTTCTGAAAATAATTTCCTGACAACATTTGTAGGTTTGTTTTCCAGGCCAATTGAAACTATTCAAGTTCCAACTATCAACATTTGCAGGTTTGTTTTCTGGGTCAAGAACATTGCTCAACGATTGCTTCTACAAATTTTTAAAATCTAGTACACTTCTTTTTTCTTTTATTATTTTTTTCTTTTTTTAGAAGGATCTTCTAGACATTGGTTAAATCCAATACACGGATTGTTACAGGTAACAAGCCATATAGGTGAACATGGCACACATACAAGATCCAAGAAGATCATCAGATGACACCCACGATCTTGTTAATATGAAAATGGGGAAAGGGATAACCTCTCCAACCAGCAAAGAGACAAAACCCTGCTCCAAGACTGAAGGAAAGCACACAATCCCATAGCTAGAGTTTTCTTAATATTTATGACATGGGTTTCTCTTATCTTCTGATTTTTCTATAGTTGATTCAGAATTTCTTTCTTACTTGAATTGGGTTCTTATTTTTCTTTCTTAATGTTGTTCCCATGTCCAGGTGGGGAATGGTGCAATGCCTACTTTGATTAGCTCACATAACTTATTTAGATTAATTCTTGCTTCTTACAACTACCCCATGTACCTACTAAAAAGCTAAAACTATTCATCTCTAAGATTCTTGAAATATCAATTTTTGTTTCCTAGTGATCTTCTTCTTTCCTAGAAATGAATACACTTCTTTTGTTCTTTTTTATATCTTCTAATTTGATATTAACATATAGATTTATTTCAGGTTGAGTACAATGACAGCCAAAATGCAAGCAAGCAAGATTCCCTACTTTCAAGTATAGAAGTGGTAGAACAGCAGATTCTGTTGTTTTCCACCTCGTATTTTCTTTATGAAATCTCTTTTAGCATATCATTTCTGATAAAGAAGTCAATTTTTCAAACACATCTTTTCAATGTTATATCATATTGTTATTGATTTTTCCTTTGGGAGTTCCATTACTTGCTGCCCAAAACATTACACTGAACACTTGACACGCCATCAACTCCCCATAGCCTCATCAATGATAGGTTGGAGCAAGTTCCTACCAACGTTTGTAGGATGCACACCTGTAATCATGCACTCAATCTTTTGTTACCTTTCTTTAAAAAAAAAAAACAAAATAAAAGAGGAATTTATCTTTCTTCTAGGTTTTCCTTGTCTAATCAAAGTTTTGGATCTGTGATTTTTGCTGGTATGAAGTATCCAGCCCATTTGAGACAACTCATAAAAGTCTCTTGAGCTGCTTTGGAACTTCTTGGAGTTTTAACTATGCCTTCTTTTCGAGATTTCTAATTTTCTATTAAAAGCTCTAAATTATAACCCATTGATGATTTACTTGTAAGTAATGATGGAAGAAATCAATCAAAGATGAGAGAGGATTCCTTTTTAAATGAAATATCTTTTCTAGTGCCCCCAGGGAAATATTATTCCCTTATGTTTCTTTAAGTTTCTGTCCAATTCCACCTCTATCATAAAATGAAAATCAAACCCATTTTTTTCCTAGGAAACATATGTTTCCTACTTTGTAGATGGTTTCCCGCAACTAAGGCACAACCTCACTTCATGCCTCTTTAAACTTTTAAGGACCAAACTTTTGATCAGGAGATACCAATGTTGGCTTTCTTCATGCCCATTTAAAGTATAGATGCTGAATATTTCTTTGATTTCTTTATTGTTTCAATACTAGTACTGTTGGTAGATCTCATGTATGATATTAGGGAGATTTTCTGCAACAAATGAATCCATCGTTGGGACGTAGCTCTTGCTGATAGCAATGAATGTTAAATCAACCATTTAAAATATAATGTTTTCTTATGGTTACTAGATCTGAACACCTTCATCAGCTCTTAAGGTTTTGGAGGTCCTCTTTTGCTACTAACATTGTTAATATCTACTAACATTGGTAGATCTCATGCATTTTTCTTGTAGTGTGTCCATTTTTCTTGTACAAGTGTTGCCTGATGGGTGGGTCCGATTGATTTTTGGAAAGTGCATGTTTATGGTAGACTACACCTGATGATTGGCCCAGATCAGCGTGTGTGCGACACTGGATGTCGTATGTGCAATGACTCATTTTTTTTCTTCTTTTTTTTAATCTTTCCTCTAGCAAATTGCCTCAAATATTTTCTTTCTTCTTTATATAAGACATGATGGGGCTTTCGTGTTGGAGCGGAATCACCATGAAGCAAAATGTATTTTTTCTGTCTGCATTTTTTCTTTTGAGAATTGACGATTTATTTTTTAATTTTTTAATTTTTTTTTGTTAAATATGATTTTCGAAAGCTAAGACAAAGATTTGTATATCTTTCATTTTCAAGTTTGAATTGGCCAAGTCTATGGAAAACTAATGAACTTTGTAAAAGAATGGTTGGACCCATGAATTCAGCTCTCTCTCTCTCTCTCTCTCTCTCTCTCTCTCTCTCTCTCTCTATTTCTCTGTATTATACATAGACACATATATAATGGTATATGTTCAAATGAGAATGGTATTCTACTGTATGCAGGTGTCATGACTGCATATATAGTATTTGGGAATAAAGATATTAAATCCAGAGCTAAGAGATTTTTGAGCAGTATCACAAATTCAATTGAGACAGTTCTGAGGCGCAATGTGGAAGTCAGAATGGGACTTATTGCAGATGGGCAAAATTCTATAAACAGGATAAAAGCAGTTAAGTCACTAGATTCTATTGCAGTGGCACAGAAGCAGATGGAAATGATTGGGGTGATGGGCAGGCACCGAAATGCAGATAATAACATATTAAGTACTTCATCATATCAGGGCCCATGTAAAGAACAACTCAATCTGACCAGAAAAAGATTTAATGGTTATGAGTGTATGCTGCAAAGAACCCCAGATTTGTGAGATTTGTTTATTTTAGAAAATTGAGAATGGGTTTTGATTGAGCATGTGCAGGTTCGGGGGCTCCTTTGTGCCCACAATTTCCATGTGGAATGCATTAACGAGTGGCTCCGGCTGAATGTGAAGTGCCCCCATTGCCACTACTCTGTCTTCCCTAACCTCGACCTCAACGCCCTCTCCAACCTTCACATGGACTCTGGGTGTCCCTCTACTAATGTTTTGACAGCCACACGCTACGTGCACACGTAGCTAGCAGGCCAGAGCTACCTGTTGAGGTTGCAGGGCCTGCTACGCACTATCCGAATGGAGAATGCTAGTGGAGGCAATGATGATGCTGGCTTGGAAATAGCAGAAGATGGACGGGCAGTGTTATGTCAGGGTCCACTAAGCATGACGGCACTGGTGATGATGGGCGCGGCCATGACTTTGTATTATTTGTGGAACTTAATGTTGTGTAACAGTTTGATTGAGTTAAACTTTAAATAGACTGTTCTTAACTGTTTTGTTGGTATTGTAGCTTTCATGATTGATTGTTTCATGAGTGGATTGAATGAACGGATTTGTAGTTTAGATAAAAAAAATTTATAAATAAAAAATTAAAAAATTAAAAAAAATAAAACATTTTTAGCCTTAATTTGTAACTGAGGCTTGGATTTAGCCTCAATTGTTGAGAACTAAGGCTGAAATTCCGTGGCTAAAGGCTTTAGCCTCGGTTGTTGAGAACAAGGTTAAAAATAGATTTAGCTTCAATTGGAGGCAACTAAGGCTAAAATTTGGATTTAGTCTCAATTGGAAACAAAGGAGGCTAAAATTTTGATTTAACCTCATTTCAAGAAAACTGAAGCTAAAAAGGTTCTTTTAGCTTCACCTGAAGAACCGAGGCTATACAAGTCATTTTAGTCTCGGTTGCTAAAACGGAGGCTAAAGCCTTTAGCCACTGGGGTTTCAACCTCGGTTTGGATAACTGAGGCAAAACTGATGCTAAAGGTTTTAGCCTCACTTTTTAACCTTTTTAGCCTCAGTTTTTGTAACGCCCGTGAAAAATCCATCCTTGGGCTCGAGTACCAACTCGACCCGAATTTGCGTAGAATTCATTCCTTTGGAAAATTTGACTAGGTTAGCTAGTGCAACGTTAGAATAGCTGGGAAATGGTCCCTGATCACTTTAAATACGTTCTACAAGGCCCGAAGCGAGTGGAACTAAGGGTGCTATAATGCTCTAAAGCCTCGGATCAAACTCTAAGCCGGTTTGTTCTCTGGACCACTTTGAATCTTTGTATTGGATCTAGACCGCACGTTGAAAGTCCGATACCTCCTATCTTAGACCGTTAGGACCGTCTAGCTGGGCTTGACACTCATTCCAAAAATCAAGTCAAACCGATGATCACAGGCTATTTCATTGAGCCCGGACCGAAGAGAGTGTGAATAGGGACATAGTTGGAATTTCAAATTCAAATCTGGCACACAAATTTGACGCATCAGTATTAAGCATTCCGACCGTCAGAATACAGCCAAATTACACCCTTGGATCAGGAAAAATATCTATTATATATCACGGGACTTATAGGCCTGATCTTGGTGCGGTGACCGTTAAACTGAAACTGGGCCGCCACGTGCGATCTGGGAACCCAACCGGTCTGAAAACTGGATGTATGCTAGATCTAGTATGCATGAGCTTAAGTCCGACCGCATTTGGCCTGGGGACCTCCAGAAATGCCCTTTTGGACCGAAACGGCCCCGATTTGGTTAGGCACCAAGTAAACATTGTTCCCAAGCCTATTTTGGGAATGTTTTAGGCTATAAAAGGGGTTGAAACCCTCACTCCTCTCTCCCATCCGAATTTGAGAGAAGCCCTAGCTTGGGAGAGAGAAAAAGAGTGAGAGATTGTGAGAGAGTGGGAGAGTTCTTCCCGCCACTTGTGCTACGTGTTGCACATGCTTAAGCGACACTTCTCTACCGCTTTCCCGGCGATTCCACCGCAATCCTAGGTAAGTAAAAACCCTAAATAGTTGGTGATTTGAGTTTTTCTTGTTTCCATGGCGATGTAGCTTATGGATCTTATGTATTAGGCTCCTTACTCGCCGTAGACGAAGCATATACACTCCGCTTCAATTCCCGAGTCTACAAGACACTAGGTGAGGATTTTAGACGCTTGGATTGACGGTTCCCAATGCTTTCAATGTCGTTTAATAGTAGATTCTTGACGGCATCGCCGTTTGACATGTACAAAATGCTCTCCGTTTCCCGTTTCGTAAGCTAACGAAGAATATGAGATTTAGGGCATTTTAGTCATTTGTAGGAAGTACTGTTTGCATTCATATTTTGCTGATGTGATTGACATGGTTTGTTGTCGCATTAGGGAGTTAGGAATGCGTGCATAATTAGTTTGGCGAAGAGATTCGCCTAGTTGCACACTTTGGGTCGACATGCTATATGTAGACCTAAGTGTGTAGTGCATGTGTTTGTATAAATGCTTGTATTAGTATGTATTGAATTAAATGATGTTATTTGATACCTTGTGATTGATTTTTCAATTATTATGCCGACCTAAATGATTTTCTACATGTTGACAAAATGCATGATTTCATTACATGCATGGAATGTATGTGCTTGAGGATTTGCTTAAGTTGAATATGCATGGGAAGTATGCCTTGAAGATTTGCTTAAGTTGAATGTTATAACATGTGCTAACATGCTCACATGATGTATTTCAATTCCAATACTTTTATAGTGATTCCATAGATGTGTGGGGCTTGACTTAGTCCAGGCAGTCGGTAACCGAGCGAATTCGTGGCTGACTGGTCATAGTCACGAACGACGCGTCGATGAATGTGATTCGTGTTGAGAGTTGGCGGCAGTGGTTAGGCCACGCGAAGTGTTTTACGCACTTCATGTCGTTCAATTCGATATGCGATCGCGCTAGTCGAGCCCGTCAAGTAACCCGACTGGCCGATGTTTGTTCACCATGTATGTATCATAACTGCTTGAACCTAGGGTACTGAACTTACCATTGTAAACCCTATTAACCGTGGTACCTTGATCCACGAAGACTCATGAGCCGGGCATGGTGGTATGGGACACCGTGGTCGAGCTGTCGGCCTACGCTGGGGCCACAAACCTCCCCGTAGTGACCAGTGAGCACCTAGACTCGTGAGCAGATTATGGTGGTATGGGACACTATATTCTAGCTGTCGGCCTACACTGATCAGGCGACGAGCCCTTTGTAGTGACCGCGAGCGTATTCTGAGTTCACGGGAGGCGACGACCCTTCCGTGCAGTAGAGTACAGTAGGCCTGTATTGATAAGGTGATGGGGGAGCGGTGCAACGAGTGCGAGCAACAGCCCTGGCAGCCCTTGCAGTGACCTACGAAATGTACATCGTATGAGATTACTAGGAGTGACGACCCTAGACAGGATCCGTGTTGGGATCGATACAAGGGAGGTACCTTAGTTTCCCAATCCTGCTGTTTGAATGGACTAATAATAACTTGGTAATCATATCACCATAGCATTGCATGTGCCTGGAAGATGTGGAGCACTCTAGGGAGTGTGGCATGCCGCGGTCGTAAGATGTTGCCGTATGAGGGTGATCGTCGGTGAGGGCATACATCACGTCATATCATCTTGCATTAACAACAGTTTTAGGACTTGTCTGATTTACTGCTTTACTATTATCGCGTGACTGAATTGTGAACATGCTAATCTTTGCTCTATGATTCCACTGAGTTGATCACTCATTCCCACGTTACGGGATGGTGTTTGCAACACCCACCAGACCCTGTTGTAGTTGCAGGTGTCGATGAGATCCAGGAGGTGGAGCTAGATGATGACGAGGACCAGGATGAGTTCTCGTATATGCAGTATCATGACGGCTTCCCGTAGGTGACCTGGATCGAGGGGACATCAGTGGGACTTTACTTTTGAACATTATTCTTTTGTTATGTACATGTATATGAGACTCAGAGATGTAGTCATACTTTGGAGACAGTTGAGATTACTTTGTTTTTCCATACAGTGATATATATCTTGTTTAGTCTTCCGCTTGCTTTTATCACTGAATCTGAAGTATGAATTGCAGTTTTGGTATGCTTTTACTCATGTGGATGCTTTAAATCAGACAACATTGAATCATAACCATTTTTGTTGCATAAGTGACGGTCTGGAACTCGGGAGTTGAGTTTATACACGACCCCCGATTTTCAGGGTGTTACAAGTTGGTATCAGAGCATGAATGAGAGTATACTGGGCCTGGGTTATGGTCTTGCGACGTACGCTGTCGCTTCTTTTGACTTAGGTGGGTGCGAGAAGGGTCTAGAAACACTTCTAGGATCACAGATTCGCCGATAGGCGAAGTCTATAAGGATCGATCGCAAGATCGAGTCTGTAACGCATCTCGGGTCGCGTAAAGCGACCCGAATCACTTCTAAGCTGTAGGAAGTCGGGTGGAGATGTCCTATGAGCGGTTTTAAACCGCAAAAGTGAATCCATGGGCCGTGGAATGACCACGACTCTAGTAATCAATCGCCAGGGCTTAAAAACCCCGTTTTGCCAAAAATTCTCAAAATTCCTTCTCTAAACACTTCAACCTTCAGTTCTTTCTTATCCATTTCATGTTAGGCATCAAACCTAATGTGAAAATAACACAAATTAGTACATTCACCAAATTTTACAGTGAATAGTAAAATTTCATGAAAAATGGCCATAAGGCCATTCTAACTTCACTTTCTTTAGCAACTAAGGAGCTAGAAAGATGTACTGGATCCTTCTACCCCAAATTCATATGCTGCATCATGTGGTTTGGTATTCGGGATTGCGATGTGGACCCGGAAAGCCCCAAAAACATGTTTGGGCCCATAGGGACCAAAATACTATGAACTAAGGGGTGGGACTAGACTTTTTGGGACCCTGGGACCATGGGGGACCAGACCCATGGGGTCCCGCTGGCCAACCTGGAGGTTGGCCGGCGATGCCATCGCCGGCCGGGCGATGCATCGCCGGCCGGCCACCTCGGACGGTGCTGCCCTTTGGGCGCACCCACTTATATGTCTCCCACAACACCCCTAGGTACCTCCCATCCCACGAAAACCCCTAAAACACCCCTCTCCTTCACAAACAGCCCCCTTGCATGCCCTAGATTTGAGTTTCAGCGCTCCATTCCAAATCCCGGCGACCCAAACCCATCCTAATCCCATCCTTGGCCAAAACCGACCACCACCCATTGATTATTGGGTGTTGGCAGCCCCTTTCCTTGAAGATTTTCCCATTTGGAGCTCCAAAATCCCCCAAATAGTGCTGAAATCGTGAGCAGCTCCATTCCACCTTTTTGTTTTTATTTTTCCCTGAAACTACAGCCTTGGGAAGCTTGAAGCATCCCTCTACGACGCCTAGATTTCCTTTTGTCAGATTGGGCAGCCATTTCTCCGCATTTTCGGCGTTTTCCATGGCTTTCGTGGAAGCTATTTTGGGTCTTTTGTCACTCTCATCCATCCTGTCTTTGATGGGTAAGAGGAAAACTGCAACAGACGAGGCTGGGCCGAGCCGCCCTGCTCGATTGAGAAGACCGCGGGGTGGTGCCGCAAGTTCAAGCGCCGCCGCAGGTCCAGCTGCAGTCCTGGAGTGCCGTACGAAGCGGGATTTGGATCCCCATGCACACCTTGGACGAACCATCCTATCAGAGATGCCTCATGGTGAATACACTGATCGTAGAGTGTTATTTGAGGCGGACGTAGATGGGCGATTGTTCGGCGAATATCTGTTGTTCGAACGCATTGAAGCTGCGCACTGGGGACCGATCTTTGAAGCTCGCGCTCGTGCTAATGTGAGCACTGTTCGTGCCTTCTATGCTAGCATCCAGAGTCCTACCTTGGAGCCCTTGCAGTTCAAAATCCCTTTTGGTAGAGATCGGATGGCTACGATCGACGTCCAGTTGGTTGCGCGACTTCTCAACGTGCCTCTAGGTGATGTACATCCAAGTGAGAAAAATTTGAGGACTAGACGTGAACGAGATCGCCGCACCAGGTTTCTGTGCGGTAAGTTGGTTCCATGGCAGCCTAATAATAGCCTCAAGGCGACGTACATGTCTGAGGATTTGCGTCTGCTGCATCACATCTGCACGTTCAATGTTTATCCTAGGTCGACGAACCGCATTGAATGTACACGTCTTATGGTCGATTTCTTATTTCTGGTGGCTCAGGGAGAGAACGTATGTATGGCCACTTTCATCTTACGGCAGATAGTTCTCATAGCCAGGTCGAGAAGAACATCCGAATCCCTTCCCTTTGGCCGACTCATTTGCAGAATTGCGCTTGAGTTTGCCTATAGACTGGGACCCGAGTTGCCGGTATCGATTCACACCATCGATGAGTCGACGATGGTTAAGATGAAGATTGGGTCGCAATATCGTGAAAATCAACTTGAAAGGGATAGTGGGGACGACTTTGATGAAGAGGAAGATCAAAGCGAAGGAGAACCTAGTGCAGAAGTTCAGGAAGAGACTCAGGAAGAAGCAGAAGAGGAGGCTCAGGATACTGATGAGAGTCCTCCTCCTTCTGCGCAGACTACTATTGACGATCGCATTGCTCGGATGGAGGAGAGTCAGACCGCTTTGCGAAGGGAAGTCCAAGAACTTCGAGCAGAGGTCGCTGATGCCAAGGCCGTTACGAAGAAGAAATTTGGCAAGGTGACTCGCACCTTGAAGGCAATCCTGTGTTGCTTACAGGATAAGGGTGCTCCTCCTCCGTCGCCAGACTCCGACTAGCGACGCGATCTTTGATGTTGTTATGAGTAGTTAACTATTTTCTGTTTCATGTGTGTAAAGCCTATTAGGGCTAGTGCTTTGCTTTTGTCGCTGTTGCTTAACTGTCTTAATTTCCATGTCATTCTAGTCATGATGCTTGTAAGGATATATCCCTTGTATTGTGACAATTTTGATTAATTGAAATGCATGGAATGCCTTGACTCTTTAGTGAATGATTGTGGTGTATTTGTGCAATTGAGACTGACAAGGTTGCGCCCTATTTTGAATATAGGGAATGCCACCTAAGACTACGAGGAGCGCGGTTCGGCTTTCATTGTTAGAGCAGATGGATCAGGCTCCTTCTCAGTCTGGCACTCGTCCGGACCCTGCTGTGGGCCCGATTCCTGAGACTGTTCGATCGTCTCAGCCTGCTACTGGTCCTACAGATGGACCACCGCCATTTACACCATCAGTCAGAGAGCCACAGCGCGCATCTACTTCCGCACCTCATCCGCCACAGCCTGCTCCACCCCCTGATAGATTCGAGCAGATGATGGCTATGATGCTACAGCAGCAGCAGCTTCTGACCACCATAGTTGGGACTTTAGCCCAGGGTGGGGGTGCGACTGCATCTACTCCGCCTGCACCACCTGCGCATCCAGCTGAGGATGCCTATGCTTACACCCAGGATGAGGGCATAGCACTTCCTGCGCAGCCTGCTTTCCCTGCGGGGAACCCTGCCGACACACGGGGCCTTCTGGAGCGATTTCAGCGCTTGCGGCCTCCTACTTTCACGGGTTCTCACAGACCCGAGGAGGCTGAGTTTTGGCTCGACCGAGTGTCGAAGATTCTGCGCATGTTGCACTGTACTGAGGCAGAGCAGGTAGAGCTGGCTACCTTCCAGTTTGAGAGAGAGGCCAGTATGTGGTGGGATAGTGTATTGCGGACTGTTACCGCAGACTTCGTATGGACATGGGCAGCATTCGAGTTTCGCTTCCATGAGAAGTATTATCCTCAGACCTACAGACACGAGAGGGAGAATGAGTTTCTCCGTCTCAGGCAGGCAGCGATGACGGTCACCGAGTATGAGCATCGGTTCACAGAGTTGGGCAGGTACGTCCCGACGATTTTAGCTGATGAGCAGATGCGCATACGGCGCTTTTTGGAGGGCTTGCGACCGGATATTCGGTCGAAGATGTGCTGCATCAGTTTCTCCTCCTATGCGGAGTTGGTTCACATGTCCATGCGGGCAGAGCAGGACGTGGATCGACTTGCGCGGTCACGAGGCCCGACTACTCCTAGGCCGCGACCGGAGTTGCCAGATAGGCCCTTCGCGGGCAAGAGGCCTCGCATTGATCCTCCTACCAGGACCACGGCGCCAGTAGGACCGTTTCGGCGCCCTGATCTATCATGCACATACTGTGGGAGGACGGGCCACCTAGCGCCGAGTTGCTTTGCGAGGATGCGGGACAGTGGGTTCTCGCCGCCGCAGAAGATTGATCGTGTACGTCCACAGGCGATATCAGCACCGCCTATACGGTCAGCTCCTGCGCAGTCCTCTTTCAGACCCACAGTATCGCAGATTCGACAGCCCCCACGGCCCTTGACACAGCGGCCGAACCGGCCACAGCAGGCTCGAGTTCATGCACTGACCGCTGAGGCAGCTACGACGCCGACTTTCCAGCATTCAGCCTTCGAGGTCACGGGCCATATCGGAGGTACTCCCGTTCTTGTCATGGTGGACACTGGTTCCACGATTTCCTTGATATCGCGTGCCGTAGTCAGACGTCTTGGGTTGCAGACTATCACTATGGATAGCGTGCGAGTCCTTGCAGCTCATGGAGATTATTCGGATGTCACCCAGATGTGTGAGGGTTGTTTACTTGATCTGGGAGGCAGGACGATGACTCTTGATTTGGTCGTCGATCCCTCGCTCGTATATCTCGACGTCATCCTTGGCATGGACTGGTTGACTGCAGCGAGAGCCGAGATTGACTGCGAGGCTCGTGTGGTGACGGTGTACGAGCCTGAGGGCACGCCTTTCACATTTTCAGTGCGGGTAAATCTTCCTTTCCGCATTCTTAGCTACGCCACCCTGTTGCACGACGCTGGTGCCCAGGTACTTGAGCAGACGCCGGTTGTTTCTGAGTTCGGGGATCTGTTCAGGAAGATCCCTGGTTTGCCGCCCCGACGTGAGATCGATTTCACTATCGATCTGATTCCTGGTTCTACACCCGTCTCACTGCCGACGTATCGCATGGCACCATGTGAGATGGAGGAGTTGAGGACGCAGATTGATGGTCTACTAGAGCTTGGCCTTATACGGCCTAGCGTATCTCCTTGGGGAGCACCGGTCTTGTTCGTGAAGAAGAAGGATGGTTCGCTGCGATTGTGTATTGATTATCGCAGGCTGAACCAACTCACAGTGAAGAACAAGTACCCTTTGCCCAGGATCGATGACTTATTTGATCAGTTGAGAGGAGCGCAGTACTTCTCGAAGATTGATCTTCAGTCAGGATATCATCAGCTGCGCGTCAGAGATGAGGACGTGCAGAAGACAGCGTTCAGGACCAGTTTTGGTCATTACGAGTTCCTTGTGATGTCGTTCGGTCTCACGAACGCACCGGCCGTGTTCATGGATCTGATGAACCGGGTACTACGGCCTTTCCTCTATCGATTCGTCGTTGTCTTCATCGACGACATTTTGGTATACTCTAGGAGTCGAGAGGAGCATGAGGAGCACTTGCGTTTGGTCCTTGATACGCTCAGACAGCATCAGTTGTTCGCACAGTATAAGAAGTGCGACTTCTGGAAGCAGGAGGTGAAGTTTCTGGGACACGTGGTGTCCAAGGATGGCATGGCAGTTGACCTGTCTAAGGTAGCTGCGGTGCAGGACTGGGAGCAGCCTGGTTCTGTCACTGAGGTGAGGAGTTTCTTGGGTCTCGCTGGCTACTATCGGCGCTTCATTCAGGATTTCTCGAAGATCGCGAGACCCTTATCTCAGTTGACACGGAAGGACGTGAAGTTCGCCTGGAATGATAAGGCGGAGTCAGCTTTTCAGGAGCTGAAGGACAGACTTACGTCCGCCCCTGTGCTAGTATTGCCAGAGCAAGGGGTTAAATACACTATATACACTGACGCGTCTAGCGTTGGTTTGGGTTGTGTCCTTATGCAGAGGGACAGGGTAATTTCGTATGCCTCGAGACAATTAAGGAAGCACGAGGAGAATTACCCTACACACGACCTGGAGTTGGCAGCCGTGATATTCGCACTGAGACTCTGGAGACATTACCTCTATGGAGAGGAGTTCGAGCTCTTTTGCGACCACAAGAGCCTCAAGTACATATTCACACAGCGGGACTTGAATATGAGGCAGCGGCGATGGATGGAGACGCTGAAGGACTTCAAGTTTGAAGTCTCTTACCATCCTGGGAAGGCGAACCTTGTGGCTGATGCGTTGAGCCGCAAGAAGGCGATAGAGTTTGCGGCTCCGCTGATGGTTGCCGAGTGGGATATGGTTGAGTTTTTGCGAGACTTTGAGCAGAAACTCACCGTAGAGGAGCCATTTGAGTTCATCGCACATGTTCAGGTGCGATCCCCGATCGATGACCGTGTCATCGAGGCGCAGAGGGACGACGCGCATCTTACTGAGCTTCGAGAGCAGGCCAGTGATGATGATGACGCCGACTGGCGAGTTGGCATGGATGGGGGTTTACGTTACCGTGGCCGCCTATGCGTTCCTGATGTCCCTGACTTGAGACGAGAGATTCTCGAGGCTGCGCATTCTACTAGACTCGCGATGCATCCTGGCAGCACGAAGATGTATCGTGACGTGAAGAGGACGTACTGGTGGGAAGGTATGAAGACCCACATTGCTGAGTTCGTGTCCCGTTGTCTCACTTGTCAACAGGTGAAGGCAGAGCATCGCCGACCACCTGGACTTTTGCAGCCTATGCCGATTGCAGAGTGGAAGTGGGATTTCATTTCCATGGACTTCATTTCTGGGTTGCCGAAGACGAGGAAGGGGCATGATTCTATTTGGGTGATCGTCGACCGATTGACGAAGTCGGCGCACTTCCTACCGATCAGAGTTACGAACTCTGCAGACGAGCTGGCTAGATTGTATATTAGAGAGATCGTGCGTCTGCATGGAGTTCCGTTGGAGATCGTGTCGGACAGAGACACGCGGTTCACTTCTATCTTCTGGACTCGCATTCAGGAGGCTATGGGTGTGAAGTTGAAGTTCAGTACTGCCTTCCACCCACAGACGGACGGACAGACAGAGCGAGTGAACCAGATCCTGGAGGACATGTTACGAGCTTGCGCATTGGACTTCAAGGACAGTTGGGATGACTGTCTTGCATATGCGGAGTTTGCATACAACAATAGCTTCCAGGCGAGTATCGGCATGGCACCTTATGAGGCGCTGTATGGGCGACCTTGTCGCGCACCGCATTGCTGGTTAGAGGTCGGTGAGCGCAGCTTGATTGGCCCAGAGTTGGTGCAGGCGACGTCAGAGAAGATTGATATTATTCGACGTCGGCTTCTTACAGCGCAGAGCAGACAGAAGAGCTACGCCGATACGAGACGGAGACCACTAGAGTTCACAGTCGGGGATCATGTGTTTTTGCGAGTTTCCCCTATGAAGGGAGTCCTTCGGTTCGGGAAGAAGGGGAAGCTGGCACCGCGATACATTGGTCCATTTCAGATCCTCGATCGTGTGGGAGCAGTGGCTTACCGATTGGCTTTACCCACGCCCCTCGCGAGCGTCCACAACGTATTTCATGTTTCTATGCTGAAGAAGTACGTTGCTGATCCTTCTCATATCATCAGATGGGAGCAGGTGCAGTTAGGAGAGGATGTTACTTATATCCTGCGACCGTCACGCATCTTAGACCGGAAGGAGCAGGTACTGCGTAGCAAGGTGATTCCCCTTGTGAAGGTACTATGGACGCATCATACTGAGGAGGAGGCTACTTGGGAGACAGAAGCCGAGATCAGAAAGAACTACCCACAGCTTCTCGAGGAGTACGAAAAGGTACAAAATTTCGAGGACGAAATTATTTGTTAAGGGGGGTAGATTGTAACGCCCGTGAAAAATCCATCCTTGGGCTCGAGTACCAACTCGACCCGAATTTGCGTAGAATTCATTCCTTTGGAAAATTTGACTAGGTTAGCTAGTGCAACGTTAGAATAGCTGGGAAATGGTCCCTGATCACTTTAAATACGTTCTACAAGGCCCGAAGCGAGTGGAACTAAGGGTGCTATAATGCTCTAAAGCCTCGGATCAAACTCTAAGCCGGTTTGTTCTCTGGACCACTTTGAATCTTTGTATTGGATCTAGACCGCACGTTGAAAGTCCGATACCTCCTATCTTAGACCGTTAGGACCGTCTAGCTGGGCTTGACACTCATTCCAAAAATCAAGTCAAACCGATGATCACAGGCTATTTCATTGAGCCCGGACCGAAGAGAGTGTGAATAGGGACATAGTTGGAATTTCAAATTCAAATCTGGCACACAAATTTGACGCATCAGTATTAAGCATTCCGACCGTCAGAATACAGCCAAATTACACCCTTGGATCAGGAAAAATATCTATTATATATCACGGGACTTATAGGCCTGATCTTGGTGCGGTGACCGTTAAACTGAAACTGGGCCGCCACGTGCGATCTGGGAACCCAACCGGTCTGAAAACTGGATGTATGCTAGATCTAGTATGCATGAGCTTAAGTCCGACCGCATTTGGCCTGGGGACCTCCAGAAATGCCCTTTTGGACCGAAACGGCCCCGATTTGGTTAGGCACCAAGTAAACATTGTTCCCAAGCCTATTTTGGGAATGTTTTAGGCTAT
Source organism: Magnolia kwangsiensis (assembly GCA_037074715.1). Classification (NCBI taxonomy): domain Eukaryota; kingdom Viridiplantae; phylum Streptophyta; class Magnoliopsida; order Magnoliales; family Magnoliaceae; genus Magnolia; species Magnolia kwangsiensis. Next base: position 46,934,321 of record CM073574.1, on the reverse strand, counting down.
AAAAGGGGTTGAAACCCTCACTCCTCTCTCCCATCCGAATTTGAGAGAAGCCCTAGCTTGGGAGAGAGAAAAAGAGTGAGAGATTGTGAGAGAGTGGGAGAGTTCTTCCCGCCACTTGTGCTACGTGTTGCACATGCTTAAGCGACACTTCTCTACCGCTTTCCCGGCGATTCCACCGCAATCCTAGGTAAGTAAAAACCCTAAATAGTTGGTGATTTGAGTTTTTCTTGTTTCCATGGCGATGTAGCTTATGGATCTTATGTATTAGGCTCCTTACTCGCCGTAGACGAAGCATATACACTCCGCTTCAATTCCCGAGTCTACAAGACACTAGGTGAGGATTTTAGACGCTTGGATTGACGGTTCCCAATGCTTTCAATGTCGTTTAATAGTAGATTCTTGACGGCATCGCCGTTTGACATGTACAAAATGCTCTCCGTTTCCCGTTTCGTAAGCTAACGAAGAATATGAGATTTAGGGCATTTTAGTCATTTGTAGGAAGTACTGTTTGCATTCATATTTTGCTGATGTGATTGACATGGTTTGTTGTCGCATTAGGGAGTTAGGAATGCGTGCATAATTAGTTTGGCGAAGAGATTCGCCTAGTTGCACACTTTGGGTCGACATGCTATATGTAGACCTAAGTGTGTAGTGCATGTGTTTGTATAAATGCTTGTATTAGTATGTATTGAATTAAATGATGTTATTTGATACCTTGTGATTGATTTTTCAATTATTATGCCGACCTAAATGATTTTCTACATGTTGACAAAATGCATGATTTCATTACATGCATGGAATGTATGTGCTTGAGGATTTGCTTAAGTTGAATATGCATGGGAAGTATGCCTTGAAGATTTGCTTAAGTTGAATGTTATAACATGTGCTAACATGCTCACATGATGTATTTCAATTCCAATACTTTTATAGTGATTCCATAGATGTGTGGGGCTTGACTTAGTCCAGGCAGTCGGTAACCGAGCGAATTCGTGGCTGACTGGTCATAGTCACGAACGACGCGTCGATGAATGTGATTCGTGTTGAGAGTTGGCGGCAGTGGTTAGGCCACGCGAAGTGTTTTACGCACTTCATGTCGTTCAATTCGATATGCGATCGCGCTAGTCGAGCCCGTCAAGTAACCCGACTGGCCGATGTTTGTTCACCATGTATGTATCATAACTGCTTGAACCTAGGGTACTGAACTTACCATTGTAAACCCTATTAACCGTGGTACCTTGATCCACGAAGACTCATGAGCCGGGCATGGTGGTATGGGACACCGTGGTCGAGCTGTCGGCCTACGCTGGGGCCACAAACCTCCCCGTAGTGACCAGTGAGCACCTAGACTCGTGAGCAGATTATGGTGGTATGGGACACTATATTCTAGCTGTCGGCCTACACTGATCAGGCGACGAGCCCTTTGTAGTGACCGCGAGCGTATTCTGAGTTCACGGGAGGCGACGACCCTTCCGTGCAGTAGAGTACAGTAGGCCTGTATTGATAAGGTGATGGGGGAGCGGTGCAACGAGTGCGAGCAACAGCCCTGGCAGCCCTTGCAGTGACCTACGAAATGTACATCGTATGAGATTACTAGGAGTGACGACCCTAGACAGGATCCGTGTTGGGATCGATACAAGGGAGGTACCTTAGTTTCCCAATCCTGCTGTTTGAATGGACTAATAATAACTTGGTAATCATATCACCATAGCATTGCATGTGCCTGGAAGATGTGGAGCACTCTAGGGAGTGTGGCATGCCGCGGTCGTAAGATGTTGCCGTATGAGGGTGATCGTCGGTGAGGGCATACATCACGTCATATCATCTTGCATTAACAACAGTTTTAGGACTTGTCTGATTTACTGCTTTACTATTATCGCGTGACTGAATTGTGAACATGCTAATCTTTGCTCTATGATTCCACTGAGTTGATCACTCATTCCCACGTTACGGGATGGTGTTTGCAACACCCACCAGACCCTGTTGTAGTTGCAGGTGTCGATGAGATCCAGGAGGTGGAGCTAGATGATGACGAGGACCAGGATGAGTTCTCGTATATGCAGTATCATGACGGCTTCCCGTAGGTGACCTGGATCGAGGGGACATCAGTGGGACTTTACTTTTTGAACATTATTCTTTTGTTATGTACATGTATATGAGACTCAGAGATGTAGTCATACTTTGGAGACAGTTGAGATTACTTTGTTTTTCCATACAGTGATATATATCTTGTTTAGTCTTCCGCTTGCTTTTATCACTGAATCTGAAGTATGAATTGCAGTTTTGGTATGCTTTTACTCATGTGGATGCTTTAAATCAGACAACATTGAATCATAACCATTTTTGTTGCATAAGTGACGGTCTGGAACTCGGGAGTTGAGTTTATACACGACCCCCGATTTTCAGGGTGTTACAGTTTTGAACCGAGGCTAAAGCCCCCTTTTCTTGTAGTGACTGTATGAAGGAACTGCCCAAGGATGGTCACATTGAAAGGAATAGATTCATCAATGGAATTATAAGGAAAAGCGATGTTGATTGTCTTGCACAGTTAAGAATGTGTAGGGATAACTTCTTCCAATTATGTTCATTGTTAAGAGATCGGAATCTCCTTTCGGATACAAGGAGGTGTAATTTGGAAGAGTAAGTTGTAATGTTCCTACATACTATCAGCCACAATATACGTAACCATGTGAATGGTCATCTCTTTTCATGATCTGGTGAGACCATAAGCAAACACTTCACTAGAGTGTTGGATGCTATAATCGGTCTTTATCCAGAATATGTGAAGTTTTCTGGCTTACGCACTCTGAAAGAAATATCCAACAACCCATTGTGGAGTCCATTCTTTCAGGTAATATTGTATACATGTCTTTCTATCATTGGTGTCATTTTTGCATAGTTAAGGAATCAACTGATCATGTGGCTCACTTTTTCTTGTAAGACTGCATTGGGGCCCTAGATAGCACCCATATCCCGACTTATTTGCCAAAAGAAGTAAGCTCAACTTTCAGAAAAAGGAAAGGTTTTTCGTCTCATAATGTTCACTTGTACTTTTGATATGAAATTCGTATATGTGCTTATTAGTTAGGATGACTCTTCATCTAATGCTCGTGTCTTACAAATTATATTAACCCGTCACTCTGACTGTTTCCTTGTTCCTCATAATAATCATTATAAAGGGTGTGATAGTTTTTATTATAGGAATTTATGTGTCAAACATAACTTAATCATATCTTGCAATGTGTAGGAAAATATTATATTGTTGATGCTGGATATGTACATTCACTAGGGTTTATGACACCCTATCAAGGTGTTCGATATCACTTAAATGAGTTTCGTACTGGAAGGAAGCCTTCTCAAAAGAAAGAGCATTTTAATTATAACCACGCCCAATTGTGAAATGTTAAAAAGAATTCTTTTGGCCTTTTGAAAGGATGATTTACTATTCCATGACGACACCTTAGTTCAAGTTCATTACTTAAGTGAAAATTGTTATAACTTGTTGTGTTATTCATAATTTCATCCATGTTAGCAGTGAAGATGGATTGACTGAGGTAGTTGAGAACCGTGGAGACAGTACGGAGGACATTTCGCCATCCCCTGTAAAGGTCACTAATGCGGAAGAAGGTCGATCGTTATCTTGGGTGACAGACCATGTAAGAAATGAGTGGGCAAGGAAGAGAGATGAAATTGCTGAGAGAATGTGGAATGATAGCTAGTTTTCTACACACGCGACAACGCTTTTAATAATTTTGTTGATTTATGTAATGATCTACTTTAATGAAAGGAATTTTGAAACAAATATTTCCTATGTTGAGCACATTATTAAATTAGCATCATACAATTATAATATTCTATTACACATGACTATATTGTTGCCTACTTTTGTCATTGTTGTCCTGTTATTGTTGTCCTGTTTCCATTAACTGTTATTGTGGTATAGGTGTAATGAATTTCCTACGGAGCTGATTGAAGGTTTCTAGAAATATAAATGAGTGATCGTCACTAACGAAGGGGGCTGGTTCATCATGTAAGAGTCCAGCTTCACCTACTGATCAAGTTGTAATACCCTTTAAGAAAACTTCGACACCCTCACACAAAGGTCCTTCGCCTAAGAGTCAAACAAACTTGAATCGAAGGATATTTGCCAGTAGGAAAATTTCTAGGATATAATGGTCTAGTTCAATGGACAATTCTCTAGTTGATGCATTGGTGGATCAAGTCAACCTTGGCCTTAAGAGTGACATTGGATTTAAAATTGAAGCATACAAGGCTACTATCAAAGAAATCCATGAAAGATGTCAAATTCTCTTGGAAAATCGTCATATTTCAAACTGCCTTCGCACTTTGAAGAGGCTTTATTAGGAAATCAAGGATATGCTTAGTGCTAGCGGTTTTGGTTAGGACCCAGATGAAAAGATGGTTGTAGTTACTGACGATGTTTGGGAAGGTTATATTGCGGTAAGTTTGGGTAAGATTCGTATTTTAGTTTTGTGATAGTATTTAGGTGTAACATCCCGAAAATCGGGGGTCGAGCATAAACTCCACTCCCGAGTTCCAGACCATTACTTATGCAACATTTTCAATGATGGATGAATGTCGGTGGTAATAGTACATAAAACATGAGGTGGATTAAGCCAAAACAGCATATCATACTCCAAAGACAGTTAAATTTCTCAAGCGGAAGACTGTAATAAATATATAAAATGTATAAATGATTGTAAGTCGCCAGAGTGTGAACATGTTACCAGGTTAACTAAATACATGTATACTCCAAAATTAAAAGAAAAGAATATACATGGGTGTGTAAATAAAAGGTAAAATACCAAGTGTATTGGCATCTAATCAGTAACCCTGTAAACTCATCGATCAGAATCTGCATATAGGAGGAATCCTCCTCATCATTATAAAGTCCGTCTCTGCTTCGCAAGCATCGTCATCATTTGAAACTAAAACAGGGACTGTTTGGTGTGTACAACACCGTCCCGTAACGTGGGAGTAAGTACCTAACTCAGTGGAAACTATACAGCAAAGGTTAACATGTTATCAATTTAATCAAGCAGTAATGATAAGGCAGTACAATCAAACAGGTCCTAGATACTCTTGTTAATGCAAGGATGGTATGAAGAATGGTGCATGCCCTCACCACAATCCCCTCTGCGCAATCATCTAACGATCGCGGAATGACTCACTTCCTCAATGCTCTATCACCAACGTCGTTAGCACATGCAATGCGATGTTATGAATATGCTTACCAAGTTCTTATTAGTCCTTTTCATACAATAGTATTGGGAAGCTAAGACACCTCCCTTGTATCATTTTCTAACATTGATCCATTCTAGGGTCGTTAGTCATAGGAATCTCATACGATGTTATGGTTCTAGGTCGCTGCAAGGGCTGTCAGGGCTGTTACACGCAATCGTTGCTCCTTTTTTCCATCACCTGATCAACACAGGCCTATTTATATCCTTAAGACTACAACAAAACTCGTCGCCCCTATGCAGTGTCAGGATAAACTCAAGGTCACTACAGAGGGCTTGTCACCAATCAGTATAGACAGATAGCAAGAATATAGTGTCCCATACCACCATAATCTGCTCAGAGTAGGGTGCTCACTGATCACTACGGGGAAGTTTGTGACCCCAGCGTAGGCCGACAGCTCGACCACGGTGTCCCATACCACCATGCCCGGCCCATGAATCTTAGGGGATCTTGGTACTATGGTTAACGAGAGTTTCACTGGTAACTCAGTACCTTAGATTTAAACAGTGACGACCAAACATGGTGAATAAGCATCGGTCAATCGGGTTAGTTGATAAGCTCAACTAGGCCAAGCGCACGTTGAGTTGAACACCATAAAATGCATAAGCACTCCGTGTGGCCTAACCACTGTCGAACATCCCAAGTACTACTCAGATTCGTTAAACTCATCTTGTGTGGTGAACCACCTCAACCACCATTTGGATTACGCTTACCGATTACCTGGACTATAGTACAGCCCCAATCACATTCAGATTCAATATCAGGTATATGAGATATATCCAATATAACTTGAATATAAATACAGTACGTGGAGAAAATCATACACATCTTTCACATGTTACATCTAAGTTAATCAATCCATGAAGGAAACCATACACACAATTAACATGGATAATATGCGTTACCTGATTCATGAAGGAAATCATATCCATAGTTAACGTGATCGGGAATCATATTTCAGCAACCTTAATAATCTCATTTTACTAACTACTAACTCATTGCGGCATTTATACAAACACTTAGATTACACCTTATATCATACATATTATGTATTCATTAGCATACGTATTAGGGAAAATCCTTTCGTCAAAGGATAGTCGCCCATACAACAATCATATATCCACAACAGATTGTCATGGCAAATACGAATACAAAGTCTATACTCATTCAGTCATTTTCACATACACTTAAGCTACACAACTAAATACATATCATATGTTGGCGTATCATGTATTTGGGCTAAACCTTTAGCCCAGGAGTTGTTACACATACATCTAGCATACATAGACGACAGTTAATCATGGCAAACTCAAATTCAAATTTTATACTTATACGGTATTTTTTACAAATACGAGGAATACAGTATAATCAACATAGGTAGCGTATAACTGAAAAATGAAACGGACAACACTTTATACATGTGAAATAGCATCCTAAACAAGAATAAATCATTACTTAAGATTGAAAGTCTTGAAAACCATAACCTAAACGTATATAGTCCGCACCTTAAACCAGAAAATACGTATAAGATGTGATTTAGACGATATGTCTTCGTCAACGGCGGATATGCTACCTGTGGCAAGAAACAGATTAGCTAGAACATCATTGAAACTATCCTAGGCTTCAAAATAAGTTAGGGTTAGCTTCACTTACCCAAGAATGGAGTCAGAAACGCCGTAATAGTGATACGTTAGAGGTGTTAAAGAACGTGAAGTGAAAGGGTAGAATCCCTTGGAGAAACTCCAACTCTCTCTCACTTTCTCTCTCTTTTCTCTGTTCTCTCCTAGGATTTTTTCCAAATTCGTATGGGAGGAGAGATTAAGGGCTAAAGGTCTTTTTATAAGCCTAAAAACGATGGAAATAGACTTAAGGTCAAGGTATACTTATGTTATAACCAAATCGGGTCTGTTTCGATCCAACGGAGCATTTCTGGAGGTCCTGTTATCAAATGTTGTCGGACTTAAGCTCACTAACATCAGATCTTTAGTCAGTTAAGTTTTCAGTCCGATCGGATTACCAGATCATCCGTGGCGGACCAGTTTCAATTCAACGGTTACCAAACTCCAATCAAGGCCACAAGTCCTTGGATATGTAAGGGCAAATTTTTCTGATCCGAGGGTGAAATTTGGTCAAATTCTGACGATCAAAATGCTTAAAAATAACGCGCACGTGAAACATTTCAGATTCTAATTTATTTTCTAAAAATCTTCCTTTTCTCACTCTCTTTACTCCAGACGCAAGGAAATGGTCTCAGGACATCGGTTGGGCTTGATTTTTGAAACGATAGTCAAGTCCAACTAGGCGGTCATAATGGTCTAAGTTTATCGCTATCAGACTTTCGACGTGTGGTACAGATCCAATACGAAGTTACAAAGCATTCCCGGGAACAACTGGGTTTAGAGTTGGATCCTAGATTTTAGGGTAACATAGCGGTAAAAATTCTAGAGGTTTTGGGTCTTACAGATCGTATTTAAAGTGGTTGGTGCTAATTTTGCAAGAAATCTAGTGTAGCGCTGACTAATTCACGTTAAATTTCTAAGAATTAGGTTCTAAATGATCTCCTTTGGCTTTGGAATTGATTCCTAAGAGGTTACCAAGGTGTTATAGTTGACCCATTGCCTAAGGACGTCTAATTCCAGGTAGATAAAAATTCAGGATGTTATAATCTACCTCCCTTAAAACATAATTTTATCCCCAAAATTGGCTAAGGGTAATGAGTCCCTAGAAAGACTTTAGTATTGACATTCTAAGGAAGGTTCAAATCCTATGTAATGACCTAACCTTACATATAACCTAAATCAACTTCTTCAATCCTGGGCCAGTGGGGAAAGGGCCAACCACGCTTCCGCTGCCCAGTTCTAACTCAACTGTTGTATTAGCTAACCTTACTAGATTGGGCTCATAAGGTTCTACCTCCCTTAAAAATTTATGTATACTCTCAAGGTTCTCAAATCCATGTCCTAATCCGTATGTCGGAACAAGGTATAATTTAGGACCTATCCTTGACATGAAGTAGGAAATAATCTCTCTATGCATTGGTCTTCCTTTGCTAATGATGCGTTATATAGCATTGGTACCTATGGTTATAGAAATGAGCCTACTCTCTATTGTGGTTGATTTCAGGGGCAGGTGTGAGTTGATGACAAGATGTCTAATTCTCTACTGGTTATAAGTCCTCGACATTTTTCAAGGATAAAGCGATAACTTTTGGTTGTAGGTGGTTGGGCCAACACGGAAAAAAAGTTGTGTAGTGGGTCTGAGCCGGATACATAAACTTTCTATCTAGCTAGGACAGAAAATTTGTTGTATCAATTCTTAATCCGAGTCGATGCCGATCCTCTTCTTGATCAGAGCATTGGATTCATTGGTAACTACCAGGATTAAGAAGTCAATTCAAACCGCGAATACTTCACTTATATATAATTTCTTTACTCCGTGTCCCCGATTATACTAAGTCCTTGGGAGGGCAATTCTAAAGGACGTGCTGGTTTATTCTAAGTTCAATCTGAGGAATTTATAAGTTTTCCCTGAGAGTGAATGGTTCTAAGTTAAAACAACTTTCCTAAGGGTTATAACAGAAGTTTATAAGTATTAAGAGGATCTATCGAAGGAATGAGGTTATACTCCAACCAAATCTAATCTACTATTCCTTAGCATATACAGGCTTTACACTATTTAATATAACTAGTAGACTAGTCTGTAACTCACTAGCTGTAATTCAAAGCCTAAGCTTATACGCTAAATGGTTTCATACCATTTCTACTACAGGGGATTGTTCTATCGCTTAGAGTCAAGATTATCTAATTGAAATTGGATTTCCTATATCATCAGATCTTTCAAATCTAGGAGTACTAACTCTAGGTCCAAAACTCTAGATGTCATAGCACTAAATAGTCACTGTTTATGGACTAAGCTACCGTGTTAGGTCTCACCCATCGGTAGAAGCAGAGAGATTGAGAAGATGGCTACAACTAACTCAAAAGAGCCATGGAAAATTGATGAATTGGAAGAAAAGGGCTGACCTAATGGGTTGCCATGGATCTAGGTCTGAGAGAGGAGTGAAATAGGTCCAAGAAAGGGAAAAATAGAGGAAAGAAAAAGGTAAGATAGGAGAGGTTGGGGGCTGACACATTTTGGAGCTTCAAATAGGAGGATGTATGTGTTGGGTATGATTGACAACAATGGAGGGATGATGGAAATAATAAAAAAAAAAGAGAAAAGGAACGATTAAAAGGGAGGTTGGAGAGAGAAAACAATAGCTTTGGAAGAAAAGGAGAGCTTGGGGGTTGATTTTGTGAAGGAAGTAGTGGATTTTGAATGAACGAAGGGTCGAACCCTGTATGGAGGGGTCCCATTTAATCCCAAATTGCATCGGCCCGGACGGCCCGCCCGGCCGAGCCCATTGACCGGCGAGGCCTCGCCGATCACTGGACTGACTAGCGAGGGCTTGCCATTTGGGCGAGGACCTCCTGCCCCCCAGGCCCCAAAAAAGTCTGGGTCCCACCCTAGGTCCCCCTGTAAGCGCTCTGTTTGGCCCCAGACTCCATTTGAGGAATTTTTGTGGCAAACTTGCAAACCGAAATGAGTTTATGTAACGTGTAACATATGATTTTGGAGTAGGAGATGCTAATCTATCCAACTAACCCATTTATTCCACGAGATTCCATAATTTTGATGGTAAAAAGTTCAATTTATACATATATTTACTATTTATAGTAAATTTTTGTTTAAGTATTATTCTCCATCATTTATACATTATGATTTATGTCTAGTATGAAAGGACTTAGAAAAAGTTGAGAAATGAGGTGGTGAAAGGAGAGATTTTGAAGAAAATAGGTTAGACTTTAGAATTGAGTCCTAATAAGTTATTTTCAATACCCTGGTTAATATTTCATGAGAGTGGTGAGATTGATGAGGGATGTTGAGATGGATAGGTGTCAAGATGAGGAATGACATATATAGAAATGAATGCATTCGAGGGAACTTTGGGGTATCATTCATAGGTAAAGTAGGCATTAATGCTTTGGTCATGTGAGATGGAGACCAAGAACAACACTGGTTGGGGGTGAGTTAGCTTTAAGTTGAAGGTCTTAAAAGTGTAAAGAGAAGGCCCAAAAGGATGCGCTTGGAGGAAAAAAGAAATGATTTGATGATCCATGGTTTAACTGAGAATGGTCCTTGATAGAGTGAAATGGTGGAACATATGAACTTAAACGTTTTCTTTCTTTTGTGGTCCTAGATTTTATTATTGTTGCGATCCTTTGTGTGGCCAATTGAATTACTTAGTAGCAATAGAGATCCGGTCTGTGGTGGTGGTGAGATTGGGTTGTAGTTGGGTACATGAATCTCAACGAAACCAAGTAGAAGAACTGAGGACTAAGTTACAATATTCAGTCTCGCCTGTCGGTGAAACTTGAAATTCTAATGCGGTTTCTAAGTTCCCATCGCCCCCTTCCTAAGTCAGAGTGCGTCAGTGTGCGTCATGTTACCATAACCCAGGTCCAGTTTAATCCAAATCATGCTCTGATACCATCTGTAACATCCCGAAAATCGGGGGTCGAGCATAAACTTCACTCCCGAGTTCCAGAACATCACTTATGCAACATTTTCAATGATGGATGAATGTCGGCGGTAATAGTACATTAAACATGAGGTGGATTAAGCCAAAATAGCATATCATACTCCAAAGACAGTTAAATTTCTCAAGCGGAAGACTGTAATAAATATATAAAATGTATAAATGATTATAAGTCTCCAGAGTGTGAACATGTTACCAGGTTAACTAAATACATGTATACTCTAAAATGGAAAGAAAAGAATATACATGGGTGTGTAAATAAAAGAAAAAATACCAAATGTATTGGCATCTAATCAGTAACCCTGTAAACCCGTCGATCAGAACCTGCATATAGGAGGAATCCTCCTCATCATCATAAAGTCCGGCTCTGCTTCGCAAGCATCACCATCATCTGAAACTAAAACAGGGACTGTTTGGTGTGTACAACACCGTCCCGTAACGTGGGAGTGAGTACCTAACTCAGTGGAAACTATACAGCAAAGGTTAACATGTTATCAATTCAATCAAGCAGTAATGATAAGGAAGTACAATCAAACAGGTCCTATATACTCTTGTTAATGCAAGGATGGTATGAAGAATGATGCATGCCCTCACCACAATCCCCTCTGCGACATCATCTAACGATCACGACATGACTCACTTCCTCAGTGCTCTATCACCAGCGCCGTTAGCACATGCAATGCGGTATTATGAATATGCTTACCAAGTTCTTATTAGTCCTTTTCATACAACAGAATTGAGAAGTTAAGACACCTCCCTTGTATTATTTCCCAACGTTGATCCATTCTAGGGTCGTCAGTCATAGGAATCTCATACGATGTTATGGTTCTAGATCACTACAAGGGCTGTCAGGGCTATTGCGCACAATCGTTGCTCATCTCCCCCATCACCTTATCAATATAGGCCTATTTATATCCTTAAGACTATAACAGGACTCGTCGTCCGTATGCAGTGTCAGGATAAACTCAAGGTCACTATAGAGGGCTCGTCACCAATCAGTGTAGACCGATAGCAAGAATATAGTGTCTCATACCACCATAATCTGCTCAGAGTAGGGTGCTCACTGGTCACTACGGGGAGGTTTATGACCCCAGCGTAGGCCGAAAGCTCGACCACGGTGTCCCATACCACCATGCCCAGCTCATGACTCTTAGGGGATCTTGGTACCATGGTTAACGAGAGTTTCACTGGTAAGCTCGGTGCCTTAGATCAAACAGTGGTGACCAAACATGGTGAACAAGCATCGGCCAATCAGGTTAGTTGATAAGCTTAATTAGGCCAAGCGCACGTTGAGTTGAACGACATGGAATGTATAAGCACTCCGTGTGGCCTAACCACTGTCGAACATCCCAATTACGACTCAGATTCATTAAACTCATCTTGTGTGGCGAACCACCTCAACCACCATTTAGAGTACGCTTACCGATTACCTGGACTGTAGTACAACCCCAATCACATTCAGATTCAATATCAGGTATATGAGATATATCCAATATAACTTGAATATAAATACAGTACGTGGGAGAAATCATACACATCTTTCACATGTTACATCTAAGTTAATCAATCCATGAAGGAAACACACAATTAACATGGATAATATGCATTACCTGATTCATGAAGGAAATCATATCCACAGTTAACGTGATCGGAAATCATATTTTAATAACCATAACAATCTCATTTTACTAACTACTAACTCATTGCGGCATTTATACAATCACTTAGATTACACCTTATATCATACATATTATGTATTCATTAGCATACATATTAGGGCAAATCCTTTCGTCAAAGGGTAGTCACCCATGCAACAATCATATATCCACGACAGATTGTCATGGCAAACACGAATACAAAGTCTATACTCATTCAGTCATTTTCATATACACTTACGCTACACATACTAAATATATATCATATGTTGGCGTATCATGTATTTGGACTAAACCTTTAGCCCAGGAGTTGTTACATATACATCTAGCATACATAGACGACAGTTAATCATGGCAAACTCAAGTTCAAATTTTATACATATACGGTATTTTCTACAAATATGAGGAATACAATATAATCAACATAGGTAACATATAACTGAAAAATAAAACGGACAACACTTTATATATGTGAAATAGCATCCTAGACAAGAATAAATCATTACTTAACATTGAAAGTCTTGAAAATCATAACCTAAATGTATATAGTCTGCACCTTAAACCAGAAAATACGTATAAGGTGTGATTTAGACGATATATCTTCGTCAACGGCGGATACGCTACCTATGGCAAGAAACAGGTTAGCTAGAACATTATTAAAACTATCGTAGGCTTCAAAACAGGTTAGGGTTAGCTTCACTTATCCAAGAACGGAGTCAGAAATGCCGTAATAGCGATACGGTAGAGGTGTTGAAGCACGTGGAGTGACAGGGTAGAATCCCTTGGAGAAACTCCAACTCTCTCTCACTCTCTCTCTCTTTTCTCTCTTCTCTCTCCTAAGGTTTTTCCAAAATTCGTATGGGAGGAGAGAGTGAGGGCTAAAGGCCTTTTTATAAGCCCAAAAATGATGGAAATAGACTTAAGGTCAAGGTATACTTATGTTATAACCAAATCGGGTCTGTTTCGATCCAACGGAGCATTTCTGGAGGTCCTGTTATTAAACGCGGTCGGACTTAAGCTCAATAACATCGGATCTTTAGTCAGTTAAGTTTTCAGTCCGATCGGATTTTCAGATCGTCCATGGCGGACCAGTTTCAATTCAACGGTTTCCAAACTCCGAAAAAGGCCACAAGTCCTTGGATATGTAAGGGCAAATTTTCCTGATTCGAGGGTAAAATTTGGTCAAATTCTGACGGTCAGAATGCTTAAAAATAACATGCAAGTGAAACGTTCCAGATTCTAATTTATTTTCTAAAAATATTCCTTTTCTCACTCTCTTTACTCCAGACGTAAGGAAATGGTCGCAGGACATCGGTTGGGCTTGATTTTCGAAACAATAGTCAAGTCCAACTAGGCGGTCATAATGGTATAAGTTAATCGCTATCAGACTTTCGACGTGCAGTCTAGATCCAATACGAAGTTATAAAGCATTCCCGGGAACAACTGGGTTTAGAGTTGGATCCTAGATTTTAGGGTAACATAGCGGTAACAATTCTAGAGGTTTTGGGTCTTACAAATCGTATTTAAAGTGGTTGGTGCTAATTTTACAGAAAATCTAGTGTAGCACTGGCTAATTCACGTTAAATTTCTAAAGAATTAGGTTCTAAATGATCTCCTTTGGCTTTGGAATTGATTCCTAAGAGGTTACCAAGGTGTTATAGTTGACCCATTGCCTAAGGGCGTGTAATTCCAGGTAGGAAAAAATTCGGGGTGTTACATTAGGTCTATTTACACCTATTGAATATAATATGGATTGATAAATATCTCTTCGCTTTGTCTACAGTCTCACCTATATATTGAAAGAGTGCACGAGAAGTTCATCGAAAGATATGATGATTTGAGATTTATCTTTGACAATGAGTGTGCACATGGTTCCTTTGCCAATACGGCTTACTCATTACCCATTTCGAGGAGACGCCGCACCCGATTTGAACTGAATTTGAATGATGGTTCAGAAGACGAGGCTTCTAAGACTGTTCGTCTCTCATCCGATGATGACGATGATCAGGACCTTGCTCCTCGCATTCGCTACGGCAAGGGATCCACTCATCGGGCAATGCGTTATAACAGGAGCCCGATGGAGATGACAACAGCGTCCCAAAATAGTCTCTCAACAGCGAGTGACATAAGATGACAGTGGAAGGGTAAACCGAGTAATCACATAGGTGACAAGATGGGAGAGATGACTGGAGCGGTGAAGTCCCTGACAATAACGATATTGCAGGGCAAGAGTATAAGCCATCTGCAATGGTTGTTGGGGATTCTTGAGAAAGTGGAGGGACTAAGCCAGGAGGACCAACTTCAGGCTACAAGGGTTTTGCAATCTGATTTAGTCAGTGCAAGTTTTTTTTATGAAAATGGGCCACGAGAGGGGGAAGGAGTGGATATAGAAACTTATACTCGATCGTAGTGGCCCTGAATGAAACTGGGCTATCTTTCTGGCTGCTGACTTTTTGTTTTTTGACAAATTTTATCTTCTTCTTTTTTTTAAATGTTTGGGGACTATTATCTGCGTGCTTTTTTTGTGCATGGTTAGGGATGTTGCTAAATATTTTGTGTGCTACAATTGCTGTTGGAATAGCAATTGTAGCTTCTTATGTTGACATTTTTATTTGAAGATGGTAATTTTTTATTTTTTATTTTTAGAAACTGTTGCAGGTTTATAGCAGGTGTCGATGAGTAAAATTGCTTGAGTAGGTGGACAATCTCCATCAAGGTAACAACATGTGATCTTAAATGAGGGATGGACGTTGTGTTTGGCTTATGGCTCATACATTTGTGGCAATTATGTGTGACCATTAAACCATGTCTGCTCGATTTATGATACTAATC
Source organism: Magnolia kwangsiensis (assembly GCA_037074715.1). Classification (NCBI taxonomy): domain Eukaryota; kingdom Viridiplantae; phylum Streptophyta; class Magnoliopsida; order Magnoliales; family Magnoliaceae; genus Magnolia; species Magnolia kwangsiensis. Next base: position 46,918,997 of record CM073574.1, on the reverse strand, counting down.
AAATAACTTTATTTTACGGGGCAATTTTGAAATATTTTAGTAGGGAGTCATCTACTACAAACTCCCTTAAACAGGAATGTTATTTGAAGTGTGATTACACTATAGTTGCAAGTTCTGGGTAGAATTTCATTTCATTGGTAGTGTTACAGTCGGTGGACATATATGTTTTCATATATGCGGCTATTAACTGTATGCCTTAACAGCAACAATAGTTTCTCTATTTGACAGAGAAGTATACAATTTAGTTTCTTTACCAAATGCAGGAAAATGAAGGAAAAGTTTTACATGGTATTTGTGGGAAGAGTTATAGGGATATATGACAATTGGGAGGAGTGCAATGCACAGGTATACCGATTCAGTAGTTGTAGACACCAATCCTTCAGGACTTACGATGAGGTTAAATATTTGTGGAAGAAGTAAAGGGTTCCATGGCTATTATGTTTCCTACATTACTTTCATTCTCCCCAAGCATATTACAACTATCATTATCTGGTAACACCTAAACATGTGATTTCTTTCTGTATCATGTAGGCCATCGTCGACCATGGATCGATTAGGAGGACAGCTGACGGTTACAAGACTCATGAGTCACCTGGTGTTGGGACGATGAGGACCGTCTAGGGTTAAATTGCTTGGGCAAAAGGCATGCGTGTATGAGGACTTTGATAATGAGGGCGTGGATGAATGGCTACGGATTGTCGGTGGCCAAGATTTTCTCTATTGCTACGGATTGTCGATGGCCTAGATCTCTATAGCTACGAATTTAATCCGTAGCAAAATTTTAAAGAGTGACTGCACTAATGGCTACCGTCGCACAATCGACTATGGATTTTATCTGTAGCTTTGGGCAAATTTTCTCAGTGTAGCAAAAACTGGCGATTTAGCGACGTCCAGCACAATCGTCAGTAAAGGTCCTAACCGCCAGTAAAGCCTTTACCGACCGAGCCTTTACTGGCTATTAGCTGACCGCGGGCAAAGGATTTGCCGGCGGTTTTGACTGCCGGTAACGGCTAGTTTTCTTGTAGTGCCTATATATAGTGTTGGTTTAAATTTGACATGGGATAGAAAGTGGCTTAAGAAAATCTTAGATTCATTTTCTTACTTTTGTAATGGAAATCAAAAGTATGCTTTTGGAGCAACCTTGCACACGCACACGCAAATGCAAGACCTACCCGTGGAGGCATGGTGAGGCACAGTGTGATATAATGTGGCGTGGTGTCTTTGACTAATGTCACACATGTTAAATTCTTTTTTCTTTTCTTTTTTTTTCTCTGTACTCTTGTTTTATTGTTCTTCTTTTGTCGGAAAATTAAAAGAGATAACTCAAGTTTTTGTGGCTACGATCATGTGTGAACTTAATCCTAGCCATCTATCATTGAGGAGAGTTGTTGTATTCTGAGAGCAGACTAAGTCCCAGTGCCTTGAAGATCTTCCCGTGGCCTGCAAACTTATCTTTAAAATAGTAAGGTATGATCATGCGTGAACCAAATCCTAGCCATCTATCATTGAGGAGATTTGTTGTATTCCGAGAATGGAGGTACTGAGTCCCAGCGCCTTGAAGATCTTCTCTGTGTGGCCCGCAGATATATCTTTAAGATAGTGATTATAATTCTTGCCTTTAATATTTATAGTCTGGTATACCAACAAACATTAATTTTTCTCTTGGAATTTGGATAACTCACTATTTTACTTTTAATGATCAAGTATTACTTGATCACTGTGATTTTAGAGATTTCTGTCATTTACAATTTAGCTCCCGATTTAGATCGTTTGATTAACCTTATAATGCGTGCCAGCCTTACACGAGAGTGCCACATGTGAACTATCATGAAAGTTCAAGATTAGGTGTCATTAGTTAAGTAATCTTTGAGCAGTGGTCTACTATAAGCTCTACTAGTAGAGAACATAGAGACATAAGTAATCTCATTACAAAAGGGCAAGCCAACAATTTTTCCCCTTTGATTAGTTTCAAGGTGTCATGGTGATGTAGAGCAGGTTGCGAACAGTTTCATGGCTAAGATGGAACAGAAAAGGCCCAGTCGATGATAGAAGTGATCTGGACTGTCAAAACTTAAAACGGATGTATCTCGCAAATTGGAATGAGCTATCGGACGTACCATATATGATTTTGAGGTAGGACAAGCTACTTTAGTCACCCAACCCTACTACGTCGGGTTCCCCAAGCCAAATTTGCGAAATACCATCAGATCAACTATCGAATTCATGTTTTAATTTTGTTTTCACTATTTATACTAAGTTTTAGTTTTATCATAACTCTTCATCCATTGGGCTTTAGAAGTTATATCTAACATAAAAAAGTGCTTAGAATAATTAGTGGAACGCCATGATTTGAAAAAATAGAACACTTACTATTTTTGGCCGAAAACCATGTGCACTAGTAGGAATCACGATAGTCGATATATATATATATATATATATATATATATATATATATATATATATATATATATATATATATATATATATATATATATATATAAGTTTCTTATTTATGGTAAGTCGCGAATTCTAGGAGTTTTACTTGTAGTTTAATTCCGAAACTTCTTCCATAGCTTAGTATCCCTATTGAAAGGGGTGTAGTCTCATTTTTCATCATCAATCAAATTATTTCTAATTTCTTAGAATTATTTTCATTTTCTTTTCCTCATGGATTCGAGGTTTGTCAGTGAGAAGTTCGAAGAAGTTTCGTGGATTCAGAACAGTTATCCTCATGAGGAAGACAATGTTCGACCTCATGTCCTTTCCTGCATCACATGGCATTCAACATTTATGATACATTAAATAATATTTTTAATATAAATGAAGGATATTTGTGAAATTATAAAAATCAACCTAACCATTGGTTCATAACCCCTTGTTTAGCCTTTATCCCAAAAATCAGGATGAGTCAATACATGGGTAGGCTATCCATGATATTATACCCAACAACCTCCAAATTCATGTGGCATGTCTTAGAGCCATGCATGGGACCAAGTCCATAATCAACGGCTGCTCCTGTGGATATCTCTTGTACTGTAATTGTCCAGTGCAAAACAAATGTTCAAAACCAAGTCCAACGGTTCATTATTTTCATGCAAAACCTACCAAGAGGATTATCCATTTGGTTAATTTTTTAGTTGGCATTCCAAATCGATGGTTTGGATCAACCATGTTGGGTTATACCAACTGTAGTAGGGCTTAAGGAATACATTTCGAAGAGTTTCATTAGACTACTGATCAATACCGTCCATCCAGGAGAAGACTTTTGAGTCAAGAGGCATGAGTTAAGATTTCGAGGAAATTATTTGCTTATACTTGTTTGGTTGTTAACCACCATTTAATAATAATGGCGACTCTTCTACCTTGAAAATGATAACTTAAGAGTAAGCGTTTACATTAGATTATGCACTTTCTTACCTTTAAGCATCTACTTATTCGGCACTGATTGCATGGTTAGGATTGTCTAGTGTTAATTTAAAGATATGCTTGTGTTCCACCCTTCCGAAAGGTATGGATAGCGGTGCATCAGTATCAGGTATGAGTAGAATGAGTCACCACCATTTACAAAAAGGTGTTAAACTATCAAAGCATAGCTGATTTCATACTGACCCTGCCAGTACCGATGTCCCTAGTGGTCAATGCTATGTACGCCCCCCCCCCCCCCCCCCCCACATGATGCATGTGTTTTATCCCTGCTGTCCATCCATTTTTTAAGCTCATTAGACTTACATGCGGGTTTACACCCGTTTAGATTCTAAAAGGCTCAAAACCAATTTTTCAGATTTAAGATTGTGAGCATCATAACCAGGTCACCTGCTTTTTAGCCCTTAGGCTTAGAAGATTGTGGTCATTTCTCTAGATTAGTGGACACCAAAAATTGAGATCATCTGATTTTAATTAATAATAATTGTGTAACAAAGATATCTAATATATAATCTCTACTATAATAATGCAATTTAGCCAACATTTTTCCCGTGTAGGAAATTTTAGGGGCGTCTAGAGCTTCAATATTTTATGGGACATTAAGGGCCGTTTGCATACCATGAAATAAGTTACTTTTTCTACTTGGAGCAGTAGGTAAGTAACTCATTTGTAAGTTTGGTTTATGATCAATTATAAGTAGCTAGCCTTTTTAAATTTATTTAAAGTTACTTAATCACTTCAATTTAATAATTAGAAATTAAGATAAGCTACTTATGTACATGCATATAGTTATCACGATGAAAAGTACTAATTGTACACGCGTACCATATATTGTATATAAATTTGATTCTTATCAATGCATGATATGTGTTCACTCCCCAAGTGTAGGGTTGTGATGTAGTAATAACTCGGTAAGACCGAGGTCGAATCCCAAGGGACTGAAACTTGTACGTTATTTAAAACTAACTAGAACTAGAACTAAGGTAAGATGAAATCTAAACTGAATGTAATTTGAGGAATAATGGTGAAAATACTAATCTAAAATTTATAGAAATCAGAGGAAAGGAAACTAGGGATTCAGAGGATACACTTGTAGAGATCAGAGAGATCTTATGTCTGCTTTAAAAATCATGAAAATTACTGAACTGCCGTTGATCTAGTTTTCAAAGAGATGAAAGGTATATGAATTAGAATGGATTCCATGACCAAACCATACCTGAGAGACTATGACAAACAACAGAATTAAACTAACTACCAACCAATCACATGTATGAAGGTTAGGAAGGATACCGACATCCGACCATGCCCAGAAGACTATGGTGAACAACAGGGCTTCCTGACATCATAAACATAAAAGAGAAGGAAATATTCAAAGCCATTGCAGACCCACTGTAATTTCAGTCATAACAGACCATTAAAGACTTAAAAACACTCCCATAATAATCAACGTCAATTCATAAATTAAAACTATATTAAAAACATAAAATAAAATCTCTCATCTCACTACAAGCTTCACCCATTAGTCCTAGCTAAGGGGTTTTAGCCTGACATGATGTGGCCAAAATCCAAAATAAACTAAAAGAAAAAGAAGAAGAAAAGAAAGAAAAAGAAAAAAATCTCTCTCTCCTCCTCTCCCACGTCCAAACTCGAGCCCTCTTTTAAATGAATGCTCCCCACGTCCAAAACCTCCTTATATAGCTGTTGAAGTGGTGAAAATCGGATTTGAATCGGATTTGGAAAGCTATGCATGCCCAATGAAAGCTTTTTCGCAATCAAGTTCGATGCCTCAAAAATCGCCACTTTCCTCGCTCAAATTTCAAAGAAATACCATCCCTTAAGATATTCTTGGGTCCTCTACATGATAGACGGTTCAGATCTGTCATATGATCAAAGATGGTAGGCCACACCGCTTGGAAAAGTCAATTTTCGCGGATGTGCGAAACCTTTCGCACCATTTCGCTATTTTGATCGGTGGGCCCCATAGAAACATTTTCTGAAAAATTCACCCCATCCATTGCATTCAAAACGAAATTTCAGTCAAGAATAAGTAGTTTTGAACATCCATTGGTGCTACTCAGAGAAGAAATCACAAAAAGACAAGATTTGAACGCTATAGGGCAGCCCTTTTGTGGCCCCTGTATCTCACACATGTGCTTGCGTGGATGAAAAGTGTAAACATGGTTTTGTAGTGCTCGCGGCTGTCTACACGATGGACGGCTTGGATCATCCATACATATCATAGGTGGGGCCCACAACCGTTCGCAAAACGGCCAGCGGCCGTTCATTTCCTTTTAGGAAACTGGTCGAGCGCTGCACTAACGCGGGTCAGCATTGCTGACCGCGTTAGCTGAAATTGGTGCACGGCGAGTGTACATGTACACTATGCACACTCAGGCTAAAGTGGGGTCCCTTATGATGTTTTCAAGGAATCTGCTCCGTCCATCCTCTTCCTCATATTATTTTAACCATCGAGAACAATTTTGAGCCAGTTCCAGATATCAGGTGGGCCCCACTTAATGAATTAAGGGTCTAATCAGTCCGTTGGCCCATTTTCAAAAATCTTCAATAGCTGAAATTTGACGTATACGGTTCATTTATGGTCCTCAGGCCATGTATGAAGTTCCAAGCTGATCGGATGGTGAGAACCTTGTGATCTTGTATTCTGAGCCAATTTCGGGCCACTTGAGCCTCAGTTTCTTAATTTCCTCGAATCTCTGGCGTGTAATTCCGTCAATCTTGGTTCCCTGAAGTATTTCCCTTGCCTTAGTATCGTCAGAGCATTAAATCCATGCTTTTAGCCTCTTATTTCAGTTCAAGCTCGTAATTACACCTTGCAGCACAAACACGGTTAAAACGGGCCATTAAACAGTATCTTGTTCGTAAATCTAGGCAATAAATGGGGTCTGATATGCAATATTTGACCCTCAACAATATGGGACTTTTTTTTTACCTTCCAAAATTCAATAGTCACTGATTCGGAATAGAATGAGGATCATGAGAGTGTTGGTTGCAACAGGCCGATCAAACCTTGAATTAGCCTTTCTAGAACTTAATTAGATTTCTTCTCTCTAATTTCATTGCTTTGGCATTGATCCCTTTTTATAGCAATCGAGATGTTCAATAAAACAGACCTTAAAAAAGCTTATTTATCACTTTTATATGCAATATAATCAACCAACAGACAGACATTCTCAATATAGAAAATCTTAAATGCAATACAATACACAAACAGACCGACATTCTCAAATAGAAAAACCTAGCTGATATGCAATGCAATTGATCCTATAGACTGACTAAAATGATGCTGCTTCTCCAAGTTCAATGCCTACTGTAATGTGTTCTCATTTGCACCCTCACGGTCAATTTCCTGAATTTCTGGACAAATATTAAATTCACTTGGTTAATCAATATTGATACAATCAAGGGGCATCAGCTTCTCATCTCCATCTGTAGAATCATAACTCTCACCGATAGCTCTTAGAAGACGGTATACTTGGAACATCGCAGGCCTCTCCTCTGGATCTAATGCAACACAAGAAAATGCAATTCCAGGGAACTCAAGGATCTCACCATCACAACCTCTTCCAGTGGAAGACTTATCCATGGCATAGTAATTTGAAAGATAAGCAATCCATTCCATTAAATTTCCTTTGAAGTTTTGAAGAGCATTCACCACTTGAGTCGGTTCTTTGCCAGTAATCAGCTCAAGCATCACCATTCCACAGCTGTAAACATCACCCTTTGTAGTGGGGACCAATGTGGGCACGTACTCGGGGTGCGGTGAAGACCGAATTTAAAAAATTTCCAACGATGGAAGTACTAACATGAGTTTGGAATGGATTCATGAACCTTGCATATCCAAAATCAAATATTTTAGGCTCATAGTCCTCTAATAGGATGTGTTTGGAGCTTATGTTGCGATGGATTATGCAAGGACTACAACAATGGTGAAGCCACGCCAGACCTCTTGCCACTCCAATTGCAATTCTCAGCCTTGGATTTGTCTTTTGGGTGATGACGATTCTCATATAAAGATCCTTTGGTCATATATTTGTATATCAAAGGTTAGGGTGTTTTATGCTATTTGTATTAATCTCAAGTACCATTCCTCCTCTGTAAGAGTCACCCACAATGCCTTCTGGCCCACCTCAATAATGGACAGACAGTAATGTAACATAAAATATTCGAGACACACATAACAGATGGAATATATAGTTACTCAATACAGCAATGCATACATTCCAAAATATGCAAAACATAGCTAATATGCAGATCCAATGATATTCGTGAAATTACTAGAAAACAAGTCTTCTTTCTTCTTCGTACCTTTCAATGAATTTTTAGTATTTGTTGTGGCATCGTAATTAAATATGCGTAATCAGTATCGATTGTATCGGGTGGCATCTGTATCTCATCTTCATCTAAAATCCATCTCTCTTCCCAATAGCTCGTAGAAGCCAGTATACTTCGAACATAGTAGGCCTCTTGTCTGGATCAGACACAACACAAGAACAAGCGATTCTGATGGCCCATCCCAATTAGCGACTTATCAATGGCATCAAAGAGACGAGAATTATTTGAAAGAAAAGCAATCCACTGTTCCAAATTCCCTTTGAGGTTTCGTGGGGCCCTCGTTGCTCGAGTAGGTTCATTGCTGGTAACCAGCTCAAGCAACACTACTCCAAAGCTGTATACATCTCCCTTTGGAATGGCTTCAAACCTGAGAATGTACTCAGGAGCAACATAACCCACATTACGAAATATGGTATTAACGGTACTACCCATAAGCCTCGCGGATTTGAAATTGGAGACTACGGGCTCATATTCTTCATCCAATAGTATATGTTTGGAGGTTATGTTGTAGTGAATTATACATGGATTGCAATTATGGTGTAGCCAAACAAGGCCTTTTGCCACTCCAATTGCGATCCTCTACCTCAAGGGCCATTCAATAACATTGGCTTTGTGGTTTGTCTTGTGTAGCTGCTGATACAGAGTTCCTCTGCTCATGTATTTATATACCAGAAGCCTCTCCTTCCTTGCAATGCAAAAGCCTAAGAGAGGAATCACGTTGCGGTGTTGTATGCTCCCCAATACTGTCGTCTCGGATATAAAACGTTTTATGGAACGGTGAGAATCCTCCATTCTCTTAACTGCAATGAAAGAACCATCTGGAAGCACCCCCTTATACACTGTGCCTACTCGCCCAGAGTTGATAATGTTATCTTTGCTAAAATTATCAAGAACCATCTGGGAGAGTCTCGACCGACTTAGGAAGATAAGTTCTCTACCTTTTCACGGACGGAATAGTCTCGGTGTCTGTCCATCATCATTCTTTATTCCGTGGCCGATAGAACCAACTCATTGAGTCGGTTTTGTTCTACCGGCTGAGTGGCTCAAACACACTCGGCGTTTAGTAGGCTTCCACAGACGACGTTATCACTCCGTCAGAGTGACTTTAATCGTCTTTTGCTCATGTCTCCTGGCCTATCCTCTGTTCCATCGGCGTTGTCTCGGACTCTTCAGGTAGTGTCAGCAGAGCCGACCCACTTAAATCCGAGTCTCGGGACTTGACATATTTCTTCCCAACAGTGAACCCTCTTACTCCTTGTGTCGTTCATTGCATCAAAGAGTAATGAGTTTCTAGGTCGGTTCGTATTAGAATCCGAGACAATGATGAGGCGTTTAATGTCTTTAAGTCGTTTCTGGCGTACGACGCTACGTCTCTCGAGGCCGCACGTGCGACCGGCCGTCGGTTCATTTCATCCGCGTATGACATTCGGACGCGTGACCACGACGTTACCGCTGTCAGTCAGCGTATGCCACGTGTCGAGTGGGGGAGTCTAGACGATCGACGATTTGCATTTGTCATAAATGCCCTGCCCCGTGGCATGGCTATAAAAGGGCCGGGCGGGAGGACTGTGCAAATTTTATTTTCGCTCTTTCTCCTCCCGCCTGTGTCCGCTTCCGAGTTCTCTTTTTCTTCTTCTTCTTCCCCTCCTCCGCTGTCGCTTCTTTCTTCGTCAACTTCCTTTGCATTCGCTGTCATTTTCTCGGTGAGTTCTTTCCTCCTTCTTTTATAAGCTTTAATGGCTGCGCGCGGCTCTCAAAGCCCCCGGGAGGAGATGTCCGAAGATGAGGGTACGTCCTAATATCTCTGGGATGTTACGGAACCACCTCACTGTTGACGGAGTTTGTCGTTGGCACCAACGCCGCATTCCGGCTTGTAAGAGAAGCCGACGACTCATCGGCTGAGCGTCCTACTCAGGCCGGTCCATCCAGCGGTGGAATGTCTCTGGTGACCCGTCCAGGGAGACCTAACCTCGGGATGGATCAGCTGGAGGATGAAGAAGGAGATGACGAATTAGTTATAGGCGAAGGGGCAATCATTCCAGACCCTGTGAACCAAACTATGGAAGCCTCCGAGTCCAGGAAGAAGAAGACGAGCCGAGTGGTCTCGTCGCCTCCATTTTGACTGAATCTGACCTCAACCGGATCAGGGCTGGATATCATGTCCCTGACTCAGTCGTCCTCCATCTCCCTCACTCGGGAGATTTGCCCGACCATCCCTCTGCGGGGATGGTCGCAATTTTTCAAGTCGCGATGAAATGTGGTCTGCGGTTTCCACTCCAGCCCATTGCTCGTGATTTTCTGTCCCGAGTCAAAATAGCTCCTGGCCAAATCGTTCCGAACTCGTGGAGGAATTTATTCGGATGTGCCGTACTGTGGTCTGAGTTAGAGCAGCCTTCACTTACGGTCAACGAGTTCCTTTATCTTTACCAAGTCAGACCAAATCCAAACTTCCCTGGTCTCTACTTTCTGAGCGCGTGGAGAGGCAAAGGAGGGTCTTTAATAACCGACCCACCCACTTCTAACAAGTATTGAAAGGAGAGGTGGTTCTGGCTTGCAGTCAGTGGGAGTCAGCCGATACATGGCCGTATGAGCCTCAAGTCTCTCACACGTTTCGGAGAACAGGTGACTCGATGACCCGGCCTAATAATCTCTCTCTGTCTTCTTATCTTTTACACTGTTTCGTGCTGATCTGACCTCATAATGCCTTGCAGATATTCAGAAGAAGAGAGAGAAACTCGAGTCCGGGGCTTTAACTCGGATACGAGAACTGAGGAAGCTGAGCGCAGATGAACGATCCTGGAAGTTGCTATTGCAACCTGAGCACCTACATCTTGCGGGTCTAGACTCATTCGTCTCAGGTAACTCGTCCTATTTTGCTTTATTCTTTCGGTCTCTTGTCTAACTCGTCTTCGTACTTCTTTTCAAACCTTCCCGAGGCTCGCCCCTTTCTCAGGTCTGTGCCTGACAGCATGGCCGAGTCTCGCCCTGCCTTGAAGCCGATTTCTAAGGTGAAGGCCCCCCCAAGATTGGCTCTGTTGTCCGGGTCTCGGCCTTCGAAGTATCAGAAGACCGCTGCTAAGGCTAAGGAGACGGCTGCTCCGCCTACTCCTACCCCTGCTGCCCCTCAAGTGGTCGTCCTCTCCGACCCTGACGAAAGGGTGGAAGAAGCGGAACCGAGTCTCCCTATGACTCGGTCGGATCCCAAGTCGGGACCTGTTGCAGAAGAGGTCCCGAGGCCGAGAGAGATCCCAAGCGGGGAACCCTTTAGAGGAGAGATGACTCAACAGGAGTCTCCCCTTGCCAAGGTCATCACGGGGATGATCCCTTGGGCCCTCGCTCATGGGGGCGAGAAGGACTTTGCCAGCTACTATAATGCTCCGGCCGTCCAGACCCTCGGGCATATGGCGAGGTTGCTCCTCGAGGTAAAATCCTTTCTCTCTACTTCTTTGATTTTTTTTTTCGACTAAGTCCTTTTGCAAAGCTTACTGCCTCTCGTTCGCAGCTGGTACCTTGCCTCGTCAAAGCGTGCTCAGAGCTAACCGCTGCGCAGAAACTCGAGGCTGAGATAGAGACTGCGAGGAGGATCGCTGCCAAGGCTAAGGGTCGTAGAGAGATCGCCGAAGGTCAGATCGACATCATGACTGGCGATCTGTCAATCGCTCGGAAGGCGGCCAAGGATGCCCGTGTGGTTCTTGAAGGGGTTAAGGCTGATAATGCTCGTCTGACTTTGCTCCTTCAGGAGGCTGAGGAGAGGCGACAGCACCTTCTTCAAGCCCACGGCAGGTGCGAGAGTAATCTCGCTCGGGCGAGGGCTGAGGCTACCGGTCTTATCTAGAAAGCCCAAGAGGAGGTGCGCCAAGCCAAAGAAGAACAAGGACGAGCCGTAGACGCCTTCCTTGAGTCTTCCGAGTTTGAAGAGGAAAGGGACCGCCTTTATCAAGGTGGTTATAAGGCCTGCATCTTGGAGATGAGGGCGGCTTTTCCCAATCTTGACCTTTCCGCCTTTGAAGTTGACAGTCCTACTGCTGAGGCTGCTGAGGGCGAAGCCGCCGAAGGAGAGGCCCCTGCCGCGGACGCTGCTGCTGCCGAAGCCGGTCATTCGGGCACTGTATGGGGGATGGATTCCGACTGAGTGGGGCATTCATTCTGTTGGATATTGTACTATCTTTTGTCATTTTTTTTTTGTAACCCGACATTGAACACCTGGACAAAATAGAACTTTTCATTGAGTCGTCTTCAATTACATTTCTATTCTATCTCACGGGTAATAAATCTTGAGATGCTCGGCATTCCAAGGATGAGGTAATAGTTGTCCATTTAGGTCTTTCAGATGATAGGTTCCCGAGCGGATGGTGCCCGAGACGATGTAGGGACCTTCCCAATTGGGTCCTAGTGTGCCCGACCCAATTTCCTTAGTATTTGGGAACGTCTTTCGGAGGACCATATCCCCGGCTCGGAATTGTCTGACTTTGACTCGGCGATTGTAGAACCGAGACACCTGTCTTTGTCGAGCCATCATCCTCAATCGAGCCCTTTCTCTTTTCTCTTCCAGCAAATCGAGCTCGAGCGAAAGGAGTTCGCCATTCTCTTGATCACTATACATGTTGACTCGGGCCGAGCCAACACCGATCTCAACTGGTGCAACCGCTTTCGTGCCATAACAAAGGGAAAAGGGGGTTTCTCCCATGGCAGTCCGTGCTGTAGTTCGATAGGCCCACAATATATTTGGAAGTTTCTCGGTCCACGCTCCCTTTGCTTCATCGAGCCTTATAATTTTGTTAACTGTCTCGACCTGTCCATTCGTTTGAAGATGATGAGGTGAGGCGTACACGTTTTGAATCCCGAGATTGATGCACATCTCCCGAAAATGTTTGTTATCGAATTGCCTTCCATTGTCGGTAATGATAGTCCGAGGTATCCCGAACCGACAGACGATATTCTTCCAAACGAAGCCCGTGATCCTTTGCTCGGTAATTTTCACCAATGACACTGCTTCAGCCCACTTTATGAAATAGTCCACCGTAACCATAGCGAATTTAGTCTCACCCTTCCCCAGAGGAAAGGGCCCGATGATGTCGATCCCCCATTGCGCGAAGGACCATGGTCCCGACATCGGAGTCAGTTCCTCGAGGGGTTGTCTCGATATTACTGCGAACCGTTGACACTTGTCGCACCTTTGAACAAATCGCTTGGAATCATGCTGTATAGTCGGCCAGTAGTACCCCTGCCGCAACACTTTGTTGGCGAGCGAATGTCCTCTTGAATGGTTTCCACATATCCCTTCGTGTATCTCTCATAAGACATAATCAGCTTCTAGGGAGTCGACACACCTTAGTAAAGGAGCATAAAAGCCTTTTTTGTATAGAATCCCGTTCAAGATGGTGTAGCGCGAGGCTCGAGCCTTTAACCACCGCGCCTCGGTGTGGTCTTTCGGCAATTGTTCATCGTTGAGATAACGGACGATTGGGTGGAACCAAGTGGTTTCTGAGTTGATAGGTAGTAGAGCCGAGCCTATCGGCTTATTTATACTCGGTTCAGCTACATATTCGATCGGGACCGACCGAGGTATGTCTTCTTCATCGGCTAAGGTGAGCTTTGCTAACAAGTCGGCTTTGGCATTGTCGGTCCTGGGTATTCGAAATACTTCACATTTCTGGAATCCACCGATCAATTCTTTGGCTTTTTCCATATATGCTTTCAGTTGCTCTTTCTGAGTTTGATAAACACCGAAAACTTGGTTAACGACTAACTGCGAGTCACTGAAGACGTTCAGATGGGTCGCGCCTAAACTCGTACTCTGCTGTATTGTTGAACGCTTGGAATCCAAGTTGCACGGCATACTGCATACAAGTTTGATCAGGAGTTTCTAATACCACCCCAGCCCCGCTTGTCCTGGAGTTAGATGAACCGTCGACGAATAACTTCCAGGGAGCCGGGTCGGGCAACGGACCGAGAGAAGAAGAGGCCCCGAGCTCAATGACCTGCTCAGAAGCGGGTATTGCGCTATGATTGGGGGCCACTTCCACAAGAAAATCGGCGACGGTTTGCCCTTTTATGGCTATTCTCGGCCTGTACTGTATGTCGAATTCGCTCAACTCGACTTCCCACTTTGTGAGTCGGCCGGAAGCCTTCGGCTTTTGGAGAATTTAGCGTAGTGATAAGTCGGTCACAACGATAACGGTATGGGCCTGAAAGTATGGCTGGAGTCGTCGTGATGATACCACCAGAGTTAAGGTGACTTTTTCGAGCTAAGGATACCTTGTCTGAGCTGGTAATAAAGCTTTGCTGACGTAGTACACTGGTAGCTGCCTCCCTTCGCTCTCTCGTATTAAGGCCGAGCTGACTGCTACATCAGATATGGCCAGATACAATAACAACGCTTCACCTGGCTCGGGCTTAGATAGCAGCGGTGGGGATCCGAGGTAAGCCTTCAGGACTTGAAATGCTTTCTCACATTCGTCCGTCCACTCCATCGTCTGTCGTCCCTTCAGTTGCTTGAAGAACGGGAGACATTTGTCTGTGGCACGGGACAGAAAACGATTAAGCGCGGCAACTCTCCCTGTCAGCCTTTGAATGTCTTTGTTTATTTTCGGAGATTCCATTTCAAGTAAAGCTTTGATTTTCTCGGGATTCGCTTCGATTCCTCGCTGACTGACGAGGAAACCGAGGAATTTTCTCGAACTTACTCTAAAAGCGCACTTGCTGGGATTCAACTTCATTTTATATTTTCATATAGCCAGGAACATCTCTTCCAGGTCTGCCTCATGGTTAGCTACCCATATACTTTTGACGAGCATATCGTCGATGTATACTTCCATCGTTCGGCCGATTTGCCGAGCGAACATTTTATTCACTAACCGTTGATATGTTGCTCCAGCATTCTTCAAGACAAATGGATTCACTCGATAATAATAAAGGTCTTTGTCGGTGACAAAGGTGGTTTTTGATTTATCAATTTCGTGCATTACAATCTGATTATAGCCTGAGTAGGCGTCCATAAAACTAAGCAACTCATGACCCGCGATACTATCTACCAGCTGATCAATGCAAGGAAGAGGGAAGCTGTCCTTGGGGCAGGCTTTGTTCAAATCTGTATAGTTTATACAGACTCGCCACGTTCCATTGGATTTCTTTACGAGTACGACATTAGCTATCTACTCCGGATAGTATATCTCTTCGATGAATTTGGCTTTAAGGAGCTTGCCAACTTCCTCTTCAATGATAGCATACCTTTCTAGGCCGAGAGGGTGACGCTTCTGTCGGACTGGCCTATAATTCGGGTTGACGTTGAGTCGGTGTGTCATGACTGAGAGATCGATTCCGGGCATATCTTCGTGGCTCCAGGAGAAGATATCGGCATACTGTCGGAGTAAGCTAATCAAATTCTCTCTTAGGTGTGAACTCAGAGACGACCCACTTTGCACTACTTTCGACTTATCTATCTCGGTTAGCGGCTCCCAGATGAGTTCTTCCATTGGCTCTCCCCGTTCATGAGATCCGATACGGGGGTCCAGCAATTCAATCATTGACACTTCCGTCGGCGCCTTGACTGCGGTGGCATAGCATTTTCAGGAATCTTTTCTCTCTCCTTTCACAATTCCTACTCCCGACTCAGTCAAAAATTTCATGAAAAAGAGGTAAGTGGATATCACGGCTTGAAGGAGGCTTAGAGATGGTCGGCCGAGTATAGCGTTATACACCGACGGTTGGTCCACGACCAAGAAGTCGACCATTGCAGTCGTTTGGTGAGGCGCGATTCCAACAGTAAGTGGTAATGAAACGATTCCCTCGGAAAGTACCTGTCCACCCAAGAATCCTATGAGCGGAGTTCGGACCGGTCATAAGACTGACCGCCCTATGCTCATCTTGTCGAATGCTTGGGTGAATAGCACATCCGCTGATGATCCTGTGTCCACTAGTATCCGGAATACTTTCCTATTGGCGATGGTAAGGGCGACCACAAGCGCATCATCATGAGGATGATGAATGTCTTGAGCATCTTCCTCAGTGAACGAAATACAATATTTTTCTCTTTTCTTTTCCTTTGAGGCCGAGACAACAGAAGAACCTCGGACTCCGGGCGATCGATGCTCCGAGCATGATTTTTTCGGGCGTTATTGAAGTCCCCACCACCTTGATGCCCTCCAACAATCGTCCGAATTTCTTCTTGGGGTCGTTCTTCACTCGGTCCTGCTGGAGCGCCGGACTCTTCTGTATGTTATCTGAGCCGACCTTCTTTAATTAGCTGCTCGATCTCGTCCTTCAAGTGATAACAATCACTTGTGTTGTGACCATGGTCACGATGATAGTGGAAATACTTATTC
This sequence comes from Magnolia kwangsiensis, assembly GCA_037074715.1. Lineage (NCBI taxonomy): Eukaryota > Viridiplantae > Streptophyta > Magnoliopsida > Magnoliales > Magnoliaceae > Magnolia > Magnolia kwangsiensis. The sequence goes on along the minus strand of CM073574.1, from coordinate 46,902,897 downwards.
TTATTGCGACGATTCGAATTTTCTCAGAGTTTTTCGGGCCAGTTGACGAAGCCTTCGTTCTTGATTTCCATTAACACTTGTTCCTGAGATTTGTTCAGGGGGGTGTATGTGGAAAATCTTCTGTCGGGTCGCTTTCCCGACCTTCCATCGTCTCGTGCCCGATCTTCTTTTCACTTTTTTTCTCCGGCTGAGTCGGCTTCTTTCTTGCCCGACTCTTTGGCCGATGGTTTTGCGTTCTGGACCTTCTCCCGTAGGAGTCGGGTTTCTTCCGCATCAGCGTATTTGTCCGACCGAACCATAAACTCACCCAGGGTATCAGGCGAATTTTTATCCATTGACGCCAAAAAGGGTTTATCTCTTACCCCTTGCATGAGAGCGTTGAGAGCTGTCTCCTCAGAATGCTTTCAAACCTGTAAGGATTCGAAGTTGAAGCGCTTGATGTAGTCTTTCAATAGCTCTCCTTCCCTCTGAACTATGTTGTTCAGATGTGCGGGCGGCTTTAACTTCTTCTTTCCGCCGATAAAATTACTGAGAAAGGCGTCGCTGAGTTCGGCGAACGACTTAATTGACTTGGGTTTTAATTGCTTAAACCAAAACTAAAGTAAGGCCACATCAGTCAGGGTTAGAGAGAAGGCTCAGAGAAGGCTCGGCACATAACAGCATCCGAGGCATCGTGCAACCCATATAGGTCTTGAAGCATTCAAGATGCTCTATCGGATCAGTTTTTTCGGAGAAGGGAGTAATCTGAGGTAGGCGAAACCTCTCCGGTAACCCGCCCGCATTACTTCGTCCACAAATGGAGAAGCTTTTTCCTCGGATTTGGGTTCCGACCGTGCTTCATATCTGTCATCTCTCTTTCCATCTTTTTTCGAACCTCATTCTTAAAATCTTGTATATCTGCTTTCCAGGGCTCTGTACTTTCCGCCGTTTCTTCTGCGGGGAGCCGACTTCGCCTCCTCTGATCTATTCTATGTCTCAGATCAGAGGGAGGTAGAACGGCCGTTGCAGAGCGAGCCGGCACTAGCTGACTTAGTCCTTGATGCTGACTCAGTCCCTGGGGTTAAGTCGGCTGCCGAGGCGACTATGGAGCAGCAGGCTACACTATAGATGTTGGCGGGAGAACCTGTGCCGACTCATGACGCTGCTGCATCTGCTGGTTACACAATTGTTCCAGCATGTGTTTCATAACAGCCATCTCGGAACGCATCTCTTGAACCTCTCGATCCAAGTGCGCGTTCGCTTGATTAGGCTGGCTGACAGTTGTAGGCGGCGCTGTTGGGGGAGCCCCCTGAGCTGTGCTAGCAGCGGCCTCCCCCGCTTCATCTGGATTCGTCCTCTTAGTTCTTGCCATTCAACAAATTGGAGAAAATTTCTTTTTGTCCGACTCCCACAGACGGCGTCAAACTGTTGTTGTATTATTATGGGACGGCTTCTCTGGGACGGACCTTCCTCTACCTACACAATCAACAATGTCAAGGTGACCTTGGCTAGAGCCGGGGAACCTCCGATGCTTAAGTCAGTCGTCTGATCAATAGCAAAGGGTTTTTTTTTAGTTCAGTATTACGTACCTCCCTCTATCCAAAGCTTGGAGATTTATAAGGTTTGTGAATCCTCATCCTCCGAGGATCCTTCTCCTGATTATCCGGAGATTTACTCCTTTCCACAGATTGCTCTCAATCCTGAGAATGTCGGGATTGAATACCCGCATCCCTGGATTTTCGAAACAGTATTCGTTCTCATTTCGCCACCTGTTGTCTTGGCCATGCCGTTACCGACCCTGGGAGAGTCTCGGCCGACTTAGGAAGATAAGTTCTCTACCTTTTCACGGACGGAATAGTCTCGGTGTCTGTCCGTCATTATTCCTTATTCCATGGCCGATAGAACCAACTCATTGAGTCAGTTTTGTTCTACCGACTGAGTGGCTCGAACACACTCGGCGTTTAGTAGGCTTCCGCAGACGACGTTATCACTCCATCAGAGTGACTTTAATCGTCTTTTACTCATGCCTCCTGGCCTATCTTCTGTTCCATCGGCATTGTCTCGGACTCTTCAGGTAGTGTCAGCAGAGCCGACCCACTTAAATCTGAGTCTCAGGACTTGACATATTTCTCTCCAACTATAAGACCCGTATCTTAGTCCATACCATTCCATAGACTTCCGCGGTCTTACCGGTCGAATTTCGGCAACCTTCGACCCTTAACCGATATCGACGCGCGACCCTGATTCATATGACGTCAACCTGTTTCGACTCGACCTGAGTTCTGTACCATAGCGACCACGCCGTCGCTGCGGTTCCAATGCCGTGACTTGCTCGCCGAGGCGATACCTTGGTCAAAAGATGTGGGCCAACGTTCGGTGCGAGGAAAACACCACGCGTTGCGAAATCCAAGAGAATCTCTACGATGTGTCACATCAATCACATCAATCCCATTAATCAATCATCCATCAATCCATCACATGTCAAGTACACATCACTCTCACCCCTTTTCCCAAGCAACCACAAAAGTCTTCCAAACCCATGCCTCTCTTACACAAAAAGCCACAAAAGTTAAGTTTTTCTTACAAAGCCCATACCTCTCTTACACAAACGGCCTCAAAAGTCAAAGATTTCTTACACAACCATCACTCACCACATCCACCCATCACTCTCTCTCTCCCTTTACAACTCCTCTCTTTCTCATTTGTAAAAAAAAATCCCAAGCTCCATACGTATGGAATTCTTCAAGCATTCCTAAGCTCCAAATGTGGCCCTCTTTCCTACCCCATCATCTCCCATCTCAACCCTCCATTCCCCATCTCATCCATTGAAGTTGAAGCTAAGGTGCTAAGGAACCCCTAGGAACAAGAAGATTGGACGGTGGGTGCCTCTATAGGGTAGTTTTTCTTATTTTTATGATGGGTCAAGTGAGACCCACCGATCCATGGTGTGGATCTCACTTGGGACCCTAAGGTGTGACTGATGGCCCACTAGGATCATCATGATCATCCCATGATGGGGCCATTCTCCATGGAGCCCATCATGATGTTTATTTCTTAGAAAGGTCATCTAGATCGTCCATTTTGGTGGAGAAAGGATCTCCACCGTTGATTATAGATTTTGGTGGTCCCACATGCTTTAGGACCTACTTGATGTATGATTCATTGTAAGGGAGGGCCCATAATATCGGGATCCCTCCATCACAAGCGGGTCCCACTCTCTATCTCTCTCTCTCTCTCTTTCATGTTCCTTTTCTTTTCTTTATATGGTTGTGTGGCCCACTTGAATGGACCCCACCATGAGGCATATACCCTAATCAAATTATCTATAAGTGGCGCCCATGTTATTGTGTTGTATCCACACCATACTCCATGAGGTGGCCTACCTCTAATGAACTTGTTTCATGCACATCCAGCGTACGCTGGACGTGGATTGGGAAAACACAATACAAGCTTGTTTTTCAAAGCTTTTTGGGGTGGGCCATTGGTGTAGGCCCCACCTTGATGTTAGTATTCAATACATGCCGTCCACCTCACCCCCTAGAGCATTTGAACCGTTGAGCCGAAAAATGAGGCTGACTTGATCATCTGGTGGGCCATAGTATAGGAACCTGCGGTGGTTACCATTGAAAGGTCGTTTGATGTCTTCTATCCACCCAAAAATCGCAAACTCTGGACTCATTGGGCTTGTTTCGAGCCAGGGAAGCCAGTGGTCGGGGTGGATTTACTTGATGTGGGCCCCAGACGTGAAAAACCTTAAAAAATGGGTTTTTCATTTTTTTTTAAAACCCAACCCAAGAGGCTCTGCCTCTCTCTGACGTTGCAACAGGCGTTGCACGTCCTCTGGCGGGCGGGCGAGCGAGCAGCCACCCACGGCTGCTACCGTGGGCCCCACCATGATGTATATGTTAATCCATGCCGTTCATGAGGTGTGTCCCCTCATCAGGTGGGCCTCCTCCAAGTTTCAGTCGGGTCCAAAACTCAGGTGGCCCACACCACATGAAACAGCAGGATTGGACTTTTACCATTAAAAATCATTTTGGGCCCACATAAGTTTTGGATCCTGATGAAATTTGTGTTTTCCCTTCACCCAGGTCCAAGTGACCTTATGAACGGTTTGGATGGAATTTAAATATGATGGTGGGCCCCACATGGGACCCACAGTGATGTATGGGTTTTATTCCCACCGTCACGCTGACGGTGGGGCCCTCAGCGTGCGTAGGTGTATGTGCAACGTGCGTGTGTGTAGTGTGTGTGCATGCAGCATGTGTATGAATATATATATACATTTATATATACTATATACAATATTATATTATATTATATAATGTTATATTATATTATATATGATACTGTATATATATTATATATGTAAAATTGTAGATTTTATGTTACATGCTTGATGGTGGGCCTTCATGCGGGCCCCCACCCTTGGTGCAGGAGCTGCATCCAATCTGTCCATCCATTTTTAAAAGCTCATTTTATGAAATGAGTTAAGGAGTGGGCCAGATCCATAGCCTAAGTGGACCCCACCTTAGCATGTTTGAGGCCCATCTTAAGGTGTTTGTGGTAGTCCATTAGGGCCCACTTTGATGTGGCTCTAAAGCCCATGAGATTAGGCCATTGGATGTTTTAGGGGCCCATGGGTTAAGGCCATTGAGGTGTACTATGGCCTATGGGTTGAGGCCCATTTGACGTACATATGGGGCCCAATTGGTGTGGCCCATGTGTTACGTATAAGACCCATAAGATTAGGCCCATTTGATGCAATCTAAGGCCCACGGTTTATGACCATTGCAATGCACATAAGGCCCATTGGTGTGGTCCATTTACGTGACCCATTTGATAAATAAAAGGCCCATATGACATGGCCCATATGATGTATTTGAGACCAATGGGATGTACCTGAGGTCCATTGCAATGTGTGATCCTAACGCTGATTATGTAACAATATTTGTGACGATCGTACCTTGAGAGCAATGTTGGTTTGACGTCCACATTGCAAGTGTAATGTTGGTTAGATGTCCACATTACGACTCTCTCTAGAGCCCCTTTTTGTTAGGCAGCACTTATTATGTATAGGCCGTCCAGGCCCATCTGCATTGTAAGGATAGTTCATTTCATTATTACATGTTTAGTGTAGTTTCGTGACTCATGATCACACACACCATATGTATGCTTGATATGAAAATTGACTGATCATAGTATATGCCTTCGGGCAGGTTGTTTATGGGTTCCCGATTAGGCGGTGTTGCCCTACATGAGCACACGATATGCGCAGGATTTGTTGCATGACTAGATAGCGTAATTCATGCATTCCACATTTGTGTGACATGGTTATTGTACGCCCTAGCGACATCAGGGCCGTAGCCTCCACAGACGTATCGTGGTTAGAAGGATTGGATACCGAAAATCTTGTTCTACATGGGGTGCTATAGATATCCCTGGGTGAAAGTCCCTAAACTCTTATGGTACCAAGAGGTTGCTCCAACGTCTAGACCGAGTGGGTAGATGAGCGTTGAGTGCCGATTACCAGACGGTTGCGCTCTCCACTGTGTAGTGGTTGGTTGGAAGGGGGTGCGGCCTTACCCGATCGAGAGAAGGGGGCAATGCTAGGCTGAGTCTGACCAGCTCAAGGAATGGGTCCGTTATCGACGAGTCACGCCCGATATTGGCAGACGGATAGCGAAGTCTTTTCCACTTACCTTATTACGCGCGATGTGGCGGCAATCTGGTTTAGAGTGTACTAGACCCTGGTGATATCCCATATTTGAGCTGTATTGATGTGTGGATATAGATGAGGATCTGTATGCTTGAGTTACATTGCACATCGTATGGCCTTGGGATGGCCGATACCATTCATGTCTTGCATCGCATAGCCTTGGTACAGCTCATGATATTATGATTTCATCTGTATTTTTTCGTATCACTCTGATATTGCATGATCATATTACTACCTTGCGCACACACTTTCACCACCCTCTAAGCTCTCTATAAGCTTATGCATGATTGTTGCGTGCAGGTGACGTTGGTTCGCAGCAGCGCTGAGGCAGGAGCACGTTGCAGATCGTTTTAGAGTTTTTGTTCTTTACCATTGTATTTCCCTTTATGCTCATTGTACTTGTAAAGTTTTTTATCATAGTGGAAATGTAATGGAGTTCTTGGTTGTTGTTTGTGGGTTATGCCTTTGGTTATGCTTATTACAAATCAAACTGACGTTGAAAATCCTCCTCGTAGCATCCCAGGATCGGAACCTGGCGAATGGGCGCTAGGTGCCGAGAATGGGGTTCTACGGAGGCTGTCGGCATCGGATTCAGTGATCGAGAATTTTGTGAGCCCGGTTTCCGAGTTTGGAGTGTGACACCAACAGAAGGCATTCTCGATGCCTCTATGTCGTTGATGAGAATCTTGATCTTCCACACCTCACACCAAAAAACTTTAAATAAGATTAAGTTTTTATATCTTCTGTTGGTAAGGGACCGAGTCATTAATTTATAGGAAATAGGGCCACTGAAGCTTTCCCATCACATTTCTCCCCTCTGGAGTATGGGCCGTGTAAAAATAGTAGGATGGTTGTCTGTGCAAGTGGCACAATTCGGTTCCAGAGATGAATATCATGAGAGATGAGTGATTTCAAAAGGTTAGAGATTCATATGGGCCCTGCCTATGGTTTTAATTTGAAATCCACTTCCACCATCAAGTGGATCACCCAATGTTAGATCAAGGCACTCGAAATCAGCCCCCACATGATTTCTTAGTTTTATCCACGCCGTTCATACATATTTTTGAATCATTTTAGTGTATGATCCCAAAAATGAAGCAGATCCAACGATCAAGTGGACCACAGCACAAGAAACAGTGGGGATTGAAAACCTACCTTCAAAAACTTCTTGGGATTCACACAAGTTTTGGACCAAGTTGATATTTGTGTTTTCCCTTCTTTATCCAGGTGACCTTATGAACAGGTTGAATGGCAAATAAACATCATGGTGGGCCCTAGGAAGATGTCAACACCTAGCATCATTGTTCCCACTGTTTCTTTTGGTGAGATTCACTTGAGCTTTGGATCAGCCTCAGTTTTGGGACCATGCCTTCAAGTAATATGAGAAAATGGATGGATGGTGTGGATAGAACACATACATCATGGTGAGGCCCACAGATCTTTTCCATCTATAAACGCCCATACTGAATGGTACGCTACACAATTTAAGTCCGTTTTTGGAAGACATCAATCTTTTCTTAGAACTAATCGATATTTTTTTTGTACTGGACTATTTGCTAGGAACCAGTGCGGGAGGCACGCCAACAATGATATTTTACTGGGCAAACCTTGATGTGTATGTGAGATCAACTCTGACAAATATATGTATAATCTCATGGCAGGTTAGTAACCGAAAAATCAGGATGATCTGTTATTCAATTGAGGCACACCAAGGAAAATAGTTGGGAGAGAGACATCCACCCTCGATTTTTACAGGGCCCACTATAATGTGCATGTAAAATCCATTACACCCATTAGATGCAAAACCAAAAGATATCCTTAAAGATTAAAAATTCAAGCTCACATGGGATTCAAGTGGGTCACATTTAGGGAACAATGTAGAGGGTGAGATTTTTCCATAAAAAAATTCCAATCATGTGGCCCAACTGAAACAAAGATCGACACATTTTTTGGCCCTAGCTCAAACATGAGGTGACTCACCTGATGGTTGGGGTGGATTTCAATTTAACGCCACATTGAGGCCCACCCAATCTAAGTACTCATTCTATCGAGTAAAGTGGAGCAGCTTCTCTATGCAGGAGAGCATTTATTAACATTAGTTGATATCAAATAAATTAGGTGAAGAATGTCGAGAGAAAATGGGATGACTTAGGAAGCTGCCCACATGTGATGTATCTATGCAGTGCATATAAGAAATTTAATCCGTTAATTAGATAAGATTTAAAAAAAAAACACTTGTGAATGACATAAATTTTTAAAATGATTAATGATATGCTATTTATTTACAAGAAAACGGGGCTATTAGAAATCCATTCTAGATTCAACTCATATGTGTGGCTTAAGTGATGATGATTGTTTATTAATTTTTAGTAGATAAAATATAATTAGTATGCCCTATTTGATGTATAGGGTAGATGTTTGATATATAATTTCTATCATACTTATATAAAACTTGATATTATAAATACTTACATGTGTTATATTACTTACAATAGAATAATAATTTTTTGATATTTAATATATACGGCTAGTTGGACCAATTTAATTTGTCCAACTAGCTGTGTGTGAGCATTACTTTTATATATATATATATATATATATATATATATATATATATATATATATATATATATATATATATATATCAAAATGATCAGCTTGTGCCCACAAAAACCTTCCTAGTGCTCACAGGTCATGTTTATTTGTCATCTGACCTATTCATAAGGTCGTATAGAGTAAATGATATGAAAATATCAGCTTGATCCAAAACTTATCTAGCCCATGAGAAATTTTCAATAATAACAGTTCAATCCCCATCATTTTTTAAGGTCTCGCCTACTTGCGCTTTGAATCCATATCATTTTATTAGGGTGTGAGCCAAAAAAATGAGTTGAAAAAATGAAGAGACCAGCATCGATAAAACAACTTAAATTTCGATGGGCCTACCGAGCTTTAACACCAGCTGCTGGCTGGTTATCGGTCACGTCCAAACTGCGTCCTTGGCCCTTGAGGGCTTGGGTTGCCTACCGACGGCTGTCCAAAATACCAAAAGCTCAACGGTTCATTCTCTCAATGGAAAACTTGTTACAAGGATCGCCCATTTGTTCATCTGCCAAAGACAAATTATTCTCACTGAATGGATGATTTGGATCAACCATGATGGGTTATATCTATTGCAGTGGGGCTTGAGGAATACGGTTTCAGGAGGTTCAGCGAACTACTGAGCCAGTTTTTACTCTTTTACATGCCGGTGCCGTCCATCCCCAAAAAGACCAAAAGACTCACGACTAACACTCGAGTCAAGAGTCAACATGGACGCGGATTTCCTGCTAAAGGCTTTGCAGGAAGTTCCTGCTCTGGGGACCTATGTGGAGCCCATCACGATGTTACTGATAAATCCACCACATCCATGCGTTTTTTAATATCATTTTAGAACCCGAGATAAAAAACGAGCTGAATCCAATACTTAGGTGGGCGAAAACGTAATAATTGAACGTCCACACAGTTGAAATATTCGTAAGGCCACAGAAGTTTTGAATCAGCCTAATACTTATGTTTTCAGTTCATCCCAGTAGGTTTGAGGTTATGAACGGTATGAATGGCATATAAGCATCACTGTCAACTTCAGGGAGGTTTCAACGGTAGGAATTTCCCAACCTACCTTTTCCTTTACCACTGCCTACTTGAGTCCTGTATACGGCTTGTTTTTTGCCACTTGTTATAAAATGAACTCACATAACAGATGACGTAGTTGATTTATCAAAAATATCGTGATTGGCCCCACATAGGTTTCAGCGCAGGAACTTTAGTGCGATAGCCTGCATGAAATCCGCGTCCAGTCAACATACCATGGGCACCATCGCCTAAGACTCATGTGATTGTTAATCACCATTTAAAAGCAGTGGTGACTATTTTACCTTTAAAAAAGGCACGGTCGTACATCAATCCAGTCCAACCAAATCCCTTGACCAAATTTGAATTGAACATAACAGAAAATTTAAATTGAGAAAATGAGAGTAAGCATTTACTTTTAATCATCTAGATTAGATCACTCAATATCTTACATTTAGCCATCAATTTAATTGGATGGGTCAGATTGCGTAGAGTAAATCTAAAAGTATGGACAGCGGTGCATCAGCGCCACGTAAGAGATCAACGATTACCATTTTTTAAATGGCGATAAACTATCATAGTAGCCTATCCTCCATAGTCAAGACTGCTAAGAATGATAGTTCCCCACCATTTTTAATGGCAGTGACTCCTGTTGATGAGCATGGCTCAGCTGTACAGCAATCTAAACCATTCGAATCACTGACCCAATCACAGATGTGAGCATAACCCAAAATCAACACGAGGAGATGATAACAATCATGTTGTTTTATTAAGAAACTACGTTTTACACACCACGTCCCACTGGACATAGAGAATAGTGTTGATGGCTGGCCGGTGAAAAATAAATGCTTGTGGCAGTCTAGTATGTATGAGTCTTGTTGGACATGCTAAAAAATAGGGTTGTTGTTCAATCCGGATACGTGGCCACATATAACAAATAGTGCGATTTTGGTTAAACGTGTGTAGATAAATTAGGTGTTGACGTAGGGAAGGACGTAAGTTTGAGCATCGTCTTTCTAACGGGGATAACTATTCTGAATCCATGGAATTTCTCTGTACTCCTCACAGAGAAACCTCGAATTCACAAGGAAATCTACTGAAAAGCCACTGAAAGGAAATCTAAATCTCACTACAGTGCATGAAGAGAAACGAAATCAGCTTAGCTTGATGCCTTTTGTTCCTTTAATACTCTTTGCCCACTTGTTTCCTTCAAGTTCTTCTTCCTTCTTCTTCTTAGATACTTTATGGAAACTGAATAATAGAATAACACCGATAATTATTTGTTGTATATATAATTTTGGATACACTGAAAATAAAAATAAATTAATTCGAAGATTAAATGTTTGACTAGGCTGAATCACGTATCAAAATACGTTGTCCTTAAAGCGTGATTCGCCCCCTTATCTACTGCTGATGAGTTACAAACGAATGGCTTCCAGGATAAGAAAAGCCTTCTGGATCCAGCGTGCAGCAATCACGATAGGTCCACTGTGGAACAATTTTAACGTAGTAGATTTCTTCTGACAGACACTGATGATGGAGATATTCTAAGTATTTTTAAAATGGAGTTATGAATTGTATTTGATGATGAGAGAGATGGTTATGTTTAGATGATAAAATCGGACTTGAATGGTCCAGTTTATATAGGCATCCTGTAGTGGTCTGTTGCCAGACGCTATCAATGGTTCAGAACGTTTAAAAAATGTTTTTAGCCGTTGTCCATTAATCTCAGGCGTTTCTGGTCGTCGGATTAAAGGATCTGACCGTTGGATCATCATGGTCTGTCCGTTTTCGAACCGTTGTAGTTTTTAAGGTAACTATCCGTTGTTAAAAACGGATGGACGTTTCGGATTTAATATCCGACCGTTCTCAGTCACCTATAAAAACCCAGGCTCATTTCAGATTCACACCGCCCTAAGGCACTGACCAGACCCATCGCACCGAGGTCACATCGTCTCGCGCTGATTCGCGTAAGGTCATGAAGGAGTGACCACTTTGCGACACGATGCGCACGTGCGAAGAGCAAAGTGCGCCATCTAGCGCCACTACAGCCACACTGCATCACTTCTCACGCGCTCGCCCACGCCCGTGCCCGAGCCCGAGCGCGCGCGCGTGTGCGTGCTTGTGTTTCAGTACGTACGCAACCAAGTTTCATATCCTTCAAAAAGTTCCAAGTAAGAATACCCTTCTCAACATCTCATATAACCACAAAACTATCTTTTACATTTCCAATGTGGGACAAAGCACACACACCGCACTTTTTAATTCAAAAAATTCAAAAAGTATTTTGGCGGGAAAATCTCAAAATTTTGAAAAATTTTGAATTTTCATTTTTATCATTTTTTAAAAAATCACTGATTTTTAACAATCCCCCACTGATTTTTAAAACAATGAAAAAACTCTGCCAGAATAATAACAGTTATTATGCATACAGAAAGATATCTTGCGATTTGAATCTTTCCTTAGTGTAAGTATTTTAAAGTTATTTCAAAATTTCTGGTTGCCGCAGCATTGAACTAGTTATTTCTATATGATATAACTGAAAATACCACACACATAATAACTCATGCGTTAGGTGTTCCTTCATAATCTCGCTTAACACTTTTAATGGCCATATGTTTATCCTGTTTCATGAACGGTCCCGAGATAACTCTAACTCTCATGAAAAGCGGCACCACTTCTACGTTCATATAGGTGAAATCCTTCCAGTGTTTCCGTTTAAAACACTTGTCCCGTTTGACTGGATTTCATTAAGAGTTTAATACGCATCCATCCTTTATAACGACCAGCACTGTCATTCTAGATGAGGTTATTAATTTATTTAGTGCTGAAACTTTTCATATATCAGTGAGTTTTTGGTACCCATTAAACTCAATATTTAGAGATTTTCTAATTTAGGATTGGGTTTCTTTCACTGGTGAAACTTTAATTAAAAAATTTTAACCTCATCCCTCTAGATGTTGTCATTACTACCTCTCTTGTCAAAAGTTTAATAAAAGGATCAGCCAAGTTATTACTTGACTTTACATATGAGATCACAATGATTCCATCTTGAATTAATTGCCTTACATAGTTATGTCTCAAACTTATGTGTTTGGACTTCCCATCATAGGTACCGCTATAGGATCTCGCTAGAGTGGCTTCACTATCACAATGAAGTGAAACAGTCGGTATAGGCTTCGCATATAATGAGATTTCTAATAAAAGATCCCTTAACCACTCAGCCGCTTTGCCAGTAGCAGATAAAGCTATGAACTCAGATTCCATAGTTGAGTGCGTTTTGCAAGTTTGTTTCTTAGATCCCCAAGATACAGCTACACCTCCTAGGGTGAATATTGACCCTGTAGTGGACTTGTTGTTCACTGCACTCGATATCCAACTTGCATCGATATATCCTTCCAACACTGCTAGAAATTCTGAGTAAAATAGCCCTAGTTCTTTGGTTTCTTTAAGATAACTTAAAACTCTACTTATTGCTTTCCAGTGTTCAACACTTGGATTACTTGTAAACCTAATTAGTTTACTTACAGCGTATGCTATATCTAGTCTTGTGCATTGCATTGCGTACATAAGACTACCTATAGCACTAGCATACTCTAGTTGTGCAACTGTTCTTCCATTGTTTTCATTTAACTTAATACTTGGATCAACTGGGGTCTTTACGTCTTTAATTTTCAAGTGATTAAACTTATTTATTATTTTCTCAATATAATGAGACTGGCATAATGCAAAACCTCCACTATGTTTTTTTAACTTTGATACCTAATATGGTATCAACTTGTCCAAGATCCTTCATTTTGAAAACTGAAGAGAGAAACTTTTTGGTTTCAGTTACACCTTCCATTTTATTATTGATTATTAACATATCATCTACATACAAGTATATGATTACAATATAATCATTACATACTTTTAAATATATGCATTTATCAGCAATATTATATTCAAAATCATAAGACAAAACTTTAGAATCAAATTTATCATGCCACTGTTTTGGTGCTTGTTTCAATCCATACAAAGACTTAAAAAGTCTACATACTTTTTTTTCATTTCCTAGTAGAACAAACCCTTCTGGTTGTTCCATGTAAACCTCCTCATCGAGATCACCAATCAGAAATGTTGTCTTCACGTCCATTTGATGGATATGAAGATGATGTATGGATGTCAGAACGAATAAGATCTTAATCGATGTTATTCAAGCTACTGGTGAATAAGTGTCAAAATAATCGATTCCTTCTTTCTGACGAAAATCCTTAACAACTAATCTTGTATAAGACCCGTATCCTAGCCCGTACCATTTCGTAGGCTTCTGTGGTCCTCCCGATCAAATTTCGGTGACCCGCGACTCGTAAATAGCAGTGGCACGTGATCCTAAGTTGTATCCCATATTTTAGAGTCAGCTCGACCCGATACTTGTACCCTAGTGACCGCGTCGTCGCCGTGGTTTCGATTTCGTGTCTCCCACGCAGAGGCAATACCCAGGCCAGGAGATGTGGGCCCACATTCAGTTCGAGGAGACGCCGTGCATTTACAAAACCAAGGCAATCTTTCAAATCAATCACATCACATCCCATCTCATCAATCAAGTACCACATCACACCTCATGTCAAGTACACATCACCTTTCACCCATCCCCAAGCAATCCCAAAGTCAATACTCTCCTACAACCAAGTACACTTCCATCACCCATCACTCTCCCATCTCTCTCTCTCTCATCTCTCTCCCTCACTCTCCAAGCACTCCAACGTCCCAACCTCTCCATGAGAGAAGCCATGTGTGGCCCACTTCCCACCTTCCTACCTCCCATCCTCACCCTCCAAAGGCAATCTCGTCCATTAGATCACATCCTTTGGAGCTTGGGAGACCAAAGAGGCTAGAAGATTTGCAAAGGTGGGTGCTTTTCTCCCTCTTTTTCATTCCTTTTATGTGATGTGTGGCCCACTCGGATGGACCCCACCATTGAAGTATGTATTTTACCCAGACCATCCATCAGGTGGGCCCACATATTTGGTGAAATCCCACTAAAGCGTGAGTGTGATGGGGCGTGGAGGACGTTGCTGCCAGCGTCCAAAGAACGCTACAGCAAGCAGCATCCAGTTTGCTTTATTAGAGAGGAAAGTGGGGCCCACAACAGGCCCCATACATGATGCATGTGTTTAATCCACACCGTCCACCCTGTTTCCCTGCTCATTTCAGGCGTTGATCCGAAAAATGGAGCCAATCCAAATCTCTGGCGGGCCATGTTGTTGAGAATAGTGATATTTATGGATAAAATCTTTTAGGGCCCATTGCGATGTTTCTATACATCAAATATGTTGAATATTGGGCTTATTAGACCTGTCACGAGCAAGAGAACCCCGTGGACGGACTGGATTGTCCCGATGTGGGTCCCATATATAAATAAATAAATAAAATAAAAAATATGCAACAGTGTTGCTACTGTCAGAAGCCGCGGGCAATGCCTGCTATGTTTGGGCGGGCGGACAGGGACCACGGTCCCATGTGTGGGCCCCACCGTGATGCATCTTAATCATCCACACCGTGCATTGAAGGGCCTCTTAGGCCAGTGGGGCCCCCACCAAATATCAGCCGTATACACGGCTCAAGTAGCCCACATCATAGGAAACAGTGAGATTAAATGCCTGCCATTGGAATTTTTTTTGGGTGACACAGAAGTTTTGGATCCATATAAAATTTATTTTTTCATCTTAATCCAGGTCTCGGTGACCTTATGAACGGACTGGATGGTGAATAAACATTATGGTGGGCCCTACGTGGGACCCACCCTTTTACACATGTTAATTTTTTATTTCCAGCCGGCCATCCCTTCCTGGACGTTGAACGTTGGAGACCTCTCTTTTATATATATTATAACGTAATATATTATATATTTGGTGGGCCACGTGTGTGGCCCCCACCACAATGCTTGTGTTATATCTATACCGTCTATCCAATGTCCAGCATCTGGACGCTGGACTGGTTGTATTATAATAATAATAATAATATAAATTATATACGGTGTGCCCTACGTGGGACCCACCTTGTTTAGAATGGATTAGCTGGTGGGCGTTGACAGCAGCTATACTGCTGCTGTTATGACGTCAGAAGTTCTGTGGGTCCCATAGGTATTAGCGTCACCAGGTCTTGCGGGACCCACTTTGATGGATGAGTCCTGAAACCCCACCGTCCATCTGTTTGATGATGGGCAGCAGCAGTTGCTGCACGTGCTGCACGTAGGGTCCACCATGAGGTATCTGTTGATCCCAGCCATCCAGTGGGCTGGACGCTGGGACCCACCTGTAATACATGTGTTTAATCCTTGTTGTGGGACCCATGTGAGGTAAGGGTTTTTATCCAGTCATTCGTCTAGATGGACGTGGCCCACTGTGTTGTGGGCTTCATCCACGTCGTGCATCCCTTTGCAGCAGCAGCAGTTGCTGCTGCTAACGTCATTGAACAGGTGGGGCCACCTCCAATGATGTATGGGTTTTAACCTACATCGTTCATCCATGTGCTGGACACCACCTTGATATATTTATGTCCACCCCATCCTTTAGGGGACATGGGGCCCACCTTTGTGACATGCTGAGTGCAGCATGTGGACCCCATGATGCATGTGTTTCATCCCCTCCATCCATCATCCACTTGGATGCATGGACCGTCCACAATCCCGCCAGGTGGCAGTGGCAACCCACCTTGATATATGCATTTCATCCCAGCCGTCCATCAGATTTCAGGACGGTGGGCCCACTGCAGTAAAATCAGTAATTTCTGTGGATGTGGTCCATGTGATGTATGATGTATGTGTTTTAAATCTACACCGTCCAATAGCCTGGACGGTGGAACCCACCATTGATGTATTTATTCTATATCCACGCTGTCTATTAGGTGGACCATTGCAAAAAATTGTGGAGATTGAACACCTGCCATTAAACACCCTTTTTGGGGTTGCCGAAGTTTGGATCAATATGATATTTGTTTTCTTCTTTATGCAGGTCTTTGTGACCTTGTGAATAGATTGGATGGGAAATAAATGTTACGGTGAGATCCAACTTGATCTATGTGTTATACATCCATGTTGTTCATCTGGTGGGCCCATTTGGGAGGTGCAAGCCTACATACTAGTTGTACAAGGCCCACCTGTCATGCGGCTTAGCGTGATGTATGTAAGGCCCAGATGGAGAGGCCCATTGTGATGTATTCGAGGCCCATGTACGTGGCCCATTTGATGTATATGAGACCCATGTGTAGGGCCCGCATGTTGTGTGTTTAAGGCCCATGTGCAAGGCCCACCTATCGTGTATATGAGACCCATTAATGCAATCCACTTAATGTAAATTGAGGCCCATGAATCGTAGTCCATTATAATATATTTGAGGACCATGAGTCATGGCCCATAGTGATGTATATTAGGCCCGTGTATTCGGCCCCTTGTGATGTATATTAGACCCTTGCGTGAGGCCATGGGCCCACTGTATGTTCGGCCCTATGTAGGCAACTCCTTGGAAGCAATGTTGGTTAGATGTCCACATTGATGGGCAATGATGGTTTAATGTCCACGTTGTGACCGATTGCTGATTTCGATTGACGTGACCGATTTGCCAATTCTGATTATCAATCGATTCTGATTGACATGACCGAATTACCGATTATCGATGAAGGACGATTACTGATTCTGATGGCCGATTACCGACTCTGATTTGTCGTGGCCGATTACCGATTATCGATCGAGGACGATTACCGATTCTGATTGCTGATTACCGACTCTGATTTTTCATGGCCGATTACCAATTATCGATCGAGGCCGATTACCGATTCTGATGGTCGATTGCCGACTATCGATCGAGGCTGATTATCGATCAACGCCGATTACCGATTCTGATTTGTCGTGGCCGATTGCCGATTATTGATAGAGGCCGATTACCAATTTTGATTTGTCGTGGTCAATTGCTGATTCCGATTACCGAGGCCAATTATCGTGGTCGTTTATCAATTTTGATTGTCGTGGCCGATTACCGGTTACCGATTGTCGAGGCCCAATATGATGCATATGCGGCACATATTTGAGGCCCATTGTAATGTACATTCAGCCCATGTTTAAGGACCAATGTGATGTATATAAGGCCTATGTAATGAGGACCATTGTGATACATTGAGGGTGAGGCGATGGAGTCCATTGTAATGTATGTTAGGCCCATTTGAGAGACACTACAAGAAATATGGTTTTTACCTACGAAATTAATTTTCGTAGATAAAGATGACTTTTACTGACGTAATTACATTTTGTAGGTAAAAGTCATCTTTACCTACGAAACTTTTCGTAGGTAAAAGGTGTTTTCACGAAAAGTTTACTTTAGCCTACGAAATCTAATTCCATAGGTAAAAGACATATTTACCTACGCAACTTTTCATAGGTAAAGGGTTTTTTCAATTTTTCTAAATAATTAAAAATCAAAATGTTTACTTTTACCTACGAAATTTAATTTCATAGGTAAAAACAAGCTTCACCTACGAAAAGTTTTGTAGGTAAAAATCGAAATGTTTACTTTTACTGACGCAATTTAATTTCATAGGTAAAAGCTATCTTCACCTACGAAATGTTTTGTAGGTAAAGGGTGTTTTGAATTCTTCAAAAACCTTTAAAATGTGGAAAAATGAAAGGCTTATGTTTACCTACGAAATCTAATTTTATAGGCAAAAGTCATCTATACGTAGGTAAAATCGAAAAGTGTACTTAAAAGTCATCTTTACCTACGAAAATGTTCGTAGGTAAAGGTATTTTGAATTACTAAAAAAATTAAAAATCGAAAAGTTTACTTTTACCTACCAACAGTTTCATAGGTAAAAAAACGTGTATGAGGCTTTTTCCTATGATTATTTTCATAGGTAAAAGCATATATAAGACTTTTTCCTGCAAAATATTTCGTAGATAAAAATATAATACTTAGCTTAAATTTCAAATGTTTTACCTACGAAAGTTTTCGTAGCTAAAAAACGCGCATGAGACTTTTACCTACGCAATGATTCATAGGTAACAATATAATCTCTAACTTCCTTTTCAAATGTAGTTGAGACATTTACCTACGAAAATGTTCGTAGGTCAAAAACGTGTATTAGACTTTTACCTACGAAATGTTTCGTAGGTAGAAATATAATATTTAATTTAAATTTCAATCGTTGAGACTTTTGCCTAAGAAAATTGTCATAGGGAAAAACGTTTCTGAGACTTTTACCTACGAAATATTTTGTAGGTAAAAGTCTTATTTTTTTAAAAGATTTTCCAGCTCAAAATTCTTGATATACACCTGTTACAATATAATTCATCATATTCTTCCTGATATACACCTGTTATATAATATATTTCATCATATTCACATTCACATCCATCTAAACCCAAACTACGTAAATTCATCCAAACATAAACTACATTCATCCAAACACCAAAAATCTTATCCACATGACATTCATCCACGCATAAATACATATAAGTTTAACATCATAAATAAAATACAAAAAAATATTCATAACATTAGGGAATTAAGAATAGGTTTAGGTTTAGGAAATCAGGTTCAGGTTTGGGATCGGGTTTAGGTTTGAATTTTCAAGTTTAGGTTTAGGTTTAGGTTAGGGAGTTGAGATTAGGATTAGGTGTAGGTTTACGTTTAGGGATTTGTGAATACATTTAGGTTTTAGGTTTATGTTTAAGTTTTAGGTTATAGGTAAAGGTTTAGGGTTTAGGTTTAGGTTAAGGTTAGGTTATAGGATATAAGCTTAGGTTATATGTTATAGGTTAAGGTTTAGCTCATAGGTTTTGGTTTAGGTTATGGTTTAGCTCATAGGTTTTGGTTTAGGTTAAGGTTATAGGTTTAGGTTTAGGTTTAGGTTTAGGTTATAGGTTTAGGTTATAAGTTAAAGCTTTAGGGAATTGAGAATAGGTTAAGGTTTAGGTTTAGGAAATCGAGTTCGGGTTCGGGTTCGGGATCAGGTTCAGGTTTGGGTTTTCAAGTTTAGATTTAGGTTAGGGACTTAAGATTAGGATTAGGTGTACGTTTAGGTTTAGGGATTTGAAAATACATTTACGTTTTAGGTTTAGGTTTT
This sequence comes from Magnolia kwangsiensis, assembly GCA_037074715.1. Lineage (NCBI taxonomy): Eukaryota > Viridiplantae > Streptophyta > Magnoliopsida > Magnoliales > Magnoliaceae > Magnolia > Magnolia kwangsiensis. The sequence continues at coordinate 46,883,489 of CM073574.1, read as the reverse complement.
AGGTTATAGCTTTAGGGAATTAAGAATATGTTAAGGTTTAGGTTTAGGAAATTGGGTTCGGGTTCGGGATCGGGTTCAAGTTTGGGTTTTCAAGTTTAGGTTTAGGTTTAGGTTAGGGACTTGAGATTAGGATTAGGTGTAGGTTTAGGTTTAGGGATTTGAAAATAAATTTACATTTTAGGTTTAGGTTTTAGGTTATAGCTTTAAGAAAATAAGAATAGGTTAAGGTTTAGGTTTAGGAAATCGGGTTCGAGTTCGGGATCGGGTTTAGGTTTGGGTTTTCAAGTGTAGGTTTAGGTTTAGGTTTAGCTTAGGGAGTTGAGATTAGGATTAGGTGTAGGTTTAGGTTTAGGGATTTGAGAATACATTTAGGTTTTAAGTTTAGGTTTAGGTTTTAGGTTTTAGGTAAAGATTTAGTTTAAGGTTAAGTTATAGGATATAAGTTTAGGTTATAAGTTATAGGTCAAGGTTTAGGTCATATGTTTTGGTTTAGGTTAAGGTTATAGGTTTAGGTTTAGGTTATAGGTTTATGTTATAAGTTATAGCTTTAGGGAATTAAGAATAGGTTAAGGTTTAGGTTTAGGAAATCGGTTTCGGATTTAGGATCGGGTTTAGGTTTGGGTTTTCAAGTTTAGGTTTAGGTTTAGGTTAGGGAGTTGAGATTAGGATTAGGTGTAGGTTTAGGTTTAGGGATTTGAGAATACATTTAGGTTTTAGGTTTAGGTTTGGGTTTTAGGCTTAGGTTAGGTTTAGGTTTAGGTTTAGGTTTAGGTTATAGGTTATAGCTTTAGGGAATTGAGAATAGGTTAATGTTTAGGTTTAGGAAAATGAGTTTGGGATCGGGTTTAGGTGTAGGTTTTCAAGTTTAGGTTTGGGTTTAAGTTAGGGAGTTGAGTTAAGGATTAAGTGTAGGTTTAGGTTTAGGGAGTTGAAAATACATTTAGGTTTTAGGTTTAGGCTTATGTTTTAGTTTATAGGTTTAGGTTTAGGTTTTAGGTTTAGGATATAGGTTATAAGTTTAGGTTACAGCTTTTAGGTTACGGGTTAAGGTTTAGGTTATAGGTTTTGGTTTAGGTTAAGGTTATAGGTTTTGGTTTAGCTTATAGGTTATAGGTTATAAGTTATAGCTTTATGGAATTGAGAATAGGTTAAGGTTTAGGTTTAGGAAATCGGGTTCGGGTTTGGGATCGGGTTTAGGTTTTAAGTTTAGGTTATAGGTTACGGTTTAGGTTTAGGTTATAAGTATAGGTTTTGGGATTTGAGAATAGGTTTAAGTTATAATTATAGGTTTAGTTTGGGTTATAGGTTAAGGTTTTGGGATTTGAGAATAGATTTAGGCTAAGGTTATAAGTCTAGGTTTAGGTTTAAGTTATAGGTAAAGGTTTTGGGATTTGAGAATAGGTTTAGGTTAAGGTTATAAGTCTAGGTTTAGGTTATAGGTTAAGGTTATAGGTATATGTTTAGGTTATAGGCTAAGGCTTAAGTTTAGGTTAAGGTTGTAAGTATAGGTTATAGGTTATAGGTTAAGGTTTAAGTTTCAGGAGTTGAGATTAGGTTTTGGGATTTGAGAATAGGGTTAGGTTAAGGTTATAAGTCTACGTTTAGGTTATAGGTTAAGGTTTAGGTTTAGGGTATAGGTTAAGGTTTAGGAAATTGGGTTCGGGTTTAGGTTTGGGTTTAGGTTTTAGCTTATAGGTTATAGGTTACGGTTTAGGTTTAGGTTATAAGTATAGGTTTTTGGGATTTGAGAATAGGTTTAGGTTAAGGTTATAAGTCTAGGTTTAAGTTATAGGTTAAGGTTTAGGTATAGGTATAGGTATAGGTATAGGTTTAGGTTATAGGTTATAAGTATAGGTTATAGGTTAAGGTTAAGGTTTAGGGATTTCAGTTTAAGTTAAGGCTTAGGTTTAGGTTAAGGTTGTAAGTATAGGTTATAGGTTAAGGTTAAAGTTTAGGTTTTGGCTATAAGTATAGGTTTTGGGATTTGAGAATAGGTTTAGGTTAAGGTTATAAGTCTAGGTTTAGGTTATAGGTTAAGGTTTAGGTATAGGTTATAGGTATAGGTTTTGGGATTTGAGAATAGGTTTAGGTTAAGGTTATAAGTATAGGTTTAGGTTATAGGTTAAGGTTTAGGTTTATGCTATAGGTATAGGTTTACGTTATAGGTTAAGGTTTAGGTTTAGGAAATCGGGTTCGGATTCGGGATCGGGTTTAGGTTTGGGTTTAGGTTTTAGGTTATGGTTTAAGTTTAGGTTATAACTATAGGTTTAGGTTGGATTATAGGTTAAGGTTTTAGGATTTGAGAATAGTTTTAGGTTGAGGTTATAAGTATAGGTTTAGGTTATAGGGTAAGGTTTAGGTTTAGGTTATAAGAATAGGTTTTGTGATTTGAGAATAGGCTTTGGTTAAGGTTATAAGTCTAGGTTTTGGTTATAGGTTAAGGTTATAGGTATATGTTTAGGTTATAGGTTAAGGCTTAGGTGTAGGTTAAGGTTGTAAGTATAGGTTATAGGTTATATGTTAAGGTTTAGGTTTCGGCTATAAGTATAGGTTTTGAATTTTGAAAATAGGTTTAGGTTAAGGTTATAAGTCTAGGTTTACGTTATAGGTTAAGGTTTAGGTTTAGGGTAAAGGTTAAGGTTTAGGAAATCGGGTTCGGGTTCGAGATCGGGTTTAGGTTTGGGTTTAGGTTTTAGCTTATAGGTTATAGGTTACGATTTAGGTTTAGGTTATAAGTATAGGTTTGGGTTTTCAAGTTTAGGTTTTGGTTTAGGTTAGGGACTTGAGATTACGATTAGGTGTAGGTTTAGGTTTAGGGATTTGAAAATACATTTACTTTTTAGGTTTAGGTTTTAGGTTATAGCTTTAGGGAATTAAGAATAGGTTAAGGTTTAGGTTTAGGAAATCGGGTTCGGGTTCGGGATCGGTTTTAGGTTTGGGTTTTCAAGTGTAGGTTTAGGTTTAGGTTTAGGTTAGGGAGTTGAGATTAGGATTAGGTGTAGGTTTAGGTTTAGGGATTTGAGAATACATTTAGGTTTTAGGTTTAGGTTTAGGTTTTAGGTTATAGGTAAAGGTTTAGTTTAAGGTTAAGTTATAGGATATAAGTTTTGGTTATAAGTTATAGGTCAAGGTTTAGGTCATATGTTTTGGTTTAGGTTAAGGTTATACATTTAGGTTTTGGTTATAAGTTATAGCTTTAAGAAATTAAGAATAGGTTAAGGTTTAGGTTTAGGAAATCGGGTTCGGGTTCGGGATCGGGTTTAGGTTTGGGTTTTTGAAGTTTAGGTTTAGGTTTAGGTTAGGGAGTTGAGATTAGGATTAGGGATTTGAGAATACATTTAGGTTTTAGGTTTAGGTTTAGATTATAAGTGTAGGTTATAGGTTTAAGGAGTGGGTAGGTTTAGGGTATAGGTATAGGTTTTGGAATTTGAGAATAGTTTTAGGTTATAAGTGTAGGTTATAGGTTTAGGGAATGGTTTGGTTTGGGTTATAGGTTTTGGGATTTGAGAATAGGGTTAGGATATAAGTATAGGTTTTACTTGGGTTATAGGTTAAGGTTTAGGGATTTGAGTTTAGGTTAAGGTTGTAAGTTTAGGTTTAGGTTATAATTATAGGTTATAGGTTAAGGTTAAGGTCTAGGTTTAGGTTAGAAGTATAAGTTTTAGGATTTGAGAATAGGTTTAGGTTAAGGATATAAGTATAGGTTTAGGTTATAGGTTAAGGTTTAAGTTTAGGCTATAGGTATAGGTTTTGAGATTTGAGAATAGTTTTAGGTTATAAGTGTAGGTTATAGGTTTGTAGAGTGGGTAGGTTTAAGTTATAGGTTTTGGGATTTGAGAATAGGTTAAGGTTTAGGTTTTGGAAATTAGGTTCGAGTTCGGGATCAGGTTTAAGTTTGGGTTTTGGTTATAGGTTATAGGTTTAGGTTTATGTTATAAGTATAGATTTTGGGATTTGAGAATAGGTTTAGGTTATAAGTATAAGTTTAAGTATACTTACAGGTTAAGGTTTAGGGATTTGAGAATAGTTTAAGGTTTAGGTTTACGTTATAAGTATAGGTATTGGGATTTGAGAATAGTTTTGGTTATAATTATAAGTTTAGGTTTAGGTTCAAGTTCGGGATCGGGCTTGGGTTTGGGTTATAGGTATTGGTTTTAGGATTTGAGAATAGGTTTAGGTTAAGGTTATGAGTCTAGGTTTAGGTTATAGGTTAAGGTTTAGGTTTAGACTATAGGTATAGGTTTTGAGATTTGAGAATAGTTTTAGGTTATAAGTGTAGGTTATAGGTTTAAGGAGTGGTTAGGTTTAGGGTATAGGTTTTGGGATTTGAGATTAGGTTAAGGTTTAGGTTTAGGAAATTGGGTTTGGGTTCGGGATCAGGCTTGGGTTTGGGTTATAGGTCTAGGTTTTGGGATTTAAGAATACATTTAGGTTAAGGTTATGAGTCTAGGTTTAGGTTATAGGTTAAGGTTTAGGTTTAGGGTATAGTTATAAGTTTTGTGATTTAAGAATAGTTTTAGGTTATAAGTGTAGGCTATAGGTTTAGGGAATGGTTAGGTTTACGGTATAGGCTTTGGGATTTAAGAATAGGTTAAGGTTTAGGATTAGGAAATCAGGTTCGGGTTCGAGATCGGGCTTGGATTTGGGTTATAGGTATAGGTTTTGGGATTTGAGAATAGGTTTAGGTTAAGGTTATGAGTATAGGTTTAGGTTATAGGTTAAGGTTTATGTTTAGGCTATAGGTATAGGTTTTAAGATTTGAGAATAGTTTTAGGTTATAAGTGTAGGTTATAGGTTTAGGGAGTGGGTAGGTTTAGGTTATAGGTTTTGGAATTTGAGAATAGGTTAAGGTTTAGGTTTAGGAAATCGGGTTTAGGTTCGGGATCTGGCTTGGGTTTGGGTTATAGGTATAGTTTTTAGGATTTGAGAATAGCTTTATGTTAAGGTTATGAGTATAGGTTTTGGTTATAGGTTAAGGTTAAGGTTTAGGCTTAGGCTATAGGTTTAGGTTTTGAGATTTGAGAATTATTTTAGGTTATAGGTTTAGGGAGTGGTTAGGTTTAGGGTATAGGTTTAGGAATTTGAGAATAGGTTAAGATTTAGGTTTAGGAAATCGGGTTCAGGATCGTGCTTGGGTTTGGGTTATAGGTATAGGTTTTTGGATTTGAGAATAATTTTAGGTTAAGGTTATGAGTCTATGTTTAGGTTATAGGTTAAGGTTTAAGTTTAGGTTATAGGTATAGGTTTTGAGATTTGAGAATAGTTTTAGATTATAAGTGTAGGTTGTAGGTTTAGGGAGTGGTTAGGTTTAGGGTATAGGTTTTGGGATTTGAGAATAGGTTAAGGTTTAGGTTTAGGCTATAGGTATAGGTTTAGGTTATAGGCTAAGGTTTAGGTTTTGGAAATCGGGTTCGGATTCGGGATCGGGTTTAGGTTTGGGTTTAGGTTTTAGGTTATATGTTATAGGTTATGGTATAAGTTTATGTTATAAGTATAGGTTTTAGGATTTGACAATAGCTTTAGGTTATAAGTATAGGTTTACGTTGGATTATAGGTTAAGGTTTTTGGATTTGAGAATAGGTTTAGGTTAAGGTTATAAGTATAGGTTTAGGTTATAGGTTAAGGTTTAGGTTTAGGTTATAGGAATAGGTTTTGGTTAAGGTTATAAGTCTAGGTTTAGGTTATAGGTTAAGGTTATAGGTATATGTTTAGGTTATAGGTTATGGCTTAGGTTTAGGTTAAGGTTGTAAGTATAGGTTATAGGTTATAAGTTGAGGTTTCGGTTTCAGCTATAAGTATAGGTTTTGGGATTTGAAAATAGGTTTAGGTTAAGGTTATAAGTCTAGGTTTAGGTTATAGGTTAAGGTTTAGGTTTAGGGTAAAGGTTAAGGTTTAGGAAATCGGATTCGGGTTCGAGATCGGGTTTAGGTTTGGGCTTAGGTTTTAGCTTATAGGTTATAGGTTACGGTTTAGGTTTAGGTTATAAGTATAGGTTTGGGTTTTCATGTTTAGGTTTTGGTTTAGGTTAGGGACTTGAAATTAGGATTAGTTGTAGGTTTAGGTTTAGGGATTTGAAAATGCATTTACGTTTTTGGTTTAGGTTTTAGGTTATAGCTTTAGGGAATTAAGAATAGGTTAAGGTTTAGGTTTAGGAAATTGGGTTCGGGATCGGGATCAGGTTTAGGTTTGGGTTTTCAAGTATAGGTTTAGGTTTAGGTTTAGGTTAGGGAGTTGAGATTAGGATTAGGTGTAGGTTTAGGTTTAGGGATTTGAGAATACATTTAGGATTTAGGTTTAGGTTTAGGTTTTAGGTTATAGGTAAAGGTTTAGTTTAAGGTTAAGTTATAGGATATAAGTTTTGGTTATAAGTTATAGGTCAAGGTTTAGGTCATATGTTTTGGTTTAGGTTAAGGTTATACGTTTAGGCTTAGGTTATAGGTTTAGGTTATAAGTTATAGCTTTAAGGAATTAAGAATAGGTTAAGGTTTAGGTTTAGGAAATCGGATTCGGGTTCGAGATCGGGTTTAGGTTTGGGTTTGGGTTTTCAAGTTTAGGTTTAGGTTTAGGTTAGGGAATTGAGATTAGGATTATGGATTTGAGAATACATTTAGGTTTTAGATTTAGGTTTAGGTTATTAGTGTAGGTTATAGGTTTAGGGAGTGGGTAGGTTTAGGGTATAGGTATAGGTTTTGGGATTTAAGAATAGTTTTAGGTTATAAGTGTAGGTTATAGGTTTAGGGAATGGTTAGGTTTGGGTTATAGGTTTTGGGATTTGAAAATAGGTTTAGGATATAAGTATAGGTTTTACTTGGGTTATAGGTTAAGGTTGTAAGTTTAGGTTTAGGTTATAATTATAGGTTATAGGTTAAGGTTAAGGTCTAGGTTTAGGTTAGAAGTATAAGTTTTGGGATTTGAGAATAGGTTTAGGTTAAGATGATAAGTATAGGTTTAGGTTATAGGTTAAGGTTTAGGTTTATGCTATAGGTATAGGTTTTGAGATTTTAGAATAGTTTTAGGTTATAAGTGTAGGTTATAGGTTTAGGGAGTGTTTAGGTTTAGGGTATAGGTTTTGGGATTTGAGAATAGGTTAATGTTTAATTTTAGGAAATCGGGTTTGGGTTCGGGATCGGGGTTGGGTTTGGGTTATAAGTATAGGTTTTGAGATTTGAGAATACGTTTAGGCTAAGGTTATGAGTTTAGGTTTAGGTTAAAGGTTAAGGTTTAGGTTTAGGGTATAGTTATAGGCTTTGTGATTTGAGAATAGTTTTTGGTTATAAGTGTAGGTTATTCGTTAAGGGAATGGTTAGGTTTAGGGTATAGGTTTTGGGATTTGAGAATAGGTTAAGGTTTAGGTTTAGGAAATCAAGTTCGGGTTCGGGATCGGGATCGGGCTTGGGTTTGGGTTATAGGTATAGGTTTTGGGATTTAAGAATAGGTTTAGGTTAAGGTTATGAGTATAGGTTTAGGTTATAGGTTAAGGTTTAGGTTTAGGCTATAGGTATAAGTTTTGAGATATGAGAATAGTTTTAGGTTATAAGTGTAGGTTATAGGTTTAAGGAGTGGGTAGGTTTAGGTTATAGGTTATGGGATTTGAGAATAGATTATGGTTTAGGTTTAGGAAATCGGGTTCGGGTTCGGGATCGGACTTGGGTTTGGGTTATTAGTATAGTTTTTGGGATTTGAGAATAGGTTTAGGTTAAGGTTATGAGTATAGGTTTTGGTTATAGGTTAAGGTATAGGTTTAGGCTATCGGTTTAGGTTTTGAGATTTGAGAATAGTTTTAGGTTATAGGTGTAGGTTATATGTTTAGGGAGTGGTTAGGTTTAGGGTATAGGTTTTGGAATTTGAGAATAGGTTAAGGTTTAGGTTTAGGAAATCGGGTTCGGGCTCGGGCTTGGGTTTGGGTTATAGGTATAGGTTTTAAGATTTGAGAATAGGTTTAGGTTAAGGTTATGAGTCTAGGTTTAGGTTATAGGTTAAGGTTTAAGTTTAGGGTATAGGTTTAGGTTTTGAGATTTGAGAATAATTTTAGGTTATAAGTGTAGGTTATAGGTTTAAGGAGTGGTTAGGTTTAGGGTATAGGTTTTGGGATTCAAGAATCGGTTAAGGTTTAGGTTTAGGAAATTGGGTTCAGGTTCGGGATCGTGCTTGGGTTTGGGTTACAAGTATAGGTTTTGGGATTTAACAATAGGTTTAGGTTCAGGTAATGAGTCTAGGTTTAAGTTGTAGGTTAGGGTTTAGGTTAGGTTATAGGTTAGGGTTTAGGTTTAGGGTATTGGTATAGGTTTTGAGATTTGAGAATTGTTTTAGGTTAAAAGTGTTGGTTATAGGTTTAGGGTGTGCGTAGGTTTAGGTTTTGGGATTTGAGAATAGGTTAAGGTTTAGGTTTATGAAATCGGGTTCGGGTTGGGATTGGGCTTAGGTTTTGTTTATATGTATAAGTTTTTGGATTTGAGAATATATTTATGTTATAAGTGTAGGTTATAGGCTTAGGGAATAGTTAGGTTTAGGGTACAGGTTTTGAGATTTTAAGAATAGGTTAAGGTTTAGGTTTAGGAAATCGGGTTCGGGTTCAGGATTGGGCTTGGGTTTGGCTTATAGGTATAGGTTTTTGGATTTGAGAATACATTTAGGTTAAGGTTATGAGTCTAGATTTAGGTTATAGGTTGAGGTATAAGTTTAGGCTATAGGTATAGGTTCTGTGATTTGAGAATAGTTTTAGGTTATAAGTTTAGGTTATAGGTTTAAGGAGTGGTTAGGTTTAGGGTATAGGTTTTGGGATTTGAGATTAGGTTAAGGTTTAGGTTTAGGAAATTGGGTTTGGGTTCGGGATCAGGCTTGGGTTTGGGTTATAGGTCTAGGTTTTGGGATTTAGGAATACATTTAGGTTAAGGTTATGAGTCTAGGTTTAGGTTATAGGTTAAGGTTTAGGTTTAGGGTATAGTTATAAGTTTTGTGATTTGAGAATAGTTTTAGGTTATAAGTGTAGGTAATAGGTTAGGGAATGGTTAGGTTTACGGTATAGGCTTTGGGATTTAAGAATAGGTTAAGGTTTAGGATTAGGAAATCTGGTTCGGGTTCGAGATCGGGCTTGGGTTTGGGTTATAGGTATAGGTTTTGGGATTTGAGAATAGGTTTAGGTTAAGGTTATGAGTATAGGTTTAGGTTATAGGTTAAGGTTTAGGTTTAGGCTATAGGTATAGGTTTTGAGATTTAAGAATAGTTTTAGGTTATAAGTGTAGGTTATAGGTTTAGGGAGTGGTTAGGTTTAGGGTATAGGTTTTGGTATTTGAGAATAGGTTAATGTTTAGGTTTAGGAAATCGGGTTTGGGTTTGGTATCGGTCCTGGGTTTGGGTTATAGATATAGGTTTTGGGATTTGAGAATAAGTAGTTAAGGCTATGAGTCTAGGTTTAGGTTATATGTTAAGGCTTAGGTTTAGGGTATAGTTATAGGTTTTGTGATTCGAGAATAGTTTTAGGTTATAAGTCTATGTTATAGGTTTAGGGAGTGGTCAGGTTTAGGTTATAGGTTTTGGAATTTGAGAATAGGTTAAGGTTTAGGTTTAGGAAATCGGGTTCGTGTTCTGGATCGAGCTTGGGTTTGGGTTATAGGTATAGATTTTGGGATTTAAGAATAGATTTAGGTTAAGGTTATGAGTCTAGGTTTAAGTTATAGGTTTAGGTATAGGTTTAGGCTATAGGTATAGGTTTTGAGCTTTGAGAATAGTTTTAGGTTATAAGTGTAGGTTATAGGTTTAGGGAGTGGGTAGGTTTAGGTTTTTGGATTTGAGAATTGATTAAGGTTTAGGTTTAGGAAATCAGGTTCGGGTCGGGATCGGGCTTGGATTTGGGTTATTGGTATAGGTTTTGGGATTTCAGAATAGGTTTAGGTTAAGGTTATGAGTATAGGTTAAGGCTTAGGTTTAGCCTCTAGGTATAAGTTTTGAGATATGAGAATAGTTTTGGTTATAAGTGTAGGTAGGTTAAGGCTTAGGTTTAGCCTCTAGGTATAAGTTTTGAGATATGAGAATAGTTTTGGTTATAAGTGTAGGTTATGGGTTTAGGGAGTGGGTAGGTTTAGGTTATAGGTTTTGGGATTTGAGAATAGGTTAAGGTTTAAGTTTAGGAAATCGAGTTCGGGTTCGGGATTTGAGAATAGGTTAAGGTTTAGGTTTTGGGATTTAAGAATAGGTTTAGGTTAAGGTTATGAGTATAGGTTTTGGTTATAAGTTAAGGTTTAGGTTTTGGCTATAGGTTTAGGTTTTGAGATTTGAGAATAGCTTTAGGTTATAAGTGTAGGTTATACGTTTAGGGATTGGTTAGGTTTAGGGTATAGGTTTTGGGATTTAAGAATAGGTTAAGGTTTAGGTTTAGGAAATCCTGTTCGGGTTCGGGTTCGTGATCGGGCTTGGGTTTATGTTATAGGTATAGGTTTTGGAATTTGAGAATAGGTTTAGGTTAAGGTTATGAGTCTAGGTTTAGGTTATAGGTTAAGGTTTAAGTTTAGGGTATAGGTATAGGTTTTGAGATTTGATAATAGTTTTAGGTTATAAGTGTAGGTTATAGATTTACAGAGTGGTTAGGTTTAGGGTATAGGTTTTGGGATTTGAGAATAGGTTAAGGTTTAGGTTTAGGAAATCAGGTTCGGGTTCGGAATCGGGCTTGGGTTTGAGTTATAGGTATAGGTTTTAGGATTTAAGAATAGGTTTAGGTTAAAGTTATGAGTCTAGGTTTAGGTTATAGGTTAGGATTTAGGTTTAGGTTATAGGTTTGGGTTTAGGTTTAGGGTATAAGTATAGGTTTAGAGATTTGAGAATAGTTTTAGGTTATAAGTGTAGGTTATAGGTTTATGGAGTGGTTAGATTTAGGGTATAGGTTTTGGGATTTGAGAATAGGTTAAGGTTTAGGTTTAGGAAATCGGGTTCGGGTTCGAGATCAGGCTTGGGTTTGGGTTATATGTATAGGTTTTGAAATTTGAGAATAGGTTTATGTTAAGGTTATGAGTCTACGTTTATGTTATAGGTTAAGGTTTAAGTTTAGGCTATAGGTATAGGTTTTTGGATTTGAGAGTATGTTTAGGTTATAAGTGAAGGTTATAGGTTTAGGGAGTGGTTAGGTTTAGGATATAGGTTTTGGGGTTTGAGAATATGTTAAGGTTTAGGTTTAGGAAATCGGGTTCGGGTTCGGGACCGGGCTTGGGTTTGAGTTATAGGTATAGGTTTTGGGATTTGAGAATAGGTTTAGGTTAAGGTTATGAGTATAGGTTTATGTTATAGGTTAAGGTTTAGGTTTAGGCTATAGGTATAGGTTTTGAGATATGAGAATAGTTTTAGGTTATAAGTGTAGGTTATGGGTTTAAGGAGTGGGTAGGTTTAGGTTATACGTTTTGGGATTTGAGTATAGGTTAAGGTTTAGGTTTAGGAAATCGGGTTCGGGTTCTGGATCGGGCTTGGGTTTAGGATATAGGTATAGGTTTTGGGATTTGAGAATAGGTTTAAGTTAAGGTTATGAGTCTATGTTTAGGTTATAGGTTAAGGTATAGGTTTTGGCTAAAGGTATAGGTTTTGGGATTTGAGAATAGGTTAAGGTTTAGGTTTAGGAAATCGGGTTCAGGTTCGGGATCGGGCTTGGGTTTGGGTTATAGGTATAGGTTTTGGGATTTGAGAATAGGTTTAGGTTAAGGTTATGAGTATAGGTTTAGGTTATAGGTTAAGGCTTAGGTTTAGCCTATAGGTAAAGGTTTTGAGATATGAAAATAGTTTTAGGTTATAAGTGTAGGTTATAGGTTTAGGGAGTGGGTAGGTTTAGGTTAAAGGTTTTGGGATTTGAGAATAGGTTAAGGTTTAGGTTTAGGAAATCGGGTTCGGGTTCGGGATCGGGCTTGGGTTTGGGTTATAGGTATAGGTTTTGGGATTTGAGAATACGTTTAAGTTAAGGATATGAGTATAGGTTTTGGTTATAGGTTAAGGTTTAGGTTTAGGCTATAGGTTTAGGTTTTGAGATTTGAGAATAGTTTTAGGTTATAAGTGTAGGTTATAGGTTTAGGGAGTGGTTAGGTTTTGGGTATGGGTTTTGGGATTTGAGAATAGGTTATGGTTTAGGTTTAGGAGATCGGGTTCAGTTTCGGGTTCGTGATCGGGCTTAGGTTTAGGTTATAGGTATAGGTTTTTGGATTTGAGAATAGGTTTAGGTTAAGGTTATGAGTCTAGGTTTAGGTTATAGGTTAAGTTTTAAGTTTATGGTACAGGTATAGGTTTTGAGATTTGAGAATAGTTTTAGGTTATAAGTGTAGGTTATAGATTTTGGGAGTAGTTAGGTTTAGGGTATAGGTTTTGGGATTTGAGAATAGGTTAAGGTTTAGGTTTAGGAAATCGGGTTCGGGTTCAAAATCGGGCTTGGGTTTGAGCTATAGGTATAGGTTTTGGGATTTAAGAATAGGTTTAGGTTAAGGTTATGAGTCTAGGTTTAGGTTATAGGTTAGGGTTTAGGTTTAGGTTATTGGTTAGGGTTTACGTTTAGGGTATAGGTATAGGTTTTGAGATTTGAGAATAGTTTTAGGTTATAAGTGTAGGTTATAGGTTTATGGAGTGGTTAGGGTTAGAGTATAGGTTTTGGGATTTAAGAATAGGTTAAGGATTAGGTTTAGGAAATCGGTTTCGGGATCGAGATCGGGCTTGGGTTTGGGTTATATGTATACGTTTTGGGATTTGAGAATAGGTTTATGTTAAGGTTATGAGTCTAGGTTTAGGTTATAGGTTAAGGTTTAAGTTTAGGCTATAGGTCTAGGTTTTGTGATTTGTGAATATGTTTAGGTTATAAGTGTAGGTTATAGGCTTAGGGAGTGTTTAGGTTTAGGATATAGGTTTTGGGATTTGAGAATAGGTTAAGGTTTAGGTTTAGGTTTAGGAAATTGGGTTCGCATTCGGGATCGGGCTTTGGTTTGAGTTATAGGTAGAGGTTTTGGGATTTGCAAATTGGTTTTGGTTAAGGATATGAGTATAGGTCTTGGTTATAGGTTAAGGTTTAGATTTAGGATATAGGTATAGGTTTTGAGATATGAGAATAGTTTTAGGTTATAAGTGTAGGTTATAGGTTTAGGGAGTGGGTAGGTTTAGGTTATACGTTTTGGGATTTGATAATAGGTAAAGGTTTAGGTTTAGGAAATCACGTTCAGGTTCGGGATCGGGCTTGGGTTTGGGTTATATGTATAGGTTTTGGGATTTGAGAATAGGTTTAGGTTAAGGTTATGAGTATAGGTTTTTTTTATAGGTTAAGGTTTAGGTTTAGGCTATAGGTTTAGGTTTTGAGATTTGAGAATAGTTTTAGGTTATAAGTGTAGGTCATAGGGTTAGGGAGTGGTTAGGTTTAGGGTATAGGTTTTGGAATTTGAGAATAAGTTAAGGTTTAGGTTTTGGAAATCGGGTTCGGGTTCGGGTTCGGGATCTGGCTTGGGTTTGAGTTATAGGTATAGGTTTTGGGATTTGAGAATAGGTTTGGGTTAAGGTTATGAGTCTAGGTTTATGTTATAAGTGAAGGTTTAAGTTTAGGGTATAGGTATAGGTTTTTAGATTTGAGAATAATTTTAGGTTATAAGTGTAGGTTATAGGTTTAGGGAGTAGTTAGGTTTAGGGTATAGGTTTTGGGATTTGAGAATAGGTTAAGGTTTTGGTTTAGGAAATCAGGTTCAGGTTCGGGATCGTGCTTGGGTTTGGGTTATAGGTATAGGTTTTAGGATTTAAGAATAGGTTTAGGTTAAGGTTATGCGTTTAGGTTTTGGTTATAGGTTAGGATTTTGGTTTAGGTTATAGGTTAGGGTTTAGGTTTAGGGTATAGGTATAGGTTTTGAGATTTGAGAATAGTTTTTGGTTAAATGCGTAGGTTATAGGTTTAGGGAGTGGGTAGGTTTAGGTTTTGGGATTTGAGAATAGGTTAAGATTTAGGTTTAGGAAATCGGGTTCGGGTTGGGATCGGGCTTGGGTTTTGTTTATAGGTATAGGTTTTGGGATTTGAGAATATGTTTATGTTATAAGTGTAGGTTATAGGTTTAGGGAATGGTTAGGTTTAGTGTATAGGTTTTGGGATTTTGAGAATAAGTTAAGGTTTACGTTTAGGAAATCGGGTTCGGGTTCGGGATTGGGCTTGGGTTTGGGTTATAAGTATAGGTTTTGGAATTTGAGAATAGGTTTAGGTTTAGGGTATAGGTATAGGTTTTGAGATTTAAGAATAGTTTTATGTTATAAGTGTAGGTTTAAGTTTAGGTTTAGGTTATAGCTTTAGGGAATTGACAATATGTTAAGGTTTAGGTTTTGAAATCGGGTTCGGGTTCGGGATCAGGTTTAGGTTTGGGTTTAGGTTATAGGTTATAGGTTTAGGTTTATGTTATAAGTAGGTTTTGGAATTTGAGAATAGGTTTAGGTTATAAGTATAAGTTTAGGTAAACTTACAGGTTAAGGTTTAGGGATTTGAGAATAGTTTAAGGTTTAGGTTTACGTTATAAGTATAGGTATTGGGATTTGAGAATAGTTTTGGTTATAAGTATAAGTTTAGGTTTAGGTTCGAGTTCGGGATCGGGTTTGGGTTTGGGTTATAGGTATAGGTTTTGGAATTTGAGAATACGTTTAGATTAAGGTTATGAGTCTAGGTTTAGGTTATAGGTTAAGCTTTAGGTTTAGGCTATAAGTATAGGTTTTGAGATTTTGGAATAGTTTTTGGTTATAAGTGTAGGTTATAGGTTTAGGGAGTGGTAAGGTTTAGGGTATAGGTTTTGGGATTTGATAATAGGTTAAGGTTTAGGTTTAGGAAATCGGGTTTGGGTTCGGGATCGGGCTTAGGTTTGGGTTATAGGTATTGGTTTTGGGATTTGAGAATAGGTTTAGGTTAAGGTTATGAGTCTAGGTTTAGGTTATAGGTTAATGTTTTTGTTTAGGGTATAGTTATAGGTTTTGTGATTTGAGAATAGTTTTAGGTTATGAGTGTAGGTTATAGGTTTAGGGAGGGGTCAAGTTTAGGGTATAGGTTTTGGGATTTGTGAATAGGTTAAGGTTTAGGTTTAGGAAATCGGGTTCAGGTTCTGGATTGGGCTTGGGTTTAGGTTATCGGTATAGGTTTTGGGATTTGAGAATAGGTTTAGGTTAAGGTTCTGAGTCTAGGTTTAAGTTATAGGTTAAGGTTTAGGTTTAGGATATATGTATAGGTTTTGAGATTTGAGAATAGTTTTAGGTTATAAGTGTAGGTTATAGGTTTAGGGAGTGGGTAGGTTTAAGATTTAGGTTTAGGTTTTGGGATTTGAGAATAGGTTAATGTTTAGGTTTAGAAAATCAGGTTCGGGTCGGGATTGGGCTTGGGTTTGGGTTATAGGTATAGGTATTGGGATTTGAGAATAGGTTTAGGTTATGGTTAGGAGTCTAGGTTTAGGTTATAGGTTTAGGCTATAGGTATAGGTTTTGGCATTTGAGAATATGTTTTGGTTAAATGTCTAGGTTATAGGTTTAGGAAATTGTAATATCCTGAAAATCGAGGGTCGAGTAGAAACCCAACTCCCGAGTTTCAGAACATCACTTATGCAACATCGATAATGATAAATGCATGTTGTCTGTAGAATGACATTAAACAAGATTGAGACTAAGCCAAAACAGTATATCATACTTCAGAGACAGTTAAATTAGCAAGCGGAAGAATGTGATAGATATATAGAATATGTGAACTGTTGTAAGTCTACAGAGTATGAACATGCTACCAGGTTAAACATATACATGTATACTCCAAAAAAATAGTTAAAATGAATATACATGAGTGCTAAAAAAATATATAAAATGACAAGTGTCAAGGCGTCTAATCAACCTCCCTGTAATCCCGTCGATCAGAACACGCATAAAGGAGGGATCCTCCTCCTCATCATCAAGTCCGGCTCTGCTTCACAAGCAGCGCCATCATCTGAAACTAAAATAGGAACTGGTAGGTGTCCAGAACACCATCCCGTAATGTGGGAGTGAGTAATCAACTCAATGGAATCATAGAGCAAAGATTAGCATGTTATCAAATCAATCACGCGATAATAGTAAAGCAAACAATCAAACATTCCTAGATATTGTTGTTAATGCATACATGAAATGACATGATGGATGCCCTCACCGACATACTCCCTCATGCAGCAACATCTTACGCTCGCGGCATGCTTTCTTCTCGCAGTGCTCCACATCTTTCAGGCACATGTAATGCGATATGGATAATGATTACCAGGTTGTTATTAGTCCTTTTTATACAGAAGGATTGAGAAACTAAGGTACCTTCTTTGTATCAATCCCAATACAGATCCTGTCTAGGGTCGTCACTCCTAGTAATCTCATACGATGTTATATTTATAGGTCGCTGCAAGGGCTGTCAGGGCTGTTGCACGCACTCGTTGCTCCTCTCCTCCATCACCTTATCAATACAGGCCTATTTATATCCTTAAGACTATATCAGGACTCTTCGCCCACATGCGATGTCAGGATAAACTCAAGGTCACTACAAAGGGCTCGTCACCAGTCAGTGTAGGCCGACAGCAAAAATATAGTGTCTCATACCACCATAATTTGCTTAGAGTAGGGTACTCACTAGTCACTACAGGGAGGTTTGTAACCCCAGCGTAGGCCGACAGCTCGACCACGGTGTCCCATACCACCATGCCCGGCTCATGAGTCTTTATGGATCAAGGTACCATGCTTGACAGGGTTTTCAATGGTAAATTCAGTACCCTAGGTTCAAGCAGTTATGACTCATACAAGGTGAACATACAATGGCCAGTCGGGTTACTTGACAGGCTCGACTAGTATGAGCGCATCTCAAGCTGAGCGACATGAAGTGCATAAAACACTTCGTATGGCCTAACTACTGCCGCCAACCCAAAACACGAATCGCGTTCATCGACGCGTCCTTCGTGACAAATAGAAGCCCACCACGAATTCAATTGGATACCGACTGCATGGACTAAGTCATAGCCCCAAGCATTTGTAAACCACATCAATGATCATAATAGTGTAACAGGAATGAATATAAATAATACAAGCATATTGACACATGTTATAAAACATAAGCAAATCAACCAACACATGTATTCCATATATATAATGAAATCAATTCATATCGCCAACATGGTGAAAATCATAGACATCAGAATATTAATTGAAAATTCAATCTCAAAACTAATTCACAACACCATTTACTCAATACATACTAATACAAACATTTATACAAACACTTAGTCTACATACTTTAGTCTACATAACGTATGTCGACCCAAAGTGCGCATTAGGACGAATCGCTTTGCCAAACAGATCATGCACGCATAACTAGTATCATAACATGACAAATAAACATATCAATCATTTTTACAAAATACGGACGTATAAAGTATTTCCTATAAATACCTAAAATACCCTAAATCTCATATTTTCCGTACGTGGTCGAAACAGAAAACGGACAGCATGTTCTACATGTCAAACGGCGTTCTCTTCAATAATCTACTATTAAATGACATTGAAAGCTTTGAAATCAGTTAATCAAATCATCTAAAATCCTCACCTTTCGCCGTAGAAGTGTAATGAATCGAACAGGAAGTCTACGCTTCGTCAACGACGATATGATGACCTAATTCAAAAGACACATCAGCTACTTCGCTACTTGTATTGGTAAAATCTCTAAAACAGGTTAAGGTTAGGGTTTTCTTTCCTATAACGGCATTGGAATCACTAGAATAGCAATACAGGTGGAAGGATCTGGCACGAGGAGCAGCAGGGAAGACTCGCAGGAGAAAGCTCCAACTTCTCCCTCACTTTCTCTCTCTTTTCTCTCCTCTCTCCTAGGGTTTTCCCCAAATTTGTAAGGGTTAGAAAGCTAAGGGTTTAAGCCCCTTTTATAAGCCCAAACATGTCTAAAATAGACTCCAGGTCAAGGTATACTTAAGTTATATCCAAATCGGGTCTGTTCCGATCCAAAAGAGTATTTCGGGAGGTCCCCTAGCCGAACGCGGTCGGACTTAAGCTCATGGTTACTGGATCAAGCACACATCAAGTTTTCAGACCAGTAGTGTTCCCAGATCGCACGTGGCGGTCCAGTTTTAGTTCAGCGGTCACGGAAACTCGATCAGGGATTCTAAGTACATTGACCTGAGTGAGAAATATTTCCTGATCTGAGGATGTATTTGGGTCAGATTCCGATGGTCTGAATGCTTTTACTGATCCCGCAAGCGAAACGTGCCAGATTTATTTAAATCCCATTTAATTTTAATTAAATTTCACTCTTTCTCACACTCCCTGCTCTATGCTCAATGAAATAGCCTCAGAGCATCGATTGGGCTTGATTATCGAAACGATTGTCAATTCTAACAAGGCGGTCATAATGGTCTAAGATTATAGATATCGGACTTTCGACGCGCGGTATAAATCCAATACAAAGTTTCAAAGGGTTCCAGAGAACAAACCGGTTTAGAGTTTGATCCTTGATTTTAGGGTATTGTAACGTCCTTGTTTCTACAAGTTTTGGTTCTTGCAGAACGTATTTAAAGTGATCGGGAATAATTTCGCAACTAATCCAACGTAGTGCTAGTTAACTTATGCTTAATTTCTAAAGAAATTTATCCTAAGTGATTTCTTTGGCTTTGGAATTGGGTTCTGAGAGGTTACCAAGGTATTATGGTTGACCCATCGCCTAAGGACGCCTAACCCTAGGTTGGCAAAAATTCGGGGTGTTATAGGAATGGTTAGGTTTAGGGTATAGATTTTGGGATTTGAGAATAGGTTAAGGTTTAGGTTTAGGAAATCGGGTTCGGGTTCAGGATCGGGCTTGGGTTTGGGTTATAGGTATAGGTTTTGGGATTTGAGAATAAGTTTAGGTTAAGGTTATGAGTATAGGTTTAGGTTATAAGTTAAGGCTTAGGTTTAGGCTATAGGTATAGGTTTTGAGATATGAGAATAGTTTTAGGTTATATATGTAGGTTATAAGTTTAGGGAGTGGGTAGGTTTAGGTTATAGGTTTTGGGATTTGAGAATATGTTAAGGTTTAGGTTTAGGAAATCGGGTTCGGGTTCGGGATCGGGCTTGGGTTTGGGTTATAGGTATAGGTTTTGGGATTTAAGAATAGGTTTAGGTTAAGGTTATGAGTCTAAGTTTAGGTTATAGGTTAGGGTATAGGTTTAGGTTATAGGTTAGGGTATAGGTTTAGGGTATAGGTTTAGGTTTGAAGATTTGCGAATAGTTTTAGGTTATAAGCGTAGGTTTTAGATTTAGGGAGTGGGTAGGTTTTGGTTATAGGTTTATTTTTTAGAATTTGAGAATAGGTTAAGGTTTAGGTTTAGGAAATCGGGTTTGGGTCGGGATCGGGCTTGGGTTTTGTTTATAGGTATAGGTTTTGGGATTTGAGAATATGTTTATGTTATAAGTGTAGGTTATAGGTTTAGGGAATGGTTAGGTTTAGGGTACAGGTTTTGGGATTTGAGAATAGGTTAAGGTTTAGGTTTAGGAAATCGGGTTCGGGTTCAGGATTGGGCTTGGGTTTGGGTTATAGGTATAGGTTATGGGATTTGAGAATAGGTTTAGGTTTAGGTTATGAGTCTAAGTTTAGGTTTAAGGTATAGGTATAGGTTTTGAGATTTGAGAATAGTTTTAGGTTTTAAGTGTAGGTTTAGGTTTAGGTTTTGGTTATAGCTTTAGGGAATTAACAATATGTTAAGGTTTAGGTTTTGGAAATCGGGTTCGGGTTCGGGATCAGGTTTAGGTTATAGGTTATTGGTTTAAGTTTATGTTATAAGTATAGGTTGTGGGATTTGAGAATAGGTTTAAGTTATAAGTATAAATTTAGGTATACTTACAGGTTAAGGTTTATGGATTTGAGAATAGTTTAAGGTTTAGGTTTATGTTATAAGTATAGGTATTGGGATTTGAGAATAGTTTTGATTATAAGTATAAGTTTAGGTTTAGGTTTGAGTTCGGGATCGGGTTTGGGTTTGGGTTATAGGTATGAGTTTTGGGATTTGAGAATAGGTTTAGGTTAAGGTTGTGAGTCTAGGTTTAGGTTATAGGTTAAAGTTTAGGTTTAGGCTATAGGTATAGGTTTTGAGATTTGAGCATAGTTTTAGGCTATAAGTGTAGGTTATAGGTTTAGGGAGTGATTAGGTTTAGGGTATAGGTTTTGGGATTTGAGAATAGGTTAAGGTTTAGGTTTAGGAAATCGGGTTCGGGTTCAGATTAAGGATCGGGCTTGGGTTTAGGTTATAGGTATAGGTTTTGGGATTTGAGAATAGGTTTAGGTTAAGGTTATGATCTAGGTTTAGGTTATAGGTTAAGGTTTAAATTTAGGGTATAGGTATAGGTTTTGAGATTTGAGAATATTTTTAGGTTATAAGTGTAGGTTATAGGTTTAGGGAGTGGTTAGGTTTAGTGTATAGGTTTTGGGATTTGAGAATAGGTTAAGGTTTAGGTTTAGGAAATCGGGTTCGTATTCGGGATCGGGCTTGGGTTTGGGTTATAGGTATAGGTTTTGGGATTTAAGAATAGTTTTAGGTTTAGGTTATGAGTCTAGGTTTAGGTTAAAGGTTAAGGTTTAGGTTTAGGGTATAGTTGTATGTTTTGAGATTTGAGAATAGTTTTAGGTTATAAGTGTTGGTTATCTGTTTAGGGAGTGGTCAGGTTTAGGGTATAGGTTTTGGTATTTGAGAATAGGTTAAGGTTTAGGTTTAGGAAATCGTGTTCGGGTTCAGGATCGGGCTTGGGTTTGGGTTATAGGTATAGGTTTTGGGATTTAAGAATAGGTTTAGGTTAAGGTTATGAGTCTAGGTTTAAGTTATAGGTTAGGGTTTAGGTTTAGGTTATGGGTTAGGGTTTAGGTTTAGGGTATAGGTTTAGGTTTTGAGATTTGAGAATAGTTTTAGGTTATAAGCGTAGGTTATAGGTTTAGGGAGTGGGTAGGTTTTGGTTATAAGTTTATTTTTTGGGATTTGAGAATAGGTTAAGGTTTAGGTTTAGGAAATCAGGTTTGGGTCGGGATCGGGCATGGGTTTTGTTTATAGGTATAGGTTTTGGAATTTGAGAATATGTTTATGTTATAAGTGTAGGTTATAGGTTTAGGGAATGGTTACGTTTAGGGTATAGGCTTTGGGATTTGAGAATAGGTTAAGGTTTAGGTTTAGGAAATCGGGTTCAGGTTCGGGATTGGGCTTGGGTTTAGGTTATAGGTTTAGGTTTTAGGATTTGAGAATAGGTTTAGGTTTAAGTTATGAGTTTAGGTTTTGGTTTAGGGTATAGGTATAGGTTTTGGGATTTGAGAATAGTTTTAGGTTATAAGTGTAGGTTTAGATTTAGGTTTTGGTTATAGCTTTAGGAAATTGACAATATGTTAAGCTTTAGATTTTGAAAATCGGGTTCGGGTTCGGGATCAGGTTTAGGGTATAGGTTATTGGTTTAGGTTTATGTTATAAGTATAGGTTGTGGGATTTGAGAATAGGTTTAAGTTGTAAGTATAAGTTTAGGTTTACTTACAGGTTAAGGTTTAGGGATTTGAGAATAGTTTAAGGTTTAGGTTTATGTTATAAGTATAGGCATTGGGATTTGAGAATAGTTTTGGTTATAAATATAAGTTTAGATTTAGGTTCAAGTTTGGGATCGGGCTTGGGTTTGGGTTATAGGTATAGGTTTTGGGATTTGAGAATTGGTTTAGGTTAAGTTTATGAGTCTAGGTTTAGGTTATAGGTTAAGGTTTAGGTTTAGGATATAGGTATAGGTTTTGAGATTTGAGAATAGTTTTAGGTTATAAGTGTAGGTTATAGGTTTATGGAGTGGTTAGGTTTAGGGTATAGGTTTTGGGATTTGAGAATAGGTTAAGGTTTAGGTTTAGAAAATCAGGTTCGAGTTCGGGTTAAGGATCAGGCATGGGTTTAGGTTATAGGTATAGGTTTTGGGATTTGAGAATAGGTTTAGGTTAAGGTTATGTGTCTAGGTTTAGGTTATAGGTTAAGGTTTAAATTTAGGGTATAGGTATAGGTTTTGAGATTTGTGAATAGTTTTAAGTTATAAGTGTAGGTTATATGTTTAGGGAGTGGTTAGGTTTAGTGTATAGGCTTTGGGATTTGAGTATAGGTTAAGATTTAGGTTTAGGAAATCGGGTTCGGGTTCGGGATCGGGCTTGGGTTTGGGTTATGGGTATAGGTTTTGGGATTTAAGAATAGGTTTAGGTTAAGGTTATGAGTCTAAGTTTAGTTTATAGGTTAAGGTTTAGGTTTAGGGTATTGTTATAGGTTTTGAGATTTGAGAATTATTTTAGGTTATAAGTGTAGGTTATAAGTTTAGGGAGTGGTCAGGTTTAGGGTATAGGTTTTAGGATTTGAGAATAGGTTAAGGTTTAGGTTTAGAAAATCGGGTTCGGGTTCGGGATCGGGATTCGATTTGGGTTATAGGTATAGGTTTTGGGATTTAAGAATAGGTTTAGGTGAAGGTTATGAGTCTAGGTTTAGGTTATATGTTAGGGTTTAGGTTTAGGTTATGGGTTAGGGTTTAGGTTTAGGGTATAGGTTTAGGTTTTGAGATTTGAGAATAGTTTTAGGTTATAAGCGTAGGTTATAGGTTTAGGGAGTGGGTAGGTCTTGGTTATAGGTTTATTTTTTAGGATTTGAGAATAGGTTAAGGTTTAGGTTTAGGAAATTGTGTTTAGGTCGGGATCGGGCTTGGGTTTTGTTTATAGGTATAGATTTTGGGATTTGAGAATATGTTTATGTTACAAGTGTAGGTTATAGGTTTAGGGAATGGTTAGGTTGAGGGTATAGGCTTTCGGATTTGAGAATAGGTTAAGGTTTAGGTTTAGGAAATCAGGTTCGGGTTCGGGATTGGGCTTGGGTTTGGGTTATTGGTATAGGTTTTGGGATTTGAGAATAGGTTTAGGTTTAGGTTATGAGTCTAGGTTTTGGTTTAGGGTATAGGTATAGGTTTTGAGATTTGAGAATATTTTTATGTTATAAGTGTAGGTTTAGGTTTAGGTTTTGGTTTTAGCTTTAGGGAATTGACAATATGTTAAGGTTTAGGTTTTGGAAATCGGGTTCGGGTTCGGGGTCAGGTTTAGGTTTTAGGTTATTGGTTTAGGTTTATGTTATAAGTATAGGTCGTGAGATTTGAGAATAGGTTTAGGTTATAAGTATAAGTTTAGGTATACTTACAAGTTAAGGTTTAGGGATTTGAGAATAGTTTAAGGTTTAGGTTTACGTTATAAGTATAGGTATTGGGATTTGAGAATAGGTTTGGTAATAAGTATAAGTTTAGGTTTAGGTTCGAGTTCAGGATCGGGCTTGGGTTTGGGTTATAGGTATAGGTTTTGGGATTTGAGAATAGGTTTTGGTTAAGGTTATGAGTCTAGGTTTAGGTTATAGGTTAAGGTTTAGGTTTAGGCTTTAGGTATAGGTTTTGAGATTTTAGAATAGTTTTAGGTTATAAGTGTAGGTTATAGGTTTAGGGAGTGGTTAGGTTTAGGGTATAGGTTTTGGGATTTGAGAATAGGTTAAGGTTTAGGTTTAGGAAATCGGGTTCGGGTTCGAGATCGAGCTTGGGTTTGGTTATATGTATAGGTTTTGGGATTTGAGAATAGGTTTTGGTTAAGGTTATGAGTCTAGGTTTAGGTTATAGGTTAAGGTTTAGGTTTAGGGTATAGTTATAGGTTTTGAGATTTGAGAATAGTTTTAGGTTATAAGTGTAGGTTATAGGTTTAGGGAGTGGTCAGGTTTAGGGTATAGGTTTTGGGATTTGAGAATAGGTTAAGGTTTCGGTTTAGGAAATCGGGTTCGGGTTCTGGATCGGGCTTGGGTTTAGGTTATAGGTATAGGTTTTGGGATTTGAGAATAGGTTTATGTTAAGGTTATAAGCCTAGGTTTAAGTTATAGGTTAAGGTTTAGGTTTAGGCTATAGGTATAGGTTTTGAGATTTGAGAATAGTTTTAGGTTATAAGTGTAGGTTATAGGTTTATGGAGTGGGTAGGTTTAGGGTATAGGTTTAGGTTTTGGGATTTGAGAATAGGTTAAGGTTTAGGTTTAGGAAATCAGGTTCGGGTCGGGATCGGGCTTGGGTTTCGGTTATAGGTATAGGTTTTGGGATTTGAGAATAGGTTTAGGTTAAGGTTATGAGCCTAGGTTTAGGTTTATGGGTTAAGGTTTTGGTTTTGGGTATAGTTATAGGTTTTGAGATTTGAAAATAGGTTTAGGCTTAGGTTTAGGGTAAAGGTATAGGTTTTGAGATTTGAGAATAGTTTTAGGTTATAAGTGTAGGTTTAGGTTTAGGTTTAGGTTATAGATTTAGGGAATTGAGAATATGTTAAGGTTTAGGTTTTGAAAATCGAGTACGGGTTCGGGATCGGGTTTAGGTTTGGGTTTGGGTTTAGGTTATAGGTTTAGGATTATGTTCTAAGTATAGGTTTTGGGATTTGAGAATAGGTTTAGGTTATATGTATAAGTTTAGGTTTGGTTATAGGTTAAGGTTTAGGGATTTGAGAATAGTATAAGGTTTAGGTTTAGGTTATAGGTATAGGTATTGGGATTTGAGAATAGTTTTTGTTATAAGTATAGGTTTAGGTTTAGGTTTAGGTTATAGCTTTATGGAATTGAGAATATGTTAAGGTTTAGGTTTTGGAAATTGGATTTGGGTTCAAGATCGGGTTTAGGTTTAGGTTATAGGTTATAGGTTTAAGTTTATGTTTTAGGTATAGGTTTTGGGATTTTACAATAGGTTTAGGTTGTAAGTATTAGTTTAGGTTGGGTTATAGGTTATGGTTTAGGGATTTGAGTTTGGGTTAAGGTTTAGGTTTGGGTTAAGGTTATAAGTTTAGGTTTAGGTTATAAGTATGAGCTATAGGTTAAGATTAAGGTCTAGGTTTAGGTTATACGTATAGGTTAAGATTAAGGTCTAGGTTTAGGTTATACGTATAGGTTTTGGGATTTGAGAATAGGTTTAGTTTATAAGTATAGGTTTAGGGTGGGTTTTAGGTTAAGGTTTAGGGATTTGAATTTAGGTTAAGGTTTAGGTTTGGGTTAAGGTTGTAAGTTTAGGTTTAGGTTATAAGTATAGGTTATAGGTTATAAGTATAGGTTTAGGTTGGGTTATAGGTTAAGGTTTAGGGATTTGAGTTTAGGATAAGGTTTAGGTTTAGGTTATAAGTTTAGGTTTTGGAAATTGAGAATAGGTTTAGGTTATAAGTATAGGTTTAGGTTGGGTTATAGGTTAAGGTTTAGGAATTTGAGTTTAGGTTAAGGTGTGGTACCTGTAAATACAGTTATAAACAAGATATAAACACGGCATGTCCAAATGGTCAGGCCCTTCCAATGCTGTTCATAGGAAATGGACAGCTTCATCATGGTCATAACAGCGATTTCCACCTTCTAGGGACCCCCCCTCATCCGGATAACTCCGACGCACATCCAGGTATGCTCCATTCATTTCGAGCTAATACAAAAATATTGGCCTGTCCAAATGGCCAGGCCCTTCAAATGTTGTCCATAGGAAATGGACAGCTTCATCATGGTCATAACAGCGGTTCCCACTTTCCAGGGACCCCCTCTCATCCGAATATCTCCGACGCGCATCCGGGTGTGCTCCATTAATTTGGAGCTAATACAAAAACACGGCCTGTCCAAATGGTCAGGCCCCTCCAATGTTGTCCATAAGAAATGGACAGCTTCATCATGGTCATAACAGCGGTTCCCACCTTCCAGGGACCCCCGCTCATCCAGATAGCTCTGACGCACATCCGGGTCTGGGTAGACATTTGTATGTATGCATGAACCAGTATGTACCTCAAGAAGTCCGATGATGATTTGGAATTTGTCTTGAATCATTGGATGTAAACAACTTGATATCAGTCCCAAAGAGATAGTGGTCAACCATTGTCTGTGCTCATGTTCATACTGAAACAACCATTGCCTGATCACACAAATGGTTTGGGTCATTAAAAAACCTAATTTCAATGGATAAAATCCTGACATATCATATTGCAATATGCCAGGATGCATTCAAGCCAACCTCCAAGACAAAAATTTGAAAATGATGGTAATCTGAAGTCAAAGTGGGATCCACATGAGAAAGATGATAGCTATTTACCACAAAAACAGTACAATTAAAAAGACAAAGGGAAAATATAAGATGGCTTGAGATGCCTGACTTTATGCATAGCACAAGATGGAGGCATCTAAATATGCCAAGTTTAACAAAATGAAAGTTAGAAAAAAAAAAGAAAGAAAGAAGAAGAAGTCATCTCATAGAAGTCAAAGTAGAATCCAGAAAGGTGAAGCAATTAGACCTCCACTAAAAATCTCATATGAAATTGTAAACCTAAACATGCATGTTTTAAGTGCACCTTTGAATCAAGCACCTTCACATATTCTACAGAAACAAGAAGAATATTTTTCGGCTTTAGATCTATGTGAATAAGTCGCAAGTCATGCATAACTGTGAGAAGTAAAGAATACAAATAACATACATGTTTTATCTGACCATGGCCTGGAGCATTTTAATATAGTACTCCCTACTGCTATACTTGTCCACAAAAAGTAAATTGTTGCAAAACTCATTAACTGTTTTGGCATACCATGAGCCGACCCCAATTAATTGGAATAAGGCTTGGATGATAATGATGGTGATGTTCAATTTGGCTTTGAAACAAAACAATTTTAATACCCAAATGGCAAGAATATAATGAATTATACACCCAAAAGAATATTGGAATAGTGAAAAATAAACTACTTCATTGAAATTGGAATTTCTTTACCTCCAATTATTTAAATGAAACCTCACAAAAATTTGAAAATGTAATGCTTTCACCTCCTACAACAACCCCAATTTAACAAGATTTTCAACTATTGAATTTATTAGATATCAATTGAATCTATCAAAATAGCAAGAAATGAATCTACAATGATGTTGCCATGTTGTAATGTCCTAAAAGAGCATATGGAAATCTAGAGAATCAACCCCCAAGATCTTCAAAGAATTAGTAAAATCTTCACTTAGATCCCCTAAAGTAGACCCTGAACTGAGGTCCAAAAATCTTCAACTAAAAGCCTCCAAAGTAGAACCTGGATTAGGCCCAAAAATCATCAACAAACAAGCATAAATCAACACTTGTTGGTGTGTTTGGTGATATCTGTTCCTTTTTCTTTTCTTTTTTTGAAGGGTAGCCTCATTTTGATATTTGAGCCTACAACTTCCAACTACCAAGTAGTACCATTTCTTTGTTATGTTCTTTTGGAAGTGTTTGGACTCACAGGATTGTGTACCTTGGTTATTTTCTCCCATTTTCAAATCTAAGTGTCAGGGTGTGACGTAAAATTTTGAAGAGGCCCTGCCTGATGGGCCCCACCTAATGCATACAGTGACAACCATTTGTAACAATAAATAGAAAATAACAATCCAATAACTGGTGGCAAGCATTTGAATCCAATCAAAAAATCACAAAATCCAATCCAATACAATCCAATACAGTGACAAGCATTTGAATCCAAACTCATAATCCAACCATAACCTGTAATCAGAAAAATACAAAAGAAGCTGCTTAGGAGAATTTGTAATCATAAAATCAAGCAATTACGAATCTCGAATTACGATCCCCAAATCAGAGATATTAGGGTCTTTCGATCCCTAAAACCAGCAATGAGGAACTTCAGATGTCTAGAGAGGGGAAATGCATACCATAATAACTGTCGGCATCAATGGCTAATAGCAGCGAAATCACTGCCCATCTTCATCTTCCCAATCAGCACCGCCAACCACCTTTAATGGTGGCATCCAACCCGTCGCTGCTATCACTGCCTCTCTTCTTCCCCAATCAGATTTGTGCGACGGCTGGTCTTTCGCTGCGTTGGTGGCGCCACTGTCGGAAATGTGAAAGGAAGAGGCGTTGTGGCTGGGATTCTCGACCGATGTTTTGGAATAGAGGGAGAGAGAGAGAGGGAGGGAGGAGGTAGGGCGAGAGAGAGGAGAGGGGAAATTGGGTTGTGTACTGAGTTACTCAGACGCTCTTATCGTACTGAATAAACTCAGATGGACCCACCATGAATGAATGTGGTTTACCACGCCATCCATATGTTTTTTCAGAACATTTTATGGGTTCAACCCAAAATTGATGCATATACAAAGCTCAAGTGGGCCATACCACTAGAAAAAGCAAAACTATTGATTTCAACCGTTGAAACTTTTCTAAGGCCCCATTGATGTTTATTTGTCATCCAACTTTTTCATAAGATTAAAAGGACATGGATGAAGGGAAAACACAAATATCAGCTTGATCAACAACCTCTGTTGTCCCCAAGAATTTTTCAACGGTAGATGTTCAATTCACACAGTTTCCGGTGGTGTGGTCCATTTGAGGTTTTAATATACTCCATTTTTGGGATAGAGCCTAAAATTCTGTGTTAAAAGAGATGGACGGAGTGGATACAATGCATGAATCACACAGAGGCTAAGGAGTTTACTCAGTACACTTACCGTACTGAGTTACTCAATACGCAATCCACTTCTAGGAGAGGGGGACACGAAACGAAATCCCTAATTCATACTGAGTTACTTGGTACACTCTTATCGTACTGAGTAAACTCAGTTGGGCCCACCGTGAATGTATGTAGTCTATCCACATCGTTCATTCATTTTTTCCAAATAATTTAAGGAGTTGAACCCAAAATTGAAGCACTCGGATTCTTGTGGCATTCAACATCTTCATGAATTTCATTCTCCTCAGCCGCAACTTGCTCTCCTTCACCAGCTATTGATTCTGTCCAATATGTTACTTCTGCTCTGACAAAGCAGCGCCTGCATCCATAGCATTGCCTGCAGATTTTTACTTCTCATCGAATAAAGAGACATCTGCTTCTATATGCATCTCCACGACTTCAGTCCCCTGATTTTGCCCATTTTCTGGCAAATAAACATCCATAACAATAACTTTAGCTAAAATTAATTCAGTAACCTTAGTTCCAGCACTTGGATTCTTGTGACCGAGAACGCCATCTTCCTGAAACTCATTTCCCTCAGCTGCAACTACTCCTCCTTCACCAGCTACCAGTTCTGGCACTATCTATTGTTTCTCATGTAACACAGTAATGCCTACATTTGAAGCATCGCCCACAGTATCCTACTTCTCAGCTACAACTACAGGAGAGATGGGTGCATCTATAACTCCAGCTTCTTCGGCTTTCTCAATCTCAAGCGCTGAAATGTGTGCTTCTGCAACTTCAACTCTTGACTCTACCACATTTTCCAGTAACGAAACATCTGGAGCAATGGATTGAGCTACGACCAAAGAGACTGATTCATTCAACGAGCTTTCCTTGCCCTCTTCTAAAATTGGTTTTTAATTGGCCAAAAACTATTTCTGAAGCTAACATTCATTTTAAGACTTCTTAGATATTACTGTTTTGGTGTCAAAGACAGACATGGTGTCTAATGCTTTAAGTTAGCCATACCTAGCATGAAGTCATGTGTACATGTGCGTTGTTATAATTCTTGGGTAGCTAGTGGTAGGTACATCTCCTTTTGAGTTAGCCATACCCGGCATGAAGCCATGATATGATTGGATATGAGGTTGTTGTATTCCATCCCCTTGAGAAGACAGGTACATCTCCCTTTCTTGTGTCATTATTAGCAAGCAACAGATCCTCTTCCTTTTTTTTCTTTTCTTGTTAGTTATCAAAAGTCACACTTGGCTTGGATCCCAAATCACAGATCAACTTGCTTTTTGGCTTTCATCCCAAAATAGGTTACACATCTAATGGATTGGAATGAAGAAACCAATTTTACTTATGCTAAGATAAGCCCCTTTGTGTCAACTAACAAAATCATGAAAACCGATTTTACTTATGCATGGAGAAGAAGACAACAATCCAGGAACACTCACATTGCAGGTAAGAAAGTTCAAACCTTTTCAGATACGCTACCCTCTCACAAGTGTGACCTTTTTTAACTCATTGTTATTGAAGTTGAGATTTTGATCATGCTTTATGTTTCTGTTCTTGGTTTGTGTAGGGGTCAATTCGAAGTATGTTAACAGAGTTGGAAATGATCTAAGTGGTTCAAGCAGTAAGAGAAATCAATGAGTTGGATTATGAAATTAGCCCTAATAGACTGCCAAATTCAATACATCAGGGCCTTAGGAGGATTTTAATAGTGGATATCCAACCATTATTGATTTTTTTATTTTATTTTTTTTTGAATGGCTAGAATTAATTCATAAAAAGAAAGACCTGGCCCGACAATTGAATAAGTCAGGTCATATTAGGGCTTGATACAAAAAATGAGAGCGATATAAATCTCAGGTGGACCACACCACATGAAAATAATAGTGATTAGATATCCATCATTAAAACCCTCCTAAGGCCCACTGTACTTTTTATTTGACATCCATTCTTAGGATTAGGTTATACAGGCCTAAATGATGGGAAAAGATAAAAACCAGCTTGATCCATTCATTAATGGTGGCAAGTAAACCTTACATTGGACCCTAGGAAGTTTTTAATGGTGTGGTCCACCTAAGATTTATATTGCCATGTGATATGTCCAGACCTTACAAGATCCTCCAAATTTCAAAGAATATTTGATATTACTAGTCTTAATTTTATTTTTAAATCCCAATTAAATAATTTTCTTAAGTATCATTTTTAAATCCTAATTTCATTTATTCTGTGGGGGCCCCACCATGATGTATGTGTTTAATCCATGTCATCCCCATGAGGTCAAGTTGTGTGGGCCCCACCATGATGTGTGTTGAACATCAACGCCATGCATTTGATGGGTCCCCTTTAAATTATGGGATAATTCAAAAATCAGCCATACACGGAACGCCGGTGGGCCATACTATCTAAAATCACGTGAAGACACACCTAAAACATATAAAAGCACTTGGTGGGCCCCACCTGAAATTTGGATGCGTCTGAAACTTGGTATGACCCGTCATCTAAGTGGCACACACATAATGGATGGGCTAGATTTGTGGACCACATCTCTGTGGGCCCAAAAAATAATTTGGAATGTTTTAATGGAGGGTAACCCCTCTCAACTTTTGTATGTGGTGTGGCCCACAGAAGTCATAGACTGATTTGATTTTTAATCCTTGGGCCCACCATGGGATGATGCATCTGACTGATGGGGTAGATGTTTATAACGCATCATGGCGGGGCCCACAGAGCCATACCAAAAAAACCCCAAATTTGGGCGGGCTGCGACACACTCTCAAAACAAAGGTCCGCCCAAATTTTTCCCAAATCGTTCTCTCTCTCTATCTCTCAATCTCTATTCCCCTCTCTCCGTGTCTTGCTCCATCTCCCTCTCCCTGTCTCGTGCTACCTCTCCCTCTCCATCTCCCTCTCCTTGTCCCGTGCTAACTCTCCTTCTCCATCTCCCTCTCCTTGCGTCATGCATCTAGGACTACTGGTTTCCCTCTTTGTTGCTAGATTGAGAGGCGTCATTGCAAGCACTTCAAGAAAAAAAAAGGTATTTTCTTATTGCTGACATTTTCCCAATTTCTTCAATTCCATTTCCCCTTTTCTTTTGTGTTTTTTCTAGAAAACCTTCTTGAGTTTGATCTCTTTCTCATTTGGGTTCTCGAATTCTTCTTCTTAGATTCAAAATCCCACAACCCAAATCGTTGGAAGTTGTTTTTCCTTTTTGAACAATCAAATTGTTCAAGTGGGCACATGTTTGAGTGATCCAAACCATTGATATTATCGGCCCCATTGAGTATGACACATGGACCCCAACTCGCCCTGATGGGAAAAATGCTAAACTCTTCAACTGGTGGCTAGCAAGTAGACGGTTAAGAAAGAAAATACACCATTTTGGAAATTCAACTTATTGGATGGCTGTGATTTTCCAATCTTGGGAATTTTTTGTTCATGGGTTATCTGTGGTGAGGCTCATCATCTCAACAGTTTTGATCAATAAACGATGGACCCTACTTATACAAATGGAACCTAAGCATGCTTTTCAAACACCCATTTCGATCAATTTATGGTTCCTCTGTATGATAGGTTTTGGTTGATTTTAGATTTATAGTTATATCAATTTTGGTTGAAGTTTTATACATTGTTCCCCTCCTTTTTTTGGAAATTTACAATAAATAAGTTTAATTTTTGATGTTGTTGATAGAATCATTCATCTGGTGGGGTCTTCCTTAGTGATCAATAGTAGAAAGCTTTCATCAGTCAGATGGTCTAGACCATCCAATCAGTGATGAATGAATGGTGGAAAATCAATATTAGCCGAGTCAGCACTATCTAGGAAAATAAATATTAACTTCAAGGTCTTTTCTTTATTATGTTTATTTTAAAAAACACAATTTCAGACTTTCTGCATTGTATTTAAATCAATTGTTTCTCTTTAATGTTTGCTAGATCAGGGCGGTGGCAACGCTCTCAACGTTTAGAGGACTATCCGAGATTTGATTGCAGCAGGTGTTGCTGGTTGCTTTCCTGAGGTACAATGTAAATCATACATGTTTTGAGACATTAGGTTCTTTTCTTCTGTCAAAATTCTTTTTTCTTTTTTTGAACTTGGCACCAGAATATTTTAAATCCTCATTATTATTTTTTCTTTAACAAAAATTTTGTATGAAAATCTAGTTAGCTACATATCCTGTGCTTGTGTATTTTTTCTAACATGAAA
Source organism: Magnolia kwangsiensis (assembly GCA_037074715.1). Lineage (NCBI taxonomy): Eukaryota > Viridiplantae > Streptophyta > Magnoliopsida > Magnoliales > Magnoliaceae > Magnolia > Magnolia kwangsiensis. The sequence continues at coordinate 46,850,837 of CM073574.1, read as the reverse complement.
GTATCCACCCGAATTCTGACATTTGTTTTGACACCCTAGAGCTAGATAGTTAGGTCTAGCTAGCTATGAACAAAAATTATGAATTCTGACATTCATAAACCTCAGTATTTATGAACATGAAAATTCCTTTTAGTTCTTTCTAAAGAAATAACACAATGATGTTGTGTTTGACAGACATAGTTTACATTGTTTGAATAATGCTTAAATCAGTCCACTTGGACATGTGTTTACAATGCTTGAATCAGTCCATTTGAACATTTGTTTACGATGATTAAATCAGTCCACTGGAACATGTGTTTATGATGCTTAAATCAATCAACTCGGATGTGTGGTAATGATGCCAAGATATTCGGCAAGAACATGTGTGGTAATGATGCTAAGATCAGCCCCCTAGAAGTTTTGCTTATGATGCTTAAATCAATCCACTTGAACATGTATGAATGATGCTTGACTTAGTTCACTTGAAAATGTGCGAATGATGCTTGATTTGGTTCATTTGAAAATGTGCAAATGATGCTTGATTTGGTTCACTTGAACATGTGTGAATAATGCTTGACTTGGTTCACTTGAGCATGGCTGTATGGTGCTTATGTTGTAGTTTATATATTTGTAAGTTAGATAATTAGTTACTCGTTTGAGGATTTCTATGGGGCCATACATAGATATGGTATGTTTTTGGTGGCATAGAAATCGCTCAAATTGTCCCATTTTGGACAGTTCAAGGTTAGATAGATAGTATGCTTTCATATAATCTATTTAAATGTTCATGCTTAATCCGCGGTCCATCTCCTCATTTCTCTCTAGATATGTTTCTTCCGTTCCGTGTCTAATGCCAAATATCTTTACATTATTTTATATATTTAGCATCGGAATGTAACGTAAGATCAACTTACATGGAGAGGCATGGGGAGATGCTGCCGAATTTTCAGCGTGGACGTTTAAATGAGAATATGAAAGTATTACAATCTATCCAACCTTGGATGAGTAACTAATTTAGAATTTAATTGTATTAGCTCGAAATGAATGGAGCATACCCGGATGTGCGTCGGAGCTATCCGGATGAGCGGGGGTCCATAGAAGGTGAGAACCGTTGTTATGACCATGATGAAGTTGTCTATTTCCTATGGACAACATTGGAAGGGTCTGGCCATTTGGACAGGCCGTGTTTTTGTATTAGCTCAAAATGAATGGAGCATACCCGGATGTGCGTCGGAGCTATCCGGATGAGCGGGGCTCCCTGGAAGGTGGGAACCGTTGTTATGACAATGATGAAGCTGTTCATTTCCTATGGACAGCATTGGAAGGGCCTGACCATTTGGACAAGCCGTGTTTTTGTATTTGTTCACTCCCCAAGTGCAGGGTTGTGATGTAGTAATAAACTCAGTAAGACCGAGGTCGAATCCCAAGGGACTGAAACTATACGTAATGTAAAATTAAGTAGGATTTGAACTAGAATAAGATGAATTCTAAATCAAGTAGCAATTGTGAAATAATTGTAGGTTAATTAATCTAAAACTAAGGAGATATCAGAGAAGGGTAACTAGGGATTCAGAGGGTCCACTTGTAGAGATCAGGGAGATCTTATGCCTGCTTCAAGAATTATGGAATTTACTGAACTGCCATTGATCTAGTTTTCAAAGAGATCAAAGGTATATGAATTAGAATGGATTCCATCACCAAACCATGCCCAAGAGACTATGGCAAACAACAGAATTAAACTAATTATCAACCAATCACATGTATGGAGGTTAGGAAGAGTACCGTCATCCGACCATGCCTAGGAGACTATGGTGAACAACAGGGCTCTCTAACATCATAAACATAAAAGATAAGAGACATGCTCAAAGCCATTGCAGACCCATTGTAATTTCAATCACAACAGACCATTAAGAGATAAAAACATTCCCATAATAATCAACTAGAATCAAATCAATTCATGAATTAAAATTAAATTGAAAACATACATAAAAATCTCTCATCTCACTACAAGCTTCACCTCTTAGCCCTAGCTAAGAGGTTTAGCCAAACATGATGTGGGCTAGATCCAAATAAATAAAGAGAAAAAAAAAAGGAAAAGAAAAGGGAAAGAAAAAAACCAAAGCTCTTCTCTCTCTCTCTTTCTCCTGACGTTCCAACCCAGCCAAGATCTAGATCTTCCTCCCCAGGTCTGAATCAATGCTCCCCACGTCCAAAACCTCCTTATATAGCTGCTGGAGTGGTAAAAATCAGACTTGAATCGGATTTGGAAAGCTATCGCATGCGCAGCGAAAGCCTTTTCACATCCAAGTTCAGTACCTCAAACATTGCCACTTTCCTCGCTCAAATTCTAAAGAAATACCATTCCTTAGGACTTTCTTGGGTCCTATATATGATAGACGGTTCAGATCTATCATATGATCAAAGATGGTGGGCCACAACCGCCTGAAAAAGTCAGTTTTCATGGATGTGCGAAACCTTTCGCACCATTTCGCTGTTGTGATCGGTGGGCCCCACAGAAGCATTTTCTGGAAAATTCATCCCGTCTATTGGATTCAGGATAAAATTTCAGTCAAGAATGAGTGGTTTTGAAGGTCCATTGATGCGGCCCAGAGAAGATATCACAAGAGGATCAATTTTGAACGTTACAGGGTAGCCATTTTGTGGCCTCTGTAACGCACACGTGTGTATGCATGAATGAAAAGAGTCAACATGATTTTGTAGTGTTTGCAGCTCTCTATAAGATGGTCGGATCAGATGAGTCATACGGTCCATAGGTGGGGCCCACAGTCGATCGCAAAATGGACGCAGGCCGTCCGTGCACTGACGCTAAAACGGTAGTTTTGATGAACAAGAGACGGGTCAATGCTTGCACTGACTACCTCTGCATCCAGTGCGCATAGTGTACGTGGACACTATGTACGCACACGTACACATACAAGACCAAATATGATATTTCTCAGAAATCTGATCCGTCCATCCTTTTAATCATCTCATTTAAACCGTGGGGACCAATTTTGACGCATATCCAGATATCAGGTGGGCCCAGAATCAACAGTTTATGGGCTGATCTGTCAGTTGGGATACTTCTATAGTGATCCAAGGGCTGAAATTTAATTTGTACGGTTAATTTATGTCCCTAATATCATGTATGAAGTTTCAGGTCAATCAGATGGTGGGAACCCTGTGATCTTGCATTCTGGACCAATTTCAGGCCCGTTTAATGCGAACAGCTTGATTTCCTCGGGTCCCTGACATGTAAATCCATCGATCTTAGTCCCCTGGGGTCCTTCCCATGCATTGGTGAATTTGGACTGTCAAATCCACGCTTTTAGTACCCTTTTCCATTCCAAGCTCCTAAATTCAACCTGTAGCATAAACATGATTAAATCGGCCGTTAAACAATATTATGTTCGTAAATCCAGACAATAACTGGGGTCTAATATGCATTATTTGACCCTCAACAGTATTCGCTCGAAATGAATGGAGCATACTCGGATATGCGTCGGAGCTATCCGGATGAGCAGGGGTCCATGGAAGGTGAGAACCACTGTTATAACCATGATGAAGCTGTCCATTTCCTATGGACAACATTAGAAGGGCCTGGCCATTTGTACAGCCCGTGTTTATATCTTGTTGATATCTGTATTTGCAGGTACCACACCCTTAACCTAAACTCAAATCCCTAAACCTTAACCTATAACCCAACCTAAACCTATACTTATAACCTAAACCTATTCTCAAATCCCAAAACGTAAACTTATAACCTAAAACTTAAACCTTACCCTAAACTCAAATCCCTAAACCTTAACCTATAACCCAACCTAAACCTATACTTATAACCTAAACCTAAACTTACAACCTTAACCTAAACCTAAACCTTAACCTAAACTCAAATCCCTAAAGCTTAACCTATAACCCACCCTAAACCTATACATATAATCTAAACCTATTCTCAAATCCTAAAACCTAAACTTATAACCTAAACCTAAACCTTACCCTAAACTCAAATCCCTAAACCTTAACCTATAACCCAACCTAAACCTATAACCTAAACCAAAACTTACAACCATAACCTAAACCTAAATCTATTCTCAAACCGAACCCGATTTTCTAAACCTAAACCTTAACCTTAACCTATTCTTAAATTCCAAAACCTATACCTATAGCCTAAACCTAAATCTTAACCTATAACCTAAACCTAGACTCATAACCATAACCTAAACCTATTCTCAAATCCCAAAACCTATACCAATAACCCAAACCCAAACCCGATCCCGAACCCGAACCCGATTTCCTAAACCTAAACCTTAACTTATTCTCAAATCCCAAAACCTATAACCTAAACCTACCCACTCCCTAAACCTATAACCTACACTTACAACCTAAAACTATTCTCAAAACTCAAAACCTATACCTATACCCTAAACCTATAACCTACACCTATAACCTAAACCTATACTTATAACCTTAACCTAAACCTATTCTCAAATCCCAAAACTTATACTTTTAACCTAAACCTAGACCTTAACCTTAACCTATAACTTATAATTATAATCTAAACTTAAACTTACAACCTTAACCTACACTCAAATCCCAAAACCTTAACTTATATACCAACCAAAACCTATACTTATAACCTAAACCTATTCTCAAATCCCAAAACCTATAACCCAAACCTAACCATTTCCTAAACCTATAATTATACACTTATAACCTAAAACTATTCTCAAATCCCAAATCGATACCTATACCCTAAACCTACCCACTCCCTAAACCTATAACCTACACTTATAACCTAAAACTATTCTCAAATCTCAAAACCTATACCTATACCCTAAACCTATAACCTACACCTATAACCTAAACATATACTTATAAACTTAACCTAAACCTATTCTCAAATCCCAAAACTTATACTTTTAACCTAAACCTAGACCTTAACCTTAACCTATAACCTATAATTATAACCTAAACCTAAACTTACAACCTTAACCTACACTCAAATCCCAAAACCTTAACTTATAACCCAACCAAAACCTATACTTATAACCTAAACCTATTCTCAAATCCCAAAACCTATAACCCAAACCTAACCATTCCCTAAACCTATAACTATACACTTATAACCTAAAACTATTCTCAAACCCCAAAACCTATACCTATACCCTAAACCTACCCACTCCCTAAACCTATAACCTACACTTATAACCTAAAACTATTCTGAAATCTCAAAACCTATACCTGTACCCTAAACCTAAACCTTAACCTATAACCTAAACCTAGACTCATAACCTTAACCTAAACCTATTCTCAAATCCCAAAACCTATACCTATAACCCAAACCCAAGCCCGATCCCGAACTCGAACCCGACTTCCTAAACCTAAACCTTAACCTATTCTCAAATCCCAAAACCTATATCCTAAACCTAACCACTCCTTAAACCTATAACCTACACTTATAACCTAAACATATTCTCAAATCCCAAAACCTATACCTATGGCCTAAACTTAAACCTTAACCTATAACCTAAACCTACACTCATAACCTTAAGATAAATCTATTCTCAAATTCCAAAACCTATACTTATAACCCAAACCCAAGCCCGATCTCGAACCCGAACCCGATTTCTTAAACCTAAACCTTAACCTATTCTCAAATCCCAAAACCTATACCCTAAACCTAACCACTCCCTAAGCCTATAACCTACACTTATAACCTAAAACTATTCTCAAATCTCAAAACCTATACTTATACCTTAAACCTAAACCTTAACCTATAACCTAAACTTAGACTCATAACCTTAACCTAAACCTATTCTCAAATCCCAAAACCTATACCTATAACCCAAACCCAAGTCAGATCCCGAACCCAATTTCCTAAACCTAAACCTTAACCTATTCTCAAATCCCAAAACTTATACCCTAAACCTAACCACTCCCTAAACCTATAACCTACACTTATAACCTAACAATATTCTCAAATGTCAAAACCTATACCTATACCCTAAACCTAAACCTTAACCTATAACCTAAATCTAGACTCATAACCTTAACCTAAACCTATTCTCAAATCCCAAAACCTATACCTATAACCCAAACCCAAGCCCAATCCTGAACCCGAACCCGATTTCCTAAACCTAAACCTTAACCTATTCTCAAATACCAAAACCTATAACTTAAACCTACCCACTCCCTAAACCTATAACCTACACTTATAACCTAAAACTATTCTCAAATCTCAAAACCTATACCTATACCCTAAACCTATAATCTACACCTATAACCTAAACCTATACTTATAACCTTAACTTAAAACCTAACCCTAAACTTATACTTATAACCTATAACCAATAACCTAAAACCTAACCCTAAATCTATACTTATAACCTATAACCTAAAACCTAACCCTAAACCTATACTTATATGCTTAACCTAAACCTATTCTCAAATCGCAAAACTTATACTTTTAACCTAAACTTAGACCTTAACCTTAACCTATAACCTATAATTGTAATCTTAAGCTAAACTTACAACCTTAACCAAAACTCAAATCCCTAAACCTTAACCTATAACCCAACTAAAACCTATACTTATAACCTAACCCTATTCTCAAATCCCAAAACCTATAACCCAAACCTAACCATTCCCTAAACCTATAACCTACACTTATAACCTAAAACTATACTCAAATCCCAAAAACTATAACCTAAACCTACCCATTCCCTAAACCTATAACATACACTTATAACCTAAAACTATTCTCAAATCCCAAAACCATAACCTAAACCTAACCATTCCCTAAACCTATGACCTACACTCATAACCTAAACCTATTCTCAATTCTCAAAACCTATACTTATACCCTAAACCTAAACCTTAACCTATAACCTAAACCTAGACTTATAACCTTAACCTAAACCTATTCTCAAATTCCAAAACCCTAACTTATAACCTGAACCTAGACCTTAACCTTAACCTGTAACCTATACTTATAACCTATAACCTAAAACCTAACCCTAAACCTATACTTTTAACCTTAATCTAAACCTATTCTCAAATCTCAAAACTTATACTTTTAACCTAAACCTAGACCTTAACCTTAACCTCTAGCCTATAATTGTAACCTTAACCTAAACTTACAACCTTAACCAAAACTCAAATCCCTAAACCTTAACCTATAACTCAACTAAAACCTATACTTATAACCTAAACCTATTCTCAAATCCCAAAACCTATAACCTAAACCTAACCATTCCCTAAACCTATAACCTACACTTATAACCTAAAACTATTCTCAAATCCCAAAACCTATAACCTAAACCTACCCATTCCCTAAACCTATAACCTAAACCTAGACTTAACCTATAACCTAGACTTATAACCTATAACCAAGACTTATAACCTAGACTTAACCTATAACCTAGACTTATAACCTATAACCAAGACTTATAACCTAGACTTATAACCTAAACCTAGACATAACCTATAACCTAGACTTAACCTATAACCTAGACTTATAACCTATAACCTAGACTTATAACCTTAATCTCTACCTATTCTCAAATCCCAAAACCCTAACCAATAACCTAAACCTAGACCTTAACCTTAACCTATAACCTATACTTATAATGTATAACCTAGCCTAATCTTAAAGCCATTTTCATAAACTGACTTTAGTCTTTTTATTATAAACATGGATAAGAGTTGGATGCGAGTTAAGAACAGGTTTGGCCCAGAGTATAAACAAGGGGTTCAAGAGTTCATAGAATTTGTACAAAATCGGGCAGATTCAAGGAATAAGATTAGGTATCCATGTCGAAAATGTAAGAACATGAAATTTAAGACTTTAGACAAAGTAGAGGACGATTTATTAATAGTTGGGATTGACCAGAGTTACACTTGGTGGTCTATCATGGTGAAGATATGACCCATAGAGTTGTGCCCGCTGAAGTCCTTGCTGACCCAATTGTGCCGGATGATGAGGAAAAGACGTTGACAAAATTCAAGATATCATAAGGGATGTGTTCAGGGGAACAGCTGTGGATACTGATTTTACAGCGATAAGCAGTAGCCAAGATATTCCTCCAATGGGTGATGATGAATCAAAAAAGTTTAGTAGGTTGTTGAGGGATGCGCAACGTCCACTTTATCCAGGGTATGAGAACTTCTCCAAGTTGAATTTTCTTACAAAGTTACTTTATTTGAAGACAATAAATCGTTGGAGTAACAAATCGTTTAACATGTTACTTGAGTTGTTGAAAGAAGCATTATCGGACGGTGAGACATTGCCTAAGTCTCATTACGAGGCCAAATCCTTGATGCGAGACTTGGGCCTTGGTTATGAACTCATATATGCATGTATAAATGATTGTTTATTATATCGGAAAGATCATGATAAGGCTGAAGAATGTCAAGAATGTGGACAGTCTAGGTGGAAGCATGGCAAAGCCAGGGGTAAGAAAATTTCTTGAAAGGTGTTAAGGTACTTCCCATTGAAACCCAGATTGTAAAGATTATTTATGTCTCGTAAGACGGCTGAAGATATGAGGTGGCATAAAGAGAAACGCGTTCATGATGATAGTACACTGAGGTACCCTGCGGACTCTGAAGCCTGGTAAAATTTTGACAAGAAACATGACTGGTTTGCAGAGGATTCTCACAATGTTCGACTAGGTCTTGCAAGTGATGGTTTTAATCCATTTGGTAATATGAGTAGATCGTATAGTATGTGGCCAGTGGTGCTTATGCCCTTCAATTTACCTCCTTGGTTGTGTATGAAGGAGTCATTTTTCATGATGTCATTGCGTATTCCTGGACCTAGGTCACCTGAGAATGACATTGATGTATATTTGTGACCGTTAGTAGATGAGTTAAACGTGTTGTGGAGTAAGGTGTAGAAACGTATGACACATTTGCAGGACGGACATTTCGATTGCATGCAGCGGTCTTGTGGACAATAAATGACTTTCCCGCGTATGAAAATTTGTATGGGTGGAGCACGAAGGGTAAGTTGGCTTGTCCTACATGTGGTATTCAGACTTGTTCATTGTCATTGAAACATGGTAGAAAAACGTATTATATGGGCCATCATCGCTTCCTTCCGAACGATCATAGTTGGTGCAAAAAGATGATGATCTTTGATGGCAAATAATTATATTTCAACTCATGAAAATTCTTAAAAAATTATATTTTGTACATGATAATAGACGACGACATTGCGCACGAGCAACTCTGCTGATGCGTCTGATGCACTATGCTCACTGGCGTGTGGCCCTGACAGACGTGTATCTAGATATACAGGTTGTATTATAAACAGAATTTGGTTCCACACCAAAGAACGTGAGAAGTACAAGACCACATAAAATAGTGGGGTGGTTGTGAAGGGAACAAATGAAGAGGATGAAATTGACTTTTATGGCATTTTGATAGATATTATTGAGCTGAGTTATTGTATGAGAAAGTGGGTGTACTTATTTAGATGTGATTAGTGGGACATTGGAAATAAGAAGTTGGGAATACAGACTGACAACTACTTTACGAGCGTAAATTTATCTTGGAAGTGGTTTAAGGATGACCCATTTGTCCTCGCCAGCCAACTCGAATAAGTATTTTACCTTACTGACGCCAAGTTAGGCGGCTCTTGGCATGTGGTGTAGAAAATAAAGCCCAAGAACGTATTTGACGTTCCCGTATCAGAAGTTGAAGATAGCGAGGATGAGAAAAATGACACGTTTAGGGTTGAAGAAGCATATCAAGAAGACATGCCATCTAGGGATACAGAGACTGATTCAAGTGTTGATATTGATGTGTTGAAATTAGACAAAGATGATGTGCCACCTGATCATGTTGATGCCTCAATAATACGTGATATTGTTAGAGATGATAGCGGTTTCATTGATGACGACGTTGCAGACAATGAGGATGAAATACTGATCAGCGATAGTGAGGATGATGAAATAGCCCTAAGCGATAGTGATATAGAGGACGATTATTAAATGTACACATGATTTACATGTCATTTTTCAATTCGAATAATTTATATATTTTATGTATACGTAAAAATTACATGTCATGATTAATTCCTTTTATTGATTTGTTTATAATCCACATTTGCAGTTGAGTCAATTTCTGATTATATCCTCCTTAAACTGGAGCGTAGTAGAAGCACGCAACATACGTCATCAGCTGTTGCAGATGTATGTTTCGGTCCTATCTTCTTCTGGTAGGGCCATAAAGATACCCGATCTGGTCGATGAGTGTAAAGTGGAATATATCGACGATGACTCAGAGGAAAGATTATGCCATCTCAAAGAAATTTCGGAGCTGATGAAGATATATAACCGCCTGAAACGAGATATGAAAGATGCAACTCTATCACTTGCACGTCTGAATGGAGTCCCAAGAGACCATATTTCTCCTATTGTGACTGGCATGTTGGCTGTAAATATGTCGGGTGCTTCACACGAAATGACATATGCTTCTGAAGCATACGATACCTTACGCAGGGAGTACTTCGGATAGTTTACCTCAAAGCTGTTTCGTATTACAACGAAATATGTGTATTTAATATAGAATAATAATGTGTAATGGAATTTTCAATGGTTATAGATTAAAGTTTACAGTTTTATTATATTCTGCTTACATTATAGTGTAATGGTCTAATCATATATTAATCATCTCTCTAAGCATAAGTACAAATGCATTGTACCATCAACACTACTTGTAAAATATTTTAGTACATTCCACTTGTATTGACATTGTTTAAATTTATAAGTTCGTAGCTCGCACATATTCACTGATGGCACCAGGTGGGAGAGTACGTCGTTTGTGCACAGGATCTACCCCTTTTACCCATGATACGATGGAGCCAGCATCGTCATCACATGTTGCATCGCAGGCGTCTGATCCCTCAATCGCGCATACACCGGGCATTGCATGTAAGTCTAGACATATATTTATTTTAATGATTTTTGTTTATGTTTAGAGTTACATATTTCTTTTGTAACAGCATCATCGACCAGCCGATGAGGACGTGGACCCACGCGTGGGTTACTTTTAGAGTAACTTACGCGCAAGGGTAGGGTGACGGTAGAGTTTCCATAGGACTGTATTAGACCTATTGGGAACAATTTCAGACTGTTTACATCAGAGGTTGGTGTCTTATGCCGATCTCTGATCCCCCCACCACCCCCCATTGGGAAAACGTGATAGATGATGTCCGGCAGCTCATCCGTCAGCTCCTTCAGATAAATTTTAGTTTTTTAAAATTTATTTTATAAACGTTTATTTTATGGTTAAGTTATTTTCTTAATAACTTTATTACCTTAATCCATTATTTATGAAATTGCAAGATAAGTTTGACTTAGATTTGAGTGTTTCGCACATTTCCTATGCTGTCGACGACATGATCAAGGAGCGGTTCAAGGAGTACCACTCCGTATTATACAAGCGGTACAAGCAGTGCATGAGCCACAAGGAGGGTGCATTGTCCACATTGCCGCACGTGACCGATGGCGACTAGCGTATACTCTGCGATAGTTTTTCGTCTGATTCTTTTCAGGTAATATTTACATATTTATGATATCTTAATGTAACAATTAAATTCGCTATTAATAACAATGTATTATGAATAATGTGTTCAAAAGAGAAGCAAAATAAATTATGACAACTGGGGAAAGTTAGAAGTGAACCACGTAGCTGGTTCAAAGTTATTTGCAGAAATTCGTCACAACATGATAAGAAATTACTGGTAATTATTAAGTTGATATATTCTTTCCATGCATTTATATTAACTCAGTTGTCCTTTCGATTGTGCAGCGAGATCCCGTCACTGGCTAGGAGCCCGGACCAGTAGACCTCTACAGAGGGACTCACTGTCGATAGGGGACGGGATCTTGGGTACATCCTAGAGCTGGCGAGATTTGGGTAAAAATACTTACATTGTAAAGTTTAATTTCATTACATTATAATAATGTCCTTTTTTAAAGAAAATTCATATGTTTTCATTACAGGCTACGATGGACACCTTACGCAATCAGCCCACTCCTGATGGTACTCAGCGGAGTGAGCCAGAGATCTTGAGTGAGGTTCTTGGCACCTATTCTAGATATGTGCGTGGGCTTGGCCATGGTGCCAAGCTCATGGCACCCGCTAGAGCTACCTCCACCCGATCCATCGTCGTCAGCGAGAGCGCCACCCACTGAGCTGATATTACAGAGAAAGAGGTTCAGCAGTTACGGGTCATAGTCCATAACATTAAAGAGCAGCTGGAGAAGAAGAGTAAGCAGCTGGAGAGGCAGATGGAGGAGCAGAAGAGGAGGATGGAGGATCTGACGAGGCATAGGGAGGAGCAAGAGAGGAGGAGGATGGAGGACCAGGCGAGGGAGAGAGAGGAGCATGAGAGGAGGATAGAGGAGATGCGGGTGAAGCATGAGTGACGGATGACGGACATGTTTTAGGCTCCTGCTGCACGCTTACCCACTGATACTCCACCTCCTCCGCCTTCATCTTTATGATTTTTTGTATTTTATTTATGATGTTAAACTTATATGTATTTATTTATGAATGAATGTTATTTTGATGGATGTAGTTTATATTTGGATGGATCTACGTACTTTGGGTTTGAATGGATGTGAATGTGAATATGATGAAATATTTATATATAACAGGTATATATCAAGAATATTAACAGGTGTATAGCAGGAATATTTTGTAGGCACATTTTTAAAAAAAAATATACACTTTTACCAGTGAAAATTTTCGTAGGTAAAAGTATCATCGGGTTTTTATTTATGAAAATTTTCATAGGTAAAAGTCTCATACACATTTTTACCTACGAAGCGTTTCGTAGGGAAAAGTTCAGTAAATTTTTTAGCTACGAAAATATTCCTAGGTAAATGTTTTGAACATATTTTTACCTACAAAAATATTCGTTGGTATATGTTTTCAAAATGGTTTACCTAGCAAACAATTCGTAGGTAAAAGTTTCGTAAAAGTTTTTAGCTACGAGTAGCTTCGTAGGAAAAAGTTCTGTAAATATTTTTGCCTACGAAAATATTCATAGGTAAAGGTTTTGTAAATATTTTTATCTACAACAATATTCATAGGTAAAACTTTTGCAACAATTTTTACTTGCGAAATAATTCATAGGTAAACGTTTTGAAAATATTATTAGCTAAAAAATTAGTAGTAGGTAAAAATTTTATAACAATTTTTACCTACGAAATAATTCGTAGTAAAATTTTTGAAAATATTTTAAGCCACGAAAGTATTAGTAGGTAAAACTTTTGCAACAATTTTTACCTACGAAAAAATTCGTAGCTAAAAGTTTTGCAATAATTTTGACCTACAAAAACAATTCGTAGCCAAAACTAATGTTATATTTTTAGCTATGAAATTATGTGTAGGTTAAAGTTTTGTCATAATTATTACCTATGAAACAAATTCGTTGGTAAAACTTTTGTAAATATTTTTACCTACGAAATTATTTGTAGGTGAAAGTGTTGCCATAATTTTTACCTACGAAATAATTGGTAGGTAAATCGTTTTAGCTACGAAAATAATCGTAGGTAAAAAGTTTTGTAAATCTTTTTTAGCTACAAAGTTAAGGGAAAAATATTTTTCAATATTTTTGGCTACGAAAGAAAACGTTGGTAAAATAGTTTACCTACGAAATGAAATCGTCAGCAAAAGTAAGACTTTTGCCAATGAAATTTTTTTTTCGTTGTTAAAAGTTTTCTCCCTCGGTCTTTTGGCAACGAAATTTCCAACGAAAATTTTCATTGGAAAAAGTTTTTGCATAAGAAAAACAGGCTTTTACCTACAAAAATTTTCGTAGGTAAAAGTGACTTTTCTTGTAGTGAGACCCATTGTGATGTATATTAAACTGTTGAGTGAGGCTCATTGTATTGTATATTAGGCCCTTGTATGAGGCCGTGCGCCCATTATATGTTTGATTCTATGTGGGCCATTCCTTGGGGGCAATGTTGGTTAAATGTTCACATTGTTGAGGTCGATCATTGATACTGATTATGAGTATGTGACAGCATAACATCATAATACATGCCCATACGCATCATGTGCATGTTTGTTATGAGATGTGGTTGATCATTGCATATGTCATTGGGCATGTTGTTATAAGCCTCCCTGATAGGCAGAGATTGTCTCACATGAGTACACGGTATGCACAGGATTGATGTATAACTGGATTGTATGACTCATGGATCTTGCATTATATGTTGTGATCACTGTACACCCTAGCGAATTAGGGTTGTAGCCTCCACAGGTATTTCGTTAATGGCCAGATGGGACACCAAAAATCTATTCTACATAGGGTGTTATAAATATCCTGGGTGAAAGTTCCTAAACCCTCTTGGTTCCAGAGGTTGCTCCAATGTCTAGACCAAGTGGATGCATGAGCGCATGAGGGTCGTATACCGTTAGGCCGCGTTTCTCACTGTGTCGTGGTCAGTTGGAAGGGGGGGTGCGGCCTTACCTACCCGAGAGGAGGGGGCAATGCTAGGCTGAGTCTGACCAGCTTGAGGAATGGGTCCGCTATCGACGAGTCGGGCCCGATATTGGCAGGCGAATAGTGAAGTCTCTTCCACTCGCCTTGTTACGCGCAATGGGACGATAATCTAGTTTGGAGTGTAATAGACCCCGGTGATTTTTCAAAGAGTAACCGTAATGATATGTGGACTTATTGAGTAGGAATTGCATATTCATCCATTCATTAATTTACTATCCACTTGGGCTGGTGTTACGTAACTATTTGTTACATGTATCTTCATATGGCAAAGATTTCGGTTGGACGCGCGACTAATCTGAAATTAAGAGTTTACCACATTGAGTCTAACTATTCAAATTTAAGTATGAGACTGGTTTGGATAGAAGTCTCTTATGGTGGACCTCGTAGTCTACGATACTACGTACTATCATCCCGACTTCACACTATAGCATGATCATTTCATTTGCACCACATATTACATTGCATCCGCAGTACTTAGCATTTTAGGTTACTATGTTTCTAGACTTATATGGCCTAGATGGACTTAGCAGGATTTACATATTACATTGTACCCTCTGCATCTGATATTTGGCTCTTTATGACTCCTTATTGTATAGCTGTTCTATATTGCGTATTCTGATATTGATTTACTTATGGACTTGTTTATACTTCTGCTTACGCTGTTATCGTATGATTTATGATCTTGTCAGTATTCTATTTACTCTGATAATTCATTATCTTGTCAGTATTTCTGCTTATTCTGATAATGTACAATTTATGGATTACCAGTAATTTCGGTATTGTATGATGATGACATTGTATTGAATACTTGACACTTACCTTGTACACACACTTACACCACCCTCTAAGCTTTCTATAAGCTTATGCATGATAGATGCATATAGGTGATGTTAGGTTGCAGCAGTGTTGAGCTTCGAGCATGCAATGGTCTTCTGGAGCTTAATTTTCTATTTATATATTTCTCTTTAAGTATTGTACTCAAAAGATTATATTAGTGGATATGTGATGATGATGTTACCTTTGTGAATTGGGTAATCTTGTGGTTATACTTATTACCAGTTAAATGTATATTTAAAAAAATCCTCCTTGTAGGATCCCAAGATCGAAATCTGACATATGAATGCTAGGAGCAGAGAATGGGGTACTACGGAGGCTGTCGGCACTAGATTCGGTGATCGAAATTCCTATGAATCTGATTTTCAGGTTTGGGGCATGACAGAAGTTGGTATCAGAGCATAACTTGGAAATACCTGAGGATAACATCACATATCTGCTGATAGTTACCTTCCACTTTCTGATTGTTGAGAACCTAGAATGATTAGACCCCTGAGTTCGAATAACTTAGAGACTCTCTGACATAGCTCCCTACCGTTGAGATTGTGAAACTGCTTAGTATTCGAGCTTCGATCATTCTAATCCGAGATCCAGGATCAGTGGGGTCATCATGGTGCTAATGAGGCATCTTGAGAGTAAGAAGCTGAGATTCGTGGGCGTCATCCCCATCCCTTGGGTGTTTGATTATGTTGGTATGGAGTGTTCTGATAGGATTTCCCTCCCTTGGTGAGCTCTGTATTGGTTGTATTGTGATTTAAATTTTGAGGATGAAATTTTTATTAGGTGAGGAGAGCTGTAAGACCCGTATCCTAGCCCGTACCGTTCCGTAGGCTTCTGTGGTCCTCCCGATCTAATTCCGGTGACCCGCGACGCGTAAATAGCAGTGGCACATGATCCTAAGTTGTATCCCATATTTTAGAGTTGGCTCGACCCTATACTTATACCCTAGCGACCGCGCCGTCACTGGGGTTCCGATGTCACGTCTCGCGCGCTAAGGGGATACCCAGGCCAGGAGATGTGGGCCTGCATTCAGTTCGAGGAGACGCCACGCATTTGCAAAACCAAGGCAATCTTTCAAATCAATCATATCACATCCCATCCCATCAATCAAGTACCACATCACACCTCATGTCAAGTACACATCACCTATCATCCATCCCCAAGCAACCCCAAAGTCAATAATCTCTTACAACCAAGTACACTTCCATCACCCATCACCCATCACTCTCCCATCTCTCTCTCACTATCTTACAACTCTCTCTCTCTCTCATCTCTCTCCCTCACTCTCCAAGCACTCCAACATCCCAACCTCTCCATGAGAGAAGCCATGTGTGGCCCACTTCCTACCTCCCATCCTCACCCTCCAAAGGCAATCTCATCCGTTGGATCACATCCTTTGGAGCTCGGGAGACCAAAGAGGCTAGAAGATTTGCAAAGGTGGGTGCTTTTGTCTCTCTTTTTCATTCCTTTTGTGTGATGTGTGGCCCACTCGGATGGACCCCACCATTGAAGTATGTATTTTACCCAAACCATCCATTAGGTGGGCCCACATATTTGGTGAAATCCCACTAAAGCGTGAGTGTGATGGGGCGTGGAGGACGCTACTGCCAGTGTCCAGTTTTCTTTATTAGAGAGGAAAGTGGGGCCCACAACAGGCCCCATACATGATGCATGTGTTTAATCCACACCGTCCACCCTGTTTCCCTGCCCATTTCAGGCGTTGAGCCGAAAAATGGAGCCAATCCAAATCTCTGGCAGGCTATCTTGTTGAGAATAGTGATATTTATGGCTAAAATCTTTTAGGGCTCATTGCAATGTTTCTATACATCAAATATGTTGAATATTGGGCTTAGCAGACCTGTCAAGAGCAAGAGAACCCCATGGATGGACTGGATTGTCCCGATGTGGGTCTCATATATATAAAAACATAAATAAATAAATAAATAAAATAAAAAATAAGCAGCAGCGCTGCTACTGTCAGAAGCCGCGGGCAACGCCTGCTACGTTTGGGCGGGCAGAAAGGGACCACAGTCCCATGTGTGGGCCCCACCGTGATTCATCTTAATCATCCACACCGTGCATTGGTGAGTCCCTTAGGCCAGTGAGGCCCCCACCAAATATCAGCCGTATACACGGCTCAGGTGGCCCACATCATAGGAAATAGTGAGATTGAATGCCTACCATTGGAATTTTTTTTGGATGACACAGAAGTTTTAGATCCATATAAAATTTATTTTTTCATCTTAATCCAGGTCTCGGTGACCTTATGAACGGACTGGATGGTGAATAAACATTATGGTGGGCCCTACGTGGGACCCACCCTTTTACACGTATTAATTTTTTATTTCCAGCCGTCAATACCTTCCTGGACGTTGAACGCTGGAGACCTCCCTTTTATATATATTTTAATGTAATATATTATATATTTGGTGGACCTCGTGTGTGGCCCCCACCACAATGCTTGTGTTATATCTATCCCGTCCATCCAATGTCCGGCGTCTGGACGCTGGACTGGTTATATTATAATAATAATAATAATAATATAAATTATATACGGTGGGCCCTATGTGGGACCCACCTTGTTTAGAATGGATTGGCTGGTGGGCGTTGACAGCAGCTATACTGCTGCTATTATGACGTTAGAAGTTCTGTGGGTCCCACCGGTATTAGCGTCACCAGGTCCTGCGGGACCCACTTTGATGGATGAGTCCTGAAACCCCACCATCCATCTGTTTGATGATGGGCAGCAGTAGTTGCTACACATGCAGCACGTAGGGGCCACCATGAGGTATATGTTAATCCTAGCTATCCAGTGGCCTGAACGGTGGGACCCACCTGTAATACATGTGTTTAATCCTTATTGTGGGACCCATGTGAGGTAAGGGTTTTTATCCAACCGTCCTTCTAGATGGACGTGGCCCACTGTGATGTGGGCTTCATCCACGTCGTGCATCACGTCAGTGAACAGGTGGGGCCACCTCCAATGATGTATGGGTTTTAACCTACACCGTTTGTCCATGTGTTGGACACCACCTTGATATATTTATATCCACCCCATCCATGTAGGGGACGTCGGGCCCACCTTTGTGACGTGCTGAGTGCAGCATGTGGACCCCATGATGCATGTGTTTCATCCACTCCATCTATCATCCTGCTGGATGCATGGACCGTCCACAATCCTGCCAGGTGGACAGTGGCAACCCACCTTGATATATGCATTTCATCCCAGCCGTCCATCAGATTTTAGGACGGTGGGCCCACTGCAACAACATCAGCAATTTCTGTGGATGTGGTCCACATGATGTATGATGTATGTGTTTTAAATCTACACCGTTCAACCACACCGTCCAGTAGCCTGGACGGTGGAACCCACCATTGATGTATTTATTCTATATCCACGCTGTCTATTAGGTGGACCACTGCAGAAAATCATGGAGATTAAATGCCTGCCATCAAACACCCTTTTTTGGGGTTGCCAAAGTTTGGATAAATATGATATTTATTTTCCTCTTTATGCAGGTCTTTGTGACCTTGTGAATAGATTGGATGGGAAATAAACATTACGGTGAGTTCCACCTTGATGTGTGTGTTATACATCCATGTTGTTCATCTGGTGGGCCCATCTAGGAGGTGCAGGCCCACCTACTAGTTGTACAAGGCCCACCTGTCATGTGGCTCAGCATGATGTATGTAAGGCCCAGATGGAGAGGCCCATTGTGATGTATTCGAGGCCCATGTACGTGGCCCATTTGATGTATATGAGACCCATGTGTAGGGCCCGCATGCTTTCTGTTTAAGGCCCATGTACAGGGCCCACCTATCATGTATATGAGACCCATTAATGCGATCCACTTAATGTAAATTGAGGCCCATGAATCGTAGTCCATTATGATATATTTGAGGACCATGAGCCATGGCCCATGGTGATGTATATTAGGCCCGTGTATTCGGCCCCTTGTGATGTATATTAGACCCTTGTATGAGGCCGTGGGCCCACTGTATGTTCGGCCCTATGTAGGCCACTCCTTGGAAGCAATGTTGGTTAGATGTCCACATTGACGGGCAATGATGGCATGATGTCCACGTTGTGACTGAATGCTAATTTTGATTGACGTGACCGATTTACCGATTTTGATTATTGATCGATTCTGATTGACATGATCGAATTGTCGATTATCGATCAAGGACAATTACTGACTCTGATGGCCGATTACCAACTCTGATTTGTCGTGGCCGATTTTTGATTATCGATCGAGGCCAATTACCGATTCTAATGGTTGATTGTTGATTATCGATCATCGATCGAGGCCGATTACCGATTCTGATGGCTGATTGCCGATTATCGATCGAGGACGATTACCGATTCTGATAGCTGATTACTGACTCTGATTTGTCGTAATCGATTACCGATTATCGATTAAGGCCGATTACTGATTCTGATTTGTCGTGGCCGATTACCGATTATTGATAGAGGCCGATTACCGATTTTAATTTTTCATGGTCGATTGCTGATTCTGATTACCAAGGCCAATTATCGTGGTCAATTATCGATTCCAATTGTCGTGGGCGATTACCAGTTACCGATTGTCGAGGCCCAATATGATGTATATGCGGCACATATTTGAGGCCCATTGTGATGTACATTCAGCCCGTGTTTAAGGACCAATGTGATGTATATGAGGCATATGTAATGAGGCCCATTGTGATGCATTGAGGGTGAGGCGATGGAGTCCATTGTAATGTATGTTAGGCCCATATGAGAGACCCATTGTGATGTATATTAAACTCTTGAGTGAGGCCCATCATGTTGTATATTAGGCCCTTGTGTGAGGCCGTGGGCCCATTATATGTTTGATTCTATGTGGGCCATTCCTTGGGGGCAATGTTGGTTAAATGTCCACATTATCGAGGCCGATCGTTGATACTGATTATGAGTATGTGACAGCATAACATCATGATACATGCCCATACGCATCATCTGTATGTTTGTTATGAGATGTGGTTGAGTATTGCATATGTCATTGGACATGTTGTTATGAGCCTCCCTGATAGGCGGAGATTGTCTCACATGAGTACACGGTATGCACAGGATTGATGTATGACTGGATTGTATGACTCATGGATCTTGCATTGTGTGTTGCGATCACTGTACGCCCTAGCGACATTAGGGTCGTAGCCTCCACAGGTATTTCATAGATGGCCAGATGGGACATCGAAAATCTGTTCTACATGGGGTGCTATAGATATCCCTAGGTAAAAGTCTTTAAACCTTCTTGGTTCCAGAAGTTGCTCCAACGTCTAGACTGAGTGGATGCATGAGCGCATGAGGGTCGTATACCGTTAGGCCGTGTCTCTCACTGTGTCGTGGTCGGTTGGAAGGGGTTGTGGCCTTACCTGCCCGAGAGGAGGGGGCAATGTTAGGATGAGTCTGACCAGCTCGAGGAATGGGTCCGCTATCGACGAGTAGGGCCCGATATTGGCAGGCGGATAGTGAGGTCTCTTCCACTCACCTTGTTACGCGCGATGGGACGACAATCTAGTTTGGAGTGTAATAAACCCCGGTGATTTTTCAAAGAGTAACCGTACTGATATGTGGACTTATTGAGTAAGAATTACATATTCATCCATTCATTCATTCACTATCCACTTGGGCTGGTGTTACGTAACTATTTATTACATGTACCTTTGCATGGCCAGGATTTCTCTTAAGCGCGCGACTAACCTGAAATTAGGAGTTTACCACATTGAGTCTAACTATCCAAATTTAGGTATGGGACTGGTTTGGATAGAAGTCACTTGTAGTGGACCCCGTAGCCTGCGACACTATGTACTATCATCCCGACTTCACACTCTAGCATAGTCATTTCATTTGCGCCGCATATTACATTGCATCCACGGTACTTAACATTTTGGGTTACTATGTTTCTGGATTTATATGGCCTAAACGGACTTAGCAAGATTTACATATTACATTATACCCTCTGCATCTGATATTTGGCTCTTTATGACTCCTTATTGCATAGTTGTTCTATATTGGGTATTCTGATATTGATTGATTTATGGAATTGGTCATACTTCCGCTTACGCTGTTATCGTATGATTTATGATCTTGTCAGTATTTCTGTTTACTCTGATAATTCATCATCTTGTCAGTATTTCTTCTTATTCTGATAATGTACGATTTATGGATTACTAGTAATTTCGGTATTGTATGATGATAGCATTGTATTGAATACTTGACACTTACCTTATGCACACACTTACACCACCCTCTAAGCTTTTTATAAGCTTATGCACGATAGATGCGTGCAGGTGATGTTAAGTTGCAGCAGTGTTGAGCTTCGAGCATGCAGTGGTCTTCTGGAGCTTGATTTTCTATTTATATATTTCCCTTTCAGTGTTGTACTCAAAAGATTATATTAGTGGATATGTGATGATGTTGTTGTCTTTATGAATTGGGTAATCTTATGGTTATGCTTATTACTAGTTAAATGTACATAAAAAAAATTATCCTTATAGGATCCCAGGATCGAAATCTGGCATATGAATGTTAGGAGCCGAGAATGGGGTACTACGGAGGCTGTCGGCATCGGATTCGACGATCGAGATTCCTATGAATCCAATTTTTGGGTTTGGAGCGTGACATCTTGCCTTAAAGGTTTGAATTGTACTATCTGTGTGATATTTTTTCTTAAATACTCACATCCTATTGGTTTAGAATCTGGAGGAAGATCTACCAATTCTCATGTTTGGTTAGATATTATGTAATCCATTTCATCATTAATGGCCTCTTTTCAAAAGGCGGAGTCTCTTGAAGACATAGCTTCACTAAAGGTTTTAGGTTCATCTTCTACAGTCAAAACCATAGGTATTTTTCTAAGAACCTTCTCTCTATCACCCTCAACTAGATGAAAAGAGAGTCACTAAGAGTCTATTTGATCAGGATCAAGACTTTTTTCTACTCTTGCTCTTTAACTCCTACGAGGTTCACTAGGAGTTCTTTCTTCTATTTTAGTTTCTTTTATAGTTTCATTAGGAGATTGAATCTCAGCTTTCTTATTCTCCGTGAATACAGAATTCTTAAAGAACTCAACATATCTAGACTCTATGATTACATTGGAGTCTAAGTCTAGAAGTCTATTGGCCTTACTATGTTGTGCATATCCTACAAGGACGCACTTGATAGCTCTTGGTCCTAACTTAGTTCTTTTAATATCTGGTGTTCTGCAGTATGCAAAACACCCCCACACTCTAAGATACCGTATGTTTGGTTTTCTTCCTTTCCATATTTCGTATAGAGAGATCTTCGTTTTCTTAGATGGAATTCGGTTTAAAACATGGCATGCAGCTAACAGTGCTTCTCCTCATAGGTTTAATGGCAACTGTGCTTGTATTAGCATTGAGTTGACCATTTCTACTAATGTCCTATTTTTTCTCTCTGCTACGCAATTTTATTGTGGTGTATAAGGTGCTATACACTGATGTATTATGCCGTGTTCTTCAAAATAATTAGGAAAGTCATTAGAGAAATATTCTCCTCCTCGGTCACTACGAAGGATTTTAATATTTTTTTCTAACTGATTTTCTACTTCAAATTTATAGATCTTAAATGCATTATATGCTTCATCTTTCAATTTTAACAGATATATATATATATATATATATATACATATCTTGAACAATCATCTATAAACGTTATAAAGTACCTTTTACCTCCACGGGTAAGAACGTCATTTAGTTCACATATGTCAGTATGCACTAGGTCTAATATTTGAGATGATCTCTCAACACTAGGGAACGGTTTCTTGATTATTTTATACTATATGCATACTTCACATTTATCTTTGTCACTATCATTATATGATATTAGGCCGTTCTTAGCCATGAGTTTTATGGTACTGTAGCCAATATGGGCTAGTCTACCATGTCATAGCATTACAGACTCAATCATGTAAACAGAAGAATTCTTTTCATTCAAAGATAATTTGATCATCCCATTACAAGCATCTCCCTTACCCACAAAGTTCTCATTCTTAAACAAGATCAACTTGCCTGATTCAAACACAACCCTAATCCCAGGCTTGCTTAAGAGATCCCCTGAGATAAGATTTCTTCTTATGTCTGGGACATGCGGTACGTTGGTCAGAATTACCTTCTTTCCAGAGGTAAAGAGTAATTCCACGGTTCCTCTGCCTACAACTTTCGATCGTCCTTCATTTCCCATTTGAACCTCCTGACCATTGGTCTCATCTTCATAGGTTTTGAAGGCAGATCGATCATTGCATACATGGACTGTAGCACCTGTATCATACCACCAACCAGGAATTTTCTTTTGAACTAGGTTCACTTCTATGATCATGGCTACGATTTCATCATCCACTGCATTAGCCTCTTTCTTAGGCTTTTTTCAATCCCTATAGACTCGAGCGAAATGCCCGGTCTTGCCACAGACATAGCAAGCTCCCTTAGATTTGTCGTTTTTCTTCTTTTGGGTTTTCTTGAATTTTCCTTGATCTTTGTTAGGTTTAAGGGAATCAGCTTTCTCATAGGTATTATTTTGGGATGGTCGTTCTACTGCATTCACCTTGGACGAGAATGCACCATTAGCATCATCCTTTTTGTCTCGGTTACGAGATTCTTCTTCAATACAAAAATGTTTCTAAATTTGTTCTAGGGTGAACTCTTCGGATTTATGCAGTAGTTTCTTTCTGTAATCTTTTTAGCTCGGAGATAATTTTGTGATTATAGCTCCGACTTGAAAAGATTCAGGAAGATCAATTTTTATGGCTTTTATTTTATTTACAATAAGCTGCAGTTCTTGGATTTGGGCAAGGAGCGATAGATTGTCTACCATCGTGAAGTCGAAATACCTGAAAATTAAAAATTTCTGTGTACCTTCCTCTTCAGCTTTGTATTTGTATTCCAGCGCACTCCAAATTTATTTTGCTGACGTGGTCCCCGTGTACAAATTGTACAACCGATTAGAGAGAGCATTAAGGATGTGGCTACGACACAGCAATTCATCTTCTTGTCGCTTGATCCTAGCAGCAACTTGTTTTGGAGTGTCGGTGTCCTTGGCTTCAGGCAGAGGCTGGAGAGTCGAGTCCAGGATGTAGAAGATCTTCAGAGCGGTCAGCAGGAATTTCAACTTGTCCTGCCATCTGGTGAAATTTGAACCATCGAATCAGTCTAATTGGATCAGATCCTGGTTCATCAATTTGATTGATGCAACACTTTTGGTGTCCATAGAATCACGCTTTAAGATTGTTGTATATATAATTTTGGATACACTGAAATAAAAATAAATTAATTCGAAGGTCAAATGTTTGACAAGGCTGAATCACGTATCAAAATAGGTTGTCCTTAAAGCGTGATTCGCCCCCTTATCTACTGCTAATGGGTTACGGGCGAATTGCTTACAGGATAAGACAAGCCTTCTGGATCCAGCGTGCAGCAATCACGATAGGTCCACTGTGGAACAATTTTAACGCAGTGGATTTCTTTTGGCAGACACTGATGATGGAGATGTTCTAAGTATTTTTAGAATGGAGCTATGGATCGTATCTGATGATGGGAGAGATGGTTGTGTTTAGATGATAAAATCGGACTGGAATGGTCCAGTTTATATAGGCATCCTGTACTGGTCCGTTGCCAGACGCTATTAATGGTCCAGAACGTTTGAAAAACGTTTCTGGCCGTTGTCCATTAATCTCAGGCATTTTTTGTCGTCGGATCAAAGGATCTGATCGTTGGATCATTATGGTCCGTCCGTTTTTGGACCATTGTGGTTTTTAAGGTAGCTATCCGTTGTTAGAAACGGATGGACGTTTCCGATTTAATATCCGACCGTTCTCAGTCACCTATAAAAATCCAGGCTCATTTCAGATCCACACCGCCCTAAAGCACTGACCAGACCCATCGCACCGGTTCGCGAAGGAGCGACCACTTTGTGACACGATGCACACGTGCGAAGTGCAAAGTGCACCATCTAGCGCCACTATAGTCATACTGCCTCACTGCCCACACCTGAGCCCGAGCGTGCGCGCGCATGCATGCGTGTGTTCCAATGCGAAGTTTCATCTCCTCCAAAAAGCTCCAAGTAAGAATACCCTTCTCAACATCTCATATAAACCACAAAACTATCTTTTGCATTTCTGATGTGGGACAAAGCACACATAAACCACAAAACTATCTTTTGCATTTCTGATGTGGGACAAAGCACACACACCGCACTTTTTAATTCAAAAAATTCAAAAAATATTTTGGCAGGAAAATCTCAAAATTTTAAAAAATTTTAAATTTTTATTTTTATCATTTTTTTTAAAAATCCACTGATTTTTAACAATATAACTGAGAACGCTATCCCGCCAATGGCCGCACCAATAATGACACTGGTATTTGACTTTTTCACAGGTCCTCTGCAAACAACATCCAAAGGCTTCCCACAAAGTCCCGCATTATTCGCAAAGCTTGAGGCCGGTATGAATTGCTTCTTAACAAAAGGAGGAATTGGTCCCTTCAAAAAATTGTCGGCGACACTGAACTGAGACAACCAATCAAGCCGGCCGAGTTGCCAGGGGATCTGAGCTGTACACCGATTGTGTTGGAAACTAAATGTATTCAGGTAGCTACAATTCCAAAGGCTATCCGGAATAACACCGGTGAAATTGTTATAGGAGAGGTCGAGGGTTGTCACGTATGGTATTATTGAACCAATGTTATCAGGAAGGGGTCCGAAGAGTTCGTTTGTCGATAGATCCAATCCTGTCATGCTCGTGCAGTTCTTGAGAGCCACCGGGAACGGACCTTTGAGGCCCATGTTTGAGAGCCGTACGTTTAGGACCTTGTTTTCATCAATGTGCCAGCATTCGATGCCATTGAATTTGCAGATGAACCTTTCCGTCTTGTTATCGAAATTCCATGAAGCTGGGTAACCATTTGTGTCGTTCAGCGATGCTTTTAGGTCTTTCAAGCATTGAATATCACTTGCAACACCGTTGCAAGTGTCACTACTCAGCCACAAGCAAAAAAGGGTAGGAAGAAGAAAGACAGTAGCTCTGCTTCCCATGGCCACAATAAACATGAAATTTACCATTTTACTTCTCTTTCCCTCCTCAAAAGCTGAAATGCCAAGTAAGTCTCTTACCCTCAGGGAAAAAAAATAAAAAATTACTAACTACCCATTTCAGTTTTGCTTCTATAAGTCATTAAAATCCATGAAATAATAAAATCAAAGCAAATCAAATCAAATCAAATCAAAAGATTTTAAGGAACAACGAATTCAACCACCCTCCTGCAATCATTCACTGACCATACACAGTCAAGAAGCAAAGCCCACAAAAGCATCCCAGGAATTCAAAATCCCATCACCCATTAATTAAAACTCAAAAAATGAGGACCCCACACAACTCTTACCTCTACCATCCTTCGAAATCCATGAAGAACCTAAGATAACCACATGAAATTTATAAACATATTTAAAAAATAAAAAATCAACAGATGTGTGGAAAAAGTACGGAATACAACCATCATAGAGTTCCTCAACACAAGATCTATTTACAAGTCGGATGTTCACAACAGTGGACGCGGATTGCTGTCCCCAGGCACAGGGAGTTCCTGTACTCAGAAGCTGTGTGGGGCCACAGAGATGCCTGTGACAAATCCACTCCGTCCATCAGTTTCATAAGACTAAAAACGAGATGAATCTAATAATCAGGCCGATCCAAAACTCATGTGGGCCATACCACACCAAACAGCAGGAATTCAACACTCACCAATGGAAACGTTTTTGGGGCCACAGAAGTTTTGTGATGATATTTGTGCCTACACTTTATCTGAGTGGCAGTAACGATATGAACAATTTGGATGGCATATAAACATCGTGGTTAGCTTTGGTGTAGCCATCATTTTTAAATTCATGTCCGAGTGGGGTCCAGCTCCATGCTAGCTTCAGTGGTAAAATGGCTCTGTTTCAACATTGAGGCCAGGGATCATTTGCCCAGTGGACCGTTCAGATTTTGTGCCCATGACACGTGCAAAAGTGCACATGGGTGCTCACATAAGGTGTGCAGGTGAGCTCTCTCTCTCTCTCTC
Organism: Magnolia kwangsiensis; assembly: GCA_037074715.1. NCBI lineage: Eukaryota > Viridiplantae > Streptophyta > Magnoliopsida > Magnoliales > Magnoliaceae > Magnolia > Magnolia kwangsiensis. Next base: position 46,823,404 of record CM073574.1, on the reverse strand, counting down.
TCTCTCTCTCTAAGGTGTGCAGGTGAGCTCTCTCTCTCTCTCTCTCTCTCTCTCTCTCTCTCTCTCTCTCTCTCTCTCTCTCTCTCTCTCTCTCTATATATATATATATATATATGGAAAAGGTTCTAAGGAGCTGTGTGGATCCCACCATGATGTGTGTCAAACATCTACCCCATCAGTCAAATGCACCATCCCATGGTAGGCCACGATCTTAAAAATCAAGTCAATTCATGACTTGGGTGGGCCACACCACACACAAAAGTTGAGAGGGGTTACCCTCCCATTAAAATATTCATAATCATTTTTTGGGTCCACCGAGATGTGGTTCACAAATCCAGCCCATCCATTATGTGTGTCCCACTTGGATGAGGAGTCAGACCAAGTTTCAGACGCATACAAATATTAGGTGGGCCCCACCAAGTGATTTTATATGTTTTAGGCATATCTTCACATGATTTTAGATGGTATGGCCCACCTGAGTTCCCTATACAGCTGATTTTTTAGATATCCCATAATTTTAAGGGGACCCATCAAATGCATGGTGTTGATGTTCAAGACGCATCACGGTGGGGCCCACACAGCTCGACCTCATGGGAAGTTCTCATGAGCTCGACCGCATAGAACCATTTCCACACACACACACACCTCATGGGAGCTATGTGGGCCTCGTCATGATGTGTGTAGAAAATCTACCCCATCAGTCAATTGTAACATTCCCTGGTGAACTGAGGGCTTAAAAATCTAGTCAATCCATGACTTGGGAGGGCTACACCGCATACAACAGTTGAGAGGGACTACCCTTCTATTAAAACATTCATAATCATTTATTGAGCCCACCAAGATGTGGTTCACAAATCCAGCCCATCCATTGTATGTGTCCTACTTATATGAGCAGTCATACCAAGTTTCAGCTGCATCCAAAACTTGGGTGGGCCCCACCAAGTACTTTTATATATTTTAGGCATGTCTTCACCTGGTTTTAGATGGTATGGCCCAGTACTTGAGCACCTGCGTTCCGTATACAACTGATTTTTGAGATATCTCATAACCTAAAGGGAACCCATCAAATGCACGGTGTAGATGTTCGACACACATCACGGTGGGGCCTAGTAATATTTCCACATATATATATATATATAGAGTAGTGGTCTCTTGCGCACCATGCCGCAGGAAAGTTACATGCGAGCCTTTATATAAGCCGTGAGATAAAGGGAACAGTTAGGATTCGGCACAGTCCTCGTGAAAAATGACTCTCCTAAGCTCACGTAGTGATTAGCTACTGCCAAGTTCAGTTGCGGTACTTAAAGTAACGTCACCAAGTTCTGTGGGCCCACCTTAATGTATTTGTTGTATCCACACTGCCCATTCATTTTTAGAGATCATTTTAGGACATGAGAGAAAGAATAAGTAGATCAAAAGCTGGAGTGGACCCCACCACAGAAAACAATAGGGAGAGAGACGCTTATCGTCAAAACCTTCAAAAGGTTCGTTGTGATGTTTATTTAAGATCCAACCTGTTCATAAGTTAACACAGACATTAAAGAAGGGAAAACACTAGTATCAGCTTGATAGAAAACTTTTGTAGTCCTTAAAAGTTTTTAATGGTGAGCGTCACTCTCTCCACTGGTTTCTATGGTGGGGTCCACTCAAGCTTTGGATCTGATTCATTCTTTGGTTAATGCCATAAAATTATCTCTAGAAATGAATGGATGGTGTGGATACAACACATACATGGTGGTGAGGCCCACAAAGTAAGGGCCGGTTAACAGGTAATCCACTCCCGTGGTATTGACACCGCATCACAAAGCAGGTCGCCACTGATGCGCATTTACATAATCCAACCTTGTTGTACTGTAACACCCCGAATTTTTGCCAACCTGGGGTTAGACGTCCTTAGGCAATGTGTCAACCATATCACTCTTAGAACCCAATTCCAAAGTCAAAGAAATCATTTAGAACCTAATTCTTTAGAATTTAATGTGAATTAGCCAGCGCTACACTAGATTTCCTGTAAAATTTGCACCAACCACTTTAAATACATTCTGCAAGACCCAAAACCTATAGAATCATTGACACTACAATACCCTGAAATCTAGGATCAAACTCTAAACCCGTTTACTCTCAGGAACCCTTTGAAACTTCGTATTGGATTTAGACAGCGCGTCGAAAGTCCGATATCTACAATCTCAGACCGTTAGGACCGTTTAGTTGGACTTGACAATCGTTTCGAAAATCAAGCCCAACCGATATTCTGAGGCTATTTCATTGAGCCTGGAGCAAGGAGTGTGAAAAAGAGTGAAATTCATTTAAAATTAACTGAGATTTAAATAAATCTGGCACGTTTCGTTTGTAGGATCAATATAAGCTTTCTGACCGTCAGAATCTGACCCAATTACACCCTCGGATCAGGAAACATTTCTCATTCAGGTCAGTGTACTTGGAATCCTCGATCGAGTCTCCATAACCGCTGAACTGAAACTGGTCCGTCACATGTGATTTGGGAACTCTACCGGACTGAAAACTTGGTGTGAACAACATCCAGTGACCATGAGCTTAAGTCCGATCGCGTTCGACCGGGGGACCTCCCGAAATGTTCTTTTGGATCAGAAAAGTCCCGATTTAGCTATAACCCAAGTATACCTTGACTTGGAGTCTATTTTGGTCATGTTTGGGCTTATAAAAGGGGCTTAAACCCTTAGCCTTCTAACTCATATGAATTTGGAAAAAACCCTACGAGAGAGGAGAGAAAAGAAAGAGAAAGTGAGGGAGAAGCTGGTGATTCTTCCAGGGAGTCTTCCCTGCTGCTCCACGTGCCAAAGCCACCCACCTGCATCGATCTTTCGACGATTCTGGTTTCGTTCTAGGTAAGAAAACCCTAACCCTAACCTGATTTGAAGTTTAGACTAGCTGTAGAAGAGTTCTAGCTAACCTGCTTCTTGCCATAGGTGGTGTATCTGTCATTGGCAAAGACACATCGTCTGAATCCTAATGAATACGTATTTCTGGTTTAAGGTGAGGATTTTAGACGCTTAGATTGACTGATTTCAAAGCTTTCAATGTCGTTTAATAGTAGATTATCGACAGCAACGCCGTTTGACATGTAAAACATGTTGTCCGTTTTCTGTTTCGTAAACGCATGGTAAATATGAGATTTAGGGTATTTTAGGCATTTATAGAAAATACTATATACGTCTGTATTTGGCTGAAATGCTTGACATGTAAATTCATTGTGTTATGATATTATGTATGCGTGTATGATCCGTTCGGCGAAGAGATTCACCCTAATGTGCACTTTGGGTCGACATACGCTATGTAGACGAAAGTATGTAGACTAAGTGTTTGTATAAATGTTTGTATTAGTATGTATTAAGTCAATGGTGTTGTAAATGAGTTTTGAGAATGAATTCTTAGTCTGCATGATGTAGTATATGATTTCCTACATGTTTGCTATATGAATTGATTTCCTTATATGTATGGAATACATGTGTTGGGTGATTTGCTTACGTTGTATGTTATAACATGTGACAACATGCTTGTAATGTTTGAACTTCAATTCTAATACCCTCATGTGATTACTGATATGGATTACAAATGCTTTGGGCTATGACCTAGTCCAGGCAGTCGGTAATGGATTGAATTCGTGGTTGGCTTCTATTTGCCACGAAAGACGCGCCGATGAACGTGAGTCGTGTTTTGGGTTGGCCGCAGTGGTTAGGCCACACGAAGTGTTTTATGCACTTCATGTCATTCATCTTGAGATGCGCTTGTACTAGTCGAGCCCGTCAAGTAACCCGACTGGTCGTTGATTGTTCACCTTGTATAAGTCATAACTACTTGAACCTACGGTACTGAACTTACCATTGAAAACTCTGATAACCATGGTACCTTGATCCATAAAGACTCATGAGCCGGGCATGGTGGTATGAGACACCGTGGTCGAGCTGTTGGCCTACGCTGGGGCCACGAACCTTCCCGTAGTGATCAGTGAGCAATCCAGACTCGTGAGCAGATTATGGTGGTATGGGACACTATATTCTTACTGTCGGCCTACACTGATCAGGTGACGAGCCATTTGTAGTGACCGCGAGCGTATTCTGAGTCTACGTGAGGGGCAACCCTTCCATAGCGACAAGAGTACAAATAGCCCTGTATTAATAAGATGATGGGGGAGCGGAGCAACGAGTGCGTGCAACAGCCTTGGCAGCCCTTGCAGCAACCTATAAATATAACATCGTATGTGATTACTGGGAGTGACAACCCTAGACAGGATCTGTGTTGGGATTGATATAAGGAAGGTACCTTAGTTTCCCAGTCCGGCTGTATGAAAAGGACTAATAACAACCTGGTAATTATTATCCATATCGTACTGCATGTGCATGGAAGATGTGGAGCACTACAGGAAGAAAGCATGTCGCGGACGCAGATGGTGCCGCATGAGGGAGTATGTCGGTGAGGGCATCCATTATGTCATTTCATGCATACATTAACAACAGTATCTAGGAATGTTTGATTGATTGTTTTGTTATTATCGCGTGATTGATTTGATAACATGCTAATCTTTTCTTTATTATCCCACTGAATTGATCTCTCACTCCCACGTTACGGGACGGTATCGCGCACACCAACCAGTCCCTGTTTTCGTTGCAGAAGTGGAACCAGACTTGATGATGATGAGGAGGATCCCTCCTGTAGGTAGGTTCTACTCGACGGGTTTATAGGGTTATTGCACACTCATGTATATTCTTCTATTTTGGAGTATACATGTATTTGGTTAACCTGGTAATATGTTCACACTCTGGAGACTTACAATTAATTATATATTTTATGTATTTATCACAGTCTTCCGCTCGCATAATTTAACTGTCTCTAGAGTATGATATATTGTTTTTGTCTAATCCCACTCATGTTTTCTGCACTAATATGAACAATATTCATCCATCATTGAAAATGTTGCATAAGTGATGTTCTGGAACTCGGGAGTGGAGTTTATCCTCGACCCCCAATTTTCGGGATGTTACATGTACGATGGGCTCCATGGGCCTCATTGTGTTGTATAGGTTTTATCCACACCGTTCATCCCTTTTTTCCAACTAAGTTTAGGCTTTGCCCTCCAAAATAAAACAGATAAAAGGCTCAAGTAAACCATGCCACATGAAGCAGTGGTGGTAATGACGGCCAACGTTGAAACCTTCCTAAGGCCCACCTTGATGTTTATTTGCCATCCAATCTGCTCATAAGGTCACATAAACCTGTACTAAGGAAAAGCACAAATGTATGGTTGATCCAAAACTTCTCAACCCTCAAGAATTTATTAATGGTGAACGTTCAATCTCCACTATGTGGTCTACTTGAGATCTGGAGCTATCTAATTTTTGAGAATCTTAATTAAAATTATCTAAAAAAATTGGATGAACCGCGTGGATAAAATACATGCATTATGGTGGGCTACACAGAGCATCTGACTAGACCGATTCTGTCCAGGTGAGGCAGGATCAATCCGCTTTTGTTCGCATGGCATATAACCCATCGTGGCGGAATGCGGATTTCCTGCGAAAGGCAAGTTCCTTCGCTGGGAAACCAGGTGAGGCCACTTTGATGTTTGTTGAGAAATCCTCGCCGTCCATCCTTTTTGTGAGTTCATTTTAGGACATGATTCAAAAAATGAACCATATCAAATGCTCAAGTGGGCCGAAAATGTGATAATTGAACGTCCATAGTTGAAATAATCGTGGGCCATAAAAGTTTTTAATCATGCTAATATTTGTGTTTTCAGTTCATCCTAGTAGGAATGATGTTATTAATGGTATAGATGGCATGTAAACATTACCGTCGAACCCAAGCAGGTTTCAACAGTAAGAATTTTCCTATCCACATTCTCCTTTAGTACGTCACACTTGAGCTTTGGATACTGTTCATTTTCGGTATCATGCCCTAAAATGAATGCACAAAATGGATGGAACGAGAGGATTTCTCACAAACATCAAAGTGGCACCACCCGGGTTCCCAGCACAAGAACTTCGTGCGAAAGGCTTTTGCAGAAAATCTGCATCCCCGGGGCGCATTGTGCCGTAAAAATGGCAAACGGATCGGCTACTCCCTGCCACTAGCTCGGTGGGGGGTGTTTGGTGCTCTGTGAGCTCCAACATGATGTATGTATTTCATCCATGCTGTTCATCCATTTTTAAAGATCATTTTCGGGCTTAATCCAAAAAATGAGAGGGATGTAGATCTCAGGTGGACCACACCACAGGAAAACAATAGTGATTGGATATCCACCATTAAAATCTTCCTAAGGCCCACTGTACTGTTTATTTGACATCCAATCTGTTGATTAGGTCATACAGACCTAGATGAAGGAAAAGAAAAACATATATTAGCTTGATCCAAAACTTTTATGGTCCCAAAACATTTTTAATGGTCCACACTCATTTAACACTGTTTCCTATAATGTGGTCCACTTAAGATTGTGATATATGTCATTTTTAGTCTCATACCTTAGAATAATCTAGAAAAATAGATGGACGGCATGGATGAAACATATACATCTTGATGGGGTCCATAGAGCACCAACCACCAACCATTGGGGGAGTATCCAATCCGTTTTGATTAAAATTGGGAGCGGATCAGGTGAGACCCCGTAGTGGTCGTGAGATCCGGGAATGGGCAGCAGCTGTTTCCCGGATCTGACAGAGAATGGAGAGATTACGATGCATGTGTTGTATCTACACTGTCCATCCATTTGTAGAGATCATTTTATGGCATGAGCCAAAGAATGAATCGGATTCGAAGCTTGAGTGGACCCACCATAGAAAACAATGGAGTGAGTGACACTCACCATTAACAACTTTCAAGTGCTACAAAAGTTTTCGATCAAGGTGATATCAGTGTTTTCCCTTCTTTAATGTCTATGTTAAGTTATGAACAGGTTGGATCTTAAATAAACATCACAACGGACCTTAGGAAAGTTTTAATGGTAGGCGTCTCTCTCCTTATTGTTTTCTATGTTGGGGTCCACTCTACCTTTCAATTTGCCCATTTTTATCTCATGTCCTAAAATGATATCTAAAAATGAATGGGCAGTGTGGATACAACAAATACATCAAGGTGGGTCCACATAACTTGGTGACATTACTTTAAGTAACGCGACTCAACTTGGCAGTAGCTAATCTCTATGCAAGTGTAGGAAAGTCATTTTTTATTAAGAGTCTGCGGTGAATTCCAGCCGTGCCCTTTATCTCATGGCTTATACGAAGGCTTGCATATAACTTTTTTATGGTACAGAGTGTGTAGGAGACTACTACTATATATATATATAAAAGACTGATGAGGGGAATAGATTTAACATAGAAATCTCTGGGCACCACACAGCTTGACCATGTATCTAAGAAAAATGCTCCTGTACCTCACCTACGTACCCGCTGTGGTCACTTTCTGTAACACGAAGGAAAGGGTGAACGAGTGAAATTCAACCCGTACACTTTACGCTTTATCTAAAAGTCAGGCTGATTCAACACCCAGGTCAATCACCGTCACTACATTCACACGGTATACCTCATTTGAAGTTTGGAAACTGAAATACTGTGATTTGTGGGTAATTAGTTTATCCTGATGAATGGATTATATTTATGGATTTTAACTTCACGTAAAGTATCTGTCTGCGGCTGTTGCTTGGGTGTCTAAGGCATAAGACATTTTATTTCTCTACAGTGGGCAACACCACATTTTATTTGCACTTGATGAGCTTTGGCCGTAAAACGCGGTTTGGCCGATGACCCAAGACAAGCCAGCTAGCTGGCGTCAAAGCACTCTAAGCTCTACCACGATGAATTTGTTTTATCCGCATCATTCATTCGCTTTTTAAAAATTTGTTTTAAAGCATGAGCTAAAATATGAGGCCGATCCAAAGCCCAAGTAGATTACACTAAAAAAAACAGAGGGGACAAAGACATCAGCCACTAAAACCTACCTAGGGCCCACAAGTCATGTTTATTTGTTATCCGACCTGTTCATAAGGTCACATGGACTGAATGACGTGAAGATATCAGGTCGATTTAAAACTCATGTAGCTCCTTAGAAACCTTCAATGATAAGAGGTCAATCCCCAGTATTTCTTATGTTCCTACCTACTTGCACTTTGAATCCATCTCACTTTTGGGCTCACGCCCTGAAATGGACAGACTGGCATAGATAAAACAACATAAATTTTGATGGCCAAACAGAGCTTTGACACCAGCTGCTGGCTGGTGATCGGTCACGGCCAAACCGCCTCCTTTGCTCTCGAGGGCTTGGGTTGCCTACTGACGCTGTCCAAAATACCAAAAGCTCAACGGTTCATTCTCTCAATGGAAAACCCTTTAGTTTTAAAAAACAATCAGTTCATCTGCCAAAGTAAAATGATTCTCACGGAATGGATGGTTTGGATCAACCATGATGGGTTATATCTATTGTAGTAGGGATTGAGGAATACGGTTTCAGGAGATTCAGCGAACTACTGAGCCAGTCTTTTACATGCCGATGCCGTCCATCCAACAAAAAGACCAAAAGACTCACGAGTAACGGAAACGGATGGGCTACTCCCTCTGCCACCAACCAATGGCTGATGGTCGGTGCTCTGTGGGCCCCGCCATGATGTATGTGTTTGATCCATCTGTCTATCTATTTTTCTAGATCATTTTATGGTATGAGATTAAAAACAAAATGAGGTATATCACAATCTCAACTGGACCACATTAGAGGAAACATTGTTGAATGAACATAGAATATTAAAAACTTTTGGGGGCATGAAAGTTTTGGATCAAGCTTATGTTTTTTGTTTTTACCCCCTTCATCTGGTTCTTTATGACCTCAACAGATTCGATGTCAAACAAACAGTACAGTGGGACTTAGGAGGTTTTAATGGTGAATCTCCAATCACTATTGTTTTCCTGTGGTGTGGTATACCCCTCTAATTTTTGGTATCAAGCTCTAAAATGATCTTTAAAAATGGATGAACAGAATGGATGAAACATGTACATCATGGTGGGCCCACATAGCACCGACCATCAGCCACCGGGCTGGTGGTAGGGGGAGTAGCCGGTCCGTTTCCCGGAGTAACGGACGCGGATTTCCTGAGAAAGCCTTGCGCATGAAGTTCCTGCGCAAGGGTGCTGGGTGGGGCCCACTGCAATGTATACGTGAAATCCATTCCGTCATTCTGTTTTGAGAGATTAATTTAGGAGGTACGACCAAAAACAGAGAGGATATAAAACCCAAGTAGGTCACACAAGAGGTAAATTTGAGAAAAGAAATTCCTACCGTTGATACCTTCCTGAGGTCCACCTTAATGTTTATATGCTATCCAAACCGTTTATTAGGTCATTCCCAATGGGATGATGTCAAAACACTAAAAATATAGCATTATACAAAACTTTTATTACCATAAGAATGCTTCAATGGTGTTCACCGAATTCTCACTGTTTCCTATCGTGTGGCCCACTTTGAGTGTTCGATGCAATTAATTTTAGCCGAACATCATAAAATGATCTCGAATAACGTATGGAAAGGGTATATTTCTCACAAACATCTCGGTGGGCCCCAAACAGCATCCTTGCCGAGGAACTTCCTGCGAAAGGCTAATCCGCGTCGAAGAGTAACAGTCGAGTCAAGAGTCAACACGAAATCGGTGATTTCCCGTGAAAGCTTTGGCAGAAGTTCCTGCGCTGGGTACATATGTGGGGCCATCATGATGTTATTGATAAATCCACAACGTTCATACGTTTTTTGAAATTATTTTAGAACATGAGGTAAAAAATGAGTAGAATCCAATACTCAAGTGGGCGGAAAACATAATAATTAAACGTACACAGTTCAAATATTCGTGGGGCCACGTAATTTTTAAATTAGGCTATTATTTATATTTTCAGTTCATCCCAATAGGAATGACGTTATGGACCGTATGGATGGCATATAAGCAGCACTGTCAACCTTAGGTAGGTTTCAACGGTAAGAATTTCCCTACCTACATTTTCTTTTACTGTGGCTTATTTGAGTCTTTTATCCGGCTTAATTTTTGCAATTTGTCTTAAAATGAACTCACGAAATGGATGGACGTAGTTGATTTATCAAAAACATCATGATGGGCCTACATAGGTTCCAGCGTAGGAACTTAGTGCGAAAGCCTTTAACAGGAAATCTGCGTCCAGTCAACCTGCCATGGGCACCATCGCCTTAGACTCCTGTGATTGTTAATCACCATTTAAAAGTAGTGGTGACTACTTTACCTTAAAAAAGGCACAGTCGTACATCGATCTAGACCATCCAAAGCTCTTGCCCAAATTTGGATTGAGCATAACAGAAAATTTAAATTGAGAAAATGAGAGTAAGAATTTACTTTTAATCATCAAGATTAGATCAGATGGTGTAGTGTAAATCTAAAAATCTGGACAGCGGTGTATCAGCGCCTCGTAAGTGATCAATGATTGCCATTTTTTAAATGGTGATAAACTATCATAGTAGCCTATCGTCCATAGTCAAGAGTCAAGCGTTAGTGCTATGAATGATAGTTCCCCACCATTTTAAATGGCAATGACTCCTCGATGATGAGCATGGCTTAGCTATTTAGCAATCTAAACCATCCGAATCACTAACCCAATCACGGCCGTGAGCATGACCTAAAATCAACATGAGGAGACGATAACAATCATGTTGTTTTATAAAGAAGCTACGTTTTAGCACACTACGTCGCACTGGGCATTGCATTTAGAAAATAGTGTTGACGGCCGGCAGGTGAAAAGTAAATGCTTGCGGCAGTCTTGCATGTATGAGTCTCATTTGACCTGCTATAAAAAACTAGTGTTGTCGTTCAATCCAAATTAGTGGCCACATGCAACAAACAGTTGATTTTAGTTAAATGTGTGTAGTTAAATTAGGTGTTGATGTAGAGAAAGGTTGAGCATCATCTTCCTAAGGGGGATAACAATCCTGAATCCATGAAACTTTTCTGCACTCCTCATAGAGAAACCTCAAATTCATGAGAAAAAAAATAAAAATAATTTTAAAAATATTTGAAACAATTTTATTGATAATTGTCCGATGTATATGTGTCCTTATTATGCCGTTAATATAGGAAAAAAATTAATAATTATCAAAATAGTAAAATCCTAATTCTAATAAAACTCTTCTAAAGCTTAATTTTGAAAAATAAAAATTTTAAATAAACTTTTGCAAGAAGAGTCCTATCATGATTAAAAGTTATTTCTAAAAAATAAGAAAATCTGAAACTTTAAAAAAATTATATAAAATATATTAAAATTTGGAATTATTAAAAATAGTCATTTTTCTTAAAAATTTATTTTTGAGCTGAAAGCGAACGTTTTCTAATGAAATGGACAAACGCAACCCATACTATGGTTTGGTTCATCTCGGATGGCCTATTTCAGTAAAAATTGATAGATTATGCATCCTGTAACGATACCCAAATCAAAAGTTATGATCACTGTATGATCCACCTTCTTTTAGCCCAACCATGCTAGGAATGTATCCGTGACACATTCTACAACAGGTGTTAAACATGCTAGAGTTGTGTTCGATTCAAATCGAGTTGAACATTTGTGACCTTAGGAGTCGAACCAGTTAGATTAGGTTAGGTTTATAAAGATTGGCCTAACTATTGAGTCACCGATTGTTATAGCAATTAATCAATTTTAGATTGGGAGGATTAACTTTTCTGAATTAAATATTTTTGCCTTGAAGACGGTGACTTTTTTCATAAGTGATACATCGAACCATGTTTCTCAATAAAGCAATGAAGACAATTTAAAAATAAAGTTGGATTAGTGATTTTATCAATTAGCATATCAAAATAGTACAATCAACAAAGAGAAATAAAATAAGTAGAAGAAAAAAAAAATACTTATGACAGTCTATGCTAGCAAAATGGTCATGAAAAATACTAGATAGTCATGAGATGACTGTAACATGAAATTCACATGACATAACTTCCAGGGATCTACCAATGGGGTCATGGATATTTGGAATACTCTTATGCACATACTACAGTAATATGCTAAACAATAGCAAAACTAATGACTCCAAACCTATTGCATCATGGCTAGATAGAAGTGGAGTGAACTAAGCTAAGAATTTAAATTAATGAGTGTACATGGAGGATAAAAATGATTGGTAATGCAAAGCTGAAAGGAAATTAATTAATATGTGTTGGTGAGGGCCTAGAAATTTGATTGATTTGTGTTGGTGAGGGCCTAGAACTCTCCTTTAAGTATTGCTTTTATGGATTTGGAGAAGTGATAACTTTGCATAAGATTCAGCAACATGAGAGATTTAGATAGTTGGTTTGCAAATCTCATTAATTCTCCTCGTAAGTGTAGTCCGTATACAAGAGATCATGCTGGTATCATGCTATTAGGCTACGTATACAAGAGATTACCTATACCTCCTACTATTCTATCATGCATTGTAAAGTTTACATGAGTCTCCACATTGCTAGACTCTTTCATAGGAAACTTTGTACTTACATTTATGCCAATAGACTTTAGTATTTGTGGAGAGTTATTTTTTGTGAAACTCAAGCATTTAATTCTTGTTAGAAATTTGCTTTGATGGAATTTACTTTGCAAATAGTTACTTTTCAAGGGACTTTAGCTTTTAATGCTTTCTCTCTCTCTCTCTCTCTCTCTCTCTCTCTCTCACACACACACACACACACACACACATATATATATGGGAAATGGTACTATGAGGTCAAGGTCAAGCACCATTAGCTAGATGGGTCCCCTTTAGGTTATGGCATATCCCAAAAATCAACCGTATACGACACTCAGGTGGGCCATACCATCTAAAACCATGTGAAGACATGCCTTAAACATATAAAATCACATGGTGGGGCCCACTTGAGTCTTGGATGCAGCTGAAACTTGGTCTGACCCCTCATCCAAGTGTGACACACACAATGGATGGACTGGATTTGTGAAACACATCTCAATGGGTCCAATAAATGATTATGAATGTTTTAATGGGGGGTAACTCCTCTCAACTGTTGTATGTGGTGTGGCCCTCCCAAGTCATAATTTTTCTTGATTTTTAAGCCCGTGTCCCCCAGTAAATTCATCTAACAGTCCACTAATTCATTTAACACAGTTTTCTGTAAAATAGATGGATGGCATGGATGGCTCACAGACATCATTGTGGAGCCCACATAACACTGACCATCAACCCATCAAAGGAAGCAGTGGGACCAGCCAATGTGTTTCAGCCTTAACATGATCTCATTATAAAAGGTATATACACCCATATACTTCATATCCAAACAGTGACTGCTTGGACAGCTTTGTATACTTACCCAACAAGCAATTTGATCAAAATACTCCCCCTGTCCTTGGCGAAAGTGGATGTATAAGAACTTCTGTCAGATGTATACTTCAACAGTAGAAGGACTCAAAAAGCAACACACCACTGTACGTAAGTCCAAACAGGCCCTTATCGCAAGGGAGATTAAGGAAGACAAATTTGGGACTGTGGACCCCACCTTTTGTCCAGTTGTTTTTATGAAACAATACAAACTTTGTTTGGGAACTTAGATCTGCTCCTACAGACAGCGATTTTGAGGACGAAAATACCCCTCCTTTCATGAAACGGATTGGGTACTCTGCCTGCCACCAGCCAATGGCGGATGGTCGGTGGTCTGTGGGCCCCACGATGATGTATGCTTTTCATCCATGCCGTCCATATATTTTTCCAGATCATTTTATGGTATGAGACCAAAAATGAGTTATATCCAAATCTCAAATGTACCACATTATAAGAAACACTGTTGAATGAGCGTCGACCATTAAAAACTTTTAGGGGGCCCACAGTGATGTTTGTGAGAAATCCTCCCCATATAAGTTCATTCATAAGGTCACAAAGACCCGAATGAAGGGGAAAAACAAATTTCATAATGATCCAAAACTTTTGTAACCCCTAAAAGGGTTTTAATGGTAGACGTTCAATTCCCCACTGCCTTTTACAGTGTGGTCCACTTGAGAGTTAGATCTATTTTATTTTTTATCTCAAGCCTTAATATGAGTTCGCCAAATAGATGGACAGTTTGGATATAACACATACCTCATAAAAGGACCCACAAAAAGCGATGGGAATTACAACAGAAAAAAAAAAATAAAATAATAATAATAATAAAGCCAGGAACTATGGCTATGGATTATAGCCGTATCTATAACTGTAGTCTGTAAAAGCCTATGAAATTTTATTTTTTTTCCTGTTGCGATTGATGCCAGATCGGCTACGATACATATTGCTATGGTTATAATCCGTAGCAATAGGTCCACGGTATTTACTGGATATTAGTTATCGATACTATTGATCATGTCTTGATATTATCGATGACTTATGCTCGATACTATTAACCATATCTCGATAATATCAAAAATTTATCTATTTTTTGGGTTTTGTTGTTGGACAATTTGGCATTCATCTTCGATATTATCTAACTATGGTCGATATTATCGACAATCTATGGCTACGGTTATAATCCGTAGCCATAGGTCTATGGTCATTTTCTTCTCTCTTTTCTCCACAAGTACTATTACTTTATCAACTTTCTTCTTCACACCTAATGCAAAAATAAATAAATAAAACAAAACAAAACAAAACAAAAAAAAAAAAAGAAACAAAGCATTAGAACACCATAGAGAATGTAACCTTAAAAGGCAATGTTTTGCTTGTCTGAGCTTCATGGGCAACATCTTCCTGCAACATGAGAAGACTCAAATTTTAAAAGGAGCAAGTATCAACAGGATTCTTGTCCTATTCTAGAATAGGATGGTGCAGTGATGAGAATGCAATTAGACCAATATTTGAATTACAATATAATATATTTTATAATATAACTCATGTAAACTAAAGTCTGGCTCAGTTTCTACCTTCCATCTGCCTGACTTCAATAAATGCCCAATGTGATGAATGTTGCTCTGGTTGCTTTGGTAGTTCACATGGTTGAAGTTGGTTATAAAGAGTGCTCCATGTAGAAACCTCTAATATGTACTTCCTAAAAGCAAACCCAAATTCTTAGGAGAAGACTAAGATAATAATGGTGATGATGATGCATTTGTAAATTCATACACATATACAAAGATACATACAGAAATATATAGATATGCATATGCACATATAGATACAGATACAGGCATGTGGTTTTGATTGTATATGGCGATCATAAAATGCAATTCTTGAGATTCTGGAGAAGTCCATCTTTTTCATAGCCAACAATCATGGCCACCTAAGACCTATCAATTGCCATGAAAGAGAAAAAGCCCTCAATTTATTTTCAAATTGCAACAAACCCAAGACATCATTTCTGTAGCAATAGTGTAGGATAAGATGTAAAGTAAAAACCTACTACACCTCGTGAATCCATGTAATTTCAAAATGAAGTTATGCATGCATATAGGATTGATTTAGATCGTGGACTCAATCCAATTCTAAACAACACATTCCATCCAATTTCATTGCAAAATTCTTTTAAAAAATTCTGAATCAAGTTGGGAAGTATTAACAATATCCACTAATCAATGCAAAAATGATACCTGTCAAGTTGAGATGTGACATGCCAAAGTATGCATCTTATACCATAACTCTTTCAAGTTATTTTGAATTTTCAGTAACATTCCTCCATATTATCATGCAACAAGAAAGGCTTGTTATTTGATTAGTTGTTCTTGAATTTAACAGGGACTCAACGTTTTAATCATTTTATGAACATATTCGATAACAAACAAACATCACTGTTGGGCCTAATATGGTTTCAATGGTGGAAATCATTATGCCCACTGTTTCCCGTGGTATGATCCACTTGCTCTTTTGATATGCTTCAATTTGGGGCTCAACCCTTTAAATTAGATGGAAAAACGGATGGACGACATGGATATACTATATACATTCAATATGGGCCCAATTAAGTTTACTCAGTACGATGAGAGCGTATTAACTAACTCAATACGCAATCCGATTATGCTTGCTACTCAGTGGGGCAAACTAGAAATTGAGCGGGGCAAACTGGAAATTGAGCGGGGCAAACATGAAATTGAGCGGGGCAAACTTGAATTTTGGCGGGGCGAACTAGAAAATGAGTGGGGTAAACATGAAATTCAGCGGGGCGAACTGAAAAATGAGTAGGGCAAACTAGAAATTCAGCGGGGCAAACATGAAATTCAGCGAGGCAAACTCGGAAATCAGCGGGGCAAACATGAAATTTGAGCAGGTCAAACTAGAAATTGAGCAGGGCAAACTGAAAATTCAGTGGGGCAAACATGAAATTGAGCGGTTTTATATATAAAAAAAAACTGAAAATTCAACGAGGGTAACATGAATTTCAATGAATTTGAAATACAATTGAACTAGCCTAACATATAATCGAAATGCAATTGAACTAGCCTAACATGAATTTCAATGAACTTGAAATGCGATTGAACTAGACAAACATCAAAATTTAAGGTCATTACTCGGAAAATTCAACCAATCATGAACCAGGAATGTTGGCGATAACTCAAGCATATTGCCTGAAAATTGAGCAGGGCAAGCATGAAATTCAGCGGGGCAACCTGGAAATGAGTAGAGCAAACTGAAAATTGAGCGGGGTAAACATGAAATTGAGCGGGGCAAACTAGAAATTGAGCGGGGCAAACATGAAATTCAGCGGGGCAAACATGGAATTGAACGGGGTAAATTAGAAAATTAGCGGAGCAAACCTGAAATTGAGCGGGGCAAATATGAAATTGGATGGGGCAAATTAGGAATTGAACGAGGCAAACATGAAATTGAGCGGGGCACGCATGAAATCCTTTTATTCAATATGTCATTCCAAATTTGGATCATCCAAAGAAGGTGTGTTTAATTGAAATCTGTTTAGCTCATCTCATTGCTCGCATTTTACCATTCTTAAAACTCAAATGTGTCATTGAGTTTTATTTTAAAGAATCACCTAATGCCTATTGTAGTGCCTTTGATTTGTAACAAATCAAAGAAGCAACAATACAACAGTTCAGATATACACCTTTGTTTTCTTTTAGAAACCATAGAAAATTTGAGTCCATTCCTTCAAAGCAGACATTACTTTATCAACTTTCTTCTTCACACCTGATGTAAAAATAAATAAATAAATAAATAACACCCAGATCCATGGCTCAACTGGTAGAATGAGTGGAGATACCTCGTTTCAACACTTGAGGTCTTGGTATCGATCCCTAGTGGGGGTGGCTAACATTGAGTGTGTGTACTGACATGGAATTCAGCGGGGCAAACTTGAAATTCAACAGGGCAAACATGAAGTTGAGTTGGGCAAACATGAAATTGAGCGGGGCAAGCTTGAATTTCAGCAGGGCAAACATGAAATCGAGCGGGCCAAATTGGAAATTGAGCGGGGCAAACATGAAATTCAGTGGGGCAAATATAAAATTCAGCAGGGTAAACTGAAAATTCAACGGGGCAAACATGAAATTAAGCGGGGCAAACTTGAATTTCAGTAGGGTAAACATAAAATTCAGCAGGGCAAACATGAAGTTGAGTGAGGTAAACATGAAATTGAGTGGGCCAAGCTTAAAATTCAGCGGGGCAAATATGAAATTCAGCGGGGCAAACGTGAAATTCAGCAAGGCAAACATGAAATTGAGTGGGCCAAACATGAAATTCAGTGGGGCAAACTGAAAATTCCTCGATTCCCTTACTCAATTTGTAGTTTTCCTCGCTCAATTCCTAGCTTCCCTCGCTGAAATTTGAGCTTGCCTCATTGATAATGTGAGAGCTAAAATTCTAAGAGATCGGAATCTCTGAATAATACATGAAGGAAAATCTCCCCAAATGAACATCTCAGTCAATTTGTCTCCCTCTTTATAACATATTTTGTTATGAAACCAAAACTTTACCTTGGTTAATTGACAACACCAATAACAAGAGTGGCATTATGTTGAAAGATTGAGATGTAATGGTTTTGATTTACAGGTTATTCATGTCAATTACAGCCAACAAGGCAACAACGACCCCTTGATTTTTATTTACAAATGGCCTTATTTTTTCTTCACATGCTTCTAAGGAAAAAAGGATCTACACAATTCGGGAGCCTTATACCATCTCTCATTACCCTCTTCCTCATCTTCCTGGGTCTCAGTGAGCTACACAGTGTAACGATGGGTATGTAAGAGGAATGATAGCTTTACAAAAGTAGAAAAAATATAGTTCATTTTTCCATAACATCTTACCTGAAAACTTTCACGAACCAATCTCACCGCATCTGTTTCCCATTCTCGAAGCGTCGGTTCTAATTTCATTATTACTAATGTCTGCAAAAGAATGAAGAGTATTGTTAAATATAAAAGTACCTGTTAGAATTAAGCAAAGTAAATGCCAGAGAAATATATTAACTTACAGCTTTATTTTAGAAAATAGTATGTATTTTATTGTACCTCCAACCCTTCCAGCCTCGATATTGATTGAAGCATGGAATTTGATGGGGAACATACGAAACAACACACTCTTGCAGGGCAAGTAGTATCTCTACTGCCCATACCTGTTAGAATGAAATTGCACCGGGTTAAAAATTCATAATTGAATATAGAGGATAAACATATAAAAAATAAAAGGTGTTCTTATTTGTAGAGGAAGGAGGCAACCACATACAGTGTACCGAGGGGCACTTGATGTGGCAACGCCAGATTTTATTCCTTACGACATTGTATAATACCCCAAACTACCCCAAGGATAGCTATAGAAATCATCTAACGAGTCCACCAAGTGAATATAATTCATGTTGCACATGGTTTTGGGTTCGGTTCCCTTGAGAAAGAACTATACAACCAGGAGTAGGGCAACCTTCATGACATCCTCATGCTTATTGCTATTAACTAATCTATAAAAAACGTCCATTAGGTCCTTCTTTAATACTGGATATTACTTGAAGTATTTGTCTCTTAATGTACTCGTAGTGCCACAAATTTTCGGTACAGTAAGATCTACAGTCTTAAGGCCCGTAATGACGGCGAAATCCATCTCGGTAAACTGCACTCATCTCCCTCTGATCTAAAATACTAGATCACCTTTATATCGTTGAAAAATAAGGTGCAATAGAGCCCCTAAAAATCTAAAGGATGTAGCATGTAATAGAAATGAAAAAGGGGATTGGCTAAACAAATTTAGCCGACTATCGTGATTTTTCAATCCACCCTTCACCTTCTCAAACCACCATTTCAGTGTACACCTAGAGGTTGGGTTGAAGATTACAGCAGAATATTCGTTGCTTACAAAGATGAAAATGAAAACTATATCAAACATAAAATTCACAACATAAACATATTGTATAAAATCAAAAATAAATGAAAACAGTGTAGCATTTCATAAATTTGAACAAGGTTCATATGAAATAGAGATAGAAATTGAGTGAAGAAATACTAGAAATTTTGCAATACAAACTATCAAAATAAGCAAGGCAAACATGAAATTGAGTAGGGCAAACTAGATATTCAGCGGGGGACACTAGAAAAACAGCGGGCAAACTGAAAATTCAGTAGCTCAAACTGCAAAATTGAGTAGCAATTACATGAAATTGAGCGGGGCAAACATGAAATTAAGCGGGGCGAACTAGAAATTTCGCAGGGGAAACATTAAATTGAGCGGGGCAAACTAAAAATTTAGCGGGGCAAACTTGAATTTCAGCGAGGGAAACTTGAATTTGAGCAGGGCAAACTTGAAATTCAGCGGGGGAAACTAAAAATTCAACGGGTCAAACTATGAATTCAACAGGGGCAAACTAAAAAATTAGTGGGGCAACCTGAAAAATTAGCGGGAGAAACATGAAATTGAGCGGGGCAAACTAGAAATTCAGCGAGGGAAACATTAAATTCAGCGGGGCAAACTATAAATTCAGCGGGGCAAACTATAAATTCAGTGGGGGAAACATGAAATTGAGCGGGGCAAACTAAAAATTCAGTGGGGTAAACATTAAATTGAGTGGGGCAAACTAGAAATTCAGTAGGGGAAACATGAAATTGAGCGGGGCAAACTAAAAATTCAGTGGGGGAAACATTAAATCGAGTAGGGCAAACTAGAAATTCGGCAGGGCGAACTTGAATTTCAGTGAGGGAAACTTGAATTTGATCGGGGCAAACTTGAAATTGAGCGGGGGAAACTTGAATTTGAGCGTGGAAAACTACAAAATCAGTGGGGCAAATTAGAAAATCAGCAAGGCAAACATGAAATTGAGCAGGAGAAACGTGAAATTCAATGGGGCAAACTAGAAAATTAGCAGTGCAAATTTAACAGATAATTTCATGTATGGAGCCCAAAAAACTAAACGTATCCAATGTTCAAATGGACCACAACACATGAAAATTTTGAAATGAATTTCTCATATTGATCATTTCTTAGGGGCCACAGAAGTTTTGGATCAAGCTTATAATTGTGTTTTCTATTAATCCATGTTTATATGATCTTATGAATAGGTTTGATAACAAGCAAACATCACTGTTGGGCCCACTATGGTTTCAACGGTGGAAATCATTATGCCCACTCTTTCCCATGGTATGATCCACTTGATCTTTTGATATGCTTCAGTTTGGGGCTAAACTGCTAAGATTAGATGGAAGAACAGATGGACACCGTAGATATACTACATATATTCAATATGGGCCCATATGACTTTACTTAGTACAATGGGAGCGGAATGACAAACTTAGTACGCAATCCGATTACACTTGCTATGATGTTTTATTTGTAATACATCATGTTCATCGGATTATATATATACCAAAACCTCATATGTGGGAGGGAACCTAAACATTGAGGGAGGGAACTTAGATATTGAACAGGGTAAACATGAAATTCAATGGGGAAAATAAAAAATTCAACGGGAAAAACTGAACAATGAGCGGGGCAAACATGAAATTCAGCGGGGGACACATGAAATTCAGCGGGGCAAACTATGAAATTCAGCGGGCCAAACTAAAAAATCAGCGGGGCAACCTGAAAAATCAGCAGAGGAAATATGAAATTAAGCGGGGTAAACTAGAAATTTAGCGGGGGAAACATGAAATTGAGCGGGGCAAACTAGAATTTCAACGAGGGAAATATTAAATTGAGCGGGGCAAACTAGAAAATCAGTGACGCAAACTTGAATTTCAGCGATGGAAACTTGAATTTGAGAGGGGCAAACTTCAAATTCAGTAGGGCAAACTAGAAATTCAATGAGGCAAACAAGACATTGAGCAGGGAAAACTTGAATTTTGAGCGGGACAAACTACAAAATCAGTGGGCCAAACTAGAAAATCAGCAAGGCAAACATAAAATTGAGCGGAGGAAACATGAAATTCAGCGGGGCAAACTATAAAAATCAGCGGAGCAAACTAGAAAATCAGCGAGACAAACATGAAATTGAGCAGGGGAAACATGAAATTCAGCGAGGCAAACTAGAAAATCATTATGTCCACTGTATTCGGTGCTCTGTGGGCCCCATCATGATGTATGTGTTTTATCCAAGCCGTCCATCTATTTTTATAGATCATTTTCTGATATTATACAAAAAATGAGATATATCCTGATCTCAATTGGACCACATTACACGAAACAATGTTTCATGAACATCGACCATTAAAAACTTTTTTGGGGGTCATAAAAGTATTGGATCAAGATGATCTTTGTTTTTAGACTTCATCTGGATCTTTATGACCTAATAAACAAATTGGATTTCAGATAAATAGTACAGTAGGCCTCGGGAGGATTTAAATGATGAATATCTAATCACTATTGTTTTCCTGTAGTGTGGTACATCTAAGATTTATATCCCTTTTATTTTTAGGATGAAGCCCTGAAATGATCTTTACAAATGGATGAACGGAATGGATGAAACGCATACATCATGGTGGGGCCCACAGAGCACCGACCACCAGCCACAGGGCTGGTGTCAGGGGGAGTACTCAATCCATTTCCTATGCTACATACATTCAATGTGGGCCCAACTGAGTTTAAAATACACCTGTAGTGCGTGATTTCTTCCCTAAATCGACCATTTTCAGAAGAAAACAAAATGCTTATAAGGGGGCTCAGAAAATGAGTTTTTTTCATCTTTCTCGTGGAACCGGAGCGTGGAAAGGGGGGTGAAAGCAACGTGAAGCGGCAGTGGAAAAGGAGATGAAAATCAAACAGTAAAAAAGAAGAGAAAAAGTAGACAGCAGTGAAAAGGAGAGGTATTTTCGTCTTAAAATTCAATCTCCTCACATGGAGGTCTAAGTTGCAAAACATAGTTTGTCGTGTTTCATAAAAACAGCTGAATAAAAGGTAGGGTCCACAGACCTAAATTTCTCGTTAAGCAATACAGTTTAGTTTCAGCATGCTACTGAACCGCTCTTTTACGTGCTGTCCATACACACAGGATACCAAAACGGAAAAGATAAAAACGAGAGGAAGAATGAGTCCAGAGTCTTGGTCAATACTCCAAGGGGATTACAGGCGAAGATTTCTGTGATTCTTAATCACCATTTAAAATAGTGGTGACCCTCCTACCTTAGAAATGGCACAGTCGTACAACAATCCAAATCATCCAAATCCCTGGCCCAATTCCGAATGAGAGTAAGGGTTTACTTTTGGCCATCTAGCTTATTTTCCACTATTTTAAAACGATGATTAACAATCGAATTTGAAAGATATGGCTAACGGTTCATCAGTACCACACAGGTGGACGATGATTCAGCACCATTTTCAAAATGATGTCAAACTCTCATTGTAACGGATAGTCCAAAGTCAAAAGTTAAAGAGTAGGAACCTTAGGATTGAGAGTTCGGCCCCATTTAAGGATGGCACCGGCTCTTCACCGATGCCATACATAGTTGTAGATTAATCTAACCATCCAAATCACTAATCCAGTCACGGATGGGAGCATAACCCAAAATCTAGAATGAGGAGATGATAACAAACATTTGATTTTGTCCCTAGAATTTGGACCACTCACTATATATATATATATATATATATATATATATATATATATATATATATATATATATATATATATATATATATATATATATATATATATATTACTTTTAATCATTTATTCAATAGCTATTAATTGAATCAAGTACAACTTGATCACCGTGATTTTAGAGATCTGCACCATCCACAATCTGGCCCACAATTTAGATAGTCTGATTAGCCTTTTGATGATTGTCAGGATTACGCAAGTTTAAGGAAGTACCATATATATGTGAAGTACTACCATGAAAGTTCAAAAATAGGAGTAATTAGCATAGTAGTCTTTGGACCATTGCTGGAGAGTCCCACTAAGTATATGCCTAAAATTAATTCCGTCATATTTTAGTTATTGATAATTATGTATTAGATATCTTTGATATATAATCTCTACCATAATAGCGCAAGTAAGAGGACATTTTTATCCATCCAATCAGTTTGATAGTTGCCATAGCCTTCCATATTCTATGAGACATTATATAAGATTTTAAATATAAGTAAGGGATGTTTGAGAAATTTTGAAAATATGCGTGAATGGAATCCTATCCATCCATCAGGTGCACCACCCCTGTCCAGGTTGATTCAACACTCATATAGGCCACCCCATGATATTATACCCACAACCTCTAAAGTCATGTGGCATGGGTCACCCAATTTTAAAAAATTAAAATGCTGTAATTTACGGGTAATTCCTTCATCATAATTAACGAGTCACATTAGATGAATGGATTGGATGGCTACACAAAACTAATACTAATGATAAGTGTCCCATTCAACTTTTCTTTCAGACTGACACGAGCCCTAGATCATTTTCAAAAGAAGGTAATCCGATTTTTATTTTTATTTTTATAGTGGGAGGGGTTCCTTGGTGATTCATCATGCAGGTGGCCCAAATACATGATCAACGCCTTGTCCTATGGTTATCTCCATGGACTTATTGACAACATTGGCTCATTATCTTCATGCAAAACTTACTATACGAGGATTGTTCATTTGGAAATAAAAATTAAAATTAATTCGTGTGTGAAATGGATGATAATCAAATCATGTTTGGTTAATCTATTGCAGTGGGGCTCAGGGAATACAGTTTCAGAAAGTTCAGTGACTTATTGAGTTAAGCACCGTACATCCCTCGTGATACCAAAGTAATGCAAAGAGAAAAAATGAATAGACTTCTCGGTCAAGAGTCATGAGTTAATATTCCAACTACTGAATTAAATACCGTCCATTCACCAAAGAGACCAAAATTCAAAGAGAAAAATGAGAAGACTACTGAGTCAAGAGTCATAAGTTAATATTCCAACAACTGAATCAAATACTGTGCATTCACCGGAGAGACCAAAATACAAAGTGAAGTACGGGAAGACTTTTGATCACTCAAGACTCATGAGTTAACATTCCAAGGAAATAATTGGCTGACACTCCCATGATTGTTAATCACCATTTAAAAATAGTGGTGAGTCTTCTACCTTGGAAATGACACAATTGTATGATAATCCAAACCATCCAAATCCTTGGCCCAATTTTGGATGTAGCATAACAGAAATTTTAAATTGAGAAAATGAGAGTAAGTATTTATTTTTTGACCGTCTAGTTTTGGTTATGCCCCATCTTACTTTTAATATTCTATTTAATGGGTATTAATTGGATAGTTAGGATTCTCTAATGGTAATTTACGGATAGACTTGTGCTCCGCAATTTTGAAAGGTATGGATAGGAGTGCATCAGTGCCACTTATGAGTAGAATGAATCACCACCATTTTCAAAATGGTGCTGAGCTACCATAGCAGCCAGTCGTCTCTACGCGGATTTCATACTGACCTTGCCCGGTAACATCCGCATTGGTCAGAGCTCTATGGACCCCCACCGTGAGTATGCATTTTATCCTTGCCGTCCATCCGTTTTTGCAGCTCATTTTTGGGCATGAACCTAAAATTTAGGATGATCCAAATCTCAGATGGACCACACCATAGGAAACACCGGTGATTGAATGTACATCATTAAAAATTAATAGGGCCCACTGTAATGTTTATTTTCCATCCAGACCATTGATCAAGTAGCACATACTTGGATGAAAGGACAACACAAATATCAGCTTAATCCAAAACTTTTGCGGCTCAAAGAAATTTTTAATGGTGAGAGTTCAACCACTGCTATTTTCTGTGGTGTGGTCCATCTAAGATTTTGATCTGCCTAATTTTTTTAATCACGTCCTCAAAATAGTTGGAAAAATGGATGGACAGCACAGATAAATTAAAACATATACATTATGGTGAGGCTCAGAGAGAACCGACTAGTAGCAACTGGGGATTGAGGGCATAAGCCCGTTGGCTACTGTCGGCTGTTTCTCTGCTTTATTTCTTTACGTGTGAATGTGGACGTTGCCGACCGTCATCGATCAATTCCCTCATTGGCTACCTTCTCTCCATGCGTATGGATGTGACATCCTTTTCCTCATCTTCTCTCCCTCCAAAAATATCTAATAATTTTCCCCTCTGTGTCTGCATGTCTTGCTTATGTAATTCCACTTCCCGGTAATATTGGATGTGGTTTGCGTCATAACCCTGCCCGTCTCTAACCAAGCAGATCTGTAGGGAGACCCACCCTGATGTATCACCATCCATCCCTTTTCTCATATTATTTTAAGATATGGGCCTAAAAAATGAGGAGATCCAGTGCTCAAGTAGACCACACAACAAATAACTCTTGCATTTAATGCAACTTGAAAAAGGAATGGACAGTGTAGATATCAGATACATCATGGTGGCCCCCTACATCTGCCCGTTCATGGCTAGAGACGGGCAGGGGTAGGACGCACTCAGTGTCCTTATGTATTAGCGACAAAGATCTCCAAAACATATTAATGCTTGTTAATTAAAATATGAGATTAACTCATTTTTTAAGTATATGTATATATGGAACTAAGCTTAAGGTATCCCCTTCAATAAAGTTAATGATTTTGGCGGGGCACTGCTTAGCATTGTAGGATAGGTGGCTGACTTCCACCTTAAAGTATTATCTTAAATAATAATCTAAATTGTTGGTGATTTGGATTATATATATGCATGATATATACCAGGCCTCAATAAGAGACATTTGGTGAACGATAGGAATATTTAATGGCTCATGTTTAAATATGAGATTCACAAGGGGGGAATATCATCAAATAAAGCATGATTATAAGAGAATAACTTTGCCAATGGATGTGAGCAATTTTGCTCTTGCAATTACTCTTGGTAGCACTTGTTAAGAAAGGGCAAATCATCGTAAAAATGTAGCTAAAATGAGATTTTATTCAAAACCCTAACAAATCATTATATTCAAGCAAAACCTGTCATGAGGATCGTCCATTTAGTAAAATATTTTGTTTGCATGCCAAAGATAAGTATTCTCACTCAATGGACGGTTACGATCAACCATGTTGTGTTTTATATATTGTCGTTGGGCCTAAGGAATACAGTTTTAAGAGGTTTAGCGAATTACTGAACCAGTCTTTTAAATACCGTCATTCCACGCAAGAGACCAAAACGCAAAAGCTTAAAAACGAAATGCGGATGGCCTTCGAAAGCCTTTCGCATTAACTTTCTCCACGGGAAGCTAGGTGGGGCCTGGTGTGATGTTTATGAGAAATCCACCTCGTTCATCCGTTTTTTCAGATTATATTATTACGAGGGCTAAAAAATGACTAAGATCCAAAAGTCAAGTGGGCTGCATGACAGGAAACAGTGAGGATTGAACATCCACCGTTGGAACATTCATGAAGCTACCAAAGTTTTGGAATATCAGGCTAATATTTTTGTTGATCCAGTTCATCCCAGTAGGAATAAGCTTATGAACGGTATAAATGTCGCATAAATATCAACGTGGACCCTAAGTAAGTTTCAAGGGTAGGCATTTCCCTACCTGCTTTTTTCTATGGTGCAGCCCACTTGAGTTAGATCTGCCTCATTTTTTATCCTATGACCTAACATGATCCAGAAGAAGGCATAAACAGCGTAAATTTCTCACAAATATCATGTGAGCCCCACCTAGCTTCCTCTATCAGCAACTTGCTGGGAAAGGCATCCACACGCATTCCGCGTCCAGGGAAAACCGACACTCAAGAGTCAAGAGCCAAGAGTCAGTGGGCAATTTTCCACAAGGGATTGTAAGGGAAGATTCCTGTGATCCTTCCATAGGGATTATAAGGGAATACTCGTCGTATCCCTGCCGCTGCTGAATCGGTCCAGACATGGCTTAGTGAGGCCCATTGTGATGTATGGATTTTATCCACATCGTCTATCCATTTTGGCAGATCACTTTAGGGTGTGAGCCTAAAAGAAGGTAAATACAAGGCTCAAGTGGACCACACTGTGTGGATTGAAGAACGAAAAAAAAAAACCAATTCATAAAACACTTCACAGGAGCCGTAGAAGTTTTCACCATGTAGGTTCCAGATCAAACCAGTAGTATGGGAGCCATTAGCTTATGTTCTTAAGAATTGGCCAGGTAGTAAAAGTTTTAGATATAACTCATATTTTATTTTATCTTATCTAAACCTACAAGACCTTATAAACTGATTCTATAGCAAATAAATGTAACATTGGTTCTTAGGAAAGTTTTTATTGTGGCATCATTATCACACTGCTGCTTCCGGTGGTGTGATCCACTTAATTTTGATCTGCTTTAATTTTGGGCTCATATCCTAAAATGATCTTCCAGAGTAGATAAATAGCATGATAAAACCCATACATCATAGTGTGCCCTGTAGAGTCCCTACTTGGACCTATTCCCATCAAGGTGAGACAAGATGTAATATTCTTCCATTTAAAAATAGCTGTGACCCTTCTAGCTTGGAAACAACACAGTTGTACAACAATCCAGACCATCCAAATCCCTGGCCCGATTTTTAATGGAGAAAAATTTAAATTGAGAAAATGAGAGAGTAAGCATCTGTCGTTTGTTGTTGATGTCATAAATTTGTAAATAATAGGGTTTGTCGATGCCATTGATAGACTACTCGATGCCTTCGACAGATGTTCGATGCCATCTAAAAATTTTATGTTTTGTTACTGGAATATTTTGGTATTTTATTCGATGTCATCATCAGATTGCTGATGTCGAAATTCCATCGAATGTGATTCTATATGGTGCTATATATATATATATATATATATATATATATATATATCAAGTGTAATTGAAATTTGTGGAGTAGAAAAGGTGTTCTAGGCTTTCTAATTTGTTCCTAAGGGTTTCAAAGGCATAGTTTGGGCTTGTCGAATTGATAATCTCTCTCTCTCATCATTTTTATTTTCTTAATGTATTACTCATCGTTTTGTGCCATTGTTTTTTTATAAAAAGATTTCTACATAAAATTCAGATTATTTAGGCTAATTTTTTTTTTGTTCTTCTTCTTGTTAGCTTGTTAGTACACCCACTGTCAGATCACACTTCACTTATGTGCCAACCCCAATAGGGAATCGATGTCAAGACCTCAGTGTTGAAACTGAGGTATCTTTAGCTCAGTCTGCCACCTGAGCTATGGATTTGGGTGTTGATTACCCACTAACGTGTAAATCTATTAATTAATGGGAAGATCGCGTAATGTTAATTTACCACTATACTTGTACACAAATTTGAAAGGCATTGATAACAGTTCACCTGCTAAACTCTAATAATAGCCTTTCCTCCTAAGTCAAGAGTCCGAAGTAGGATCCTAGGGAATGAGAGTTTGCCACCATTTAAAAATGACAGCAATGTTTCACTGATGGGCATGGCATAGTTGTAAAGCAATCTAAACCATCTAAATCACTAACCCAATTATGAATGGGAGCATAACCCAAATCTATAATAAGTAGGTTTTTAAAAAATAAGAAAAAACTTAATTTTTCCCTTTCCATTATGTGTTGGTTATCGCATTTTGTCCTATATATAGTGTTGGTTTGAATTTGGCATGGGATAGAAAGCGGCTTAAGAAAATCTTAGATTCATTTTCTCACTTTTGTAATGGAAATCAAAAGTATGCTTTTGGAGCAACCTTGCACACGCACACGCAAATCCAAGACCTACCCATGGAGGCATGGTGAGGTGCAGGGTGATGTAATGTGGTGTGGTGTCTTTGGCCCGCAGACTTATCTTTAAGATAATAATTATAATTCTCGCCTTTAATATTTCTATTGTTTGGTATATCAACAAACATTGATTTTGCTCTTCGAATTTGGATAACTCACTATTTTACTTTTAATCAAGTATTACTTGATCACTGTGATTTTAGAGATTTGTGTCATTCACAATTTAGGTCGTTTGATAGACCTTATAATGAGTGCCAGCCTTACATGAGAGTGCCACGTGTGGACTATCATGAAAGTTCAAGATTAAGAGTCATTAGTTAAGTGATCTTTGAGTAGTGCCCTACTATAATCTCTACTAGTAGAGAGAACATAGAGACATCTGTAAGTAATCTCATTATAATAGGGCAAGCGAACAATTTTAGCCCTTTGATTAGTTTCAAGGTGTCATGGTGATGTAGAGCCAGTCACGGATAAATTCATAGCCAAGATGGATTAGAAAAGGCTCGGTCGACGATGGAAGTGATTTTGATTGTCAAAACTTAAAACGGATGTATCTCGCAAACTAGAATGAGCTATTAGACATGTCGTATATGATTTTGGGTAGGAAGAGCTACTTTAGCTACCCAACCTTGCTACGTCAGGTTGCCCATGCCAAATTTACGAAATACCATCAGATCAAAAGTCAAATTCATGTTTTAATTTCGTTTTTACTATTTATATGAAGTTTTAGTTTGACTATAACTCTTCATTCATTGGGCTTTAGAAGTTGCGTCTAACATGAAAATGCTTAGAATAATTAGGGGAACTGCATGATTTGGTCAAATAGGACACTATTTTTGGCTGAAACCCATGCGCCCTAGTAGGAATCATGACCATCTATATATATAGTAAGTTTCCTATTCATAGTAAGTCACGAATTCTAAGAGTTTTAGTTATAGTTCAATTCTGAAACTTCTTCCATAGCTTAGTATCCCTATTGAAAGGGGTGTAATCTCATTTTTCATCATCATTCAAATTATTTCAAATTTCTTAAAATTATTTCTATTTTCTTTTCCTCGCCGAGGTTTCTCAACGAGTTTAGAAAAGTTCGGTGGATTTGGAACAGTTATTCCCATGAGGAAGACAGTGCTCGACCTCACGTCCTTCCCTACATCACATGGCATTTGACATTTATGATACATTAAATAATATTTTTAATATAAATAGAGGATATTTGTGGAATTTTAAAAGTCAACCCAACCATTGGTGCATAACCCATTGTATAGCCTTTATCCCAAAAATCAGGATTCAACACTCGGGTAGGCTATCCATGATATTATACCCCAACAACCTCTAAATTCACGTGGCATGTTTTAGAGCCATGCATGGGATCAAGTTCATAATCAACGGCTGCTCCTGTGGATATCTCTTGTACTGTAATTTGTCTAGTGCAAAACAAATGTTCAAAAACCAAGTCCAACAGTTCATTATTTTCATGTAAAACCTACGAAGGGGATTATCCATTTGGTTACATTTTTAGTTGGCATTCCAAATGGATGGTTTGGATCAACCATGTTGGGTTCTATCTACTGTAAGTAGGGCTTAAGGCATACAGTTTCAGGAGTTTCATTAAACTACTGAATTAAGTACCGTCCATCCGGCAGAAGACTTTTGAGTCAAGAGTCATGAGTTAAGATTCCAAGGAAATTATTGGCATATACTTGTTTGATTGTTAACCACCATTTAATAATAATGGCACTTTCTTACCTTTAATCATCTACTTATTCGGTATTGTTGGGGATATTGCAGCGGAATCACACATAGATGGATCTAAGATAACAATACAAGAGTACAAAACAAACGCAAAGATTTAATCTGAAAAACCTCTTTTGGAAAAAAAAAAAATATATATGGCACAGAGAGACAAATCTTCACTGTGAAAGCAGAAATTATAAAGAGAAAGAACTTACTAGACTTGAATCCTAAATGAAATCGGAAATAAATTCAAAAGTTTTGCAAAAAAATCTTCGCAGAATCTGATTAGATTTAAGACATCAAATACAACACTGATTACTTGGTTAGAATTATCTAGTGTTAATTTAAAGATATACTTGTGTTCCATCCTTCTAAAAGGCATGGATAGCAGTGCATCAGTGTCACATATGAGTAGAAAGAGTCACCACCATTTACAAAAAGGTGCTAAACTATGAAAGCATTGCTGATTTCATATTGACCCTGCCAGTACCGATGTCCCTAGTGGTCATTAATGCTCTATACACCCCACCATGATGTATGTGTTTTATACCAGCTGTCCATCCATTTTTATTTTTTTTTAGCTCATTAGACTTACATATGCACCCGTTTAGATTCCAAAAGCTTCAAAACCAATTTTTCATATTTAAGATTGTGAGCATCAACATGATGTAGAACATGTCACAAATACTTTCCTAACAAGGTTGGGCTAAAAGAAGGTGGACCATAAATTGACCGTAACTTTTGATCCGGGTATTGTTGCGGGCCACACAACTTATCAATCTTTACTGAAATGGGCCATCTGAGGTGAATCAACCTACTATGTGGGTTGCATTTATCCGTTTCGTAAGAAAATGCACGCTTTCAGCTCAAAATCGAATATTTGGGAAAAAAATACTATTTTTAATAATTTCAAATTTTTAATATTTTTTTATTTTTAGAGTTTTAAATTTTTTTTCCTTTCTAGAAATAACTTTTAATTATACTAGGACTGTTCTAGAGAAAGTTTATTTAGAATTTTTATTTTTAGAAATTAGGCTTTAGAATAGTTTTATTAGAATTATGATTTTTATTAGAGTTAGAATTTTGTTATTTTTGGTAATTACGAATTTTAGTTTATTTTTTTCTTTATTAATGGTGTAAAGAGATACATTAGACAATGATCAATTATTTATTAATCAATTTCGAATTTATTAGAATTTATTTCTATTTTCTGCTTTCTTTCCTCGTGGATTCGAGAAGTCTCTGTGAGGAGTTCAGAGAAGTTCCGTGGATTCGGAATAGTTATCCTCTTAAGAAAGACGGTGCTCGACATCACGTCCTTCCCTGCGTCACATGACCAGATCACCTGCTTTTTAGCCTTTATGCTTGGAAGAATGTGGTCATTTCTCTAGATCAGTGGGCACCCAAAATTGAGATAATCTGATTTTAATTAATAATAATTGTGTATCAAAGATCTCTGATATATAATCTCTACTATAATAATGCAATTAAGCCAAGTATAATAATGTAATTTTAGGGGCATCTAGGCCTTCAAGATTTTATGGGACATTAAAGGCCCGTTTGGATACCATGAAATAAGTTACTTTTTCTACTTATAGTAGTAGTTAAGTAACTCATTTGTAAGTTTGGTTTATGATCAATTATAAGTAGCCTTTTAAATTTTATTTAAAGTTACTTAATCACTTCAATTTATTAAGTAGAAATTAAGATAAGCTACTTATGTACATGCATATAATCACGATAAAAAGTACTAATTGTACACGCGTATTATATATTGTATATAAATTTGATTCTTATCAATGCATGATATGGGACTTTCTTTTTACCTTCCAAAATTCAATAATCACTGATTCGGAATAGAATGAGGATCATGAGAGTGTTGGTTGCAACAGGCCGATCAAACCTTGAATTAGCCTTTCTAGAACTTAATTAGATTTCTTCTCTCTAATTTCATTGCTTTTGCGTTGATCCCTTTTTATAGCAATCGAGATGTTCAATAAAACAGACCATAAAAAAGCTTATTTATGACTTTTATATACAATATAATGAACCAACAGACAGACATTCTAAATATAGAAAATCTTAAATGCAATACAATACACGAACAGACTGACATTCTCAAATAGAAAAACATAGCTGATATGAAATGTATTTGATCTTATACAGATGACTAAAATGATGCTGCTTCTCCAAGTTCAATGTCTACTGTAATGTGTTCTCATTTGCACCCTCATCTTCAATTTCCTGAATTTCTGGACAAAAATTAAATTCACTTGGACAATCAATATTGATACAATCAAGAGGCATCAGCTTCTCATCTCCATCTGTAAAATCATACCTCTCACCGATAGCTCTTAGAAGATGGTATACTTGGAACATCGTCGGTCTCTCCTCCGGATCCAATGCAACACAAGCAAATGCAATTCCAAGGAACTCAAGAATCTCACCATCACAACCTCTTCCAGTCGAAGACTCATCCGTGGCATAGTAATTTGAAAGATAAGCAATCCATTCCATTAAATTTCCTTTGAAGTTTTCAAGAGCATTCACCACTTGAGTCGGTTCTTTGCCAGTAATCAGCTCAAGCATCACCATTCCAAAGCTGTAAACATCACCCTTTGTAGTGGTGACCAATGTGGGCATGTACTCAGGTGCGATGAAGACCGAATTTAAAAAATTTCCATCGTCGGAAGCACTAACATGAGTTTGGAATGGATTCATGAACCTTGCATATCCAAAATCAGATATTTTAGGCTCATAGTCTTCCTCCAATAGGATGCGTTTGGAGCTTATGTTGCAATGGATTATACAAGGACTACAACAATGGTGAAGCCACGCCAGACCTCTTGCTACTCCAATCGCAATGCTCAGCCTCATAGGCCATTCTATGAATTTGGATTTGTATTTAGGGTGATGAAGATTATCATATAAAGATCCTTTGGGCATGTATTTGTATATCAAAAGCCTCTCCTTTCTTGCAATGCAAAATCCCATAAGCGACACCAAATTAGGGTGTTTTATGCTTCCCAGCGTATTCATCTCCGATATGAAATGCTTATCAGAATGATGAGAATCTTCAAGTCTTCTAACTGTAAGAAGAGTTCCATCTGGAAACTTCGCTTTGTACATGGTGCCCGTTCTCCCTGAGCCCATGATGTTGTCTTTGCTGAAATTATCAGTGGCTTTCATGAGATTGAACAATCTCATTTTTGGAACTGATTCCTCAAAGATAGAGATCTGAACATGGCAGTGCCTTCATTAGCATATGTTGTAAAACAAAACGAAAACAGTGTGATTCTTGAGCGTAGAATCACATTAAAAAAGCAGCATTCAATTACGTTTATCAACAAGAAAAGATATTTTATTTTTTTTTATCACCATTTATATATATATATATATATATATATATATATATATATATATATATATATATATCTGTGTGTGTGTGTCAAAATGATGACATGCATCTATAAAAACATTTCAAATAAGTCATATATCAATGTGGTGTTTTTTTTTTATTAAGACGTAGAAATCATACGAAAATACAAAACAACTTAACATTGAAGAGAATATCCATTACGTAAATCTCTTATAAAGAATAAAATAAAATAATTAACTTTCATTAAATAATTCTTAAAGCTCCACTAATTTAAAAACAAAAAATGAAAGCTAAATAACGATTAAAACAAATCTAACAAGTACAATTTGAATCATAAATTTGAATTTGAATTGCACATCATTGGATTTGATGCTCTGTGCTCTGATAATGTTTACAGAAAAGGAATTTTTTTTTTTTTTTTTTTTTTGGAAAGCTAATGAAAAGGAAATCTATATCTTACTATGGTGGAGGGAAACGAAATCAGCTTACCTTGATGCCTTTTGTTCCTTTAATACTCTTTGCCCACTTGTTTCCTTCAACCTCTTCTTCCTTCTTCTTCTTAGATACTTTACAGAAACTGAATAACAGAATAACACGGATAATTATAACTGAGAGCAATATCCCGCCAATGGCCGCACCAATGATGACACTGGGATGTGACTTTTTCACGGGTCCTCTGCAAACAACATCCAAAGGCGTCCCACAAAGTCCCGAATTTTTCGCAAAGCATGAGGCCAGTATTTGTTGCTTCTTAACAAAGGGAGGAATTGGTCCCGACAAAGAATTGCCGGCGACACTGAACTGAGACAACCGATCAAGCCGGCCGAGTTGCCAGGGGATCTGACCCGTAAACCGATTGTGTTGGAGACTAAGTGTATTCAGGTAGCTACAATTCCCAAGGCTATCCGGAATAACACCGGTGAAATTGTTATAGGAGAGGTCGAGGGTTGTCACGTATGGTATTATTGAACCAATGTTAACAGGAAGGGGTCCGAAGAGGTCGTTTGTCGATAGATCCAATCCTGTCATGCTCGTGCAGTTCTTGAGAGCCACCGGGAACTGACCTTTGAGGCTCATGTTCGAGAGCCGTATGTTTAGGACCTTGTCTTCAAAATCGTGCCAGCATTCGATGCCATTGAATTTGCAGATGAATCCTTCCGTCTTGTTATTGAAATCCCATGAAGCTAGGTAACCATTTGTGTCGTTCAGCGATGCTTTTAGGTCTTTCAAGCATTGAATATCACTTACAACACCGTTGCAAGTGTCACTACTCAGCCACAACCAGAAAAGGGTAGGAAGAAGAAAGACAGTAGCTCTGCTTCCCATCGCCATTGACATGAAATTTACCATTTTACTTCTCTTTCCCTCCTCAAAACCTGAAATGCCAAGTAAGTCTATTACCCTCCTCAGAACAAAAAATTACTAACTACCCATTTCAGCTATGCTCCTATAACTCATTAAAATGCATGAAATAATAAAATCAAAGAAAATCAAATCAAAAGTTTTTAAGTAGAAGGAATGACGAATAAAACCACCCTCCTGCAACTTCATTCACTTACCATGCATAGTCAAGACGCAAAGCCCACAAAACCTTCCCAGGAATTCAAAATCCCATCACCCATTAAAACTCAAAAGATGAAGACCTAACACAACTCTACCTCTACCATCCTTTAAAATCCATGAAGAACCTAAAGATAACCACATGAAATTTATAAACCAAAAAAAAAAAAAGTTAACCAGATGTGAGGAAAAATTATGGAATACAACCATCATAGAGTTCCTCAACACAGGGTTTATTTATAAGTTGGATGTTCACAACAGTGGACGCGGATTGTTGTCCCTAGGCACAGGAAGTTCCTGTAGTCATGTCAGAAGTTGTGTGGGGCCCACAGAGATGCCTATGACAAATCCACTCTGTTCATCAGTTTCGCAAGACCACAAATGAGATGAATCTAATAATTGGGCAGATCCAAAACTCACGTGGGGCATACCACACGAAACAACAGGAATTGTGATGGGATTTTTCTCCTGAGATCAGATGAGAGATGGAGCAACGGGTGAAAAATCGAAGTAATTCACCGTGTTGCTCGGCCGGTCATGGGATAGCCACGAGTGGTCGTGGGAGGCGCTCGACCGGTCGTAAGTTCGAGCCCTGGCACGACTCAAAGTCCAGCGAGTTGTTGCTAATTTTCACTGCGGTCTACGACCAGTCGTGGGTGAGCTACAACTAGTTGTAGGTGAGCTACGACCAGTCGTGGAAGGCTAGGACCAGTCCTGAAATTTTCAAGACTAGTCGTAGGTTACGCAGTTTTTGCATGAAATTGCGGATTTGAGTCCTTTTGCAACAGGGATGCGGAAAGGAGTTTCCTAAAACTATAAAAAGGGGTCTTTAGAGTTATTCTAGGGTATGTGAAAAACACTAGAGGGTTATTAAGGGTGAGAGAGAAAGAGAAAGAGAGGGAGGAAGCTTGTAGAAGGGAGGTTATCCTCGTGGAGGTGATCTATGATACAATCTATATCTCAGCGCTACTACGTCCTCGTAATCGGTTAGATCTCTCAGTTTTTCTTTTATTCTCTTACTGTTTATCCGCTCCTGCGTGAGTGAAGAAGGTTGTAACATTCTACTTCATAGTGGATTGTTGATCTGGACGAGGTCCCGTGGTTTTTACCTCTTTGAGGGTTTTCCACGTAAAAATCTCTTGCGTGGTGTGTGATTGTTGCTTTGATTTATTTCATTGCTATTATTATCCCATAATTCTGGTTTGTTCGGGAGGCTAGATCCTAAGGTTTTGTGTAAGGTCCCCAACAAATTGAACACCCAACATTATAAACTTTTAAGGGCCATGGAAGTTTTGTATCAGGACGATATTTATGCCTGCACTTTAGCCTCATTTTTAGATTCATGTCCTAATTAATCAGGCCAACTCCATGCTTCAGTAGTGGAATGGATCTGTTTCAACATTGAGGTAGGGGGGTCAAGTACCCATGCGATCTGGGTAGGTGTGTGACTATGTGTAGTCTTAGGTGTGTGACTGTGTAGAGTGTGGGTGTGTATAAAATTATATATGTACACATGTAGAGATAGAGAGGAATGCTCACCAGCGCACCAGTTCTCACCCGAACTGGTGAGAAATTTTCAAGAACTCCTACGTTCTCGAGAAGTTCTCACAGGTTCTCACGAATTACATTCACTCCATTAATTTTTTATTTTAAAAAAAAAAAAAGTTCTCATAAGAATTGGTGTGCAAGTGAGCATTCCATTATTATTATTATTATTATTATTATTATTATTATTATTATTATTATTTCTTGTCACTTTATGTAACATGAGAGAAGTGTGGTCACTTTTGGTAACATGGGGGGAAGGGTGAGCGTGAGTGAAATTCAACCAGTACATCACGTGCATCACCCCTTGTTTATGCTTTATCCTAAAAGTCAGGCTGATTCAACACTCATCAGGTGGATCACTCCAAAATATTATGCCTAATAATCACTAAATTCACACGATATAGCTCAACTGAAGTTTGAAAACTAAAATACTTTGATTTATGGATAATTAGTTTATCCTGATGAATGGATTAGATTTTATGGATTTTAACTTCACGTAAAGTATCAGTGTCGCCGCTGCTGCTTGGGTGTCCAAGGCACAAGACATTTTATTTGTGTACAGTGGGCAACACCACATTTTATAGGTGTTGGGGGCGTTGCACAAAACCTTAGGATCTAAGCTCCCGAACAAACCAGAATTATGAGATAATAATAGCAATGAAATAAATCAAAGCAACAATCACACACCACACAAGAGAGGTAAAAACCACGGGACCTTGCCAGATCAACAATCCACTATGAAGTAGAACGTTACAACCTTCGTCACTCACGCAGGAGTGGATGAACAATAAGAGAATAAAGAAAAAACAGAGGGATCTCACCGATCACGAGGACGTAGAATCGCTGAGACGACGGCTCCCTTCCACAGGCTTTCTCTCTCTCTTTTCTCTTACTCTCTCACCTTTAATATCCCTAAATCCTTTAAGAAATCCTCTTGTGCTTTTCTTGTACTTAAAAAAATCCTAGGAACCCCTAGTTGTAATTTTAGGAAACTCCTTTCCACATCCCAGTTGCGAAAGGACTTGCGACACGAAATCCGTGCAAAATCGCAGAACGAATCTGTGTAGGTTCGACCAGTCATGGTCTTCATACGACCGATCGAGCACCTCCTACGGCCGGTCATGGACCACCTACGACCAGTCGAGCTCCCTCAGGAAAAAAAAGTAGTCCAATCGCTTGACTTTGAGTCGAGCTATGACTCGACTCCCATGAATGGTCGTACCAACCTTCGACCGATCGAGTAGGGCCTACGACCGGTCGAACACGTGGTAAAAAATTCCATCAAATCTCTCCCTTTTTGACCTGGGATGGATTCACCTTCTTCAAGCCAGCCTAATTTCTGCAAACCTCAAACTTGCCCTTGAGCAAAGCCTTGGTCATCATGTCTTACCCATTATCGTCCGTGTAGACCTTCACAAGCTGTAACACCTTCTATTCCAAAGTATCCCTGATCCAGTGATACCGAATCTCTATGTGCTTTGACTTGGAACGCTGACTTGGTTTCTTGCTCAAGTGTATAGCACTCTGACTATCACAATAGACCACGTGTTGCTCCTGCTTCAGGCTAAGTTTCTATAGGAACCTCTTCATCCAAAGCATCTCTTTACATGCCTATGTGACTGCAATGTACTCGGTCTCTGTCATCGACAATGCTACGACCCTCAGTAGCTTGCTCTGCCAAGAAACCACTCCCCCTCCAAACATAAAATGAACCCCAATGTAGACTTCCTGGAGTATATGTCGCCTGCCATATCTGCATCTGTGTAGCCCTCTATCACAGATTTTCTGTCACCATAGTATAGGCTCAACCTGGATAAGCCTCTTAGATACCGCAATATCCACTTCACTGTTGCCCAATGCTCTTTGCTAGAATTGGCAAGATACCGGCTGACAACACCAACTGCATATGCTATGTCTATGCGTGTACACACCATAGCATACATCAAACTTCCTACAGCTGACGCGTAGGATATCTTCTGCATCTCTTCCACCTCTACCTTCGTCTTGGGACACTGCCTGTAGCTCAATTTGAAGTGACCATCCAGAGGAGTACTGACCGGCTTCGCTACATTCATATTGAACCGCTCTAGGACTTTCTCTATATACCGCTCTTGTGACAACCAAAGCTTCCTGCTACTTCTGTCACGGGTTATCTCCATTCCTAAGATTTGTTTACTTGGACCCAAGTCTTTCATCGCAAACGACTTGCCCAACTCCTGTTTCAGCCTGTCGATCTTCTTGATGTCTTTTCCCA
Source organism: Magnolia kwangsiensis (assembly GCA_037074715.1). NCBI lineage: Eukaryota > Viridiplantae > Streptophyta > Magnoliopsida > Magnoliales > Magnoliaceae > Magnolia > Magnolia kwangsiensis. The sequence goes on along the minus strand of CM073574.1, from coordinate 46,783,875 downwards.
TGATAAGCATGTCATAAACGTATAAGAGCAGAACTATGAAATCACCATCTGAGAACTTGCGCGTGAACACACAATGGTCTGACTCCGTTCTGTCATACTCATGTTGTAACATGAACGAATCAAACTTCTTGTACTATTGTTATGGAGCTTGTTTCAGCCCATACAAGCTCTTCTTCAGCCTACACACCATATGTTCCTTACTCTTGACTTCGAACCCCTCTAGTTGGTGCATGTAGATCTCTTCTTCTAGGTCACCATGGAGGAAAACAGTTTTAACGTCCAACTGCTCTATCTCCAGATCTATGCTAGCCGCCAACCCAAGCAACACCCGTATGGATATCATCTTCATCACTGGTGAGAATATCTCCTCGAAGTCTATACCTTTCCTCTGACCGAACCCTTTTACAACAAGTTTGTCCTTGAACCTCGTCTGTGAATTCTTCTACTCAACCTTCTTTCTAAACACCCACTTATTGCTCAGAGATTTCTTGCCCTTAGGCAGTTTCATAATGTCATAGATGTGGTTCTTATTCAAGGATTCCATCTCCTCTTGCATAGCTTTCAACCACTCCTCCTTATGCTTATCGGCTAGGGCCTCAGAATAATCTTCTGGCTCTCCTCCATCAGTTAGCATAATGTACTCATGCAGCGAGTACCTTTTGGACGGCTGTCTGTCCCTAGATGACCTCCTCACCTATAGATCAAGTGGGGGCTGCTCCCCTGGTCCATCTTCTGAAAAAACTCCCTCGTCCTCTGCACCTTGTTGTACTCTCCCGTCATCAGGCATCACGAGAGGAATAACTGGATCCATGTCTTCTAGCTCACCTGAACTAGGCTGGTTCTTCTCTAGCCTACCAATGTCTTCTATACACTGATCTTCAAAGAAAATCACATCTCTTCTCCTGACGAGCTTTTTCTCGGTCGGATCCCACAATCCGTACCTAAAATTTTCACCATACCCTAAGAACACACACTGCCTGATCTTCATATCGAGCTTGGACCACTCGTCCTTTTGTACGTGAATGGATGCCCTGCATCCAAACACTCTGAGATAACTGTACAATGGATTCTATCCAATCCACACCTTCTCAGGTACTTCTCCATTCAACGGGGATGATGAAGACTTGTTTATCAGATACACTGTCGTGTGCATTGCTTCTCCCTAGAACGTCTTGGGCAACTTCGTATGGGATAACATACATCTGATTCTTTCAACAATGGTGTGATTCATTCGTTCAGCTACACCATTATGCTGGGGGGTCTTGGGAACCGTCTGTTCATGTCGTATACTCATGCACTTGCAGTACTCATGAAAGTCGCCAATGTATTCACCACTATTGTCTGTGCAGATGCACTTCAATGATCTACCTGTCTCTCTCTCAACCATAGCATGAAACAACTTAAACACACCAAAGACCTCGTCTTTGGATTTTAAAGCATAAAGTCAAACCCTCCTTGATGCATCATCTATAAAAGTAACAAAGTACAATGCCCCACCCAAAGTTTTTATCCTCATAGGACCACAAACATCACAATAAACCAAATCTAATGCATACACTTTATTAACATGAGAAGAAGATTTAATGAATGAAACTCTATGGTGTTTTTCTGATAAAAATCAAGATAGGTTTTGAGAGGCATACCTGTTACATCAGGAAGGAGGTGCTTCCTCGCTAGTAGTTAAAGCCCTTTTTCACTTATGTGGCCTAGACGCCTGTGCCACATGTCTACAGTGAATCTTCCACTGCGTTCAACCCACCCTTACATATACTGACACTTGCCTTGTACAGGATGCAACACTTCTTTCCTTTGGTTGCGATCAACGAACCCTTGATGAGCTTGCAGCGTCCACCAACAAACCGGATTTCATAGTCATCATCATCCAGTCTTCCTGTCAACATCAAGTTAAGAAAAAGGTCTGGGATATGCCTCACATCCCTAAGAACCAATGTGCAGCCCACATCGGTCTTCACACAAATATCACTAACCCCTACGATCTTCGATATGCCAGAATTTTCCATCTTCATGGTCTCATTGTCGCCTGACTTGTAGCTTGTGAAGAAGTCCCTGCATGGAGTCATGTAAAAAGAAGCCCCCGAGTCTATCACCCAGTCGGTGTCCTGACTCGTAGCCGTAAGACATACATCATGATCTGCAGAAAGAATAACTACAACGTCGTCATCTGAAGAGACCGCAGTGGAATTTGATTCATCTTCCTTCTCCTTTCCTTTTTTCCTTTCTTGTCATTTTTAGCCTTGCGACATTCATACTTATAGTGGCCCTTCTTGCCACAATTCCAACATTCAACATCTTTTCTTTTACTTAACTTGCCTCTTGATTTATCTCGGGTCTTCCCGCCCTTCCTGTTCTTTCCTCTCCCTCGTTCCTGTGTCACAAGTGCCTCTTACTGAGTAGACCCCTGAGACTTCCTTCTTGTCTCTTCATTGAAGAAACAGCTAGTAACTTGTTCCATGGATATCTTTCCATCTGGCAAGGAGTTACTTAGAGACATCACCAATGTCTTCCAACTGTCAGTCAAAGAACTAAGCAAAAGTAAAGCCTGCAATTCATCATCCAGAACCATCTTAATAGAGGAGAGTTGGTTCACTATATTGCTAACCTCATTCATGTACTTGGCCACAGAACCACCATCCTTAAACTTGAGATTTACAAGTCGCCTTATCAGAAAAATTTTATTATCAGCTGTCTTCCTCTCATACAGCCCTTGTAGTTTCAGCCATAAGCTAGCGGCTGAGGTTTCCGTAAACATATGGTGGAATACAGAATCATCTAGCCATTATCTAATAAACCCCACGGCCTTCCGGTCCAATTTCTTTCATTCTTCATCAGACATATCCTTGGATTTTGCTGATATGCCCAAAATTGGATATTATAGGTCCTTGTAATAAAGTAAGTCTTCCATCTTAGCCTTCCATATGGTCTAGTTAGAACCATTGAGGCTGATCATCCTTAATGAGCCACCTTCCATACTGTCAAACCGATCCTACTTGTTCAATGAACTTAGCACTCTGATACCACTTTGTTGGGGGCCTTGCACAAAACCTTAAGATCTAGCCTCCCGAACAAACTAGAATTATGAGATAATAATAGCAATGAAATAAATCAAAGCAACAATCACACACCACACAAGAGATTTTTACGTGGAAAACCCTCAAAGAGGTAAAAACCACGGGACCTCGTCCAAATCAACAATCCACTATGAAGTAGAACGTTACAACCTTCGTTACTCACGTAGGAGTAGATGAACAATAAGAGAATAAAGGAAAAACAGATGGATCTCACCAATCATGAGGACGTAGAAGCGCTGAGACAACGGCTCCCTTACACAGGCTTTCTCTCTCTCTTTTCTTTCACTCTCTCACCTTTGATATCTCTAAACCCTTCAGAAAACTCTCTTGTGCTTTTCTTGTATCTAGAAAAACCCTAGGAACCCCTAGTTATAGTTTTAGGAAACTCATTTCCGCATCCCAGTTACGAAAGGACTTGTGACACGAAATCCACGTAAAATCGCGGAACGAATCTGCGTAGGTTCGACCGATCGTGGACCTCATACGACCGGTCGAACACCCCCCAAAAAAAAAATAGTCCAATCGTTGGACTTTGAGTTGAGCTACAACTCGACTCCCACAACTGGTCGAGTAGGACCTACGACCGGTCGAACACGGGGTAAAAATCCCCATCAATAGGCCCATGAGCTTTCGCCTGAAATGTGCTAGTGTTAAAGCTCTCTTTGCCCTACCATGATGAATTTATTTTATTCATACCATTCATTATTTATTTTTTTTAACTGCTAAAAATTGAGGCAGATTCATAGCTTAAGTGGATTGCATCACAAAAAATAGAGGGGACAATAACATCCGCTAGTAAAACCTTCCTAAGGCGCACAAGTCATGTTTATTTGTCATCTGACCCTATTCATAAGGTCAAATGACGTGAAAATAAACTTAATCTAAAACTTATCTAGCCCTGATAAATTTTCAATAATAAGAGTTCAATCCCCATCATTTCTTATGGTCTTGCCTTTTTCTTCTTTTTTTTTTGGGTTAGCTTGTTAGTACACACCCATGTCAGTACACAAACTCCATGTTAGCCACCTCCATTAGGGAGTGTTGAAATGAGGTATCTACGCACAGTCTACCAGTTGAGCTATGGATATGCTTATGGTGTCGTCTACCATTTTGGGCTCACGCCCTTGAATGAGCTGGAAAAATGAACAGACTACATTGATAAAACAACATAAATTTTGATGGGCTTACAGAGCTTTGACACCAGCTGCTGGCTGGTGATCGGTCATGGCCAAACCGTGTCCTTGGCCCTCGCGGGCTTGGGTTGCCTACTGACGCTGTCCAAAATACCAAAATCCCAACAGTTCATTCTCTCCATGGAAGACTTGTTACAAGGTTCGCCCATTTGTTCATCTGCCAAAGACAAATTATTCTCACTGAATGGATGGTTTGGATCAACCATGATGGTTTATATCTATTGTAGTGGGGCTTGAGGAATACGGTTTCAGGAGGGTCAGCGAACTACTGAGCCAGTCTTTTACACGCCGCCCATCAACCAAAGAGACCAGAACCACAAAAGAGAAACGAAAAGACTCATGACTAACCCTAAAGTCAATAGTCAACATTTCATGGGGACTATAGCCTAAGACTCCTGTGATTGTTGATCACCATTTAAAAGTAATGGTGACTATTTTACCTTAAAAAGGGCGCAGTCGTACATCAATGTAGACCATCCAAATCCCTTGCCCAATTTTAGATTGAACATAACAGCAATTTTAAATTGAGAAAATTGAGAGTAAGCATATACTTTTAATCATCTAGATTAGATATATCACTCAATATCTTACAATATCACTCGATATCTTACATTTAGCCATCTATTTAATTGGATGGATCAGATTGTGTACTGTAAATCTAAAAGTATGCTTGTACTCCACAAATTTGAAAGGTATAGACAGCTGTGCATCAGTGCCACATGAGAGGACAATAAAATTGATTATAATTTTTAAAATGGTGGTAAACTATCATAGTAGCCTATACGCCATAGTCAAGGGACGCGGATTGCGGCCTACCCCGGGCTCTGTGGCGCCCACCGTGGTGTAAGTGTTTTATCGCCCTTAAACGTTTTTTACAGATAATTTTAATATATGGAGCAAAAAATGAGGTAGGTCCAAGGCTTAAGTGGACCACACCAAAGGAACCTACACTGATGATGACACCCACCATTGAAACCCTTCCAAAGGCCAACGGGATGTTTTTTTTACCATACAACCTATTCATAGGGTCACGTAGATGTGGATGAATTGAAAACACAAATCTCAACTTCATCCAAAACATCTCCGGCTCCCAAGAAGTTTTTAATGGAGGATGTTCAATATTCACTCTGTGGTCCACTTAAGCCTTGGATCTGCATCATTTTTTGCTTTGCATATTAAAATTATTTGTAAAAAATGTTAAACGGCGTGGATAAAACACATACATCACAATGGACCTCACAGAGCCCTGCTCGGATGGATTACTATCCGGGCGGGGGTAGGACGCAGGCTCTGTGGCGCCCACCGTGGTGTAAGTGTTTTATCCACGCCGTTCAACGTTTTTTACAGATAATTTTAATATGTGGAGCAAAAAATGAGGTAGGTTCAAGGCTTAAGTGGACCACACCAAAGGAACCTACACTGATAATGACACCTGTCGTTGAAACCTTTCCAAAAGCCAACGTAATGTTTTTTTTTTTACCATACAACCTATTCATAGGGTCATGTAGACGTGGATGAAGTGAAAATAAAAATCTCAGCTTCATCCAAAACTTCTCCGGGTCCCAAGAAGTTTTTAATGGTGGACGTTCAATCCCCACTCTGTGGTCCACTTAAGCCTTAGACCTGCCTCATTTTTTGCTTTGCATATTAAAATTATCTGCAAAAAATGTTGAACGAGGTGGATAAAACACATACATCACGGTAGACCCCACAGAGCCCTACCTGAACGGATTACTGTCTAGGCGGGGGTAGGACACAATCCGCGTCCATAGTCAAGGATGCAGATTGCGTGCTTTGTGGCGCCCACCATGATGTAAGTGTTTTATCCACGCCGTTCAATATTTTTTGCAGATAATTTTAATACGTGGAGTAAAAAATGAGATAGGTCCAAGGCTTAAGTGGACCACACAAAAGGAACCTACACTGATAATGACACCCACCATTAGAATCTTTCCAAAGGCCAATGTGATGTTTTTTCTTTTACCATGCAACCTACTCATAAGGTGATGTAGACGTGGATGAAGTGAAAACACAAATCTCAGCTTCATCCAAAACTACTTCAGCTCCCAAGAAGTTTTTAATGGTGGACGTTCAATCCCCACTCTGTGGTCCACTTAAGCCTTGGACCTTAAAATTATCTGCAAAAAATGTTGAATGGCGTGGATAAAACACATACATCACGGTGGACCCCACAAAGCCCTGTCCGAACGGATTACCGTCCGGGCGGGGGTAGTACGCAATCCTCGTTGATGAATATTGCTTAGTTGTACAACAATCTATAAGAAATCCGCGTCGACGAGTATCAGTCAAGTCAAGAGTCAACTGTCATTGTAGTCTATCCTCCATAGTCAAGAGTCAAGCGTTCGGTGCTAAGAATGATAGTTCCCCACCATTTTAAATGGTAGTGACTCCATGCTGATGAGCATGGCTTAGCTGTACAGCAGTCTAAACTGTCCCAACCACGGATGTGAGCATAACCCTAAAATCAACATGAGGAGATGATGGCAACCATCTGATTTTGTCCCCCTAATTTGAAGATAGGCTGAGCCAACTCACTCTTATTAGAAGATCTGCCAATATCTCTATCTTCAAACTTATTAGGGAATTACTGATAATCTAAGGTTTCACCGACGCCAAAAACTTTTCAACCACCACTATTTCGAATGATGCGTCCACCTGAGATGTTGATCTGTTTCATTTTTGGGGCTCATGCTCTAAAATGAGCTAGCAAAATCCATGGACGGTGTGGATAAAACATTTTTGCACCGATGAGTAGTGACTCATCAAGGCATCAGCAGTCGGCTTCTGTTGGCTACTTTCTCTCTTTGTATGTGAATGCCAGTGGTAGTCAGCCAATCCCGACCTTCAGCTAGTTTCTTTCTTTACATGTGAATGCATCGTCCTTTCCATCACCTTGAGTTGGTGCTTTCTTTCTCCATGTGCGAATGCAGCGTCCTTTCCATCCAGAAATCTCCATTGATTTCCCTCTCCTTTTGTCATTTCACGTGTTGCCACTGTGTACAGATCAAGATCTCAAGATCTCTATTACATAATTACTGCTAACTAAAATGATATAAATTCATTTTTAAGCATCTATCAAACAGGACCTAAGAATCCCTTCCAACAAAGTTCAGGATTTAGATTGGATACCGCCTACTACTAGAGCTGGCATCGAGTCAAGTCGAACTGAGTTTGGGCTGACCCAACTCGATCCAGTTTTAAAGCAGACTTGACCCGACAAGGCACCGAGTCCAGCATGCCTGACCCCGATCCAAGTACGGGTCTGGCCTGGACTAATCCAGACCAGGTTCGACCCGGTCACAAGTATGGATCAGCTCAAGCCGGCACTGAGTCAGGTCGGGTGCAGCGGGTATCCATGAGCTGAAATCATAACTCAAAACCTAGTTGCACTTGCCAGAATTTACACACCTCTCCATTAGCTACATGGCATCTCGTATTTGAAACGTCATATCCGAGTCACACACACAGAGCCAAGTTTCGGGTCAACTCGAGTCACTTCCGAGTTGGATTTCAGGTCGAGTCAAATCAAGTTATTAGGTGACCCAAACTCGGCTCGGTTTGAGTTCAGATTGGACAAAGGTTACTCGGTTCGGATCGACCCACCCACTTGGTTCGGATCAAGTTGGGTCTGAACAAGTCAGATGAGTCAAGTTTGCCTAGTCAAGTCGTCTCGTTCCCAGCTCTACCTACCACAGTAGGGTAGGTGGCTCACTTCCACCCTGAGGTGCATCTTAAATGATCATCTACATCTTTCATCATCTGACTTTTATGCTACCAAGGCTATAGTGAAAAAAAAAAAACATTTGTTGAGCAAGAAGATGAATATTTAATGGCTCGCATCCATGATTCACAAGTCGAGGACACCAATGAATCATGATAGTAAGATAATAGCTTCTACATATCTACTATATATAACGCCAATAGCTTTGAACACTTTTGCCCTTGTAATTAGTCTTTATAGCATTGGTTAACAGAGGGTGAATTCATCACAAACATATAACCAGTTGGCAAAGATTTTATTGCACAAGGAATAGCATACATTGTACCTGCTTCCTTTCACTTCTTTTAATGCAGGTAGGACTATTACCAAAGTTACAATTACTATGCACCCCACCTTGACGACTCTATGATATCACTTTCATGCATTTGTTGCATCAGCTCATTTTAAGATGTCAATCTAAAAAATCAATATGTTGAGATGTATATTGGGGAAGTGGGCGAGTCACAACAAGGGAAACAATGAAGACCCTCTCTCTCTCTCTCTCTCTCTCTCTCTCTCTCTCTCTCTCTCTCTCTCTCTCTCTCTCTCTCTCTCTCTCTCTCTCTCTCTCTCTCTCTTCTAAATATCCTCTCCCTATCCCCTCTCCCATTCGCTCTCTCCATTTTTCTTCCCCTAGTAGTAATGAGAACATGAAAGGTTCAGATCAATATAGGTGGGAGGAACTGGGCCCTATACCCACTGTGGTAAGGGGTAGCACACCATACGCTATCAAAACCCCGGAGTTCAAGATTAGGAGTCATTAGCTGAGCAATATTTGGCCTTCTCTGTGCCATTGATTATTTTTTCTTAACCAGCTATTTCAGGCCATTGATTAGAAAGGCTAAGGATCTTCTAGTATATATATATAGAAGAATTTAGGGGCAAACACCATCTACATTAACACCCCACCCATCAGATTAACACTCTGGATCACGTGAGCCCCACTTGTATGCAATGGTCCATCAGAGCTAAAGGATTCTTTCTAATTTTAGGGAAAATCATGCCTCCATAATTAAGGAGAACATGAATAAAGATACAATTACAGATTAGAGAAAAATACGCAACTCAATCAGCAGAGACACATATGACCTGCTTACCAACATTTTTACCAGAGAATAGCCCCACAAGGGCTGCTGGAGCACTTTCAAGGCCTTCATTCATGTCTTCTATGTATACAATTTTCCCTTGCTTGTAGTAATTGATAATCTGATCCACAAACTGTGGAAACAGATTCAGATAATCGCTCTGCAGAAACCCTCGCATCCTTACTCGTTTCGTGATAAGCATGAACAAGTTATGGATTCCTTCAGCGCCAGAGATGCTCTGCTGTGATACCATCCCACATACAGCGATCCGGCCATGCAATCTCGTGTTTAGAAGCACGGCGTCAAGCATGGCTCCACCCACATTATCAAAATAGATGTCGATGCCTTGAGGAAGACACCTATTAGCAAAAACATGTTGAAAAAGAAAAAAAAAAAAGTTGTTTTAGTCTAAATCCATATAGAATTGTGAGATTTTGGAGCAGGTTTGGCAGCTTGAGTAGAAAACTCTTGCAACTAGAAACACTAGACAGTTAAGAATGACATCTTTCCTGAGACGAATGCTGCCAGATGTATGCGTGCTTCATGGAGTTCAATGAAGCATGCATGCACCAAAAACATCTCTATTGAACATGTGGCACTTTTGCATGGTGATCACAACTGTTGATTTGGTGAACCACTGTGTAAGGGCCATACACCAAAAGGGAAGGCAATCAGACTGGTACCCATTGAACCAGCGGCAAGAAAAAAGGGACAGTTAGCTCAAAAGATGAAGAATGGTCCACACTGAGTGGACAATACTGGCAACAATGAGATGGTCAGTGCAGTCCAATCAACTGCAACTCTTAGCCCATTGCCATCAACAGGCTGGCTAACCAGATCAACTGTCCTCAATAATATACATGTAGGTCACATGTACAGTACACTTAATTTTACAAACACTTCTTAGTAATTGAAAATTTTAAGCACTTAGTAGAGCTTGTATGAAGTGCATGTCATAAAAGCATTACTCATTTCTCACATGTGCAAAACTGCAAATACATAGATCTAGAACCACTAGACAAAAGATGGAAAGACTTAGTTTTTAGAATGGATAATAGCATGTGCAAGAGACATCATTTCATAATATTCCGTTATGTTCAAAAGATCACAAATTGATTCAGGTTGACTGAGCTCCAGGTACCATGTGCAAATTCCAATTTTACAAACAGCCAGCCAATATATTAGACAGTTGAAATTTCATCAATATGCTAGTATATTGTCAGCCAACCAGGCAATTTTTTTATTTTTTTTTTTAAGTGAAGATTTTATTGCAAACAACTGAGGGGACTCTACAGGCACGCTAGACATTCAGGTCGGCCCAAGGCACAAAAACAACCATGGGCCAACCTATCCTATACCCAAAGAAGATCCGAGAAAAGCAAAAACATACTCATGTACTCTCCCCTTTCTCTAATATTCCCCAGGCCCACCCGATCAAGAAAAAGGAGACCTCGGATGGACTGCGGAAGCTCCGACGCAGAGAAGATCTTTTTACATTGGGTCTCACTTCCAATACGAGCCAAACCATCGGCCCATGTGTTTCCTTCCCAAAGAACATGGACAATACGCATCTGGCCCCTCTGAAGTAGCTTGTCAATCCTAGTTCTCCAATACCACCATTTCCATTTGGACAGACATCTGTTGTTCAGCTCCTCCACTACTAATTTAGAGTCGCTCTCAACCTCTATCTTGGAGAAGGCTTGTTGCAAACACTGAGAAAGGCCCTCGAACAACGCTCTCATTTCAACCAGGCAATTTTGGCCATTCTGACATTAAACTCATACTCGAATCATGATTTTCAAGTTTAGTCCATCGAAGAAAATGATTTTATAAGAATAAGGTAATATGATGGTTGATGCAGCCTATCTTTTATCAAATCAAAGATGGACTATGTACTCAAAGATAGGCCAAACTGAGTTGACTCCACCGAGTTCTGAGTCAATTATCAAAGCTCGGAATTTTAGTTCAAATTAGACAGCCTCTGGCCCATGATAGTTGGATCTAATACCGTGCACGAAATCAGTGGAGAAAAAGAAAGTTATCACAATCAAACAGTTACTTGAAAAGTGACAGCATCCGCATGGTAGAAGATGGCAATTCAAGCAAATTTCCACTTGATAATACTGAAATAACTGTCTAACCAACATGGAGGAAGCTATACAACTCAAAAGACAACATTTTGTGTTCTCCTCATCTAAGGGGCATTATAATATAGGTATAAAGACTGAAAAGTCCCCTTTGCTTGAACTTCTGACCAACCACTTCCCTTTTTAATGTTTGTTCCAAACCACCCCTTGTGTTTTAGTGACTGCTCCTTGTATCGGAGAAAATGGAGGAAACTCATTAAATATTTTTCTAATTACAGTTATGCCCCTCTTCACAAGCCCATTTATATAATAATTCACCTCATCTTAAAAGAGATGGTGCCTCATCAACCATACACATGGCATTGCTGTACATTAGTCTAGACTGTTCACATCACGAGCATGACTCCAAAACTCATACCAAGAACATGATTGTGACTGTCTATTTTCCATCACAGTTTGGACCACTCACTATTTTACTTTTAATAATCTACTTTGATATCCATAAAATGAATGGTTAAGATTGCTTTATTTTAAGATATATGGCCCTTGATGGAGTGGAATGGTGAAGAAGGAATCATGTAGCCAACCAATTCATTGGGATAAGGTTTAGATGATGTTCTATCCAAAATGCACCACACAATTTAGATGGTCTAGATAGCTGCATGAGTGCAACACGTGAGAAGGATGAGTCACAGTGGTGAACCCTAAATTGGTTGTCCTATTGCAAACTTGTTGACTAAAGACACAATCATCAATTCCACATAGCTGTAAAGCACTCAAACTCCATGGGACCACCATATTGTATATGGAATCAACCCCACCCATCAAGTGAGATCCCTTGATTTCATCATTCATACAAAATATTAGCTCAATACAAAATTCATATCAGCCAGACAAATGGCAACATTGTAAAATTATGCATAAAACCTAAGTTCGCGTGGTGTGGCCCGGATCAGGATGATTTTTCTATAATCATCTTGGGAGCCACCCCTGATGATTGGTTTTAATGAAAGGCAAACGCCATTGTGGCCCTACACAAAAACCTTGTTTGGCATCCGATCCCTATTGTTTCATGTGGTGTGGTCCATCTGAATTGTCTATCTGACTGATGTTTGGCCCCAGGGACTACCATTGAGGACCACACCTGATGGACAGAGTGGATGTAACACAAGTAACGTGGCAGGCCCATAGAGCTTGTGTGTTTTCACCAACGTAAAACAAGTGTTATAGAGGATTACACTCTTCTCATGGGCCCAGATTTGCACCCTAGCTCTGCACTTTTGAAAATGGCAAAGACTCGTCCTCAAAAAACATGGTAGTGATGTATGTAGAACTATTCAAATCATCAAACTTGTGGGTTCAATTGTGAATGGAGCATCTCTCTAAAATTGTATCGATCAAGAAATCCTAAGCACTTAGTTAATGGCTATCAAATGGATGGTTAGAAGTTAAATATTTAGTAGTCCAAAATTACAAGGGAAAAAATAGATTTGTTAATATATCTTACATAATTCGGCCATAAGATGGTCAAGATTGCCTTACAACTATACCACATGTATGTTTGAAGAGTCATTATTGTTTCTAAAATGGTGCAAAACTAATAGAGAAGTCAATTATTTTTCTTTTCTTTTCTTCTCTTTCTTTTTTTTCTTTTTTCTTTTTTCTGTGCAAAGTGTACTTTGCAAGTGCATGGCGAGTGCACAATTGCAACATCCAAGCTGCTCACTCAGCAGGGCTAGGCTCGGGCCTGAAAAATCAGAATTTTGAACGGGTTGGCCCAACGGCCCGGCCCAAAACAGTTCAAAATCTGGGCCGAGACCTATCCAGGCCTGGCCCATTGACAGCCTTAGGTGGGGCACATCATGAACATACACAAAAGTAAAAATCAAGTTGGTCACTCATCTCCTAGGCCATGCAACATGTTGGCAATTACTCATAAGGTTGGCTAAAAAAGATTTGCCCAGCCCATAAGACCTACATTGTGTCACCCACCTGATGAGCGCCTCGGATCTCTCATGTTGGTATGTGGATGTGGGTAGGTGAGCAGGTGCACTCAAGCTGGTGCATTGTTTGAAATTGTTCTCTGGAATCACACAGAGATGGATCTATGATAGGAATCCAAGAGCACAAAGTAAACACGAGAACACAAAGATTTAACGTGGAAAACCCTTTTCGGGAAAAAAGCCATGGCACAAAGCAACAGATCTTCACTATGAAAGCAGAAATTACAAAAATAAAGGACTTACCCGATTCGAATAAGCTCGAATCTCACCCTTGCTACACCCTTTGCAAACCCTAGAACCCTTGGAATATCTTAGAATAACTTTAAGAAGCCTTAAAATTAATTTAGAATGGCCCTAAGGACTCCTATTTATAGTTGGGAAATCCCAACTTTCGCACCGACTTGGAATAATCCAGAAACCGCCTCAAATTTACGTAGTCCGTGCGCAGTCTGCATAACCTTCGACTAGTCAAACCAGAGCTAGGGCTAGTCAAAGGGTGCCCTTCGACTAGTCAAACCTGTCCTTTGACTGGTCGAATTTCTCAAAAATTCCAAAATACATTGTTGCTGGACTTTCAGCCAAACTTTCTCCAGGCTATTTGAATTTTCTAAGATTTAAGACATCTGTTAACAACATGCATGTCTCTGGAATCTCTTAAAGAGAGAGGGAGATGAATAGACAAAAAGAGTATAGAAGCGAATACAAAGAATAATAGAAAATTAATGGACACAGATTATTTATTTATTTATTTATTTGCAGGGGCTGGTAAGGATGGGTTTTCTAAGAAGGGGGAAAATCTGAAGATGGACTGTTCGGAGGCAAAGCATTAGTAGGGTGTAATTGCTAGTTTCCCCTAATATACATGTAGCATGAACAAAAGCAATATGAAGAATGCATGGATAGTCACAAGTCATATTCGAGATTTTCTCACAAGATTTGCAGAATGTGATATTTCCAATACAGAAAAAGTAAGATTTTAGAAGCACATTGCATATGAATTTCAAAAACTGACCTTTTCAAGGCCGCATCCAAGTCTGGCTCCTCTTTGTAATTGAAAGCTTCATCAAAGCCTAACTTGTTCTTCAAAAGATCAACCTGAAACATATCATTGAAATTTTATTTGCATCGTAAATGGAATATACCTCAATGCAAATAAGGCTAAAGGCAATTCCAACAAAAGACCTGCCTTCTGTTTTGTGCCAGCACTTCCAACAACATAACAGCCATATATCTTGGCAAGCTGGCCAACAAGTTGGCCAACTGCTCCAGATGCTGCAGAGACAAAAACATACTCCCCCTTTTTTGGCAAGCAGACCTCATAAAATCCAGCATAAGCTGTAAAGCCAGGCATACCTGTTTGGGAAAACTATGGTTAGCATGCTACTAGAGAATACTCATCATCATCATCATCATCATCATGTCCTGGTTATTGTGTAGGCTATGCTACTAAAGAAGACTAAATGATAGAAATCCTAAAATTAGAAAAAGAAGATAGATAAATAAATAAATAAAAACAGATAAAAGGACATATGAGTGCTTTATGCATTTAAAAAGCATACTAACAATTATGGTCACATCTCTACCTTCCTTCCATCAACACACAGACAATGGGAGATATTCAGAAAGCAAGAGAGTTAAAATAAAATTGAAGAATTTAAAATATTTATATATCTAGTAATATTTTTTATTAGTGTATTATACTTGATATAAAAATAAAACTTGTTATGAAGAGTTAAAATTGGGGTTAATAGAATCATAGCAATGTTCAGAAAGTTGCTAATTGGCCTAGAACTCAGCCCAGTCAACTGTGTTTCACCAAGCATTGAGTGCAGAGCTCAACTACAATTTCTGCAGGTTAAGTTAGTTTGAGAGTGATGCAGGATGATGGAAACTACCCTAGGATGTATGATAAGAGATCAATTACACATTAATTTCAGCAATCAACATGTAAAATCAAGCATATCCTCATAATATATTCAAAAATTCAAATTTATAACATGAAGATCCTAGGTTTTCACATACACGATGTACAAAAATATAAAATAGTGCAAGAGTAGCCCAGTTGGAAGTAGGGACTTCCAATCTAGCGTAGGCGCGTTTCACACGCAAGGGAATGACTAGTAGGTTTTATGATTAGGGTTAGGAAGGAGAAAATTTGAAATATGGAGAATTATGGTTCATGGGAATTTTGGAATTGGGATTTTTTAGAAATTGAGGAAAATAAGAAGTTGAAGACCTAGGGTTTAGAAGATTATAATGGAAGGGAAAAGAGGAAGATAAGAGAAGAGGAGAATACCTTTCAAAGAAAAAGAAGAGGAAGGATGTATCTTGGAATCTACTACCAAACAAGCTTCTACCCTTCCACAATTTAATTGAAAGGGAGGGTTTTTTTTAATTTTAAAAAAAAAAATCCTAGAAAATAAGGAGGAAAATTCATTCACACAAGAGAGCTCCACTCTTTCTTTTTTTTTTCTTCTTCTCAATAATACCACTAAAGTTAGAACTCCACCCCACCCCCCTGCATGCTTGTATAATAAAAATTTCGGAATTAAAATCTAGCATAATTACAACTATGTCACTCACTTAAGTGGCCCATCATCCAAAATAAGAAAATTAAAACATATATTATCAATCTCAATCATCAAATAACTCATATAAATACCAAAAATCATAAAGAGAGTAAGATCAAAGTCCAAGGGGTCCCGATCTAAAAGATCCGGTGGCCCGATGGCCTGATCGACAAGATCCAACGGTCGGATCGACACGAAATAGAAATTCTATGACTAGTATAGTCTCCTAATCAGTCTACATGCATCATCCCAAGGTGGAGTCTTCATGATGCACGTCCAATGCATGCGGGGTCTTCAAAATGGCCCAGCTGGCCCCATCTGGAACTCATCTCCCATCCACAAAGAAAGTTGTGCTAATGTGGGTGATCGTCTTCGTCTCTGGTACACTCGAGTAGGTCCTCTGATATCCCCATCAATTTTTTTCGGCTGAGAAGAATTTCGCCACTGGCGAAATAAAGCGATGATAACGCTCGAGGAGGTCAGGATCAATGCGTTAGAACTCTGCCTCTGTAATCCAGGTGTTGTCTGACTCTGGCCTGTTCTTCCACTTCACGAGGTATTTTTGATATCCTCCATGGCGGGTAGAGACTGTTAAGTGGTCCAGAACATCCTCAATCTCTTCTTTCCAACCAGGTACTGATGGAAGAGAAGGCAATAGGTGGGAAGTAAAGTCTGGTAAAGGCCCTGTTGATAAGGACATCACGCTGCCCACACACGCACGCACACCACCCCTCTACACACGTACGTACGACGGAGGGCCCCACCATCGATCTGGCTCGATGACGACGTCCAGGAAGGGCCTCCTAGTTAGAAGACGAAGTTTTGATTCAAAAGAGTGGGCCCGATAGACAAGAAAATCTGATGTAGGACATGAAATTCAGATATGATGTACAAGATTTCAGGCTTAAGATCATACTAATTCAAAACAATCCATATTAAAATTCCACATCCCACACAAAAGTCCAAACATTCAATTAAGGAGAATCTATGCGGGTCCAGGCCGACACATGTTAGGGCTGGATTAATAAAAATTATGAACCAAACTATACTCAAAGGGAGACAAAAATCATCCACACATGCACAGTAATCGGTCCCTAATCCAAGGGATCCACCAATTTCAATTCAAGGAACTCTAGGGTGAGAAAGGGACAAATAATTTAAGGATAATACAATCTAAGGTTGCGGTTTATAAAAAACTATTATGAGAGGATAAAATAAGAAGAAAACCTGAACCGGAAAACAGTTCCCACGCACAGACAACAACAATGGGCCAGACGCGCGTGCGTGTGATCATGGCTGCATGTGTGTGGGGCCTAGTATTCAGAAAAAGGCTACCTTGGCCTTGGTCTGCCGAGGATGGACTCCAAAACTTCCAAATATCAGCTCGATTAGATGCACGATTTGTGTGTGATGCTCCGCCGAAGCTTCAGCCCTCCTACAGGGCCAGATTCTGAAAATCTGTTGTAGAGAGAAAAACGGCTGCAACTATTGATGGATTTGTATATGGTATGCTCGTAGGAGAAGAGAAATATGGATAGAAGAAGGTGGGAGCGAATCGGGAGAGATGTGATTTCGCACCACAGTAGTTAGCCCTTCGAAGGAGAGAGGGTTTCACACCCAATTAGGTTTTCATAACTCGAAAAGGAGCGAAAAAATGCAGTAATTTTTTATTAATCGTCATTTAATCAAAAGAACTACGAGGGGTGCCTATTTATAAGAAAACTCTATACCACAAAACTCACGCCATGTGCGCAACCTATTACATGGCGATGAAGTAAACCAAAATAAAAATTAATCAAAGAAAGCTAAAGCGTTCATGATATTCTAAATAACATAAATAATCAAAACCTAAAAAATGAAATCAATCCGACTAGTGGGGTACAATCATAAGATCCCATGATAAGCTTTTCTTGATTATCGGGCCCACTCTTTTGAATCAAAACTTTGTCTTCTAACTAGGAGGCCCTCCCTAGACGTCCTCATCGAGCCAGATCGACAATGGGGCCCTCCTTCGTACATACGTGCGTAGGGGGATGGTGTGCATGCGTATGTGAGTGGCATGATGTCCCCATCAATTCTCTCCCGACTGCGAAGATTTCGCCACTGGCGAAATAAAACTCCTGAACTGCTCTAGGATGTCAGGATCGAGTTTCTAAAACTCCTCCTCAATAAGCCACGTGCAGTCTAAAGCTGGGCGCGACTTCTATTTAACCAGGTACTTCTGAAACCCATCGTCCAATATTGAAACTATCTAATGATCCAGGATATCGTATATTTCTTCTCTGGGTGTGTGAAGGTTAGGTATGAGAGGTAGAGGCTGGGAAGAAAAGTCAGGAAGAGCAGGTATGGGACATAAAGGCTGAAAAAATGGATCGAGACGGGTAGGTATGGGACGTAGAGGCTGGAAAAATGGGTCAAAAATGGTAGATATGAGAGGTAGAGGCTGAAAAAATGGGCCAGGACAGATATGTATGGGACGTAGAGGCTGGAAAAATGGGTCGGGAAGTGTAAGTATGGAAGGTAAAGGCTGGAAAGATGAGTCGGGAGGGGGGCCATGGATCAAGCGAAAAGTCTGGAGAATTAGGATAGTTAGGCGAAAGGCTGGACAATGCATCTATTGCCCCTTGAAATGCAACTAAATTCTCCACATTATATGTGGAACTAATTTCCATGGAAGGTAGAAGATTTGCCATATACGTATTGAGACCGTTTCGTTTTATAATTTTGAAGGGTCCAGTGCTACGCGCGTTTAACTTACAAACAGCTCCCGAAGGATACCGCTCAGGCCTGATGCGAACCATCACAGAGTCCCTTACATAGAATTCCTTCAAACATTTATGCTAGTCTGCAGAAAATTTGTAATGTTCATTACTAGTAGTGATCTCCTACCTGATTTCTTGATGCCATGAATGAATGTGATGCACAAAAGACTCTGCAAGCTTTGACGGCCTAGGAGACAGTGACATAAGGGCAAGATCAATAGGTTTCTCAGGTTTATAACTAGTAACGACTTCATAAGGACTGAGACCTGTGAACCTATCGACGGAACTATTAAACGCAAACTCGGCTGTATGTATTACGGTGTCCCGTGTTCTGGTGTGCTCTATATCCCTCGGAGGAAACTCATCTGATAGATCATTAAGAAAGACATCACAGAACTCATCTACTACCGTAATGGCCTCAGTGGGTAACTTTACACTAGCCTCTGGTGCACCCTCTCTAGCTACAAGACCGTGCATGTTGTACCACTCAAAATAGTAGTCTTAATGTCTCTCATGGGGTGGGTGTACGGGCGCATGCCCATGACTGATTCTTGGCCAACTCTATTCATTAGTCTATCCTCCTGGCCACCTGCCTGAGATTGGACATCTACCCCAATGGTGGGGTTTGTCCTAGCAGAGGCCTTTAGTTGGGTAATGCGCACATCAAGTTGTTCAAAGCATTGGTCCATATCTAAATGCTTATTTAAAGACTCAATTTGTTGGGACAGTTTATTTAGGGACTCTTACAATCGTTCCATGTTTAGTGTAGGGTGCAAACCAACCATGACCCGTACGTGAGGGTATGCGACTGCTAACTCTACCTAAGGACTTTCTATGATGACTATATGTAACTAAATGGGGCTAAATGATCATATGAGACTATATGAGGGAAACTACGAAGTGTTACTAAAATCCAGCAACCTAGTTGTCGAAATAAGGGAATGACAGAAAGTTACAGCAATGTGAATTGCTAACTTCCTGCTACAGAAATTTCAGCAACTAATCTCAAGGATTACGGACTTCTAACAGCTATATGTGATGAACTAGATGCCTAAAGGACTCAAACAAACTAACCCTAACATGTAATGTATTCCTCTATAAGAACCCTAAGCTCTGATACCAAATTTGATGCAGGACATGAAATTCAGATATGATGTGCAAGATTTTAGGCTTAAGATCATACTAATTCAAATCAATCCATATTAAATTTTCACATCCCACACAAAAGTCCAAACATTCAATTAAGGAGAATCTGTGCGGGTCCAGGCCGACACATGTTAGGGATAGATCAATAAAAATTATGAACCAAACTATACTCAAAGGAAAATAAAAATCATCCACACATGCACAATAATAAGTCTCTAATGGCCTAATCTAAGGGATTCACCAATTTCAATTCGAAGAACGTTAGGGTGAAAAAAGAGACATAAATTAAAAATAATGCAATCTAAGGTTAGGCTTTATGAAAAACTGATATAAGAGAGTAAAATAAGTTCCCGCGCGTGGACAGCAACAATGGCGCAGACGCACATGCATGTGATCACAGCCGCACGTGTGAGGCCCACTATTCAGAAAAAGGCCACCTTAGCCCTAGTCGGCTAGGGATGGACTCCAAAACTCCCAAATCTCAACTCGATCCGATACACAGTTTGTGCGCGGTGCTCCGCCGAAGTTTTAGCCCTCTTGCAGGGCCAGATTCTGAAAATCTGCTGTAAAGAGAAAAACGGGTACAACTATTGATGGATTTGCAGATGGAATGCTTGTAGAAGGAGAAATATGGATAGAAAAAGGCAGAGGCGAATCGGGATAGATGTGGCTTCGCACCACGGTAGTTAGCCCTTCGAAAAAGGGATGGCTTCGCACCCAATTAAGTTTTCATAACTCGAAAAGGAGCAGAAAAACATAGCAATTTTTTATTAATCTTCATTTAATTAAAAGAACTACAAAGGGTGCCTATTTATAAGAAAACTCTATACCCTAAAACTCGCACCATGTGCGCAACCTATTACTTGGCGATGAAGTAAACTAAAATAAAAACTAATCAAAGAAATCTAAAGCATTCATTATATTATAAATAATGTAAATAATCAAAACCTAAAATATGAAATCAATCCGACTAGTGGACCACGATCATGAGATCCATGATGAACTTTTCTTGACTATCAGGCTCACTCTTTTGAATCAAAACTTCGTCTTCTAACTAGAAGACCCTCCCTAAATGTCGTCATCAAGCCAGATCGATGGTGGGGCCCTCCTTCGTACGTACGTGCGTAGGGGGTGGTGTGCGTGCGCATTTGGATGGCGTGATGTCCCCATCAAAAGCTAATCATGAGATCTCATGATCGTGGCCCACTAGTCAAATTGATTTCATATTTTAGATTTAAATTATTTATGTTATTTAGAATATCATGAATGCTTTAGATTTCTTTGATTAGTTTTTATTTTGGTTTACTTCATCGCCAAGTACTCGGTTGCGCACATGGCGTGAGTTTTTGGGTATAGAGTTTTCTTATAAATAGTCACCCCTTGTAGTTCTTTTGATTAAATGAAGATTAATAAGAAAATTTTTACATTTTTCCGCTCCTTTTCGATTTATGAAAACCTAATTGAGTGCGAAGCCCTCCCTTTTTCGAAGGGCTAACTATCATGGTACAAAGCCACATCTATCCCGATTCGCCCCCACCTTCCATCCATATTTCTCCTCCTACAAACATTCCATCTACAAATCAATCAATAGTTGCAGCCGTTTTTCTCTCTACAGCAGATTTCTAGAATTTGGCCCTGCAAGAGGGCTGAAGCTTCGTCAGAGCACCACGCACAAACCGTGCATCGGATCGAGCTGAGATTTGGGAGTTTTAGAGTCCATCCCTAGCCGACTAGGGCCAAGGTGGCCTTTTTATGAATACTAGGCCCCACACACGTGCGGCCGTGCTTACACGCATGTGCGTCTGGGCTATTGTTGCTGTCCACGCGCGGGAACTGTTTTCCGATTCAGGTTTTCTTCTTATTTTACCCTCATATCGGTTTTTCATAAACCCTAACCTTATATTGCATTATCTTTAATTTATTTACTCATTTTCTCACCCTAGGGTTCCTTGAATTGAAATTGGTGAATCCCTTGGATTAGGAACTGATTACTGTACATACCGGGCTCGAGTAGGATCTCTTGTGGGATGCAGGGGCACACTCGGGGTGGGTGCGGCCCACGGAAGAGGTCTCGTGTTCGAGACTCCTCACTGGGGGTGATTAATGTGCATTTCACACCAGGCTCGAGTGGGGTAGCCCGTGGGATGCGGGGACACACTCAGGGTGGGTGGCCCATGTGATTTGTAGCCCACAAAGAAGGTCCGGGTGAGGTCCTAACCCATACGATGTGAGGCCTAAGCTATGAGATAAAGAGATTAATTCTCCATACTCTAACAGTTCGAGCTTTTAGAGCAAGTGGTTAATTATCCTGCATCACATGGGTTGGGGACAGGGTCAGGGACACCATCATCTAGGATAGGAGAATGGTTTGCAGGAGGGATAGAAGATAATTGTATGGGTCCATCACAAGGTACAAGGTCCTCCACGTTGAATGTTGCACTAATGGCCATGTCAGATGGAAGATCCACCACATACGCATGACATAGTCACCCAACTACTTAAACCTACGATGTGAATCTGCAGAGATTTTATAATGTTGATTGCTAGCATTAATGTGCTTCTTGATCTTACTATGCAAATCATGAATATACCGTGCAAATGCGTCTGCGAATTCAGATGGCGTATGTCAAACAGACATGGGTATGAGATCTATAGGCATTGTACGCTTGTACCAAAATACTATCTCAAATAGACTCATTCCTATGGACCTATTGATGGAATTGTTATATGCAAACTCGGCTATGGGCAAAACCGCATCTCAGGTCCTAATATCATCTCCCACCAAGCATCGTAGCAGATTTCCTAAGCTTTGATTGACAACCTCCGTCTGACCATCAGTTTGAGGATGGTATGCAAAGAGAACTGTAACTTAGGCCCCATCATGTGCCATAAAGTTTTCCAAAAATAACTCGTAAACCATACATCTCGATCTGACACAATGGTTTTCGACAAACCATGTAGATGAACTATGTCCTCAAAGAATATCTTCACCACGTTAGTGGCATTAGACGTTTTAAAACATGAGAGAAAGTGAGTCATTTTCGAAAAACGGTCCACAACTAAAAAAATAGAATCATGCTTTTTAATCGTCTTAGGGAGCCCAAGCACGAAATCCATGCTAATATCAACCCATGGGGCGTGGGGGACTAGCAAAGGTGTATATAAACCTGTGTTCTCCTTCCTCTACTTTACCAGCTGACAAGTCCAACATTGCCCTATGATATTAGCTACATCTCGCTTGAGACTTGGCCAGTAAAAGCGCTCTTCTATAAGGGCAATAGTCTTGTCACACCCAAAATGACCAGCTACCCCTCCAGTATGAAGTTCCCAGACAAGAAAGTCACGGAGCGATGTACGGGGTATACACAATCTATCACCTCTAAACAAAAACTCACTAACTAGGACAAACTCACTACTACCCTTAGACTGACCATCTAATAACGATACATACACCTCTCCAAAATTCGGGCAACTATGATAATTTTCCTTTAAACGCTCAAACCCAGTGACTTCAACGCTCATGGAGCGAAGTACGCAACCCTACGACTCAATACATCGGCACGTTTATTCTCAACCCTGGCCTTGTGCTTCAATACAAAAGTGTACTTTTGGAGAAATTGGACCCACTTGGCATGCCTCGAGTTCAACTTCTTTTGCGAGTTGAGATAATGCAAAGCCTCATAGTCAGAAAATAAGACGAACTCTTGCGGTAATAGATAATGTCGCTAATGGCGCAATAACTGCACTACCGCATAGAATTCCTTGTCATAGGTGGAATACTTTTGTTTCGCTTCATTTAGTTTTTCGCTAAAGAAAGCAACAGGGTGCCCTTCCTGACTAAGCACTCCACCTATACCTACACCAGACGCATCATAAATGACCTCAAAAGCCTTAGAAAAACCTGAAAGTCGCATGACAGGAGCTTCAATCATCTTGATCTTAATCTCCTTAAACGCCCTAGAGGCTGCTTTAGTCCATTGGAACTCCCCTTTTTTAACGCAAACGGTAATGGGAGCCATGATGGAACTAAACCCTCTAATTAACCGTGCGGTAATAGATAATCTTACCAATGGCACAATGACTGCACTACCGCATAGAATTCTTTGTCATAGTTGAAATACTTTTGTTTCGCTTCATTCAGTTTTTCGCTAAAGAAAGCAACAAGGTGCCCTTCCTGACTAAGCACTCCACCTATACCTACACCAGATGCATCACAAGTGACCTCAAAAGCCTTGGAAAAACCTGGAAGTCGCATGACAGGAGCTTCAATCATCTTGACCTTAATCTCCTTAAATGCCCTAGAGGCTGCTTTAGTCCATTGGAACTCCCCTTTTTTAATGCTAACAGTAATGGGAGCCATGATGAAACTAAACCCTCTAATGAACCGTCTATAAAAGGTAGCTAAGCCATGGAAACTACGCACCTCATGAATATTACGCGGCTTAAGCCAACTGACTATGGCCTTGACTTTCTCTGGATCCGCAGACATGCCCTTAGATGACACGATAAAACCTAGAACATGACACTACTAAACAAGAATGAACACTTCTTAAGGTTGGCATATAAACTAACTCTATCCTAAGGATCCCACACACTTGCCTCAGATGGTGGAGATGTTGTTTCTTAGTCATGCTATAAATAAGGATGTCGTCAAAGTACACAACTAGGAACTTCCCCATGAAGGGTCTCAACACCTGGTTCATCACCCACATAAATGTACTTGGGGCATTGGTCAACCCAAAAGGTATGACTAGCCACTCTACAACTCATCCTTCATCTTGAAGGTCGTTTTCCACTCATCAACTGGGTGAATACAGATCTGATGATACCCACTCTTTTGGAGAAAATTGTGGCATTGGCCATCATGTCCAACATATCGTCAAGACGCGGTATAGGAAACCAACACTTAACGGTAATTTTGTTGATGGCCCTTCTATCCATATACATATGCCATGTGCCATCCTTCTTGGGCATCAGAAGGGTAGGCATGGCACATGGACTCATGCTCTCTGACTGAACCCTTTCCTAAGAAGCTCATCAACTTATTTCGTGAGTTCTACATGCTCCGTGGGGTTCGTTCTGTAATGAGGAAGGTTTGGGAGAGTCAACCCGGGGACAAGATCAATGGCATGATGGATGTCCCTCATAGGCGGAAGCTCATTTGGGAGGTCGTTAGGAAAGACATCACTAAACTCATCCATCACCGAAATCACCTCAATAGGCAACTCTACACCAACTTGGGGTGAAGCCTCTCTAGTCACGATGACATACACCTCTGAATCCTCCCTAACCTCTCTTTCGAATTCTCTTGCATTAATGATATGAAGAGACTTAGGCTTGGACTTCTTCGAAGTTCCAGGATCACCCTTCTTGGTGATCTCCTCCTTTCCCGGTATGCTCTTGGGTGGAAGGGGATTCAACCTAATTTTCTTCCCCTCAAACATGAATGTACAAATATTTGCACGACCAAATATTGTAACATCCAAGTCAAATAACCAGAGCCTACCCAAGATGATGTGGCTGACATCCATGGGAACCGCATCACACCACAACGAATCCTTATATGACCCAAACTGGATAGGGATACAACATTGTTGTGAGACTGGAATGGAGGACTCATCAACCCACAATACTCTGTAGGGTTGAGGGTCAGACTCGGCTTTCAAGCCCAATCGACTCACGGTGCTAGTAGAGACCACGTTGGCATAACCACCACTGTCCGCGATCACTTTACAATTCTTTTCTCCACACTTGGTATAAGTGTAAAAGATCATGTTCCTGTGCCAATCATCATTTTCTTTAGCTTAGGTAAAGGCACATCTAACTACTGTGAGAGTGTGCGTCTCCTGATCATCAAACTCCTCATCGCTAGCACCAATATCAGGCTCGTGATCCTCTACATTGCAATTGTCCCTGTCATCCTCATTTGCCTCATCTATCATAAGAGCTTTACCTTTTTCTTTGTTTGGGCATTCCTTTGCGAGGTGACCATAACCATTACAACAGAAACACTACATGTGCTCACTTACCTTCAAACTAGCGCTGACTAGATCCTTACCTTTAACATCTCTGTTATAGATGGGAGCACCAGTTGGGGCTTTGGTCTGGCTACCAAGGTTAGGTTTGGCTCCCTGAGGAGCAACCCGGCCATTGGAATCACAAGACCCAAACCGCCTCATGGTCGATTGCACTAGGTATCACTCAAGCTCCTCTACCCTAAGGTAGGCCTCTTTTAGTGTACCAACATCATGAGGGATGAGCTCACGCCTAATTTCAGGGTGCAAGCCCGTCTTAAAACGAGACAGGGTCACAGCAGGGGACTCATTGACATCACATCGCATCATGTACTCCTCAAATTTCTTGATGTAATCCAATACAGACATCGACCCTTGCCTCAAGGACTGCCACTGGTCCAAAAGACGATCACGGTAGGAGAGCGGGACATTTTTCTTTAAGAAGTTCTTTCATCCCAACCTATGATTTAATGGGTACATCTCCACGCCGCTCTGCCTTCCGTTCTGTATTGGTCCAGAACAACTTGGTTTGACCTGTCAACTTCATTTTAGCGAACCTCGTTCAACGGTGATCTGACATATCATGCCACTCGAAGAAGTGGTCCATGTCAGCTAGCCAATCAAGGAAATGCTTCGGGTTCAAGCGACCATCAAAATTGGGAGCATCGACTTTGACACTCTTCATAACCCTATCCTTAGGGTCGTAACGATCTCGCGACTCTCTACAAGGCACATGAGTGCGCGGTCCTACATTACCTACTCTCTGACCAACGTTCCTATTACAACCCCTAATGGGTTCTACTGGGACTGGACCCTGCTTAACTGGGACCTCATCTACTGGCTCTCCTGCCTGAGAATGGTGGTCTTCTCCAGTGACGGAGGTATCGTGAGAGGTAGCCTCTAGCCGCTTGATACGTTGGTTGCTGGCAACCAATTGTGCGGTAGTGATCTTATTATGTGTCTCAATGGTCATCAAACAGCGGTTAATCTTTTCGAGAGCCTCAGCAATCTAATTCGGATTCATGGTGGGGAATAGACCAAAACCACAACCTGCTCATGTTTGCATACACTAAATGACCCTAATAAGAGACAATCTAGATGTGTGTGTACTATATGATGAATGCGATGTGAAAATCAGATTTGATGACCTCCAATGTGACACTATATGATGCACATGTACTTTATGTATGATGACCCTATGTGCCTTAAACCTTATGACAACTCTAGAATAATTCTAATAAGGCTAAAACTGAAAATTCAGCAATTATGTGTCCTAAAGCCACTAAATCTGAAAATTCCAACAATATATGACTTTGAAACACCCAAGCAAAAAATTCAGCAAGCCAAATCAGAAAATTCAGCAAGCTATATGTGACCTATATGCCCTATTATGGGTATGGGAATTTTATCGAACACCTACCCTACGCTAGACCTAGGCCTTGATACCAAATTTGATGCAAGATGATGGAAACTATCCTAGGATGCATGATAAGAGATCAATCACACATTAATTTCAACAATCAACATGTACAATCAAGCATATCCTCATAATAGATTCAAAAATTCAGATTTATAACATGAAGATCCTAGGTTTTCACATATACGGTGTACGAAAATATAAAATAGTATAAGAGTAGCCCAGTTGGAAGTAGGGACTCCCAATCTAGCGTAGGCACGTTTCACACTCAAGGGAATGACTAGTAAGTTTTATGATTAGGGTTAGGAAGGGGAAAAATCTGAAAAATGGAGAATTAGGGTTCATGGGAATTGGGGATTTTAGAAATTGGGGAAAATAAGAAGTTGAAGATCTAAGGTTTAGAAGGTTGTAATGAAAGGGAAAAGAGGAATACAAGAGAAGAGGATAATACCTTTCAAAGAAAAGGAAGAGGAAGGATGTATCTTGGAATCCACCACCAAACAAGCTTCTACCCTTCCACAATTTAATTGGAAGGAATTTTTTTTTTTAAAATAAAAAATCCTAGAAAATAAGGAGAAAAATTCTTTCACATGAGAGCTCTACTCTTCTTTTTTCTCTTCTCAATAACACCACTAGGTTTAGAACTCAACCCCCCCCCCCCCCCCCCCCCCCCCCCCCCCTGTTGTGCAGCACGCCAACAACGCAGTGGGCCGAGATCCAATCTCAGGCCTCACCCACAAACGATAAACATAAAGGAATATAAACTAGAAACAGATCAAAGTAATCCAAACAAACCACAAGACAAGATATACCTGAAAAAAATCTCAAACTAGGGTAAAAAACCACGGATGCAAACTTTCACTATGAAGAAACAAAGATTACAAGGCAAAATACTAACCTCTCCCTTGGAAGAATAGAAAACCCTGAGCTCATACCTTTAGAAATATTTTCCAATATTTCTCATTCCTTAGAATCCCCTAGAAAAACATTAGAAACCCCTATTTATAGTTTAGGCAACTTCCCTTCCGCATCCCGGTTGCGAAAGGACTCAAATCCGCAGTTTTGCGGAACAAATTGCGCAACCTACGACCAGTCCTAGCTCCACTACGACCGGTCCTAGGCCCCTACGACCAGTCCTAGGCCCCGGGAAAAAAACAGCACAACTCGCTGGACTTTGAGTCGTGCTAGGGCTCGAACCAACGACCGGTCGAGCACCTCCCACGACCGGTCGTGGCTCCCCCACGACCGGTCGAACACGCCCCACGACCGGTCGTAGACATCTTACGACCGGTCGAAGGTGGCCCAATTGTGGCTCCACATTCTCAACAATCTCCCACTTGGAGACACATTGCCATAAACCTTCGTCTTTTTCATCCGGAGTGCACCACCTCCCCGTTTTCAAAACTGAAGACCAATCAAAGCTGAACAGAGCTTCAGCTTCTCCCTTGTGACCACCTTGGTCAACATATCTGCAGGATTCTCACTTGTATGAATCTTCTCCAGAATAATCAATCCATCTTCCAGTAACGAACGTATGAAGTGATATCTGATGGCAATATGCTTGGTCCTTGAATGAAAGGCTGAATTCTTAGTCAAGTGTATTGCACTCTGACTGTCACTGTACAGCTTGTAATCTACTTGCTTCTTACCCAACTCTTCCATAAAACCTTGCATCCACACCATCTCCTTGCATGCTTCTGTAGCCACAACATATTCTGCTTCTGTCGTACTGATAGATACTATCTTCTGTAACTGAGAGACCCAACTGACTGCAGCACTGCCCAGAGTAAAGACATAACCTGTAGTGCTTCTTCTTCTGTCGATATCTCCTGCCAAATCTGAATCCACGTAGCCTTGTAGCTTGATTTTCGATCCACCATAACACAGCCCTACATCCTTAGTACCCACCAAGTATCTGAGGATCTACTTCACAGCTTCCCAATGTTCCTTCTCGGGGTTGTTCATGAACCTGCTAACAACTCCCACTGCTTGAGCAATGTCTGGCCTCGTGCTTACCATAGCATACATGAGACTCCCAATCGCTGACGCATATGGGACTTTGGCCATATAGCCCCGTTCCTCCTGCGTCTTTGCACCTTGCTCCTTAGATAGCTTGAAGTGGTTGGCTAATGGAGTGCTAACCGGCTTAGCACCTCCCATATTGAATCGATCAAGTACCTTGGCTATGTACTCTGCCTGTGACAAAACCAGTTTCTTGTTTTCCCTGTCACGCTTTATCCTCATGCCTAGGATTTGTTTTGCAGCTCCTAAATCCTTCATGGCAAATTCTCTAGACAGTTGTCTTTTGAGATCTGAGATGTCCTTCATGCTTGAACCGGCCACAAGCATATCATCAACATACAGAAGAAGAATGATGTACAACGTATCAAACTTCTTCAAGTAACAACAGTGGTTTGCATGACATCTCATCAAACTTCTTGTACCACTGCCTCGGGGCCTGCTTCAGGCCATATAGACTTTTCTTTAGTCTGCACACATTGTTCTCATTACCTGGTGCCACGTATCCTGTTGGCTGATGCATATATTTCTTCTTCAAGATCCCCATGAAGAAAGGCTGTCTTAACATCTAGCTGCTCTAGATGTAAGTTCTCTGTAGCCACTATACTCAAGACCATACGAATCGTAGACATTTTCACTACCGGTGAAAATATTTTAGTGAAATCGATACCTGCCTTCTGTTAAAAACCTTTTACAACCAGTCTCGCCTTGTACCGTTTCGAACCATCACGCTCCTCCTTCAGTCTGTAAACCCACTTGTTATGAAGAGCTTTCTTACCCTTAGGTAAAGTGACTAGCTCCCATATACGATTAGACTCAAGAGAGTCCATCTCATCATCCATGGCCTGCTCCCACTTAACCCGTGTATCTGACTGTAATGCCTCTTCAAAACATTCTGGCTCACCATTATCTGTCAGCAGTAGATAATGTAAGGAGGGTGAGTATCGGACCGTGGGTCTCCTCTCCCGAGTGGACCTTCTCGTAACCGGTGTCTGTGGCTCTGCCTCATAATCTCCTGTACATGATCATCCTGTGGCGCTGTAACACCCGTGTCCGGTAACTCTTCTAACTCTACGAATTCCTTTTTGTCGGCCTTATTTTCCTGCACTGTCCTTATGCATCACTTTTTCGTTGAAGACTACGTCCTTGCTTCTGATGATTTTCCTGTTTTCTGCATCCCAAAACCTATAGCCAAAATCATCCTGCCCGTAGCCTATAAACGTGCACCTCCTGAACTTCGCATCCAACTTATTTCTATGCTCTGCATCAATGTGAACATATGAAGTGCAACCAAACACTCTAAGATGTGTAAGGTTCACTTCTTTTCCAGTCCACATTTCTTCTGGTAGCCCACCATCCAATGGTGTTGAGGGACTTCTATTGATAAGATATACGGTAGTATTCACAGCATCTGCCCAAAAAGTCTTGGGCAACCCTGCATGTAACCTCATGCTCCTGGTGCGCTCAAGGATGTTCCTGTTAATGCGCTCAGCCACACCATTCTGCTGCGGTGTCCCTGTAATCGTTTTCTGATATTTGATTCCACTTGCTACACAATACTCCTTAAACCTCTTATCACAATATTCTCCCCCATTATCAGATCTGAGACACTTTACTGTTTTACCTGTCTCGTTTTCTACCATAACTTTTCACTTTTTAAACGCATCAAATACATCAGATTTATGCTTTAAGAAATAAACCCACAATTTTCTACTAGCATCATCAACAAAGGAAACAAAATAACGTGAGCCACCAAGAGATGATACCTGTGCCGGTCCCCACACGTCAGTGTGAACAAGTTCCAATAGATGCGTCTTTGGAGCGCGTCCTGTCTTCTTGAAGCTTACCCTCTTCTGGTTGCCATATACGCAGTCCTCGCAGAATTTCAAGTCAAGAGACTTCAGCCCTGGTAGCTTCCCTTTTGACAACAGCACTTCATCCCTTTCTCACTTATATGACCCAACCTCTGATGCCATAACTGCCCATTCACTCCAGTTGATGCGACTGAGAGTGAACCATACGATCCTGAAGTCACGTACAAGGTGTCTTCCTTTTTACCTCGAGATACCACCAAGGCACCTTTTGTGATCTTCCAGGAATCACTGGTGAATGTCGTCACATAACCGGTATCGGCCAACTGCCCCACTGAGATCAGATTCCTTCTCAAACTCGGTACATGTCTGACATCCTTCAGTTTCAAAATCGTTCCGTCTTTCTGATTGACGTAAACGTCCCCCTTTCCAATAATACTGCACGGCTCATCATCACCCAGGTAGACTCTCCCAAAGTCACTTGACACATAATCACGCAGAACTTCCTTACATGAAGTGGCATGAAACGAAGCACCCGAGTCTATAATCCATGACTCATTCCTCGCATCAAGAGACAAGATCAACACCTCTGTATCGCTCTCCTCAGAAAGATTCACTAAATCCTTCCCGCCTTGAGAGCTTCCATCTTGTTTCTTAAGCGCCCTGCAATCACGTTTCATGTGCCCCTTCTTGTCGCAATGCCAACACCCGTCTTTGTCTTTCGGTCCCTTGGACTTCTTCCTCGACTTAGAACGTCCGTGTTTATTGCCTCCTCTGTTCTGCAATCTTCCTCTTCCTTCTACGTTTAGAGCATTGCCTGAATCCCCTAAAACTCCTGATGCCTTTCTTCTAGATTCTTCGCTGAGAATTAGACCGGCCACATCATCAAATTTCAGCTTTGTCGATCCTGAAGAATTGCTCACAGCAATCACCAAACCATCCCAACTGTCTGGCAGACTGGATAAGATCAATAGTGCCCTGACCTCATCCTCAAAAACGATGTCAACGGATTCCAACTGACTCGTGATTGTATTGAACTTGTTTAGATGTTCAGCCACACTCCCACCATCTGACATCTTCATGTTGAATAGCTATTTCATAAGATGAACCTTGTTGGATGCTGAGGGCTTTTTATACATGGTGGCTAGGGCTTTCATTAATTCTTTTGTCGTTTTCATCTTGGATATATTAAAGGCGACGCTCTTAGACAAAGAGAGTCGGATCGTTCCTAAAGACTTCCTATCCAGTAAAAACCATTCATCATCTGTCATCTTTTCTGGTTTCTTCTCTTTTCCTTCTAGAGGAATGTAGAGGTCCTTCTGATACAGATAATCCTCCATCTGCATCTTCCAGAAGGCAAAGTTTAAACCATCAAACTTCACAATTCTAGTTTTTCCATCTTCTGTCATCACTCCCAATAGAACTAAACCAATATCTCTGATACCAGTTGTTGCGCAGCACGCCAACAATGCAGTGGGCCGGGATCCAATCTCAGGCCTCACCCACAAACGATAAATAGAAAGGAATATAAACTAGAAACAGATCAAAGCAATCCAAACAAACCACAAGACAAGATATACCTGAAAAAAATCCCAAACTAGGGTAAAAAATCACGGATGCAAACTTTCACTATGAAGAAACAAAGATTACAAGGCAAAATACTAACCTCGCTTGGAAGAATAGAAAACCCTGAGCCCACACCTTTAGAAATATTTTCCAATATTTCTCATTCCTTAGAATCCCCTAAAAAAATCCTAGAAACCCCTATTTATAGTTTAGGCAACTTCCCTTCCGCATCCCGGTTGCGAAAGGACTCAAATCCGCAGTTTCGCGGAACAAACTGCGTAACCTACGACCGGTCCTGGCTCCACTACGACCGGTCCTAGGCCCCAACGACCAGTCGTAGCTCTCCTACGACCAGTCCTAGGCCCCGGGAAAAAAACAGCACAACTCGCTGGACTTTGAGTCGTGTCAGGGCTAGAACACACGACCGGTCGAGCGTCTCCCATGACCGGTCGAACACGCCCCACGACCGGTCGTAGACGTCCTACGACCGGTCGAAGGTGGCCCAATTGTGGCTCCACATTCTCAACACCCCTGTGCTTTTATAATAAAAATTTCGGAATTAAAATCTAGCATAATTATAACTATGTCACTCACTTAAGTGGTCTATCGTTCAAAATAAGAAAACTAAAACATATATTATCAATCTCAACCATCAAATAACTCATAAAAATACCAAAAACCATAAAGAAAGCAAGATCAGAGTCCAAGGGGCTCATATCTAAAAGATCTAGTGGCCCGATGGCCTAATCGATAAGATCCAACAGTCAGATCGACACGAAATAGAAATCCTATGACTAATAGTCTCCTAAGCAACTCACATGCACCATCCCAAGGTGGGGTCCTAATACACGTCCAATGGATGTGGGGTCTTCAAAATGGCGTGGCTAGCCCCATCTGGAACTCGTCTCCCATCTACAAAGAAAGTTGTGCTGGTGTGGATAATCGTCTTCGTCTGTGATACACTCGAGTAGGTCCTCTGATGTCCCCATCAGAGAATCAGGCTGGTTTTCATACATTCAATCAACTTCTCATAAACAAAAACGAAAAAGAAAACGATTGATTTCCAAGTATTATTTTCCTAGCATTGGTTTCTAGAAGGAGCCAAACTGCAAGAAGGGTTTGGAAGTTGAAGAGAGCTCATGCCTTTAAGGGCATGTTTGGATTACAATTTTCCATGGCAAATGCATGTAAAGGTGTAATGATTACACCTATCAAATTTTGTCACTGGTATATCAAGGTATTTTGACCTGTTTTTCACGTGTTTGTATACGAAATGGCATACCCATAATGATTGCATTTAACCATTACTAAAATGTCACATCAATAAAGAAAACATACTGTTTCTTATGTTTGGATAGCAGGTTTACAATGAAATACAATGTAAAACTTGTAACAATTACTCATTCATTTACCTCTCCCCTTTATACATGCAATTGACCATTGAATTACGTGCTGATTTACATCTTTAAACAAACATGATAAATTTGTAATAATTACTTTTTTACATCCCTTTACGGTGGTATAGGGTAACCCAAACAGGCCCTAAATAGCAGTTGTGGAGTGCGACTCCCGTTGGGACTGAAACTAGTAAGATTTGCCCTGAATCATCCTGTTCAGTCCTGTATCGGTCAGTTTCAGTCAATTGTCAGTCTGGTGATTCGGTTCATTGCAGACTGGAACCAGTATGACACGGATGAAACCAAGTCATATGGGAAAAAATTTTAAACCATGATGGAGCGGCACCTCAGATAGAAACTACTGAAGTATATAGCAAGATGATATTGAATGGAACAGCAGGAGTGGACCTCAAGCTCTCAGAGGAATTGTATTAGAAGCCCGCATCTCAAAACTAATTCAACCTGATTTCTATTACCAACTGCATTTGGTAGCTCTAGAATCAGAAGTTGAGCCTCACATATTTGTTCATATGCTCAATCCCAACTGTAGCTACGAACTTAAATTACCAGTTGCTGATATGTCAATACTTGTGCAGGCTGTGTAGTAAGAGCATCTTTTTGGACAGATCACGTCATGTGTAGAAGTGTTAATTTTCCATGACAAACATGTTGGACACTCATTGTCATGGCTATTAGTAAAAAATCTTTTTCTTGTTTTTATTTTTATTTTGTGTATCCTGATATAATTCATATGATATGTAATTCCAAAATGTTTGTAGTTATGGAGATAGTCTTTTACATATTTTATACCATCATGAAATTTAGTTTATATTAATCATATGGCTGCACAGATTGCTGGGAAGGCTTATCTTCTCTGTTTTTTTTTTCTTTCTTTTCATTTTTCATTTTTCTTTTTCTTCTTTCTTTTGTGGGTGTGTGTGATTGATAAATCATGCAGCAGGTATTCCAGAGTCACCATTTGACATCTTATGAGTGCATCTGACAGAAAATCTCATATATTCCGAAGTTAAATATAAAGATGGTTTTTGTCAAGTTACACGGCCAACCTTAGTACTAAACAATTTAAGAGAGCACATTTGAGAGAAGCATAAGAGATCAGTTCGTTTCATGTGTTTTCAAATCCTCAAAATACCAAGTTCGATTAGTGTTGAGACAGAGAGGGGACTGATTAAAGTATGCTCGAGTTTGCTGAAGTACCTCAAAAAGTTCATCAAAATTTCAAAATCCTCAATCAAGTTCTGAGAAAACCCACCAGAGCTCTTAAGTGACGTGATTCAAACATGCACACACGCACAAAAAAGAAACAAACTCAACATGCACACAAAATAAATAAATAAACAAACTCAATTTAAGCACTCTATAAACGAATTTGATCAAGTACTAATAAAGTTCATCAAATTCAAAATTGAGTTCTCCTGAAATTTTCAAAATCCTCAAGTTCTCAGAAAAACCCACTAGAGTAAATAACTGATGAGAAGGCAGATTACATGTGTTATCAAAACAGCTAGAAGAAGACCAAAAAAAATCCAAGTCAGCAAAATAAAATAAATAATAGTTGACTACTCATGTAGGTTATAGAAAACTACGTTATAAAGAGAATCCTATTACATAAGAACAATACCATACCAAGAAGGCCCACATGGTATGAAAGGGGAATATCCACGGATTGAATTTTCCTGAACTGATTAAACTTCTGAATTAAAGTATACTCTTCCCAACCAGTTATGCCTGAGACCAAATCACCAGCCTTAAAATTTGGGTGATCAGAAGCAACGACTTTAGACACACCAAAGCCCTCGATGACCTTTAGAGGATACAAAAATGATGTCATGATCTATCCCAAAATGAGAAAATTGCAAAAAGGAGATTCTGAGATAGAAAAGTAAAAAATTTCAGCATGAATATTAGACCAGAACCTAAAAACTTCAAAATGGAATCACAACTTGTTCATTCTAGCAAGTAACAAATAATTAAAGCAGAAGCAGCAAAAAACTTAAAAGAAATATAACTGATATCTATAACAATCTGTGACTGATTAAATTGAATGCAAGATGACACTTTGATAACAATATAACAATATATGCAAGCACCATAAACACCCGTTGCAAATATGTTTATACCAAGGTGTCCCATATCGGTATCAGTTGGCGTAATGGTGACCTCCAAAACCGATACAGATACGGGAGCATAACGGCGATACAGGGGTGTAACGGCCCGTAACAGCGCAAAATTTTTTTTTTGCCAAAAAAATATGAAAAAATATGGATTAAATCCGGAATATTCTAATCATTCCAAATATGCACTCATTTATAAATTGGAACATGTTTATGGTGGTGTAATGGTCCACTCTTTGGTGAGAAATTGTATCGAACTGTCTGATGAATTTATGAACTAGATAACCTGAATTTGACTACAAAATTTATATATTTAATTTTCTAACTATGTACTATCAATGATGGATATATTAGAATGAATGTAATATGAAAATATCTTACATTAGGTGTTTGCAATTATTTTTGAGGAATTTCTCGAACATGCGTAAATAGAAAAAAATATTTAAAAAAAATATAAAATGGTACCCCAAATCTATAAAATGCACATTAACATGTTCTACTATGATTAACACATCACATGGCATGATTAAAACAGAAAAACAATCATTAAAAAATGATTTTTCAAATTTTTCAAAAAAGGGCCATAATTAATGCGTAAATAGAAAAAATTATTAAAAAATATATAAAATGGCACCCCAAATCTGTAAAATGCACATTAACACGCTCTATTATGATTAACACATCACATGGCATGATTAAAACATCAAAACAATCATTAAAAAATGATTTTTTGAATTTTTAAAAAAAGGACCATAATTAATGCGTAAATAGAAAAAAATATAAAAATATATATAAAATGGCACCCCAAATCTATAAAATGTACATTAACATATTCTACTATGATTAACACATCACATGGAATGATTAAAACAACAAAACAATCATTAAAAAATGATTTTTCAAATTTTTCAAAAAAAGACCATAATTAATGCGTAAATAGAAAAATAATATAAAAAAATATAAAATGGCACCCCAAATCTGTAAAATGCACATTAACATATTCTATTATGATTAACACATCACATGGCATGATTAAAACATCAAAACAATCATTAAAAAATGATTTTTCAAATTTTTAAAAAAAGGGCCATAATTAATGCGTAAATAGAAAAAAATATAAAAAATAAAATATAAAATGGCTCCCCAAATCTGTAAAATGCACATTAACATGTTTTCCTATGATTAACACATCACATGGCATGATTAAAACAGCAAAACAATCATTAAAAAATGATTTTTTGAATTTTTAAAAAAAGGGCCATAATTAATGCGTAAATAGAAAAAAATATATAAAAAAATATAAAATGGCACCCCAAATCTATAAAATGCATATTAACATGTTCTACTATAACTAACACATCACATGGCATGATTAAAACAGAAAAAAAATCATTAAAAAATGATTTTTCGAATTTTAAAAAAAAATGGCTATATTTAATGCGTAAATAGAAAAAAATATAAAATATATATAAAATGGCATTTGTTGTATATCCATGTGGTCCATCCTTTTTGCCCACTTATTTCAGGGCATGGACCAAAAAATGAGGCTGATCCAAATCTTAGGTGGATCACAAAATGGGCCTTAAGAAGATTTTAACGGCGGGCATTCAATCCCAACTACATGGTCCAATTGAGATTTTGATCCCTTCATTTCAAGGATCATGCTTTAAAATGAACTTGAAAAATTATGAATGGCATGGATTTACCATACATAAATCAAGGTGGGCGAGTGTGCACTATGCAGCGTGCACTGCAGATTATACAAAAAAAAAAAAAAAAAAAACTGCATGGCTGTTTTCCATTCGGTTTTGCTGAAAAAAGAAAAGAAAAGAGAGGGAAATGAAAAAAAAGATGGAAAGCAAAGAGGGGACCGAACCGAGAGAGAGAGAGAGAGAGAGAGAGAGAGAGAGAGAGAGAGAGAGAGAGAGGGCTGCTGCCGCAGCCGTAGCAGCGCCACAACCGCAACCGCAGCAGCGCCGCAGCTCCATTGTAAGAAGAAGAAGAACAACAAGAAGAAAAGAAATAAAAAAGGTAAGTTTTTTTCTTTTTTTTTTCAAGGCCCGTAACAGCTGTTACGGGTCCGTAGGGGCTAGGGCCGTTACAGTCACAGAATTTCATAACGGCCGTTTCGACCCCGTATTGCGTAACGGTGTCCGCCGATACGGCCGTATCGTAACAGATACGGGACACCGTGGTTTATACTAATCCAACCATTCAAATCTGATGGGGACATCACGCCCCCCCCCCCCCCCCCCCAATGTACGTATCAAGGAGGAGGGCCCAACCGTCGATCTGGATCGATGACGACATCCAGGGAGGACCTCCTAGTTAGAAGACGGAGTTTTGGTTCGTTGGAGTAGGCCCAATATTCAAGTAAAGCCCATCATGAGATCTCATGATCGTGGCCCACTAGTCTGATTAATCTCATATTTTAGGTTTTGCTTATTAATGTTATTTAGGGTATCATGAACGGTTTAGATTTCTTTGATTACTTTTTATTTTCGTTTACTTCATCACCAAGTAATAGGTTGTGCACATGGTGCGAGTTTTGGGGTATAGGGTTTTTCTATAAATACGCACCCCTAGTAGTTTTTTTCTGATTGAAGCTTAATAAAAATTTCGTATTTTCCTACTCCTCTGAATTCTCGAGTTGTGGAAATCCAATTGGGTGCGAAGCCCTCCGTTCATCAAAGGGCTAACTACCATGGTGCGAAGCCACATCGATCCCGATTCGCCCTCATCCTCTACCATGTCTATTTCTCATCTCCTACCACCATCCACACATCAAATCTGTCATTTATTGCAACAGTTTTCCTCTTTACAGCAGAATTCCAGATTCTGGCCCTGCAAGAGGGCTGAAACTTCAGCGGAGCACCACGCATAAACCGCACATCCGATCGACACGAAACTTGGGGGTTTTGAAGCCCTCCCCTGGCCGACTAGAGCTAAGGAGCGCTTTCCTTGTTCGGTCCCCCCTCACACATGCGACAGGGCTGGCCCGCTGTCCGCACGCGGGAATTATATCCAGGTTCAGATTTCCACCTATTTTACTCCTCTCATACCTATTCTCCCTAACCCTAACCTCAGATTGCATTACTTTTAATTTATTTGCCCCTTTTTTATCCTAAGGTTTTCTGAATTGGATTTGGTGAATTCCTTGGATTAGGGACTAATTGTTGTGTATGTGTCGATGATTTTTATTTCACTTTGAGTATCGTTTGGTCCATAATTTTACTGATCTAGCCCTAGCCTATGTAGGCCTAGACCCGCACAAATTCTCCTTGTTTGAATGTTTAAACTTTCGTGTGAGATGCGGAAATCTTATGTGCATGTTTCTGAATTAGTTTGATCTAAAGCATGAGATCTTGCATATCATAGTTAATTTTCATGTCTTGCATCAAAATCAAGGGTCCAACTTTAAATGCAGCACAACACCAAAATCAAATCATGGACGATCTAACAATTCTTACCTACCGGTTGAACGACATGTTTTCGAATTTCAAACATCATTTAAAAAAAATAATAAATAAATAGATAACCATCCATTTATGGCTATCAATGAGAAACATAGAATCATTTGTAACTCTTCACTATCACCACCACTGCACATTGCTGCTCATGATCAAGACAATTTGGATTGAGGTATACATATACCACATTTACAATGTCTGGATGCATGTGTATGGATTGCCTTACACTAAAATCATATGAAATAATTCCTTGCAATAAGCACAGTAGTAGCAACAGGAATTATGCCAAGTGATTTGCAACTTCGCATGCTATCTCTAGGCTTTCATTTTTGACTGAGCCAAGCCATCATTTAGTAATCCAAACTAGTGGTTTTTTGCATGTACAAAACTATTCTTAATAGAAAAATATTACTCTTTTGATTTGTGGACTACAGCTAGACAGTTAATAAGACAAATACTACAATGGGCCACATTTGACTGAAAAAAAGTCCCAAAATAGGTCAGTAGATTTTCCAATCCAGGATTTACAGCAATCAATATATCATCAACGTAAAGCATTGGTAGAATGTAAGACCCATCCTCAAGCACCTTGTAATACACACAAAAATCGTACTCACACCTGATATAGCCAATCTCCACCATGTAGGAATCAAACTGCTCGTACCATTGCCTTGGAGACTGTTTAAGCCCATAAAAAGACTTCTTCAACCTACACGCATTGCCTTCCTTACCAAGCTTCTTGAATCCTTTAGGGTACCTCATGTAAATGACTTCATGCAAGTTCCCATGAAAGAATGTCGTCTTCACATCAAGCTGCTCCAATTCTAAATTGGATTCCGCTACATCAGTGTTCGAAATATCGGTATCGCATTACATATCGCATCCTTGGGATACAGATACGTATTGGTTATCGCACGGAATATATCGTCTATATTGGGTAATCTATCGCACTTTTTGGGAAACATGAGAAAACATTGGGAAAATGGTTGAAATTTTTAATTAAACTTCAGGGATTGTTAAAAATGACCTTAATACACTTTTAAATCATAACATCTAAAAGAAGAAGTGCACATAATGGGTCTCCTTTGTATAGGGTCCTAAGCTATCCGATGTCTGATTGAACTAATGCAACTATATTCAAATTGAATGTATAACATTTAGAGTGTATGTGATGATCGTTTCATCAAAGTTTAAACACTCCCAAATACTTCAAAATTAGTCTCAATTGACAGTTGGTTTGAAGGGAATTTTTGAAAAAAAAAATTATTATTTCAATAATTTTTTATTATTTATTAATTGAAAATTTATTTTTATTTTCCAAAAACTAACAAGGACTTAACAAATCAGTAAATCAGCCCTCATACATGCTTGATTTCATATTTGGAGTGCAACATTGCAAGCAAATTGGGAGAAATTGGAATTTTTTCATTTTTTCCCAATTTTTCCCAAATTAGACCACCTATGTGATGATCATTTCATCAAATACTCCTAAATACTTTGAAATTAGTCTCAATTGATGGTTGCTTGAAGGAAAATTGAGAGGGAAAAAAAAACATTGAGAACATGAAGAACCTGTGGATATCGAAATCAAAGCTCCAACTTCATGATTTTTCATGCAAAACATGAAGAACCAATGGATTTATAACCATTTGACACAGATTTAACATGATTTTTTTTTAAAGATCAGAAATTGAAAATGTTCACTGGATCAAACATGTAAGATATATCGACACTACTTGTGCGTTTCATATCGCACAGGTGGGATACAAGATATATCGCGGGATATATTGGCCGATATCATCGATATTTAAAACATTCGCTACCATAGCCAGTAACACCCTAATTGACGTATGTTTCATGACTGGAGAGAAAATTTTTATTATAATCTACTCCTTCCTTCTACGAGTACCCCTTTGCTACAAGTCGTGCCTCGTAATGCTTCCTACTTCCTGAACACCTAAACTCTCTGACCTTTTGAAAATTCCACCAACTCACATGTTTGATTCCTATTTAGAGACTACATCTCCGTCATGGCTGACATCCACTTGTCGCCATCCTTTCCATATTTTACCTCTTGAAAGGTGGAGGGATCTCCACGCCATGTGAACAATGCAAAAAATAAAAATAAAAATCATATCCTCGAACCTGCATTGAACCAGGGCTCTAATGGTTAATTTCTCCCTGCTCCTGGCTATACACTCCCGGGTATCCTATTGATAGTTACAGTCAGTTTCTTGCTCCTGTTGAATTTCACCTTCAGTAATTGGCTGAACTGGCTCCACCTGCACCAACAATT
The DNA here is from genome assembly GCA_037074715.1 of Magnolia kwangsiensis. NCBI lineage: Eukaryota > Viridiplantae > Streptophyta > Magnoliopsida > Magnoliales > Magnoliaceae > Magnolia > Magnolia kwangsiensis. Next base: position 46,742,034 of record CM073574.1, on the reverse strand, counting down.
TCTCTGCATCACGATGTGTTTCCGACTTCCCTATAGGGTCCTTGTTGGCCTTCAACATTAATGTCTTATTAAAGATGACATCTCTGCTAATGATCACCTTCTGTGAAACTGAATATCAAAGCTTGTAGCCCTTAACACATTTCTCATACCCGATAAAATGTACTTCCTTGATTTGGTATCCAACTTCGTCCCTTGTCTACTTTGCATGTGGATGTATACCGGACACCCGAAGATCCCCATCCCTAAGTAATCGACATCCTTGCTTGTCCAAACTTCATCTATCTAGCATTATAGATGGTGACCGATTTACAATATAGCATGCCATGTTAACCGCTTCCACCCAAAAGCTTTTAAACAACCTCACATGCAACTGCATACTTCTTGCCCACTCCAATAGAGTTTTTTCATCATCTCTGCCACCACATTCTGTTGTAAGACCCCTAAAGTTGAGAAGTGCCTTTTGATGCCCTGTTCCTCATAGAATTCCATGAATCACACCTCTCTATACTAAGTACAGTTATCTAAACTAAGACACTTAACACGCCTCCCAGTTTGCCTCTCTACTTCTGCCTTTTATTCCTTGAACTTGGCCAATACCTCAGACTTGTATTTTACAAAGTAGACACAAACCTTCCTCGAGTAATCGTCTATGAAGCTCACGAAGCATCGTGCTCCTCCCTTAGACGGTATTGTTACTAGCCCCTAAACATCGAAATGAATATAGTCGAGCACCATGTTACTAGTATGTGTAGCAGACGTGAACCTTACCCTACACTGCTTCCCATATATGCAATGCTCACAAAAATCCACCTTGCATGCCTTAACTCCCTTCGATAGTTTCTGTTTATGGAGTGTCATCATGCCCCTCTCGCTCATATACTTTAACCGCATATGCCACATATTAGTGTCATCTGTGCCAAACTCTGCATATAAGGTGGTAGCAGCCTCACCTATAATCGTACTCCTAACTAACTTGTACAAATTTCATGTCTCATGTCCCTTCATTAACACCATTGCACCTCTGGTGACCTTTAATACACCACCAGATGCGGTGAATGTGCAACCGTTCGTATCTAAAACTCCTAAGGATATCAAATGTTTCTTCAGATCCAGGACATGCCTAACATCACCTAGAGTCCGTATGACTCCATCAAACATCCTTACTTTGATGATCCCTATTCCAATGGCCTTGCATGCTATGTCATTCTCTATCAGAACACTTACACCATCATAGGATTTGTAGGAATCGAACCAAGTCCTATCCGGGCACATATGATACGAACATCCTAAATCGAGTATCCATGTATCTAAGAGATGACTCATACTTAAAGAGACCGAGAAGATATCTCTTTCTGAGATCTCTTTCACTACGCTAGCCGATTCACCTATATTCTTTTTACCCTAGCTTTCTAAGTCATCCTTCCATTTTTAGCATTCTCCCTTGAAGTGTCCTTTCATGCCACAATAGAAGCATCCATCCTTAGCCTTTGATTTCAATCTAAACTTTTTCTTCTTATCAGACCGAGATCACTCCACGGATCTCCCACCTCCCTGACCCCCTTTTGCAACAAACCCTTCCACTTAAGAGTCCTCATCACTATACTTCTTCCTCATCTCGTTGGAAACGAGAGCCGCAGTGATCTCTTCCATCTTCACTATACTCTTCCCATACAATAGAGTAGTGACGAGATGGTTATATGATGTGGGAAGCGATACTAGAAGTAGCACCGCTTTATCTTCATTTTCAATCGTCACTCCGAGCCTTAACAACTCAATACATACCTTCATAAACGAGTTCATGTGCTCAAGGAGATTGGATCCTTCCTTCATCCATAGCCTGAAAATTTGTTTCTTCACAAACAACTTATTAGTGAGGGACTACGCCATGTATAGGTCATTTAATTTATTCAACATCTTCAAGGGAGATTTCTCATCCAGAACATTGTACATGACTTCATCCGATAGACATAGACAGATGGTTACTCATAGCTTTCTCCCCGAGTTTGCTCCAATCATCATATGACATTTTCTCCAGTTTAGTCTCCAACAACGCCTTGCTCAACCCTTATGATGCTAGAATATCATTAACCTTCTTCCACTACCACAAACTAAAATTGTTCTTCCCATCGAATTTTTGTATATCGAACTTCGACCCTGTCATCTTTACAAAATTCCCAAACATCCTTAAACCTGACGCTTTGATACCACTTTATTGGAGTTCTAGCTCTTATCTCACACTAATATGATATAATCCTGAGCCACAACAAACCCAGATCAACCCTAAGTATTAGAAATTCGAATATAAGACCACCGCTAATTCATGCGCTTTGAGAAAGCACGTTCAACAAAGATAAAACAATCACTATAAACAGAATAATCAAGCAAGCAAACACAAAACACACCGATTTTACATGGAAAACCTTGCGGGAAAAAACCACTGCACAAAGCAACAAAGATCCACTATAATTGAAACCTTAGAGTTTACACCACTTACCTTCTTCGATTACAGAATCACCTAATCTCCCCTTGCGATGCGCGCCTAGGAAAACCCTAGCCCCTTGAGAAAATTCATTCCCAAGCCCTTACAAGTGTCTAAAACCCTCTCACCTTACAAAACCCTTGCTCTTAAAGAGAGAACACTTATAATAACCAAGCCTAAATCGTGATCGGACTTAAATACCCCGATTTCCGCAAATCTGCGTAACCCGTTGATTAGATCGAATTAAACCAACTCACACTTTTTGGTCAAACTAAAAATGTGCAAATCTACATAACATGCAAACTGTGATTCCCCCACTAATTCGGTTGTACCAATGGGACACCAGTCCAACCGAATGTGGCATTCTCCGCACTATCAGATTGGCGGAATCCAAGGCATCCTACACAACATAGTCTTAGCAGATGAATTTGCTTCAGTTATGATATAGGTGAGGCTCCCCTACCGTCTGCCATAGTTTAAAACCCAAAAACTCATTTCGACTCGATTTCCAGCTAGGTCAGGTTGATAAAAGACTAAACAAGTCTTTACTCCACTCAACTCGATATATTAATAAATAAAATCTAAATTATTCTGGTCGATGATTAATATTAATCTCGTTGCATCTATGAAATAAATAAATATTTTTAAACACAAGTGAAGTGCTTCCTGGAAATTCTTGCATCCTTTGTAATTGGTTGAGTTCGAGTTTCCAACAGACTCAGTTCAAAATCTGGTCGAGTCGAGTTGACTCGGCCGAGTTTCGAATTGAGTCACCGAGTTTCGGAACTATGCCGTACACGTGGGAACTACCTCAAATCCAAACTGCCCAAATAGTGGGACCCACTGAAGCTGGATTATAACCTAAAAGAATACACGGAAAGTGTGTTCTGGCTGCTCAATTCAATAGGTAAACGTCCACTAATCAGAGGTCAGGATTCTGTAATTCATCATATTTCATGCGCGAGATCAACCTACATCCGGTCCCACCATTTGGCTAGTTCGCATATAACAAAACCCCAGAAATCACAACAGCAAATCGAAGGTTTTGAATTTTGAATTTACCGAACCCGGGGCGAAAGGCGGGATGTACGAGTCGTAGTACTCGCGCATTCTCCCCCTCATGTAAGGATCGTAAGAGAGGTAGAGATTCTTCACAAGAACAGCTCCAGAACCTTCTGGAACCTTCAATCCGACCTTTCCGACCTTCAATTCCATGTCCGTCTCTGTCGGATTCCCGACTATGAAGTCTCTGAAGACAATCTGCTTATTTGGAGCTTCTTCCATGGCCGATCTCTCTTCAGACCCGACTGCAGACCCGAGGTTTTCAAATGGAGAGAGAGAGACGGTTGGGCTGGGTTGAGGGAAGCGCGGGCGGATAGCACGTTTTTCAAAGAGATAGAGGTCAACCTAACGTTTTTCAAAGAGACAGAGGTCTACCTACCTCTGCCCAACGAGACAACGGTGAGAGTTTACCACCATATTTACTTTGAAGAATTATTGTTCGTGAATCGTGATGCATCGGAGCGTGAATACTGTCTCGATATGCCCTGTACAAATGGGTCGATGGTTCGATCATCCAGGTCCTTGGATCTTGTTGTTCATGTTGTGGATGAGGTATTACTTGAAAACCTCCCTGGTTGAGCTTTCTAACCTTTTAATAACTAGTCCACCAATGGATGGTTAAGATAATGCAGCTACAGTACGTAAAAAGGCCAACTTTTTTTTATGCATTGTATCTTCCAAACTGGAAGCTTTTTATGGTTATGGCCTATTTATGAGCAGTCAGATGAGATCAACCGTGTAAATCTCTTAGAGGTGTATAAGCTACAATCCATACTGTTAGGCCATAAGTTAAGCAATTTTTGATGGTCGCATATCTTTTAAGCTATGGCCAGACCTTTTGCTTTCAAACTGTTCATTGAACTCCACTTACCTATTTTCTATAGGTTATGCGAGCGCCTGAACCAAAAGGAGTGAACCTTTAACTGTGAAAAATTATATTTTAGTCTCGCTTGTCTGTATGTTTAAATGGCAATTTTTATACTTTTACCTTCGCCAAAATATCCTACTGCCCTCTTTCTGGGCTCTCATTTTCTTCTGTGGGACATTATAATGACACTGTTTTATCTAAACCGCCCATCCATTCTTTTCAAATCATTTCAGGGCATGATCCAAACAATGAGGATACTCTGGGCCTCCGTTGGTCCACACGATGATAAATAATGGCATTAATGCTCACCATTAAAACATTCATTGGACCACTGGGTTTACGAGAAATCCTTCCCATTCATCTGTTTCATCATCTTACTTTCGGACCTAGACCTAAAATGAGGCAAATCCAAACCTAAATTGGGCCACACAACAGGAAATAGTGGAAAAAATGCCTGCCATCAAAATATCTTAATGCTATCTCGCGGCCTACTTTGAGCCTTGGATCTACCTCATGGTGCCTTAAAAATGAAACGAAAAATCAAATGTACGGAGTAAATTTGTTACAAAAATCATTGTAGGCCTCACATATGGCCGGCATTGCCCACCCCACTTAAATGTCCAGCCTGTCTGACACTAGCCGGACGCAGATTGCCTAGCCACGTCGCTACGAACTGGATGGGTTTTTGGGGGCTCACGGTGTTTTATCTACACCGTACATCCATTTTGGATTATTTTCACAGGGCATGAGCTTAAAAATGAAGTAGATCCAAATCTCTAATGGACCACACCACGCGAAAATGAAAAACAGTGATAAATGAACGTCTGGCATTAAAAATTTACTAATGCCCTTTGTAATGCTCGTTTGCCATCTGACCGGTTGATTTGGTTGCGAAGACCTTGATGAAGGGACAAATCCAATATGATGTTTGTGACCCGTTTAGGGCATAAGACCAAAGAAGAGTTAGATCTAAAGCTCAAGTGGGCAACGCAATAAGAAAAAGCTTGAAGTGATGCTTACCGTTGAAATATATTGTGGCTCTCGTGGGGCTACTTTGAGCCTTTGATTTTTTTTCATTTTTGTCTTTTGTTTTAATATGAGCTTACAAAACAGATGGACGGCATAGATTTCTACGAAACATTACGGTGGCACCAATGCAGTTGAATGAGAGTTGCACGGCATTCAATGTCAATAAAGGGCTTGTTGGACATTTAAGTCCACGTCATCCGACAGTAGGTGGGGCCTATCATTTCATGGTCAATGCCACACGAGCAGGAAAGATCAGGTATTGAATGCTCACCGTTGAAACTCCATGGGTAATAGATATTTTATGACAAATCCACTCCGTCCATCTGTTAACTTAGTTCATATTAGAGGATATTCAAGAAAATACGCTACATCGGAAGCTCAAGTGGGCCGAAACAGTGAAAAAGAAAGTCCACCATTGAAATATCCGGGGCAATCAAGGAGCCCACTTTAAACTTTGGATCTGACTCATTTTGGGGCCCATGCCCTTAAAATGACCTGGAAAAACAGATGGACGGACTGGATTTCTCACAAACTTCAAAGCGTCCCCACAAAAGTTTGGGATGTGGTTGGCACCTTAATAATCCGAACGGAGGATGCCAACTGCAGCAAAGTAACGACAGTTTCGTAACTGCATAGATACATTTCGGTACAGTTTTGCGACAAATTTTTAACTGTACGATACATTTATGTCCCATTTACACGCTTAAACCATCCCTTTTTACCGGCCGAGAATGATCCCCAGCTGTACGTACGACTTGCCAAAGGTTAAAAATACCACTGCTTTTTCCTTAAGCGGACGGTTTTGTGCGTAAGGCTACGAATTATAATCATAGTTATACCCGTAGCCACTGACAAATATTTAATAAAGACGGCAGTACCGTCGATCTTGGGACTCTTGAGTGGTAGTGCTGCCCGGGTGCGATACTGCTGCCATTTTTTTTTAATTGGGTGGGTCTCATCGTGGCCCCATATAATTTTGAATGGCTCCATACTCAATCATTATGATTTTGGTGGGCCCTACATTCACCTGTGTATTTTTTTCTTACATGAATAACTTTATTTTATGTATATTTTTCTATAAAGTGAATTGACCATGAAATGCGTGGAAATGACCATAAAAGGAAGAAAATTGACTATGAAATGCATGGAAATGACTGTGAATCAACACGAAATCGTCGAGAATAACCTCGAAATACATAGAAATGACCATGAAATGCGTGGAAATGACTGTGAAGTGAAGGGAATTGACTGTGAAATGCTTAGAAATGACTGTGAATCAACACGGAATTGTCGGGAATGAACGTGAAATGCATGAAAATGACAGTGAAGTGAAGTGAATTGACCATGAAATGCGTGGAAATGATCGTAAAGTGAAGGGAATTGACTATGAAATGCATGGAAATGACAGTGAATCAACACAGAATCGCTGGGAATGACCGTGAAATGCATAGAAATGACCGTGAAGTCAAGCGAATTGACCATGAAATGCATGTAAATGACCGTAAAGTGAAGGGAATTGACCATGAAATGCTTGAAAATGACCATGAATTAATACGGAATCGGCGAGAATGCCTATGAAATGCATGAAAATGACGGTGAAGTGAAGCAAATTGACCGTGAAATACATGGAAATGACTGTAAAAAGAAGAGAAATAACCATGAAATGCATGGAAATGACCGTGAATCAACATGGAATCGTCGGGAATGACTATGAAATGCATGGAACAGACCATGAAGTGAAGCGAATTGACAGTGAAATGCATGGAAATGACCGTGAATCAACACGGAATCACTAGGAATGAACATGAAATGCATGAAAATGATGGTGCAGTGAAGTGAATTGACCGTGAAATGCGTGGAAATGACCGTGAAGTGAAGGGAATTGACCGTGAAATGCATGGAAATGACTGTGAAGTGAAGGAAATTGATTGTGAAATGTATGGAAATGACCGTGAATCAACACGGAATCGCCGGGAATGACCATGAAATGCATGGAAATGACAATAAAGTGGAGCGAATAGACCATGAAATGCGTGGAAATGACCGTGAAATGAAGGGAATTAACCGTGAAATGCTTGAAAATGACCGTGAATCAACACAGAATCGCCAAGAATGACTGTGAAATGCATGAAAATGATAGTGAAGTGAAGCGAATTGACCATGAAATGTGTGAAAATGACCGTGAAATGAAGGGAATTGACCGTGAAATGCATGGAAATGATCGTGAATCAACACAGAATCGGCGGGAATGACCGTGAAATGCATGGAAATGACCACGTGAAATGCATGAAAATGATCGTGAATCAACACGAAATCGGTGGGAATGACCGTGAAATGCATAGAAATGACCGTGAAGTGAAGGAAATTGACTATGAAATGTTTAGAAATGACCGTGAATCAACATGGAATCGCTGAGAATGACATTGAAATGCATGAAAATGATGGTGAAGTGAAGTGAATTGACTGTGAAATGCATGAAAATGACTGTGAAGCGAAGCGAATTGACCGTGAAATGCATGGAAATGACCGTGAATAAACACGAAATCACTGGGAAGGATCGTGAAATGTATAGAAATGACCGTGAAGTGGAGCGAATTGACCGTGAAATGCGTGGAAATGACCGTGAAGTGAAGGGAATTGACCGTGAAATGCTTGAAAATGACCGTGAATCAACACAGAATCACCGGGAATGACCATGAAATGCATGAAAATGATGGTGAAGTGAAGCGAATTGACCGTGAAATGCATGGAAATGACCGGGAAGTGAAGGAAATTGACTGTGAAATGCATGGAAATGGTCGTGAATCAACACGGAATCACCAGGATTAACTGTGAAATGCATGAAGATGACGGTGAAGTGAAGTGAATTGACTGTGAAATGCATGGAAATGACCCTGAAGTGAATGGAATTGACCTTGAAATGCATGGAAATGACCGTGAATCAACATGGAATTGTAGGGAATGACCGTGAAATGCCTGGAAATGACCGTGAAGTGGAGCGAATTGACCGTTAAATGCGTAGAAATGACCGTGAAGTGAAGGGAATTGACCGTGAAATGCATGGAAATGACCATGAATCAACACGGAATCACCGGGAATGACCGTGAAATGCATGGAAATGACCATGAAGTAGAGCGAATTGACCGTGAAATGTGTGGAAATGACCGTGAAGTGAAGGGAATCGACCGTAAAATGCATGGAAATGACTGTGAATCAATACGGAATTGCTGGGACTGACCGTGAAATGCATGAAAATGATGGTGAAGTGAAGCGAATTAACCATGAAATGCGTGGAAATGACCGTGAAGTGAAGGGAATTGAGCGTGAAATGCATGGAAATAACCGTGAAGTGGAACGAATTGATCGTGAAATACGTGGAAATGACCGTGAAGTGAAGGGAATTAACCATAAAATGCATGAAAATGACCGTGAATCAACACGGAATTGCCGGGGTTGACCATGAAATGCATGAAAATGACGGTGAAGTGAAGCGAATTGACCGTGAGATGCGTGGAAATAATCGTGAAGTGAAGCGAATTGACCGTGAAATGCATGGAAATGACCATGAATCAACACGGAATCGCCGGGAATGACCATAAAATGCATGGAAATGACCGTGAAGTGGAACGAATTGACCGTGAAATGCATGGAAATGACCGTGAAGTGAAGAAAATTGACTGTAAAATGCATGGAAATGACCGTGAATCAACATGGAATCACCGGGATTGACCTTGAAATGTATGAAAATGACGGTGAAGTGAAGCGAATTGACCAGGAAATGTGTGGCAATGACTGTGAAGTGAAGGGAATTGACCGTGAAATTCATGAAAATGACCGTGAATCAACACGAAATTGCGGGGAATGACCATGAAATGCATGAAAATGACCGTGAAGTGGAGCGAATTGACTATGAAATGCGTGGAAATACCGTGAAGTGAAGGGAATTGACCGTGAAGTGCACAAAAATGACCGTGAATCTAAATGGAATCGTTGGAATTGATCATGAAATGCATGGAAATGACCGTGAAGTGAAGCTAAGTGACTGTGAAATTCATGAAAATGACCGTGAAGTGAAGGGAATTAACTGTGAAGTGCATGGAAATGACTTTGAATCTAAACGAAATTGCCAGAAATGACCGTGAAATGTAAGGAAATGATCGTGAAGTGAAGTGAATTGACTGCGAAGTGAATAAAATGAATGAAATTGACCGCGAGGTGAATGAAATGAATTTTTGACCATCGACCCATTGGAATATTGAAAAATAACTACTTTAGTTGGCTAAATTAGCTTCTCCTACCCCAAAATCATATGTGGTACCTTAAGTAACTCATTCTAGTTTAGGAGATATGCTTGTTAAATAAATAGACAAAGAAATGAATTAAAAGATAGTAAAATATTTTTATATACATATTTACATGCATTTCACGGTCATTTTCGGTGAATTAATAACTCATTTTTATAAATTAATAACTCATTTTGACCGTCAATTTTCTTCACTTCACAGTCATTTCCATGTATTTCGCGGTCATTTTCGGTGATTCCGTTTAGATTCACAGTCATTTTCATGCACTTCACAGTCAATTTCCTTCACTTCACAGTCATTTCAATGCATTTCACGACGATTCCGTTTAGATTCAAGGTCATTTCCATACATTTCACGATCAATTCCAGCAATTTCGTTTAGATTCATGGTCATTTCCATGCACTTTATGGTCAATTCCCTTCACTTCACGATCATTTCCATGCATTTCACGGTCAATTCACTTCACTTCACAGTCATTTCCATTCATTTTACGGTCATTTCCGGCAATTCCATTTAGATTCACGGTCATTTCCATACACTTCACGGTCAATTCCCTTTACTTCACAGTCATTCCCACGCATTTCACAGTCAATTCGCTTCACTTCACGGTCATTTCCATTCATTTACATCTTTAGAGAAAAGCCTACAACATTTCACATTTATCAATGCATTCACGTCATCTTAGAAAATGAATGCAGGTAGCCTTGAGTAGAATGGAACATGGAAGATGTAATGTGATAGTAGGATGGAGATTTAATGAAGGAAATCGGTGAAAAGAAGGAATAGGGATGGAAGAGATGAGTTTGGACGTGTATTTGAGGGAATAGGGATGACAGAGATGAGTTCAGACGTGTATTTGAGTGTAAGGGAGTGAATGGACTGAAATGCACGGAATTGACCGTGAAGTGAAGGGAATTGACCGTGAAATGCACTGAATTGACCGTGAAGTGAAGGAAATTGACCATGAAATGAATTGAATTGACCTTGAAGTGAAGGGGAATCGCTGAAATTGATCATGAAATGCATGGAATTGACGTGAAATGAAGGGATTTGACTGTGAAATGCACGAAATTGACCGTAAAGTGAAGGGAATTGACCGTGAAATGCACAGAATTGACCATAGAGTGAAGGAAATTGACCGTGAAATGAATTGAATTGACCATGAAGTGAAGGAAAATCACCGAAATTGACTATGAAATGAAGGGAATTGACCGTGAAATGCACTGAATTGACCGTGAAGTGAAGGAAATTGACCGTGAAATGAATTGAATTGATCGTGAAGTGAAGGGGAATCATCAAAATTGATCGTGAAATGCATGAAATTGACCGTGAAATGAAGGGAATTGACCATGAAATGCACGGAATTGACCATGAAGTGAAGTGAATTGACTGTGAAATGCATAGAAATGACCGTGAAGTGAAGGGAATTGATTGTGAAGTGCATGGAAATGACCATGAATCTAAAAGGATTCACCAAAAATGACCGTGAAATGAATGGAAATGACTATGAAGTTGTTCACTCCCCAAGTGCAGGGTTGTGATGTAGTAATAACTCGGTAAGACCGAGGTCGAATCCCAAGGGACTGAAACTTGTACTTTATATAAAACTAACCAGAACTAGAACTAGATTAAGATGAAATCTAAACTGAATGTAATTTGAGAAATAATGGTGAAATAATTATATAAACTTGAGAGAAATCAGAAGAAGCGAACTAGGGATTCAGAGGATCCACTTGTAGAGATCAGGGAGATCTTATGCATGTTTCATGGAAATTAACTGAACTGACATTGATCTAGTTTTCAAAGAGATGAAAGGTGTATGAATTAGAATGGATTCCATCACCAAACCATGCCCAAAAGACTATGGCAAACAACAGAATTAAACTAATTACCACCCAATCACATGTATGAAAGTTAGGAAGGGTACCGTCATCCAACCATGCCCAGGAGACTATGGTGAACAACAGGACGTCCTGACGTCATAAACATGAAAAGGAAATAAAAATATTCAAAGCATCGCAGACCCATTGTAATTTCAGTCACAACAGACCATTAAGAACTAAAAATATTCCCATAATAATTAACTAAAATCAAAGTCAATTCATGCGTTAAAATTAAAATAAAATCAAATCTCCCATCTCACTACAAGCTTCACCTCTTAGCCCTAGCTAAGAGGTTCAGCCCGCCATGAACGGGTTAAATCTCATAATAAAAGAAAAGAAAAGAAAATACTCTCTCCCTCACGTCTGCTTCAAGTCCCTGACCGAGCCTCCACGTCTCTCTCTTTCTTCCTTCCTAGACCTCAATGAATGCTCCCCACGTCCAAAACCTCCTTTTATAGCTGCTGGAAGGCTGGAGTCAGTGACAGAGTTGTAGTAGGACACGGAGTGCAATTTTCGCAGCCAAGTTCGGTACCATGAAACACGCCACTTTCCTCGCTCAAATTCCAAAGAAACACCGTCCCTTAGTACTTTCTTGGGTCCTCTACATGATAGACGGTTCAGATCTGCCATATGATCAAAGATGGTGGGCCAAAACTGTCCGAAAAAGTCAGTTTTCGCGGATGTGCGAAACCTTTCGCACCATTTCGCTGTTGTGGTCGGTGGGCCCCACAGAAGCATTTTCTGAAAAATCCACCCCGTCCATTGGATTCAGAACAAAATTTCAGTCAAGAATGAGTAGTTTTGAACGTCCATTGACGTGGCCCAGAGAAGAAATCACAGAAGAATCAGTTTTGAACGTTACCGAGCAGCCCTTTTGTGGCCTCTGTATCTCACACGTGTGCACGCATGGGTGCAAAAGGTCAGTATGGTTTTGTAGTTCTCAAAGCCCTCTACACGGTGGACGGATCAGATCGGCCATACGAGCAATGGGTGGGGCCCACTACCGTCCGCAAAATGGACGTCGGCCGTCCGTTACGCAGCCGTGGTGCGTAAGAAATTTTTTTTTTTTTTTTTTCCTTTCTTTCGGTTAGAGACGGTCAACCATCTCTGTCGTTTCCCATGCACGTGTAGTGCACTTGTGCACTATGCACACTTTATTCATGTGGGGTCCACTGTGATGATTTTCAGAAATCTTCACCGTCTAAATTATTTCTCATCTCATTTAAACCGTCAATAATAATTTTGAGGCAGTTCCAGATATCAGGTGAGCCCAGAATCAACGGTTTATGGGCTGATCTGTCAGTTAGGGCACTTCCCGAGATCTTCAATGGTTGAAATTTTATATGTACGGTTAATTTATGGTCCTCAGGCGACGTATGAAGTTTCGAGCCGAACGGATGGTGGGAACCTCGTAATCTTGCATTCTGGACGTCCTTCATGCCACTTGAGCTTCAATTTCTAACTTTTCTCGGATTTCTGACCATGTATATTTATCAATCTTGGTCCCCTGGAGTGTGTCCCTTGCCTTTGGCGTCATCAGATCGTTAAATCTCAACTTTTAACGTCCTTTTTCCATCCATGCTCATAAAATCACTTTGTCACATAAGAATGAGAAAACGAGCCATTAGACAGCATTATATTCGTAAATCCAGATAATATCTGGGGTCTAATATGCAATATTTGACCCTCAACACAACCCTCAACCAGCATTTTGTTAGTCCCGAGCAAAATATGCGAAAAATGAGTTGAAATTGATATAAAAGATTTTGTAAACCCGAGTGATATTTGAAAAATAATCCAAGCATTAGAATTCCAAGATTCATGGATGTTGTGTATTATGTTCTCCTGGACTCAAGTTCGATAAACTCATAATCAAGTTCAAAGTATTAATCTAACAATTAGAAAAATTTTAAACATTGAGATCCATGGATGTATAGTCTAATCTCGACTTATCATCATTAAGAGATCCAATCGTCAATTTCATGATATCATTGGTAACCAACAAGAAAATTCATGACAACCAAAACTTAATCCAAAACTTGCCTCATAGATTAACCTATTAACTTGTGATTTTTCTATTCAAAGTAATGCCAAGGAAGGAGAATCAAATCCTTACCTATATGGAGCAAACCTATGGTGAAGATCGTACACCTGACTCTTTTTCACATATCATTCATGGGGAATTAACTCTACACCTATAGGGAGCAAACCTATGGTGAAGATTAATTATCCAACCTTTTCAATTTTTATACCATGATAGCAAGATATTTCAGGCTGGTTCCTTTCGTGCTTAGTGATTACCACGTTAATCCTTCGATATGGAACTGAAATCTTAATGTGTAAGCAAGACATGTCCTGAAATCATGATTCAATCAATGTTTAAAATCTCTAATCATGGATTGATAATTCACTTAACTATGAAATCTAACAGATACGGAATTCAAGAGTCATAAATCCACCATTATGTACCTTGAAAATCTAAATTAGGGATATCTGTCAAAATCACTTCGAATTTGTAGAAATTTGCAGAAAAAAAAAATTTAAAAAAAAATTTCACAATTTTTGCACAAGACCAAGAAAATACTGATTAGGAAACCTAATCTCCCACCCCAAACCTAAAATCTACATTGTCCTCAATGTAAAAGATATGAGCATGCAATGCACATGGGACAACGAAAGTAAATGAGAAGTGATGGGAAGATAGTACCTGAATAACGAATCAAGAGAGTTTCCAATAGATCACGGCATGGAAGCTTGTCAGCATGAGAGAGAAAGCAGAACAAAAATAACGAAAATAAAATCCTACCTATACCACTTTCGCAGGTGCTCTCGATTGCATTTAGCGTATGCAACAAGCCTTTAAACCCCTAGGTTACCCCTAGTGGATGAGTTGTAGTCTCGTGAGGGTTTGCAGTAATGTTACCCACAAACATTGAACTAACTAACCTATGAAAGCGACTATCCTAAACCCATGAAAGCGATAAACCTACCTATACCTCCATCAGATTTGGAGATCAGTCCTGGTAAACAGGAGCAATCAGAGGCATGGACATGTCCTCTGAATCAAATGTCTCAACAAATGGCTTTAATCGATGTCCATTTACTTTAAACTCCTTGCCATTGTCGAGATCTCTTATCTTGACGGCCCCATGAGGATAAGTAGTAACAACAATGTAAGGGCCGGTCCAACGAGATCGAAGCTTACCCGGAAAGAGATGTAGTCGAGAGTCATACAAGAGGACTTTCTGACCAGGCGTGAATGATTTTCGTAAAATATGTTGATCATGAAACGCCTTCATCCTCTCCTTGTAAATTCTCGAGTTCTCATATGCATCGTTCCGGATTTCTTCAAGTTCATTCAACTGAAGTTTGCGTAGCGAGCCAGCGTTGTCCAAATTGAAATTCAGATTTTTGATCGCCAGTATGCTTTATGTTCCAATTCCACAGGCAAGTGACAGGCTTTCCCATAGACAAGTCTAAAGGGAGATGTTCCAATAGGAGTTTTGAAAGCAGTACGGTACGCCCATAAGGCATCGGTCAATCGGATTGACCAGTCCTTACGATCAGGGTTAACCGTTTTCTCTAGGATATGTTTGATCTCTCTATTGAAAATCTCAGCTTATCCACTTGTTTGTGGATGGTATGGTCTGCTCACCTTATGTGAGATACCGTATTTTTTCATTAAACTCTCGAATGGTCTATTGCAGAAGTGTGAGCCCCCGTCACTAATGATGGCTCGAGGTGTTCCGAACCGCGACAGGATATTTTCTTTCAAAAATTTAATGACCGTGCGATGGTCATTTTTGCGGCACGGAATTGCTTCGACCCATTTAGTGACATAGTCTACGGCGAGCAAAATATACAGATTTCCAAATAATTTGGGGAATGGTCCCATGAAATCAATGCCCCAACAATCAAATGCTTCTATAATAAGGATGAGATTCAAGGGCATCATATTTCGACGGGACAATGCTCCCAATTTCTGACAACGCTCACAAGCCTTGCAAAACTCATGAGTGTCCCTGAACATAGTGGGCCAGTAGAAGTCACACTGTAAAATCTTGGTCGTGGTCTTTTTAGCAGAAAAGTGACCACCACAGGCCTGTGAGTGACAGAAGGAGATGACACTCTGATGCTCATCGTCTGGTACGCATCTCCTTAAGATTTGGTCTGGGCAATATTTAAACAAATATGGATCGTTCCAGAAAAAGTTACGCACCTTGGTAAAGAATTTCTTCTTATCTTGTGACGTCCAGTGTGTCGGTATGGCACCTGTAGCAAGATAATTAGCAATATCAGCGAACCAAGGTGAATGGGAGACTCTAAACAGTTGTTCATCAGGGAACATGTCATTGATATGGGTCACCTCAAGGAAATCAGAGGTATTAAGGCGAGAAAGATGATCGGCCACTACGTTCTCTACTCCCTTTTTATCTTTAATTTCCAAATCAAATTCTTGGAGTAGAAGGATCCATCGTATCAGGCGGGGCTTAGAATCATTCTTAGAAAGAAGATACTTAAATGCCGCGTGATCTGTGTAGATGATGATCTTGGATCCGATCAGGTATGACCTAAATTTGTCCAAAGCGAACACTACGGCTAAGAGTTCCTTTTCCGTAGTCGAGTAGTTCACTTGGGCAGGATTTAGAGTCCTACTTGCGTAGTGAATAACGTAAGGCCGCTTATCTTTTCTCTGGCCTAGAACCGCTCCAAGAGCATAATCAGAGGCGTCGCACATAAGTTCAAAAGGAAGACTCTAGTCAGGTGGCTGCATGATAGGTGCAGTGGTTAGCATGCCCTTAAGCTTAGTAAAAGCTTCTTGGCACTGCTCAGTCCACTCGTATGGTGTATCCTTTTGAAGAAGATTACATAAAGGACGAGAGAGGAGACTAAAGTCCTTTATGAATCGTCTGTAAAAGCCTGCGTGTCCTAAGAAGGATCGCACGTCCCTGATATTCTTGGGTGGAGGTAGGTTAGAGATAAGATCAATTTTTGCCTTATCTACCTCGATTCCTTTGGACGAGATGATATGCCCAAGGACAATTCCCTTTTGAACCATGCAATGACACTTCTCCCAGTTAAGTACCAAATTTTTTTCTTCACATCTTTTCAGCACACATTTAAGACTTGTTAAGCACTCGCTAAAAGATGAACCAAAAACAGAGAAATCGTCCATGAAGACCTCTAGATATTTTTCCACCATATCAGAAAAGATACTCATCATGCATCGTTGAAAGGTGGCAGGGGCATTACATACCCCGAATGGCATCCTTCTGTACGCAAAGGTGCCATAGGGACATGTAAATGTGGTCTTTTCCTGATCCTCAGGGGCAATTTCAATCTGATTATAACCTGAATACCCGTCAAGGAAACAATAATAGGAATGACCAGCTAGCCTTTCTAGGATTTGATCAATGAAGGGCAAAGGAAAGTGGTCTTTCCTTGTGACGGTATTCAGCTTTCTGTAGTCAATGCACATTCTCCAACCAGTGGTAACTCTAGTCGGCACGAGTTCATTATTGGCATTGGCTACGATGGTGATCCCGGACTTCTTAGGAACCACCTGAGTTGGACTCACCCATTGACTATCGGATATGGGGTATATGATCCCCACATCCAATAGTTTGAGAACCTCGGCCTTAACCACTTCCTTCATGTTTGGATTTAATCTACGTTGTGATTGCCGAACAGCCTTTGCATTGTCCTCAAGATATATACGGTGAGTACAAATCGATGGGTTAATTCCCTTGAGGTCCGCTATCGTCCATCCAAGAGCTCCCTTATACTCAATGAGAGTAGATATCAGCATACTCTCCTGTTCTTTCTCTAGGTGGGCAGAGATCACCACCGGATATGTCTCATCTTGACCTAAATAGACATATTTTAAATCAGAGGGCAAAGGTTTTAGGTCAAGCTTCGGTGGCTTGAGGTTAGACGGTAGAGGCACTACATCAGTTTGGGGCAATTCTTCAATTTGTGGCCTCCACCGGTTAACTTCAAGTACCGATGCAGTATCAAGCATGGCACACGTCTCCCTAATTATATCATCATCAAGATTATGGGAGTGGGCCAGGCACGTCTCTAGAGGATCAGAGGATAAGGTGAGAGGTGTTCTATCTTCCACAAAAGAATCAATCATGTTAACATCGTGGAAATCGTCATCATCATCTGAGTTGCTGCCGTTATTGAAAAAGATATTCGATTCCAATGTCAAATTTTCAAAGGACATAGTCATGACACCATTCCTGCAATTGATAATTGCATTTGAAGTAGACAGGAATGGGCGACCAAGAATGACGGGAATCTGAGTGCTCGTGTCATTGATGGGTTCAGTGTCCAAGATGATAAAATCAACAGGGTAGTAGAATCTATCCACCTGGACCAACACATCCTCAATGATCCCTCTTGGTATACGAACAGAATGATCAGCAAGTTGTAGTGTGGTTCGAGTGGATTTTAATTCACCCAAACCTAACTGTTGGTATACCGAGTAAGGAATCAGATTGACGCTTGCTCCTAAGTCAAGAAGTGCGTGATCAATTCGATAGTTCCCGATCACACATGATATGGTTGGGCAACCAGGATCTTTGAATTTTTACGGCACATCTTGTTTCAGGATGGCACTCACTTTCTCAGTCAAGGAGATCTTCTTTTGAACACTTTTTCATCGTTTGGTAGTGCATAAATCCTTTAGAAATTTAGCATATGAAGGAATCTGTTTTACAACGTCAAGCAGAGGAATGTTGACTTTCACTTGTTTCAACACCTCTAGGATATCCTGAGAGTAATATAGACGTTTTGGTTCAACCAACCGTTGGGGAAACGGAGCAACTGGCTTTTCTAGAGGTTCTGGTTCAAATTTTTGTAGGGCGCCACTAGATCCATCCTTGCTGTCCTCTTCTGGTTCTTGAGGCTTTTCGGGCCTAACCGGAAGGGTTTTGTCAATAACCTTCCCACTCCTAAGAGTGGTGATGGATTTAGCGTGCCCCATTTGATTTGAAGAGCTAGGATCACCTGTCTCGTATTGCGGTTTCGGATTAGGGAGTGATTGTGCAGGGAGCATCCCTTTTTCCATAGCCGTCATACGTGAATCTATTTTTTGCATAAAATCTGAAATTCCTTTCATTGTCCGCACCAGCTCTTGTATGAAAATTTGAACCGATTCTTCTTGAGGTTTCCCCTGATTTGGATTTTGATTGAAGAAACCTTGAGGGGTAGCAGTTTGTCCGTTCCTCCAACTAAAATTCGGGTGATTTTTCCAACCAGGATTGTAAGTATTAGAAGGTGGTCCATTGAAAGGTCTTTGATAGTTATTTATGGCATTAGATTTTTCATTCAATACTTCTCGAAAGGCAGGTATTGAAGGACAATTTTCAGTAGTATGAATGTTGCAATCACAGATACCGCAAACACTTTCATTAACCTTTTCCTTCCTTCCTTCCATGGCCTCAAATTTTCTGGTGAGATTGGCCACCTTAGCGTTAAGATCATTATCCTCTTTCAGGAGATATATTCCTCCTTTTTCCCTTGAACGAGTCGGCCTAGACGTAGTGTTCATCCTTGGGTAATAGTCCCATGATTGTGTTTTTTCAGCAAGACTATCGAGGTAATCCCATACCTCGTCGACATTTTTATTGATGAATTCTCCGTTACACATTGTCTCGATCATTTGGCGCATGGAAGATGTTAGCCCATCATAGAAAAAATTTATAATGCGTCATATTTCAAAGTCATGTTGTGGGCATGCATTAACCAGATCCTTGAACCTTTCCCAACATTGGAAGAATGTTTCATCTTCCTTTTGGGCAAAGTTCATGATTGCTCTCCTGAGGGTAATTGTCTTATGATGTGGGAAAAATTTCTTTATAAATTCCCTCTGCAAATCATTCCATGTGCCAATGGACCTAGGACGCAGTGAATGTAGCCACGTCTTGGATTTTTCTTTCAAGGAAAATGAAAAGAGTTTCAGCCTAATAGTATCCTCAGATACATTAGGAAAGTATAAGGTACCTATGATTTCATCGAACTCTTTCAGATGCAAGTATGGTTCTTCAGACTCAAGCCCATGGAACTTAGGAAGGAGTTGGATAACCCCTGGCTTGATGTCCATATGTCCTGTATTCTCAGGAAAAATCATGCATGAGGGCGTACTCACCCCCGCCGGTTGTAAATAATCTCGTAAAGTACGAGGCGGGGGTGCCTGATGCACCTCATTCTCATCATGTACTTCCTCAACCCTTGGTTGGGGTAGTGCTTGAGGTTGATTTTCAGCCATAACGTCTTCTAACTCAGGAGAATTCAAGTGGTGTCTAGTCCTGCGATGGATAGTCAACCCCTCAACTAATCCTCCTTCAGTCACGAGACATCGAGTGTTGTCGCGTGCCCACTGGGGCATAAAACACACTCAACCCTCAAATTCTAACTTAAACTTAAGAGAAAGGAAGAAGAAATCTAGAAAATAAAAGGGAAAGATGGAAAGAAGTTACCAACTTTAGAGTCCTAGGTTAAGAATCTGTAAAACAAAACAAAATAAGTTAGTTTCTAAGAATAGAAAGTCCTAATTAAAAGTAAATTAATTTCTAGAGAAAGGAAAAAAAGAAAAAATTCGAAAGAGCTTACTAAATTAGAAGTTTCCTACAAAAGAGAAAAATTGGGTTAGTTCCTAAAAAAAAAAAAAAAAAAAAAAAAACTTATGGAAAAATTCTAAAACAGAAACAAGGTTAGGAACCTAAAAAGAATTAGAATTAGAATCTTACTAAAAAGAAGAAATAAATCTAAAATAGAAAGGAAGAATTTAAGAAAGAGTTTACTAATTTAGAAACTATCTTAGAAGCCTATAAAATGAGAAAGACAAGTTAATTTCTAAAAATTAAGAAAATCTAAACCTAATCTTAAACTAATCCTAAAACTAATTAATTTCAGAAAAACGTATCCGACAGTCCCCGGCAACGGCGCCAAAAACTTGTTCACTCCCCAAGTGCAGGGTTGTGATGTAGTAATAACTCGATAAGACCGAGGTCGAATCCCAAGGGACTGAAACTTGTACTTTATATAAAACTAACCAGAACTAGAACTAGATTAAGATGAAATCTAAACTGAATGTAATTTAAGAAATAATGGTGAAATAATTATATAAACTTAAAAGAAATCAGAAGAAGGGAACTAGGGATTCAGAGGATCCACTTGTAGAGATCAGGGAGATCTTATGTATGTTTCATGGAAATTAACTGAACTGACATTGATCTAGTTTTCAAAGAGATGAAAGGTGTATGAATTAGAATGGATTCCATCACCAAACCATGCCCAAAAGACTATGGCAAACAACAGAATTAAACTAATTACCACCCAATCACATGTATGAAAGTTAGGAAGGGTACCGTCATCCAACCATGCCCAGGAGACTATGGTGAACAACAGGACGTCCTGACGTCATAAACATGAAAAGGAAATAAAAATATTCAAAGCATTGCAGACCCATTGTAATTTCAGTCACAACAGACCATTAAGAACTAAAAATATTCCCATAATAATTAACTAAAATCAAAGTCAATTCATGCGTTAAAATTAAAATAAAATCAAATCTCTCATCTCACTACAAGCTTCACCTCTTAGCCCTAGCTAAGAGGTTCAGCCCGCCATGAACGGGTTAAATCTCATAATAAAAGAAAAGAAAAGAAAATACTCTCTCCCTCACGTCTGCTTCAAGTCCCTGCCCGAGCCTCCACGTCTCTCTCTTTCTTCCTTCCTAGACCTCAATGAATGCTCTCCACGTCCAAAACCTCCTTTTATAGCTGCTGGAAGGCTGGAGTCCGTGATAGAGTTGTAGCAGGACACGGAGTGCAATTTTTGCAACCAAGTTCGGTACCATGAAACACGCCACTTTCCTCACTTAAATTCCAAAGAAACACCGTCCCTTAGTACTTTCTTGGGTCCTCTACATGATAGACGGTTCAGATCTGCCATATGATCAAAGATGGTGGGCCAAAACTGTCCGGAAAAGTCGATTTTCGGGGATGTGCGAAACCTTTCGCACCATTTTGCTGT
Organism: Magnolia kwangsiensis; assembly: GCA_037074715.1. Taxonomy (NCBI): domain Eukaryota; kingdom Viridiplantae; phylum Streptophyta; class Magnoliopsida; order Magnoliales; family Magnoliaceae; genus Magnolia; species Magnolia kwangsiensis. Next base: position 46,720,365 of record CM073574.1, on the reverse strand, counting down.
TGTGGTCGGTGGGCCCCACAGAAGTATTTTCTGGAAAATCCACCCCGTCCATTGAATTCAGAACGAAATTTCAGTCAAGAATGGGTGGTTTTGAACGTCCATTGACGTGGCCCAGAGAAGAAATCATACAAGAATCAGTTTTGAATGTTACCAAGCAGCCCTTTTGTGGCCTCTGTATCTCACACGTGTGCACGCATGGGTGCAAAAGGTTAGCATGGTTTTGTAGTTCTCAAAGCCCTCTACACGGTGGACGGATCAGATCGGCCATACGAGCAATGGGTGGGGCCCACTACCGTCTGCAAAATGGACGCCGGCTGTCTGTTACGCAGCCGTGGTGCGTAAGAAATTTTTTTTTTTTTTTCCTTTCTTTCGGTTAGAGACGGTCAACCGTTTCCCATGCACGTGTAGTGCACTTGTGCACTATGCACACTTTATTCATGTGGGGTCCACTGTGATGATTTTCAGAAATCTTCACCGTTTAAATTATTTCTCATGTCATTTAAACCGTCAATAATAATTTTGAGGCAGTTCTAGATATCAGGTGGGCCCAGAATCAACGGTTTATGGGCTGATCTGTCAGTTGAGGCACTTCCCGAGATCTTCAATGGCTGAAATTTTATATGTACGGTTAATTTATGGTCCTCAGGCGACGTATGAAGTTTCGAGCCGAACGGATGGTGGGAACCTCGTGATCTTGCATTCTGGACGTCCTTCAGGCCACTTGAGCTTCAATTTCTAACTTTTCTCAAATTTCTGATCATGTATATTTGTCACTCTTGGTCCCCTGGAGTGTGTCCCTTGCCTTTGGCGTCATCAGATCGTTAAATCTCAACTTTTAACATCCTTTTTCCATCCATGCTCATAAAATCACTTTGCCACACAAGAATGAGAAAACGAGCCATTAGACAACATTATATTCGTAAATCCAGATAATATCTGGAGTCTAATATGCAATATTTGACCCTCAACAGAAGTGAAGCAAATTGACCATGAAATGTGTGGAAATGACCTTGAAGTGAAGGGAATTGACCATGAAGTGCATGGAAATGACTATGAATCTAAACGAAATCGTTGAAAATGATCGTGAAATGAATGGAAATGACTATGAAGTGAAGCGAATTGACCGTGAAATGCGTGGAAATGACTGTGAAGTGAAGGGAATATACCGTGAAGTGCATGGAAATAAACGTGAATCTAAACGGAATCGCCGAAAATGACCGTGAAATGAATGGAAATGACCGTGAAGTGAAGCGAATTGACGGTGAAATGCATGGAAATGACCGTGAAGTAAAGGGAATTGACCGTGAAGTGCATGTAATTGACCATGAATCTAAACGGAATCGCTGGAATTGATCATGAAATGCATGAAAATGACTTTGAAGTGAAGTGCAATGACCGTGAAATGCATGGAAATGACCGTGAAGTGAAGGGAATTGACTATGAAGTGCATGAAAATGACCGTGAATCTAAAAGAAATTGTCGAAAATGACCATGAAATGCATGAAAATGATCATGAAGTGAAGTGAATTGACTGTGAAGTGAATAAAATGAATGAAATTGACCCCGAAGTGAATGAAATGGATTTTTAACCATCGACATGGTGAAATCTTGGAAAATAACTATGTTAGTTGGCTAAATTAACTTCTCCTACCCCAAAATCATATGTGGTATGGTAACTAACTCATTCTAGTTTAGGCAGAATTTTTTTTTTTACAAGGAAAATACTTTTTCCCAGGCCTTTTTTTTTAAAATTTTTTTTTTTTTGTTGTTGTGGAACTTTTGTTGCTTCTATGGATCCCATCATAAGGTCTGTGTTATATCCAAACTATCCATCTATTTGGCGAGCTCATATTAAGGCTTGAGACGAAAAATAAGACAGATCTAATTATCATGTGGACCACAATATATATAAAGGTAGTGGGGAATTGAAATGTATATCATCGAAACCCTTTTAGGAGTTATAGAAGTTTTGGATCATTATGAAATTTGTTTTTCCTCTTCATCCAGATCTTTGTGACCTTATGAATAGATTGGATGGAAAAAAAATGTTATGGTGGGCCCTACATAATTTTTAACGGTAAAAATCAATTTTTTCGCTGCTCATGGTGGTGTGGTCCAATTGATTTTTGGGTATGATTTTTTTTTCGTTGATAATGCTCCGAATTGATCTCGAAATATGGATGAACGTTGTGGATATAATAAATACATAACTATAGGCCCATATAACTTTGATATCTTTTGAACCGTTCGTACAATTCGGAGTTGGAGGAGCGTAAGCGCTCGTCTTCGAGCACCAGGCGATCCGCCTCAGGAAGGAAAGTAGGGGCATTTTCGACCTGAGAAATGGAGCCGTACAGCTGAGGCTTATTCTGGAAAGGTAAAAAGCAAGTGGGCTTCAAAAGGTGTGGGCCATATACTGGCCGTACAATTGGAAATTCCCCCAGTTTTGCCAATCCACTTCCCTCCTATGAACCTGGATTGTCGTGCATTTCTGCTTACATCTGACAGCGGAAGAAGGAAACTGAAAGTACCGCCTTAGATCGTTGTAAACTCACTACAGCTAAACGCTGCTTTTCTTCACGACGCCTTCTAGCTACCTCCGGTTAATTACCTCGGGCACCGACAGTCCGTCTAACTTTGCTGAGATCGATCCTGTCCATCGATTATGATGGCCTAAAAATCATAATCTCATGGAGAACTTACGTAGGCTAACGCAGGCCCACTGCTAAGTTGACGTGGTATGCAACTTTAAATTAAAAGGATTTGAAAAATAAGATTTGAAAATAACTTTTTTTTAAAAGATTTTATCTTTCTAAACCAACTCACCGTAGCTAAGTTTTGTTCCGAGTTGAAAAGTTGTTAAGAAAATTAAATTTTTTATATTAAAATCTTTTACTAATTTTTTGATTGGAAATGTCATGGGAACAACATCGTAAGCGCCGCCACGATTGTAACGAGGTGAAGTGCAATGTATTTTTTATCGGATATTTTTTATTTTTTCCTTATATGTTTTAACTTACTCTTGTACGAGAAAATAAAGAGTCATTATATATTTAATAATTAATGAGCAAGCATATGCCGATATACATTTATTATGCTGCTTGTATGCACCTTAGGCTCCAACAACTATTTACTTTAAGAACATCTTATCTTCATTGTAAAATCATCTAGAAATTTTCTCCTATATATTTTTCCTCTATGTTCTTTCTGGGCAAATCAATTCAAGTATTTTTAAGTTTGTGTGATTGTGGTATCAATCCCTAGCGGGGGTGGCTAACATGGAGTGTGTGTCCTGACATGGGTGTGTACTAACAAGCTAACCCAAAAGAAAAAAAAAATTATGTGATTGTGATCAAGAGTACACTAGATTTAAGCCATTCATCCAGGAGGAGAGTTGTTGTATCCTAGGGGTATACTTGCTAAGACTTAATGCATCAGGGATCGTCTTCCTATGATGACAAACTTGTCTTTTAGACGGCAACAATAATATGTCTTAGCTCTCCAAAATCTTGTCTTATTATTTTTTGTTTATTATTTTTATTTTTTTGTTATATCTCTATATCTTAGAACTAATAATTTAAAGATAGATTTCTCTCTAAAAAATCTTGTCACTATGGCTACCATTGCTGAGACTCCTGTAATTTAGATTTTTTATGTGAAGAACTTCAATAGATGGCAGTAAAAAAATGGAGTTTTATCTGATTGCCTTCAAGTTAATTTACATTATCAAAGATTTTGCCTCATTACTTGAATTGAACGAACAAGCAGCATCTTTTGAACTATCGAAATGGAAGAATGATGACTATTTGTACTAGAATCACATTCTAAATGTGATGACTAATAAAAACTATGATATCTATCATCATCTCTCCACTGTAAAAAAAAATGCAATCATCTTGAAAAGAAATTCAAAATGGAGAATGCCAGAACAAAGAAGTATATATTTAGTCATTATATTAATTTTAAAAATCTAATGATAAGTCTATAGTAAATTAGGTGCATAATTTATAGAAGATAGCTTATGAAATCTTGTCTAAAAGTATGTTGATTGATAAAGCTTTCCAAATTGCTATAAAAAAAAAAAAAAACTTTCTTTAATTTGCAATGAGTATAAAAACTCTCTAAAGCATAAAAGAAATGACATAAACTTAGAATGATTTCATCATTCACATACTTATATAAGAATATGTCACGCCCCAAACCTAGAAATCAGATTCACAAGAATCTCGATCGCCGAATCCGGTGCCGATAGCCTCCGTAGTACCCCATTCTCGGATCCCAGCACAACATACGCCAGATTCCGATCCTGGGATCCTACAAGGAGGATTTTTCGAACGTACACTTGTCTTGTAATAAGCATAACCACAAGTTTATCCAAATTATAAAGGAAACGTCATCATCACATATCTACTAATATAATCATTTGAGTACAATGCTGAAAGGGAATACATAAATAAAGAAAAATCAAGCTCCAGAAGACCACTGCACGCTCCAAGTTCAACACTGCTGCAACCTAACATCATCTGCACGCATCTATCGTGCATAAGCTTATAGAAAGCTTAGAGGGTGGTGAAAGTATGTGCACAAGGTAAGTATCAAATGTTCAATACAATACCATCATCATACAATACCGAAATTACTGGTAATTCATAAATCGTACATTATCGGAATAACCTGACATACTGACAAGATCATAAATCATACAATGACAGAGTAAGCGAAAGTATGGACAAGTTCATAAATCAGTCAATTATCAGAAACGTAATATAAAACAGATATGCACTAAGGAGTCATAAAGAGTCAAATATCAGATGCCGAGGATGTAATGTAATATATAAATCCTGCTAAGTCTGTCTAGGCCATATAAGTACAGAAATATAGCAACCCAAAATGCCATATGCCTGCGGATGTAATGCAATATGCGATGTGAATGAAATGACCATGCTGGAGTGTGAAGTCGGGATGATAGTACATAGTATCGCAGGCTACGGGGTCCACCACAAGGACTTCTATCCAAACCAGTCCCATACCTAAATTTGGATAGTCAGACTCAATGTGGTAGACTCCTGATCTCAGGTTAGTCGCGTGCCCAACTGAAATTCTTGCCATAACGAAGGTACACAACAATTAATTACGCACCACCAGCCCGAGTGGATAGTGAATGAATGAATGAATGAATGAACATGCAATTCCTACTCAATAAGTCCACATATTAGTACGGTTTCTCTCTGGAAAATCACCGGGGTCTATTACACTCCATACCAGATTGCCGCCCCATCGCGCGCAACAAGGTGAGTGGAAGAGACCTCACTATCTGCCTGCCAATATCGGGCCCGGCTCGTCAATAGCGGACCCATTCCTCAAGCTGGTCAGACTCAGCCTAGCATTGCCCCCTCCTCTCGGGCAGGTAAGGCTAAACCCCCTTCCAACCGACCGCGACACACTGGAGAGCGCAGCCATCTGGTAATCGGCACTCGGCACCCATCTACCCACTCGGTCTAGACGTTGGAGCATCCTCTGGAACCAAGAGGGTTTAGGGACTTTCACCCAGGGATATCTATAGCACCCCATGTAGAACAGATTTCCGGTGTCCCATCTGGCCATCCACGATATGCCTGTGGAGGCTACGACCCTGATGTCGCTAGGGCATAGAGTAATCACAGCACACAATGCAAGATGCATAAGTCATACAATCCAATCATGCATCAATCCTACGCAAACCGTGCACTCATGTGAGACAATCTCTGCCTATCAGGGAGTCTCGTAACAACCAACACTATGACATATGCAATGGTCAATCATATCTCATAACATACATGCAGATGATGCGTATGGGCATGGATCATGATGCTATGCAGTCACATACTCATAATTGGTATCAATATCCGGCATCAACAATCGACCTCGACAATGTGGACATCTAACCAACATTGCCCCAAGAAGTGACCCTCATAGATCCAAACATATAATGGGCCCACGGCCTCACACAAGGGCCTAATATACAACACAATGGGCCTTACTCAAGGGTTACATGTACACAATAGGTGGGCTGCATCAAGGAGCCACACTAATGGGCCTCATACACATTAAGTGAGTCGCATCAATGGGGCGCACTAATGGGCCACAAGTATATCAAACTGGACCTTATCACCTAAGCCTGACATGTACCACATTAGTCCTCACATAAGGCCACATGTAACATTATAATGGTCCCCATATACAGGCCGCATGTACAGTATAATGGACCATATCCATAGGCCCCGAACACATCGTAATGGGCCACATCCCTTAGGTCTCTCATACATAACATCAGGTCTTGCCATCTGGGCCGAAGATACATCACAATCCACAGGCCCCAATACTTAATGGGTGGGCCCTACACCTGAGCCTAATATACGTCACAGATGGGCCCTGCACATGGGCCTCATACACAAAGAGTTAGGCCTATCAGTAGGCCCTAGGGAGAGTGACAATGCGGACATTTAACCAACATTAATCTTACAATGTGGACGTCAAACCATCATTGCTCCCAAGGCTCGGTTTGCCTTAAATATCATTAAATAAATCATGGCGGAATCACACATTGCAATGTACCTTAGGTACATCCCATTGGACCTCAAATACATCAAATGGGCTGTATCTCATGGGCCTTATATTCATCAAGTGGGCCACCTCAATGGGCCTCACCAATGGACCTTAGGTACTTTGCAATGGGCCATCACCCATGGGCCTTAAAATGCATTAAAATGAGCCCAATCACATAAGCTTTATGTGCATCAAATGGGCCTAATCACATAGGCCTTATATATACCAAAGTGGGCCTCAACATTAGGCCACAAATACATCAAATGAGCCTTCACACATGGGCCCATATATAACAAAGTGGGCCTCAACATTGGCCTTAAAATGATCTCAAAATGGTTAGACGGTTTGGATGAAACTCATGCATCATGGTAGACTCCCATGTGGGCCCACTATGACATTTATTTTCCATCCAATCCTGGGCCCACTGAAATGCGTATTTGCCACCCAACCTGTTGTTAAGGCCGTGTGGCAAGGGGCCCATCAAAATGTTTATTTTACATCCCACCTGTTGATAAGGCCATGTAGCAAGGGGCCCACCAAAATGTTTATTTTCCATTCAAACCTGTTGATAAGGTCATATAGACCCAGGGCCCACCGTAATGTATATTTTCTACCCAACCTGGGTCCACTGTACTATTTATTTGCATCCAAACTGTTCATAGAATCACATGGCCTAGGGCCCACTGTAATGTTTATTGTCATCCAAACCTGTTCATAACTTCACGTGGCCAGGGGCCCACGTGATGGACGGCGTGGACACAATACATACATCTGAGTGGGGGCCACCGTCCACTGCCGTGGACGGACGGCGTGAGTGAAACACTTGCATCACAGTGGGTGTCACCACCCACTGTTTTGACGGTGTGGTAAGCCACACATACCACAGTGGGTCCCATGCAGGACCCACCAAAGTGTTTATTTGCAATCCAACCCGTCCATTACGTGTGTCCCACCTGTTTGAGGGTTCACACCAAATTTCAGCCACATTAAAAATTCAGGTAGGCCCCACCAAGTGTTTTTATATGATTTAGGCATGTCTTCACATGATTTGGATGGTATGGCCCACCTGAGTTCAGTTTGTGGATGATTTTTGGAGTCAACGCACCATTCAAGGGGACCTATTAAATGAACGGTATAGATGTAAAACATACATCATGGTGGAGTCTACAAGTGGGCCAATACGGCCACCCTTTTTAACGTGGACGTCTCTGGACTCATGGCACAAAGTCACGCCAAAAAAATTATTTTTTTATCCTAGGTGGGACCCACATTAAACAGATCTACCCCGTCCATTGCATGTGTCTCACAAAATTAAGGGTCCAAACCAAGTTTCAGGTGGGTCCAAGCTTCTGGTGGACCCCAGAAATCATTCTTCCAAGTTTTAAAGGAAGATACTAGTATTCTTAATGCCACGACCCGTCAGATAATTGGATCGGTCTCATTTTTCGGCTCAACGCCTAAAACGATCCCGAGAATAAAATGGATGGCTTGGATTAAATATGTACATCAAGGTGGGGCCATGTTGGAGCAGCCCATCATTTTCCTTCCCTTTTCTTTCCTTTTCTCTTTTCTTTTTAAAATATGGGGCCCATGATAAGATGATCCAAATCGTCTAATATGTGTGTCTCACGTGGTGGACCATTCAGTCCAAGTTTAAGATGCGTCCAAATTTCAAGTAGGTCCCACCAAGTGCTCTTATATATTCAGGCATGTCTCCACATGTTTTTAGATGGTATGACCCACTTGAGAGTCAGATTGGTCCCAAATTTTGGCTCAACGCCTAATGTAATCTGAGAAAAAGGATGGACGGCTTGGATCAAGCAAATACCTCGAGGTGGGGCCTGCATCAGTCGCCCACCGTAAAAGTATACTTTTTTCCTTTTTTTTTTTGGAAAGTGCAGTGTGTTAACGCTGCCAGTCCAGCGTTCAGAGACGCTGGATGGCGTGCTTTACACAGATACAACACGGTGGGTCCCACAGGGACATGGTCCACGTTCACCAAGGTGGGTCCCACACGATCGTGGCCCACCTTCCATGTACACATATATACATATATATATATATATATATATATCATTTATCTAAGATGTAGTGGGCCACACCATTTGATGGATGGAGTAGATTTATCATGAATCAGTGGGGCCCACTTCATTTTAGGGGAAGGAAAAAGGAGAGAGAAAGAGAGAGAGAGAGAAAGAGAGAACAAGAGACGGTAATGGTGGGGCCCCGCCACTATGGGCCCCACATAATACAAATCATACATAAAAAATGGGTCCCACCAACTAGTGGTCCCTAAAAAGAATTTAACGGTAGATCACCCACCTCTAAGCCTCCTCCTTGCTCCCTTGGCCTCCAATGCTCCTTGCCTTCACCTTGGACGGTGGATGATGGACCTTTGATGGTGTGGATGAGAGATGAAAGGGTGGGCCACACTTGGCTTTTGAAAAAGCTTGGGAATGCTTGGACGTGTGAAATTTTTGCTTGGAGAGATTTTTTTTTTGAGAATGAATGAGAGAGAGAGGGGAGTGATGGGTGAAAAAAGGGTGATGGAGTGATGTGTGATGGGTTTGGTGATGGATGAAGTGATGTGAGAGTGGACTTTGGGTTGCTTGTGTAAGAGAAAGGTATGGGCATGACATGGGTTAGTTGTACTTGGGTATGGAGTGACTTGACTTGTACTTGACATGAGTGATTGATTGATTGATGGGACATCTCGTAGAGATTCCCTCGTAATCCGCAACGCGCGGTGTTTTCTCGAACTGAACGCGGGCCCACATCTCCTGGCCTGGGTATCGCCTCGGCGCGTGAGATGCGGCATCGGAACCGCGGCGACAGCGCGGTCGCACTGGTACAAGTCTCATGTCGAACTGACTCAGACCGACAGAATCCGTTTCAGGATTTCGCGCAACGCCGGTTACAGATCGCGAGTCGCCGGAAATCGATCGGAATGACCGCGAAAGTCTAAGGAACAGTACGAATTAGGATACAGGTTTTACAAAAGAGGAACCATGATAATTAAACATTATCTAGATTTAGAATTTATAACTGAAGCCCACCTTATCGCTAATAATTAGAAGGGTCAAGAACACTAAAGGTTTGGACCACAAAAGAAAAAGTATCCATATGGCCGAAGAAGCAATAAAATGTTAGAATTACGTATTACAGAATTTCCCAACAAAGAACCTCACTATACAATCGATATGAAGATCACGAGAGTAAGATAGCTTACCTATCTGTGATGCCATTATAGAAGAATTCAAACGCCGGATAGTAGAATTCAGATGTCGAGTAGTCGAATTCGGATGTTGGGATCTTCCTTTCCTTTAGACTTCCTTATAGAAGATTTGATAGGACTTCTACCTCTGTTGTAGTGTAAGATTAGAGACCCAGCCTTGTTATATAGGTTAAAGGGGTGAAGATTTTGAAACCGATCAAAACTCTTTCCCCAAGGCTCCACACGCATGGAAATCCTAGTTACGCTAAAACAGTTGTGCGTATCACAACAACAACATTCCACCCCTTACACATATATTCTAAAAGTACCACAATGTAGTGGGGCCCGTTGATCAATAAGGGCCACCTTATAAAGATCTTACATAAAATAGACAAGAATAATGAAAAGAATAAAGAATACTACACATGTGGAAAAAAGAAACACTTTACTAAGGAATACAGATTTTGTAAAGGTGATAAGAAGGAAAAAGACAATGCACATGTTATCAAAGAGTTTGTGGGGGTTATCACTGAAGTACTCATTGATTTATGCTTAAATGAGTGGTGGATTAATTCAGATACCACTAATTAAGCATCTTTGTTATAATCGTGACACAATTTCCTTCCACGAGAAGGTAGAGAATGCAAGGGGCATTTTTATAGAAAAATCATCCAAAGCAAAGGTCGTGGGCAAGGCGAAGGTGAGCCTGAAGTTTATTATTGGAAATGTGTTGTCTCTTCTTGACATGCTACATGTGTTGGACCTTCAGAAGAATCTTGTCTTTGGTTCTACTCTTGATAAAAATCGGTTTAAGTTCATTTTTAAATCTAAAAAATGTATTATTATTAAGAATGATACTTTTGTTAGGAAAGACAACTGATGGATTATTCAAATTGAGTGTTATAAATGATAATGGTACTAGTTCTTCTGATTACTTGATTAAGTATCTTAATCTGTGACATGTTAGATTAAGTCATATGAATTATCATTTTAGTAAAAGCATGATTAGTATGCGACTTATTCCTAAAGTAGAAAGGAAAAAATCAAAATGAATGTAAAATATGTGTACAATCTAAGCATTTCAAAAAATCATTCAAAAGAGTTAAAAAGAATAACTAAGTCCTATAATTGATTCACAATGATATATGTGACCTTAAAAATATTATAACTTGTGGAGAAAAGAAATACTTTATAACTTTCATAAATGATTACTCAAGATGTATAATGGTATATAAAATTGGAAGTAAATATGAAGAAAAAGATAGATTTATAGACTTTGTGAATGACATAAAAAATCGATTAAAAAGAATGGTGGAGATTCTTAGATATGATCGAAGTGTATAACATATTTCTCATGACTTCGCGTTTTACCGTAAATCAAAATGGATTATATATGAGATAGTTGCACCATATTCATCTCGGCAAAATGAACTAGGTGAAAGGAAAAATAGAAATCTTATAAACATGGTAAATGTTATGTTTTTTTAGTTTTGATTTGTCATTTAATCCATAGGAAGAAGCCCTTCTTACTGCATGTCATATTCTAAATCGTGTACCTCATAAATATTCTAATAAAATTCATTAATGAATTATGAAAAAACAAACCTCCAAACCTGAAATATTTTAAAGTGTAGGGTGCCTAGTTAAGGTATGGTTACTTTTACCCATGAAAACTAAATTAGAGGATACAAATATTAGTTGTATATTTATAAGCTATGCACATTATAACAATGTTTATATATTATTGGTTTTGATATCTCATAATCATATTGATGTCAATTCTATCATTAAATCCTCAGATATCAATTTCTTTGAAAGTATATTTTCAGCTAAATCTAAGGATATTTCTTTCACGGAAGTAGTAGATTTAGCTGTAAAGATTGAAGTAGAGAATGACTTGAAAGAAAATCTTGTGGAACAAAAAAAAAAAAGAGTAAGAGGGCAAAAGTTGATAATAACTTTGGACTCAACTTTTACACTTTTCTTGTAGAAGATGATCCATCTTCATATGCTGAAGTTATGAGTTCTCTTAATGCAACATTTTGGAAGGAAGTTATTAATAGTGAAATTGACTCTATATTTCACCCTAACACTTCTGAATTGGTAGACCTACCTCCAGGTAGCAAATCCATAGATTGTAAATGGTTTTTTAAAATTAAGCTTAGACTGGATGGATTTGTTTAAAAATTCGAGACTGGGCTTGTGGTTAAGGGGTTAAGCAAAAGGATTAAATTAAATTTCTTGACACATATTCACCAATCATCAAAATCATAACTATACAAGTATTGATAGTTACTACCTTCATCCATAATCTTGTAATTAACAAAATAGATGTGAAAACCACTTTCTTAAATGGAGAATTAGAAGAAGAGATCGTGTACATTTGGATCAACTTTTCACATCTTCACCTTTAGCATTTATGCCTCCATCCATGGCCACGGTACCCCTCTTACCTCATATATGTTCAACATCATATGCATCTCCCACTCATGCCTCTCATCTTATACCTCCTTTTTTCTTTACCACTGTCAGCACTGCCTTCCCCTCCATCAATATTTACATCTACTCATTTTATTTTTATATGTGTACTTGGGCTAAGGATGACATCTCTAAACCAAAGGTGTTTGTCGCTACCAAATACCCATTACCTGCAGTTCTTTAAGTGTCTTTTGTACCAATTAAGCCTATCTGTTATACCTAAACTATTGAATTGTCTGAATGACACACTATTATGGCTATTGAGTTTGAGACTTTACAATGTCAAGGAATCTGGTCCTTGGTTCCACCCAAGCCCAATCAAAATCTAGTTGGTCACAAATGGGTGTACAAAATAAAACAATATACAAATGACATTATTGTAATAACCCTAATTCCTGTAGTGATTTACACACCTTTACACCCACTTAAACCCTACAACCTATATAACTTTATAGACACTTAAACACATTGTTAATCAGGAGTATCCTCTCCCATCCACATATTGGGTGTATTTGAATTTTGAGGACAAAATTCTTATAAAGGGGGTAGAATGTAATGACTTGAGATTTTAATGCACATGTATACATCTGCATATATGCACACTTGTATCAATCTAAACATTCATGCATAATCATTCCATTTATTCATGCATTTATGCATGTATACGCACATAAAATATGCAAGTTATGATATATGTGATTGATTTATTTAGGATGTATCATTGATTAATAATTGTATAGTTTTAGTATATGTATAGGTATATATATACATGCACTCTCTTTACTCATACATCTAAGATCAACCGTTCATTCATTAAGTAGCTTAAATATAACTGTAAAGCATACACTAAATCCTACCATTCATACGCTGATTAGGGTATGCAGTCACCTACTCATCCATCCATTTTTAGGATTGTAGTTTAATTATCTAAGCCGTTTTATCTGATGATCCATCTATCTGATCAACTAAAAACCCATTTTGCACATATCTAAATATGAAAGTAATCATACATTAACTTGTATAAAAGATTAAATTCTTAATCATTTGATTATTTCATATATTTTATCATCCAACCGTGCATTATACCTGATCCGCCAATTGAGCCACCCAAAAATTAAACAAAACTCACTGAGAAAATTCTCACATTTGTCTCGACAAATTTTATGGAGTACTTCTTACATTGAAATATGATTTGACAAGTTTTAAAGGTCTATAAGCCATATATTTTAGTGGTAAACTAATAATTTTAAAAGAGAAAACCATTCATACATCCATATGTACAACCATAAATCTGACATTCTATATTTCGTAATCGGGTAACCCATTCATAAAATCAACCGTACGTCTTCCTCTATGCTCATTGAGGTATCGCATGGTCCACTTAAAATCTTATTTTCAAAACATTCCAACCATCCATTCATGTATAATATAATTCTTTAATGGAGTATGTATTAAACATGTATACCATGCTCATTTAAGTTTTAACATTTTAAATGGTTAATAACATGTATTAATATTATTAATTTTTAATAAAATATAAATATAAATTAATTAGTATTTAAGTTATTGAATTTAGAAATGAAAATGCATGTGACTATCATCAGGGGTCACTAATATAAACCACCCATCACAATGACCAACCCAACAATTTCAAATTATCCAACTTTCATTACAAGATTAGCCGACCATCCGTTCGTTAACTTAAACCAACAAAATGAAACTGTTAAATCCATATACAAATCAACACCGTCCAAAAAACTTCTCAATTCGTCATCCACCACCAAAATTCATCCATCAATTTGATCCATTAACCCACTCACCTAATCAACCATCCATTGTACATTAATCACTTTACATGCATGCCTAAGTGTACACTACTCACACATGCACAACCATGCACATGCACAGTCATGCACATGCACAACCACACACCACATGCATCATACACACGTGATGCACTTTTTTTTTAATAATAAATGAAATTAAAGAAGTGGGTGTTTCACTTACACAAAATATCATTTAAAGATAACCATTTTATTTTATTTTAAAATTTTTTTCACATGTGTATATTGCGTATGGTGGGACCTTCATATTATAAATAGGGTGGTGTACGCAGAAGAAGGAAAAATGTGAGAAAAAGATAATAAAATAAAAATTAAATGAAAGAAAAAAAAAAGCATTGTGAAGCTTTTGTCTGGGTGGGTGATCCATCTATAACCTGAAATTTTTATAATTGTTGTTATTAATTTTTTATTATTATAGTTAATGGCTTTTAAATTGAATTTTGAAGGAAATTATTGTTTATTGTTGATATTTTTATTCATGAAATATTTGGAGAAAAAATGTTTAATAATATTATATATATATAAAAGATTTTTAAACTACTGAATTTAATACAAAATAATTTTAGAGTATTATAATTATGTAAGAATTAAATTTATTTATTTATTTTTAAAATCCAAGTCACATTTTTAATTAATTCATTTTGACGTAAATCTTTAGGTTGACTCAAGTTGTAAATTTTGAAAAAAAATTGGAAATAATATACCAAAATAATTCATACTAATTAAAATAATGATATATATAATATATGATAAATTTTGATAATAACTAAAGTTCAAATTTAATAATTTAATATAACTTATTAGAATTAAATATAAATTGAGTACAATTTTAATTTGAGAAAACTGATATATAATTAAATAATCTAAATTTAAATTTAATTTAACATTGATTAATTTACTTGTTCATTGGTAATTTAATTTGTTTATGAATTTTAGGATTTATAGAATAAATTTTGATTAAGTAAATTTAATTCTAAATAATAATAATTAATTCAAAATTTTGACATTTGATAAATTAAATTTTAGATATTAGAAATTAGTTATTAATATAGATTTTCTATCTATATAGCTATTTAACCTTAATAAAATAAAAATTCAACTTTTATGATTCAAAAAAAAAAAAAGAATCCAATTAATATGTTTAGAATAAATCTTTTTTATAATTATTCAAAAGGAAGCAGAAAAATTATATTAAAAAAATAGTCAGATTTTATTTATATATTACTAAATTAATTAAATTAGAATTATTTAATTTAAATCATACATTAAATTATTTGAATTAATTTGAAATTTAACATGGTTACTTTTAGGAGTTTCTACGCCTTACTGATTTACAATTCCATAAAGAAACTTTAATTTGAATTTAAATAAATTTTTAATTTTGATAAATTAATTATTATGTTATATTAAAAATTAATTCTAAATTTATAATTGAAGATTTTAATTATTTAATTATAATAATTATTAAGTTAATAGTATTGAACTTTACAACGACTTCTATACATAATTTGAGAATAACAAAGAATATGTGATGTAACTATGTAGTTTATAACTAATCTGTAGTGAGTTATATATTTAGTTATTTTTATTTGAATCGATAATAGATACTCAGATCGTGTGCATATTTATTTTTAATTAAGAATGAAGGTTGAAATGCGGGTGCGTTGCCTTGAGAATGTTCCTAAAAAGCATAAGCAGGTAGGGCGATTGTGTCTCTTGGGTGAAAGTCCCTAAAGCCACTAAGTAAGGTGATTGTGTCCCTTGGGTGAAAGACCCTAACGCCAGCAAATAGGGCAATCGTGTCCCTTAGGTGAAAGACCCTATAACCCACTGGATCTTTTGGAGTTTCCTTTGTGTATGACGTATGAGTACAATTGTGTATGTGAACATACACCAAAGGTACAACTAGAGTAGTAGTTTGACCAGCTAACATATAACTGGGTCCCTCACCTCAAGGTACTATTACATGGGCATTAATGCAACATGACCATCCACTTGGGTACGGTGTTATAAAGATGATGGTTATTTAATTTTGTTATTTATAAAATTCATGGAAAGTTTGACATTCGGGTCATCATTTTAATTCCAATGTTGTATTCTCTTTTAACATTCAATACTTTAATTTATGTTTTAAGCTTAAAAAAATTATTATCATTATTTGTAGATTTTATATAAGTATACAAATTTCATATTTGAATCAGATACAATCCCACTAGCTATTATGCTCACACCCATATTAACAGTGTTTCAAGGCTTAGAGATTAGTCAAGGGCGAAGCGAAACGACGATCTTACCATCCGTCTAGTTGTAGTGATATTTTGTATTTGTGATTTTTAAAAAAAAGTATAGTGAAAAAAAACTCAAAAGTGAGTCTAAATATTGTATTAGATGAATATTTGATTTATTATAATGTTGTTTTTATTAAATTTGTGGTTGAAAATATTTAAAAATTTAATCACTACTTAGAATTCGGAGTCGGGTCTGGCCAACTCGGGCCCTGAATTTCAGGGTGTGACAATTATTGAGTGTTATAAAGTGCATCTCGTCGCCAAATGTTTCCATCAACAACCAGAAATTGATTATGGTGAGACCTTCAGTCTGGTGGTTGAGTATGCGATTTAGAATGCCTTTTTATGTGGGGTACTCGCAGAGGAGGTTTATATGGCCCAACCCCAAGAGTTTGTCGATCCTTTTCACTCAACTCATATTTGTAAGCTTGATAAAGCTCTCTATGGACTCAAGCAGGCTCCTCGTCCCTAATATCTTTATCTCACAACTTATCTCCAAGGACTTGGTTTTGTTGCCTTCACTATGGATTCGTCACTTTTTATTTATTGTAATTAAGGGGACTTAACCATCTTCTCATATATGTCGATGACACATCATTACGGGCACTCACAATGTAACCCTTTTTGTTTTATTCTTTGATCTTCATTGGCTATTTGCAACAAGGGATTTGGACCCTCTTTATTATTTTCTTAGCATTGAGACACATCGTGCATCCATTAATTTATATCTCACTTAATCTAAGTATGTAACATCCCCTTTTTAACAAACAAAAGGTATTCCCAATAGTCCCACTATTTCCTTTGGTGTAGCCTACTTTAGCCTTGAATCTATATCATTTCTTAGTTTCTTAACATCATCCAACAAGATAGATGGTCGGTGTAGATTTTTATTAAAAATATTCAGTGGGGCCCTCTGCTCACTGATTAAAAAAGAAAACGAAAAAAAATCAGTGACGTGCATAAACTCATCACCACGTTAACAACCACCTCCCGCTTCTCTCTCTCCCTCCTTCTTCGACTCGATTTGTGTTGCACCTCAACCCACCTGTGCACGACCATCCATCATGTTGGGACCCTTTGGGCCGATCCACACCGCTCATCAGTCCTTAGCCTTCAAAAAATCTCAACCGTTGAAATCTTCATTATTTCTTATTTTACGGCTCACCTGAATCACAAATCCGCATCATTTTAAATAAACATGATCCATTATCATCTACCAAACCCAATGAATGGAGTAGATTTCACTCAAACATTACTTAGGACCTAATTTAGCATTGCCATCAATTGCACTACACGTCCGCATGTAATCCGCTAACTATGTCCTTATAAAAATCAAAACTGCCAGCACTCGCACATCTCCTTGCTCCTTGTCACTTCCCATTTCACCATCCAGCAGTTACAGTGCCCAACTAAGAAATCTAAGCCATTCACCAACCAGTAGGAAGGCCTTCAACGACTAACTTTCATCTTTATTGTTCCTTGTCATGTGGCCCACCTAGTTGCGAATCTACTTCATTCTTCACCTAACACCTTATCTCAACCAGATGAATCCATTAGATGGATTTGATCCCTCATAAGCATTCTAGCAGACCCCACCTAGCATTGCCATGCCTGCACAAAACTCATCAACATGATGTTACACCCCCGAAATCTTCTCCTTCATCTTCTATTCCGGACACCTACCACATGACTCTTTATGCAACTCGACTCCAAACCTCCTTAAAACACTCAAATTTGTCTAGAGATTATTTAAGGGCCTGTTTGATTTTTCAGCTCAACTGTAATTACCATGTAAATGACTAATAATTATTTACCTAGGTAATTACCACATCTTTCCCAATGCAGATGTGACAACTTTCTTTACAAAATCAATGTGGGGCCCACCATAATGTTTGTGACGTATCCACACCGCACATTTGTTATGCCAGCTAAATTTAGTGCAGTAGCAAAAAAGTGGGGCAGATCCAAAGCTCAAGTGGTCCACACCACAGGAAATAGCGGGAATAAAACGTCTACCATTAAAAACTTTTTGGGGCCCTTAAAAGTTTTGGATAAAGCTGATATTTGTGTTTTCCCCTTATCCATATTTGTGTGACCTTATGAACGGATTAGATGATGAAAAAATCCTCAATGTGCGCCTAGAGAAGGAAATAACTTTCAACGGTAGACAAATTAAAGCCACTGTTTCCTTTCGTATGGGCCATTTTAGTGTTGGATTTGCCTCATTTTTTGGCTCATGCCCCAAAATGTTCTAATAAAATAGATGGATGGTGTGGATATATCATATACATTACTGTGGGGTCCACAGATTTAAGTCAACACTTTTGTATCGATTTTCGAGGTGGAATTACTCTCACCTTTTCGAATGAGGTGAAAAAGTAATAATTAATTAGTCACTGGGATTTACATGTATCAAGGAAAATCAAATAGGCCCTAAGAAGAAATCTTAAGATTGGGAGAGATTAGAAAACAATGAAGAGAAAAAGACCAATGAGAGAAGAAAGAAGAAAGATACACAAAGAGTGGAGCCATTCCCAAGTTGAACCACTGTGTTGCCCCCACGTCTGTCTCCGAACTAGGAACTTGGGAAAAGAAGACAAAAAAGAGAGTGAGAGACAGAAAACAGGAATGATCAAAATAGAGAGAGAGTGTGTGTGTGTGTGAGAGAGAGAGAGAGAGATCGCAGAGACAGGTTGTTAGGAACTGACGAGTTTGCACACCGGGTCAAGCAATCTATTATTGAGTCTCACCATTGTTTTGTCGAGTTCAGATGGCCTTCCAATTCGGTTATTCTTCTTAGCATCCTAGGTGAGTAATTCATGTTATTCGTTTTATCGAATGGAACTCCAAACCTTACCAATTGCATTTGTGTGCTATCCGACTATTTGTACCTTGACTTAGTGAGTCAGTCTGTTATTTTTGCACAGATTGGTTTGCGAACTAAGAACTCTAGCGCCCCAGATCATGGATCATATTTGAATCCTAGGAACCATCAAGAATAGGTCCATAGTTGCCAAGCAATATTTATAACGAATTGTGTATATGTTGTACAGTTCATTAAAACCACTTAGAAGATCAAGACCTTCACAAATTGCTAGCAATCACAACCAGACGTGGGATTCTTTCACATCAGAATATCTATTCACAAATCAAGTAGGTGATCTCTCCCTACTTGTGATCTCCATATTAATATCATATACTCATATATATTGTGTTGTTTCTTTTTATTTCATCGCTATGGTTGTATATATTTTATATGTTTGGCATGTATTTCCATTTCCTTATATGATATGAATTAAATGCTAATTCCAATTGTGTCAGAATATCGTTTATCTATGCTTGCTAGTGGTAGATACATTTATTTAAATTGTTAAATGGTATTATTGTTTTTCCTTTAAATTGTTGATTTTGATTTTCATATCATAGTATGCCATACTTATTTAGTAATGGGTTGTTATGAGATTTTCGTTTCTGTAACACCCTGAATTTTCAGGGGCCATGTAGGAACTTGGCCTCCGAATTCTCGAGTGTCACTTATATCTTAATTATGACGATTTATACATAAATTAGTTTAAATGAGTAATAAAGGAATCGGCTGGAACATAAACCACAACCACAACTAATCAACTGAAATAAACGCGACTAAGAAATACAAGTTTATAAGAATATCAAATGGGTCGCACAAGACATCGCTCGACAAAATTTATATAAGAAATGCTCAAAGGAAATGGTGTGCTAGATCCCTACTCAACAACCCATAATCAACCCGCACGGTATACGGTGATTTGCCCATAAGCTGAAAGTAGGAAAGCTCTTCTTCCCTATCCATACTCACCTCGCTCGACTCGTCGAGCTCCACCTCACCTGCATCTAGTAAAAGGGTCTAGTTAGTGTTTTAAATACCGTCGCAGAGTGGGAATGAGTAGCTAATTTAGTGGTTATTATTAGCCTTAAGTTACAACTAGCAACAATTATATGATGAATTTAATGAAAGGCATATAATCACAGATCCCTAAATAGTCTTGTTAATGCATATGCATGTATTATGATATGATGAATGATCTCACAACAATACTCTCTCGAGCGACTTCGTCTAACGATCGCTCATGATCAACACTCTCTCATTGCAACCTCAACTGCTAAGTCACCAAATTCTAGCTAATGCGATGTATGAATAATGTTAACCGAGTATTTAGTTAATTTCGTTCATCCAACAGATTGAAAAAACTGGTACACCCCACATATCATTGCCCTCAACTAGTTGCGAGACCAAGGCCCCTTAACGTGCGAGGCCAGGACCCCAGGATCCTTGATCCCATTGAGTTCTCCATCCCCGATTTCAAGCACATGAGGAGTGCTGAGAAGAGGGATCGCTCGCGGTCACTACGGGGAGGCTCGTCACTCCAGCGTAGGCCGACGGCTCGGACACAGTATCCCACTCCACCATGCCTGGCTCTCGAGTCTGTGGATCGGTTTCAAATGATTATTAATAGGCTTCAATGGTTGAAGGGTGTTCCAGGTTTCATACGGGTGTAAGCAGACGTGGTTAACGAATATAGTTGGTCAGTGAGCGAGCTAGATCGTGCGAGTTCAGACGAGTACGTGACGGATGACATCAAGCACAAGTGACCCATGTAGTCCAACTACTGTCACCCATTCGCATCCCCGCTGGTTTAGCTGCAGGATGGTCCTACCAACGGGACTACCTTCTCCCACTTCAGTTCCCTCACCAACCTAGGGGTTTATGTCATTCAATAATATCCCAACAATTTCAGATTCTCCTACTAATACTAGTAAAGTCATGCACTCATACATCACATATAAAAATTAAGATTTTCTACAATACAACTACTAATAAAAATATGAAATTAATGTGTGTGCGTATTGAGTGGGGTTACCAACGAGTTCAAGAGCTAAACATCATTTATAATACAAACATACAACAAGGATTAATGTTAGCACAAACATACAACAAGAATTTATGCAAACACAAACATACAATAAGGATTTTATGCAATCATACATGCCACAAGGAAGGTTATACTAGAATCACATATGAGATATACATGCTACTCCAAATCAAGCCTAATCATGTTTTAGAACAAATAACCAACAGTTAACCATTTCATGAGATTTAGGGGGACCTATCATATAGGGTCTTAGCTAGGTTTCTCTAGATTACTTAAACACATCATCCTAACATTTATAATCATTAAACTCATCATAGAATTGGTGCTAGGCCACCTAAGGATAATAGTCTGCACCTTGTAATGAACCGCTCGATCCACGATGCTCGTAGGGTTATGGTGTTAGGAAATCATTATTGAAATGCTTAAATAAGCATACAAGCTTGTTAGAATTGGAAGAAATTTAACCTACAGACATAACTTCATACTTACCTTCAATTATCGCCGAATCGACACCAATGAAGGACGATATTGCTATAGAGGAGATGAGAGGATGAAGGTGCACAAACCCTCATGCTTCCAAGCTTTTCCTCTCTCTTTCTCCTCTTTTCTCCTCTTTCTCTCTTTTTCCCTTTCTTTCTTCTAGAAAAAATTCGTATGGGGAGAGGGGGTGCCCAAATGAGGCCCTTTTATAATGTCAGATTTGGTGTAAATGGCTCCAAGGGTTGGGTTTTTATTATACTAGCCCTATAGGAGAGTTTTTCTAGTCTCTAGGGCCTACTACGGGGTGTACATATTGATATACACCATAGGTTCATTAGCCCTAATGAAGATTTACATATGGACATGTTCGGCCCGCCATTTGGATGCGCCGATCGACAGATATGATTATAAGTCTGTTTAATGGTCACCGATGATTGATTGGGGCCGCGGTTATATGGATATGAGTAGAAAAATATCCTTACTCCATGTGTGAAGTTTAGTCATAAACCGACAGTCTGAAATCTTCAACCTTGCATAAGAGTGGACGACCTAATTCACATAAGTTTCTATTTCTTCCTTTAGTGTATTTGTACTTCTCATGTACTCGTCCTTTGGTTTAAGTTGAGCAGTTTTGGATAGTACCCTAGTCCGACTCCCGCGATGGACGTCAAGCCCAGTAAGACGAACATTCTTCTATAGTTTTGGAACTAGTGACCCACTAATGAGCAGTCTAGAGCTTATTCAGAAAATTGGGATATTTCTGGAATGAATTAGGTATTGAGATTTCTCGTGGGCAATGATTAACATTTGGATTAACTATGTTCATAGTGTGGCCTATTTATAACTAGTGAACGTGGAGATTTGGTCATGATTACTCTAAACCGTTGGTTTAGGTTAAAAGAGTAATGGAGTTGATTTTGTCTATTAGTCAAGATTTGGGCTTTATCTGACTCGGCTTCGGTTAGATCTTTAATTTAGTTATGATTGTCTTGATTAGTTAGCAATGAGTCGGTCAAATTTGGACACTATGTGAGTAAATCATGGGGCTAAACTTGATGTTTAAGTGATCAGACAGATTCGTTGGCTTCATACGGATGATTAATCAGACTTGTGCAGTTCTTTACTAGTACCACACATGTATAAACTAACATTGAGTGCTAATGGTCAGTAAGTGATAATATTAGTTAATTACATTTAAAAAAATTTTAAGAATTTTTGAAAATCCTAAACAGTGAAAATTGAAAATTCAGGACGTTACAGTTTCATATTGCCAAGTTATATTACATAGGTGCTCTGCCTTGAGTAATTTTTTAAAAAATACACACATAGGTGCTCTGCCTGGTGTCACTCTCGAAAGATCGGCACGGGTGCTCTGCCCTAGGTAATTTCCTAAAAGATACATACACGAGTGCGCTGCCTTAAATTAACTCTTAAAAGATATTACATGGTGTTTTGTGCATGGTTGTTTCCTAAAAGATATCATGCAGTGATCTGCCTAAGGTCATTTTTTAAAAGTTTGTCATTGGTAATTACTTTCAAGTTATGTAAAGACAATTATTTTGGTTCCTTTCGAATTTATGCCTTTTGTAGTATATGTCTTAAATTGAATTTGATCTGTAAATTATTAAGTTCTTTTGATATTGATTTTTGATCAATATATTAAAATGTGTTAGGTAGTAATGTGTAAATCTCGACTTGGGATAGAAGTAACCCTACGAGTCACCATCGCACTCACAACCAACTAGATTGTTTTATAGGGTTTGAGTGTGAGGAGCCAGCAGGACAACATGAAGATTTTTTTTTTACTATTATTATTAAATGAATTTCAATGTATTTGTTATTAGGTTGGTGGAAATTGAGTTTTTAATGTAATAAAGTTTACTTAAAATTGGATGATTGAAATAGTAGACAATTCAATTAATGAGAATGAATTACCATTTATTTATTTCTAGTTGGTCTCTGATTACCTATGCAATTGAATGGTAATTATGTTATGGGAATTGAAAGTTGCCATATTATAACCTTATGCTTCCAGGTTTTGAATTTAGGCTCGGCCAACTTGAGCTTTGAATTTAGGGGCGTGACAGATTGGTATGGGAGCCAGTTTATAGATTCCAATTGAGGACTTACGGTAGTCTTTCAAATTAGAGACTCAAACATAGGATTCTTTATTTTTTTAATGAAAAGAAAAAATAAAAATATGAACTTAAGAACCCCTTTGTATATATATGACATCAAATATATTCTTATTTAGGCTATAAATTGATTTAACAGCTCAATTTTGGACTCTTGAATAATTTTTAGAAAATTTTAATTGCTACTTCGTTGTGGGTAGCAATAGTCAACAGAAAACAATTTTTTTCAAAAATCATAACTAAATAATTACAACTCTAATTGAGGTGATTTAAAATCCATATCGTACATGGATAAGTTTAATTTCATAGAAAAATAATTAGAAATTATAATTCCATACTTTTGATTTACCAATTTTGGGTTGTTCTTAAATTGTCCAAAATTTGTTCGATTCTAAACAGCTCTCACTTTCCGAATTTTATCATTTTCTGTAGACATTGGATGGTGCTGAAAATTTACATTGTGATATCAAACTTATAGATGTTTCTTTTAAAAAAAAGGAGATAGATAAAAGTACCTATAAGTCCTTTAATTAATAGTGAGAACAGCTACTTCAGAACCTAAATTCTCTGCACATGAACCTTAATATATATTTCAACTTAAATTCTCTTGAAGTTCCATGTATAACTCTTTCAGACCATCTAATCTTCTTTTTAATATGATAAAATCTTTATCATACTCGTCTTCCTTCCAATTGATCATAAATTATACTTGTAAATGATATATACAAGTCACAGTGATTCATTAGGAACCCTTGGACCGATGCACTTGGGAGTAGATTTCTTGCGAGTAGAATAGTTAAGGCCTTAGACAATCCTACCACCCTGGTAGCTTGTCAGAAAAACTTTAAATTGGACATAACATTCAACCAAACCAACATCCATGCCATTCTCACCCTACTCTGAAAAGCCTGCTACAATTGAGAATTTGAAAACTATGTTGCACGCCATGCCCGATCATCTCACCTTAAGTCCTAGCACAATTGT
The DNA here is from genome assembly GCA_037074715.1 of Magnolia kwangsiensis. Taxonomy (NCBI): domain Eukaryota; kingdom Viridiplantae; phylum Streptophyta; class Magnoliopsida; order Magnoliales; family Magnoliaceae; genus Magnolia; species Magnolia kwangsiensis. The sequence continues at coordinate 46,695,447 of CM073574.1, read as the reverse complement.
CGTCTCCACATCCTAGAAACTGCTGCATTCATATACTCGAGGGACACTCGAGCCTTCAAGTCAACAACCGTCTCAGCTTCGCCAACCACAGAGTCAAGGATCATTGCTCCAACAAGTCTACGGATCGGACCATCTCCACAACTTACGCTGCAATCTACGTACTAACAATTCACACTGTACTCTGCAACACTAGCATCACCCAGAGATCATCTCCGCTGAGGCGCTGCAGTCGTAATTGAGAACATGACAACAAGAACTATCCTCGAGACATCTTAGAAGCCACCTCAACAGTTGCATCTATATGTTAGATCTCTCCAGCATCAACAACAAAGCCTAGAAGGACAGGCGCCAGAACCTCAGATTCACGTGCACACCTACGCCATAACACCATCCTCAAACAACGTGATTCAACCTTACATGGACACCCCTCAGTAATATGAAAATCCATCTTGAGGTTATGACGACCTAACACCACTATAGAGCGATGAGATGCAGAATTGCAATGTCACTACCTTATAATACAGGGACTCAACACACCCGCAAATAATGCTCCATAGTTAGATGCCCAAGCTCCAAAATAGATTAGTCAACTTAGGTTAGGTAAAGAGTCAGAAGCAGATGAAGAAAGAATCTAGGATCTAGAACAAGATCACACCAACCATCACACAATGGACTAAGGATCAAAGAACAACATAGACTACCTATACTGGCTACCACAACATTCAGATTCTCAACCTCAATGTTCAGAGACCCAATCGCAGCACTGGGATTCTCCCCAACCATGTCAACTACCTCAGTAAATAAATCATAACAAGACCTTTTGCAGTAACTTTCTCAACTACACCAAGGATCGCCACGACAAATTTGACAACTGCATCAATTACCTCCACTGTGCTCACAGCAAACAAGACCCCAAACAGACTCTACTCAGTAATAACAACCTCAACCAGGAGAGCACCATCTCATTTGTAAACTCAAAGAAAAAGAAACAAGCTTCACACATGAATACGCAAGCCACCACCTAATGGAACGTCGTAATTAAAGGAAAATGACAACGCAATGCCATGCCATCACAAATGCATCATGCGACCTTAGTATAGACATTAGTGTAGTAAATTTTGGGGGAGGGAATTTTTGCTAAGGGGGTAGAATGTAACATCCATTTTTATTTAAATGGAAGATATTCCCAATAGTCCCACTATTTCCTTTGGTGTGGTTGACTTTACTCTTAAATCTATCTTGTTTCTTGGCCCATGTCTTAACATCATCTAGGAAGATAGATGAATGGCGTAGATTTTTCTTAAACATATTCGGTGGGGCCCACTGCTTAAAAAAAAGAAAAAAAAATCAATGACGTGCATAGGCACATCACCACGTTAACAACCACCTTCCACTTCTCTAGCTTTCTCTCCCTCCTTCTGCCCGATTTGTGTTGCATCTCAACCCACCTGTGCATGAGCATCCATCATGTTGGGATCCTTTGGGCCGATCCACACTGCTCATCAGTCCCTGGCCTTCAATAAATCTCAACCGTTGACATTTTCACTATTTCTTGTTTTACGACCCACCGAAATCACGGATCTGACTCATTTTAAATAAACATGATCCATTATCATCTACCAAACCTAATGGACGAAGTAGATTTCTTTCAAACAATACTGAGGACCTCATTTAACATTGCCATCGGTTGCACGTCCTTGTAAAAATCAAAACTCCCAGAGCACTCATACATCTCGCAACTCCTTCTCACTTCCCATCTCATCATCTATTAGTTACGGTGCCCAATTGAGAAATACAAGCTATTCACCAACCAGTAGGAAGGCCTTCAATGGCCAACCTTCATCTTTGTCATTCCTTGTCATGTGGCCCACTTAGTTGTGGATCTACTTCATTCTTCATCCAACACCTTATCTCAACCTGATGAATCCATTAGGTGGATTTGATCCCTCATAAGCATTTCAGTGGACCCCACCTAGCATTGCCATGCCTACGTAAAACTCATCAATATGATGTTACACCCTTGAAATCTTCTCCTTCATCTTCTATTACGAACACCTACCACATGACTCCTTATGTCACTGGACTCCGAACCTCCATAAAACGCTCGCTTTCATCTAGAGATTGTTTAATAAGAAATCCTAATATTGGGAGAGATTAGAAAACTATGAAGAGAAAAAGACTAACACGAGAAGAAAGAAGAAAGATACACAAAGTGTGGAGCCGTTCCCAAGTTGAACCATTGAGTTGCCCCCACAACTATCGCTGACCTGGGAAGAGAAAATAGGAAGAATCAAAATAGAGAGAGAGAGAGAGAGAGAGAGAGAGAGAGAGAGAGAGATAGAGAGAGAGAGAGAAGTTGTTAGGAAGTGACGAGTTCACCCACTGGGGCAAGCAATCATTGTTAAGTCTCGCCATTGTTTTGTCGAGTTTGGGATGTTCTTCCACTTCAATTATTCCTCTTAGCATCCCAGGTGAGTAATTAATTTTATCCATCTGATTGAATGGAGCTCTTGACCTTACCAATTACATTCATGTGCAATTCGACTGTTTGCACCCTCACTCAGTGAGTCAGTCCATTATTTTCCCACAGATTGGTTTATGAACTAAGAACTCTAATGCCAAAGATCATGTATCATAATTGAATCCCAAGAACCATCAAGAATAGGTCCATACTTAGCCAAACAATATTTATAATGAATTGTGTATATGTTGCGTGGTTCATTAAAACCACTTAGAAGATCCAGACCTCCACAAATTGCTAGCAATTACAACCAAATGTGAGATTCTTTCACATCAGAATATCTATTCACAAATCAAGTAGGATATATATATATATATATATATATATATATATATATATATATATATATATATATATATATATATATATTGTGTTGTTTCTTTTTATTTCATCATTATGGTTGTATAGATTTTATATGTGTGGTATGTATTTTCATTTCCTTACATGATGTGAATTAAATGTTAATTTCAATTGTGTCAAAATATTTTTTTTCTATGCTTGCTACTAATAGATACATTTATTTAAATTGTAAATGACATTATTGCTTTTCCTTTTAATTGTTGGTGTTGATTTCCACATGATCGTGTGCCACACTTATTCAGTATTGGGTTGTGTGATTTTCATTTCATATTGCCAAGTTACATTACATGAGTGCTCTGCCTTGGGTACTTTCCTAAAAAATACACGCACGGGTGCTTTGGTCGGGGTCACTCTAGAAAGATCAGCATGAGTGCTCTACCCTAGGTAATTCCTTAAAAGATACACATACAAGTGTACTGCCCTTGATTAACTCTTAAAAGATATTAAATGGTGCTTTGCACTGGGTCGTTCCATAAAAGATATCATGCGGTGATCTGCCTAGGGTCATTTCCTAAAAGTTTGTTGTAGGTAATTACTCTCAAGTTACGTAAAGATAATTATTTTAGCTCCTTTCAAATTTATGCCTTTTGTAATATATGTCTTAAGTTGAATTTGATATGAGAATTATTATGTTGTTTCGATATTGATTTTTGCTCAATGTATCGAAATGTGTTACGATAGTAACATATAAATCCCGACTTAGGATTGAAGTAACCCTATGAGTCACTATCGCACTTACAACCAAATAGATTGTTTTATAGGGTTTGAGTGTGAGGAGCCAATAGGACTATTGGGTTTTGGACTGCGGAATCACATAGAGATAGATCTAGGATAGCAATCCAAGAGTACCAAGCGAATACAAGAGAATACAAAGATTTAACGTGGAAAATCCATTCGAAAAAAAAGCATGGCACAAAGTGACATATATTCACTATAAAAGTAGAAATTAAGAGAAAAGATTTACCCGATTCAAACAAGCTTGAATCTTACCCTTGCTACACCCTTTGCAAACCTTAGAACCCTTTTAGAAAGCCATAGAATCCCCTAGAATAATACCTCCCAATCTCGTTTACACCCATATATATAGCTTTAGGAAGAATCCCAAACAAAATCGAAAATAATCATGAACGAAATCGGAAACAAGTCCCGCATTTTTGTAGTTGCGCGAAAAATCTGTACAGAATCTGATTAGATTTAAGACATCAAATACAACAGGGACAACATGATGGATTTTTTTTTTTTTTTTTGTTATTAAATGAATTTCAATATATTTGTAATTAGGTGGGTGGAAATTAAGTTTTCAATGTAATAAAGTTTACTTAAAGTTGGATGATTGAAATAGTAGACAATTCCATTAATGAGAATGAATTACCATTTGTTTATTTTTAGTTAGTCTTTGATTACCTATGTAATTGAATGAAAATTATGCCTCATGCTTCTCAGATTCAAATTTGGGCTTGGCCAACTCGGGTTCCAATTTTTAGGGAGTGATAAATATTTCTTGGATCTTTTGTGTCGCTCAAAGATAAATGGTGCAAAGTCTTTATGCTCTCCTATGGTGATTAGGTCTAAGCTCTCTTGCTGTGATGGTTATGTTCTTTTATATCCTCATGAATATCGGAGCATTGCGGGCGCTTTACAATATGTCACCATCACTAGGCCTGATATTTCCTTCGCCATCAATTAGGTGTGTCAATTCATGCATGCTCATTGATTTGTAGTTAAAGGGATTCTTTGCTTTCTCAAAGGCACCGTTACACATGCTCTTCATTTTCGGAAAGGTTCTCCTACTCTTTAAACTTATTTTGGTGATGATTGGGCTAGTGATCCAAATGATCGCAGATCCACATTAGGTTTTACTATTTCCTTTATGACAATCTCATTTCCTGGCGGGCTAAGAAGCACTCAACCATTTCTTAATCGAGCATGGAATCTTAATATCGTTCGCTTGCTCATTCTATTGCCGAACAGTTTTGGCTCCAATGCCATCTCTCTTGCCTCAAATCTTGTCCATGTACAAAGTATGTTGAAGTTGATTACTATTTTATCAGTAAAATGTTACTCTTAGTGATGTTATGGTTCGCATTATTGGCTCTCTTGATTAGATCGTGAATATTTTTATAAAAGGATTAAATTCTGCACCGTTTCAGTTGTTCTTCTTTGCAAAGATAGATACCTCTTCCAACCCTACATGTAAATATAAACATGATCTTGACCATTGATAAATGGGCCCTACTTGCCTCAAAAATTCACATTGGATGATCTCACCTATCAATCAGAGGAGTTTTGCTAGTGGAGTATGGATATTTGTGTTCTGTGATCTATTTGTAGGGCTACCATTCAGAAAGTTGGCAGCATGCGAGCGGATGTTTAGTTACGTACCCTAGGCCATAAGGCCCACTTGATAGAAAGCACGGATCAAATCAATGTCTGATTTACGGTTCTGAATTAAGGACACAGAGAACTATAGTCAATAGCGAATACAGAATTTTCCTTGGCAATGGAACAGTGATAGCCTCAGCAACCCCACCTCAAGCTGTGCTTAACATGAATTGGTCATGATATTTCTTTCATCATCGTAGATGGATATATGATTTTTTTATTTATTTAAATTCTACATAATCACGAGTTTTAATTAGATGGTAGAGGGGAAAAATCCCTGTATGTTTACAGACAGCTATATAGCCTACCCCAATTAATTGGGATAATGTTTATATGATGACGACGATGATTTACAGACAGCTCGGTGGGACCACAAAACCGCCAGACGTTCCATCAGCGTTCTTGCAGAAAGATTGTGCTGGCCGATTCTGATAAGTAAGCTTCACATCCTGCAAACCAATGGCTTTGCATGGATTGACCGTACTGCAGTCGAATTTCACCGCCACTTGAGTTGCTGAAGTTCCTTGGATGTTGCTATATTTCACTTGACTGATTCTTATACCGGAATGCTGAAAAAATAAATAAATAATAAAAATCAGAAATGTTGAAAAAAATAATTCTAGTAATGGAAAAGAGAAGGGAAATAAAATAGCAATTTGTATCACTAGCTCGTAATCTAGCCAGCTGATGGGCTCTTAGATATAGCCTGAGCCCAGCCTGGTTATAAACTGGCTTAAATTTTAGGGCTGGTCTTGCCTAACGGGCTCACATGTTTCAGTCCAAGCATGGCCCAAAAGGCATAGGGTTGTAAATGGATACTCGGACCCTAATAGACCTGACTTGATTTTAATGGGTCCAGGTCCCATCTTTTGCACCCATTAAGGAATCGGTTGGGTTCAGGTCTTTTATTAAAGATTTTGAGTCTGTGTAAGAGACCTGGTGAAAGTTGGGTCAGATCTAGTAGGGTCTGGTTAGTTGTTAATAGTTAGTTGTTATTATTATTATTATTATTATTATTGTTTTTTAAATCATAAAATCATACATGTAAAAGGGCCCATTTATACAAGTGGCAAATGTGTGCGTGATCTAATCCATCCATCAGGTGAGCCAAACCATGTAAATGCTCTTTTTTTCCCAAGCCCAACTTGATGATTTCCAAACCCAATTGGATCCGGGTCCAGATAATGGCAGAAGGCCATGCCCAGCCCAAATAAAAAGCCATGGCAGGATAGACATGGGCGAACCATGGGCCAGTCTTTTGGACTGTGAGCTAGGCCCAAAAGAAGCAAAATAAGAGTAAGTTTCCATATATGCCCTTGAAATGCTTACCTGGCCAGGGCAACCTTTGTTGTGAGGGCAGTAATTTTGGTCGATTATGATGGGGTTTTGGACATTTTTCATGATAGCGTTCTGAAAAACGACGCCTCTGACGAACCCATAGCTAGGCCTTCCCCACGATTTTATCCTCAGTCCGTTCTGGGTTCCCTCAAATACGGTATTTTTTACAGTCACGTTTTGTACCCCTGCTTCTTGGAGGTGCTTCCCAAGGCTTCCGATGCTGCCACAACCATACACATGCGCACGTTAGTATCAAGCCGTCAATGTCATGCATGTTACATACGTTGTTTTTTAATCTTGTTATTATTTCCCGTCCAACTAGTTGTAACCGTCCTATAGTGCAAATGAGCTGAGCTGGAGGCCACACCCAATACAAACATATCTAGGATAAGCTTAGTGAACAAACCTTACGTGTGGTGTCCACCGTGATGTTTTAATGGAATCCAATCCGTCCATCATATGTACACCCTCATTTTCTCCTTGTGTTTATTTATTTATTTAAAGGTTGATCTAAAAGAGTGGGCCACATCATGTAAAATTCATTCCTAAAACCTCTTAAATTACATTTTGTTGTCCACCTAAGCTTTGGAATGGCCTGAATCTTTTTTTTTTTTTTTTTTGTATCATTCATCCTTGTTGTATGCATATTCTAAATGGATTAGATGGTATATACAAAACACGGTGGGCCTTAAATGCAATTTGGAAAGCTTTAATAGTGAGCATGTCCCAATCCCAACTCTTCCTTGTGGTGTGGCCTTACTGAGATTTGGATCAACTGGTATTTTTATCACCATGGAGACCACTAGGGGGCGAAAATTATGGACGGATTGGATGTTATTAGAACATCATGATGGTCCCCACACTTCAATTTGGATGTTAAGCTCATACTAGAAACGTTTGTATTAGATTGGAGAAGACGGATAGTACATACTTTGATCCGAACCGTCCTTCCAGCCTAACACCACTTTCATGTGTCAGCGTACATGATCCTAACCATATATGTTGAGTACCATATGTGTTTTTACATGTTTGCCTTTACCGGTGGCTAGGATCTTACCTGATGCCATGCCCAGGCCCACAAGAGATTTGCTCGACCCACAAGTTCATTGTGCCTGGACCCACCGAGATGCAATCATCGCCCGTCTTAATGCCTGTGCGAGTGATAGTCACGCCCCTTGATTTCTGCACATGTATGCCGTCCGTGTTGGGGCTGTTGCCAGGTGCGATGATCTTGACCCCTCGGATCATCACGTTTTGGCAACCGTTGATCACCACGTGGTAGAGCTGGCTGTTGATCGATGTTAGGCCACTGATTAAGATGTCTTTGGCGTTGTTGAAGGTTAGTGACTGCATGTGCGCAAAATAGCAAATTAGTATTGCTGGATATCTCAGTCCGTCGCATCGGATCAGACAATTAATATATAAAAAAAACGAAACCGAACATATTTCCAATAGTTATTAGTCAACGGATGAGTTGGCATGGCCAATTCCATGCGCGCGTGGAACCCTAGCTCATCCAAGTGCAGGAGATCTAAAGTTTCCATCAGGTGGGGTCAGTGTTTGGATCTTACCCAAAAAAAAAACACAGCAGTCAGCAGGTGGGCCATGGTATACAAAACAAATATACGGCTAAAATAATTGTTTTAGCCATTGACTTCGTACTTTGTGGCCCACCTGGTAGTGAAACAGCCGTGCCGTTTTTGGGCATATCCTTATGTTAGAGTGATTCCTTATCCGCTTGTGGCACTGATGTAATTAATTCAGACCATCGAAATTGTGAGCCTCGTTGTAGATGGAGCAATATCTTGAAAATCAGACTGATCACATGAACTTGACACGTTTGCATGCATGCATGTCGATGGTCGGCCCCAGAAGTGTCAAATTAACAAAAACTACCCAATATAAATGAGAAATGATCCAGTGGGGCATAGTCCATGGAAACATTTTTTTTTTTTTTTTTTTTAAAAACAAGTGCACGGAAACATGCACCTAATTGTATTTGGAACCATTGGCCTGCATGTCATCTACCTGAACTGTCCAATTTTGTTCTTCCATGCAAAAATTACAGCAGTCAGATGGTCTTATGCATTGGTGAGAAGATCCATCCCAAAAATCAGCCGTATACGAAACTCAGGTAAGCAGGTAAGCTATAACATTTAAAACTATGTGCTGACATGTACAAAACATATAAAAGAACTTGGTTGGGGCCACTTGAGTTTTGGATACAACTGAAACTTGATTTGACCCCTCATCTAAGTGGGACACACACAATGGGTGGGCTGAATTTGTGAACCACATCTCAGTGGGCCTAATAAATAATTATGAATGTTTTAATGGGAGGCTAACCCCTCTCAAATATTGTAAGTGGTGTGGCTCACCCAGCTCAACCTCAAAGGAAGTTCCCATGAGGTCGACCACACACACACACACACACATATATATATATATATAAATTGGTGTATCTCTAACGTGTAAGTGCTAAAGAATACTAATGAAATAAAATTAAATAAATACAACTGACCACAACAATCAAAAAAGTGAAATATACAACAAGGCCGGATTTTTTGGCTAATATGCAATACTTAAGGACATTTTATCACACCAAGCTCAAAATTACAATAGCAACCCTTCCGTAATACAAACACATGCATGCATGCATCCATACTTAAATTAAATATGAAAATTCATGAGGTTAAATCTTTCATTAGCCTAATTGTTAATCTTATATTTACTAAAATAATTTATGTACCTCTGCGCCAGCTGGGCACTTCCGATTGCCTGCTTTGCAGGCCCATAGGCCCTTTCCCTGTCCGTCGAGGGTCCCGCCATAGATTGAAATGCCCTGAACAGTATCGAAATACAGCCAGTGGCCAGATGGTCCTAGTGATGCGTAATTGGACGGAGCGATGAAGGTGCCGTCGATTTGAATAGTGATTTTTGTATTTTTACATGGGCCTTTGAAGTTTGTGGGGCCCAGCAAATAGGATCCACGGGGCACTAGGATTGTTGCAGGCTGAGATGAGGCGCAAGCAGCAGACCATGCACTAAGAAATGGTCTGGTTGTGTCGGTCCTACTGTCGGCTTTTGCTCCAAAGTTCATTATGTTGTAGGCTCCATTGGCTAATTGAAAAAAGTAGAAAATAAAGGAGAGAATGAAAATGATGGACTGAGCCATTTGAGAGAGAGAGAGAGAGAGAGAGAGGGAGGGAGGGGGTGTTGATGAGACTGAAGGTGTTGATGATGGAAGTTAATGCCGTTGGTGCTACTTATATAGCATTCGGTAACAGTTTTGTTAGGAATGCTGAGACTTTGAAGATAGCCGCGCCGAATTTGAAAGATTTTCCAACTTTTTTTAATTTTTTATTATTCGAGTACTGAAATGCCCTTCTTGGAAAGGAATGGTACATCTGCTATCATGTTGGCCTGGATGGATGCAAATCCTTACCGTCCAAATTCAGATAGTTAAATTGTAACCTACCCATTTTTCATTCAACCATCCACTTGTTTGGAACCCATCCGACGGCTAGGATCGTTCTACTCAGTATGACTTTTGGACTAATAAGTTGCCAAAGGGTTTTTTGGTAATTTCACATAAGCAATATGATTGACTAAGAATATCAAACGTTCAAAAGCATCAAGTACCAATGACGTATGAAAAGGACGGAGACTTCAGTTTCAACCACAGAAAACCGGACTGCCGCTCTTAAAGACTTCAAAAGTACATGATCTAGACCGTTGGTTCAAACATTCGATGGGCCATGGTCCCAGAATCATTAATTGCCCAGCATATCCCACTTACTTGCGGATTGTGAACTGCTACTGCCTACTTCGTACCTAACCGTCTACATGCAGGCCTTCGTTTGGGAAGATCCCAAAACACGGACATTTTGGAATGGCGTGCACATGCTGCATGTGTACGGACCAAACATGCGTTAGGCCAAGATCTACTGGAACGGGCCTTGTGCCTGCCAATTGCATGCTTTTGCTGGATGGATTGCTTGATAAGTGGGTTGATCGAGTAAGCACGTGGGAGAACCACCATTTAAGGCACATACATGGGCTCTAATCCCATGCACGATGCATGCATTCGTTTCCATTACATAGCATTAAATGCTGGGGGTTTTATTATAATTTCAGTCATTAGTGGATTTAATAGTAAGAAAGACTTTGATAATCGGCCATTGTGTGTGGATGATGCACGGGCACTTGGGTAATTGCTTAGAAATTGCATAAGTGGAATATATAGGTAATGTAAATTAAAATTTCTAAATTATGGGTTTTAGTGGATATGTTTTATGAACCAAAAATTATGGTTATTCAGTTTTATACTGTTGGAGTGGTGGACATTTATTGGACGGTTATGATGAAAAAATATCCAGCTGTTCTACTTCAACAAACGAGTGTGTAGGAATCAGCTGTTAAGATTACTCAACCAATGAGATTTTGGGATTATGATTTAGTGACAGTGGGTGCCTCAATTTTAATGGATTTGGTTTTTCTTAAGGGATGCCACGTGTATAGGCATTTTTATGAAGAAGGCATTCTCAGCCGTTTTCTTCTTATAATGCATTTGGTTTACGGAAAAAAAAAATTCATGCACTGATAGAGAGTGATGGTTGATACACAGGCGTTAAGGAGTTGTACACCAGGCATGCAAGTAAGTCAGGTAAATGGTCTAGATTATGAGATCCAAATAAGATGATTGTGGACCAAACGTATATTTATTAGATATCACGGTATGAATTTTCAGTAAACAACCGGTCATGAGTAAGAAGTTTGGATTGTTCAATCACATCTCATTTGATCACCTATCTATAGTGGTCCAGCAATTCGGACGGTTGAATTTGAGTTAGTGTATTCCACGTATGCAGTCTAAGGAGTTATTTAATGCAGGTTATGGTCAACCAGATAGATGTTTAAAATAAAGAAAGACCATTTCAATTTTTTGTTTTGAAAAAAACAGACCAAGTGTACATTGATTAGAATTCCAATTAATATAACCTTAGGCTGATCCCCATCTAAAGTGGGCCCATGATTTGAACGGTTTGGATCGAGGTAGGTACATGCAAGTTGTACTGTAGCTTTGTGTTGTGCATGGAATCTCATGCTTCATAACCTAACAGAGGTTTCTATGAGCGGTGACGGTCGTCTTATAACACGTGGAGAACATAATGGACCATGTGACTTCGCTTCTCGAAGTAGTCCGCAAGAAAACGGCCAGCGTGACTTGCGTACCAGCGGACACGTGGGTGAAACTTTCATGAGATCCGAGCAGTTTATCAGGTATACTATCTTTCCTTCACTTTGGAACCTGAAAATCATGACAATTCACTACTGACGTAGGCCACACCAGAGGAAACAACGAAACAGTTGCAATGAAACACCCGCGGACGGACCATGGTGTTTATATTTCATCCAGTCCATCAGGATGAAAGCAGTCCCCGAAAATCAAGCGTTTTCCAAAACTCAGATGGAACATAACACGTGAATTTTGGAGTTTTTAGGTATAATTCACCCAAGGGGTGGCCTACCTTGGTGTTGAATCAGCCCGATTTTTGTAGTGAAGACCAAACAAGGGGTGTTGTAACTGATGGGTGGGTAGGATCTTATGCACGTAAACTCATTTCCTCAAATAAGCGGTGGGCATTCTCCTCTCCCACCTTCGCAAGTCACGCCACGGTTTCCGTTAGTAAAAGTTTTCATCGTTGACAAAACCCACAGGAAAATGCACCAAATTCATGCTCTTCCCACTATATATGATCCAAGGCGTTTAGTGTGTGTATATATATCCCTATTTTTAGTCATTGACGAATATTGATGGTCCAAAACCGTACATGTGGGCACATGGACCAGATCAGGACCGTTCATTGTCCTGAGGGGACAAAATGGTTGAGGGTTTCTTTCTAAGTGGTTAGTGTTAACTTACCTGTCTCCATTAAAAACGCCCACTAAGAGGGAAACGGATTGGATAGTGACCCTGTCACTAGCCAACGGCTAGTGGTCGGTGTATATAGGCCCCACCATTATGTATGTATTTTATCCATACCATCCATCCATTTTTAAATGATATGAGACAAAAAATAAGGTAGATCCAACTTTAAAGTGGATCACATGGTGTTGATTAAAATGCCCACCATTAAAAACTTCTTGCAGGGGCGATAAAAGTTTTGAATCAAGCTGAAATTTCTTTTTTCCCTTCATCCAAGTCTGTACTACCTAATCAACAGGTTGGATGTCAAATAAACATTACATTAAGCCTAGGAGGTTTTTAATGGTGGACATTCAATCACTACGGTTTTCGGTGGTGTGGTCCACCTGAGTTTTAGATATACCTCAGTTTTCGTATCAAAATCACTAAAATGATCTAGACGGCATGGATGAAACACATACATCATGGTGGGGTCCACAGAGCACGGACCACTAGCTACCAGGCTAGTGGCAACGTCAGTAGCCAACCACTAAGAGTAGCAGTCCAGGTTCAAAAAGGCTTGCACCGCAATGAAGCCACTAAGAATTGTGGTCCATGTGCTGCATTCCACATTTTAGGGCGTCGGCAACTGTAGAAGAATGGAAAGAATCTTTCCATTTTCGTTGCTGGCATGATCTCAGCCGCTGGGATCCTTCTAGAAATAATCCTGGATCATCCTAGGCATCGAAACTAGAGTGTTAGGAAGCCCTTTCGCTCATGGTGCGGAGATCTTGGGAGAAATTGTTGGCCCGAGAAAATGGCATCCGAAATGAGAAAATCTCACATTATCGCCAAAACACCAGGCCGTCCATCTAAAACGTGAACTTCACAATGATCCGTGGACCCATCCAGACCAATTAGAAGGCTTGGATTGGAGGGTGATCCCCTAGATCAATATCCACCATGAATAGGGTGAGCATCTTCCTTGATTTGGCCGAAAACCGCACCATCAGCACGTGGGCTCTATTTCCCAATCAAAGACATCCACCTAGTGGCCCATATTGTTAGAGGATCGTCTATAACGTCAAAATACTGCCATGCAAATAAAATGTTACTCAACCAACTTAAACACAGTTGATAGAACGGTTAAACCCAATAACTAATCCCAGATTAGTTACGTTCGAAGCCTCTGGAAGAAATTGCGGAGGCTATAAAAGCTCCCTTTCCAATTTAGGAAATGCCCTAAAGAAACCCTAAAAGTTAGCAAAATGAGAGAAATCAGGAGAAGGAGCCATTTATGTTGCCGCACGAGGTTGAGTCGACTCGATTCGAATCGTCTCGATTCGAGTCGAGCTAATCCATGCTCAGTCCAGTTGCTGGACGTGAATTGCAGAAAGTGGAAGATAGAGGAGATAAGAAAGAAAGAGGAAGAAAAGGGAGAAGCCGCGTTGCCTTGACCGTAGTGTCGAGTTGAGTCGACTTGACTCGAATCGCTGCATGTTTGGGTGAGTCTAGGCCCACTCTCATCCAGATGAAGATGAAAGAAACAAAGAAGAAGAAGAAGAAGAAAGGCAAAAGAAGAAATGAAGTAGAAAGGAGAAGATCAGACACACACACACACACAGCACGTTGGTGCCACACTAAGTCAGGATGACTTGGTCCGAGTCTGGGCCAAATCTGGGCTGAGTTTAGACCTGTTCGGGTTGAGAAATGAGACAGACAGAAGATCTACTACCCATTGACACACCCTTGCTTGAGCCAAGCTACTGGGTCGAGTACTGACTCAATTCGTTTCACTGTTTGGCGCTGGAATTCAGCGCCATTGTTGGTTTACCGAGTTCAGGAGAGAGAGAGAGAGAGAGAGAGAGAGAGAGAGAGAGAGAGAGAGAGAGAGAGAGTTGCAGTCTGCCTGGTCGAGCCGAGTTAACTCAGCACGTTGACCCAACAATTCCATTGATTGGGTTAGCTGTGAGTTGTGTCCATATCACTACTGGACGTTTCATTAGAGAAAGTGGAAGGAAGAATAATTGGGATAGATGATGAAGATGAGTTGGGGGAGTTGTCAAGTCGAATCTAGTTCAAACTAAGTTCGTACTTCTCATGCGATGTCGAAATGAGGCAGGATTTGGTTAAGACCGAGCCGAACCAATTGGATTTGATTTGGGAGCAAGTCGAGTCGAGTTGAGATGGGTGGTTGAGGTATGTTAATCATATCCAATTATTAGTGAGTTTAATATCGTATACATGTGCGATTAAAGCTCTTTATCTTATGATAGAAATGGAATTGTAGGCGAGTTGAATTAATCGATTTAACAACTAAGTGAATCAAATTCGGTTGTAAGAGCACATCTAACCAAGTTTAATTAGAGTTAATTGTTTTTAAAACCTTGCCTTAGATTGGAATTGTCCATGTGTAGATTACCTTAAATTCGAGTAGATGCTGAAATGAATTAGAGTTGAAACTGAGTCAAATCGATCTAGCAAAGGAATTGGAATCTTAAATCATCTACATCTACACCCGAGTGTCTGATAAGTCGAATTAGGCGATCCAATTCGGAGGTGAGGATTACCTTCAAGCTTTTCTACATTATGATAATTATATAGTTTACTTATTTCATTATTTACTTAATTAAATATTTAGTAAAAATGATGACAAATGCTAGT
The DNA here is from genome assembly GCA_037074715.1 of Magnolia kwangsiensis. Lineage (NCBI taxonomy): Eukaryota > Viridiplantae > Streptophyta > Magnoliopsida > Magnoliales > Magnoliaceae > Magnolia > Magnolia kwangsiensis. The sequence goes on along the minus strand of CM073574.1, from coordinate 46,680,274 downwards.
TTATGTTTGAGTGAATTCTTCTAAAATGATTGATCATTGGATTTACATTCAAGTAGCTGAACATGCTATATATTGCAAAATTCTCCATCCCAGTTTAAATGAAACATTTCGTATGGATAAATGCTATTAATATTTTACGTGGCTTATTTCACCACTTATGTTTACTGTATGGATGCTTGGAGATCTTCGTACTAGTGGTCATTTGTCTAATAAATTAAATGAAATTTTTTGTTGTGGATTTACCATCTTATGGACCATTTGTTACCTATGTAGCTTTTGAAAAAAAAATCATTTTTTTCACATCCTTGGGATGGAATTTTTTCCTTATGCAGCTTGATGTAACATTTGCCCTATATGGTTTTAATGAACCATCTTCATATAACCTTGCGATGGTAAGTTCTACTTGTAGAACTATGATTGACCGCTAGTTTGGTTTGTTACTGATTGCTTGCCTCCAAGTGCAGAGGTTTGTAAGTAATATCTTATGAATACAGGGTTGATCCTATAGGGAGATGAATTGTGAGAAGGAGAAAATTAAATGCAAAACAAACTAAGTAATAAAAACTAATTTGATGATTTGATTTTAAGATTTTTGAATGGATGTAATTCAACTGAATTAAAACAGCACCCAAGCTTCAAAGTTCCACACATAGGTTAATGTTCCAAAATCATAATGACTTAGATAACACAACTAGGATCTGAGCACTGTGGTCAACTTAATCGGAAAATAAAACAGTTTAAATATTTTAAATAAATGATATAAAATATTAGAAAATTATGAATTTGCACCATTGATATATATTCTCAAGTGCCAGTGATTTTAAGAATTCAACATCAATAAAATAATTAAAATCAAATAAACATAATAAGTTGAGAACCTCTCCTATCTAGAAAATCTGATTGATCTAGGGTAAGTCTATCCATCAATGTAGATCTCATATGATGGAAACATATGGATCTCACAAGAGGATAAAAAATAAAACCTAAACAATAGATAACATGCATATATCATTCCTCTCATCATTAAAACAATCAATCATCATAACTTAAAGAATTATTAAACCCATGTACTTTCCTTCTAGCTTGGGCTAGAGAGAACTTAGAAAAATATAACTAAAATATAAAAAGAAAGCAATAAGAAATAAAGATATGCAAATAGAAAAGATCTAAAAGGAAAAAAAAAAAAAACCAACTTATAAAATTGAAAACTCTTTAAAAAATTCTAAATATTTTTCTTGAATGCTTTTACTGATGCTTAGAAATGCCTTAGGAAGCCCTATTTATAAGTAGAAAACTCTAATTTTCGTACAAAGTTGAAAACTCTAGAAATCGCCTCAAATATATACAGTTTTCCAAAATAGACTTCTCGTTGCATAGTTTGTTTAAAATAAATTTCTTGCTGCACAGTTTTTCAAAATAGAGCTTAGAGCTTCAAAATACACTTTTTCAAGATAATTTCAAGATTCATCACTTCAAATCTTCAATTCTCTCCATTCCTTACTTGGTTTTCTTAAATCATTGGTATGTGAATTCTTCAATCTTGGTCTCCTAAGATCCATCCCTTGCCTTGGTGATTCTTGAGCATCAAATTCATGCTTTTAACACCTTTTTTTAATCCTAGCACTTAAATTCATCTTACACACATACATGAGTAAAATATAATATCAAGCTGATTCATGTTCATAAAACAAATATATAAATGAAAAAAATTATACAATATTTGAGTCTTAACAATTACCTTTAAACATCCTATTTGTTAGTCTCATGAGTAAGGGATGGTTGAATGAGACACTATGCCTGAACTGTCGGCCTATACTGGGTGACAAACCTCCCATAGTGACCTTTGAGTTTTCTTTAAATGATTGTTTGAAATTGAAATTATAATGGTTGGGCTAATCATACATTTTCACGGCATGCAGACTTTATTGGGTGGTCGATGTAAGACACGGGGGTTTTCTTATATCACTATAGGCTGTACCATATAGTATTTTACCGGGTGATCCTAAATAATTATTTTGTGCATTCGTACCGCTATGGGCTGTCCTTGTTGCATGGACTTTTCCGAGTGCCTAGTCCTCTCTAAGGCGTACCTTTGAGTACTTTTCCGGAAGACTAGTCCACTTTGGGTGTTCTCATTGCATAGTCTTTTTTAGGTGGCTAGTTCTCCTTGGGTATACCTTTTAGTATTTTTTCGGGTGGCTAATTCTCCTTGAACGACTTTTGCTAGCTAGATGTGCATCCCCAGGTCCGTGAGCATGTGCATACATTCATGTATTTAAACAAGATTATCTTTTTAAAATTTATTTAATGAATGTGTATATGATGAATCTTATCTGATTTATATGAAAATTATTGTGAAATATTTGTTAAATACCCTTCTCGATAACTATACTTAATTATCTTGATGATACGATAAATCTTGGGGGTTATACCTCACAGGGATAATCATTGACGCTATCAAACTGTATTCAGTGTGCAGGATATGTTGATGATGTATGGGTTAACTCTGGTACGTTGCATGGAGAGATCGATGGCTATGCAGCTCTAATTTCTAGCCTACTTTTATTATTTGGTTGTTAAATATTTAGTTATGAGACATTGATTTATATAAGTTTTCAGATAACCACAAAAATATTTGGTTATGCAAATTTGGACTCCCTCTAATACTTGATTTATTTCTATTCCGCTATTTTACTAACTCTGATAAAAATGTACGTGAAATTTGAGCAACTGTTAAAGGTTAACACTCGGGTTTTTAGAAAACGAGTAGTGTACTCGGGTTTTAGGAACCGGGGTGTTACAACTACATATTGAAGTTTTAACATTCAACTGATCACTCTACCCACTAACATAAATGAGTAACCAGAAGTTGGCCTACTATTATCCACACTATCTGCGTAATCTGAATTCACATGTACACTTTTAAGGTTTATTTTTAAAAAGTGTATATATATATTATGTTTTTTTTTCAAAAATAAATATATGAATTATTAATAAGAGAAGTAGTTTTGTCACATGTACACATCTTCCAGGGAGCCTAAATAACCTAATCTTTTTGCAATTTAATTTGGACCCATCTAAGTCATGGGCACTTAGAGAGTGAATCAGAGTCTGATCAAAGGTTTGACACACTAATATCTAAGGATCTAACCATAGTATTAATTGAGTGTTAAAGGAACATAGTTACACACATGGCATTCGTACCACATATTGTATACATAATGACATTTGGGTTAATTAGGATTTAGGTGGTAGTTGTAAATTTTTATTATTATCTTGTAACTATATTTATCCAAAAAGAAGGTAATAATTGTCACAAGCAAAATGTCATATCTACTTGTGGCAAAATGATTATGGTATGTGAATGGGTATATGAATGTCCTTATGAGACAAAAGTCTCTCCAAGAAGGACATAATGTCCCTTCACATTTTATATACCCTGAACACTGGGATAAAAGATAATCCCCGAAGGAAGCGACCCATAGACTCATATTCTCATCTTTATTCTCTTGTACTTCTCTTCTTATGAACATTTTTGTAAGGTATACTTGTGTTATCACTTGAAGATTTGTTGAACACTTAGAGATACAAATCTTCTTATTAAAATACAAATATGTGAGTTCATTATATTCTAAAAATAGTTTATTATTTTTTTTCTTTTTCATTTGGTAAAATATTTAGAAAAAGACAACAAATATATCTTAAGATATGCCTAATTTGAATTAAGCCTTGAGCCCATAAATCTTATATTTTCATCACAAATTTCTTCATTTCCTCCATTGTATATTACTTCATTTTTTCCAACGGATATAGCAAGATTATCAGTGATGATAAAAAAATAAAAAATCAAAACTAAAAATACTAATTTAGTTTTGGACAGATTTTAACTCAGTTTGGTAAATGCATACATTAATATAGAGCAACTTAAAACTCTATTTAAAAAATAATGCGCTATTATGATATTTAAATTAAATATATAAAGTACCATCCATCAAGTTCACTACTTTATATTGGTTTATGATCAATTTAAAGTGGGCTCATTATTTGAACAGTTTAATTTAATTTACATATTTCTCATTTGCTCACTTTGTGATCCATCTAAAGTGGGCTCACCTTTTAACCAGTTACATATTTCTCATAATGCGTTGTGGGCAAGGGTGGCAATGATTTGAGCGCTCAAGAGGCCAGCATAGCTTTGAATTAGGTTTTGACCTATTATCTTGGCAGTATATCCGGCATGTGTTTGACGCACATGGCCTTGATAATTTTTTAAAAGCAAAGCTTAGGCTCAAGTCATTTTAGCTCAACCTAACTAGCCTAGCTAGACAGACCAAATCCAACCTTCATATACATGCCTTTATCCTACAAATATCATTCTACTACTAAATTAAGTAACACATGCACTTAGAATGTAGGTAATTGATTTTATTCCTTTTAAGTGTATTTTGTGTAATGAATAAATTAGAAACATTCATTTAGGTAACGATGATTTTATTCATTTTCTGGCCAAGCTTAGTTGAGCCTGTCTCCTAAAATTTTAGACCTGAGCTTTGGCTCACTATATTAGGCCACATGCTTGATCAGAGCCCACCAGGGTTGTCTGAAAGTCAACCAATTGCCATCCCTACTTGTTTATTCAGGGGGAGAGGAAGGGAGAAGCAAAAGTATTCAAAAAGAAAAATCACTAATAGAGAAAATTTTAAAATAATTTTCTAAGCTTTTTTTAAAATTAAAATATTGATAAGGAATTTTCAATACTTAATCAAATATGGATAAGAAGAGTTAACCTTTTTTTACAACTTGTGTTTTGACTACATCACATTTGCATTCAAGAAACCTACAACGTAAATGAAGGAATACTACTACGCTAGAAGAAGTTTTGTGAATTTCCATCCTCACCTTACACGTTGAAGACATTTTTCTAGATTGAAAGTATTGAGCTGGTGGGCCACCTAAGGAATACTGATACGTGAGAAGTTGTTTTGTTCGTCTCCATATCCTCACGTTACACGTGGCAGGCAATTTTGGAGATAGAGGGTATTGATCTGGTGGACCACCTTTAAAGTAGGCTTTAGGTAAAATATCTCAACGGACGAGTCTGACCACTCCTTTGTTGTGGGTTTTTGCTGATCAATTGTTGACCGTTAATCAGCAACCTGCTGATCAGACGGCTACCACAGCCCAATCCTGTTGATTTTCAAGCGTTGGCCCACTGGACCAATAGTTCCAAATTCCAGAAATGCTTGCCGTATGTACCTTAAGGCACGAACCGTATGGAACTCTGATGTATAGTATGGTAAAGTACGGTGCAATCTAAAACAAATATTTTATGAGAAAATGACCACTGTAGACAAAACTTTTACCCAGCGGTTTTTATCGCGAAATACAAACTTAAGTTACCAACTTAGACTAGCACGTGCGGACAGCGACTTTGAGGACGAAACTACCCCTCCTTTTCACTGCGAAGACGAGAGCTGACGCTCCTCCAACTGAGAGTTGTACGAACGGCTTAGGAGAGATCAAAGTTACATGGCCCCACAGCTATGTATTTATCATATCCACAACGTTCATCCATATTTCAAAATCATCTCGGAGCATTATCCAAAAAAAAAAGAAATCATATCCATAAATCAATGGACCACACCACAAAGAGCAGCGGGGAAATTGATTTTCACCGTTAAAAATTTTTGTAAGGCCCATCATAACATTTATTTTCCATCCAATCTATTCATAAGGTCTCAAAGGCCTGGATGAAGAGGAAAAACAAATTCCATTATGATCCAAAACTTCTACAACCCCTAAAAGGGTTTCAATGGTAGACATTCAATTCCCCATTACCTTTTACTGTGTGGTCCACTTGATAGCTAGATCTATCGTATTTTTCATCTCAAGCCTTAATACGAGTTCACCGAATAGATGGACGGTTTGGATATAACATATACCTCATAATTGGACCCACAAAAATGAGTGGGAATTACAACTGGGAAAGGGAAAAAATAAAAATAAAAATGAAAAAGAAGACATCAAGTTGGGGTCGACCGCGTCAACCCGGTCGGCTGGCCTATGGCTACGGATTATAACTGCAGCCATAATCCGTAGCCATAGCTACAGTGCTATGCACTTTTTTTTTTTTTTTTCTTTTTTCTTTTTATTTTTTACATGGAGAACTTTATTGTACTTACATTTTCCTTTAATACATGTTTTTATAAATATGTGTGTGTGTGTGTGTGTGTGTGTGTGTGTATATATATATATATATAAATTTTTCTCTTTTTTTTTTTTTTCATTTCTTTCTTTATTCATTTAACAAGAATATCTTCTAAAATAAAATTAGTTACTTGACATACCACATATGATTTTGGGGTAGGAGAAGCTATTTTAGCCAACCAACCTAGTTATTTTCCAAGATTCCATCAGGTCAACGGTCGAAAATACATTTCATTCACTTCACGATCAATTTCAATCACTTCATGGTCAAACTAAAAATTGAACGAGGTAAATATGAAATTGAGTGAGTAAATTGAAAATTGAGCAGGACAAGGTATTAATTGAGTAAGGGAAGCTAGAAATTGAGCGAGGTAACATACGAGTTCAGCGAGGGAATCTAGAAATTGAGCGAGACAACTTAGGATTTGAGCGAGGAAAGCTAGAAATTGAGTAAGGGAACCTAGAAATTGAGCGAAGTTTAGGCTACGTTAAAATTGAGTGAGGGAACCTTGCGCAAATTCTAAGTTGCCTCGCTGAATTTCTACGTTGCATCACTCAATTGCTAGGTTGTCTCGCTCAATTCATAGGTTCCTTCGCTCAATTTATATATTGCCTCACTGGATTTCTAGCTTCCCTCGCACAATTCCTAGGCTGTCTCGCTCAATTCTTATATTTTTTCAGATCATTTTATGGTATGAGACCAAAAATGAGATATATCCCGTTCTCAAGTGTACCATATTACAGGAAATAGTGTTGAATAAGTGTCAACCATTAGAAACCTTTAGGGGGCCCACTGTGATGTTTATGAGAAATCCTCCTCGTCTAAGTTCATTCATAGGGTCAAAAAGACCTGGATGAAGAGGGAAAAAAAATTTCATAATGATCCAAAACTTCTGTAACCCCTAAAAGGGTTTCAATGGTAGACGTTTAATTTTCCATTGCCTTTTACAGTGTGGTCCACTTGATAGTTAGATCTATCTTATTTTTCGTCTCAAGCCTTAATACGAGCTCGTAAAATATATGGACGGTTTGGATATAACACATACATCATGATGGGACCCACAAAAATAACATAGCAAAAAAAAAATAAAATTTCAGTTTGCCCTGCTCAATTTCTAGTTTGCCCCGCTCAATTTCCAGTTTGCCCTGCTCAATTAGAAATTGAGCGGGGCAAATTAAATTATTTTTTTTCTTTTGTGGGTCCCATCATGATGTATGTGTTATATCTAAACCGTCCATATATGAGCGGGGCAAACTGAAAATTGAGCGGAGCAAACTGAAAATTGAGCGGGGCAAACTAAAAATTTGGTTATATGTTTTGGTTTAGGTTTAGGTTAAGATTTAAGTTTAGGTTTAGGTTATAGGTTCTAGGTTATAGGTTAAAACTTTAGGAAATTGAGTATAGGTTAAGGTTTAGGTTTAGGGAATCGGGTTCAGGTTTGAGATCGGATTTAGTTTGGGTTTTTAAGTTTAGGTTTAGGTTAAGGAGTTGAGATTAGGATTAGGTGTAGGTTTAGGTTTAAGGATTTGAGAATACATTTAGGTTTTAGGTTTAGGTTTAGGTTTAGGTTTAGGTTTTAGGTTTAGGTTAAGGTTATAGGTTTAGGTTAGGTTTAGGTGTAGGTTATAGGTAATAGCTTTAGGGAATTGAGAATAGGTTAAAGTTTAGGTTTAGAAAATTAGGTTCGAGTTCGGGATCGGGTTTAGGTTTGGGTTTTCAAGTTTAGGTTTAGGTTTAGGTTATAGGTTTTGGGATTTGTGAATAGTTTTAGGTTATAAGTATAAGTTTAGGTTAAGGTTTAGGGATTTGAGTTTAGGTTATAGGATTAGGTTTAAGGATTTGAGTTTAGGTTATAGGTTTAGGTTTTGGGATTTGAGAATGGGTTCGGGGTTTAGGTTATAGGTTTTGGTTTCAGTTTAGGTTATAGGTTTTGGGATTTGATAATAGGTTCCGGTTTAGGTTATAGGTTTTGGTTTTGGTTTAGGCTATAGGTTTGATTTAGGTTTAGGTTATAGGTTTTGGTTTAGGTTATAAGTTTATGTTAAGGTTTAGGTTTAGGTTATAGGTTTTTGGATTTGAGAATGGGTTCAGGTTTAGGTTATAGGTTATAGGTTTTGGGATTTGATAATGGGTTTTGGTTTAGGTTATAGGTTTTGGTTTTGGTTTAGGTTATAGGTTTTGGTTTTGGTTATAAGTTATAGGTTATAGGTTTATGTTATAGGTTTTTGGATTTGAGAATGGGTTCGGGTTTAGGTTATAGGTTTTGGTTTTGGTTTAGGTTATATGTTTTGAGATTTAATAATGGGTTCGGGTTTAGGTTTAAGTTTAGGTTTAGGTTATAAGTTTTGGAATTTGGGAATAGTTTTAAGTTATAACTATAGATTTAGGTTAGGTTTTAGGTTAAGGTTTTAGGATTTGAGAAAGGGTTTCGGTTAAGGTTATAGGTGTTGGTATTGGTTTAGGTTATAGGTTTTGGTATTGGTTTTGAGATTTGATAATGGGTTCGGATTTAGGTTATAGGTTTTGGTATTGGTTTAGGTTATAGGTTTTGATTAATGTTATAGGTTATAAGTTTAAGTTTAGGTTAAGATTAGGTTTAAGTTATAGGTTTTGAAATTTGATAATGGGTTCGGGTTTAGGTTATAAGTTTTGGTTTTGGTTTAAGTTATAGGTTATAGGTTTTGGGATTTAAGAATGGGTTCGGGTTTAGGGTATAGGTTTTGGTTAAGGTTATAGGTTTAGGTTAAGGTTAGGTTTAGGTTATAGGTTTTGGGATTTAATAATGGGTTCGAGTTTAAGTTATAGGTTTTGGTTTTGGTTTAGGTTATAGGTTATAGGTTTAGGATAAGGTTTAGGTTTAGGTTTAAGTTATAGGTTTTGGGATTTGAGAATGGGTTCGGGTTTAGGTTATAGGTTTTGGTATTGGTTTAGGTTATAGGTTTTGGTTAAGGTTATAGGTTATAGGTTATAGGTTTAGGTTTAGGTTAAGGTTAAGTTTATGTTATAGGTTTTGGGATTTGATAATGGGTTCGGGTTTAGGTTATAGGTTTTGGTTTTGGTTTAGGTTATAAGTTATAGGTTTAGGATAAGGTTTAGGTTATAGGTTTTGGTTTTGGTTTAGGTTATAAGTTATAGGTTTAGGATAAGGTTTAGGTTATAGGTTTTGGGATTTGAGAATGGGTTCAGGTTTAGGTTATAGGTTTTGGTTAAGGTTATAGGTTATAGGTTTAGGTTTAGGTTAAGGTTAGGTTTAGGTTATAGGTTTTGGAATTTAATAATGGGTTCGGGTTTAGGTTACAGGTTCTGGTTTTGGTTTAGGTTATAAGTTATAGGTTTAGGACAAGGTTTAGGTTTAGTTTATAGGTTTTGGGGTTTGATAATGGGTTTGGGTTTAGGTCATAGGTTTTGGTTTTAGTTTAGGTTATAGGTTTAGGTCAATTTCATGTTTGTCCCGCTCAATTTTCAGTTTGCCCCGCTCAATTTCGAGTTTGCCCCGCTTAATTTCCAGTTTGCCCTGCTCAATTTTCAGTTTGCCCCGCTTAATTTTCAGTTTGCCCCGCTCAATTTTCAGTTTACCTCGCTCAATTTTCAGTTTTCCCCGCTCAATTTTCAGTTTACCCCGCTCAGTTTCCAGTTTGCCCCGCTCAATTTTCAGTTTACCCCACTCAGTTTGCCTCACTCAATTTCCAGTTTGCCCCGCTCAATTTTCAGTTTACCCCGCTCAATTTGCCTCACTCAATTTTCAGTTTGCCCCGCTCAATTTTCAGTTTGCCCTGCTCAATTTCCAGTTTGCCCCGCTCAATTTTCGTTTATCCCGCTCAATTTCCAGTTTATCCTGCTCAATTTCTAGTTTATCCCGCTCAATTTCCAGTTTGCCCCGCTCAATTTCTAGTTTTGCCCCCGCTCAATTTCTAGTTTGCCCCGCTCATATATGAACGGTTTGGATATAACACATACATCATAATGGGACCCACAAAAGAAAAAAAAAATTTCAGTTTGAGCGGGGTAAACTAGAAATTGAGCAGGGCAAACTGGAAATTGAGCGGGGTAAACTGGAAATTGAGCGGGGCAAACTAGAAATTGAGCGGGATAAACTGAAAATTGAGCGGGGTAAACAAAAATTGAGCGGGGCAAACTGAAAATTGAGCAGGGCAAACTGAAAATTGAGCGGGGCAAACTGAAAATTGAGCAGGGCAAACTGAAAATTGAGCGGGGCAAACTGGAAATTTAGCGGGGCAAACTGAGCGGGGCAAATTGAGCGAGGCAAACTGGAAATTGAGCGGGGTAAACTGAAAATTGAGCAGGGCAAACAGAAAATTCAGCGGGGCAAACTGGAAATTGAGCGAGGTAAACGCTCAATTGAGCGGGGTAAACTGGAAATTGAGCGGGGCAAACTGAAAACTGAGCGGGGCAAACTGGAAATTGAGTGGGCTAAACGCTCAATTGAGCGGGGTAAACTGAAAATTGAGCGGGGTAAACTGAAAATTGAAATTGAGCGGGCAAACTGAAAATTGAGCGGGGCAAACTGGAAATTGAGCGGGGCAAACTAGAAATTGAACGGGGCAAACTGATTTTTTTTTTCTTTTTTTGCTATGCTACTTTTGTGGGTCCCATCATGATGTATGTGTTATATCCAAACTGTCCATATATTTTACGAGGTCATATTAAGGCTTGAGACAAAAAATAAGATAGATCTAACTATCAAGTAGACCACACTATAAAAGGCAACCTAGGATTTGAGCGAGGCGAGGGAAGCTACAAATTGTGCGAGGGAACCTGAAAATTGACAGAGGCAACCTACGAATTGAGCGAAGAAGCTAGAAATTGAGAGAGGCAACCTACGAATTGAGCGAAGAAGCTAGAAATTGAGCGAGACAACCTAGGATTTGAGCGATGGAACATCAAAATTGGAGCGAGGCAACTTAGGAATTGAGCGAGGGAAGCTAGAAATTGAGCGAGGTGAACGAGGCAACGTAGAAATTGGAGGGAGGATTGAGCAAGGGAACCTAGAAATTGAGCAAGGCAATGAAAAAAATTCAATGAAGCAACCGAAAAATTGAGTAAGGGAAACATCAATTTGAGCGAGGCAAGCTTGAAATTAGGTGAGGCTAACATGAATTGGAATGAACTTTAAATGTAATTGACCTAGCCTAACAATTTGCTTTGTTGAATTTGACCGATCAGTTAATGAAATTGACTGAGATTTACATGCAATTCTCTTCGGTGAATTTGATCGAGCAATTAATGAAATTGACTGAGCGGTTCATAAAATTTTCAGTACGCACTTATAGTGCTGAGTTAACTAAGTTGGACACACCCAGATCCATAGCTCAATTGGCAGACCGAGTAGAGATACCTCATGTCAACACTTGAGGTCCTGGTATCGATTCCTAGCGGGGGTGGCTAACATGGAGTGTGTGTATTGACATGGGTGTGTACTAACAAGCTAACCTAAAAAAACTTTTTTTAAAAAATTAATAGTAAAATATTAAAAAAATTAAAAAATTAAAAATATTGAGTTGGGACCACCTTGAATGTATGTGGACTATCCATGACGTTCATCCATTTTTCCATCTAAAGCAAGGGTTTCAGCCCAAAATGGTGGCATATTGAAATATCAAGTGGATCACACCACAGGAAACATTGTTTCCACCATGGAAACCTTGTTTCCACCATGGAAACCTTGTTATGCCCCTATAATGATGTTTTACTTGTAATCCATCATGTTCATAGGATGATTTTCGCATGGATGAACCGAAAACCAAGATGGGAGCTTCATTCGGCATTTCAATGGCCCACAAAAAATTTACGCCATTTAGGTAAATGTATATCATACCTGTCACGCATATTGTCTTCCGTGGAGGGAACATTTTCAGGAAAAATGAGATAATGTTGATTAGGGGTGTACATCGAGTCAAATCGAGTAAAGCTGGCCTCATGTCGACTTGGCTTGGCCACTGGCTGACCTCAGCTCGAACTCAGCTAGGCTCGGTCCTTGAGCCTGACTGGCCATCTCAGCTTGGTTTAGTCAGCAGCTCGAGCCGAGTTCGCCATTGAGGCATTTTCACAAACACCTGAGTTGCAACTTCAAAATCCCACTATTTTACAAACAAATGCAATTGTTTTATAGGTATTTTATCAAATACCTTCTAAGAAACATAAAAACCAAGAAAAACAAAGAGAAAAAAGGTATTTGTTTCATGTACATACTTTCCTTGCCACCGGCCACATTTCGTTGAGTCATTTTATCAGACAGTTGGTGAGCAACATCAATGGCAGAGTAACTGATTCATTGAACTGGTCCGATTCGAGCTGGATTCTGTCCAAGTTGAGTCGAGCTGAGGCTTGCTCGAACTCATTTTCGAGCTCAAAAAATCAGCTCAACTCAGCTTGAACTTAGCTTTGGACCGAGTTGAATCAAGCTTTTTCAACTCGAGTCGAGCGAGCTAACCGACCTAGCTCGGTTCGTGTACATCCCCTAATGTTGATGAATAGAGAGGGTGGGATCCAGCTAGAGCGTGGTGCGATCCAAGCAACAGATGCAGCGGTGGAGTTTTCGTCCTTGTTTTTTTTAAAAATGGAGCGAGAGAAGTGAGGGAGAGGAAAAGCAACGGCAGTAAAAAGGAGGGGTAGTTTCGTCCTCAAAGTCGCTGTCCGCAAGTGCTAGTCTAAGTTGGTAACTTAAGTTTGTATTCCGCGATAAAAACCGCTGGGTAAAAGGTTTTGTCTACAGTGGTCATTTTCTCATATTATATTAAAGAGTTGAAGGAGATATGATAAGCCTGTGCGCGTGTATGAGTAAGCTAATGCACGCGCCACCACATATGCCAGCATAGCATACACGTGAAATATCAATGCCATCTATCAAGAAGCTACCACTATCTAGTTTACATATGCCAATAATCAGATCGGTCCACTATTCAAGTGAGCCACAATTATCTAGATAAGTGTACGGTTGATGAAATTTCAGGTTTGGCCTCCATGGCTTATGGTTGTAGGGAGTTCCTGTAACGCTAAAGCATGTTAATCAATCGGGTCTGAAAGTCAAGCTTGGGATAAGATCGTGTTGTGCTCGGGCCTCAAACCCATGTTTATCCAGCAATATCTCGGGAGGCCTGTTAACAGACTCGAATGGGCCATGAAATCCTGGCGTGACAAGTGTAGTATTGGGCTTCAAAATCAAGACCCCACTAACACCATAAAGTCCTGTTTTCGGGCTCAAGTCAGGTCTAAATAAATATTTGTACAGAACATAGGCCCAGTCCAAATCCAAAATCGGTATCATACCTGACCCATGGACCACCTCAACAGGCTTGAGCCCCAATCATATTTGATTGGACCCGAACCCGACAGTCCAAGCATATCTTAATGCCCACGTGTAGATTGTCTATCCTTACGTGACTAATGTAGAGCAGGTGGCAGACACTTTCATGGCAAAGATCGATAGAGGTGGAAACGATCCAAACCATCGGAATCTTAAATCACTCATATCTCGCGAATCGAGATGCGTTTTTTCAACATATTATAACTCTTGACCTTTTAAATGGTAAAAGACGTGGCAAATCGCTTTTAAAAGTTACGTGAATAACATGGTTGGGCCAAATGGAACCCTTATTATTTTTTGTCCAAACAACGAGCCTTGTAGGAATATAGTTTGTTATAATAAGTCACGTTTTTAGAGTGCAAAATTACATTTATTTATTTTTTTATTAATAAAGTTATTTCAAATATATTTAGAATTAAAGAAAGCTTTTTGAGGAGTCCAAAGAGCTACGTGAATTCAGAGTAATTATTTTCTTTTTTGTATATATATATATATATATATATATATTTTTTGTGTGTGTGTGTGTGTATATATATATATATATATAAAAGCTTGTTAGCATAACCAGTATTAGTTTATACTTCACTGTTAGCCACCTAACCTAAGGATTTGATACCAAGATCTCATCGTTGAAACGAGGCATATATCTTTCACTAGCATACCACCTGAGCTATGGATCCGGGTGTTGAGTAGTTATTTCCCTAGAGAGACAGTGATAGACCTCATCGTGCCCCTACAAGAACCTCAGTGACATTTTTACAATACTTGTAGATATAGCTTTGACCTATAATGTGATACGTAGTCTACCATGACGTGCCATGACATGAAATTCGCCAATCATGAGTCCCCATTCAGAGTCTGCTTTGAACCCTAAACATCAGGCGGATCATAAGCTTAGGTGGGCCATACCATGCCTAAAACCTCTAAAATCACTCAAGTGCGTGCCTACCTAAGTAGTGGAATGGCTAGAGTTTCCGGCTGCCCATTCATTTCTCCTTGTCTTTTTGATTGGATGCTTATACAAAACACGATGGTCCCGCACACAATCCGAAAGGAATTTTATGGTTGGCGTCTCCGTCCCATTTGTTCCCTTTGTCACGGCACACTCGACTCTTGGGTCGTCTTGACTTTTAAATCATTCCGTGAACACGTCATGTTGGGCCCCACACACGAAGAAGCTTTGCGGTGGACCCGGCCTCATTGGATCATAGGATCTGAGTCATGATATTTTTTTAAAAAAAAGGTTTGCCCATGCCTATTACCGTAAGATATGGCGGGAGTGCATCCGTTGAACACGGTTTTTTATTTTTCCTAAATAATCCAAACCGTTTATTTGATGGGGATTCCTATGGCTGGTGTGTTCTCATGTAGACTTTCATATTGAATATTTTAAGCCTTCTATCGGTAGAAAGTTATCATGGCCGTCCATTACAAAGCAAAAGAGGCAAATTCCGAAAGGGTTGAAGTAATACAATTTAAGAATACTTATTTGTTTTCTACCATTAAAAAAATTGAGATCAATCCTTTAAACGGTTTGGATTATTGGAATATAACTCGGATTCAAAGGCACTTGATCCATAGCTCAAGTGGTAGACTGACTGAAGGATACCAACACTGAGGTATTGGCATCGATTCCGGAGGTGGCTAAGGCTAACTATGAGCTGAGAGTTGTACCAACGTGGGGGTAAAAAGTTAACTATGACCCGTCCTCCAGTGAACCCGTCATTGTTAGTTGAGGCCCATCTTACAGGTGGTTGTAACGGTTGTTTTCCACCGTTCATCTTGTGTGGCTTCAAAATGGAGGATGAAAACTGAAGCTTTTTATCAGTTCAGATTCGAACGGAAAAACCCTAGAAATCAGATAGTAGAATTATCAAATCAGAGTGAATTTTGTTTATGGGCCTTCTATTATAGGGGACACCGTTTGGACAGTCCGGATTTAATGGAAGTACAACCATACGTGTTGTCGAGTCTCAACGAACTAAAACTAATTCGCTGCGTAATGAGCTAGAAAGCGCCTATTGCCTCTTGAGCTAATTACGGTCCGTTTGGGTTCCAAGCGGATTGGGCGGTGACGCCGTGGGGCCCACTGTGATGTATGTGTTTTACATCCACGATGTTTTCCCGTAGGGCCCACGTCAACGGAGTGATGCTTATGATAACCATTAGATTAGTAAAAAAAATGAATAAAAAACCATGTGACCACTGACTTCTATGAGCAAAACCTTACATCAAATTCCATTTAAACCAACGTGTTTCAAAACGGTAATTGTGACTGTAAGCCACCTCTGTTATCGTTATGATACAGCCCGTAATAGCCGTTACTTGCTCCCGTATCGACTGTTACGATTCGTTTTTGTTTTTTTTTTTTTTTTTTTGAAAAAAACGGTTTCACGACTGTTATTTGATCGTTACTATTACATGACGACTGTTACGTAATCAAAGTTGAATACCTTGATCCGAACAAAGTAGTAAGCCTTTTGAAGTCTTGATCAACGCCTAATATTGCACTAATTAGGTTCAACGATTCTAACCTGCAATTTGTGGACACTAGTTCGTTGAAATATGATAGCCGGACATTTTTTCGTTTTCAACCGTCCAATGAATGTTCACCAATCCAATAGTCAGATTATTAGATAAGAGTAAATTTTTTCTCATGATACATTCAATCTTGAAATCATAACTTGGACAGTTTAGCTTGACTTATATGTCACATATGCAATTTCTAAGTGCCTGCGTATCATCTGTTACACTCTACCGGAGTATCAAAGTTTTCCCCTTGCTCAATCATGTCCAATAAATATTCTTTCATTTTAAATCCATGTGCGGGTCTTCTGGTTCTTGTTTGTACGGCATCACGTGAGGTTTGGCTGATCTGCATGCTCTCTGGAGTGCATAGAGCAGGTAGGGTTGCACACCGTTCGGTTTGGTCCGGTTTTGGGGGAAAACCGGAACCGAGTCGTTCTTTACAGTTCTAGAATTTTTGGAACCGGAACTGAACCATCAACGCTTAGAACCGAACTGGAACCGGATCGTGAAAATCAGTTTAGTTCCAGATCGATTCCACAGCTCCGGACTGAGGGAGGGATCTCACGTTTATAAGGTCGATCCCATATAAATTATAGATTTCCACTTGAAGGATTAGGATCTCACATTTATATGGTTAATCCCATCATATCAATGGTGAGAATCATGGGGCCAAGGCCCGCATTTGCACAGAAGTTGGATGTTCCTTAAGTGTACATATGCAATTATCGCCATGATGTGGTGTACCTGGCATGGAAACACACTCACCTGTACACGCAGCCATTCGACACTCTTTGGCACGTGTATGGCATCTCAGCTGTTTAAAAGATGGGACCCCTCATTTTTAGATTTTCTAAACGGAGTTTAGATTGGTCAATTATGAATTACACTAGAACCGAACAAAAGAAGTAGAGGCTCTCTCTCTCTCTATATATATATATAGTAACTGTTTTACACAGTCCAATGTTTCTTGTTGATGTGTGACCCACCTGACAGTAAATTAGCCTGCGGTTTCCGCCAAATAGTCTAAACAGGTTTTGATAGATACAAGAATGGATAGGCTATGGTTATAGAAAAGAGAGAGAGAGAGAGAGAGACAGAGAGAGAGAGGGACTGAGGGAGGGATCCACGATTTAGTGTCACGGTTCAGATATACGGTTCATGTAACGGTTCGGATCAACGGTTCGGTTCGGTTCTATAGTGCCCTAAACCGGAACCGATCCGTAATCAACGGTTTTAAGAATTTTGGAACCGGAACCGAACCGTTAGCATCCTAGAACCGGACCAATCCAATGGTTCCGGTCCGGTTACACGGTTCTAACGGTTCGATGTGCACCCCTAAAAGCAGATGGGCCTTATTATACAATATTATCCATGAAGTTAGGGTTGATGAGGTGGGCCATGTTCATCCACTTCAAATGGGAAACTAATCTAAGAGATGGACTTTGGAACTTTTATTTACTAATCCTTTAGGTTTTGAATGGACATGGTAGATGATACCATGAACAGTGCCGGAGACCTAGAAATTATCCATCAAGTCTGTTGAATGCCAAAGTGGATGGACAAGATCATCTGTAAAAGATAGATCTATTGATGGAGAGTGGGTTGCGAACACTTTCATGTCGAAGATGGACTAGAGAAGGCCTGATCGGAGGTGGAAGTAATCAGAATTGTCCGAACCCTAAAGCAAATGTATCTTGCAAATCGGAATGAGTTATTTAACGCACCATATATGATTTTGGGCAGGAGAAGCTACTTTAGCCACCTAACCTGCAATGCCGGGTTGTCCACACTGAATTCGCGAGATATCATATCGACGGTCGAAACTCCATTTTAATTTCATTTTTACTATGACAGTAAGTTTTAGTTCGATCATAACGCTTGATACTTAAAACCTTAGGAGTCGTGCCCAACAAAAGTAGGCATAGAAAAATTAGAAGAATAACAATATTAGGCCAAATTGGACACTAACTATTTTTGGTAAAAAACCAAGAAGTCTAGTAGAATCATGATTCTCTATAAATAGTAAGTTCATTATTTATAGTAAGTCACATTTTTTCAAGGAGTTTGAATTGGAGTTTGATTTTTAAAATCCTTCTTAGGTTTGATATCACTATTTAAAAGGATTATAAATTCGCTTTTCATCATCAATCAATTTATTTCGAATTTATTTCTATTTTTTATCTCATAGTGGATTCGTAGAGAAATTTAGGGCTCGTTTGGACAGGTGGATTCAAATGTACTACGACGATATACACGGGATTTGAGCGTCAAATCCTTCAGCGTCCATATGCCAACCTGCTTAGGCGGCAAGTGGATAAAAGGAATGAGGATTTGATGTGATCAGATGCTGGATTCTCAAATCCAGATCTTCCTTCTCTGGCTGCTGCTGATTTCATCTCAAGCCCATCCCAGACCCGTCCGCAGTCCATTGTACGGACTGTGAGATTGGATTGGAGATGGTAAATTCCTGGCGGGAGTTGTGGCGGGAGGAGAGTTTTCGTACGAAATCTGATTATAAGTTGTCATCAGGTCACGATGGCCATATTCATTCACCACCGTTGTCATCGCAATCTGATGGATGGTATAAGGGCTAAGGTAGGTCTTCTTCCTCGCTCCCAGCATGAAACGCCATGGTGTACTGTCGATCCTTCATACATGTTCTTTTTACATGTATTTTTGTGGTTTCTGAGAGGCCCAATGGGGTTTTTTCATGCCTGCGATATACCCCTGTTATCACAGGGCCATGGCCCTCTGAGATGCATTTGTGATGTCTGGTTGGATGTCATGGCTTCCGGTTTTTTGTGAAATACGTGTGCATGTTGGATTTCAGTATCACACTTCATATATACTGTTTTATTTACTCTTCATATGCTTTAATCTTACTGTAGGAGTATGGCCGTTTGGGTTTTCTGATATTTCGCATTAGGGTTTCACATATTTAGGAGTTTTGGAATACGTTTTTTTCAATCTATGCAATATCATGACCTTGGGGTTTTGGGTTATCTGAATAAATTTGTGGATTGGAGACAATGGGTTTTCTGTGTATTATTGTTCATGAAATCTATTTACTTCTACGAGAGTTAATTTGTTAGAAGGTATGTGTTCACTCCCCAAGTGCAGGGTTGTGATGTAGTAATAACTCGGTAAGACCGAGGTCAAATCCCAAGGGACTGAAACTTGTACGTTGTCTAAAATTAACTAGAACTAGAATGAGATGCAACCTAAATCAACTAGAATTTCAAGGAATAATTATGAAATTATTATCTAAAACTTAGGAAACAAATCAGAGATAAGAAACTAGGGATTCAGAGGATCCACTTGTAGAGATCAGGGAGAACTTATGCTTGCATCAAAAATCATGAAAATTACTGAACTGCCATTGATCTAGTTTTCAAAGAGATAAAAGGTGTATGAATTAGAATGGATTCCATCACCAAACCATGCCCAAAGACTATGGCAAACAACAGAATCAAACTAATTACCACCCAATCACATGTATGAAAGTTAGGAAGGGTACCGTCATCCAACCATGCCCAGGGGACTATGGTGAACAACAGGACGCCCTGACGCCATAAACATGAAAAGAAAATAGAAATATTCAAAGCATCGCAGACCCATTGTAATTTCAGTCACAACAGACCATTAAGAACTAAAAATATTCCCATAATAATCAACTAAAATCAACGTCGATTCATGAATAAAAATAAAAATAAAATAAAATCTCCCATCTCACTACAAGCTTCACCTCTTAGCCCTAGCTAAGAGGTTTAGCCAGACATGGATGGCTAAATCTCCATAATTGAAATAAACTAAAAATAAAAAGAAAATAGCTTTTTTTTCTTCTGCTTCACGTCCCTGCCCGAGCCTCCACGTCTCTCTTTTTCTTCCTCCCTAGACCTGAATGAATGCTCCCCACGTCCAAAACCTCCTTATATAATTGCTGGAGTGGTGAAAATCGGATTTGAATCGGATTTGGAAAGCTATGCATGCCTAGTGAAAGCTTTTTCGCAGCCAAGTTTGGTGCGGTGCCTCGAAACACGCCACATTTCTCGCTCAAATTCCAAATAAACACCGTCCCTTAGTACTTTATTGGGTTCCCTACATGATAGACGGTTCAGATCTGCCATATGATCAAAGATGGTGGCCCAAAACCGTCTAGAAAAGTCGATTTTCGCAGATGTGCGAAACCTTTCGCACCATTTCGCTGTTGTGATCGGTGGGCCCCACAGAAGCATTTTCTGGAAAATCCACCCCGTCCATTGGATTCAGAACGAAATTTCAGTCAAGAATGGGTAGTTTTGAACGTCCATTAACGTGGCCCAGAGAAGAAATAACTAAAAGATAAGATTTGAACGCTACCGGGCAGTTCTTTGTGGCCCCTGTATCGCACACGTGTGTACGCATGGGTACAAAAATTTAACATGTTTTTGTAGTATTCGAGCCCCTCTACACGGTGAACGGGTCAGATTTTCCATATGGTCAATGGGTAGGGCCCACAACCGTCCGTAAAAACGGCCAGCGGCCATTCGTTACGCAGCTGAAAACGGCAAGTGCCGTTCATGCACGGTGCAGGCTCTGTTTGAATTTTGAAAGCGGTCTGGTGCTCAAGGTACATACAATGTATGTGATGTACATGCACCATATGCAGGGCCTACTATAATGCTTATCGAAAATCTGCACCGTCCATCCTTTTTCTCATATTCTTTAAGCCGTTGGGACTAAAATTGAGGCAGTTTCAGACATCAGGTGGGCCCCAAATTGAAGATTAATGGGCTGATCTGTCCATTGGCCCACTTTTCAAGATCTTCAATGGCTTAAATTTAATATGTACGGTTAATTTATGGCCCTCATCTCATGTATGAAGTTTCTAACCGATCAGATGTCGGGAACCATATGATCTTGCATTCTGGATGCGTTTCAAGCCACTTGAGCTTCAGTTTCTTAGTTTTCTCGAATTTCTGACCGTGTATATCCATCAATTTTGGTCCTCTGAAGTCCGTCCATTGCCTTTGGTGTCATCAGATCGTTAAATCTCAACTTTTAACGTCCTTTTTCCATCCATGCTCATAAAATCACCTTGCAACACAAGAATGAGAAAACGAGCCATTAGATAGCATTATATTCGTAAATCCAAATAATATCTGGGGTCTAATATGCAATATTTGACCCTCAACACAACCCCCAACCAGCATTTTGTTAGTACCGAGCAAAATATGCGAAAAATAAGTTGAGAATTATAGGAGAACTTTCTATGAAATCGAGTGAGATTTTGAACAAAATACGAGAAATTTAATATCCATGAATGTTAGAAATTGTTTTCTCCTGAGCTCAAGTGCACAGTAGACTTCATAATCAAGTGTAAAGCATTAATCCATCAATTAGAAAAATTTTAAACATTGAGATCCATGAATGTATAGTCTAATCTCGGCTTATTATTATTAAGAGATCCAATCGTCAATTTCATGATATCATTGGTAACCAACAAGAAAATTCATGACAACCAAAACCTAATCCAAAACTTGCCTCATAGATTAGCCTATTAACTTGTGATTTTTCTATTCAAAGTAATGTCAAGGAAGGGGAATCAAATCCTCACCTATAGGGAGCAAACCTATGGTGAAGATCGTACACCTGACTCTTTTTAGATATCATTCATGGGGAATTAACTCCACACCTATAGGGAGTAAACCTATGGTGAAGATTAATTATCCACCTTTCCAATTTTTAGACCATGATGGCAAGATATTTCAGGCTGGTTCCTTTCGTGCTTAGTGATTACCAAATTAACCCTTCAATATCAGACTGAAGTCTTAACGTGAAAGCGAGATGTGACATGTGAAATCCTGATGCGATCAATATTTAAAACTTCTAATCATGGCTTAGCAACTCGATCTTAACTATGAAATCTAACAGATACGGAATCCAAGAGTCATAAATCCACCATCATGTACCTTGAAAATCTAAATTAGGGATATCTGTCAAAATCACTTCGAATTTATAGAAATTTTCAGAAAATTTTTTTAAAAAATTTCACAATTTTTGCTCAAGACCAAAAAAATACTAATTAGAAAACCTAATCTCCCACCCCCAACCTAAAATCTATATTGTCCTCAATGTAAAAGATATGAGCATGCAATGCACATGGGACAACGAAAGTAAATGAGAAGTGATGAGAAGATAGTACCTGAATAACGAATCAAGAGAGTTTCCAATAGATCACAGCATGGAAGCTTGTCAGCATGAGAGAGAAAGCAAAATAAAAATAACGAAAATAAAATCCTAACTATACCACTTTCGCAGGTGCTCTCGATTGCATTTAGCGTATGCAACAAGCCTTTAAACCCCTAGGTTACCCCTAGTGGACGAGTTGTAGTCTCGTGAGGGTTTGCAGTAATGTTACCCACAAACATTGAATCATCTACTAAAGAATGAAAAGGAATTAAAAAAAAGCTGGGTTGCCTCCCAGAAGCGCTAAATTTACCATCTTCAGCCAGACAAATAGAGCAACAATCCTAGACCTATGAAAGCGATAAACCTACCTATACCTCCATCAGACTAGGAGATCAGTCCTGGTAAACAGGAGCAATCAGAGGCATGGACATGTCCTCTGAATCAAATGTCTCAACAAATGGCTTTAATCGATGTCCATTTACTTTAAACTCCTTACCATTGTCGGGATCTCTTATCTCAACGGCCCCATGAGGATAAGCAGTAACAACAATGTAAGGGCCAGTCCAACGAGATCGAAGCTTACCCGGAAAAAGGTGGAGTCGAGAATCGTACAAAAGGACTTTCTGACATGGCGTGAATGATTTTCGTAGAATATGTTGATCATGAAACGCCTTCATCCTGTCCTTGTAAATTCTCGAGTTCTCATATGCATCGTTCCGAATTTCTTCCAGTTCATTTAATTGAAGTTTGCGTAGTGAACCAGCGTTGTCCAGATTGAAATTTAGATTTTTGATCGCCCAGTATGCTTTATGTTCCAATTCCACAGGCAAATGACAAGCCTTTCCGTAGACAAGTCTAAAGGGAGATGTTCCAATAGGAGTTTTGAAAGCAGTACGGTACGCCCATAAGGCATCGGTCAATCGGATTGACCAGTCCTTACGATCAGGGTTAACCGTTTTTTCTAGGATATGTTTGATCTCTCTATTGGAAATTTTAGCTTGTCCACTTGTCTGTGGATGGTATGGGGTGCTCACCTTATGAGAGATACCGTATTTCTTCATTAAGCTCTCAAATGGTCTATTGCAGAAGTGTGAGCCCCCGTCACTAATGATGGCTCGAGGCGTTCCGAACCGCGACAGGATATTTTCTTTCAAAAATTTAATGACCGTGCGATGGTCATTTTTGCGGCACGAAATTGCTTCGACCCATTTAGTGACATAGTCTACGGCGAGCAAAATATACAGATTTCCAAATGATTGGGGGAATGGTCCCATGAAATCGATGCCCCAACAATCAAATGCTTCTATAATAAGGATGTGATTCCAGGGCATCATATTTCGACGGGACAATGCTCCCAATTTCTGACAACGTTCACAAGCCTTGCAAAACTCATGAGTGTCCCTGAACATAGTGGGCCAGTAGAAGCTATACTGTAAAATCTTGGCCGTGGTCTTTTTAGCAAAAAAGTGACCACCACAGGCCTGTGAGTGACAAAAGGAGATGACACTCTGATGCTCATCGTCTGGCACACATCTCCTTAAGATTTGGTCTGGGCAATATTTAAACAAATTTGGATTATCCCAGAAAAAGTTACGCACCTTGGTAAAAAATTTCTTCTTATCTTGTGATGTCCAATGTGTCGGTATGGAACCTGTAGCAAGATAATTAGCAATATCAGCGAACCAAGGTGACTGGGAGACTCTAAACAGTTGTTCATAAGGGAACATATCATTAATATGAGTCGCCTCAAGGGAATCAGAGGTATTAAGGCGAGAAAGATGATCGGCCACTACGTTCTCTACTCCCTTTTTGTCTTTGATTTCCAAATCAAATTCTTGGAGCAGAAGGATCCATCGTATCAGGCGAGGCTTAGAATCATTCTTAGAAAGAATATACTTAAGTGCCGCGTGATCTGTGTAGATGATGATCTTGGATCCGATCAGGTAGGACCTAAATTTGTCCAAAGCGAACACTACGGCTAAGAATTCTTTTTCCGTAGTCGAATAGTTCACTTGGGCAGGATTTAGAGTCCTACTTGCGTAGTGAATAACGTAAGGCCGCTTATCTTTTCTCTGGCTTAGAACCGCTCCAAGAGCATAATCA
This sequence comes from Magnolia kwangsiensis, assembly GCA_037074715.1. Classification (NCBI taxonomy): domain Eukaryota; kingdom Viridiplantae; phylum Streptophyta; class Magnoliopsida; order Magnoliales; family Magnoliaceae; genus Magnolia; species Magnolia kwangsiensis. The sequence goes on along the minus strand of CM073574.1, from coordinate 46,655,939 downwards.
GAGGCGTCGCACATAAGTTCAAAAGGAAGACTCCAGTCGGGTGGCTGCATGATAGGTGCAGTGGTTAACATGCCCTTAAGCTTAGTGAAAGCTTCTTGGCACTGCTCAGTCCACTCGTACGGTGTATCCTTTTGAAGAAGATTACATAAAGGACGAGAGAGGAGACTAAAGTCCTTTATAAACCGTCTGTAAAAGCCTGCGTGTCCTAAGAAGGATCGCACGTCTCTGATATTCTTGGGTGGAGGGAGGTTGGAGATAAGATCGATTTTTGCCTTATCTACCTCGATTCCTTTGGACGAGATGATATGCCCAAGGACAATTCCCTTTTGCACCATAAAATGACACTTCTCCCAGTTAAGTACCAAATTTTTTTCTTCACATCTTTTCAGTACACATTTAAGACTTGCTAAGCATTCGCTGAAAGATGAACCAAAAACAGAGAAATCGTCCATGAAGACCTCTAAATATTTTCCCACCATGTCAGAAAAGATACTCATCATGCATCGCTGAAAGGTGGCAGGGGCATTACATAACCCGAATGGCATCCTTCTGTAAGCAAAGGTACCATAGGGACATATAAATATGGTCTTTTCCTGATCCTCAGGGGCGATTTCAATCTGATTATAACCTTAATACCCGTCAAGGAAACAATAATAGGAATGACCAGCTAGCCTTTTTAGGATTTGATCAATGAAGGGCAAAGGAAAGTGGTCTTTCCTTGTGACGGTATTCAGCTTTCTGTAGTTAATGCACATTCTCCAACCAGTGGTAACTCTGGTTGGCACGAGTTCATTATTGGCATTGGCTACGATGGTGATCCCGGACTTCTTAGGAACCACCTGAGTTGGACTCACCCATTGACTATCGGATATGGGGTATATGATCCCCACATCCAATAATTTGAGAACCTCGGCCTTAACCACTTCCTTCATGTTTGGTTTAATCTACGTTGTGATTGCCGAACAGCCTTTGCATTGTCCTCAAGATATATACGGTGAGTACAAATCGATGGGTTAATTCCCTTGAGGTCCGCTATCGTCCACCCAAGAGCTCCCCTATGCTCAATGAGAGTAGATATCAGCATACTCTCCTGTTCTTTCTCCAAGTGGGCAGCGATCACCACCGGGTATGTCTCATCTTGACCTAAATAAACATATTTTAAATCAGAGGGCAAAGGTTTTAAGTCAAGCTTCGGTGGCTTGCAGTTAGACAGTAGAGGCACTACATCAGTTTGGGGCAATTCTTCAATTTGTGGCCTCCATCGGTTAACTTCAAGTACCGGTGCAGTATCAAGCATGGCACACGTCTCCCTAAATATATCATCATCAAGATCATGGGAGTGGGCCAGGCACGTCTCTAGAGGATCAGAGGATAAGGTGAGAGGTGTTCTATCTTCCACAAAAGAATCAATCATGTTAACATCGTGAAAATCGTCATCATCCTCTGAGTTGCTGCCGTTATTGAAAAAGATATTCGATTCCAATGTCAAATTTCCAAAGGACATAGTCATGACACCATTCCTGCAATTGATAATTGCATTTGAAGTAGACAGGAATGGGTGACCAAGAATGACGGAAGTCTGAGTGCTCGTGTTATTGATGGGTTCAGTGTCCAAGATGATAAAATCAACAGGGTAGTAGAATCTATCCACCTGGACCAACACATCCTCAATGATCCCTCTTGGTATACGAAAAGAACGATCAACAAGTTGTAGTGTGGTTCGAGTGGGTTTTAATTCACCCAAACCTAATTGTTGGTATACCGAATAGGGAATCAGATTGACGCTCGCTCCTAAGTCAAGAAGTGCGTGTTCAATTCGATAGTTCCCGATTACACATGATATGGTTGGGCAACCGGGATCTTTGAATTTTTACGGCACATCTTATTTCAGGATGGCACTCACTTTCTCAGTTAAGGAGATCTTCTTTTGAACACTTTTCCGTCGTTTGGTAGTGCATAAATCCTTTAGAAATTTAGCATATGAAGGAATCTGTTTTACAACGTCAAGTAGGGGAATGTTGACTTTCACTTGTTTCAACACCTCTAGGATATCCTGAGAGTTAGATAGACGTTTTGGTTCAACCAACCGTTGGGGAAACGGAGCAACTGGCTTTTCTAGAGGTTCCGGTTCAAATTTTTGTGGGGCGCCTCTAGATCCATCATTGTTGTCCTCTTCTGGTTCTTGAGGCTTTTCGGGCCTAACCGGAAGGGTTTTGTCAATAACCTTCCCAGTCCTAAGAGTGGTGATGGATTTAGCGTGCCCCATTTGATTTGAAGAGTTGGGATCACCTGTCTCGTATTACGGTTTCGGATTAGGGATTGGTTGTGCAGGAAGCATCCCTTTTTCCATAGCCGTCATACGTGAATCTATTTTTTGCATAAAATCTGAAATTCCTTGCATGGTCCGAGCCAGCTCTTGTATGGAAATTTGAACTGATTCTTCTTGAGGTTTCCCCTGATTTGGATGTTGATTGAAGAAACCTTGAGGGGTAGCAGTTTGTCCGTTCCTCCAACTAAAATTCGGATGATTTTTCCAGCCAGAATTGTACGTATTAGAGGGTGGTCCATTGAAAGGTCTTTGATAGTTATTTACGGCATCAGATTGTTCATTCAATACTTCTCGAAAGGCAGGTATTGAAGGATAATTTTCAGTAGTATGAATGTTGCAATCACAGATGCCGCAAACACTTTCATTAACCTTTTCCTTCCTTCCTTCCATGGTCTCAAATTTTCTGGTGAGATTGGCCACCTTAGCGTTAAGATCATTATCCTCTTTCAGGAGATATATTCCTCCTTTTTCCCTTGAATGAGTCGGCCTAGACGTAGTGTTTGTCCTTGGGTAATAGTCCCATGATTGTGTTTTTTCAGCGAGACTATCGAGGTAATCCCATACCTCGTCGACATTTTTATTGATGAATTCTCCGTTACACATTGTCTCGACCATTTGGCGCATGGAAGATGTTAGCCCATCATAGAAAATATTTGTAATGCGCCATATTTCAAAGCCATGTTGTGAGCATGCATTAACCAGATCCTTGAACCTTTCCCAACATTGGAAGAATGTTTCATCTTCCTTTTGGACAAAGTTCATGATTGCTCTCCTGAGGATAATTGTCTTATGATGTGGGAAAAATTTCTTTATAAATTCCCTCTGCAAATCATTCCATGTGCCAATGGACCTAGGACGCAGTGAATGTAGCCACGTCTTGGCTTTTTCTTTCAAGGAAAATGGAAAGAGTTTCAGCCTAATAGTATCCTCAGATACATTAGGAAAGTATAAGGTGCCTATGATTTCATCGAACTCTTTCAGATGCAAGTATGGTTCTTCAAACTCAAGCCCATGGAACTTAGGAAGGAGTTGGATAACCCCTGGCTTGATGTCCATATGTCCTATATTCTCAGAAAAAATCATGCATGAGGGCGTACTCACCCCCGCCGGTTGTAAATAATCTCGTAAAGTATGAGGCGGGGGTGCCTGATGCACCTCATTCTCATCATGTACTTCCTCAACCCTTGGTTGGGGTAGTGCTTGAGGTTGATTTTCAGCCATAACGTCTTCTAACTCAGGAGAATTCAAGTGGTGTCTAGTCCTGCGATGGATAGTCAACCCTTCAACTAATCCTCCTTCAGTCACGAGACGTCGAGTGTTGTCGCGTGCCCACTGGGGCATAAAACACACTCAGCCCTCAAATTCTAACTTAAACCTAAGAGAAAGGAAGAAGAAATCTAGAAAATAAAAGGGAAAGATGGAAAGAAGTTACCAAATTTGGAGTCCTAGGTTAAGAATCTACAAAACAAAACAAAATAAGTTAGTTTCTAAGAATAGAAAGTCCTAATTAAAAGTAAATTAATTTCTAGAGAAAGGAAAAAAAGAAAAAATTAGAAAGAGCTTACTAAATTAGAAGTTTCCTACAAAAGAGAAAAATTGGGTTAGTTCCTAAACAACAAAAAAAAAAACTTATGGAAAAATTCTAAAATAGAAACAAGGTTAGGAACCTAAAAAGAATTAGAATTAGAATCTCACTAAAAAGAAGAAATAAATCTTAATCTAAATCTAGAATAGAAAGGAAGAATTTAAGACAGAATTTACTAATTTAGAAACTATCTTAGAAGCCTATAAAATAAGAAAGACAAGTTAATTTCTAAAAATTAAGAAAATCTAAACCTAATCTTAAACTAATCCTAAAATTAATTAATTTCAAAAAAACGTATCCGATAGTCCCCGGCAACGGCGCCAAAAACTTGTTCACTCCCCAAGTGCAGGGTTGTGATGTAGTAATAACTCGGTAAGACCGAGGTCGAATCCCAAGGGACTGAAACTTGTACGTTGTCTAAAATTAACTAGAACTAGAATGAGATGCAACCTAAATCAACTAGAATTTCAAGGAATAATTATGAAATTATTATCTAAAACTTAGGAAACAAATCAGAGATAAGAAACTAGTGATTCAGAGGATCCACTTGTAGATATCAGGGAGAACTTATGCTTGCATCAAAAATCATGAAAATTACTGAACTGCCGTTGATCTAGTTTTCAAAGAGATGAAAGGTGTATGAATTAGAATGGATTCCATCACCAAACCATGCCCAAAGACTATGGCAAACAACAGAATCAAACTAATTACCACCCAATCACATGTATGAAAGTTAGGAAGGGTACCGTCATCCAACCATGCCCAGGGGACTATGGTGAACAACAGGACGTCCTAACGTCATAAACATGAAAAGAAAATAGAAATATTCAAAGCATCGCAGACCCATTGTAATTTCAGTCACAACAGACCATTAAGAACTAAAAATATTCCCATAATAATCAACTAAAATCAACGTCAATTCATGAATTAAAATAAAAATAAAATAAAATCTCCCATCTCACTACAAGCTTCACCTCTTAGCCCTAGCTAAGAGGTTTAGCCAGACATGAATGGCTAAATCTCCACAATTGAAATAAACTAAAAATAAAAAGAAAATAATTTTTTTTTTCTTCTGCTTCACGTCCCTGCCCGAGCCTCCACGTCTCTCTTTTTCTTCCTTCCTAGACCTGAATGAATGCTCCCCACGTCCAAAACCTCCTTATATAACTGCTGGAGTGGTGAAAATCGGATTTGAATCGGATTTGGAAAGTTATGCATGCCTAGTGAAAGCTTTTTCGCAGCCAAGTTTGGTGCCTCGAAACACGCCACTTTTCTCGCTCAAATTCTAAATAAACACCGTCCCTTAGTACTTTATTGGGTTTCCTAAATGATAGACGGTTCAGATCTGCCATATGATCAAAGATGGTGGCCCAAAACTGCCTGAAAAAGTCAGTTTTCGCAGATGTGCGAAACCTTTCGCACCATTTCGCTGTTGTGATCGGTGGGCCCCATAGAAGCATTTTCTGGAAAATTCATCCCGTCCATTGGATTCAGAACGAAATTTCAGTCAAGAATGGGTAGTTTTGAACGTCCATTAACGTGGCCCAGAGAAGAAATAACTAAAAGATAAGATTTGAACGCTACCGGGCAGCTCTTTTGTGACCCCTGTATCGCACACGTGTGTACGCATGGGTACAAAAAGTCAATATATTTTTATAGTATTCGAGCCCCTCTACACGGTGAACGGGTCAGATTTTCCATATGGTCAATGGGTAGGGCCCACAACCGTCTGCAAAAACGGCCAGCGGCCGTTCGTTACGCAGCTGAAAACGGCAAGTGCCGTTCATGCACGGTGCAGGCTCTGTTTGAAATTTGAAAGCGGTTTGGTGCTCAAGGTACATACAATGTATGTGATATACATGCACCATATGCAGGGCCTACTATAATGCTTATCGAAAATCTGCACCGTCCATCCTTTTTCTCATATTCTTTAAGCCGTTGGGACTAAAATTGAGGCAGTTTCAGACATCAGGTGGGCCCCAAATTGAAGATTAATGGGCCGATCTGTCCATTGGCCCACTTTTCAAGATCTTCAATGGCTTAAATTTAATATGTACGGTTAATTTATAGCCCTCATCTCATGTATGAAGTTTCGAACCGATCAGATGTTGGGAACCATGTGATCTTGCATTCTGGATGCGTTTCAAGCCACTTGAGCTTCAGTTTCTTAGTTTTCTCAGATTTCTGACCATGTATATCCGTCAATTTTGGTCCTCTGAAGTCCGTCCATTGCCTTTGGTGTCATCAGATGGTTAAATCTCAACTTTTAACGTCCTTTTTCCATCCATGCTCATAAAATCACCTTGCAACACAAGAATGAGAAAACGAGCCATTAGATAGCATTATATTCGTAAATCCAGATAATATCTGGGGTCTAATATGCAATATTTGACCCTCAACAGTATGTGACAATTCTCTGGAGTGCAAATTCTTCTCTTTCTTCCTGTTGCATTTGTAGCCTGAATGATGGTTACTATCTGCATATCCTGTCAAGAGATATCCACCATTTAGAAAATTTATTTTTGGACTACGGAGGTTCTTTCTGTTTAATCTATTATGTTTTTTATTTTTTAATATGATGCTGGTGTTTATTTTTTCAATTGATCCCAACGAGCTAACACTTAAGTGTGTTTTAGTTTTCACATTTCAATTTATGGGGCAAAAATCATGCCACTAAGGAGATTTTGAGGATCTTGGATCTATAATAAATGGACAACCAAGATCAAAGGAGAAATGAAATATGTTTATTCCTTATATATTGCTTGCGATTTCAAATAAATACCTTGGTTTACAATGATTTAAAAAAAAAAAAAAAAAAATCATTGCTTCATGCATAATAGATGGTTACAACAAATTGACTCCATTTAATTGGATGACCATGATCTGATTGCACTGTAAGATGAGCCATTTTTAAGATGGCTCATAGTTAGTTGGGTAGCTGCCTTGGACTTCAACCCACACCAATTACTTCTTGGGTTCAAATTGACTTCAATCTATACCAGTTAGGTTGGAATAGGGTCTATTGTTAAAATGCTAATGAATCATGCTATCAAAATGAAATTGTTAGTTTTTTTATCTCTATGGATCTCTAGTATGATTACTTTTATCTATTTTTGTTGGTTTAGAGTATCCTTTGGATTCCAAATACATATGTGCAATTGGATTCCTTCTTTATTCTTTAACTATACTGACTTTATATACCTAATGCTATAAGCTTTTTTGTGGAAATCTGTTGGTTACTCGCAGCATGGTTTCATTGACTTGAAGGTCATTGATCTCATATCTTAGATTTGAGAAAGATCTCTTGTATGGTCATTATCATCAATCTTACTTTACTGTTTCTTAGAATGTCATATAACCTAGGATTTTCTCAGAATTTGCTACGATTGTTCTTTGGGTATTTCTCTTTACTACCTTGGTGAGTTATTTGGGTGATGAATGTGTCTACCATTGGACTTGTAATTCATCCTTTGGTGGGGGCTCATGATTCGAACAGTCCATATTGTTGTACATGCACGCTAGATGCACCATGGATGTATTGCAAATGCCCTTTAGTTGGTCCTACCATGAATGACCCACAATGGGAAACCACACTGACGAAGCAGTCGTAGTTGTTTGATTTATGGCCTTCAAATCAACTACAAGAAGGGAAACGAAGGCTATTAATGATGCATAGCAATGACCAATACCAAGGAAATTAGAAAGCTTATCTAATGGGTGAATTATTCATCTGTGAAATTTTTGTTTTTTTATCAAACAACAGAAGACATTGCATTAAGAGTCTTGCATTTCTGTCTAGAAGCATTTTACTGTTGAATAATTTCAGATTTTTAGTTGTTTGGTTTATTCATGTTGTTTAGAAAAAGTAGGAATGTGTTCATAGCTTTTTTAGAAAAAATTTCTCGTTTGTTGTACATTGTAGTATTTTCAGACAAAACAGGGAATGATCGTAGAGAAGATCCTTGATGATATTTTAGATTTGTGAGTTTATATATTCATTAGGACAAAAGCCATATGAAAAAGAAAACTGCCTTTGATTTCGCAAGCTGCAAATGGGTTTTATGTTCTTTTTTATAGTTACAAAGAAACAACAGTGAACATGTGAATCTTTTAGAAATTTAGTTGAAGTTCTCTTTCAATCATTTCATATACGTTTGTTTCCTGTCTAACTCCACACCCGACAATCAAGGTATATTTGTCAAAGATAATTGTTTCAGTTTTTAAATATCTTTTACAGTACCATAATAGCCCCATTAGATTTGTCTGAAGTTATTGTAGTAGATAATCATCGATCCAGCTTTTAAATATCTTTTATGGTACCTAGATCCTCATTTGCTTCATTTTCATTTATCTATGATAGATGGAGACATTGACAGATACATGAAGACATGATAGATTAATGTATATGAAGACATGCAACATATGAAGATACAGATATATCTTTAACTTACATCTATAGCTATCTTCACACTTACAAGTTCTTATTTAAAATCTGATTGTTGTTTCTGTTTTCCTACCCATCATCACATGGTATGATATTTGGATTTAAAGGGATCAGACGTTGGATTTCCAAATTTGATTGTTGTTTCTGTTTTCCTACCTATTATTACATGGTAACGTGTCACATGTCTCATGCATATGTTGTATATTCACATGTACAACAAACAGGGTGTGGAAGTACAGTTAGAAGGGCTTACAACAAATCTGATTATTGTCTCTGTTTTCCTACCTATCATCACATGGTATGATGTCTGTTCTCATGCATATGTTGTATATTCACACGTACACCAAATAAGGTGTGGGAGAACACTTACAAGGGCTTACTTAAAATCTGATTGTTGTTTCCGTTTTACTACCTATCATCACATGGTATGATGTCTATTCTCATGCACCCAAAATCTATTTACTTCGCATTAGTCTTGATCTTTGATTTTAATGAAAAATCCCATTATTTGGGATATTTCTTTCATTTAGTCTTGATCTATGATTTTAATGGCAACTTCTGTACAGAGTGAGGTGGTTGAAGTGGTTGAGACACAAACTAACTTAGATCGAGAGTTAGAGTTAATTGAAACTCATCAACAAGAGGTTAGCACCTAATCTTGAAAATGCTGATGTCTTTATATTTCTTACATTTTGTTCCCTTGGTAGTAATATAATGCAAGCTTTGTGTTGAATTCTCTACGCATGATGTTTAAGTTCGGTGTATTAATTGCATACATTGCAACACCTAGCTAGGCGCTCCTTGAGATTAAAATATTCTTCTGCTTGGATTTTAAATATGGAGGTGTTGGATAATTTCAAACTTTAATCCGTAAGTATTTGAAAATCAGACTATCTGGGTGGATCTCTTATGACTGCTGAGCCTGCTCTCAACGGTCATAGGTTAGGTAATGAGATTTGTATGGCATCTGCGATTAAACGCCTTGTTGGATCCTGAACTGTATGGCATCTGCTTTGCTACCTAGAGGGGATTTTTTGAAGTTTGTTCTCATGATTTGAATTTAGGCCCTAAGGATGTGATTCATGTAACAGACCAGAGACTCTTAGATGAATGTACATGTTAGGATTTGCTTTTCAGGTTATAAATGTTGATACACACACACACACACAGAGTTATGAATCTCCTAAAAAAGTCTCTGGAATTCTAATGTACTATAAACCAATAATTTGTAATATATATTTAAAAGAAATCCACACATGAAAGTGTAGGTTATCAGTTGGCGATGGAATATGAAGATGAGAAAGAGATGGACAGGTCTATTGTTATTCACATGATGATAGCTTGTGTAACAGTTGTTGGGGAATATTGTCACGTATACATGTTCAAATAACTGGCTCGTCATGGGGATGATGAGTGAGCGAAGTTCATCAACTCTATCATTCGAGGCAGCGACGAAAATTGTGTCGATTAACTCAGGATGAATCAAGATATATTTTTTGAACTATATACGAAGCTACGCAAGAAGACACATCTGTGTGATACTCGTAATGTTAGTCTTGAAGAACAAGTTGTTATTTTCCTACACACGTTGGGGCACAATGTTCGGAATTGGGTCATAGGTCATATATTCATTCGATCGGGTGAAACTGTGAGTCGTCACTTTCACCATGTTTTAAATGCACTTGTATCAATGTACTCCGATTTCGTTAAACAGGCCGGATCAGAGATGCCCTTTAAGATCGAAACAAATGTAAATTGGTTGGCTTACTTTCAAGTATTATTTCTATTGGGTCTGTTTTCTATATATTTTATTTTCACTTCCCTCCATTCACGCCTTTCACCTAAACGACATTTGATTCTTCACATTTAGGATTACATTGGTGTAATTGATGGTACACACAGTCCCGTGCATGTGCTCGCAGTTGACCAGGCGAGCTTCCGCAATCGGAAAGGGATCCTCTCCCAAAACATACTGGCGACATGTACATTTGATATGAATTTTACATATGTATTGGCTGGTTTGGAGGGTTCTGTTTCAGATGCGAGGGTGCTACACAATGCATTGACCCAATCAGATGATCCCTTACTTGTCTCACATGGTACTGGTTATCGGTTCAAAGATTGCCAATCTATTTCATAATTATGAATTCTTCCGATTTTCCACTTAATAGAACATTGATTCGAATGTGTAGAAAAATATTATGTTGTTGACGCTGGATACGCTCATTCACCTGGTTTTATGGCTCCATTCCAAGGTATTCAATACCACTTACAGGAGTATCAAACTGGGAGAGCGCCTGTCAACATGAAGGAGCTGTTTAATTACCGATATGCACATTATGCAATGCAATTGAGCGTTGTTTCGATGTTTTGAAAGGCAGATTTCTCATCTTAAAGAGCGTTATGTGGTATAAATTTCACACACAGATTAAGATTGTGATAGCCTGTTGTGTCCTACACAATTTTATATATACCGAAAATGAGTCTCCTCAGGACCACGAACATGCTGGTATATCTATTGCCGATGGGGAGAGTATCCAAATGCCTCACAAGGTAGCAACGAATGATGAGCGACAATGGTTGCTGCGAGTAACTTAGCGTGAAAGAAATGCTTGGATTCGAGTGCGTGATGATGTTACAACCAGAATGTGGGCAGATGTGCAGCAGAATAGTAGGAGTAGATAGTCAATTTTGTATGTTTATTTCCATTACTTGGTGATATTTAGTTTCAGTAAATATTAAATACCAAACTCTCACATTATAGTCGTCCAAGACTGGGTTAATTCATCATAACTAATGACCAATGAATTTCTGAAATATTCTTCTTTTGTAATCATTGCCATTTTCACGATTATGGTTAGCATTTGCCAAAAATCATACATACTTGATATTCAGGTGGAATGGCAGACTCATTGTGTAATGATATACATCGACACCAATGCAATCACCAGTAAAAACACCAGTGGTGCCCACTCGATGTTCTCCACGCGGAAAGACGGTGAAATCCCTAGCCGAGCCTCAGTCTTAAGCCCCGAAAATCAAATGGATTATTATTATGGATCAGGTTCTTTTCGACACATTTCTCGTACAGGCTGCACTAGGACGTAAAACTGATAATGATTTCAAGTGGGAGGTGTACCAAATTGCTTTTGAAGAAGTTACGAAGCATACTGACGTAGTCATTAAGTGGCAGAATGTGTCGAATCGGCTAAGGTATTACAAGAGAGAGTATAATGCAGTGAAGGACATGCTGGCGGCCAGCGGGTTTGGATGGGACAATGAGAGGATAGTGGTCACAGCTCTTGATGAAGTCTGGAAGGAATATCTTAGGGTAAGATTTAGAAAAGTTAAAATTCTCATCTTACATCCATATCTAATACTTATTGACTTACAACTGTCTTCTACGGCTGCAATCTTACCCGTGTACCGAAAAACTCCACGAGAAATGCATCGATAAAATGGATGACCTTGCAATTATCATCGGATCCGACTAGGCCATGGGACGTTATGTGTAAGGCAGTAGGAGTATGGCCGTATCAACATCATCTTCTCGTCTTCAACGAGATCTTAATGATGCATAGAGAGAGCTTGATGATGATATGGACGATACGATTGACCTTTCAGAGGATCATGTAATAGATTCCACAGGGACCATTCCATTTTCATCGGACAGTCCTTCGATGGAACATCGCGGCTCCCATAGTACTCCTACTCGTACTGCTGATTCCGATGGTAGCAAGGTAGGATCACAACAAGGAAAGGATCGCGCCCTCCTCGTCCCTGTGATGTACTCGGGACCTCTCTCTAGACTGTTATAGAGGCTATGCTCAATTTTGGTATTGGCAAAGTGGTGAATCACACTGACAAAGTACTTGATGTACTAGAAAAGGTACAAGGTTTGACTAACTCAAAGTTTATCAAAGTTGGTCAGATCTTGAGTAGGGACGAGAAGCTGACATCGTTCTTTATCAGTCTTCGACCTGAGCGCCGAGTGGAGTGGTTGAAGAAAACACTCCATGATAACTTTGGTTATGGAGGTGTTAGATCCATTTGAGAGTGTGTGGTCACCGGTTCTGTTATTCTGTTTCTTATCCAAGCATGTAATAACTTTGTTAGACATGATTTATTATTATTAATTTTTTTCATATTTTGGGATTGATATATGCTGGTATATGTGTAGAGTATACCATTATGACTTCTGCGATAATGAGTATATATATTATTTGTCATCTTTCGTATATGTACTTACATGCTTACATTATGCACATAAAGACAGAATGGACCACACACTTCATTTGGAGGTAGGGTACGTACTTACAACTTTTCTTTTCTTATAACTTAGTAAGGTTGTACTGTACTTCTTCTTTTAGTAGTACAATAATGCATGTTTTCTATTTTGCGATCCTAATCCAATTCTCAAATCTTGTCCCTATTCCCTCCATGTCATGGCAGATAGGAAAGGAAAAATACTATGTTGTCTTGGTTGGACGTCGGCCAAGTATATATCCGACATGGGATGATGCTAGATTGGAGGTATTGGGATTTAGCGGAGGGAGACACCGAGCCTTCAACAATTGGAAGGAAGCTATTGCATGTTGGGACAATCATTTCAGTAAGGCTAGTGCACTGTCGAGACCTTGCACAGAATCTCCAGCACTTCAGGTTGCCGCATATTCTGATGAGGTAGACATCCACCACTCTTCGACTTCGTCTATCCGACAAACGACCTGGGACATGGTTTCCAAGGCCACGTCGACTGATGATCTTGCCTCATCAGATAGAGAGAGATTCTGTGCAATTTTAGTTGTTGTCTTGATTATTTTTCTTACTTTGATTATAATTTTTAAATTCTAGATATTACTAGTACTATAACTTGGGGATTATTACTTTCGAATTTTTGTTTGTTTATGGTTTATTACGTATGATGACATCGGTCATATGAGCCGTGTAAATCATTTCGATTTTCGACTACTTCGGTTACTCTCGTCTATTTCTAGATCACACCACCGTCATATAGTGTGGTCTAGTGGATACATGGACATGTCATGCGTAAGATCAATTTTGATTGATGCTACCAGATTACTTGATGTTCTCCCATTGTATTTTTGAATGGCAACAAATCAAATAACAATGGCCCATGGCATGTTATAAATTTGTGGTCTGATTATCACTGCACATAACTTCAATGTGGTCCACTGGCAAATGGACCTGCTTCATCATATGGAATATATATTTACTTGGATTCCAATGGCACGATGAATGGTGTGGATGAGACAAGTACATCACATTGGGCCCCACATAGCATCAGTACCATGGGCTGTGGGGCATACAATAACATACATTAGTTATCAATCCCGTCCCACCTAAACCTAGGCTTCCCAAACAAGCCAGCCATTGGAATACATGGGATTGCATGCAATCCCATGTCCGGCCAAACGGGACAACTCAATGACATCCTTAGATAAGCCAACCTTCCCAAACATGCCACATATTTGGACGCTAGATTTCTGAATACCATGGGATTGGAGACAATACACTGACGCTGCCATCATTACATTGTTATCGTTATCTGTGCAATCCACGTGGATTCTTTCCAATTCCATTCAATCTGCCCATCCAAACGGGCCCTCAGTGGATTCATAGAATCTCTGTGAGGAGTGCAGGGAAGCTCCGTGGGTTCGGAGTAATTATCCCCTTTGGAGAAAGATGGTGATCAACCTCATCACGTCCATATCCCTGCGCCATTCATTTGCTGACGTTTATGATGATCCAATTGTGTTGATTTTGCAAAATAAGAAACCTTAAGGAAGATTCAGATAGGTGACATGCATACTAGCTGGCAAGTCCAAGTGTAACTAATTGGATGGGAAGATTTCCATACACTAAAGCCCACTAGATCATTTCTCCTAGAGACTGGATCTTGATGCATGAGAGCTTCCACAGGTGGTCCTGTTAATCTCACCAAACTAATCAGGTAAATGGGCCGAGCTCAGATGGCGCATTAATTGGACAAGGCTCTCTTGTAGGGCCGGCCCACTGGGCCCTATGCAAACAACAAACCCTTTCTTTTGTAGGGCCGGCCCACTGGGCCCTAGGCACGGAACAAAAATTTATGGCTATCAATGGGCTGAGATATCACTAAGGCTTGTGGGCCCAGATCAACGTTAAAAGGCCTCAATTTATTGATGTGGCCCACCTCAGAAATAAATGAGGCAGGTGCCATGTACCAAGCTTGTGTAACGTCCAGCCCCATAGGTCAGGCTGACGCCTTAATTTCAGACCCGCAAAATAAGGGGGAGTTATTTGATACTCTGGCATGGCAGAGTATGGTGCTTAATACACATGCACTCTTAAATTGCACACGTGGCGCATACAGCTAAGTCACAGTCCTCACGTTGGTTGAACAATCATAACCTCTGATTCATGGACATTTGTTTGTTGAAACAGACCTTTTTTTTTTTTTTTTCTTAAACCGTCCAATAAATATCCACCAATCTAATATTTATATAATTAAATAAACATAATTTTTAGTTCATGATCCATCTAAATTAGGACGTAATTTTTGAATTAGTTGAGTGCTACCTGTGCAATTTCCAAGTAGTTTGTAAGTGCTTGTGCATCGTCTATCATAGCCTACCAGATTATCAAAGATTGGGCAAGCTTATCGCTGATGGTTCCAGCAGCTTGGCCCATCTAGACAGCCTCAACAAAATTAAATCTCACCAGATTGGAAGATCTTGCCATCAAGTCTTTTGCCTTTCTCCATTGAATATGTACCGTTCCTTTATTTTCTTTTTTATCTTAAAAAAAAAAATTAAATCCATTTTAGGTAACCAAATGGACGGTTTTGGGACTTTCTAATCTGGAAGATTTTGGTGAGTAGCCCATCTAGAGGAGGAAAATCATAGTAGTGATTTGGAACGCTTAAACATGGATCCCATCATATAAACTTTCTCGTTCATCATTCTACATTGAGCCCAGTTCCTATTATGATAAGTTTATTAAACAGTTCATCACCCACTCCTTCAGCAAGATGTGGCCCATTCAAGTTCACCCCATGACAACACTCAGGCAGATCCAAAACAAGGGTAGGTCACACCGATAGTTCAAGACTCAACTCGACTCCATGTCTATCAGGTCAGATTGACTCGAAAGACTCCGATTAATCTTTACTTTGACTCCAATCAATATTTTTATGAATTCGGATCCTTTGTTTTCCACAAAATCCTGCTTCTCGCAATCTAATTAGACCATATCATCACATGCTGCATTTATTGCAGTAATAATGTGATCCAATCACCATGCATGAAAGTAGAATTTTCCTGCCTATGGCGAGCAGAGGATTTGAGGGGGCCTGGTTGTTTAGCAGCATAAAATAACCCATCAAATCCAAGGGGGTTCAAAGAAGAGGGTTTCAAATTCACGATAAAAGCTTAGATTACACCTAAAATCATTTCAATAGTTGCAGGTGTAACATTATGTCACTATACTATCATTCTATGGGGCGCATAGCCTACTAATGATGATTAGCACCATATAAACATTGTCCAGCACTGTCCAAATATTATCCTTGTAAATCAATGATTAAAAATAGTTGATTAGTCACTCAGATATGATCTTGTGCTTGTGCCCCATTCGAGACTTGGAATTTTATCATTTTTAGGCAAAGCATATATTTCAGCGGGCTTATCATAACTATTATGAGGAAATCTGAACAGGGTCGGCCCAAGCCTTCTGAACCAATTAATAAGGCCTCAGAAGGAGAACATCACGTCGGGCATGAGCAGACCTCTGAACTACGACTCTAGGCTGGCCAAGATGAGCTCTCGTCCTCATCCTCATCATCATCCGAAGAAGGTTGGCCGAGTCGAACTCTCATCCTCGTCCTTGTCTTCATTCAATAGACTCTAACCCTAATGACTCGGCTATGAATCCCGACTACTAGTGCTCAGCCACGGACTCGGATAGGATGAAGTCCGAACCTGGATGAAGATACTCTGAGTACCGAGCTGGGAAACCAGTCCGAATGTGGACGTAGCGAAATATATCACGTCTGGAGATACGCTCCATTAAGACACGATGCGCTATACGATCTAAAGATTGTGGAGTATCTCTACGATTGCAATATCCACTTGATTGCGTAGATCATGCCGAGATTGACAGATACGATCTGCCCGACCCACATATATAAGTATCAGGGGACCCCATTACAACAGGTATGCAATATCTCGTACCCTCTTTGTACATTACGCCACTTAGACCCAGATTCCCTAGCCTGACTTAAGCATCGGAGGATCCCCTGTTTAAGTTAGGGTCTCCTTTGCTCGCCTTTCTGTGCAGGATCAGGGTCCGTTTGAGGTTTGCAACATTGAGTGGAGGGTGGTCCATATTTTGACCTCAACAACAACCATTGTGTCAAAAATTACATATCTCACTAATTAGAGATATTAAAGTTGATTTAATAATTAAATTCAAACTTATGTAAATATTTCATGCATAGCTACTTTTGGATTAAAGTTGATTTACACTCCATAGTGCCAAACATACTGGGAGGGTTTTAAATCCTGGGGGTTCTGAATCCAGGGGGTTCCAAGTCCACACTCTCAAACATGCCCTTTCTTTTTGTGCTATAAGTCATAGGTTCAAAGCCATTTAACCATTTTCTTCCAAAAATAACCAACTTAAGTAAGTTGGATTACAATCTCCCCCACATGTCTACATTGCCTAAGGTGGCCCACATTATATCAAAACAAATAAATTGTCTATCAATTTACTTTGCATGTAATGGCCCACTTGAACAGAAAAATTGTTTTTATTTTTTAATATTTTTTATTTTATTTAAGGTGATCTCATGTACGTACTTCAAGTTTGCATGTGCTCTAGCAGGTGGATGTGTTAGTTCCTTTTCAAGGGGGACTTAATAGACGTTGTCTATTACCACTTTTGGAGGCTTTTTAAGAGCGGGTTGCGGTTAGTTTCATGGCCAAGATGGATAAGAAAAAGCTTGGTTAACGACAGAAGTGATCCGGACTCTCCGACCTTAAATCGGGTGTATCTCATAATTCGGAATGAGTTATTCGACGTACCATATATAATTTTGGGGTAGGACAAGCTACTTTAGCTACCCAACCCCACTATGCCGGGTTGCCCAGCCAAATTTGCAAAATATCATCAGATCGATGGTCAATTCCCTATTTTAATTCCATTTTTACTATAAATATAAATAGTAAGTTATAATTTGATTATAACCCTTCATAAGGCCAACGTGAAAAGTGATTAAAATAATTAGGAGAACAGTGTGGTAGGACACTTAATATTTTTGGCCAAAAACCATGCGCACTAGTAGACATCACGTCCATCTATAAATAGTATGTTTACTATTTGAATTCTAGAAGTTTTAGTTGTACTTTGATTCCAAACTTCTCCCATGGCTTTCTTTTTTTTTTCTTTTTTTTTTTTTTTTTTTAACACACGCACACACACCCCACACACTCACGCCACACGCACACTGTGGGATTTCACCACCATGGGTCCTTCCCA
This sequence comes from Magnolia kwangsiensis, assembly GCA_037074715.1. Taxonomy (NCBI): domain Eukaryota; kingdom Viridiplantae; phylum Streptophyta; class Magnoliopsida; order Magnoliales; family Magnoliaceae; genus Magnolia; species Magnolia kwangsiensis. Next base: position 46,638,041 of record CM073574.1, on the reverse strand, counting down.
TGGCTTAATATCCCTATTTAGAAGGTTGTAAACCCATTTATTTGATTCATCAATCAAATTATGAATTTTATAAAATTATTTTTATTTTTGTTGGTTTTTACTTGTAGATTCGAGAAGTCTCTATGAGGCTCTAGAGATTCCCTTCATGGATTCGGAGTAGTTATCCTTGGGAAGATAGTGATCAACCTCGTCAGGTTCATCGCTGCGTCACCTATTATATATCACTTACAGCATGTTTGATTTTTTAAAAAACAAGTGTAAATACCCTATAAATGGATAATTATTACCCTTTCACCCTTTGAAAATCTATAGAAAATTCTATCTAGAAACGGTTCAAAAGAGAAAGTTTAAATTTCTAGACCCACTATGATGTATATTATATATCCATTCTGCCTCCATCCGTTTTGCTAGCTTATTTTAAGGCATAAGCCAAAAATGAAGCAGATCAAAAGCTCAAGTGGACCACACCACAGGAAAGAGTGGTGATTGAAGCCTTACCATAAAATCCTTCTAGGAGGAGACAAACATTTTGGATCAAGCTGATATTTGTGTGTTCCCTTTATCCAGGTCTGCGTGACCTAATCAATAGGTTGGATGGAAAATAAACGTTAAGTGGACCCTAGGAAGGTTTCATAGTTGGGTGTCATTATCCCCACTGTTTCCCGTGGTGTGGTTGACTTGAGCTTCATATAAGCTTCATTTTGAATTATCTTTAAAAAACAGATGAACGGAGTGGATATAAAATAAAAACATCACCGTGGCCCCACAGAGACCACGGAATCCGCTTCCCACCCAAATGTACCGTAATAAGTAGCTCAAGTGGCGAGAGGCGCTTTCTAAGCCATTGCGTAATGAAGTTGGTGTGGGTCGTTGCAAGTCTACAACACGTAAGTTTGTACTTACAATAAATCCAGACTGTCCAAATGGTGTGCCCTATTATGGATGGCCAATAGAACAAATTTCACTCTAATTCGATAACTCTAATATCTGATTTATAGGCTTTCACCATTCGAATCTGAACTGTTAAAGAGCTTCTGTTTTCATCGTCCATTTTGAAGCCTCGTATTGTTAGTTAGAATGAACTTCCAGCGTGGATACCGCTCCACGGCTCATCAAGTTCGGCCACACAGGATGGACGGTGCAAGACAACCGTTACAAAGGTGGACCGCAACTAACCATGAGTGGTTCACTGCACGACGGATCATAATCAATTTGTTACCTCCTCAATCAACGGCGGAAGGAAAAAGAGGTTTGCTCGAATACATCATCCCGAGTATTGCAATAAGATATGTTGGAACTTTAGCTTTTTAATCGGAGTCATATTTCGATGATCCAAACCATTTAAAGGATGGGTCTCACCTTTTTTAACGGTAGAAAATAAATAATGTTTTTAAATTGTATCACTTCAACCCTTTCGTAATTTAGCTCTATTGCTTTGTATATGGTCTGCCATGGCAACCTTTATGTGATAAAAATCTTAAAACATTCAATCTAAAAGATTATTAGAGAATAAACCATCCATAGGGAGCCCTATCGAATAAACGGTTTGGATTATTTAGAAGAAAACCAAATTCAACAGATACAATCCAAGATATCTTATTGTAAAAGGTGTGGGCAAACCTGAAAAAAGAACGTCACGACTCGGATCTCGTAATCCATTGAGGCCGGGTCCACCAAAAAGCTTCCTGGGTTAAGCTTAACCTGCAAGTCTATTTGTGGGGCCCACCGTGATGTGTTCACGGAATCTAATCATTCCATCATATGCGACCCTGATCTTCTTGTTTCCAAAAGTCAGGCCGACTGAAGACTCAAGTATGCCGTACCAAAGGTAACAAATTGGAACGGTACACGTACCTTAAAATTCCTTTAAGATTGTGTGTGGGGCCACCGTGTTTTGTATATACGTTTTCACGTTTAACGGTCCAATAAATGTTCACCAATCCAACAGCCAGATTATTAAATTAAATAAGAGAAATTTTTTGTTCATGATACATCGATCCAAACTTAAAATCCTAATTTGGACAGTTTAATTTGACTTATATGCTACATATGCAATTTCTAAATGCCTGCATGTCATCCATTACATTATGCCACAGTATCCAAGATTTCCATTTGCTGTTGTCACTCATTACTACTACTTTCAATCATGTCCAAAAAATATTCTTTCATTTTTAATCCATGTCTGGGTCTTATGGTTCTTGTTTGTCCGGCACCACGTGAGGTTAAGTTGATCCGTGGGATATAATCTATATGTGGAATAGGTCCATGAATCTGTTTGTGCATGTGACATAGCAATCAGGGTTTCAGATAGCTTATCTAGCTGAGACGCCGTCATAGAAGCCGGATAAAATTATCAGAATATAAGAATTCCCATAGAACTTAGGATCTTTCTCTCCTTCACACCCTGCAATACTATAGATAAGACTCGATTTTTGCTGTTGGTGTAGGATCAAGACCCAGCTCTTTTTTATAGAGACTGTGGAAAGAGAGTTTGAAACCCATAAACTATCCTTCCCCTGCTCCACATTGTATTATCCTAGTTCAACTCAAATTGCTGTCTGCGTAAGACAGCTATAGCATTCCAACCCCAGTATGCAGAGTTGCGCAGATAGACTGTGGAGCGTATCACTTGAAGTAGAACCCACAGGTCTACTCGATCATCCAGTCCAACTGTATGACAATCCAGACCGTTGATTAGTGGAGCCCACCAAATAGAGTTCTTACATGATCTGCATCCTCTCTAGAGTACATAGTTTAGGTGGACCGTACTATACGATGCCATCCATGAAATTAGAGTTGATGAGGTGAGCCATCTTCATCCACCTTAGAAGGGAAACTAAAACTAGGTGGACTTTGGATCTTTTATTTACTTTGAATGCACATGGTAGATGATACCATAAATAGTGCTAGAGACCCAGATATTATCTAGCGTGTCAATGTACTGAAGTCTTCCCATACACCTAGTTGTATTTGGATGCGTTCTTCATCCACATTGCTCATCTCGAACGTCCATTTTGTTTGGAGATCTTTTCATAGGCTGATTAGATGATCCAAACCATTCAGTTAGTTGCACGCCAAAGTGAATGGACAGGATCATTCATAAAAGATAGGTCATTCTCGGATGTTTAGATCTAGGTCATTCTCGGATGTTTAGATCTGGTTGGTGTGATCTAGCACAATAAGGGCCCGTTTGGGGGGGTGGATTGTAAGGGATTGGATGGTATTAGGGTGGATGGCATGGATTTCAAGGTAATAATGGTGTTGTCAGCAGATTGTCTTAAGATTCATGGGATGCTATATCCAGGGATTGCTATAGCACACCCGGCCAATCCGGGATTAAACCTTCCCATCCCTTCCAATCCCTCAAACCATATATGCTCCAGGCAAATTTGAACGGATCAGGGTGGGTTGGAGGGATTTAAAGGTAATGATGGTGTTGTCGGTGCATTGTCTTAAGATCCATGGGATTGCTATATCCCGAGATCAGTTTTCCTCTATGTTTGGCAGGCCCGGCCAATCCCGGGATTTAACTTCCAATCCCTTCAAATACCATCCAATCCCTTCCAATCTGCCCAGCCAAATGGGCCCTAAGGGACCCAACTGACGGTTCAGATAGGGGAGATACATCCAAGTTTTGAATTTAATTACTAAATCAACTTTAATATCTCTAATTATGTATGTAATGTTTTGACATAATGATTGTAATAAGCTGGTTGGAATATATACTTTGCCCGAAAATGATGAAATTGTAAGTTTGGGATGGGCCATGAGCACAAGATTACATCAGTGACTAACCAAAGTTTTTTAACCGTTGATTTACATGGACAATGTTTGGACGGCACAAATCATCGTATTAAAGTAATTATAATGATGCAATTGATAATCTAATTGTTTTGAGATATTATCAATGGACCATCTATCCAATAGATTAATAGCCTATTGACACACATGTTACACATGCAACTCTTGGATGGATTTTAAATGCAATCCAAGCTTTCACCTTGGATTTCAAACCACTTCTTTGAGCGGATTTAAAACCCCTGTATTTGCAGCGCTCAATCACTTTACGTGCCAAGCATACTAGAGGATTTGAAATCCCCTCAAAACGCCCCAAATCCATAGTGCCAAACGACCCCAGAGCCCACTTGATCATTTCTCCTGTAAACAAGATGTTGATGCATGAGAGCTTCCACAGGTCCTGGTTAATCTCCCCACATTAATTGTGTAAATGGAATAGCTGGGCTCGGCTCGGCTCACTCGTTAATGATCAGACCCAGGCTAGATCCCATCTGTATAGTGTTGAATAGGTTGGATAAGGCTCGCTCAAAGTGGGCTAGCCCATTTAAGCATGGCCAACTTGGGCCACCCGACACGGTCAAGTCCCATCCGGTCTGGCACCGTGAGTCGTCGAAAATATGCTTGACTCAGCTGAGTCATTCCAAGTTGCCAAATCCAGTCCATGTATTGCTGCCCATGCTGGGGATTAGCAAGGGATTCTTGATTCAGAGCTTTTGTAGTTTTGCAATAGGCCCAGTTTGGGTTGGGGTTGGGGGTAGCCCGAGTATGACCATTTCACTAAAAAGACCAAGATTTTCTGGCCCAAATCTGAGCCACAGCCCATTGTCCTGTGGTGTGATCCAAACCTGACATGACCACACTTGGGTTAGAATACAATGGCTAAAGATATGTAGGACATGGCATGGATACATCCCTAGCATGGTTTGATCAAAAGAAGGTGAATAGTAAATAAGTATTATAACCGGATGCATGGCCTATCAATTTTTATTGTAATAGGGCATCCGGGGTGAATTGACCCACAGCGTGGGTCACATATGCTTGTTTTGTCAGAAAACATGTGCTTTCAACTTAAAAAAAAAAAAAGAAAAAAAAAAAGTACTATTTTCTTTAGTAATTTTAATTTTTGTAATTTATTTTGATTTTTAAAGTTTTAAATTTTCGTCTTTATAAAAAATAACTTTTAATCATGCTAAAGACTTTTCTAATAAAAATTTATGTAGACTTTTTATTAGAGTTAGAATTTTATTATTTTTGTAATTATGAATTTTGATTTAGCCTTATTTCTTTATTAACGATCTAACAGAGACATATATACATTAGATAATTATCAATCAATTTATTTTCAATTTTATTAGAATTTATTTTTATTTTTCCTCTTTGGATTCGAGAAATCTCTCCTGAGGAGTCTAAAAGGACTCCATGAATTCCAAGTAATTATCCCATGAGAAAGACTGTGCTAACCCTATAGCGTTCTTCCATGCGTCAATATATGCGTGCTAACCCCATAGCGTTCTTCCATGCGTCAAGATATGCCCAGACCCACGCAATTAGTGGATACGATCAAACATACATACATGCGTCATGTGTGTGCATCTGTGCTCATCATTGGTTAATTTGTTTTCAAGTAGTAGTCCAGGTTTGGATTGGGTCATCTGGCTCAGCCCATTGATAAGCTGTACATTCGACTGCGTTTTTGGTTCAATCCAACACAGACCCATTTACTTACATGGGTCAGATTTTATAACTCAAGACCAACCTGCTATTCTTCACCCAAACCGGCCTCACAAGCTGTATCACTTGGCCATGCGGAATATCACATACCATGAGCTTGATGGTCACTCTTGCAGAATTTTCAACCATTCAGTTGAGAGGTATGGCCCACTGACCAACGCAATGAGTAATGCTTTATGGTGAGCCGGAAAGTCTTTAATTAGTTTGCACACACTTGGGATTGTTCATTGATTCAAAAGGCTGAGATGACGGAAACGGATTGGCTAGTCCCCCTCACACCAGCCCCGGAGCTGATGGTCAGTACTCTGTGGGCCCCACCATGATGTATATGTTTCATCCACTCCCTTCGTCCATTTTTAAATATCATTTTATGTTTTTATCCCAAAAATGAGAGGAATATAAATCTCAAGTGGACCACACCATAGGAAAATAATAGTGATTAGATATCCAACATTTAAATCCTCCTAAGGCCCGCTGTACTGTTTATTTGACATCCAATCTATTGATTAGGTCATAAAGACCCAGATGAAGGGAGTAAACAAATATCAACTTGTTCTAATACTTTTATGACCCCCAAAAACTTTTTAACGGTCGAAGTTCATTCAACACAGTTTCCTGTAATGTGGTCCACTTGAGACTGGGATGTACTTCATTTTTTGAATATTACTATAAATTGATCTAGAAAAATAGATGGACGGAATGGATGAAACACATACATCATGGTGGGCCCACATAGCACCGACCACCAGCTCCGGGGCTAGTGTCAGGGGGAGTGGCCAAATCCGTTTCCTGAGATGACAGGTCCTACCATTGATGACCCATGCAGTAAATATTTAAGGCTGTCATTGGGCCCAGATCAACATTAAAATGTCTCAATTTATTGTTGTGGCCCACCTAAGAAATAAATGAGACAAGTGCCACGTACCAAGCTTGTGTGACGTCCAGCCCATGCGTCAGGCTGACGCATTAATTTCAGACCCACATAACGGGAGAAGCGGATTGGCTGGTGTACCCCACGCTAGCAATTTAGCTGGTGTACGGACGTCAGCAAATTCCGTGGGACTGATCATGAGGTATATGTTATATTCAAACCGTCCGTACATTCGGTGAGGCCTGTCTTTTGAGACTAAAAATAAGGCAGTTATAGGTATCAAGTGGACCACACTGAAAAATGCAACAAGGTATTGAATGTTAACCATTGAAGCTCTTTTTTGAGTCAGAAATTTTAGAACAGTATCAAATTTATTTTTCCTCTTTAATCAGTCTTTGTGACTTCATGAACGGATTGAATGGAAAATAAACGTGATGGTGAGCCCTACAAATTATTTAATGGTGAAAATTATTATGCCTGCTGTTATTTGTGGTGTGGTCCAAATGATTTTGGATATAATTCAATTTTTTAGATAATACTATAAAATGATCTCTAAAAATAGATGAATTGGGTAGATATAAAAAATACATGATCTCCTTTGAATTGTTCGTACAACTTAGGTTTGAGGAGCGTCATTGCTCATCTTTGCACGACGTACCGGTACACCAGCCAATCCACTTTGGCTGGTGTACCACACCACCAATTTGACTAGTGTGTTAACATCACCAAGTTTTGTGGGTTCCATCATGAGGTATGTGTTATATCTAAACAACCTGTTCATTTGGCAAGATCTTTGTATGGCTTAAACCGAAAAGTAAGATGGATCCAAAGATTAAGTGGACTGCACTACAAAAAGCAGTGGGGGTATTGAACGTATACCATTGAAACCAATTTAGGGTCACGGAAGTTTTGGATCAATATGACATTTGTTTTTCTCATCATCTAGGCGTGTGTGACTTTATGAACAAATTGGATGGAAGATAAATGTTATGGAGAGCCCTATAGTGTTATTTGTGGTGTGGTCCACTTAAGCTTTGAATAATACTCATTTTTAGGGCCCTATCATGGATTGATATAGTAGAATGCATGAACAGTATGGATATAATAAATACATCAATGTGGGGCTCATATAAATTGAATCTCCTTTGAACAGTTCGTGCAAGAACTGGAGGAGGATAATGCTCACTAGATATTTCAGTGGTGTGTGTACATCAGCCAATCCTCTTCCCAAAATGGAATCAGATTGGCTGGTGTACCACACACCAGCTATATAGTTGTTGTAGTTACGTGTTGTGGGAAGACGAGCACTAACACTCCTCGACCTCGAAGTTGTACGATTGGTTCAAAAGAGATCAAAGTTACATAGCCCCACAGTGATGTATTTATTATATCAAAATTGTTAATCTATCTTTAGAGATCATTTTAGAATATTATTCAAAAAATCGTTCATATTTAAATATCATCTGAACCACACCACAAATAACAACGGAGATCATGATTTTCACTGTTAAAAAATTCATAGAGCCCTCAATAACGTTTATTTTCCATCCAATCTGTTATAAGGTCACAAAGACCTACATAAAGAGGGGAAAAAAAATTCATATGGATCCAAAAGTTCTGTGACCCCAAAAAGGGTTTCAATGATAGACGTTCAATCCCCCATTGCTTTTTTCAGTGTGGTCCACTTAATATTTCGACATGTCTTTTTTTTTTTTTTTTTTTTTTTTTTTTTTTTTTTTTTTTATAAATCTCAAGCCTTAAGACAAGCTCGCAAAATGTATGGATGATTCAGATATAATACATACCTCATGATGGGACCCACAGAACTTGCCGACGTCAATACACCAGCCAATCTGCTTACTCCGGGGAAATTATTTGATACTCTGATAGAGTATGATGCTCTATACGCATGCACTCATAAATTGCACACGTCGCACATATAGCTAAGTCACAGTCCTCACGTTGGTTGAACAACCGTAACCTCTGTTTCGTGAACACTTTGTTTTTTTGAAACAGAACATATGATGTTTTTCATTTTTAACCATCCACCCATAACTTGGGTAGTTTTTAAATTACTTGAGTGCCACAAATGCAATTTCTAAGTAGTTCTAAGTGCCTGAGGATCGTGCATCATAGACCACTTGGTTATCAAAGATTTTCTCATAAAATAGATGGACAAGCCCCATCACTGATGGTTTGAGCTTGGCCCATCGACAGCCTTATCAAAACCTCTCCAAATTGGAACATCTTGTTGCCATCAAATCTTCTACCTTTCTTTATTTTCTTTTTTCAATTGTTTATTTGCACCTAACCAAATAGACAATTTTGGGACTTTCTAATATGGAAGATTATGGTGAGTAGGCTATCTAGAGGAGGGAAAATCATATCAGTGATTTGGATCGCTTAACCATGGATCCTATTTTATAAACTTTCTTGTTCATTATTAAATATTTGATGTAGAGTAGATAACAAACACTTTCATAGCAAAGATACACTAGAGAAGGGCCAATCGGAGGCGGAAATGAAGCAGACTGATGAGACCTTTAATCAGTCATATTTCGCAAATCAAAATGAGTATTTCACATGTTACTCATGATTTTGGGATTGGAGAACCTACTTAAGCCAACCAACCCAACTGCACCAAGTTACACATGCTGGATTTGTGAAATTCCATCTGACCAACAGTCAAAAGTCTCGTTTATTTTTGTTTTTACTATAAATAAAAGTTTTAGTTCAAGTATAACTTTTAATCATTTGAGTTATATAAGTTGCACAGAACATGAAAATGGCTTAGAGAAGTTAGGAGAATAACATGGTTGGGTCAAATTGGACACTTACCATTTTTTGGCAAAATACCATGAAGTCTAAGTAAAAATAGAGGGTAAGTTTACTGTTTATAGTAAGTCATGTTTTTAAGGAATTTGAGTTGAAGTCCAAGTCAAAAACTTCTTTTAAGGCTTGAGCACATTATTAAAAGAGTTGTAATTTTATTTTTATTTTTATTTTTTTATCATCAAATAAATTATTTTGAATTTATTATGAATTATTCATGCTTTTGTTGTATTTGTTTTAAAATAATATTAAAATTTTAAATTTTCAAATTTCGGTGTTTTCCCTCTACATTTAAATTTTGGTGTTTTTGAGGTGTTGATTTTGTCCCACATCAAATTTGACAAAAGAAATTCTCTTGTTTATATGATAGGCTTTTTGCCTAGGGCTTGAGCCCCTTTCAAGGAGCATGTGAATTTGGTCCTGGGGAGAGGGGGGGCTATGCCAATAGCTCTAATCTATGCCATTGACCACACACGCGAGCGCGCGCGCGCTGAGCTGAGTCCGAATCCGTGTCCGCGTGCGCGACAGGACGGGCTGGGCTGGGTGCGGGTGCGGTGTAAGTGTACTCGCGTGGATGTGTGTGTATGGGTACTCGCAGGACTGTATGTGCGAGAGTGTACTCGCACTTGCGCCTTTTCGTTTTAAACCAGAGAGATGCTTCTCTTCCGGTCGGTCGCCCCTGTTAGGTTTAAACCCAACGGACTTAACCTTTTGTAAAGGGTGCTTATGCACCATTTCGGAGTCTATATAAAGACTTCCGATTCCAGTTTCAATATACAAAAATTTTCTGCCTTATAAAACTCTCTCTGATACGGTTTTACCATTGTTACTGAGTTCATTACTGAGTCAACTCAGCACTTTCGGATTAAACTGCAAGTGGTTCGAGCTCGTGTACAGTGAGTGCACCGCTGACACCGGGTCATAGTCGTTGTATCCTGGAGGTCGATTGCTCTGTAAACCTGTTGCACTTGGGACGCTATCCAAGGGGAGAAAATTCGATTTCAAGCCAAGTGACTCAGTCACGCCTCGACTCAATTCAATAAGTTTTTCTTTTTCAAAATCTATCTCAAATTTTTATTTTTATTTTGGTTTCCGATTTTATAGTATATTTAATTCAACATATATTCCAACAATGTTGAAATCGAAATTTTGTGTTGAATTATATAGATTATAGCTACAGTAACAGTAAATGCTTCTACTGAGTTAGCCAAAATCGAACCGTTCGCTGGACAATCCTTTAAACAGTGGAAACAGAAATTGATGTTCGCTCTTACCACCCTGAAAGTTTCATACATTTTATCTGAATCATTTACTATAGATCCAGCAAATCAAAATGAAATAACAGATGAAAATAATTGTAAAAATTATATTCTAAACTCTTTATCTAAAGAATTATATAATGTGTATGTTTCTTACGCCTCTGCTAAAGACATATGGATTACTTTAGAAAAGAAATACATATTAGAAGATGCAGGCGCAAAGAAACACGCAATTGCTAATTTCCTTCACTATGAAATGACAGACGATAAATCTGTCACAAATCAGATTCACGACTTTCAAAGTCTAATTCACGAACTATCGACAGAAGGAATTAAGTTGGATGAGGTGTTTCTGTTAGGAGTACTAATAGAAAAGTTACCGCCCTCCTGGAAAGAATATAAAAATAGAATGAAACATAAGAAGAACGGTTTTTCTTTGGAAACCACTATCGTACACATACGAATAGAGGAGGCCAATAGAATCAGGGACCAAAAAGAAAATAAAAATGAGATAGATTCAAAAGCAAATCTTGTGGAATCAAGTTGGACAAATAATAAGAAAAAGGACAACTGTCATAACTGTGGCAAACCTGGACATTATACAAATGAATGCAGGCTCAAAAAGAAGAATGCAAACAATCAATTCAAGAAAAAGAAAAACTGCTACAATTGTGAAAAGCCTGGGCATCATGTTAAAACCTACAGGCTTAAGAAAAATAAAGATAAGCCGCAAGCTAATCTTACAAAAACATGTAATGAGTCTGACATAGTAGTGACTGTGGTGTCAAAAGTCTTCCTTGTAAACAACTTGGAGTGGGTGCTAGATACTGGTGCAACTAGACACGTGTGCAAGGATTGTAGCATGTTTACCTCCTACCAAGTATCAGGAGATGATGAACAGGTGTTCATGTAAAATGCTAAAACGTCTCCAGTTGTAGGGAAAGGAAAAGTACTTCTGAAACTCACTTATGGAAAGACTCTAATGTTAAATGATGTCTTACATGTGCCTGACATTAAAAGAAACTTGGTCTCTGGTTCGCTCCTCAATAAGGCTGGTTTCAAATTAGTATTTGATTCAGATAAGCTTGTAATGACTAAAAATGGAACCTTTGTTGGTAAGGGGTACTGTAGCGATGGTTTATTCATTGTAAATGTATCCAATGATAATAAGAAGACATCTAGTTCTATTTATATCGTTGAACCTTTTTATCTATACCATAGTAGATTAGGTCATGTGAATATGACATCTTTAAAGAAAATGAAAAGATTAGGTTTATTACCTAATATATCTAATGAAGAGTTTGAAAAATGTGAAACTTGTGTAGAATCAAAATTCATTAGAAAACCCTTTAAACAAATAGAAAGATCTTCTGTTCTATTAGAGTTGATACACAGTGATTTAGGTGATTTTAGAAATCACATGTCTAGAGGTGGAAAAAGATATTATATAACTTTTGTAGATGACTACTCTAGGTTCACTAGAGTATATATATCAAGGAACAAAGATGAAGCTTTAGATGCTTTTTCTAAATACAAAATTGAAATTGAAAATCAATTAAATATAAAAATTAAAAGACTCAGAACAGATAGAGGAGGTGAATATGAATCTTCTCAATTTAGAGAATTATGTGAAAAGAATGGAATAATTCACGAAACTACAGCTCCTTATACATTAGAACAAAATGGAATAGTATAACGTAAGAACAGAACTCTAAAAGAAATGATGAATGCCATGTTAAATAGTTCAGGCTTACCCTCAAATATGTGGGGAGAAGCAATTCTATCTGCTTGTTATATTCTAAACAGGATTCCATCTAAATCTTCTGAACAAACACCATATGAACTTTGAAAGAATCATATTCCTAGTTATAAATATATTAAAGTGTGGGGGTGTCTTGCTAAAGTAGGATTGCCTGAAACTAAGAAAAGAAAATTAGTCCTAAAATGACCGACTGTATATTTATAGGGTATGCACAAAATAGTGCGGCCTATAGATTTCTAGTTATAAAAACTAAGGATAATATTCTATATCCTAATACAATTATAGAAGTTAGGGATGCAGAGTTCTTTGAAAACGTATTCCCTATGAAATCTAAATTTATAGGAATAAAAAAAGTTAATGAATCAGATATTGCGTCTACTAGTAAAAATGCTTACGAGAAAGTAGTAGAAGAGATACAACCAAGAAAAAGTATTAGAGTTAGAAAAGAAACTAACCTAAAAGATGGTTTTTTCACATTCTTAGTAGAAGATGATCCTACAACTTATATAAAAGCTATTAACTCTCCAGATGCAACATTTTGAAAGAAAGCAATAAATGATGAGTTAGAATCTATTATATCTAATAATACTTGAAAACTTGTAGACCTACCACCTGGTAACAAACCAATAGGCTGCAAATGGGTGTTTAGAAAGAAACTAAAATCAAATGAAACTATTGATAAGTTTAAGGCTGGGTTGGTAGCGAAAGGCTTTAAACAAAAGGAAGGAATAGATTACTTTGATACATATTCTCCTTTAATTAGGATTATAACTATTAGAGTCTTAATAGCGATAGCCTCCATATATAAACTAGTGGTACACCAGATGAATGTTAAGACGGCTTTCCTAAATGGAAACTTAGAAGAAGAAATATATATGGAGCAACCTGAGGGTTATAAGATATCAGGTAAAGAAAATAAAGTATGTAAACTAATTAAATCACTATATGGTTTAAAACAGGCTCCTAAACAATGGCACGAAAAATTTGATAGTGTTTTAAAATCAAATGGTTATCATATAAATGATGTAGATAGATGTGTATATAGTAAAATTTTTAGAAATGATTATGTTATTATATGCCTTTATGTTGATGACATGCTTATTTTTGAAACTAATATTAAATTAGTTAATGCAACTAAGAAATTTTTGTCATCTAAGTTTGACATGAAAGACTTAGGAGAAGCTAATGTAATCTTGGGTATTGAAGTAACCAGAAAAAATAGTGTTACTATATTATCACAATCTCATTATATTGAGAAAGTTTAACTATTTTGACTATTTACCTATCAGTACTCCTTATGATTATAGTGTGACTCTCATGAAGAATACAGAAAATAATGTGTCTCAATTGAAATATTCCACAATAATTGGTAGCCTCATGTATCTAACAAACTGTACTAGACCTGACATAGCTTTTGCAGTACGAAGCCTAAGTAGATATACACATAACCCTGGAAAAGAGTATTGGAATGCCTTGTCTAGGATTTTGCGATACCTAAAAGGCAATATGGCCTATGATTTACATTATAATAGTTATCCTACTGTATTAGAAGGATATAGTGATGTTAATTGGATCAGTGATTCAGATGAGACAAAATCCACTAGTGGATATGTCTTCACTTTGGGTGGAGGAGTAATCTCTTGGAAGTCCACCAAGCAGACATGTATTACTCGGTCGACTATGGAATTCGAGTTTATTGTCTTAGAAAAGGCTGGATCAGAAGCTGAGTGGCTTAGAAATCTCTTAGCTAATATACCATTATGGCCAAAGCCTGTATCGGCCGTGTCTATTCATTGTGACTGTCAAGCAGCTATAGCGAAAGCAAAAAGTAAAATATATAATGAAAAATGCAGGCATATTAGACTCAGACACAACATTGTGAAACACATGTTACGTGATGGAGTCATATCTATTGACTTTGTGAGGTCAGAAAAGAATCTAGCAGATCCTCTGACCAAAGGACTATCTAAAAAGTTAGTCAATGATATATCGAAGGGAATGGGGCTGAGCCTAATATATGAGCTGCCAGTGTCGGTAACCCAACCTATACAAGTGGAGATCCTATAAGATAGGTTCAATGGGTAAACAACAAGACACGATGTAGACGATTGCACTGAGTTGTTTGAGTCCATTCTATGGTGTACAGTGCGAGTAGCAATGCAGAAGGATGAGTTTTTAGAACTCTTAATGGATCCATAGCCATATATTTGGTGGTATATACAGTTGCTGCATACATTTGATGGAATTCACCTATATGGGTGTTGAGGTGGAGGCCGCTTCCTATGAGAATTTAGGCGAATTCTCCAGAACACTCATGAAATCCAGGTAATGGTGTATGGCCGAAACGCACCGAACCACAGAATCGCTTGCAGAGGAAGAGTTGTGTGAGTGGCATGTACTTGCGATCTACATTAAAAGGATTCAGGTTCAAGACTATAGTATCACCTGATTCTTGTAGACCTATCTTGCTTACTCTAATGTCGGTTCAAGTCTATGGTGACACCGCCACCATTGCACAACTATTTCTCTTCAATCCGAAAGTATTTTATTTTAAAACATGTGAGGGATTTTTGTATTTGTTTTAAAATAATATTAAAATTTTGAATTTTCAAATTTCAGTGTTTTCCCTCCACATTTAAATTTTGGTGCTTTAAGGTGTTGGTTTTGTCCCACATCGGATTTGACAAAAGAAATTCTCTTATTTATATGATAGGCTTTTTGCCTAGGGCTTGAGCCCCTTTCAGGGCGCATGTGAATTTGGTCCTATGGGGGGGTTATGCCAATAGCTCTAATCTATATCATTGACCACACACGCGCACGCGCGCGCCGAGCCGAGCCGAGCCTAGCCGTGCAGTGCCGAGTCGAGCCGAGCCGAGTCCGAATCCGTGTCCGCGTCCGCGTGCGCGACGTGACGGGACGGGACGGGACGGGCTGGGTTAGGTGCGGGTGCGGGTGCAGTGTAAGTGTACTCACGTGGGTGTATGTGTATGGGTACTCGCAGAAATGTATGTGCGAGACTGTACTCGCACTTACGCATTTTTGTTTTAAACCAGAGAGATGCTTTCTTTCCGGTCGGTCACCCCTATTGGGTTTAAACCCAACGGACCTAACCTTTTGTAAAGGGTGTTTATGCACTATTTCGGAGTCTATATAAAGACTTCCGATTCCAGTTTCAATATACAAAAATTTCCTGCCTTATAAAACTCTCTCTGATACGGTTTTACCATTGTTACTGAGTTCATTGTTGTGTCAACTCAGCACTTTCGGATTAAACTGCAAGTGGTTCGAGCCCGTGTACAGTGAGTGCACCGCTAGGACCGGGTCATAGTCGTTGTATCCTGGAGGTCGATTGCTTTGGAAACCCGTTGCACTTGGGATGCTGTCCAAGGGGAGCAAATTCAATTTCAAGCCGAGTGACTCAGTGACGCCTCGACTCAATTCAATAAGTTTTTCTTTCTCAAAATCTATCTCAAATTTTTTTTTGGTTTCCGATTTTATAGTCTATTTAATTCAACATATATTCCAACAGCTTTTACCTCTCATGTATTCAAGGAAGCTCTATAGGGAGTCTAGAGAGCTCCATGGATTTAGAATAGATATCCCTTGAGGTTAAAAATGATCTGCCTTATCATATCCCTTCCTACATCAACATTGAGCCCAGTTCCTTGTATAATAAGCTTATTCTACAATTTTATGTGTGGCCCCAAATTCACAGGTCCCATCCACTCCCTCCATGAGAAGTGGCCCATTCGAGTTCACTGCATGACAAAACTTAGGATGATCCAAAACAAGGGTAGGTCACACCAATAGTTTAGAACTCAACTAAACTCGATGTGTAGCTGGTCAGGTCGACTCAAAAGACTAGGACGAGTCTTTACTTGACTCGCCTCAATATTTTAATAACCTTACAGATGCGGTTCTCTCTGCCATATCTCATAAGTTTAAAATCCTATACTTTTTTTTCTTATAAAAAAACACACTTAAGCCAGTTGGATTAAAATCTCGCCGAACCGTGTTGATGAGCAGACAACTCAATTGTGCTACACCACCTAAGGTGGACCACAGCAAATAAATTGGCAAAAATAAAGTTTAATCGTCAATTTACTTTACATGTTGTGGCCCACATGAAGAGCACTTATATAAGGCGATTTCACATACGCATGTGATCTAGCAAGTGGATGTGTTAGTGCTTTTCATGGGGGACGTGGCAGACCCTGTCTATTACCACTTTTAGAGGCTTTTTTAAAGGTAAGCGATGACTGGTTAGGTTTTTTTTTTTTTTTTTTTTTTAACACACACTTACACCACGCACTCACACCCGAGTGGGATTTCACCACCAATGAATACTCAAATCCTTGACCGGGTGTTGAAACTCCTGGGTGTCTACCACCAGAGCAAGAGTAAGGATCCAGACAATTTATTCAAAGATACAAGATACGTCAGCACTAGTTGTTGGACTTTATATTTTTCAACGAACCCAACAACTTATTTGATAGAGCTCTCATCAGATGAAGGGTCCTCAATAAAACTCAAACTCTCCGATTGTATATTTCAACCATTGTTACAGTAACTCAGCCTTATTCAAAGTAAAATAGTCAAAATATTAAAAGATTGAAATAATCCCGTTGAAAGATTTTATTTGCCGTGTGAAGTGAGACCTCATCATATAAATAGCTTGAATCAGTGGAAAATGTTCCGGATTCAAAGGTTAAAATCATGATGCATCGTACTGTAATAGGGTGGGATCCTTTCGTATGTTTAAATTATTAAAAATAGAAAGTCAGGTTTAGAATTCTAATCATGATAGGAATCCTTTTGTATGATTAAATTATGACTTTCTATTTTTAATAAATTTTACTATTTGGGGTAAGTTTTGGTTTAGTTTAATTATGACTCTTAATTAAGGTTTACATTTATTATTTAAAGCATTCTAATTTCATTTTAGAGACACATAAATAAAATATCTTAAATTTTCATGTATTGTTTGTGAATTTAAGAGCCATTACACCTCGTGGATTCAAGGTTCATATCACATAGAGGTGTGGACGTTGGAAATAAGCACTCACACGCTTTTATATATGATTTTAGGTGTGTGGGCTAATTTGTACTAGTGATATAGTTGACTTGGAGTCACCACTAGTCAATTAGTTCAAAATCTCGTAGTTAACTAGAACTTGCAGAATCTATAAAAGCAAGAGAATGTGTTAGGACACTCTCTGTCCACACATGCATACGATCTTTACTTTGTGTGGTTAATTAATTTCAGGGGATATGATACTTTTACGCTAAATGAGGGAGTATGACTACGTAAACTTAGATTTCTGATGTGATAAGATCCCGAATTCCGACAACCATAGAGCATGCGTCCAAAGAATGCCTAGAAGAGAAATGAGGGGAGAAGAGATGTGATTATGCTATAATGACATATGAGAAGATTAAGTTACCACGAGTATCTGATGTGACATGATTCAGAATTTTGACAAGTCACAGATCATATGCCTAATAGGAACTTATTGAAGGGGGGGGGGGGGGGGGGGGTGGGGGGGTGGTCAGAATGGAAGTGGTGATGCGATGAATGATGTATGAATGTACATGACAGTGACTCGATTTTTTACTTGCAACTTGGAGTGGCTATGACGAAATGAGCACATTATGGCTAGAATCCATAGCCTAGGTAAGCCTAGGCTCAGAGGGGTCGCTCGAGGATGCTAGGAGGCTATGAGAGGGTTGAAGGAGGCTAAAAAGGGGGCTGGAAGGGATGAGGGATTGAAAGCTCAAGCTCACCCTCTCACTCTCACTCACTTTCTCTCTTTATCTCCTCTCTTACTCTCACTCTCTTGGTGAGTTTTTAGTGTGTGCTGAAATGAGGAGAGAATGAGGCTATTCATAGCCTCTTAGATGGTTTTATTATAAATTTTGGGACTTTTAGGGGTAAATAGTGATGTTGAAGGTGGTGATTGGTGGAGAGTAAGAGAGGTGTAACACGACACTCACTCATTAGTTGGGAGGGATGATAACAGAGTAATTAGAGGGAAGTTTCACGACATTGGTAATCCTAATGCAGCTGTCTCATCTAGAGGAGCAACAATTGGATGGGGTGGGCTTATTACAGACTGGAGTGGTACTTCGAGTGTTGCTTGTGGCACTTCAAGTGTCACAACCTCCTTAGTTTTCTTTAAAATTTGGTCATCTGGCTTGGTTGACCCCATAATCTCCAAAAGGACTATGGTTCAGGTCTAAGGTGATATACTATGAGTGCTGGAATTTTATTTTTTACTTTTAGACATTTTTGCATTTGGCTTGTATATGATTCGAATTATCTTAAATTTAGCCAAAATTGCAGCTTTTGGGTTAAGCTTAGTTTGTCTGGAAAAGGACTAAGGCTTAGCTAATGGCTTAAGTAATGGCTATGCTTAGATAGTGACTTAGATATGGCTAAGGTTTAGGAACGACTTGAGGCTTGAGGGTTTGGGTAATGGGTATTTACGGGTCATCCTTACCACATCAAGTTGCTAGCCTGGGTGAGGTGTCTACAAGAGCAAACAATGTTCTTCCTCTATTCATTTTACACTCCTTCCCGACGTCGAGGTATAGCATTTACATGTGTTACCATCTAACAAAAACTTTTTCAATGTTACGTAACTCTCTCTATTTGAAATAATAATAAAAAAAAAAGCACAAGGAAAACATGTCATACCAATCATGGTAAAATGATCATTGTATGTGAATGGGTATTATTACCGTATACAATTTTAGGAGTTTATACAATTTAGGACTCTATTAATATTTGTTGTATAGATTATCTTACCATGTATAGATGCTAAATGTCAAGAATTAGTTAGTGTAACGCCCTGAAAATCGAGGGTCGAGCAGAAGCTTAGCTCCCGAGTTTCAACGCATCACTTATGCAATATAGATAATGATGATTAAATGTTGTTCATATTAGTGCATTAAACTCCTGAGTTCCAACGCATCACTTATACAACATAGATAATGATGATTGAATGTTGTTCATATTAGTGCATTAAACTTTCGAGTTCCAACGCATCACTTATGCAACATAGATAATGATGATTGAATGTTGTTCTTATTAGTGTATTAAACATGAGTGGGATTATACCAAGACAGCATATCATACTCCAGAGACAGTTAAATTTCACAAGCAGAAGATTGTGATAAATATATAAAATATATAAACTTTCGTAAGTGTCCAGAGTGTGAACATGTTACCAGGTTAAATATATACATGTATATTCTAAAAATGGATAAAATGAATATACATGGGTATTTCAAAAGTACAAAATAACAAGTGTAATGGCATCTAATCAGCATCCTTGTAACCCCATCGATCAGAACATGGTCTACATTAACCCGCATGATAGCTGCATATAGGAGAAACCCTTCTCATCATCATAAAAGTCTGGCTCCGTCTCATACGCATCGCCATCATCTGAAACTAAAACAGAATCTGGTGGGTGTTTAAAACAACGTCCCGTAACGTGGGAGTGAGTGATCAACTCAGTGTAACAATAAAATAATGGTTAACATGTTATCAATTCAGTCAAGCAGTAATGATAACGCAATACAATCAAGCATCCCTAAGTACTCTGATTAATGCAAACATGATATGTATTAATGATGCATGCCCTCGCTTATACTCCCTTAACGTCTTCATCACATGGCACGCATGACAAACTCCTGAAAGGGCTCTTCCTCGCCAAAACACATGTAATGTGGTGCATGCTCATGTTAGCCAATAATTAATTAGGTTTATTCATATAGCAGTGTTGGGAAGTTAAGGTACCTCCTTTATACCAATTCTCAAACAATAATCTATTCTAGGGTCGTCAGTCCTAGCAAATCTCATACTATGTTGTGATTCTAGGTCACTACAAATGGCTCGTCACCTAATCAGTGTAGGCTTAGTTTACACTCTAGTTGCTACGGAAAGGCTCGTTGCCTCAACGCAGCCTCAAAGTATACTCGAAGTCACTACAAAGGGCTCGTCACCTGATCAGTATAGGCCGACAGCTCGAATACAGTGTCTCATACCACCGTATTTGGTTCACGAGTCTGGATTGCTCAGTGGTTACTACGGGGAGGCTCGTCACCCCAGTGTAGGACACGGCTTGACCACGGTGTCCCATACCACTATGTCTGGCTCATGAGTCTTAGTGGATCGAGGTACCAAGGTTGAACGGATTTTTAATGGTAAGTTTGGTACCTTCGATTCAAGCAGTGACGTCCATACATGGTGAACATATATCGGGTCAATCGGGTTACTTGACAAGCTCGACTAGTAAAAGTGCACGTTGGGTTGATTGACATGAAGTGTGTAAGCACTCCGCAGGGCCTAACCACTGTCGACATGCAACGTATGACTCGGGTTTGTCGAATGTATCTTGTGTGGCGAACCAACCTCAGCCACCAAACCAGGACCTATTATCGATTACCTGGACTACACTATAGTCCCAAACACATTACGATGTAAGAAATATGTACATGTGATAATCATACAATACTTAACAACCATTGTAACCATGGTTAGCATTTGAACATACAATGAAACACATATAACATGCCATTTTACATATACTTATTCTACTCAAACTGTTCACTCCCCAAGTGCAGGGTTGTGATGTAGTAATAACTCGGTAAGACCGAGGTCGAATCCCAAGGGACTGAAACTTGTACGTATTCTGAAATTAAATAGAACTATAACTAGACTAAGATGAAATCTAAATCGATTAAATTTGAAAGAATAGTGGTGAAATATTAAATTAAAACTAAAGAGAAAGCCGAGGTAGGGAAACTAGGGATTCAGAGGATCCACTTGTAGAGATCAGGGAGATCTTATGTCAGCTTTAAGAATCATGGAATTTAACTGACCTATCGTTGATATAGTTTCAAAAAGATGAAACGTTGATATAGTTTCAAAAAGATGAAAGGTATATGAATTAGAATGGATTCCATCACCAAACCATGCCCAGGAGACTATGGCAAACAACAGAATTAAACTAATTACCAACCAATCAACACGTTTATAAAGGTTAGGAAGGGTACCGTCATCCGACCATGCCCAGGAGACTATGGTGAACAACAGTGCTTCCTGACGTCATAAACATGGAAAGAAAAAGAAATATTCAAAGGCATTGCAGACCCATTGTAATTTCAGTCACAACAGACCATTAAAGACTAAAAATATTCCATTATTAATCAACGTCAATTCATGAATTAAAACTATATTAAAAACATAAAATAAAATCCTCCATCTCACTACAAGCTTCACCTCCTAGCCCTAGCTAGGAGGTTTAGCCACACATGAGTGAGCTAGAACTCAGATCTCACAGAAAAATAAATAAAATAAAATAGAACCTTAAAAGAAAAGGAAAAACTCTTCCTCTCTCTCTCTCTGTTCCTCTGTCCACGTCCACCCACAGCCCAAGATCTACAATTCAATCCCCCCCTAGCTGCATGTCCAAAGCTCCCTTTTATAGCACTCATAGGTCGGTGGAAGAGCTCGGTTGGCTCAAGCCCTCCTTGGAGTCAGAGAACCGACGCTCTTTATGCGATCCAGTTCGCAACAGAAGTGATCCGCAAACCACTGTTTCTACGCAGCAGAAACGCACAACTCCTTGTGTTTTGACTGCATCTGAGACGAACAACCATCCATTCTGTGGATTCCGACTGTTTAGGAAGGGTAACAACCCTCCTCTCCAGCATTTGGATGGTCTGGATCATCAATCAAACCGTGTCTTTGATCACCCTATGGCCCATAGCGGCCAGTTTTCACAGACACAGAGCATGCGCACGTGATTGCGCTGAAGCATTCAGTGGGTCCCACAGTGATGTTTTTGGTTAAATCTACCCCGTCCATTGTCTTCAGCCCTCAATTTCGACTGGAGATGGATGGTTCTTGGTATGTTTCGGTGCGGCCTCTCGAATCTTCTTTATTGTCATCCGTCCTTCGTCTAATCCTTCATGTACACATAACCTCTGAGGAAATCAAGAAGCGTCCCAGGGGACGATCGGTTTTGGATGTGAAACAAGATGGATGGCTTGGATTTTTCAACTGATCAAATATGGTGGCCCACCCGTGTCTGTACGCAGGCCCTGTTGCGAACAGAGCCTTCGCATGTGTCTTCTATCATGTTTGTTGGGGCGATGATTGATGTTGGATAATAAATCCATTCCAACCATTGGATTAGTTTCGAAAAACCGTCCAGATATGGACGATTTTTGATCGATTTAAGTGTGGTCCACCGATCTTTCTGCTTCACCGTCCATCCTATGTTTAACGTCTCAGAATGTGTGGATGCTTGCATGAGAAGAAAATTCCATCTTGGAGAGGCTCGTGGACACCCCCTGGGACGAGTGAACGGCTTGGATCATCAGATTGGATAATGTGTGGGGTCCACTATGAAAAAAATGGATGGACAGCGAAGGACATTATCCGTTCTTTCGCACGGAGTCGGGTCAGCCTCCTTTTGAATGGGTTGTTGGTTCGGTGCACGTCCAGTGCACGATGATTGCACACACATCTTTCCCTTGTCGGGTCCAGTATAATGTCTATGAGAAATCTGATCCGGCCATCTCTTTCCTCGTCTTATTTAAGCGGTTGGGACCAAAACTGGAGCATATCCAGGAAACAGGTGGGCCCCCAGATTGAGAATTATGGGCTGATTTGTCAATTGAGCTACTTTCACCAGGATCCAACGGTCGAAATTCAACGTGCACAGTTAATTTATATCCTTCAGACCATGTATCAAGTTTCGAGTTGATCAGATGGTGGTAACCCTATGATTTTGCATCCTGGATGTCTTTCAGGCTTGTTTAAGGTAAGTGACTTGAATTTCTCTGATCTCTGGCTTGAAATTCTTCAATATTGGCCCTCTGGAGTCCTGTAACTTGCCTTGGTGCATCTTGAGCACTAAATCCAAGCTTTTAGCATCTTATTTCGATCCAGGCTCGTAAATATACCTTGCAGCACAAATACAGTTAAAATGGGCTATTAAACAGTATCATGCTCGTAAATCCAGATAATAACTGGGGTCTAATATGCAATATTTGACTCTCAACACAAACACACAAAATAGATTTACAACTGCTTGAAGGGATTTATGTACATAGCTAAGGAGGTTGAGAATTCTATCTCAACAACCTTATTAACTACAGTTCATCTAACAATAACTCATTCAAGCATTTTGTCAAAAACTTAGACTATACATAACCGACATACATGACGTATATTGATTTCAACATATAATAGGACAAATCCTTTCACCAAGGAGTTACCTAATATACATCAATCATGTTCTTACATTCTATACACATGGCAAGCACAAATCATGAATCCATATTCATTCAGTCATTTCAACAAACACATGTAATGCATTATAAATCAACATAATATATATGGATACATAATACATGGAAATCCTCGAATCTAAGTACTTGTGATAGCAATCAAGCCAGTCATAAATCATTACTGACATTGAAAGCCTTGAAAACCAAAATCTAAACATTTATAGTTCGCACCTTTCACCGCTAGACTTGTAACAAACTCAGTTTCAACACTAAGTCTTTGTCTACGGCACGATGACCACCTATAGTATGAAATAGGTTAGTTATTTCATCACTTACACTATTTGAAACCTTAAAACAGATTAGGGTTAGGTTTTCCTACCTAAGAACGGAATCGGAATCACCCGTATAGCGATACAGGAATGGTGGTTAAGCACGTGGAGCGGCGGGATTCAAACCCAGGAACGAACTCCAACTCTCACTCTTACTTTCTCTCTCTTTCCTTCTCTCTTCTCTCTTCTCTCCCTTAGGGTTTTCCAAATTTGTATGGAATGAGAGATACAGAGAGGGTTTAAGCCCTTTATATAGGCTCAGAAGTGATGAGAATGACCCCAGGGCCAAGGTATACTTAAGTTACAGCCACATTGCGTCTGTTCCAATCCAACGGAGCACTTTTGGAGACCCCTTTGCTGAATGCGGTTGGACTTAAGCTTCCTGGCACTAGATCTTGGTCAAGCTAAGTTTTCGGTCCGATCAGATTTGCGGATCGATTGTGGTAGACCAGTTTCAATACGGTCACCGGTACTCGATCAAGGCCACAAGTACTCTGACCTGTGTTGAAAATTTTTCCTGATCCGAGGGTGTAATTGGGTCAAATTCTGATGGTCTGAATCTTTAGATTCGGCCTGCAAGCGAACCGACTCAATTTACTTAAGTTTCAGTTCATTTCCTAAAGATATATTTATTTCTTACACACTTCGCTCCGGTCTCAAGTTATGCATTTCTTGGTACTATTAGGACTTAATTTCTGAAGTGGTTGTCAAGTCCAGTAAGGCGGTCATAACCGTATAGTTTCGTAGTAATCAGACTTTCGACATGTGGTCCAGGTCCGATACGAAGTTTCAAGATGCTCCCGAGAACAACTGGGTTTAAAGATTGATTCTACATTTCTAGGTAACGTACAATTAGTGGTTCTACTCATTTTAGGTCTTACATTTTGTATTTAAAGTTATTCAAGTTAATTCTACTGAGTATTTAGTTTAGTTCTTAACTAAATTATGCCCTAATTACGATAGAATATGGTCCTGGGACAATTCTATCCCCCCTTTTTGGCACTTTTAGTTAGTATATTATTTTAATTATTTTTTTAATATTTCATCATTAAATTTACTTCTTCTCTACTAAATTTCATGAGATTTCGTGTTGTAGAAAAATTCTAAAAATTCTAGAAGCAGCAGCTGTCCAACGAATGAATTTCAGATAATTGTCACAATGACTTAATTTGAACTATATTAAATATTTTATTATATTTTTCTACTTATTTTTATATAAAACTATACTTATTTATCTTAAATATGGTTTTTGAATTACCTAAATCGGAGTTAAAACGAGAGAGATATGACTTTTTGAAGTCGAATGACAATGTAGAAAAATACAGGGCCCGACGATTCCATTGTTGACCATTGGACCCTGGGGTGATGGCTCGCCTCATGGGCGATGGCATCCCCCCCCCCCCCCCCCCCCCCCCCCGGGGGGTGCTGAAAAAGTGCGGGACCCACCTCGGGTCCCCCCGATTTGCATCGTTTGGCCCTCCGAGTCCGTTTGATGTGATTTCGCCGATCCGATATTTGAAACGAGTATATCTTTCAATCTGAAATGGGTTACGCGGCGTGCAATATATGATTTTGGGGCAGAAAAAGCTAATCTATCCAAATAACCTATTTATATCATGAGATTTTAAAAATATTAATTGTAAAAAGTCCATTTTATTCATATATTTACCATTTATAGTAAGTTTTAGTTTAAGTATTGTTCTTCATCATTTAAACTTTAGGATTTGTGTCTAATATGAAAGCACTTGGAGAAATTTGAATAATAAGGTGGTGAAAGGTGAGATTTTGAAGGAAATAAGTTGAAAGGAAATTTAAGACTTTAAGATTGACTTCTAAGAAGTCAATTTAGGTGTTATGATCGACTCATTATCCAAGAACGTATAACTCCAGGTTGAGGGGCATTACAGTTAGACTCCGTGTATAGCATATACTTCCGTATATAGATGGAATTGTATAGTTTGTAATTGACTATATGAGAAGACGTTCCTCTTCTCAATGGGGATACGAAAGTTTTGCACATCTTGTCAGGTATGTGGATGCCCTGAATATACACAAGACTCTCTCTAGCAGGGACACCATATCTCTATAGGTTATATATATTTTGGATGTCATAGTTCAAAGAGATGAGAAGATTCCTAATCAAGCCATTCATAGTCTTAAACTCTCATTTCTACACTCTTGCACTTGACTTCTTAAGAATTTTTTGAAAACATGTTGATATCAGAACTTGGAGATCTAAGCAACACTTAAAAAGGAATAGATCTTCGTAGACCTATGAGTTCATTACATCCAGAAGACAAAGGCCATCTCTCTTCTTTTGCAGCAGTTAAAATATCTAGAAAAATGTCAGCAAATCTGTCTTAAATATTAACTATTCAACTCAAGACTTGAACTCATAAATTTAATATTTTTACATCAAATTTCTTAGTTTTCTTTATTATGTACAATTTTCTTTCAATATTCATATGCCCACATGCATGTCCAAGCCATCCATTGAGTGAACATCACCGTTGTATTACTAAAAGATAAAGATTGTCCACTCATAAGTGTCCCATGATATTAGTAAAAAGTGGATATGTTAAAAAAAACTAAGGGATTTTCCACAACTAAACATTTTTCCCAGTTAATTTTCTCCAACCAGATTGGTAGACCAACCTAATTCTTGGGACAGGAAATCTACATAATGGTACCCTTCTGATGGATGGCTTAGATATTTCATTTATATGCCACGACTAGAATATGTAATGACATTTGCATTAGTTGGACTTGTCTACTTGTGGCTTCAAAAAGCTCTCACAAACTAAAGTGGATTAAATCTTAGGTCCAAGCTAGTGTATTCTGATTCACTAAGACCTAGATGTTTTAAATTAGCTAAGACCCTATTTGGTTACCACTGAAAAATAATTTAATCTCATGCTAGTTAATAATAATTGCACAAAAAATTTAATTTCATGTTAGTAAATAATAATTATGTATTAGAAATCATAGTTTTGATCTTAAGCCCATATATGTAAAAGCAATCTCATGTCCACAGCACCACGTGGGATGGGGTCGTAGACAAGAGCAATGTCCAATCCTTTCCTAAGGTTGACCTGACTTTGTAGACGCGACGTTCTCTTCCAAATATTAAGAACAAAAATAGATCTAAAGCCTTGTCAAAATCTCTAACACATAATTATCATTGACTAAAATAAGATTAACTATTTTTTAAGTGGCAGCCAAAACAGTCCTCAAGTCTAAGAGATAAATAATAATAATAATAATAATAATAATAATAATAATAGAAGAGAAAAGAAAAAAGAGTCCTTTCTTTTCTAATCTTAAGACTCTTTTGATGGAGGTTGGGTCACGGTTAACTAGTAGTCAAAAGTATATTGGACTCGAAACTGTTGCACTTAGAAGCCAAGTTTCAACCCCAGTTCAACTGCGACTTTGTGAAAAGATGAAAATGATTTTTTTATATAACCGTTTGTCTAAAATTACCCTGAGTTTTTACTGGTCGGACCGGACCGGTGGTTCATGCTGGTTCTGATTGGTTCCATTGGGCTTCACTCACTTTGAATTGTTTAAAACCGGAGAATGTCTCATTAGTTGAAATGGTCTGACTTCAAATTGTTTAAACCCGGAGAATGTCTCATTAGTTGAACCTGGTCAGACCCTCGTGTCCATCTAAGATTTTTTTTAAGTTATTAATTACCTAACTACTTTTGAAAGGAACCCAAGTTTTTTTTTTTAAAGTAGTAGTTAGATGGGGTCGACCCCTTTGGCTTATGTGATTTATATATAGGGTTAGGATTGTGGGCCAGGTTGAGGTCATGGTTTCAGCCCCACCGGGACCGGAATCATCCACAGGACTCCGTGCCATGCCGGGCCACCATGTTTTATATGCAAATCCACTCTGTCCATCAGGTTAGAATCATTACTTGAACCATGCATAAAAGATATCGGCTTAGTAAAAATTTATATATGTTATATAAATGGAAACAATGTAAAACTGCTCTTAAATAATGGGACTCCATCCTCATTGTGTGCCTTTGTGGAGTGGCCCACTGACTTATGATTTTTTTTTAACACCCCCTAAAATCGAGGATACAACCTGATGGACAGAGTAGATTTTACATATACAAATGGTGGGCCCCACAGAGCTTGAGCTTGGGAGTTTTAGGCAGTGTAAAACAAGTGTGTTGAGGATTCCGGTCCAACCCACCCCACCCCACCCACAGACAGAATAAAACTAGTGTTAGGGAGGATTCCAGCCCGTCCACCCCATCCAAGACAGAAAAAGATATCAGTCCGATAAAAATCTTAGGTGGGCCGCATCTTCGAGTACAACTTAAAATTGTGCCTAAAACCTTTTGTGCTGTCCCCGCTCGGAGTTTAGGAACACTCAGTTTTTACATTACCTTCATCTTTCCTGTTTTTGTACATTCCCTTCATTCCTATATATGAGTCACACCTGATGAATGGATTTGGTGAAAGATATCCACGGTTTTGGGCCCAACACAAAACCCATGGTTAGCATCCCTTCACCATTGTTCCCTGTGGTGTGGTCCACCGGAGTTTTTGATCGGGATGATTTTTTGCCCCACAGTCTATCATCAAGGAGTTCACCTGATGGACGGAATCGATGTCAAAAATACAACCTGGTCGCCCTAAGAGACTGAGTGCTTTACGCATCATGTTCAGGGTCCTGATTGTGGAAAGGTAATGAATGGTCAAATGGGGATTATTCAACAATGTAACTCAAGAAAGTAGCATTGCCATTCATCAGATTTTGATTCATATGCTCATATTTTGGTTGATCCAAACCGTTGATATTTCCGTAGATTGTCCATGCACCAGAAGAATTGCCAAAGTATTTTTTTTTTTTCCTACGATAGTTCACCACCATTCTTAAACCCTTCAATCATACACATGGAATAATTTAAAGTCATCCCAACCATCCAAACTCTTCACCCAACTATTGATAGAAAACCAACTAAAAATTACACGATGAATGTGATATTTACAATCTGATTTTAACCTTGGAATTTTGACCACACTATTTTACTTTCAACAATCCGTTTCATACCATCAATTGAATGGGTAGATCAACTTGAATATTGGTAATGTATTCCACCGCTGGTGATAGTCATTTATGGGTCCCAAATGCGAGCGGAGTCGGTGGAACATCAGTCTAATCGGGTGTTTGGTTGCACCTACTTTCTTGAAAATTTGCAGCAAGCTAGACAGATTAATCATGAAATATCTTGGTATTTGGTGTAACCAAACGCACTCGTGTCTGGTGGGCTACACGGTTTGGCGTTTCGAATTGCGGAAACGAATTGGCTACTCACCCTGCCACTAGCCAATGGCTAGTGGTCGGTGCTCTATGGGCCCCACCATGATGTATGTGTTTCATCCATGCCGTCCACCCATTCTTCCAGATCATTTTATGGTATGAACCCAAAAATGAGATTGATCCAAATATCAAGTGGACTGCACAGTGTTGATTGAACGCTCACCATTAAAAACTTCCTGGGGTCACAAAAGTTTTGGATCAAGCTGGTATATTTGATTTCCCTTCATCCAAGTATGAATGAACTAATCAACAGGACAGATGTTAAATAACCATTACATGGGCCATAGGAGGTTTTTAACGGTGGACATTCAATCACTATTTTTTTCTCATGGTGTGGTCCACCTGAGATTTATATCTACTCATTTTTGGGACCAAGACCTAAAATTATCTTTCAAAATGGATGGACGGCGTAGATAAAATACGTACATCATGGTGGGGTCCACATAGCACCTACCACGAGCCACCTAGTCCGTGGCAGCGTCACTAGCCAAACCGCGTCCACGAATTGCAGGTGGTTCATTGCTATGGATTGGATCAACTCTTCAAATATATGATCTACTTGTAGATTATACTCTCTACTTTGGTGGGTGTTGCATTGCTTTTTGTTAAGTTCTGTGGATTTTTGAAAAAAAAAAAAAATTTTAATTTCACAATTTTGTTGCCAAAAAGATTTTTGAAAATTTTAAATGAAAAAGTGTAATGTTTGTTTTTGTACCACATTAAAAACGATAAGAGAAGATTTGAGGTTTACATGTGAATGTGTGTGTAGTATTTTTACTTGGAGCTTTGAAGATTTAAAAATGCACTGGAACACATGCGCGCGCGCTCAGGCTTGAGCACGAGCACGGGTAGTGCAGCTATAGTAATGCTAGTTGATGCCCTTTGCATGTCACGAGACGGTCAGATCCTCCATATATATAATATATCCTTCGTAAAATATTGTAAATACATCTACTATTTGATTTTGTCAGAAGATCTGCTGCGTTGAATTATTCCTAAGTGAACCCTTCATGATTACTGTACATCAGATCCAAACAGGCTTGTCTTATTCTAGAAGCAATTCGCATGTAACCCATCGACAATTAATAAGGGGGTAAATCACACTTTAAGAACATCGTATATTTTTATGTGATTCAGCCTAGTTAAAGGAAATAATCAAACTTTATTTCATTTTAATTTTCATTTTTCAGTATATCCAACTTAATTTTTCCAATGCTTTTTCTTATTAGGACATTTGGGTCATTGCCTCTTGAGTATCACTGGAAGGAAACTCAGTCCTGTGCTACACCTGGGGAGAGCAAGTACAAGCCCGACTAGGCTACCTAGTTGAATATTGTGTGTGTGCCATGATAGGATTTTGAATCGCCAATACATAAGTTTTGAAAATTAAGATTTTAAAGTTACAATCCTAAGGATTTCTCATCAGGTATCTCAAGTTTTTAGATAAATTCTACTCTATTAGTTAGGTTTACTTTAATTAAGTTATTGAGAAATTGTTGAATTTTTTTATATTGAACCTTCAATATTTAAAAAGCCTTTCCTAGATTTTATTCTAGATAAAGAAGTTGAGAGCCAACACGTTATTCCCAGTGCAAGGACAAGGAAGACAAGTAAAATAGTATATGTATGGACCCCACATATGCATGGAACGTGTGATGAAATGAGGGAAAGAAGGAAACAAAGCTCCATTTCCTATTTTCTTTCTGTCTCCATTTTCTCCTCTCTTTAAAAGTGATGGCCAAGGGGGTGAGACATCCAAAGCTCTTAAAATTCTGCCCTCTTCCTATGGAATAGAATCAATATATAAAAAGTTAGTGTTTTGTGTTTTAAGAATACATTAATTATGGTCCTCTACTTTCTTATAGTCTTTCATACAACCCATTTTATTGGAATCTTGTGATCCTGCATGCCTTAACCATATACCTAATATATAATCAAATCCCTCTACTATTGTGGTAATCCGTTGTAACAACTCAAAAATTTTCATGCACGTGTGACCATTTAACCCTACATTCGTGGTTTTCATCACTCAATCATTCGCCATTCACGTGATCAAGGCATGTAATTATCCACTTATCCATCCATCATCAAGACCTCCAAGGTGTTTACCAAATCCACAACATTCCACATCTATCAACGTGTGCAAAGGTGTAAAACAATCAACCTGTATAACATTCACATTAGAAACAACGTGTAACATGTTTACACGAGAGAGTAACGTGATGGTGAGGACTCTTGTAACGTTAGATGGCTGGTAAAGTGTGTGAGAGGCTATGACTTCATATAGGAAGAGTAGGAGGCACGCATGTGAAGGGGAGTGTGGGCAGCCACATGAGATAGATCAATCCTTTGTTCCAACTGTCCATCCAACTTAATTAACCACTCATCTTTCTATCAACCCATTGTCTAATTACAATCATCTAAGTCCCAGTCATCCACTACACCACTAGTAAATTTCAACCGTTAAGTTGTAGACACCCCACCCAAGGTTGAGAAGTTGATTAGAGCATTGTAGGAACCACCTAAAACCCTAAATCCTAGTCAAACCTAAACCCAAATTCCAAGCTCAAACTCATTAGCATGTAGGACCATAATAAGACAAATCCAAGTGGATTAGAATGGAAATACCACCCCAAAAATGACCCATATAAAAGATGAGGTGAACCCTCCCAAAATTTATAACAAGGTTAGGTGAGGTGATGACATCAACAAATATGCATCGATCAACACGTTGGGGTGGAAGGACCGCTATATCCTTACTTTTTCCTAAAATTTACCCTTCACCATCCGATCCGACCATCCATATTATGTCACATGGCAATCCAATTCCAACAACCAATCCTAACTCTTAGATCCCTTTTTACCCCTAGAATCTCCAGAAATAACTAAAATGCCACTCTAAAACCCTATAAATACCCCTTTCCATTTGTCACTCCCTTAAGATTGACACCCAAGTACAAATGCTTCGATCCCAAGTTTTTGGGTGCAAACTTAGTAAAAATGTATGTGGGTGAGTTTCCACGTGCAAACACAATCTGATTAACATTCACCAATGACCAATAATCAAAGTAGCTTTAAATTAGTGGCAGACATAACTATACCCAAAAATATATGGATAGTATTCAAAATGTACAATTCCAAAAGTGGTGTTCGCCCAAATGCAAACTACATAAGACACAATATGTATTCAATAAGATCAAAATATGGAGTCTACACTAAAATTGGGGGCTTTAATATACAGATCCTTAAAATGTACAAAAAGAAAGTAATGAGGCACTCTGCCTCAGCCCGCCCATCCAACAACTAGAAGTATGGAGTGTCATCAATAAGGTCTATTATGTCTTGTCTAATATGTCGATTTCGATGTTACCTGCATCAATAAGGTCATTTGGTTGATGTTTTAAAACACCATCCTGGGTGGGAGTGAATAACTAACTCAGTGATAACATTTTTTAAGTTTCACATGTTATTAATACATTTAAGTGTAAGTAATGATAATATAATAAAGCAAGCAATTTCCTAAGTTGGTTATTAAGGTGCATGCATGTCATGATATACGCAATGGTTGACACACAACATAACCCAACAATATTTACCATAATGATATGCGCAATGGTTAGCCTACAGCATAATCCAACAATGTTTATCATGATGATATGCATGATTAAGCAAGTAATTATTATTCTTCATACAACAGATTAACGAAGCTGGGATACCTCCATTTTATCAAAAGTCATTAAACGAATTCATGTAGCTCGTGGCGGCACATAGCAACCCCTCACCAGTGACCCTTGATCTCGTTCTGTGTTTGTCACCCAAAAGTCCAAATTATATAATTAAACGACATTAAGGTCTCATCGCCCAAAGATGATCACAAATTAAGTAAGAGTCGTCACCTAAACACAAATGTGACGAGGGCACAACATCAAATCCATCAATAATATAATAGACTCATAGCCTTCACTTGCTCAATGGTCACTAGAGAGATGCTTGTCACATAATGACTCGTCACCCAATGTTTTGCCAATGGGGCATTCACGTCACCCCAGCATAGGCCGACAGTTCAAACATAGCGTCCCATTTCACATACCTGGCTTATAAGTCTTTATAGGATCGTAACCACTAACGGTTATAAATTTACCTAAATAAAAGGTAACATTAGTTTCTCAGATTCTATTAGATGTTATAAAATCACCACGCATAAAAATGACTAGGCCATGCATTAAAATGATCTAATCGATAACAAGGGACCCTGAACAAAACCGACATTGGGTGCAAAACATTCTATATAACTCTAATTACTATTGGTCATCCGTGTTCAACTTTAGTCGATCGTATAAGTATGGGATAACCAACCTAAAGTGAGCCACCCACTTACTTGATTTGTAGGGCTCCTTCCACCATATCAATAATTCAGATTATCAATACATAATCAAAATCACAAATCAACTTAATACCACATCGGGTA
This sequence comes from Magnolia kwangsiensis, assembly GCA_037074715.1. Classification (NCBI taxonomy): domain Eukaryota; kingdom Viridiplantae; phylum Streptophyta; class Magnoliopsida; order Magnoliales; family Magnoliaceae; genus Magnolia; species Magnolia kwangsiensis. Next base: position 46,604,343 of record CM073574.1, on the reverse strand, counting down.
TTTTAATTAAACACATATATGAATCAATACAATTCAATGTATATCAATACCACCCAACATATATCAGTAACACAAATTAACACCACACTTGAGTATATCAATACAACACATACTAATCAGTCAAGGTGGGCATCGAGTCGAGTCGGACCAAGTTAGGTCCAATTTGACTCGATCTGATATTGTGATTAAAACCCTGACCCGCACTCAATCCGATATTGTGAAAACCCACCACGAATCGAGTCAGGTTAGACAATAAAACATAGTGGCTTCTCCACCATAATCGTGGCATAGTTAGGCAATAACTACTAAACTGGGAAAGAAATCCTAGTCAATGAAAACCCAAAAAGTACACTTTTCAGGGACTGCTTCACCGTCTTACTTTTACCATCCAGGTTTTAGCTACCAGTTGGACAGTATTGACTTTTCCATCTGTGTGATTTCAAAACAGGGCCCATCCACAATCTAATCAGCAATTCGGTAGGCTTGGATAGCTGTACATGTGGCGAACTTTCACCAGAGTATTGTCCTCAAAAATGCCACCTGCTTTAGTGATTCTCGAAAAGGCCAAAAATTAAAATCATGCCATTACTCGATATATGAAAATTTCATCCCAAAGGGCATGAGGTTTCCACATATTTCTTGGTTTTTTTTGAGGCCGTTCGATCAGCTCGCCAAAAAAGTAACATCTGTAAAGTCATTTTTAAAGATTATTTTTAGTAGTCTGTTAGACCACAGAAAAGTGTAAAACATGGGCCTCACCATGGATCGAGTCAGGTTTTGGATCGGTTCGGATCTGATGGATCGAGTTCTGGTTCGAGTCGGATCGGGTTACTATGTAACCCGAACTCAACTCAATCGAGATTCAGATCCAGTTGGGTCCACCGTCTACTCGATTCGAGCCCAACTCTGGCATTCGGTTCGGGTCGAATCGGGTCCTACTCAGCTTTACTAATCAGTATAATCCAATTTACACCAATACAAACCAACGTGTATCAACAACACTTATCAAATGACATAAAATGGATTCTAACAACAGCAATTTCATTTTGATCAATTATTTTATCAAACATGTTGGCTACTAACAATACAAAATATTATGGTTATAATAATAAAGTAATACAAGCATAAATAACACATGAAATCCTAACAACAACTTAAGATCATTATCTAACACTATCAAAGGCTGATAAAAATGAAGCCTAGAATAATGGTTTACACCTTAGGAAGAAATTTTCCAATTTTTGTGCACCTAGGGTTAGGATTTTGAGAAAAAATCGATTCCTACATCAAATCAAGAGGGCTTACATAAGATTTATAGAATTTAACATCTACATGCTTGAAATCAGAGGGTAAGACACTTTTCTTACCTCCAATCACGAGTAGGGGTGGACTCAGCGGAGGATTCGGTAACTATAAGGGTTTAATCAAAGCGAGAAAATGGTAGGAAGCAAGCACTAAGGGCCACCTCTCTCTCTCTCTCTCTCCTCTTCTCTTCCTCTCTTTCTCTCTTCTTCTTTTTTACTAGGACAAATTCATATGGAGCAAAGGGACTACCCAAGATTGAGTATTTATAGTGCTAGATGTGGTGCAAATGGCCTTTATACCTATGTCCTTACTATTATAACCTTATGGTAGGTTGTTTCTAGCTTTCAAGGCCTACTTGGAGGTGTTCGAGTCGATTTATGTCATAGGATAGTTGTCTCTGATGGTAATCTACGTATGGTTCAATCGCCCCACCATTTAAATGTGTCCTTCAATGGTTATGATCAAAATTCAGTTCGACAGTCACCAATCAACGATCAGGGGTCACGGCTATAGGAATAGGTGTAGGATATTAATTTAGATTGGTGCCCTAAATTTGGTCGCGATCTAACGGTCCAAAAGCCACAACTTTGACAAGGACCAGATATGGACAATTAACTTAAGTTCATGTTTAATTTCAAGAACATTCACACATCTCATGCACTAGCCTTGCGAGTTCAAGTTGAGCGATTTGAGGCAAAATCTCGACTCGATGTCTCACGATGGACGTCAAGCCCTCTAAAATGAACATCTTTCTATAATTTTAAGTTTAGCGACCCACTAACGAGCATCCTAGAGCTTGTTTAGTTAATCCAAGCATTTCTAGAATAAATTATGTAGTGAAATCTCTCGTATGAGACAGGTAGGGTTTGGATGAACAAAGTTTATAGTGTGACCTATTTGCAATCAGTGAATGATGATTCAATCTTAATCATCATAAATTGTTGATTTTAGGTTAAAAGAGTGAGTAGGTCGATTTAATTTAAGTGTGTGGGATAATTAAGACCTAATCCATTAGTTGCCTTGGTTTTTTATGGATCTTCATTAAATTACGGTGATTCTGATTAATCAATGGTGGGTTACCTAGATCTTGGCCCTCGACTAATAGATCATAGGGTTAGGGCCAAGATTTTTGTGATCAGGCATCTTCGGTAGCTTTCCATGGTTAACTAATCGAATTTGTGTGGTTCCTTACTGATAATAACTGAGTATGGGAGTATTAAAGATCAGTAAGTAAGAAAAAAAAGATAATTCTAACAAAAAATTTGAGAATTTTTTAAATCCAAATTAGCTAAAATCAGGGATGTTACACCGTTTCATTTCAAGATTATCTTATCACTCACCATTTACCAAGAGAGCTTAAGGGAGAGAAGAGTGAGAGAAGGAGAGTGCGGGCTTAACCCACCCATCCACCAAGAAGAGAGAAGAGTGCAAGAGAGGAAGCCCTTCAAGCCTTAAGTCAACTTGTCCAAGCCCTAATCTTAACCGCCTGAGCCACCGAAAGGTCAATCTAGTCCACTTAAGTCAATCCTTGCTACAAACCCATTCACCCACTCACCCAACTTTGATAAACTTCATTCATGCTTGCATTAGCATCATGCATCATCCTCTCCACTCCAACCAACCTGTAGGTCTAGTTAGTTTGAGTATATGCTTTATGGCTCATTTGTATACAGGATCTTGCCTATATAATAACTCAGGCTAGCCAGGCTTCAACTGCATCTTCAAGTTTGTGAGGTCAAGTAGACTTGTTTAATCCAGTCAACCCTTGCAGTAGGCACCAAATCACCGCATTATATTCTACACACTTTCATCATATGCGCACAAGAACTAGTTCAATTCTCGATATTTTGTCTTGTCTTGTGAAGTAGAGACCGTATACTTGTATGGGCCGAGATGGTGCTTAACATGTTTCCTTTTTTATCATTGTAGTCCCTTATTCAGATTTTTAATCATAGATTAGGAGTCATTTTAAGACAATGAATCCCTTGATTCCTTCTTTTAAGGTTTCTACAAGGTCTAGCAGGCTATGAAAATCTAAGTAATTGGCTAGTGGCAACTCCGAGTCAAATATACAATATACCATGTCATACATATATATATATATATATATATATATATATATATATATATATATATATATATATATATATATATATATATATATAATTCCTAAAAAGGCACTTGTGAGCATGATCACCTGCACTCCAGCATCTAAAGAATTACGACTCCATTAGGGACATGCTAGTCTCACTAGTCACGATCCGACTTGAAAAACATGACTTTACAAAGTTTCAGGGATTCTAGTTCTTGTGCATTTACATTTACATATTGCATTCATCCCAATCTCCAATATATATATATATATATGGGAAAAGGTACTATGCGCTCGAGCTGATGGGTCCGTCCCATGAGGTCGAGCTGTGTGGGCCCCACCGTGATGCGTTTCAAACATCTACCCCATCAGTCAGATGCACCATTCCATCGCGGGCCTAGGTCTCAAAAATCAAGTCAATCTGTGACTTTTGTGGGCCACACTACATACAGAAGTTGAGAGGAGTCGTGCACCATTAAAACATTTATAATCATTTTTTGGGCCCACCGAGATGTGGTTTGCAAATCCACCCCATCCATTATGTGTGTCCTACTAGGATGAGGGGTCATACCAAGTTTCAGCAGCATTCAAAACTCAGGTGGGCCCCACAAAGTGTTTTTATATATTTTTGGCATGTCTTCACATGATTTTAGATGGAATGGCCCACCTGAGTTCCGTATACGGCTGATTTTTAGGATATCCTATAATTTAAAGGGGACCCATCAAATGCACGGTGTTGATGGTCAACACGCATCACGGTGGGGCCGACACAGCTCGACCTCATGGGAGCTTATCGTGAGGTCAAGCGCATAGTACCTTTTCCATATATATATAAAAGAGAAAAAAATAAAAAGTCCAAAAAAAATCAGAACCATTGAACCCATTTGAGTTAGATGTTCCTAAACAAACCCTTTCTACTATAGCCTAATTCGCACCATATCTTGAACTACTATAGCCAATCGAGAAGAAGAAGTTCTTCCCTTCCCTACTCTCTACATGCCAGAAGTCCTCCCTCTACAGTCAAATCCAGCAAAATTTGTGCAAGTCTCTCATGTTGAGATTTGGAGCTACATCTAAATAGGGCCGCTCGACCAGTTGAGTGCCCTCCTTGAGCAGTCGAGTGGCCCGCTCGACCAGTCGAGGGCTGGCCTAACTCAAAAGTCCAGCGAGCTATGTTTTTTTGGGGTTCGAGGTGCTCGACCGGTCGAGGCCCCTGCTCGACCAGTTAAGGGTCCGCTCGACCAGTCGAGGTTACGCAGATTCATTTCTAGATTTTTGCATGGACTGCGGATTTTTAAGTCAGTTTTCGCAAGGGTGCAAAAGGAAAGTTGTCTAAACTATAAATAGGGGCCCCTATGACTTTTCTAAGTATGATGAGAGTTATTCTAAGGTGTGAGCAAAGGATTTTCTCTATATTTTCAATGGAGAGGTTAGTATATTGCCTTGTAATCTCATTTTTCTTCATAGTAGAATTTTACATCTATGGTTTTTTACCCTTGTTTGGAAATTTTTCACATATATCTTGTCTTGTGATTTGTTTGGATTGTTTTGATTCTTCTTCTACTTTATATTTCTTCTTGTTTATCGTTTGTGGGTGAAATCGGAGATTAGATCTTAGTTCATTGCGTTGTTAGCATGCTGCACAACAACTGGTATCAAAGCAATTGGTTTAATTCTATTGGGAGCGATGATGGAAGAAGGAAAGACTAGAATTGAGAAGTTTGATAGTCCAAACTTTTCCTTCTGAAAAATGCAGATGGAAGATTATCTGTATCAGAATGACCTCTATATTCCTCTAAGAGGAAAAGAGAAGAAACTAGAAAAGATAACAGATGATGAATGGTTTTTATTGGATCGGAAGGCTCTAGGAACGATCCAACTCTCTTTATCTAAGAGCGTCGCCTTCAATATATCCAAGGTGAAAACTACAAAAGAATTAATGGAACCCTAGCCACCATGTATGAAAAGCCCTTAGCATCCAACAAGGTTCATCTTATGAAACAACTATTCAACATGAAGATATCAGATGGTGGAAGCGTGGCTGAACATCTAAACGAGTTAAATACAGTCACGAGCCAGTTGGAATCTGTTGGCATTATTTTTTAGAATGAGGTCAAGGCATTATTGATCTTGTCTAGTTTGTCAGACAGTTGGAATGGTTTGATGATTGCTGTGAGTAATTATTCATGGTCGACAAAGCTAAAATTTGATGATGTGGCCGGTCTAATTCTCAGCGAAGAATCTAGAAAAAAGGCATCAAGAGTTTCAGGGGATTCAGGGAATGCTCTAAACATTTAAGGAAAAGGAAGATCGCTGAACAAATGAGGCAATAAACACAAACGTTCTAAGTTGAGGAAGAAGTCCAAGAGATCGAAAGACAAAGACGGGTGTTGGCATTGCAGGAAAAAGGGGCACATGAAACATGATTACAGGGTGCTTAAGAAATAAGAAGGAAACTCTCAAGATGGGAAGGATTCAGTGAATCTATCTGAGGAGAGTGACACAAGGGCATTGATCTTATTTCTTGATGCAAGGAATGAGTCTTAGGTCATAGACTCAGGTGCTTCATTTCATGCCACTTCATGTAAGAAAATTCTGCTTAATTATGTGTTAAGTGACTTTGGGAGAGTTTACCTGAGTGATGATGAGCCATGCAATATTGTTAGAAAGGGAGACGTTCATATAAATCAGAAAGACGGAACGACTCTGAAATTGGAAGATGTCAAACATGTACCGAATTTGAAACGGAACCTGATCTCAATGAGGTAGTTGGCCGATATCAGTTATGTGACGACATTCACTAGTGATTCTTGGAAGATCACAAAAGGTACCTTGGTGATATCTCAAGGCAAAAAGGATGGTACTCTATACGTGACTTCAGGATCGTATAGTTCACTCACAGTCGCATCAACTAGAGTGAATGGCCAGTTATGGCATCAGAGGTGGGGACATATGAGTGAGAAATGGATGAAAGTGTTATTGTCAAAAGGGAAGCTACCAGGGATGAAGTCTATTAACTTGAAATTCTATGATGACTGCATGTATGGCAAGCAGAAGAGGATAAGTTTCAAGAAGACAGGACGCGCTCCAAAGACGCATCTGTTGGAGCTTGTACACATTGATGTGTGGGGACCGACACAGGTATTATCTCTAGGTGGTTCATGTTATTTTGTTTCTTTTATTGATGATGTTAGTAGAAAACTGTAGATTTATTTCTTAAAGCACGAATCTGATGTATTTGATGTATTTAAGAAGTTAAAAGTAATGGTAGAAAATGAGATAGGTAAAACAGTAAAATATCTCAGATTTGATAATGGGGGAGAGTACTATGATAAAAAATTTCAGGAGTATTGTGCAACAAATGGAATCAAACATCAAAAAATAATTTCAGGGACACCGTAATAGAATAATATGGCTGAGCACATTAACAGGACCATCCTTGAGCGCGCCAGGAGCATGAGATTACATGTAGGGTTGCCTAAGTCTTTTTGGGCAGATGCTGTGAATATTGCTGCATATCTCATCAATAGAAGTCCCTCAGCACCATTGGATGGTGGGCTACTAGAAGAAACGTGGACTGGGAAAGAAGTGAATCTCGCATATCTCAGAGTGTTCGATTGCACTTCATATGTTCACATTGATGCAGAGCACAGAAATAAGCTAGATGCAAAATTCATGAGGTGCACGTTTATAGGCTACAGGTAGCATGATTTTGGCTACAGGTTTTGAGATGTAGAAAATAGAAAAATCATCAGAAGTAAGGACGTAGTCTTCAATGAAAAATCATCAGAAGCAAGGATAATCTTCAATGAAAAATTTATAGAGTTGGAAGAGTTACCAGACATGGGTGTTACAGCGCTACAGGATGATCATGCATAGGAACATTATGAGGTATAGCCACAAAAACCGGTTGTTAGGAGGTTTACTCGAGAGAGGAGACCCACGGTCTGATACTCACCCTCCTTACATTATCTATTGCTGACAGATAATGGTGAACCAAAGTGTATTGAAGAGGCATAAAGTCGAATACACAGGTTAAGTGGAAGCAGGCCATGGATGATGAGATAGACTCTCTTGAGTCTACTTGTACATATGAGCTAGTCACTCTACCCAAGGGTAAGAAAGCTCTTCATAACAAGTGGGTTTACAGACTGAAGGAGGAACACGATAGTTCAAAATGATACAAGGCTAGATTGGATTTGAAAGGATTTTAACTAAAGACAGGTATCAATTTCACTGAAATATTTTCACAGGTAGGAAAAATGTCTATGATCTGCATGGTCTTAAGTATAGTGTCTACATCTAGAGCGGCTAGATGTTAAGACAGTCTTTCTTCATGGGGACCTTGAAGAAGATACATACATACATATATATATTTTATATATATATATATATATATATATATATATATATATTATATTATATATATATATATATATGCATCAGCCGATAGGATACGTGGCACCAGGAAAGGAGAATAAGATGTGTAAACTGAAGAAAAGTATATATGCCCTGAAGCAGGCCCCGAGACAGTGGTACAAGAAGTTCAACAGTTTCATGTTGGGAAATGGTTACAGAAGATGTCATGCAGACCACTGTTACTATTTAAAGAAGTTTGATATGTCATACATCATCCTTTTTCTGTACATTGATGATATACTTGTGGCCGGATCAAACATGAAGGACATATCAGATCTTAAAAGACAACTGTCTAGAGAATTTGTCATAAGGATTTAGGAGCTGCAAAATAAATCGTAGGCATGAGGATAAAATATGACAGGAAAAATAAGAAACTAGTTTTGTCAAAGGTAAAGTACATAGCCAAGGAACTTGATCACTTCAATATGTGAGGTGCTAAGCTGGTTAACACTCCATTAGCCAACCGCTTCAAGCTTTCTAAGGAGTAAGGTGTAAAGATGCGGGAGGAACGGGACTACATGGCTAAAGTCTTATACGCGTCAGCTATTGGGAGTCTCATGTATGCTATGGTGAGCACGAGGCTAAACATTGCTCAAGCAGTGAGAGTTGTTAGCAGGTTCATGAACAACCCAGGAAGGAACATTGGTAAGTTGTGAAGTAGATCCTTAGATACCTAGTAGGTATTGTGGATATAGGGTTGTGCTATAGTGGATCAGAAATCAAACTACAAGGCTACGTAGATTCAGATTTGGTAAGAGATAATGACAGCAGAAGAAGCACTACAGGTTATGTCTTTACTTTGGGTAATGTTGCAACTGGTTAGGTCTCTTAGTTAAAGAAGATAGTATCTATTAGTATGACGGAAGCAGAATATGTTGAGCTATAGAAGCGTGCAAGGAAATGGTATGGATGCAAGGTTTCATGGAAGAGTTGGGTAAGAAGCAAGCAGATTGCAAGTTGTACAGTAACAGTTAGAGTGCAATACACTTGGCTAAAAATTCAACCTTTCATTCAAGGACCAAGCATATTTTCATCAGATATCACTTCATACGCTCGTTACTAGAAGATGGATCGATTGTTATTGAGAAGATTCATACAAGTGAGAATCCTACAGATATACTGACCAAGGCGATCACACGGGAGAAGCTGAAGCTCTATTCAGCTTTGATTGGTCTTCAGGCTTGAAGACAGGGAGGTGATGCACTCCGAATGGAGAAGACGAAGGTTTATGGTGATGTGTCTCCAAGTGAGAGATTGTTGAGATGTGGAGCCATATCTAAACAGGGCTGCTTAACCAGTCGAGTGCCCTGCTCGACTCAAAGTCCAGTGAGCTATATTTTTTTAGGGTCTGAGGTGCTCAACCGGTCGAGGTCCATGCTCGACCGGTTTTGTAAGGGCGCGAAAGGAAAGTTGCCTAAACTATCAATAGGGGTTCTTAGGGCTTTTGTAGGTATGATGAGAGTTATTCCAAGGTGTGGGCAAAGGATTTTCTCTGTATTTCCAAGGGAGATGTTAGTCTATTTCCTTGTAATCTCATTTTTCTTCATAGTGAAAGTTTGTATCCGTAGTTTTTTTTACCCTTGTTTAGAGTTTTTTCACGTATATCTTGTCTTGTGGGTTGTTTGGATTGTTTTGATTCTTCTTCTTATTTCTCGTTTGTGGGTGAGACCGGTGATTGGATCTCGGTTCACTGCGTTGTTGGCATGTTGCCCAACATCTCGTATCCAAGAGCTAGCATAACACATAAAGACCATGCAGTAGATGCTTCTCTGGCTCGTATAAGTGTAAGTTCCAATAGCCAGTAACCAGGCTGACCCATCACAACAACAACAACTAATAGCTCTTGCATTCCTCCCATCTTCCAGCTCAGTCCAACCACAATTTTCGGACTCCACACAAGATATCCAACACCATCCATCATACCCCTTAACCTTGGGGCATTTCTTCTAGTACCCTCCCATGAACAGGAGCCAATTTCAATCACATCTCACAGCCGAGATTCCTAGTCAATTTGTAATAACAACGACTTCCCCAAATGGAAGTCCAGGGTAGATTCTAGTGGATGCCCTCAACGGGGGTTAATTCCGAGCCCAATACAATCCCCTTAACATGACCAACCAGCAGACAGTGGCGGATACCCACAACGGGGTCACTTCTCAATACCTCAGCCTCCCCCTAACGGGAGTATCAGTCTATTTCAACAATTTTTCACAGTCGAAAACCTAGTCTCTTTCTAACAATTTTCCATAGTAAAAAACTTAGTCTCTTTCATAGGCTTAAAGAAGTCAACCACTATGTCAAAGAAGTGGAACAGGCCTTGCCATAAGGGGCAAAGAACCCTTAAATGAGCTGTTTAAAAATAGAGGAGTTGTGGGAGTAGCTCCAAGCAATCCAAAATTAGTTGTAGAGGTAGTAGGGAGTCGACCTCCCATCTACCAAGTTCAGGAACTTACGTCCCTTCCCAAATGCATGGGTACCTCAGAACTTTGAGGTGGCCAAGTTCAAGAGATATGACGGTTGTAGTTATATCCAACTGTACATTTAAAAGCATTTTACAGGAAGCTCAATATCGTAACAGGGAATAACATAGCCCTTATCCGCCTATTCAAAAAATCTTTGAAAGGTGACGCGTTGGATTGGTACATGTGAGCGTTGAAAAATAAGAGACCGTGTGTCCCTATTGGATCATTTGTGGTTATATGTGTAGATGGTGGTTATATGATAGAGTAATAAATATAGGACTAGATACACTAAGATTTCTGATGTGACAGAATCTGAGATTCTGGCAAGTCACAGAACATACATCCAAAGAGTGTCTAGAATGTAATGAATGATAACTAAGCTACCAGTAGTCATTTGATGAAACAGGATTCGAAATTTTAACAAGTCACAGGGATTAGACCTAATGGAAATCTAACAAAAAGGGGTTAAGTGTTAGGGCAACTTGTTTGTCAATCAAGTGAGTCATTATGCTAGATAGTCAGTTGAGCCCTTGAAAGCTGAAGACTGAAGACACAAGCGGATATGAGGATCAAGGAGTAAAGAATATGTATATGAGGTGCATTGGTAACCCTAACCCTTGAACATCTAAATGATCATTGCCTTAATATAAAAAGCATGTGTGATCATCCCTTAGCATTAAGAGCCTTATTGAAATATGGTAAGTAAGCTATAGAGGTCTCGAGCTGCTAGAAATCAAACTGCCCAAATCAACAACCTTAGTAGTGTGATCGAGCGACACTCAATCGATCGAGTCGATCAACCGAACATGGATAAAAATGTCCAGAAAGTAACTGGCCTAAATATGATTTAGTTTAGGCACTCAAGACACGATCTCGATTAATTAAGGAATCTTTGATTCCTCTTGATCGATCGAACATGGCCAAAACAGTCCAATGAGTTTACTAGACCATTTTCAGCTTAGCTCGATTGATCGAGGGCTAGGCTCAATCGATTTACCATCGTCGTTGGAGATCTGTTTTAGCCTTTTGTTATAAATATTGCATTTGAATCTTTGGATAATCAATGATTTTTAGTATTTTAGAGACCCTAGTCATTCTAAGCTCTATTAAACCTCTTAGACTCTATTCCATTGAGATTCATGCTTTCTTCTTAGTGATTATTCACTCTAATGAGCATTCAATGCTCCTCTGCAAGAAGATCATGATCTTAAGCCTTCTCTAGAGTTTAGACACTGCTCTATTTACAAATCCTTGTGTCTATTAACCTATAGAGTGTTCATTAAGGAAAATCTTATAGGAATTCAACTTCCCATTAGTTGTAGGAAATTCTACCCAACTCTCATCACCTTGGTCACCTCAATGAAATATGGCATACAACGTATTTGATCTTAGAGCTGAAGCCTTGGCAAAGCATCAGTATCAAAGATCGGGGGAGCAAAAGGAGAGCTAATTGAAGTACGAAAGAACATCGAACAAGCAACCCAAGAAGGCTTTACAAAAGGAGCACGATCCAATAAGTTATCAAAGTGCAAGAGTCCACACACTACTTCCATATGTAGGATTGAGTGTAGTGTTTGTAACCCAAACTCACATAAGTTATTGTGTGTGACCGTATCACCACCGACACGGGCGAGTATGTGTTTAAGTACTTGTGTAGGCCACTAACACGAGTGTGTACGTGGGTAAGTCCTTAAGTAGGACATTGACACGAGTGTATATGTGGGTAAGTCCTTGAGTATAAGCCACTGACACGGGTGTGTACATGGAAAGTCCTTGCATAAACCACAAACACAGGTGAGTACATGGGCAAGTCCTTGTGTAGGCCTCTGGTGGGAGTACACACTTGTAAAGGTTAGAGGTAAACATGATTTAAAACCTTCAATAGTGAAATCATGTACACTCATGGTTTGAGTGCGTCCGCAAAAAATGGAGTAGGAAAACTGAATCACTTTACATGCTTATGTTTGGAATTATTATTCGAGCACTTGTTTAATTATGCTAATGTTATTGATTGATAAATTATATGTATACATAATTAGATAAATGTTAGAATTTTATAGTTAGCACATCCTATACACGCACGTAAATGTTCATGTGTAGAAGAAGATAATTATCACCACACGTGATAACTTAAGAAAAACTCACATCCATGTATTGGGAGTAAGACGTACATGCAACCAATAGCCAACTCATGAAAAACAACTAACCTATGTGGCGTCGTTTGATAGGCCACGACTATCTATGGGTCTAGATGGTTATCTCCACATCATTGGACAGGAGAAGTAACTGCGAATATCTCTCCTTGTAACCACTCTCAGTGTTTTATAAATAAAAGAAAGATTAAAGGACTCAGGGCTCTTGCCAACCCAACACATATCAAATTAAATTTATAATATAATGTTGCCTATTAATTTTATCTTTTGTATTATCTTAGCATAGGACAACCCGGCTATACTACCATGCTAGACCGGTCTTACACTAGGAATAATGTAATCTCATCTGTATATAGTAATACGCTGACCAACTTAGCTATGAATAGTGTAATTCCCTTTCATTTACACCTAGCCTGCTATGGATGGCGCAAAAGACCTTTACTTTTCGCTTTCAATAGTTTAATTCCTTTTGTCTACCTTGAGTTGATAGAATAAGGAAGATTTAATTAGATTTAAGATCTCTTCATCTGTAGCGCCACATCCGTTGAATCACAGAGGAATTATCCATATAAGTTCGTTTTTATTTCAGTAATATAATTGAATTCTTTTTTCATGTGTTATACATATCAGATTATATTTTCGATCAAGCTGAGAAAAAATAAAATTATGAAAAGAATAAATTGTCTCCTTCCCATATTACTTAATCATGCACACAAGTGATTGAATAGATAGCTAAACTGATTTAGTTCTCTACTATAAGTGGCTGCTCACAATCCCATGTTTATCTCAACGCACGAGGCCAAAGGTGTTTATCTCTACTAAAAGTGGCTGCTCACAATCCCATGTCTTTGACAATCATTCATCATTGATGAATGATACGGCCTATCATATAAATGGCTTGGATTGTTGCAGGACGACACCAGAACCAACAGCTACAACCCCACGTAAAACATATATACAGCATACGTTCGGATGCGTTGTACCGAAACCTCACGTAAAAGTTAAAAAGGAAATAAAGCAGCCTAGCATCTAGGCAACGCATGCACTAAGAAAGATCGAAAACGGGAATCGCCATATAGGTGCCACATGGAAAACTTACAAACTATCAGATTCATGTACCAGATGGGGATCATCATGAAAATACAGCATACTCATCAAGTGGGCCGTTGGTGTACATCAAATACAGACCGTCGGAACTTTTCTTTATCATCGTACGTCCTGATTAATGGTTATGGGTGTGCCCATGGAAGGCCCCACCTAATGATCGTCCAGGATCTCACACAAGTGACCCATTTGACACGTGTCCTACTGTGCACCTCGTGATTCTCTCTCAGCACGTTTGTAAAACAACAGACGTGCCTGGTTCTTCATCGTTACATAAAAACAAAAACACGTCACATGGTGGTTTCAGGTACAGACCCTCAATTATCAGAAAAAGACAGAACAACGCGGTTGGATCGGTGTGAGTCGGGTACCATTTAAAACATGGAATCAACCCTGTAATTCATATGATTACGAAAACTGTTGATCAATCGGGACCGACCATCTGATAGATCAGCTCATAGAACGGCCAATAGTTGAGAATTGCAGCAATCGATACTTTTTAGCTTTCAATTTAATTTTTCTTAGCCGTTGAAACTTTTTTCTCATGACCGTTCAAATATTGGCAAATAGGTGCCTCTTTAGGGATAAAGTGTAAGACATCAATGGACCACTCAATTTCATCCACTAGACGTGGATGCCATGAACATATGCTTGATTTCAACAAAAAAATTCAAAAATATCTTATTGATTGGTGGACAGCTTAGAGGTTGCTACTTGATGGCGTTGAGGGTTATTGCATATCGTCAACTATCTTCGGTGTCTATCGATGCCATCAAAGGTATACCATAGAAGGCACATGTAAATTTGTCAAAGTGCGTGATTTGTTTCCTATTTCTATTGTGATAGTACATATATTGGGTGTAATCAATATTAGGGAAGAAATTAGATATCTTTACATGTACGTAAGAGTTTACGAGAGATTTTAAAGGGAAGGCTTGTGCTTTTTTTCTAAGACTTTAATTGGTAAGATTTTCATATTTTGTAATTTTGTTTTCACTGTGCATTCCCGCTTTGTCTCATAGTTTTTTTCCATAATGATTTTTCTACATAAATTTAGATTACCTTCTTGTTGAACTTGTTTGTGCAATTGTAATTATCTTTGTTTAATTTCTCTCAATATGCTTACACGAGTCCCAACATAAGATTCATCCAGGAGATGGCCCATTAATTAAATGGTTCTCATCCATTGCCAAGAGCGTAACTATTGATAATCTCTTAATAACATATACTAAACATAATGGACACAATTTAAATATGTCCTATGGTTGAAAGCTCAGTGAGTTAACTTGGCTAAATTTAGGCAACTTAACCCAATTTAACAATGACCCAGTAGATCCACCGAGTCATGAGAACGCTGGTCGAGTTGATTCATATTAAAAAAATAATAAATAAATAAATAAATAAAAAGCCTAAATCAAGTATTCGATGATAATCTTTAGCATTCACCACTGTATATATTAACAATGACCCACTAAAATAAATCATTCATCTGGTGAGCCCTACAAAGTATGGGCCACGACAGAAGTGCCAATTAAATGTGAATCATGGCAAGTGAAATTTCACATGTAGCCGGTCTTTCTTATCAATATGTCACTTTTGTGGGACATTTGAAATGAGCAAAAGGTCAAGTGCAACATCAAGATCTCAATGAAAAATAGGTTGCTTCAGACCAAAGTCAATGGTTAGCTCGAGAAAATTAGGTTCTTTCACAATCAATGGTAGGACTCAGTTCACTGCATGACCCCCACTAGTGTGGCCCATCTTTTAAACGGTTGGGATGCACGTGCACACGTTGGTGGGATGGACCTGTGTGATTATTTTTCTCCTCCACTCTCACTCCTGGCAAAACAAAATAGTACAAAATCAAAAAAATTAAAAATAAATAAACATGCAAAAATATCCATTGTCTTATATATATATATATATGGGATATGGTTCTACCATGATGTGTGTTGAACATCAATACTGTTCATTTGATGGTTCCCCTTTAAATTTTGGGATATCCCAAAAATCAGCCGTATAAGAAACTCAAGTGGGCTATACCATACACCCAGATCCATAGCTCAACTGGCAGACTGAGTGGAGATACCTCATTTCAACAGTTGAGGTCTTGGTATCGATCCCTAACGGGGGTGGCTAACATGGATCGAGTGTGTGTACTTACATGGGTGTGTACTAACAAGCTAACCCAAAAAAAAAAAAAAAAAAGTGGGCTATACCATCTAAAATCATGTGAAGACATGCATAAAACATATAAAATCACTTGGTGAGGCCCACTTAAAATTTGGATGTATCTGAAACTTGATCTGGACCCTCGTCCAAGTGGGACACATAATGGATGGGGTGGATTTGTGAACCACATCTTTGTGGGCCCAACAAATGATTATAAATGTTTTAATGGGAGGGTAACCCCTCTCAACTTTTGTATGTAGTGTGGTCCACACAATTCATGGATTCACTTGATTTTTAATCTCAAGGCCCCGCACATCTGACTGATGGGGTAGATGTTCGACATGCGCATCACGGTAGGGGCCACACGGCTCAACCTCATGGGAAGTTCCCATGAGGTCGACCGCATATAACCATTTCATGCATATATATGTCTCGGGAACGCTCACTTGCGAACCAGTGGTTTGAGAACCCATCACACGTGATATGGATCCAAAATTTGAACCGTTCATGTGAAGCAGCACCTCGTGAAACCCCCCAGGCCCAAGTTTTACTTTGATTTAAAACTTTGATGGGCTATGAAAAATGAAAACAGTTTCCTCCCTTGATTTGCATTTCTCCTTGCTATGGCCCACTAGAATTTTAGATCGGGGTAAAAATTTGTCACATGAGGTTTTATGGGATTCCGCATCACATGGACCATTCAGATTAGACACCCATGGCACATGTACAAAGGTGCGCACGTGCGTAAGTGCGCAGGGGAGCATGACTATATATATATATATATATATATATATATATATATATATATATATATATATATATATATATGGAAAAGGTACAATGCGCTCGAGCTCACGGCTCCGTCCCATGCGGTCGAGCTGTGTGGGCCCCACCGTGATGCCTTTCGAACATCTACCCCATCAGTCAGATGCGCCATTCCATCATGGGCCTAGGTCTTAAAAATCAAGTCAATTCGTGACTTTTGTGGGCCACACCACTTACAGAAGTGGAGAGGGGTCGTGCACCATTAAAACATTCATAATCATTTTTGGGGCTCACAAAAGATGTGGTTTGCAAATCCAACCCATCCATTATGTGTGTCCCACTTGTATGAGGGTTCAGACCAAGTTTCAGCAGTATTCAAAACTCAGGTGGGCCCCACCAAGTGCTTTTATATGTTTTAACGGTGTTTCACATGATTTTAGATGGTGTGGCCCACCTGAGTTCCGTATACGACTGATTTTTGGGATATCCCATAACTTAAAGGGTACCCATCAAATGCACGGTGTTGATGGTCAACACGCATCACGGTGGGGTCCACACAGCTTGACATCACGGGAGCATAGTACCTTTTCCCATATATATATATATATATATATATATATATATATATATATATATATATATATATATATAAAAGGTTGAACCGACCTTCTACGTGATCAAAGCCAAATATCATTAGTTCCACGTTAGTCATGCGAGTACCTTGGACATGGATAGCTGGCGAATTTTCTTAGTAGAAATGATCTAGTCAACTAAAGGTATGGAAGCCTTCCCATGGATCTAATCGCATTTGACATCATTGGCATCAACATCACATCTGGACCGTCCATTTTGTCGCGTTCACTCTTCTTCAACTACCATGCAAAAATCCAATAATATGTTCCAAAACATCCATGAGCCCCAATAGGTCTTGTCCATTCGGTGAGCGGTCTATATCATCTTACTAGTGTGATTTTTCATGGCAGCCAAGATTGAACCTGTGGAGTAGATTAGTCCAATCAGGGGCATGGACAGACAAGCCCAAATATATCTGTGCGTGGGAAAGTTCTTATGCATGTCGTCCACTAGATAATTACGTACTCTTTTTAAAAGCATATTGTTTTAAAATTATGAGATTTGACTAAGCCAGCAGGTGGACTCATAGAGCCAGCTTAATTCATTGGTCGATTCAGCCGAGTCTCAAACGATGCGTGTACGTTGTACCTTAATTTTGGCAATTCTAGAAAAGCTAACCGGAGAATTACATGAGGTGTTATATGAGAAATAGGAAATGAATAAAAAAAATCTTTACCTTTACACGTTTATAGATTCGGAGTGCTTTTTGCAGGTTTATAGGTGGTATGAGTTTACCTTTACACGTCAAAGGATAGTTAATAAGACTTACGTTTATAGGTGATATAAGTTTACCCTTACACGTCTAAGGGTGGTTGATAGAATGTTCTACTTGATATATAAGAAGTGCAATCGAGTTATTTAAAATATGAAGAGTAATCAAGGGTAGTAAAGACAAAATTTTGGTCGATAAAAGTAAACTTAGTGGTTGAGAGGTATAGCGGAACAATCGCAACAGAGAAACATAACAAGAGAAGGAATTAAATAGACACTTTTTTATTGTTATAACCATTACAATAATAGAATAAAAATATAGAAGATAATCTACAATAGAAATCTATAAATAGCAAAGGAATATGACAGATAAAAAAACACCCAACTAATCAAAACACAATCAAATCTCAAAACTAACAAATCAACATTTATCTTATCAATTTCCTTTACCCCAGCTTATCATAGAAGTAACGATAATCCAGTAGAAATAATTCTTAGTTATAATCCTTAGTTGTAATCCAATTCTATACTCATACGCTGGATTTGTTCTCTATCTAATATCAAGCAGTTCTTTTAAGAGACACATTCTCGCAATTTCTCTTAGTGACCAATTATGAGTTTTTCCTTTTGTTTGATTTGCACCGGTATTTTGAAAGTCATTTCTTATGGAAGGCACAAAGTAACTCATCACCGGTATTTTGTTTGATAGGGTTTTTTAACCCGTCGTCGACCGATCGTGAGCCCTGTACGACCGGTCGTACGCTGGTGTTCGACCAGTCGTAGGTTCGAGTCGTGACACGACTCAAAGTCCAGCGAGTTCGGACAGTTTTTTTTCGGGGTGTTCGACCGGTTGTAGGTGGTCCACGACCGGTCGTAGGTGGCTCATGACCAGTCGTGGACTTGGTACGACCGGTCGTAGCTACGCAGATTCGTTCCACGATTTTGCGCGGATTTCATTTCGCAAGTCCTTTCGCAACTGGAATGCAGAAAGGAGTTTCCTAAAACTATAAAAAGGGATTCCTAGGGTTTTCTAAGGTATGTAGTATGAAGAAAAAACACAAAAGGGTTTTTTAAAGGGTTTAGGGATATCAAAGGTGAGAGAGAGTGAGAGAAAAGATAGAGAGAAAGCTTGTGGAAGGGAGTCGTCGTCTCAGCGCTTATACGTCCTCATGATCGGTGAGATCTCTCTGTTTTTCCTTTATTCTCTTATTATTTATCCGCTCCTACGTGAGTGACGAAGGTTATAACATTCTGCTTAATAGTGGATTGTTGATCTGGACGAGGTCCCGTGGTTTTTACCTCTTTGAGGGTTTTCCACATAAAAATCTCGTGTGGTGTGTGATTGTGCTTTAATTGTTTTCATTACTTTTATTATCCCATAATTCTGGTTTGTTCTGGAGGGCTAGATCCTAAGGTTTTGTGCAAGGCCCCCAATAAAGTGGTATCAGAGCGCTAAGTTCATTGAATGGGTAAGATCGGTTTGGAATTATGGAAGGTGGCTCATCAAGGATGATCAGCCTCAATGGTTCTAACTGGACCATATGGAAGGCTAAGATGGAGGACTTACTTTATTGCAAGGACCTAAACTCTCCAATTTTAGGCATATCAGCAAAATCTAAGGATATGTCTAATGAAGATTGGAAGAAGTTGGACCGAAAGGTGGTGGGGTTTATTAGACAATGCCTGGATGTTCTGTATTCCACCATGTGTCTACAGAAACCTCAGCCGCTAGCCTATGGCTGAAACTACAAGGGTTGTATGAGAGGAAGACAGCCGGTAATAAAAAATTTCTGATAAGGCGACTTGTGAATCTTAAGTTCAAAGATGGTGGTTCTGTGGCCGAGCACATGAATGAGGTTAGCAATATAGTGAACCAACTCTCCTCTATGAAGATGGTCCTAAATGATGAATTGCAGGCTTTACTATTGCTTAGTTCGTTGCCTGACAGTTGGGAGACATTGGTGGTGTCTCTAAGTAACTCCGTGCCAGACGGAAAGATATCCATGGAACAAGTTACTAGCTGTCTCTTCAATGAAGAGACAAGGAGGAAGTCTCAGGGGTCTACTCAGCAAAAAGCACTTATGACACAGGAACGGGGGAGAGGAAAGAATAGGAAGGGCGGGAAGGCCCGAGATAAGTCAAGAGGCAAGTCGAGTAACAGAAAAGATGTTAAATGCTAAAATTGTGGCAAGAAGGGCCACTATAAGCATGAATGTCGTAAGGCTAAACACGACAAGAAAGGAAAAGGAAAGGAGAAGGAAGATGAATCAGATTTCACTGCGGTTGCTTTAGATGGCGACGTTGTAGTTATTCTTTCTATAAATCATGATGTATATCTCACGGCTACGAGTCACGACACCGACTGGGTGATAGAGTCGGGGGCTTCTTTTCACGCGACTCCACGCAGGGACTTCTTCACAAGCTACAAGTCAAGCGACTATGGGACCATGAATATGAAAAATTCTGGCGTATCAAAGATCGTAGGGGTTGGTGATATTTGTGTGAAGACCGATGTGAGCTGCACATTGGTTCTCAGGGATGTAAGGCATATCCCAGACCTTCGCCTCAACTTAATGTCGACAGGAAGGTTAGATGATAATAGCTATGAAAGCCGGTTTGCTGGTGGGCGCTGGAAGCTCATCAAGGGTTCGTTGATCGCAGCCAGAGGAAAGAAGTGTTGCACCCAGTATAAGGCAAGTGTCAGTGTATGCAAGGGTGGGTTGAACGCAGCGGGAGATTCAGCTATAGACATGTGGCACGGGCATCTAGGCCACATGAGTGAAAAAGGGCTTCAACTACTAGCGAGGAAGCGGCTCTTTCCAGATGTGACAGGTACGCCTCTCAAAACCTATCTAGATTGTTTATCAAGGAAACAGCATAGAGTTTCATTCGTTAAAATTGCTTCTCATGTTAATAAAGTGCATACATTAGATTTGGTTTATTCTGATGTTTGTGGTCCTATGAGGACAAAAACCTTGGGTGAGGCATTGTACTTTGTTACTTTTATAGATGATGCATCTAGGAGGGTTTGGGTTTATGCTTTGAAATCCAAGGATGAGGTCTTTGGTGTGTTTAAGTTGTTTCATGCTATGGTCGAGAGAGAGACAGGTAGATCATTGAAGTGCATCCGCACTGACAATGGTGGTGAATATATTGGCAACTTTCATGAGTACTGCAAGTCCCTAGGTATATGGCATGAACAGACGGTTCCCAAGACCCCCCAGCATAATGGTGTAGCTGAGCGAGTAAATCGCACCATTGTTGAGAGAATCAGATGCATGTTATCCCATGCAAAGTTGTCCAAGACGTTCTGGGGAGAAGCAATGCACACGGCGGTGTATCTGATAAATAAGTCTCCATCAGCCCCGTTGAATGGAGAAGTACCTGAGAAGGTGTGGACTGGACAGGATCCATCGTACAGTCATCTCAGGGTGTTTGGATGCAGGGCATCCATTCACGTACCAAGGGACGAGAGGTCCAAGCTCGACATGAAGATCAGGCAGTGTGTGTTCCTGGGATATGGTGATGAAAAGTTCGGTTACAGATTGCTGGATCCGACCGAGAAGAAGCTTGTCAGGAGCAAAGATGTGGTTTTCTTTAAAGATCGGTGTATAGAAGACATTAGTAAGCCAAAGAAGAGCCAGCCTAGTTCAGGTGAGCCAGAGGACATGGATTTGGTTATTCCTCCCGTGATGCCTAATGACGGGGGAGTACAACAAGGTGCAGAGGACGAGAGAGTTCCTTCAGAAGATGGACCAGGGGAGCAACCCCCACTTGATCCACCTGTTGAGCCACAAGTGAGGAGGTCATCTAAGGACAGATAGCCGTCCAAGAGGTACTCGCCGCATGAGTACATTATGTTGACTGATGGGAGAGAGCCAGAAGATTATTCTGAGGCCCTAGCCAACGAGCATAAGGAGGAGTGGTTGAAAGCTATGCAAGAGGAGTTGAAATCCTTGCATAAGAACCACACCTATGACATGGTGAAACTGTCTAAGGTCAAGAAAGCTCTGAGCAACAAGTGGGTGTTCAGAAAGAAGGTTGAGTAGAAGAATTCACAGATGAGGTTCAAGGCCAGACTTGTGGTAAAAGGGTTCGGTCAGAGGAAAAGCATAGACTTCGAGGAGATATTCTCACCAGTGGTGAAGATGACATCCATATGGGTGTTGCTTGGGTTGGCAGCTAGCATGGATCTGGAAATAGAGCAGTTGGATGTTAAAACTACTTTTCTCCATGCTGACCTGGAAGAAGAGATCTACATACACCAACCAGAAGGGTTTGAAGTCAAGGGCAAAGAGCATATGGTGTGTAGGCTGAGGAAGAGCTTGTATGGGCTGAAACAAGCTCCATGACAATAGTATAAGAAGTTCAATTTGTTCATGTTACAGACAGAATGGAGTCGGATCACTGTGTTCACGCGCAAGTTCTCATATGGTGATTTCTTAATTCTACTGTTATACATTGATGACATGCTCATCATGGGAAAGGACATCAAGAAGATCGACAGGCTGAAACAGGATTTGGGCAAGTCATTTGTGATGAAAGACTTAGGCCTGGCTAAACATATCCTAGGAATGGAGATAACCTATGACAAAAGTAGTAGAAAGTTTTGGCTGTCATAAGAGCGGTATATTGAGAAAGTCCTAAAGCGGTTCAATATAAATGTAGCGAAGCCGGTCATTACTCCACTGGATGGTCACTTCAGATTGAGCGACAAGCAGTGTCCCAAGACGAAAGCGGAGGTGGAAGAGATGAAGAAGATACCCTACGCGTCAGCTGTAAGAAGTTTGATGTATGTTATGGTATATACACGTCCAGACAGTATATGCGGTTAGTGTTATCAGCCGATATCCTGCCAATCCTGGCAAAGAGCATTGGACAGCGGTGAAATGGATACTGTGGTATCTAAGAGGCTCATCTAGGTTGAGCCTATGCTATGGTGACGGAAAACCTGTGATAGAGGGCTACATAGATGCAGATATGGCAGGTGACATAGATACCAGGAAGTCTACATCGGGGTTCATGTTCAAGTTTGCAGGGGGAGCGATTTCTTGACAGAGCAAGCTACAGAGGGTCGTAGCATTGTCGACGACAGAGGCTGAGTACATTACAGTCACAGAGGCATGTAAAGAAATGCTTTAGATGAAGAGGTTCCTATAGGAACTTAACCTGAAGCAGGAGCATGTGGTGTATTTCGATAGTCAGAGTGTTATACACTTGAGCAAGAATCCAAGTCAGCATTTCAAGTCGAAGCACATAGAGATTCGGTATCATTGGATCAAGGATACTTTGGAACAGAAGGTGTCACATCTTGAGAAGGTCCACACGGATGATAATGGGTCAGACATGATGACCAAGGCTTTGCTCAAGGGCAAGTTTGAAGTTTGCAGAAATCAGGCTGGCTTGAAGAAGGTGAATCCCTCCTGGGTCAAAAAGGAAGAGATTTAATGGAGTTTTTTGACCTGTCGTTGACCGATCGTGAGCCCTATACGACCGGTCGTAGGCTAGTTCTCGACCAATCGTAGGTTCAAGTCGTGACACGACTCAAAGTCCAGCGAGTTCGGACTATTTTTTTTTTGAGGTGTTCGACCGATCGTAGGTGGTCCACGACCGGTCGTAGGTGGCTCACGACCGGTTGTGGACTTGGTACGACCGATCGTAGCAACGCAGATTCGTTCCGTAATTTTATGCGGATTTCGTTTCGCAAGTCCTTTCGCAACTGGGATGTAGAAAGGAGTTTCTTAAAACTATAAAAAGGAGTTCTTAGGATTTTCTAGGGTATGTTGTGTGAAGAAAAAGCATAAGAGCGTTTCCTAAAGAGTTTAGGGATATCAAAGGTGAGAGAGAGAGAGAGGAAGCTTATGGAAGGGAGCCGTCGTCTTAGTACTTTTACGTCCTCGTGATCAGTGAGATCTCTCTATTTTTTCTTTATTCTCTTATTATTTATCCACTCCTGCATGAGTGACGAATGTTGTAACGTTCTGCTTAATAGTGGATTGTTGATCTGAACGAGGTCCCGTGATTTTTACCTCTTTGAGGGTTTTTCATGTAAAAATCTCTTATGTGGTGTGTGATTGTGCTTTGATTGTTTTCATTGTTTTTATTATCTCATAATTCCGGTTTGTTCTGGAGGGCTAGATCCTAAGGTTTTGTGCAAGGCCCCCAACAATTGCTATTCAATTCTGCAAGCGGCAGAGTAAGCGATCGATCTTCTCAGAATCTGATTATATATATTCATATTGGATGTATCTACTTATTTTGGCACTTGGGGTCAAAGTCGATCAGTTTAAATTGAGTGGTTTTATCAAATTTGGCATGCCCGCATAATTAAAAGCAAACCAGGAACTAATATTTTTTAGCATGCCCGATGGGATTAACAACTACTAAGTTATCATAAATATTTATTATGCATTGGACGTACAAAAAAACCCAACATTTTTTAGCACACCTTGTGGAACATAACTATATTTGCCAATGCAGTAATCATTTAAAATCATGAGCCGAAGGGGTGCTCGTAATTCTTCAACATTCGCTATTGTGGCTAGCGAGCTTCCTATTCATGAGGCGATGCAAGTCCAACAAGTACCTGAGCAACGAGATACACCACCTAGTCTGGCTCATGTTCCTCCAAACCCATATAGACCGTTGACATCCTAGGTTGAACCTCTTGAGAAAATGTCAATCGGGATGACTGATGTGCAGAAGGGGATTCAGTACATCGCAGAACTATCGCGGGTTCGAGAAGAACAATCACGTGGATGGTTGATCCAACCGAGAGCATAAATCGATTGGTAGCTTTGTCTACTGATAGAGCATTTATTGTACCTCAACAACAAGCTTATGCAAGTTTTGTTATACCTAAAGACTCAAATCCTTTATGGAGAGTCTAAAAGATGGCTGTTGAATCTGAAACTAGTCGATGGTTGGTTACATGTCTAGCAAGGAAGGAAAATGGATATCTTGAGCTAAACCGAATTGGCGTGGAAGAAGATTGAGACAATATTGTTCAATGTCAGCCTTGGCATTAGCGCCAGTATCGATGGTGCCACCATATGGTAAGTCTCCACAAATCATGTAGCTTTTTCAAGCCGCATCCCTAAGATTTGCCATATCAATATTGGTCGATTCTAATTCTTCAGTAAACTAAATCGGGCCAAATTCCTTATCCTTGAAAGTGCGGAAGGTAAGATTGGATTTATTAAGGGTAAAAGAAAGAGAGAAATTCATACACTCAGCAAAGGAATAATTAAATTAAGAACAAAGAATATTGTGATGGCCGAAGAAAGTGAATTCAATGTTCGTTGGGATGGATTTGATGAGATTTGTTCCAAAATATTCATAAAACTGCATTTGGACGAGCTAGATAGGCTCACCAAATGGGTAGAATCCATTAATAGTTGCTTCATATATACTACAGTACAGATGACCGAGTACGAAAGAGGCAAGGGCAAGTTAACAACCCTAGTTAAGCGCCTCGGCCAGGTGAATGCATTCTTTTATAATTTATAGAAAACTCACAATAACAGAAAATGGCAGATCCAAAGATGTTAAGTGTTCTCATTCATCTACTTCATCCCGAGACTTGCACTGACATGCCATGAAAGTATAATAGGCTTTGTTGGTCTTCCTTGGGAGAATGAAGGGATGAAGATTTTTCAGAAAAAATGGTAAGTAAATGCACATATATCCAAAATCGATGGACTTATAGTGTCGCATCTAAAATAGAATGTATTGATCGATCGACTCTAGAAGGTCTACGTTATTGTAAGAAGGATTGGCTAGAAACTCATGCAAAGATAGATTAATACATTCATAAATTCTTACTCGTTTCCATGTATTGCTATGTTATGCTTCCACACGAGTAAACCATTCAGTCCAGCCATTCATCAGTTTCAGCCATGCCCGTGGAGACTTGAATGCATTAGAGGGGTCTAAAAAGCTGTCCAATTGAACAATCAAAATTTCCTCAGGACACTTTGGGAAGTTTTGTTCAATTTCGTGAAGGTGTACGTAAGTGACTGTCGAATAGAAAATAAAACTAAGTGTTAACACTAAAATGTCTAGATCAGTTGGGGTTGCCAAGAGGAGATCAATCATTACACCAGATGATAATATGTCAAGATCCTTAATGAAAGATTCCAAATGAAAAGCAGAAACATAAAAAGAAGAAAATGCAGCCATGGTGACGATTTGAAGAAGGAAAATCAATAATTATATATAACAATGAAAGGAGGAGATGAGAAAGTTAAGGCACCGACTTTAGAATTGTTTATATATCGACCAGGGTATGTATGCATTAATGAAGAGGAAATCATGACTCCTCATACGATACACTTTTATGCGACGTGTCGCATGGACAACTTAGAGGAGTGAGGCAAAGAATATCTCCTGATACAACATTAATCAAGTATACTCAATGAGGAAGCAACATGTGGATCAACGACTGATTGCATTTATGGTATCGAAAAAATGAACAACGTCGCATTCACCTTTTACCAAAGGTGAAAAGACGTGGGGGGTTAATGTTGTACCCTAATTCTGTCAAATATGGGAAAACCAATAGAGGAATGACATATGGTGTTATATGAGAGATAAAAAGTGGATAAAAAAATATTTAAAAATCTAAAGCACTTTTTATGAGTTTATAGCTGGTGTAAGTTTAGCTTCACACATCAGAGGGTAGTCGACAGAATGTTGTGGTCGATATACAAGAAGCATGATCGAGTTGTTTAAGATATGATGGGTGATCAAGGGTAGTAAAGACAGAACCTTGGTTAATAAAAGTGAAGCAAGTGGCCGAGAGGTGTTCAGAAGAGGAACAAATGAAAAAGAGAAATGTAACAAGAGAAGGATCTAGAGAGAGGCTTTTTTACTATTGTAACCGTTGCAATAATGGAAGAATGATTTGGAAGAATAAGCTATAGCAAAATTCTATAAATAACAAAGGAATGTGACAGAGAGCAAAATACAATTAAATCTCAAAACAAACAAATCAACATTCATCTTATATCTCAATTTCATTTATCTCAGCTTATCCTAAGAGTAGTAATAATCCATTATCAGTAATTCTTAGATATAATCTTTAGTTGTAATCCAAGTCTATGCTCAAATGCTCAATTTATTCTCTATATATCCAATATCTAGCAGTTCTTTCAAGAGACGCATTCTTGCAGTTGCTCCTAATGACCATTTGTAAGTTTTTCCTTTTGTTTGATTTGCACTAGTTTTTTAAAAGTCATTTCTTGTGGAAGCCACAAAGTAACTCATCTTTGGAGGAAAAATCTCACCCTTCGATTATTACCTGATCGCCATCAAATTCTGTAAGTGGCTAAATACGCAACTAATCTTCTCAGGATCAGGTCATATACATTCATATTGGACGTGTCTGTTTATTTTGGCACTTGGTGTCAAAGTTAATTGATTTGGATCAAGCTACTATATCAATTCTGGCATTCCCACATATTTAAAAACAAACTGAGAGCCAACAATTTTATTTTCTAATACGAGCCAGATCATTTAGTCCTAAGTCAATTTGTTATCAGGCCTGATCAAGGAGTGACTCATATAAGTCAGTCCTATATGGTGCCAAAATGGATTGAACTTGAATGAGATCAAGTTGACTCGAATGATTCGTCAATCCAATGTTATAAGGAAGGTTACCATTTTTTAGCAAGTTATTTTAGTTATCCATTTAATTTGTGCACATGAGAGAGGATGGGTTTGATCGGTGGCCAAAGATCTACATTACTCATATGTCCTAGGCATCTGACAGCTTGGCACATATGGATTGTGGAGGCATGTTGGAGTGGTTGGTATACATGTGTTATAGGATCGAGCTACTCGAAACTAGAGAAGGGATAAGATATATGGGACCATGATTGATTGAGAATTATTCTAATTAGAATCACTCTTATGATATATTTTCATTCAATGTGAGACTTTCTCTGTTAGTGTATATGTAAGTTTGCAACCTAACATTCTAAGATGATCGAGAATACTTTTTATGTAAGTCTGTTAAGACAAAATTCAAAAACTTCTTCAAATGATTTCGTTTAATTTTGACTTCTAATATGTAAGGTTGCTTCACCCATGTATTATATCTAAAAATTCAGAGATAACAATTACCTAATGGCATCAGTCATCTCCAAATCATTGTAATTAAAAAGAATGTCATCTAAAAACAAGGATAGGATTAAAAACTTCTTTTCGAATCTCTTCATGTATACACAATAAACTTTCTTATTTATAACAAATCCTAACGTAGTTATTGATGAATGGAACTTCCTGTAGCAATTGCTTGGAGACTGTTATAGCGCATATATTGATTTTTTTCATTCCACATATTTCATATTCCTCATAATCTTTTTTACCTCATAACCTACGTAGCTAGGGCATATAGATTTGTTGATCTAGATCACCATTCAAGAATGTAGTCTTCACATTCATCTAGAATAATTCTAAATTTATATGTTTGACGATAAGCAAAATCATACTAATGAAAGTAAATTTCACTACAAGAGATGAAATTTTATTATAATCTAAGTTTACTTATAATTGAAGCCCTCAATCTAAGTAAATCCTTTCACAACGAGTTTGACTTATTAATATTGCCATTAAACTTTTTTTTTCAAATTTACTTGTTATCCACAATATTTTTCCCTAGTGATATGTCAACTAAATCATAAACCTTATTTTTCATCATTGACTTGAATTCATCATCCATGGATTCCCTCCATTAAAAGATGGTGTATCAATGTATATTGAAGGACTTTAACACTCCCTCGCATGTGGGGTGGAACTCCACACGGGAACATACTAGGTAATGATGGAAGGACACTCACACCATAAATAAGACGAACTTGACTCCAAATATCAGCTTCATCCAACACTTCTATGGGTCGCAGGAAGTTTCAATGGCAAGCGTTCAATCCCGACTACTTTCTATGGTGTGGTCAATTTCCACTTTGGATGTGCATCATTTTTTTATCTCTTTTCATAAAATGATCTCAAAAGATGAATGGACGATGTGGATATAACACATACATCATAGGGGGGCCCACAAAACTAAGCCAGGTCAATGCACCTCCACCCATCCAAGTCGGTGGTAATTCTAACATATTACCATGATTTGATAGCTTAGTTTATCCAATCAACTTCAAGGAGTAATGATGTGAGTTTTACACCACATTACCGTAGTATTTCAAGGAACCAAACTAGCAGATAAAAGAAGAGCAACATCCAGAGAGAGAGAGAGAGAGAGAGAGAGAGAGAGAGAGAGAGATTTTGGAAGATAAGAAAAAGTATTTTGTTAAAGTGAGAGTTCCTTTAACATGTCTTTTTTCTATTTCTTTTATTTTATTTATTTTACTTCTTATTCATTTATTTATTTCTTATGTATCATGTAAATGTATGATTTTCAAATTACAATTTTCTCTTTTTTTTAATATTTTTAATTATCCTTATTTATTTTCTTTTCTGACTTAATAATCAATATTTTAGGTTTTATTTTTAGAATTTTTAGATTTATTCAAGAATTGTTTTAAAATTAAAAAATTCGAAGGTTTTCTATACTATTTTTAAAATTCAAGCATTGTGTAATTCTCGAATTTTTAAAGGATCTTCTGTCAATTTCTATAAGGGTTTTTCTATAAAATTCAAAAATCTACGGTTTTTTATACTATTTTTGAAATTCAAGCATTGTGTAATTCTCAAATTTTTAAAGGATCTCTTGTCAATTTCTACACGGATTTTTATATTTAAATTTTATAATTTCAAGGTTACCGTACAGTCTTCTACACTAATCTGTATTTTTCATAAATTTCAGAATTGCATATACGATTTTTCAAATTTTTAAATTTAACTATTTGTATTACGTATTCATTTTCTTTATGATTTTTTTAAATGAAAAAATGTTATGATACTTGAATTCATGCAAAGAAAGGTTTATCGGATCTCACAGGTATTTATAATGTCTTCAAAAATATTGATTTTTGAAATGAAAATCATATTTGGTTAAATTTATGGATATCTCATCTGTCACGGTGTTTAAATGATTGTGTGATATTTTTTTAAATTTTTTTAATTTAAAAAAATAATATATCTTGTACATTGTGGAAATCATTGTGGGAATACCGAAAATAGGTGGCATAGTCAAGTCCTCTAGGTTGAAAAATCCTAAAGCAAATAGGTGAGGTAATCAAGCATTCTAGATTGAAAATCCCTTAAAGTACAAATAAGTGAGGCGATCAAGTCCATTAGGTTGAAAGTCCCAGAAGCCTAATTAGTACCATTTGGAACTCTAATATAAGGCTAGTAGGGTGAGTATATTTGAATTACAAGAGACCAATGTGAGGATAAGTAAAATAGTAATATGACCAGCTAACGTACAAATGAGTCCCTCATTGAGAGGCCAAGAAGGTGAGCATGATAGGATTGCAAAAGATCACTGTGAGGCTAAGTGTTGTATTTTCGGAGAGTGTTGGCTGACTAGTGTGAAACATCCTTGGTGTTCAAAGGAATCAATCATTCTAATTATTATGGTTATTATAGTGAATAGTCTTGCATAGTTTGCATCTATTCATGTATAATTTCATTTGAAAATCGCATTGGCACTTCGTTTATCTAAGTGTTACATTTTGGGAGAGTGTTGGCTAAATAGTGTGAAACAACCTTGGTGTTTAAAGGAATCAACCATACTGATTATTATGGTTATTATCGTGAATAGTCTTGCATAGTTTGCATCTATTCATGTATAATTTCATTTGAAAATCGAATTGGAACTTCGTTTATTAGTTATTAATTTTCAAGGTTTACAAAAAAAAAAAAAGAATTATTACATTAATTCATCCATAATCTTGTCGAATGTGAAAGACGTTGGATTTACAAATGTTGGATTTTAAATTATGCATGAGGATTTCCAAGTGTTTTAGAAAAATATGTTTTATTCGATCCAAATATGTTTTTACTTTTAAAACTTGTGCTGAGATTTACTTACTAGGCTTTGCAGCTTACCCTTTTAAGATTTTAAATTTTAAGATCGGAATACAAATGGAGTATATGAAGGAAGAACAGTTAACTATATTTATTTTATTCTTAATTACATTTAGTTTTCTTTTTAAGCTTTGAAATTATTTTTAAAGGATTTAAAGTATTGAGATATTTATGACTTAAGTAATAATAGTGATGATTGGAATATTTCTTTAGTAAGTGTTTTATTAATTTTTAAAATGTGGATGTTTTATGGATTGATATTATGTGTTGGTTTGTGGATTATGACTTGTGAGTGTAAAATATATAAGTTATATCATCGAGTGTAAGATTAAGATTGAACATACTTGGATATCGGATTCGAGGTGTAACACCTTGAGGTCTTAAATTGTGGAGTCGAAGTATCTTTAACTCCATTCCCAAAGACAAGTTATGAGAAACAAGAACCATGCGTTATTTAGTCACTTTCAATAACACTTGGGAAAATATTATAGCTTAAGTTGTGGTCTCAGGGAGTACATCCATGAGAATGAAATTGCACGTAGTGAGCCCATATGCTATTCGTAAAAGCTTGGCGAAGCTATCAAATGAAGGTTATGTCATGGGGGTGATTAGGACCCAATAAAATTTTAGCAAATTAATCATATAATTATTTAATTAAACTAATTTTCAATTAAAATGAGTAATGCAATTTAGCATTAAAGCTTCCAAGCCATAATTGGGTCCATTCATATAAAATACAATAGATATGTTAAAGAGGTAGGTCTATAAATGATAGTGCACATGTGTGTATGGATATGCTACCTATCAACTCTTAGTATTCATCTAATTATGCATACATATAATTCATCAATCAATTACATAAGTATAATAGTTCGGTTTGCCTACTCCACTACCGGCGGACACACCCAATCCATGAGTATACCAGATTTCACTATCAAAGGTTTTAAATCAAGTTCACCTTTAACCTTTACAATCTTACACAAGAGTTGGATCATTCAAAGACTTACGTGGTTTTCTATAGGCTAACCACAAACCTCAGTACAAGTCCAAAGACCTACGTTTACTCCCGTCAGAAGCTCCCACATAAACTAACACGTACACATCCGTGTCATGTGGTCCACATGAGAACTTGGTCCTACACGAGAACCATGGTCCTACATAAGAACCTAATCGAGTTTGACAATCAAACTTTTACACTCAATCCTACATAAGAAAGGAGTATACATAGACTCTACAAATGACAACCTTGTCAAATTGAACTCCGTTGACGCACCTTCTTGGGTTATTTAATTGATACTCTATCATGCTTTAATCAGCTCCCATTTTGCTCTCCCGATTATTGATGTCAATGCATTACAAATGTTTCAGCTCCAAGATCAAACACCTTACATGCGATGCTTCTTTATGATGACTAAGGTGATAGGAGGTTGGGTGAATCTTTTATAACCAACAGAAGTTTGTAATCCTAGGAGGATTACAAAATGGGTATTTTAGAGGATTTAGACAAAGGGTATACCAATAAGGTATACCAATAAGGTTACATATAATCTCGAGAAAATTATTGAGATTGAGTTCATCTTCAATATTGAGGTTAAAACCTCATTAGAGTGGTAAAACTCAATAACCTGAATCAAATCTCATGGAATTGGAGGCTTAGAGTGTGGGATATAAGTGAGAATTCACTTAGGCTTCTATTGCACCAAAAACTCATCAAAATGCCTTAAGATTGGATGTTCTATATAAATGAATCAAGTTCTAAAAGTCATAAAACTGCAAAAATTGCTAGTGTTCGATCAGACCGAATAAAGCTTCGGTCACACCTAATTAAACAGGAAAGTCGCTTGACATATTTTGTCACTTTTGGTCGCACCAAATGTGTTCTTTAGTCGGACCAAACATGGTCTTCGGTCAAACTAAATGCGACGTTCAATTGCAAATGAATTACCGTAGATTTCTATCAAGCACGCTGACCTGTTTTAGCCGATTTTGGTGGATTTGGTGGGACAAAAGGTTGCTGAAATTATGCAATTTTTTCAGCAATTGGGACTCTAAACCAATCTAAGTATGTTCAAATAAGGCTTCTAAGGCTTAGAGATGATCAATAAAGGGTTTACCTATTAGGGTTAAGATCATCTAGAAGTTTAAGTTATTTTGAGTCAAGGATTCAAGGGTTAAGGTCACCAAGTCACCTCACATACATGTTCTTTATTCCTTTATACTTCACCTTCACTTGTGTCTTTGGTCTTCAGTTTCCAATGGCTCAACTGACTCCCTAATACAATAATTCACGTGATTGACAAACAAGGTGCACAAATTAGTGCACTAACAGAGAAATCCCTTGATTAAAAGATAAAATCCGATGAAGTTATCCTTCCTACAATATGTCGTTATTGGTCTAGCGTTTGGTCGTTCACCATCATAGTGTCTAAATCCTCGATTATGGAGGCTCATGGTAGCCTTAGCTCATATGAATGGTTGGTCCATTCAAGAGCATAGACTTAACATACCGGAGATAAAAGGATGATCGTCGTCTAACACGTGTCAGATGAAAACAAAACCCTTTGCACAGGGCACTTATACAACAGTAAGTCTACGCCTTGGCGGGGAGAGTTAAGTTATGAGAGAGGATGATTTCAAGGTTGTGTGCCCTTATCCTTACAAACACTAAGTTCTTCCTCATGCCGGATGAGTATAATGGGTCATGCCGGGCTATCCTTTGTCCATCTCATACGCGAAGATGATTGTTCCTCACACCTTAAACTTCTTCAGATGCCTCATTTCCCCATATACATACACATGGTTCCCAGCCTTATTTGGTGGAACTTAGTGAATCCAACGCCTTCATTACTTACTGTGTTGCCCCTGAATCCAGAAACCAATCTAAATTAGAGGCATTGATGATAAGAATCTCTCTGCAAATAATAATTGAATGCATTGAGATTAGAGTCAAACAGGACTTTGCGGTCTGAGCACTCTTCAACAAAATACCTTAGCTTCCCACAAACGAAGCACTGAACTTTTATCTTATTAAAAGGATATTTTTCTTTCAACTAATTTTAGAAATTCCTAAACATGAATTTAGGCATTCTAGTCATTCGTTTCTTCTTCACGTTACCTGATGAGGCTCTGCATTGCATAGTGAAGATAGCTTTAGTAGCGCGTCTTTCCACTATCATCCATAAATGACATTTTAGTTAGCAAGAATTCTAAAATAATCACCATGTAAGAATGTATCCTCCGTGGACTCCTAAGAACATAACAAGGTCCCACAACTTAATCTTTTGTTGGTTGATTAACAGTTGCCCTTCTTCAACTAGGTCAGATATCATTCAAGTGACCTTGATTAGGTGATCTTTCATTAAGGTATTTACACATATAATTAATATGCCTTTAATTGCATCCTAATGACACACAAGCTTGAAGCAGATACCCCTATAAACTGCTCTATGAGGGCATCCATCAACACTTTGGTTGTACCCATGCAATTTCTCAAATGCCCCAATTAAATTATTGTGCATAGTGCTAAGAATGGCGTACCTAACCAATATGTCATCTAGTGTCCACTTATATATATATATATATATATATATATATATATATATATATATATATATATATATATGAAAAATGCTATGTCCAAGACTAATAACCTCATCCTGTAATTTTATGTATAAAAGTTTATGCCGGACTTTTCCATTTTGCTAAGATCCTTGATTATGTATTTTGAAGTCATCTTTGGAAATCTACAACCATTTGAAAAGATTTTAGCACATTAATTCATAAAGTATGATGCATACACATAAAATATAAGCCCTATTTAGGTCAGATGATGATCATAAATTACTAATCCCAACTTGTCAAAAGTCCATTATCCAAAATTTGTGCGTAATGAAGAAATCAAGATATATTCCAATGACATATAATTGTTATTACCGATCTTTGAGCATTCAGCCCATTCTACACCATTACATAATTAAAACAAGGCTTTGGAATTCATTCTACGGCAATTCAACCATTGGATCATGAATTTGATGGTAGATCCACCGCTTGATCTTTTTCAACTTGGATTGATCTTTAAACAAGGTGGATCCCTGACCGTGGGGCCCACCATGATGTATGTGCATTATATCTATGCCGTCCATCCATTTTGAAAACTCATCTGATGGCATGGTCCTAAAAACGATGCAGATCCAAATCTCAGGTGGACCATAATACAGGAACAGTTGAGGAAATAGTGTTAATCAACCATTAAAAAATTCTCGTGGGCCACAAAAGTTTCATGCTGATATTTGTGTGGTCTGACCTTATCAATAGGTTGATGGTAAATAAACATTTCAGTGGCCCCCATGAAGTTTTTAATGGTGGGGATTCAATAACAACTGTTTCCTATGGTATAGTCCACCTAAAATTTAGATCTACTTTATTTTTTGGGATCACGCCTAAAATGAGTAATCAAAATTTGTGGATGGTGTGGATGTAAGGAACATACATCACAATGGGCCGCACGGTTAGAGATCCCCCCAGCATAAACTGCCCGTTAGGGATGATGTCATCTCATGGTCATCATGATGGGCCCTAAGAACGTCACAAAGAGCACTAAGTGGGGATCGAATCTGAGGATTTTGGGACCATTAAGGCCTAAGGGTATAGAACCACTCATGCAAGGGGACCATGAACTTTCACCATGGGTGTTGTCCCTTGGTGGACCCCACCAGAGGCAATGGTTGGTGTTGTGGGATCCATGCATTAAGCCATCATGTTTTGGGTTACTCAGTTGTGGACCACACGCTATGGCCTTTTTACAGAACTTTCATGTGAGAAGCCTACTTGAGAAATTACATTCCATATTTTAATAATGGGGCTTAAGAACGTGGGTAATGGGCACCCACTAATGCCAACCAACCATCAATTGGGAGTGTGACTAGCTCCAAACTAGTGCACGTCTGGTTGGAAGAAATAGGAACCTTGATCTCACAGATTGTAGATGGGCCTGATGGACAGTCACTGGACGGTGGAGATTCGTGATGATCTCTGTCCATTGACTGGGTACGGTAGAGGCACTCAGATACAACGTACCAATGTTTCTGGCCCCACTTCTAGGTCTAGAAACAGGGGTGCCAATTAGGTTTTACGCGGGTAACACTTTAGTGGGGGGCCACCTTAATGATGTGCTGTATATCCACACCGTCCATCCGTTTCTCCAGCACACTTTAGGAGTAAAACCAAAAATTACGCAGATCCAAATCTCAGGTGGAACACACCACATGAAACAATGATGATTGAATGTCCACCAATAAAAATTTTACAGGTACTATCTTAAGTATATTCGTAATGTTTATTTGACATCCAACCCGTTGATAAGGTAATATCACCTGCAAAAAGTTTTAATTGTCATTCACCACTTTTTCCAATGGTGTGGTCCACCGAAGATTTGGGTCTGCTTACTTTTTACGATGAAGTCCTAAAATGAACTTGAAAATTGGATGGATGGAGTGGATATACAAAATTTTCATCTTTGTGGGCCCCACACATTAAGGATAACACCCCCTAAGGTATCACAATCTCTCCCCAGAAACGAACGGGCACACGTGTGAATATTAACGCCCAGTTCGCCGGCCCGGCCCACCACCACTCCCTTTTCGTTCTCAGTGTCCGGCGATTTCTCGTCGTGGGCGGCGGTGATAGGAATCGGCATCAGAAAATTAACGAGGGTATTCTCAAAGTCGTCTCGCTTGGAAAGTGGTCCATGGGAGCGGCCGAGTGCGGAAACGGCCCGCGGCGGAGGTATCGACGCGGTATGATGTGCAACGACAGGTACATCAGACCAATGAGCGGCTCCGATTCGAAGCCGCGTTGGATGGTTGACGTGGAGATCATGCGGCCATGATGATGGTCTGTGCAATCACGGGCGGGAAATGGGATTCCATCCCATCACATATTCACATGGGTCCCACCATTAGAAGAAGGAAAACAACAGATTCCGCGTCATCTTATATCCCGTTTTTCATGTGAACACTCCGCATTCGGGCGGCTGTTATTATCTCTATAGCGTTAACACATGAAAAAGGGTTGACGATATATGCGAGAAAAATGCCGCCTAACTTCAAGTACGCCAAACGAAAACCACGGTGACTTTCTTCAAGGATATGGTGGAAAGCCCACCGGAGACAAACACCATGGACTAAAGTTTCTAGAAGGGAAGTAATTTCTCCAACGTCTATCGTTTTTCAATTCACAATGTAAATGCATTGTGTCGTTTTTCAATTTACAATGTAAATGCATTGTAAAATGTTATATAGATTGTGGAATTGAAAGGATTGGGAAGTGCATTGAAGATGGAGATCAAGAAACCTTAATCAATTTGGCACCTGATTGTGATGCCAAGATGTAGGACTGATGTTGTAGTCTTCTGCACCTTACACCCTACAAAGAAGCAAAGGGATGGGGAAATAGCATTTGTCATGTGTAAGCTTGGACCCAACCCTATTTATATAATTTAGAGGGTTAAGGAATTTGAAACCCATCAAAACTCTTCTACTTTAAGCTCCACAAGAATTTAGGATTCCTAGTTTAACTGAACTACTATGCGTGCAACATGGTCGTATCACACCACCCCTATGCGATTCTATATCAATCACAATGTGAGTGGGGTCCACAGGTATGTCGGATTATGTTATCCAACCTATAGGGTAATTCTTCAGACTGTTGATCAGTAAAGCACACATTACAGAACTCTTACATTCTCTCACTTGGGTTATATTGATCAATGTCAATGTTTAATTTAAAAACATTTTGAAAACTTCAAAATGTTTTAATTTTGAAAAAAACATCTGAATGGTTAACTAATGCAATTGTTAGATAATACATGCAACACTTCTGCAATCTGTTCCATTGAAACTGCTAGTATTGTATTGCGGTAGCCATCACAATATTTAATCTTGACGAAGTGAGACTAAGCACTATCAAAAATATCACTAGTCTTAATAACATATATCAGAAACTAGAAAGTATGGTATAAGGATTACACATGTAATTTAATGATATGTGTCTATCCTTAAGAGGTTCAAGAACAATTTCAGCTATCTTCAAC
The DNA here is from genome assembly GCA_037074715.1 of Magnolia kwangsiensis. Lineage (NCBI taxonomy): Eukaryota > Viridiplantae > Streptophyta > Magnoliopsida > Magnoliales > Magnoliaceae > Magnolia > Magnolia kwangsiensis. The sequence continues at coordinate 46,566,447 of CM073574.1, read as the reverse complement.
GAGACAAGACTTTAGTTCTACTTACTTAAAATAAATTGAGCATATATAAAGAGAAGAAGAAATTAACTTTATATCAGAATCATCAAAAATTTATAAATAAGATCTCTTCAATGTCTATAAAAATAAAACACGCTCAACTTTCACTCATTAAATACATTTGTAGGATCAATGACACTCATGGATGTTATATGTTGTTGAAATAGTATGATAGGAAGCCCTTTAGTGAGTGAATCTGCAATCATCTACTTAGTGCCGATGAACTTCACAGACACTAGTTTCTGAACTTTTTTCTTCACAACAAGGTACCTGATGTCGATATGCTTCGACCTTGATGAGTGTTTGTTGTCACTCGAGAAGGAAACTACAGCCGACCTATCATAAAAAAATCTCAATGGTTTCGAGATAGCTTCAATACCCGTAAAACTCAGAAGAAATGTTATAACCATAGTACTTGATTTGATGCTTCATGACAAGAAATGAATTTAGCTTCCATAGTGGATGAGGTTGTCATCAACTTTTTACATTTTCCAAGATGCAGCCCCACCAAGCATCATGAAGATGTGGCCTTAGGTGGACTTCTTATTTCAACACAACCAGCATAATCTGCGTCTGAGTATCCAACCAACTTTAAATGATCAGACCTTCTGTATTAGAATCTTAAACATGTGCAAGCCCTCCAGGAGATCCAAATCGAGGATATGATGCTTATGCCAACTAATTTCCCATGGTTGTGGCCCACTTAAAGATAACAAAAGGGAGTGGACCTAGTTATGAACCCAGAATACAGGCCCTACATGCAAGGAAGCAATTTAGGCCCACAAGCCCGCTAGTTGGGAAATAAGGGTGTCGCATTGATTCGTCCAAACGGGACTCGAACAAAAAAAAAGGGGGGACATTTAGGGCTGGATTCCAAAGAGTCTAGGAAAAGGGGAAAAAAAAAAAAAAAAAAACCTTAACCTTAACTATGTATGCACCCACACCACCACTGTTGCCTTCTTCTTACTAAAAAAACAGCAACCCAACTCCAGAGAGCAACGAATGTAGACGGTCAAGGCACCGCAGGAGATGTCGGGGAACCCCATGATCATTGGCCATGAAACAAAGATGGGTTTCACAATCAGCTACGACTGTCAGCAACGGCCGAGGGACCAGGGTTCTTCCTTCTCTAGCGAAGACAACATCTCCAGCTACATGGTTCTCGACAGTGAAGGTAAGCCAAAACCATATGCAGCCATTAATGGCTGCCTCGATGTCATCGACAATTTCAAAGGTTGATGGACCTCCATCGTCGGCATAAAAAAAGGACAATGGATCTCAGCACTATTCACTATGATTTTCTCTAAATAATGGGTTTTGAAAACCCTCAAACCACCATCAATTGCTGCCATCACCACTCCACTAGCGACGAAAATCCTTCTCTGCCTATGAGGGAATCTGACAGTTTGTCAATAGGATCTGATGGCTGCCAATGTTGATCATATGTATCAACAACAACAGGGTTTATGTTATTTTATTTTAATACCCTAATTCTGGTCTAGGAGGGAGCAGCAATGCCAAACTTTAGCAACAATCTTAATGTTAATTGATAATGCCAGACCTAGAAGACTCGGCGACAATGGCAATGAAATCCGCCAAAATTATTGGATGTTAGAGACAGACGAAGAATCACTCACATGGCCCAGATCTAAGCCTGATAGTCTACGAATAGAACACACGGATCTGGCTGTAAGGATTCTCAAACAAATTTAATGATCTTAACAGATTTGCCATAGCCGATGCACGGTCATCTCTGATACCAACTGTTAATGTAGATTGTGGAATTGAAAGGACTGTGCAGTGCATAGGAGATGGAGATCAAGAAACCTTAATCAATTTTGTACCTGATTCTGACGCCATGTCGTAGGACTCATGTTGTAGTATTCCACACCTTACACCCTATAAAGAAGCACTGGTATAGGAAAATAGCTTTTGTTGTATGTAGGCTTTGGGACCCAGCCCTGCTTATATAGTATAGAGGGTTAAGGAGTTTGAAACCCATTAAAACTCCTCTCCTTTAGGCTTCACACAAAATTTAGGATTCCTAATTTAGCTAACCACTGTGCGTGCAACACAATCGAAGTGCACCACCCCTACATGATTCTGAATCAATCACAACTTAAGTGGGGTCCACCGGTATGCCCGATCATGTTATCAAACCTTTAGGGTAATCCAGGCCATTGATCAATACTGCCCACCTTACAAAACTCTTACAAATAAGTCATTATTACTTATAATTATGGCAGAAACACCAAGGTTGAGGTTGACGTCAAGAAGTTTTTCGCTCCAAAATAAATGCGAAAAATGAGGAGTGCCCAAAAACTATGGGGCCTAGCATGATGTATATTTCTTATTTACGTAGTCTATTCCACTAGCTTATTTTAGGACATGAGAGCAAAAATGAGGCAGATCCTAAACTCAAGTGAACCACGCTATAGTAAACAGTGGGAATTGAACAACTATCATTGATAACTTCTTAAAGGCTACATAAGTTTTAGATCAAGCTAATATTTGTATTTTACCTTTGCTCATTGTAAATACCCCGCCCTAAGTAACAAGTTGATTAAGTTAGACCTAGTCAACTCCAACAAACCCTAGACCTAATCCAAAATCCTACCCTTAAAACCCAACTAAACTCAATCCAATCAACCCCGTTAACCCTAATCAAACCTAATCTAAAACCCCAACCCTAGGATTAGGTCAAGACTCAACTAAACTAAACCTATTCAAACCTAGTCAACCCACTGAGTCAGGTCACCCGGCCAACTCCTCCAGTCAACTTAATTAACTCACCTTGTCAAATCAAGCCCAAAACGTACCCTGAAACAAGCCCATCTAACCAAGCTTATTTGAAATCCAAAGCAACTAGCAACCAAGCACCAAGAGAAGCAGGGCCTCCACATTTGTACAAGAGAGTTCACCTACCAAAACAGGGAGCTTCATGCTATGTGGCAGCTCCCCTACCTTGACAGGGAGAGGTGCAATGTGTGTGAGTCTCTCTTTTGAGATGTGTAATCGTGTGGGAGAACTAAAAAGACTTTGGAATTCCGCCCTTGTGCCAAAAATACAATCCCCTATTGAATCCAACCATTAAAAACTTGCCATGTGGCAATTCAAATCCAAGCCATCTAAACCTTTTTCAACCTTGAACTTTCCAGGAATTACAGAAAAACAGGGCTTGGAGGCTATAAATAGCCTCTTCCCCTTCTCATTTCAACACGCCTTCTAATTTCGACAACCCCTCCATTTAAGGAGAAATCTCCAGCCTTAGTCATTACATCCCTCCACCAAGGAGAGGAGAGAGCAGTAGGAGAGAGTTCATCTCAGGTTAGCCCCGATCCAATCCACAACTTTGTCACCTAAGCAACCAAAGAATCAATCTGAGACACTCGATCCAACCCTTGCGACATTACCGTCCATCTAACCATCCAACTTTCAATCAACTTCATCTGTCTCACGTTAAGAATTATGCAATACCTATTCCCTTCTCTACGCCTTTGTCTGTCTCAACCATAGCATTGTACACCCAATCAGTTCAAATATATGCTCTGCGACTCGCCGAATTAATCGAATCTTGCCCCTCAAAAAATTGGTCGAATTGGTTAATCGTTTCAACAAGTGGGAGAGTCAAGTGTTGAGGGTTAAATATTGCGTATTAGACCCCAGTTATTACATGGGTTTATGAACATGATATTGTTTAATGACTTATTTTAATCGTGTTTGTACTGTAAGGTGAATTTACACGCTTAGACTGAAAAAGGGTGCTAAAAGCCGAGATTTAAAGCTCAAAATTCACCAAAACATGGGATGGACTCCAGGGGGCTAAGATCAACAGAATTAAACACCAAGGATCCAAGAAAACCGAGAAACTAAAGCTCAAGTGGCCCGAAAGACGTCTAGAGTGCAAGATCACAGGATTTCCACCATCAGTTCGGCTCGAAACTTTATACGTAGACTGAGGACCATAAATTAACCGTACACGTCGAATTTCAGCTCCCAGATCCCGGTGGAAGTTCCTAAATTGACAGATCAGACTATAAAATCTTGATTTGGGGCCCACATGACATTTGGATATGCCTCAATTTTGGACTCAATGCCTTAAATGATATGGCAGAATGGATGGACGGAGCAAATTTCTCACAAACATCTCTGTGGGACCCATACATGTAGTGCATGTGCAAGGTATGCAAGTGCACCGAGCGTGCATCGGACCAAGAAATCGGGTCAGCGTCTGCTGACCCGATCTGTTTCATGCCAGCAACAGCGGACGGATGTTGTGCATCCGTTTTTGTGTTATGGGCCCCATTAATCATTTTTTTCGTTAATCCGAACCGTTCATTCATCCCAGAAGGTAACCAAAACCCTCACCTAGGTGGAATTTTCATCCCATGCACGTATACGCACGAGGATCGTGATCAAATGTAAGATGGACGGTGTAATGAGAATTCTGTGGGACACACCAAAATCAATCTGAAACCGACTACTCTCGACTGGTTTTTCGAATAGAATGCAATGGAAGGTGTGGATTTTCAAACTGATGAGTTTGGAATGGAATTTAAAATTTCATCTGCTTTCATTGCGTAAGGCAAAGCAAGGACCTGCGGTCCTTTCTTGTAGGCCACATCCACACTTCAAAGGCATGATCCAAACCATTCATCGGAATCCTACAAGCCTATTAACCACTACCTAGGTGTAATTTTTTCAAGAAACAGCAAGTATTGGATTTCGACCGACAAAACGTAAGATGGACGGCGAATTGATTTTTTATAGTGGACCGCACCAAAACCCGATAAAAATTACTCATTCCTGACTGAAATTTCGCTAGGAATACAATTAACGGGGTGTATTTCACTGAAAACATCCCCAGGGGGTCCACCGAACACGTCAGCGGTCTCTGCTTCCACAGCCCTGCGTCCGTGAAAATCGGGCGCAGTGGGCCGTTTTGTGATTAAGGACAGGGTCGGATTGATGATCTAGACCGTTCAAAATACTCACAAGTGGGTCTTTACCCCAACCATGGAGCCAGAACGAGTTTCTTGGATATTGTTCGGCTGAAAAGTCACTCCAAACGCAAGTGAGTTGCGTTTTCGCTGTGCAACATGCACTGCTGCGTAAAGAAAACGAGCACCGACCAACTCCAGCCGAGATACAATGCATATAAAGAGAGAGAGAACGCAGGGGGAGAGGGGAGCCGATTTCAAGGACGTGGGAGGATCCTGGAACGTGCACAAGGAAGAGAGAGTTGTCAGTTGGAATTTTTTTCTCTTTTTATTTTCTCTATTTTCCTATTTTCTTTATTATATCTTGAGTGTTTTAGTCAAATTATGTCTGGATAAACCTCTTAGCTAGGGCTAAGAGGTGAAGCTTGTAGTGAGATGGGAGATTCTATTTTATGACTTTAATTTAATTTATGAACTGAACTAATGTTGATGTTAGTTTAATGGAATATTTTTAGTCTTTAATGGTCTGTTGTGACTGAAATTACCATGAGTCTGCAATGACTTTGAGCATGTTCTTTTCCTTTTAAGGTTTATGACGTCAGGAAGCTCTGTTGTTCACCATAGTCTCCTGGGCATGGTCGGATGACGGTACCCTTCCTAACCTTCATACATGTGATTGGTTGGTAATTAGTTTAATTCTGTTGTTTACTTTGTCTCCTGGGCATGGTTTGGTGATGCAATCCATTCTAATTCATATACGTTTCATCTCTTGAAAAGTATATCAAGTAAGTTCAATTTAATTTTCATGATTCTTAAAGTAAGCGTAAGATCTCCCTGATCTCTACAAGTGGATCCACCGAATCCCTAGTTTCCTATTTCTTAATTCCTTAAGTTTTATATTAATATTCCACAATTATTTCTCAAATTACAGCTCAATTTAGATTTCATCTCATTCTAATTCTAGTTCTAGTTAGTTTCAGATAACATACAGGTCTCAGTCCCTTGGGATTCGACCTCGGTCTTACCAAGTTTATTACTACATCACAACCCTGCACTTGGAAAGTGAACAAGTTTTTGGTGCCGTTGCCGGGGATTCACGGCTACGATTCTCTGAAAGTAATTGATTTTAAAATTAGATTAAGATTAGAATTGTACTAACTTTAGTTTTAGATTTTTCTTTCCTAGAACTAACTTTCCTGTTTTGTAGGGTCGTTGATAGATCGTCTAATTTGGTAACATCTATATAATTCTTCTATTTTTAGATTTGGTTTTATTTTTATTTTTAAAATTTATTGTAGGAGTTCTTTTAATTTTAGAAACTAACATTACTTTCTAACTTTAGAATTTTTAGTTTTAGAAACTAATTTCTTTTATTTCCTTCTGTAGGATTTTAACTTAGGACCTCCAATCTGGTACCTTCTTTCTAACTTCTTCTCCTCTTACTTTTCACATAGCTGTAGGATCTTTTCTTCTATTTTTCTTAGGATTAAATTCAGATTAAGGGTTTCATCATGTATATGCATGAGTGGGAACATCAATATGCTGAGAAGAATAACATATTTTGGGATGATGATGATATAAATCAACCTATGTCTCAAAAATTTTTTAAAACTATCATTGAGAACCGATCAGAATATAATGATCCATCGGCTAAGAAGTCCTTACGTGATTATATGCAGGAGAACAATTACACCCCACGGATTAACAAAATAGTACATGAGTGTTGGGGTTATCATAACTATGATTGTGAGAATTATTATCACTCATCCGATAAAAAGAAAATAATGCATGATTATATCATGAGTGATAATAAGTATTACCAACCATCGGATTCTCCCACCTATGATTCGTATGACTACAATCAGTGAAAACATCAAAATTGGGGAAATTAACCAACAACATGTTATAATGATTATTCTCTTGGATCCCCTACCTGTGAGATCCAACCAGAAATGATCCAAGAGGATTCATTTCAGCTTGACATGGCCTGTCTTGAGAAAATTCGAAAAGCAATAGAAACACTCAATTCGTGCCTCAAAAGGATAGAGGAAGCTTGCTCATCCCAACCACTACCCAATCCAGAAATACAATGTGAGAAAAGTGATCCTCACTCACTTTTGAAAAAACTTTGGAGTTTGTAATGAAGAGTTGAATTACGTTAACGAGCATGTGGTTTCATTTTCCGATGAGTCGATCTCGATGATTGTCCAAAAGAATGGGAAAGAGACATGGTTGTCTTTCAAATATAATGATGATGACACGCTTCCCTCACAGGACACACTAGATTCTAATGATGAAGAAGAAGTTAGTTTATGCGAAACTCAACCCATTCTAGGTATAGAATGTGAGGAAAGTGATCTCATCTCAAATGTGCACTGCACTGAACTAGAATATGATGAATATTGGGACGGAGATCCTAAATGTGCAGTCACAGTTCCCCTGGAATCCATCTCAAGTTTGGTCCAGGTTAATGATCAAGATGTACACAAAGTGGTCGGTCATAATGAGCCACTCCCCTCACCTGACACGTCTGTTTTAAAGGTTGAGGATGAGCCCCTCACAACCGACCCTTCTAACTCTTGTGAAACATGTTTAAACCACTCCCCTGAATTGAATGATGATATGATTTGAGAGAAGGAGGAGTTACCTGCTATGACTCTGGAATTTGAAACCACTCAGTTGAGGCCACCATCTAAGCTGCACACATTTGACAATTCAACGCCTCAATTGAGTAATTTCAATGAACAAAGTGATCACATCAATGCTTCACCTATTGATCTTCAATCTGTCTATGCATGACTAGAGCAAGAGAGCGTACCTCCATCCACTTTCAAGGATGATGGATTCTTTAAGCAAATCAACGCGAGCTACAATATGAAAAATAAGTCACACTCAGTTGAACTTTCCAACTCTTGGGATAGCTTGGCACACTTTGCAGGTTCAAACGATCTCATGTCAAAAGATAAAGTGGATGCCTTGCAAGACAACATCTTAGTAGTTATCACTGACCGAGAGAACCCTTATTCTGAAGCCCCTTCTTCCCCTGATCTTAGACGTCTACCATAAAGGAAGAAGAGCTGACAATGGAACCGAAGTCTGATACTTCAGAATGTGTTGGGACTACATCACTTCTTAAAGAATTTTCTGAACTTTATTTACGTGTAGTCTCTGATTCACCATGGGATACTAATGTTGAAACTTCTTCTGTCACAGCTGAATCATATATATTCTGGATACATCAAGTAATTCAATGAAAAATTTCTTATGAGGTACATAAGTCTCTCTGGAAAGTCATGCTCCAGGGCGCCCAAGCCTATTACAAAAAGGGCTTTTGGATGATCCTATTAAGGAACTTACTGAGAAACTTATCAAGATATTGGCCGGAAGAGGAACCTTGTGGCATGATCGAGTAGTTTTTCCCTGCTTTCATAGGACTAGGGTAGTTTGTTTTATGTTGTTTTAGGATATATGGTAAACTTAGCGCTCCTGAAAGGCAACCCAGTTTTTTTCATTTTTTTAGTTAGTTAGTTCAATGTTTGTGGGTAATATTGCTGCAAACCCTCACGAGACTATAACTCGTCCACTAGGAGCAACCTAGGGGTTTAAAGGCTTGTTGCATATGCTAAATGCAATCGAGAGCACCTGTAAAAGTGGTATAGGTAGGATTTTATTTTTTTTATTTTTACTTTGTTTTCTCTCTCGTGCTGACCAGCTTCCATGCTCCGATCTCTTGGAAAGTCTCTTTCTCGATTCGTTATCCAGGTACTATCTTCCCATCACTTTACTTTCATTGTCTCATGTGCATTGCATGCTCATATCTTTTACATTGAGGACAATGTAGATTTTAGGTTGGGGGTGGGAGATTAGGTTACGTAATCAGTGTTTTATTGGTCTTGAGTAAAAATTGAAAAAATTGGAAAAAAAATTAAATTTTTTTAATCCATCTATGACTTAGAATTTCAAGATACGTGAGGTTAGTAATTTATGACTCTTAGATTCAGTATCTGTTAGATTTCACAGTTAAGTTTAAATTGTTAATCCATGATTAGAAGTTTCAAACATTGATTGAGCCATGATTTCACATGTCACATCTCGCTTCCACATTAAGATTTCAGTCTGATATTGAAGGGTTAATTTGGTAATCATTAAGTATGAAAGGAACTAGTCTGGAACAATTGCCTAATAGGATCGATATGAAAAAAAAAAATACTTTTGGAAAGATTTGGGCGAATAATCCTCACCATAGGTTTGCTCCCTATAGGTGTAGATTTAATTCCCCTTAAATGATACATAAAAGGAGTCAAGTGTACGGTCTTCACCATAGGTTTGCTCCCTATAGGTGAGGATTTGATTCCCCTCCTTGGCATTACTTTTAAGAGAAAAAATCAAAAGTTAGAATTTATGAGGCAGGTTTTGGTTGTCTCTTATTGGTTACCAATGATATTAAGAAATAGAGAAGTAAATCTTAAAGTTGCTAATCTAAGATTACACTATACACCCATGAAACTCAATGTTTAAAATTGTTCTAATTGATGAATTAATACTTTGAACTTGACCATGAAGTTTACCGTGCGCTTGAGCCCAAGAGAAAATAATACCCAACTTACATCTTAGAATTCTAGGATCTGGATTATTTCTCAAAAATCACTCGAGTTTATCGAAATCGACCTTTAATTCTCAACGTATTTTTGGCATACTTTACTCTGGACTAGCAAGATTGTCATGTCCCAAACTCAAAAATCGGATTCACAGGAATTTTGATTGCCAAATCTAGTGCCGACAACCTCCATAGTGCCCCATTCTCGGCTCCTAACAATCATATGCCAGAATCCGATCCTGGGATCCTACAAGGAGGATTTTCAGAATGAATTTTTTTTGTAATGAAGCATAACCACAAGCATATCCAAGTCACAAAACAATAACACCACATATCCACTATATCAAAGCTTTAAGTACAATGCAGAAAGAGAAATACAAGATTATCAAAAAGCTCCAAAATGGCCTGATACGCGTTCCTGCCTCAGCGCTGCTTCTGTCCAACGACACCTGCACGCAACAGTCGTACATAAGCTTACAAAAGCTTAGAGGGTGGTGTAAGTGAGTGCATAAGAAAAGTGCCAAGTATATAATATCAGAGTAACGCGAAAACCTGCGGTAAGTCCATGAATCCTATCAACTGTACCAAAACTATATGATGAAAGGCATGAATGCTATCGGCCATACCAAGGTCATGCGATGTGAGACATGAATACTATCATCATACCGATGCAATACGAGGCCTACATAGCCGAATGTCATATGCGAGATGCAATCCAAGCAAGTTGGTACTCATCAAGTACGTATATCAGTACAGTTCCTCCCTGGATATCACCGGGGTCTAGTACACTCCACACTGACGGTCGCCTCCCTAGCCGCGCAGCCCAGTGAGCGGAATAGACCTCAATATTCACCTGATCAGTAGTCTGCCAATACCTACCCGGCTCGTCAATAGTGGACTCATTTGTGACCTAGTCAAACTCAGCCTAGCTTATAGCCCCCTCACTCAGGCAGTAAGGTCACACCCCCTTCCAACCGACCACGACACAGTGGGAGACGCGGCCTACTAGATTCGGCACTCGGGTGCTCATGTATCCACTTAGTCTAGACATTAGAGCAACTCCCGGTACCAAAAAGGTTCTAAGACTTTCACCCAAGGACATCCTAAGTGCCCACAGTGCTAGAACAAGGTATTTTCGGTATCCGAACGGCCATCCATAATGTGCCTGTGGAGGTCATGGCCCTAATGTCGCTAGGACGTGCAGTGATCAAGTCACACATATGCGAGATGCATGAATCACAAATCATGCAGCAATCCAGCGCATACTGCACGATCATGTGGGGCACTCTGTCTCATAATGAGTCCCGTAAATGGTCTGCCCAATGGCGTATGCTATGATCAATCACTACTCATATCAAGCATACATATGATGCGTATGGGTATGAGTCATGAGATTATACTAAGCATGTTATAAAGTAATGGACTACTCTTACGATGCAGATGAGCCTAGACGGCCTATACACAACTAGTATGGGCTTACCAATGGGCCCTAAGGAGAGATACAATGCGGAAATTTAACCAACATTGTACTTACAATGTGGGCGTTAAACCATCATTGCTCCTAAGGCACGACCCACCATAAAACATAATTACACAAACCATGGAGGAATTATACATTGTAATGGACCTTAGGTACCTCCCATTAGGCCTTAAATACATCAAATGGGCCATATCATATGGGCCTTCTGGTTATCAAGAAAGTGGGCCGCATTAATGGGCCTGATGTACATTGTAATGGGTTATAACCTGCGGGCCTTAGAGTACATCACAATGGGCCTTAACCCATTGTGATGTCAAACCATCATTCCTTCTAAGGCACGGCCCACCATAAAACATCATTATACAAACCATGGAAGAATCACACATTTCAATGGACCTTAGGTACCTCCCATTGGGCCCTAAATACATCAAATGGGCCATATCATATGGGCCTTCTGGTTATGAAGCAAGTGGGCCTCATTAATGGGCCTAATGTACATTACAATGGGCTACAACCTGCGGGCCTTAGAGTACATCACAATGGGCCTTAACCCACGGCCTTGGAATACATCAAAATGGGCCTAATCTCATGGGCCTTATATATGTCAAATGGGCCTAATCTCATGGGCCTTATATATGTCAAATGGGCCTGATCCCATGGGCCTTATATGTACACCAAAGTAGGCCTCAATGAATGGCCACAAATACGTCAACATGGGTCCTATACACATACCAAGGTGGGCCCACTTGAACCATAGATCTAACTCATTTTTAGCTCAAGCCATAATATGAGCTTACAAAATAAATGGACGGTTTGGATGCAACACATGCATCATGGTGGGGGTCCACATAAAGGCCCACCATCATACATATATACATATATAATATATATAATATATACAATATTATATATAATATAATATATATATATATACATATATATATAAACACCCACACACACAATCTAGTGTGAACAGAGTGGATAGAACACATAAATCATGGTGGGTCCCACTGTCCAAACAGTGGACAGTGCGGATAAACACATACATCATAGTGGGCTCCACCGTCCGCTGGACGGTGGGAATACAACACATACATCACCGTGGACTCCACCGTCCGCCTGGACGGTGGGAGTACAATACATACATCACTGTGGGCTCCCACGTGGGGCCCACCATAACATATATTTTCCATCTAATCTGTTGGTAAGGTCGTACAGACCTGGATGAAGAGGAAATACAAATTTCAGCTTGATCCAAAACTTCTGTGGACCCAAAAATGGTTTCAATGGTAGGCTTTAAATCACCACTGTTTCCTCTGATGTGGGCCACCTAAGCCTTGGATGGTCCTGATTTTTGGGTGGGGCCAGCTTCAGGTAGAGGCCCACCATATGGATGGGTTAGATGGTAAATAAACATTAAGGTGGGGCCCATGGCTAGAGCCATGGGTTCCCTGACGTCCGCCCGCAGCGCAGGACGCCTGCGCGTCCTCTCTTGGCATCTAGAGGCAGCAGCCTCTGTTGCTTTAAAAAAAAATTCTTAAAAAATTGAGTTTTCTTGCGGTTTTTCCTAGGTAGGGCCCGCATCCGAAAAATCCAACCCATCCATTGCATCCCTCGACTCAAGACGGATCAAACGAGCCCCATATCTAATGTATTTCAGCGTGTAAGAAGAAACCAAGTGAATTTAAATAGTGAAGATCATTGTTTGCTAAGGTATGGCCCACCAAAAAGTTGGATCAGCTTCACTTTTCGGCTCAATGCCTAAAATGAGCTGGTAAATAGGATGGACGGCGTGGATTGAATACATACATTAAGATGGGGCCTACACCAAGGGTCCACCTCAAATGCCTTTAACCAGGCTAATATTTGTGTTTTTACCTTCACGTCCAGAGACAGCGTCTCTGGACTCTCTTCTTCTTTTCTTTTTTTTTACTTGGGCGTATGGAAATATTAAGGTGGGCCCCCTAATGATAGGTGAGGTGGATACGACCCTTATATAAAGTGGGCCCCACCTATAATAAGCTTGAATCCAAAACATACTCCATGGTGGGGTCCATTCAGGTGGGCCACATGGTCATTCCATCATACAAAACATGAAAAAGAGAGGGAGCGAAAGAGAGAGAAAGAGAGATCGAGGGACACACATGCATGGAGGGCTTCGACACTATGAGCCCTCCCTTCCATTCATCTAATCATACATCAAGCGGGTATCATTGCTTGTGGGCCCATAAAATCACAATTCAACGGTGGAGATCCCTTCTCCACTAAAATGAACGGTCTAGATGACTTCTATTCAAGCTAGGAAAGTAAACATCATGATGGGGTCCATGGAGAATGGCCCCATCATGTAATGATATTGATAATCAAGGTGGGCCATCGGCCACATCTTAGGGTCCAAAGTGAGATTCATACCATTAATTGGTAGGCCTCACTTGGCTCATCTTAAAAATATGAAAAACTAGGCTATGGAAGCACCCCACCACTTGATCTTCTCGGTCCGTTGGAAAGTCACTCTCCTTATTCTTCACTTTAATGGTGAAGATGAGAAATGGATGGCTAGGATGAGAGTTAAAGGGATGGAAAAGTGGGCCACACAAACTCTTTTTCTCACCTTAGAATGCATGGACGTGAGCTCTCTCTTGGTTGCTTGGAATTGTGATGAGAAATGAGAGAGAGAGAGGTGAGATGTAAGGAGAGAGAGTAATGGATGTGAGTGATGGGTGAGGTGATGGAGTGATAGGTCATGTACTTGACATGTATGGGTGTGTAAGAGAGAGAGAGAGAGAGAGAGAGAGTTGACTTTAGGTAAGGATGATGTAAGAGGGGGATGGTTGCTTATACTTGACATGAGATGATTGATTGATTGATGGAGTGATTAATTGATGGGACATATTGTAGAGATTCTCTTGGGATTTACAACGTGCGATATTTTTTCTCAAACTAAACACGGGTCTGCATCTCCCTGTCAGGGTATCGGATCGGTGCACGAGTCGCGGTGTTGGAACCGCGACGACGGTGCGGTCGTGATGGTACAAGTTTCAGATTAAGTCGACTCAAATGTATAGGATACGACTTATGGTCATGCGCAAACATCGATTAAAGGTCACAGATTGCCGAAATTCCACGGCAAGGATTGCGGGAGTCGACGGAATAGTACGATCTAGGATACGGGTCTTATAAAGATGCTGGTTGAGAGTTGTGTTGAGGGTCAAATATTGCATATTATACCCCAGTTATTACACGGGTTTACGAACATGATACTATTTAATGACTTATTTTAATCATGTTTGTACTGCAAGGTGAATTTACAGGCTTGAACTGAAAAATGGTGCTAAAAGTTGAGATTTAAAGCTCAGAATTCATCAAATCATGGATGGACTCCAGGGGGCCAAGATCGACAGAATTACACACCAGGGATCCAAGAATACCAAAAAACTAAAGCTCAAGTGGCTCGAAAGACGTCTAAAGTGCAAGATCATAGGATTCCCACCATCAGTTTGGCTCGAAACTTCATACGTAGCCTGAGGACCATAAATTAACCGTACACATCGAATTTCAACTCCCGAATCCCTGTGGAAGTGCCTAAACTGATAGATCAGCATATAAAATCTTAATTTGGGGCCCACATGACATTTGGATATGCCTCAATTTTGGACTCAATGCCTTAAATGATATGGCAGAATGGATGGATGGAGCAAATTTCTCACAAACATCTCTGTGGGACCCATACATGTAATGCATGTGCAAGGTATGTAAGTGCACCGAGCGTGCACCGGACCTGACCCGATCCGTTTCATGCCAGTAACAGCGGACGAACGTTGTCCGTCCATTTTTACATTATGGGCCCCATTAATCATTTTGTCCGCTAATCTGAATCGTTCATTCGTCCCAGAAGGTAACCAAAACCCTCGCCTAGGTGGAAATTTGACCCCATGCACGTATACGCACGAGGATCGCGATCAAATGCAAGATGGACGGTGTAATGAGAATTCTGTGGGACACACCAAAATCAATTTGAAACCGACTACTCTCGACTGGTTTTTCAAAAAGAATGCAATGGAAGGTGTGGATTTTCAAACTTATGAGTTTGGAATGGAATTTAAAATTCCATCTTCTTCCGTTGCGTAAGGCAAAGCAGGGACCTACGGTCCTTTCTTGTGGGCCACATCCATACTTCAAAGGCCTGATCCAGACCATTCATCAAAATCCTACAAGCCTATTAACCACGACCTAGGTGGAATTTTTTCAAGAAACAACAGGTATTGGATTTCGACAGACAAAACATAGGATTGACGGTGAATTAATTTTTTACAGTGGACCGCACCAAAACCCTAAAAAAATCACTCATTCCTGACTGAAATTTTGCTAGGAATACAATGAACGGGGTGGATTTCGCTGAAAACATCCCCAGGGGGTCCACTGAGCACGTCAGCGATCTCTGCTTCCGCAGGCCCTGCGTCCGTGAAAAACAGATGCAGTGGGCCATTTTGTGATTAAGGGCAGGGTCAAATTGATGATCTAGACCGTTCAAAATACTCACAAGTGGTCTTTACCCCACCCATGGAGCCAGAACGAGTTTCTTGGATATTGTTCGGCTGAAAAGTCACTCCAAACGCAAGTGAGTTGCGTTTTTGTTGTGCAACATGCACTGCTGCGTAAAGAAAACGAGCACCGACCAACTCCAGCCGAGATACAATGCATATAAAGAGAGAGAGAGAACGCAGGGGGAGAGGGGAGCCGATTTCAAGGACGTGGGAGGATCTTGGAACGTGCACAAGGAAGAGAGAGTTGTCAGTTGAAATTTTTTCTCTTTTTATTTTCTCTGTTTTCCTGTTTTCTGCATTAGATCTTGAGTGTTTTAGTCAGATTATGTCTGGTTAAACCTCTTAGATAGGGCTAAAAGGTGAAGCTTGTAGTGAGATGGGAGATTCTATTTTATGACTTTAATTTAATTTATGAACTGAACTAATGTTAATGTTAGTTTAATGGAATATTTTTAGTCTTTAATGGTCTGTTGTGACTGAAATTATCATGGGTCTGCAATGACTTAAGCATGTTCTTTTCCTTTTAATGTTTATGACGTCAGGAAGCCCTGTTGTTCACCATAGTCTCCTGGGCATGGTCGGATGACTGTACCCTTCCTAAACTTCATACATGTGATTGGTTGGTAATTAGTTTAATTCGGTTGTTTACTTTGTCTCCTGGGCATGGTTTGGTGATGGAATCCATTCTAATTCATATACCTTTCATCTCTTAAAAACTATATCAAGTAAATTCAATTTAATTTCCATGATTCTTAAAGTAAGCGTAAGATCTCCCTGACCTCTACAAGTGGATCCTCCGAATCCCTAGTTTCCTATTTCTGAATTCCTTAAGTTTTAGATTAATATTCTACAATTATTCCTCAATTACAATTCAATTTAGATTTCATCTCATTCTAGTTCTAGTTCTAGTTAGTTTCAGATAACGTACAGGTTTCAGTCCCTTGGGATTCGACCTCGATCTTACCGAGTTTATTACTACATCACAACCTTGCAATTGGGGAGTGAACATCAAGGTGGCAGCTTGCTATAGGCATTGCATTTAACAATGCATCACACACACAACTTTACATACATAACTTCATTACATCGCATACATAGCATTCAACACCCAATATGTCCAAACGTATGCTTTGTGGCTTACTGACATAATTAGATCTTGCCTATAAAAAATTTGAGCTAATTGGTTAATTGCTTCAGCAAATGAGAGAGTCAAGGCGAATTTATCTAACTAACACTGCAGCTTGTCATAGACATTGCATTTGACACAACATCACATGTACTTTGCATTATTAGTACACAAGAACTAATTCTGATCCTCAACAGTTCGTTCAATCTTGTGCGGTAGAGATCGTACGCCTAACTCCTTCCCTCTTTGTAACTGTAATCCCTTACTCAAAATCTTTAATCGCAGATAAATGAGTCATTTTAGGGCAGAGAATCTTCAAATTCTCCGTCCTAACATTTATATATACTTTAGCATAGAAAGATAGGTCCAAAATCCTTTTCAACATCACTACATTTATCCTAGATTCCAATAATCAGGTTGAACCAATGGTCATATGTCTACAAATTGCAAAAGAAATGCATGGCTCTAAAAATTTGGCTGAAGTTTTGACCCACATTCTGATTGAGAAATTTTATGCAAGGAAGAAATGTGCAAAACGTCAGAATAACCTGATGCATCAGATTAGATCTAGCACATGTGAGTCGTGGTTGATCGTGTGTGGCGTGTACAGGAGCCTTATTACACACGCGCGTGTGCGTTTATCAAATCGAAAGAAATAAATTATGGGGTCTTGTCAGAATGAAAAAGACACTCCTGATGACATAGTACCCAACACATCACACGTGTAGCTGATCCAAGACACTAATCAGGTGGGCGCACTGCGAATATGCCCTATCCAAAAAGTCAAGAAGTTCCACTCTTCAGGTGGACCACACAAATACATTGAAGATATGTCATTCGTCTTTTGTTTTATTATTTTTAACCGTGGATATTGGTCGTACTTACATAGCCATTGAGGACTGGACCGGCTTATTTGTATCTCATCATTGAATGGTCAGGATCACTCACACATGAGCTATTATCGCCTCTTCTATCTCCTGTAGGCTTTTAGTGCCAATTACTCAAGATAATCATTTTTTAAACATGTGAGAGAGGGGATGGTGTTGGATTGATTTGGACAGTTGGATTAGTCAACTCTTAAGTGGGTCTCACCGCAAGAACAATCACTTCAAGGTCATTCTTGAACCGGGCTAGGCCTGGCAACTTTGACTCGACACGGATCGAACTTAGCCTTTTGTAAAGCCCGATGGTCCAATCTTGGACCTAAATACAGGGCCCAATAGCTAAACGGGCCTAGGCCTAAGCTCTACGTTTGATTCATGGTTGGGTCTGGCCGGGTCCCATTCAGCAATCCTAATCGATGATATTTTTAGGCCTTCTACGATTCGTTACAAGAATCTACCTGATAGAAAATTGCTAAATCCATTATTTCGTGGCCCACAAAGAAACAATTAAGAAAGAAGTACCACATGGGTTATGGTTCCCATTCATCCAAACACAATGTCGAATATTCTAAGGTTGTAGTCTTCTAATTGTTCTACTATATTTTTTACCATTCCTATGTGAGCCAATTAAAAATAGCACATGTTAGTTTACAAATTTTGTGAAGATATTTGAAGAGAATTTTGCGATAATACAATTAGCATCTATCGAGCGATACCGCATCATCCACAAAGCAAAAGTGGTTGAGTGGAACATGAACGAGTCAATAAGGAAACCTTGAACAATTATAAGACAGGTGGCAAGCGTAGAAGGAAAGCTCCAAAAAATCAATAGTGTTGAGCGTTTATAGTAACCCTAAGAACATGGGAAGCCTCCAGATGATTGATTTAAAGGTATAAATAGCAAGAGAATTCAGCAGAATAGGTGTCTCACATCAATCAAATCAAATCTATCTTTTAATTACTTTTATGCTCCTTGTCATTATCAATCATTCACATTCTTTAGTGTAATTGATAACAGAAATTAAGTAGCTATCAACATTAGATGTAATTCAAGTCTATGCTCATACACTAGATTCAATTTGAATATCAATCAAATTCTCTATTTAAAAATGTGCTCTGCAGTTGTTCTTCGCGGCCGATTATAAGAATTTGGTTTTGTTTTATCTGTATTGAAAAAGTCCTTTCATATGGAAGGCAAAGGTGTCATCCATCTTTAGAAAATGAACCCCACCCTCTAATAATCATCTAATCATCTTAAACAACGCTATGTAAGTGGTTGAACAGGAAACCAATCTTATTTGATCTCAATCACATATAGTCAATTCCAACGTATCTGCCTATCTTGACACTTAGGTCATAGTTGTTTGGTTTAAATTGGGTCTCACATTCAATTCTAGCATGCCTGCGTAAACCACATGACCAAATTTGAAACCGAGAGGCAACACTAATCAAGGGGATTTGGGTGTATCCCATTTTATTAATGGTTTGGATCACTCAAATATGGACCCATAGTAGAAACTAAAGAAGAGTGTGATGGACGATGATATGTAAGCACTTAGAAATAATAAATATCCAATTTTCTTAAGAAACAAGTGCCCAAGGAATCAAAAGTTAGGATCATGAAAGCAATTTGGCTTTTAAAGTGTAACTTAGCAAAGTGAGTTACACAATTTAGTCGGTTTGAATTGAGCTACCGTGGGCCACGTTTACCATTTCCAAGTACCTGTGTATCAAGCGTCATACATAGCCAGAGTATCTAATAACGACCCAAGCTAAAAGAGTTTTTTCCGACTGTACGCCTCACTTTTAAGCCACTAACATTGCTCTGCCCGTCCAAACTTACTTTACCAAACTATGACCCAGCTGTACGGGCGACTTTTCACCGGACCAAAATGACCTTGCTTTGTAATTTGCATTCCTTTCACTCGTACCCAAAAAAAAAACATCCAAACTCATCTGTATCAAAATTACTCCTTCTTTTCACCCCTTTTCTTCATTAAATCTCCATATATTATCATTGTACATCTGTCATCTTCCATCTTCCATCTTACTTAAGGTTACATTCATTCCCTTAAGCTGGATGCAACGATAAACGTGAAATCTTGAAGGCTTTTCTCCGAAAATCGTGTTTCACTTCAACGCACAAGAAGTTTCGCGGTCAATTTAATGAAGTTTTCGGTCCATTTAATGAATTTCTTGGTCAATTCCATGCACTTCGCTGTCAATTTCATGCAATTATCAGTCAATTTCACTCAAATATTATCGACTCATCGGTGAAGTTCACGCACTTAGCAGTCAAGTTCACTCACTTTGCGGTCAAGTTCACTCACATCGTGGTGAATTTCACTCACTTCGTAGTGATAAGTGAGTGAAATTGACCAAGAAGTAAATGAAATTCACCAAAGTTAGAGAAATTCACTGCTAAGTGAGTGAAATTGACCGCGAAGTGAGTGAAATTCATCACGATTTTCACTCAAATATGACCTACTCATCGGTCAAGTTCACTCACTTCACGATGAATTTCAATCACTTCGCAATCAAGTTCACTCACTACGCGGTGAATTCCACTCACTTCACGGTCAATTTCTCTCACTTTTCATTAAGTCCACTCACTTTACGATCAAGTTCACTCACTTCGTGGTCAATTTCAATCACTTTGTGATCAATTTCACTCACTTCATGGTGAATTTCAATCACTTCGCGGTCAATTTCACTCACTTCGCGGTTAACTTCACTCACATCGCCGTGAATTTCTATCACTTCGCCGTGAATTTCAATCACTTCGTGATGAATTTCACTAACTTCACAGTCAATTTCACTCACTTCGCGGTGAATTTCAATCACTTCGCTGTCAATTTTAATCACTTCGCAGTCAAGTTTACTCACTTCGCGGTGAATTTCTCTCACTTCTCGATGATTATTGAGTGAAATTGACTGCGAAGTGAGTGAACTTGACGGAGAAGTGAGAGAAATTCACCGCAAAGTGATTGAAATTGTCTGAGAAGTGAGAGAAATTCATCACGAAGTGAGTAAACTTGACGGAGAAGTGAGAGAAATTGACCGCGAAGTGATTGAAATTGACCGCAAAATGAGTGGAATTCATCGCTTAGTAAATACATCACTGCAATTAATTGCTTGAGAACCTAAAATTTTTGACCGATAAGTCGCTCATTCAATTCCACCTCATACATGTGAATATTAAATGAGTTATATCTTATGTGTCATTATGTTTGTTTTCAGAAAATGACTTCCAGAATCATCCTATACTCATATGGTGGGGAGTTACTAAGCAAAAACAATCGATACACGTACAAGGGTAGAAAGTCAAAAACTACTATTGTGGGCGTCGAGACTACATATGAGGAGCTTCTATCCAAAATGTAAAGGATTGTGAAGAGTACACCAAAGTATTATGATATTAGGTTGAAAGCATTGTACCCTTGCTCAAACTAATCAATCCCTCCTACTAAAATTGAAGATGACAAAGATGTGAGAGTGTTCTTGGTATCACAGTCAGTGCATCCATATAAATACATCCGTTTAATCATCGAGACAATGCAATATATTAATGAGGCAATACTCGAAGACCCCATGTCTTCTAGTGGCGTCAAACATGACACCCCAGCAGTTGAAAGTTTGGGTGAGAAACATGGCGTGAAATATGAATATATGGCATCACCTTCACAAATTCCTCTAAGTAACACTCCATAACTCGAGCCGATTCAGACATCAAACTTCATGACTAGTCAAGTGAGAGAGTCAGGTGACTTCACTCTCAAAAGTGAATATACAACATCACCTTTCTGTATAAGAGTAGACTTTTTATCATCATCCAATGCCAAATATGTACGGGGATGCGACATTCCACTACCTGAGCAGGCTCGAACATCAGACTTCATCACCAGCCAAGTTATTGTGTCTTTTGAAGATGTTATATTCACTAATGTAGACCTGTCACTATATTCATATCCATTGGATGAAGCGATTGATATAGTCGTTGGCCAAACGTTTAAGGACAAGAGCCGGTGTCAGTATGTGTTAAGCCAATTTATAATTTGCAACAACTTCCAATACAAGGTCTTATACTCGTCACCTAAGAAATTCACTGTGATGTGTTTCAAAGAAAAGTGTGAATAGAGGGTACACGCATCTAGGGAGAATGATGTGGGGATATTCAAGATAAGGAATAATTACACGTCCATACATACATGTGGCATGTTATGGATATAGAGTGATCACCAGCAAGCAAGCAGTATGCTAGCTAGTAAACTGGTTGTCAGTCGCATCGAGCAATGCCTAAGATTAAGGTCGAGGGACATTATCTTCACAATGCAAGAGAAGTATAATATTCTTATTAGTTATAAGAAGGCATGGCGCACTAAGGAGATGACAATCGATCGCGTAATAGGGTCTTACGAAGACTCTTTTTTTTTGTTAGCTTATTAGTACACCCACCGTCAGTTCACACTCCACTGTTAGCCACCCCCACTAGGGAATCGATACTAAGACCTCAGTGTTGAAACAAGGTATCTTTCTTATAAAGACTCTTACAATGTATATATCAAATATGTAACATGTCAAAGTAAATATAAAATCTCAACATAAAAGAAGACTTTTATGACATCTTACGTGAAATCTATTGTGGACCAAATGAACGGCCTCCATCTCCAATTCCTCACTAGTGGGTACCAAGGTAAGAATTATTTTAATCTCCAAGAGAACATCTTTCATGTTCATGTACAGTACAAAACATATATATTACAATAAGTGACCACTTAGCTTAATATAAATTGACTTATATCTTCACTCTCGAGTATTTGAAGAATTTTCTTATACCTCCAACCCTTCCACCCTCGATATTATATGAATCTTAGAATTTGGGAGGGGATGTATGAAATGATGCACTCTCGAAGGGTCAGTACTCTCTCAACGGCCCATATCTGTTACAGTGAAATAACAAAATAGGCTTAAATAACTATAATTTCGTATAAACTCTAAATTCAAATAAGCAGGGAAAGAATCCTAACTTATAGATAGAGTCAGGCATCAGACCGAGTCGGATCAGATTGGGTCCAACTCGATAAGTCCGGATTCTACATGGCCCAATCCGAACTCGGACCGATCCGGTACCGAGTCTGGGTCATCTAACTTGGATCGATCCAAACCCCTACTGGCCTGAACCAATCTGAGTCCAACTCAGTTAGGAAAATTGAGTCGGATCAGATTGGGCAAGGTTCGGATTGGGCATCAGATTACTTTGCTCCTCATGGTTCATATAATCTTTAAAGACTATCTGATTTTCAAGAAGAAAATCTAAAAATTGTTACCAACCAGATGTACAGCTAAGATCTTATCAGTGTTTTAAATAGCGTGTAGTGTATAGCGTAGCATTCGGCCCTCTATAGCATGTACTGTAAGCTACATGATACTTTTATTTTTAATTAAAATAATATTTTTAAAAAAAAGGATAAAGGAAAAATATGCCTATAATCAGGGGCCATTTTCATGCAAAATAGGTTTACAGGTGGGTCATTTCCATGTAAAACACTAAAACAGTGGCCATACACAACCAATGCTAGTCAAACAGGCTTATTCTACAAAATTGGCATCCCCAAGAGGGAGAAATATGAAGAAAAAAAAAAAACAACCAAACAGGGAAGAAAATGAAAAAAAAATGGCAACCAAATAGGGAAAAAATGGAAAAAAAAAAATAACGTAACATATATCAATCATTTTATCAATAAAATCAAAATAAGTATAACTAAATGATATTAATAGTAATAAACATACCTTTAATCTCTTCCAAATCAAGCAAAAGTTGCAAATCGAAAGGCCTACAACCGTACAGACATTAGATTGAGGAAATACTTAGTTCTCCTTTGTTATTGATCCAATGCCTCCTTTGTTATTGATCCAATGCCTCTAAAACACCACCCATAGGATCCTCTAACATGTCCGATCAGACCCCTAAAATCTTGTTTCAAACAGATGTCTAGATTGAGAGAATCGAAAATCCCCCTTTTGGGGCTGGAAGCAACATCGCTGGAGTCGGGTAGGGACTTCAAAACCCTTTTCGAAATATGTTTTAAGTTATAAACTTTTTCTTATTGTGTAAGTCTAATACTAGTTATAAAACCTAAAGTCTCTCCATCCATACAGTTTCAAGCCCAAAATCAAATGGTTAGGATTGTCCAATGGGTGTAACTATATGGACGAACAGTAAACACGATAGGGACCACAATTTAGATGGTCCAGATTGACGTAAAGTTCCACCACATGTGATATATAAGAGTCACCACCATTTCCAAAAGAACTGCATGCCTAAAACTACAAATAACTTTAAAGAAAAAGAGAGTTATTGGTAGCGTATGCTACCAACGATACACGCTACGTACACCGTAGTGTAGGCTACATGTACCGTAGCTTACGCTACATGGGAGGCACGCTACCAAAAACATTGGATCTTATATACACTCTCTATCTTAGCACATGTTCGTGCGGTATTCTAGCCACCACACGCGCATAGAATTAATAAACCTTACAAAATAACTTAGCTTGCTATGGAAGGAAGCATTTCGAACTATCCAGTAGCTTGCTTCGTAAGAAACCCCTCCGACTATTATCAGTATAAAAACATGGATACAGCAACTCCAAACGCCACTTCATCATTTATCTTTTTCAGGTGAAAAAAATCTTTGATATCCATGGCTTTTATTTGGTTATTTTCAGTTGCTTTAGATCGCTAGCACACATAGATGATGGTGCAAAAGATCCACCAAAGAAATCCAAATCCCAAAAACAAAAAATCGCTCCAACAACACTAATTCCAGTTTCCTACTTCCCCATGAACTCTCGTTTCTCTCTCTTGAGCAGGTGGAGAAGAGGGTATCGGAGAAGGAGATTATTGGGTTTTGTAGGGAACCCGACTACCTGGTCGGGATCGGATCAGTCCAGATAGACCACTATCCGAACTCGACCCGAAAAACAATTGGATCTGGATGGCCACACTCAATCCGTACCGATCCAGGTCGTCGGTTCGATTCGAAACAGGTTGGATCGGTCCTGATCGGGTCAGATCCACCGGATTGGGTCAGACATGCCCACCTCTACTTGTAGAGGAAAGATGCATCCGTTGACATTTTACCGAAACCCATGTGATGCCATCGCAACACTTTCGATCCCTTCAGCTATCGTCTAGAAGGCCAAACTACCCTAAGGATAGCTATTAAAGTCTTCCAACGAGTCTACTAGGTCTATATACTCCGTTTTGCACATAATTTTCGTGTCGGTTCCCTTAACAAACCACTCTACGCATAATATTAGGGCTACCTTCACGACATCTTTGTACTTATCGCTATCAACTATTTTATCGACCACCTCTTGTATGTGTTTCTTTAGGATAGAATATTCTTTAAAGTATTTCTCTCTTATTGACTTCTTGGAACGATGAATTTCGGGTATAGAGAGGTCGCTAGTCTTCAGCCTTGTTATTAGGGTAAAGTCCATCTCCAAAACTTTCAAATGGTTCTCTTATATCTCGAATACAAGAGTACATCTGTATCTCTTAAAAAGTAGGTGAAACAAAGCTCCTATAAACCTAAATGATGGAATGTATAGTAAAAAAAATAATGGGGACTGCCTAAAAATATTTAATCTATTATCGTTCTTCTCCAAACCAATCTTCACGATATCAAACCACCACGTCAGTTAACATCTACATGACATGTTCGGGACTCCAGCATCAAATCCCTTACGCAAGGACTTATCATCTACAAGGATGAATTAAAAAATATATCAACAATAACGTTCAATATTTAATGAAGCATACCGTGAAAGCTGACTTGTTATAGTAAAAAATCATAAAGTATAATATCAGTTTTCCGAGTCGACGGTCATTTTTGGCGAATTTTAAGTCTAAGTGCCCGACTTATAAGTGAATTCCAACAACTTTGCAGCCTGTTTCACTCAGTTCTCGATCGATTTTTCAAATTATATGTTGCATATTAGCCTGAGAACATCATTAAATTGACCGCGAACTGATTGAAATGGATCGCGAACTTAGTGAAATTAATTGTGAACTGATTGAAATTGACCACAAACTTAGTGCAATTGACCAAGAAGTTGTGAAGATTGACCGAGAAATAAGCGAAATTAACCGACAACTTCATGAAATTGACCGAGAACTTGCAAAAATCGATCGGACGATTTCACTCAATTCTTAGCCAATTTCACTCATTTTTTAATCAATTTCATGAAGTTGTCAATCAATTTCCGCAAGTCTCAATCAAAACGATGTCAATTTCAAGCAGTTATCGACCAATTTGACTTGCAAACTACAATGATGAATTGGACAATATATCAATAATAACGTTCAATATTTAATGAAGTATACTATGAAAGTTGACTTGTTGTGATGAGAAATCATAAAGTATAGTGTCAGTTTCTTGAATCGTCAGTTATTTTGATGAATTTCAAGTCAAAGTGCCCGACTTATAGGTGAAATTCAACAAGTTTGCTACCAATTTCACTCAGTTTTCGGTCAATTCCCCAAGCTATGTGTTACATTTTTGTTAGAGAAGAACGTGAAATTGACCACTAAGTGAGTGAAATTGGCTGCTAACTGAGTGAGATTGATCGTGAACTTAAATTGACAGCAAACTAATTGAAATTCACTACGAACTAATTGAAATTGACCGTGGACTAAGTGAAATTGATCAGGGATTAAGTGAAATTGGTCGATAACTGCT
Organism: Magnolia kwangsiensis; assembly: GCA_037074715.1. Taxonomy (NCBI): domain Eukaryota; kingdom Viridiplantae; phylum Streptophyta; class Magnoliopsida; order Magnoliales; family Magnoliaceae; genus Magnolia; species Magnolia kwangsiensis. Next base: position 46,540,093 of record CM073574.1, on the reverse strand, counting down.
TGAAATTAACATCTTGAACTGAGTTAAATTGACCGTGAACATCGTGAATTTGACCAAGAACTCAATTAAATTAACCACCAACATCGTAAAATTGACCGCGAACATCATGAAATTGACCGCGAAAATAGTGAAATTGATTGTGAAGTGAGTGAAATTGACCGAGAACTAACTTAAGTTAGTGAAATTGACCACGAACTGAGTTAAATTAACGGTGACCTGAGTAAAATTGACCACGAATTGAGTGAAATTGACTGATAAGTGAGTGAAATTGACCGAGAACTTGCTTAAGCAATTTTCAATTAATTTCTGCAAGTTCTCGGTCAACACGATGGCAATTTCAAGCGATTATCGATCAATTTGACTCAGTTATCGATCAAGATGTCAATTTCAAGCCGTGCTCGGTCAATTTCACTTAATTTGTAATTAATTTAACTCAGTTCGCAGTCAATTTAATTTAGTCTTCGATCAATTTAACTCAGTTTGCGGTCATTTTAACTTAGTTCGGGGTCATTTTAACTGAGTTTGTAATCAATTTAACTCAGTTCGCTATCATTATAACCTAGTTTGCGGTCAATTTAATTCAGTTCGCGATCAACTTCAGTCATCGATCTATTTCACTCGGTATTCATTCAATTTCACTTCAGTTTTCGTTCTTTGTTAAAAAAACCTCAATGTGGGTCATTTAAGCATTGAATTTGCCTCATTTTTCGGGTCATGCCCTAAAATAGTTAAATAAAATAACTAGATTGTGGACGGTATGGATATATCATATAAAATACGGTGGGATCCACATAATGAAATCAAGAATTTAAAATATACCTGTCATTCGTAGCTTCTTTAATGGAGCACTATTTTCGTCCTATCTTGAGTTGGCAAAACTCAAAAATGACATATGTGACAAATGTATTCTTGATAAAAAAAAATATATATTGAAAATGAAAGTTATACTGCTAGGACTGACAATCACAAAGAGAAAAAAAGATATCAGAAAATGAGAATTTTACTATTAGGGTGAACAACCATAAAGATGAGAGAAGATATAAAAAATTTTAATTTTTTCTATAAGAATGAACAATTATAAAAAGGAGAGAAGAAATTGAAAATTAGTGATTTTATTACTAAGGTGAAACGGTCCAAGAGTAACAACAATATTCCAAATTACGTTCCTGATAGAGCAGCGACACCCCTGTACAACAGGGTTTTAGCTTCGTAAACTAAGCTTGGAGGTAACGACGGAGGTGGGTGGCTTAAAAGTAAGGCTTACGGTTCTAAAAAAAATCACGTGAAAAGCTGATACTCCGACAGTGTGATAGATGATACACATGCATTTGGAAATTACTTACAAAATGCATACGTGGCATACATATGAGTCAAACTAAACTGTCCAAACTATGGGTCCCAATTTTAAATGTATCATGAACCTAAAAATTAAGCTTATTTAATCATCTGAGTATTAGATTAATGGACATTTTTTGACCGCTAAAAATGAAAAATATCCAACGGTCCTATTTCAACAAGTGTCTATAAATCAGAGATAAGGATCATTAAAATCCTATGATTTTGCTAAGATGCCTCAGCCACAGTGGATTCCACAATCCAGTCCCTTTAATTTTTAACGTATGGCACGAGTATAATTACAGAATGCCCGTGTTTCAAGTCTGATGTTCTGCCAGAGTATAAATAACTCTTTATTAAATATTCACATTACTCTGATCGAGTAGCTTACACCTAAATTAATTATTTTGCTGGGAAAACGACAAACGCCTCCCTCATGCCTTATCCTACGTTCCTACCCCGCGGCAGCGGAGTGCGTGGTGACCCTGCAACCACTGACGTCCGTGGTGACATCACGTGTCAGAATTTGATTTGGGCCACATGATGTCAGGGGTCGATTGCCAGGAGAGCGGATTGGTTGTTATTTACCCGAGTAACACCTTGATGAATGTGTTGTATATCCACGCCGTCCATCCCTTTTATCTTGATCCCAAAACTTAAGCAGATTCAAATCTTAGGTGGACCACACCGTTGGAAACTGTGGTGATTGACCGTTAAAAACTTATTGTGAGTCATAAAGGTTTTTGATCAAGCTGATCTTTGTCTTTTTTCCTTCATTTAGTTTTGTTTGACATTATTAACGGGTTTGATGGAAAATAAACATTACGGTGGGCCCAAGTATTTTTTTTTAATGATAAGCATTCAATCATTGCTATTTCACGTGGTGTGGTCCACCTGAGATTTAGATCTGCTTTAAATTTTGGAATAAGTTACTGAAATGGTATGGAAAAACGGATGGACGGCATGGATATAGAAAATATTAATCAAGGTGGGCCCATGGTCAGGGAAACACCAGCTAACGTGTTTCACATGTAACACCTTATCCGCTCCCGATTCCAAGTTGAGTGGGTACTCGACCTAACAACTGGATGCGACTTTAGCAGACACCGGAACCAGGGATATGGGTGGGAACCTGACATTGGTCCCAGGTCGATGTATGCATTGTGTATCCACCTCAGTGGATCCAGGGAACATGACTGTGGGATCTTCCATGATGTATGTGACTACGTTCACACTGTCCATCCGTATTGACAGATCATTTCAAAGCATGATTCAGAAAATGAAGTAAATCCAAAATCTCTCATATTGTCCATGGTAAAGGAAACATTGGTAATTGACAATTAAAAAGCTTATTGTGGACCACAAAAGCTTTCCATCAAGATGATAGTTTTGTGGGCTCTTCACCCGGGTCTTTATCTTGACCTTATCAACAGGTCGGGTGGCAAATAAACATTATGGCAGAATCCGTAAAGTTTTTAATGGCGAGGATTTAAAAACAACTACTTCCAGTGGTGTGGTCCACATGAGATTTGGGTTAGCTTCATTTTTTAAATAAGGCCTTAAAATGAGGCATAAACTTGGTTAGACAGTGTGGGCACATACTTCAGTGGGAACCCTGACCATGAGCCCCAGAGTCAGGGGTCCCACCACCCACCTTAGTGAATTTGGGGATCCACCCAAGCCGTGCTCTTATTTAAGGGCATGGTCAAGAACAACAAGTAGAAACAACATGCACATGGACCACCTATATGAAACAATAGTTATTGATCATTAGAAACTTTTTGTGAGCTACAAAAGTTTTGGATAAACTAGTATTTGTGTTTCCATTCATCCTGCCCACAAAAGTTTTGAATAAGTTGATATTTGTGTTTCCATTCATCCCGATTTAAATCATGTGAATTGTCTATACCATGGCACACGAAGGCTTAACGAACCTTAGAATTATGTTTAAGTCCTAAAAGGGTAGGGAATAAAACCTGTTGGTGTATTTTTATGGAACGGCTCCTCTGGATCGGATCTTCTTCTACCTGCACAATCAACACTATTAAGGGGACCCTGGCTAGAGCCGGGGAGCCTCCGATGCTTAAGTCAGTCGTCTGATCAATGGCAAAAGATTTTTTTGAGTTTTGTGTCCCTTACCTTTCTCTGTAGAAAGCATTGGTATTTATAGATCTTACGAATCCTCATCATACGAGGATTCTTCTCCTGATTATCCGGAGATTTCACTGATTGCTCCCAATCTCGAGAATCTCGGGATCGGATACCCGTATTCCTGAATTTTCGGAATGGTATTTGCATTGATACCGCCTTCTCTTGTCTCGGCTCAGTCGCCACCGACTCAAGGGGGAGTCTCGGCCGAGTTGGTAACATAAGTTTTCTGCCTTCTCACGGATGGAATAGTCTCGGTGATTATCCGTCGTCCTTCCTTACTCCGTGGCCGACAGAACCAACTCATTAGGTTGGTTTTATTCTATCGGTCGAGTGGCTTATAACATACTCAGCCTTCTGTAGGCTTATGCAGATGAGGTTATCACTCCGACAGAACGACTTTAATCGTATTCTGCTTATGCCTCTAGGACTTTTCCTTATTCTCTCGGCTCTGACCGTTGTCTCGGACTCTTCGGGCAGCGTTAGCAAAGCCGACCTACTTAGAATCCGAGTCTCCGAACTTGATATATTTTTCCCCAACAAAACCATTAAAAATATTTGTAAATTAAAAGCAATAAACACTTGGGCTTCAAGTCAAGTGGGTCTAAGTATATAGACTACAAATGATTCAACCAATTGAACTACTAGACTATAATAAGAGAGGTGAAATACCAATTGTGTGTGCTACAATTTAAGTGTTTAGTATATATTTTAATCATACATCTATATGATTAAACATATTCAATCATAAGTAAGAATAGACATGCATCCACATAAGCAATTGCAATCATAACGATGTATAATGATTCGGTTACTTGCTTACTCCACTCCCGATAGATATACTCTATTCGAATGTACCAGATTTCACTATCTCGAAGGTTTCCAATAGGCTTAACTCTAATATTTACAATATTTTTAATAGGTTCACCACAAACATTCGACCTTATATAAGAACCTACACATACATACCCGTATTGGTAGAACATGTACATACCAATATCGATAGACCACATTTTCACCCATGTCAATGCCTCCCACGGAGACTTAGTTGGTTTTCTATCAGCTAACTAACAACAACTGCTGTCCTAATTCAATGACCTATGTATACTTCTATTGGGGGCTCCCACAAAGATTAACACGTACGCACCTGTGCTTGGTGGCAATATAGTCCTACACAAAAACCTACGCAAGTTTGGGTTACAAGCTTTATACTTGATCATATACAACAAAAGACTATGTCGACTCTAAAAATGACAACTTTATTTGGCAGATTAAACATCGTTGATGCTCCTTAATATGCATCTTCACTTCTTCTATTTGCTTCTCTTGTGCTCCCCCATTATTTGAAATTGGTCTTCTTCCACTTCCTTGAATCGGCTACCTTGCACTCAATGATCTGATAAGACTACAAAGTTAATGGGAGAAAAGTTGAATCTCCTACAACTATTCGATGGTTGATTTTCAAATGGAAATTCACTTAGATAAATGCTCTAGAGGTTGATGAACATTAAGATTTACCTATGGGAATGATGTATACACTATAGAGAAAGCTTCAAAACATGTTCTTTTTATAATAGAGTTTTGAAATACTTATTAGACTAAAAAATTACTAAGAAAAAAGTATAAATCTCTTTAGTATAGAGCTTAGGAGGGTTTGAGATGCAATAGAGTATTTAAAACACCAAAATTCATTGTCTATACAAAGATCTAATTTCTAATTTTATAGACAAAAGGCTCCAATGGATCTATAACTTCTAGCTTCGATCGATTGAGCGACCCTTCGATCAATTGAATTTAATTCGATTATAACGCAGAAAGCTCACTGGATACCTTTGTACACTTTTAATTGATTGAACTCGATATATTAATTAATCAAGGTTTCTACGAAACAAGGCAGAAAGCTTGTTGGATGTTTTTGTGCTCTTTCGATCGATCGAGACCAATCAAAGGTTTACTTAATTGATCAAAAATCACTCGAACTTGTGCATTTGGTTTTCTTTCTTCTGCGCATGATCTAGCCAGCATAAACTTGATGGTTGAGGGTTTTCCTATATATAATAAAGAATCTAGGGTATGTTTTTTTGAATCTAAAGGGGTCTAGGGCTAACATTACCAAGGCACCTAAAGATTTATTTGTTGTCTTCAATCTTGATTCTTCAAGTCTTCGAGTATTTGAGTCTTCAGTCTTTAATATCTTCATATAAAAGCTCAACTAATTCAAAACACCCTAGCTCATGTTATTGACAAAATCGAGGCACTAGCATAGACCAGGTTGGATGGAACTAAATATTACAATGGACCTGGCAAAGTTTTTAATGGTGGGCATTCAATGACCACCTTTTTCCAGTGGTGTTGTCCACTAAAGACTTGTATTGGCTTAATTTTTTGGGGCTTATGCCATGAAATAAGCGGGGAAAGTGAATGGATATCATGGATATACATTGCATACATGGAGGTGGACCCCAAGTTTAGGGTCCCACCCACATATGCTCGTTGCGGGGTCGCAGCGTCCTATCAACTTTCAAAGATACCTTGGACGGCCCATCTTTAATAGCACATGGCCCGATAAAATCCCACTATGTGAAGTCACCATCACTGCAGTGCGTTTACCTGCTAAACCATGCTTTTTCTTTTGCTTCCCGAAAATGCATCTACTTAAGAATTCAGTCTTAAACAACCCTTATCATTAAAGATATCAGTTTAAAATCTCTCTGTTTTTAACTTTACCCTTCCATCCATTGGCACCGGCTTATTTTTTAAAGGTGTTATGCAAAGTGTGTCACTTACACTGACTGAGTGCTGTATGGCAGAAACATGCATATGATCCACTCTCTCCATTAGATGTACTGCCACATTTTCATAATAGATTCTAAAAATCAGTCCAATCCAATACTTAGGTGCACAATACCATAAAGAATGAAGGAACAGGGAAAAATCACACCTGAAACCTTTAAATTCACCTTGTAAGGCCAACATGAGTGTTGAAATGTCTAAAGTTTTTGGAGAATCCCTTCATTCTAATAAGCACATCAAATGAATAGATCGTATGGATTGTATATACCATCGGCCTCCCCTTCTCAACTTGTTCTTGGTAGTGTGGTCCACCTGAGTTTTGAATTTGCCTGATTTTTAGGCCTTGTCCAAACATAGGGGGACAGACCTGACGGACCAGGTGGATCTTATCACATGGAGCACCATATATTCATTCCTCTTTAGTTTTTTCTCAATAGGCTTGTTAGAATACATCCCAAGGTATTAAAATAAAATACATTGCGACTCTGGCTGCTAGACATGGTCTCTTCAAGGGCCCAAACCATTTATGGGATAAAGCTTCATTTCATAGAGAAGATTTCTAAAAATTCTCAAATTGAAAATCTCAAACTTTTGCATGCAGGAGTTATGGTGATTGTTCATGACCAGCACAAAAGACCCAGGTTATGAAAGAGCATCTAATCGAGATTTTTTATATATTGTTTATCTACCATTCAATGTGAAACATAACATATCAATGGTTCAGATTATTAAAAGATTACCTAAATTCAAAGGCTTAAGTACTACTGTACAAGGCTGCAATATGATGTATTCTAGCATACCTCTTGCAAGAACTACTGCAATCAAAACACCAAAGTTGTATGGGGTCCACCATGTTTTGTATGTAAAGTGTAGTATGCCCATCACACGATCTCATCGATGCCGGGCCCTCGAGGCAAAATTCAGCCATCTCTAGAATTTAGGTGGGCTGCACCATCGGAAATAGTTAAGGATGAGATGGTCCATCACGGGATCTCATCAATGCCGGGCCCTCGAGACAAAATTCAGCCATCTCTATAACTTATGTGTGCTGCACCATATATAGGAAATGGTAAGGATGAGATGCCAACAACAAGTTTGCTTGTTGGCCCAGCATGGCGTGTATCTTTCAATCAAACCTGATCATTATGTGTAACTCACTAAGGAAGAGAAGAATATAGAAAAGTGAGATTGATGAGAAACTCAAGGTCTTGTTGGATGAACTTAGGACTTGTTTGGATGCTTGTAATTGAAATACTAGGATCCAAATCACATGGTATATGGAATCAATGTTGGAATCCTCAACTGTGTTTGGATGTATATATGCAATTTGAATATAATTTTGTTTAGATGCTTGTAATTGAAATGCGAAAAGTAAATTAGTTTTAATACCCAATATTAGTATATATAATATATGACATAAGAATTATAATAAATCCATTAAAATATATACTTTGCCTTTTTTAAAAAAAAATTGAGCCTTGGGTGGACCACAAAAGTGGTCCCACTTTTGGAGGTCTACATATTTATCCGATTCCCAAACTTTTAAGGATATTCATGTTCCCACGTGATTTTGCTGCATTTCATTTCACATTGATTCCAATTACCATTGTTTACCATCAACCAAATCACCCTATTTGCCCATGTGCATTCATTCACCATCCATCACAATGGTCTACTATCAACCAGATGACCCCTTAGCATTTTAGTAGGAATTTTACATTGTTCCAATTAGTGTGACCGAGATGAGTCTTTCATCAAGCGAACATTTTCTACGTACGGTTCACATAAGGGTTTCCATAGAGAGCATGGATTTTAGATATATATCATGGTGGGTCCCATACAGATTAGGTGTTTTAGTCCATGGAGATTAGGTTAGTGTTACAGACAATTCGGTCCATTTAAAGGGAAGATTTTTGTGATAGTTTGTTGCAATTGAATAATGTAGTAGTGTGCCATTCTCCTAACGGTGGATCCCTGGATCTACCAAGGTGGGTGGACCCTAACTATGGGGCCCACATTGTGATGTATATGACTATATCTAGGTCATCCATCCATCCATATTGAAGGCTCATTTTAGGGCAGGATTTGAAAAAATGAAGGAAATCCAAATCTAAAGTTGTACACAAGCAAGCTAGCTTGAAAAGCTCGCTAGGCTTGGCTTGATTTAGCTTAGCTAGAACGACGACTCGAGATGAGCCAAACTTCATATGACCCAGCTCATTTTGAAAACTAGCCGATGTCGAGTGTAATGGAGCTTGACTCAACTTGACTCGAACTCGTCTCAAAATGAAGCTCAAACTTTGCTTGACTCGAATATATATTATATTTAAAAACAATAAAACTTAAAATTCTACCATACTCATCCGTCTCCTTCTTACCCTTTTTCTGTTCCTTATCCAATCCACTGTACCTAAGCTCCTCTCTTTCTCTCGCGCACTCGAGCTCCATAGTCAATCTCTCTCTCTCTCTCTCTCTCTCTCTCTCTCTCTCTCTCTCTCTCTCTCTCTCTCTCTCTCTCTCTCTGTGTGTGTGTGTGTGTGTGTGTGTGTGTGTGTGTGTGTGTGCAACCACAACCAAGTAACTCTATCTAATATATATATATATAATATTTAATATGGGGGTTGGGTCGGGTGCTAGTTGGGTCAATTGTGGGTGTAGGGTTAGGTCAAGTTGGGTTAAGTTGGGTGCTGGGTTAGGTTGGGTGTGGGTGATGGGTCAGGTTTGAGTGGGTGTTGGCCGTTGAGTTGGGTCGGGTTCTGTTTTATGTCGAGCTAGGGTGGGTCAAGTCAAGTGCTAGGTTGAGCTGGGTCGGGTGTGGGTGTTGGGTTTAGTTGGGTGGGTACTAGCAGATAGGTTAGTTCGGATTGGGTGTTGATTGAGGTGGGGGCAGGCTAGGCTCGACTTGACTCGAAGTAAGCTCGCCTCCACTTGATTCACTAGCTCACCTCGAAAGGTTTGACAAACAAGCCAAACTCGAATGGTAAGCTCAAGGGCGAGCTTGATCTCAAGGAGAGCACACACGAGTCAAGCCAAGCTTAGCCCACCTTGACTTGACTCGGCTCCATGTACAACCCTGTTCAAATCTCAGGACTATAGTATAGGAAATCATGGTAATTGACCATTAAAAACTTCGTGTGGGCCACGAAAGCTTTGGATCAAGATGATAATTGTGTGGTCTCTTCATCTAGGTCTTTATGACCTTATCAACAGGTTGGATGGCAAATAAAAGTGGAATTCATGAAGTTTTTAATGGCCAGGATTCAATCATGACTGTTTCCTATGGTGTGGTCCACCTAATTTGGGTCAGCTTCATTTTTTGGATGACACAATTCTAAAATTAGTTGTTAAAATGGTTGGACGGTGTGAATTTATGGCACATACATCACAGTGAACCCCATAGTCAAGGGTCCCACCCACCTTGGTAGATCCCAGATCCACCCAAGCGGCGTCCTTCTCCTTACATCAGTGACTAATGCATGCTATCTAATCCGCTCATAGGTTGTGATGTAGCATTTTTTTTCTTTTTAAAAAGCAGTAATCAGGCAATCCTAAATAATTATTTGATGGCCATCAATTGTATGAGTAAAGGTAAAATCATGATCGGTCCAAATTCTAAGGGTAAAATCAGATGATTACAGCCATATTCTCATTTTTATTTTTATTTTGGCTTATCATCTGTCGAAATTTTGGGTCCACCATTTGGTCCGTCTAATTGACATACAACAATGCAATTTATAATGGTGAAATGTCAATTCTCATTTTCTAAAATTGTGATGAAAGTTCAGCAATAAAGTTTAAAAAATTTTAAAAATCAATCAGTGCTTGCTTTAATGCAAAGGGTGTGTGGAGGAGGTATTTTAAAAGTAGTGTTTGAACAAGAATTAAAAATAAAATAAAATAAAAATGTGTTGATTGTTCTTGAAAATAGGATTTTTTTATTTTTTTATTTTATTTTGTCTTTTGTCCTTACCATATTTTGATTTGGAAAAATGCATACTAGGGACTTTTGATGCTCATGCACAGCCGGATGAATGATATGCAAGCATTGAGTTCATACATATCAAAAACCAAAATTTATACTTATTTGGCTGTATAAGTGTATGAATTTTTGGACAGTTATTGGATGGTTGAAATAAAAATTATCCAATAATGCTATTCCAGCAAGGGTCCGGATCCTCTGCTTGCTACCAGCAAGGATTTCATGCTTCTTGCAACGCGATTGACCCACAGCATCATTGACAGCATTAAATGTATCAGTGCAACAATATTAGTGATGATGTGAACCAATCACATTCCAACGGGCAAAGTATACCTGTGGCAAGAAGAGAATCCGGAATCTTCCAACAAACATATGTATAGATGATAGGGCTAGTCTCCCCGCACTTCTCTTGAGCTTGTGACTTCCACAATTTGGGTGGCCTGGTTTGATTTAATAGTGCCTGCTATATCAAGCATTATATCATACAACTACCAGCGTAACTCCCAAACGAAGAAATGGGTGTTTTTGTTGTGGCCCACCATGGATTGCTTATGGTTGTAAAAGATCACTTTTATTAGCAAATCCTGACCACCCCAACCATAGCTTGGGAACAGATGATTATAAAAAATAAAACAAACTTACAAATGAAATGAACCCAATGGTCCAATTTTCTAATAATAGTAGACTATATATGTGATGAATCTAGCAAGAAGTCCAGCCGGACTGGTTGGACTGTCCTAGTAGAAAATGGCTCGAGTACTAAAGTTTGCCATATTCTCCAAGGGCATGTTCGGATTACAAATTATATTAGCATTACAATATAAAAATGTCAACGCTAATTTTTTATAAAGTTTATATAAGCATTTAATTGGACCCTAAATATAAATATAATAGAAAACCAGTAAAGAAATTTGTTATCGTTACAATTTTATCAGTGTCGTGAAAATCTCCTATCTAAACACTTTATGTAAAACATTTCCCTAACGTGAGAGTATTATTATTATGATTTTATCAAGCTCATCTAAATGTTAGAATTGTTTGTTAAATCATTATTTTTTTAAGACATATTATAATTTATAATCATTGTATTTACTTACAATCCAAACACACCTATATTAAAGGGTGAATAAGTGATGATTTGGGGTGATTGGTCCATTAGAAAAGATACCAAAAAATATTTTTTTAAAATCATGTAATTCTATTTCACATAAACCGTTAAATATTACCGGTAGTCTAGAAAGTCATACTCCCGTGCTTTCTTCTAAATTTAGGTTATGAATTATTGAATTTTAGTGCATTTTGATTATAGGCCACCAAATGCAACAGCTAATAATTTCAAATTACATGGATTTTATGATAATGGATGCATGTCAAATGAAAATTTTCATGAAATGAATCAGCTACCCTGTAGTTACTGCCAATGGCTGGTGGTTGATGTTCTATGAACCCTGATATGATGTATGTGTCTCATTTATGCCGCCCATTTTTCTGAATAATTTTATCAAATGAACCAAAAATTCAGGTAAGTGAAAAATCTCCAAGTAGACTACACACGGTTGATTGAACTCTCACCACTAAAAACTATATTTCGTTTTTTTTTTTTTTTTTCCACCTTCATCAAGGTTTGCATGACTTAATATATAGGTTGGATGTCAAATAAACATTATGACCCTGGAGGTTTCTTAACGGTGACGTTCAATCACTGTTGTTTTCCTATGATGTGTTTCACCTGGGATTTTGATCTGCCTCATTTTTAGAATAATTTATTGAAATTATACGTAAAAATGGATGAACAGTGTGGATAAAACGTTGAGATGATGGTGGGACCCACGTAGCACCGACCACGGGCTAGTGGCAGCATCACTAGCAAAACCGCGTCCAATCTATCATAGATATTTTAAGGCGTTCTTTTTGTTTTGGAGGTTTTTGGCTTGTTTTTTATTTTTTTACCGGCTCTCTCTCTTGCTCAACTGATGTCGACAGCAATGCCTGCCTACTGCAGTTGCCTTCCTAAAATAAAATTGCAGAGAGAAACACAGGACCTGGGTACGGGAAAGGAGAGGGAAAAAGAGAGTAGAAAGATGCTGGGTCTTTCACGGTTTTCAACGGTTCTATCTGTTTAAAGACGAACTACCTCTGACATATGGATCTGTTGCGGCCGATAATTTCAAGAGAAAAATAGAGAACAGATAAGAGGGTATTTTTCTTTTTCTTTTTCCCTTTTTTTTTTTTTTTTTTTTTTTTTTTTGAGGGGCATCGGAGATTCCAAAGAAAAATTGGGTTTTGAGAAATCTTTGACAGTAGTGAAGTCGATGGTTTTGTGGGGAACAAGAAAGATTCTCTCTTTTTATTTTTATTTGCTTGTGCTGTATCAAAATCAAGGTTTTTGGGTATTGTTTTCTGGGCTTTTAGATGATGGGTTTTTTAAGCTCTCAATCTGATGGAATGTTATTTGATGTTTGGAGAGAGGAAAAGGGTCTCTCTCTTTTTTTTAGTTCTCTGCATCAAAATCAGAGTTTTCTGTACTGGCTATGCATTGGAGATTAGCTTTGAGTGTTGAACTTGTGCGTTTTTGGATTTTGAAGAGATTGGAGAGGAGTATTTATGGGGTTTTCACCCTCTGCTTTGAAGTCACTTGTTTTGGTTGCAGTATATGGGCTTGAAGGTTCACTTAAACATAGATTTTGAGCTCTGAATCTGATTGGTTTGATTTTGGAATAAAAGGTATTCTTTAAGTTTTTCATCTTTTTTTTCGTACTCTACTTCAAGATCTGATTTTGGAATAAAAGGTATTCTTTAAGTTTTTCAAGATCTCAAAATGGTTGATTTGGGGTTTCAGGAAGATGATTAAAAAAATTTAAAAATTAAAAAAAAAAAATCTCCCTTCTGCTTCATAAAAATGAGTTATGGGCTGATATTTCTGGGTTTTGATCTTTGATTGTTTATATATTGGTGCAAGAAAGATATTATTTTTTTTTAATTACCTGATCACATATATGACTTTTATGTTGATGTTTAGTAGTTTTGGTATTAATATGATATGGTTTTTTAATTTATTTCAAATATGGTTCTTGTGTGGCAGTTTCTGGGTTCCGAGCTTCCCATGTAGAAAGAAGTCTCAGCTTCAAAATAGAAGAATTGGGTATCGTTTCTGATTTCAGATATTCTCAAAATCAAGGGTTTTCAGCATTGACTACAGTGTATTAAATTTCTTAGTACAAGAAAGAAGGTTTTGCTGTTCTGCATCGTATTTCAATGGGATCAATGGAGAATCAGCAGAGTTTTCATGAGGGGATTGAAGTGGCAACGATGGAGAAACAACAAAGCTTTATTGAGAGGAATAGGCCAGCAGTGATGTTGAAGCAGCAGAGCTTTATTGAGAGGAATGGAATGACAGCTATGGAGAAGCAGCAGAGCTTGCATGAGAGGAAAAAGATGGTAGGAATGGTGAAGCACCATAGCTTTATTGAGAGGAGTAGGATGGCTCCAATGGAGAAGCATCCAAGCTTTATTGAGAGGAGTAGAACAGGGGCCATGGAGAAGCAGGTGAGCTTTAAAGAGAGGAATAAGATGGTAACGATGGAGAAGCAGGTGAGCTTTAGTGATAGGAGTAAATCGGTAGAGATGGAGAAACAGCAAAGCTTTCTCAATAGGAATAAAGCCGTGGTGATGGAGAAGCAGCAGAGCTTTCGCGAGAAGAAGAAGAGCAGAGAATCAGCGGCAAAGCGTGGTGACTCAGAGCTCCATCTGGCTGCTAGAGCAGGGAATTTGATTCAAGTTAAAGCAATTCTTCAGGGATCTGATGATAAGCGTCTGAAGGAACTGACCTCGATGCAAAACCAGGATGGAGAGACGGTGATGTATGTCGCAGCTGAAAATGGGCATGTGCCGGTTGTGAGTGAGCTCTTGAAGGTTTTGGATGCACAATCCGCCGCTCTCAAAGCCAAGAACGGTTATGATGCATTCCATATTGCTGCCAAGCAAGGCCATCTGGGTGAGGATTTTATCTTCTTTTTTTTCCATGTGTTTTTCTACCCAATCTACTGATCGATTTAGCTGCATTAGCACATGGTGATTTCAAGAGCGGAGAAAATTAAATTTGTGATTTTTGGAAATTCTACTCTTGGAAGAATTCCCAAAAGTTGTGAAACAGGGTTGTGTTGTATTGGAAAGAAAGAGCTCTCTGGTATCAACATGAGTATCATCTTATGATTTTTGAAAATTCTATTTTGAGTAGATATACCCAAAATTTGCAAATATATTTTTCTTGCCGCCCAACTCAAATGCGGCCTTAGTTCGTGGGTTTTGGAATGTTGCTATTTTGATGATCTGTTACTGTGAGTGATGAATTTCTAGCTTACTGTGAAGCTTCTTGATATACAACAATGCAAAGATATTGCCATTTTTGTTGTTTGTATTTTTAGCAACCAGAGTCTTTTTTTCCTCCCTTGTACTGATTGATTTATTATGGATTTCCTTCATCCTGCAAATCAATCATCTGTTACTATGGTTTGGAATTTTCTTAGTACCTTATAAGGTTTCTTGATGTGGAATGATGTACAAAAGTTTGCCATTCAAATTCAATTTAGAGTCCATTTCAATTGTCAAATCCATTTCATTTGAATTGATGTCCCAAATTTCAGGAATCTCGTGCTTGCTTGATTGAAAATTTCCATTAGAGCACCACCATCTATCATTAGATGCCAACTCTGATATGGTGCATTTGCGAGAATCCATTGCTTGGCCACCATGATGAGCCCATGTGGCTGGCTGGCTGGCTGGCTGGCTGGATGATCTGAATTTTTCATGTCATGGCCCCTTCGGTGGGCAGCTGTAGAAATACTGGTTGGTTATTCCTATTTGTTAGATTAATGGCTTAAAACGGGCAGTTAAAAAAAATGGCATTGGATCATGTTCAATAGGAAAAGGTTAGGCAGCTAGGATTGTCCTATCAGTTTGATTTTTTATTTTTATTTTCCAACCATCAATTGGCATTTTGTCCCACGAGATGGACAGTTTGGGTTCCCTGACTATCCATTCACATGGAACCCACAACCTTCAAGCATGATGATGACAAAACCTCTTAGCATTGTAAGGATGGATGACAAAACCATGATTTCTCATTTGGCTTGAAAAAAAAAAAGACCATCTTTTGTGCCCCGTGATTCATGAACTGACTTTTATTTATTTACTTGTTTACTTTTGTTGTGGTTATGTAGAGGTGTTGAAAGAGCTATTGCAATCTTTCCCGGACTTGGCTATGACTACGGATTCATCCAATTCCACAGCCTTACACACTGCTGCCACTCAAGGCCATGCCGATGTTGTTGATCTTCTGCTAGAGACAGATGCAAGCCTTGCGAAGATAGCCAAAAACAATGGCAAAACTGCCCTCCACTCTGCCGCAAGGATGGGGCATCTGGAAGTCGTAAGATCCCTTCTAAGCAAGGATTCCGGAATGGGGTTTAGGCCCGACAAGAAGGGTCAGACCGCATTGCACATGGCTGTGAAAGGGCAAAGCGTTGAGGTAGTGTTTGCATTAATTAAACCGGATCTTGCAGTTATTAGCGTGGAAGATAACAAGGGGAACACAGCATTGCATATCGCAACGAGGAAGGGTCGCATTCAGGTGGGTGGTATTGATTGTTGCTTCTCCTTATGTTATAATAAGTTCCTGATAAATTATTTTCTTTGCATGGTATAACAGTGCTTCCCTTTCACTTGTATCTTGTCTTTATGTTGTTGTTGAAGAAGGTGGTATCTGTCCATGTGCCTTGGACATGGGCACATGGTATCTAACATGCAGACCATGGCAGATCTGACACACTTGCATATGTGTAAGCGTGTGTAGTAATACCAAAAGATATGTATTGTTGCAAACTCAATACTAGTGTACAAAAAGATATATAGGAAAATGAATTTAGTTAAATAGAAGAACTTTACTAAGCCCACATGCATGTACAAGTCAGTTAGTGCTCACACCACCACAAATGCCAACATGGCAGACAGGTGCAACATCCAAGCCATCCATTAGAAGGGTGCTGCTATGAAGATTCCCTATCCCAAGAATCAGACCAGTCGACTAGTCAGGTGGGCCAGTTGTGAAAAAATCGGCCAAAGTTTTCTAACCCTTCCATTTGTTTCTAATATCATGGCACACCTATTGTGTGGGCCACCTTTATCTTTCAGCAGTAGCATCTACATGGTGAAGTCCACTTGATGGTTGGCTTGGTTATTTCACCTTTGTGCCATGCTTGCATTAGCTGACTTGTACACGTGTGGGCTTAGCATAGCTCTGAATAAAAAATGCATTCAATATATAAAAGCAACACACAAAAACAAGAAAAAAGAGCATCAGTTTTCATGATAAGTTTATTTGTACAAGAAAATTACTATTATTTGCATGAATGCTGTTGCCATATATCCTGAGGTTGAAGCTGCAACTAAGGGTTGTGACAGTGATCACGGTCCAATCAAGCCACATGCCCAACCCCAAACTGTATTTGCAATACGATTTTGTATGAATGGGTGTGTAAGGTTTCTATAATGCAGCAATTGATTCATCTGCAGCTCCACTCCACCTTATGTTTAAGTGTGATAATACCACGTCTTTCCAACTACACCAATAAAGCCTTCTAGAGCTTGGCCATCTGATGCAGGACGATTAACCACTTGCTCTAAAAGCTCGAACTGTTAAAGTATGGCGAATTAATCCTTTTATCTCATAGCCTAGGCCCCACATCTCATGGGTTTAGGACCTTCGCCAAATCTTCTTTGTGGGCCCCAAATCACATGGGCCGTCCACACCGAGTGTGTCCCCGCATCCCATGGGCTACCCCACCCCCCAGTGAACCCACTCGAGCCCAGTGTGAAAATGCCCCTCGCATTAATCACCCTCGATAAAGAGTCTCGAACACGAGACCTCCCGCTCTGATACCAATTTGATACAGGACAATTAACCATTTTCTCTAAAAGCTCGAACTGTTAGAGTATGGCGAATTAATCCATTTATCTCATAGCCCAAGCCCCATATCTCACGGGTTTAGGACCTTGGCCAAACCCCCTTTGTGGGCCCCAAATCACATGGGCCACCCACCCTGAGTGTGTCCCCGCATCCCACGGTCTACCCCACTCGAGCTCAGTGTGAAATGTGCATTAATTACCCCTGGTAAGGAGTCTCGAACACGAGACTTTCCCTGTGGGCCCCAAATCACATGGATCACTCACCCCGAGTGTGCCCCTGCATCCCACAGGCGACCCCACTCGAGCCCGGTGTGAAAATGCCCCTACATTACCATCCATCCATGGGTCTTAAGAAATCGTTTGATCCGTCATTTGCTGAGAGCCCATCTATGATAACTATTATATTGAAAGATAGCTTGTGATAATGATGTTAACGAGCTATAATTGTATTAAGCAGGTGAGATCATCATCTGGTTATTTGGGTTCCAACCATATGAAAATTAAAATAGCAAAAGTGGAAAAAATTACATAAATCCACATGTAAAGAAAACTACCCGACAATAAGGGGAAATGACAGTTATACGCTTGCAGCTAGTGATGAACTACATCTAACATGGTCTTTTCTGTCTTTTTATGCTCATGATTGTCAGATACTGCAAGCTTTGCTATCAGTTGAAGGGATTGATGTCAATGCAATAAATAAGGCAGGAGAGACTGCACTCGACATTGCTGAAAAATCTACGAATGAGGAGCTTGCTCCAATTCTAAGAGATGCAGGGGCAGTGACTGCAAAGGAGCATGAAAAGCCTCCAAATTCTGCAAGGCAACTGAAGCAGACGGTCAGTGACATAAAGCACGGAGTTCAATCCCAAATCCAGCAAACCCGCCAGACGCGGGTGCGGGTCCAGAAGATTGCAAAACGGTTGAAGAAGCTGCACATAGGGGGTCTCAACAACGCTATCAATTCAGCAACGGTTGTCGCCGTACTCATCGCCACTGTTGCTTTTGCAGCAATCTTCCAGGTACCCGGGCAGTACATTGAGGAGAACACCGATCCGGGCAGGCTTGGGCAGGCCTACATAGCCAAAAATGCAGCTTTCATCATCTTCTTAATATTCGACTCTGTGGCCCTCTTCATCTCCCTGGCTGTTGTCGTCGTGCAGACGTCTGTGGTTGTGATTGAGAAGAATGCAAAGGAACAGCTGATGTTCGTGATCAACAAGCTCATGTGGATGGCGTGCCTTTTCATATCAGTGGCTTTCATCTCACTCACGTATGTCGTTGTGGGCCAACATGCTCAGTGGCTGGCAAGAACTGCCACAGTGATTGGCGCTGTGATCATGCTGACCACCCTTGGCTCCATGTGCTACTTTGTCATCCTGCATAGGATTGAAGAGTCGAAGTTGAGGAATATAAAGAGGGCACCTGATAGCCGGTCCCGCTCTTGGTCTGTGTCCGTGGTCTCAGATCCAGAGCATGAATACAAGAGGATGTATGCGCTTTAGGGCCTCTGATCACATTCTCTTATCCCTGGAGCTCATCATCAGTACACCTCTTTATAAGAATAGATTCTGGTGATGAGAATGCCTTATTTTAGTTTTTTATGAAAACTGATATGCTCAACAGAGAACAATCCCTACATTCCGACATCTGATTGCACGATTAGTCTACTTGGGTTGCTGCTTCCGCTTCAAATTCGGGTTATCTAGATGCTTGTGGTCTTAAAATAGTTTGTTTTCTACTTCTGGTTTATGCTCTTCCTTTCACTTCTCAGCACTGAGGTCGACTTCTAACCCAACTGGCGGTGTTTAAGAAACAAAGAAGAGTAGATGAAACAGGTAATTGGGATTTTCATTTCAAGCCAGACGTACTGAATATTCTCGTACCATCCCACTACATGTTATGGCTCTGGAGGCTATCTTGTTTCTCTCCTCCTAGATGTCCTGTGATAATACATTGTAGAAAACCCACATCAGGATTCGCAATCAATGGATGATGGGCAAAAGGCTCTGAAATGAGTTCTGTATATTATAATTTCATGGGAGAGTGTATATACAACCCAGTGGCATGTGCACGATTCAAAAAATAAGATATAATGCTGTATTAGCTTTCATGGGTCTGTGCCATTGCATTTCTTTATTATTATTATTTTTTTCTCTCTTTTGCATTGATTGGAAATACCCATTATCTGAGTAGTTGAGAATTTGATTAACCAATGAAAAAAGAATGCCTTTTTCTTTTCTTTTCTTTTCTTTTCTGTATTTTTACAGCAATGACTTCTATAAACAGCTCAGTGGTACAACCAAACCGCGAGTGGTTCCGTTGATATTTTCGCAGAAAGATTGAGCCAGCCGATTGCCATATGTAAGCGTTATGTCTTGCAGTCTGATCCTTGTGCATGGAGATCTCACACTGCAATCGAATTTCATGGCAACCTTAGTTGCGGATGTCCCCTTGATGTTCTTGTAAGTCACGTCGCTGATTTCTATGCCGGAACCCTGCAGGTATAAGGTATGTCATCAGATCACAAACAACTTGAATGTTTGAAACAGATAGTAGGAAATGAAACAAAGATTGAAGTGATTTGAGAAGGAAATGTAAGTGGGTAAATTTCATCAAAAGATTGGAGTGTTTGATATAAATTTGCTACCCGAACATGGGTAGGAAAATTGCTTTTTTCACATGCATGCAGCTCTCCCAACCTTCGAAACTGGTCCCCTACTATAATGGACGGAATGTGCAATGAAAAAATACAATGGTTGGACGATTCTGGCTGTTGAATCAATGGTCATCAAATGGACAGTCGAGCAAAGAATGTTCACTGGTCCATGTTTGATCGGAAGACTTGAACGTTTATAATCATTGTGATTTCCTGGCCATTGTTGTTCAATCCCGTGGGTGAACATGCCAATGTGGTACACTTATCCATGATCCAAGTTAGATATTGTGGCCTGTGATTACAACCGGTTGATGTAGGGAGCCAGTGCAACAACCAAAAAAAAAAACTTTGGGCCCCATGTGATGCATGTGTGGGTCCACTCTTTCCATCGATTGCACCATAACATTTTAAGACGTTATCCCAAAGTAAGGCCCAGCCAGAACTCAAGTGGGCCACATCACAGGGAGAAGTGGGGATGGGGGTGCCTACCATCAAAACCTTCTTGAGGCCCACCAACATTTTGGATCAGGCAGATCTATGATTTTCCTGTTCATCTTGGTGGTATTCACTTTATGAACAGATTGGATGGCATATAAATATCATGGTGGACCCTAGGAATGTTTCAATGGTGGGAGTCACCATCCTCACTGTTCCCTGCTGGTGTGGCTCACTTAAGTTTTTTATCCACCTGATTTTTGGGCCCACGAATTAAAATCAGCTGGCGCAAACGATGGATGGAGAGGATGCCACACAAACATCACGGTGGGCTCCACAGTTTTTTGATGCACAGGATCCCAGAAATTTGCATCCTATAATCCATGCCATTTCACTCCTAGGTCAGCTATAGTAAACGAAATAACAGACAGCTAGTAAAATCAATTTAACTGTCCATTTGTTTCATAAGATAGCCGACCGAAGTGAAACAACCCAATTTTTTTAGGTCAGAGGATCTGAACAACGTGCCCCACCTGATGGATAGCTCTCTGATCTTGGCAGGGTTTTGTGCATTTGGACTTGGCAAACTTGTACATTGCATTAGACTATTTTAACATCCTTTTGCAGTTACTTATCTTACCTGATCGGGGCAATCATTGTTGATGTTAGGCAGTAATTTTGATCGATGATAATAGGGTTTTGGACATCAATCATCACAACATGCTGAAAAATGACCCCACGTACGAACCCTTTACTAGGCCTTGCTCAGGCTGATCCTCAGCCCATTTTGAGTTCTATTGAAAACCACCATCTTCACTGTCATATTCTGCACCCCCTCCTCTTCGAACCCCTTAGCAAGACTCCCGATGCTGTGGGATACATGCATGCACACACACCCACACACTGAGTTAGTATGTATGTAATCTTGTACACAGGCTACGATTACCCGATGTCAGGTACTAGCACATACACGAATGCATGGTGTTAATGCGAAGGGCGCACATACGCATGACGATTTCTAACTAGAAAAATATCCTAAAACTGCTTTAGCATATGTTGGTGTCACTTACCTGATTCCATGTCCAGGCCCGCACGCAACGTTTTGAATCCATAGGTTCCGTGTGCCGGGACCGATTGAAATACAGTCATCTCCTGTCCTTATACCCGTCCTCAGTGTGTTTACACCCGTCGATTGTTGCACGTGTATGCCATCTGTGTTGGGGCTCTCATCAGGGGCGATGATCCTCACACCCTGCACTGTTACGTTGTCGCACGTGTGGATCTCAATATGGAAGAGCTTGCTATTGATTGATGTTAGATTGTCGATCACAGTGTCTTTCGAATCAAAGAATGCTAGCGACTGCAAGGTCAACAGAGATTATGAGGACACCCTGATCAAGCATGTAGCGAGCCAATAGAATCGGTGGAATCTAGAGAGCATTTGGAAGTGCAAATTCTCAAGTGCCTATTTTGTAATTTGTTTTCAGATTAATGTGTATGGATGGTGGGAGATAGCTGCGCACTGGACTCTCGTTGCGCCTGCTGTGTGCAGGTAATCTTTTCTCTAATCTTTTTTCTTAAGGAATATATTAATTTAAGGGTGTTTTTATAAACTAGTACCTGATTCTTATAGAATTTACATTCCAGTACTTTTTAAGAAAGCTTTTCAGTAAGCCACCTTAGTAATTTAGACACTGTTATCATTTGCACATCTTCCATAGATTTCTCTAACTTCAGATAAGATTAGATTAATCATTTTAGAATCCAAGCCTTTACAAATTGGATGGATCTTGTTTGTCAGTTCACCTCACAACTTGGATCGAGCATCCGGGGGCAAGCAAGATCTAGGAAGCTCATCAAGATGGCCCGGCAACTAATACGTTTTGGCCCAAATATCAAGCCTAGAGCAAGCAAGAGCGAGATGCTTATGTGGCTCGCGCAAGAGTGGACCAGTCGTCACAAAGATCATCTTTTTTCAAAGGTAAGTTTTTAGACTATGATCCATCTTTGAGTGGGCCAATGATTTGGACAGTTTTGATTCCTACAAGATATGGCATATGTGTGGATGGAAAATTCCACTCAATTTGGATGTGAAGAACCAAGCATCGGATAGGTCAGTTTCATTAACTGAGTGCCATGCGGGCAGATCTTTCATGAGATCTACCCCATCCATCAGGTAAGTTGCCTCATTTCCATCCTAATATCAAAAAACCATGATGATCCAAAACTCAGGTGGGCCACACAGCAGGAAACAATTGGAATTGGCATGGCCACTGTTAGTTTTTTATAGGGTCTGCTGTGGTGTTTATATGCCATCCAATCCATTTATCTAATGTACATCATTGGGATATAATAGTGATGAGTCAAAATTCACATTGTTCCAAAACTCAAGTAGATCATACCCATGAATTTTGTAGTTTTATGTATAATTTTATATTGGTGGCCCACCTAAGTGGTGGAACAGCCTGAGTTTTGGGATCAAAGCCACAAAGGAAGGTCTACCATCAGGTAGGGACGGTTCCCTCACATTAGAGAAAGTGGCCCTGTTAGTCGCCTAGACAAGATAGGCTTTAGGCAAAAGTTTTCCTTTCCACAAACTCCTCAGAGTATAGAAGTATTTGATACTCTGGAGGAACATGATGGTTGATACAATTCCACTCAAGAATTGGACCCAATGCATGCAATGAATTTAAATTGAACCATCTAGATTATGGGTCCCAGTTAACACATGCCATGACCCAAATTCATACGGACTTGGAAAGCCAACCATCATATTTGTGGACATCTATTGGACGGCTAAAATTAAATAATAATAATAATAATAATAATAATAACACATGCCTTGATCTAAAAACATTCTCACTTGGGTAGCCAACTAGGGGTGTACATGAACTGAGTTAGCTCAATTAGCTTGTTCAACTTGGTTCGAAGCTGAGTTCGAGCCGAGTCAAGCTGATTTTTTGAGCTCAAAAAAACTTCGAACCCAGTTCGAGCTTGCCTGAGCCCAACTCGACTTGGATCGAACCCCAACTCGAATTGAACTCAGATCAAACAGGTTAGGTGACCCGGTTGCTTCGATATTAATGTTGCTCACCAAGTGTTTGATGAAATGACTCAACCAAGTGTCGGTTAGTGCAAAGAATGTATGTATATGAAACAAATACTATTTTTCCTTGATTTTGATGTTGCGCATAAGGTGTTTGATGAAATACTTGTAAACAGTTATGGCTGTTTTACATACAGTGAGAAATTGAAAGTGCACTGCATGTATTTGTGAAAATGCTGCAAGGCTCGAACTAGCCCGAGCAGCTGACTGAACTGAGCCGAGCCAAGTTCAAGCTGGGGTCAGCTAGTGGCCGAACCGAGTTGAGCTGAGGCCAGCCCGACTTGGTTCGACTCGGTGTACACCCCTATAGCCAACTATCATACTTGTGGACATCTATTGGACAGCTAAAAATAGATAAATAAAACATCCAATGGTCTTATCTCCGCAAATGAGTATCAAAATCGTTCTAACTGTCATTAGAGAATGCGCGAGAGTATGAAAATGATAATTATCTAAATTAATGAGGCAGCTTAACAAAAAGCTTTAGAAAATACTAGAATGGAAATTACATGCTAAGAATGCGGTATTTTATAAAAATCTCTAAATTTGAAAAGAGTTCTCGGGTCCATGTTCCCACCCCAAGTTACACTTGACACCGTGAATAAATTCTAACCTATTAATTGCATGCACATAAAACCGTTGCAATTAGTTGGCCCCACCATGAGGATACATATTGCAAAAATCAGCCCCATCTACTCATCAAGTGGGCCACACGCTAAAAACCAATATCTAGCCGTTGATAAATAGAAAAATACAATTGATGTCCACTCAAATGAATGGATGTGGCTGAATTTTGCACGAGGTCATCCGCATGATGGTTCCAACCGGTGGGACCCTTAAACACTAATTTATTTAAATTAATGATCACTTACAACTGGTTAGTGGTTAGCTTAACGTGCAATCCGTTTCATGCAGCAGCATGTCATATGTGCAAGACATCTGAGCCGTACAAAAGGCAAGGCCCATTTGTCTTTTCCACCTGGTGCAGAAATCTGGCCATTCGAGGATGTATTGTTTTCCTTTCAGAGCAGCACATCTGATGGGTGGACCGGCCTGATTTCAGCACTAAATGATATTCTTGGTGGGACCCACCTTTTGAACAGCTCCTTATCGTGTGATCTAATGAAAGTTGAGCATTTGGCATGCTACTCCGTGATCTGGACGGTTCATCAGGTGGACCTCACTGTAGATTGGCCTTGAGGGAAAATTTCACTGATTGGCCGATCTTTAATCCTCCTATAAATGAACAGTGGAAAAGAAAATTGGTAGTGATCAGTACTGACCAGAAAAGTTCCACCAATTGATGGATGGAAGTATCGTCCACGTGGTTGCCAGATAACCATCCATCCACAGTGGGACCTACCTGATAACTGCTCGGATACGGATTGTCGTGAGCCACTATCTTCGATTTGGGTACACCAATCGTAAAAAAATAAATCAGGTCTGACCGAGTCGTAAAACCATGGACACTTTTTTCCAAAATTCAAGCGGACGGTCAGGATTCAAGATTAATGATAAGAGGACAGCCACATCTATACCGCTGCATCTTCAGGACACTTGTGGGCCGCGTTCTTGCACGCCCACGTGCTCGATCCTTGACCGTCCATTTTCCCTCCAATGATCGATACCCCCCGTACATTGGAGAACAACTCCCAGTAATCTGATGGGCCCATGTCCTGGAAGTCTGTGGGGTCCACCAATATCCCATCCAAACGGATCGTTGTATTACTATTTTTACATGGGCTCCGGAAGGCGACCGGGCCTAGTCGATATCTCTTACGTGGAACCACGATCGTTACTGGCACGGATGACCCACGCGCTGCGGCCCTTGCCTCATGGAACGAACGGCTCATATCGGTCTTGCCATCTCCCTTGGCCCTGTAGTCGGCCACATTGAGATCACCGTTCACTGAGAGGAGGGAAAAGAGAGAACATTGGTCCTGCTATTGGAGTTGAGAGGATTAGGACCGTTGAAGGGTTTGGATGGTTGATGAGAGAGGATCACAGCCATTTGGTCCTTTTATCATGGCATGCTGTTTGGGTGGCTAAAACGCGAAGCAAGCCGCGCGGGAATTGAGTAGAGGTTCAAAGTAGGGCATCAACGTGAGAAAAGGAAGAGTTCCCAATCTTCAGTTGGAAGGATTGCGCGCGCCTTTTCGAAAAGCTGGTCAAATTGAATACTTGAGCTTTTTAAATTCTGGCAAGTGGGGCCCACGGATCCGTTATCTAGACCATTGGTCTGTTGTGTCCCACCGTGGATGGAACGCATTCTAAATAATATTCAGGATTGTAAGCTCCTGGCCACATATCTTAGGCCATTTTCAATTGAACGTGGAAAAACTTTTTTTTTTGTAGCCGTTCATTTGTAGACCACACAATCAAACAGATCATGATCGTCAAATTAATGAGGGCTCTGGACTAATGATCTAGATTACCAGACCGTGGGACCCAGTGGCAGTAACTTAAAGGTTGAGCATCTGGTGCAAAGCGTCGGGTGAGGATCCCATAATCGCTTTGGGATCACATGGTTGTGGAATTATTATTTTTTCCGGAGTTGAAAACGAGGCAGAGAAATACTTTATACTCTGGCAGAGTGTGGTGGATCATACGCAGGCAGTTAGAAATTACTGAGAAATTGCATACATTGAATGCAATCAATTGAAACTAATTCACTTAAGTCATGGTTACCAGTCTACATGTGTAATGAACAAAAAAATTACTCTTATTTTATTATTTAAATAAATATCCCTTGGTCTTATTATTTTAAAAAAAAAAAAAAAGTTTCGTGTAGCTTCGCCCCAAATCCCGTCCCTCTCCAATCTCCACCGTAGGTTAGGGGCCGTTTCAAAATTACAGCTCCCTGTTTGTGATCTGGGCGAAAAGCAATAGCTACCAAACACGCCCTTTAGTGTGCACCTCGGGTGATCGCAATCACCTTGTGTGCCCCCACCGCGATGGGCACCATGTGAAACTGCACGCATTGCACGATCTCAACCGTATAATTGCGAGTGGAGCTGAGGAACGGGAGCGGATTAGCTGTTACCCGGGTAACAGCTTAGTGGGGTGTTGCCCTTACCCTGTGGGGCTCACCTTAACGAATTTTGTTTCAAATCCATACCGTACATCTGTTTTTTAAGCTCATTTAAGGACGGTGTCCCAAAATTTAAGTAGATCCAAATCTCTGGTGGACCACACCACTAGAAAAGGTGGTAAGTGACCGTTAAAAGCTTTCTTTAGGCCACAAAAGTTTTGGTCCGGATCAAGCTAACTCTTTGTATTTTCTTTCACCCAGTTCTGGTTCACCTTATCAACAGGGTGGATGTCAAATAAACATTATATATCTACTTACGGTGGGCTTTGGAAAATTTTTAACGGTGAACATTCAATCATCACTATTTCTTGTGATGTGGTACACCTGAGATTTGGATATGCTTAACTTTTTTGGGATTATGTCCTAAAATGATATGTGAAAACGGATGGACGTAGTCGATATACAACATAGATCAAGGTGGGCCCTACAGTAAGGGTAACACCCACTGAGCTGTTACCCTGGTAACACATCCGCGCCCTTGATGGATGGAAACGGATTGGCTACTCCCCTGCCACCAGCCCCGTGGCTGGTGTTCGGTTCTCTGTGGGCCCCACCATGATGTATGTGATTCATCCATTCCGTTCATCCATTTTTAAAGATCATTTTAGGGCTTTATCCCAAAAATTAGAGGGATATAAATCTAAGGTGCACCACAACACAGGAAAACAATAGTGATTGGAGATCCACCATTAAAATCATCCTTAGGCCCACTGTACTGTTTATTTGACATCCAATCTGTTTATTAGGTCATACAGACCCAGATGAAGGGAAAAAACAAAGATCAGCTTGATCCAAAACTTTTATGGCCCCAAAAAAGTTTTTAACGGTCAACGTTTCAATCAACACTGTTTCCTGTAATGTGGTTCACTTGAGATTGGGATATATCTCATTTTTGGTATCATACCATAAAATGATCTATGAAAATAGATGGACGTCATGGATGAAACACATACATCATGGTGTGGCCCACAGAGCACCGACCACCAGCCAATGGCTGGTGGCAGGGGGAGAAGCCAATCCGTTCCCTTGATGGACACCAAACGGGTCCCGCCCATGAAAAAATCATAATAAATGAGTGGAACTGGCAGCTGATGTGAGGCACTCCTATTAGAGATTCTTTCGTGTCATGACACGTGTCATGCGGCAAATGTCCCTATGATTACACAATTCATCCGTGCCGTTCATCTTGCTGGCCCAACGTGGATTTACCAAACAGTTCTAGTCTATGTTCCTAACCATTAACTGACCAAATCTGCCACGTGGTTGTGGATATCGTTATTTTTTAAAAACCAATCATTTCCAAAGCCGTTGATTGAATGGTCAGATATCGTCGAATGGAAAGGTCTATTTGAAAAAGGGTCCTGATTTTGATGGCGTCATGTAGGTGGGACCTATAACAAGCTTATGAATGTACGTTGGACATGAGCTTTAAAAAGATACTCGATATTATTTGTATTATTAAAGGAGTTATGATCATGGCTCCCTTCATGGTTTTCCCCACGAATGAACGGTTTGGATCATCTTTACAAGTAGTCAAAGTCTATTTCTACTGGTTTATTTGACCTACCATTGTAATGTAAGGGTTAGAGAATGATAGTCTTTTATAACCGGACATTGCTGGTTATTGGCTCCTCAAAGTGACGACATGGCATGCATGTAACTAACTCCCTATCGACAGTGGGGCCCACCTTGGGATGAGTAAACTCCATTGGGCCCACCAAGAATTTATGTGGTTTATCCACGCTGTCCATCCATTTTTACAGATCTTTTTAGGGGTTGGGTCCAAAATTTAAGCATATCCAAAGTTCAAGTGGACCATACTACAGAAACAGTGGGAATAATGATTTCCATCGTTGAAAACGTGCTAGGGCCAACAGTGATGTTTATTTGTCATCCAACCTCTTAATAAGATCACACAGACATGGATAAAGGAAAAACACAAATATCAGCTTGATCAAAAACTTATGTGGCCCCGAAGAATTTTTCAACGGTAGATGTTAAATTCACACTATTTCTTGTAGTGTGGTCCACTTGAGATTTGGATATAATTCATTTTCGGGCTCAAGCCCTAAAAGTATCTGGTAAAATTGATGGACGGAGTCGATAAAATACATAAATCACGATGGACCCCACAGAGTTTACTGTGTACGCAAACCGCTTCCACCCCCGAATTCGAGTTAAGATCCCGTTCTCTAATAAATGTCCAATTGTGTTGGATTTGGACTGTTGATTATTTCAACTGTCTAATATTACATGCTAACCAATTAGGAGCTCAGGATCAAAAGTTCATAATGATTTTTGTCTTATGTCCAACCTGTAATGAGGCCCATCATTTGAAAGGTGTGGATTTAGTATTACATGTATGCTATATGTACAAGATTTTCTGATTGATCTTCACAGAACGTACGTTTATCTTTCAACTACGTTTCCTTAACTTTGTGGCCCTTAAATCCTTACCAGTCTTTTGGATAGAGTAAACGGCATATTGGCATAATTGGCTCACTATCAAATGCATAAACTAATGCGATTATGGGTGCAATTTGAGTTGGGTCCCCAACCCAACTTTAGGTTTAGGGTCTTGAGCAACCTAATCTTCCATGCAACTCCCATTGTTAGTCGTGGGCCCCATGTGGCGGGGCTCACTGGAGTGCCCATACGTGTGATGAGTTTAAGGTTGGCTTACATGTTTTGGGTTTCAATTAATGTATCTAAGAAACTAGGTAGCATACAATATGCTTGTCTTAATATTGATTTAGAATGAGATGGCATGCAAAACAATTTCTCTCTCATTCTCTCTCTTAAGTTTTTCTCTTGTATAGGATTTGACCACCCTTAACATGTCACATCCCGTGATTTGGATACATGTTGTGCACCTTCAGACTTAATTATGATTTAGGACTTGTACACTGAGTATACATATATTAGGATCCTTACTCTTGCTTAAGTGATAGATTCTCAGGAGTTTCAACTCTCGGTCAAGGGTTCGAGTACCCATAGGTGATGAAATTCCACTAGCGTGAGTTTGTGTGTGCGCGTAACCAATAAAAAAAAAAAAAAAAAAAAAGAGTATACATATATTGATCCATGACGGAAAAAGGATCAGTCTGATTTTTGTGCCAGATGATCTTCATGGCGGAGCTTATCGTCTGGATGGTAGGGATTTCCTAAGCAAGTGTCTTTTGTTGGCAGATGAACGTGGCTATACGACAATTTAGCTTACTTGGGGTAGCATGTGATCAGCTACCTCTAATAACCCCCCTCTTTCTACTTGTGACTTGTGTAGGTCAAGCCGCTCACACCCAAATTATAAGTAAGAAAGGGAAGCGGATTGCCTAACTGTGGGGCCTACCATGGATGTATGTATCTTATCCAAGCCGTTTATCCGTCTTTAGGGCATAATCTTGAAATTGAATCATATCCAAAGCTCAAATGTACCATACATCAGGAAATAATAGAATAATAATGTCCACCGTTGAAACCTTCCTAGGGCCCACCGTGATGTTTACTTATCATCCAATCTGTTTATAAGGTAAAAAAGAGATGGATGAAAGGAAAACACAAATATCAGGCTCCGAGAAGTTTTCAACCGTAGGCATTCAATTCACACTGTTTCCTGTGGTGTGGTCCAGCTGAGATTTTGATATGCTTCATTTTTGGATTTATCCAGTAAAATGTACTGTTAAAACAGATGGACGGCGTAGATAAAAGATAGAAATTACGGTGGGCCCCTTAGAGTTTAGTCAGTACGCTTAAGCGTACTAGTTACTCAGTACGCGGTCTGTTTCCGGAAATGCTGGCGCATGCACTCCACTCACTTTCGGTAGAGGTTGCTAGCCGGCGCCATGTTTCCTAGGAGCGGACTCTCAGGCTACGGCACACGTGGAACAGGACACACGTGTGCTAGAATCGGGCTCCTCGTCAGGAATGCCCCACTCTTGCTGTCCCCATATCCAAGAGATCAATCTGGTTGAATAATCCTAGCTGGTAGATATGAGGAGAGAGATGGACGGCTCAAAAAGCTCGAGAATGAATTTGACGTTCCTCAATTATCCAAGTGGTTGTTAGGTTTACATTACCGGCCCCATCGTTTTGATAAGGTTAGATCACACGTGTAGCTTGTTCACAGGTGCTGCGGATGTGTGAGGGAGGTGCAGCTCAGACAAATCAGGTTTTTTTTTTGAGAAATTTAGGACTGTAGGCTTTTGAGAAAATGACCACTGTAGGCAAAACCTATTATCCAGCGGTTTTTATCGAGGAATACAAACTTACGTTACCAACTTAGACTAGCACGTGCGGACAGCGACTTTGAGGACGAAACTACCCCTCCTTTTCACTGCGAAGACGAGAGCTGACGCTCCTCCAACTGAGAGTTGTACGAACGGCTTAAGAGAGATCAAAGTTACGTGGCCCCACAGCTATGTATTTATCATATCCACAACGTTCATCCATATTTCAAAATCATTTCGGAGCATTATCCAAAAAAATAAATCATATCCATAAACCAATGGACCACACCACAAAGAGCAGTGGGGAAATTGATTTTCACCGTTAAAAATTTTGTAAGGCCCATCATAACATTTATTTTCCATCCAATCTATTCATGAGGTCACAAAGGCCTAGATGAAGAGAAAAAACAAATTTCATAATGATCCAAAACTTCTGTAACCCCTAAAAGGATTTCAATGGTAGACGTTCAATTCCCCATTACCTTTTACTGCGTGGTCCACTTGATAGCTAGATATGTCTTATTTTTCATCTCAAGCCTTAATACGAGTTCACCGAATATATGGACGGTTTGGATATAACATATACCTTGTAATGGGACCCACAGAAATCGGTGGAGATTACAACAGGGAAAAAGGAAAAAAAAAAAAAAGCCAGCGAGTTGGGGTCGACCAGGTCAACCCAGTAGATGGGGTTAGAGTTTGGCGTATGGCTACAGATTATAACTGTAGTCATAACTATCATGTTATGCACTTTTTTCTCTTTTTATTTTTTCTTTTTTCTTTTTCTTTTTTACATGGAGAAATTTATTGTACCTACATTTTTCTCTAATACATGTTTATATAAATATGTGTGTGTGTGTGTATATATATATAAAAATATAAATTTTTCTCCTTTTTTTTTTCATTTCTTTCTTTATTCATTTAACAAGAATATCTTTTAAACTAAAATTAGTTACTTGACGTACCACATATGATTTTAGGTAGGAGAAGCTACTTTAGCCAACCAACCTAGTTATTTTTCAAAATTCCATCAGGTCGATGGTCGAAAATACATTTCATTCAGTTCGCGGTCAATTTCAATCACTTCGCGGTCATACTAAAAATTTAGCAAGGCAAACATGAAATTGAGTGGGTAAATTGAAACTTGAGCAGGACAAGGTATGAATTGAGAGAGGGAAGCTAGAAATTGAGCGAGGCAACGTAGGAGTTCAACGAGGGAATCTAGAAATTGAGAGAGGGAAGCTAGAAATTGATCGAGGCAATGTAGAAAATGAGCAAGGGAACCTAAAAATTGAGCGAGAGAACCTACGATTTGATCTAGGCAACTTAGGAATTGAGGGAGGGAAGCTAGAATTTAAGCGAGGGAACCTAAAAATTTAGCAAGACAACTTAGGATTTGAGCGAGGGAAACTACAAATTATGCGAGGGAACCTATAAATTGAGCGAGGGAACCTAGGATTTGAGCGAGGCAACATAGGAAATGAGTGAGGGAACCTAGGAAATGAGTGAGGCAATGTAGAAATTCTAGTGAGGAATTCTAGAAATTGAGTGAGGAAAGCTAGAAATTAAGCGAGGGAACCTAGAAATTCAGCGAGGCAACCTAAAAATTGAGCAAGGAAACCTAGGAAATGAGAGAGGCAACGTAGAAATTTAGCGAAGAAACCTAAGATTTGAGCGAGGCAACCTAGGAATTGAGCGAGAGAAGTTAGAAATTGAGCGAGGGAAGCTAGAATTTGAGCGAGGGAACCTAGAAATTCAACGAGGAAACTTAGAAATTCGCTCAATTTCTAACTTTCCTCGCTCAATTCCTAGGTTACCTTGCTCAAATCCTAAGTTTCCTCACTGAATTTCTACCTTGCCTCACTCAATTTTTAGATTCCCTCGCTCAATTTCTAGCTTCTCTCACTCAAATCCTAAGTTGCCTCGCTCAATTTTTAGTTTTTCTCGCTCAATTCGTAGGTTGTCTCGCTCAATTCCTAGGTTGTCTCGCTGAATTTTTACGTTGTCTTGCTCAATTGCTAGGTTGCCTCCCTCAATTCCTAGGTTCCTTCGCTGAAATTCTAACTTTCCTCGCTCGATTCTAGCTTCCCTTGCTCAATTTCTAGCTTCCCTCGCTCAATTCTTAGGTTTTTCGCTCAATTTTTAAGTTGCCTCGCTGAATTTCTAGCTTCCCTTGCCCAATTCCTAAGCTGTCTCGCTCAATTCATAGGTTCTCTCACTGAATTTCTAGCTTCCCTCACTCAATTTCTAGCTTCCCTTGCTCAATTCGTAGGTTGTCTCGCTGAATTTCTATGTTGCATCGCTCAATTGCTAGGTTGCCTCACTCAATTCTTAGGTTCCTTCACTCAATTTATATATTGCCTCACTGAATTTCTAGCTTTCCTCGGACAAGTTTTAGCTTCCCTCACTCAAATCCTATGTTGCCTCGCTGAATTTCTAGGTTCCCTCGCTCAAATTTTAGCTTCCCTCGCTGAATTTCTAACTTCTCTCGCTCAATTCTTATGTTGTCTCACTCAAATCCTAGGTTTCCTCGCTGAATTTCCACCTCGCCTCACTTAATTTATAGGTTCCCTCGCTCAATTTCTAGTTTCTCTCGCTCAAATCCATGGTTGCCTCGATCAATTTCTAGGTTTCCTCGCTCAAATTCTACCTTCCCTCACTCAATTTCTAACTTCCCTTGCTCAATTCCTAGGTTGCCTCGCTCAAATCTTAGGTTTCTTCGCTGAATTTCTACGTTGCCTCGCTCATTTCCTAGGTTCACAATTTCTAGGTTCCCTTGCACAATTTGTAGCTTCCCTCGCTCAAATCTTAGGTTGCCTCGCAGAATTTCTAGGTTCCCTCGCTCAAATTCTAGCTTCTCTCGCTCAATTTCTAACTTCCCTCGCTCAATTCCTAGGTTGCCTAGCTCAAATCGTAGGTTCTCTCGCTCAATTTATAGGTTCCCTCACTCATTTTCTACATTGCCTCGCTCAATTTCTAGGTTGCCTCACTCAAATCCTAAGTTTCCTCGCTGAATTTCTACCTCGCCTCACTCAATTTATAGGTTCCCTCGCTTAATTTCTAGTTTCTCTCGCTCAAATCCATGGTTGCCTCGATCAATTTCTAGGTTCCCTCGCTCAAATTCTACCTTCCCTCGCTCAATTTCTAACTTCCCTTGCTCAATTCCTAGGTTGCCTCGCTCAAATCTTAGGTTTCTTCGCTGAATTTCTGCGTTGCCTCGCTCATTTCCTAGGTTCACAATTTCTAGGTTCCCTTGCACAATTTGTAGCTTCCCTCACTCAAATCTTAGGTTGCCTCGCAGAATTTCTAGGTTCCCTCACTCAAATTCTAGCTTCTCTCGCTCAATTTCTAACTTTCATCGCTCAATTCTTAGGTTGTCTAGATCAAATCGTAGGTTCCCTCGCTCAATTTATAGGTTCCCTTACTCATTTTCTACGTTGCCTCGCTCAATTTCTAGGTTGCCTCACTCAATTTCTAGATTTCCTTACTGAACTCCTACTTTGCCTCGCTCAATTTTTAGGTTCCCTCACTTAATTCCTACCTTGCCTCCTCTTAATTTTCAATTTGCCCACTCAATTTCATGTTTGCCCCGCTCAATTTCTAATTTGACCGCGAAGTGAATGAAATGCATTCTCGACCATCGACCTGATGGAATCTTGGAAAATAATTAGGTTGGTTGGCTAAAGTAGCTTCTCCTATACCAAAATTATATGGGTACGTCAAGTAACTAATTTTAGTTTAGAAGATATTCTTGTTAAATGAATAAAAAAAGAAATGAAAAAAAAAAAGAAGAGAATTATATATATATATATATATATATATATATATATATATATATATATATATATATATATATATATATATATATATTTATATTTATATTTATATTTATATAAATATGTATTAAAGAAAAATGTAGGTAGAATAAAGTTCTCCACGTAAAATATAAAAATAAGAAACCAGCGTGTTGGGGTCGACCGGGTTGTGACTCAGTTGATTGGGTCAGAGTTGAGCCTATGGCTACGGATTATGCTACGGTTATAATCCGTAGCCATAGACCCAGCTCTAACCCGGTCGACGCCAACACGCTGGTTCTTTTTTTTCTTTTCTTTTCTTTTTTCCCTGATGTAATCCCCATCGATTTTCGTGGGTCCCATTATGAGGTATGTGTTATATCCAAACCGTCCATCTATTTGGGGAACTCGTATTAAGGGTTGAGATGAAAAATAAGACAAATCTAGCTATCAAGTGGACCACACTATAAAAGGCAATGGGGAATTGAACGTCTACCATTGAAACCCTTTTAAGGGATACAGAAGTTTTAGGTTTAGATTAAGGAGTTGAGATTAGGATTAGGGATTTGAGAATACATTTAGGTTTTAGGTTATAGGTTTAGGTTTTAGATTTTAGGTTTAGGTTAAGGTTAGGTTATAGGTTATAGGTTATAGGTTAAGGTTTTGGTTTTGGTTAAGGTTATAGGTTTAGGTTTAGGTTAAGGTTTAAGTTTAGGTTTAGATTTAGGTTTAGGTTATAGGTTAAAGCTTTAGGGAATTGAGAATAGGTTAAGGTTTAGGTTTAGGGAATCGGTTTTAGGTTTGAGATAGGGTTTAGTTTGGGTTTTCAAGTTTAGGTTTAGGTTAAGGAGTTGAGATTAGGATTAGGTGTAAGTTTAGGTTTAAGAATTTGAGAATACATTTAGGTTTTAGGTTTAGGTTTAGGTTTAGGTAATAGGTTTAGGTGTAGGTTATAGGTAATAGCTTTAGGGAATTGAGAATAGGTTAAGGTTTAGGTTTAGGAAATTAGGTTCGGGTTCGGGATCGGGTTTAGGTTTGGGTTTTCAAGTTTAGGTTTAGGTTTAGGTTAGGGAGTTGACATTAGGATTAGGTGTAGGTTTAGGTTTAGGGATTTGAGAATACATTTAGGTTTTAAGTTTAGGTTTAGGTTTAGGTTTTAGGTTTAGGTGAAGCATAGGTTATAAGTTATAAGTTTAGGTTATAGGTTAAGGTTTAGGTTATACGTTTTGGTTTAGGTTAAGGTTATAGGTTTAGGTTTAGGTTAAGGTTTAGGTTTAGGTTTAGGTTATAGGTTATAGGTTTATGGAATTGAGAATAGGTTAAGGTTTAGGTTTAGGAAATCGAGCTCGGGTTTAGTTTGGGTTTTCAAGTTTAGGTTTAGGTTAAGAAGTTGAGATTAGGATTAGGTGTAGGTTTAGGTTTAAAGATTTGGGAATACATTTAGGTTTTAGGTTTAGGTTTAGGTTAAGGTTATAGGTTTAGGTTAGGTTTAGATGTACGTTATAGGTAATAGGTTATAGGTTATAGCTTTAGGGAATTGAGAATAGGTTAAGGTATAGGTTTAGGAATTGAGATTAGGATTAGGTGTAAGTTTGGGTTTAAGGATTTGAGAATGGGTTCAGGTTTAGGTTATAGGTTTTGGTTTTGGTTATAGGTTTTTGGATTTGAGAATGAGTTATGGTTTAGGTTTAGGAAATCAGGTTCAGGTTTGGGATTGGGTTTAAGTTTGGATTTTTAAGTTTAGGTTAGAGAGTTGAGATTAGGATTAGGTGTAGGTTTAGCTTTAGGGAATTGAGTTAAGGTTATAGGTTTAGGGAAAGGTTAGATTTAGGTTATACGTTTTGAGATTTGGGAATAGTTTTAGGTTATAAGTATAGGTTTAGGTTAGGTTATAGGTAAAGGTTTAGGGATTTGAGTCTCAGTTATAGGTTTAGGTTTAGGTTTAGGTTTAGGTTTAGGTCTAGGTTTAGGTCTAGGGAATTGAGTTTAGGTTATAGGTTTAGGGAAAGGTTAGGTTTAGGTTATAGGTTTTGAGATTTGAGAAGAGTTTTAGGTTATAAGTATAGGTTTAGGTTATGTTATAGGTTAAGGTTTAGGGATTTGAGTTTAGGTTATAGGATTAGGTTTAGGTTTAGGTTTAGGAATTTGAGTTTAGGTTATAGGTTTAGGTTTTGAGATTTGAGAATGGGTTCGGATTTAGGTTATAGGTTTTGGTTTTGGTTTAGGTTATAGGTTTTGAGATTTCATAATGGGTTCCGGTTTAGGTTATAAGTTTTGGTTTTGGTTTTGGTTATAGGTTTTGGTTTATGTTATAGGTTTATGTTAAGGTTTAGGTTTAAGTTATAGGTTTTTGGATTTGAAAATGGGTTTGGGTTTAGGTTATGGGTTTTGGTTTAGGTTATAGGTTTTGGGATTTGATAATGGGTTCGGGTTTAGGTTATAGGTTTTGGTTTTAGTTTTGGTTATAGGTTTTTATTTAAGTTTAGGTTATAGGTTTTGGTTTAGGTTATAGGTTTTGATTTAGGTTTAGGTTATAGGTTTTGGTTTAAGATATAGGTTTTTTGGATTTGAGAATGGGTTCGTGTTTAGGTTATAGGTTTAGGTTATAGGTTTTGGTTTTGGTTTTGGTTATAGGTTTTGGGATTTGATAATAGGTTCCGGTTTAGGTTATAAGTTTTGGTTTTGGTTTAGGTTACAGGTTTTGATTTAAGTTTAGGTTATAGGTTTTGATTTAGGCTTAGGTTATAGGTTTACGTTAAAGTTTAGGTTTAGGTTATAGGTTTGGATTTGAGAATGGGTTCGGGTTTAGGTTATAGGTTTTGGTTTTGGTTTAGGTTATAGGTATTGGGATTTAATAATGGGTTCCAGTTTAGGTTATAGGTTTTGGTTTAGGTTTAGGTTATAGGTTTTGATTTAGGTTTAGGTTATTGGTTTTGGTTTAGGTTATAGGTTTATGTTAAGGTTTAGGTTTAGGTTATAGGTTTTTGGATTTGAGAATGGGTTCGGGTTTAGGTTATAGGTTTTGGTTTAGGTTATAGGTTTTGGAATTTGATAATGGGTTCGGGTTTAGGTTATAGGTTTTGGTTTTAGTTTAGGTTATAGGTTTTGGGATTTGATAATGGGTTTCGGTTTAGGTTATAGGTTTTGGTTTTAGTTTAGGTTATAGGTTTTCATTTATGTTCAGGTTATAAGTTTATGTTAAGGTTTAGTTTTACCTTATAGATTTTTGAATTTGAGAATGGGTTCGGGTTTAGGTTATAGGTTTTAGTTTAGGTTATAGGTTTTGGGATTTGATAATGGGTTCAGGTTTAGGTTATAGGTTTTATTTAGGTTATAGGTTTTGATTTAGGTTTAGGTTATAGGTTTTGGTTTAGGTTATAGGTTATAGGTTAATGTTAAGGTTTAAGTTTAGGTTATAGGTTTTTAGATTTGAGAATGGGTTCGGGTTTAAGTTATAGGTTTTGGTTTTGGTTTAGGTTTAGGTTATAGGTTTTGAGATTTAATAATGGGTTCGGGTTTAGGTTATAGGTTTTGGTTTTGGTTTAGGTTATAGGTTTTAATTTAAGTTTAGGTTATAAGTTATAGGTTTATGTTAAGGTTTAGGTTTAGGTTATAGGTTTTTGGATTTGAGAATGGGTTCTGGTTTAGGTTATTGGTTTTGGTTTTGGTTTTGGTTATAGGTTTTTGTTTTGATTTATGTTATAGGTTATAGGTTTAAGTTAAGATTATTGGTTTTTCGATTTGAGAATGGGTTCAGATTTAGGTTATAGGTTTTAGTTTTGGTTTAGGTTATAGGTTTTTTGATTTGAGAATGGGTTCGGGCCTAGGTTATAGGTTTTGGTTTTAGTTTAGGTTATAGGTTTTGGGATTTGAGAATGGGTTTGGGTTTAGGTTATATGTTTTAGTTTTGGTTTTGGTTATAGGTTTTGGTTTTGATTTAGGTTATAGGTTATAGGTTTGGGTTAAGGCTTATGTTTATGTTGTAGGTTTTTGGATTTGAGAATGGGTTTGGGTTTAGGTTAAGGATGTGGTCCCTGCAAATACAAATATAAACACGGCCTGTCCAAATGGTCAGACTCTTCCAATGCCGTCCATAGAAAATGGACAGTTTCATCATGGTCATAACAGCGATTCCCACCTTTCAGGGACCCCCACTTATCCAGATAGCTCCGATGCATATCCAGGTCTGCTCCATTTATTTTGAGCAAATACATAAACACAGCCTGTCCAAATGGCCAGGCCCCTCCAATGTCGTTCATAGGAAATGGACAACTTCATCATAGTCATAACAGCAGTTCCCACCTTCCAGGGACCCCCGCTCTTCCAGATAGCTCCGACGCACATCCGAGTCTGTTCCATCAATTTTGAACAAATAAATAAATACGGCCTGTTCAAATGGTCAGGTCACTCCAATCATGTGCATTCTTGACAAGAGACAAACCAGATGCTTGAATCTGAAATATGCAGCTCCAATCCTCCCACATGCAATATCCACCTGAAAGAATGCGCATAACCGTCACGTAAATCATCAGTGTAAATCAAGAAACTATTTGTCAGTTACAGATTACAGCATCTATGAATCCTTTTTTTTAATCCAGAATTTTTAAGTGAAAAAGAAGAAAAAATAAAGCGAGTGACAATATCCACCTGAAAGAATGCGCATAACCGTCATGTAAATCATCAGTGTAAATCAAGAAACTGTTTGTCAGTTACAGATTACAGAATCGATGAATCCTTTTTTTTTAATCCAGAATTTTTAAGTGAAAAAGAAGAAAAAACAAAGCGAGTGAGAAAAAATTGAGCGAGACAACGTAGGGATTGAGTGAGGGAAGCTAGGAATTGAGCGAGATGGCTTACGAATTGAGCGAGGGAAGCTAGAAATTCAGCTAAGAAACCTATGAATTGAGCAACGGAAGGAAAAAATTGAGTGAAGCAACATAGGATTTGAGCGAGGAAAGCTAGAAATTGAGCGAGGGGACCTAGAAATTGAGCGAGACAACATCGGAATTGAGCGAGTCAATGTATGAATTCAGCGAGGTAACCTACGAATCGAGCGAGGGAAGGTAGAAACTGAGCGAGGGAAGCTAGGAATTGAGCGAGGCAACCTAGGATTTGAGCGAGGAAAGCTAGAAATTGAGTGAGGGAATCTAGAAATTGAGCGAGGCAACCTAGGAATTGAGTGAGGCAACGTAGGAATTCAGCAAGGTAACCTAGGAATTGAGCGAGGGAAGCTAGAAATTGAGCGAGGGAAGCTAGGATTTGAGCGAGGCAACCTAGGATTTGAGCGAGGGAACCTAGAAATTGAGCGAGGGAAGGTAGAAACTGAGCGAGGCAACCTAGGAATTGAGCGAGGGAACCTAGAAATCGAGCGAGGCAATGTAGGAATTCATCGAGGTAACCTAGGAATTGAGCGAGAGAAGGTAGAAATTGAGTGAAGCAACCTAAGAATTGACTGAGGAAAGCTAGAAATTAAGCAAGGAAAGGTAGAAATTGAGCGAGTGAAGCTAGGAATTGAGCGAGGCATCCTAGGATTTGAGCGAGGAAAACTAGAAATTGAGCGAGGGAAGCTAGGAATTGAGTGAGGGAACCTAGGATTTGAGCGAGGTGACCTAGAAATTAAGCGAGACAATGTAGGGTTTGAGTGAGGGAAGCTAGAAATTGAGCGAGATGGCCTACGAATTGAGCGATGGAAGCTAGAAATTTAGCTAAGAAACCTATGAATTGAGTAACGGAAGGAAAAAATTGAGCGAAGCAACATAGAATTTGAGCAAGGAAAGCTAGAAATTGAGCGAGGGGACCTAGAAATTGAGCGAGACAACATAGGAATTGAGTGAGTCAATGTAAGAATTCAGCGAGGTAACCTACGAATCGAGCGAAGGTAAAACTGAGCGAGGGAAGCTAGAAATTGAGCGAGGCAACTTAAGATTTGAGCGAGGAAAGCTAGAAATTGAGCGAGAGAACCTAGAAATTGAGCAAGGAAACCTAGGAATTGAGTGAGGCAACGTAGGAATTCAATAAGGTAACCTAGGAATTGAGCGAGGGAAGCTAGAAATTGAGCGAGGCAACCTAGGATTTGAGCGAGGAAAGCTAGAAATTGAGCGAGAGAACCTAGAAATTGAGCGAGGCAACCTAGGAATTGAGTTAGGCAACGTAGGAATTCAGTAAGGTAACCTAAGAATTGAGCGAGGGAAGCTAGAAATTGAGCGAGGCAACCTAGGATTTGAGCGAGGCAACCTGGGATTTGAGTGAAGAAAGCTAGAAATTGAGCAAGGGAACCTAGAAATTGAGCGAGAGAATGTAGAACCTGAGCGAGGCAACCTAGGAATTGAGTGAGGGAACCTAGAAATTAAGCGAGGCAATGTAGGAATTCAACGAGGTAACCTAAGAATTGAGCAAGGGAAGGTAGAAATTGAGCGAAGCAACCTAGCAATTGACCGAGGAAAGCTAGAAATTAAGCGAGGAAAGGTAGAAATTGAGCGAGCGAAACTAGGAATTGAGCGAGGCATCCTAGGATTTGAGCGAGGAAAGCTAGAAATTGAGCGAGGGAACCTAGGATTTAAGTGAAGTGACCTAGAAATTTAGCAAGCCAACGTAGGGATTGAGTGAGGGAATTTAGGAATTGAGCGAGGGAATTTAGGAATTGAGCGAGACGGCCTATGAATTGAGCGAGGGAAGCTAGAAATTCAGCTAAGGAACCTATGAATTAAGTAACGGAAGAAAAAAATTGAGCGAAGCAACATAGGATTTAAGCGAGAAAAACTAGAAATTGAGCGAGGGGACCTAGAAATTGAGCGAGACAACATAAGAATTGAGCGAGTCAATGTAGGAATTCAGTGAGGTAACCTACGAATCGAGTGAGGGAAGGTAGAAACTGAGCGAGGGAAGCTAGGAATTGAGCGAGGCAACCTAGGATTTAAGCGAGGAAAGCTAGAAATTGAGCGAGGGAACCTAAAAATTGAGCGAGGAAACCTAGGAATTGAGTGAGGCAACGTAGGAATTCAGCAAGGTAACCTAGGAATTGAGAGAGAGAAGCTAGAAATTGAGCGAGGCAACCTAAGATTTGAGCGAGGCAACCTAGGATTTGAGCGAGGAAAGCTAGAAATTGAGCAAGAGAACCTAGAAATTGAGCGAGGCAACCTAGGAATTGAGCAAGGCAACGTAGGAATTTAGCAAGGTAACCTAAGAATTGAGTGAGGGAAGCTAGAAATTGAGCGAGACAACCTAAGATTTGAGCGAGAAAACCTAGAATTTGAGTGAGGAAAGCTAAAAATTGAGCGAGACAACCTAGAAATTGAGTAAGGCAACGTAGGAATTGAGCAAGGCAACCTAGGAATTGAGTGAGGGAATGTACGAATTCAACGAGATAACCTAGAAATTGAGCGAGGGAAACTAGGATTTGAGCGAAGCAACCTAGGATTTGAGCGAGGAATGCTAGAAATTGAGAGAGGGAACCTAGAAATTGAGCGAGGTAACTTAGGAATTGAGCGAGGCAACGTAGGAATTGAGCGAGGAATCCTAGGATTTGAGCGAGGGAACCTAGGATTTAAGCGATGCGACCTAGAAATTGAGCGAGGCAACATAGGGATTGAGCGAAAGAAGCTAGGAATTGAGCGAGGCAACGTAGAAATTCAGCAAGGAATTCTAAAAATTGAGCAAGGGAACTAAGAAATTCAGTGAGACAACCTAGGATTTGAGCGAGGCGAGAGAAGCTACAAATTGTGCGAGGGAACCTAGAAATTGAGCGAGGCAACCTACGAATTGAGCGAGGAAGCTAGAAATTGAGCGAGGCAACCTAGGATTTGAGTAAGGGAACATAGAAATTGGAGCGAGGCAACCTACGAATTGAGCGAGGGAAGCTAGAAATTGAGCGAGGTAACCTAGGATTTGAGCAAGGGAAGCTAAAAATTGAGCAAGGGAACCTAGAAATTGAACGAGGCGAGTGAGGTAACATAGAAATTGGAGCGATGATTGAGCAAGGGAACCTAAAAATTGAGCAAGGGAACCTAGGAGTTGAGCATGGCAATGAAAAAATTCAACGAGGTAATCGAGAAATTGAGCAAGGGAAACATCAATTTGAGCAAGGCAAGCTTGAAATTGGGTGAGGCTCACATGAATTGGAATGAAATTTAAATGTAATTGACCTAGCCTAACAATTTGCTTTGTTGAATTTAACCGATCAGTTAAAGAAATTGACCGAGATTTACATGAAATTCTCTTCGGTGAATTTGATCGAGCAATTAATGAAATTGATTGAGCGGTTCATAAAATTTTCAGTACGCACTTATAGTGCTGAGTTAACTAAGTTGGGCACACCCAGATCCATAGCTCAATTGGAAGACTAAGTAGAGATACCTCATGTCAACACTTGAGGTCCTGGTATCGATTCCTAGCGAGGGTGGCTAACATAGAGTGTGTGTATTGACATGGGTGCGTACTAACAAGCTAACCTAAAAAAACTAAAAAAAAAAATTAATAGTAAAATATAAAAAAAATAAAAAATAAAAAATATTGAGTTGGGCCCGCCTTGAATGTATGTGGACTATTTATGACGTTCATCCATTTTTCCATCTAAAGCAAGGGTTTCAGCCCAAAATGGTGGCATATTGAAATATCAAGTGGATCACACCACAGGAAACAGTGTTTCCACCGTAGAAACCTTGTTATGCCCCCACAATGATGTTTTACTTGTAATCCATCATTTTCATAGGATGATTTTCGCATGGATGAACCGAAAACCAAGATGCGAGCTTCATTCGGCATTTCAATGGCCCACAAAAAATTTACGTCGTTTAGGTAAATGTATATCATACCTGTCATGCGTACTTTCTTCCGTGGAGGGACCATTTTTCAGGAAAAACGAGATAATGTTGATGAATAGAGAGGGTGGGATCCAACTAGAGTGTGGTGCGATCCAAGCAACAGATGTAGCGGTGCAGTTTTCGTCCTTTTTTTTTTAATGGAGCGAGAGAAGGGAGGGAGAGGAAAAGCAACGACAGTAAAAAGGAGGGGTAGTTTCGTCCTCAAAGTCATTGTCCGCACGTGCTAGTCTAAGTTGGTAACTTAAGTTTGTATTCCTCGATAAAAACCGTTGGATAAAAGGTTTTGCCTACAGTGGTCATTTTCTCCACCACCTTTTATCCAGCTGTTTTTACGAAACAATACAAACTTTGTTTTGTTACTTAGACCTGCTCGTACGGACAGCGAATTTGAGGACAAAAATACCCCTCCCTTTCGAAGACGAGCGTTGACGCTCCTCTAACCGAGAGTTGTACGAACGGCTCAAGAGAGATCAAAGTTACATGCCCCACAGCTATGTATTTATTATATCCACAACGTTCATCCATATTTTGAGATCATTTTGGAGCATTATCCAAAAAAAAAAAGATCATAAGAGCAGCGAAAAAATTGATTTTCACCGTTAAAAATTTTATAAGGCCCACCATAACATTTATTTTCCATCCAATCTATTCATAAGGTCATAAAGACCTAGATGTAGAGGAAAAATAAATTTCATAATGATCCAAAACTTATATGACCCCTAAAAGGGTTTCAATAGTAGACGTTCAATCCTCCACTGCTATTTACAGTGTGGTCCACTTGATAGCTAGATCTGTCTTATTTTTTTGTCTCAAGCCTTAATACGAGCTCGTCAAATAGATGGACGGTTTGGATATAAAACATACCTCATAAAGGGACCCACAAAATGTCATGGGGATTACAACAAGAAAAAAAAAAGCTTGTGAGTTAGGGTTAGTGGGATCCTATAGCTACGGATTATGACCGTAGCCATAGCAAGGGATTTCGATATTATCGAAAAAGTCTGGAACTATCCAGCGAGTTTCCCTAAAAATATGCAATTTTCAATACACTATAGCTACAGATTATAACCGTAGCTATAGCCGTAACAAGACTGCGCCGCAGCAGTGCTCCGACAATCTGTGTCTTTTTATTTTTTGTTGTGTTGCTTTTGTGGGTCCCACCATCAGGTCTATGTTATATCCAAACCGTCCATCTATTTGGCGAGCTCATATTAAGGCTTGAGACGAAAAATAAGATAGATCTAACTATCAAGTGGACCACACTGTAAAAGGTAGTGGGGAATTGAAC
This sequence comes from Magnolia kwangsiensis, assembly GCA_037074715.1. Lineage (NCBI taxonomy): Eukaryota > Viridiplantae > Streptophyta > Magnoliopsida > Magnoliales > Magnoliaceae > Magnolia > Magnolia kwangsiensis. The sequence continues at coordinate 46,495,457 of CM073574.1, read as the reverse complement.
GTCTACCATTGAAACCCTTTTAGGGGTTACAGAAGTTTTGGATCATTATGAAATTTGTGTTTCCTCTTCATCCAGGTCTTTGTGACCCTATGAATGAACTTAGACGGGGAGGATTTCTCACAAACATCACGATGGGCCCCCTAAAGGTTTCTAATGGTTGACGCTCATTCAACACTGTTTCCTGTAATGTGGTACACTTGAGATTTGTATATACCTTATTTTTGGTCTCATATCATAAAATGATGTGAAAAAATATATGGACGGCATGGATGAAAATCATACATCATGGTGGGGCCCACAGACCATCAACCATTCGCCATTGGCTAGTGGCAGGGGAGTACGCAATCCGTTTCTGTGAAAGGAGGGATATTTTTGTCCTCAAATTCGTTGTCCATATGAGAAGGTCTAGGTTGCAAAAAAAGTTTGTATTGTTTCGTAAAAACAGCTGGATAAAAGGTAGGGTCGACAGTACTAAATTTCTCTCTCTCTGTTTATATATATATATATATATATATATATATATATATATATATATATATATATATATAAAGTAGGTCCCCACGTATTGTTCCAGTATACTTCAGGACAATATCCTTCAATCTAGGTAATGGTTTCGTGATCCAAACCATTGATCTCCAAGATTGGATGATCGTATAGTTTTTATCGATGGCCCAAAAAATAACAGTTACGAAGACGTCTATTTATGAAAGGGAAAATTTTAAGTGATCAAAGGAATGATATATTGAAAACTAATTTCCTTTTGGTTATTATCCATTTACAATAAGACCCATCACCCAAACGGTCTGGATCTTTGAACATGACACCTGATCCAAGGCTACGGTCCAGAGGTATCTCACAACAGTGTGTCGGAGGTTTTGTAGCAAACATCTCCAGACAGCCAAACCTCTAGCGATCGCGATAACCTTCTGGCATACTACACGCAATACCATGCCAACCTGTCACACGAGTGGGAAATCTGAACCGTGGATAGTGTGGGACCCTCCATTAAGGGAGTCTTTGGGCGGTGGGATTAGAAGGGATTAGGTGGGATGGGATTCAAAAACCAAAATTATTACCCATGGCAGGGATTGTCCCATGTTACCATGGGATAAGATTAATGTCATGCTTTGTTCGTAATATTGTTGTACATTGAATGGATATATCCACCATCATTTGAAATTACTAAGAATAACATACATGTGTTATATCTAAACCGTTCATTTGTTTTGTAACCTCATTTTATGGCATGGGCCTAAAAATGAGGTAGATCCAAAACTTATGTGGCCCCACAGAAGTTTTCAACGGTAAGTATTCAATCCCCAATGCTTTCTATGGTGGGGTCCACTTGAGCTTTAGATTTACCTAATTTTTTAGCCCATGCTCTAAAATAATCTCAAAAAATGGGTGGACAGTGTGGATATAGCTAGGGGTGTACACGGGTCGGGCCGAGTCGAACTTGCCTCAGCCCATCCAAGCCCGTTCAATAGCCGCACCAGGCTCGAACCGGACTGGGCCAACATCTCTAGTCCAAACCGGGCCCAGGCGAGTTCGGGCCAGTTTCGAACCTTCGAGTTCGGTCCGGTTTCGAACTTGAGTTCGGGCCGGTTTCGAACCTTCGAGTTCGATCCAGTTTCGAACCTTACGGCAAGTTTATGGGAAGGGCTTTGGGCCTTTGGCAGGTAATTTCCGTCCCATTACAATTTACAAGTTCATGAGAGAGAGGATATATTATAATTTTACTACATTTACATACATTTGACAAAGCATAAAATAAAACATTTTATACAAACTGAATACAGTCAAACACCATCTGAGCCCGAGCTGCTATCTAAATCTTCGTATACATACTCATTCACATCTCCCTCTTCAGAAGGTGGAGATAGGTTTTTATCGCCATCCTCTTGTATAGTTTGAATAAGATTTTTTAAACTATTTTTGTGAGAAGATTTATACGTAAATCCCAACGTCCTGTAAAACGCACCTAGACTGGAGAGAAACTTAACCGAATTCTTACTATTTTTCTTTTTATCCGTGTAGCTTGAACCTACTTCGACATCATGTGGTCTTGGAGGACATCGCTGATGTGCAGAAGCCTCTTCCATACTGTGCTTTAAGGTGAGTTGAAATTGTTCTTCTTCCAATGCTAATAATTTAGCTTCATTCTCTGCCTCAGAAAGTTTGGAATGGGGAGTGGAAGCTTTTTTGTTTGAATCAAGAACTACTTGGAAAAGAACTTGAATTTCTTTTGAGGCTTTAGGACATGGTCTTGCATCTCCACCCCGACAAGATAAGTATAATCTGAGCCGATTAGTTTTATTAACAAACTTGGCTTCACACAAATTACACAAAATCTTGAACTTTTCAGATTTTGGAGAATGGACTAAGGAACCATAGTCCCAAACGTTAACCGATGGTTCGCTTGAAGACATATCTACATATTGTGTTGGAAAAGTATTTTAGAATTTTTAACAATAATGAAATACCGACATAAGATAAAAGCAATTTATGGATTAAAAAATAATAAAAGTCAACATAACTGATAAATAAAAATAAAAGTCAGCAAACAGATGTAGAAATGCATTGCGCAGCTTGCATAACATCCATCAACATAACAGATAAATAAAAATAAAAGTCAGCAAAAAGATGTAGAAATGCATCTCGAAGCTTGTATAACATTTATCAACATAACAGATAAATAAAAATAAAAGTCAAAAAAGTACCCATTACAACATTTGCAAATTCAAATAAACTAAAAAGATCAAAACATCCATTCTAAACATCCATCATATTACTGTTGTTTCATGTGTTGGTGTTGCGGCTTCATTCACATTCTCCTCCTCTTCCCCATCAAGATCACCTCCTAGACTCGGACGCAACCATTTTTGTGTACAAATTAATGCTTCCACTGTATCTGGTGCAAGGGAACTTCTAGTCTTGCTCATGACCCTGCTCCCTGTGCTAAACGCAGATTTCGATGCCACTGTTGAAATAGGAATTGATAAAATATCTCGTGCCATCGTCGATAGTGTAAGATATTTTTCTTCACTAACTCGCAATTTCCACCACTCCAAAACATCAAACTCTGAATCCTACCGTAGTACGACCGACTCTTTGAGATACATGTTTAACTCTGATTCTTTTATATCTGTGTCTGTATTTTCTTTTGCTAAGAAAGACATGAAATCAACATCGTTAGAGCTTGAAGCAATTTGCGATCTAACTTCAGAAGCACTTGGTGTGGACACTGTGGTTGTGTACGCATTGTACAATGCTTCGATTGCGTCACGAACCTTCGAAGTTTCAGATATTGCCTTTTCAGTAGGATAAATCCTCGTGAAGATGAACTTAACATAACTAATCTTGCGCCAAGGATCAAGAACAACAGTTAAGGACATTATCATATGACAATCATCCCAGTACTTATCGAACTTCATTTGCATACCACTTGTCATGATTTGGAGAAAAAATGGACCGTCATCAGCAGCTTTCTTTAGGGCATCCTTGATCTTCCACACAGATGGAAGAAACATATTTGCTGTAGGAAACTTATTGTCAGAAAATATTTTCGTACAGTCATAAAAAACCTTCAAAAATTTATGAACTTCTTTCGCTTTGCTCCAATCATCATCAGTAGGCAACCAAGCATATGTTCTATTACGCACTGCATATTCTGGAAAGGTATGTTCTAATTCCAGGGCTGAATCCAACATCTCAAAAGTGAAATTCCAACGTATACATACATCTAGCTTCAACATTTTTGGAGACGTCAAATTCAAACGTTGAACGATGTCATTCCATATACTCAATCTTGACGGCGAGCCTCTTATGTACTTCACACTCTCCCTCACATTCTCTATAGTTTGGTCAATTGATTTCAACCTTTCTTGTACAATTAAGTTGAGAATGTGTGCACAACACCGAACATGAAATATTTTTTCCTCAAAAAATAAACTGTCGGTTGCCTTGAACTGGTTACGTAAGAATTGTATGACACTGTCATTTGTCAAAGCATTATCTAAAATTAATGAACTGACTTTTTTTTAAATGCTCCAATCTCGTAGACAGTTGTAAATGCAATCTAAAATAACCAAACCGGAATGGGGAGGTGGAAGGTGACGAAAGTTCAATATTCTCTTACAGAGTTTTCAATTTTCATCAACATAGTGTGCAGTTAATGAAATGTAACCCTTTCTTTGATTTTGCGCCGTCCACATATCAGATGTCAAACTTACCCTTGAAACCGAATTTAAAACTGCTTTCAGCTTCATTTTCTCACTGGCATACATCTTCATGCACTCCCTCTTCATAGTAACACGGGAGACCTTCTCAAACTGAGGATTAAGGTATTTACTGTATCCCATAAATATTTCACTCTCTACCATCTTAAATGGCTGCTCGTCAATGATAATAAGCTTTACAAACCACTCCTTCAGCTTCTCTTTTTCAAACTTATGCGTGGTAAGTGTACCTTCAGAAGCAGATCCTTCGGACTTTGTAAACGATAACAATTGTTGGCCCGAACGTGGAAGTATAGGTCTCCTTGCACAACTTTGTATATGTCTGTTTAAATGAGACGTCGACCCCCCGACACTTTTGGTGTATAGACTTTTGCAGTGCATACATCTGATCTTGGGGATATTGTTAACTACTACTTCAAAATTATCCCATACAGCTGACCGTTTCTTTCCTTTGCTTGCAACTGAAGACCCCTCTCCCTCAACAACAAGTGGTGAGGTGGCTGACGCACCAGCACCGGCACCGGCACTAGGGTTAGGTCGGACTTCATCCTCACTAGCCATATCTAAAGATATGAAATAATTTCATTTATCCTTTGACCTTAGTAAAGAATTTTCTAAGCGGATAAATTAGTTACCCATTCAATGCTGGATAGATAGTAATGCTTTCATTATTTAATTTAAATGTCACGCCAAAATTTCGGCAGCATCTATCCTTATCTCTCCAGAATATATTAATCTTGGATTTAATTCACACGTCAACTATCCACACAAAGTGTGGATATTTGATGAGGAAGTAAATGCAAGAAATATATCTAAAGAGAATTAGGAGAGACGAACCGAAACAGGCATGTGCATTTAAATTAGAATAAATGAAAACATTACTGTCTATCCAATATTAAACTGTCCAAAAAGGGACAATTTGAGAATTTCTATGCATCCATGAACACACTCAATATATGTCTGGCAACATAGAAATCCTTAAATGGATAACTGATTATCCTATACTACAACAACAACATAAAAAATAATTAAATCAGTTACCCATTCAATGTTGAATAGATAGTAATGCTTTCATTATTCAATTTAAATGTCACGCCAAAATTTCGGTAGCATCTCCCCTTATCTCTCTATAATATATTAATCTTGGATTTGATTCACACATCAACTATCCACACAAAGTGTGGATATTTGATGAGGAAGTAAATGAAAGAAATATATCCAGAGATAATTAGGAGAGACGAACCGAAACAGGCATGTGCATTTAAATTAGAATAAATGAAAACATTACTGTCTATCCAACATTGAACTGTCCAAAAATGGACAATTTGAGAATTTCTATGCATCCATGAACACACTCAATCTATATCTGGTAACATAGAAATCCTCAAATGGACAACTGATTATCTTATACCACAACAACAAGAACAAAAAAAATAAAAAAATATCCAATAGGCAATTGATATAAGTATAGATATCAATCGTAATTCACATTGAACATTTAGCTAAATGGTAACAAAATGTGTTTAAACTGAATAAAAATGTCGGGAAAAAAAAAACTCATATAACTTTAGTCAAAATGTGGGCATGCTTCTTGTGTGTATAACATCCAAACCATCCAAAGGCCCACCCACTCATGACTAGATGACTCAAAAATAAGGACAACTAATTCATTTGGTTGGCCACATGTGAATTTAGAGGTGTTGAGTGATCTATACAAATTTCTAAGGTGTGTGCCATATAATTGGATAGACCTCACTTTTGAGTCGTCTAATCATGGCGGTAGGATGCACCTGTTGGATAGTTCGGATGTCATACATGTTCCACGAAAATAAACTCCTTGCCAAAGCTAGTTGAAGAGGAAGGTTGGTTAGGTTTAAGAATTTTGCTTTCAACCTAGGACTATCACAATTATTTTTTATGAAGTTGTAGACTATTCAAAATAAATGACACTTGCATGTGCTCAAGAATTTCATTGCCATTAACTACTAAAATCCTTGGCCTAAGTAATTTTTCATTATTTCCTTAGAGGTTTTACAACCTTCAAAGATCTTAATGAAATCTTCTTGTATAAAGGTCAACATAGATGTGCTTGCAATCAAGTCTTCTTCCTCGAATTTTTCTAAAGTCTTTTTTTACTTCTTCGTTGAAATTTTAACTAAGCTTAGATGGATCTATTTCCAAAAGATATGCATGAATATCCTAAATGAGCAAATATTCAAGTTTTTTTTTTTTTTTTTTTCACATGGTAATTTTAGTGCCCATCTAGCTTGTCCACTTTTTTTTTTAAAAAAAATTCAGTTATGACTATACAATTCACATTTTTAAGAAATTCAGTTATGACTATACAGTTCACATGGAAAATAACATGAGCTAATCACCTAGTGAAGAAAATGGAATAGTTGAGAGGGATTGCCTTGTTAATATTAAAAATAAAAATACAAAATTATGATAACTGGAGATTTAGGTTGGTAAGTGAAAGCTGTTATGAACCACTTATCATTTCAGAGTTTATGGTGGCCATATGGATATGCAGGGCCCTAACGACTATAGATTTGAATGGTTTGCGTGGAATATAAAGGGCCTTCTTTTTTTGAAGTGTTAACGCATGTAACCATTCAAAACAAAAACAGTACATACGCATGTAACCATTCAAAACAAAAACAATGAATGTACGTAAACGGCTATTAAAGCTACATAACAAAACTCTCTCGACGATTTTATATTCATTAGTTTTTAACACCATGGATGAGATGGTTAGGATTGTCTAATGGAAGTGATTATTTAGAACAACCATAAGATTCCAAATTGGCGCCCACCAAATGGTTAATTTAGATTTGATTATTGAACTTATTTCAATGTAACCAACATTTTTTTTTCTTTTTTTTTGGATCTAACATAGTACTTCAATGAACATGTTACATAGTATTGGACAATTTGGTTTTTACCTCTAATCCATGGCCAACAAACTGATCCGTCTGTATTGATTAAACTAGAAAATATCCTATCATTGATATCATTAATCTACACCGTCCATTGGATAAGAACCATCTGTGGTTGCTTGTGCCTTCCAAGAGTCACTTTGAAATGCAAGGTTCAAATCGTTTATACAGGGAGAGTCTTATCATTGATCCAGACCATCCATCATATGGTCCCCACTTTGATAGCTTGTGACTCTCGAGAGTCATTTTGATTGAAAATTTCTAACCATTTGATCAATGCTTTAAAAAACAGGTCCATATTGATTATGTTAGAAAACATCCAATCACTGATCCAGACAATCCATCATGCGGGCTCCACATTTGATTGCCCATGCCTCTCAAGATTCACTTTGATCAAACGATTTTAACCATTCAATCAATGGTCTAGAGAATGGACAGTCAAAGTTGATTTACTTGAAAGGCCCAATTATTGATTTATATGGTCCAACACATGGGCAATCTTTGAGTACGTGTGACTCTCAATAATTACTTTGATCAGTCGATCCTAACCATTTGATCAATGAACAAGAAAAGAGACTGTAAACAATCCAATTGTAAACATAGATCATCTATCGTGTGAGCCTCACCTATGGCGGTCGGCCAACAATACTGCTTAAAATAAGGAAATAGAGGTTTAATGGTGACAATCATACCTGGTGGTTGGACGGACGAGTACAGAGGCGGAGGTCCTCTGGTGGTTGGGCGGCCGGACGAGCAGAGAGAGGCGGACGGTCGGACGAGCAGAGAGCGGCCAGACGAGCAGAGACGAGCAGAGAGAGGCGGACGGCTGGACGAGCAGAGAGAGGTGGCCGGACGGACGAGCAGAGAGGCGAGAGAGAGAGATTTCGTGGGGCCGCTGGATGGACGGACGAGCAGAGACGAGAGAGAGAGAGAGAGAGAGAGAGAGAGAGAGAGAGAGAGAGAGAGAGAGAGAGAGAGAGAGATTTGGTGGGGGCGTGGGGCAACTGGGGCCGGGCAGGGAGAGGGTTTCGTGCCGCTAGGGTCGGGCGTTTTTCTCAAAAGGGGAAAAGGAAAGGGAAAGCGATGGACGAGGATAGGGTTTTCTTGTTTTTAAACAAGGTATATATACCCTAAAGTGCGAGCGGGTCGGGACGGGTCGAGTTGGGATGGGCCGAGTCGGGTTTCGGGCCGAGTCGGGCTGAACTGGGTTAGATCCGAACTCGGCTTGAACTCAGAACGGGCTTAGAAAATTGACCCGTCCTAACCCGGAACTGAGTTCCAAGTCAGGCCGAGTCGAACTTTTTCGGGTCGAGTCGAGCGAGCTAATCGGGCTAGCCCGGTTTGTGTACACCCCTAGATATAGCCCACACATCATGGCGACACTTACACAACTTGCTAACATTGAGTGAAATTGGCACGGACCAATGCAATTCCATGCAATCTAATTCCAAGTTCTTCCCAAACATGGAGTGGAATTAGCACAGGACCAGATGAATCCCATCTCACATGATACCTTCTAATCCCACTTCCAAAACACTTCCAAAGATAGCTGGATATAAAAATCAGGCAGTATCATTCCCAAAGATGGTCCATTTTCGTAACAAAAACAGTCTTGAAACAATGGTGTCCGTCCTTATGATAATACGAGCCTGGTTCTTGCAACAGATGACCTTCTAAACCAGGCCCACCATCTGCATAGCTCAGATGAAAACTCATATCCACGTTGGCACATGTGCCCCGTGCAAAAGCTGCGTGTAGGATTGGCCAACCTCTCTCCTTTTGTGGAGTTTTTTATACTCTGGCAGCATATGACACTTGATACTCACGCACTCAGAAATTGTACATGTGACACGTAAAATCAAATCAAACCGTTTAAATTGTGGATCTTACTGTCTTTAAGTGAAAACCTCAAACTAACTTTGTTTGAAGAATCTCAACCTCTGATTCATGAACGTCTGATTCTTTCATTTTAAACCGTTCAATAACTCTCCACAATCAGATTGTCATATCTTCAAATAAGCTTTTTTTTTTTGTGTGTATGATACATCTATATTGGAACCCATAATTTAATTTAAATTAATAAAAATCCATGTATGGAATATTCATATGATTTCTAAGTGGCCGAGTATCAGCTATCAGAGTCATCCAGAGTAGGAAGGTATTTCTGGTTATAAAAGGCTGAGACGCCAAAACAAGAGCCCTTCTTTTTCGTATGATGGTGTCGGGTCCTCGTACACGAGCTCTCTCTCACCGCCATTGCTTTTCCTTCTTCTTCCCGGACCACACCCATTCCCCTTAAAAACTGTAAGTTTCTCTTTTTCCTTTTTTGCCCTTCTGCCCTTTTGCTTATCTTCTACTCTACTCTTCTACGCATTTGGTTTCCTGTATTTGGATGGTTATTTTGGTAAATTCCACCATAAATGGAGCCTGGATTGTTGAACGTCGAGCAGAAGAAACGACAGCGAAACATCACAAGGAATGGGTTGATGGGTCATTTTCTGATTTGGGTCTGGTGTGGTTGGTTTTTGGTTCTGGGTTTCTGGGGGTTTTGGTAATTCTGAAACTTTTAAGCAGGTTGGTTTTTTTTTACCCTATTCTGATTTGTTTGTGAGATTTTTTTTTTTAATTTTTTTTAAATTTAGTTTCTAGTTTGTTTGGTGTTGGAAATGGGGGTTTTTATTTTTATTTTTTGGGATTTGGGTTTGGAAAGATTGATAGTTTCATAGTTTGGTTCTTGGGTGTTAGGGTTTTGGGGGTTTGGTAGTTTTGGTTGGTGATTTTTTAGTAAAGTTTGATTTTTTGGGTGGTTAAGGTTATCTGTTGGAGGTATGGGGCTGAATGTTTTGTTATGCAAGATGGTTGTAGTTATCTTCTTCTGCATTTGTGTATCTTTGTTATCTCCTAGGGTTTCAGTATTTTATGATTTTGGGTTGCTTTTGTATCAATTTTGAACTTTTTTAGGTGATTAGGTATGCAAACCCTACTTCTTGAATCCAACCAACCAAAATATTTGAACTTTGTAAGAAATAATAATAATAATTACCAATGTATACCACAAATTCACTAGAGGAGCTGTATCGAAAAGAAGAAGCAGCCGAAGCTTGAACTTTCGTGAATGAAACCAACATTGAAAAAAAAGAGAGGAGGAATTGTGGTGAAAAGAGTCCATTCTAATTTCAAAAGCTCCCAAAACAAGTAACAATCTCTTGTAACTGAAAACCCCACCCAAGTTCTAGCCATCCATTGGGCGAACGCCTCCATTAGATGGGGCCCCTCGTTTGGGCTTGTTTGAACTTAACTTCAACAGGAGCTCAGTGGCGGAACCCAGGCTGTCAGGTATTGGGGGGTTGGTAATGAGCAATGTTAGTGAAACAGTGTTAAGAGTTCCCTGGCCCATTGGACATCCTTGGATGGAACTTTGCCAAAGCTGCTGCCTTACTCTTAAGTAAGATCACAGTCAGTTGTAACTTTAGTGAGGGTCAATATCCTAATTGAGGAAGCTTCAGACATCCACACCGCTCTCTTCATTTCTTTCTCATGTACTGAGATTGGCCAACACGAGGGCAGATAAGTTAACCAAGGACAGTTCATTGTGGGGATAATTGCTGATTACAGAACATAGGCAGGGCCATGATTGTGGCTTAGTCTTTCTGGGTCTGCATTTTATTGTACCTGTAATGGTTGGCTAGGTTTTCCTGGCTGTAATGGTTAAGTTGTTGCTTCTCTTTTTCTTTGTTTAAAACAATTATACATTCACCTACAAAAGAAAAAAGAAAAAAAGAAGCTCCAGACATCCATTCTTTTCCATCCCTTCACTTCTGTCCAAGTAAGCCAAAACTTCCTATTTCTGTCTCAATTAGGGCCCGTTTGGATACCACCAAATAAGTTACTTTTTCTACTTATTGCAGTAGATAAGTAACTTATTTGAGATAAGTAAGTTTGGTTTAAGATCAATTATAAGTAATTTTTTTTACTTAAAGTTACTTAAATCACTTCAGCTTAATAAGTAGAAACCAAGATAAGCGACTTAATGCATAAGTAGCTTATCTTAAGTAACTTACAATCCAAACGCCCCTAAAGAATCAGTAACCAACAGCAACTTAAACCAAGGATACCTGGATCATTGGTTGCTTTGTTACATGGTATGTGAATGAGAGTAGGTACATGGAATGCTACTTCCTCCAATATGTGGTACAGGTACACTTGGGGTGGGGTCTGTGTACACTTGGGGTAGGGTCATGTGAGTGGGTCCCTCAAGTACATCCCCTAAAGGCCTGTTTGGATTCATGTAAAGTATAGGAAAGGAAATAACGTTTCTTGGGAAACCTTATTTCCAGGAAACTGTTGGAAGAGAAACATTGTTTTCCTTGTTTGTTTTTCAACAAGATTTTCTTAAAAATTTAGAATCTATTTTCAAATTTGTTGTTTGGCAAAAATTCTTGAAAAACAAGTTTCGTTAGTCACTAACATGTGCCATATTAGCACATGTGGCTCATGTGGGATGCTTGAAGATGGATATTGGCACATGTGGCTATGTGACATATGTGGGCACTTGAAGCTAAATTGTGGCGCACACGTGGTACATGTAAGGTGCTTAAAGCTGCACAATGGGTGGTGGCACATGTGGCACAAGTGACACATTGGCACATTTGACACTTAGGCACTTGAAGGTAGATGACAACACTTGTGCACATTGGCACATGGCATATTTGAAGCGATTGAAGGTGGGTTATGGCACTTGTGGCAAAGTGGTGCATGTGGAATGCTTTGCACATGTGGAGCACAAGAGAAGATGAATGGTGGTACGTGTGACATATTAGCATAAGTCGGGCACAAGAGAAGATTGATGGTGGCACATTGTGGCACATTAGCACATGTGGGGCACAGAAGAGAAGATGGATGGTGGCACATGTAGCACAGTGGCACATATGGGGCACAACTGAAGATGGACAATGGCTCATTTGGCACATGTGGCACGTTTGAGGCAATTGAAGATGGATGGTGGCATATTTGGGTTTAACCCTTGAGAAACTCATTTTCCTTCCATCATGGGAAAATACCTTTCTTAGGGTGGAGGTGGGAAAATAAATAACAAAGATGGAAAGTGGGAATTATGAAATGGTGTTTCTCACAAATTTTCCCAAAGAAAGGCTTGACAAACAATGGAAGGTGAGTTTCATTGGAAACAATTTTTCCTTTACTTTCCATGGATCCAAGCAGGCCCTAAGTATATTTTTTTATATACGAATTCATAATGCAGTCTATACATGAATGATGAATGTTATTATGATATTTCTCGCATGCATAGGGGGATTGACGATTTAAGTTATCTCAAACCTTCTAATTTTACTCCCCAATACTCATGCAACCCTTAATGACAACAAGTAGAAGTCTCATTTTGGAAACACCTCCCAATAAAAGCAACTTGACAAAACTCAGAACAGTCCCAAAGTTCGTAACTTCAACATTAATAAAAGCAACTTTTTACATTGAAATCCAAGTAATCCATAAAGAAAAAAGGGGGTCCCAAGTAGGGGTGCACACGGGTCGGTTCGGTCCAGTTCTGGGGTGAAATCGGAACCGAACTGTTCCTAACAGTTCTAGGATTTTCGGAACCGGACCCGGACCGTTAGCACCCTAGAACCGAACTGGAACCGGACCGTGAAAACCGGTTTGGTTTCGGATCGGTTCCACAGTTATGGGCTTTGTAAAATCCAGCCCAAATTCAGAAGCTACACTGAATGGAGAGAGAGAGAGAGAGAGAGAGAGAGAGAGAGAGAGAGAGAGAGAGAGATAGAGGGTAGGGGCCAGGGCAACCGCACGGCGCACGCAGAGTTGCAAACGGCGAGAGAGAGAGAGAGAGAGAGAGAGAGAGAGAGAGAGAGAGAGAGAGAGAGAGAGAGAGAGAGGGTAGGGGTCGTAGCCGCACATAGATAGAGTGAGAGATAGGAGAGAGAGGGAGACAACGAGAGAAAGAGAGATAGGGTTTTTTTTTTTTTTTTGTTTTAATCTTAAGTTCGGGTCCAAGGTTTGGATCCACGGGTCGGGTCAACAGTTCGGATCGGTTCTACAAGCCTCTAAACCGGAACCGAACCGTATCCAACGGTTCTTGGATTTTTGGAACCGGAATTGGAACCGGTGCAGTCTAGAACCAGACCGTTGGATTGGTTCCGGTCCGGTTCCACAGTACTACCAGTTCGATGTGCACCCCTGGTCCCAAGTAACTAACCTAAATCCTTTAACAAAAACAAAACATTGAAGTGATGCTTGAACAATTGGATTTGGTGGAAATAACTTCACTAAGATGTAGCTTGCGTTGATTAGATTTGTGTTATGAAACCTAGACCGGACCTCAACCCGTTTATTGTCAGTGGTTCTGTTCATACCAGAGCAAGTGGGCTTGACGGTTCCAACGGTGATACCTATTCTAGTATAAATAAATAAGATGAAAAACATCATACAAGCAAACACCTATAGGACGTTGGATATAGCGTTTCTCTTTAAATAGTGAAGTCATTGGTTCGAAAACTTTTGAACTCCATCTTAAATTTTTTGCATTAAGGAAGTTGTTACTGTCCTGGCTGGTCCAGTTGGACTGAATGCCTGATCTGATGGGCAGACTTGTTGATTCGAATGGTTTCTTGCCCAAAATGGGTCTCCAATTGACTTGACTCGTTTTCTTGCTCAATTCCCATTCAAATTGGTCCAGCCCATAGTTCACAAAAGCCACACCACAAAAAGTATGGGGAATTTTTGTGTTTAATTAGGTTTAAATTACTAAACAAACAGCCAAAATTGGGTTAAAGAAATGGAAACGCCAAGAAAATGGAGAATGACGGGTTTTATATGGTCTGGACAAAAAAACTGGAGTGAAAGACGAAGGCTGTAGATGCACATATAGTTGGGCATATGTTGTATATGAATCCATAAAAAAAAGATTGTATATGAAACAAGATTATGGTTCAAACTTCAATAAAACAGTTAAATTTCCATGCTGATGAATTATATTATACATAGGTAATCAAATAGAGGGTTAGTATCATTCTTTGCCTCTCCTATCTTTCCTTTCATATTAATCTCTGTATAAATTGATCCCTGTCTGCTTAATTTTCTCACCTTCCACTCAATTTGATCAATTGATGATAATGACCAATCTTTGTCTTTAATCATGGTTTTTATTTTAATAAAACAAGTTCCTTTAAAGGAAAAAGTTCTGCCAATATTCTGAAGTATTCAGACTTTTAAACATTAAACAATTAAACAATTTCTTTTTTTGGTAAAAAAATACGGAGAATTGACAGAGTTTAGCTAACTATGGTCCCCAACCATTTGGACCATTCTAGGTTTTGAAATATCAGATTAGGTATTTGGGGACTGCTTAATGTGAAAATTAAACACTGAGCAAGTATATTTAACCATTTGATCACAACTGGATCTCTAGCACTTTCTTCGATCCAGAGAATAGGCTTCTGCTAAGGTGCTGTTTGGGCATCTCATAGGAATTTAAGTATTTGTGGTTACTTTAATCAGTAGTAAAAACTTTATTAAAATAGAGGAAAATAGAGAAATTACTACATGGTGAAATGAAATTGTAATAAGAAACAAACTCTTAACATCTTGTTGGTTGGATTCACTTCCTAAGCTTTGATGCAGTAAGAGTTAACCTTTCCCTGGGACCCATATTGATGCTAACTAACATCCATGAGTTCATTTTAGTGATGGATTGGACTGGCCCATCAGGTTCCCCGACTTAAAAGTGCCACAAGCCAGGCTTGAGCCGGATTCTTAGGCGTGATGGGCCTGGCCCAGATATGACATTTTCTGTGGAGGTACAGCCAAATGTTAGGGACAGGCCCATTTACAGCTGTTTTGATGGGCCTTGAATTCCAGGCCCAATTAATAAATGGGCCTACTGCAGCCTCATGCAAGCCCAGCTCATTGCCACATGACTTTTCTTTCACTCACACACATCGTACCCTTAGATGTTGTGTTTCAACTTTCAAGTAATCCTTTTGGGTGTAATTGATTGGGTCCAATTTCTTCTCCATGTTCAACTTTCAACTCTTAAGGCAATTTTTTCATGGAAATGTTTTGTGATATGCTAGGGCTCCTTTACCATGGCTGATACGCAATCAGTTGCTACGCTCATCGAGTTTACAACTTCTAAGATACAACAACTTCAGCAAGCATTTTCTGAACTTGAAAGCCATAGTGCCATATCTCTGAATCTGAAATGGAAAGAACTTGAAGAACATTTTCATGGGTTAGAGACTTCATTAAAAAAGAGATTTCATGAGTTGAAAGATCAGGAGAAAGAGTATCAAATCAGGGCTTCTGAGGCTCAGGAGATGTTGGAGAAGCGGGAAGCCATGGTTATGGCTAAAGAGCAAGCTTCATTAGAGCTTCTACAGGAGAAAAGAGATGCTGCTCTCTCTGCTATTGGGGACACACTCGAGAAATACAAGAAGGCAGCATCAGAGCCTGTTGCTAATGGTATGAGCAATGGCAACGCGGATGTTATTGTGGAAGATAAGCTGGACATGAAGGATCCTGAAGCCAGCCCAGGAGATACCAAGCCTGCCGTAAATGGCAATGTGGAAGTCAAGCCTCGTCCTCAGTTGGTGAAACTGTGTGAAGAAATGGATGCAAAGGGTCTCCACAACTTTATTTCAGACAACCGTAAAAACCTTGCTGTGATACGGGAGGAGATGCCATTTGCATTAAAGAGTGCAACAGACCCAGTCTGCTTGGTTTTGGATTCTTTGGAAGATTTTTACCGCATGGAAATCCCATCACTGGATGGGAAGAGGGATGCAACCCTTTTGGGCCTCCGCAGAACTTGTATCATGTTGATGGAGTCTCTCGTTTCATTGCTAACAGGCATTGAGTCAGATTCTGTAATCTCATCGGATGTTAAAAAGCAAGCGAAAAAAATTGCTGACGACTGGAAGCCAAAGTTGGACATTCTTGACACCGATTCCAGCAGTGGGAACTCTTTGGAAGCTCATGCTTTTCTGCAGCTTTTAGCCACTTTTGGCATTGCTTCTGAATTCGATGAAGATGAGATATGCAAACTCATCCCAACTGTTTCCCGACGCCGTCAAACAGCTGATCTATGCCGCTCACTCCGGCTGTCAGGGAAAATGCCAGGTTGGTTTTGTTGCTAATTATGCTCATTGCTATTTTTTTAGATCCCAGTATGTAGTATGTTTCTGCCTCTCTCTTTTTCTTTTTCTTTTTTTTTTTTTTTTTCATTTTGTCATGGCATTATTTTTCACCACATTCTGTTTCTTTGAGGCTATTATGCTTCCTGAATGCATCTCTGACCATTTTCCCAGAAAAGAACCCCCTTTTTTTTATATTATTTATACAGTAGGTGGTGGAGAATTGTGAAATATCCACTGCTCGTGATCATGCTCGTCTCCTCTGATTGAAGAACGAGGAAATGGTGGAGCATTTATTCCTTCTATGCCCTTAACGTGAAATTGACCTAGGATGGCGTCCTCTCAGTCTTTGAGGTTCCTTGGGTTAGGCCAAGTTGTATTGACGTGTTGTTTCTGCCAAAGGCAGCCCTAGGTCTAAAGCCATGGTGGAGTGGTGGTTGGCATTGCTGGTGGTTCTCTGGTCTTTCTGACTTGGAACGATCAATAGGTGTTTTCGGAACAGTAGGATCCATGCTGCTACCATTGTTAGTAGAATTATAATGTTAATCAGGGCTTGTCCTGTTGGCTGGGGGGTTGTAGCCCTTTCTGTATTCTTTTCTCTTTTGTTTTGCCTTCTGGTTTCTAATAAAATTTTCTCAATTCTCAGAAAAAGTTTCAAGAATGTTAGAGATATTCCTTGTTTCAGACCCTGAGCCAGATTGTGTTAGCAGTGCTTCCCAAATATGCTGAATATGCTTGGTTTTGGGGTGTCTAGAAAAAAATAAAATAAAATTGCATTAAGTGGGGTGCGTTTTCTGGTCTTATCTCAATCATGATTTGACTGTAGCACAACCTGTTAGCCTTCAGATCATGTGCAGCCAAATGCACCCATAAGTAGCTGAATGAAATTCACCATTTTATTTCATTTGAATTGGCTGGACAGAAGGGACACAAGAATCGCTCAAATGAGTCCTCTTTTAAATTTCTTTGTTTTGTTTTTAAAGGGAATGGTTTTTCTGGTTAGAGTGTGTATGGTTGCCCCAAACATCATGAAATTTCTTGATATGATTTATCAGTTTAATTTGGTGCAAAATATCATGAAATATAATGATAATATATGGTTGTGGAAGTAATGCTAACATTGATAATTGGGCTTCACATATCATTGAATTCTGAGTCGACCTTGGAGAGGAAGGACCCCAAACGAAATCCTCTCCCATATTCCCGTAATTCTTTCATGACAATTTGTTGGTCCCGATCGTGCATTTCCAAGTGTTTTACTGTAGCGAGCTATTGTGGGGTCTCTCTTTCATGAAATGAAGATTTGAAAGACTTAGCTACCATTGCCTTTTATTCTATTGTTTGATTTGGTATGATCGTATGATTGTTTTTATTTTGTTCTCCATTCCAAATTCCGCTCCATCTTTTCCATGATTTTTTTTGTTTAGTTTTATAAAATGACTAAAGATCTTGAGGCTTGTGCCTGATCACCTATTTCCCACCTCGACCAACTTTGCCCTTTGTCTTGTCTGAGGCTGTTAGTTGTCCCTATCGATTAACTGTCCTTAAATACCTTTCGGAATGATTGACCAACAAATTAACTTATTTTTTCCTTGAGAAATACTGGTCAGCCAAACTCATTGATTGTAATCAACTTAAGTAATAGTCTATTGCATAGTTCCCGTGGGAGTTTTGTGCTCTCTTTTCTAGTCCCAACCCAGATAATGGAGTGTTTCGTCAAGTCATCAAACTTTTTCCATAACTTTCATCATGATTTGAACAATACGACATCTCAAAGGAGGAGTAAGAAGAAGAAGAATAGAGGATTGGAGACCCCAATTAATTGGGATAAAGGTTAGATAATGATGATGAAATATGGATCATCCAATTGCCAATAAAAGAACTGATGACCATTTTATTGAACCATCCTCTACAGTCTTTCTGAAGAAGTAAACGCATACTTCTAAACCATTACTTACCCAGCAGCAGATTGGCAACCTGCATCAGTAGTATATCCAGTAGCTTATATGATGATGATTAAATCAAGGTATTCCGTAATGGTAATGGTGGTTGTAATGGCCACAACCCTTACCTTTACGATACAAGGTGTAATGGCCATCACCGAGCCCGTGACAGCCGTTGCAGTCTCCTTTTTTTTAATTGAAAAAAAAAAAATCCAAAAAACTTGTATCGGCCCCATAATGGACCGTTATGGGGCCATTACGGCTTTTATGGGGGTGTAATGGGCCGTTACGGGGGCTGTAATGGCCTTTACAGGTCTCTCTCTCTCTTTTTTTTTTTTTTGTTTTGTAACGGCTGTTGTGGCCTATACAACCCTGTAACATGTAACAGTTGCCATTGTTACCTTTACATAACAAGCCTTTACGGCACACCATGGATGAAATACTGATCATTCAATTGGCAATAAAAAAAAAACTGACAACCATTTTATTGAACCACCCTGTACAATCTCTCTGAAGAACTAAACGCATCTTTCTAAACCATTACTTACCCAGCAGCAGATCAGCAACCTGCATCAGTAGTAGATCCAGTAGCTCAGCTTGAACCTGTAGCAGTAGATTCTGGTAATTAAGCATTTCAAAAGCCTATCTATATATGGGCAAGTGATCCCATGAGTTTGATTCCACCAATCCTAGTGCTACAAGCACCAGTTAAGTTGGTTGAGATGATCCAGTAAATTTTTGTGCATCGACAAAGCCAGTATAAGTAGTGATGGACTCTGTTGATTCAGTTCCTTATCCCAAATATTAGGAGGTTTGTAATTGCTCGGTTATGCCTTGCTAGAGTGTTGTCTTATTTAGATGAGCCTTTGCTATATTAGATTGCCTGTACGGGGTTTGTTACTTAAAAATTAACACAGATAGTTACTGGCTTAAATAGCTGGAACAATGCTATGATAATGATGATGATGAATTGAATGCAGAAAATATTACTGGTCTACGGGGATTTATTTTTATTTTTATTTTTATCATATACAGGTGTGATGGTTTTTTGGATTTGCTCATTTTAGTCCTTTCTCTTTTCAACTTCTTTCTGCGTAATTGGTCAAATGTGTAAGAGATATGTGAAACATAGAAATAGGGATGCAAATTGGGTGGGTTGGGTCAGGTTGAGGGTCAGCCCGAGCCCAACCTGACCTAGAGGACCCAATGTGCAACCCTACCCAACCTGAATCCCGACCCAAGTTGCCCAACCCAAACCTAACCCAGAAGTCCTCTATGCACGACCTAGCATGAATTCAAATTGGGTTGGTGTTTTCCAAACCGAACCCAACCCAAGAATGTGGACAACCCAACCTGAACTAGTGTTTTAAATAGCGTGTAGCGTATAGCGTGGCTTTGGTACTCTATAGAGTGTAGCGTAAGCTACACAATCCTTAATATTTTTTAATTAAAATAATAGAAAATGTGATAAAATTTAAAAAATGCATAATTTCTATGAATTCTTAACTACAAATCTGGATCATCAACCACTTATTTCCATGCAGAATCTCTCTCTCTCTCTCTCTTTGCCTTTAGACATCTCTAAGTGTGACTCTTTTTTTTTTTTTTTTAATTAATTATTTATTGAAACATCACAAATTCATGATATAAACCACAATTTGGATGGTCTGGATTGATCTAAGTGCTCTATCCATGATATAGACCACAATTTGTATGGTCCGGATTAGTTTAATGTAGTGCCATGTGTCATAGGTATAAGTCATCACCATTTTAAAGTAGGTGTTAAACTAACATAGAAAAAACACTTAAAATTTTGAGATTTTAGGTAGCTTACGCTATCTATGCTATTGTGCTACATGCACTGTGGCTTACACTACCTGCCACAGCGCTACTGAAAACACTGACCTGAACCAAGGTTGGGTCATTTGGCTTTGGGTTGACCCAAAGCCAAGTTGCAGCCCTTGTAGAAATGACATTGTGCTAATGCTTAATGTAATTTTCCTTTCAGGATTTTGATTTTTAGCCTCTATTCCCGTATTTTACTATGCGTTGATTTGATTTTGCAGGGGCGATTGAAGTACTGGTAAATAGCGGAAGGCAACTTGAGGCTGTTAACCTGGCATTTGCATTTGAGCTCACGGAGCAGTTTGCTCCCGTGCCATTGCTGAAGTCTTACTTGAAGGAAGCAAGGAAAGCTTCACAGGTGAAGCCCGGAAACACATCGCCAGGTGCCCAGGTATTGATTCCCATTAGCCAAGATGCTATTATTCTCTTTTCTAATAAGCGATTTGGATTCCTCAAAACTACTAGAGCTATTAGCAGAGATTAGTTTTGCCGAGGCTTGCTTTAGAAGCTTTGGAGGCATTGGAAGTATGTTTCAAAAAAACATGGACTGCCTCTTTTCATCAGTAAACCTGTATTTATGAGCTCGCTGAGATGCTGATTAACTTGGACCTCAGTTGTCTCATTTTTGCCTGGTGCATAAGTATCAACTGCATACATAGATAGTCTGGAAGTCAATGAGTTTGACATGGACTTGGACCTTTTCTGAGTCAAACTGAGAAATCAACGAGCGACTTCTGGTTGAGTCTTAGATGTGAAAAGAAAGCGTGTGTTTCAAAGATCAAGCTTAGGGTCAAACTGTCAAAGAATTAAGATAGCTAGTTTGGACCTGTAGAAGTCCTCTCTCCTTTGTTCTCTGCTATTTTGGTCTCCATGTTTTCTTCTATTTGAGCTTTAGGATCCCTGTTGTCTATGGTGGTTAGTTGCTCTTGATCTATATGGTCTTGCTGTATCTTTTTCTTCTCTAAAAATATTTCATCATTAATTGAAATGAAAGTATCTATACTTATACATAAAGAGAGTAGCGGGGGACGATTTTACTGCCATAAATATTAATGTCTGCTTGATGTGCATGGAAAATGATGAGACCATCGACATCTCTTTATTCATTTGCCCTTTTGCTGCTAGTGTGTGGCATTATTTCCCATCTTTCTTCAACACTGCTTGGGCGATGCCAAAATCGCCAGAAGCTTTGCTTTGGGCTTAGCACAGGGGAGGAGTGGGAAGAGGTGGTAAAGCAGTGTGGAGGTTGACTATTTTGGCTGTATTTTGGGCCATTTGGGGGCCCAGCAATGGGCGATGTTTCTGCAATAAGTGGGAGAGCCGAGATGAGGTCATTGTTAAAATTTAGGGCATGGTGTCAGAGGGGGCTTTGTATGTCAAAGAAGTCCCGGCAGGACCTATTTTCTAATTTGTTCGGCTTGTTGGTGGTTTTTGTCTCGCTTCTGGTGAGCTGCTAATAAAATTTTAGTTACTCTTTATTTTAAAGAATTTTTAATATTTAAAGGGCATAGGGAGACATTTCAAAAGAAGTTAGGGGGTTTTTTAGGAACTAAAAAAATGTGACTGCTCACCAATGTGTGGTTCAAATTTCAACTATAAAAAGCAAGAAATTGGTTTAGTCATTCCCCGCAAAAGTCTCTCTGAAATTTCTCTCTCGGATTTCTTGTTCCCTTCCTCTCCATGTGCATTCCCCATGCCAAATCTTGGCCCAAACTCAGCACCTATGAAGGTCAGTGATCTCTATTCCTATTTTATTGTGATTATACAACTTCCTAGTTTCATTAATTTAGCTCATGGACCACATGATCCAAGACCACAATAAAAGATAGAAGAAATGTTTTTTAGTGTCAACGATATCGGTTGATATATCCCACGATATATCATGTATCCCACTTGGGTGATAAGAAACCCCAATATAGTATCTGAAAATTTTCGTACTATAGAAGATATCACATGATAATGCAATGCATCATATAATATTCCCAAATATCATGAAATATCGTGACCACTCCTTTTGTAAAATTCTAGATATTGACAATATCAGTCAATATGAACCGATATCGCACTGAAATGCGAGAAGGGCTTTCTTTAGAAAATTCGAAAAAAACCCATTCTAGATCTATTTTTCTTGATTCCTCTCCACTTCTAACTAGATCAATTGTGGATTTCGACCATTCCTCTTGAATCCCTTCAAAGAAAAATACAAATTTCCAATCAGAATCAAGATTTGAGGTCTTTTTATCTGGGGAGGATTTTTGAGCTTTGATACATTTTTTTTGCTATTAAATAATGTGAAATTAGTGTTAAATGGTTAGAAATCCAAGATTCTTAATGTTGGGAATGAAAAATCATTTGGAGCTTTAATTTTGAGATTATTATTATTGTTTTTTGGAGGGGGGATTGGGGAAAATTTGAAAATTTCCCAATTTCTCCTAATTCAATTGCAATCTTACTGTCCAAGCACGAAATGAGACATGTATGTAACCTGATCTAGTGATTCTTATTAATTTGAGAATTTTTCGAGAAAAAATAATTAAAAAAATAATATTTTTTTCAAAATTCCACTTCAATCAACAGTCAATTAGCCCTCATTTTAGAGTATTTATGAGTGTGTTTGATGAAATCATCATCGCATATACTCTTTAAGTTTAGGATTATTGAGAAAATTGACCGATTTGCGATAAATTGTAGAAATTTTGAAAATTTCCAAATCAGTTGCAATCTTAGTGTCCAAACATGAAATCAAACATGTATGTAACCTGATTTAGTGATTCTTGGTGATTTGGGGATTTTTTAGAAAGAAAAATAAATTAATTAAAAAATATTGTTTGTTTTAATTCCACTTCAATCAACAGTTAATTGGCCCTCATTTTATAGAATTTATGAGTGTGTTTGATGAAATCATCATCACATACACTCTCAGTTTGGGATTTTTGGGAAGATTGATTGATTGGTGGTAAATTGGAGAAAATTTGAAAATTTCCAAATTAGTTGCAATCTTAGTGTCCAAACATGTATGTATCCCAATTTAGTGATTCTTGGTGATTTGAGGATTTTTTAGAAAGAATTTTTCAAAATTCCACTTTGATCAACCTCAATTGGCCTCCATTTCAGAGTAATTATTTTTCCCAAAATTCAACTCCTAATGCATGCGTAGCTCTATATCAGTCTATGCTATAGTCACACACATCATTTACATTTATATTTCTAGTTTTCTACTTCTCTTTTGTTTTTTTAATGTATCAGTGTTTGAAATAACGCTCATAGCATAGCCATAACACTACGTAGCATAGCTAAGTAGCATAAATCTTGTAGCTCATAGCGTACGTGATGCGGACATCAGTGGTGCACCCTTTAGAGTAGTACCAAAGGAGGAGGCGTCGCCGACAGAGTACCGGAGCAGAGGAGTTGGTGTGGATAGATGTTGGGTCCATCGGACCCATTTTCTGACGCGCTACGAGTGCAGGAGCGACATGACCGTACCCTGACCATAGATCCATGGGTCGGATTTCACACCCTACCATACTGGTGTTTAAGTTTTATGCTCTTTTTTTTTTCTTGTTTCAGGGGCTTTATTGCACTTTCTTTATTTTTTTGTCTTTTCGTTATTTTTCTTGTTTTTAGGGGCTTTGGTATACTTTTACTTTTTCCATAGCTTATATTTATGTTGTGAGAAACCTATTTTCATTATTATTGAATGAATAAAAATTCGTATTTTTCTTCCTGTTTATTCAAGAGACTAGGGTTTTAAAATTCGTCCTTGGGTGTTGAGGATTCCAACCCGATTTTAGGTTTCTTTCTTTCTAGATCTTCAAGGTGCAGGAAAAGAGCTGGGCGTAGTACTATTGCCCTACAAACCAACAATACTATGCTCAAGTCATGGTAGAATGGTATTAGTGAAGATCATGGTGTGTTGTAAAGGCCGTTACGTAAAGGTTATGGGGGAAATTGTTACATGTTACGGGGTAGTAAAGGCCATAACAGCCATTATGAAAAAAAAAAAAAAAAAGACCCATAAAGGCTGTTACAACCCCCGTAATGACCTGTTACACCACCTGTAATGGCCATAACAGTCCATTACGGGGTCGATACAGGTTTTTCGGATTTTTTTTCAACAATAATAAAAATAGAGACCATAATGGTCGTTACACCCTGTATTGTAAAGGTAACGGTGGTGGCCGTTACGACCACCATTACTATTGCAGAATAGACTAAAGATACTTTACAACATAATGCTGGTACTCATCCTTTTTATTTGAGAAAATTTGGAGAAAATTTGAAATTTCTCCAATTTCTTGCAAATCGGCCCACCTTCCCCCAAACCCAAAATTAGAGTATGTGATAATGATTTCATCAAACACTTTCGAATATTCTAAAATGGGTGCCAATAGATTGCTAATTGAAGTAGAATTTTGAAAAAAAAAATATTTTTTTAAACATTTTTAATTAAAGAAAATATTATTTTTTTCTAAAAAATCTCCAAATTACTAAGAATCACTAAATCAGGTTCCGTACATGTTTGATTTTGTGTTTGGACACTGATTGCAACTGATTTGCGAGAAATTGAGAAATTTTTATTTTTTCTAAATTTCCACAATTTGACCCATCTCCCCCAAATCTCAAAATTGAAACTTCAAATCCACAATTTTTCATGCAAAACATGAAGAATTATGGATTTGTAACCATTTAAACATGATTTACACACAAAAAAGAGAGGATAAATTGGAAATGACAACCGGATCGAATGTGTGAGATATATAGGTACTACATGCGCGTTTCATATTGCACAGGTTGGATACAAGATATGTCATGAGATATATCGGCCGATATCGTCAATACTAAAAACATTGGGGACGATTACATTTGCTTTTATTGCCCATTCCATGACCAGCTCCTTGGACAAATTGCTAATCTCAAAAGATATATTTTTCCAATTTTGAAAACAGGGACTATTCCTTTCCATCCATAACAGCCATATTCCAGCTAGAAGACAGGCTCCATATTTTCTTCCCTAGCTTCCCTTCACCCCCACCGTGCCAAGATGAAAAGAATAATTCTATGGAGCTGGGCGTAACCCACTGAAAACCAAGATTAACAATGAAACTGTCCCATATCTTCCTAGCAAACTCGCAATGCATGAAAAGAAGAATCACCAATTCTTCAGCTTGATAACACAAGAAACATTTGGAAGAATCATTCCTCTCTTGCGCAAATTGTCCACCATTTGCACTTTGTTTCTGCCCACCAACCAAGCTAAAGCGGCTACCTTTGGCAGAGCTCCCTATCTCCAAATATATGATGTATGGCTAATCTTGAAGACCACCTCATCGAATCACTGTGAGATTGTTGGCTGAACCTTGCTCACATAAATAACCATGCTACCTTTAGGATTTTGGGAATATCTGTTTATTGGCACCTGACATTTCCTATTATTAACGTTAAAGCTAAACTAGGTCTAATTTGACAAATATTGTACATGGATCTTTTGTTTCTCTTAGGAATGGAATGTGTAGATGTCCAACGTAGCTAATGGTTTTAGGTTACACTCAAAAGCGCCTTGAGAGTCAGCAGCAATTAGAATGTTTTCCTACCAAAATAATATTTTATTCATTTAGATTAGTAATGCAAGGGCATTTTCACACCGGGCTCGAGTGGGGTTGCCTTTGGGATGCAAGGGCAAACTCGGGGTGGGTGGCTTGTGTGAGGCGGGTGGCTCGTGTGAGGCGGTACCCATGTGATTTGGGGCCTACGAGGGGGGGTTGGCCGAGGTCCTAACCCATGAGATGTGAGGATTGGGCTATGAGATAAATGGATTAATTTACCATGCTCTATTAGTTCGAGCTTTTAGAACAAGTGGTTAATTGTCCCACATCAAAGTGGTATTAGAGTGAGACATCTCGTGTTCAAGACTCCTCACCGGGGGTGATTAATGCACTAGCATTTTCACACCAGGCTCGAGTGGGGTTGCCTGTGGGATGCAGGGGCACACTTGGGGTGGGTAGCCTGTGTAAGGCAGGTGGCTCGCGTGAGGCAATACCCATGAGATGCGAGCTTTTAGAGCGAGTAGTTAATGGTAGAAAAATTGATACTCCGACAATTCGGAGTTAATACACTTTGAACTCAAAAAGCTGGGAATGTGTCTGTATGTTATATGAGAGTTCTTTGCCTGCCTCTCAAATCATAATCCAATTTACAATTTGGTTATGATTTCTTTCTAGTCATTTTTAAAAATTATTTGATAATATTGTACATATTATAGGCCAGAGGAATGCGGTTTTACTGCATTATGGTGGATGTTTTTTCCACCTGACTGAAATAACCAATCGATCTCTGCATGCCTGTATTCATCTGAACTTCCTGCGTTTCAGAATGAAGCAAACGACCGGGAGCTCTCTGCTCTTAAGGCCGTCGTCAAGTGCATTGAAGAACATAAGCTTGAGGAACAGTACCCTGTCGACCCACTTCAGAAGCGGATTCTCCAGCTGGAGAAGGCCAAGGCCGACAAGAAAAGGGCAGCCGAGGCTGCAAAGCCACAATCCAAGAGGCCCCGCGCCAACGGAGGCAGTTATGGGCCCCGCATCATCACTAACATCCCCGACAAGAGCTTCTACAGAGTGCCCGAAAGATACCCATACATGTACGACAGGCCATACATGTATGCCCCCGAAAACCACGGTTCGCCGCTGCTGGCTCCAGCAGCTCCCTACAACATCTCACCCAGCCATGGAAGCTATTACGGAAATGGGTATCAGTATGCAGCCCCATACATACACTAGTGGTGGAAGAGGCGGCAATGGTGGAGTTTGGGATTGTTTACTTGTTAGTAACAGGTAGGTTTTTAACCCCCTTTGGATGTTGTTAGTGTACTTGAACGTGTTTGGACAGACTTGAGTATTTCAGAGCTGGGAAGCTTCTGTTGTTTATGTTGTAAGTGTTTGTGGGATTGTGCGAGTTGGGAAGCAAATGCTGCTGATCTTCTCTAACAAACAGCTTATATCTATCGTTTCTAATGTCTACTCGTCACCTCACCTAATTCTTCTTCTTCCTCGTTTTTTTTTTTTTTTTTTTTTAGTTTTTTAGTTTGAATGTTGTGCGAGGTGTTCTTGGGTCATCCATTGTAGGATTTCCCTTTTTCTTTTCGGAAGGTTGAGATGTTTGATTGGAAATCGGATTGATGGTTCTGATTGGTTCTCGACATGTCTACGTGAATCCAATTGGTGGGTCCTACTATGGATGTCCCATGTTACAAAACCATTTTGATTGAATATTCTAGCCTCTAATTAAGGGTGCGATTGGTTGAACCAAATATCATGAAATTTCATTATATTTCAGTCTTTTTTTTGTGCAAACTTATGATTTTTCAGGGAATTTGGTGCAAACAAACACCCCTAGTAAACTGGAACCATTAGGTTTTTTTTTTTTTGACATTCTTCTACCATGGTTAGTGGTAGGCCCACGTGGACGGTTCATGTTCACCAGCCATACAAGCACATGAATGGTGAGATTGGCTTGTTAGAGCTGGAAAAACCTGAACTAGGTAGAACCTTGTCTCTACCGTACATGTGGCAATATTATGTATAAATCAGAACTGTTCAAGGCAAAGTTTTGTGGGTCCCACCTAGAGCTGGGCATGAACCAAGTCAACTCGTTCGGACTCGACTTGATCCGAACTGAATGGGTGAGGTGGTTGAGCCGAGTAGGCTTCGCCCAATCCGAATTTCAAATCGAGTTGAGTGTGAGTTACCGAGTAACTCAACCTGGCTCGACCCAAAACTTGATCCGTCAGACTCGACTCGGATCGTCACGTCAGGTAGAGTACATAGAGTGGGCGTACATGTTAAATCCCCGAGAGAAATGTAGGGGTGTACATGTCAAGTGCATGATCAGTCAGCTAATCTTGCCATGCTGTATGGATTCCATAGGATCAAATTCAGTCTGGCCGATTAATATTTTTAATCAAATGCTTACATATGTTTCAATGGTTGACCCTTTTGACATCCAACATGTTTATCACATGAGTGGACCACCGTACAAGAAAGCTGAGCTGGGTCATTAGTCTACACCATTACGCCTAGCTTTTGAACGATACAGATCTCTCAATTGGGAACTTGTGGCTGCAAGTACACTTGCAAAGTGCAGTTTTTAGAGAGAGAGGCGAGGCTATATAGTAATAGATGCTGAATGGGGTAGAAGGGATACGATCATGTAGGACGGCAGGGGTGGGGGACACCATCTGATCGTACGAGGAGAGTGTGGCCGTGCAAAAGAGTGGGTGACACCATGCGATTGTACGAGGAGATAATGGCCGTACAAAAGAATGGGTCCGGATCAGATAAGAGAAGCGCAGGTTTTACAAAAAGGACTGATGATGCGTATGGGAAGAAGCTTTCCAGCCACATGACTGCATTTCAACACGTTGGCAATCACATCACATGTCTGGACCGTTTTGTCTAGCCTACTTGTCATATCTCTCTTTTAAATAAATCATAACCTCTTAATAAATCAAACCATCTATTCATGAGCACGTAAGAATAATGTACAAGATCAATAGACAAATATAGTTTCAGCTACAAATATTTAAAACCATCCAATTACAGTGAATTTTACATACAAGTAAAAAAAACAGTGGCCTGGACCTAATGAACGGTCCAGATACGTTATGTGAACTCCAAATGAGTCCAAATACAATTATGTACATCTGAAGGCTACCATACACTTACCTCACTGGTTGTTGAGATTGGCAGTGATTTGGTTGAAATTTTGAGAATATCGATGCAAATGATTAGTTGTTGAGAATGAGAAAGGTTGAAAGCATTGTGAATGGTCGTTTTAATCCACATGTTCATGAAGGAGGAGCCATCAATCCTTCCAAGGTCCTCTGATTGCATGGCATTGTACGTATGTTAAGTGCACGTGTGCAATACTTTCTAAGATGGCTAGAGACTCGTGAGTGTTGAAAGAGAGACATGGAGATAGTACATTTTATACCTAAAAATCAATTGGTGTGAATTCGTTCCAACTCGGTACTTTTTATTTGATTGGACTGAGATCAGTTCAACCCAGACCTAAACTCTGACTGAGTCAAACATGCTCGACTTGGCACCAAGCCTTTTTAAAATCTGGATTGAATTGCGTTAAACCAAACTTGGTCCGACTCGACTGGATGCCCACCTCTAGTCCCGTACCCACACCACTACAGCACACCACACTGTCTATCAATCTTGGAAGATCATTTTAAGATATAAGCATAAAAATGAGCCAAATCCAAAGTTCAAACAGGCCACACCCCAAATAGTAATAGAGATTGAATGCCTGTCGTTGAAAGCTTTTTAGGGCAGCAGAAGTTTTGGGTCAAGATGATATTTGTGTTTTCCTTTCATCCAGGTTTATGTGATGTTATAAACGTGTTGAATGGCAAATAAACATAATGGCGAGTGGTGCAGTCCACTTGGGCTTTGAATCTGCTTTATTTTTGGGTTCATGCCACTAAAACGAACTCACAAAATGAATAAACGGTGTGGATATAAAGCATACATCATGGTGGTCCCAAAGAACTTTACCACGTCAACGCACCACCGAGGTTGGCGGTGTACGCAATCCGCGTTCGTGCCAATCATGAAGACCTGTCTCAAACTTAATACAGATCAGACAACCTTATCCAGGAAGCCGATTGCGGTCTCTCTCCTCTTTGACTGAATCAGTCCATGTTGTGGCCATGTGGGGCCACCCAAAAACAAGGCAGGTCTAAGGCTTAAGTGGGCCACACTAGGAATTGAACACCCACCATTAAAAACTTCTCAGGGAAATAGAAGTTTTGGATCAAGCTAACATATGCGTTTTTCCCTTCATCCAGATCTATGTGATCTTATTAACAAGTTGGATGGCAAATAAACATCACGGTGGGCCATATGGAGGTTTCAACGGTGAGTGTCATTATCACTGTTGCTTCTTATGGTGTGGTCCACTTGATCCTTGGATCTACCTCATATTTGGGTTCATACTCTAAAATTATCTGAAAAAATAGATGAACGGCGTGGATAAAACCCATACATCACGATGGGTCCCACAGAGCCCCTGCCTGGACGCAATCTGCTTCCCCTTATCCGTCGCTTCTCCAGTGTCGTAATGAATGTTGGCCTCTCTTGTTTTTATTTTCCACAGGATCAGATGGGAAGGATCATCCCACTAAAAACTTCCCTTGAAGCAGGGGCAACTAGATGGACGGCCTGGAATGAATCATCATCATTCAGACTAGGCCCTAGCGTATTCTGGCTCATTGTGCTCCAGCTAATTATCGTCTCTTTTATTTTATTTTATTTTTTAAACCGTTGGTTGGCAGTCCACCGATTGGGTGGTTGTGGCGGCTTCTGGGCCGGCAGGCGGCAGCTGCACCCAGCTCGGTGGTTGTGAGACACGTGGAAAGGCTAGGGTCTCCATCCGGTGCGTAGACGGACAGTGCTTAGATAGTCCGCATACAACAAGCAACAATGCTGGAACCGGCGACGGCTGGGATTGTCTGAAATTGATTTACGATTGATATAATATGGTCCATCCATGATGGGTCCACATCGATCGATTCAGATACTCACGTGATTATGACTGCTAACCACATCCAGCTTTCTTCTTTTTGTTTATACGCTAAATACAAATTCGTAGAAATCTATAATTAAAAATGAAAAAGATGCGTGCATATATATGAATTGAGTCTGTTTCAAAAAAATAAACGGATGTCATTTGTGGGTCCTACAGTCCGCACGAATTGGCAACTTTTCTGCGGTCCGATACTTTTTATTTTTAAATAGCGGAACATGACCAACATGAGAGTGGATTAGGTGGAGAGCTGTACACAATCCTAACTAAGTTTTACTCAAGTTTGGTTTGGCATATTTATGTAATGCCCCCATGTTTGAGCCCCGTGTCTATCCTTAATATTTGAACTTGGTTTGATTTAGATCATATGAGCTTTAATTTTGTTTAATTTGGCCGAAATATTCAAGGTAAGCCATGTTGAATGAGCCAAATTAAAATAGAGATTAGCTCCTTGTTTTTTTTTTTTTAATAAAAAAAATTATACATAAATAATATATGTAATATAAGTTTTTTATACAAAGATAATACTAAAAGCATATAATATAAGAAATTGACTATACTAACCTCCAAGTTTAGACAAATTACCTAGAAAGCTACGACTTTTCATATATTTAAAAAATAGCTTTTTAACAAGCTTTGGATATTGTTTCGGATTAAAATGCTCCTATCTTTGGTTCAGAAGTCGTATGGTCTTGAAGTCAAAAAGAAGTTACCTTCTGTTTCAACTCCCGAAAATGTGACAGATTGACTACTCCCCCCGCCACTAGGCAATGGCTGGTGCTCGATGCTTATGTATTTCATCCATGCTACCTATTCTTTTTGCTATATCATTTTAGTGATGAGGCTCAAATATCAACTAACAAGATGGATAGAAGTAAATACAACTAAAATTAGGACTTTTTGGGCTCATAGCAAGCTATCAAAGAAAGAATTCTTATTATTAGACAATTATCTTAAAGGACTACAAGCATGCATAAGTGCTCAATTAGTTATCGTAGCAAAGGAGCATGCTGTCTATTGTGAAATCATAGAATTAAAAGTGTATTTTCTCATAATGATTTTGAGAGTATGGCTAGATCATTTGCATAAGATTATGAAAGTTTAAGTTATTCTTTCCTTATTTGATAAGTTAACACTTTCTTTCTTCTAAGTGGGTGTTCAATATGAGTTGGTGGATATGCTTGATCCTAATGTATGATAATTTTTCAGTCCAAAGGAATTGCAAGAGAGACATGTCAGTTTGGTTTTACCAATATTAGTCATTTTTGTCTTTGCCTTAGGAGTGCTTTATAAGGTATGAATTTATACTTATGTTTCGTTCTTTGAAAGCAAAGGCAATGTAGGATCCAAAAATTCAAAACATTCTATTTGACTCCATCTTGTGTGCAATATCAAACTGCAAATTTTTGCCTACAAAAGAGAACCTGAGCAGCAAGGAAATCGATAGAGAAGAGCAAGGTATTATGAGAAGAGGGAGATGACTATGGAAATGGGAGAAGCTCATATTGCTAATGAAATCTAATTTTAAAGAATTCCAAGATCAAGGAAATTCCAAGAGCATGACTATTGAAGATGTTATAGATGAGTGTAGACCACTTGGCAGGGCACGAGACCACATTAAATTTTTATTTATTTATTTTAATGAGAAAGATTTGCTCTATGACTACGGATTTTTGGAAGCCGTAAGTTCTATAGCTACGAATTTAACCCGTAACCTTTGACACACCAAATTAGAGCCCTAATTTTTTTCGGCTAGCCAAGTAAATGTAGCTCTATCACTACGGGTTATAACCGTAGCCAATCTGGTAGCCGACCCCGAAGTAAAACAAGACATTGAATGCGGGTCGATCGATCCGGTCGACCCTGAGTCACTGTTCTACTGACCTGGTCAACCTCGATTCAATGTCCTATCCCACTGTTGGGGTCGACTGCTAGATCGCTATGGTACATATAGCTGTGGTTATAATCCATAGCTATCAGGGTTATTAAAGCCCTAGCCATAAACCGAGTTACGTAAAAAGCAAGGGTATTTTCATCCTCAAATTTGTTTTCCGCATGTGCTAGTCTAAGTTGGTAACTTAAGTTTGTATTCCTTCGTGAAATTTGCTGGATAAAAGGTATTGTCTACTGTGGTAAATTTCTCATGGGAATATCCAGATCATTGGTTGGTCGCTTACTCGCTTCCCACCATGGATGGAATACTCCCCAAAACAGATTCTCAATGAAAAAAAATTTCAATACTCGGCTCATGGCCCACTTTCAACTGAAACGTCCTGAGATTGGTTGATGACGTTTACCTATCTGTGATTTGATGGATCATGGTCCATCCTTTGGCGACCACAACAGCTCAACGGTCTAGATCTCCAAACCACGGGTCCCACTTGTCAGAACCGAAACTCGCGTACACCGTACAAAGAGGCTCCCGCATACGATACAATTCCGCGCTTTGAATTTCTTCACATTTCCTTATTTTCCTCGTTTTCGCAGGACTAGTAAGAAATTGCTCGGGGATCTCTCTCGGGGGAGAATTCCGCCGCAGGGATGGATTCTCAGGTCTTAGTCGCTCTCGCTCTCTCCCTTGTCGGGGGACTGAGCACGTCGATAGGTACGGACAGAGAACGAGTACGCTCTGCCCATACATCTCTTTCTATATTCGTTTTCCCCCATTCAAACATGTATGCTTTCTTCCAGTTTTTCCCTTTTCATCCATTACAGTTGAATGCTGCGATTGAAGTGACGATCCACTATTTACTCTACTTTTGGTAATACAGTCGTAGAAAGTTGTACCGTTGAGTCAACAAAAAGTAAAAAAGAAGGGTCGCACTGTTGATTAGGTTGGGTGTAGATGTCAATTCCCATAAGGTTTCGTTTGGCAACCTGGAATTTTGGGAATTACTAAAGAATTCAATTCCAGGACTCAGATAACTCAGAATTTGATTATGTTGGAATCCAGAAAGTAAAAGTGTGTACAGATGCCGGAAAATGAGTTTTGTTTTGCCTCTGTCGCCACTCAGGATTGAGCATATCTCTGCCCATTGGGGCCCACATGTTGAGTGTTCCTGTGATTGGAACCATACACGTTGTGGAACCTATCCTGTGGAGGCCACCACAAGAAACTCATGCTCGACAGATGATTATGACAAACAAAAGGATTTTAATAATCGTCCAAACAACCCCTTGGAACATGAAAAGGAAAAAATTTCAATGTCTTTCATTCAACTCTAAAAGTGAAAGATGAGGAACATCACTTAAAGCATGGATATTGATAATATCTTAGTCATGGTTGTAGCTAAAATATGGATGGTTGTAATCATTAGACCATATTGGCATGTCAGCCTCAGTGGGTGGTGACAAATGATGGATTGAGACTCACAACAAGGCAAAACAAACTCCTAGAAAAGAATCATGAGGAATTCTACTATGTTTATTCATGGGGGAGGGGAGCTTGGAGAGGTAAATAATATCAACTGAGCCAAAATGACACATGTGGAATGTATACAACAATCATTGTGCTTGGCCCACACTAATATAGCTTTGGCCCCAAAATTAGGGAACTCCAATGATCAGGTGGCCCACTAATTTCAGCGTCATCATTATTATTGTTGGAACTATGTGGTCAATCAAACAATCCTTGTTACCATGTAAAATGCCACAAGGATGAGTTTACTAATATATATGTCATTTCTCATAACATGACTAGGTACACTATGGGTGAGTGTTGCAAGTGCATGGTCATGGGTGAATGTGAGAATTGACGTTGGCTAGGTGGCAGTTTAATGTTAATTCTCATCCCAACTATCAGTGCATGCATGCTTGTATACATGCAGAGACCTATAGTTAGTGGAAGGGCTTTTTGGACAGATGAAATATAGTTGCATGAAGCTTGAAACGAAGCGGCAATCGATCGGGTGTAGGAGTAGGTAAGCTTTTGTTTTAAAATGTAAATAAGTATAAATAAGTAGCATGCAGGAGTAGGAGCAGGAATGAGAGTTTGAAGCGCGATCCGAAGTGGGAGAAACGACTAGTAAGAAGGATCCCACAATGAGCCCGTAACTCAATGGTAGATAAGCACGTTTCAACATAGAGGCCTTCAAGCCCAACTTACCTATAAAAGAAGAAGAAGAAGAAGAAGAAGAAGAAGAGTATTTTGTGTTTAAGGGATTTAGGATTTAGGGTTTCTAGAATTGGAAATATAGGGTTCAGGTTATGGGAATTAGGGATTTATGATTTGGTCAAGGGATTTTTAGATTTTAGGGATTTGTGTTTGGAAAAATTGGGGATTTTGGAATTTTAGAATTTTAGGGTTAGGGTTCGGGTTAGAGATAGGGTTAGGGGTTTGAAGAGGGATGTTAAGGGAAGGGAAGATCATTTGTGTCGAAACAAGGGGGTCATTGTACAAGGCTGTCCGTACGGACAATCGTACATGTGTGTCCGTATAGACAACAAAGGATGGCTGATTGTGGTCGGTTTGGGCATGGGTCGATTTAGGTTTTGGATGGTAACAAAGATAAAAACAAAGGAAGAGTTGAAGAATGACAAAAAGAAGAAAATGAGAAAAGATGATATCTTGTTGAGAAGAGAGAAAAGTAGAAAGGATGAAGATGAAGTGATGCGGACACAAGCGCATTCAAGGTGTACCAACGAAGAAAGCGCCAACCACAAGTGCCGTCCTTATGGATAGGCGACTATTGAGGAGCTGAAGACCTTTCACATGTGATTGGACATATAGAAGACCCCACTTAGGGAAGACACATGTGAAGGAAGATTGGAGAAAGAAGATCAGGCACCCGAACTTTCTCGTACTTATGTTATTTGCGCGTTTTTGCTTAGTTTAGGGTATTTTAGTAATTATATGTCTTTGTTTGCTTATTCTAGGGGTATTTTAGTAATTTTATGTCTTTATTTGCTTATTTAAGTGGGCTAAAACCATAAACTCGAATTTTTAACTATTGATTAATGAAAAGCAAACCCTTTGGTTGCCTCCTTCCTCTCTTCTCTCTAACGGTGCTTCCTCTCTTCCCTTGATCTTCTTCTTCTAATTTCTTCTTATGCCCCTCCAACTTCTTCAAGGTAATTATTTTCTTCTTTCTATTTTTCAGTTTTGGCTAATCCTTCTTCGATCAAAATTTTGAGAACCGATCTAAACCCTAAACTCCCAAATTCTCAAATCCCTAATCTGATAAACTTCTTGGTTCTTCGGACTAGTGATCTTCATTGATCGATTGGGTGTGACCATGCAAGATCGGGAGGTCTCATCCCTCGCCGGATCCAACCTAAGTATTAATTGAATCCCATATTCCACGGTTGTGATGATGACCCGATCCATTGCATGTTTCCTTTATGATTTTCTCAGTTATGATGATTATTGCTAGAATTTTAGATCATTTATTCATTTTATTTTCGCTGTTTAATTATGTTCATGAGCATGCATCATAATTAGGGTTGTCCTGTGTCAAATTTGGTATCAGAGCCTAGGCTTGCATGGTTTTTGTCTATATCGAGTTATCAAATTAGGGTTTTGATTTTTAGGTTTAATTTGGGAATGTTCCAGATTTAGAAAGTTTTCAATTTTAGAAACTTTCCAATTTTAGAAAGTTCCTAATCTGGAAAATTTTCAGATTTGAGTTGTTTCCTGTTTCAACTTAATTGTGACAGTTCATAGTAGTTTTGCATTCATAACATTCATCTTGAAAGTCATAACACCTAGTAGTCTAGTTGGGTAGAGTTTGGTTCAAGTCTTCATTGTATGCCCACGAGAAGTGGTAGAGGTTTCGGACTTCAACCTACCATGAATAACGAGCAATTATCTGAGCAACTTGCTCAATTGATACAAAAGATAACCGCCCTAGAAGCGGGTCAAAAGCTTG
This sequence comes from Magnolia kwangsiensis, assembly GCA_037074715.1. Lineage (NCBI taxonomy): Eukaryota > Viridiplantae > Streptophyta > Magnoliopsida > Magnoliales > Magnoliaceae > Magnolia > Magnolia kwangsiensis. The sequence goes on along the minus strand of CM073574.1, from coordinate 46,458,871 downwards.
AATTTGCCCGCCTTGAGAATCAAATTACCACTATCATGACTAAGGTCGAGCAACTAGAGGCGTCCCAAAAAGAAACCCTCGCTGTAGGGGATGATGCGTACTTCCAAGTGGGAGGAATCCTTGAAGAACGCGCTGCCACACATGGTGGTCGTAAGAATAGAGATCGTGGTAATAGTTGTGGTGTGGTGCGAGAGGCACGAGTCACCTGTGATCATCAAGACCGCTATGATCCAGATGAGCGTGCGATGAAGAGAGTGAGAGTTGAGGCCCCGAGTTTTGATGGGCGCTTGGATCCCAAGGCATTCCTTGACTGGGTTGCTGACATGGACCACTACTTTGAGTGGTATGGCATGTCGAAAAACCGTCAAATGCGGTTTGCTAAGATGAAGCTTGTGGGTCAAGCCAAGCTCTTCTGGACCAACATCGAGCGTAAGATAGAGAGAGTTGGTAGGGCCTCTATCACACATTGGTATGAGATGAAAGAGAAGTTGAAGGAGAAGTACCTTTCTCTCTCATACCGTCAGAAGCTCCTTGACCAATGGCAATCCTTACGCCAAGGGTCAATGTCTGCCACTGACTACATCACTAAATTTGAAGAATATGTGATGCGATGTGATATCCAAGAAGACCCTCTAGTAACGCTCTCGCGTTTCAAGACGGGCCTTCGTGCGGATCTTCAGCGTGAGCTTATGACTCGGCCCTTAACGGACTTGGATGAAGCATATCAAGTCGTGCAGGAGTTAGAGCAATATCTGAAGGCTCATGTCGTTCTTCGTTTTGAGTTCCGAGACTCCAGTGCTAAATGTAGTTTCCAGGAACTAGACCTAATGTCGGTAGTCAACCTAGGGCACAGGCGACCATTCCGCCTAGGCCTGGGGAGGACAAGGGCAAAGGGGTTCTTGGTGCCGGTCCTAGTAACATGAGCCAAGTGAGGTGCTATGAGTGTGGCAATCTTGGCCACATGTCTAATCAGTGTCCTACGAAGAACCGTGGGAGAGCTTTAGTTATAGGCGAGTCCCACGTGGGTGGAGATGACCAGGGTGATTATGAAGTTGAAGAGTATCACCCTGAAGGAGGACTTACTGATGAAAAAGAAGTGGATGGAGAAGCAACGCTTGCAGTAGTCAGACGTGTGTTAGCTTAGTCTAGAAGTAGTGCTGATTGACGTCAAAGCACTATCTTCTACACTATTGCCAAGTGTGGTGAAAAGAATTGTAAAGTAATAGCGGACAGTGGAAGTTGTCAGAATGTGATTTCCACTAGCACCTTAGATCTCTTAAAACTGAAATCTACACCTCATCCAGACCCATATAAAGTTTCTTGGGTTGACAAGACATCCCTACCTGTCACCCAGCAATGTCTAGTCCCCATCGAGTTTGGGTCATACAAAGAGTCCCTGTGGTGTGATGTTTTACCTATGGGTGTGGGACATATTATCCTAGGTAGACCGTGGCTATTCGATAATGATGTAACGATCTTTGGCCGTTTGAATGCGTGTACTTTTATGTATAACGGTAAAAAGATCAAACTTAATCCCATGCCACCTGAGAATACACTAGGGAAGAAGAAGGATGAGAAGGCAAGTGAGCCTAGAGAAGTGGGGAAATCCAAACCTAAGTCTCTACATATAAGCAGCGAAAGAGAGTTTGAAAAAGAGGCTAAGGAAGATTCTATGGTGTATGCCCTTGTGGCTAGAGAGATTACACCTAAGGTTCCATCAGAGTTGCCCCGTGAGGTGACCTCGGTCCTGAAGGAATACAGTGATGTATTTCCTGAAGAATTACCGAATGAGTTACCACCTACGAGGGACATACAACATGCCATTGATCTTGTCCCAGGGTCTACTCTACCAAACCTTCCTCACTACAGGATGAACCCTGCGGAGCATGCAGAGTTGAACAAGTTGATGAGCTTCTGCAAAAGGGTTTCATCCAAGAGAGTATGAGCCCGTGTGCCATGCCTGCATTGTTGACGCCAAAGAAAGATGGCACGTGGAGCATGTGTGTGGACAGCCGTGCCATAAACAAAATTACTGTCAAGTATAGGTTCCTTATACCTAGACTTGATGATATGCTTGACATGATGGCTAGGTCCACTATATTCTCTAAGATAGACCTCAAGAGTGGATATCACCAAGTCCGTATACGCCCAGGAGATGAGTGGAAGACGGCGTTTAAGACGAAAGATGGGCTGTTTGAGTGGTTGGTCATGCCCTTCGACTTGACTAATGCACCCAGCACTTTCATGCGAGTGATGACACAAGCTTTGAGGCCATTCATGGAAAAATTCCTAGTGGTGTACTTTGACGATATTCTTATTTATAGTACTACTAAGGAATCACACCTTGAACATTTAAAGAAGGTCTGTAGTGTTCTTAGGGAGGAAAAGTTGTACGCTAATCTTAAGAAATGTGCATTCATGTCTAGCCAAGTTGTGTTCTTAGGATTTATAGTGTCATCTGACGGGATGCATGCAGATCCTGAAAAGGTCAGGGCTATAGTTGAGTGGCCAGAACTAAGGAACATTCATGAGGTGCGAAGCTTTCACGGCCTAGCTACTTTTTATCGTCGGTTCATTTAGGGGTTTTAGCACGATCATGGCTCCCATTACCGAGTGCATGAAAAAGGGAGAGTTCGTGTGGTCTAAAGCCGCGGTCAAGGCTTTTAAAGAAATTAAGGGCAAGATGGTGGAAGCTCCTGTCATGCATTTACCTGACTTTTCTAAAGTCTTTGAAGTAGCGTGTGATGCGTCTGGTGTTGGGATAGGTGGATCTGGTGTTGGGATAGGTGGAGTGTTGAGTCAAGAAGGACACCCAGTGGCCTATTTCAATGAGAAACTGAATGAGGCAAAACAAAAATACTCCACTTACGACAAAGAATTTTATGCGGTAGTGCAATCCCTGAGACATTGGCGACACTATCTCCTACCGCAAGAATTCGTTTTGTTTTCTGACCATGAGGCTTTGAGATATTTGCATTCTCAGAAGAAACTCAACCCAAGGCATGCCAAGTGGGTAGCGTTTCTTCATGAATATTCGTTTGTTTTGAAACACAAGGCTGGGGTTGAAAACAAACCAGCGGATGCCCTTAGTAGGAGAGTGACGTTGCTCAACTCCTTGAGTGTAGAGGTAGTCGGATTTGAACAACTGAAAGATGAATACCCTATATGTCCTGATTTTGGGGGTACTTACGCGTCACTCTCTAGTGACCAGCATATTATGGGTGAATATGTTCTTAAAGACGGCTTCCTTTTCAAGGGAGACAGACTTTGTATTCCCCGTATGTCCCTTCGTGAATTCCTCATCTGGGAGCTTCATTTAGGAGGGATAGCTAGCCATTTTGGTCGTGATAAGACCATTGCCCTCGTGGAAGATCGTTTCTATTGGCCAAGTCTCAAGCGAGACGTAGCCAAAGTTTTAGGGCAGTGTCGAACATGTCAGCTGACAAAGCAAAGAAAGCAAAATACCGGGCTATACACACCATTATTAGTGCCACATGCTCCGTGGCAAGACATTAGTATGGACTTCGTGCTTGGGCTTCCCAAGACTATAAAAAAGCACGATTCCATTTTTGTCGTTGTGGACCGTTTTTCTAAAATGGCGCATTTACTCCCATGTTCGAAGACGTCGAATGCGTCTTATGTTGCTCGTCTCTTTTTTGATGGTGTGGTGCGTATCCATGGGTTACCTAAAACCATAGTGTCTGATCGTGATGTTCGATTTACTAGCTATTTTTGGAAGACACTGTGGCACATTATGGGAACTCGTTTGCAATTTTCTACTGCTTACCACCCACAAACAGATGGTCAAACTGAAGTGGTAAACCGTAGCCTTGGAAATCTTCTACGTTGTCTAGTGGGTGAACATGTTAAGACTTGGGACCTAATTTTACCAACTGCTGAACTTGCTTATAATGGGTCAGTTAATAGATCTACAGGGTTGAGTCATTTTGAAATTGTAAGTGGTTATAAGCTTAGAATGCCCATAGATCTCTTACCTATGGCTGTTACCCAAAGGTCTTCTGAGTCAGCTGATGCATTTGCACGCCATATTCATGATTTACATACACATATTAGACAGCGATTAAATAAGAGCAATGATGGTTATAAAGTTTCAGCTGATTCTCATCGTAGTGCAAGAATTTCAAGGAGACTGTAATGGTGTGAATAAGGCCAGAGCGATTCTCTCAAGGATCTGCTAAAAAATTACAAGTGCGTAGTGCTGGACCATTCAGGATATTACAAAAGGTTGGGTTCAACGCGTATCGGATTGACCTTCCACCTGCAATGAGTATTAATCCAACTTTTAATGTGGAAGATCTAGTCTGTGCCCATACTCCCATTGTTGATACATCGTCCCTTTCATGGCCTTTTTTTGAGTTTGCTACCCAACCCCTTCCACCCCCTCCTCCACCCATTACCCATACAGAAGAAATTGAGAAAATCTTGGATGATGAGATAGTATCTACGAGAGATGAAGGTTTCCAAAGGTATCTTGTCAAGTGGAAGAACAAACCATCGTCTGAATCTACGTGGCTGTCGAGCGACGCATTGCAAGGTATTTATCAAGATCTACTAGAGCGGTACAAAAGTTTCAACTCGTCGGAGTCGAGTTTTTCTCACCCGAGAGGAATTGATGCGGACACAAGCGCATTGAAGTGTACCAACGAAGAAAACGCCAAACCACAAGTGCCGTCCTTGTGGATAGGCGACTATCGAGGAGCTGAAGACCTTTCACATGTGATTGGACATATAGAAGACCCCACTTAGGGAAGACACATGTGAAGGAAGATTGGAGAAAGAAGACTAGGCGCCCGAACTTTCTCATACTTATGTTATTTGCGTGTTTTTGCTTAGTTTAGGGTATTTTAGTAATTTTATGTCTTTATTTGCTTATTTAAGTGGGCTAAAGCCCTAAACTCGAATTTTTAACTATTGATTAATGAAAAGCAAACCCTTTGGTTGCCTCCTTCCTCTCTTCTCTCTAACGGTGCTTCCTCTCGTCCTTTGATCTTCTTCTTCTAATTTCTTCTTATGCTTCTCCAACTTCTTCAAGGTAATTATTTTCTTCTTTCTATTTTTCAGTTTTGGCTAATCTTTCTTCGATCAAAATCTTGAGAACCGATTTAAACCCTAAACCCCCAAATTCTCAAATCCCTAATCCGATAAACTTCCTGGTTCTTCGGACTAGTGATCTTTATTGATCGATTGGGTGTGACCATGAAAGATCGGGAGGTCTCATCCCTCGCCGGATCCAACTTAAGTATTAATTGAATCCCATATTCTACGGTTGTGATGATGGCCCGCTCCATTGCATGTTTCCTTTATGATTTTCGCAGTTATGATGATTATTGCTAGAATTTTAGATCATTTATTCATTTTATTCCCACTGTTTAATTATGTTCATGAGCATGCATCATAATTAGGGTTGTCCTGCGTCATGAAGCTTGCGCTTTTGGGTAAATAGTGTAAATGATTTAGGTTGGAAGAAGATTTTTGTGGAGAGAGACTATTGCAAACAAGTATGGGTGTTAAGGAGGTTGGTGGGTAAGGTATTCTTCCTTGTATAAGGCATTAGGAATATGGAAATGGGGTCTCAAGTTTGAAGTCGAAGTTTAAGAAGGGATTGGTTTCTCCTTGGGTAATGGAGTAGAGATTAAATTTTGAGAGGATGTGTGGATATGTGAGACTCCACTCCACGTGTTTCCAAGATTAGCACGTCTTTCTCTAAAAAGCAATATTCCAGTATCTGGGTGCTTTTCCTTTGGTGGAGATGTACTTGTTTGGTCTCCTCCTTATCATATGAATTTGCTCGATGTGGAAGCGGAGGAGTTTGCGACGCTTCAAGGTCATCGCCAATGCTGCTTTCCATCAATGCAGTAATAGGATAGGATATCACGATGATATGGATTGACGGAAAATTAGGTTGTTTCTCAGTCCTCTCCTTCTATTAGGTGCTTCGGTCTCCTTTTGTGTTGGGGGGGGGAGACACGTGTTGTGTGTGGTGCTATGGTGCTCCCTTGAAAATAGTTGGTTTTGTTTGGTTAGGTGGGAGCAGTGTTTTAAATATCGATGATATTGACCGATATATCCCATGATATATCTTGTATCCCACCTGTGTGATACGAAACGCACAAGTAGTGGGATATATACCCCATGTTCGATCTGGTGAGCAATTTTTTATTATTTTTGATCCTTTTTCTATAAATTATGTTAAATCAGTGTCAAATTGTTACAAATCTATGATTTTTCATGTTTTGTATGAAAAATCGATTTTGAGATTTGGGGAAGGATTGAGTTGCGGAAAATTGAAAGATAATCAAAATCAAACACGTATGTAACCTAATCTAGTGATTCCTCTTTTGCTTTTGAATGTATTGCTTGTGTTTCCACATGTCTTCGTACATTTATAAATTATATGAATAAACTTTTAATTTACTTGCATCAATTTAGTTAGACAACGCATAGATTGGGACCCCATACAAAGAAAACCTATTATGTGCACTTGTTTTTTTGTAATGTTTTGATTTGTAAGTGTGTATCGATGTCTTTTTTAACAATCACTGAAATTTCATTGAAAAAATAGATCAATTTCCAATGTCTCCCCATGTTTCCAACAACAATGATACATTACGCGATACAACCAATATATCCCATGCGATAATTGATACGTATCCGTATCCCAAGGGTGTGATATGTAACACGATACTGATATTTCGAACATTGGTTGGGAGAGAAGGTTTTGACTATTAAAAATCTTAAAAAAAGCTCATTGGTGATCCCCAATGTGTGGGGATGTGCATGGCAGACACTGAATCAGTTGCTCACCTTTTTTATTCACTGCATGCTAAAAGAGGCGTAGATTAGCTTCCTCAGGATTATTTTTTTATTTTTTTTTTAAATTTTATTTTAAGGCAACAAACTGAAAGTGCATTGAACGAAAAGAGAACGACAACAAAGGACGAGAAGAAAGAAGAAACAAAAAAATAGAAAAAAGAGGGGCTCATCTGCTGAGATAGCAGAAGGCACCTAACCACCTAAAAAGCTAAAATCCACTTCTTTCAGATCCTTTACATTAACAGCCCATTCAATCACCAATTTTTTAGCCCTAGAACCCATAGACTTAACAGAAGAAGAAGAATTGTTGAAGCATCTGTCGTTCCTTTCTTCCCAAACAGCCCACCAAATGGTGAGGATGGCCATGTGCCAGATGATAGTCTTCGATTTCCTATGCTTGAGACTATTCCAAGCGACCAGCATGTCAGCAACTGAGAAAGGAGAACACTAATTGACCAAGAAGCACTGACAAAATTCTGCCAAAATAGAGGAAATGAAAGAACAATGAACCAACAAATGATTCACAGATTCCGCCTGACGCATACAACACAAACAAATATTGACAATCTGCATGCCTCTCTTAGCTAGATTATCATTGGTAAGAATTCTATTGCGACCCACCAACCACCCAAAACAAATGTATTTAGGGGGGACTTGATACTTATAAATAAATGGCGTGGCGTCACACTGAGACTGCATAGCTGGATATATGAAGGAATAAAGGGACTTGATAGAGAAAGAGGCAGATTTCTCCAATAGCCACCCGATGTTGTCAGGCTGGGAGGGAATAATCGTTGATTTGGAAATGTGTTCCTGAAGATTCATGTACTCTATTGCTTCGCTTTCGGAAAGATTTCTAATACATCTGATATCTCATACTATATGCGCTGACGTAGAATAGAAACATCTGTTAATAAGAATTTCTCTGTCTGGAGCGAGGCAGTAAATTAGAAGGAATAGAAGTTGGAGGGGATTTTCGCCAATACATAGATCTTTCCAAAATCGAATCGAGGAGCCGTTGCCCAACACATAACTACTATTTTCAATTACCGGTTGTTTGGCTTTAAGAATTCCTCGCCAGGAATGAGAGGCCTTATAAAACGAAGACTCCCCAGGCCACCATCCTCCCTATGATGAACCATATTTCCCTTTAACTATCAAGACTCATAGAGCTGCCTTTTCAGAAGCGAATCTCCAAGCCCATTTCCCCAACAACGCCAAATTCATGAGATTGAGATTCTTGACATTTGCACCACCCTCCCTGAACACTTTGCATACTTCTTTCCAATCAAGCAAATGAAACTTCTTCTGATTTTCCTTCCCAAACCATATAAAGTTCTTCTAATCTTGTTAATACGCCTGAGAACCGGCCCTGGACATCTGAACATCGTCATAAAATAGAGGGGGAGGCTAGAGAGCGCTGATTTGATCAACGTCAGATGACTACCCAAGGATAAATACCTACATTTCCAAGAGTCCAGGTATTTCTGAAATTTTGTAATGACCCTATCCCACAAACACTTTGGCGGAGCTCCCACAGAAAGGGGCAGACCAACAAAGATTGTTGGAAAAGACTCAACACGGCACCTAAGGGATTTGGCAAAATTCTGGAGAGAGGGCATAGAGACATTAATACTAAGTAGCTTTGATTTGCTTATGTTGATCCTAAGACCCGAGACTGCTTCAAAACAACGCAAAGTAGTGAGAAAGTTATCGATTTTATCATCTGAGGCCTTAGAGAATATAAGTGTGTCGTCTGCGAACTGGATGTGAGTGAGGGGATCCGCTAAGGCTGGCATCGCAATGCTATGAAGAAGATTATGCTCTTGATTTTTCTTCAGCATTTGGGACAGAGCTTCGCCAACGATAAGTAACAGGAAAAGGGAGAGGGGATCACCTTGCCTTAATCCTCTTGAACTTTTGAAAAAACCTTTGGGAGACCTATATAGAATGATGGAAAAATGGGCCGACCCAATACACGTAGCAATCCATTGTATCCATTTGACCCTGAAACCCATCCAAGCTAACATGTATAGACAAAATTCGCGGTCAACATGATCGTAGGCCTTGGCAATATCCAACTTACAGAATATGCTTTGAGACTTTGACCTATGGCACGAGTGGAGAACTTCGTTAGCAATAAGAGCTCCATCTGTGATCTGTCTTCCTTTAATGAAAGCATTCTGATTAAGCGATATGAGGGTTCTAATAACTCTGGAGAGCCGAACATATAAGACTTTCGCAAGAATTTTATAAGGACTTCCAATTAGACTGATTGGCCTATAATCAGAAAAGGAAGAAGCACCTGCCACCTTCGGAATGAGAGAAATGAAAGTGGCACCCAGCCCCCCTTTGATAATCTGCCTCTAAAATAGAATTCTTAGAGGAAAAGAAGAACATCCTAACGGACAACATCCCAGAAATACTGATAGAAGCAAATTGGAAATCCATTAGGACTTGGGGACTTATCCCCACCCAGAGCAACCACGGCTGCCTTAACCTCTTCTTCTGTAAACTGGGACTCCAACAGGTTAGCTTCAACTTCCTCCAATCTACAGAAGACAATGTTGTAAAGGCCCGGACGAACCCAATTATCAGACGACAGAAGATCAAAAAAGTGAGAAATGGCGAGCTCCTCAATCTCCTTCTTATCCTCTATTCTGTTCCCGTTTTCGGATATGCTAAAAATGGCCTCAGACCGAGCATGCATATTGGCCATATTATGAAAGAACTTAGTATTTTTGTCCCCCTCAGCAATTCATTTAACTCTAGATTTGATCCTCCAGGAGGCTTTGTCTTCTAGGGCTTTATTCGAGAGGGTCTGAATGATGGAAATTTGCCTGGATAAGAATTCTTTCGACATCGGGACTCCTTCAGAATCGGAATCCATTTTCTGAAGCTCGGCAAGGAGCACTTCAACTTCTGCTTCTCGCTTAAGAGCTTCCTCCTGACGCCATTCCTTAAGCTTGGATTTGAGAAGACGGAGTTTGCCGAGAAGTTTGTGACCCGCATAGCCTTCCACCTGGAAAGACGCCCACCAATTGATAATCTTCTGCTGAAGACCTTCTATCTGAAGCCAAGAAGAATTGAACCTAAATGGTTTCGGACCCCAGTTGTCTTCTTCCACACTTAGAAGAATAGGGCAATGATTTGACGTGGTGCGTGGTAGAGCTATTTGTTTGGCCGACGGAAAGGTCTTAATCCATGCAGGAGAGACGATGAATCTATCCAGCCTAGATTGAATAGGAACCGCACGGCTATTGGTCCAGGTGAATCTAGCACCCAGAAGCGGCAAATCAATCAACTGTTCACTCTGGATCCATTTGGAGAATCGATTCATAGCGGAGGAAGGTCTTCTTCTTCTGGAGTGGTCCTCCGCAAATTGAGTGACATTGAAGTCACCCACCACACAAGACGGCCCTGAAAAGAGACGTCTGGCCTGAGTTAACTCATCCCAGAAGTGAGCCCTAAGAGAATCATTGTTAGGTCTGTAAATAATCGAAACAAGACATTGAACAGAAGAAAACTTATCTTGGAATGCAACCGTTAAGGAAAATGAGCCTCTGGATGAAGATATGAGGACCCATTTGGACGATTTCCAAGCGATAAGAATTCCCCCCGAGCTCCCCACCGCATCCAAAGATAGCCACTTAACATCCTTTGCCCTCCACAGGGTAGCCAACAAACTGTCTGTAAAACGAGGAACCTTAGTCTCCTGAAGATAGACTACATCAGGGTCTTTTCTATTCAGAGAAGCTTTGATCAGACTTCTTTTATGTTTGGACCCCACCCCTCGACATTCTAATAGACTATCTTCATTGGCTCTCTACGCTTCCCCGGTTGCCCTGTCTTCCTGATTTGGTCATCGAAGCTGAGATAAATCCTGGACTGGCTTTAAGTCGTTGAAGCTCACGGGAACTTGGCATCTTGGCCAACTGCTTTCCTGGAGTTCTACACTTCGAGATAGGTCAGACTCTATTTTCTATACACTGAAATAATGCAATGTAGTCCTCCAATCTATATCCAAAAGACAGACCGAAGGACCTCCCCACCTTGCCTATGGCTTCTCTTATCCATCGTTTCTTCTGAATCTTAGCTAGCAGATCGGACCGATTCGTTTCCGATGTCGACTGATTAATCTGAGAGTCAGCTATCATCTGCAGGGGTTCCGCCATGAGAATGTCAGAAGACAGATTATCTTGAAAAAGCGTAATCGGGCCCATCTTTAGAGCATCGACCGAAGGGATAGAAGAGTTTGAAGGGGATAAGGGAGAAGAGAATTGAGAGTGATAATCCGAGAGACTGCAATTGGATAGGGGAAGGTCAGCCGAGTCGACATCAGGGTTAGACTCCAGAGATTGGTTGGAAGAATACATTGGATTGAGGGTAAGAGACGATGAGATCGTAAGAGGTAGAGAAGGGGATGAGGGAATAATGGGAGGATGAACGGATAAGGAGAGATTTGAATGACTCGGATCTAGACCCGACCTGGATCCTCTATCCCGAAAGCGCGAAAAGAGGGGTGGTTTGGATTTCTGCCACCTGTCCAGAAACCGGTCGCGTTATTCCCTCGAAACCCTCTTGTTCCACGCATCCAACATTACGTATCGAAGAAGGAGAGAGTGATGGGCCCTTAAATGCAGCTGACTGAGATCGCTGACATGAATGACTATTAGCTGGCGGCGCCTGGGTAATAGGGGGATTCGTTGAATTATCTCCCGGATAATCGGTTGCTTGCATATCCGACTGCCCGATCATAGTCACATGCAGGCCACGCATCGAAGGCTCTGAAGGCATCATTATAGCGCATGAGAGACGAGGGGGAGACGATATAGGAGAGGGTGGCCGAGACAGCTGAGGGGCTCCACGTGGCTTGCTTAAAGCAGGCACTCGGTCGATTCGTTTGCTGGTGGTGTCAGACTTACGAGACGGAGCTCCGCTGGAGCATGGAGAATGTGCACCTTCTTCCAAATGCGGATGTTTCAGCAACGGCTCCGGCGAAGGGCCTTCCCTCACCCTCCAAAGATCACCCCACCGAGGAAACGGATCATCCTGAGCTTTAATGATGACCGGAAAATCAAGAGACCGATCGTCAACTTCCACCTTCACCGACGATGGCGGAGCAACACCCTTCTTCCTTCTAAATTTGACTCTGATTACCCCGACCTCCTCCCCGAGTTTTGTCTTCACATCCAATTCAAGGAAGGAGCCAAGATAAGCAGCGATAACAATAAAAAACTTGTCATACCATAGTTCTAGCGGAATGCCCCAAACCTGATACCACACATTCTCCATGCCAAAGATCGAGAAATCTTCCCATCTCATAACTCTGGTGACCGGCCCTCCTGAATGAAGATGACCAGCCATAAGCAACATTTCAGGGTTAATCCTTGGACAGACCTTGAGCCATAATTCACTGTATCCCAACGGTTTAAACTTATAATTACCTGGACGGAATCCCGTAGTTTCTAATATCCAATCCCTCACCTCCGACAAAGAAGCACCTTCTTAATAGACAATGATCATCGAATCCTTAAGATCATCCTTAGCCTTGCGGAAATTCACCATATTAACCGTAATGGGAACACCCATCCTAGAACAGAAAGGATTGGAAGCAGGGAATGAGCACGGAGGAGTAGGGGGAGTATCAGATATAGAGGGGAGAATGAAGGGGCTATCCTGATGTTGATGCTGTTGAAGGACCTCCTTGAAAGAGGAGCCTACGACGCGGATGGAGGGAGAGGAGGAGGGGGAGGAAGAGATGGGGGAGGTGGAGGAAGGACGGGCTTCGGTTTATAAACCTTATGGGCTGTGGGGTGAGGCTTATGGGATGAGATGGGATTGGGTCCGTATCTAGCCCTTTGAACTAGTAACGGACACCCCGCGAACTTCACTCCATGCAACATGTCGACAGCTTGAGCTAGCTCTGCCTCGGATGACATGCGGACTAATGCAAAACCTCTGTACATACCAGTATTCCGATCTCTTGGCATAACCATGTCCATGACCGCTCCAGCACGACCAAAGACTTTCGATGTTGAGAGGGAACCAACCCTTCAGGAATCCTTTCACAAATAGAGTTGGATAAGCAATGCGATTCCTCGCCGCAGCAGCCACAAGAGCTTTTCTGATGATGAACCTCCTGTCATTCCTTCACGTTCAGGTTGACAGCGTTGTCTTCACCCGAATGAGGGTTTGGCCACTCTACATTATTGATTCCTCTGATTCTCGAATCTGACCCAGAACCTTGTGTTTTCCTAGATTCATCAGTTGATGAATCTCCCCACCGCTGTTTGAGACCTGCTTTCCTCGTTAACATCATACATACGTCAATTACTCTGACATTGCCCACTCTACTAGTTTCCTCGTCGGCGTCAGCTCTCGGCGCCGTCGTCAGCTCTCGTCGGTGTCAGCTCTCAGCGTCGTCGTCAGCTTCCTCAGGATTTTTAAAATGTTGTGGGTGATGTTGGAATCAACTTATGATTTTCTCTTGGCTTGGCATAGTGTTGGGCTTGGGAAACAAGAAAGGGTTATTTGGAGACTCATTTTGATGGCTGCCCTATGGACGCTTTGGGGGGAAAGGAGTGAAAGATTTTTTTGTGATGTGAATAGCTTGGCAATGGAGGTCTTTAGCGAGGCTAAGCTATGTAGTGGAATGGGCCTCATTTATAAAAGCTCTAGAGGATTGTAATTTCTCTTTCTTTTTTAGGTTGTATCTTTTGCACCTCGGTGCTTTTCTTTAATAATTTACAGTTACCTTTCAAAAAAAGGGGAAAAGTTTGTACGAGAGTGTATCTCCCACCATCCAATGTTGGTGTGCTGAATCAAACCAACATGTATTTCAAAATGGATTTTTGAAATCATATTTTGTGTCGCATGGGGGTTCATGTCACTGTATTTGGACAGAGGGAGATGTGTGCACTGAAATCGTATCCCTGATATTACCATATCGGTAATATTTTCTTGTTTTATGTAGTTAAAGATTTGATTTGAGAGAATTGGAGGTTTGTTTGCTTAGAGGATTGCTATACTTCATAACTTTCGCTACAAAGGTGAACGAAGCACATGCATGAGAAGATCTGGTTGCTCATCTTGTGGGCCCCACCATGGATGTGACCATATAGCAAATCGGGTAGTGGGACAATCCTAACTTGCTGATATTGGGCTTTGAATGTGGACCCTTGATCAACTTTTTCTTAACCATCCATCTTTCCCCTTAGATCCTGCAACTAGGTTGCATTTGGCTTAGGCCATGAGAAAAATAGTTTGCAAACTGTGGGATTTTCCATGTCAAAAACCCATTACCCGCAAAGACAATCAATCCTACCTTGTCTTCAATGGTCGAAGCAGGACCAATATGTTCTGAGTTGTATAAACACCACGCTTATGGAAAGTGTTTTGTTTCGGCACACGTTCTTGGTCTCTCCACTTCAAGGAAGTGTGGAATTCTCTCAAAACAATTTTGAAACAACTATCTCAAGCCTGGTTATTGTATCTTGGAGGCTAACTTCTCCACTCTTAGTAGAATTTGGAAAGATCATGCAACGCCACTCACCTGTATGCCAAAGAGCTCTCTTTCAATACAACAAAAGAGCTCCATTTTGTGATTTTTGGAAATTCTATTTAGAGTAGGAATTTGATGGGGACATCAGAGGACCTACTTGGGTGTACCAAAGACGGAGACAACCACTCACGTCAGTTCAACTTTCTTTGTGGATGAGAGACGAGTTCCAGATGGGGTCCGCCAGGCCATTTTGAAGACCCCACATGCATTGGGCGTGCATCAGGAAGACCTCACATTGGGATGATGCATGTGGGCTGTTTAGGAGACTAATTTAGTCATAGGATTTCTATTTCATGTCAATCTGACTGGTAGATCTTGTCGATTGGGCCACCAGATCTAAAATCTTTTAGATTTGGGCCCCTTGGACTCTGATCTTATATTCTTTATAATTTTTGGTATTTGTAGGAGTTATTTGATGGTTGAGATCAATAATATATGTTTTAGTTTTCTTATTTTGGATGATGGGCCACTTTACTTAAGTGAGTGGCATAGTTGTAATTATGCTGGATTTTAATTCTGAATTTTTTATTATAAAAGCACGGGGAGGGAGTTCCAACCCTAGTAGTGTTATTAAGAAGAAAAAAAAAAGAAGAGTGGAGCTCTCTTGTGTGAAGGAATTTTCTTCCTTATTTTCTAGGGTTTTTTTTATTAAAAATAAAATAAAATCCTCCTTTCCAATTAAATTGTGGAAGGGTAGAAGCTTGTTTGGTGGTGGATTCCAAGGTACATTCTTTCCCTTCCTCTTCTTCAAAAGGTATTCTTCGTCTTACATCCTTCCTCTCTTCTCTTCGAAAGGTATTCTCTTTTTTTCTTGTCTTCCTCTTTTCCCTTTCATTACAACCTTCTAAATCCTAGATCTTCAATTTCTTATTTTCCTCAATTTCTAAAAACCCTATTTCCAAAATCCCCAATTTCCATGAACCCTAATTCTCCATATTTCAGATTTTTCCCTTCCAGACCCTAATCATAAAATCTACTAGTCATTCCCTTGAGTGTGAAACGTGCCTACGCTAGATTGGAAGTCCCTACTTCCAACTGGGCCACTCTTGAACTATTTTATATTTTCATACATCGTGTATGTGAAAACCTAGGGTCTTCATGTTATAAATCTAAATTTTTGAATCTATTATGAGGTATGCTTGATTTTACATGTTGATTGCTGAAATTAATGGGTAATTGATCTCTCATCATGCATCGTAGGATAGTTTCCATCATCCTGCATCAAATTTGGTATCAGAGACTGTGGGTTTAACAAAGGATTTTTGTGTTACATCCAGGTTAGAGTCACATCTAGGGTTAGCAGAGCATTCATTGCATATAGGATCATATTGCTGAATTTTGTTGGAGTATCCTATTGCTGAATTTTCAGCATATTAATCTCAAGTTGTCACATTGCTGAATATTCAGTTTGTAATTTTCAAATTACACTTTTGCTGAATTTTCAGATTGGCACTGTCAGATTACGATCCTGCTGAATTTTTTCAACATAAGATTTGAGGATGGTGATTTGCTGAATTTTCTGGTTAGTGTGTCTAGCGTGATCTGTAGGTTAGTACTATTATTGTGATCACATTGTCCTAGGACCCAGGGTTTCCTTTAGTGTCCTTATGTATGCCCACTCGTTCAGGACGTGGTTTTAGCCTACATTCCACTATGAATATAGAACAGATTGCCGAGGCCCCTAACGCTATCAACAATTGTCTGACAGCTATTGAAGTGCACAATAAGATCACCGCAACTCAATTGACCGTTTCCAATGCGCATATCATTCGGCTTGAAGCCTCCCTTTTGGCAAACCCCGACACTCGGAAAGATGTCCAATCACAAGTTAGGGATTAAGTTGAGACTGTGCCACTTGCAATTATTAGCCGCACCTTAAGCCAAATTGTAGAAAGTGATGATTGGTGCAGGGATTCAATTTTCCACACTTATGCCAAGTGTGGTGGCAAAAACTGCAAGGTGATCATTGATAATGGCAGTTGCATTAATGTGGTATCTACTCGCACCGTGGACCGCTTAGGCATGCTAGTCGTTCCTCACCCTCAGCCTCATCGAGTCTCATGGGTTGATGCATCTTCAATTTTGGTTTCTCAGCATTGTCCTATTTCCATCCAGTTTTGTTCATATATGGACACGTTGTGGTGTGATGTTTTGCCTATGGATATCGACCACATCATTTTGGGCAGGCCTAGGTTGTATGACATGGACGCAACACTATTCGGTTGCTTGAATACGTGTTCATTTCTGTATGGAGGTAAAAGGATTGTCTTGAAGTCTCTCCCGCCCAAAAGCATCCCTAAAAAGGAGGACGTCAAGACATGTGGTCTTGAAGATGTGATGAAACTCCAGCTTAAGTCTCTTCCTATAGTTAATGCCAAAGAGTCTGAAAGAGAGACTAAAACTGATTTGACATTGTATGCACATGTGGCAAGTGAGGTCACACCTAAGATTATTATGGAAATGCCACCTTGGGTTACACCCAAGGTTAGTGTAGAGTTACCATTTGAGGTGAGTTCGGTATTGGAGGAGTCAAATGTTGTTATTCAAGAGGACATACCGGATGAGCTTATACCTGTGCGAGACATTCACACATTGACTCTACCAAACCTTCATCACAATCAAATGAGTCTTGGAGAGGACGTGGATTTAAAAAGACAAGTAGATGAGCCTAGGACCCATATAGATTGTATACCCATGTCTGTGTTCCATAGGCCTTAAGAGTTTGCATATATATCTACACAACATACGCATGGCTTGCATGTGGAGATTAGAAAAATAATCAATGTAAGTAATGAAACATACAAAATGATTGTTGACTCACACCATAGGTTTAAAGAGTTTGTTATGGGTGATGAAGTCATGATTAAAATATGTCCAAAAAGGTTTCCACAGAGAACCATAAAAAAACTACAAGCCCATAGCGCTGGATAGAGGTGGGCAACTTGGGCCCGATTCGGTGGATCTGACCTGACCTGACCCAACTCGGTACCGTTCTGAACAGAACCGACAGTCTAGATCGGGCCTGATCGATTCTAATCGTCCAGATCCGATCTTATTTCGAGTCGGGTTCGGATAGTACTGTATTCAGACAGATTCGGTCCGAATACCTGGACTGAATAGGTACGAACTGACCCGAATAGACCTGACCCGGAGTGACATCGGGTATACTATAAATACCATTTTTTCACCCAAACCTAACCCCTCTTTTTACCCTAGCTCTTTCTTTTCCCCAAAACTCTCTCGCTCACCAGAGAGAGAGAGAGAGAGAGAGAGAGAGAGTAGCGACCAAATGCAAAGAAGGAGAAAATGGATTCAAACTTCCAGAAATCAAGTTCACCAAGCTCTTCATCAATGGAGAATTCGTGGACTCTGTTTCAGGTTCTTCTTCTTCATCCCTTTTCCCCCCCTTTTCTACTATGTTATTTTTCCATGTCTTTACGTTAATCCAGACCATCCAAATTGCTGACCCAATTGTGGATGGAGCATAACCGAAAAACTCAACTGTGAAAGTAGTATCGACCGTCTAATATTTCTGTTCGATATGGACCACTCACTATTCACTTTTAACCATCAATTTGAGATATGCCCTATCCAAAATGAGACCCACAATTTGGATGGTCTGATAGCCGTGCATCAGTGCCACGTGCGGGAGGATGAATCACCACCATTTGATCGATAAAGAGAGTGATCTTTTATTTTATTTTATTTTTTAAAATATTTACACCCTTCCTTTTGATATATGCACCCTTTTCTACATTCGGCAAGACAGTGTCACCGACTTTAGTAACTGAATTTTCAGATGTAGAAAATGGGTGTATCTATCAAAAGAATGGACGTTGGTTCTCTCTTTTTATTTATTAGTATTATTGTTATTACTTTTTTCCGAATGAGCGATGAGTTTTGAGTTTGTGTACGTTTTCCACCATGAAAGTAGGATGCTCAACCTTGCACAATCCGATCCGACTTGGTTTTCCTGACCGAGTCGGATTCGGATCGGTTCAGATCAGTACATGTTCGGGTCGGACCGAGTCATCTAACTCAGACTCGGTCCCGATTCGGTTCGAGTTTGGGTCGGGCCATGTAAAATCCGGACCTGGTCGAGTTGGGCCAAATCCGAGCCGACTCGGTCTGATGCCCAGCTCTAGTGTTGGACCATATAAAATCGTGAAAAGATTAGGTTCGAATGCTTTCTTGATAGATCTTTTACCTAACATGGGTATCAATTTCACATTAAATGTGGAAGATCTTGTACCGTTTCATGGACATTCCCTTAACCCTCATATGAACTTTGATGATGATATCCCTAACTTGTCCCAAAGTCCATGGCCATTACCTGACCCGTCTTCTCAACCTTTACCATTTGCACCATCCATACCTATGAGCAGAGAGGAGATGGAGGATATCTTAGATGTAGAATTGGTTTCCACACGACATGGCAGTTGCCAGGAGTACCTTTTCAAATGGAAGGACAGATCAAAATCAGACAGTGCGTGGATCACAGAGGCAGTGCTTCAGCGACGAGACCCGGATCTCCTTGAGCATCACTTCAGCTTTATTTCGCTAGAGGCGAAATCTCCTCAGCGGAGGGGAATTGATGGAGACATCAGAGGATCTACTTGGGTGTACTAAAGACGGAGACGACCACCCACGTCAGCGCAACTTTCTTTGTGGATGGGAGATGAGTTCTGGATGGGAGACGAGTTCCAGATGGGGCCCGCCATGCCATTTTGAAGACCCCACCTTGGGATAATGTATGTGGGCTGTTTAGGAGACTATTTTAGTCATAAGATTTATATTTCATGTCGATTCGACCTTAGATCTTGTCGATCAGGCCATCAGGCCACCAGATCTTTTAGATCTGGGCCCCTTGGACTCTGATATTGCTTTCTTTATGGTTTTTGATATTTTTAGGAGTTATTTGATGGTTGAGATTGATTATGTGTTTTGGTTTTCTTATTTTGGACAATGGGTCACTTAAGTGAGTAGCATAGTTGTAATTATGTTGGATTTTAATTCCAGATTTTTTTATTATAAAAGCATTTGGGGGGGGGGTGCAGTTCCAACCCTAGTAGTGTTATTGAGAAGAAAAAAAAGAAGAGTGAAGCTCTCTTGTGTGAATGAATTTTTCTCTTTATTTTCTAAGGTTTTTTATTAAAAAAACCCTCCCTTCCAATTAAATTGTGGAAGGATAGAAGCTTGTTTGGTGGTGGATTCCAAGGTACATTATTTCTCTTTCTCATCTTCAAAAGGTATTCTTCGTCTTACATCCTTCCTCTCTCATCTTCGAAAGGTCTCTTCTTCCCTTGTCTTCCTCTTTTCCCTTCCATTACAACCTTCTAAACTTTAGATCTTCAATTTCTTATTTTTTCCAATTTCTAAAAACCTTATTTCTAAAATCCCCAATTCCTAAGAACCCTAATTCTCCATATTTCAGATTTTCCTCTTCCTAACCCTAATCATAAAACTTACTAGTCATTCCCTTGAGTGTGAAATGTGCCTACGTTAGATTAGAAGTAGTCCCTACTTCCAACTGGGCCACTCTTCAACTATTTTATATTTTCATATACCATGTATGTGAAAACCTAGGATCTTCATGTTATAAATCTGAATTTTTAAATATATTATGAGGATATGCTTGATTTTACATGATAATTGCTGAAATTAATGTGTAATTGATCTCTCATCATGCATCCTAGGATAGTTTCCATCATCCTGCATACGAATTCCAAAATCGTAAATTACATTTTGCTGTTCCTGAGATGGTTATGAGCCAAAGGCAGCTTTAGGGACGTCTGCCTGTTGTTGGATGGGTCACATCGACGAGGGGTCTACCTGATGAGTGGTTGGATGCTGCCTACGTGCATGGTTGTGTCGCATGGTGATCAGTTCAGATCCTGTATGTGTTCTGCAAGTGACTTGTGCAGGAAAGGATGCATGAGGACCCCCGGTCTTTTATTTGCTTATTGTTTGTAATGAATTATGACTGCTAGCTTCGAGAAAAGCAACATATTGGGTTTTGGAATGATTTCAGGCTGTTCCCCCCCCCCCCCCCCCTTCATGATTTGGTTAATTAAGAAAAACATAAAAGCAAGGTTTGCCAACCAGTTTCAGAGTTATATATTGGTCACCATTGATATGGGGTCGCATTGCCCCGTATTGCACTTGTATCGGGTTGTTTTGGGCCGATGCAGCCGTATCATTCATGGGCGATATTGGTATTATTGGGCAATACCTACCGGTTTTGGACCGTACGTCAAACCAAGTTTGAAAGAACTTTGTTAAGCCAACATGTTCCTCTCACATGCACCTCTATGTGTGGCTACATGTGCCAACCTGTTATGTTTGCAGGAAATCTAAGTTGTATCACTGTGTAGCTGACCCGGATTGTATGAGTCTGCAGGATGCACCTCAGATGTCCCACGTGCATGATGGGTTAATACAAGCCCTCCGATGTGTACATGCCAGCCTGTCGTGCATGTGGGACATCTGAGGTTTCCAACTCCCTCCCTAAACAATGTTGATGTCCATGATTGTTTTAGTCGTAGATGTAAATAGTTACATCATAACTAGCCAACATCCCTTCAATTATTTTAGAGAAATGGTTCAAAGAAAGACACTACTGCTTGGTGCTAACCAATACAAAGCGTGGTGTTTCCTCTCATTTATAGGATCAAAGGGCCACATTTGAGCATCAAGTATGTATTGGAGGGCTAGTATTGATGTGTCATCAGGGTATCATAATATGCTAGCAGAAAGTTTCTTAAAAGATGCTCTTAAGAACATGTCTTTTACTTTTATACTTCTTACTAGCTACTTGCAATGCACATGCAATCTTTAACTAGTAAATGGAAGGGTGGATATCAAAGTTCCATGAGACTTTTGAAAGTAAGAAACTAAACTATGTTATCCAAGTACAGGTATGGGTATTGAGTATAGTCAAGGATCGGATATGACAAATCCTTTAAATCCAAATTCTCATGATATGGGTATAGCAAGGATTAGTTTCCGTTGATAAGTATAGTTATATTAAAATATTTCCCGAACAACATCACAAGTCCAATTTGTAGCTCAATAGGTTTGCTTCACTATAAATTATAAACAACTAACAACTTTATAGTCTGAAATTCCCATAGATCAGGATCTCAAGTTGTGGACTCATGGGGAAGGAGGAACTCTCATCCGTACCTTGATCCACATATCTGACTTGGGTACCTCAGTTTCTGAAAGATCTAAGTATCATGGGATTAAAGCTTATAATCTATCATAGTTGATGAGGACATTAGAGGACTTACTCGAGTGTACCAGAGACGAAGACGATCACCCACATCAGCACAACTTTCTTTGTGGATGGGATATGAGTTCCAGATGGGGCCCGCCAGGCCATTTTGAAGACCCCGCATGCATCGGACATACATCAGGAAGTCCCCACATTGGGACGATGCATGTGGGCTGCTTAGGAGACTATTTTAGTCATAAAATTTCTATTTCGCGTCGATCCGATTGTTGGATCTTGTCGATCAGGCTATCGAGCCACCATATCTTTTAGATCTGGGCCCCTTAGACTCTGATGTTACTTTCTTTATGGTTTTTTGATATTTTTATGAGTTATTTGATGGTTGAGATTGATAATATATGTTTTAGTTTTCTTATTTTGGACGATGGACCAATTTACTTAAGTGAGTGGCATAGTTGTAATTATGCTGGATTTTAATTCTGATTATTTTTTTTTTTGAAATAAATTATACAAGCACAGAGGGGGTGGAGTTCCAACCGTAGTGGTGTTATTGAGAAGAAAAAAGAAGAAGAGTGGAGCTCTCTTGTGTGAAGGAATTTTCCTCCTTATTTTATAGGGTTTTTTTTTTATTAAAAAAAACCCTCCCTTCCAATTAAATTGTGGAAGGGTAGAAGCTTGTTTGGTGGTGGATTCCAAGGTACATCATTTTCTTCCTCTTATTCAAAAGGTATTCTTCATCTTACATCCTTCCTCTCTCCTCTTTGAAAGGTATTCTCTTCTTCTCGTCTTCTTCTTTTTCCTTCCATTACAACCTTCTAAACCCTAGATCTTCATTTTTATTTTTTTTCAATTTCTAAAAACCCTAATTCCAAAATCTTCAATTCCCAGGAACCCTAATTCTTCATATTTCAGATTTTTCCTTTCCTAACCCTAATCATAAAACCTACTAGTCATTCCTTTGAGTGTGAAACATGCCTACGCTAGATTGGAAGCCCCTATTTCCAACTGGGCCACTCTTGAACTATTTTATATTTTCATACACCGTGTATGTGAAAACCTAGGATCTTCATGTTATAAATTTGAATTTTTGAATCTTTTATGAGGATATGCTTGATTTTACATGTTGATTGCTGAAATTAATGTGTAATTGATCTCTCATCATGTATCCTAAGATAGTTTCCATTATCCTACATCAATAGTGTTCTTAGGGAGTTACACTTTCGAAGTTTAATTTTCTTGGATTCCCATAATCTATGGTGGGGCTGACAGTTGAAGTTGTATACTGATTCATGACTTCCTAACTGTCACGTGCTCACATGCTGTTGCATGAAACTATTCACCAGTTAATTTATTTCGGGAGCCACTGTTCTCACCTTGTCTACCTTTATATATGCACAACTTTCTACTATTGTTGTACACTTATGTATAACTGACGGTAGAAAGGAAGGGACACAAGTTTCCTTTATCCTTTGTAACTCAAAAGCTATGTGGGGCCCATCACAATGTCCTTGTGACATCCACTCTGTACATCAGTTTTGGCAGCTCATTTTGGTACGTGAGCTCAAAATGAGGTGATTTGAAACTCAAGTGGGCCATACCACAAGAAACACTGGGGACGGAAACGCCTACTGTTGAAAACTCCTAGGTCCCACCACGATGTTTATGTGCCATCCAACCAGTTCATAAGGTGATTCCCACCAGGATTATGGGAAAACACAAATATCAGTACAATCCAAAACTTTAAGGGGCCCCAAGAAAGTTTCAATGGTGGCCATCCACACCCACTATTTCTTGTGGTGTGGCACGTTTGAGTTTTGGATCTTTCTCATTTTTGGCTCACATCCTAACATGAGCTTGCGAAATTGATGGATGAGGTGGATGTCACACAGACCTCGTGGTGGGCCCCACAAAACTTTGGGTTAAAGGGGCTCCCTCTAACAAGGGTTACAGGAAGCTTGTGTCCAAAGGAAGGGTGTATTTGGCAGCCAGAGTGGGTGGCAATAGCATTCCATTTTAGTTCTGGATTCAAACTATTAGTCTGTGGCATCTGAAACAGGTGCACTATTGGTGGTCCTGAGTCACGCTCCCAATCTGAAGATGCTTGGGCTTTTACAGGTGATGCATTTGTCTCTCAGTCTTCTTTTTATAGTGCGGTAATGTTCACTAAAGTGCTTTAGGTTCTCTTTACAGGGTTTTGCTGCTGGTCTTATGCTGAGCATATCTTTCTTAGACTTGGCACATAATGCTCTGAATTCCATTGGCTTCTTAAAAGGCAACCTCTGGGTGAGCTATCATTTCTGAGGGCTGATAGTTTTATGGAGGCATGATTCGATCGTATTTTTATCTTGTTGCTGAGTCTTCAGTTGAGCAGCTTTCTTTTCCCCTTCTTTCATCTGACTGTTCGCATTTTTTTGCAGTTCTTTGCAGGTGTCATTTTTTTTGCTTTCATTGTGAATTTCATCCCAGAACCAACACTTGTTCCCACTAAAGATGCAAGAAAAAAGCAGGTTTGGGCCCAGTTATAGGCTTCTGTAGAACATCTAAATGTATATGCGTGCACATCGGGCACTTCTCTTTTTTATTGGAATCTATAAAGTTTTATTTTCCTTCATTGTGCTTGAGAAGGATAGAAGGATGATGATGGAGCAGGTAAGGACCTGATGAAAAAGCACCGACGCCAAGTTTTGTTTAGTGGAATTATCACAGCAATAGGTATGCATGTCTGTGGACTTCTTTCATCATTTAAACTTCTTTGTGTTTGAAGTTAATGGATCAAAATCTCACATCAGGAATTTATTGAGAACAACATCTATCTGACCAATTTATGATAATTTTTCCAATGTAGCTGATAATCGAACATATTTCCTTTGAGAAAGTATCTGGTGTTAGAAACTTGTATCTTAGTTATCAAGCACTGTATCTCTGTGCATGCAGCACACATGTAAGAGGTCACATCATTCATCTATTGGTTCCTACCGTGGATTGCCCATACCAGAAATACCCCACTTGGATGATCCTGGCCTCTGATTGGAGAACTTTCTTCCAACCATCCATTTAATGGTAACAGTTGGTTCAACTTTCTTCCAACCATCCTTTATTATCACCAAAGTCCTCCAACTGGCAGCTAGGATAAGTCAAAAGATGACTTTTGGAAAGGCTATTAGTAAAATAGGTAAATGTCAAGATGGTAGCAATGGGGAAATCTTGAGCAAAGTAGTGAAGGAATTTAGTAAAAGTACTCGGTTTTTGGTTGGAAAGGTGACAGAGTGCTGTTTTGGAAGGATGCTTGGCTGGATGATGAATGTTTTGATAATTTAAAACTAGTTTGAGCTTGCGATGGATAGGGAAGAAAATGTCCAGGATTGTTATGATTGAGAGGGGGGCAGGTGTAGCTTGGAACAAAAGATTACAAAGAATTTTTTTATATGATGGGCTGGGACTCCTTGATAATTTGTTAAGCAGGTTGTCCGACATGCATATTGATCTCCTCTAAAGATAGGAAAGAACGGAAATGGCTGCCAAGTGGAGAAGTCTTCGGCCAATTTTTTGCTGAGGTGCTAATGTGTGTGAGAGTGGCTTTCCTCTGCTCACAAAAGTATAGATCTTGTTTCTAACTGTTTTTTAAAATCATTTTTTTATTTTTTATTTTTATGTTGGGAACGAATTATTTACATTATTATTGTCGTCGTCATCCAAGTCTTACCCCAACTAATTGGGATTGGCTACATGAATCCTATGTTACCATTCCACTCTATAAAGGGCCATAACTTCATTTAGAACATAGGTCTTCAAGGCTTTTCTTACTACCTCCACCCATGTCATTTTGGGCCTTCCCCTTGCCCTTTTGGAGCCTTTGACTTGCACCCATTCACTCCTAATAGGTGCAGTTCTTGGTGTCCGTTGCACATGACCAGCAACCATCCAAGTCTACTTTCCCTCATCTTATTAGCTATTGATGGTACCCATAAGTTCCCTCAAATGCATTCATTTATCCTTCCTCATCTTGTTACTCATCCATTATCAACATCATCGTTTTAGCTTCTCTCATCCTATCAACATGTTGTTCCTTAGCTGCCCTACATTCTGTCCCATAACGAATTATTTACATTCTCCGTTGGTAAATTTTACTAATGTTTCATGTGAAGAAATCCAAATAAAGTGGGTTTCCTTGAATTTGTGATTTATCTTATATGCCTTTGGACTGATCAGAGTGGATCTGCCTAATGCAATCCAGTATTGGCTTGTCCTAGCTTCACATGCTGTCTTCTTGTAACTTGCAGGCATAAGTTTGCACAATTTTCCAGAGGGAATGGCAGTGTTTCTTGGATCGATGAAGGTGCTCCTAAATTCTGTTTCACTTTGTGGGATTATGAAGTTAATTGTTTTAGAGAAATGATGCCTATTCTTATACCCGATTAGAATATTATATTATTTGGTTAGAAACAGTTAATGAATGAAGCTGCCTTTGTCTTTGTAAATATATGATTGAGTTTTATTTTTATTAAATATTTGAGTATAATGATGCCTATCCCTATTCTTGATTAGAGATAGGTGCCATTGAACCAATGTACATAAGAGAAGCTTTCTTATGCTATAGTGCATGGATGTCTCGTCCAAGCAAAAATCTCTCCCGTCGATTACATTCTATGGTGGAGAGAGCCTAAAGGCTCTTTGCTTTTCAATAGAGAGGGAGGGAGACTTGCATGTTCCTCCCTCTCTCTCTCTCTCTCTCTGTGCATTTTGAACTCTTGGTCTCTCTCCTCCTAGCTTTCATCTCTCTCCACTCTCTTCCTCTAGTGGTAGCAGGTAGCAGCCTACACTGTAGTGGACAGATTTGGTGCATCTCTCCTCTAGTGGAGAAGAAATGAGATAGGGCATGCTATCCTTGACTTCCCTATGGCATACAATCTAGCTCTAGCAAATATATACTTTTAAAAGAGAGATGAATATTTAATTACTTTAAGAAGTGAATAAGAAGCAGGCCAAATAGATTTCTTTCCACTTAGGAAGAGAAAATTGTCAATATGAGGCATGGAAAGGGTGAACTCTTTTCCATGTGTTACTACACGCAGTGTTTTTTTTTTTTTTTTTTCCGCGTCTTCTATAGGATGTGTCAAATACAACTTATGGAACGTTCTTAGAAATATAATTGTAATTGCATTAGTAATAGTTGGATCTTGATATGTTATTGTCGCCTTTGGGGGGTATCCAAGCATAAACTCAAGCTATCTCTTAACAACTAAATGATGGATTCAGTCATTTTGTTATGTATGAAACCACACCCCAATGTAATTGACTGGCTATGATGATTTGCGCCTGTGAATGGAGCAAATATAATTCATAATTGTTTGTATTGTACACTGTCAAATACAACAACATCGCCAAAGTGACTGTGATTCTTGCGGCGCAATTCGGTCAACCCAAAAACCAGGGATTATTCTATTCTTCTTGTCAACCTACACCTTATACGCTAATAATCGATTCAACTCCTGCATTTCTCTAAAATGCTCATAGACAATTTGTGCATCATGGCCTTTGCTCTCATTCATTTTGTTCCTCTCATAATTTCTTTCATATTTCTCTGTGTATTCAATATTTTCAGCCCCCTGATTCGATATCCAATATTGTCATTGTTATCTCCCAAATTCTTCTTCGCCTTAGACATTCCATGATGCGATTTTAGAAGGTGTTTCTTACAAGAGTCGCTAACTCATGAGAGTTCTCCTCAAAAAATCTTTGCACCATGTATGGTTCTGAATCCCAATCCTGCCTCTTAATGGCCATCAATGCTGGACAACCCTTTCCCGTTTCACATTGTAGCCTACTTCCCCACACTTTACTCATTCCTTGTTATCTGCCTGACCCTCTGAGTAAATGTCTTGTTTCCAAATCACCTCACAGTCCTCTCCGAGTTTATTGGAGCTTTTATGGATGCTAAACCCCGCAACTCTTGCATAATGCTTGTAAAACTTGTAACACTCATCCAATAAAGTAAAAATGTTTTCCCTGCTATTGGTTTCCGGTCATCTTCCACCCTCGGAATCCTGGGGCCAAAACAATAATATAAAAGCCGATGAACAATAATATAAAAGCCGATGGAGGAAGGGAGTCAATTCATAATAAAAAAACCCTCAATTTCTAAATGCCAAAACGATAATATAAAATCCCCAATTCAAGAACCCCAAAATATTGAGGGAGGGAGGAGTCAATTCATAATAAAAACCCTCAAATTTCAAAACCCCAAAATGATAATATAAAATCCCCAATTCAAGAACCCCAAAATAAATTCAATCATAAAAAGAGAATTTACTGGGAAAATAACCCACAGCCCATGCTTCCTAATGGTAACTGATGCTTTATGTGGACTGTTATTGTTAGTGGAGATGACAGAATGAGGGACAATTGCAAAACAACTGTCTCTTCGACGTGCGGTTGATGATGCAATGTTCTCACTACAAGGCATAAATGTTGCTCAAATCAGACCATCCAAATCATGGGCTTCTCTTAAGATTTGGCATATCTGAAAAAACAGATTGGTTCGATCAACAGCCCAGATCACTGAGTTGGGCTGTTGATTAGGAAACCCCAATTGAGAGCTCAAATTGACGGCCTAAATTGCTGATTTGGGCCGTTGATTAGAAGCACCCAAATTGGGAACTTAATCAACTTCAATGTGAAGGAGAGGGAGGGATTCATTGTTTTGTCTCTTGATGTGCCAAAGACATGTATGAGTTGCCCTGCTTTATTTGAAAAGCAAAGAGCCTGTGGACTGTATCTTCACTATTGGATGTAATCGACGGGTGAGATTTTTACTTGTATTTCTTGCTTGCATGGCATACATTGTGCATCAAGGTCTGTTTCACTCTTTATCGTACATATGTTTCTTTCTTTCTCGGGTGCGAGGGCCTGCCTTCTGGAGGATACCCTAGTGCCAGACACATTAAACTAAGAGAAATCTTTAGGATGAGTCTTTTTCCTGTTTAATTCCCAATGGACGTAATTTGATAAATGATCATGTTTCATTGTGTGATATATGTGGTGAAGTGTTGTAAACCTTTAAGATGAATCTTTTTCCTACTCCTAAATTCCCAATGAACCATCATATTGGTCTAACTCCGGTGGCATGCTTGGGATATGATAGAAACACAGTTCTTTCTAGCTTTGATTATTTATGAAGATCTGTTAATGCTGTTTGCATTCTTGTTTCTTAAATGTTCCGTTGTAGGGGCTTCGGGTTGGTCTTAACTTGGCTTTGGCTATTGCTCTGCATAACATTCCAGAGGTATACTGTTCTGATACTTACATTTTTGTTGAATTGTAAGTCTCTTTTGCAAGTTTTTCCATGCATTAAACATGCTTTTTTAGTGATAATTTTGATATTCCATGTGGTCATACATTCATGGAAACCCTACAGAATTTAACAAAATACCACAAAAATATGATCAGCGATGAGTAAGCGATGTTCCAATTGACTGGCAATACAATTATGAGAACCTCTTCTCTGGTCTCTAAACTACTTGCACCATAATCTCCTTGTTTGGGTTGGACGAGACCTCCTGGCGTCGATTCTTTTGCAGAGTCCAGGGGCTGGCCATAGCAGAGCAGCGGGGAACAGCAATGCCATTCCTGCCTTTTTTGCACAACGAATAAAGACCAAGTTGAAGGGGGCAGTCAATTGGCTGCTTCTTGGCCATTTTCTTCACTAGCTTAATAGCACCTAGGGAATTGTCAGAATGTATTTATTTATTCATCATTCTTAAAAAAGGAAGGATAAAGCCACAACCATTGAATCCTTCCTGGCTTTGAATCCCATAACTAAACTGTTCCTGGCTTTTAGTTTGAATGTCCCTTGGCTCACAGCCTCTTCTTGGGTCCCATCACATCCTTAGTCATCCTGCCTGAAGGAAGAGTGTTCTGCTTACGTCACTTTAAGGAGTCTTTATGTTTTCGTTCTTAAGCCCGAATGCGGTGGATTCAAATGATCAAGATAGGCAGTTGACTTTGTCTGTTCATGGATGGAATTGATCCCTAGAAAGAAAATCATACGTGTCTTTTCAATTGAGGTTGCCTCTTAACGGATGGCTTTTGCGGAATCCTCTGGTCAAACAAGTAGGGAGAATGTTCAAACCAAAATAGCTACATTATTGAAGGGTTGAAATAATCCTATTGAGAGGTTTTATTTGTTGTCTTTCCACTGTACAAAGTGAGACTTTTCATATAAACGGTTTGGATCATTAGTAGATGACCCAAATTCAAAGGCTAAAGTCCAGACGTATCACATTGAAATATGTTAAGATGTATTTGAGCAAACCTCCACATCTTATTCCATATCTGTAAAAGGTGAATAATCTCTCTGTAAAAATGTATATGCCCTCTGTTATGGTTATTCGCCAATAACTTTCTGAAGTTTCTTCTGTAGGGTGTTGCTGTAGCACTTCCTATCTACTTTGCAACAGAAAGGTAATGCCATCTGTAATTGAATGTTATTAGAAAACATCATAACGGGTATATTTCATTGGAATCATAATAATGGTTCACCACTAGAGTAAATGTTGTACTGCATGTTTCACGGACTAGCAAACCCAAAGAGCAAATAAAACTATTAATAATATCTTATGTACTGTTTTCTTTAGAAAAAGCTCTCTAATGTGTGTATTGGTGTTACTTTATCTGCAAAACACAGTAAATGGCAGGCATTCAAATTGGCAACACTTTCTGGTTTTTCCGAGCCCCTAGGTGTGATTATTGTAGGTATGTCAATTGCTTGTTAATGTGTATTCTGTTTATGGAAATATTTTCCCTCTATGCTCTAATATTTCCAGTTCGTGATTATATGTTTGAATTCCAATATGTCTGTTCATATTTGACATTGACTTTCCCTTGCTAACCCTAATAGAGGTAATATGCAATGTTCAATCTAGCTTTTGCTAGGCCCACCAAACTGTATGCAGGTCCCATCTTTTGGAGGTTCAAATTGTTCATATGGAGGGGTGCGCCCCCATTGTGGGTGGCAGATACCCAAAATTCTCTGCTGTGAGATGATCTTAACCATCATATTGGCCCTGTAAAAGATGTGGACCATGGGTTGTAATTGCCCATTTTCAATTAAATTGCTAGGATCATCTGGTAGGGGAGATGTGGACCATCGGTTCTAATCACACATCTGTTTGTCTGTACATCTGATGCTTCTGATAGACCACCTGTCTGTTCTTCTTTAGAAACAAAATCATTTGCTTCCTAGGTTGAGAACACCTACAAAAAATGCAAGTTTGGGAGAGCCCCGTTTCCATTTTGAGATGTATCAAATTTAGGACGTGTTTGGTTGAACCAAATATCTCGAAGCTTCATGAGATTTTACGTAACTAATTTAGGGTGTGTTTGGTTGCACCAAATATCATGAAATTTCATGATTTATCTGTCTCATTTGATGCAAATTTCATGACATTTCATGAAATCTGGTGCTACCAAACATGTCCTCAATAATAATAATAAAGAAGAAACTACCAATGGCTAACTTTTATGTTTTGTGGTTTAGAAACTTGGAACTACAAACTTAGCATAACTTCATCTTATGATGGAAAATTCATATTTATCTGTACTGCTATATGCTATTTCTCTGGTCCTGCATGAATTAGAGCATAAGTGCATAACTGAAATCTGATACTCCTGTTTACTTTCTCTTGGTTAATGCACCTATTACACTGCGGGGGGTGAGCGATTTGGTTTTTTCCACCTTTGTTACCTCCGGTGGCTTTCCTCAGGTTTGCCGGAAACAGAGACCGTCTTCTGAAACCACCCCCATCCTGAGGATAGGCACTGGGAGGTTCAGCTTCATTTGCACCTTTTTCTCCAGTCCTGCATGAATTAGAGCATTACTTTCTCTTGGTTAATGAACGTATGATTCTACATGTACAATGAATAAATAAATAACTTGTATAGCTATGAACAGCTACACATTTTGGTTGTTCTATAGAATATATAGCTATTGTCATGAGTTGGGTTATAGTTCTAGCGTCATTTCTAAACAGATTTTTGAAGTTTCAATCTAAATTTTGCGTCTCATGCAGCTTACCTGTTCCCGAGCAGGCTAAACCCTGAAATTCTTGAGGGCTTACTTGGATCAGGTTCTCCGTACTATCCATGTTAGATTGCTTCATTGCATAAATCAAGTGACACACACACACACACACATACATGCACACAGGTTTTTGACTTGCATTTTATGTATTTGTTTTTCCACTGCAGTTGGGGGAGTAATGGCTTTTCTCACCTTGCATGAAATGCTACCCCTGGCATTTGATTATGCTGGGCAGAAACAAGCTGTCAAGGCTGTCTTCCTAGGCATGGCTTTCATGTCGGCAAGGTAATTAATAGAAGAGGAAAATTTCTTAAAAGCTACTGTTCTGACATAAAATCCTATGTTCTAAACATATAAAAAAGTAGCCCTGGTTGTGGAATGGTAAAAAATGTCCTAAGCTCTGTTTGCATTTGCATGCTTGCAATGATGGTCATTGAAAGTTGACAATTCCAACAAGGGAGCCCACTATTTTGACCTGTGACTTCCAACTATCTCATGGCTGTTGTAGGGAGTCGAACTGAAAAAACTAATAAAAAATATTTTGTGGTGATCTGATTTAATGGGTACAGCAGGACCCATATGGAAGAAAACCTACAAGACATCCGCAGTTTTGATTGCTGGTGGGTGGGTTCTGCTGTATGGGGCCAATCACAGACTTCCACAGATATATATATATATATATATATATATATATATTCCTTTTACGGATGCTTAAATCACATCTGTTTTGCTCTATTGGCAGCCTTTACTTTTTAGAGGTGAGCTTGCCGAAGGAGATGAGCTTGTAGCTTTATACCGTCTCAGATTCTTGTGTCATACCGTCAACTTCTTTCAAAGAAATGCAGCTGTTATCATCAATATGAGGAAATTGCAACTCTTGTATCCTTTAGAAAGCTCCTTGCCAATTTTTCTCAATATTCGCTCACGATTTTATCAATCATTTGTGTATGATTTTGTGTTGGCCCAAAATGTTCATGACCAAGCCACTAAAGGCGCTCCTGGATCATTGCATTGGCCAATCCATGTATTTTCAATTAAGTTTTTGCACCAGTCCAGTTCAACATTCATGTATTGCCCAATCTCAGATGGACCAATACAATGGTCCCAACGCATCTCCCCTCCCCGTCTTCAAAAAAAAAAAAAAGAGAAAAAGAAAGAAAGCAGAGATTGGTTGTATATTCATGCTTTATGGCATTGGTTGTTTAAGAAAAAAAAGAGAACAAAAGCTATATGGTCCCCACCATTATAAAAGTCTTCCTGAGACGTCTGATCAGCTGATATTTTGTTAATGAAATGTGAAAACGGAAGGTGGTGTTTTGAACCTGCGGATCAACTCTTTAACCAGCACAACACATGCTGTGAATGTGTCGTTTTTTTTTTTTTAAATTTATTTTTTTAAAGGTAATTTATAATATTTACACAAATCATGACTATTTTACATCCCTAGTCCTGATATAAATGTTTTTTACATAATTATTTCACATGGAGTCAATCCGAATCTACTCAGTTGAGTCTTTGAGTCAACCTGACCTTGCTGGCATCAAGCTGAGTTAAAGTTTAGTTTCTGGGTTTTTAAAACTATAGCTCACATTGAACTTCCAACCTGTGGGAGGAGAAATCTATGACTGCATGCCTGTTGAAGAATGAATTAGCAACTCACGGGCTGTGACTTGGTTAAGGGGATCCACTAATTGTCACTACTCATGGACTCAAACCTGGGTGATCTATCCATTACCAGGATGAATCTTGGGTGAAACTAACCAGAGGTTTGAACAGTTAGGGCTGAAACCAATTGTGCTATCAGGTCCATGCAATCTTGCTGAATTTGAGTGTGTGATCACTGGCTTGCTGAATTTGAGGGCCAGATTTGCTGACAAGGTCCTCAAAGCAAGCCCCTGCGGATGCTGAGGACCCGAACCCTTCGGGTCCTGGTGGAATGCTGAACCCTTGGTGCCCTTACCAATGAAGGAAATTTTACAGCTCTATTCTCTCTTTGGGAGAACTGGTGAGATTCCATAGTGAACTCTATTGTGGAAGCCTCCTCTACAAAGTCAGTTTCTCTGGTTTTACTTGGTGTGTCTCTTCTGCTTGCAGTAAGTTTCTCTGGTTTCCTTGCATGGTTAGCCTCTTTGGGGAATAGCTTTGGATTAAACTGCCATTTGGGTTACTAATTTCTGTATAGACATACACAATGTGGATATTGATGTGCTTGTAGATATAATAAGCTCTTGTAGGTTACTCAAGTAGGATGAGACCCTAGGTGGGCCCCTCAATGCATGTGCCCTGTCCCAAAAAAGAAGAGAAAAGATCCGCATTCTATGAACTGACCTATTTTTGGGTCTGGGCACATTCATGATGAGGCTAGTGATGAACGGCCAATATCTTGCACACAAGCCTACAGGTACGTCTAGTACCACTTGAATGAGTAATCTTATTAGCATTCTTGCTTATACAGCTCACATGAGCATGCGATGAAGGGAAGGACAGATACTAGTCATGTTTCCTAGTATTCGTAATGAGAAAGTAGCCATAACATTGAAGTTGTATTTCCTTCGAGTGGGGCTGAAGGTACCCTCACCACAGTTTGGAGTTGGATGCTCGGTATGAATCCTAGTGAGGAATTTACAGTTTGTTTATTTCCAATTTTATTTGACTAATGAATGGAATTCAATTCCAAATTGCATCCAAACACACCCTTAGATGATTATAAATAAACTGCTTCTCTCCCTCTAAAAGCATATTTCTATGCATACTGCACTGGCTTGAGAAGATTGTGGATGAGCCATGGCAGGCAACTTTGTGGACCATGTTTAAATGGACCCATGGAAACTAGAGAGTAGCCATGTCATGACACATTGCAACATGCCTATGGCTTAAAAAGTATTGTTGGATACCTGTAAATGTCACCTGTTATGTACTCGTATCATCCATGAAAGATACGGCCGTATTGGTCCGAAAGGTGAACAATAAGATACCCGATGCACCGATTTTAAACCTTGGGCTTGGCCCAGAGCACAGCGGCACGATGCAACTGGCACCTGAACATGCAAAATGCTATTTCAAACTTGGCATTTATGAGATTTTAAGTTCATACCATTGTCAATACTTAAATGCTGATATTTATTACAGTTTGTTATTGGAAAATGGATCAGATTCATGACTTGTGGTCACAAGCAATTCAATGGCTGTGAATGCATATTTTTCTAACATGTGACATGTGAAATATGGATTTCATATGAGGGGCAATCAGATAGAAAGCTGTTGAGACCTTCCTTTTCTACATTGAGAAAAGAGAGTTTTTGATAGGATTCTTCAAGATTCAATGAGAGAATGGGAGCTTTAGGTGCCCAAAAGAAAAACATCTCTTCCATACACCATCATACATCTCTCCCTTACGTTTTAATCTTTCCTCAAATAAAGACTCCTCTTTTTGTAGCAAAAGGAAATAAAAGCCTATCATCAGCTAAAGGAGAAGGAAGAAATAATTTCTGTAGAACTTTATTGGGAGGAAACCGTGTGCCATTTAGACCAGGTTACCCTGGATTATAGGCCCTTGAAAAAGCTAGGCCACACGAGGAAAAGAGGATTTGTAGGGTCCTTATGCATTGGGAACCGTTCATGCGATCAGGCCTCACATTTTGGCGATCCAGATGGTTGATCTGATTAGCCATGGTATAGATGGAGGATACCCTAAAAATCTCCCAGTTTTGGTGATTCTAGTCTTTTGATCGGCAGGATGCAAAGATGATCAAGAACAAAAGGTTGGAGATTTGATGGCTAGGATCTGGTAATCACTGAGGTTATTAGGGCATCCGATTTTGGGCTCACCATATGAGTGGACTAGATCATTGAACATTGGTCCCTAATTCTGGAGATGGATGCTTGGGATGATGCATTGGGTTTCAATAATTCCACCCAAAAGAAATGTGAATGAAGATTGAAGAAATGCAATAAAAGGCCATGCGACCATAAATGGCGGTGGACTCAAGAAATCCAGTGATCAGACCCATCTGAATGATCTGAGTCGTCCATCGAGAGCATGCATTTACTAGGCTCTCGATGCATGCATGCGTCATTCCTATTTCCCATCACCTCCTTGTGCGAGTCGGACAAGCATTAGATTAGTGCCTGTTTGGGCATTTGATTTACGGTAGTTTACGAGGGGAATATTCCCCTATTCCATCCTACATATGTTTGGGCAACCGAGCCACCTTCCCAGCTTACACTTCCAACATCCTCTGTTAGAGGCATGGGATTCGAGCGGGATTCAGAAGACTTCTTGAGTCCATTGTCTCGCAATAGGAAGTTCCTGGATGACAATGGAGGCAGGTAATGGCGGAAATGGTGGGAATCCTTCATCTATTTATACCCCTCCAGGCAATGGTTGGATGTGGATAAGGAGAAGAGGTCTCCTTGTGCTGAAACGAGGATCAGTGAAACAGTAGGTAAGCCCCTTCATCCGTTACCACTGATTTGGGGTTTCTTTCAGGAAAAATCCTCCTCTATCTCTCTGTTACGAGTTGGATTTGGCCGGATGTTCGTCATTGTCCGCTCCTTTGTTGCAGGTGGGCTACATCTTCGCCTACTTGGAGCTCTTCGGCCAGAGCGGAGGATATTGATCATCTAACGATAAAACCAATTTCCTGTAAGTATCTGAAAAATGAGGCTTTTCATTTTTTTCTTTTGTTTTTTACAATATATGAAATTGACCTTGTTCTGAAATGAGGTGGAAAGAAGAGGTAACCTTGTTGCATGGGACACCCGATTTGGGAGTTTTTCATGAAATTTATTTCTTATTGTCTTTTTCATTATATGGATTTGGGATGGAGATAGAAAGGTGATTTCTTTCAAGATTTGGGTGTCTTTTTTCATGTCTTTTATGCTGTATTGTGTTTGTTGAAATGCATCAAAGATACTGATTTTTTGGGGTAGGCTAAATTTTGTTCTTCTTTCATAGGACGGACGATTAGTTCAACCATGAATAATGAATCACAACGTATCACATTGCAATTTAGTTTTGAGTGTGGTTTAAGTGCATTAGGTAATTTACTAAACAATGCTTTACCCACATTTTCATTCAGCAGCATTCCATATAGTTGGGTCTATCTCTCTATAGTCCTAATTGTTCTACTGAATGTCACCATGTATGGGCGATAGACCAAATTTATCCTCCATGGGACATTCCCAGCGATGCCCCTATTGCACATATATTGTTGTTTCTTTTCTTTCTTGTTCTTGTTCTTGTTCTTTTTTTTTCCCTCACCATTGCAATTAGATGTCAAGGATTGGCCGCTGGGGAACTTCTTAGTTTCAACAGATGAATGAAAGGTTTGGAATTGTGAAAGGTGGGTGTTGCTTGTGGAATGTGCCAGATGGGGCTAATTACTGCTCTATTTAGGAAAGGGGAGATCTAACCAAAGGTCAGTACACCAATTTAGTTTCATGGTGCACTATAAAAGTGGCACAACAATGAGGGTTCCACCGTGGATAAATAAGAATACAAGATCCATGCATGCGAAGGCATGTGGAATTTTCACACACCCATTTTACACAAACATGAAATCAATCTCTTTGGTGCAAGGAACTTAGATTTAAGGCCACTTAAGAAGAACAATGGTAATTGAAAATGGGATGTTGTTCCCTTTCTTCAAGTGGGCATTTTGCTGCCTGCATCCCTGCCTGTCATGGCCCATATGAGAAACAATCTCGTTTCTCGTTTCTTTCGTAGAGATAGAAATTTCCACTTACTTCCAGATCATTTCAGAGAAAAGGCAAAAGCAAAATCATGTATATATAGGAAGAGAAGTTGAAACTGAGGCAGATTGAAAACCACCTTTCCTTTTAATTCCCTTTCAATAATGATGTCTATGTGCTAAATGCAATTGAAGTCACTTTCCTATCTCTGCCTATCCACACTCTCATTGTAAAAATCCAAACCTTATTTATTTCTTAATTTTAAATTTTTTTTTTTTTTTCTTTACAGTTGGTAACAACCAACAATACACATGGGTCTTCGCGAGTTCTTAGTCTGTAGGCATATATAGATATGTGTGTATACACACTCATCATTTTCACTTGGTAGAGGATTCTTTTTATGAGAAAGTACTGTCTTGTTGTTGTTTTTTTATCAGTTGGTAACAACCAACAACACACATGGGTCTTCTTGATTTCTTACTCTGTAGACATATATAGACATATTTGTATACACACTAATCATTTTCACTTGGTAGAGGATTCTTTTTATGAGAAAGTACTGTCTTGTTGTTGTTTTTTTATTAATTGGTAACAACTAACAACGCACATGGGTCTTCTTGATTTCTTACTTTGTAGACATATATAGACATGTTTGTAAACACAATCATCAATTTCACTTGGTAGAGGATTCTTTTTTGCATGGAAGTACTGTCTTGTTGGTTTTTTTTTTTTTAAAATTATTATTTTGCCATCTAGACAGAGACATTTGAGAGAGTGTTTACACTACCAGGCAGGTTGTATCTGTATACACATATATGTTGGTATATATCCATTTAATTTGATAGAATATTTAAAATGGCCATTTCATTGTTGGGTATCCAAGGGATATCTCAGATGGTTGCACTAGTGTTGAGGTTTGTATACACACACATGCGTATATATGTTGAATTTTTAGCTTGTAGAAAATATAAGAGGGGCTGTTGTCATTTGGGTGTCTAACATCCACCTGAAGTGGTAACTTTGTGGGTCTGGATGAAGAGATTTTGGACAGTGTTTACACCAGGCATGGGTTCAGACCATGCAACAGGCCGACTGTAGGTTGAGCAAAATGTAGCAGAACACCAACAGAAAAATGTTTAGCTAGAGATAATGGCCTAGATGAGATCATTGATTGAGGTTGTGGATACCTGAAGAAAAAAAAGAAGAGTAAAAGAGATTCCCGTTGAGGGGATTCTTTTTACAAGTACGTGATGATGTGATATAATGTCATAGGCAGCTGTGAGGACAAACACTTGCAATATCTGGTGAATTGTGATGAAAGACCATGAATAATGTCCTACT
The DNA here is from genome assembly GCA_037074715.1 of Magnolia kwangsiensis. Lineage (NCBI taxonomy): Eukaryota > Viridiplantae > Streptophyta > Magnoliopsida > Magnoliales > Magnoliaceae > Magnolia > Magnolia kwangsiensis. Next base: position 46,420,126 of record CM073574.1, on the reverse strand, counting down.
GTCTATTTTGTAACCAGTCAGTCCAGTACCTACGTCTGGTCTTGGGAGGAGTTGAGGTATGAACAAGTGTCCAAAGAAGGCAACATCTCAAGAACCTCCCCACCTCCTCCCCTCTCTTCATCCAGAATATTTAAAGTGGCCATTTCATTGTTGGGTATCTAAGGGATATCTCTGATGGTTGCACCAGTGTAGAGGTGTGTATACACACATATATGTGTGTGTATGTTGAATTTTTAACTTATAGAAAATATAAGAAGGGCTGTTGTCAGTTGGGTGTCTAACATCCATATGGAGTGGTAACTTTGTGGGCCTGGATAAAGAGATGTTGTATTGTGTTTACACCAGGCTTAGGTATATATGCTAAACTACTCACTTGGTATGGGATTTAGTACAAATCACAAAGACTGGATGTTGTATTGTGTTTACGCCAGGCTTCGGTATATATGCTAAACTACTCATTTTTGTTGACCGACCCCAAGTGGTTTTTGGGTTTTATTTGCTGGTTATGATAATATCTTCTATATGAGATTGCCGATCTTTCGTGTAGTAAAGGTTTATAAACTCATTTTCCATAAATTGTATGCAGATCCTCCTCTTCACATAATTGGGCGGAAAGTCTCCCTTTATATTTATTTCAGTCATACATATTCAATATTCAACAGGTATGTCCTAACTCATCTACCATTCGTGGTGTCCTTTTCATTTTTCACATTTATCCAACAACAATTTTTTCACAAAATGATCATGTACATCTGCTATGTGGACATGTGTATACATAGTTGTCCTATATATCACTATTCATCTAGAAACAGTACTTTGGATGAGCTACAACTCTTTTCTACTTGTCATGGTGAAAAAAAATCAAATATGGTGAGTTGATCAAACACCTTATCAATCTGTTGGTTTATATTTCTTACGTCCTGACAGTCGAAGGGAGATTTCAAATGCATTGGGGAACTGTGTTAATGTAATATTTATTTTGACAAACTGTCTTGCTGGTTTTCAAATCCACCTAGAGAAGTACATTCTTAACCCGAAGATTCAAGTACAGTTTTCAGAGGTGATTTTATATTATGTTGTATCCATAAGTGTAGGTGAGCTTTAGATAATGGATAGCGACGATGACAACACTTTGGCCGATTCCGCTGTGGTTCTTGCGGTGGACGCATGCATTGATGTTGTCAGAAAATATTGTCGTCACTATATGTTTAGACAACCGGCACATCAAGAGCATGACGAGCGGACAAGATTTATCAACTCTATCATTCGTGTAAGTGACAGGGACTGTCTTACTCAGTTGAGGATGAAACGAGAAAGTTTCTTCCGATTATGAAACATATTGCATGAGAGGGCGCAACTTCGCGATACTCGTAATGTTAGTCTTGAGGAATAACTAGTCATCTTCATACATACAATTGGACATAACGTGCGTAATCGCGTGATAGGACATAGGTTCATACGTTCAAGTGAAACCGTAAGTCGTCACTTTCACCGTGTGCTAAATGCGATAGTGTCTTTATACCCTAAATTTGTTAAGCAGGCTGGTACTGACATCCCCGTTGAGATTTAATCAAATCCCTACTGGGCCACTTATTTTCAGGTACCATTTTCCGTGTAGGACTCTTTCGTTGTTATTTTGGAATAAGATAGCATGTTACGTATTGTCTTATGAATGAAATTTAACATAATGCCGGATAGGATTGTGTTGGTGCACTTGACGAGACGCATATTCCCGCTCATGTGGAAGCATCTCAGCACTCAAGTTTTTGCAACAGGAAGGGTATCGTATCTCAAAATGTACTTGTTGCTTGTTCCTTTGACATAACATTTATATGTGCTAGCCGGGTGGGAGGGTTTTGCTTCGGATGCAAGGGTCCTACAAAACGCTTTGACGCAAAGTGATGATCCACTACTCGTCCCAATGTTTTCCACTGTAATATCATACTCAACACACTAATACCAAAACCACAACTTTAACATAATGTAGAAAAATATTTCGTCGTCGACGCGGGATACGCTCACTCACCTGGCTTCATGGTGCCTTATCGCGGCTTTCAATACTATCTGCAAGAGTATCGAACTGAGAGAACACCTACGAATATAAATTAGTTATTCAACTACCGACATGCGCAATTGCGTAATGTAATTGAGCGTTGTTTCGGTGTAATGAAGGGCAGATTTCCTATTTTGAAGACGGCCGCGTAATATCCATTTGAAATACAAGTTAAGATTGTAGTAGCATGTTGTGTGGTTACATAATTTCATTCGTCGGGAAGACGAAACTGATAAAGATTTACAGGATGTTGGTATATATGTGGGCGACTCTGAGAGTAATCCTATACCAAATGAGGTATCAACAATAGATGCGCGACAGTGGCTAGTTCAGGTGACCTAGCGGGAAAAAGATGCGTGGATTAGAGCTCATGATCAAATTGCAGAGCGCATGTGGGCGGACGCCCAACTAAATAGTAGGAATATATAAGAGAATTTTATTTCATAAATACTTTGACTGATGAGAGATGACAGCATGGGGTGGATTAAATGGGATGGAATTGCGCTGACAGCAGCATTTATGAGTAACAGCGGATTGTCTGGGGATAGAAGTATACACCTGTATCCCAGGATGGATTTGACATTATGTTTGGAATTCATGGGATTCCTTTCATCCCATAAGATATGACGGTAGGGCTGTTTGGATTGCCCATGAGATATGGTAAAAACTAAGATGAGCTTCATCAACGGTCCATAGTTAGTACTCAATATCATCATCAGGGATTATTGGATGGGCCTTGTTTTTGGACACAATCACATCCAAGGTGGGGCCTACTTGATGTCCGCCTTAGATTCGTGCCCCATCATGTGTGTGATTGGGCCAGCTGGTATTGAATGCCCACCGTTGGAAAATTTGTGGGGCCACATAAGTTCGAATGTATTGTTAACTAACGTGTTTGGATGCCACTGGACGAGTTTTAATGCGCTCTCCCTGGCCTGGACGGAAATTGGTCCCAACGTGATATACAGGGTTCATCCACGTGGTTCATCTAATTTTTCAGATGATTTTAATATTGTAACTAGAAAATTAGATAGATCCAAGTATCAGTTGGACCACACCAGAAGAAGCAGCGTTGACAACAATTGCCACCGTTGAAACTTGACTAGGGTCTACCATGATGTTTTTTGCCATCAAAACTGTTCATAAGGTCACACATGCTGGGATGTATGAACAACACAATTTTCAAATTGATTCAAAACTTATGTGGCCTCGTGAAGTTTTTAACTGTGATTATTCAATCCCCACTGTAGGGTCCAATTGACCATTGAATATGACTCAGTTTTTAGCCCATAACCTAAAATTATTTGGAAAAATAGATGAACAGCATGGATGAAACCCATACATCATGGTGGACCCCAAAGTGCTCCCGTCTGGACCGATTTCGGCCAGCAGGGTACACTTTTCCAGTGCCTACAGTGTTGGCTCAAGAAAGGTTTTATGGTGAACTCGTGTGGTACACTTTTCCTACTTACCCATTTTTTGTCCTCATAGCATTTGAGACTCTCACTCTTCCTACCATACGTGCCCCACCATTAGTCTCATTTGAGGACCCTCTCTTTCCTATTCGCAAAAACCGATCAATGGCATCTGCTCGAGGCTCCTCTTACAAGCCGAGCTTCATTGGTGAGGCGGGGCATTTGCGTTTGGACCTCTAACATGCCAAGCTTCATTGGTGAGGCGGGGCATTCAATCCGGCATGCTGCTCACCAACCCATCCTTATATGGACGTGGAAAATAAGCTGGATACGGATGTTAATCTGTCTAACATAAGCTGAAATATTACCACAAAAGGCATTTTGATTCTTCCACTGATACCTATCCTACACTCAACGAATACGTTACATGCTCAAGTCATATCAACTCCTGAAATATCCACAAAAAATTCCTCAACTTCTTTCACGTTTCGTCACTCTCCCCTAACAGACGACCGTAATGTTTATGTCACGGTGATTAATCAGATTGAGACTGCCACCTCACGGATCTTCAACCAGGAAAATAAAATGTTCTCTGCGAAAGCAATATGAAATGAATGTCAAATTACTATCTCATTTTTTTTCATCTTGGTAAGAATTCTGCAAAAAATAAAAAAAAATAAAAAAATTGATATAAATCTATCGATCCATTCACTAAAACTTACACATGCCAAGAGAATCAAGACCTTGACTTGGATGCAGGCTTGCATGGTTGTATGTTGCACGACTTTACTGTGGAAGGATGTAGAATCAAGGCAATCAATCCCAAATTGTTTACTCAATTAAATTAGGCACAAAATTACCAATACAAAGATATTTAGTGGAAATCATGTCAAACCTGAGGACCAGAATATATGGTTTAACATTAAAACCATCCTACATTGACCCAGTAAACTGCTTCATATGCTTTTACCAGATCATGTATACTACCTATTAAAGACAGGATATGTCAGTATGTGATGATTTGTATTGAGAGAAGGAAAAAATTAAACATACCAATTTAACACACGATCCTCCGTTGATCCAGTAGTCATTCTCATGCAATTGATCGACTCGTATATCTACACATGCGTGCATATATTATATATACTTGTAATATAATCGATAGGATTTCGGAATGTCATACGTGGTCCTTGGAAAATTGTCTTCTCATAGCCGGTTTAAATCCTGTGAACTTCATTTTCATTCCCCACTATTAGGCAATGGTTAAAAGAATGTAATGCATGCAGTAGATGAAAACACATGTTATTGGAAATAGATCAGCTAGTATTTAGTACATACATATTTATATAAAGTTAAAACATATAAATATCCCTGAGTTATACATGCCAAAGAAAAATAGTACTGGAATCAAGTATCTGATGTCTGTCAACAACTGTGTTAGAACAAGTGGTGGAACACATTTCCTATAGCTCAATGATTACATATAATATGAAGAATGTAACTAGGATGCCAATCACTAATGCAGTCACTCTTTCCCAGACACGTGGGGGTATCAACTGTTTGGGTACTCCTGCACTCCATTGATCTAGAAATATCTTGGATGGAATTAGTGGCATAGGTCGGTTTTTCAACGTCATCACAACTCTGGGTCATTATCTCACTACTTGTACTTGTTTGGTTAGAATTCCACCATGCAGTTGCATGTTGGATTGATTTGAAGGATTGATGTCTAGCACCACTGTATCCTTCTACATGCAATCGTGCCTCATCCCAAGACATATATATGTCAAGTTGACAACCAATGAATACGACGTAATACTTGAACCCATCTATATTCACATAAACAGAACCAAGATACGCAATTGTGCATGTTATATAATGGATATATATAAAAGCATATAAAGCTAATCGCACTTTAAAGGGCATTTTAGAATGACCCAAAACATACTGTCATTCATGTGATATAGAGTATGAATATCCAAAATCATAAAATACAGTATCACCAAATTCAACAAAAATACGAGTATAGTTATTACATATCCCATCAAATTTAGTCACTTATATAATAGCGTAATTAAGGTTGATATATCCATCAAGTAGAGCCCCCACCAACATTACCATTCATATCAGATTGTTTTTTTCAACCAATCGATCATTCGTTCTGGTCGAAGACTTACGAAAAAGGATGCTAGATGTTTATCCTTGCTCAGTAGCTGACTAACCTAGATGAACTCATGGTTGGTCAGCCCCGTAACCTCTTCAAGGATGTCCAGGACTTTACTTGTGCGGTTGACTGAATTGCCAAGTACAAATTTGCCAATTGTATCTGCCACACCATCTAGAGATAAACCAAGGACGTCACAGGGACGAGCAGATCGCATCCTTTTTGCTGTCGTACTCCCATCATGACTACTATCAGAATCAGTCACTCGATTGAGAGTGGTGCGGAATGAGCGATTCCTTAAGCCCAATGGCTTTCATTCGAAAATTGATAATTTCCAGTCGAATCCCCTAGATTTTCCTCAAAAATATCGATAGGCACATCGATGTCATCATCCAAGTTCGTCCAAGCTTCATTCAGATCTTGTTGAATACGAGATGAAGACGCGGCCATGTTTCTACTTCCTTAGGCATAACGGCCTGTTGTATGGTCTGAACCTACGATCACCGTTAAATCGTCCATTCATTGTATTTGCTTACCATGTAATCTTTTTGCTCTCGGATGTGACTACATACAAGGAAGGGAGTTGGTAAGTAGATGGCATTCAAATATATGTAAGTAAGAGAGATATAATTTTAACAAATGTACGTCATTGGACTAAAATAGGTGTTGTGAACGATCCTAACCTTAAGGTACTCTTCCCAAACTTCGTCAGGTGCTGTGACAACCATTCACTTGCTGTCCCACCCAAAACCACTTGCGGTTAGCATATCCTTTATTTCATTGTATTCTATCTCGTGATATCGCAATCGATTTTGGACGTTTTGCCAGTTTAAAAAAATTTCAGCCCTACTAGAAACCTCCTCAGCGGTCGCATGATATGCTTCTCTCTTAAATCCATTATCTGCCTTTCGGCCTAAAGCTATTTGCTCAATCAAGATATCGAACATTATCTGATCCACTTAATTTTTTGTGGCTTGCGATAGAGGCTCAACAAGCGATTTCACAGACTTCGCACGCGGAGAAGAACGTGTCGGACAAACCGGAGTTCTCATCGGGGACGACATCGGTGTTGGTGTACTACTTACCCAATTGTCAGACATTCCACCTAATTATACATGGACAAATGGTTATTAATAGAAAATAAATTAATGTGTACATTTCTACTAGCAAATATATTCAACATGAAGACTAAATAATCGTATCAAGAAAATATGTTGTATCAAAATGACTGGGTGCCAACTCGAATATAATTTCTTATATATGTATACAAAGTGGTTTAAATGTCTCTCTCATCAGTCAAAGTATTTATGAAATAAAATTCTCTTATCTATTCCTACTATTTAGTTGGGCGTCCGTCCACATGCACTCTACAATTTGATCACGAGCTCTGATCTAGACATCTTTTACCGCTGGGTCACCTGAACTAGCCATTGCTGCTCATCCATTGTTGATACCTCATTTGGTGTAAGATTACTCTCAGAGTCGCCCACATATATACCAACATCCTGTAAATCTTGGTCAGTTTCGTCTTCCCGACGAATGAAATTATGTGAGCACACAACATGCTACTACAACCTTGACTTATGTTTCAAATGGATATTGCGTGACCGTCTTCAAAATAAGAAATCTGCCATTTGTTACACCGAAATAACATTCAATTGCATTATGCAATTGTGCATGTCGGTAGTTGAATAACTCCTTCATATTCATAGGTGCTCTCCCAGTTTGATACTCTTGCAGATGGTATTGAATATCGCGATGAAGCTAGGTGAGTGAGCGTATCCCGCATCGACGACGAAATATTTTCCTACATTATGTTAAAGTTGTGGTTTTGGTATTAGTTGTTGAGTATGATGTTACGGTGGAAAACATTGGTAACTATTGGTAAAAATCAATTACCTTGTGAGACGAGTAGTGGATCATCACTTCACGTCAAAGCGTTATGTAGGACCCTTGCATCTAAAGCAGAACCCTCCCACTCGGCTAGCACGTATATAAATGTCATGTCAAAGGAACAAGCAACAAGTACATTTTGAGACACGATACCCTTCTTGTTGTGAAAACTTGGGTGCTGAGATGCTTCCACATGAGCGGGAATATGCGTCCCGTCAAGTGCACCAACACAATCCTATCCGGCATTATGTCGAATTTCATTCATAAGACAATATGTAACATGTTATCTTATTCCAAAATAACAACGAAAGAGTCCTACATTAAAAATGGTACCTGAAAGTAAGTGGCTTAGTAGGGATTTGATTGAATCTTAGCGGCGGTGTCAGTACCAGCTTGCTTAACAAATTCAGGGTATAAAGACACTATCGCATCTAGCACACGGTGAAAGTGACGACTTACGGTTTTACCTGAACGTATGAACTTGTGTCCTATAACGCAATTACCCATGTTATGTCCAATTGTATGTAGGAAGATGACTAGTTGTTCCTCAAGACTAACATTATGAGTATCGCAAAGTTGCGTCCTCTCACGCAATATGTTACATAATAGGAAGAAACTTTCTCGTTTCATCCTCAACTGAGTAAGACAGTCCCTGTCATTTACACGAACGATAAAGTTGATAAATCTTGTCCGCTCATCATGCCCTTGATGTGCCAGTTGTCTAAACATATAGTGACGGCAATATTTTCCAACAGCATCAACTCATGCGGCCACCGCAAGAACCAGAACGGAATTGGCCAAAGTGTTGTCATCGTCGCTATCCATGATCTAAAGCTCACCTACACTTATGGATACAACATACTATAAAATCACCTCTGAAAATTGTACTTGAATCTTCGGGTTAAGAATGCACTTCTCTAGGTGGATTTGAAAACCAGCAAGATAGTTTGTCAAAATAAATATTACATTAACATAGTTCCCCAATGCATTTGAAATCTCCCTTTCGACTGTCAGGACGTAAGAAATATAAACCAACGAATTGATAAGGTGTTTGATCAACTCACCATATTTGATTTTTTTCACCATGCAAGTAGAAAAGAGTTGTAGCTCATCCAAAGTACTGTTTTTAGATGAATAGTGATATATAGGACAACTATGTATGCACATGTCCACATAGCGGATGTACATGATCATTTGGTGAAAAAATTGTTGTTGGATAAATGTGGAAAATGAAAAGGACACCACAGATGGCAAATGAGTTAGGACATACTTGTTGAATATTGAATATATATATGACTGAAATAAATATAAAGGGAGACTTTCCGTCCAATTATGTGAAGAGTAGGATCTGCATACAATTCATGGAAAATGAGTTTATAAACCTTTACTACACGGAAGATCGACAATCTCATATAGAAGATATTATCACAACCAGCATAGAAAACCCAAAAACCACTATGGGGTCAATCAACAAAAATGAGTAGTTTAGCATATATACCCAAGCCTGGCGTAAACACAATACAACATCCAGTCTTTGTGATTTGTACTAAATCCTATACCAAGTGAGTAGTTTAGCATATATACCCAAGCCTGGTGTAAACACAGTGCAACATCTCTTTATCTAGGCCCACAAAGTTACCATTTCATATGGATGTTAGACACCCCAATGACAACAGCCCTTCTTATATTTTCTACAAGTTAAAAATTGAACATATACACACATATGTGTGTGTATACACACCTCTACACTGGTGCAACCATCAGAGATATCCCTTAGATACCCAACAATGAAATGGCCACTTTAAATATTCTGGATGAAGAGAAGGGAGGAGGTGGGGAGGTTCCCGAGATGTTGCTTTCTTTGGACACTTGTTCATACCTCAACTCCTACCAAGACCAGACGCAGGTACTGGACTGACTAGTTACAGAATAGACTGTAGGGCATTATTCATGGTCTCTCATCACAATTCCTCAGATATTGCAAGTGTTTGTCCTCACAGTTGCCTATGACATTATATCACATCATCGCCTACTTGTAAAAAGAATCCCCTCAACAGAGATCTCTTCTACTCTTTGTTTTTTTTTTTCTTTTTCCTCAGGTATCCATAACCTCAATCAATGATCTCATCTAGGCCATTATCTCTAACTGAACATTTTTTTGTTGGTGTTCTGCTACATTTTGCTCAACCTACAGTCGACCTGTTACATGGTCTGAACCCATGCCTGGTGTAAACACTGTCCAAAATCTCTTCATCCAGACCCACAAAGTTACCACTCCAGGTGGATGTTAGACACCCAAATGACAACAGCCCTGCTTATATTTTTTACAAGTTAAAAATTCAACATATATACACATATGTGTTTGTATACAAACCTCAACACTGGTGCAACCATCTGAGATATCCCTTGGATACCCAACAATGAAATGGCCACTTTAAATATTCTATCAAATTAAATGGATATATACATACATATATGTGTATATAGATACAACCTGCCTGGTAGTGTAAACACTCTCTCAAATGTCTCTGTCTAGATCCCAAAATAATAATTTAAAAAAAAAACCAATAAGACAATACTTTCTCATAAAAAGAATCCTCTACCAAGTGAAAATAATTAGTGTGTATACACACATGTCTATATATGCCTACAGACTAAGAAATCAAGAAGATCCATGTGTGTTGTTGGTTGTTACCAACTGTAAAAATAAAAAAACCAACAAGACAATACTTCCATGCAAAAAAGAATCCTCTACCTAGTGAAATTGATGATTGTGTATACAAACATGTCTATATATTTCTACAGACTAAGAAATTAAGAAGACCTATGTGTGTTGTTGGTTGTTACCAACTGATTAAAAAAAAACAAAAAACAACAAGACAGTACTTTCTCGTAAAAAGAATCCTCTACTAAGTGAAAATGATGAGTGTGTATACACACATATCTACATATGCCTATAGACTAAGAACTCGCGAAGACCCATGTGTATTGTTGGTTGTTACCAACTGTAAAAAAAAAATAATTTAATTTTAAAATTAAGAAATAAATAAAGGTTTGGATTTTTCCCATGAGAGTGTGGATAGGCAGAGAGAGGAAAGTGACTTCAATTGCATTTAGCACATATACATCATTATTGAAAGGGAATTAAAAGGAATGATCGTTTCAATCTGCCTCAGTTTCTACTTCTCTTCCTATATATACATGATTTTGCTTTTGCCTTTTATGTGAAATGATTTGGAAAGAAGTGGAAATTCCTATTTCTATGAAAGAAAGACAGGCAGGGATGTAGATAGCAAAATGCCCACTCGAAGAAAGGGAACAACATCCCATTTTCAATTACCACTGTTCTTCTTAAGTGGCCTTAAATCTAAGTTCCTTGCACCATAGAGATTGATTTCATGTTTGTGTAAAATGGGTGTGTGAGAATTCCACATGCCTTCGCATGCATGGATCTTGTATTCTTATTTATCCACAATGGAACCCTCATTGTTGTGCCACTATACACCATGAAACTAAATTGGTGTACTGACCTTTGGTTAGATCTCCCCTTTCCTAAATAGAGCAGTTATTAGCCCCATCTGGCACATTCCACTAGGGGTGCACATCGAACCGGTAGAACCGTGGAACCGGACCGAAACCGATCCAACGGTCCGGTTTGGTCTGGTTCTAAACTGCGCAGGTTCCGGTTCCGGTTCCAAATTTTCAAAAACCGTTGGATACGGTTCGGTTTCGGTTTAGGGCAATGTAGAACCGAACTGAACCGTGATCCGAACATTGGATCGGAACCGTTGATCCGAAATTGAGTTTAAAACCAAAACAAAAAATAAAAACTTTTTAGCTCTAGTTAGACCATTAGTCCTATACATTACTAATCCGACAACTGTTTTATGGTCAGATCACTCTCAGTACCATAAATCCATCCAAAAACATGGCAGAACAGTAAACCTCTTCTAGAAAATCGATCATCAACCTTGTTTTCTCACCTGAAGCTGTAACTTCTCCCTTATACAAAGCTTTGAAGCTGCTAGAACTATGATTTTATTGCTGGATCTCTTTTGGTATCGTAAATCCATGAAGAAACGCGGTGAAAGAGTGAATCTGATCCCAGAAATCGATCATTGGCTTCATTTCTTCATTTGACTAATGTTTTTTTTTTCCTGCCTGCTCTTCAACGAACCTACAGAAATGTTGAAAAACTCATCGTTTCTTCATTTGACTAATGTTTTTTCCTGCTTGGGCTCTTTTTTTTTTCCTGCCTACTCATCATTTTAAGACTGGGGTTCAATGATCCAAACCCTTTAAATGATGGGCCTCACAATTGATTGGATAACCTAAAAAATGATTTTAAAAAATCAGAACCTCATACCAGTACCGGGCCAAATTTTTAAAAGGCCAGAACCGTGGAACCGATCCAAAACCAAACCGTCTTTTACGGTCCGGTTTCGGTTCGGTTCTAGGGTGCTAACGGTCTGGTTCCGGTTCCAAAAATCGTAGAACCGTTAGGAATAGTTCGGTTCCAGTTTCACCACAGAACCGGACCGAACTGGCCCGTGTGCACCCCTACATTCCACAAGCAACACCCACCTTTCACAATTCCAAACCTTTCATTCATTTGTTGAAACTAAAAAGTTCCCCAGCAGCCAATCCTTGACATTTGATTTTTGGCCTGTAAATGAATGGTGGGGAAAAAAATAAGAACAAGAATAAGAATAAGAAAAGAAATAGCAATATATATGCAATAGGAGCATCGCTGGGAATGTCCCATGGAGATAAATTTGGCCCATCACCCATACATGGTGACATTCAGTAGAACAATCAGGACTATAGAGAGATAGACCCAACTATATGAAATGCTGCTCTGAATGAAAATGTGGGTGAAGCACTGTTTAGTAAATACACTGTGATTCATTATTCATGGTTGAACTAATAGTCTGTCCTATGAAAGAAGAACAAAATTTAGCCTACCCCAGAAAATCAGTATCTTTGATGCATTTCAACAAACACAATACAACATAAAAGACTTGAAAAAAGACATCCAAATCTTAAAAGAAATCATCTTTTTATCTCCATCCGAAATCCATATAATGAAAGAGACAATGAGAAATAAATTTCATGAAAAACTCCCAAATCGGGTGTCCCATGCAACAAGGTTACCTTTTCTTTTCACCTCATTTCAGAACAAGGTTCATCCGATATACTGTAAAAAATAAAAGAAAAAAATGAAAAGCCTCATTTTTCAGATACTTACAGGAAATTGGTTTTATTCTTAGACGATCAATATCCTCCGCTCTGGCCGAAGAGCTCCAAGTAGGCAGAAATGTAGTCTGCCTGCAATAGAGGAGCGGACAATGACGAATATCTGGCTAAATCTAACTCGTAACAGAGAGATAGAGGAGGATTTTTCTTAAAAGAAACCTCAAATCAGTGATAACAGATGAAGGGGCTTAATTACGGTTTCATTGATCCCTGTTTCAGCACAAGGAGACCTCTTCTCCCTATGCACATCCAACCATTGCCTGGAGGAGTATAAATAGATGTAGGATTCCAGCCATTTTCGCTATTACCCGCCTCCATTGTCATCTGAGAACTTGACGTCCTGCTGCGGGATGATGGGCTCGAGAAGTCTTCTGAAAATCATCCGAATCCCGCCTACGGCATCGCTCGAATCATCTGTACCGCATCATAAATAACAGTTTTGGATCATCTATACAATATCATAAATAACAGTGGTGATAATGATTTTTATCATTAAAAAATTTATAAAGCATACCCTAATATTTATTTTCCATCCAATCTATTCATTAGGTTACAAATAACTGAACAATGGAAAAAACAAATTTAGTAATTATCCAAAACTTTTATAATCTTAAAAAAGATTTCAATGATAACCAATCACTCCCCCACAACTTTTTGCAGCTAGTCCACTTTACAATTAAATTTGTCTTATTTTTAATATCAAGCCTTAATGCAAGCTCGCGACGGTTAGGATATAACAGATACCGACTGATCAGACCTTCGGAATTTGCTGACTTCAATACAGCAGCTACAGCTGTAGCTGTTGTGAGGTACACCAGCCAATCCGCTTCCGAGGTAGTCAGCGATCTGAATTCGGCAACGATGTACCTGGAGGCCAGAAATATGTAATCTATCTGACGTGTGTATACTCTCTGTGCAATGATGAAAACCTTTTGGACGGTTCTGATTAAGGTTCATACACTTCTGCCATATGCGCCAAGACTCAAAAGTGGAGTATGGCTGTCGGCGTGATTTGGAGGAATTATTGGATCCGCTGTCGTAACACCAAAGGCATGCAGCGTCGTACATGTGGCATACATCTACCTGAATTCAAGCCTTTTAAACTAATGAACCACCCGAGAGATGGGGCGTGGGTGGGTCCGAGTGATGGGAAGGCCTGTTTTTCCAGTTGCATTAGACGGATTAGATGGGATGGAATTACAAATAATGCCATCATGGCTGCTACCAGTGATTGTTGTGGAATTGCAGTGAATTTGGGAAGGCAGGATATCAAGTAATCTTGTTTGGGAACGCATGAATCTATAATGTAATGATAAATTTGTATGGTAGGCGTGTTTGGCATACAACCGTCCAGGAGGGCTGCAGATTAGCTACAGAGCATTTAGTCACAGCACATGCCACATAAGTGACGTTGCCAAGTTCCGTGGGTTTCATCATGATGTATATTTTATATTCACACTGGACATTATCTAAAGAATGAGTCCGATCTAAATCTTGAGTGGACTACACCACAGAGAACAGTGGAGAGAGTGATACCCACCATTAAAAACTTTTAAGGGCCACTAAAGTTTTCGATAATGCTGATCTTTGTTTTTTTACGTTCTTTAGTTTCTGTGTTAAATTATGTACAGGTGGGATCTGCAGATAAACATTACGTTGGACCTTAGGAAGGTTTCAACGGTGGGCGAAACTCCAGACAGGCTTTCACATGAGGAGGTGTTCTCGACCACCGTCACCTGTAGTGTGGTCCACTTGATGGTTGGATCGGACTAATTTTTGGGCTCAGGGGTTAAAATGACTGGGATAAAAATATAGATGGTGTGGATTTAATAAATACCTCACGATGAATCCCACGAGTGGAAACCCACTCCAAAACTCTACGCATGCAACCGAAAGAGTCGTTGACGCTGGAGCTTTCCATTACTTACACCTCACGGTGTGGTCCACTTGAGATGAGGATCGACTTTATTTTTGGTTTTCAAGGTTAAAATAGTATGAAGAATCGGATGGACGGCTTGGATGAAAAATATGTATAATGTTGGGACCCGCGAGTAGAGGCCCTACCCTTCTGCTGTAACTCCTGAGGTGGAATTTGGAAAACAAGTAGAGGGATAGCTAAATCCGGCGGTTTAGGCGCGAAACTCAAAGTAATTTTCATCCAAGTATTTGGCGTTCTTCCTAACACGCCAGCACCATCTATCAGATGGGATTGTGAATACGATCCCATCTAATACCATCTAATGTGGCTGGCCACACACCCCATTTCTTTGTCCGTGCAGCTGTTCATTCATTTTTATTTTTTTTTTCATTTTAAAATATAAGCTCTAAAATGAGGCAGGCCCAAGGCTCAAGTGGACTACACGGTGGGGATTGAATGCCCATCATTAAAAATTTCCTAATGCTACATAAGTTTTAGATTAAGCTTCAATATGAAATTTGTGTTTTTTCCTTCATCCAAGTCTATATGACCTTATAAACAGTTTAGATGGCAAATAAACCTAATATTAGGCACTAGGAAAGTTTCAATAAAGTGTCGTCACCACTGCTTCCTTTGTTGTTGTCTAGAGTCTTGGATTTGCCTCATTTTTTGGGTCATACCTAAAACCTATATGTTAGGGTGTGCCCCATAGATCCCCCGCCCGTACTAACTTCTGACTTTTGAAGTGCGGAAGTAAGACTCAATATTCCGATTCCCTAATGCATGGATTTTGATTGCCGGCAACCTAGGTATGGCCCATGGTGATGTTTGTGAGCTATTTATCTATTTTGCCCGATCATGTTATACGTGCTAAAAACAAAGAGACAATAGTAAAATTGATTATGAAAATGGCTGCAGCTGAAATCCCTTTGAAATCCAATGTGATGTTTATATATTATCTATATACTTCATAAGGCCATTTTAACTGAAATGAACTAAAATCATAAAAATATTAGCTTCATTAGAAAATTATTTGGCTCCACAAATTTACAGCAGTGGACGTTCAATTCTCACTGTTTCCTGTTGTGCGACTCATTTGAGTTTTGGATCTATCTCATTTTTGGGCCGATGTGGAGACATAATCTGAAAGAATAGATGGCAGGGGTGGATTTGTCCCAAAAATAAAGTGGACCCTCCGAGCTTCCTGTGGCAGGAAGTTCCACGTCCCTAATGAGAGGGTTTCTTTAGTCTCAACGTTGGAAATGGTGTATCCGTCTCGACGCTGGTATAAGACTTCGAGCACACGTGAAAAATTCAAGACTCAGATGATGTCCTTCCATCCACGTGCAACCATTTCTCGGAGCTTTTGGATAATTTTTTGGTACGAGGTCCCATGCCACTTTAATGTAAAATACTCTACCGTTGACGAAATGTGAGGCCTCTCTTGCTCAAGCTTGTTTGCGGGATATATACCATCCATCAGTTGGGCCACTATCCCAGTAATTCAATAGTGGAGTGCCTGGTGTGTTGATGTCACGAAGTTCTGTGGGCCCAACATGACATGCGTCTTATTTCCACATCATCTATCCATTTTGCAAGATCTTTTTAAGGCATGGTAAGGCAGATTCAAACCTCAAGTGGTCCACACTATAGAAAGTAGTGGAGATTGAAAGCCTACCCTTGAAAACTTCTTGGCATCCACATAAGCTTTGCTGGATCATACTGTTTTTTGAGTTTTTTCCTTCATCCAAGTTTGTATGACCTTATGTATAGGTTGGATGACAAATAGACATTATGGTGGGCTATATTGCTCCCCACTGCTTTCTATTTTATGGTCCACTTGAGTTTTGGATCTGCATTTTAAAAAAAATAAAATCCTATTACCTTGGATAATCTCGTAAAATGGATAGACAGCGTGGATATAACACGTACATCATGCCGAGGCTTTTGCCAAACCTATTCTAAGGTGCAATCCGCTTGACTGCATCCATGGCATCGTACTCCTCTCAGGTTAAGGGTTCGAGCAGCCATAGGTGGTGAAATCATTATGGCGTGCGCATGTAGGTGTGTGCGTCTGGAAAAAAAAAAAGGCTTTTGCCAAACCTATGTTAGTACTACATGTACGGAGCATTTGAAAAGGTTAAAGGTGGTTAAAAGAGAAAAAACTTGGGCACTCGGGCAGAGATTGACACTACTTATACATGCACCTGGTTATATGGCATACGCTGCATGCTCCTTTTCTAGTTGCATGTACAAGGAACGTAAATCTCTGAGGGCCTGTTTTGATGCGCATTTTGGGATGTATTGTATCATATTAGAAGTTATACTTTGATATTCACTGTGTTTGGATTGGAGTAAATAAGAGTGAATCCCATGCGTGCGAATACACAATCCAAACAAATTTTCAAACCGACGGTATTGTCAGTGGATTCTATTGTAGTCAATACTTCATATTCATTGCGCTGTATTTGGCAGCGGATGAAAGTTTGAAATTTTTACGATTACAAGATATCTAGTACCTATGCTGTGTACGATCGGGATCGTCCATTTGATAAATTTCAATGTGAAAATCATCTGGGCTAGAAATCAAAAAGTTTTATATGTCAAACAGGTCATGCGACCCAATTAAGATTGTACAATACGCAAACATAATACGTCCTATCCAAACATTGATCTGTATAACGTATTGTATACTATGCCAAACAATACCTCCTATCCAAACATTGATTAGTATCTATTTGAATTGGATGTATTCTGAAAACCGTCCAACGTATACATGAACAATACCCATATACAATACAATACAATACTATACACGAATCCAAACAGGCCCTAATGGTTTTGATTGTGCTACAAGCTTACATGCACACCGCATATTTCTTTAGGGCCTGTTTGGATTCGCATATAAGGGATCGTTGTATCGTATTGAAAGTGAATATTTCCGAATATTCTCAGAATTCAACGTTTGGATTGGAACGTGTTCGGAATTGAGAAGCGAAGAGTACAACGCGCGCGAATACGTTGAGAAACCAAAAGTTTGAAATGGCGGTAGAGCGTTGTCATTACACGCTACTGCCAGGTGTACGCTCTCTTCATTGCACTGTAATATCGTGCGAGCGAAAACCGAAATTTGTAGAAAGGCCATCTTAAATACAAGTGGGAGAACGACCATTATCATACAGCAGCAGCTCCTACGCTCTTCACCGCCATTGTGCATGCCGCCATCCAGTGATTGTTACTTTCCTTCCGATGGTACTGTTCTAGTAACGGCGGCCAGGATAACCTCCTTGAGGACGTTGCGGGTTGGAAATCGATCATTCGAACCATCGACCTTCGAGGTGGAAGGGCGATCATACAGGTATGATCACCTCTCTTCCTGTTGGATCTGAGATCGGTTTTAAACTATAACCATGAGTCAACCATAACAGGCGACATAGGCTCAGAAGAAGACAGGCATGAAAGAGAGGCAACTAATGCAGTAGGAAACGAACCAGTCATCGGTCATCCGCTTGTTGCCTTGCTGCTAGGGCTGTTCATATTGTTAGTGGCTGGTAGGGAGTTTATTTTGTCATTGTTTACATGATTGTGGTCGTCCAGAGAAGGCAATTTCAGAATTGTTCTGAATGTTTTTTAATTATGGAGGACTATTTTAGACTAGTTTGTTAATTATCTTAATGGCATTTTTTTTTTTTTTGGTCTCTGTGTGTGAGGAGGTGGATATAGATATATATCTGTTTTTATTTTTTATTTTTTTGAGAATGTTATGTGGAGTTCGGAGATTTTTGCATTTTTTAAGTTATGCGTCAATTTATGTTATATTAATGTACGACACAAAAATGGACCCCATATGAGGTTCCGTTCGGTCCTTGTAGACCGATGGACGGTGTGGATGAGCATTGACCCCATCGTGGGGACCACAACTGGCCCCCTATTGTTCAGACGGAGTGGGCCTCACTATCATGTTACTTTGTAGATCACAGTCCTTTCGTTCGGTCTTTGTTACAGATGTTGCACGCCAAGCGCCGATTCATGGTTCTTTTTAAGCACAGTCAACACATGTTACACGATGTTACAATACGAAGGTTTTTTTTCCACACTCATGCACATCCTTACGTGTTAATACGTTGAATGCATGTTTGGAATGGTAGGATCTTTCTAATGGACCTTTTGATGGAACGGATTAGTGGAATGAAGTAACTGTGGGCACAAGTTTCAATGAATTATAGTAGAGAAATTGTATTCGAAATTGGGGTTGACCATCCATACAAAATCAAGGTTTGAAACATGCATGATTGTACAGTACCCTTACATAATATCTCCTATCCAAACATTGATTTGTATGAGGTAGTGTATACTATGCCGAACAATACCTCCAATCCAAACATTGATTAGTATCTGATTGATTTGAATGTATTCACAAAAATGGCCATTGTATACATGAACAGTACCCGAATACAGTACAATACAATACAATACACGAATCCAAACAGGCCCTTACCGGGTGCGTACCTGTATGAGAAATGTCAAGCTCTGCTCTAGTGTCTCTCTCTTTAATCACTTGAAACTTTTTTAAAGGTTACTGTACATGTAACACAAATATGCGTCCATCCAAACCATCAAATTATGGGCTCCACTGTAGCTGATTCATATCCCCCAAGTCCAAACCATCTGATAATCATAACCTTTAGTTGTGAAATTTATATGTTTTTGAACGGCAGTCTTTCATTTTTTTTATTTTTTTTTTCTTCCCCCTTTTAGATGGATGAGTGGCTAAGCCAAGAAGGATAAAATTATATATATATATATATATATATATATATATATATATATATATATATATATATATATATATATATATATATATATATATATAAACCAAACCCATTGGTCACCCATTTCCCATCCTTATTCACTATTACACCTCCATATCATAATGGTGCTAGAAGATTTGTCTTTCCTATATTTTTAATTTAAGAAATATACTTTAAAAAACATATAAGAATCCTTTAATAATTTATGTTTTCTTACCTTCTTTTTTTTAGCATAGATCACATTGGAAAAGCGGATGAATGAAGATATTTTGATTTTCAAATATCATTACCACGAGTTATATAAAAGCTCCTCTACTCTTTATGCGCCTATTTTCCCAGATGAGCCTCCCATTTGATCAATCGAAAATCCTCTAGTTGCAATTCCTATGAAACTCATTTCATAAAAGTGAATTGTTATTCTTACAAAGAAAATAACATTTCATATTGATTTATCCCTTGGACTGGACCTATTCCGATTCTGAATTATCCGTCGCTACACTATTTCCAAGGGGTAGATTTTGTTTATACTCATTTTTGGCGTCCTGACGTAAACCAATAGAAAACTGCCACATATTGACACTACAGGCTTAGAACTTATAGAAATTATACTTGCACTCAAATGTATATTTGTTTGATATTCCTTCAACAATACACATTTCGTTATTAATGCGGTAGCATAAACCCTTACGTATTCTTTTAAGGAAGCGAACTGATGCATGCCACGTGACCACGATTAGCGAGCCAATTAATGAGGCAATGCCTAGCATGTTTATAAAGACTCATTGAGAGATATAGAATTCTATCATAAATCTAGTTATGATACACTTGGTGAAGCCGTCTCTTACAGTCCTTTTTAAAACGAGAGATTTTTCCAAAGATGTTTATAGATTGACAAAAATTATGTATATCCTAAATATCTGAAGATCGGACCAATATCCAAGCAAATTCAATTATGGTTAAAACCTACATAAGGAAAAAGTGAGCATCAAGAAAATCGGGTCCTAGTCTGTACAATAATCAAAATTAAGAGAAGGGGAGAGCTCGATGAAAAATATCATTCAGCCCGTTCGATAACAAATTAGGATTAGGTGGATCTAGTCGACCAATTCTTCCAAGACCTTGATTGGGGGGGGGGGGGGGGGGAAGAGAGAGAGAGAAATGCATTAAATTGTTTGATTAATGAGCTATCAAGATGTATGATCATGATCGATTTTAGGTCCAGGATCAGTGGTAGAGATTTTCCTTATTGATCCCAAATCTACATGTAGTTGTTTCTTAAAGGAGATCAACTATGAGAAAAATATCCAAAAGCTAATAATTTTGGATCTATCTAGATTATTATTATTATTATTTTAATATTTGGAATGCATGTCGTAAACACAAAAGATTCAGAATCAGCAAGGAAAGTCAGCGAAATTTTGTAGTATCGACAACCTCTAAAGGAGCATGCGAAGAAGAACTCGAGGCTTCATGCCAAATACAAATTTATCTTCTTTATATCACATTATTCTTTATACTCATCTTAGCATAGCATAACTTATTCTTAACGTAGATTGCTATTGTCCAGTGGCCATCGTTATAGTACTGTAGAATTAGATTGAATGTCCACAACCCTAAGTTGTTGAATTCTGATTAACTGAATTCTTACTTAAATGATCATACCTCTTTGTTCACATCTTGCTGACTATTTGCCTTAATCATCTATTTTTATAGATAAATAAGGTATTTATATCTCGTTTGATTATTTCTTTAGGTTATTTTGATACTTTGTTGATTACAATTAACCACATTCAATAATTAATAAAAATTAGCATTATTTAACCTTCGTATTATTTACTTGTTCATCTTTATTCTTTTGAGAAAATTACTTGCAATTACTAATGAAAGAAAAGTCTTAAAGTCGTAAGGTAAAAAGAATCCATTAGAGGGACTAACTCCTACCCTTTCGCAAATCACCTAATCGATTATCACAACCGGTGGTTGAGATGATAGCTGAATCCTACGTATAGTCTTAAATCAGCATAACTCAACACGAGGGCACCGACATTTAATAAAACATTGAGTTAAGTATGACTCTAGCACACCCACACATCTTAATTGCATACGAAATCTAAATATAGGCCCTCGATCACACATGTGACCTTGTGTTTGATTAAATTCAACCAATAGATCGACTTAAGGGCGAATTGGATTCAGATACGTCAGAATCTTTCCATGACATCAAAGAAGAGATGAGTATGTATTAAAATCGACCCACGTAAGGCCGGTTATAGTGTTGGTTATCGGATTAAGAAAAGACATCGGTTTCAAACCGACTCTGTTTCGTCCGACAGTAGGTAAAAAACCTCATCCTTGTAGGACTGATTTAATATCAAAGTTGGTTGAGGCCAAGCCAAGCAAAGAAGAGATGATGTAAGCATAAATACCATACTGAAAATCTTGGAGAAGGATTCCTGATCTAAAAAATCTCAGGATCAAGAAGAATCCATAAACAAATGGCAAGTAAATCAAATTTCCTTGAAATTAGGGAGAGAATCTCCGTACGCCGAGATCTCTCATTCTTATAAAAGCAAGGTTCTCCAAGACTAAAGGTATGCAGAAAAAACACCCTTTAAAAGAAATCTTTCTTCTTGGTCCCATTACTAACTTGAGCATCGGAAGTTTCTGGCTCTAATCAAGATTTCTTTTATCCATCGTCATCGTGCAGGTGGAAAGTGCGGGCAGAGGAGCGTCAGGGTGTTTTTTTTTTTTTTTTTCGCATCAACAGTAAGAGCCGAGAGAAACACTGTCAATCGTCATCATTGTTTGGCTTTCACCACTTCAACGGCTCGACCTTCCTTGCTAAATGCTCTTGGCTCTGGCTGACGTGACGCATTCCGCCAGTTAGGCTCATTTCGGTGTTTCCTCCGCATCAATAGACAACTCCTTGGAACGGAGATACGGTCGAGCCTGCAGATCTGGAACATGGTCGAGCCATCTCTACACAGAACAAGTGTGGAAGATAATCCGGCCGAGTCCATCTTGTTTCCCAGGTAATGAATGGAAAATGATGAAAATTACACAGCCATCGGATGATTCCGGCCATCTGATCAGTGTCTTCAGAAGAGACACTAATGGCCAACATTCAGTTTGGAAAAGGGAAGAACTGTATTGAATAGTTTGTCTGATATTTCAGTTTTTTTTTGAATCGTAGACCATCCATGATAAGTATCATTAGATGGACGGCTCCTATTGGTTCATCCTTCCGCTCTACCATACGATGCCGGTTGCACTGCAACGTTTAAAACCTTCCGTATTGTATGTGGGCCTCACCATAATTTGCATATGCTGTCCAATCCGTTGATCAGATGCACCCCTTACTCTAAACTCAGGTGGGGCAAACCACGTGATTTAAAGGTTTTATGCGTGTTTATACATGGTGGGCCCACCTGAGTTTTGGAACGGCGTGATATCCAGGAAACGGGGTGAAATTGAAGGGGAGAACCAGATGGACAGAGTGGATGCCATACACACACCAAGGTGTGTCATTGGCACAATGTTCTTTTTATTTTGCTAATCCAACGAAAGTACAAAAGTTGTAGAGAAACCGTCATCTTACGATAGTACGTTCCTTCCAGCTCTGTCGTATCATCTCCCGAAGGATTTCCTGTGCCCGTTATGTTTGTGAGAAATCTACCCCGTTCATTGGTTTTATGCGCTCATGTTAGGCTTCAAACCAAAAAATACCAGGATCCAAGACTCACGTGGGCTGCACTAAAGGAAACAGTGTGAATTGAACATCCACCGTTGAAAACTTCCTGAGGACCACAGAAGTTTTGGATCAAGCTGATATTTGTGTTTTCCGTTCATCCATCTACGTGTTACCTTATAAAGAGGTTGGATGACACATAAACATCACTGTGTCCCTAGGAAGGTTTCAACAGTAGAGGACTTTTTCACATGGTGTGGTCCACTTGAGCTGTGGATATACTTCAATTCTGGCATACCTCACTAAAATGAGATGGTAAAACGAATGGACGGCGTGGATAAGACACGTAAATGAGGAGCGCTTGTATTTTGGCGCGTAAAGATACAACTTGTCGCAAATGCCACTCCCCTACTCAGGACCAAGTTTCGGTCACCGCCACAGGGGCCCACCTGCTAAGCGGTCCTCTTATCTGAACCGTCCATGTTATGGCTTATATGCTATACAGTCCACCATGAAAAAATTAAGCTAAAAATCATCAGATAATTTATCTGCATGTGAATTTAGAACAATGAAAAGAAAGCTTTTTAGGGGCTCGTATTCAACTTTAAAAAATCAAAGGTTAGGATAGGATCATCAATGAAGCCTCATCATGGAACACTACCTTATTAGGGTAGTAACGAATATATGGACGGTTTAAATCATCATACCATCTCATAATGTGGCCCCCATGAATAACGACCCGCGCAGGTTCATGAGTCGAGATAATGCCCAATCAATTCTACTGTGTCTACCGACACTTCGGAATACTACGTTTTGATTCAGCCGAGACTAAGGATCCAGTCTGTGTCGCCACCCACTGGGGCTCACATGATGAGTGGCCCAATAATCACAACCGTCCGTATTATAAATTCCACTATCATAAGCATAATCCGTACGGGTGATTTTGACCATTGCAATCTGTAGATGAACATAAACAATGAAATAAAATTTTCACCGGCGCAGTGGGATTCATCTCTAAAAATCAAAGGTTCGGATCATCTATGAAAGGTTATTATGATACAATACCTTACTTATTGTAATTAAAAATAATATGGACGGTTCAAATCACTGGACCAACTCAGCATATGGTCCCAGTGGGCTGCGACGCACACGCTATATATTGAGTTGCGACGGAGGCAAAACTAACTCCCCTCGGAGTTCATGCAAGAGGGACGTCTTTTTCAGCCGCGCGCCGAGTTACTCAGTACGCTCGAATTGTACTGAGTAAACTCTGTCGGGCCCACCGTGAATGCATGTTATTTATCCACGCCGTACATCCGTTTTTACATATCATTCTAGCGGTTGATCCCAAAATTGAAGAATATTAAAAGCTTAAGTGGACCATACCACAGGAAACAGTGAAAATATTGATTTTCACCATTGAAGCCTTCCTAAGGCTTACCGTGATTTTTATTTGTCATCCAACGTATTCACAAGATTAAAAAGAAATAAATGAAGGTTAAAAAACAAATATAATATTAATCTAAAACTTCTATGGCCCACGAGCTTTTCAACAGAAGACGTTCAATTCACAAGGTTGCCGGTGATGTGGTCCACTTAAGTGTTGGATACGGCCATTTGAGTGTTGGATATGCATAATTTTTTATTATATATATGACCAACCATCCACCTTTCTATACTCAACCTAAACAAAACCTACTTATCAATGTAGGCTTTTATCCCTGTGAACAGACTTGTAAAAACAAAAATACTTTACTTTTATTTTACTCATATTTTACTCACAAAGCTAGGGATATTTTTATCTAAAATTTTCTTACCAAATCCTAAAAACCCACTTTGATGGTTAAATTCTCACCTTTTATTTTTTATTTTCGAAAAAAACAAGAGGCATGAAAAGTAAGCGGCTGCAGTGCTAATTTTTTCATAAATTCCAAATCGTCCATACGACGGGCCCAGTGTAGATAGTCTGAGGTATTAAAAGCACCTACATCCTGCACTCCGTGGATCTGTGTGAATTGATTGGATTCGAAGGAAGCAAATCAACTGTGTGTCTTTTTTCAGCCATGGTGGGCATAGGCCCACCAGATGTAGTCATCAACTGTACAACCACTTGTATGATGGTGAGATGCAACCACCCATCGCAGCTTTTGCATGATAAACGAGCGACCATACAGAGGGTTATTAATTGAGCAATTTAAGTCAGGTGATTGATTGAATGGTTGGAGAAGGCAAGGAAAGCGATGGATGGATACAGCTGGTTTGCTCCATAGACTTTGCAGAGGCGGGAAGGAAGAAAACCTGTGGATGGGACTCTTAAGAATAAGTACACCTACACATTAATCGTCCATTTCTGAAATGCTCCACTACTCTCAAGCACTATAAGTTTTAGTGCTCCTAATTGCATCGGTTCACTTGGACACTTCAATCGATAATTCTGAACCGTCCATTAATTCGAAAACACATTTCATAGGCTGCCCTGCAAAGGTGGCACTAATCAAATTATTTGATTTATCCTTAGTTTGCCCTTTTCTTTTTCCATGCCATGGATGGGATGGTTACAATCTCCTAACAAAAGTGATTCTTTATTATCATAAGCAATCAATGATAAGCCCTAACAAATAAATGGATCAAATTATTCATTGGAATGTTTTTGCATAAACACTCTTAACCGTCCATATTAAAGACCAATTAAGCATTGAGTACCTTAAATGGTCAGAATTCGGTATATCAGTTTGATGTTTGCATAGTAGCCCATAAATCGGGCATTGGATCGAATGAATAATCCTAATCAATGGTTTGGATTGAATGTGTCCCAATGCAACTATGAGCATTATAACTTATAGTGCTATATGTGACGGCAGTAGAGCAATTCACATGGTGGAACGGAAAGCAGTCCTCTTTGCTAATAGTTTTATGTGAAAAAAATTAATTTTTTATCTTTGAAAATAATCTCATATCAGATAGGAGAGAAGAAAAAATCTTATTAATAAATAAGGGTATTGTGTACCTTAATATTTACTTAGTAAGACAGAGCAAAACTAAGATTTGTGGGTACTAATGCTTCAGTGATGGACTTGATGCGAGGGCTTGAGTGTGGGCATGCGAGGTAGTGTGGTTATAGATACAGTGGTGGCACATTTTGTCACTTTCCACTTAACACATGCGCATCATGTCATGCAACAGTGGCTAAGAGAAATAAGGATTAAGTGGTTGTGTTTAGAATGTTTTGGGTAAGAGATCTGAGAAACATATCGGCCTTATATAAAAGTAGTGGAGCTATTTAAGAAGCCTAGTGTAATGATCATGCAGTAATTAACCATGCAGAAGTTGATGCATGTGACTATCTCAATGCATGTGACTATCCCAACAATCGAAAATGACTAACCACTATGTTTAAATGGCTACCATGCAGTTAGTCTCGAACATGCAAAATGGTTAGAAACTGTCAAAAAAGTACTAGTTTCTCACCAATAATTATAAATGGTCCATTGCAATAAAGACCCTAGATCAAAACATCCAACCACCATTGTTTATATAAACAAAGATTAATTGGTTCATATTATCATCACAAACAATTCGACTCATTCTTTCATATGAATCAAGGTGTTCTTTGATCAAGTCAACAGGATCAATATGAATTTGAACCACCAAGTCAACAAAAATCAGACTAATAATGTGGTAGCCTTATCCAGCAAAGCCGTATCTTATGTTTTCTATCCCTCTTATCGTTTGGGAATTTTCTTTTCTTTTTTTCATTTGTCTTAGACATTGTGTTTACATAGTTGTATCAGTAACCCGAACATACTTGTTGAACACAAAACTACACACAAGCTCGTCATATCTGGAAAAGCTATTTGGTTGTTGCATGTTATATATCATCACATGCGTCAGCAGTCTCAATTAATTTAAGAATGGATAAATAACACTTTAAGACATTGTGATCACACCTACTTCTGCCGGTCTTTAATATTATGTTTTTTTAATTTTCTATTTACTTTTATTTTAAAATAAATATAAATCTATGACTTTAGATTATCACGTCTCTACACTCCTCAGTCTACCGAGACGCATAAGAAAGATACATAACATGGTGGAGCATGATCATCAATAGGCAACCGCACAAAAAAAACATGTGGCATATACGGATTCAGATCTGAATTGTTCAAGTATTGGGGTCAACCATAAATGGATTATAACCCAAATACGGCGTCACTATAACTATGCCACTGATGGTGAGTAGATGGATGGTCAAAATGAAAACAAGCCAACGGTCCTTTTCCATAGACAAGTATACATCAATAGGAGGTTAGAATAAACCAATCAATTTGACTTCGGGGTCCAACTCATCGACAATGGCACCGTGATCAGTAGTGTTTGGATTGCGGACCACACATGCCATTTTATGCACGTTAGACGCTTGTGTATGGATGGTGACCCTACGCCAGCGAAGCAAATAATCCTCAGCATACGAGTGGAATCGATGTAAAAGAAATCAAATATGGGGGCAGTAGAGCTATGGCACTTGGGATGATTGTACTTCCTGGGGAATTATCTGGTACTCTAGCAGGGTATGATATTTGATACGCATATGTTCAGCAACTGTACATGTAAAATACACTAATTTAAACTAAATTAGTGTAGTTGAAATATCATAACTTCTCATTTATAGACACTTGTTTGTTGAAATGGTGCTATTCAATAATTTTCATTTCTAACCATTCAATAAATTTTCACCAATCCAATGGTCAAATGATAAAATAAACATATATATCCGTTCGAAACCTTCCTAGGCTCCACCTCAGTATTTATATTCCATCCAAACCGTTTTTAAGGTCATTTTCACTAAGATGAAATGAAAACATTATGAATATAAACCAATTCAAAACTTTTGTAGCTATATGAATGTTTCAATGGTGGTCACTAAATCTCCACTGTTTCCTCTCATGTGATCCATTTAATTTTTAGATCCTCTTCATTTTTAGTCGCATGCCTTAAAATAATTTTGAAAAATGGATGGACGGGTTAGATTTATCCCAAACATCATACTGGGCCTTACATAGAATACTAGCACATGATCTTTCAACAATGAAAGGCTTGGAGATAAATTCCTTGCGGTGCTATAAAATTTTCCATTTGTTTAAAATTTACACCTTCTAACGAGTAACATACCACTAGCACTCGGTCTTATAAAAGATATAATATGGTCAAGCATATAGTGTGTGTATATATATAAATTTATTTATGATACATCCAAATTGGTACCAGTAATTTGCATGGTTTAATTTGAATAATTCATTTAGCATGTATGCAATTGCTAAATAATCTCTCAGGGGGTACGGGTGTCATCCATCACACTACTTTCCTTACACTTTGCAAACCAAGTGAAAGCCAATGATTAACCCACTCTGTTTTTTACCTCCCAAAGATGGTGGCAGTAAAAGTGCTGAGTAAATTCCTACCAGTGCCATTTATAAGTGCATTTCCCTTTCAAGTGAAAATAGACGTATGTCTGAGATCGGGGCTACAGGCTATGTACCCTATGCAGACTCTTATTCCCAGAAACTAAGCCAACGTGATCATCAAGTAAGTGCAAGTGTACAAAATAAGGGCCGATTAATGGGATACAAGCAAAATTGCCTCAGCTATATACAGCACGAGGCAGATAGTTTGCCTCTTTTTTGTCAAGCTCATTTATAAAGGATAACTTATGACGCTAAGGGAGCATTTGGATCATTAAGTTACTTTAGATAAATTACTTATGGTATAAGTAACTTATCTTGGTTTCTACCCAATGAACGGGTAAAATATATTTGGTAAATAAGGTATCTATTATTCAAAAAGTAAATAAATCAGGTTTGGTTTCCAACATTAAAGATTATTACATTTTGAAAGTCTATTTGATTTCTGTCACATTCACCATCCATCATGTGAAGCTAACTTTTGGTTTCCAACATCAAAGGTAATAATATTTCTTAAATAAGTTTGATATGGGCCGTCTATCATGTAGGGCTCACCTTTAAATTATTATTTTTTTTAAAACTATTTATTTAGGTTTAATAACCAAAGTAACTTATTTAAGAAAAGTTAACTAATGTACGTTAAAAATGCTACTTATTTAGTTAAAAAATCTATTTATTTCCAGGCCTTTAGATACCATCAAATAAGTTTCGCTTATGACTAATTATAAATAGATTTTATTTTTATTTTTTACTTGAAGTTACTTAATCACTTCAATTTAATAAGTAGAAATTAAATAAGATACTTTGGCATAAGTAGCTTAATAGTAAATTACTTTACATAAGCTACATATGTATCAAGTAGCTTATTTTGGTTTCTACTAATTAAACAAATGAGCATGTCTAATAAACAACATACTTATTAACTAAAAGTTTTTTTTTTTTAAAAAAAAACATGTTTCATTTCCAGCATCACGAAAGTATTTATTCATCAAGTTTGTTTGGTCTATACACATATTCACCATCCATCATGTGGAGCCAACTTTGATGCAAATTGTTCATTGTGTGGGCTCCACTTTTAATGTGGGTTGTCTATTATGAAAGGCTCATCCTGGATATGTGTCATTTATCATCAGGGGTTGACCTTTAATGTTCACAGCCCATTATGTAGGGCCTACTTTTGATGTTGATCATCTATCATGTGGGGCCCACCATTAATGCCATTGTCCATCATGTGGGGTTCACCTTCAATATCCACCGCCCATCCTGTGGAGCCCACCTTTGATAAGAATTGTCCATCATGTGGGCTTCACCTCCAATGTGGGCTCTGACATGGATGTGGGCCACTCATCATTAGGGTCAACCTTTGATGTGGATTGTCCATCATGTGGGGCCCAACTTCAATGTACACTGCCCAACATGTGGAGTTCACCTTTGATGTGGACCGTCCATCATATACCAGCCCGCTTTAGATGTAGCTATTTATCATTATGAGCTGGCCTTTGACATGGAACATCCATTATATGTATGGATGTTAAGTATGCCACCTTCAACGTCCCCACAGTTGCCCACTCCTCCATCTAAGACCACCTCCTCTAGTGGTGGTTGCTGCCTTGCCCTCGCAGGCGCTCTGTCACAGCCCTTCGTTTCACTCTGGCCTTCATGTTATAGGAGATTTGGAAGGCCAGAAATTCTCGGTCCAAGGTGTATATCGAAGAGTCTTCTGGTAGCTGGGCAACCTCGCTGCGCTACCCAGGTCTCACATTTCTGCCCCTCCCCATTCAGTTGTTCCCTGCTCCATGCTTCGTCTCCCGGCCACTCACCTTGAGGTCGTGAAGTGGACAAGACCCTCTGCCGGCTGGTGCAAGCTCAACGTTGACGATTCTACCATACGTAATCCGAGGCTATCTGGGGGTGGTGGAATCTGCAAAGATTATAACGGCCTCATGATGTTCGCATTTTCCAATGGTTATGGAGTCACCTATAATAAAAGGGCAGAAATCTGGGCTCTTCACGATGGGGTGGAGATGTGCATCCATTTCGGTCTTACAAATGTCCTCATCCAATTAGACTCTAAAAGGATAATAGATTGCATTCTAGGGAAGTCCACTGTTGCTCGGAAATGAAAATATTGGGTGGCAAAGATTAAGAACCTCTTTCTCAAGGGATCATTCTCTCTCACCCTCATCCCTAAAGAGGCCAACGGTTCGGCTGATTGCTTGGCTAAGCTGAGTAGTTTGTCCCAAGAGACCCAGGTTTACACGGTCCCCACTAATCTCCCATCTCTAGTTAGAGATTCATTTTTTTCTAGACTAGCCGTTTTGCCCCTGGTCTTTGCGGAAACATCCTCAATGTAAATTTTGCCTCATTAATGGAATCTTCTTTTAAATTATTTTTTAAAAAAAAAAACGCTACAGTCAATCTTGGGGCGTCCAACAAGTGACGTCCATGTGTCAATGGGCACGTACCTCATAAATACTACCGATTCCACCATCCCAGCTATTCATATTTATCCTCACTTTTAGAGTGTTAAATAAAAATAAAACAAAATGACTGGCGAGTCTTTTTTTTTTTTTTTTTGTTTGTTAGCTTGTGAGTACACAACTAGCAGTCTAAGATACTAGACTTGGTTGTCCATCCAAGACAGCATTAACTTCATAGGTTGTGCCGACGCAACTTTGACTGCATCCAAATGCGGTACATCACGGATAACATAAATGGCAACTGTCCAAAGAGTCTGTCTGTTACCCACCTTACTATTACATTGGCCTGATTCTGTATACATTGTACCGCGTATTGGTGATCACCAGATCAAGAGCTCCCATCTTCTACTGTTCAAATTACATAGTGGGAAATTGTTGATTATCATACATATGGGTCCCACCACCAAATGAGCGGATTAGCCTTATTTCGTAGCTAGGGGCACAGAAACAGTGGTGCCTACGTGATAGACATGATAGATTTCCCATCCAGCTAGCGCAGGTAATGCGAGTAGCCATTTAATCCTACTGATCAGCAGGTCTAGCCCTTGCATTTCTCTGCGGCCTCCAAAGTCGTTTGGCTATTTAAAAGCTGAATCGTGCGAGGAACAATAAAGAGGTGAATCACGCTAAGAGCACTAATCAATCATCAGATCAGTCACACTTGCATGGAAGATGCAACACACTCGCACAGCCAATGGCTTTTATCCAATATAGACGTGTCGCCAACCTTAGCCGACCCCAGGAAGTTTGGGCTAGGGCTTAGATGATGATGATAAGATGCGCCCGCCTTATGATTTGAGTAGCTGGATTTTGGGATTTTTTTCAAAGGACCACCTGAAACAATGACTGGATCTGGGACACATGGGTCAAGTTGGCATGGATTCGTTTGAGGTTAGCTTTTGAATCCGGCTCATATTACAATGATAAACCAGTTATACCTGTTTGGTGCATGGTATTAGATGGAATTATATTTAGTCATGTGCAAATTTCATCTAACTTTTGAAAATTAAGGTAAAAATTTTATTAATCTTAGTGTCATCATATACTCTCAAAAGTAGATAGTGCAGGATTTGTGGTGGATTTCGAAATCTATCACATTTGTGGGCTTTACATTGATACATGTGTTTTATCTATGTCGACGTCTATCCAAAATGCATCCTTTACATGAGGCATTCAAGTTGTATAAATGTACAAGTAATCGACATTAGTTGTGAATCTAGTTTGTTGATTATAATTCCATGGACCACCAAATGTGAGTTTTACTTGATACAACGTTTGTTTTGTTTTGTTTTTTTCCCCGTACGATCCTAAATCATGCATTAGAATGCCTCATACTAACTGTAGATTGGGAATAATGCCCATAAGCATGCATGTGGATGCATGACCCCTCCTTGCTTGTACTCATGGGTGGACGGTAGACCTTGTATGTTACAGCATGTATCATTTCTTGTTGAGTAGCTGCATTTGCTACCAATGACTCTCATGAATAAGGGTGCACAAGGGTCGGTTTAATCCAGTTCTCGGGTGAAATTGGAACTGAACCGATTCTAACGGTTCTTAAATATTCGGAATTGAAACTGAATCGTTAACACACTAAAACTGAACTGGAACCAAACCGTTAAAACCGGTTCAGTTCTGGATCGGTTCTACGGTTCTGGGCTTTTTATAATTCAACCCAATTGCATGTTTAATTTTTATTATTTAGCCCATGTCCGTTCATATTGTGGTCCATTTGATGAATGGTTTAGATATTGTATAAGGTGTATAAAAAAATATTTACGGAAATAATCAAATGGTACATTATAAACCATAAATCACGAGTCAAATATGGAAACAATCAAAGGGATCTTGGTTTGGTTCTTGATTCAACTTCACGGTTCGGTTCTACAAATCGAATTCACGGATCGGTTCACAGTTCGGTTTGGCTTTATATACCCCCAAACTGAGAACCGAACCGATATAACCAGTTCTTTGATTTTTAGAACCGGAACTGAACCGGTGCACTATAGAACCGGACCAAACCGAATCGTTTAGTCAGTTCCGATCTGGTTCCACGATTCTACCAATTTGAGGCACGCCCCTACTCATGCATGAATCCAAAGTTTCCATTTGAAACTTGAGATTTTCTGGCCGAATGTTACTAACGTATTGAGAAATTGTAAATATAGAGTATCTCAAATCAAACTGTTCAGATTGTGAGCCCCAATTTGGATGGACCATTAGAAAAATGACCACACTATAGTTGAGATATAATTAGCTGATTGGTGGACACTTATTGGATGGTTGGAATAAAAACGATTGGGATGGTTTAGTTTGAGTTAATTGTTGACACATGCAAGCTATTTAAAATTTTTTATTTTTATTTTAAAAAAAAAACAAGCACACACACCCCCACACCGAAGTAGAATTTCACCACCTATATATGAGTACTCAAACCCTTGACCAAGTGTTGAAACTCCTCAAAGTCTACCATTGGAGCAAGGGTAAGGACCCCACATGCAAGCTACCTAATAGAGTAAAATGAGTTATATAGATATGTTTGGCACTTTGAATTTGTTGTATTAAGAAGAAGATGAAAAGTTACTTTTTAATGTATTTTAAAATCTCTTTATTTTACTGGGATTTTAGTATAACTGATATTAAATACTTTTTTAGCTCCTTTTTAATTACAAAAGCAGCATAAGTAACAAAGGTATCACTATACTATTAATCTATCGTGCAGGTACGATACAATAATGATCTCGGAATAATTCAATTATTAGTAGCATCACTAAAATCACACTAATAGAATGATATGAGTTGCCCAAACCTTGGCCATATAAATGGACAATTAAAAAGTTTGGTAGGGCTCAAACTTAATACTGATGGATCTTTAAGAAACAACCCAGGTGTCAGTGGAGGAGGAGGAGTTTGTAGAGATCATTTAGGTAAAATGATTTTTGCTTTTAGCAAGTAATATGGAATTGTGTCCAACACGGTGAGAGAAGCCCAGGTCATGCTTGATGGCCTCTCATTATGTTCTAACTTGGGCCTATCCAATATCATAGTTGAATTAGATTCTTGTACCACAGTAAACGCAGCTAAGGATCCAGTAACGGCCTGTCCTTGGAGTATTTGATATAAAATGTGCGAAATTCACTCCAAGAGGCATTCTCTGAACCTCATCTTTGTCCACATCTTTTGCTAAGGCAACGCGGTGGCGGATGCTTTAGCCACGATGGCTAGTGAAGGGTGCCCCGACAGAATCTATAGGCGTCGCTCTAATCTCCCTAGGCTAATTATTAGAGGAGCTCTAGTACTTCCGGATAACACAAGCCTTGGTTCCATGAGAAGGCCTTGCTGGTTTTTGCTTTTGTTTTTCAACTGTCTTCTTTCTTCGAGGCCTTTTCAACCTCCTCCAAGTCTTATTTTTTGTCCATAGTTAGATGGTATGATAGGAGTGGTCCATAGTCTTTTTGTTCTGGTCCTCCCGAAATATTGTAAATTTCTCATATCAATGGAAAAAACACATACCAAAAAAAAAAAAAAAATGATATAAAAATAATAATGATAATAATAATAATAATAATTAAAAAGTTTGGTAAGTCACTAGTTTGTGATCAATACGTTTGTAGCTCACCCAAGGCTTAAAGTTTCTTTATTTTTTGACAATGTATTTATTTCATAGGCTTATTATAATCATTTTGCCAAATATCATAAATATACACTGATTTAGGATATTAAAGCTGATTTAGATAATCAAATTTAAATCCATGTAAATATAGTAAACAATTCTAATACATTCTAGCTAAACAACAGGCATCCAAACGTAACTTTTAGATTCTATGTATTCCAATTAAAAGCTACTGAATACAAGTAAGGATTCCAATTTACATTGATTTTATATTAATTGTAATTTGAATTTCAATTCATCCCAAATATAAGCTCCCAAGTGAGCCTATATTACCTTGACTGTATATGATCCTATATATATGCCAAGCATTTTTTATTTTTATTTTTTTAAGAAATGTGGGATCACACTACCTATAATTATGGATATGCTGGTATATATTAACTCAAATGGAACCAGCTAGATTTTGCAACCCACTGCTGCAGTCTCAATCCCCAAATCAGATTGGTACAACTATCCTAACCACTAATTCATGGACGCTTGTTTATGGGAATTGGACCACTGGATAATTTTCATTTTCAACGGTCCACAATGTCCACCAATCCAATAGTCATAAAATCAAGCTCAATTTTTTGTTCCTGATACATCTGCACTAGATACCAGAGTATTAAGGTTTAAAAAAAAAAACAAAAAAACAAAAAAAATGAATTGCTACTCGTTTCAAGAAATCCACATAATGCACATGTTCAACACCTGAGTGTGGACGCAGTCAGTGTACACGTGGGTGTGTATATATAGGTGTATACACATGTGTGTGTAAAATTCATCTGCTGTGGGAGATATTGAATGCATCTAAACTCGTCTCCCACGTTATCATCCGACTCTACACTTCTTACCATGTAATAATTATAATATAACAAAATAAGAAATAATCAAGTGGGCTATGTTTATGGGAACCTTCCAATGCTCAGTTGGATTTGGACACGTGGACATCCATATAATGAATCTTTACCATTCGTCAGCCCCACCAACTGATCTGGTGATCCAAACCAGCCACTCAGTGCATGGACGAGATCATTAGTATATATAAGATAGACCCACTGATATGGATGCTTAGGGGCAGTGGATCGCTGTTAATTTTTCACATTAACGGAAACAAGAATGAAAAGGACAATAAATTAACGGTCCGGATTCTGCATAGTAAGGTTGCCATACGCAACCCATTAGATCAGTTCTCCAATAAAATAACTGTCAAAACAGACATTTTAACTGAAAGTAGCCATTCTCTCATATTTTCAAGACAGCACGAGTGAGGGATTTGTGTGTCCCTGTCTTTTGGTTACATTCCAAAATCCAAGAAATCTCCCTAACTATTCAATCACGGAAACCCAAACAACTAACTATTCAATCACGGAAACCCAAAGAACTAGCTTGCGTATACTTTTTCTTCGCAATTAGCTAGGAAATATTATTTCCACCTCTCCAAGTTGCTAATTCCATACCTAAAAATCCCTCTGCTTTTTAGACAAACATGAAATTTATTCATAGACAACGGTAGCCAGGCTATGCTAGCGGCCTTCAATATCTACCACCGTTTCATCACTCAACAAATAGCAAAAATACGGACACATCCATGCCATTCCTGACAGGTACTGTCAGTTGCATGCGAAAGCAGCTACAGGATCCGCGATTGCGTTAGCTTCCGAGTAGCCAATGTGGGTTGTCCAATTACTTTGTTATCTTGTCTGTGGAAATTTGAATAAGTGATCAGGTAATGATTACTTTATAAAGTCTAATATTTCTTTTATTCTCTGAACAATGAATGGTTCCATTATGAGAAAGTCATCTATTTTCTTTTTAGTTCTTTTCTTTCCTCCTCCCACCATCCAAACAGGTCTTAAATGGTTAGTAGGGAATCTCCTTTAATCTCAAGAAGAGTTTAGACTATGTTCAGTTGCCAGTTGAATGCTTGGAGCTAGCTATGACCCTCAGCCATTGAGGCCAAGTAATGGAATAGTCTTTTTGAGAAGGCAAAGAGGCAAGGACTAAAGTGATCTGAATGATTCCTCTAGTACCGCAGATTTCGCTGATCAAATTATCGAATTATCAGATTAGTAAATATATTTGACAGTTAAAAATGAAAAATATGTAATAGTCCTGTTTACAAATGAGTGTCCACCAATCAAAGGTCATGGTTGTTCAATCAGACTTTGTGATTGTGACTCAGCAACAATGGATTCCACAATTTAGTTGGTTTAACTCAAGTTAATG
This sequence comes from Magnolia kwangsiensis, assembly GCA_037074715.1. Taxonomy (NCBI): domain Eukaryota; kingdom Viridiplantae; phylum Streptophyta; class Magnoliopsida; order Magnoliales; family Magnoliaceae; genus Magnolia; species Magnolia kwangsiensis. The sequence goes on along the minus strand of CM073574.1, from coordinate 46,383,108 downwards.
CATGTGATGTCAACAAATTATGAGTGCCTATATATTAGGCACCATATGTCACTCGAGTATCATATCATCTTCACGTGAACGCAGGAGTAGATCACTTGTAACTTTGTTTATATGAGAAATCAGCCTATACAATAAATCTCTTTTATCTTATTCACCCACTCAATTCATCATTTACAATGGACCACACCAAAATTTATGTACTGTTTTTCTAGGTTTTTAGTTTTACACACCACATGGGTACTCAAACCATAACCTCAGTGTTGAAATGCACCTATCTACCACTAAGCCATGGTTTGGAACCCTTTTTGCTAGTATAATCTCACACAGATTCAACACAAACTCTACTAATTTCAAAGTGACACATTATTATTCCATCAACCATCGCCACAGGAAGAGTACTAAAAGTGGTTAGTAGACTACTCGTAGCACTTTGAAGGTGTATTTTATATTTTCAATGGATCAAAAAGTAGGTGGTAATTAGTTTTTGGTTTCCTCTATAGTTTTCAATTTTGGTATTGGTAAGCCATAGACACTGATCAAATCAAACTCCATACCGCAGCAAAGATCGATCGGGTATTTGAGGTCATATGATCTTTCGGCCGGAAGTCCTTGGCCCACCTTTTAGGATGCTTGGATCATGTGTTCTTGGGTGTGGATGGGCAGGTCTCAACGTGAATGTATGCTTGGAAAACCTGCAATCAAAGGTTATTACTGGATATGGCATGCGCAACACATTGATGGAGGAAGGGAGAAAGAAAGGGAGAGTGATTGGAGGGTGAGGTAATTACACGTAGAGAGAGCAAGGAGAGGAAGAAAGTAGGATGTGAGAGTGAGTGCAGGCTACAGGCAGGAAAGGGAAATAAAGGGTACATGCTACTCCATTAAAGCATAAAATCTGCACCACTCTTCACACCTAGCGTCTAAAATCTGAGTACTCCATTGATAAGAAGGACTATTCAAATTCCCCATATTATACCATTGAATATGAAATCCTTTCTAAAATTCTTTTAAATTTCAAAATTCATGACTCTTTGAAAACTAATTACATGGATAAAATTATATATTCACACTCGCATTAATTATATATAGTAGAGAAATTATCTACGAAATGCTACAGCCTTTTATTTTCAGCTAATGTATCATTTCAGTTACACGTCTAATGTGTCACTTTAGCTGAACATCTAAGCCATGCAAAGGTGGGACATACCACAAAACGTTTACTTCGTTGAGCTCACATACAATGAACATCACGTGTCACATTTACAAAGCATCTGAGCCACTGAAAAGGTAGATCCCACCACCAAGATCATGGTGTGCAGAAATCAGGCCCTACACATGATAAGTTGCTGGGCCCTACGTATCATAGCCTTTGATTTAAAGCGGTGGGCTCCATCTATCATCCTGGTCGGGATTGCTAGCTCGATCTGGACAGCTCCAATATGGAGGTTTGCTCGAGTACATCCGAATGTATTATCAACGACCTAAACCGTTTATATGATAGGCCGGATGGTGGATACCCCAATAACCTTTCAGACTGAAATATCTCAGCCCATCCATTATTCAAAGGAAAAGAGCTAAATGGTCAACAGGTTGAAATATTTCAATGGAAGAGATGTTTGTTCCTGGCATCCCAAATCCAAGGTGGAGGCCCTGTTAGAATCTGTTCCCTCGTACACAATGGAAAATAGAAGAAAATGATAATGATAATGAAATGATCAGATTTATCGTTATTTATGAAAAATTTAAATAATTAATATATTTATTTACTTTCTAAAAATAAGTTTTATTTTTGAAACTTATTTTTATTTTAAAAAACACAACAGGCCCAATGATATAAACGGTTGGGATCATTGAGAGAAGTGCTGACGTACACCATACCGATAGGTCGGGATGCATTCTATCAAATATCTCAAAATTAGAAACGTGGGACAGGGTAATCGAATGCTTAGATCAACATAATATTTCCTTTGGTGGGGCCCACATAGTATCCTTTAATTAAAAGGGCTATTGGGGTGGATGACCAATCACCATCGCTTGAAATGAGTGGACCATGACACTAGACCCACCGAGAAATCAACGTCTGTGTTGGGGCCCACCCTTGCATCATAGCATTTAAAATGCATGGGCCGCAACCCCAATTTCTTGGGGTCCAATAACCCTAGTTTATCAATCAAAAGCAAAACCCACCCTACAGAAGTTGGGAATATGGACCATCATGCATGTTCGGCCGGCCCTGTATCTTAAATGTTGCTGACCCATGCCGTACACGTGTATGGATCATTGCATGGATCAGATGGATGTTAACCGTCTTATGTTATTCTGAACCTTCATGTCAAGGGGACCATCGGTTGAATGGTTAGGATGGTCTGATGTGATTTTCAGGGTACACTACATCTGTGAAAGGCCTTGTGTTTTAGATGGTCTGGATTGAAGTACAGGTATAAGTTGGTATGGTTATGGCGGCCGAGTTACCATCATACATAAAAGTGATGTTGAAGTTGGAAGTGCGCGCGCCAAAGTTCACAGTGCGAGGGACTCGCCTGTCACTCGATGCCAAAGAGCAGTGTATGAGGTGTAAGATGCTCATCTGGTGGGCCCCACCATGTAGATTCCTGGGGGAAACGGATTGGCTGCTCCCCCTGACACCAGCCAATGGCTAGTGGTCGGTGCTATGTGGGCCCCAATATGATGTATGTGCTTCATCCATGCCGTCCATCTATTTTTACAGATCATTTTACCATGCGAGATGAGAAATAAGGTATACCCCAATCTCAAGTGGACCACATTGCAGGAAACAGTATTGAATGAGCGTCAATCATTAAAAACATTTTGGGGAATAAAAGTTTTGAATCAAGCTGATTTTTGTTTTTTCCCTTTATCTGGGCCTGTATGACCTAATCGACAGATTGGATGTCAAATAAACAGTACAGTAGGCCTTAGAAGGATTTTAATGGTGGATATCCAATCGTTATTGTTTTCATGTGGTGTGGTCCACCTGAGACTTAGATACCTCTCATTTTTGGCATTAAGCTGTAAAATGATCTGTAAAAATAGATGAACGTAATGGATGAAACACATACATTATGGTGGGGCCCACAGAGCACCGACCATCTGCCACGGGGCTGGTGTCAGGAGTAGCAGCCAATCCGTTTCCATTCCTGGGGATAAAAATCAGGCAAGTCCCATCATTTCGTGGGTGGCACATCAATGCCGGATTCAAGCAGTTGATCAGCTGCCTTCAAACCAACAGTAGAGAAGCTGTCGATATGTTATACTAGTTCAATAAATTGTATTTATTATTATTATTATTATTTATTGTTGTTTACTAACATGAAATGGATATGTTTTGTACTGATTTTTGATTGGACGATTACATTGACATATCTATACGTAGGAGTATAAAGACAGACAAATTTAATGCCAGATACGATTGTGAGGCTACCAGGTCTGACTTATCTGATGGGTAGTAGATTCTGAATGATATGATAGAAATAGTAATCCCTAGCAACTGCACGAAGTGTGATTGTTGTCAGTATAGTGAGTCACGGCCATAAGATATCGTCCCCACACTTGTACGTACGGGTAAATCTAAGACGAAGGTTTTTCGTCCATTCACGGTGTAGTGTGACGTGGTCCTGAAATTACTTTTTTATTTGTCAGAGGATAAAAATACTCCGTTATCACAGTTATCCCACCACATACTAAGTTGTTATCTTGAAAGGAAAAATTTTTTAAAAGATGTAAGCGCTTACTAAAAATTAAAATTTAAACTACTCCTTGGTTGATCTAATCAATTTCTTTTAATTAAATAATCAGGAATCTACAGTGAAAAAAATTATTTGAAGCTCTCTATGGCTCACAACTATAATAATATTGTATGTTAATTATGAACAATTTCCTTAAATGTGGTCCATCTATGATGAGTTTTGTCCCTGAATTTAGATCAATTACATGAAATTAAAACCCCTTATATATATATATATATATATATATATATATATATATGCGTGTGTGTGTGTGTCGGGGGAGGGGGTTGAATTTGCTTCATGACAATCCAACAAGCCATACATGAGATGTGAATGGAATCAAAACGTGAGACTCTATCGCACGAGGATCATTTAACCGTCTCCTTCTTCCTTGATTTTTTCATGAAAGGGAAGGATAGTATTTTTTTCATTCCTTCTTCCTTCCTTGATTTCCTTTATAATTATTTTTTATTCATTTCAATTTAGTGTGGACATGCTAGAGTTAGATGCGGCCTTATTTGATTAGAATGTTGTTGATCCAAAGTACTGAGATAGGCAGAGATATAGTGGGCGGTTGCCTATGATTGAGAACTAAATTGTTCGGCTATCTATATAGCCACTTGTATAAGAGACCAAACAATTAGCAAAAGGGAGGATTCGTCCTTTTAATGGATTTCTTTTTGCCTTTCAGTCGAAAGAAATTTAATATTTACATAATTGCGACTATAGTTTAATCATAAGAAAACAAAGAAGGAAAAATAATAATAATTCAAAAGCTGAAAGTAATTTTATTAATGAACTATAGTAATTTCATTTATAATTAGATACTAAAAATGATAATCCTTTCATTGCACAGTGAAGACTAACCTTCGTAGCAAGAGAGTCATCCCACAAAAGACGACAATCATCTTGATGGATGGTGATAATCGTTAGGCATAAGATGCTAATGTTGAAAAATATTAATTTTAAATAAAATATATTTTTAATAAAATATATATATAATATTTTACAAGATGCCAAGACAAGCTGAAATTTCTCCTGACTGCGCTTAAGATCTACTACATACTAGATCCAAATCTGTAGGCGTTACTTGAAGCAACCGACAATGACACACCTGAACAGGTGGCTGCCCACATCAAACGAGCTGAAGACGAACTCTTGTGTCGAGGACACATTCTGAACGCGCTCTCTGACCGCCTGTACGATCTGCACCAACAGACATCATCAGCAAAGGAGATCTGGGCCACACTAGAGTTCAAGTACAAGGCTGAAGAAGAAGGGACCAACAAATTTCTCATCGTCAGGTATTTTGACTTCAGTATAGTAGATAATAAACCGCTGCTGCCCCAAATCTAAGAACTGCAGCTAATAGTTAACAAAATCAAAGCGATAAAGATTGATCTTCCTTAATCATTTCAAGTCAGGGCTATAATCGTTAAATTGTCACTGATATGGAAAGACTATAGAAAGAAGTTGCTACATAAAATCGAGGACTACACACTGGAATAAATCCAGAAACACCTCAGGATTGAGGAAGAATCCCGTAACCGTGATAAAAAGAATGATAACGAGAATGCCTCGTTCAAGGTACATACAGTAGAAAACGTCAATAACAAGAATCTCGATAAGGACGATTTTCTAAAACCCAATAAAGAAAAATTTAAGAAAAACGCTCAAAAGAAGAACGAAAAGTTCAAAGGCCCATGTCATGTCTGTGGAAAAATCGGACACTACGCTCGAGTATGCTGATATCGCAAATCTAAGTGCAGTAAAAGAAGGCGATATCGTGGCTATGATCACTAAAGTAAATACCATCCAATGCAAAGTTTCAGGGTGGTGGTATGATACTGCGGCTACAGTACATGTGTGCTACGACAAATCTGCCTTCAAAATTCATGAGGAATTGACCGATGGTCAAGAAGTCCAAATGGGTAATGAAGTCCGATCGAAGGTCATCGACAAAGGAACTGTCAAATTGATATTCACCTCTGGAAAGAAAATGATTTTGACTAATGTACTGCACGTCCCAGACATGAGGCAAAACTTAGTTTCTGGGGATCTTCTGAGAAAACCAGGTATAAGGGTGGTGTACGAGTCAGGAAAACTGATTCTATCCAAAAATGAAAATTTTGTGGGAAAGGGATATGCTTGTAACAGGATGGTTAAGTTTTCTCTGAATGAAAGTAACACTTCTGCGTATATGGTTGAATCCGCTGGACTGTGGCATGATAGACTAGCCCATGTAGGGTATAGTACATTGAAGTTCATGGCTAAGAATGGTTTAATATCATACACGAATAATAAAATCGATAAATATGAAGTGTGCATACGATCCAAAATGACGAAGAAACCTTTTCCAAGTGTTGATAGATCGTCTCAAATATTTGATCTTGTGCACAATGATATCTGTGAGTTAAACGGCATTCTTACTCGTGGAGGTAAACGGTACTTCATAACCTTTATAGATGATTGCTCTAGATATGTGTATGTTTATCTATTAAAGAGTAAAAATGAAACATTGAACATGTTTAAGATATATAAAGCAGAAGTAGAGAATCAACTAAATAAGAAGGTAAAAATTCTCCGTAACGATAGAGGAGGAGAATACTTCTCAAATAAATTCGATAACTTCTATGAAGAACATGGACTGGTACATTAATGTACAGCTCCATAAACACCTCAACAAAACGGAATATCTGAAAGAAAGAATAGAACATTAGTAGAGATGGTCAACTCAATGCTAATAAGAGAAAAGTTTCCACTAAGTCTATGGAGTGAGGCACTGCTTGCAGCATGCCATATAATAAACAGAATTCCATCTAAAAAATATAAAATATCTCCATATGAAACATGGAGAGGTAGAAAACCTAACCTAGGATATCTTAAAGTGTGGGGGTGTCTTGCATACTGTAGAACCCCTGATCCAAAAAGAACCAAGTTAGAGCATTCGTAGGGTATACACAAAATAGTTAAGCTTATAGACTTCTAGACATGGAGTCTAATACAATAATATAATCAAGAAATGTTGAATTCTTTAAAAATTCACTATCCTTGGAGTTAAAGGATAATGAAATCCAAACTCCTAATAGATAACCAAATAGCACAGCTCCACAGATAATGGAAGCTCCTATTGAACCCCGTAGGAGTCAAAGAACAAGAATAGAGAAGAGTGTAGGAGATGACTACATATACTCACAACGCATCATTTTCCATCTCGTATAAGAAGATAGAGAAAATGTTATTAGACAAATACCTATAGTAATGACTATAAAAGATAATCCTAAAACATATAAAGAGATTGTATCCTCTAAAAACTCAGCTTTCTGAAAAAAAGCTATCAATGATGAAATGGAATCCATACTATTAAATCAAACATATGAACTAGTAAACTTACCTCCAGGTTCTAGATCCATAGGTTGTAAGTGGGTATTTAGGAAGAAATATCACACTGATGGGACTATCCAAACCTTTAAAGCTCGACTAGTAGCTAAGAGTTTTAGACAAAAAGAATGAATATATTACTTTGACACATACTCGCCTGTAGCTAGGATAACATCCATTAGGATATTATTTGCGCTAGCTTCCGTACATCATCTTCACATCCACTAAATGGATGTAAAGACTGCATTCCTGAATGGTGAACTCAATGAGGAGGTATACATGGAACAACCTGAAGGTTTCGTTCTACCAGGGAATGAAAATAAATTATGTAGATTAGTCAAATCATTGTATGGATTAAAAAAGCACCAAAACAGTGGCATGAGAAGTTTGATTCGAAAATACTTTCTCATGGTTCCATGCATAATGTAGCTGACAAATGCATATATTCTAAAGTAAATGGTAGTTATATTGTTATTATCTGTCTGTATGTTGATGACATGTTAATAATAAGTAATAAAATGGAAGGTGTGACTGAAACAAAGAGGTTTCTTTCTTCCGTATTTAAAATGAAGGATCTTAGATAAGTTGATACCATCCTAGGTATCAAAGTTAAAAAATATTATGAGGGTTATGCTTTGTGTCAATCTCATTATATTGAGAAGATAGTAAACAAGTTTAACCATCTAAATATAAAGGAAGGAAAAATCTCATTTGATCCAAGTATCAAGCTAAAAGAAAATACTCGAAAAACAGCTGCACAATTAGAATATGCAAGTGCTATAGGAAGTCTTATATATGTTATGTAATGCGCTAGACCAGATATCGCATATGTTGTAAGTAAACTTAGTAGGTTTACTAGTAACCCCAATAATGAACACTGGAATGCAATCAGTAGAGTCTTTGATTACTTAAAAGCAATCAAAGACTTAAAACTATTTTATTCAAAGTTTCCTGCCGTATTGGAAGGATATACCGATGCGAGCTGGATATCGAGTGCAGGAGACAACAAATCTACTACAGGGTAGGTATTCACCCTAAGAGGTGCAACTGTATCTTGGGGATCCAAGAAACAGACTTACATAACGTACTCGACTATGGAGTCTGAATTCATAGCCCTGATCAAGCAATAACCTAACAGATTCTTTCACTAAACCTCTACCGAGAGAGGTAGTAAAGGCTACATCTAGAGGGATAGGGTTGAAACTCTTCAACCAAAGTTTCACCAGTGATGGTAACCCAACCTAAAATCAGAAAATCTCTAATCTTGGGTTTAATGGGTAACAACAAGTCACTGATATGTAAAAAGTTTTCAGCACTAAATTATAAAACCTCATCCATAATAGATAAGTACTGAGCATTACGAAAGAGGGTTGAGTATTAGAACTCTTAATGAAATCCATTCTTTAGGACAGGTGTCTTATAGTAACGGAGACACTGGAAGGATTTCACCTATATGAACATAGAGATGGTGCAATCTCTCATGAGAGTTAGGAGTTTTCTCTTGGGATCATTTACGAATTAGGATAAGCACATGGTCATTAATTGTGCTGAGCAAGATTGTGGAAACTCTAATAACACATAGAAAATATGTGTGTGGTTTCTCCGACTCTGTTATCTAGGAATAACTGGTTCAAAGCTGCGGCTACTAGTCATTTCAACAGAGTTTTGAGATACTTACACTAAGAAAAGATTAAAATCGAAAGATATTTTTCTTTATGCATATAAGCTAATTATTCTAGTAGAAATGTTTAACCGAGAAAATATAGTTTTACAAAAAATCAAGTCGGGGATTGTTGGAAAATATTGATTTTAAATCATATATATATATATATATATATTTGAAAAAAATGTTTGAAAAAATATTTTTTTTATGTTTTTTGGGAATAGTCCCACATGGGAAAGGGAAGAGAAGAAAAAAGTATTTATATGAAAATAGTGGAGTACCTTAATAGTTGCTCTCATAGTCCATGGACACGCGAAGGCGCTTGCGCTCAGTCTCGGTCTCGGTCACGGGCTAGGTGCGAGGGCGTGGGCATGTGAGGCAATGTGGCTGTAGAGGCACTAGTGACGCACTTTACACTTCACACGTGCACATTGTGTCGCAGAGGGTCGCTCCCTTCACGAACCGAAGCGAGACGGGTGCGAGTCGCGGTGCGACAAAGTGGCTAAGACAGATGACTTGGTGATGGAGAGACTAGAGGACTGAATGAGAGTCCTCCAGTATATATAAAGAGCTGAAAAAAGAGCTGTTGCAGAAAATCTATAACATCTATGAAATAATTGCAGGGTCCAGCTGAAACTGCTACATAACTAGCCCCAACAGCTAAAAAATGGCTAGCTGTTGTCTCACAATAGCCAGTATGCAACAGCTTAATGGCCATGCACAACAGTCAGAAAACGGCCATAAAACAGTTAGTTTTCTCCAACAGCCAAAAAAGGGTCATGGGATTTATTTCCCTATACCATAACCTCCAGCCACTATAACCTATAAAATGAGGGCCTGGATGGGTTTCCAAACCATCTCACAACTCATCCAGCACTACCATAGGAAATTGAGACAGCCCACTACTTCTCTCTCTATACTCCAGTAATTCCAGCAAGATAACAACGATTAAACCCTTTACAAGAAGAACAGACCAACGGTGTGTTCTAGAACGGTTCAACAGAACAAGTGGCTGAAGATTTGACCAGTGCAGTGGTCTAAAACACACTATTCTTCTTCTCTTCTTTCTTATTCTGGGATTTTTTCTTTTTTATGTATTTCTGTCAGACCGTGTAACAGAGTTGCATTTGGTGGGCCTTCGTGTTTACAGAACGCAGACCCACACCAGGCTCGTCGTATCCTAGAAGTTGTTTGCCTGTAACCTATTAGCATACTCAATTCACTTGAGTAGGGGCAAATAACGCTTTAAGGACAACATTTTTCAGACGTGCTTCAGCCTGTCCTTAAGTTCTGATCATTGTGATTTTTGGTTTCCACATTATACAGATATTATCTAAATCTGTATAAATTCCCAACAGGCAACCCAATATAGAAGTGTACCGACTCAGTGTGGGAGCATAGCAGCACAGCAGCGTAATGAATGTAACAACGTAGAATTAGCAGCGTAGCCGTGTAGCAGCTTAATGATATAGCAACTAGCATACAAGGTAGCAACGTAGCAATGTAATCACGTAGAATTTTGCACAGTGATGTAGCAGTGTAGTGGCATAACTACGTGCGTAGAATTTGGCATAATGGCTTAGCAACTTAGCAGTGTAGCTACGAGCAACCTTGCGAACAAACAGCATTGCACTAGGCTTCATTGATTTTGACTTCTTCATTTAGAACTCCTTTCTTTGTTCTATTTATATATGATATGAGACATATTAACCGCTCTTTATGTATCTGCTCCACCCATCTCTTGTACGAGTAGTTATGAAGTGGCTAAGGGCCTGTTTGGCCGGGCAGATCCCATGGTATTAGGAGGGATGGGATCAATTTTAAGGTAATGATGGTGGTGTCAGTGGATTGTCTTAAGATCCATGGGATTGCTTATATCCCGGGACAAGTTCACTGGGTCTATTTGGCACGCCCCCATATCCCGGGATTTTACCTTCCAATCCATTCAACCAAGGGATAGGACCGCTTTTAAGGCAATGATGATGATGTCAGTGGATTGTCTTAAGATCCATGGGATGGCTTATATCCTGGGACAAGTTCACCGGACCTGTTTGGCTCGTCATGCCTATCAAAGGATACTGTCGATCCCATCCCTCCTAATATCGTGGGATCTGCCTGGCCAAACAGGCCCTAAGCTACTAAGCAGCCATGACATCTCATATACCGCCATATGTACATGACATTTATTACCAATCAACTTCGGTTATGTGACACATGACCCATGACCATGACCAATCAACCATTGTCAGTCACTATCAACTGTAGTCAATCATCATGGACATTGTCAATCAAAATAGGATGTTTGGGCCATTAATTTGCCATTAGCTGCTTTAACGGTTATAAAGGCTTTTCTCAAGATAATGTTGCAATATAGTGTTTTTGGAGTCATCTAAACTCACTGGGTCATTCTAGGCATCAACATAGTATTAAATTATTTTTTTCTTTTATCATACTTCAAAGTGCATGTTGTTTAATACCTTACTTGTTATTTAATGATTGAAAAACTATTGCATACAAACAATCGGGCAAGAGCCAACCACATGAAAACATCAATCTACTTATCATATACAAGACGAGGAGAAAACACAAAAGTGCTCCAAAATTTTCAACCCAGATTCAACTTCTTCGGAAGACTCACTCGTCGCACCAACCCTAATCCTTAAACAGCTTCTCAAAACATGGCCTGCAGCATGTAGCCAACTCACTATCAACACCAACCCTAATTCACTTATCATATAACTAAAACTCCTAAAAATTATGACTTACTATTAAAGTTACTATTTATAGACGGTCGTGATTTCCACTAGACCTCATGGTTTTCGGCCAAAAATAATAAGTGTCCTATTTTGCTCAACCATGCTATTCTCCTAATTATTCTAAGCACTTTTCATGTTGGACAAAACTCCTAAAGTCCAATGGATGAAGAGTTATACTCAAACTAAAACTTACAATAAATAGTAAAAGCGAAAATAAAACAAGAATTTGACCATCGATCTGATAGTATTTTGCAAATTTGGTGTGTGCAACCCGGCATAACAGCGTTAGGTGGCTAAAGTAGCTCATCCTACCCTAAAATCATATATAGTACGTTTGATAATTCATCCCAGTCTGCCAAATACATCTGTTTTAAGTTACAACGGTCCGAATCACTTTTATCGTTGACCAGTCCTTTTCTGTTTCATCTTGTCCTTAAAATGTCCACAACCCGCTCTACATCAATGATAGAGCCCACTAAATGGTGGGTCCCGACTATTAAATATCCCACCATGTGTAAAGTGGGAGCGGAGTAGGCGAGACCCCGGATCCACCAAGGTGGGTGAAGGCCCCGACCATGGGGCTCACAATGATGTATGAGTCTTAAATCTTTATTGTCCAATCGTTTTTAAAGCTCATTTTAGGGTATGATCTCCAAAATGAAATTGATCCAATTCTAATATGGACCATAATACATTTATAAAAAAAATTAAAATTTTTAAAAAAAGTAGTGATTGAATACCACCATTAAAAACTTCATGGGGGCTACTGTGTGTTTATTTTCCATGCAAGGTGTTGATAAGGTCACAGGGATCTGGATCAAGAGACCACACAAGGATCCCAAACTTTGTGGCTCACAAGAATTTTTTAATGGCTAAATACTATTGTTTTCTATATTATAGTTCACCTTGGATCATGTCTTAACATAAGCTTTCAATACTAATGGACCGCGTGGTTGTAGTCACATATATCATAATGGACCCCACAGTCAAGGGTCCCACCCAACTCGGTGGATCCGGGCTCTCACCTAATGCACCCCTGCATAGGGTAGAGAGAGGCTCCACGTGTACTCCAGTTCCACCTGCACTCGGGGATTGATAAAAAGCGTAGATTTTTAACGCTACTACTGAACGTTCAAGTTCCCACCCCCAACATTGTACACATGTCATGCACGTAAGCTAAAAAACAAACCGTCCTAACTTTGGGGCCGACTGCAAATAGACAGGAAGAAGTTAGATTGATTGAAACATTTCAACCTCTTAGTAATGGTCATCTGTTTCTCGAGTTATACCATTGAATGGTTGTTAGATTTTATAACCGTCCATCAGACGTCCATCAATCCATTAGTTAAGATTTCGAGAAACATCACAATATGCGCTAAAGTGTAAGGGGTCGTTTGGCACCTTGGATTGGAGGGAATTAGAGGGGATTAGAGGGGGTTTCAAATCCCCTTAGTTGTTTGGTAGTAAAAAGCAACTGGGAATTGCCAAGCTAGGGGGTTCTCAATCTCCTCTTTGAGGGGGTTTGTAATCCACGGTAAGAGCTTCGATTGCACCTAAAATCGTTTCAATATTTGTAGGAATAAATGTATGTCACTGTACACTATCATTCTATTAGGCACATGGCCCACTAACGATGATCAGCACTGTCCAAACATTGTTCATGTAGATCAACACCGTCCAAAAATTGTCTAGCACCGTCTAAACATTGTCCATATTAATCAACGATTAAAAATCGTTAGTTAGTCACTCAAACATAATCTCATGCTTGCGGTCCATCTGAGACTTGAAATTTCATCATTTTTAAGCAAAGCATATATTTTAGCGGGCTTATCACAACCATAGTGTCAAAAATTATATATCTCACTGATTGAAGATATTAAAGTTGATTTCGTAATTAAATTCAAACCCCCATTAATATACCATTTATAAGTATTTTTGAATTGAAGTTAATTCACACTCCAGGATGCCAAACACATCAACAGAATTGCCAATCCAGGCGGTTTTCAGTCCCCGGGGTTGCCAATCCGGGGGTTCCGAATCCACGCTCCCAAACAGGCCCTCGACGAAAGGGGAGCCATAAATATAAAATATATATTTTTCTGCATTTTAATTGGCCAACATCAATGCTAACCTTATCCGTCCAGCTGCATTAAATATAGTGTAAATGATGGGACTCAATTAAATTGCAAGAGACAAAAAACTTCTAATAAAGACAAATAAAGTCTCTAAATTCACCATGAATCCATATCCGGAAGTTTTCATTGGTGGAAGTTTAATTCCCGCTATTTCCTACCTCATGGTCCACTTGAGTTTTAAATCTGCTGTCCTAAAGTACGGTGAAAAAGGAGGGAGAAGATATAACACATACATCACAGTGGGCCCCACAGAGCTTAGGGCGGCAGAAAACCCGGCGCCCGGGCGCTACAGGCAATCCTTCCATGCGAGGGGCCAGACTCCTGTGTGGGTTTCGTATCAGTTAAGAATGGTGGTGACTCTTCAAACATAAACCTGGCCAAGATTTAAGGCAATCTAGACCGTCCAAATACTTTAACCAACTGTGGAAGGTGCATAATAAAAAAAGTGTGCATTGGAGAGATAATATTAACTACCTGATGGATTTTTGACCATCCATTTGACAGTTCTAATCAAATCATATGGTTAAGATTTATTAAGTAATGTAATTTTATAAATATTCTTCATCTTAAATGGAGCCCATAATGGATATTGTGGATGGATTATTTCACTGACACGTCATCACCGCCATTTTCTAAACGGTGCAAAACTACCATAGAAGTCGGTCGACTCCAGACCCCCGCCCGCCCCCCCCCCCCCAATGAGAAGGGGAATCACTTCTGGCTTCCGCAGGATAGATTGGAGGCGGCTGGTGAGTGACCCGATGTCCAAACTGGCTGATGAGCCTCGGCGTAGCGGCTCGGATCATGTAGATGACTATCAAACTTTCAAAGTCGAGCCAAGTTGCTTTTTCGCAAGCAGAGATTTCTCTTCTACTGTCTTCACAGTAATCGTCGTTTCCTCGGTCGATTCTCCCTTCAAGGTCAGTCTTCCTTACTTTCATTTCCTCTTTTCCCGTTTTACCCTTCTTCTCTCCTCTATTTACCATCTGCTCTCCATCCCTGCACCAGCTCTTCTCCTTTCTTATTTTCCGAATGATTTAAGGAAATTAAAATTTAAAAAAAAAAAAAAAAAAAAAAAAAACCCTTGTCTTTTCTACATCGCGTCATCTTTCTAGGGTTTTCGAATCCCTAAAACCCTAAATTCTGAAGAAAAAAAAAATAAAATCGATTTTCAGGGCTAACCGTTGGAATCGTCGAACGATCGAATTCCGTTGGGGTTTCCGTAGCTTCGGGTTCAGTAATTTTCCTCAAAGATGGAAGAAATTGACTGACCCAATTTTTGTAATTTCGTCAAAAATTCGGGTCCAAAATATGGATGATTCAATTATGGGAGGCAGCCTTTTATCGGGCCCCTCAGCTGGGATTTTAGATCTGGACCCTTCATTTCATCGGAATCCACCGCAGCACTATCTATCCCGTCAGGTATCTGTGATGGGAATGACAACGGGTCTTGAAACTGACCACACGATCCCTCTGAAGGGCATTTCTGTGAATTGCGGTAAAGCGAAGGGCATGAGTAGTGTTGCTACTGCTGCTAATCATAACAGCACAAGCGATGAAGACGAACTGGGTTTTAGGGAAGATGGAAGCGATGTGAATTTGAATGGGGCGAAGGGTAAAAAGGGGTCTCCGTGGCAACGGATGAAGTGGACGGATGACGTTGTCCGGATGCTGATCACGGCCGTCTTGTGCGTCGGCGTGGATGGGACAACCCCAGATGGCTCTGCGGATGGGCCACACAAGAGGAAATCCAGGGCGTTGCAGAAGAAGGGCAAGTGGAAAAACGTATCAAAGATCATGGTGGAGAGGGGCTGTTATGTCTCACCCCAGCAGTGTGAGGACAAGTTCAATGACCTTAACAAAAGATACAAGCGGCTGAATGAGATTCTTGGGTGCGGGACCACCTGCCGTGTCGTGGAGAACCCCACCCTGTTGGACTCCATGAGCCACCTCTCAGCAAAGATGAAGGAAGATGTCAGGAAGATCTTGAGCTCGAAACACCTCTTCTACTGGGAGATGTGCGCTTACCACACCGGGCAGAGGATATGTGACACCCACGAGATCGAATCGCAAGGTTATCCAATGGCCCACCTCTTGCGGTGCTCCAGGGACAGTGATCAGTTTGAGGGGGAAGACGACGAGGACGATGAGGATTGTGATGGCGGTACAGAGAATGAAGACGATGCGAATGGGGATGACGAGGATGATGAGAGGAACATTGGTTTTGGTGGGAAAAAGACAAACATCGAGGAAGGTAGATTCTGGTCGTTATCTAATGATAACTATGCTGCTGAATTGATTGGATTGATTCCAGATGCCACAAAGCTGCCTTGGGATCAGCTAGAGTGGATTAGGAACCGCACACTGCACCTCCATGAGCAGAGAGTTAGTGTTCAGGCTCAGGTGTTTGAACTGGAACAGCGTCGCTTTAAATGGGAGAAATTTTGTAGAAAGAAAGATAAGGAGTTGGATAGGTTGCGGCTGGAAAATGAGTGCATGAAATTAGAGAATGAGCAGATTGCATTGCAAGTGAAGCAAAAGGAAATGGAAATTGATTTTAGAAGGTCTGGAGCTGTTACATTGGATAAACTGCAAGGAAGAGATCCAAACGATCTGGGCAGAGTCCAGTAGCTTCTTCGTACTGGAATCCGTAGTCATATTGCTAGAATTATAGCTGGTGCGCTTCTAACCCTCGCAAGATGTAACCCTCTGAGGTAGTTTAGTTCTCCTACACTTTCTTATGACACTGACATTGAATGATATCTTTTATTGCTGAGATTTCTGCTGTACAGTTGAGGATATTTGTACCTTTTTAAAAAATGTAGACGGGTCCCGTTGTTGTAGTAATATGCTTTATGTTTTGTGGAATCTCTTACTGAAATTTGGTGATGTATAAACAAAAGAAAAATCCAATTTTCAGCAACTTAGTGTGAAAAGTGTCACATAGCAAGAGATGATCGCAGACTTTGAATTGTGGAATTTGGGAATGTAGGGCAAAAGGCATTGGGCCTTGTGTGGTGACTGTCACTGTTGGCGGGTCTTTGGTCCATTTGGAGGGAATGTAACAATAGGGCCTTTGTGAATAAATTGGAATCTCCATGAGAGATCTTTATAAAAGCAAAGGGGTGATTGATTCAGCTTTGGGTCCAAAGGTTTTCTAGGGGTATAAGAGTAGATTTTGGTGGTCAATGGCATGTGGTCTAGTCTTTTTGGTGTGCAATGATCTCTCATCATCCATGCTTTTCTTTTTGGTTTTATGCTGTTCCACTTTTGCTTGGCTTTTAATGAATTTTTTGTTTCCATTAAAAAGAATGTCATATTTGCAAATCTGTAAAGGATTTCAGATGGGCTGAGAAACTTTTCAGGGCCTCAGGTGTATTTTTTCAATAATGCTGTATTTTATGTATGCGACTGAAAAGCAAGCTATCTGGCATGTGTTTCAGTTGGGCTTAGAGATTTCTCAGACCCTCACCCATAGTTGTTTGTTATATTGCTTGTTGTCCTGAATGATGTGGTTTATATGTGCTGAAAAAGTTGGCTTGTTACTTTAGGGATGCCAAAAATTTCATTTTAGGCCTATTTTCACAGTAGCTCAAAAATCGTTGCATTGGTGAAAAACTAAAAAATACTAATAAAATGAAACACTGTAATTTTGTCAGTCAGTTGTCTTTGAACTACTGTCAACCCCTCTGTAGATTTTCAGTTGTAAACTTGTAACTCATATTCTGTAGCTTTATGGCTTTCCCACAACAATTGTTAAATGAGCACCCTTGAAGTATTCATAGCATTGGAGACTTCTTTGTTATGGCAGAATTTGGGATCTTGCCTCTCTAAATGTTTCAACTTAAAATGTATAGAGAGAGGCAAACAAATTTGGCAGCAGTAAGTCTTTCCATAGAAGGCTTGGCGAGGGTGTCATTGTGTTTTTTGCACAACAGTTATTCAATGAGTGCCCTTGAAGGATTCAGAGCTTTGCAGATTCTGCTTTGTTATAGGCGGAATTTGGGTCTGCTCTCCCTCACCCTCTCTCCCTCCCTCTCCCACCCTCCATTTGCGTAGCACTATTGCTATTTTTATTCAAGTTTGTTGATTATAAGAAAGAAAATTGTAAAAGGAAAAATGGAAAAAAGCAGGCATTGATAAATTACTCTTGCTGTTATTCTGTTTGCTATGATGAAAGAACGTGGAAATTCCTGAGAAAATACATTGTCACTTCCCATTTAGCGTTAATCATGATGGTCACTCTCTGGATTTTGCTTCTTCAAGTCTTCGGGATGGGCTGGTTTTATTTGCTTGAGATTCTCAATCAACTCCCTGCTTTCAGGTTAGTAAGCTAAGGGCCCAGTATGGGCAGAAGGAAGTATGTGGTAAATTAATATATTAATATTTACCCTTTCAAAAAAACAGAGAGAGCGATATGGCACTGAAAGTACAAATATTTACCCTTTCAAAAAAACAGAGAGAGCGATATGGCACTGAAAGTACAATAAGATATGGTGCTATTGTTGTGCTCGGTTTTGATCTCGTACAAAACAAATGCATGCCAGTAGCTGCTTTTCCTTAGGAACTCATGGTTATTGTTACTTCTGGATTGTAAGCAAACTGTAATTTGGCTACATAATGTACCAACTTATCTTATTTAGGGAACTGTACTATATATGAATCAAATTAATTGCTCATATGGAATGTATGAATTTGTTTCCCTTTAATTAAAGCAAATGAATTGAACCAAGATAACACTACTTTTATATCTGGCGTTCCAAACTTCCAAGAAGTTCTATATCATGGAAAACAATGAGAAACCTGATTATCTTATTAGAATCCTTCACATGAATTTATTTGTAACATTAATTTGTTTAGTTGCAATGCTAAGTATCAAGATAAAAAACTAAGCAAAATTTACTAATTAAAGTTTAAACCATGAATCCAAATCCCAATTTAGTGCACGTGTATGCCTCTGTATCTTAATAATCATCCCTAAAAGTGGATGCTGTAGTCAATGTTCTGAGTTACTTGTTTAGAAGTGTAAGCAGGTAAAGTTTTCTCACTCAAACAAGAAGATTTACATGCCAGCAATTTTCAATTTAATATCTATATACCTTTGAGGGTATGTTGCTTTGAGGGCTTTTTGTCATGAGTAATGATCATAAATAGCCATATCATATCGGCCAATAGGGCTGTATCATTTCCGTATCAACTTGATACGATATGCCGTATGGGGTCGTATCCGCCTTACAAAAAAAAAAAAAAAAAGGTCATATCACCCCATATTAGCCAATGCAGGGCATAGTGGCACCAATATGGGTCCAATATGGAGTACAGACTGATACAGCCTATATGGATGTGGAAATTGGATATTCCAGCTGTCCTGATATGGGAAGAGCTCAGTGAGGACCACTTGATGCGGGCACGCCAGTGATGATTCCTTGACACATACAGCTGCAGTTGTGACAGTGGAAGCAACAATGTGGTCGGGATACATGACGTTGCTGTTTTGCAAGTGACTCAGCAAAGGACAGGCAAGGCTTGGTTATGGGCTGATCCACAATCAGCTCAGTGAGCATCTACACATAATTCAAGACAAACGGTCCTCAAACAGCTTAGCAAAGTTCCATCAATTTCCGTCAGGACACAGGCTGGATAATCATGGTAGATAAGCTCAAACTGAAGGGATTATATGTACATATAGAGTTAGATAACTTGCTCTTTAATTTAGCTTAAACCCTAAGAAAAGGAAATATTAAAATTTCTAAATAAAAAAAACAACATTAATTTAATCCTAACATCCATAACTTCTAATCCTAACCATCCCTTTTGAACAAAATATTAAAAATGACAAAAATTTCCCTGAATCCCATCACAACCTTTATTGACCTTCATACTACAACACACTAAGGCAGTATTGTGATCACATGATCTTCGGCCCATGGGAAAGCTAACTCAATAGGTTTTCAAACAGGTTTGGTTTCATGTTGTTCAGACATCCTTTGATTCTCAAAAAGCGTCCCACGAGGTAAATGATGAAAATACTGAGGGAAACTTGTATGGATAAAGTTAGGAGAATATCTTTTAAAGGAAATTTTGCTGAGTTGGGAGTCACTTGGCTAGACAACTCTTCATGTGGGACCTATGATGGTGGCCAACTCTTCAGGCTATTGCAATCAGTCCTCTAAGGTCAAAGTTGACCACCCATACACAATCTCTTGAAAATGTGCACCTTGAGGATCATGATCATGGGCTGTTCGATGATCAACAACAGTAGAGAACATTTTGGCCTGTATGCCGACTGCATACACTTCTTTTGTGTGTTCTAATGCCAAAGGCCTTGGGAACTCTTTCTGTGTAGTAGCTCATTTACCATGGTCTACTGGGCGGACTATATTCGCCTGTTTCTAGAGGGGGAGATCTGATTCATGCTAAATACAGCAAGAATCTCTGCCAAGCTTACACTGGCACTCTGTATAAGCTGGTTGTCTTTCTCGTGCTCGTCACAGCTGTATTTTGGTTTGTTTTCTACCAATTTTTATCTTTATCTAATATGAGTGTACAGGCTTCCGGTAGGAAGGCAGGAAATCAACTGCCTGGTTGATGTAGTTTCTACCTCTCGGTGCTGCCCAAGTACCATATACTGAATCAATCAAGGGTGCCCATACCCCCCACATTCTTCCAAGTTGCAGTTTGATGGTACGTCCAAACATGCCCCTTATGATTTTTTTCCCTTTTCTGATTTTCATGTTCTCTCTGCAAGAGAAGCACTTGGGATGTACCAATCTTTGCAACTGGCAGTAGAAGCTTTGTTCAGGTGTATTTTATTTCTTCCATGTCTAAGCTGCAAGTAATGCTAGAGCGCTCTTACCTGTTCAAGAAACTGAGGGAATAATACAATAGCTAGGCAGGTGTTTCTGAAAATTGAGTTCATAAGACATGAAAATGCAGTGTAGCCTGTAAGCTGTCATTCATTCCATGTGAACTTTCCCAGCTGATTCTGGGGTGGAGTCAAACCATATTGATGTTCTTGGGTGGGCCTCACTGATCATGCAGCAGTAAATGGGACATATGCTATGTGTGTTCTGTATGATGTAATGTTCTTGCCATCATGTCTGATTGCATCATTATGAAAGTATGGAACTCATTTTTTCAAAGTATGGTACTCGATTAACAGGGTTGAGAGCGGCTTTACAACCTTATACTAGTAACAGCTGTTGTGAAACAGAGAAAAAGAAAAAGAAAACAGAAAACAATAGGCACTGTTTGTTGGACGCCTAAAAATAAGTTCATCTCATTTTAGTTAACAGTTATTATGTATTAGAGATCTTGATCTCTAGACTCTAATTAGAGTAATGATTTTGTGGGCTAATTGAATGGAATCCTTACATTTACATTTGGGGTTGTTGGCAGTAACATCACAAATCTTAACAGTCCGTTAGGTCCAGTGCCCTCCCACTACTGAGCAAAAATCACAGCAATCAAAAGGTTGTAAACATCCTTGATCAAGCCTGTCTTCCAAGAATGATCTTCATGTCCATTTTGCATGCCAGTAACTGAACAGTTTGGATATTCTGATCAGCATTAATGTTTCAACGCGGCCCATGAAAAGAGTTTTGGACCTAATGGACGGTCCAGATAGGTAATGCAGATGCAAATGAGTCCAAACAAAACTATGTTCATGGAAAAGGTTCCCCATACAGGTAGCCCACTAGATCATTACTCATGTATTAGAGACCAGGATTCCTAATGAATTACTGTTATTTAAAATAAGATTAACTCATTTTCAGGCATCTACCAAACAGGCTCTTGGAAAATAATGCCTGTAACCGGAAGTTGTAATCCATCACGCCTGATATTTACAAAAGAAAAGGAAGGCCGTGTGAGTAATGGTTGTTGCTTGGAAAATAGCAGCCATTAATTTTAAAGTAGTGGCCATTGTTTAAACAAACATGTGAAACACTGCCTCCTTTCTCACACTTCTTGGAACTAAGGTTTCTCGGGGAGCATAATTTCTTCTCCCACCCACGCTTTCCACAAAACCAGACAGGCCTTTTAGTTCCGGTTGTGTGTTTAATTAGTTCATATGTGTTCACATCAGTTGGTTGATCTGTAATATAAAGGAGCAAAAAGAGCAAACAATACCACCATTATGCTATTTTCATTGATCTTGAGGTCTTTTTTTTTTCTTTTTTTCTTTTCTCAGAGCTCTCTCACCCAACTAAGACTGATATGTTCAAATTTGGAACCAAATCATTGTGGTGCCCCCTCATTTTATGATGATATAATCACTTGCACAAAATTCCAGTGCAAGTGAGACAGGACCACTCACGATGGAGGGCCCAACCAACCTAGCTTGGGGCCACAAATGTTCCACCTTCTGATCAGTATTAAGGAATCGTTCAGCAGCAGTTCACCAATACAACCGTGGACAACCTGGTCTCACGTTCTAAAACTCAGTGGCTCAACAAAAACTCAGTCAATTTTGCTCAACAACTCAGTCTGACACGACAGGAGACTAAATTTTTATTTTTTGCTTTTTCTTTTTTACAAAGTGTAAAAGGTGAAATCAGTTTGCAACAACCTCACGCAAAGGAAACAACAGCGTCTAGCAGCACGACTCCAATTGCTATGGTTTTGTTGCCCAATTTATGTACTCTAAATACTATTCTTGATATCCATTATCAAGTAAGAGAATGAGAATCCTCCACTTCTCTCGGAGCATTATAACTTGCAGTGCTCCTAGTTGAATCCATTCACATGGACAGTTCAATTGACCTATCTGAACTGTCTATTCAGTTCACAACAAAGCTTATGAACTACCATTCTAAATTTGTACGGATCAACTTACACAATGCAGCTAGACGCACTATAACTTATTTTTATTTGAGTTATTAAATATCGAGTTGAATCGAGCATTTGAATCCACCAGCCCAGCTGGATATTGACTGACCTTCATGAGACGTTGCATGCTCTCGATGAATCATTTCTTCAGACAAATGTGCTAGTAAACATTCTTGCTCGTTTCTATTATGATACATGCAAGACAATTCGACTGCTGTACACTGCGCCAAATGTGCCTCCCTGCATCTTCTAACATACCATACGCGCACCACATGTACCACCTTAAATGCTCAAGCAAAACGCCTTAAAATGTATGATGACTTGGAAAGCCATTGCTGCTAGCGTACGGACACTTTGCATTGTGGATTAGTCAGCTTGCATTATTGGTACAATTGGACTAATCATCTTTCCTTTAAAAAAAAAAAAAAAAAACTTCAATGCATGATTTGAAATGCAACTGCTTTCTCAATCAATCAACCCTGATCTGGAAGCAAAAGACTTCTAAATGACTGAACTTCCCCTAAAAAAACTTAATGAATATCAAGACATTTCTCTGCTTGCCGCAGTGGACAGAGATCAAGCTCATAACATGACACGGCGACCATCTAGGCTTAAGGCGTGAGCAGCTTTACAGCAAAACCTAGATGATCATACAAGATTGGATTTAAAAAAAAAAAATGATAAATACAAAATTTGTGAATACCTTCTTTAATGGGAAAAGGATCATGCAAGGACACCTCCCACCATCCAATATGCATACTTCTTATTTCCATCTTTGGATAGGAGGAACCAATGCACTGAACTCAGGCCCTCCGTTTATCTCCAGGTCACCCACACCTACCTCTCTTCTTCTTTTTTTAAGAATAATAATCAAGCCTCTAAGTTGTGCATCAGATCAAAACAACCCGTCCCCATCTTCACTGGCAGGCCCAGGCAAATCCTCGCTGATGGAGACTCCAACCTCTCAACCTCCCCATGAAGGGCCGCCTCAACAATGAACTTGGTCGCTGTCTCAAATGACATCTTGCATAAAGGTGAGGTGCCGCTGTCAGCCATGCCAAACCTGTTCATTGGTCGGTACCCACCATCCGCCGTCATGTAATCAGCGATGAGGGTTAGGTGCCGAATGTCGACGGAAATTGCATAGGGCTTGAAAACATTATACACCTCTTTCAGGATGGTAGCTCTTGCCGCCTCCACTCCGTAGGTGTTGAGCATTGCATATATGTCATTGGAGACTATATTCCTGATGTCCAGGTTGTCCTGCAGGTTCCAAAATGCACGGAAATTCACTCCAGCAGTCTGCAGCGACGGGGTCCCCTCCCCTTTCTTATTATCCTCCTCATAGCCAATCACAGAGCACCGATCAATGTTCTCAGACCTCTTCACATATACCTTTTTGGCCGCCTTCTGAGCAATCTGCAATGTTTTTTCAAGTACAGATCATTTACCAAGGGAGCAAAAAATTCAGGCATGTTAAAAGTGATGTAAACCCAAAATCTAAAATCAAGTTAACAAATTCAAATATTGCTGATTCTCAAAGTATTGGAGACGGGGGATAAACTACAATGTAAAAAACCTAGCTATCAAGCAATCTACTCTCTCCTTATACATGGGACCAGTGTTCAAAACATCGGTATCGTGTTGTGTATCGTATCCTTGAGATATAAATACATATCGGTTATCACACGGGATATATCATTTGTATCAGGTAATTTATTGCACTTTTTGGAAAACATGGGGAAACATGGGGAAAATGGTTGAATTTTCAATGAAACTTCAGGAATTGTTAAAAAAGACCTTAATACACTTTTAAATCATAACATCTTTAAAAAAAAAAAAAAAAGTGCACATAATAGGTTTCCTTTGTATAAGAGTTATGCGTTGTCTAACCAAACTAATGCAACTATATTCACATGGAATGCATAACATTTAGAGTGTATGTGATGATCATTCCATCAAACAATTCTAAATACTTCGAAATTAATCTCAATTGACAGCTGGTTTAAGGGAAATCTTGAAAAATAATAATAATATTTTTATATTTTTTATTAATTTTAAATTAAAAATGATTTTTATTTTTTGAAAACTGATAACGACTTAACAAATCAGTAAATTAGCCCTCATAGATGCTTGACTTCATGTTCGAAGTGCAACATTACAAGCAATTTGGGAGAAATTGGGAAAATTTTGAATTTTTCCCAAGTTTCCCCAAATCAGACCACCTACACGCAAATTTTGAAATTAGAGTGTGTGATGATCGTTTCATCAAAACTTCTAAATACTTTGAAATAAGTCTCAATTGATAACTAGTTGAAGGAAAATTTTGAAAAAAAAAAAAACATGGAGAACATGAATAACCAATGGATATCAAAATCAAAGCTCCAACTCCATAATTTTTCATGCAAAACACGACGAACCAATGGATTTGTTACCATTTAACACTGATTTAACATAATTTCAACCAAAAAAAAAAAAAAAAGGATTGGAAATTGAAAATGCTCAACAGATCAAACATGTGGGGATATATCGGCACTACATGTGCATTTCGTATCGCACAGGTGGGATACAAGATATATCGTGGGATATATCGGCCAATATCGTCAATATTTAAAACATTGTATAGGACCAACATGCTTGATCCGGACAGTTAATACCCCAACATCACTCCATGAAAATCATGCATCTGGTTCCCACTACAAATGAGTAGACGTCTTCACAAAAGAGGAACTACATGATGCTCAAAATGACACAGCTGGGGCAACCAATGAATTGGTGGGTTGGTTTACTAGGCCACCAAAACAGTTCAGGAGTGGCAAACCCATTGACCGAACAACCCACTAGATGAACCTCACTGAATGGATCATGGCCCAAATGTCAATGGTTGGACTATCCTACCCTACTGATCAAGGGAACTTTCTTATGATCCATTTGCAAGACACCGGTCATACAAATAGGATTTGTTCAAACTGTGACATTTCTGGGTTGTGGCCCATTTACAGTAGGGCCCGTCGGGTGGATCACAGAACATTGGGATTGGGTCCTACACCTGTATAATACTGGTGGACCAAGTACCATAAAATCATCTCTGTGGCACACTACTTTTCCAACAATCAATTAGGAAAACCTCCACAACCATGAATTTAGAAGCCAACATGGAAAAAAATTAATGAGCAAAAAAAAGGTCAGTGGCTTTTGTATCATCACAAGAGCAGTGTAACTTTTCTTTTTATGATGATGAGTATTAATCAATTTTTAGAAATTCAAGTAAAAACCCTTCTATGAAACAAGCCAAGGATTTTTATTTTATTTTATTTTAGTTCTTAAGAATTGTATATTTAGGTAATTGTCCTAAAAAAAAACTGGATATTTTTTCTTTTGCCAAAGAAGAAAGGAAATGATGTATGGTATTGAAGCATTTTTGTATCCAAATGAGCAGAAATGCCAAGCTGTGAGCAGCTAAACTAATCAATTGCAAATATAATAAGATCAAATACCTGAGCCAATAGAATATGAGGTTCATCCCTGAAGCAGAAATGAGCCTCGAACTTCAATCCCTTGATGACCACCAAAATTGCTCTATCAGTCTTCTTCTTGATTAGGTGTCCTCTGCCCTTCCTCGGTTTGGCTTTTGGTTTCAATTCGCTGTTGGTTTCTTTTAACTTGGAGACATAATCAGGCTTTGATGGGCTTCCAGGGGCTTCATCCTCAGCATCAAATATCTGATCTTCACCTTCCATGATCTCACTTTGACCTCCCAGAGTATAATCACCATCATCCTCGACTTGATCGATTTCACTTTCAAATCCAGTTGACTGCTTGCTTTCCTTGAGCTCATCTTCAACTATCGGGACCTCGCTTTCCATACCATCATCATAATCCATCTCATCTTTAGACTGCCGTTTTCTTTTCTGTGCATCGCCACCAAGATCGTCAGCAACCTCATCCCCTTCGCCACCACCATCATCATCTTCTTCTTCTCCTACTTGGTGGGAAATGCTTCCGGGTTCCTCCTCACTTGTCTCTTTAGTGGTATTGTGTTCCTCACTATTTGTGACTGCCTTGATGCCCCTGATCTTAGATAGCATTTTGATATGACTCTGTATTGAATCCTCTAATTCCCTGATAAACAAAACCTCGAGAGTTTCCTCACAGTCTTCTAATGTTATATCTGAATATGGAGGATAAAGCTCAGGTGGGAATAGCTTCATCTTCAGCTTATAAATAGTAGAGGCACCCTCCTGATGAACAGAAAATGGCACAACACAGACCTCCATACTCTCTACAATGTCAGCTACACTAACCATCTTCAATTTTGCAGCAAGACGCTCAGCTTCAGCCCTGAATAAAAATAAAACATGCAGCTTGGAAGTTAATTTTTTTTCTCATGGCACACGCATGCATGCACAAGCAAGCACAGAGGGCATTCAGATGGTTGCATACAAGAGCCAGTGGCATGCAGTAGCTCACAGTTTACATGAGTATAAAATTATAATCCATGTTGCTAGCACTAAGAATTTTTAAAATATAAAGACAGCTTCATCACCAATGTTGCACAAAGGGGAGCATGCCAACCATTATGTTCAAGAGAAGAAAGCATGTGTCGTCATATACCGATATAAGCTATTATGCACATAGGATATTTCCAATTATGGAACAAAAAGGAATAATGTCTTGCCTCGTGGTGCCCTTACGCAAAGGGCATGTCATAATTGGAGTTCGAATCTTGGCAGAAGCCCTTTGAAGAATCTCTTGTAAACGTGGGATTCCAAGCGTCACATTCATTTCTCCTTGGCCTGCATGATGGAATGTGTTGAGCCTGAAAAATGCAATGGATTCTATTAGATTTCAGAAGAATGATACCTCAGTAATGGATGCAAAAGTGCATAACGCACTACACATAGAAACCAAACAGCCAACTTGAGAAGTTGAAGATTAAGGATAATGGACACAAGTTATTTTCATTTGACAGTAAAGATAGAAATCGATCCAAACGTTACAAGAAACCTTTGAAGAAATTGGCATTCAGTTGATACAAACAAACAAACAAAAAAAAGTAAATTGTTTCACAAAGCCAAATAAGCCATCGTTCAATGAAAATTCAGATAGCAACTTTGGTGTATCCATAACCCTCATCAATCAACAATATAACATCATATACATACTATCATATATAAACTACGTAACTTACACCAAACTATGGCTCTGTCAAACATGATCATCAATGTTGTGGCGATCCTTACAAACAGACGAGGTATCTGTGTTTGATATGTTCAGATTCTGACAGTCCATGGGTTTGGATCGTTGTTAGCAAACCAGCATACAGCAGGAAAAAAAAAGGGTATGGGAGATGTTCATGTTTAATTCAGTCTCGATCATTAAAAATACAGTCAGAAATATGGTCAAAAAAATGAAAATGCCAAAAAATCAGAGAATGAAATGGTCAGGTTTAATAAGGTTTTGGTGAGAGAGAGAGCTATGTGCATACACATTTGTATATATTATACAAAAATAAGGTTAAATAGAAATAATTAGAATTTCTGCATGAATGAACAATAATGTATATTGATAGTCAAATAGTGTTCTTTGACTGTCAAATCTTTCCTTTTCAATAAATCCGCATATCAATCAGCCTGTTTGTATTCAAAAAAAAAATTGCTTCTACTCAATTTTATTAATGAGTTGCAACAACCAATCTCTATTTTAAATTTGCCCCTAAAAGGTTTTCTTCCTTTCTTTTTTTAATAAATCTATGTTTTATTGGGAAAATATTTTAAAAAAAACCGTGTATAATTAGGTTTGCCCAAAAAACTATTTTTTTCCTATCTTCCAAAATATGCGTAGTTTTGAATGTTTAATCAATTATGTGATTTTCCTTTTTTCAAAAATACAGAGTTCTGCTAACTATGGTTTTTGCAGGGTTCGGAGGTAGCATTCTGGTTTTTCTGTTCAGTTGTCTTAACATAGCATGACATAAATCTAAATCAACGATAAATTGTGTTTCACCTTTCTAATAGAAATGGTTTATATAAAAAATAAATATAAAAAAAGGCACAAGGATTATACAAACACTGTATACTAGTCAATGCTCAAAATGTTCTTTTCTTCTTCTTTTTTTCATTTTTTCTGAAAGACTTTCCTCATCTGATTAGATTATTAATAGCCACATTCCTTGGTGTTTCCCATGTTCAGCTGATGGTCTCTTTAAAGCCTGGCATGGTCCAAAAATAGGGAATCAAAGAACCACGATTTGGAAAATGAGTCTGTTGGCTGTTTGGTGGTCGGTTTGGGAAGAAAGAAACGGGAGATGCTTCAATGGAATTTCAAATTCAGTGGGCTCAACTTCTCAGAAAGTTCAGCAGTATCTAGCAGAATGGGCTTATAATTTTGTTAATGTTAAGGATTGTAATCTTCTTTCTATTGGAGGTCTCTCCTTTCACTAGCTCAGCAGGAGGCTCCTCCTTCTCTGTAATCTTTTTTTTTTTCAATATAGTTTCTGTTACTTAAAAAAAAAATTAATTAAAAAAAAAAAATGCAAACAATCAAAAAGTATGACCAGTTCTTGAATAATCAGGAGGCATGTACTATTCGCATGCAGCTACTACAAGCCCACAAAGAAGCCCCTGATTCTTAATAATATGAACTTCAGAAAAACAAACATCTACCTAGAACTGGACAACCTGTAATAGCTAGATCTTTCATTGAATATAGAATGAACAGTTGCAAGAAGCATGATGAAGTTTTAGGCCCCAAAACCCAATTGCAGGTCCTACAGGCCGCCCTGGGGGGCCCACATATTGAGTTGTGTTTGGAGATATCCTGTGTGATTCTAGCTTTATTCTTTGAAGTCCAAATGGAAAAGATCTTGAGGGATTTTGCTAGGAATCCACAATTACGAAGTCTTTTTGGGTGTTCTTGTAGTAATAATATTTCCCTAGTATAGGAGCCTTACGAGTGATTAAGTCATTAGTAGTCTAATATTTCGCAGATTTATATCTTGGGTGTCCTTAATAGGATGTGAATTGATATCTTGGAGAATCTTTAATAAGATATATTAAATTTTGGAAATCTTATAGGATAAGAGAGAAATAAAAATAAGAAAAAAAATGGGAGAGAGTTAGGTCAACACGTGTGGCAATTTGTGATCCTTGATATATGTCATTGTAGATGCTGATGGCAACGAGATTTGAATAGGGGGGAAAATGTGAGTTTAGGGAGAGCATTCTATTTCAGATGGAGAAAAATTTATAAAATAAAAATAAAAAATGACCCCTTTGAAATGTGTGGTACGTGCAAAAATTTGTCCTTCAACCCTTCTTTTCTTCTTTCCCATTACACCCTACTTCATAAAGTCCAGGACAAGAATAAAATAAAATTATTAACAAAAAAAGTGATAGACAGTTTTCCGTGGGAATTGGAAAAATAAACTCTTACGTCATCTGGGTTGATGGTTCTCCTACAGACTGAGCAGCAAGCACACCAACAGCTTCTCCTGGTTGTGCAAGACTAGAGAGGTACTTGAACTTCACCAAATTCATTAAATTCTTTTGCTTCCTCAAATGAAGAGAATCTCGCTTCTTCTTTGAGAGGGTACCAATGAAATCCTTTGCTTTCCCTCTGAGTGCATCGGGCAACTCGTTAACGTAACAGTTGGATGCATCCTCATGTTGACCACTCAGCTTTTCTAGAATGATTCTCTGATTCTGAGATTCGATGCATAATATTAGATGAAATGTAATTACAACTAGGAGAGAAACACAACGAGAAAGGACTAATGTTTCCAGTCTTACTTGAGCAAGCAATTTAAATTCTGTAATGAAGCTTGCTTTATGAACATCAACACCATCTTCCCCATAATAAAACTGAACAACAGATCCATCTGCATCACGTACTGTATGATCGTAACAGACTCTTAAGCATTCAAGATTTTTTATAAGACAGCGTTGCAGGTATCCACTACGAGATGTCTTGATGGCTGTATCAACTAATCTGCACAGGAGAGAAGGAATCATTTAGCTTCAAATCCAATGCAGACAGGAGATACGTGGAAGCAATCACACATGTATGCAATAACACACACACACACACACACACAAAATTTTCTCCTAGGAACCAGTTCTCATGAGAACTCCTGAGAACACTTTGAGAACGCATACATTGTGATGTGTGCACAAAATCAAACCACCCTCATGAAACCCTAGGGCCCAAAAGTCAGCCAGATCCAAAAGTCAGGTGGGCACACACATGCAAAGACTCCAGGTTTTAAAATTGGGCCATTTGGAAATTGTCTCTGCTCACACACAGACTCCAGGCTTTAAAATTGGGCCATTTGGAAATTGTTTCCACAAGTAGATAGAGTTGCATCCTTTCTTTTTTGTTTTCTTAGAAGTTTTGTTACCCTTTAAAAAAACAAAAGGTAGATCAAGTTGTACTAAATATGGATCAAAACAAAAGGTAGATCAAGTTGTACAAAATATGGATCTGATTCAATTGTCTACATATATTTCTAACAAGGCATTTACAAGGTACCATAAAGATAGCAAAAGGCAAAAGGAAACAACACAAGCATAAATACCATTTATCAGCAACTATTAACTCAGTATAAACATCATTTAGGCTACTGTTTAGATTGCTAAATTACCATCAGTTGACTCCTTTTTATGGAACACAGATTAATCAAACTTATAGAGGTTAAGAGTAAGCGTATGCAAAAACACACAAAACGATTTTTGTGCGAGTGTGCATATAGGGAAATGGTACTGTGAGGTCGAGCTCGGTGGGCCCCACCGTGATGTGTTATGGGCATCCATGCTGTGCATTTGAACGTCCATGCCGTCCATCTGTTTTGCCAACCTATTTTAGGACAAGTCCCCAAAAATGAAACAGATACAAATTTTAGGTGGACGGCAGACCACACCACAAGAAACAAAGGTCATTGAACTCCCACTATTAAAAACTTCATAGGGTCCACTGTGATGTTTCTTGACTATCCAACCTGTTGACAAGGTCACAAAGACCTGGATGAAAGAATATATATATATATATATATATTCAGACCGATCCAAAACTTTTTTTGGCCTCCAAAAGGTTTTTAACAGTCAATAGTCACTGTTTCCCTGGTGTGGTCCATCTGGAATTTACATCTGCTTCATTTTTGGGACCATACCCTAAGCTAATCTGGGAAAACAGATGGACAGCATGGATATACAATGCATATATCGAGGTGGGCCTTCCCACATCACTGGTTCCAGCTCTCTGGTGGGGGTAGTTCTCAATGGAAACAGATTGAGTTGTGTGCCGCACACCACCGACTTTGGTGGTGTGTTGACGTAACAAAGTTCTGTGGGGCCCACCATGATGAATGTGTTTTATCCACACCATCTATCCATTTTGCCATATTATTTTAGAGAATGGACCCAAAAATGAGGCAAATCCAAAGCTCAGGTGGACCACACCATAGAAAGCAATGGGGACAATGAAGGGAAAACACAAATAACAGCTTGATCCAAAACTTGTGGCACCCAAAGAAGTTTTCAATGGCAGTTGTTCAATCTCCACTGTTTTCTTTGGTGTGGTCCACCCGAGCTATGGATCTGCCTTATTTTTTGGGCCCATGCCTTCAAATGATCTCGAAAAATGGAGAGACAGCATGGATATAGCACATTCATCGTGGTGGGGTTCACCGAACTTGGTGACATCAACAGACCACCGGTGGTGTTGGTGCTGTGTGGCACAATGCGCAATCTGCCTCTGTCCCTAGTGGACGAAGATTTCCAACTATACTAGTGGGGGCCACTGTGATGTTTGTGAGAAATCCACTTCGACCGTCCATTTTTCCGGATCACGAAAGGACATGGGACAAAAAATGAGGCAGATCCAAAACTCAAGTGGGCCGCATGATAGGAAACAGTGAGTATTTCAGTCCACCATTGAAACAATCATTGGGCCACAGAAGTTTTTGATCAGGCTAATATTTATTTTTATTTTTTTTTTCAGTTCATCCTAGTAAGAATAACCTTATGAACGGTATGGATGGAATATAAACATCAAAGTACACCCCAGGGATTTTTCAATGGCCGGCATTTCCCTACCCACTATTACATGTGCTGCCCACTTGAGTTTTGGATCTGCCTCATTTTTTGGCACACAATCTAATGTGATCTGGAAAAACAGATGGACAGGGTGGATTTCTCACAAACATCAGTGGACCCCACAGCGTGACTTTCGCCTGCAATCCACGTTACAGTGTGGTCAATAGTTAGGATTCTCTTCCTCCCTACAACTAAACAAAAGCAGCCACCTTAGAAGGGGCTCCATAAAACCAAAAACTATGAAAGAATTTCCCATCTAGAAGATACTGAAGATTTCCGAATAATATGAAAGAAAGACAGTACTAAGAATTTTCCGGATGGGCCAATGTTCCATATCAAGGAGTCTTTTCAAGTTGGGGGATGGGTGAAAATTGTGTAGATGCTTCAATAGCTTTAAAAAATTAGCCACCTCTTAAGTCGCCGGAAATTCTGCCTCCAATGATACATCTCCACACCATCTATCCTCCTAAAAACATATCCGACTCCTGTTGCCAAGAGAGTATGCCAACCTGAATTTAAATGTGGGGCTAATTGAAATTATGACCTTTCACAAACTCGAAGCACGATAACAAAAGGTTTTTTTATTTCCCAACCCCCAATTGGACACCATATTTTGAAGCTATAAATTCCCTCCATGACTTTCCTACTTTGGAACCAAATCGTCAATGCCATTTCTGAAGCAAATCCACATCTGTCAAAATTTTTAATACATAATTGTTGTTCATTAAAATGAGATTAACTGATTTATACGCATCTACCAAAGAGCGCCTTAGCTTAAGAGCAAGACCAAATTTCTTGAATATAAAAGTTGTCTCCACAGCTTGGAATCACCGTTAGATGTGCTGACATAACTTTCATATAATAACTGATGGAGACTGATCTGGAAATTGCAGTCTGTATTCATTTCAGACTTAAAACAGGTCAGATAATGTACCAATTACCATTATTCACGGAGCAAGCCTATTAAACAATAGCAGCTAGTAGTAGTACTTCTATCACTCTATTCTCTCCAATAATATCATATGCAGGCTGTAGAAAAGTAGAAACCAGCAAGAATCTTGAGGGGGGGTTGTGAAGGAATAAAGGCATGGCTTTGTAGGGTCTCACCTCACAAAAACAAAAGAGGATTTAACCCATAGATTTTATAAGTGTCAAAGCTTTCTTTCAATAGAATGGTGAATGCTACTAGAATAACCAATAAACCCAAAGCCTTAAAGTAGGAGTGACAGTTGAAATCCAGCAAGAGACAGGAGAAGCGATCATGGAGCTCCACCAAAAACTTAATGAGAAAGAGGACTGCACTGCCCAACTTCGTGAAATATTGCCTTCCTCCATCAGATTGGCAAGGAAGACACTAACACATTCGCAAGACCTACTGGGGGGAATGAAGGGGGTGATTGATCAATTGGGAGCATCATTCATTGCTCTAATGCTGGAAAAGGTGTGACGGAGATGTTGCGTATCAAGGTCCATAGTTTGACTTGGAGTCCATGTAAATCCTTGCAAAGGTGCTTGCAACAAGACTTCATGGGAGGAAGAATGACATGCAAGACAGGAAAGAGGGTGGAGAAGAAGAGGGAACTATAATAGAGGGAAGGGCAGCTCGAGCAGAATCGATGCACTGGATGTGATTGTGGGGGGGATCAGGATAATAATAGGTCTGAGGTATGAGAGGGAGTAAAAAGGGGAGAATGATCAGGATGGGGAAGCAGATTTTGGAGGAAAATGAGGGGTGGGTCAATGGGAAGGCGAAGAGGAGGGAATTTGGACAGAGGTAAGGAGACTAAAGTAGGAGACAGAGAAGATAGCGGCTGTAAAGGTACTATTAGAGCTCTCGACTTTGTTTGTAGTTGGGTTTCCCGAAGGGTGGCTGCCAGTGAATTTTTCTTAGGTTTTTTAAATGGTCAGTGATGAGGACATCCAACCATTTAGAGTATACTAAAGGAGGAGATCAGCCCAGCCTTCACTTTGGCTCAATGACTTGTAGGACAGGCACAGGTGAGCCACACTAAGGACTTGAAGACCACACATGCATGAGTGTGAGTCTTACATTAGGAAGATGCATGTGGGTTGTTTCTTTGAAGATTTTTGACCATTGGATTGTGAATATACGACGATCAGACCATTGGATAGTGTGGATCATTCGATCGGCCGGTTGGATCACTGTAATCCTTGATCACTTTGGTCATTAGTATTACGATTGGCTGATTATATGTTTTTTACGGTTAATTATAGTTTAAGATGAGTTATTTTCAGTTTATTACATCATGGGACATATGAAGTATGTTTTCTTCTCAAAACTTTCTTCTTGTCCACTTTTCTTCTACAAACCCTAATTTTCTTTACCCTTTTATTCAAAACTTAAACTCATTACCTAAATCCATCTTTCCCTAGCCCTTCCTCCACCAAACCCAACCCATCACCACCAACCCCACACACAGGGATAGGGTCGTACGGCCATACGGTCAGTCCCTTCCATCCATTTTCTTCCATTTCTTCAATCCATCTTCCTATCTTATAAACCCTAGCCTAAAACCCTAATCCCAAATTCCCTACGAAACCCTAATTCCCCAGTTCCTTACGAAACCCTAAATCCAAAATTTCCAAAAAACCCTTGAAACCCAGCAGTAGAATCGTTGTGGTGGTCACTAGTTGTAGAAAGAGTAGATGGAGCTACCATCCCACAATTAAAATCGAGGATAGAAGAGTGTTGTAGTCTGGTAGACGACTTCATCGTCAAGCCAATAGAATCAAATGAGGTTTGGTTCTCAATAAAACTAGGTGTTTGCCTCGATCAAACGATGATTGCAGGAGCGGTGTTCAAGGACAGGCCGATGACGCAAGGAGATGGGCGGACAACTCATTTTTCAGACAGGAGGTATGGTTTCTCATATGGGAGATTCCTTTAGAGCTTTGGTTTCAGGAAGTTTTTCTAGAGATTGTAGCATGTATGGGAGAAGTTGTGGTTATCGATGCTGCAACAGAGGACAGTGAGGAGTTGAGGGTGGCTCAAATTTGTTTGGAGAAGACGATGTCGATAGAGGATCCCAAATCAATTAAATTAATGGTTGGGGTAGAGATGTTAGAATTACAAGTGGAAAGAAGAAAGTTAGGGGGTTCCAGAGAGCTAAGAAGAGGTGTGGAGCACGAGTGTCGGCGGTTCAACGTGGAGAAGCGATTGCAGGCAAAGTTTCGATGACAGAGCACGATCTCTGTGCTTCGACACTGCTTCGGTTCAAGATGATGGGGTGTGGAGCCCTCCTATTGGTCAGAAATGGGTGGTTGGAGAGGGGTAAAGTGGAAGAGGCATGTGGGGTAGAGTGGTCTGCAGGAGTCTAGAGCAATGAAGTACTCGCTACGAGCCGTGTCTAAACCTCTACTAACAGGGACACGTACTCGTATGTCTAGTAGTTTCACGGAGCTTCAGGGCTTGGTTCTGGACACGTAGCAACATGAGAAATTAGCTATTGACATCCCGGCTACTTGAACCATCTCTCCAGTCCTCCTGAGGGCTATTCATCTCGAGGGCAACTGTGATGCCGGAGAAGCAAACACGTAGCAGGGTATTTTTCAAGATGCAAATGCGGAGGCTACACATGGTGATGAAGGGTTCCGTTGTCCTCTTGCTCTCATTCTTTCTCCCACATGTGAGACTTTCACAAATAAGCCGGCATGTTTGTTCGAGTCACGCATGTGAGACTTCTCCCACCACTTTCTTTACCAATAGTGCAATGAGTTTAGACTGTTAAACACTCCTGAGACTGTGAAGGCGCAAGAAGAGAAGACTGCAGCGGAGCATAGGTTTGGAACACACTCTCCAGCAAGCTTCAAGGGTACCTTGGTGGAGCTTGAGGAGGAGGAAGAACTTCAAAGGCAGCATGACCTACAACAAGAAGATGGAAGGGTAAAGTTATTGGTTTGTCATAAGGAATTGGGGATGGTGAAAAGGCTTGAATCGGAAGTGGGGATTTTGCTACTGGTTGATCATAATACCTGGGAGGAGGTGCCGCTAATCACACCATTTAGGGCTTCATCAAGAGAAGAAGACATTGTTATCTACCAGACAGATTTTGTAATGGTTTCAGAGGTTCAGTACGCATCCAAAAGGGACAGTAACATATCGGAAGAGCAATAATGGTGGTATAAGGATGTGCTCAAAAAGGTTCAGAACTAGTTGGGTTATTGTTCAAGGCAAGAGATGAGGATGCTTATACATTTTCCAGTTTGTGCAACATAGAGAAGCTTAGAGACAGCAGGATCTACAAGTGTTAAAGGCCAGGAAATCTCTGAGAGGTTGGAGAGAGCTTCTCAATTTAAATTGTTCTATTTTCTACGATTCGGTAGGTAAGTCTACTGGAGGGAAAAGAGTTAGAGGAGCCAAGATAGTTAATCAATGATAGTTTTAACTTGGAATGTCGAGGCATTGGGTTGTAGTTTCCAAAGAGCTCAGATGAGAAAGATGTGTAAAAAGGCTAGAGCAGATGGTATAGCGATTCAAGAAACTAAGACTCGAAGCACAAATAGGAGGATTATGGATTGTGTGGGGGTTAACAATAAAAAGTGTCTTGCAATGGACGGTATTGAAGCGGCAAGGGGCATTGTTGTGGCTTGGAATACAAAGACTTGGAAAAAAGAAGAGAGTTTTTCTGGTAATTTTTCTCATACGTGGTATTACAAGATGCAGCTTCTGGGTGGTGGTAGGTTTTCTCAATAGTTTACGGGCCATGTGTTCTAGGTTAGTGTGAACAATTTTGGGCAAAGATGAATAGTGTTGGGCAGAGATAGAATTTTATGTGGTGTGTCGGTGGGGATTTTAATGTGGTGAGATTTTGTATGAAAAGTATAATGGTGGACGTATATCTAGTAGCACAATAGGTTTCATAGAATGGATGGAGTGACGTGAGTTAGTGGATCTACTGGTTGGGGGTTCTAAATTCACCTTGTCAAATGGGCAGGAAGTCCCTATCATGTCATGGCTTAATAGGTTTCTGGTGTTCGTGGAGTGGATTGAGAAATTTCTGCATGTGGATCAAAGGGGGTTGCCATCAGCCTATTAATCTAGAGATTGGAGGAAGCCTAGAGGCTAAAGCCTTTCATATTTGAGTTTAGCCTGAATGGAAATAGAGGGTTTCGAGCAATTGGTAAAGGATTGGTGGGCTCCTTTTCAATTGAGAGTTTTGTCGGCTCTAGGTTCTCTCGGAAACTTAGAATGTTGAAAGAAAAGATAAAAGGTTCGAAGAAAGAAGTCCTTGGTGCTAGGGAGATGGAATTAAATTTTATTTTAAAGGAGATGCACGATTTGGACGTTAAAGAGGAGGTTGGGGAACTGTCGTTTAAGTAGCGTGAAAAGAGAGCAAGTTTAGCCTCGACTTATGCTAACCATAAAGAAGAGGAAATCAAATGAAGGCCGCGATCCAGAACACTATGGCTTAAAGACAAATAGGAATACGTGTTTCTTCCATCTCATAGCTAATGCTAGGGATTGGGAAAATAGAAATGGTAGCTTGGCTGCTAATGGTACAAGAACTTCAGAAAAGGGGCAAATTTGTGATTCGATAGTGTCTTTCAATAAGACCCTTCTATCCCAGGATTAGTGGAAGACCGAGGTTGGATAATTTGGATTTTCCTCAATTGACGAGTGATGTAGCGACGTCTCTTGAGCTTCCTATATTAGAGAAGGTTAAAGTTGCTTTTGACTCGATGGCTGGAGAGAAGGCCCCCAAGCCACATGGTTATCCAATGACTTTTTTTTCAAAAAAAAAAAAAGGAATAATAAAATGGGAAGGGATAGAAAAGGACGTTATGGATTTTATAACTGAATTTCATGACCATAGTCGCCTCTAGGGCCATCTTTCATAGCTCTCATTCCTAAAGTTGAAGGGACAGACGTGATCAAGGATTTTAGGCTTATTAGCTTGAACAGGGTCTGTGTAAAACTATTGCTAAAGTCTTGGCTCTTCGATTTCTAAGTGGGTGCTTTTGCTAATTATTTTTAAGAATCAGGGGACCTTCGTGATGGGAAGACAGATTCTTCATAGCACGTTAATCGCTCATGAATATATTGACTCCGAAGAATAGAGAAATGAAATGCAAGATAGTTTGCAAGCTCAAAAATGAAAAAGCTTATGATCACGTTAATTTGGAGTTCCTCGACTACATGCTCGGTAGGTTGGTTGCAATAAACAACGGAAGCGTTGGATGAGGGCTCGTGTGCAATCAATAGTTTTTCCCATCTTGGGAAATGGGTTGTTAAAGGGTTCCTTCGAGACTTCCAAGGGTATTAGATAGGGCGATCCTTTATCTCTTTATTTGTTTGTAGTGGTTAGGAAAGTGTTAAGTAAGATGATTCATAGAGGGGCAGAATCAAATCTAAGTAGAGTTGTACATGAGTCGAACCGAGTCGAGCTTGGCACAGCTCGATTCGGCTCGGCTCAGTCCATGAGCTTGACTGGCCAGCTCGGTCCAGTTCGAGCGAGTTCGAGCCAAGATCGAGCCTCTGCGGCAGTTTCTCAAACACATGGAGTGTACATTCAATTTCTCACGGAATGTAAAACAACAGCATCGGTTCACAGGTATTTCATCAAACACTCAGTAGGCAACATAAAAATCAAAATACAAGGGTATTTATTTCATATCCATACCTTCCTCACCACCAGCCGACACTTAGTTGAGTCATTTAATCAAACACTTGCTAAGCAACAAGTATATCAAAATAACTGATTCACCGAACTGGTTTGATCCGAGTTCAATCTGAGTCGAGTCGAGCTTGGGCAAGCTCGAACTTGGCTTGAAATTTTTCGATCCGGGTCGAGTCGAGCTTGGGCAAGCTCGAACATGGCTCGAAATTTTTTCGAGCTCAAAAAATCAACTCAACTTGGCTCGAACTCAGTTTCGAACCGAGTCGAATCGAGCTTTTTCAAGTCGAGTCGAGCGAGCTAAGCTAACTCGGTTTACAGCTCTGAATCTAATTAGATGTTTTAAAGTGGCAAATGGGGGAGGTCAAATTAGTCATCTTTAGTATGTTGATGATACCCTTTCGTTTTGTGATACAGATTTGGTGTCAGTGGATGATCTTCAGAAAATCATTGTTTGTTTTTAAGCAGTTTTAGGGCTAAGTGCTTTTTTTAAGGTCTTCCAAGACTAAGCGTTATTGTTGCCAAGAGTGAATTGCTTCGAGTCCATGTGAATTATGAGAATTTGGTGTGGTTGACTAATTGGATGTAATAAAGGGTCTTTCCATCGACCTATCTAGGTTTACCCCTATCTATAGGCAAGCCGGTTAGACACTTATGGGATAAGGTTATTGAGAGCATTAAGAAGAAGCTCTTGAGTTGGAAGAGCCACTATTTGTCCTTAAGAGGCAACTTTAACTCTAAAAGTTGTTTTTTCCTAAAATGCTGGTGTATTTCATGTCACTATTTAAGTGCCCCAAGTAAGTTTTGGTTAAGCTGGAAAAATTGACAAGGGATTTCCTTTGGAAAGGGTCGGAGGGGAAAAAAACAAAGTATTGTCATCTAAGGTAGGAAGATATTTGCAAGCTAATTGCTAAAGGTGGTGCTTGGCATAAAAGATTTGGGATCCAAGAACTTAGCATTGCTAGGAAGTGGCTTTGGAGGTTTGGCACTGAAGCTGTGAAGCATGAAGACTTTGAAGGGAGATTATTGCAAGCAAATATGGGGGATGGAAGTGAAGAAGTCATCTTTGTATCGTGCATCTAGTCTATGAAAAGAGATCACTTTGGTTGATTATTTGTTTAGCAGAGGAATTCCTTCTCCTTGCGGGTCGGAAACCGTATTCACTTTTGGGTGGATGTTTGGGTTAGAGACGGGGCACTCCAAGAAAATTTCCCCAAAATGGCCCGCATTGCTTCATATAGGCTTATATCTGTGCACAATTTCTATTCGATATATGGTGATTCTGTGGTGTGGTCTCCACCCTACCATAGGGATTTAACAGATGAGGAAATTATGGAGTCGATTGGTTTGATACACAAATTTAAGAATGTGGTTCCCTCGGCTCTTTAAGAGGATTCGATGGCTTGCCATGTCACAGTTAGGGCCACTTTTTTGTCCGTTCTTTCTATAAGATGATGTATGGCTCGCCGCACATTTGTGCAGTTCCTTCTCATTTGTGGTCATATGGAGCCCCTCCAAGGGTTTCAGCCTTTTGCTTGGTTAGTGGGAAGAAAGTTTGTAACTATTGATAACTTACAAAGAAGATTCCTTGTCCTCCCTAACATATGTTTGATGTGTATGAGAAATGCCAAGTCGATTGATCACTTCTTCATTCACTACAAGTTTACTCGCCAAGCGTGGGATCTCTTTCTCAAGGCTTTTCATACTACTTAGGTCATACCAAAGTCTATTGCAAATCTGATGTGGGCTTGGCATGGAGGTGGGAAAGGGAAAGTTGGAAAAGTCATGTGGAGATTGCTCATTTTGGCGGTTTTTTACCAATTTGGGAGGATCATAATAGGCGTTGTTTGGGAATAGAACTTCAACACCCCAAGAGGTCATTAGGGAAATTAAATGTAGTGTCATGTGTAAGGCTTCTTATGTAAAGGCTGTTATATCTACAGCCTCCCCTCTTTTTTGAAGTTTAAGAGTTGGGTTGTATTCTTTCATGCTTCTAAGAAATTTCAGCTCTCCGGAAAAAAAAAAAAAAAGGCTTCATGGAGCATCGTATCATATCCTTCACCCAAGGTAAGTTTTCTAAGGGAAGACATTTAGATGTTGCTCTTATGATGGCATGCATGAGTGCATAGATCCCATATACAAAGTAAGAAAATGGGACCTTGTGCTTCAAAATTTTAGGGAAGGCATATGACAAGGTCCATTGGAGATGGATAATTTGATGCTAGGAATGGGATTCAAAGTCCAATTGAGAAGTTGCATAAGGTCTGCTAAATTATCAGTACTAGTGAATGCCTATACGTTCAAGAGGTATTAGACAAGGGGATCCACTATCCGCATTCCTTTTTACGGAGATTGCAGCAGCAGGCAGTTGGCATCAAATTCCCATAATGCATGAATAATGGTTTATTTAGATAATGGTTACGAAGATTTGGAGAGGAGGATTCTTTGAGGAAAAAGGCGCCTGTGGCAAAATATAGAGGGAAGACAGGAAGGGAACTACACATGCCAGATACAGGTGTGGAAATCCATAATTATCATGGAGAGTATTGACAGCCAAGTATGTAGTTCATGCTTGGTGGTGGTAAGATTTTTGATGGATTGCTAGCATGTGAGAGGATATTGCCATGCAGATCTTTTGGGAGCCTTTATAACCTATCAGTGGAAAGAAGACAAGGTCAGACAAGGTCATGGAGTGCTTTGAGAAGCTGGATGGTCAGGTACTGGTGTGGACTCCTGCATATGGAAAGAATTTGAGATGGGGTGAGGACTTCATCAGTCTGTTGGGGCAGTTCGGAGTGTTTAATGTTTGATTGGTCTGGGGAGGATAGGAAGATATGTAGGTAGGACCCCTCCTGAAATTTCTCAATTAAGATCCCTTCAGCAGGAAGCTAAGGGAGGAAGGGGGGACGAGACCGACCCTACAGCCAGTTTGGGGTGTAAGGCCCTTCCTAGCATCGTCACCTTCAGATGGTTGGCAGGTTGTGACAGGGTACTTACAATTGACTAGCTGCACAACACAAATATGACTAGTGTCCATGGGGTCTAGTGGCCTCAAATGCAAGTTACTATAGAAGTCGTGCCTTCCAGGACTCTTGTTGGAGGCATAGTAGAACATTTAACAATAAAAGTGAAACAATCACCTTGGTTGTTGAGACCATCAAGGATCCTGTATTTTCATGGGTGTTTTCCTTACAAGAGTATATGTATTATAGGAACCTTGA
The DNA here is from genome assembly GCA_037074715.1 of Magnolia kwangsiensis. Classification (NCBI taxonomy): domain Eukaryota; kingdom Viridiplantae; phylum Streptophyta; class Magnoliopsida; order Magnoliales; family Magnoliaceae; genus Magnolia; species Magnolia kwangsiensis. The sequence continues at coordinate 46,340,651 of CM073574.1, read as the reverse complement.
CTTCGCTGGGAGTTGGGAGAGTTTTCTCTTGTAATACATTAGTGCTCTTGGCTTGATTGTATCATTCGGCTTCAAACACCTTTTCTAATAAAATTATGTCTGTAAAAAAAGGCCATCTTTCAATCAAACCTATGCATACCTAGTCCAAAAGCATGGTCGATAATAATAAACATGTCTATATGACTGCATGAAGGAAACTAAATCTAATTACCCTACTGATTTTGGTAGCCAAATTGAAACAAAATAAGGACTTCGCAAAAGATCTAACGCAATTGACGACAAAACAATGGACAGACAAGGATTCATAAATAACTTTCTCGAAAGAGCATGTCATGGAAACTTATATCCATGAGATGATCCATCATGCAAACACAAGTCGATAATACTTTTAAAAAAAAAAAAAAAACTTGCATGAGTTGCCTGTATAATGCTATAAATAAAAGAAAATGAAAACATAGAGGGATTGAATGTCTAGTAAAACAACTACAAGATCAAAATTTCCCTTACCCTTCACGGCCAGCCATGCAATGGAAATAATACTCTTGAGGGCGAAGACCTGTCAAAAAACGATCACCAATAAAGCCCCCTGCACGTGCTGCAGTATCCCAAGGAGGAAAACAGGGTAAAGTTTTCCCAGACACCATACGAGGGACCCGTTTGCCTTCCAGCTGTTGTTGGCCTAACAAAGATGATATTTGTGTGAAATTAACCTACAAAGGGGAACAAGAAATCAGCAAGAGCACCAAAGAAAATAGGGTCCATTAGCATAAAGAACATCTACACAACAAACCGTAGTCATCAAGTTAAAATTGCTTCAGACCAATGTTCAAAATATCGGTATCGCGTTACATATCGCACCCTTGGGATATGGATACGTATCGGTTATCGCATGGGATATATCGGTTGTATCGCGTAATGTATCGCTGTTGTTGGAAACATGGGGAGACATTGGAAATTGATCTATTTTTTCAATGAAATTTCAGTGATTGTTAAAAAAGGAATCAATACACACAAATCAAAACATTACAAAAAACAAGTGCACATAATAGGTTTTCTTTGTATGGGGTCCTAATCTATGCGTTGTCTAACTGAATTGATGCAAGTAAATTAAAAGTTTATTCATATAATTTATAAATATACGAAGACATGTGGAAACACAAGCAATACATTCAAAAGCAAAAGAGGAATCACTAGATTAGGTTACATACATGATTGATTCTGATTGTCTTTCAATTTTCCGCAACTCGGTCCTTCTCCAAATCTTGAAATCGAAGCTCCCAATCCATGATTTTTCATACAAAATATGAAAAATCATGGATTTGTAACAATTTGACACTGATTTAACATAATTTATAGAAAATAATAAAAAATTGCTCACCGGATCGAACATGGGGGATATATCCCACTACTTGCGCATTTCGTATCGCACAAGTGGGATACAAGATATATTGTGGGATATATCGGTCAATATCGTCAATATTTAAAAAACTGCTTCAGACCATTGCAAACTTTCAACATACTGCAATGGTATGTGTTGATAACGTATTAAATTCCCTAAGCATTCATTCTTGCCGTGGGTTTGCTGAGCATATCATTTATTGCTTTACATGAATACCCTCAAATTGAGGTTTGCATGTAATAGAGGAATCCACAGAAATCAGAGTACTGGAAGTGCAACCATTATCATGACATGTCCATAAGTCACAAATAAGTGCAACCACGAGAAATAAGTCTTGGGGACATGACCCAATATGTCCTAGAAATTAAGATAGCAGCCTTGGAGCACAAAAGTCACAAGAGGTGGAGCACAGCACAAGGGTAGAGAGAGGTGCACAAGTCAAATAAAATAAGTGCAACCACACAAAATAAGTCTTGGGGACATGACCCAATATGTCCTAGAATTAAGATAGCTGCCTTGGAGCACAAAAGTCGCAAGAGGTGGAGCACAGCACAAGGGTAGAGAGAGGTGGAGAAGGACAAAAAAGTGTCAAGAGACACGATGCACAAATATATAATAAATAAATAAATAAATCTAACCAATGAAGAATAGAAATCAATTCCATGCCAATGCATTTTCGAGTTGGATTTTCAGGTACATCAAAGTTAGAAAATTGTCAAAATGACAAAAATGGCAAAGTTTAAGGAAAATGGCAACAAGAGATGGAGAATACATGGAGTTAAAAAGTCGATGAGGTTAAGTCATTTTGTCTATTGTACTGTCATTGTATTCTCTTATGTTAACAAAAGAGGTTGGCAACTGTCTCAGTTAACTAATTCAGTATTTATTACTCAACCAATTGAGTACCTCCTCACAGGAGCATTTTAGGGCCTGTTTGTGTCACCAATTACCCCAGTGAGGTAAAGGAAATGTGCAATGATTACAAATTACTTTACCCGACTCCGGACAACATTTGCATTTGACCAACAATTCCTGTGTTTGGTTTATTGATGGTAAAATCATAATGATGCATTTTTACATTAATGTCAAATAATCACCAAAATACATTGATGTCACTGTTTGGATTCGATATTTTCACAGTAATGTCATGAAAAGGTGCAATGATTGTTCCTTAGGGTCTCCTGAATGCATCTACATTTGACTAACAATTCCCATGTTCGGTTTAGTAGTGGTAAAATCGTAATGATGACACATTTACTTTGCATTACCAGGGTAATTGGCCAAACAAACAGACCCTTAACATTCTATTGCGTCTTATATTAACAACAGAGATTAATTGACGGTCATAGTCGACTAATTGACTGTCTTAGTCATTGTACTTCGTCCTGCAGTCCTGCTCGTCTATAACAGATACCATCTGAATACAGATGCATGACTAATGCTAGCAGCCCTACAACAGGCAAAGTACCCGCCAAACATGGTGACGTGATCCAAGATTCAGCAACAGTAGTCAAGGATCTCTGCTCAGACCTAGATAACATAACCTGACATAGGTTCCTACAGTTCTATACACAAACCAGAATGTGTCTTCAATGTGGACACAGATTTAGTTCCCTCCTTCCATTAAGATCGTTCAGCATGTAGATGTATTGTAATCATGCCTGCTGCAACTTCAATAGGGAGAAAGATTCAGATTGTCGCTGCTCTGTCAGGTATTTCAGCAAGTGGTAATGAGATCATTCCTGCTCTAGGTTGAAAAGCATATTCCAAACTGTAGGTGTATCATGTATGTGTGTGTAAGCCTATGACTAAGCCCACAGGTATATACGCCTGGGCCTTGTCTGTTACGGGTCTTAGTCTTAGACTTTTCTCCTGTTTTATCTTGATTGTTACGCTTTCCTTATTTGTCCCTTGTCTTTCTTTAGTTTCATTTCCCTCCTAATAAGGGCATATATGTAATTATACCATTCTCCTATTGTTACAAAATAAAGGAGGGCTGGATATCTCAGCCCTATGAGCTTCTTTTCTCTCTCAAATTATCTCCACCTCTAACATGGCATCAGAGCCAGGTATCAATCCTGGGAAATGCGGATCATAGGCCCAGACACACATACACCTACAAATCCCGTCATAACAAACAATATAAACCACACTATAATAACTTCATTGAATCAATAAAACCACACTACCTCCATCTCCATCTCTGTGCTATATATGCCCCTCCACAATCTCTAGAATACTCCAGAGAGGAGTTTCTGGAGCACCTTTAATTGCTTACAACTGTAGAGTGGTGTATATTCCTCAAGACATGTATAAAATCTTATCAAGGAAAGCAGGCCTTGAATGTTGAATTGTTGTTGGAGTCTATGTCGCCTTGCCCTTGATCTGCATCCCAACCCTTGTGCAAGGTAAGAGCAAGGAACATTTATGATGCATTGCTACATTCTCTCCTATTTCCATTGTGTGGTCGTTGGGTAGTCCCTTTATTCACCAGTAGTTTTGTCCATTGATCCATTAGTGTATACTTTGATGAATTTATCAAATGAACCATCTGTAACGTCATCACTTGTCTTACAGTGATTTTTACATGCTCATTAGCTTGGGCCTTGATGCTTTAGTTGGGAACCTCTACCTTACTACTGCTAAACAATGCCACCTCCACAAGGGACTTAGGACTTCCAGCATTGTTGTTTCCTTTGGCTTCTTCTTCGACTCATATACATCCACCTCAATTATAGGATTCATTGTCTACCTTTTCCCATTTTGGGTTTTTAAGTTTCTTCACATCACCAATCAATTTTCAAAAGAACTTGCAGCAGAATCTGATGGAGATGTTGGCAAAGACAGCACAATAGCCAGTTTGCATGATCTGAGACGTCAATTGCATGGTTTCCTGTTTCATCTTTGTTTTTATGCTTTCCTTGGTTTTTTTTATTTTTTCCTCCTAATAAGAGCATATACATAATTGTACCGTACTCTCCCTCCCTCCCTGCCTCCCTTCCTCCCTTAAGTGCTCTAACAACTAAATAGGATGCCACAACCTACAGAAGCCTTGATGTAACGAAGTGAGGAGCATGCATAAATTGACTCACTGAATCTGGACTGACTACATGAGATAGGTTAGGACAAGTAAAAGTCAAATCTACCAACTCACCAACCAAGTGCAAGAAGTTCCCCATCATCAACCCAAAACTTCTTATTAATCTCTAAAGGAGAATCAAGAAGATTGACACCAAGATTACAAATAGAAGTCAAAAAATCAAGAGCATATTTTCGTTGAGACAACAATACCCTTCTTTGAACAAGAGACTTCAACACCAAGAAAATATTTTAACAAACCCAAATCTTTATTGTCAAAAACCTTGATCAGATAAATCCTCAATTTAGAGATCCCACTAGCATCATCAGTTGTAACAATAATATCATCCACATACACACTAACAACGATAATGCCTTCGACACGCCACTTAACAAACACCGAGTGGCAAGGTGTCCCGTATCGGTATCGGTTGGCGTAACGGTGCCCTCCGAAACCGATACAGATACGGGGGCGTAACGGCGATACGAGGGTGTAACGGCCCGTAACGGTACAATTTTTTTTTTTTGCCAAAAAAATATGAAAAAATATGGATTAAATCCAGAATATTCTAAGCATTCCAAATATGCATTCATTTGTAAATTGGAACATGTTTATCGTGGTGTAACGGTCCACTCTTTGGTGAGAAGTTGTATCGGACTGTCTAATTAATTTTTAACTAGGTAACTTAAATTTGACTATAAAATTCATATATTTAATTTTCTAAATATGTAATTTATATACTTAACAACTTGATATCATTTCTCTCAATAGTTCTTTAAAAAAATGAAATTAAATTCAGGTAGATGGCGTTGCCAATTTGGGGCTGACTTGGAGGACCAATCTATACTCTAAATCAGCCTCAAATTCATGCCATTTATTGTCATTATTCTACTTATAAATTGGTGGACATTTATTGGATGATGAATCATAAAAAATTAATCAAAAGGCCCTATTTTAAAAAATAAAAGTCCACAAATTACAAATTAAAACTATTCAAACAATTTGATTTTGGCATTGTGAGTTAGCAATTGCAGTCCACAATTTAATTACTAAATTTTAAGTTAATATATGTCTCATGTACAAATTTATAAGGCTTGAATTAGGCAGGACTCGGATTGTGAAGTGCAGCACACGTGTCAAAGTTTTTTGGGCCCCACCCGTGATGAATGTGTTATATCCACACCGTCCATCCATTTTTCCGAATAATTTTAGGGCATGAGCCCAAAAATGAGACACATCCAAAGCTTAGGTGGACTCCACCATAAGAAACAATAATAATTAAACGTTCACCATTAAAATTTTATTGAGGGCTAGAAAAGCTTTAGATCAACTGACATGTGTGTTTTCCCTTCATCCATGTCAGTGTGACCCAATTAATAGGTTAGATTGAAAATAAACATTACAGTGGACCTTAAGAAATTTTTAATGGTGAGCATTCTATAACCACTATTTCCTATAGTGTTGTCCACCTGAGATTTGGATATTACTAATTTTTTGAATCCTAACCTAAAATGATTTGACAAAATGGATGGACGACATGGATAAAATATATACATCATGGTGGGGCCCACTTGAGTCTGATCGGATGGAAAATAAACGTTACCATGCGCCCTACGAATTTTTTAACTTGAAAATCATTATTTCCGCTGTTATTTTTGGTGTGGTTCAGATGATCTCGGGATATAATTCATTTTTTGGCTGGTGCTCTAAAATGATCTCTGAAAATAGATGAACGGTGTAGATGTAATAAATACATCACTGTGGGGGCCATATGACTTTGATCTCCTTTGAACCGTTCGTACAACTCGGAGCTCGAGGAGTGTCAGCGCTCGTCTTAGCGTGACACATACCTACAGCAGCTACCGCTGCAAATTTAAAAAAAAAAAAAACAAAAAGGGGTAGAGAGGGAAACCGAAAAGAAAAAAGAGGGAAAGAAGAGAAGAAAAAAGAGGGAAAGAGGGAAAGAAGAGAGAGAGAGAGAGAGAGAGAGAGAGAGAGAGAGAGAGAGAAGAAGAAGAAGAAGAAGAGGAGGAGGAAGAAGGCTGCGGCCGCAGCCGTAGCAGGGCGCAGCCGCAGCCGCAGCCAAGAAGAAGAAGAAGAAGAAGAAGAAGAAAGAGAAGAAAGAGAAGAAAAGAAAGGGGAAAAGGTAAGGATTTTTTTCGTTTTTTCTTTTTTTTTTTTTCTTTTTTTTTTTCTTTCAAGACCCGTAACAGTCGTTACGGGTCCGTAACGGCCGTTATGGCCCGTAACGGCCGTTACTGGTATAAAATTTCATAACGGCCGTTTCGACCTCGTATCACGTAACGGGTCCCACCGTTACCGTTACGTATCGGCCGATACGTAACCGATTTGGGATTCCCTACCAAGTGGTCATCTAACTGAGTAGGGGTGAATCTAATACCAATCAAGGCTTTAAAATTTTAAAGTATGAGGGTTGTGTTTTAGCCAAACATCATAGGTTTATCTATCCACCAGTGGAGAAATGTTCCAATGAAAAAAAAAAAAAAAATTTGTTTCATTCAGATATTTGAAGTCGGGTTCCTATTGTTTATAGTCAATTTAAATACTTTGTTTTGTTTATTAATGATGCATCTCGTATGACAAAATTTTATTTGATGAAATCTAAAGATGGGGTTAGCTCTATTTTTAAAATGTTTGAATAGTTGGGTTAAAAATCAATTTAATTAGAGTATTGATACTATTAGTACAAATAATGCAAAAGAATACCTTTCCCATACTATGATATCTTATTTTCAAGAGCATGGTATCAACTCTCAAACTACATGTGCATATACCCTGCAACAAAATGGCATGGCTAAGAGGAAGAATAGATGTCTTTTAGATGTCGCTCGAGCTCTTCTTGTTGGAATGTTTTGTTGGAATGCTTCAACGGGATTTCAAATTCGGCGGATCGTGTTGCAACTAGAACAAGACTATTAGTTATTGAATGGGCGGTTAATGTCAATAAATTAAAGGGTTGGTTGTAATTTACTTTTCTTAGGCTCTTAGGTGGTGGTATCGCTACCTCGGCGGTGCTGCCCCGGCCCTTTTGTTTTGCTATGTTTTATTTCTATCAATTAATATATCTCGTAACCTTTCCAAAAAAATAAAAAAATCTTTTTGGTCAGACAATGTTCTTACAGCTTGCTATCCGATCAATCGTCTTCCCACTAAAGTTCTTACTGGAAAGTCTAGGAAGATATTTTTCAGACTTTTATACAATCTCTAACAAGATTCAATACCTTTAGAGACACCTTTAGTGCGATGCCATTGGGTTGTGTGAAATGATTCTCCACAATTATCCTTTTCTTCATCGTTATCTATTTATTTGTTGAAATTTGGATTGATTGGAGCTATAAAGGGGCATTCTAGAGACGGATTTTAGTTTTTAAATTGGTGTGTTCGCATTTCGCAACATATCTTCAAAAGTTCATATCCTTTCTATTTTGCTGCATCATAGACTCCTAGGCCCATCATCTCCGGTTAGGTCAGAAAGTTCAGGCCCAATCATTTATCAGGCTAGGCTTGGATTGAAGTTTTTTTTATCTATAGGGCAACAAGTGTTGGATCAGGTCAGGCCCAGGCCATGACAACAATAATGAATACATGTGGCCATGCATGTATGCATTAAATACATTGACAAATGTACAGGAAATGCATAAGAGACATGTGAAGGGCTTGATAAATGTTTGATTAGGCATGGGAAGGGCAAGAAAAATGTCAATTAGACCTTGTAAATTTGAACCAACTTAGGTTGGTCATGCTTAGGCTCCGGCTGAAAATGACCTGGCCGCCCATTATCATCCCTAATATTTGGTATCCATCATGTCTCATCACTCATGGACTCGGCAAATTCATTCCAGACTCAAGCAGAAGAACAGCACAAAAGAAGTGTTCAATGGATGCACACACTCAGTACAAAAAGAGAAGGGCATAAAAATTCCAGCTTACCTGAGAACCTTTAGCTCCAGTAGTGGTCATGAGAGAAAGGCAATTCTTTGGAAAGGGCTTTAGCAACCCATTGGGGATGATGGCATCATTAACCTCTGTAGTTACACCATTAAGCTCATGGGACATCAACATATCTAAATATGTTACTGCAGATTCCCCATGACTACGGATTGCTCGTTCAATCTCCATTTGCAACTTCACTGGCTCTATAGAGACAAACTGATAGTATTCAGGCACAGAGCTTGCATCTAAGTGATAGTTACCATATAATATATGTGGTTAAGTTACACACATTTGCAAGCAGATACTTCCAATAAAAATCTGAAAGCGTTACATTCTTATTTTAAGTTACCAACAGCCATTATTCATCTAAACCTAAACAAGACTTCAGCGAAGGAAATATCCAAGATACACTTCAAAGTTGAGAAAAGAAGCAAGCCAATGGAGAATAAACTGCCTCAAAGTGATAGATCCTACCAACCCACTAACTACAAATACATATCCTGGTATATTCCGACAATTTTAAACCAAAACTTCACAAATAACAGAAAGACACGTTAGAAATAAAGTTAGGGCATAAATGCAGCATGTAAGAAGTTTCAACAAAACTGAATATATTAAACTGTGTTTGTGTTATCAGGCAGGACAGCCAAATCTGTTGTGCACATGTGTAGTCAAGACCATGATAAAATAAAATCACCTATCCACAGAAACACAGATATTAAATAATTCATTAATTTAGAAGTTAATAAATATCACATGGGACAATCACACATAATAGAAGGCATCCATGACATTCTAGCTTCCTATGCAATAGTCCTGACAGTATGGAAAGATAGAATAGGAGCAGAGATAAAATTCAATCCAGCATTACATCAAATTTGTTATCAAATAGATTGACATACAATATCTAGAATTTGCAAGTAAACGCACCTGCAATCTTGGCACCAATGAACTTAGAATGGATATTTGCACCAGTGTTTTCATGTTTTTCTAGTATCATTTTCCTTTTCAAGTCGGAGTGCTGCACAATTAGTAGGTCATCGACTCCACAAGTAAACCCATGCATCTGAGATCATAGATATCATTTAAAATAACTTAACACTCAAACAAACAAAGATATCAATCAGTTGAAGTTAAAATGAAAAACAACCAAACTCACCTGCAGAAATACTGTAAATAAGCGGCTTAATACTGAAAGCAAAATGCCAGCAGTATTAGAGCCATAGAACTCCTGGACTGTATGAACCATGCCATACTTGGCAAACTGATTCTTGTCAATCACACCATGCACAAGCTCATTCTTCCAAATTATCAACTTGTGTTTTTTGCCCTTTGACTTGCAATGCTTGAAACAACCTTCTACCATGTTTCCTTCCTTTTAACATCAAAAGGTGAGCAACCGTGAGTAATATCATTTAGGATTGTGGTTATGACCTAAAGCAGCCAAAAGAAAAAGAAAAAAAAGCAACAGTTCAGCCAGAAATACCTTCCACTCAGAATAGAAACAACCATCTTCAATCTTTCCTTCCTTCTTAACAGTAAAAGGTGGGCGACCGCGAGTGATATGGTTTAGGATTGTGGTTATGACCTAAAGCAGGACAAATATAAAAATAATGGTTCAACAAGAAATACCTTCCACTTAAAAAGCACCAAATTTAACAGCTTCTGAGAGAGGGGGAAACAAAAAAGACATTAACAGCATAGTTCCACCATAACTTCTTTTCTTTCAAAGATAGAGATGCCTAAGAGATATTATCCATTTATATTACGAAGTGTTGTTAATGCTAACCTGTTTCCCAGTCCAAAGCGGCTTTGGTTTCCAAATAACAGGGGGAAGGGGCTGTATCTCATCATCAGAACTTAATGTGCAAACGTTTTGGCCAAATTTACCAACATAAGAACCTGAAGCAGCAGTAGACACACCAGAAGCATACAGAAGCATATGGTATTCATCCCTGGTTAAAAACGTGTCCTTCTTTGTAAGAAGCACAGCACTTACAATATGATCCTGAAGAATAAAACCAAAAATTACTAAACAAATATTGCACAGATAAAAATCATAAAGCCATTCCCTAAAATAAATATTTAAGTCCAAACAATGGAACAGAAGGGAATTTAGAGATCGGTGTCAGATTCTTAACCTGAATCAAACCCCTGATGGGTGCACCAGATGTTGGAACAATATATTGCTTATTAGCATTTGCAATTTCGATTGCTTCAGCACGTGAAATTTCATCTTGCGGGAAGTGAACATTCATTTCATCCCCATCAAAATCAGCATTGTAAGTGCTGCATACAGAGAAATAGTTAACTTTTACATACAAATATAATTGCACCCTTATACTGCCAAAACAGTGAGCTTAAAAAATACAGATATATGACAAAAACCTGCAATTAGCATAATGCATGCGAAGTGTTTTCTCCCCTTTAAGAACACGAACAACATGTGCCATCATACTTGGCTTGTGAAGTGTAGGCTGTCATAAAAGAAACAACAACATCATTTAATCAATATGAAACTAAATACTTGATCATCCTACATCAAACCGACCACAAACTTGACAAATTAAAAGAATTTAACTGATTCAGGATTCATATCACATTGCATCAGTAGCATGTGAGTGTATAAGACATTAGGCAATCATGTGATATTGGTTTTTGTCATGTACATTTTGTTGATGCTTTTTCTTTCTACCCATCAGGATTTGATCTGGATGCATGTCCCCCTGGGAGCAATGTGCTTGCCGGTCCCTAACCAGGGCAAAGCACGGTTGCTGTCAAGTGTGCACGAGGTGTTTTTTCCCCTTTCTCTTTTCTTTTCCCTCCAGATTAAACAAAATGTTTAACCAACAAGAAGACCAAATGGAAAAAGACCCCAAAGGCAAGAAGCAAATGGATACTGCCAGCTAATATTAATTGGACACTGTCTCGTTGCTCCATTCAGAGCAAATTCCTAAAGACAAATGGGAAGAGGACCCATTTGATCGTTCTGGCTTTAACTTTGTTGAATAACCTACCCACTGAAATTTGCTCATTCTTAAAGATATGGCCATTTGTTATCCTCCAAATCTCACAACATGTGGCGAGGGCAAGAAGACTCCACAAAAGCCTTCCCTACTCACCAAAGGAACCACTGCACAACTCATGAAGACATCTAGTAACCTCTTAACCCAAAATCTGCTAAAGTGAAGACCTGGTCATCAAACCTTTGCCAAGCAAATCATGAGAATTCTTGTTTTGAATCTTATAACCAACACGAGGGATTTCCACGGATGTGATGCCCACAATTCATAAACCCAGTTGTGACTGAAAGTGTTCACTTACCAGGATAGTGCTGTGCATTAGATAGGTATGATTGTCAAAACAGAACTAGTAAAGTCAATGCCAAATAGTGAGGCAAAGCTATGATGATGGTGACAGTGATGATTGCATGCATATGTACATTTGTCCAGAATAGACGACCCCAATTGCCAAGTCCAAATAGTAGCAATGTGACTGTTTGATCAATATTCAATATAAGCTTTGTGATGGTCCCCGTCAAGGTGTAGTGCGTAGCCTGACCATGCCAGTGAGTTCGTTCATAATCATGTATAGGAGTGTTCCCTGCCATTTTATGCAGCCAACTCCTCGAGCATGACCTTTCATGTATGTGGGTGCTCTATGCTCAACTGTTTTGCCTCACAACTACCCCTCCAAGACCTCAGTTTGCTTGCTCGCTGTGAGAGCATGCTCCAGCTGGTGGGAAGACTACTTCTGGCTGGCAAAATGGTTTTCCCACCACCCAGGGACCTCAAATACTATGTTGGCTGCCAGCTAGCAGAAATGGTTTCCCCTCCGGCCAGGGATCTCAACCACCATACACTACCATGACGGGTATTTTGATGTCCGCCTCATGGGACTTATGTAAGGGGCATTGTGGTATTCTCCTTGCACAATGAGTCAAGGAGTTAGATGATTGATTAGAGTTGTAGAGATTAATTGAGGATGAGTCGTGATTAGTACACTAATCTCAAGTCTAGTTAGAGATAACCTGCAGAAAATGTACTAGTACTGTTTCCTTGCATTGTACAATGGTTTTTGAGTTTTTTTAGAAAATGAAATAAAATTTAAGAGGATTTGAATGAGTTTGAGGGGCCCATTTGCAATATAAAACACCTGAAATTCCCGAATCCCCTTCCATTTCCTTCCCTTTTTTTGATGAGATTGCAAATTTATGGTTTTCTTGATCGAGCCAATCCGAGATTGTGTTACAAAGGAAACCTAATCATGAGTTGCTTGTTCTTGCAAGAATCTTTGTTGGGAGACATTTGGAGTTACAAAACGCCAACCGTAGAAGGACCATGGGGTCACAAGGTAAGTTTCATGCAGGGACAGTGATCGTAGCTTCACAGCCTAAAATCAAAGCTTGTTCAAACACTTCTGAGCTGATTTTGAGTGCAGATAATGCATCTAGTGAAAGATCATGACTGTACAGTGGCAGACAACACATTCCGCGAGATGAGGTGATCAAGACACTCCGAAAGCAGGTAGAATTTCTTTTCATTTGCACTACATAAAAACACCCATTGGATTACAATGTCAATGAATTCGAGCCTTAAATTCCAACGACCACCCTCACCATTGTGCATCCCTTCACAACCAAAAACACATCTCCTCTGCAAAATCACCCCATCCAAAATCAACCCACATCACCGAGGTTTTCCACTACCACCATTCCCATTCTCAAACACTTGCAACAAAGATATTTAACCAACATTACCACATCTCCAACATATACCATTGAGATTTTCAGCTAGCCGTCCATCTCCAATCTATGCCGTTGAGATTTTCAGCAAGCCATCCATCTCCAACCTATGCCATTGAGATTTTCAGCCACTACAAACCCATACCTCCTACAACCTCATCCATCATCACCCATGACATCATATCCATCAAAACCACTCACCTCAAAACCCCACCATCAAGATTTTCAACCACCCTGATTCTCCTTCACAAACCCATGCACCAAAGAATTCCAACCATCAAACCCTCCGTTTCTACCCCACACCACCAAGAAAGAAACCCCCTCATGACAATCCTCCAACTCCAATCCTTATCAACAAGAACCATAAACCACCACTACCCTTCATTTCCACCCCATTCACCATCTCTAAAATCCGAAAGTTTGCGTAAGCATCTAGCATCACTGCATTATATCTACGAGCAAGAGAATCAGTGAAGAAACCCTCGAGTCGACTAACAGTGATCCGATCATAGGATCAAGATCGACATCTTAGACATCACAAAATGCTACAGGAGGTTCAACGTAGAAAAGTTCAAAGAGTGGCTTCACGCAGTCGAGCAATCCCTAGAATATTACAAATTTTGGAAGATTGGTTTGTTAAGCATTGGTAGCACGATTCAAGATTCGAGCATTAGCATTGTGGGAGAAATATGCCATAAATAGAAGCACCAAGGATGACCCAAGATCTCCACAAGGTCAAAATTGAAGCATTTGATGACCAAAGAGTTCTCTCTGTTTAACTACGTGCAACCCATGTGATCGTACTCCCAATAGTGTCATCAAGCCTCTAAGGAGAGGTTGCAACCAATTCACGATAAACCTAGAACTAGCCAAAGGAAGCGATTGGTTCCTACATCAACGGGGAAGACCAACAAGGCAACAAACTATCTGGTATATTGGAAGATGAATGGTCAAGAGATCACAAGAGGTCCATGACTCATGCAAACGGAAGACCCTTGGTAAAGGATTATCTTGAATTTCAAAAAAACTGCAGCTGCAATCTTGAGCCGATCTATTGTCCTTGTGTTGCCAATGAAGATAACGAGAGTTGTCAGGCAGAAGAGCATTGCCCCTCAACCGTTTTTTACTTTCCACACAGTTCTAATTACTATTTCATTGAAGAACCAGCACATGAGATGTGCATTAGGGACATGTTCTTCATAAGAGGTTCATCAACTCACGTGATGCCATCGATGATCCAGTTTCTCATGAGGATTTTAGCGATCACTACCCATCATCAAAGGCGCAATTTTCAACGATGAGCTGGTTAAGTTTTGAGGTACTGTCGAGGACCCAATCTGTGACACAAAGCAAAGTCTCAAAACATCATAAAGGACCCAACCTATGATATGACGCTGCTAGAGTCTCTAAAAACTATAAGGGACCCAACATTTGGTGCAGAGCCAGTCAGATCGCCAAGCATCTTGGTATGTTCACTCTTTCCTGAAGCATCCAAGCATATGCGAGGAGTTTGGTGAAGGATATCAAAACAGTGGTGCTGGAGGGACCATCGGTGGTGTTCGTCGGAACATTGGGGGTCGAAGGTGGTAGTTGTTCTACCCATGGTCATCAGCTACACTAATAAAAAAATAAAAATAAAATAAAATAAAATAAAAGGAAAGGAAAAGACAATATAAGGGACGCAGGAAGACGAAAAGAAAAGAAATAAGAGGAAAGGGCCTTGATACCATGTTAAAATCCACGGTACAGAAAAGAAGTAGAAGGAAAATGAAATGGTGTATGAGAAGAAATAATTGAGAGGAAATAAGATTAATCTCTCTCCATAACATTGTCCAAAAGTTTATGAGAGGTACTTCAAAAAAAGATGTAGGATCTCGTGGTGATTACTTTCTCTCACTATGTGCTACAAAATCTAGAGAAAAATAATTGTATCAATAGTGAAGTCACCCTATCCTATTTGAGTTGTGTTTTGATGAGATTTGCACCCTAGCCTCTATTAGGCTAAATATTTAGTTTGCCCACAATGTTGTCATTATCGTTATCATATCGTAAATCATAAATGTTACCATCAAACGACTTCTTGAATTTTCCCGCTACATCATCATTGACTTTGATGGAGATTATTGTTCTCATCAATCTTTGAACAATATTTCCACGTAAGATCATTATCCTTGGACTTTGATTTCTTTACCACCTCCAAGGCTCGACAAGCATTGACACAGAAGCCCACATATTAAGGAAAAATTAAAAAAAACCGATTTGGGCCCACGCAAACATAGAAGATTATAAATGATTAAGAAAATGAGAAAACTTTTGAAATAAATGAAAAAAAAAAAAAAAAAACAGATTTTGCCAAAAAAATGAAAGAAATAAAAAAGAAAAAATTAAATAACTTTTTAATATTTTCTCATACCTATTTTAATGTAGAAAACAAATGAAACAAGCGGCATTAAATTCCGTTAACCGACAAAAAAGATGAAAACTTCCTTCTCTAAGTTTTTTGTGGGCCACAAATTCCAAATCTGACCATTCTCTCTCAAAAGAAGGAAAAGATATGATTTTACAATGTGGGTGGGGCCTAAATGAGTTTTAAAAGCAAAAGCCATAAAATAATCACAAAAATCAGCAAAATAATGCAAATATACGATTTGTTTTCCGAAGAACTGCATATTTTCACCTAAATATGAAAGAAATGAAATAGAAAAGATTAAATGACTATTTTATATGTATTCTTATCTATTTTAGTGTAGAAATTGAATGCAAGAAGCATCATTCGATTCCGTTGAGCAATGAAAAAGATATGTCGATTTCTTTCTCTAGATTTTCTATTGCCTACGATCTCCTAAGGTCTCCAAAATCTCTCAAAATAAGCAAAAGAAGTGATATTCTAGTGTATAAGGGGGCTAAATAGCTTTTAAAAACAAAAGCCCTAAAAATTGCAAAAACATTGAAAAAAATGGAAAAAAAAAAATTTGATTTTTTCACCATAAATTTCTGGTTTTCTGCCGCAGTTATTGAATCATACGATTCGATCTGAATCATATGATTCCTATTTGAATCGTACGATTCAACCTCAGATACAATTCAGTCGTACGATTTATATGCTAAAACCATATGATACGATTCAAATCATATCGTACAAACATGACAACACTGTTTGCCCATGTTCGTAGCAGGCTAACTATGTTGCCAATGTTCTCACAGAAATGGGTGGTAGCCAAGAGGCTCTTAGTATATGGATTTCGTTCTTCCACTTTGATTTCCCTTGACCAAAAAATTTTGTTATATCTCAACATAGATAGACGCACCAATCTATTTGATTTTCCACTGAAAAACATGATTTTTATAGGAATAAAAACATCTCCAAAGCAAATACACCATGACAGGGATAATTGCACACGTTTTTGGAAGCCAATTGCATCAACATTCACATAAGCATCAGTATAAATACAAAAACAGCTTACTGCAGAAACAGCAAAAGATTCCGACAGAATACAAAAACAACATTTCCACCTTGCAATGAAAGCATAAAACTATACCTGTCTATTGACGAGTACAATATCTCCATCTTGCAAATGGCGGTAGACAACCTTGCCTTCAAACTCAGAATCCAAGCTCTTCCCAGGGTGTGTAACAGCACCTCTTGACGAGGGTAACCTCCTTGAAATTGAAATGCGTGCATTTCTGTTTTGTGGCAGTCTAACGATTGATGACTTGTCTGCATAATGTGTAGCACCAGGATGGATTTCGGTGCCATTGACGAGAGCATGCCTCAACTTGTTAACATTCCAAGGGGTCACTCTCTGTAGAATCATGATTTGACATCAAATGAAAACGATCTCATTAAACTGTAAGGACAGTCATTTTATTTTATTTTATTTTTTTGTTGAGAAAAGTCCCCAAGGACAGTCGATGGGCTCTAATTTAAAAATGACCAACATATGAAGATCATATCAATCATGAATCATGACATTTCAAATATGGCTAAAAGGTCACACATGCATAGACGCAAAAAGAAGCATGCATAGATGCACAACAGCAGGTGTGAATGCACAAAAATCATGCTGAAGCTGGCAAATACCAGTCAACCATGAAACCAACATTGTTCAAGGATGTAAACAATCAAGAACTGCCCCAATAAAAAGATGCAATTGTGGATCTGTTAAAGAACACTGCATGTATTGTTGATTGTATGTGCATGCATGTAAAGACTTGAGATGGATCCCATGTCCACCAAGGTGTCAGAAACATAATTCTGATGAATCCTCCGACAGAAATCAGGGCCATTCGGGAAAGGGTATAATTAACCATGAAAAGGGAACAGTTGGAAAAACTTTAGCCAGTCTGACGATGGCCGCATAGGGGACCTGAATACCATGAAAGCTAACGCGCTTAGTGGGGGCCTTCAAGTACTCCTTTCCAAATCATTCAATGAAAGGATTATGACATAGGCAAGGGATTCAAAAACAGTTACATAACAGTTACGGTGGGAACCACAACGGGTTACGAGGCCAATACAATTTAGGAAAAAAAAAAAAATGCCATAACGGCCATTAACGGAAATTACAGACCACACGGACAGCGTTACTGTTATTGAATACCTTCGAAAGAAGGGTGCTCCAAGAATGAAATTACTTGGACTTCAGAGGAGTCTCCAAACCACGGAAGCATTCTACATATTTAACAAAATTCATGAACTATCATCATCTTTAAATATTTCATTTAAACATGTGGGCAGAGAGGCAAACGACATTGCAGATTCACTGGAAGAGGGGATTTCAAAAACAGCACTTAGTATTGGGGAATCATATCCTTCAAAAAAAAAAAAAGTACAACACATAAGGGAGTATTTTGGGGTGGGCTGGGGGGATCAGATCTCAACAAGTAGAGGTTTGCATGCATATGCACATTGATACACATGTATATAAGGTAAAGGTTGGCCATCTGTTCATGAATCAGAAATCATACATATTATTATAGTATAAACCGCCAGTGCTTACCTCCGGATATGTTAACTTTACTGCAAAATATGGAGGAATCCCAATTTCATTGACCGCTAAGTAAGGATCTGGAGATATAACAGACCTGCAAGCAAAATTAACCCTCTTTCCCATCATTTTCTGTCGGAAGATACCTTCCTTCTTCTCTATTAACTGACAGATTCCACTGGTCCCTCTGTCTTTTTGACCTGCCACAAAGTACAAAAGTATAATCAGTCAGCAAGAAAGCCCTGGTCAATTACAGTCCATCCACAACAGAAAACAACTCGTATAGAATGATATAACAAAAATGAAAAGCATATACTAATAATAGATTGACAATGAAGACACATTGTTGTGCCCAAGGCTTACAATTGATGAATAAGCCTATATCCTAGAGAGCACAAAACCCATGCTAAAAAGAAAGTGCAAGGCTGAAGAAAAAGGGGGCACAGAAGGACAATAAAATAACCTCAGCTCCACCTAGCAAATTCAAACTGCAAGACTGCAAAAGAGAGGGAATAGACAGTGACCAAAAAACAACCCATTGACTTAGTGAAACTGCAAGAATGCAAATGAAGAAATCAAAGCAAGAACATAGCATAGCAGCAATGGGAAAGCCACTAATTGCATTATTTTGCAATAGTCCACTAGATATTTTAATATAGTCATATTGATCAGACAATATGACAAAGATGTGAACTTGCAACATTCAACAAGGGCAGAACGTTGCAGTATTCCACCTTTCACCCAAAAATGTCTTTCGCTCCAACAAGCTTCTATTGCACATGCAAAACAGAATGGTTGCCGAATTTTCCAGCAAATACAGTGCATGTTAACAGTCAATTGCAGTGCATGCCCTTTTTGTGTGCACTTGTCTCTCAAATTGGTTGTTTTGAATAGCACAAATCCATCAGCTGGTGCAAATTTCCAATCTAAAGTGGAAAGATTCTCACTTGCACCTGTTAGTAACTAGGAATTGATGGTGGACAGAAACCACAAAGTGAACATCCAGTAATGGTGGTGGTAGTGGCATTGGTAATGATGATGATGACAATGAAAACACTGGTGACAGTGACAGTGATGTTGAAGATTGATGAAAAAATCAACTCTTGAACCATCCAAATGGTTGGCCTCATTTAAGATGAATCAATAACCAACAAATAAAGTGAAAGTACATCTTAAAATGGTAGGTTTGTGGACATCTGATGGACGGTGGCTTTGGTATTTAGTTTCAATTCCATAATAGCAGATTGCTTACCAAAGAGAGTTCAAAACTGCTCCAGATTAACAAATTGTCTTTATCAAAGAGATTAATTTTTGTGCACAACAAAAGGTGACTCGAATTTTTTGTTCTGGTTTTTCTTTTAACCAGGTACAAATTGTTCGTGCATTCAAACAGCGCCTTTGTTTTTTCATTCAACTATCAATTAAGAAGCCTTTTGCATGCATATACACTTTTGGAATGCAAATGCAACCATAGCTAAACCTATTCATTCTTTAATTCCCATCCAAACCACCTACTTCAACAAAATATCTTCATCATCATCATCATCTAAAAGCCTCATCCCAACTAATTGGGTTGGCTACATGAATCCTTTTCCACCATTCCACTCTATCTAGGGTCGTAACTCCAATCAGACCATAGGCCATCTTTTCTTACTACCTCCACCCGGTTCCGAAAATCGTAGAACCGTTAGGAACAGTTCGGTTCCGGTTTCACCCCAGAACCAAACCGAACCGACCCGTTTGCACCCCTACCAACCACTCCTTCCTCTTACTTTTATTCCTACATACCCCCCATCTAAAATGATACCCCCTCAATACCCCTGAATTAAGGAATATTAAAAAGCCACATTAAATATTTTTAGTCTAAATTACCATAGTGCCCTTATTTATGGGGCAAGACCAACATTTTTATGTCACAAACAAATAATTCAACGTTTTGACCACATAAATGTAGTTGAAAGACATTCATAGCATTCAAAATGCTGACCCCCATATGGACGAAGCATTGCAAACAATTATATCACAATTTTATTTCTTAGAAAGATAGCTGTTTTATTGATTAAAACGACTAAAAGGCCAAAAAATTACAATACAACCCAATCATTACGAGAGAGAGAGAGAGAGAGAGAGAGAGAGAGAGCAATCACTGCCACAAACAGTGGGAGACACTGTTACTCCATAATTGGAGGAGCCATGGTTTGGAATATTGACTTCAAGACAAATCTTCACGACCGGGAAATTGTGGAGCTTTCTGCTCTCCTCTCCCGTATCTATAATCTCCCACTCTTCTCCAACGGTCTGGATCGTCTCAAATGGAACCCGGATGCATGGCACTTTCTCAGTCAAGTCCCTTTACGGTTTTTTGATCAATAGACTACTCCGCCCCACTGGGCTCCTGCACTACTATGGCTGGAAGTATACGGTCCCACCCAAAATAGCGATTTTCAGTTGGCTAGTCGGAAATAAGAAGGTCCTCACCGTCGACAACTTGAGAAAGCGGGGAATGATGATAACAAATATTTGTGTATGCTGCATGGCTAATGAAGAATCTGTGGATCACCTCTTCATCTACTGCCCTTATCTCCTCAGGATATGGTCGGAATTGCTATCTTGGTTCAATATCTCCTGGTGCTTCCCGCTCTCTACTTCCAGCCTCCTCGATTCTTGGCACGGGGTCATCTGTGGGAAGCAGCGCACCCCTATATGGCGAATGGCACTCCTTGCTGTCTGGTGGGCTGTTTGGGCTGAACAGAATTACCGATGTTTTAATAACAGGGCTGATCATGCGGACGTCACTTTCCGTAGAGCGATTCACTGTTTGGCCGAGTGGGCCACCTATTCTGTTAAACCCCTAGACTGTAATTTTGAGTTTCTTTATGCCTAGCTGCTCTGCTACCTCAGCAGAGCAGTTTCTTTTGTTCCCTTTTGCTCCTTTATTAATACAATCTCCCACGTTATCTTTCAAAACAAAAAAAATACAGTAGGAGACACTAATGCCCATTCAATTACATCACTTTTTTCCCTATTGAAAACCCCCAAAATATTCCCCAATAAAATGTTGAAACATCTATTGTCTGTTTCCTACCAAATCGCCCACAAACCACTGAGCAAGGCCATTCACCACATTCTCCTACCTTCCTCACCTATCCCTCCTCCATGCCAAGACCAAAATAGACCTGAAATTGCATTTAGCATCACCCACACCACCCCAAACAAAGATAAGAATTTATCCCACACTCCCCTTGCAAACATGCAATGAACAAATAATAGATGATCTACCGACACATTCTTCTACCAACAAAGCAATCAAACATTGATAATGATCAAACCCCTCTTTTGAAGATTGTCAATAGTAAGCACCTTGATGATAGCCATCCGATTCTTGCTACTGGAATTTGCCCCACTCATTCTTTTATTTTAACCATTCATTTTATAGCCATTAAATGATTGGCTAGGAATTAGGATTGCTTGATAAGTGTGGTTTTATAAATATGCTCCATCCACAATGTACTCAACTATTCGGATTGACTAGGGAACCTTACATGAGGGAAACATATGAAAAGGATGAGTCGGTACTATTTTAAAATAGTGGATTTCTATTATAGGAGTCAAGCACCTTGGCCATGCTGGCATACCCCACATAAGACAATTTTGCTAACCAAGAGCTACATTGATGGAATCTTCATCTGATCCACACCGTCCATTAGTTAAGTTGTGCCATACTCACCATAGAACCAAAAAATTGTGGTGTTCCAAAACTCAGGTAGGCCACACTGTAGGGACTGTTGGGATGTGCACACCTACTATTAGTTTTATATAGGGCCCATCCCAATGCTAATGTGCCACCCAATCCATTCATTTGATGTGCGTCATCAAGATGAACTAATTAGCCAAAACTCACACAATTCCAAAAGTCGATTGGGCCATACCCTGTGCATTTAGAGATTTTATATATAATTTTATACCGAGTAGCCCACCTGAGTGTTGAATGAGCATAATTTTTGGGATCAAGGCCAACATGGAGTGGTTTTCTTGATGGGCAGGTTGGATTTCATGCAAGTTAAATAGTTTCCCCCACATTAAAGTGACCTAGTAACAATGCGTACAAGTACAGCATTTGGCAGCTAAAATGCCTGGTCTTCCTATCTTTCATAGAAATGCAAGGTGCGATCTGGAACAGAATCCTCTACACACGAGTAAAACATCTAAGCTATACGGTCCGACATGTTGTATATGTAAATCTACTCCATCCATCATGTGAGAACCTTATTTGAACTGTGCATATAAAAGATTATTCCGATGAAAAACTTGGATGGGCAACACCAAGGGGATCAATGTAAAAAGGCTCATAAAACCTCTAAATTCATCCGATGTGGCCTGCCTAATTTTGGATCATGCTAATTTTTGTATCTATACTTCATCCCAACAAATTACACCCGATTAAGAGTTTTAGATTTCACATATTTCAACATGGTGGGCCATGTAGAGCTTGGTTATTTTGCCTAGAAGATTTTGGTCCGTGTTGCGAGTACTTGGGGCCAGTCTCACACATCCGGAATCATCTACAGTACCTATTATACACAATAAACACTCAACTCTCTAGGCTATCAGGTTGTGCGTATTTCATCCACTCTGTCCATTAGTTTTTCTTCTCATGTTCACCATAAAACCCAAAAACCAGCCTATCTACAGTCATGTGGAGCTCACGTGAAAAATAAAATTTGAAGGATGACAATTTATTTATGGAACAACACAGATGAAAAGATTACAAAAGACAAAAAGAAAAAATTACAAAGTTCCCCAATCTTCATCTACTAAACTACAAGCATGTAACTTAGCAGAAACCGAAGCCCATTCTATTACCATTGGATTTCGCCCTTAGAAAGCCTCATGTGAAAAATCTCCAAGTTCAATGGGTTTTGGCCCACTTAAGTCCGAATTAAGCTGATTTTTTTAATGTCTATTCATAGTGATGAGGCAAATGTGATGAACATGTTGGATGTATTATAGACACCATGGTGGATACAACACAGCCTATGTTTTGTGTCCACTCCCCTATTGTTCATTGCGGTGTGGACCACATGAGCTTTGGATCGCAATAACTTTTTTCCCCTAGAGCCTAACATAGCGGGGTGCACATTATGAATGAAGCGGATGTCACAAAATTAGCGTGTTAAGATTCACCTCTTCATATTTTTTTACCACGTTTGCTTTAGTAGAGGTGCTAAGGTGAAGGATGGTGGTTTAGGGACTCCTCTTTATACAAGGTTTCTACAATCATGAAGGGGTCTCTTGTGTGAAACCTAAGTGAAAGGAAGGGATTGGGATCCTCCTATAGTAATGGGGAGAAAATCCTCTTTTGGGAGGATGTGTGGATCAGGGAAACAACCTTGCAAATCGTGTTTCCGAGATTAGCCCGCCTTTCTCCGAAACACAATCTCCCGATTGCTAGATGCTTCTATTTTTGTGGAGATAAGTCATTTGGTCTCCCCCTTGTTGTAGGAACCTTCTTGACAAAGAATGGAATATGTGTCAGTCCTAGACCACCTACAAATATGTTGCCCAAAGAGGGGATCCAGACAAGATTGTTTAGTTGAAAGACAAGTTAGGGCATTTCTCGTTTCGCTAATTCTACTATTTGCTTCGAGCTCTGCGGAGGAATGGTGTATGGGAAAATGTGGCATGTGTGGTTTTATGACACCCCCTTGAAGGTCACGCACGGCCTTTGGGTACTCGAGAGGGAAAGGGTTTTGACCATTTACAATCTTAGAAAAAGGTCAAATGATAAACCTTGACGTTTGTCTCAAGTGCATGGCAAGTATTGAATCAGTTGATCATCTTTTTATTCATTGCCCATTTGCACGACAAGTATGGAACTGCTTTCTTAAGCTCTTCAATGTCTTGGGTGATACCAATCTCAAATTGCGGCCTCTTCTTGGTGTGGCATGGAGTTGGACTTGGGAAGTAAGGAAGGGCAATTTGGAGGTTAAGTTAGTTGGCTACCCTTTGGGCTATTTTGGAGGAGAGGAATAAAAGATGCTTTCAGAATGACGGCAACATGGTGAAGTGGGTACCGAGCAAGGCAAAGCTCTATGTAGTGGAATGGGCCTGTAATATAAATGTCTTAAAGGATTGTAATTTTTCTTTCTTGGGGTTGTAGCTTTTCCACCATGTTAGCACTTCTCTTCAATAAAATTACCATTACCTTTCGAAAAAAAAAAAAAAAATGGAGATTGGCCATTATTTTTGAAAAAATCGTGGAGATAGGCCATTATCTTTAACTTAGGGGTTGTTAAGGATGGATTTCCAAAAAATGGAGTTTGTTGGAACCTAATTAAAAAAGTCAAAGCAAGCTGGCCTTGAAAGTGTTTGAGGTGGGGTTTTTGGTTATTCTCCCTAAGTTTAATCAAACAATAGTTAGGGCACCTCGTTATGCCTCCTTTACTCTTATAAATAGATACCACAATCATTTTCCTCCATTCATCTAGCATTGTCTTTGATCTTACAATCTTGTTAAAAAACTTTATCAAGCAAAATAACCCAATATCTCCCACACACTTCCAAGCCTCTGTTGTTATACCATTTGGTCCAAGGGACTTTCCTATTTTCATCTTTCTCGAAGTTTCTTCCACTTCAAATATCCTAATCTTATGAAAATATTTATGGACTTAGACATCATTTGAGGTTATAGATCCTTCTATTCCTGTGCTCTCAAGCTAATTGTCATTTAACAGGTTCTGAAAATAGCCACCTCTCATTGATTTCATTGTCCTTTACTAGTACCCTCAAGTCATCACTCTCAAATCTCAATGCATCTAACATGATCTAGGTCCCCACTCTTCCTCTCTCATTTTTTCAAGTATAAAGACACCTTTCTCACCTTCTCATCCTCAATCTATTATAAAGATCATCATAAGCCTTAAGTTTAGCCTCACCTGCTACATTCTTAACAATCTTTTGGCATTACCCTAGGCTAAATTGAATCAAGAATAACACCCGATTGTTGCTCAAATAACATCACCCTAGGCTCGTTTAAAAGTTAACTCAATAAGCTTTCAAATGAGACCAAGATGTCCTTAGAAAAAAGTGGGAAAAACAAGGTACTTATTCACGCATCCTTCTTTTATAGGTTACCTGAGTCACAAGTAGTGTTTTAAATAGCAAATAGCGTATAGCGTAGCGTTCACCCCTCTGAAGCGTGAGGCGTAAACTACATGCTACTTGATACAGGACCGATGCATGAACCAAATAACATGTGAGATCAAGTAGTAGAATTAAGACAATTAACCAAAAAATAAAAATAAAAATACAAGCATTGCCATAATCATCATGAATCTCGTGAAAACCAAAAGAACATCATGCATAATCCTAGCATAAGTTACCAACATCGTCACACGAGATCATTAAATATTTATAATTTATAAAAAAAAACATACACACACACTAGGATTTAATGGATGTAGGGACATCCAATTAGCATAGGGTATAGTCAATTTCAAAGTAGAAAACTTAATACAACCTAGGGTAAAAATCAGAGTTTGGGTAATTTGGAAAAGTAGGAAAGTTAGGAATTTTATATTTAGGGTTAGGGTTTTTGAAATGGAAGAAAAGGGTTTTTGATATAAGAATGATAGAAAACCAAAAAGGGGCAAAGTGAGGCCGTACGACCAACCCGAAGGATTCACACGTGTAGTCGTACAGTCACACGTGTGGCGTGCAATGGATGGGTTTTAAGTCAATTAGGGTTTGGAATTATAGATAGGTAAAGGAAATATGGGTTTAGGCGAAGATGAGAGCTTAGGATAGGAAAATCGAAAAAAATGAAGAAAATTCCTTGATGGAAGGGGGGGGAAAGGATGATGGTGTGGGGATAGATGGAAACCTCGCACCTCTGTTGATAAAGATTAGCCTCGCACCAATCTCCCTTCTGAATCGCATGGAAGTATCTTCAAATCGTATGAAGATGAAAGAAGAAGAAAGTAAGAGCTTTTTTTCTTTTTTAATCACAAAATCCAATGAGGGAGAGGTTCACACGCCCACTCTCTTTTATAGCTTCAAAAAAGTTCAAAAATTACAATAAACACCATGTTTAGTGAATTTTGACGAAGATAGCCCTAGTCTAACTAAAATCAACTAAAAACACTCATAATGGTGCCCAAACATAACATAAACAAAACTAAATTCTATAAGCTGATAAAATCTATTAAAAAAAAAACTAGTGTGGACGATCCACGATCAATGGACCGATCATGTGATCCAACAGCCTGATCGTCACATCCATCCAATCCAAAGGTCTGGATCATTCCATAAAGCAGCCCATGTGCATCTTCCCAAAATGGGCTCTTCCATATGCTCGCACATGCACACGGGGTCTTCAGCATGATCACGGGTATTTGCCTAGCCACAGGGAAATCAGTGCGGCTTGCCACCTCCTTTAACACGTACGCAAAGGTGTATTTGTAATGATGTCTTCATCACTATTTCTATATTTTTAATAAAGGTTGTGCTTGGTCATACCAATGTCATGATATTTTGCACCAAATTAGGATGACTAGTAATGAAATTTACAAAATATCATGACATTTGGTGCAATCAAACGCAACATATAGTAATAGGAAAGGGCAATAAGTAAAATAGCAACGAAATTGATTTAATATATATTATTTTTATGATTAAAGATTTAATATTGTTACTTATATTATTTTACTAAAAGCATTAAAAAAATTAACTAATTTTCACTGAAATTTTTATAAAAAAAAAAATGTAACAAATCATTAAAAACATTAAATGATTTTAATGTTGCATTGAAAAATAACTTGTAATGTGACCAACATAGCGTAGCGCATAACATACTCTATGTAACGTGTAGCATATGCAAATTATCATGTAGCGCAGACTAATTATCATGTAGTGTAAGCTACACGCAACTTAAGCTATTTTCATGAGCTACATAGAGTGAAAGCCACGCTACACTACATAGCGTTAAAGCTACGCTACACTACATAGCGTTAAGGTTGAGCTACACTACATAGCATTAAGGCTGAGCTACATTACGTAGCATAAGCTACACGCTACATTGCATAGCTATTTAAAACATTGATCACAAGTAAACATTAGCATGCAATTTTAAGAGTCCTACTTGCGAAATAAACAACTTTTGTCGTAAGAACTACTAAATATATGAAATAGTACTTTCAACACTGCATGTGCTAATGGTTAATGGGCAAGAGATCCAAGTCATCCATCAAGTGGGTTCCGCTACATAGATCCCCATCCCGAAAGTAAGGCCAGTGCACTCATCAGGTGGACCACAATGTAAAAAATAGGTTAAAGGCTTAGAAAAACTTTCCCAAAGTTTTCATCATCCATTTCCTTTTGTAAATTATAGCCCACTTGTTGAGCTAATTGGCCTGACTTTTTGATGCAGACCGTTCAAGGGCATGACCTATCGAGAACATAAACAGAATCAGCGATGGAGGTCTCCAACAAATAAGCAAGCTCAACGATTGGCAAGAAACTCAACAATAATTAAGACTTGTCTAGGCCTTAGCACCCAAGAAGCATCTCAATGACGAGAAACCAAGAACAGAGGAAAATTGTGATTTTCCGCCAGTGGGGAAAATAACCATAACTTCATACACACACACATGGTGCAATTCAAAATAAAACTCAAGCTACCCTCTCCGCATATGGACCTTTGACTAATATAGTATTTCAAATAATTTCAATCCTAATACAACTCAAATACTAGGGAAATAATGGTAAGGAATCCTATCAATCACAATGCATCATCTATTCTAATTTTAAAAGAGGTAAAAATAATTTTTAAAAAAATAAAGAGGAACATGAGAAACGTATAATTCAGGAGCCATAATTCATTGGGTTCTCATGGGGGGCAGACTCATCTCAAATCACTCTTGGCATGACGTCTCTAGTGAGGATGCGTCACATGAGTTGTTTATACATGTATCAAAATTCCTAGTTGGGTAAGTATTGCAGGATTGTTTCTTCAACACTTTTTGAAGTGGCTTGAACATATGGGCTTGGGCCTTGCACAATCTACCACAAATGTGGCTATCTTATCAACATGGTGCAACTGTCCAAATTCCTTGATCGCATGAAGAAACGTGGTATGGATCCTATTCTTCTATTGGAGAAACGTAAAGTACCGATGGGTCCCAATCATCTGAAACACGGTCTCCATCCAGAAATGAGTACACTTATGGGGTATTAGAGTTATGGCTTTGTTTCTCCTACATCTTAGGAATAGGGGACTAGATATGGAACACCTGGATGGACCATAGGTAGGTACGTGCAAGATCCCGAAACATCATTTCTAGAAAGACGTCAAAATCTTGATCACTTGGAACAAGTAGGGATGTTGGGTGAGTGGTAGTTCAATACATTGGATTGACCTTATTCATTGATATGGAACATAACTAAATTTTCTTTTGATTATCATGATCCACCCAACTAACAATGTCCATGATGTCCTCACCATTCACCCTGAGTGGGAGAAAACTCGACCTCAACTAGAAATTTGGTTCATCACTCGACAAGTTGCCTTCAGAGAGAATGAGACAACGGACGTTTCAAATACTCAACGCATGTACCTACAAGTGGTACATGTCATTATCAATCTTCTCAACAATCTCGTATGGATTAACTTTGTCTTCCTCTGATAACATCCACACAAAATCTCCCACATTGAAGTTACATATGAATGGCTCGAATCAAGCATTTTGTCATCTTTGAACACTTTTCACGTTCGAGTCAGGACATACATGGCTCTCAAGTGGGGAGAAGGACAACCACGGTTCCATATTCTCGACCTTTTACCCTCTCGACATTGATAGATGGTGTGATGGTCATATTGCCATAACAACCTACCAAAAGGTTACACGCGTCAACCACAGCTACATTGCCAGCCTACGAAAAGGTTACACGCGTCAACCGCAGCTACATTGCAAAATACCTCATCAACAAATGTTGCCGATGGAGAATTGAGAAAAGGCACCTTTAGGCAATAGTTACTCCACTAAAGTCATTGAACCAACATAGCTCATAAGGCAATGGGTGCAGGTCAACAAGTAGATGTAATGAGTCCACAATCTGTTGGGAAACTATATGAAGAGCGATATCCCAACATCTTGAAGACAACAATTTCCTCCTCAATCGGCTCTTCATCAAAGATTGGCCCAATGTCAACTTCTGCCTCTTCCGTAATTTTGTAGGATTCAAATATGAGTTGCTTCCTCTTTAGATAGCTAGAAGCTTTCAGACAAGTGGCAAATTAATGATTTGGGTCTCAACACTTGTAACACCACGTGGATGAGTCACCCACGACAGTTTGTGCACTAGAGCTAGAGCTGGGCAGAATCCAATCCAATCCGGCGAATCCGACCTGATCCGGCGAATTTGACCCGATCCGGTGGATCCGACCCAATCCAAACCGAACCGAAGGCCTGGATCGATGCGGATCGAGTGGGACAACTCAGATCTGATCATACATTGGATCGTCAATCCGGACCAATCCGATCCGAAATTCGAACAAACCCTAACCCCTCTTTCTCTACTCGAAGGAGGCGTCGCACCCACCCATCTCTCCTCCTCTCTCCCTCTTTCACTCCCGATTTCCCTCCTCTCCTTCCTCTCCTCCTTTCTCTCCTTTCTCTCCCGATTTCCCACATCTCCTTCTTTCTCTCCTCCTTTCTCTCCCTCTCTCTCCCTAGACTCAACTCGATCCGACTCGATTCAGTTTCCCAGACCGAGTCGGACTCGGTTCGGGTCAGGCCAGCAAGGATTCGGATCAGATCGAGTCAGCGCTGCTAGAGTCGGTCTCAGATCGGATCGAGTTCGGGTCAGGTTCATGAAAAATCGGATCGAGTCGAGTTGGACCCAATCCGGTCCGACTTGACTCGATGCCCACCTCTAACTAGAGCCCACCATATTTTGGCAGATTGGTCGGGGAGTGCAAGTCACATTGGGAGATCACACTTCAGGTTCCAGACATTGACTGACGTTCCTCATCAAGTGTACTAGTCTGATTGCACACACCTCCTCCACAAGAAGCACTCCACAAAGCGTGCCGATACACACATTTTTGTAGTGATTCAAAACATTCTCAAAAGAAGCTTTGACACAATGGGTTTGGGCCTTGTATAGTCTATCCATCATTGCCACCCTCTAATCAACATGGTGCAACCGCCCAAATTCCTTGATGCCATGGAGAAACATCAGGTGTGTGTTGGTCTGATCCGTTGGATTGATCTTGATTGTTGATCTGATGAACGGCTTCATTTTCTTTTGATTATCTCAATCCACCCAACTAAGAATGGCCATAATATCCTCATCATTTTTTGTATCACAACATCAACACGCTGGACCACTTGATAAATTGCTTGAATCTCAAGCCAGTATGCCACGCTAGCATATGTGGTGGCTTATAAATCAACAAACTTATACATGTGCAGTGACTCTTTTTTTTAAGGAAACACTACCAGGGATTGAACCCTGGATCGCTATACATGAACTATCTTCCAAAAGGAATAAGAACCACTTGGGAACTGGCTTTAGGGGTTTGGTAAGCTTGTGCATTACATGCCCACACGTGTCAACACACAAGCATGTCCAATATCAAAGCCACCAATTAGGTGGTCAACCATATGGGCATTCTAACACAAAAATTAGGCCGATAAAAACATCAGGTGAGCTGCCATGTAGTAATAGTTAGACTTAAAATTTCAGCCAAGTTTTTGCAAACGTACTTTTGTTTCATTAACTGTGGCACACCTGTTTAACTGACCAACCTGATTCTTAGGCCAAGACATGATCAGTGGGAGCATCATGATGGATGCATTGAATCTCATATCTGTCTTGATGGCACATGTGGTGGCATGTATACAAGTTGCCTAATACATGTGTGTGGGCTTAGCAATGCTTGTGGCATTATGCAAATTGAGATTAGAAGGCTAGAAGCGTATCAAGGTTTTGAGTAATGGTATCACCCAACTGGCTGATACAATGCGGCCCTATAAAGGCCTTTTTTTTTTCCTTTTTGGGGAAATTTTTAAAATAAAAAAATTAGAAAGCCAATAAAGTGTGACGATCTCAATATATAATTCATTTTTTTGTTTTGGACAAGTACTTGATGGTGTAACAGGCCATCCTAAGAATGCCATCTATCAAGCTGCCTATTTAAAGCCACATACTAAGTACCTGACTGACTCTAAAATTCTTATATTGAATATTTTAAAGGGCTTTGCTAACGTCCCCCAACCTTTTAAATGACACAAAAGGTGACCTATTGTCAATCCAAAACCATTCATTCATTTATACAACTAGGAGTAAGCCATAGTGCAAAATTCATACCTATTGGGTAATCCTAAGCCTCTAATCAATAGCATGAAAATGGACAGTCAAGATTGACCAGAGAAACATAATAGGTCCAATCATCATCTTGAAACATCTAGTAGATACCACTTGGATACGAAAGTAATACTTTGATTTGATGATTCTAACCATGTGATTTATGGCTCACAAAAAACAGACAGTTGTAACAAATTGGACCCATTCAAAAAAGAAAAGGAAAAAAAACAAATTGGCCCCATTTTAATGGTTAGGATCATCCAATCAGCCTGATTCTTGCACCATGGTTTGCTCCAAATTATATGAATGAATGAATGGTTCGTAGCAACAATAGGTCACCCCATGTGCAGCATGGATAGGGTGTTGTCAACATTGAGGTCCTAGTTTCGGGGGGGGGGGGGGGGGGAGAGACCAATTACACAAACCACGAATCAAACAAAATGTATAATTGAACAGATAAGTGATAAAGTGATGTGAAAGTATCAAACACGATTACACAAATGTAGATGCAAGTAAATAACTAATAAATTATAAATTGTTCATGACTAAGTGAATAACACTCACCACTAGCCACATCCAAAAAGGATTATGTGCCAGTTGTGGCTGCTCAACAAAGTCACCATCATCCGGAAGGATATAGGCATACAGCACATAGCTAATTCCCACAAACTGATTTTATTATAATTTATTTTATTTTATATTTTAAAGGAAGAATTGTGAACCATCCTAAAATATGGTACCAAAAACACCCAAAACTTTAGAATGTTCAAAACAACTAACTAAATGCATGAAATCATAGATCTAGACTACCGTCATATTATTCATGCATCATTATGGGAAATTTTGGAAAAATAAAAGGAACAAAAGAAGACTTCCGGTACAAGAAAAATGGTGAAGACTTAAAAATTAACCAAAGATGCCCAAATTGAACACAAGCTAAGCGTGATTTGGTTGATTTTTTTTTAGAGGCAACAAAGGAAAATATATTAAGAGAAAAAAGAAAAGAATTTTTGGTTGATTTGATCCATACTGTGTTCAAATCACAAACTCTAGAGAGAGAGAGAGAGAGAGAATTTTTTTACCTATTTTTTCTTCTTTTTTTTCTCCGAAATGGTCGTTGAAGCTTCAATTCATCGAATCTACAAGTGTTTTCGTGTTTTGATATTCAAAAATGGATAGGATTGATTCCAAATACAAAGAAGGTAAAGCTGGGGTGGTATGCAAACTCGACATGGAGAAGGCATATAACCATATTGGCTAAGGTTTTTTGAACTATATGTTGTCTCGATTCGGATGTAATGACAAATGGAGATCTTCGATAAGAGAATGTATCAATTTGGCCTCCTGGATTCTAGTGAATGGCACCCCCAAAGGTTTCTTCAAGGCTTCTAGAGGGTTGCGGCACGGTGATCCTTTATCCCCATTCTTGTTTGTGGTGGTAGCAAAGGCGTTGAGCAAGATCTTTTATCCCCACTTTGATGCTCTCTAAAGGCATCAAAGTGGTGTGCGCAGGACCATCAATAACTCATTTACAATTTGCAAATGACACTATTATTTTGTGAAGCCAATGAAACTATGATTGATAACTTGCACAAAATAATAGAGTGTTTCAAAGTACTCTTAGGACTGAAGATATTGCGAAATGCTTGGAATCCACATGTCGATGGAAGAGGTGAGAAGTCTCACGGAGAGGTTAGTGGACACTAAGTTTAAAGAAGGAATTTCTTTCGCAGTTGGAGACGGATCTCGCATACATTTCTGGGAGGACCTATAGATGGGAGACTGCCTTTTAAAAGATGTGCTCTCTCTCTCTCTCTCTCTCTCTCTCTCTCTCTCTCTCTCTCTCTCTCTCTCTCTCCCTCCAGGAACGTCTTAGTGGCAAGGTGCTTCTAATTGAAACGGGGTCGGATAGTGTGGATGCCTCATAGTCGAAGGGGCCTGTTAGATGTGAAAGTTGATTCTCTTTTAAACCTTCTAGATAAATTGAAAAACGCCACGATTGACCCTTCGACGAGAGACACTATCGTATGGAAAGGTCATACTTCAGGAAGATTTTCGATTGGCTCCTTCTACAGACTATTCCCAATCCCCATCTTCCCATAATTTTCACTTCTGGAAGTACGAAGCTCCTCTGAAGGTTGCATCCTTTGTTTGGTTGCTTGGAAGGAATTGGGTCCTTAGAATGGACAATCTTCGTTAAATTTTTATTTTTTTTTAAAAAAAAAAAAAGGAATGATTCTCCCAAATATATGTATTATGTGCATGCGGGATGCAGAGTCAATGGACTACCTCTTCATCCATTGCCCTTTTGCCAGAAGGGTCTAGGAATTCTTTCTTATAACACTCAATGTTTCCTGGGTTATGTCGGCATCCATGCCATCCTTTTTAGCGTCATGGCATGAAGTAGGTGTTGGGAAAGAAGGAAAAGAGATTTGGCGATTAGGGGCAATGGTGTGCCTATAGGCCATTTGGGGAGAAAGGAATGGGCGTTGCTTCAAAAACGAGTCGGCTACAGTTAGGATAATCTCACAAAAAGCAGCTTGTTGGGTGCTTGATTGGGCAGCCAGAATCAAGGAGTTGGACGTTTATATCATTATTGCCCTGTTGGGGCTGTAATTAGCTATTGAGTTTGTTGCCTCTTTATGGTTCCTTTTGTATTCTTTTCCGCTCTTGGCAGCTTCTTAATAAAATCGTTACCATTCAAAAAAAAATGGGTAGGATTGGTCGAATATTGGTTAGAGACCCTCCACAAGCCTCTTACAAGTCAAAAGAACAAGGAAAGGGGAGATATTGAAAACAATCGGTCATTTTAACCCTCATATATGTATGTTGGCCTGCACTGACACACCAGGTATCAGCCGATACAGTGGCCGTTAAGGCCATCTTTTAAATCAGATGGTTCACATCCATAAAGCACAATGGTGGTGACCAATACTGTTACGTTTCAGCCAATACACAACTGTTTTTTAAAGCCTTGAAGCCTAACATGAACGAATTGGGAATCAAAACTGTATCATTCCAATTCAATGAGGATGAACCAAACTGCGATTCAGATTTAGATCGCACAACCTGAATTGCAGATGCAGTTCAAGGGTAGATCTGACAATTTAGATGATTATGGTTAAAGCTTAGTATATACCGCATGTACAAGTTCTCAATGCATACGTATCAAGCATCATTCTCTACCAGAGTATCAAATAGCTCCCCTTTTACAATCGCTTCTTCAACCCTTTCTCCAACATCTTGCAAAACCACTTACTCTCATCACGTGTATTAAAACAAGTGCCACATCTACTAGAATATATAATTCTAATAATTGAATGAGGCTTGCCAAGCCCATAGGAGTGAAAATGGGATCCCATCTACATACCACCCATATGTCAACATGGAAAACATGTGTTAGATCCAATCCATCCATCATACGAGTCCCATTATGTTGTAAATGCCCTTACCCAACACAAAGGAGACCTGAAGCTAAGGTCCAGAGACCAAATGGGTTCCCGATTGGTAGCAGAACCTGAATGGATTCAAGTCTGGTAACTCAAATATGGTACCCAGACCCAAACCCAACTGTACACCAAGACTCAATCTGAACGCAAGCCACTGCAGCTGTAACTAGAGTATAGGAGGGCAACTCAGTTAATGCTATCCCCTGTATGAACAATTCCAACAAGGATAGGTGACGTCTAGCCTTATCATTGATGAAATTTGCAGCCTCAAGAACGATCTGGACCTTGTTTTTCTATCTCCACTCCCAGTGAGGCTGATAATGATGCTGATAGCATGCCTAAATTGGAAACTTTTTGAAATGAGCCTCTAGTGGGATATATTTTCTTGCATTATAATCCACTTCTTATTAATACATTTTCTGTTCATTAGGGAACGAAAAAACAGAGGAAAGGATCAATGGAAATTACTTTATGGTTGGTTTCTGTTTTCTTTTAGAAAAAGAAAAAGGAAATAAAATATCAATATGATCTGGTTGGAGACCAGCAAAGGTGCGATACTGAAATATAAAAGATAATAATAATAATAACAATAATGTAGACAAAGGAACACAAGAGAGAGAGAGAGAGAGAGAGAGAGAGAGAGACTCACGGATGGCCTTCCTGCTATCAAACAATACATTTATAGTTTGTTGAAGATTCATCCACCTGTTCACGATCTTTTCGCGTTCAGAGCTGTTCATATACGCTTTTCCTAAAGAGAGATTCAATTGTAGCACTGTACTTAATAGAACACTTTGTGGATGTTCCACTTCCTAACATTAACAACATGCCAAAGAGTATAAATCCTTTTATCCATTAAAACATATGGAAATGCACTAACCAAGTACATCTTTGTGAATAAAAGAGACAATCTGATACAAGCACAAAGATGGGAGAGAAAGAAATGGTCAACAACTATAGAATCTCATCAAACATAAATGCTATGTATAAATTAAATTAAATAAATAAAATTTAAAAAAATATATATATTTGTTTTACATTGCCAACATATAAATTACAAGCTCATCATCATCCGCAATGGTGATCACATTCACATGACATAGCCTAATGCATCTCAAGCATGTGTTTCAATGATTATAGGCCATATGACCAAATTGAACTCAGTAGCACATAGGGTCATGACAGTGAGGGTGCTGCATCATACCAACCCCTGTGCTTGAAAAAGAAGTCGTAATTTCACACACACATCAAAAGTTGTTCTCCCCTGGGGCCTATATTCATGACCACCTAAACAACCCTAAAACCAAACTCCATGATAATTCTTAAATGTTCCTAACTAAATTTACTATCAAACCCACACCTCCTAAAACCAACAACAAAAGACGAACAATATGCTTCAATTTGTGTAAAAATTGCTAATAACTCATAAGATCTTCTAGATCTTTCCTAAAACAAATCAAATCCTAATTGGAGACAAACTATAACAATCTTTCACCAAGAAAACTAACATAATAAAGGCTAAGACAACTTGCTAAACGCTAACTTTGACTAGATTTCAAGTATAGAAAATAATGTAAAATTTAAACCATACCAAGCACTCCGAACTAAGAGAAAACATAAAATTCTTCCCAAGCCACACAACAGACTCAATTCGGCTCTTGGTGGACCCCACATGACAACACTTACATAATCCCTAAGGGCCTGTTTGGATGCATGTAACTTTTCTAAAATGTAAGTTACAGGTGACTTTGTTACAGTTGGCGTTTGGGGGAGGAAAGTCGCAGGTGACTTTCTCTCAACCTGTAACTAAGTTACAGGAGAGCCAAAAATCTTACAGGCGCTGGAGTTGTTTTTCAATTTACCTGTAACTTAACGGTTGAAATTTTTGAAATGAAAGTCGTTGGGAAGAATCGCACTTGCATTGAAGAAGCATACCTCCCTTCTCAGACGGAGTGAAGGCCTCCGTTTCCCTCTCTCAGTCTCATTCTCCCTCTCCCAGTTTCCTCCCTCTCCGATCTAGCTTCAGCAGGGTTAGAAAACCCCTTTCTTTCTTTCCTTTTTTTTTTGGTTTTGTGTTTTTTTTTTTTCATTAGGGTTGATGGAGGCAGTTTGGCTAGAGGTGTGGGTAACGTCCGATGGTCTGTGGGGTCCACCATCCTATATTTGTTTTATCCAT
This sequence comes from Magnolia kwangsiensis, assembly GCA_037074715.1. Classification (NCBI taxonomy): domain Eukaryota; kingdom Viridiplantae; phylum Streptophyta; class Magnoliopsida; order Magnoliales; family Magnoliaceae; genus Magnolia; species Magnolia kwangsiensis. Next base: position 46,303,494 of record CM073574.1, on the reverse strand, counting down.
ATCATCCATTCATTATTTTGGATTGTTTTAGGGCTTGATTCCAAAAATGAGGCATATCTAAATCTCGGATGGACCACACCACACAAAATAGTAATGATTGAAAGTCCACCGTTAAAACTCCTTGGGCCACTGTAATGTTTGTTTCACATCCAACATGTTGATTAGGTCAGAAAGACCTGGATGAAGGGAACAAAACAAATATCAGTTTGATCCAAAACATCAATGGCCTACCAAAAGTATTTAATGGTGGGCATTCAATCAAACATTGTTTCTAGTGATTTGGTCCACCTAGGATTTTGATGTACCTTATTTTTAGGTTGATTTCTTAAAATGATCTAGAATAATGGATAGATGGTGTGGATAAAACAAATACATCATAGTGGGGCCCAAATTCCATTATTCATTTTGTATAAGTGGGACTTGTTGGTCAGTGCAACTTGTCCCCATGTAGGTCCCAAATCTGTTTTAACATATGGTTTTTTAAACACTCCCAGTTTCTATTTGCATTGAGATTCCTCACGTCCTCAGGTGTTTTGAAATTGAGTGCCCATTGCATTGTTAACATATCCATTTTCAAAGAGTCCCAAGTTCCATTTGCATCTAGATTCTTGCCTGTTGTCAAATGGTGAGAAATCGAGGGTACATCGAAGTGTTAAGATATCTAGTTTCAAACAGTCCCTTGATATTGGTCCATTTTAATAATGTCCCACTTTGAGATTTTAACTACTGATGCAGAATTTGGTGGAAGCAGCTTCCTATGCTTGTGATTTCTCTTTAACTGATCCTTGCCAACAAGAGTCACTCCTGTGGGAAATTTTTGCTTGGATATCTTACCTCAAGTTTTTTTTTTCCCCCTATATTACAAGCATTTTGAAAACGTGAGCCCACTTTTATGGCCTACCTATTGATTTATTTAGCCTAAAAATCAATCAAACTATTCATTTACATGGGCTTGATAAAATGGAATAATTTTATCTAATCTTTTTTTACGTGTAAATCTGATTTTTCAACGATTCCCTATTTCAAGCTCTACTTAGTATGAATATGCAACTTATTACCTGTAATAAAGTTACAAGTTATCCAAACATAAAAAGTTACCTATAAGTTACAACTTATATCCAAACAGGATTACCTGTAACTTACACCTGTAAGTAAGTTACATGTAACTTTCTTAAAAGTTACAGGCATCCAAACAGGCCCTAATTTTCACATTAACCAGGTACTCTTTGGTGATTTGGTCATAACTTGCTAAATTCTTGTTTGAATTGTGAAATCTTCAGCAAGTTGATACAGTAACTAAATAGGGTATCCAATTGTGACAAAAAAGGATTATGTGTAGGCGTAGCATCACTTCCCAAAGGCACCCATTTTGTAAGTTTCATGCATCTTTGGATATATGAGGCAATCTGGACACTCAAATTTTTAATTAGGTTTTGGTTCACCATAACCATGCACTCTTTAGTGATTTGGCATAACTTGCTAAATTATTGTTTGAATTGTGAAATCTTCAGTAACTAAATAGGAATCCAATTGTGCTGGAAGGGATTACACCTAGCATTACTTCCCAAAGGCACCTATAATGTAAGTTTTGTAACTTTGGGTATGTGAGGTAGTCTGGACATTCAAAGTTTGAACTAGTTTTTGGACACTCAAGTTATAATTAGGTTTTTGCACAGGGATTTTAGGTTGCTTAAGCTTTCTTCTTCTGGGTATCCAATTGTGCCAAAAGGGATTATCATCTGATTGTGATTGGGGTTGAGATCTATTGGATGTAAATGATGTTCTGGTGTTTCCATTATCGCCTGATCTGTATAAGTGCAAATACAGTGCAATTTTTTGTGGGTTGGGCCGTTGTGTAGAGTTGTATAGCAACTTATGAGGGGCCATGTTATTTTTCCACTCTGCACCTTCCTATGGGGGGGGGGGGGGGAAGGGAAGAGCAATACATCCCCCCAAGAGAACCACAACCAAGAACCACCTTGAACATTGTAGGTTATGATCAATAATAATGAGAGGATAACTGTTGACATGTTGGCAAAGGGTATTGGCTTGTGCTTTCACTTCAAAATGCGCATGGGATAACAGAACATTGAGGGATCACAAAGATGAGGATGATGATGATGACAACTTTTATTGAGAAGGAAATGCAAATTTTGGGACTGACATAGATTGTGGCTGTTTTTTATTTCCTTTCCAAGTTCAAGAACCCCCATTCCCCATTTGTCACATTCGTCTATTTGCATGATATCGATACGTTAGTATTCTACCATAGATGAGCTTGCCTAGGAGGCCCTGTCCACATGCATGAACTGGAGGCCCAAAAGCCTGATAAACCAGCCCAGCCAGCTGACAGCCCTAAGGACGAAGCATGGTTTTTGTAGAAGCAAATAATTGCAAAAGGCAAAATCAATAGGAAATCCTTTAAAATGAAAATAAGAAGTCCCTAAAAGAAAAGAGAATGGCACCTACAATCATAACTACAGGCATATTTCACTAGTAAACACAACAAGAAATTGTCATCAGCAATAGCAAACATAAATGTGGCACAATAATTAACAATAAAAATCTCACTCACCATGCCATTTTTCCTAGAAGGGGGGCGGAACTTGTTTGGAGGAACAAGAAGAGCCTCAATAAAAAACATAGAGGAACTCCTACTCTTCCCAGTCATAAATAGACTCTGCTGCTGAATGTCAAAAATAAGCAAGCACAACCGAGCCTCATTTTCCCACAAAAGTTTTAGAAGATTTTTTACCTGCAGCAACCAAAGTTTCTCACATGAACATATTGTATCAGTTGATTCAGTTTCATCTTCTATGGACGAACAATTTGGCTATGAAGTATGGACTATGGAGGAAATCACAAGCCAGGAATCTAATACAGCCATTTAATTAAGTAATGCTAAAATTATGGTGGGCTATCTGAGCTAGACATGGATACGGTGACAGTGTTAGAAATAGACACAAGTTGCCAGGTATGAAGAGCTTGGGAACCCCAAAAGACACCATTATTTAGTACATCACACAGACCAATTGATTTATTTAAATAGAGCAACATCCTTCCCAATAATATTATGTAACACAGAGCAGTCTCCTGCTCATTAAATGAGCTGGTAGAGACTGTGTAGTGTGTGAGTAATCCAGGGTTCAATCCCTGGTAGTGTTACCTTTCAAATCAAAGACTGGAACAAAAGATACATAAAGGTTTAGCAAAGCAGTGGACAAATGTCAACAGCCATGAGATTTAATGTTAGCTAGAAGCAAACCTCTGATGGCAAGAGAGGTCCTGATAATAACTTCTTCTGCTTCAAGAATTCAGGAGGCAACGGCCCGCCTTTGCTTTTATGCTTTATACTTGCATTTCCTGGCATCCCATCATCTACAGCACCAGATAGTTCTGTATCATGTGATTCAACAGAGTTTCCTCCTAACATAGTATCGTCAGCATTTTGTGCATCTCCGTCCATAAAAGATCTTGGTTCGGCTTCACGAACAAACGTCTCATCCAGCTTATAACCTTTAATGATATTGGCTCTAGTATCAGCATTCAACATATCATCCTGCAAAATTTACCCCAGATAATGTAACGAAAGCTTAAATGTTCATGTAGGTCTGCTCCCAACAAAGTATCTCACCATAGCTCAAAAAACAGATATTAATAAATTTAGTGCTAGGTGCTTTTGTGACTCTCTGCTACGAAGGGACAAAGACACGCATGCAAGCACAAATTAAATAAACAAATGAACAAAATGCAAAAGTAACCAAACTTACAGCCAATGAATAAAATACAAAGGATGATGGTGAACCAATAGAATGATTTTTTCCGGGGCGGGGGGGGGGGGGGGGGGGGGAAGCAATGACTTTGTTAAAAGAACAACCAATACAACAAATTACAATTACGTAAGAACAAAAAACCAGGGAATGATATGAGACAAACCAAAAACCAATTCAAATTCTGGAAGGGAAGGGATATGTTTAGTATCGGAATTTAGAGTCCAATTACTAGTCATGACAGTTTATTCAGCTATACATTTCAGAGGGAGTACAGTTGATTTAGAAGTTCTAAATTTAGCTGTTTCCAGTTTTAAGGAACTTCTAAAGTGCAACAGTTGCTGGAGATAATTAGGATGTTTACTGGGGAACTGTTAGAAACCGTAGGAATTAGTTTGAATTCAAGACGATTCATATGTACTCCAAGCTGTAAATAGGCTCATGTCCTGAGTATGAACCAGATTAAGAATTTTCCTGAATAAAGATGGATTATTTCTTGACTTCCTGCGATGGGATTTTTTCTCTAATGGTGGAAGCCCTTAGAAAGCTGTGGGTGCAACTCCTTCAGGCCTTCTGTAGAGCAAGGCCTCATAATTATGCTCTTTCATCTCTTTGTACTTCAAACATGTGGCAGATACAGTTCATATTCATGCACTTAGTAACTTCTAACCGGACCACCATCATAAAAACAAGCCGCCCAAAAGGGAGCATCCTGGCTACCTCCAAAGACTCTGGGTCTCTATCCACGTATCAGATGACCTAAACCTCGTGATCGGAAACTACCCAGTCTACCCACACCTGAATTGCATCTCGTCTCTTCTGTTTCCACTTCTTCACTGGTCACTGTTGAAACCAAACTTCCAGCCAGCCTCTGTCCCATTTCTTTAACTGCCGTCATTTCCACATTTACCTGCTTCTTAACCCTGGCTTATTCAATCCATGCTAATCTGTTGCCACTCTCTGATTTGCACCAAGCCACCAACTCCAAGCACTTTACCGGTGACCAAGCAGTCCACACATCCTCAATAGTGCCTCCTTAAAGTCATTTCTTTGAGCTACTTAGACTGTGTCTTCAACCCAGGGCTCTGACCATGACCACAGCTCAATTTCTTCTGCATCAACCTCCAACCTACCACCCTCCTAGTATTCTCCACCCCATACCTTGCTTCCATTACCCCCATTTTGCAGCTTTTGAAAGGCAAAAAATAGTATTAAAAGAAAGCCAAACGGTTAGGAATATAAAGAGGAGCCAAGAACAACTGTCCCTCACCTCATTGGCTTCTTTCAGAATTACATGAAGGACTTACAGGCATTGGATACCAAGAACCTTAGCCTCAGCAATAACCGTTTACAAATTTTCGAGGAATCACCTTCAGCAATAAGTCATTCTGCATATTGTTGGTAGTGTGTACCCTTGAAATCCAGCCTTTCGTTAATTGAAACTTGGTCATGAGTGACCTTTTATAATGAATGAAATTTGGTCATTTGTGATCTTTATGCTTATACTCTTCTTTTAGTGATGATATAATTTGTCGTGGAAACATTTCAATTATGGGTTGCAATTGATCCTTTCGGATTAACTCTTGATTGATTCCATGGTGAAAGGGCAACAGACACATCAGTCGGGTTATGGTCAGAGGAGAGTTGCCATGTGGTTGTCATGCAGTTGTTGAGTACCCTAAATTCCATAACCATTCTTGGATATAGGATCATCTGTATTTTGTTTGTGGTTATCCAGTGTGTTTTAGTGAACCAGTGAGGAATCAAGATGGCCTAATCTCCACCATCAGGTCACTAGTCGCATCTTTGTTGGGCCCTTACCATGCAGGAGTACAGATGTTCATTTGTTTACAGGTTCTAGCATCACCCGATTGGACACTTATATTGGAAGATCACATCAAGTCTCCTAACCAAGAGGCCCACCTGCTCAGGTTAGATCGATCATGCGCTAGCTTGGACTCATACTTCAACTTGTGGATGCAAAAGGTGGTCTATGTTTTGATGTGATGACTTTGACACATATAGCAACTCCACAATATATGGTTGACATATGGATGTGAGTAAATACATGCATCAAGGTCAAGAACCATCTTGTGACCTAGTAAAGGATCCACCGTCGGCCCAAACTCTTGATCACATAGTTCATGGTTATTGGGGCTCCATCAAGCTCATCTTTGTGGGCCCACACTTGGATGTTTTGAAATAGTTTTCCAAAGGTTTTCAACCGTTGGATCTTTTGCTTTAACCATCGATTTTGTTTAAACATCGATTTTGTTTTATCATACTTGATAGACTAATCATTGTCATGATCTACTAGTTATCCATCCTTGTCCGCATTAAATTAGAACAAGAATAGGTAGCCACAATAGTGGCAGTATACAGTCTATTTGGATGCATAGATAGATATGGTTTGTGCACTTTTGATAACGGAGGGCATACTGAAGTGCACGGGGTCATGGAGTACCATACTTATGGTGAAGCACCAAAACACAAACCTCCTCTATATAGATCATATTCTCAAGGGAATAGGGGCCCTGGCAAGAGAGAGATACTTATGGTGAAGCACCAAAACACAAACCTCCTCTATATAGATCATATTCTCAAGGGAATAGGGGCCCTAGCGAGAGAGAGAGAGAGAGAGAGGTCCAACCCTCTCCTTCACACATTTTCCAAGGAGAAAGAAGAGGAATGAGAGAAAATATGAGAGAACAAATTCTTCTCCATCCATCATCACGTGTTGTCCATCTCTTGCCTTGACCTTGGATTTGGAACTTAGATCTATAGTGGGATCTAGATTTGCTTGGACATCCATTCCTCCTTGAGGATGGATTGTATAGAGACTTCTTCGAGCCGAAGACGGACGGCATAAGCAATCTCTTCCTTTGGCACATCGATCTAGGTATTAAATCTAACCATCCCCTTTTTTTCAAGAAATCTAGAAACTACACATCAAGTCAATCCTAATTCAGAGAATGGGTTTTTGAAAATTATGCTTCAGTTCCTGTCATCCCAAAAAACCCAGTCACATATGACTCAGAAAACAAGTGGAGGCCTGCTCCCCGAACATGAGTGTTCGCAACGAGAGGACCTCCCTCTCTGCATCGGGTAGAGAAGGCCATCAACACACTCCCCAATCATCAGAGCTCCTACAATCCAAGCACTGCATGAATGCCCCCCTAGAGCGCCCATCGAGTTGAACTTATGCAAACATTGGTGCGGTGCCTACCACTGGAGATATAACATGCGGGCAACAACTGTTTGATTTGTTGTTCCAAAGGTCTTGCTCCTGCTCCTTTCCCTTCATGTCGACAGGTTATCCGCAAGCGACAGGTCAGAAAAAGGTCCAACACAGGCCCACTCTATCATTATAGACAACCTTCAAATAATCATTTCCACCGCAGCAAATTTGTTGTCCCTATTGTTTCTTTCTTTCCATGGTCGCCCATATTCGCCACAACAAATTTCCATATGACCCTTGGATTAAAAGGGTCGTCAGACCACTCATCCATCTTATCCTTAAGGTAAGCATTCATATGCCAAGCAATGCAAAAAGATGCAGGAAATCAAAGCAAACACAGACAATATGAGATTGTGGACCTCTTTTTTCCTTCTTCTTTTTTCTTTTTTTTTTCTTTTTTTTTTTTTTTTTTTGAGAGAGAGAAACAACAGTCAAGGAAATGTTCGCTCTGTATCCTGATTGCATCAAGTAATGATGAAAAAATATTGAATACCAGTAACTTACTTTTTTGCTGCAAAACTTGCTAAAAGCAATTCATTATTCAAGAACAAGTATGTTAGGAATCAAAGCAGACAAGAATGCATAAGATAACTTCTGCTATAACAAACTTTCAGGCCAGTGTGCAAGACCGAAACATACCATCTGAAACCACCCAAAGGTAGGACTAGTGATCTTTGGATTGTTCGCCCCACAGTTCTGACATCTTTTTAAATTTTCTCCCATAAATTTATTCAAGATAGACTTCACCTCATGGTACTGAAAAGAGGTCCAATTGGATGTGGAACTCCTTTCCTTAGTGTGAACTGAAGTATCTGTCACACCATCTTCCTCCTCACATAAGTCTCGTACAATGTCGCCTTTTATTATGAGGTCCAGTTGGGAAGCATATGCCTGGACCTAAAACCAAAAAATAGGACTAAAGTCATGAACATCATGAATGAAGAAAATCAGTTACAGTTTCACTTGTTCAACATATAAAGATAAGAAATAAACTACTTACCTTTTCTCTCCGAAGCCTAAAATGATGACAGAAAAAACATGCTTTCCGTATAAGAGTGTGAAGAATCCTAAACAGCAAGGGGTTGTAAACTGGTGCCACCAGGTCAATATGACCACAATGACCTGGGCAGAGTAGAGCATTCTGACCGCATGACTTGCATCTGCATAGAAACAAAACCTTTGAGATATCAGTCACTGATAAACTCAAAAAAATTGTTGCCAGCAACCACACCTTAACCTAAGGGAACATGCATCCCTCAGTGTGGGTGCTTCATTCCTGCCCAGAACCATGGCAAGATACAATGAGGAGCAGTCAACTGCAAGTCACTTTTATCTCACTGCTGATTTGGTTCAAAAATGAATGCACTGTTGCAATAGGAAGTGGCAGGCCCACATGTTTTTTCGGCAACCCAAACACATGGACAAATGGATGCACACCAATTCCGCATGGACAACGGATAAGAAGTTCACTCACGGTTCAAAACCTATATTTTCTCATTCATCGTGTTCTTATGTATAAAAAGAACTCAGACAACAAAGAACAGCAATGTGCCTCATGCGTGACAACAGCTATGGTCTACTGTTCAAAACTTATATGTGGACAGAACCTAACAGAGGGAAAAAATCATAGATGATAGTAGTAACGTTTTTTAAAAAAAATGGAGTGGAGTAGGGTTTTATGGCTGTCACTTGTTCAAGGGCCGGTTTGGCATTGCTTAGCTAAACATTTTTTAGGCGCTTGTAATTCTCAAAATCACTAGCGTGATTAATATGTTTGGTTAGCACATCAAATTCATTGCTTATTTAAAAACAATTAATGAAAAAGTATTTTTTTCTCAATGACTTTGAGACCATTACCGAGAAGCATTCTTCAAAAAAAAAAAGAGAGAACGAGACTGTTTCTGAGAGGTGTTTTTGTGCTAAACAAGTAGAAGGCCATCTAAGGGGGCATAACAGACCTGCACGTACAGCACGTGTAAGAGATCCTGCCATTCAACAGGTCATGCACACTCTTGAACATGCAATAAGCCAAAAATCAGGATAGCACACTCATCAAGTGAACCCCACATGTTATGTTGAATGTGGACCGTTGGACTTTTTCTCGACTGCCCATTTTTCTCATGCAAGTGCGCCTTGCCTGATCAACCAACCAACATCATTTTTTGGTCCATGGCAAGGTGTTCCAAAACGGTAACGGTGGCTGTAACAGCCACCATCGTTACTGTTATGATACAGGCCATAACAGCCGTTGCAGCCTTCTTTTTTTTTTGAAAAATGTTGTTATTGGACCGTTACAGGGCCATTACGGCCATTTCGACCCCGTAACGCGCAATGGTTATAACCGTTACCTTTACGTAACGGCCGTTACATAACCAATTTTGAATACCTTGGCATGTCCACAACATACCTTTCTTCTTCTTTTCTTTGAAGATTGATGATTTTGTTAATAAAGATAGATAAATGCAAATAGGCTCAAGACCTAATACAAGCGAACCTCTTGCCACCCAGGGATTAGTCGTGCATGAGATACAACATGGATATAAAATTACAAAAGCTAGGCCCAGTAGTGGCAATAATTTCAGACTACAACCCTCCCAATTGCTCAAAAGCACTCCATCTTGGAACAACCTCGAAAATCTGGTTTTGCAAGTCCTCAATTAAAGATCATTTGTAGTATCCACCTCTTTATAGCTGAAAACGCAAGATTCTGTATTCTCAAATATTCTAGGATTTTTCCTTACCTATTTTTTTTTTATATGAGAGGTAGCACTACCAGGGATTGAACCCCGGATCACTCACTCACACTGCACTGTCTGCCAGCTCATCTAACAAACGGGAGATTCCTTATGGCCTTTGGACAGTCCAGTTAACCATTCAACCAATTATTTTTTTAACGAAGGAAAAAATGGAAACGGGAAAGACAAAGCTGCCCCAAAGAGCGAAAGAAAGCAAACTATATCTACCTAGCCACAAGCAGTGGAAAAATAGGTGACCGACCAACTCCTTGTCCATTTTATACATGATGCACATATTTGGGAAGGCCATTTTCCTCTTCTTCAGGTTGTCTGATGTAGCAATTTTGTTGGTCATAGCAAACATACAAAAGCTTTTATATGAGAGGTAGCACTACCAAGGATTGAACCCTGGATCACTCACTCACACTGCACTGTCTACCAGCTCATCTAACAAATGGGAGATACCTTATCGCCTTTGGACAGTCCAGTTAACCATTCAACCAAATTTTTTTTAACAGAGGAAAAAATGGAAACGGGAAAGACCAAGCTGCCCCAAAGAGTGAAAGAAAGCAAACTATATCTCCCTAGCCACCAAGCAGTGGAAAAATAAGTGACCGACCAACTCCTTTTCCATTTTATACATGATGCACATATTTGGGAAGGCCATTTTCCTCTTCTTCAGGTTGTCTGATGTAGCAATTTTGTTGGTCATAGCAAACATACAAAAGCTTTTACCCTTGGAGCTACAAGGGCTTCCACCCTTTCACATGAAGGACATTTTTCTTCCAGCACCAATAAGACTAAGAAGAAGGATTTAACTGAAAACATGCCACTTGTCATCCACTGCCACATTTTCTTATCCTCCATCTTATCTACATGTACCTCATTTACTTGCTGAAAAGAATGACATACGTTCCCGATCCACATTGGATATGTTCCTTCTCATTCTGATATTCCAAACCGCAACTCCCCCAACTAATTTGTAACAATCCTTGATCTTTACCTCCTTACAGATTGCTAGCTCAAAAAGCTCCCAGTAAGAAGACTCCACAGGGCCATCATCTAACCACGCACCCCTCCAAAAGTGAATTGTGTCATCATTTCTTCATAATGCTTTGGTTCTTCCCAAAATCTTCACCACCAATTACTCAATAACGCCCAATTTCCTTCCCTCACAATCCCAATTCCTAGGCCTCCTTCGCTAACAAGTTTTTGGACTTGTTTCCAATTAACAAGATGGAATTTCTTTCACTCCCCCTACCTTCCCTAAGGAAATTGCTTTGTAGACACTCAATTTTGTTTGCCACTGTTGTTGGGATTTGAATAGGAATAGGAAGTATACCAGAATATTTGAAAGGGTAACCTTAATGAATGTGATTCACCCACCAAAAGAGGGATATCATCGTTTCCATCTAGCTAGCTAGCTTCTTCTCAATCCTCTCTACAGCCAAAAAGAGGCAGTGTTCAGCTATCTCCAAATTCTCATCCCAAATGCCTTTAACCAATTCAAACTCCAAACCTCTCTTAATGAGCAAGCTCAAGCCTTCCACCACAATTGAAAATAATAAACAGAATACAGGGTCTCCTTGCCAAAGTCCTCTAGGAGCTGGTGAAGAAACCGACCAATGACCCATTCGCCAACAACAAGAAATAAGCATGGATATAGATTCTAACATCCACCAATCCATTTCTCCTCAAAACCTGTTTTATCAAGGGCATAACCCAGGAACTCTCAATCAACATGGTCATATGCCTTCTCCATGTCAATCTAGCATAAAATTCTAACCTCATTATTCTTTGCCCTTGTGTCCGAAAGCACATTTGCAACCAAGATGTCATATAATTTATATCTTTTATGAATGCAGATATAAATATAATAAATGCGATGACTTCCCAAAGCTTTAGGAGAAAACTCTTCCTAAAAGTGTTTTAAAATAATGCATTATTTCTTGAATTATTGCATCTTAAAAATTAGTGCATTAAAATCATATTAATTAGTTAAATATTTCTGTCCGGCAGCGCATAGTTCGGACCCCTGTACAATGGAAACATATTATGCATACCGGTCTTTGTAGTATTTTGAGTGTTTTAAGTGTGTAATCATGTGCTTTTAACATCTGATAAAGATTCACTAAAAAATACAATCATTATCCTAATGTTTCCCTTGAACAGCGATACATCCCCAGGTCTTTGCAAGTTATCAACATTATTGATACTTTTCAGGAAGGAAAAAAAAAAAAATCATCGACATTATTGATGCATGCGTCTGTATATTAACGATGAGCTACATATAACAATAACAATAAATACATAAAACCTTGGTTATGAAAATGTCATCAAATGAGACAACAGGCCAAATTTCAGGGGCTCCTCGTGTTCAACTGTCCATCAAGTGCCCCACATGCGCATCACGTGCTCCCATCCATTTTAAAGTGTTATACATGTGCACAATTCTTAAGGGCCCTATATGTGCAATAGTCCATCAAAGGCCCCACATGTGCAACAGTCCATCAAGTGCCCCACATGTGCAGATGTGGGGCATGTGCCGCATAGCCACTATTCATCTTTAAGCACTTCACATGTACTGCGTGTGCCAATGTGTGACAGGCGCAACATGTGTCACTGACCATCTTTAAGTGCCCACATGTGAAAACATCCATCTTGAAGTGCCCCACATGTGCCAATGTGACACATTAGCCACCATCCATCGTAAAGCATTGTGAATGTACCAATGTACCACGTGCAACATGCGCCACCACCCATCTTCAAGTGCTCCAGGTGTCAATGTGTCCCAAGCCAAATGTGAGTAACATGCACAGCCCTCATCTTCAAGCACTCCACATGTGCCTATGTACCACGTGCCCTCTTCCGCCACATTAGCCGCCGTCCATCTTTAAACAACTTGACATGTACTACACATGCCAACATGCATATGCAACATGTACCGCCACCATTCACCCTCAAGCAGCCCATGTATGCCAACGTCATATATGTGCGGATGGGTCATGTGTGACAATGTGACACGTGCCACAATCCTCTTCAATGCACACACATGTCACCTACCGTCTTCAAGAACAATTTTCATGAAATAAAATAAAATCCTCCTTTTCCAAACAAAATATTTGGAAATGGACGAAAATTTTTCAAGAAAATATTGTGAAAAACAATCAAAGGAAATGGCTCTTCCCTTCCTGCTGTCTTCTTGAAACAAGTGTTTCCCAAGAAACACAATTTCCTCATTTTTTTATCTCATGAATCCAAACAGACCCATATGGATACCGGCGTGCACATGTATGGAAATTCGCAGCAGCAAATTCTACAATGCGAAGAGAATGCAGTCGTTCGACACTTACGGTAGTCCATCGTCTACCGGGCCCAGCGCCTGGTCGTACAATCCACCAGGGACTGGTCTGCTCATATCGTCAAATGGAACAGGGCTGGTAATCTTCCTGAAGCTGTGGCTCCTAACTTCTTCGTCCGTAAAGAAGCTGAAAAATACTGAATCGATGCTCTCGGTCGCACCCTGCACCGGGGAAACGAACTTACATATGAACTGAAACAGACTAAAAAATCAAATAAATAAGGGCCTTTCTGGAAGAAAGGAAGGGGGTATCGGTGAAATACCTCTGATGTTTGAGGTTGAGCCATGTTCGCGGTGCTGTGGAGGTGGCGGTCGGGTGCAGGGAGAGTGCAGGCGCGTTGCGGGGCGTGCGAAGATCCGTCTCCTTTCGTGGCGACGAGGAATTTGGCTTTTAAGGTTCGGCGATTGGCGGCATCTAGGGTTTAAGGGCTTAAAGCCCTCGCTCACGCGAACTGCGTCCTAACCCCGCCCCGACGAATCCGTCCGGGCAGGGCTCTGTGGGGGCCAACCTGATGTAAGGGCCTGTTTGATTTTCATCGTTTCACCTGGAAATGGTAAATACCCAAGAAATGGGTGATTATTACCGTTTCACCTGTTTGAATATTCACGGTGATTTCACTTTTTGGAAACCGGTTCAAAAGCAGTAGTGGGCATTTTAGGACCCCATTTTGATGTATATGATATATCTACTCCGTCCATTCATTTTATCACAACATTTTGAGATATTAGAAGAAAAATGAGTTAGATCCAACACTCAACTGGCCGTACCAAAAGAAACAATGGCCACATGAAGTTTTTAATGGTAAATATTTAATTCACATATTTCTATTGCGTGGTCCACTTGATCATTGAATATACCTCATTTTTTGGCTTATATCATAAATTTATCTAACATAATGGATGAACGGTGTGGATATATGATATGCATCATGGTGTGACCCACAAATGTTTTATAATATTTACCATTTTAACCTCCAAAAAGTCACCGTCAAATCAGTTACGGGGAAGAATGCGGCAACCACGGAGGGAAATAATTATTAATCTTTTTCCAGGTATTTACCATTCCACTGGAAAATCAAGCAGCACTAAGTGTTTTCTCCACGCTGTTAATTTCTTTTCTCATATTAATTTAAGATATGACCCCCAAGTTTTGAGGCAGGTCTACAGTTTCAATGGACTACAAAGTGAGGCTTGAGCTTCCACCATTAAAAAGTTCTTGGGAGCTGGAGAAGGTTCAGATCATGATTATATTTCACTTGATCCATGTCTACATGAACTCATTAATGGGTTGCACGGGGAAAAAACATCACAGTGGCCTTTAGAAAGGTTTCAACTGTGGGTGTCATTATCACTGCAGCTTCCTTTGGTATGGTCCACTATAGTAGTGGACCTGCCTCATTTTTATAATCAAAATTTAAAATGGTATAATAAAAGCGACAATAAACGTGGATAAAACACTTACATCTCTGTGGGCATCACAGAGCCCTGCCCGAACGGATTATTGTCCGGCAGGGGTAGGATGCAATCCGCGTCCCTGCTGATCATGGGCGAGTTCGGATCAGGTGAGACCCGGCCTCACGCCAGACGGTGCGGCCCTTACCGTGAGGCCCACCTTGATGAATGTATTATGTATCCACGCTGTCCATCCGTTTTTCCAGATCATAGTATGACATTATTGGATAAATAAAACAGATCCAATTATGAGGTACCATAACATATGAAGTAGTATTGATTCACTTTTAATGGGACACAAAAGTTTTGGATCAAGTTGATATTTTTTACCCTTTCATCCAGCCTTATGTGACCTTAACAATTGATTAGATGGAAAATAAACGCTACGGAAGCATTAAGTTGCGACGTGAGAAGTTTTTAATGGTAGGGTAGTTACTCACCACTGTCTCTTAGGATCTGATAATTGGATCTGCTAAATTTTGGGATGATGATCTGGAAAAATGGGTGGATGGCACGGATGCATAATATGGATATCGAGGTGAGCCTTACAATAATCTCATTGTAACAGCCACAACATTTATGGTATGGTCCATTTGATAATTGGATCTACTTTATGTTTGGATGATGATCTGAAAACATGGGTGGACAGCATGGATACATAATATGGCCGCCACGTCTCTTAAATGAGGTTCAGTCCCTCATTTAAGGAAACGGATTGCCTACTCCCCTAGCCACCCGCTCATGGTTGATAGTTGGTGATCTGTGGGCCCCACCACGATGTATGTGTTTCATTTATGCCGTTCATCCATTTTTAAAGATCATTTTAGTGCTTGATACCAAAACTTAGAGGTATATAAGTCTCAGGTGGACCACCCCAAAAAAAAAAACAATCGTGTTTGGATATCCATCGTTAAAATCATCCTAAGGCCCACTTTACTATTTATTTGACATCTAGTCTATTGATTAAGTCATACATACCTAGATGAAGGTTTTTAATAGTCACCGTTGACTCAATACATGTTTCTTGTAATGTGGTCCACTTGAGATTGGGATATACCTCATTTTTTGTATTATAGCATAAAATGGACTGAGAAGATAGATGGATGGCGTGGATGAAAAACATACATCATGGTGGGGCCACAGAGTACTGACCATCGGTCATTGGCTGGTGGCAAGGGGAGTAGCCAATCCATTTCCCTCATCTAATCGGCTTTCCCGTTTTACCACCCATGTGGGGTCTGACCTATTGAAGAATCATGTAAAATTCACTAATCTCTAGGGTAATAACCATCATCCAAAGCGTGAGTAAGATACCTTAAAAGCAGGCCATACGAATGGAGAAGTTATAAAATTACTTTCAGAATTATAAAGTTCAGAGAGTGGACCAAGTGGTGTTTTTTTACCACGCTAATTTTTGTATTATGTCCTGGTGACTTAAGAAAGATACGCCACATGGCAGCCTAATACAAAAACCTTTGGCTAATATACCGTCTTAGTTATTCCGTGTGGTGTAGCCCATCTAAACTGTAGATCCAACTAGCCCAGTGGTCTAACATCTGGGACAAAGTAGTGGTCTACATGATGGATGATCCCATCAAAAGTAGGTCTTGTATGATGGATGACCCCATCTAAAGTAGGCTCATATGATGTACGACCCACTTCAATAAACCATATATACATTTTCTACTTTTTGGCCAATGAGCATGTTGTTTACCAAACATATTTAGCGGCTAATTAAGAGCTTGCCTAATAAAACTTAATCTACCTTCCCATTGAAGGAAGTTCTTGCGAAGGCTTTTAGAGACAACAAGCATCTATCGTACAGTGTATAACAAGTCAGCAAAGTAGGTAGTGTGGCCACATGGTAAGGTTTTGTGAGCCCACCATAATGTAAGTACTATATGTTAGTTATACATGTATTTTCAATCACATGGGTATGTGTTTCAGTAAGTCAGTTGAGCTATTAGAAGTTGAAGATTGGAGACAAGTACATGAAGCTTCAATAAGAATAATGAGTAAATTAAGGTGTCTTGGTAATTCTAATCTTATACCTGCAACAACATTAACATCTAGATTATCCATTCCCTTATGGATAAATATGTAATTAATTATCCTTCAACCTTATAAGTTCAAATCGAATATGCTTGGATAGGCTATAGAAGTTTATAGCTCCTGCAGATTATAGAGCCAAAAGATAATAGAACTCTCAGTGAGTTCAATCGATATCAATCATGATTAATCAATAATGACCAAGACAATCAAGCAGCATTTTTACCCATAGTCAAATGAAATTTAATCAATCAATATATTGGTTGATCAATTGAAGGTATTGTTTTTTTGTCCATTTTATAGTCATTGTAACTCAAGTCGTTTATAAAGGGCATTTAGACCCTCGGCATTTTGATGTTTTATTTTTATTTTTTATTTTTTATGTTATCTGGAGCTTTGGTGATTTCACGCTCTTAATCCATCTCCTAAATTTATAAACCTATGAGATTTAAGTCATATTCATTTATATTATAACTCTAATGAGGATTCCAACCTCCATTAATAATATGCATTTGATATCCACAATTTTCTATGTAATAAACAATAAATATATAGGTATTTAGAGAAATTAAAAAATCTATAAAACACTCATTTAAGTGAATCCTCATTAAAAAATAATTATCTCTTTAATTGTATGAGATTTCACCACCTCTCGTCACCTTGGTTACCTCATATGTATATCGCATGCATGGATTTTGTCGTGGAGTTAAACCATTCGCATCAATGGTTATGCGAGCAACCAAGAAGTTGATTGAAGCACGTGAAAGCATTGATCAAGTATCTCAAGCAAAAGATGATAAACAAGACTTAATCCGACAAGTAAGTTGTCATTTTAGAATCCGCATGTATTTCTTTATTGTGTGAGATTGAGTATAGAGTTTGTGACCCAAACTCAAATAAATTATTGTATAAGACCGAATTCAAAGGACACGAGTGCGTATATATTAGCCCCCGTGGGAGTCTCAAACAGGAATAAATATATGCCCTTATATTATGAGTACTAGGAGTTGTTGGTTAGCATATAGAAAACTAACTTAGTCTACACAAGAACTATCGATACGGGGTAAAAATGCGTTCCTCCGACATGAAATAATATATGTAGGTTATTGTCTTGGATCATCATCGACACATGTGTATTCGTGTATATACATTAAGTTTTTATGTAGACATTTGGCAAGAGTGTGTGATTGTAAATGTTAGAGGCAAACTTGATTTAAAACATTCGAGACATGCATCTACCAATAGTAGAATGGGAAAATAGTCGAACTACTGTATATGTTATGTTTGTGATCGTCATTTATGCACATTTATATTCATGCTTATGAGTTTAATTGATTGAATTATGTAAATGCTTTAATGGATTGTATGATGAACAACTAATTTATTGCTCATACACATATATGAGATATCTATCTCACTCGTAGAATAACTGCTTATACTACTACATCTATTACATTGTATGTGATTCGACCCACTTTAGCTTGGAGGCTTAAATGTTACTTGCCTTGATTATTTGATTGACAGATTAATTAACTAGATAAATAATTGTAAGTGGTCAAATTTGAAATTGCCTGGTTTGTCTACCACGACACGCACAAGTGTGGCGAAGCTTATAATCATGGTCAAGTCCTATATGGGAGGTGAATAAAATCATTTAAAAATTAATTGTCTAATTATTTACTCTACCAATTCAAAACAATAAGATAAATGACATTAGGCTTTTGAGCCAAAATGAATCCAATCACATAAACTACAAGTGATGTAATACTATGAGCAAATAGTCTATAAGGGAGATAATGATCATGTGTGTAAGATGTGTTAATTATTCAATACCTAACATACATTTAATTATGCATTCATATATAATTCAACAAATTAAGCTCACAAGCATAAAATAAAAATCTCAAGCACAAGCATGTATAGTGGTTCAACTACTTGCATACTCCACTTCTAGCGGACGCACTCTCCTCGAGTGTATCAATATTTTATCATCAGATGTTTTAAACCAAGTTCACCTATAACCTTTACAGTGGTCTATCTTAAGCTAAGCATAAACATATACATATACTTTCGTGTCGGAGAAACACGTTTACACTAGTGTCAGTGACACCCATAAATTTTTTGTTTATTTTTTATTGGCTAACAAACAACCACCATCAGTCATAATCCAAGGTCTCTTGTACACTCCTGTTGAAGGCTCCCTATGTATACTAACATGTGCACACTTATGTCTAGTGAATATACTCATAATTAAAGACCCTACGTACACTCTCGCCAAAAACTTACTATAGAGACTGGTACGCATGCACTCATATCCGATGAATGCAGTCTTAATCTAATGCCCTATGTGCATACCTATTAGAGGCTCCCCATGGAGACTAACACATAAACACGTGTTCGGTGAATTCAACCCTACATAAGAGCCTACGTCATACACAAGAACATATTTAAGCTTGAGTCACAAACTCTGCATTTAATCTTGCATAAGGAAATAGTGTGAATTTGACTCTACAACTGATAGGCTTACTTATCGAATTGAACCTCATTATAACCCCTCAGTGAGATGCTTATTCAATGCTATACTGGAATCAATTTCTCAATTACTTATACGTTTTTTATATGTTGATGGTTAAACTCTATGATCAAATACCATGAATGTGTTGTATTGTAAGGTGACCAAGGCGATGAGAGTTTGGTTGAATCTCCCACTATTAACGGTTCTAGTTGTTTCCTAATAGGAATTCACTCAGATGGGTATTATAAATGACATAGACAATAATATACCTATAAGCTTAGTGTCTAAATCTGTAAAATTGTGGAGATCAGATACATATTTATAACGGAGGTTGAAATCCTTATTAAAGTAGCGAAACTCAAGAGGATGACTTAAATCTCATATGTTTACAGGCTTATGATAAGGGATGTGAGTAAGTAATCACCTAAGCTATAGTGTCACAAAAAACTCATCATCTTGCTCAATAATTGAATGCTCGTTTCGTAGGAAAAAACTTGTAACGACTATAAAATACTTGGTTCAACAACACAATCGACATGATCAAATGAGTCTTTGATAATATTAAACTGACATTTGATCCAACTAGGAAAATGTAAAAATATACAATTTAGTTGCTAGACTGTTTATTCGAATTTATCGAGGAGGTTTTTTTATCGTAAGTTCCATTAACAGCCCGTTGATAAGATTAAGATTTACTTAATAATTAATATTCTTGGATATGTGTTCACGACAGCTTTGTACCTATTCAAAGCATAACTTAATATATTCATTAAGGGTATAAAAATTATACACATTATTTAATTATTTTTTAAAAATTTATTACTTCAAGCTTTATTGTGGGTTGATACGTAATTATACAATGTAAACAAATTTCAAGTTATCCAAATATAGACAACTATTTTCACATAATTAGATTATGACCCTAAGCCAAGCAAGGCTGCATATAAATACTTTACACCTGTAATCAAATTGCTTATAATTGGATTGCAACTTAATAACTTTTAACACGCATCCAAACGACCGCTTAAAGAATTCAACGACTAATATTCCGAGCTTTTGATCGGGCCGTGGATTGTCTACCGTCACTCATACTAACCATCCACCTTCATATTACGTTTCGAGAAAACTGCATGTGCACTACTCTAGAGAAAGATGCATATGATATAATGTAACACCCCGTACTTTCTCATACTCGAGTGTTACCATGTAATTTAATTTAATATAAATAAAAAAATATTAATAATGCAACCTAAATATACATACTATGAAATGTTATTTATATATTTTATAAATATTAAAAGTTTCATATTAAATATGTAAGTATAATTCATATTATCTGCATATACTTACAACATCATTAATATAAATTACAAACTATAGAATTTGTAATACATAAAAAAAAAATATACTGGGAAAATTTATAATGAATAACATATTTCAAACAATTAAATGATTAATATAAAATTTAAAACCTAACACATATACAACCATACAAATAATATATATACTAATATCTGCTTATAGATATTCATATAATTTG
Source organism: Magnolia kwangsiensis (assembly GCA_037074715.1). Lineage (NCBI taxonomy): Eukaryota > Viridiplantae > Streptophyta > Magnoliopsida > Magnoliales > Magnoliaceae > Magnolia > Magnolia kwangsiensis. Next base: position 46,282,834 of record CM073574.1, on the reverse strand, counting down.
TATATAGTAACAATTTCTGATAATATAAATTATATATGACAAAATATATGTACAAAGGAAATAAATAATAATAAATATAGTAGTAATAATAATAATAATAATAAATGATGCTAAAAACATTATAAAAAGGGTTTTTAATATCATAACCGTATATATTAGACATCTAATCCATAATCTAGCCATTAAATCCTAGTTAAGTGGTCTTGTAGACCCTTTTACCGTTGATGATAAGTTTAGAGGTAATCTGGCCATTGAATTAAGGAAAAATCCACAAATACGACTTGAAGCAAGTCGTGGGGCCCACTTGAAATTTTGATCTGCCTGGATTTTGATCAGGACACCTAATAAGAACCCTCAAGCCATTTGGACGGAGTGGATTTAACATAAACATTACAATGGACCCCACATATGGTGCGCATGCACCTTGGTCTACAAGCACAGGATGTACGCCGGATAAAGTTGCTCGGTCGAACTGTCTTTGACCGAGCAAAAATCTCAAAATGGCTGGGATGTCTCCTGCCATCAAAAAATTTGAATCTATAAAATTTCAAGCCCCAAAGTGAGCCATCTGGGGAACTTTATGGATAATCCACATCGTCCATTTCACTCGTAATAGGCTACTAAACAAAACCGTATAGGGGTCTTTAACCCATGCCTTAAGACAGCAAAGATCAGCCCTAACTGTCCATTTCCTTCACAAAGGGCTAAGATCCGATGAGAGGGACCATCAAGAGGCTTGTTGGGCAAGCCAACATCGTATGGACCTGAGGGTTACAATCCTCTCCTTTGCCAGCTGAGAAGAGTCCTCTCACAGCCCAAAATTGACTAGGTAATTAAAAAAGAAGAAAAAGAAGGTTTCCTTCTTTTGAATAGTAGTTGTTGTCACACTTGTGACCGTCTGACAGGTCATGTGGCTTCATCACAGCTCTCCCAAATGAGAGGTACAAGATGAGATAAACAACTCCTCATCTCAGGAGAAATCGAAAGATTCTCATGAGATGGAGCTAAGCATTGCCCGGGGTCCAAAAAGTGGACCCCACACCACTTATGAGACCCATCCAGACCGATCAAACGGTCTGGATTACCCTAAGAGCCCTTAGATAAAAATCCACCATTGTTGGGTGGGTCATCTTCCTCAAACACCCACCCAACCACCAACTTAAGATGGGCCCCACCAGACCTAGAAACTGTACTTATAAGTAGCTCTGTATGCCACCAATCCATCCCCATGCATGAATGGGTCCTATGTATAGCCATTTATAAATCCCAACCGTTGTTGGTTCCCCCTCTATAAATAGGACCCTGCTACTTCAGGATTTCCACACCAGAAACAAAAAAGAAAAGGAGAGAAGAGAGAGAGAGAGAGAGAGAGAGAGAGAGAGAGAGAGAGGGCGTGAGTGTACCGGTCCAGCCAGGTAAAAAATGGCCAAACTCTGATTTTTCTCTTCCATTCTCTTCTTCATTTTTCCTTATTGGTAGCCACGTTTTAGGCCGGAAAGCAGGCTGGAAATGGGGCTGCGATAAGCCTTTTGTAACGCCCTGAAATTCGGGTGTCGAGTATAACTCAGCTCCCGAGTTCCAAAACATCACTTATGCAACATATTCTATGATGATTGTATGTTGTCTGTATTAATGCATAAAACATAATATAGATCAAGCTAGATTAGCAGACATAATTCAGGGATATTAAGGTAAAGCAAGCGGAAGACTTAAATACATACATGATTCAAAATAAATTCCCAAATGATGCGTGCTCTGCCCAGGGTAATATAGATATGTCTGTGTCTCAAAATACATACATAAACCGTTCAAAATAATACAATCCATATCCCAAAAAATCTCCGCTGGTCAGGATAAGGCTCAGTCGAACCCGCCTGAAAACTGCATGTATGAGAACGCCTCCTCATCCTCATCAAAGTCTGGCCCTGCCTCGCCAGTATCGCCATCACCTGTATCTAAAGCAGAGTCTGGTTGGTGTTTAAACACCATCCCAGAACGTGGGAGTGAGTGATCAACTCAGTGGTACTATACAACAAAAGTTAACATGTCATCAATTCAATCAAGCGGTAATGATAAGGCAGTACAATCACACAAGTCCTAGATCTCTTGTTAATGTAAGGATGATATGAAGAATGATGCATGCCCTCACCACAATCCCCTCTGCGATATCATCTAACGATCGCGGCATGACTCACTTCCTAAGTGCTCTATCACCAACGCCGTTAGCACATGTAATGCGGTGTTATGAATATGATTACCAAGTTCTTATTAGTCCTTTTCATACAGCAGTATTGAGAAGCTAAGACACCTCCCTTGTATCATTTCCCAACATTGATCCTTTCTAGGGTCGTCAGTCCTAGGAATCTCATACAATAGTATGGTTCCAAGTCACTGCAAGGGCTGTCAGGGCTGTTGCGCCAATCGTTGCTCCACTCCCCCATCACCTTATCAATATAGACCTATTTATATCTTTAAGACTGCATCAGGACTCGTCGCCCCCATGCGGTGTCAGGATAAACTCATGGTCACTACAGAGGGCTCGTCACCAATCAGTGTAGGCCAACAGTAAAAATATAGTGTCCCATACCACCATAATCTGCTCAGAGTAGGGTGCTCACTGGTTACTACGGGGAGGTTTGTAGCCCCAGCGTAGGCCAACAGCACGACCACGGTATCCCATACCACCATGCCCGGCTCATGAGTCTTAGGAGATCTTGGTACCATGGTTAACGAGAGTTACACTGGTAAGCTCAGTGTCTTAGATTCAAACAGTGGCGACCAAACATGATGAACAAGCATCGGTCAATCAGGATAGTTGATAAGCTCAACTAGGCCAAGCGTACATTGAGTTGAACGACATGGAATGCATAAGTACTTCGTGTGGCTTAACCACTGTCGAACTCCCCAAGCACGACTCAGATTCGCTAAACTCATCTTGTGTGGCGAAAGCAACCTCAACCATTACTTGCGAAGCGTTTTCCGATTACCTGGACTGTGGCACAGCCTCATTCACATACAAGGATAATAACTAGCATATGAGTCATATTCTGCATTCACATGAACAACAAATGAAGTATAGCTTGAAAATGTAAATAGTACATGCAGGAATTAATACACACATTTATCATGATTTAATTAGGTACACAATCTATAGAGGAAATCATACACTCATTTAACATAGACAACCTAAGTTACATGATTCATGGAGGGAATCATACATACAAATACTGTGGTTGAAATCCATATCCCAACCATCTTAACAATCACACTTTACTAACTACTAACTCACTTAGGCATTTATTCAAACACTTAGGTTACACTATTCAACATACATCACGTATGTCGACACCGTTGCAAAGTAGGGCAAGTCCTTTCACCAAGGAGTTGCCGTATACATATTAAGCATATAACAACGACAATTTATCATGGCAATCAATTCAGCAAATTCCATACGTATATGTGTATTCTAACATATACATGAAATATGGTATTTATAATATACAGCATACGTATACGAAAGACAAAACAGACAGCACATTTGGCATGTGTAATTGCATCCATAACATGAATAAATCATTAACTATCATTGAAAGGGTTGAAAACCATAACCTAAGCGCATATAGTCCGCACCTTATGCTGGTAAACGCGCAACGAACTCAGTTTGTTCACTCACGCTTCATTTACGGCCCAACGACAACCTATTACATGAAATAGGTTAGCTAGCACTCTACTACAGCTAGTCTAAGCTTCAAAAGAGGTTAGGGTTAGCTTAACTTACTCAAGAACGGAGTCAGAATCGCCGGAAGAACGATTTAGATACGCCGGTTTAGAGTATAGATGCACTAGGAAGGATGCTACAGAGTTTCTCCGGATTCTCCCACACTCTCTCTCTTTTCTTTCTTTGGAATTTCTAGGATTTGAAAAATTCGTATGGGTTAGAAAACTAAGTATGGGTTAGAAAACTAAGGGTTTAAGGCCCTTTTATAAGCCCAAACATAACGAAAATGGACTCCAAGTCAAGGTATACTTAGGTTATATCCAAATCAGGATTTTTCTCATCCAACGGTGCATTTCTGGAGGTTCTGTTATCGATTGCGGTCGGACTTAAGCTCACTAACATCGGATCTTTAATCAGTTAAGTTTTCAGCCCGATCGAATTTCCAGATCGTCCGTGGCGGACCAGTTTCAATTCAACGGTCACCGAACTTCAATCAGGGCCACGAGTACTTAGACATGTAAGGGCAATTTTTCCTAATCTGAGGGTGAAATTTGGTTGAATTCTGACAGTCAACGTTTTAAAAATAATGTGCAAGTGAACGTGCCAGATTTAGAATTACTTTTCTAAATCTTTTCCTTTTCTCACTCTCTTCATTCCGAACTCAGTAAAATGGTGTCAGGACATCAGTTAGGCTTGATTTTCGAAACGATTGTCAAGTTCAACTAAGCGGTCATAATGGTCTGAAATTGTAGATATCAGACTTTCGACGCGCGGTCTAGATCCAATGCAAAGTTACCAAACATTCCCTAGAACAACTAGGTTTAGAGTTGGATCCTAGATTTTGGGGTATTATAGTGTCATAGATTCTACAAGTTTTAAGTCTTGTATAACGTATTTAAAGCGAACAACACTAATTTCACAGTCAGCCTAACGCAACGCTAGGTAACTTAGGTTCATTTTCTAAGAGAATTAATCCTAAGTGATTTCTGATCGAGGTGGTACTTGGGTCTTGGTACGAAATTTTTCAGGTCGTTACAATCTACCCCCCTAAAAAAATAATTTCATCCTCGAAATTCGTACCTTCTTATACTTTTCGAGAAGATGTGGGTAGTTCTTTCTGATCTCGGCTTCAGTCTCCCAGGTAGCCTCTTCTTCAGTATGATGCGTCCATAATACCTTCACAAGAGGGATGACCTTGCTACGCAATACCTGCTCCTTCCTGTCTAATATACGCGTCGGGCGCAGCTCATAAGTGACATCCTCGCTCAACTGCACCTGCTCCCATATGATGATATGGGAAGGATCAGGAACATACTTCTTCAGCATGGACACATGGAAAACATTATGCACGCCTGCGAGTGGTGTGGGCAAAGCAAGACGATACGCAACCGTGCCTACTCTACGCTATGAGAAGTCGACGTCTGATGATGTCAATCTTCTGTGAGGTCACCTATACTAACTCAGGACCAATCAGTTTCCGCTCACCGACTTCAACCCAGCAATGCGGTACTCGACAAGGACGTCCATACAAGGCCTCATAAGGTACCATACCGATACTCACCTGATAACTGTTATTGTACGCAAACTCCGCATATGGAAGACAATTATCCCAACTGTCCTTAAAATCCAACATGCAAGCCCGCAACATGTTTTCCAAAATCTGATTCACCCGCTCTGTTTGTCCGTCGGTCTGTGGGTTGAATGCAGTACTGAACTTCAACTTCACACCCATCACTTCCTGGATGTGAGTCCAGAAAATGGAAGTAAACCGTGTGTCCCTCCAAGGAAACTCCATGCAAACGAACAATCTCCCTGATGTACAATCTATCCAGCTCGTCTACAGAGTTCGTTACTCTGATCGGAAGGAAGTGCGCCGACTTCGTCAAGCGGTCGACGATCACCCAGATAGAATCATGTCCCTTCCTCGTATTCGGCAGTATCGAGATGAAATCCATAGAGATATAGTCTCACTTCCACTCAGCTATAGGCATAGGCTGAAGGAGACCAGGAGGTCAGCGATGCTCTGCCTTCACCTGCTGGCAAGTGAGACAACGGGACACAAAGTCTGTAATGTGGGTCTTCATGCCATCCCACCAGTACATCATCTTCATGTCACGATACATCTTTGTACTGCCCGGATGCATCGCAAGTCTAGTACTGTGCGCAGCCTCGAGAATCTCTCGTCTCAAGTAAGGGACATCTGGAACGCATAGGCGGCCACGATAACGTAAGCCCCCATCCATCCTAACTAGACAATCGGCATCTGTATCATCACTGGCCTACTCTTGAAGCTCAGTCAGACGCTCGTCGTCCGTCTGAGCCGCGATGACCCTGTCATCGATAAGAGGTCGCACCCGAACGTGTGCGATAACCTCAAATGGCTCCTCCACAGTGAGTTTCTGCTCAAAGTCTCACAAAAACTCAACCATGTCCCACTCGGCAACCATTAGCGGAACCGCAAACTCTATTGCGGCTCAACGCGTCAGCCATAAGGTTCGCCTTGCCCGGATGGTAGGAAACCTCGAAATTAAAGTCCTTCAAGGTCTCCATCCAACATCGCTGTCTCATATTCAAGTCTCGCTGTGTGAATATATACTTAAAGCTCTTGTGGTTACAAAAGAGCTCGAACTCCTCTCCATAGAGGTAATGTCTCCAGAGCTTCAGTGCGAAGATAACAGCTGTCAACTCTAGGTCATGTATAGGGTAATTCTCCTCGTGCTTCCTTAATTGTCTCGAGACATATGCAATCACCCTGTCCTTCTGCATAAGGACACAACCTAAGCCAACGTGAGACGCATCTGTATAGATCGTATATTTAACCCTCTGCTCTGGCGATACTAGCACAGGGGCAGACGTCAGCCTATCTTTCAACTCCTGAAAAGCTGCCTCCGCCTTCTCATTTCAAGCGAACTTTAGATCCTTCCGTGTCAATTGAGACAAGGGTCTGACTATCTTGGAGAAGTCCCGAATGAATCATCGATAGTAGCCAGCAAGTCCCAGGAAGCTCCTCACCTCGGTAACCGAACTAGGCTGCTTCCAATCCTACACTGCGGCTACCTTAGCAAGGTCCACTGTTATACCATCCTTGGACACGACATGTCCCAGGAACTTGACTTCCTCCTTCCAGAAGTCACATTTCTTATACTGTGCGAACAACTGGTGCTGTCTCAGAGTATATAGGACTGATCGCAAGTGTTCCTCATGCTCCTCTCGACTCCTGAAGTATATCAGAATGTCGTCTATAAAGACGACGACGAATCGATAGAGGAACGGTTGAAATACACGGTTCATCAGGTCCATGAACACGGTCGGTGCGTTCGTAAGACTGAACGACATCACAAGGAACTCATAATAGCCAAAACTAGTCCTGAAAGCTGTCTTCTGCACGTCCTCCTTCCTGACGCGCAACTGATGATACCCTAACTGTAGATCAATCTTCGAGAAGTACTGCGCTCCTCTAAACTGATCAAACAGGTCATCTATCTTGCGTAAAGGGTACTTGTTCTTCACTGTAATCTGATTCAGTCTACGGTAATCAATACATAATCGCAAGAAGCCATCTTTCTTCGTCACAAATAACACGGGTGCTTCCCAAGGAGACACGCTCAGCCGTATGAAGCCATCCTCTAATAAATCATCGATCTGTTTCCGCAATTCCTCCATCTCACAAGGGGCCATGCGATACGTCGGCAATGAGATGGGCGTCGAACCGGGTACTAGGTCGATAGTAAACTCGATCTCGCGCTGGGGTGGCAACTCAGTAATCTTCCTGAACACATCCTCATAATCACGGACTACTGGCGTGCTCTCAAGTGTCGGGGCATCAACATCCCTTAATAAGGAAGCATAAAACAGTACTCGAAAGGGACAATTAACCTACAGTGAAAATGTAAAGGATGTACCCTCCGGCTCGTATACTGTCACTATATGGGTCTCGCAGTCAATTTCGGCTCTCCCTGCAGTCAGTCAATACATGCTAAGAATGACGTCGAAATAATAGAGAGAGGGGTCGACGATAAGGTCAATAGCCATCGTCATGTTCCCTAGATCCAGTAAACAACTCTCACACATCATAGTGACATCAGAAAAGGTCCTGTGTGCTGTAAGAACTCGCACCTCATCCATCCGAGTAGTCGGTAGCCCAAGGCGCTTGACTACTGAATACGATATCAATGAGATGGTGGATCCTATATCCACCAATAGGAATATAGAAGTACCTCCAATATGAGTTGTGACCTCAAAGGCCAAAGGTAGTGTGGTCTTTGTCCCGGATGACTCAGTAGTCAATGCGTGTACCCGAGCCTGCTGAGGATTGTTCGGCTGCGGTACCATAGGCGGATGTGGCAGCCTAAAATGAGGTGTTGGAGGTCTGAAGGACGGATGAGCTGGTGCAGAACGAAGGGGTGGTGGTGAGATGGTCCGAGGCATCGGACGACCAATCCGCTGAGGCGGCGAGAACCCACTGTCTCGCATCCTGGAGAAACATGTAGTCTCGGTGTGGCCAGGCTTCCTACAATAGCTGCACTGCACATCAGGGCGCCTCACATAGGCAGGAGGTGCAGAAGACCCCTGCGGTGTCTCAAATTGAGGACTTTTTGCAAGGAAAGGTCTACTCTCGAACTCAGGTCGCGGCCTGGGAACCATAGGTGCTCGTGTACGGGCCGACCTATCTCCGTCCTGCTCTGCACGCAAGGACACACTCACCAGCTCTGCATACGAAGAAATGTTCGCACAACACATCTTCAATCTGATCTCTATTCGCAAGCCCTCAGAGAAACGCCGCATCCTCATCGGCTGGTCACTCAGAATCAAAGGAGCATACCTCCCTAGCTCCGTAAACTTGTTTTCATACTCTGTCACTAACATGCCTCCCTGGCGAAGGCAAATGAACTCACTCTCCTTCTCGTGTCGATACATGACAGGGAAATACTTCTCGTGGAAGCGCGCCTCAAACGCTGCCCAGGTCCACTCATATCCCTCCTCAACTGTGCGGAGAATGTTGTCCCACCATAAGCTAGCCTCCTTCTCAAACATGAAGGTGGCTAGCTCAACCTGTTCCACCTCAGAACAGTGCAACGGTCTCAGCATCTTCGAGATGCAGTCTAACCAATACTCAGCCTCCTCAGGTCTGTGAGTACCTGAAAATGTGGGAGGCCTCAAGCGCCGAAATCGCTCGAAAGAACCGCTCGCACTAGCCTGCCCAACAGGGTGTAGAGGCGAGGCAGGTGGAGTCACTGCCATCGACTGAGCAAAAATGTCAGCCATGGAGGACAGGAACTACTGCTGCTGCTGTAGCATCAACAGCATCATCTGCTCAAGTCTATCAAAAGATGGAGCAGACTGTGAAGTAGAGGGCATCGACGCAGATGCACGATGCTGCTCAGGAGGCACGGGCGTAACCGGAGGCACCACAGAAGGTGTCACAGGAGGTGGCCCAGCAGCAGGACCAGAAGCTGGCTGAGAACTCAGCCTGTGATCTGAACTAGATGGGCCCGTAGGAGGGTCCATAGGAGTATCTCTTAGGGCGAAAGCCCCGTTAAGTGAATCACCCAAAGAGAGACGGGCCGACGATCTCGAACCCTTAGGTGGCATACCCTACACACAACAGAGGGTAGCAACTGAAGAAATTAGGCATTCATACAATCCATTCACAGTCTGTACTTCACAAACCAAGGGAAACACATGCATTTCATTAACAAAATTGTCACAATACATGATTTGCAGCATTACATGAATCACGACAGAGAAAGTATGTGAACAAAACACTTAAGCGTCACACACGAAGCTTCTATACTAACTACAAACATCAATCAACAATCAAACAAACACCAAGCAAACACTAAAACAAGCAATAAACTAACAAACAACGGCTACAGAAAGCCTATGCATCAGAATCTGACGACGGAGAAGGGGCACCCTTATCCTTCAGGCAACACAGGATGGCCTCTAAGGTGCGAGTCACCTTACCAAACTTCCACTTCATGACGGCCTTGGTATCCTCAAGCTCTTGTTTTACCTCGGCCCGAAGTTCTTGGACTTCCCGTCGCAAAGTAACATGACTCTCCTCAAGTCGGGCTATGGGAGCATCCCTAGCAGCCCGAGTCGCAGGAGGAGGACTCTCATCAGTATCCTGAGCCTCCTCTTCTTCTTCTTCCTAGCCTCCTTCCTCTATTTCTGTCCCACCTTCTTCTTCACTTTCATTCTCTTCACTATCATATTCACCCTAGCTATCATCATCAAGCTGAGCCTCACGTTGCCGAGGCCCTATCTTCATTTGGTTCATAGTAGGCTCGTTGATGTAATGAGCTGGCACAGGCAACTTCGGCCCAAGTCTGTAAGCAAACTCAAGCGCAATCTTGCATATGAGCCGGCCAAAGGGAAGTGACTCAGACGTTCTTCTCGATCGCGCTATAAGGATGATCTGTCGTAGCACAAACTTAGGCACGCACACGGACTTGATCAAAATGAGATTAATCCAAATCATGCTCTGATACCAACTTATAACGCCCTGAAATTCGGAGGTCGAGTATAACTCAGCTCCCAAGTTCCAAAACATCACTTATGCAACATATTCGATGATGATTGTATGTTATCTGTATTAATGCATAAAACATGATATAGATCAAGCTAGATTAACAGACATAATTTAGGGATATTAAGGTAAAGCTAACGAAAGACTTAAATACATACATGATTCAAAATAAATCTCCAAATGATGCGTGCTCTGCCCAGGGCAATATACATATGTCTGTGTCTCAAAATACATACATGAACCGTTCAAAATAATACAATCCATATCCCAGAAAATCTCCACTGGTCAGGACAAGGCTCAGTCGAACCCGCTTGAAAATTGTATGTATGAGAATGCCTCCTCGTCCTCATCAAAGTCTGGCCCTGCCTTGCCAGTATCGCCATCACCTGCATCTAAAGCAGAGTCTGGTTGGTGTTTAAACACCATCCCAGAACGTGGGAGTGAGTAATCAACTCAGTGGTACTATACAGCAAAAGTTTACATGTTATTAATCCAATCAAGTAGTAATGATAAGGCAGTACAATCACACAAGTCCTAGATCTCTTGTTAATGCAAGGATGATATGAAGAATGATGCATGCCCATTACCACAATCCCCTCTAACGATCGCGGCATGACTCACTTCCTCAGTGCTCTATCATCAACGCCGTTAGCACATGCAATGCGGTGTTATGAATATGATTACCAAGTTCTTATTAGTCCTTTTCATACAGCAGTATTGAGAAGCTAAGACACCTCCCTTTTATCATTTCCCAACATTGATCCTTTCTAGGGTCGTCAGTCCTAGGAATCTCATACAATAGTATGGTTCTAAGTCACTGCAAGGGCTGTCAGGGCTGTTGCGCCAATCGTTGCTTCACTCCCCCATCACCTTATCAATACAGGCAAATTTATATCTTTAAGACTGCATCAGGACTCGTCGCCCCCATGCAGTGTCAGGATAAACTTATGGTCACTACAGAGGGCTCGTCACCAATCAGTGTAAGCCGACAGCAAAAATATAGTGTCTCATACCACCATAATCTGCTTAGAGTAGGGTGCTCACTGGTCACTACGGGGAGGTTTGTAGCCCCAGCGTACGCCGACAGCACGACCACGGTGTCCTATACTACCATGCCCAGCTCATGAGTCTTAGGGGATCTTGGTACCATGGTTAACAGGAGTTACACTGGTAAGCTCAGTGTTTTAGATTCAAACAGTAGCGACCAAACATGGTGAACAAGCATCGGTCAATCGGGATAGTTGATAAGCTCTACTAGGCCAAGCGCACGTTGAATTGAACGATATGGAATGCATAAGCACTCCGTGTGGCCTAACCACCGCCGAACTCCCCAAGCATGACTCAGATTCGCTAAACTCATCTTGTGTGGCGAAAGCAACCTCAACCACTACTCGCGAAGCGTTTTCCGATTACCTGGATTGTGGCACAGCCCCATTCACATACAAGGATAATAACTAGCATATGAGTCATATTCTGCATTCACATGAACAACAAATGAAGTATGGCTTGAAAATGTAAATAATACATGCAGGAATTAATACACACATTTATCATGATTTAACTAGGTACACAATCCATAGAGGAAATCATACACTCATTTAACATGGACAACCTAAGTTACATGATTCATGGAGGGAATCATACACACAAATACTGTGGTTGAAATTCATATCCCAACCATTTTAACAATCACACTTTACTAACTATTAACTCACTTAGGCATTTATTCAAACACTTAGGTTACACTATTCAACATACATCACGTATGTCGACACCGTTGCAAAGTAGGGCAAGTCCTTTCGCCAAGGAGTTGCCGTATACATATTAAGCATATAACAACGACAATTTATCATGGCAATCAATTCAACAAATTCCATACATATACATGTATTCTAACATATATATGAAATACGGTATTTACAATATACAGCATACGTATACTGAAGACAAAACAGACAGCACATTTGACATGTGTAATTGCATCCATAACATGAATAAATCATTAAATATCATTGAAAGGGTTGAAAACCATAACCTAAGCGCATATAGTCCGCACCTTACGCCAGTAAACGCGTAACGAACTCAGTTTGTTCACTCACGCTTCGTCTACAGCCCAACAGCAACTTATTATATGAAATAGGTTAGCTAGCACTCTACTACAGCTAGTCTAAGCTCCAAAATAGGTTAGGGTTAGCTTAACTTATCCAAGAACGGAGTCAGAATCGTCGGAAGAACGATTCAGATACGCCGGTTTAGAGTATAGATGCACTAAGAAGGATCCTACGGAGTTTCATCGGATTCTCCCACACTCTCTCTCTCTTTTCTTTCTTTGGAATCTCTAGGGTTTGGGAAATTCGTATGGGTTAGAAAACTAAGGGTTTAAGGCCCTTTTATAAGCCAAAACATAACGAAAATGGACTCCAAGTCAAGGTATACTTAGGTTATATCCAAATCGGGATTTTTCTGATCCAACGGAGCGTTTCTGAAGGTCCTGTTATCGATTGCGGTCGGACTTAAGCTCACTAACATCGGATCTTTAATCAGTTAAGTTTTCAGCCCAATCGAATTTTCAAATCGCCCGTGGCGGACCAGTTTCAATTCAACGATCACCGAACTTCGATCAGGGCTACGAGTACTTAGACATGTAAGGGTAATTTTTCCTGATCCGAGGGTGAAATTTGGTTGAATTCTGATGGTCAGAATGCTTAAAAAATAATGTACAAGTGAACGTGCCAGATTTACAATTACTTTTCTAAATCTTTTCCTTTTCTCTCTCTCTTCACTCCGAACTCAGTAAAATGGTGTCAGGACATCAGTTGGGCTTGATTTTTGAAACGATTGTCAGGTCCAACTAAGCGGTCATAATGGTCTGAAAATTGTAGATATCGGACTTTCGACGCGCGGTGTAAATCCAATGCAAAGTTACCAAACATTCCCTAGAATAACTGGGTTTAGAGTTGGATCCTAGATTTCGGAGTATTATACCATCATTGATTCTACAAGTTTTAAGTCTTGCAGAACGTATTTAAAGTGAACAACACTAATTTCACAGCCAGCCTAACGTAGCGCTAGGTAACTTAGGTTCATTTTCTAAGAGAATTAATCCTAAGTGATTTCTGATCGAGGTGGTACTTGAGTCTTGGTACGGAATTTTTCAGGTCGTTACACCTTTGGGTGGGTATCCAATCTCAGTTAAAATCAGGCTTTAAAAATGGGCTGAAAGTCAGGCCGGAATCATGCCAACCCGGGTCGTTCCTGGGTTGGAACCAGGGCAGAAAATGAGCCTCTGCTCGGGCTCTAAAATAGACCAAAAACGCCCCAGAGTGGGTCACGTTTGGAGCTAAAATCAGGACCCCATCACTCTTTGGATCAGGCTGAAAACCAACCTCCGATCCCGGCTAAAACAACATCATAAATGGGCCATCCAAAAGGCTAATCACTCGGCTTAAGGTCAACTAAAAACCTTGTTTAGAAACAGCTGAAAATTACACCCGAAGATGACTGAAACTTGCAGCTGAATGGCGGTGGAAACTAGCCATAATAGCTAGGTGGATGGGCGTGTGCGGGCCCTGTTTCATGGCAGTTTGGGCCTCACCAAATTGCAGGTGGGCCGCACCCTACAACGGCAGGTGGGCTGCACCCTGCAACAGTCCAGGAGCTACACCCGGTTCCCTCTTACAGACCAGGTGGGCCACCCATCATATGAATCACAACGGGCCACACCCTGTCAGCGTGGGTCCTAAAAATCGCAGGTGGGCCTTACTCAAATATCAAAAACATCAAGTGGACTGCACGTTTTGGGCTGTCCCAAACAACAGACTCCCTGGACGTGCAATCTACAAAATAAAATAGTATTCTATCATAGATATAGTATAATAAATATACACATACACATGTGCTATTGGTGGGCTGCACCATCGAGCCATGGTAAGCCACACAAAATATCAGACTGTCCAGCAATGGGCGTTGTGTCCAGACCGTCCATCAATGGACATCCAGTACTGGATGGTTTGCTGTACACGTTAATAAAAAGGAAAATATACATATAAATATAATAATATAATAATAGCAAGTGACATGTGAGGCAGTATACATATGTGTAAAACACTACACATGTGGTGGGCCCCACGTGATACCCACCTGTTGAGATTGGCTGGAGTACCCATCCAGTGCATATAAGATGTAATAAATTATTTTATGAGGGCCCACATACCGTACTGTGTCCAGCACGTGGGACCACCATGGGGTGTGTTTTCTTCACACTGTCCAGCTGAGGACGGTGTGGCCCACTGCCACACGTGTATCCACACCATCCATCCGAACTGAGTGGCCACCACTGTGGACCCCACTTGTCATGCACGTATGGTGCATCCACACCATCCAGAGGCAGATCTATCAGGTGGGGCACGTCGTATCAACCAGTGGGCTACCATGTTGGGTTCAATCACACCCAAGCCAGGACAGTTCAAGCCTTGATAGGGGCAAACTCGGTGCTCGATGTAAGGAAAAAATTAGGTGGGCCGTTCACATTAATCCAGACCCAAGTTCCTTTAGCCATCAAATTTATGGAACCCCATTTCGTTTCAAATTACCTGAATGTTTTAAGATGTTTCTAATAAAAGTCGGGAATAACCTTAGGGAACCGTTCGCGTGATTTGGGCCGCAAAGGACTCGAGAGCGCGAATCAAGAACGGTAATACAACCCTAAAAGGTGATGATTCTTTTCCTTGAGAGCTTTTCATATTCTTATTAGCTTAAGTTATAATTTTTATTTAAATTCATAATTGATTTCTCCCTTTATAATCACATGTGTTAGCTGGTAAAAATTGAATTTTTGTATTACATGCTTTATGATTATCCTGTATAATTGTTCATGCTCATGGATTCTTGTGGATTGCTTATGGAACTTAAACTATTACATTAGTAAAAAT
Organism: Magnolia kwangsiensis; assembly: GCA_037074715.1. Classification (NCBI taxonomy): domain Eukaryota; kingdom Viridiplantae; phylum Streptophyta; class Magnoliopsida; order Magnoliales; family Magnoliaceae; genus Magnolia; species Magnolia kwangsiensis. The sequence goes on along the minus strand of CM073574.1, from coordinate 46,267,653 downwards.
TTCTTACATATGAATGTACACCCACACTTGGGATGTAACTTGACTAGTTGTGATCATAATGGACCTTCGACTTGGTGGTTATTCAGTGGTGGTCTAAATGGATCATTGACATGGGCCTACCATCAAGGGTTGTTGTGCCTAGTGGTTTTTAAGGATGGTCTTTATCGTATGGTTTTGATATTTACCCTATATGGTATATTTTGATACTCGCCATATGTGGTTCTGTTTTGATATTTTTTCTATATGGGTTCGATGTTTTGAACTATGCAACCACGTGATGGTAAGTCTCATATACTGTAATGTGATTGGCCACTAGTCCACGGGTTTCCATTAAACATCTTGAGATAGTAGTTTTATGAGCCGGGGATGGTGGTATGAGACTTATGCCCGAGTTGTCGGCCTAAGCTGGGCCATGTCCTCCCCGTAGTGACCTTTGATCTTATCTAAATTGGCTGGTTATAAATGGACTAATAATGACTTGGTTAATCATGTATACATGACATATTACGATGACTTTGATCATTATGCCCTGTGATTACGCTGAGTGTTGCGCTAGTGATCAATCATTCAATTTATGACGATGACTTGGATTTTCATGCCCATGCGATTATACCGAGTGTTACGCTGATGACCAGTCACATCGCCTGTCTAGATGTTTTACTCGCGGCACAGACCGTCTGAATGTTTTACCCGGGTCGATGATTACATGGTGACCTGACTGGGTGATATTTTCCAGGTTCGATGATCGCACGGATGAGCAACCCCAGGGCGATTGCATGCTTCACGCATCCACGCACATAATAAGACCTACATCATGTATTGTTTTGTATGCTTTGTTTTATAACCATGCTTATCTAATGCGGCGGTGTGTAATCTTAAGGGGGATTCACACTGAGTTGGTCACTCATCCATCAAATATACAATCGCACAGGTAGTACAGGTGTCTTAAGTGATATGCATGTTCAAATTTGTTGAGGAGCAAGGTACGATCGCCAGGGATGCATGACTGTATTTACTTGGAGGAGCTACGTGATCTTGCTGTTTATATTTATATGCTTTCTGTTATTCTTCATATATTAAATTCTTATAAATCTTGTACTTGTTAAATTCAGAGACATCGGTTTGTATAAGTTATTATGGGCAATTTACTATATATTTGAATGATAAAGAAATTTTTCTTTATGTCGATTTTTTTACACTACGCTCGTTTGCTTACTCTGATGAAGGAAAAAAAAAAGTACACTTGAATTTGATCATCCTTTAAAATTAACACTTGGATTTTTGGGACACGGGTCATATACTCGGGTTCTGAAAAGTCGGGGCATTACATATAATATCTCCGTGGCTATGCGTAAAAAATAAAATAAAATTCTTAACCATCCCATTGATGCCCATCGCATGAATGGTTGAAAGTACGATAGAAGGTTTCAATGGGGATGTTTTCATCCCTACTATTACATATAGTATGGCCCACTTGAGTTCTGGATATCCCTCATGCTTGGGGTCATGTCCTAAAATGAGCTCAAGGAAAGGATGGACAGAGTGAATATAACACAATTATTGTGGTAGGCCTGAAGTACTTATGTGCAACACCCCGTACTTTCAAGTACTTGAGTGTCACCACGCGATTTAATTTAATGCAAAAAAATATAATACAACCTAAAAATATACTATGAAATGATATTTACATATTTTATAAATATTTAAAGTTTCATGTTAAAGGGATATGTAACTATAACCCATATCATATGCATATAGTCACAACATCATTAGTATAAATTACAAAGTTTAACATATAATGAAAAAATTTATAATGAATAATATGTTTTAAACAATTTAATGATTTATATAACTTTTCAAAACCTAACATATATATGACCATACAAATAATATGCAAATAACATATATGTATATATATACATTAATCTCTACTTACTAACTGTAACACCATGAAAATTGGGGGTCGTGTATTAACTCAACTCCCGAGTTCCAGACCATCACTTATGCAACAAAAATGGTTATGATTCAATGTTGTCTGATTTAAAGCATTCACATGAGTAAAAGTATACCAAAACTGCAATTCATACTTCAGATCCAGTGATAAAAGCAAGCGGAAGACTAAACAATATATATATCACTGTATGGAAAAACAAAGTAATCTCGACTGTCTCCAAAGTATGACTACATCTCTGAGTCTCATATACATGTAAATAGACAAAAGAATAAGTTCCAAAATAGTCCCACTGAAGTCCCCCTCGATCCAGGTCACCTACGGGAAGCCGTCGTGATACTGCATATACGAGAACTCATCATAGTCCTCGTCAATCTCCGGCTCCACCTCCTGGATCTCGTCGTCACCTGCAACTACAACAGGGTCTGGTGGGTGTTGCAAACACCATCCCGTAACGTGGGAATGAGTGATCAACTCAGTGGAATCATAGAGCAAAGATTAGCATGTTCACAATTCAATCACGCGATAATAGTAAAGCAGTAAATCAGACAATTCTAATACTGTTGTTAATGCAAGATGATATGACGTGATGTATGCCCTCACCGACGATCACCCTCATGCGGCAACATCTTACGACCGCGGCATGCCACACTCCCTAGAGTGCTCCACATCTTCCAGGCACATGCAATGCTATGGTGATATGATTACCAAGTTGTTATTAGTCCATTCAAACAGCAGGATTGGGAAACTAAGGTACTTCCCTTGTATCAATCCCAACACGGATCCTGTTTAGGGTCGTCACTCCTAGTAATCTCATACGATGTACATTTCGTAGGTCACTGCAAGGGCTGCCAGGGCTGTTGCTCGCACTCGTTGCACCGCTCCCCCATCACCTTATCAATACAGGCCTACTGTACTCTACTGCACGGAAGGGTCGTCGCCTCCCGTGAACTCAGAATACGCTCGCGGTCACTACAAAGGGCTCGTCGCCTGATCAGTGTAGGCCGACAGCTAGAATATAGTGTCCCATACCACCATAATCTGCTCACGAGTCAAGGTGCTCACTGGTCACTACGGGGAGGTTTGTGGCCCCAGCGTAGGCCGACAGCTCGACCACGGTGTCCCATACCACCATGCTCGGCTCATGAGTCTTCGTGGATCAAGGTACCACGGTTAATAGGGTTTACAATGGTAAGTTCAGTACCCTAGGTTCAAGCAGTTATGATACATACAAGGTGAACAAACATCGGCCAGTCGGGTTACTTGACGGGCTCGACTAGCACGATCGCATCTCGAATTGAACGACATGAAGTGCGTAAAACACTTCGCGTGGCCCAACCACTGCCGCCAACTCTCAACACGAATCACATTCATCGACGCGTCGTTCGTGGCTATGATCAGTCAGCTACGAATTCGTTCGGTTACCGACTGCCTGGACTAAATCAAGTCCCACACATCTACTGAATCACATTAACGCTATATATCAGGGTATTGGAATTGAAACACATCATGTGAGCATGTTAGCACATGTTATAACATTCAACTTAGGCAAATCTTCAAGGCATGCTTTCCATGCATATTCAACTTAGGCAATTCTTTAAGGCATCATTTCTATGCATGTGATGTAATCATGCATAAGGTCAACATATAGGAAATCATTTAGGTCAGCATATTAATCATGAAATCAATCTCAAACTACTACATAACATCATTCAATGCAATACATACTAATACAAGCCTTTATACAAACACATACACTACACACTTAAATCCACATATAGTATGTCGACCCAAAGTGCACAACTTGGCGAATCTCTTCGCCAAACTGATTATGCAAGCATTCCTAACTCTCTAATGCGGCGACAAATCATGTCAATCACGTCAGCAAATTATGCATGGAGACCGTACTTCCTACAAATGACTAAAATGCCCTAAATCTCATATTCTTCGTTAATTTGCGAAACGGGAAACGGAGAGCATGTTGTACATGTCAAACGGCGATGCCGTCGATAATCTACTATTAAACGACATTGAAAGCGTTGTAAACCAACAATCAAAGCGTCTAAAATCCTCACCTAATCCCTTACGGTCGCGAGATTTTGAACGGAGCGTGTACGCTTCGTCTACGACAGTAGGAGAACCTGATTTATGGATTTAGTTAGCTAACATATTCAGAATCTACATAAACCCTAAATCAGCAAGTTTTTGGGGTTTTTCTATACCTGAAAAAGTGTAGAAATCACCAGCCAGGTGATTGGAAGGAAGTGCTGATGCAGCAACCGTTGGTGGCTCAGAAGCGGGAAAAATCTCCTCTTCCCTTTCTCTCAAACTCTCTCTCTCTTGTGCTAGGGTTTGTGAAATTCGTATGCAAGGAAGGAATGAGGGTTTCAACCCCTTTTATAAGCTTGGAAACGCCGAAAATAGGCTCCGGGACGAAGTTTACTTATTGCCTATCCATTTCGGGGCTGTTTCGGTCCAAAAACTGATTTCTGGTGGTCCCCTGGTCGATTGCGATCAGACTTAAGCTCATGGGTACCAGATGTACCTCGTATTAAGTTTTCAGTCTGGCAGGGTTCGCAGATCGCACGTGGCAGACCAGTTTCAGTTCAGCGGTCACCGCACATAGATCAGGGCTGAAAGTTCCGTGATAATAAATAGATATTTTTCCTGATCCGAGGGTGTAATCTGGATGAATTCTGACGGTCAGAACGCTTAATACTGACGCGTCAAGTCGTGTGCCAGATCTAAATTTAAAATTCCCAATTCGTCCCTATTCGCGGTCGCTTCAGTCCGGGTTCAACGAAATACTCTGTGATTATCGGTTTGACTTGATTTTCGAGATGATTGTCAAGTCCAGCTGGGCGGTTCTAACGGTCTAAGATAGGAGGTATCAGACCTTCAACGCGCGGTCTAAATCCAATACAAAAGTTCAATATGGTCCAGAGGACAAACCTGCTTAGAGTTGGATCCAAGGTTATAGAGTATTGTAGAGTTGTCTGTTCTACTCGATTTGGGTCTTGTAGAACGTATTTAAAGTGATCAGGGACTATTTCCCAGCTGCTCTAGCGTTGCGCTAGCTAACTTACGTTTAATTTCCATGGAAATTATTTATACGTGATTTCGGGTCAAATCGGTACTCGATTCCAAGTACGGATTTTTCACGGGCGTTACACTAACACTCGTATAATTTACATATATTAACAATTTGTGATAATATAAATTATATATGACAAAATATATAAGGAAAATAATTTCTAATAATAATAATAATTACTATTATTATAGTAACTAATATTATTAAATGTAGTATAACATAATGTTTAAGTGTTATAAAATCAGAACAGGCCATATATCTGTAATCTGACCATTGGGTCCTAGCTTAAACAGTCTCTTGGACCATTTTAACCATTGACGTTCAATTTCGGGTTGATCTGACCAACAAATCAGCGAGAAATCCATAAACGACACCCGAATCAAGGAGTAGGACCTAGCTAGGCCTTAAATGTGCCCAAAACTGGGCCAGAGCCCCTATATAAGTACCCCTAAACAAATAAACAGTGTAGATTTATCACGAACATCACATGTAACCCCACGTGTAATGCATGTGTAATATGTAGCACCATGCATGAGGTGCACCAAGCCAAACTTGCTCGGTCAAACAGCCTTGACCGAGCAAAAACGCAAAAAGAAGTAAAATTACAAAACTCCCGCCATTTGAAATTTAAACTGGGAGATTTTTCAAACCCCAAAGCAGACCACCCTGGCCACTTTCCAGACGATCCAAACCGTCCATTTTACTCACGTGGGTCCACTTAACAAAACCGTATAGATTCTTTGACCCACGCATTAAAACAACAAAGATTAGCCCCAACCGTCCATTTCCTTCATGTAGGGTTGGGATTCAATGAGAGGGACCATCAGGTAGCTTATTGGGCAAGGCAACATCACATGGACCAGAGGTCTTCATCCTTGCTCCTTGCCAGCTGAGAGGAGTCCTCTCATAGCCCAAAAATGGCTAAGCAATTAAGAAAGAAGAAAAAGAAGGTTTCCTTCTTTTGGATAGTGGTTGCTGTCACACCTGTGTGACTGTCCGATAAGCCACGTGGCACCATCCTTGCCCTTCTATGTGAGAGGTACGAAAAGAGATAAGTCACTCTCTCATCTCATGAGATAAAGAGGAGAAATCGGAAAAATCTAATGAGATGGAGCCAAGCATCGCTTGGGGTCCAAAAAGTGAACCCCACACCACTTATGAGACCCATCCAGACTGATCAAACGGTCTGAATCACCCTAAAAACCTTTAGATAAAAATCCACTATTGTTGGGTGGGTCATCTTCCTCAAAAACCCACCCAACCACAAACTCGATATGGGCCCCACTTGACTCAAGGGGTGTACTTCTAGTACAACCATAGTGTTAGAAATGCGGAAACGGATTGGCTACTCCCCCCGCCACCAGCCAATGGCTGGTGGTCGGTGCTCTGTGAGCCCCACCCTGATGTATGTGTTTCATCCATGTTGTCCATCTATTTTTATAGATCATTTTATTTATGAATGAAAAATTGAGGTATATCTAAATCTCAAGTGGACCACATTACGGGAAAAAGTGTTGAATGAACGTTGACCATTGAAAACGTTTTGAGGGCCATAAAAGCTTTGGATCAAGCTGATGTTTATTTTTTTCTCTTCATTTGGGTATTTATGACCTAATCAACATATTGGATGTCAAATAAACAGAACAGTGAGCCGTGGGATGGTTTTAATGGTGGATATCCAATCATTATTGTTTTCCTATGGTGTGGTTCACCTGAGATTTATATCCCTATTATTTTTTATTTGAATCAATAAAATGATCTGTAAAAATTGATGAACGGAATAGATGAAATAAATACATCATGGTGGGGCCCACAAAGCACCGACCACCAGCCACGGGGATGGTGTCAGGGGGAGTAGCCAATCCGTCTCCTAGAAATGCATCCCCAAACGTGGATGGGCCCCATGCAAGCTCCCTCTTCAATTGCAACCGTTGGGTGTAGAGGGCCTTTACCAACCATCGATTTTCCCTCTCCTAGCCTATAAAACGGGCTCAGCCCTCCAGGGTTTACACACACAAAGAGAGAGAGAGAGAGAGAGAGAGAGAGAGAGAGAGAGAGAGAGAGAGAGAGAGAGAGAGTCTATGTTGGGGGACGTTTCAGCCAAGCAAAACCAGGTCCTCCTTCCATTTTTCATGTAGTTATGAGGTCTGTTATAAGCCAGATTTGGGGCCAAAAATATGACCATAGAGTAGCCTGAATACGACCTGAATGAAGGCTCCATTTGAGGCTGAGCATGGCTTGAGTGTAGGCTCTGTTTGAGGCCAAACAATGGCCTGTGAATGGGGCTGAAACTCAGTCGAAAAACAGCCCATAGACAAGCCCTGTTTGAGCTACAACATGCCCCAGGAATCAGACTGATAACAGTCCGAAAAATTGGGCAAAAAATGTACCAGGTCGAGCCGTCTCTAGCCGGAAATGTAGCAGCAAACGGAGCTCTGTTTGAGCCCTGATACGTGATGAAAAATGGCCCAGGAAGGGGCTGTGTTTGAGTTGATAAATGGGCCAGAAGTGGCTCCCAAATCAGCCTGCAACAAGGGCCGTTTTCCACCTTGGCAGCTGACGGGCTACTTAGACCATGGGCCTCACCAAAATGCAGGTGGGCTACAGTGTTGGGCCTCACCAAAATACTGGTGGGCTGCACTGTGTTGGGCCCACCTTGATGTTGGATTCATCCAAGCTGTCCATCCATTTGGTGAGCTAGTCCTTAGGCCCGAGACATATCCACACCGTCCACTTGAGGACACCACCAACAACAAGTAGCTGCTGGATTAACGCCAGAAGTTCTATTTGACCATGAGGTATGTGTTACACTCTAACTGTCCATCCGTGTGGGTCCCACCCATGATGTTAGTATCCGTGCTTCCCTGCACGTGGGACCCACTTGAGATATGTATTATATCCACACCATCCCTGTACGTGGGACGGTGTGACCCACAGTGGAATGTGTTAAAAGCACACCGTGCAACCAGGGAGCCCACGTGTATATTTTATATATTCCCACTGTCCACGCACATGGGCCTACCATGTTGTGTGTTGAACATCAACATCGTTCATTTGATGGGTCCCCTTTATATATGGGGTGCCCCCCAAAAATCAGCCATACATAGAGCTCAGGTGACGCACACCATCTACAATATTATGAAGACATGTTAAACCATATAGAAGACTTGTTGGGGTCCATTTGAGATTTAGATGCACCTAAAATTTGGTTTGACCCCTTAACCTAGTGGGACACACATAATGGATGGGTTGGATTTGTGAACGACAATTTGATGAGCCCAACAAATGATTATGAATGCTTTTATGGCGGATTATAGTAGCTATTATCATAATTAAATCTACTATTGATGCTTGATAGCCATTATTATTATCATTAGTATTACGATAATAATTACGGTTATTAAACACAACTAACCATTAGTAGATTATCCGTGCTAATAGTAGTGCTCACAAATAAAATTATCATTATTATATATTAATCATTTAATTATCATTCTTAGGTGCAATCATTAATAATATATCATAGCAGTACTAGCATTATAACGATTAATATTAATAAATTTGCTAACAATTATTAAATTAATATGGTAAATTAACATATGCCAACTACAATACAAATCCTAAAGGAAATTTATCATAGACCTAGATTCAAGGGTGAACCCTGGACCTAGGTAATCCAAACCCCAAGTTATAATCTCAATCATAAATAGTATGAAGGACTTGATCTAACCATACAACTTACAATTCCTGATAGGACCCAAGTCTAAGGGTGTATGCTCTTCATAATAACATTGGAAGACGAGTCGTCAAATAAGGTGGTGATTATTCCCCTTAAGCTTTCCATCTTCTCATTGGATTAAATTATAGTTTTTATTTAGATTTATAATTGATATCTCTCTCTTATAATCACATGTGTTAGCTGGTGGAAATTGAATTGCTATATTGCCTACTTGATGATCATCCTGTATATTTGTTCATACTTGTGGATTATTTATGTATTGCTTATGGACTTTAAACTGGTACATTGGTGGGAAACCCCCACCTATGAATGTATACCCATACTTGGGATGTAACTCGACTTGTTGTGATTAAAATGGACCTTTGACTTAGTGGTTATTGAGTGGTGGTCTAAATGGATCATTGATGTGGGCCTACCATCTAGGGTTGTTGTATCTAATGGTTTTCAAGAATGGTCATTATCGCATAGTTTTGATACTCGCCCTATGAGGCCTATTTTGATAATTGTCTTATGTGGTTTATTTGATATCGTCCTATGTGGCTTTGTTCTGGTATTTTTCCTTATATGGGTTCGATGTTTTTTTAAAATTGTGCAACCATGCGATGGTTAGCCTCATATGTTGTAATATGATTGACCACTAGTTAACGGGTTCCATTAAACATCCTAAGATGGTAGCCTTATGAGCTTATGACGGTGGTATGGGACCTATGCCCGAGCTGTTGGCCTACACTAGCGATGAGCCCCCGTAATGACCTTGAGCTTATTTAAAACTGACTGATTGTAATTGAATAAATAATAGTGTGACTAATCATGCATACGTGGCACAGACTAGCGTCTATCGCTAGGCAGTCGTTACGCTACACTTAGTATGCTTTCACTGACGACTAGCCTCTGTCCGATTGGATGTTTTTCCCAGGTCATGATCGCATTCCGCACGATTAATCCCCAGGACATTGATTGCGTATTTGCACGGGTGATGACCCACTATCCGCACGGATGAGCATCCCCGGAGCGTGATTGCATTCCATACATTTATGCACTTAATAAGAATGCATTTACTCTGTTTTGGTTGTTTAGATGTTTTATACTATTTCTTACCTAATGTGGCGGTGTGTAATCTTGAGGAGAATTTACACTGAGTTGGCCACTCATCCATCAAATAAATGTAACCATACAGGTAGCACAGGTGACCCTGAGGATGTTCACATTCATATTGGTAAGGAGCGGGCTATGGTTGACAAGGGTGCATGCTTATATTTGCTAAAGGTTACTACAAGACTTCACAGTTCAAGATTGTTGCAATTTACTTTATTCTACGTGTAATGTTATTAAATTTTGTATTTGTAAGAGTGGAGACATTGGTTTGTATAAGTCATTATGAGCAGTTTCTCGTATATCGTAAATGTCAATAAAATCTTCTTTTGTGTTGATTTGTCCATCCTACGCTCATCTGTTAACTCTGATAAAAGAAAAATATTATATATTGGATTTGACCATCCTTTAAGGTTAACACTCGAATTTTTGGGAAACGAGTTGTGTACTCGGGTCCTAAAAAGTCGGGTTGTTACACTATGATACAGGCAATTAAGGGGTAACTTCAGTGGATCCCCCAATCTACCGAGACTGGTGGATCCCTAATTGCAGGGCCCACGTTGATTTACATGCCTTACGCTCATGTTGTCTATTCATTTCGACAGCTCAATTTAGAGCACAAACCCAAAAAATGAAACAAATTTAAATCTCAGGAGTTGTTTGGATGCCTGTAACTCTTTTAGTCGTAAATACATTACACCTTAAAAGAATTCTAGGTATAATTACTTTACATGCTATTCTGTTTGACTTTAAAGTGATAATCTGTTTATTCGGGAAAAAAAATTGTATGTTTGACTAATTTGTAAAGTGCTTATAATGAATAAAGTAGATATTCATACTAGAGAGCTCAGACAATGAACCTTTCAAAGCTTGCAAAATTCACATAAGAAATACTTGATTTGTTTAGCACCCCAAGAGGGTGTTAAGTTATGCACACACTAAATGAATTGGATATTTTCCACCTATCATAGTGGCCCCAAATGCAATATAGAAGATTTTAAGGATGGATGTCTCGACCTTTTGCCATGTGGTCCATTTGACAAAGGAAAGATAATTTTTTAAAGGCCATAAAAGAGCATCAAAGAAAGTACATGATGATTATATTGAATGTATAATACACATCAAGGAAATAATTTACTTTCAAAACATGATTTTTTACCCAGTTTCATATTACAACAACATGTAAAGGCTTTATGATGTAGAGCGGGTCACGGACAATTTCATGGCCAAGATGAATCAGAAAAGGCATGATCGACGACAAAAGTGATCCGGACCATTAGAACCTTAGACTGGGCATATCTCGCAATCCGGAATGAGTTATCTAATGTAAAATATATGATTTTGGGGTAGAACGAGTTACTTTAGCCAACCAACCCAGATTTGCGAGAAACACCCTGATCAATGATCGTTTTTCCGTTTTAATTTTATTTTTACTATAAATAATAAGTTTTAATTTGCTTATAGCTCTTCATCCGTTGGGCTTTAGGAGTTGTGTCTAACATGAAAAGTGCTTAGGATAATTAAGAGAATGGTTTGGTGAAGCCAAATAGGACACTTACTATTTTTGGCCGAAAACCTTGTGCACTAGCAGACATCACAACCGTCTATAAATAGTTTACTACTTATAGTAAGTTGCGGATTCTAAGAGTTTTAGTTGTAGTTTGAGTCTGATTTGTTTTCTATTGCTTGGTTCCCTTATTTATATGAATGTGAACTTGTTTTATTTCATTCATTAATTAATTTCAAATTTATTAGAAAATTTTTTCTATTTTTACTTTCTTTCCCCGTGGGTTCGAGGAGTCTTTGTGAGGAGTCTAGAGAAGTTCCATGGATTCAGAATGTTTATTATCCTGAGAAAGACGGTGCTCGACCTCACATCCTTCCCTCCATCACTTTATAGGAAAATACATTAATCCAAACAATCCCAGTAATCAGATCATCTGTAATCCTCTTACAACTCAAGTACCTTGCATGCATTCAAACGGGACCTTAAGTGAATTACTTAACAATGGAGATTGAATGCCCACCGGAGATTTAGATTGTTTAATTATTGGGATCATACTCTAAGATGAACTGTCAAAACGGATGGACGGCGTGGATGCAAGTCACATTCATCAAGGTGGGCCCACAGAGGGATTCGGGGATCCGCCAGAATTTCTGCAACCCGCGGTTGCGGGCGATTCGCATATGTCCCAGACCATTGGTCCGGATCAAAGTTCCGTGGGACCCACTTCTCGAAATTGAGATCCCATGTATCTTGTACAAAGACAATCCCCTCTCTTCCCTACTCAAAAAACAAAAGGCGGTCATCTCTCCAACGATCCGATATTTGAAATCGCTGCAAGAGAGAGAAAACCAAACTCCCCCTCCCCGGGTTTTTTTTTTTTTAAATTAAATTTTCCCCTGTAAATTCGGGCAAAACGAAGGTGAAGGAAGAAATGGTTCCCTTCATGGCAAGCAAAGTCTCTCTCTCTCTCTCTCTCTCTCTCCCTGAATAGGATCACATCCCTGGCTTTTCTGTAAATTAGGGAAAAACGAAGGTTAAAGAATCTGTGGCCGAAGATCGCCGTGCTTTAAAGAACGGTTGTTAATGCCATTCCTTCCTTTCTTTTGTTCATTTAATTTTCATTTTCATTTCTGTTTTTTTTTTTTCCTCTTTAAATGCATTCTGTTTTCCACCGAACAGTTAATATGAGAGATTTGAAGATCTACACAGATAATGAGAAGCGGAAGACGCATGCTCGCAAATCTGCTGCTGGCGACGACAAGAAGTAACACCATCCATCTATCTCGCTTATTTTTTTTGTTTATTTCATCTTTTATTTTGGGGTTTTTTGTAATTTGCTTGTTGGGGGAATTTCTGTTTTTTTTTTTTTTTTCCTTCTCTTTTTTTCCTTAGCACTTTTGTTTCTTTCCCAGAAGGAGTGCGAGAAAGCCTATGATAGTGGTTCTGTAAATACCACCACAATGATCCTGCTCGGATTTGTGATTTTAAATTATGAGGTGTTATATACAATGGTCGGTCAGAATTGGACAGCGCGTTAATGTGATTGAGGTTGATGACCAGTGTCCCGCTTAGGTGTTTGACTTCTCAGTGATTGAGGTTGTTCATGGTTGAATTCTCAGTGATTGAGGTTGTTCATGGGGGGGGGGGGTGGCTATTGGCTGAAAATCTCCTCTATCCAATGATCCTAGCCATCTGTTCAGTGGCCTTCTTAGTTCTTCCATTTGCACATGGACTGTTGTTCTTATGTCTGCAACCGGTCATTTTCCTGCCAGCAATATAATGGTGAGGATTGTCCTCTGGGATGACTTTTTCTGGGCGGGAGTGCCAATGCATGTGGGTGCACCCTAGGAATTGTTTGGGTTACTGAAGGTGGGCCCTATCAAATGAAATCATGTGTCCCGGTTTACATGTATCACCAGAATCCAAAAAATTATACTTATTTGATTATCTGAGTATTAGATTCGTAGACATTTATTGGACAGTTGAAAAAGAGGGAAAAAATCCAGTGGTCATATTTCAACAAACAAGTGGCCATGAATCAAAGATTGTTAACCAGTCTGGTTTTGGGACTGTTACTTAAAGACAATGAGTTCCACAATTTAGTTTTAATTTGAATTAATGTATGCTGCATGTACAAATTTTGAGTGCCCAAGTATCAATCATCATACTTTGCCAAAGTATCAAATAACTCCCCAACAAAAAAAGTGATTCTGCTTCATGCCGAGCACTGTATATATGGGGAATGCCGACGAGGCTTGCCCATGCTGCTTGCCCCTTCTATAGTTCTACCCTACCATGTTTGATGGGCGTTTCGTATAGAAGGGTCCCTCTTTGGATGGGCCACATGGACAAACTCTCACTGATTTAGAGTTCCTTGCTGTCCACAGAAAGGTGCATTAGAAACAATGGTCTAATCTCAACAAATATATATTTTTAACGCTTATGTATGGGCACAATGATAATTGATCAGTAAGATTTTTTGCATTGGAACCCACCCACAGAGGTATCTTCTTAATGAACTGCTGGGCTCAGCATGCGAGGGCAGCATGGGCTAGCCTCCTGTGGATCTCAATTCTATATTTCATTCCATGTATTTTTTTTCTTCTGTCAGAGTATCGACTTTTTATTGTTTCTTTTTTCTTTTTCCTCTTCAAATTGAAGGAAACCGGTGCCATCTAATGTGGTTATGAAGAGGGCTGTGAGTGTCACTATCACTGTATTGATTTTTACCATTGATGTTTTATTTCCCTTTTGGTTACAAATACAATAGAGAGGTATTTCACCATGGCTTTGACATGCTCTTTTTATAGGATAATGATGAAAATACAGAGAAAGCTAAGGGAAATTGTGATATTTCAGGTGTGTTATGTCACAACCATTTTAGTTTTGTGTTGCTTAGTATAGAATTTCATACACTTGGGAATAGCTCGGATGCATCTCTTTCTGCAGATGAGATGAACTGTCCACTGGCAAAAATAAGGATGAGATGAAGGTGCATATATGCTTTATTTATCTCATCCTCATTTTGGTGCTTGGAAAAGCAGTTCCGCTTCCTAAAAGATGTGGATGTGTGGGTGCAACTGCACGTCACCATCGCTGTTATCTTTTCTGAATTCCTGCAATTGTGTTTAACTGTTTATTGGATGTAGTAAAAACTAAGGCTGGAAGAAAAGCTCTGGCGGATGTCAGCAATGTTAGGAGCTACTCGTTGTGAGGCTGACTGAGCAATGGGTCCAAACAAATGTGAGTGATGATGGGCATTTTAGTCATTTTAATGAAGAACTTTGGATGTGTGCTTCTCCCATAAATCCTCTTTCTTTTTTAGTAGGTGAACAATTGTGCACAAACCACTAGAGGCAATTTTTTGCCTTCTGGGAATCCTATTACTGTTCAATTAGTCTGGGTAGTGACACTTGCTTTGATTGTGGTTGGATCAATTGTGCCTGACTTCATGCTCAGATGGTAATTGGATTCGTCAATATTGTGTTTAGGAATTTTTGTTAGGTATTGGATTATTTACCTATTGCATATTGACATTATTATCATGTCTAAAACAAAAAGTCTGTCTTTTTTCCTTGCTGTTGTTTTTGCTTCTGAAGATAGTTCTAAGTGGTGCCAGTGTTAAAATTGTCATATGTTTCATGTTTCAGGAACGACAAAAGTGACAGAAGTCATTTGCTACAGAGGTATGCAGAGTGAATTGCTATTATTATTGCTATTTCTTGCCATCTGGATGAATGTACGAAGAGCGTATGCGCTTAAGTTTGTTATTCTTATTTCCAAAATTTTCATTTGTTTCAAATTTTCTTGAGCTGGAAATCTTTATGGGTCAAGGTCAGGGTTTACTTTCTTTCTCTTGTTCCAAATATATTCTTTTTTTCCTGTTGTACTTTTCATTACATATTGATCTGACATGTCTTAGTGAATGTCAGTAGGGCTCCAGTACAACGGAGTATTTCGTGTGCTAGTGCATAATCAAGAAAACCGATAGTGGTATGTGTGCACATCCTGAACCTAGTATCTTCTTCAGTAATTTTTTGGTTCTTTCTTGTTGAATGCCTTTTGGTTTTCCTTCCTGTAAGTTTGTCCAATCTTTCATTACTAAACATGGTCAAATGATATATATCCCAAGGTTTAAGAGTTTAAACCATAGTTTTGTTTTCTATGCGATTTTTACTCTATGAAAGAGAATGATCAACCCCTGTAGCTGAATATTTGAAATT
Source organism: Magnolia kwangsiensis (assembly GCA_037074715.1). Taxonomy (NCBI): domain Eukaryota; kingdom Viridiplantae; phylum Streptophyta; class Magnoliopsida; order Magnoliales; family Magnoliaceae; genus Magnolia; species Magnolia kwangsiensis. Next base: position 46,252,047 of record CM073574.1, on the reverse strand, counting down.
ATTCAAAAGCATAATCATGGACTACTTAACTGTGATAAATTGAAAATATCGCAATGTATTGATATGTCAGTGATGCATCATGAGATCTCGTGATATATTAAGCAATATGGGGGAGTTTTGCCGCTCCCTCCTTATTTCTAATTGGCAGCACACGATATGGGAAGTATCAGCCAATACTATTGATATTTAAGTCACCGACTTTTACTTGAGAAATGGCATGGGATTTTCTTTCGCAACAATCCTTTCTTAAAGTGACAATCAACTTCATGCATTTATTGCCTTACAGGTCATCTTGTTGGAATTGTGAATGGATGCTTGATGGTTGTAGACTCCTAGTCATATCCACTGAAAGTGGAATTTTTTCTATTCTCTTTGTTATTTTTAGTAGAGTTCAACCATATCGCCTTTTGCTTTTCCGCAATATCAAATCTACCCCAAAAGGTGTACAATACTCTGAGTTCACTATTTATTTCTAAGAGAGCCAGCCTAGTCTACATTTGAGTTGGTAGAGATGTGGAGGTGCTCATGAGGTCCAAACTGTATGACTCTGCTTCATAAAGTCTTCTGATGCCTGAAAATTCTATTCACTTATTTTTATAGTTATTGTTGCAGTGATAAGCTAGAATTGAATGCAACAGTTCAATAGGCTGTCAATCAAAACCGTGCATCGGATCTATCACAGTTCAATTGGTCTGTTGATGCGGTCCCAATCTTTTTCAGAACTCCTTATCTTCTGTAATCCTCATTCAGACCAATCTAGGCCCTTGAGGTGATCCAGATATTCAATCTCAACAGTTGTTGAGCCTAGTCTTCAATCTGCATGGTTAATGCGGCACAGATCTTCATTTACCCTTGGATGGCCTAATTTCAATATGGATTCTTGGATGGACAAATTTTCTATTGATTGGATGTGAGTTCAATCTGGCTCCTGATTGAATGATCAGATGGCCTGGATAAATCACTTTGCCAGCCTCTTGGGGCATGCATAAACTAGGCTGATTACGCCATGACAAATGTTGGATCGGGCCTGGTAATAGGCACATTATAAGTTTGCCAACTGATACTTGCAGGAACTTTCTGATCAGGTGTTGCTATTATTTCGAGTCTTGTTCCCACTTCCTATCTATTTATACTTGCTAATATTTTGAAAATGAAGCTTCACCACTATAATGCTCGAACCTGCTGTTGTTTTCCTTCGCTGTTTGTGCAACTATAATTAACAACTAGTAAGCACCCTACTCTTACGACTCTGTCCTGTGAAATCTGAAATAGGCTGCATTTTGGAGAACATACCTAGCAGCTTGCACAACAATTTTGTCTATTTTCGAAATTTTTATTTTTATTTTTCAATTCGGCAACTAGGGTGAAATTGACTGGGATAATGTATTGGCTGCTGTCCGTAGAATGTTTTCCTCAACCAGGAGATTAAGATTGATATTGTGGTGTTTTTGATAGAATGGCTCTGGATTGCTTACAATGAAGAATCTAAAAGATCAAGTTTGACACTTTTGCTATTATATGTCCAGGCGAGATGAATTGATGGATAGGAAATATTTGTTCGTAGAGGGAAAATGGACTTTGAGTGCAATCGTCATTGATGAGAACATTGAATATGAGGAGGCTTATTTGTAAAAACCAAGTTGTTTGATTTTGGAATAGCTGTTGGAGAGATGAAGGGTGGAATGGTGGAGCAGGATTCATGTAGCCAACCCTAATTAATTGGTATAAGGCTTAGATGATGATGATGATGATGTTGGAGAGGTGAAAAAGAACTGAGTTTTCCTAAACACAATAGAAGACATTTGGGCTGGAGGGTGCACTTTTGGTGTGTCAATCTTATCAAGAAAACCTTGTCACTGATGGGGCAACGGGCTTAATTGTTGTTGAAGTAGGCATTGGTGTTTCCAAGAAAAGGAAGGTTCTTAATTAAGACGTCTCTGATGAAAACCTAGCATCTACAGCCAACCCAAATCATCCAAAACTGGCGTTGTGTTGGTGGAGAAATAACAATAGATTTGGTTTGGGGTTCAGTTAATGTTGATTTTGTGATTAAGCAAATCAATAATAAGCTTACTGTCATATTTGGAGAGGCTGAACGGAGTTCAGAGGCTAAGGAAGCTATTGAAGCACTAACTAGCAAGAACATGGGAGTATTACAAGGTTATGTGAGTGTTGTAGTTGCATTGCTATCACTTCCTGGCAAAATCTCCTCGTACCTACGTTGAAGTTGGATTCAATCGAGGATTGAAAAACTTGTAGAAGCCAAGTTTTTTTTAACTAACGAGAATGGTGTTATAAATGCTTTCACTTATCAACTGTACTTCTCTAGGTGTCTCAGGAAGGTCATTCGGTAGTTTGTAGGGTGAAACCGATTCATCCATTTGCTTTTTGTCAAATTCTCTTGTTTTGAAGGTGATTATATGTAGTTTGAGTCAGGTTGTAGGGCTATTTTCAACGTCTTGATGGTTGTTTAAGTTAGTTTATAATTTGGCTCAAAGTCAGGGTTTAGGAGCAATGATGACCTCATTGTAAGTACCATATTTAACCATAATCAATGACTAAGAAACAAGCAAAACCTTTTTTTAGTAAAATACCCCAAATAGAATGGATCCAATGTTTTAACACTATAGGGTCAAATTCTCTATTTGAGCCTTTTTAGGTGCTAAAAGTTTAATGAAACCACTAACATTTTACATAGTTTTTACAGGGTGACTTGGTCGTGATTAAAATATAAGAAAATTGTTGGGATTTACAAAATATGAACCTAACATAATACGATATGGCCCTAGGGTCAGGACTCAGGAGTATTTTCCGGTATTACTACTGTTTCATGTTTGAGATGACGTTGATCATGTACAACAGAAGTATCTTAGTATCATAGTTTAGAGTTATTTATTAATACCTATGTCATGACTGGAAGTAGGAAGAGAAGGAATTTTAGCCTTCTTCTTGTGTGCCTCTTAGTATCATAGTTTAGAGTTATTTATTAATACCTATGTTCCACGTGTTTAAAGATGATTAACTACCGTTCTACTTTCAACCTTCGAATGGTAGGTCCAGTCGTCCTATTTATATCGATCAGGATAGTTTCCAGTGACAAACATTATGGTTAAATATGGTACTTACAATGAGGTCATCTGATAATATTATTGAAAGGACCCTACTTATATATTGACATCCCAGCATTGTTTGTTCTGCGTAAATTCTTATTGTCTGTACTTGAGCCTTTTTGTCTTTCAGTTTTTTCCCAAAAAAAAATGTTATTGATACATTTGTTGGAGACCTACGATATGGAAAATGATATCATAACTGTTGATAATACTGCAAATACCAGGGAATGCATCACTGTTCAAGGGAAGCATTGTGAAAACATTAGGAAAATGGTGGAATTTTTCAGTGAAACTTCAGGAGATGTCAAAAGACACACGATTACACATTTACATAATAGGTTTCATTTTATAGGGGCTCAAACTATGTACTATCGGACAAAAAATTATTAATAAATATGATTTTAATGCACTAATTTTAAAAAAGCAGTGCAATAATTCAACACATATAATGAACTAGTTTAAAACACACCTAGGAAGAGATCCCCAGAAAAAAATTCAAAAAAACGTTTTTTTTTTAAATTTTTTTTTTTTTTTAATTTATAATTTCTGGAATTTCACAAGTGTCAATGCTGGTTTCGTTGATATTATCAATTTCTGGAATTTCACAAGTGTTAACGCTGGTTTTGTTGATATTATCAATAATATTGGCAATCTTATCGCTTTTATTGACGATACAACTTGTAAATTTTATTTCACCCGTGAGATACAGAGAATATTGGCCTTGTCAATAATATTAATGAGATTTCGAACACTGTTTTTAGGGGTCCTTGTAGTTTTTCCTATACAATAAACTGATATTTTAGATGAAGCGAATGGCTGTAGTCCACTCCGTAGTCCTTAAGCTGCAAAATCCTTCTAATCAGGTGCCTCTCCCTCTACAAATAGCACTTGGGACTCGTGCTCGTGTTCCCGCTTCCTACTCGCTAACATTTTGAAACATATGCTTCCCACTCTTGCACCTGAATTTTTTGCTGCTTTGCTTCACACTTCATGCAACATCAGTCTACTCTTCTTTTTCATTTTCCATTTCTCCTGTAAGGATAAGAAATTCATCAAAACAAGGAAAGCTTTATGAAAGAACGAAGTTTTTCAATACCAAGAAATGCTCTATATCTCATCATCTCCTGCTTCTCTTGATTGTGATTCTCGGGTGGTTGGATGATTGTGTAGCTGGTTGTATTTGAATCAGGGGGAAGGTAAAGTCAGTGATCCTCAGATGCCAAAGGTGGGGAATGCATTTAAGAGTGGTAAGTTGCTGCCCTCAGTTTCTCCTAAAGAATCTTGCTCTCCTCTCATTTTCTACTGATCATCATCTATAATTTTTGGTTGCGAATTGGATAGTATCCTGCAAAAGGGTCAATGATCGGTCTCTTAAATCTCTTGATGCTAACGAAGGGTAATGATTTTCTCTTCCTTAATTTCTTTTTCTAACTGAATTCAAACAGTATGGAGCATTTGAGCATTTATGATGAAAAACTTTTGATTTGATTTCTTTCACAGCAAGACTGATAGAAAGCCTCCAATGGCAGTGCGGTAACCACAGAATCTGTACACTCACTTCATATCTGTTATACATGTCTACTTTTAAATTGTTTATTATGCTACTGATGTTATGCCTTCCTTTGCTCCTTATCTGGGATGAAGTCTGCAGCTTCTCAAAGAATCTGGAGAGGATCTTCATTAGGGTAAATGGATGTGCTGACTTACTGGATATATTTTGGAGTGGTTTGAATTCTGGACTAAGGTTTTCTGTTGCATTATGCAGTGGATCGACGACCGTGATAACTAAAGGTCCTCGCCCGAAATTGGGCTCTATCAAGGCGTCGTGCTTGTTATTGTCTTGTTTTGCTACAATCTTTGTTAGTATTAAGGGGTCTCTAATGCACTTTACTCCTGTTTTAGCAAATGTCAAAAGCTCAGACACAATTCAGGACAAACTGAGTATATCTGGTGATCCATGAGATTGTAGCTTCTTCTGTTTTTTTTAATATACTGCATAACATTTTCATGGAGCCAATATGTAGTTTTGTTGAAGCAGCTTCATTCCAAGGTTTAATAATATCTCTAGTAATATTTCTTGGATCTGATAGGAACTAGGACTAGAAGAAAAGCATTGGTGGAAGTCAACAGCTTCAGGAGTTATCAGCTAAGGATCTAGTGATGGTTCTAAACTGATGTAAGTAAAAAAGTGGATGGTGTTCCAGTCATAATGATTAGAAAATTTGTTTGTTCTTCTCTTGGTGAAGATTGGGCATATTATTCGCACTAGTAGTTTTTTCTGGTGTTGTGCCATATACTGCTTGGATTAAATGTTAAAGTGGAAACGAAATAAAAAAGCGGAAAAAATTTGCTACCAGGATACAGGGAATGGTTTTTATTATCACGTCTTGTTACGTAAATCAGGGGACATCTTCTGCAGCTAAGCTCTACTGTTTCTTTCCCAAATTTTGTTTCAATGTTTTTTGCAGCAGGACCCAGAGCGGGAAGTTTCTTTCTCAGCCAAGGTGGGATTATTATCCAACTATTTCATTTTCTTCTGCAGCTAAACTCTACTGTTTCTTACCCAATTTTTGTTTCAATGCATTTTGCAGCAAGATCCAGAGTGGGAAGTTTCTTTCTCAGCCAAGGTGGGATTATTATCCAACCATTTCATTTTCAGTTCATTTATCTGCCATTTATTATAGTTATTCCGATTAACATTTACTGTGTTGTGGTTGCAGGTTTTCATCTGTGAGTCAGAAGGTCAAGGTTTTGAATACATCATCAAGGAAATCCATTATGGTATGCAAGGCATTTTGAATATGTTCCCTCTTTACCACTTACATGAAAGAGGAATATCCCTTTTTCAGTTATCTATGCGATATGAACAGGTTTCACTCTGCAAATAATTCATCAGTTTATGTAACTAGGAATAGGATGCTACAGAAGTTAGTTGCATGACCCTTCTGCGTGCCGCTCTTGCTTTTAATTGTGCTTTGGGCTTGCACTACCTTCTCCTGCTTGCTAGCTGTTGATTCTTTCTACTATTTTGAAACAGACACTTCCCCTTCCTGCGCCCAAATATGTTGCCGCTTTGTTTCATGCCTTGTGCAACTATATTATAGAACATGTGTCTAACTAAATATAATTTGCACAAATGCAGATACATGTGGGTTTCTGCATTTTAGGAGAAGTTATTTGAGTATATGCGACATCAAACATGAAAGAGTTGTGATTCAAATTAATAAATTCCATTTGTATGATCAATGGGAAATATTGGTCCAAATCTTGCGGCGTTTGTATCTGCCTCCAGTGTAGTGCTCGAGTTAGGATCTACCAAGCATAACAGCATGCAAGAATGGTGATTGGCGACTCAGCTTACCTTGTGGAATGTTGTGCTCTGTGCTCAATTGCTCATAGGCTCTTGATGTCACTAAGAAGGACAGGTTAACAACAGTTCATCACCAGTGGCTGACAGTGTTTTGGTTTTGGAGTTCCACTGATACAGGCCAATGTGGGCTCCATTGTGTGAACTACAAAATCAGATCCAAGCATTAGACAACTCAGGGTGTTTTATGACACCACAAATGTTCATAAATTGATTTGTGAAAAGGCGAACAACTAGATTTTGGAAACTTGTTTTGGTTAGGAGTCTTTTATGATAGGAAAGTTGGAAGTTTCTAGGAAACTACTATTATGGAATGCCTTTTAGGACATAATCGATGTAGTAATAAGGATATTTAAGAGGATTAATTGATTAGGTGTTTTCTTAATTTAAGTAACTGGATAGATACATTGGTGGAAAAAGAGGAAAATAAAAGGGTACTAGGTACCCAGCCAATACATGCATAGGATGCATTGAATTTTCTGGATGTAAATGTCTGTGCTGCTAGAACTCGAAGATACATAGGAAAATGAACTATTTAGCCTATAAGAGCTCTCCCTAAATTTATCAAAAATAAGGCCCAGCCTCCAAGGTTCTGGAGTCTCCTTCTTGACCTACTTGAAGGCATTTTCAGAGCATCCACTGATGTTTACATTGCCCTTGATTTTGAAGAAACGAAAATCATATAACAAATGTGCAATTTATCTTACCCGTAATGATAACCTCTGCCTGCGTATAACATGCCTGCCAGTCCAACGCTTGGTTAGAGGGTTGATGTCAGGTGCTAACTTTTGCCAGCAATCATTAGAGCAGACCTGAATAGCTAGGAGAAGACTGAGGATGATGATGATGATGAATTATACAAAGTAATATTTAAGTCTCACTTCCACATCTACAAATATCATTCTTGGTTTCTATAGTTTTGACCTTCTTTGACAATTTTCCATGCAGAATGAATTTTATTTTAGGTTCCATTTCTTTTTTCTTCCTTTCTTGCTAGATACATCTCTGTCCTTGAGTGCCCATTTCCTCTTTCCAAAATTGGCTGAACATCATGAAAACTGGCAATGGCTGATGACCTTCCTTGATAGTTCTCCTCTTCTTTCCACCTCATGCGCCTCATCTGTATCTTTGTTGGAAACTTTTCATTGTATATCCTTAGGATCAAATATTTAGTTTTAATTGGCTTTGAGATATCTGCTTTACATATTTAAACTACTCTTATTCTAAGTGAACACACATGCTCGTTTCTTAGACTTAGAATGTTACTTCCATAAGCTATATTAGTAATGAATATATGCATAACTTTGACTTGTTCTCTTGTAAATTAAGTAGTTTGGAATTGCCGGTAAAAAAATTATTTGTTTTATGATCCAGACAATGAGAAGAACTGCACAAACAAGCTCCTTGGCTAGGATGGTGACAAAATCCAAGCCTGCACTAGTTTTGGAGAAGAATCCATGCCTATTACAGTAAATTCTTCCATGAAAGAGGGTAAAGTAGTGAATGGGCGATTCCACATGAATTCAGTCTAGAGAAGCATTCATCTGATGGCAATGGCTGCTCAAGTGAGAGTGTGACTGCAATTATATCTACACCCAAGAAGACTCGTCGGAGATCTTATACTTCCCTGCTGATGGCTAGATCCAAGGTTCATACCCACCTAAGCTTACGAATACTTTCATCTGCTTATGCATACTTTATATAACGACAACAGCAGTTACAAAAAAGTTCATTGCAATTAAATATTATAAAAACTCTGTACAGTTGACATGGGATGTTAAGAGGCAATTGGAAGGGTCCTTACTCTTGCTCCGGTGGTAGACTCGTAGGAATTTCAACACCGGGTCAAGGGTTCGAGTACCCATAGGTGGTGAAATTCCACTTCGGCGTGAGTGTGCAGGGGTGTGTGTGCATGTGTTAATAAAAAGGGAAAAAAAAGAGGCAATTGGAACAATTGGAAGTGTATTTGTGTCCTTTTTGGCAAACCATAAAGCGTTTACACTGAAATGACAAAAAAAGACCTATTTTCTCCCTCAGTTTGCGAGCCTTTACATGCACCACTCCATGGAATGTATGTGGGACATCATATCTTTTAATAATAGCCTCACTGTGAATATTACCTGGTGCAATAATCAGGCCAGTCCAATCATCGGGCAGGAGCCGCACACATATAATTAACTGTAGACTGTTGGCATGTTTCTCAAACCATCTTTCTCATATAGTGGTGGGCTTCCTGATGACTGGAATTGCTTATTTTTGTACCAAGCAATCTGCACTTGAGGTCCTCATTCATGGCAGGTATTCTATTAATATGCCTTGTTGGCATGTTTGTTGCGTGTAAGAGAGTGTTAGCATCGCATGTGTTGCCCATGCATTTTTTACTAGTGCTTCTAAAGCATAATTGCAACTGCTTTGGCAGGTCTTGGGTGAACATGCTGGCTTTGTCAAGCAGGATGAGCTACCCAATATTGAAGACACCACCAATCATCTAGAAGTAGCAGAATACGTTGATGACATCTACCGATATTATTGGATCATGGAGGTTACATCCATACCATTTCCTCCCATTTATTTAACATATCATCTATGAAATCTTTACCACAAAAACTTTTGTTGTTGGTTAATGGTTACTGTAGCTTTAGCTTTCAATAATCATTACAAAAAGACAATGAGATGCATAAAGTAGAATAGACCCTTCAAAAAAGAGAGTAGAAGAGTTCATCTCGTGTTTGCTACCTTGTATTGATATGACCCAATCAATTAAAATCTTGACCTTTTGTTTCTTACATCCAAAATACTTAATGGCCACTAGGCTGAGAAAACATCTTTTATTTGGTTGATACTAAAAACGCAATTCTCAAATGCAACGTAATTCGATTTCTTTTTTATAGATTGATTCCTTTGCATTCCTGTTAACAAAGCACCCAATTTCTCTAAAATAGATTAGTTCACCAATGAGTCAGCTTCAACTTCCAAAATTCAGGTGAAAGCATTTGCCAATCACAATCCCCATTGGCCATTGCAGGGTTTGAGAAGGGGGATACACTAATTTCTACCAACAAATTTGTAACTTTATCTCCCCCATGTGTGTACAGCCCTGCTCATTACACGGCAACACATGTGCCAACATAGAATGTGTATAAGATTTGAGCTTTCCATGAGATCGGCCACAATTTTTAGACCATCTGGCTGGAAAATAAGGTTGTTCCACTTGTCACGTAGTCAAGCGTGTAGAAAACAAATGGACATCATTAATGCTAGTTTCTTTGTCCATTTTTCGCTGTAGTTATCTGGCCTGATTTTTGGACCAGATAATCTAGACAGTATGGGAAACATCATGGAAGGCTTGGATCTAGCACACTGGTGCCATTTGGCATGTGGCATGTAGATGAGCAGGGTAACATATGCATGTGAGTTTTGAAAACCTACCTATATAGCATCTTTGTCTTTTTACATTCACATATATATATATATATATATATATATATATATATATATATATATATATATATATATATATATGGGGGAAAAGGTACTATGCGCTCGACCTCACGAGTCCGTCCCATGAGGTCGAGCTGTGTGGGCCCCACCGTGATGCATTTCGAAAATCTACCCCATCAGTCAGATGCACCATTCCATCGTGAGCCTAGGTCTCAAAACTCAAGTCAATCCGTGACTTGTGTGGGCCACACCACGTACAGAAGTGGAGAAGGGCCGTACACCATTAAAACATTCATAATCATTTTAATGGCACACCGAGATGTGGTTTGCAAATCCAGCCCATCCATTATGTGTCCCACTAGGATGAGGGGTCATACCAAGTTTCAGCAGCATTCAAAACTCAGGTGGGCCCCACCAAGTGCTTTTATATGTTTTAACGGTGTCTTCACATGATTTTAGATGGTATGGCCCACCTGAGTTACGTATACGGCTGAATTTTGGGATATCCCATAATTTAAAGGGGGCCCATCAAATGCACGGTGTTGATGGTCGACACGCATCACGGTGGGGCCCACACAGCTCGACCTCACGGGAGCTTATCGTGAGGTCGATCGCATAGTACCTTATATATATATATATCTGGAATTAATGTTGGCAAAGAGAGGTTTGGTGTTCCCTCAGTTTCATTCTTATCCTGTATCCCTTCTGTCTAGACTCTGTTTCTTATGCTCAACCCCAGGCTATAAAGAACACCGGGCGCTTCACAGGCTCAACAAGCAGTGACTTGTATAAATATCTCTACGAACAGTAAGATACATAATGGAAAATAGGAGAAAAAAGGAAAATTGGTCTTTGTATATATGCCAAGAATGTTTGCATGTAGGTCTAACATTACATGTTAAGAGACTTTTTTCTGTTTTTAGTTTGTCACTTTTGGCGTGGTTTCAAGGGAAATTCTCCTTCATGGGAAAGAGACAATTTGTTTGGTTTTTTGCGCTTCTCTTTAGACTATTCTTCCTGATTGGTTTTATTTTCAGAAAGATCAATGCAAGTTAGATATCTGAGTTAATTGCAACATATTTGAGGGAGAATTGTGTCACTTTTGTTCCTTAACTACTGCCTACATATTTATGGATATAGACTTTCCAGGGAAATTTTTTTAATTGTTGATATCACTTTCTTGAAATATATATTCAAGGTTGAATTACCATTGTAGGTAATGAACACTTCCGCTAAGATCAATATCCTTTATTATTTTATTGAGCTAGATCCGGATCCAGCCCCTAGCAGTTGAAATCTATATCTAGGGATCAAAATCAAGTCATCTTAAGTGGAACTGTACCAACACCTTATTATGGCAGATCTTGTCCAACTATCCCACTCTAGCCTGCTGATTGCCACCCTGCCTAGCGTCCTTAATTGTTCCAATAAGCAATAAATTTTTTGATATCTTCCCTATGGTTTTAGGAAGGGGAGACTTGGACCTACAAATTTGCTCCCGAGGTCGATATGTACTGGATGAGTCGAGGGTGACTTGTTCCTCTCCTAATGTAGAATGATGCAAATCCAGCTATGTGACGAAGATCTAATATAAAATCAAAGGTATATATAAAAATCACCAAGCCAAGTGTGATGCACATGCAAACAATGTGAAGCTCAATAGATGACGGGTATGATTCGAGACCAAATCACAGTCATCAACCCTTTGACCAAACAAAACGCTCGGAAAATAGGGCGCAAGGAAGATAAAGATCTTCATATTAGCATAGGAATAATCTAGGCTCAATAGGTGAAAGTTTGAGATCCACGTATGAGTTGGGTCCGATAATAATGGAAAAGGACTGAGGTGGCCCTTAGGATCAGGTAAAAGAAGATTCAAGTGAGGACAATGAAAGTGTATCAGCTCCAACACTCCAATTGACAACTGACCAAAAACCATGCTGCCAAATAATCCCTAAGAAAGTGTATCAGCTCCATCACTCTCCAACTAATGGACCCATGAATCCTTAGTTCCACTGGGCTTAGCAATCACTAAATACTACTGTATTCATCTTTGAATCCTCCAAAGCTCTCCCAGAGAGTTTTGACACTCTCTAAATAAGCCACCCTTGTGTCCTTACTTGAGTCCATCTGCAGGACTCAAGGGAGTGTCAGGCACTACTCTATAACATGCCAGAAGTGCATTTTCAAACTTTGACAGAACGGAAGTTTCTATGTATTTGGCTTATGTTGTTTTGGAAACAACAGCTTGTTATTTTTCTAGTTAATATACTCACGTTCCATTTCTTAGAAGTTCAGCATTTATTCGACTATAGATCATTTCCATTACTCAATTGCTAATGTGGCTTGTAATAGCAGGCGAAGAATCCTTGCCTCTCCAACTACATGACGATTCAGACAGGCATAAATTCTAGAATGTGGGGCATACTAATCAACTAGCTAATTGAAGTATGATATCTGGCCTCTCGGTGCATGCTGTGCATAGTTTTTCCTCCAAACTGTTAACCAAGCTCTTCTTTTCTTGGTTGCAGGTACACCTCAAGTTTGAATTGATGCAAGAAACGCTGTTTCTCATGGTAGAATTGCTTGACAGATTTCTTTATACTGTTACAATTAAAAAGGACAAAATGCAGTTGGTTAGTCTTACCGCCCTCTTGCTAGCCTCAAAATATGAAGACTTTTGGCATCCAAAGGTACACACAAATCAATCGCAACCTGCAAATCAGTCGCAATCCAAAGGTTACTCAGTACGCTCTTATCGTACTGAGTAAACTCAGTTGGGCCCACCTTGAATGTATGTGGTCTATCTACTCCGTCCACTGTTTTTTCATCTAATTTAAGGAGGCCATCCCAAAATTTAAGCATATCCAAAGATCAAGTGGATCATACCACAGGAAACAGTGGGGATAATGATTTCCACCGTTGAAACCTTTCTAGGCCTCACAGTGATGTTTTTTTGTCATCAAACCTGTTCATAATATCACACGGACATGGATGAGGGGAAAATACAAATATAAACTTGATCCAAAACTTCTGTGGACCTTAAGAATTTTTCAATGGTAAACATTCAATTCGACTGTTTCCTTTGGTGTGGTCCATTTGAACATTATACATGCTTCATTTTTGGGCTATAGACCTAAAATTATCTGATAAAATGGATGGACGGAGCAGATAAAATACATAAATCATGGTGGACCTCACAGAGTTTACTCAGTACGCTAAGCGTAGTAAGTTACTCACTACGCAATCCGCTTCCCTATAGCTTAATGGTTTGCTACAGCCGCACGCAATCCTTCTGCACGCACTTTTACGCGCTGCGTCATGTACCAAACTGCCATTTATGTAGTATATCTCAGCCGTTTATCAGGTGTGTGAACCACCGTGTAGACGGTTGGCCAAAACAATCCTGTCAGTCAACCGTCCAATGAAAGATATGTGTGCAACAACCATGGACTGTGTAAAAATATTACCATCTATATCCATGCATGTGTATGCTACCTAATAGATTACAGGCCTGATTTTGCTAGATGATGTAGACCGTAGGTCCATCATGATGTACTGTTGGTAATCCTCCACGCATCCCATGTTGACATGTGCCTATCGTGTGTAAATTTGCCATGACTTGACTTTATGCGAGGAGCTAGCAGATCCTTTGCATTTGTTGGTTTTGTTAAGGAAAATATTTTAAAAAATTTATTCCTTACATTTGTGATCGTTCAAATTATAATTCCATCTCTTGGAATTTTGATATTTAAAATGTGACATTAGAATTAAACTCTCATTAATTTTTCATTAAAAAATAAAATAAAATTACAGACTCACCCTCACACTCACACACAACACATGGTTCACACACAACATTATGGTTACTTAAGCCATTAGTTTTGAAACTCCCGCAAGTCTACCAGAAAGCCATAAGTAGGGTCACAATAGCAGTGAAAACTCACCGTAATGAAAGTCATGAATAGGATTATCCACTCCCTCAATCCATTTTACCAGCTCATTTTAGAGAATAAGCCTAAAATTTAAGCAGATCTAAATTTCAGGTGGACCACACCACAAGAAATAATGCGGATTAAATGTCTACCATTAAAAACTTCCTAGTGCCTAATATAATGTTTATTTGCCATTTAACCTGTTGATTAGCTTACACATAGTTAGATGAAGGGAAAAGAGAAAGATAAGATTGATCCAAAACTTTTTGGCCTTCCAAAAGTTCTTAATAGTGGGCATTCAATCACCGCTGTTTTCCGTGGAGCGGTCCATATTAGATATGTATCTGTCTCATTTTTTCTGCTAATGCCTTAAAATAAGCTGAGAAAATGAATGGACGGCAAGGATAAAACACATACATCATGGTGGGCCCACAGAGTTTTTCGAGCACCAACCAGTAGGACCTGGTTACTGGAGGGGTCACTACCGAATGCGAATCCGCATGAACATGTCGTTTCCTGAAAAAGTGCTGGTTCGGTGAGCCACAGATCGGTTGCACACAGACCGTTGGTTTTCTTTAATAGCCTTCTCTCTCGTACACTTGTGGCCCATCATACACTTGAGGACCATTTGGGAGTCATCGAGCCCTACTTTTTTAGTCCAGGGCATGTCCGCCGTGAGCCCACCTTATGAATGAACTGATTCACACAGCCACGTTGGTACGCCCCAGGCGAATGGCTCCACAATCTCTCCTCACATATGGGGCCCATATGAAGCAATGATTAGGTGATCAAGACCGTCCTTCCATTAACATGAATAGGCCATGATGTAAAAAAATTCTGCTCGGATGACTCCGATAGTTGATCGGTCGGCATTCAAATGGACGGTTGAAAGCCCAAATTTGCCCGTCCTCATTCAACGGAGAGAAAAAAAAAAAAAAAAAAAAAAAAACTCAATAGTCAGGATTATCCCTTTCCAAGTATTTTTGGAACGTGGCCCATTCACGGTGGTTCACAGCTGATGTACATTCCGATTGTTCTTCAGTGGCTGCATGGGCCCCGTCTGGCGACAGATACCCAACGAATTCCAACCAACAGAGGGTTGGTCGGGAAAACGAAGGTAGGATTTGGTTGGGCGCAGATTGGCTACTGACAGGTTGAGTAGCGAGATCGCTACTGAAGTGACGTCACCAAGTTCTGTGGGCCCCACCATGATGTATGTTTTGTATCCACGCCGTCCATCCATCTAGAGAGATCATTTTAGTGTAAGATCCAAAGAATGAGTCATATCCAAAGCTCCAGTGAACCCCACCAAAGAAAACAGTGGAGAGAGTGACACCACCATTAAAAAATTCTAAAGGCCATAAAAGTTTTTGATCAAGCTGATATTTGTGTTTTCCCTTCTTTAATGTCTTTGTTAACTTTTAAACAGGTTGGATTTCGAAAAAACATCATGGTGGGCCTTAGGAAGGTTTCAACGGTAGGCATCAATCTTCCCACTGTTTTCTGTGGTGGGGTCCACTAAAGATTTGGATATGCCTCGTTCTCTGGGTCATGCCTTAAAATAATATCCCCAAATGAATGGACGCTGTGGATACAACACATACATCATAATGGGGTCCACAGAACTTGGTGACGTCACTTCAGTAGCCAGTCTCGCTACTGAACCTGTCAGTACCTAATCCGCGTCCGATTTGGTTGGCTTTTCCAACCAACGACATGCGCAATGAAATAAAACTAACAACTAGATTTCTCCTACGAGGAGGTTGTACAGACAGTGTATGGTCTGAGAGTGATCCAGCGATCGATCCTTGGTTGTCTGACCGTGTAAAACCTTGGTAAGTAAATTAAAAAAAGAAAAAACACTGTAAATTCCCGTTGCCACGTGTAAAAAATTCTGTCAATGCCCATTGCCACCGTACACGTGGCATAAATGAATGTAGATTCACATCCGCCGAATCAGATTTTTTTTGGTTGAGTGATACACACAAGCTGGGTGTGCCAGTCAGATTGATCATCCAATCCTACGATCTGATTAATGGACATGTCCAGTTGAATACGAGACGCATTAGCTACTCCCACTGTCGGTGCTCCGTGGGCCCCACTACGATGTGTTTCATCCATGCCGTCCATCTATTTTTCTAGATCATTTTATGGTATGAGGCCAAAAATGAGTTATATCCGAATCTCAAGTGTACCACATTACAGGAAACAGTGTTGAATAAACGTAGACCATTGAAAGCTTTTTGGGGGCCATAAAAGTTTCGGATCAAGCTGATATTTGTCTTTTGCCTTCATCTGAGTCTGTATGACCTAATTAACAGATTGAATGTCAAATAAACAGTACAGTGGGCCTTAGGAGGATTTTAATGGTGGATATCCAATCACTCTTTTTTTTTCCTGTGGTGTGGTCTACCTGAGATTTACATCCCTCTAATTTTTTGGAAGAAGCTCTAAAATGATGTGTAAAAATGGATGAACGGAATGGATGAAACACATAAATCATGGTGGGGCCCACAGAGCCAGTTGAGTATGGACATTGACTGTTTCTCATCTAGCCGACCATGTGGAAACACTTCGATCTTCGCCATGACATCTAGAGTGGGGCCCTATATGTGGACGGTTTGGATTCATCTAAATGTGAAACAACTAGAGGAATGGTATTGGGTGTTTATAAAAAAAGGTGGGCCATCAAACAGTATGGACCTGCTTGGGTGGACCACCACATAAGCACCATCATACAATGTGTAGGCAAAATTTTGAGCCTTGTTGGATGAACTAACTTGGTTAGGTGAGCTGAAGGTTGCTCATGTCGTCTGCTCACTGGTTGTAGGTTACCCACTTGGAAAATGGTTTCAAAATGCTAGTGACCAGACCTACACTATGGTGTCTCTCTTTTGAGTTTTGACGTACTAGTAACTTGCTCTTCACGATCTGGACCAATCATCAGGTAAGCCGTAACCTGGATTGGTCACACTCCAAAATGCCAGACCGATCTGACAATCCTAGCCTTCTATTGGATGGCTTTTGGGGAAACAAATTAGACTGTTTTAAGGAGGCCTCCCAAGCTCCTTGGAACGTCCATCTTCTTCCTGAAGCAGAAGATCTTTCAAGAAGAGGGTTGGGATTGTTCAATGGGAATTAACTTTTATGGCCCATGCCATAAAAATACAGATCTTTCAAGATATGGCCCATCCCACGTAGGACTTGATGATCCATTGAGATCTGAATTTTAAGAGAAAATGATCACTGTAGGCAAAACCTTTTATCCAGCGGTTTTTATCGAGGAATACAAACTTAAGTTACACTAGCACGTGCGGACAGCGACTTTGAGGACGAAACTACCCCTCCTTTTTACTGCCGTTGCTTTTCCTCTCCCTTCCTTCTCTCGCTCCTTTCAAGGAAACGGATTAGGTACTCCGCCTGCCACCAGCCGTGGGCCCCACCTTGATGTTTTCTTTTCATCCATGCCGTCCATATATTTTTTCAGATTATTTCATGGTATGAGACAAAAAATGATATATATTCAAATCTCAAGTGTACCACATTACAGGAAACAGTGTTGAATGAGCGTCAACCATTAGAAACCTTTAGGGCCTGTTTGGCCAATTGCATTAGCCTGTATTAGATGGGATGGAATTACAAATAATGTCATCATGGCTACTGTCAGTGGTTATCGTAGATTTGCAGTGAATTTGGAAAGGCAAGGATATCGGGTATTCTTGTTTGGGAACACATGGGTTTACGATGTGTTGATAAATTTGCATAGTGGGCGTGTTTGGTATACAACCGTACGGGAGCGAATTAGCTACAAAGCAGTTAGTCGCAGCACATGCTGCGTAAGTGATGTTGCCAAGTTTTGTGGGTCCCATCATGATGTATGTTTTATATCCACACCCACCATCTATTTGGAAAGATCATTTTAGAACATTAGCCAAAGAATGAGTCCGATCTAAATCTCAAGTGGACCAAGCCACAGAGAACAGTGGGGAGAGTGATACCCACCATTAAAAAATTTTAAGAGCCATAAAAGTTTTCGATCATGCTGATCTTTGTTTTTTTTCTTTTTTAAGTTTCTGTGTTAACTTATGTACTGGTGGGATCTGCAGATAAATATCATGTTGGACCTTAGGAAGGTTTCAACAGTGGTCGAAACTCCAGAGGGGCTTTCACGTGAGGTGTTTTCAACCACCGTCACCTATAGTGTGGTCCACTTGATTGTTGAATCGGACTAATTTTTGAGCTCAAGGGTTAAAATGACTGGGATAAAGAGATAGATGGTGTGGATCTAACAGATACCTCATGATGAATCCCACGAGTGGAAACCCATTTCAAATCTCTACGCATGCAACCGGAAGAGTCGGTGTTGACGCTGGAGCTTTCCATTACTTGTACCTCACGGTGTAGCCCACTTGAGATGAGGATTGACTTTATTTTTGGTTTCAAAGGCTAAACTAGCGTGAAAAATCGGATGGACGGCTTGGATGAAAAATATGCATAATGTTAGGACCCACAAGTAGAGGCTCCACCCTTCGGTTGTAACTCCAGGGTGAGATTTGGAAAACAAGGAGACGGATAGCCAAATCCCGCAGTTTAGGCGCGAAACTCAAAGTAATTTTCATCCAGGTATTCGGCGTTCTTCCAAACACGCCAGCACCATCTATCAGATGGTATTGTGAATACAATCCCATCTAATACCATCTAATGCGGCTGGCCAAACAGGCCCTTAGGGGGCCCACTGTGATGTTTGTGAGAAATCCTCCCCGTATAAGTTCATTCATAGGGTCAAAAGGAACTGGATGAAGAGGAAAAAAAAAATCATAATGATCCAAAACTTCCGTAACCTATAAAAGGGTTTTAATGGTAGACGTTCAATTCCTCACCGCCTTTTACATTGTGGTCCACTTGATAGTTAGATCTATCTTATTTTTCGTCTCAAGCCTTAATATGAGCTCGTAAAATATATGGACGGTTTGGATATAACACATACATCATGATGGGACCCACAAAAGCAAAAAAAAATATATTTCAATTTGCCCTGCTCAATTTTTGAAATTGAGCAGGGCAAACTAGAAATTGAGCAGGGCAAACTGATTTTTTTTTTATTTTTTTTATTTTATACTTTTGTGGGTCCCATCATGATGTATGTGTTATATCCAAGCCGTCCATATATTTTACGAGCTCATATTAAGGCTTGAGACGAAAAATAAGATAGATCTAACTATCAAGTGGACCACACTATAAAAGGCAGTGGGGAATTGAACGTCTACCATTGAAACCCTTTTAGAGGTTACAGAAGTTTTGGATCATTATGATTTTTTTTTCCTCTTCATCCAGGTCAGGTCCTTTTGACCCTATGAATGAACTTAGACGGGGAGGATTTCTCACAAACATCACAGTGGGCCCCCTAAAGGTTTCTAATGGTTGACGCTCATTCAACACTATTTCCTGTAATGTGGTACACTTGAGAACTGGATATATCTCATTTTTGGTCTCATACTATAAAATGATCTGGAAAAATATATAAATTGAGCGAGACAGCCTACGAATTGTGCGAGGGAAGCTAAAAATCCAGTGAGGCAATATATAAATTGAGCGGAGGAACCTAAGAATTGAGCGAGGCAACCTAACAATTAAGCGATGCAACGTAGAAATTTAGCGAGACAACTTAGGATTTGAGCGAGGTTCCCTCGCTCAATTTCAACGTAGCCTAAACCTCGCTCAATTTCTAGGTTCTCTTGCTCAATTTCTAGCTTTCCTCGCTTAAATCCTAAGTTGCGTCAATCCGTTGAGATATGGTATACTACAAGTGAATATTTGAGACAAAAAATGTATCCTAATTTAGGATGACTGATCCTTCTAATTTAGTCCACATAATGTCATTTTCGGGAGTGTACATGTGAATAAATGATCAAAAGGATCGTATTTGTTAAGAAATTGAGAGTTCTATACTTATAACCTAAAACTATTTCCAAATCCCAAAACCTATAACCTAAACCTAACCTTAACCTAAACCTAAACTTATAACCTATAACCTTAACCAAAACCAAAACCAAAACATATAACCTAAACCCGAACCCATTCTCAAATTCCAAAACCTATAACCTAAACCAAAACCTATAACTAATAACCTAAACCAAAACCTATAACCTAAATCTAAACCAAAACCTATAACCTAAACCCGAACTCATTATCAAATCCCAAAACCTATAACCTAAACCTAACCTTAACCAAAACCTAAACCTATAACCTATAACCTTAACCAAAACCTATAACCTAAATCAATACCAAAACCTATAACTTAAATCCGAATCCATTCTCAAATCCCAAAACCTATAACCTAAACCCGAACCCATTATCAAATCTCAAAACCTGTAACCTAAACCTAACCTTAACCTAAACCTAAACCTATAACCTATAACCTTAACCAAAACTTATAACCTAAACCAATACCAAAACCTGTAACTTAAACCCAAACCCATTTTCAAATCCCAAAACCTATAACCTAAACCCGAACCCATTCTCAAATCCAAAAACCTACATAAACCTTAACGTAAACCTATAACCTAAACCAAAACCTATAACATAAACCTAAATCAAAACCTATAACCTAAACCAAAACCAAAACCTATAACCTAAACCAAAACCCATTATCAAATCCCAAAACCTATAACCTAAACCAAAACCAAAACTTATAACCTAAACCTGAACGCATTCTTAAATCCCAAAACCTATAACCTAAACTAAAACTAAAACCTATAATCTAAACCCGAACACATTCTCAAATCTAAAAACCTATAACATAAACCTAACCCTTAACGTAAACCTATAACCTAAACCAAAACCTATAACCTAAACCTAAATTAAAAATTATAACCTAAACCAAAACCAAAACCTATAACCTAAACCAAAATTCATTATCAAATCCCAAAACTTATAACCTAAACCGAAACCGAAACCTATAACCTAAACCTGAACCCATTCTCAAATCCGAAAACCTATAACCTAAACCAAAACCAAAACTTATAACCTAAACCCGAACCCATTCTCAAATTCTAAAACCTATAACCTAAACTAAAACCAAAACCTACAACATAAACCCAAACCCATTCTCAAATCCAAAAACCTATAACCTAAACCTAAACCTTAACATAAACCTATAACCTAAACCAAAACATATAACCTAAACCTAAATCAAAACCTATAACCAAAACCAAAACCCATTATCAAATTCCAAAACCTATAACCTAAACTGAAACCAAAACCTATAACCTAAACCCGAACCCATTCTCAAATCCCAAAACCTAAACCTATAACCTAAACTCAAATCCCTAAACCTAATTCCATAACCTAAACTCAAATCCCTAAACCTTAACCTATAACCTAACCTAAACCACTATTTATAACCTAAAACAATTCTCAAATCCCAAAACCTATAACCTAAACCTAA
Organism: Magnolia kwangsiensis; assembly: GCA_037074715.1. Lineage (NCBI taxonomy): Eukaryota > Viridiplantae > Streptophyta > Magnoliopsida > Magnoliales > Magnoliaceae > Magnolia > Magnolia kwangsiensis. Next base: position 46,230,747 of record CM073574.1, on the reverse strand, counting down.
CCTTTCCGTAAATCTATAACCTAAACTTAAACCTAAACTTAAACCCAAACCTAAACCTAAACCTATAATCGAAACTCAAATTCCTGAACCTTAACCTATAACCTAACTTAAACCTATACTTATAACCTAAAACTATTCCCAAATCTCAAAAGCCATAACCTTAACTCAATTCTCTAAAGCTAAACCTACACCTAATCCTAATCTCAACTCCATAACATAAACCTAAACCTAAACTTGAAAACCCAAACTTAAACCCAATCCCAAACCTGAACCCAATTTCATAAACCTAAACCATAATCCATTCTCAAATCCAAAAACCTATAACGTAAACCTAAACTAAAACCAAAACCTATAACCTAAACCTGAACCCATTCTCAAATCCTTAAACCCAAACTTACACCTAATCCTAATCTCAACTCTTTAACCTATTCTCAATTCTCTAAAGCTATAACCTATAACCTACACCTAAATCTAACCTAAACCCTATAACATTAACCTAAACCTAAACCTAAAACTTAAATATATTTTCAAATCATTAAATCTACACCTAATCCTAATCTCAATTCCTAATTAAACCTAAACTTAAACTTGAAAACCCAAATTAAACCCGATCTCAAACCCGAACCCGATTTCCTAAACCTAATGGAATCTTGGAAAATAACTAGGTTGGTTGGATAAAGTAGCTTCTCCTTGCCCAAAATCATATGTGGTACGTCAAGTAACTAATTTTAATTTAGAAGATATTTTTATTAAATGAATAAAAAAAGAAATGAAAAAAAAAGGAGAAAAATTTATACACACACACACACATTTATGTAAACATGTATTAGAGAAAAATGTAGGTACAATAAAGTTTTCCATGTAAAAAAATAAAAAAATAAAAAAGAAAAAAAAATGCATAGCATTATAGCTATGACTACGGTTATAATCCGTAGCCATATGCCACCATCGACTGGCTTGACCCGATCGACCCCAACTCGCTGGTTTCTTTTTTTCCTTTTTTTTTTTTTTTTTTCCCCTTTTCCCTATTGTAATTCCACCGATTTTTGTGGGTCCTATTATGAGGTATATGTTATATCCAAACTGTCTATATATTTGGTGAACTCATATTAAGGCTTGAGATGAAAAATAAGATAAATCTAGCTATCAAGTGGACCACACAGTAAAAGGTAATGGAGAATTGAACGTCTACCATTGAAACCCTTTTAAGGGTTACAGAAGTTTTGGATCATTATGGAATTTGTTTTTCCTTTTCATCCAGGCCTTTGTGACCTTATGGATAGATTGGATGGAAAATAAATGTTATGATGGGCCTTACAAAATTTTTAACGGTGAAAATTAATTTCCTCGCTACTCTTTGTGGTGTGGTCCATTGATCAATGGATCTGATTTTTTTTTTTTGGATAATGCTCCGAAATGATTTCGAAATATGGATGAACGTTGTGGATATGATAAATACATAGCTGTGAGGCCATGTAACTTTGATCTGGAGGAGCGTCACCTCTCGTCTTCGCAGTGAAAAGGAGGGGTAGTTTCGTACTCAAAGTCGCTGTCCGCACGTGCTAGTCGAAGTTGGTAACTTAAGTTTGTATTCCTCGATAAAAACCGCTGGATAAAAAGTTTTGCCTACAGTGGTCATTTTCTCGTATTTTAACCACTTGTACGAAAAAAAGGCAGGGGCTTATAGGTAAAAGAAAGTGATCCGGTAAAGCGAGAAGAACTCGAGAATGGTATGGTCATCTCTGTATGGCACAAGTGGCAGGGATATCTATCGATCCGGCCGTCCATCTAGTGGGATATATCATGGATAACTCATTTCTGAAAAATCAAACCAAATAGAAAATTCTGTCAATAACATTTTCCAAATCCCCTTGCTGAATGTTTGGCCATTAACTATTTTCATCTCACACTGGCGCTGTGAAAGCCATCTTTCAGATGGATAGGAAATTAGATATTTTGTGTATTTGGACATACTTTCCATCCAAAATAAGGATAACTAGATGGATGGACCTGATTGATTCATTGCCCTGCCACTTGTATCATGGAGAGTTGGCTGTACCTTATTCCCGTGATACGGGCTCTACCATATCATCTGTCTTCGGTAAAACAACTGTAATCATCCAGTTGGCGGACATGCTTTATATCTATTGATCAAGACCATTCAATTGATGGCCCATAGGGTCCTTACTCTTACCCGGGTGGTGGACTCGTTGGAGTTTCAACACCGGGTCAAGGGTTCGAGTACCCATGGTGGTGAAATCCCACGGTGTGCGTGTGTGGGGGTGTGTGTGCGTGTGGCGTGAGTGTGTGGGGGTGCGTGTGCGTGCGTAAAAAAACAAATAATAAAAAATAAAAATTGATGGCCCATATCATAAAAGCTGCACTATCAAATTTTCGTAACCATCCGATTGGGGGCCCACTTTTTGATGGTGACAAATTAGTGACAATGCTTCGTGGATGAGTCCACTGATTGGATGCTTAGGATCATTTGGTGGTGCGTGAATTTCAGTACCTCCGGATGTCGTCGTTAATTGGACGGTCCACATGGTTGATGATGGAATTATATGAAGCTTGAGTCGAGAAAATGCATATCATCCTCGATTCTTGAATTTGTGCGAGTTGTGGTGATCCAGAACTTTCATCTGATCCGTCGAATTGTGGATTATTTTATCCCAAAATAACTCTCTGATCTGCGTCCTTAACATACATGCTAAAGAAAAGTTACAGCGACGGACCGCATCCAACCGGGAAAGGGCAAAGTATTCAACGGCCAAGATCTTGCATCCAGGGATACTCACGGTGATTCCTCTATCCAGGTGGGACCCGCTTGATGAACATTCTAGATCCATCATATGTGGGCCCCACATTGTGCTGCATCTCTTACAGCGTGTCGAGTTTCCACGCATGAGCGTCGTGTGCAGTGTTATCAGGCACGCGTCCGCGTAAAGACTCATCTTGACTAAATTATCCGTTAGAGACCTCTTACCACCGCCATTTTGTATTTTTCTCCGTACTTTATCCAATGATAAGAGGCCACGTGGCATCCGCCGCCTGCAAGACGGAGCGGTTTACGGACAGGACTTTGTGTGTTTTGAGTAGTTGGCCTGCTCAGCGCAGTCACGGATCTCGTTCTCGTCAATATATCGTATCGCGTAAGAAATGCTAATGCCGGTAAAGTATCGGGAAAATCTCATCAATTGGTATGTAGCTTCGGAAATGTGGAGGTCTGCTCGACCCGGTCGCCCCACCACGTGATGATCTGGCCCATTTATCTGGAAGGCCCACCCAATGGGGTCCGCTTGTCAGATATTCTCACTGCGTGTTCAGGCGTATGGATGGTGAGGATCTGGGACGAGTGAGATTTGTGCCTTCTGGCCCGTATTTCGGATGAGCTGTTTTAAAAGAGGGAGCGGATTGGGTACTACTCCTACAGGACCATGCTAGAGCCATCAGCGGCTCTGTGTAGCCAACTGTGATGTATATGTTTTATCCACGCCGTCCATCTATTTATAAAGATCATTTTAATGAACAATCCCAAAAAGGAGGCGGTTTGAAATCTCAAGTGGACCACACCACAGGAAACAGTGGGGATAAATTTCTTACTGTTGAAAATTTTCTAAAGCTTACCGTAATGTTTATTTTCCATCTAATCTGTTCATAAGGTCATATGGACATATATGAAGGGAAAGAATAAATATAAGATTGATCCAAAACTTCTATTTCCCCACAAGAAGTTCTCAACCGTAGAAGTTTAACCCCCAGTGCTTCCTTTGGTGTGGTCTACTTGAGTCTTCAATCAACCTTCCTTTTTGGTTAGTGCCCTAAAATGATCAGTCAAAATGGATGGACCGCGTGGATAAAACATATACATAACAATAGCCCCACGGAACCCCTTTAGGACAATCGGTCTCTAGCCTGGTCCTGGTGGGGCTTTCATGCCAGGGGCTCGAATAGGTGGGAGAGACCCGAGCTAATGTACACATTGAACGTGCGATGCACCAAAGATAATGCGTCAGTTGCGTGATAGAAAGGGCCCTGAAAAGGGGTACGACAGTTCCAAGCGGACAGGTGTGGTCCACTTGATGAGTAAGCAACCCTGATTTTATTTTTATTTTACCCAGTGCATCAAGGGGCCCACCGTATCATTCATCAAACCTGTTAATCAGGTGTGACTCACCAAAATAAAGAAAAGATACAAAAATCAGCCTGATAAGAAACTCAGGCGGCCCACACTGTTTGAACATAGTAGTTTTGAGAGCAATCTTACAGTATTCCAACTGGTGTGGTTCATATAAGTTTTTAATGAGATCTATCTTCTTTAAGTATGATGCAAATAATGGTTGTCACCTGATAGACAGAGTGGATTTTAAAGACATGAGATCTTGGGCACCAAAGAACTCAGGTGTTCTACGAGCGGCGGGCAACCACAACAGGTGCAGGAGACGATTCCAGTCCTGATCGAAATGCGCACTACACGAGACATGTGGGCGGTCTGCCTCTGATCTCTGGCACGTTCCCACGGTGCCCCTCATTGATATGGACAATCCTTTCGCAAAAAGCTTACCTAGAAAGTGAGGAACGGTAGGATAGGGGAGTTAAGGGGCGCTAGTTTGGGACAGGACCGATGGACCACTGACATGCCACATTTACGGTGGATGATTCGGAGAGCGGATTAGGTGTTATCTGGGTAACACCTTGGTGGGTGTTTGTCGCGGGGGCCACTTAGATAATGCGTGGTATATTAATGCTGTTCATATGTTTCTCCAGCCCATCTTGAGATGGGGTTACACAAATTATTCAGATTGAAATCTCCGGTGGACCACACCATAGGAAACAATGGTGATTAAATTCCTCACCATTAAATATTCCAAACGGTTCATTGTTACGTTTTTATAATTTTTAATTGCAATTCAACCAGTTGATAATGTCAACAAGATTTGAATGATGGAAAAATACAAAGACCAACTTCATCCAAAACTACTGTAGCCCACAAAAAGCTTTTAATAGTTGTTCATCATTGTTTCTAATGATATGGTCTACTTTCATAAGGGTCCGAATCACCTCATTGAGTGAGATTAAAAAATAAATAAATGGTATAAATATATAACAAATACATCGAAGTGGGCTATACGTGGTTAGTGTAATACCTGTTATGGGTAAAAATGGACCAATTAAAGAGAAGATGTCAATTTTGACATCTCCGCAGGATACGAAGTTGACCGGCGCCGATCATAACTAATGAGCTCATCAGTATTCAAGGAAGAGAGGTCGGTAGTTCTACCATCTGCCAAATAATAAAGGAAGGCTTAAAGCTCATCTAAATACCCAGGTCAGGTCGGTATAATACCCTGGGTCAGGTTAGCCAAGACTACTGTATACTACCCCGGGTCAGGTTGGCCAAGACTACCTCGGCCTCGACAAGTCAAGTTGGCCATAGACCTCAACTTTAGCTAGTTGCCTCAACTTTTTCACGATTCGACTACTTAATCTTATCTTCACAATAGATCATGTGAAATAATTGAGGGACATCTGTTGAATGTACTTCTATAATTCAGGAAACGTCTCTAGCCACATAATCAACTTTTACCTTATAAATAAAGAGCTTATTTATAGTGAAAGGTAAGAAAAATCTCTGACCCAAAACCCCTCAATATTATCAGACGTAGATTCCTACCTTAACTTTGGCATCAGAGGTAGAGGTGTATATGAACCGAGCTAGCTCACTTAGCTCGCTCAACTTGACTCAAAAATGCACGACTTGACTTGGCCTGAAGTTGAGTTCGAGCCGAGTCGAACTGATTTTTTGAGCTCGAAAATGAGTTGAAGTCGAGTTTGAGTCGGCCTTTGCTCAACTTGACTTGGATCAAACCTAGTTGGAATCGAACTCAGATTGAACCGGTTCAATGACTTGGTTGCTTTCATACTGATGTTGCTCACTAAGTGTTTGATGAAATGACTCAAAGAAGTGTAGTTGATGGCAAAGAAGGTATGTATATGAAACCAACACCCTTTTAAAATTTTTTTTTTTTTTTATATTGCTTAGAAGGTGCTTAAAAGGTGTTTGATAAAATACCTGTAAAACCATTGCTGCTGTCTCAAATACAATAAAATTTTAAAGGTGTAGTTTAGGTGTTTGTGAAAATGCTATGATAGAGAACTTAACTCGATCTTGGCTTGAACTTGGCTTGAATTAGCCCAATCTGCTAATCAAATTGAGCCGAGCTGGCCAATTAGGCTCAAGGTTCGTGCCGAGTCGAGTTTGAGTTAAGGTCTCGATGTACTTGATTGACTCTGTTCAACTTGATGTACACTCCTAACAAGAGGGTTACCTGCTCCCAGTCTCCTTTATCTTCTTCTTAAGTAGGCACTCGAAAATTTACAAAAAAGATGAACTAGATTTTTGCATCAACAATAACTACTAAAGGTGTTAACGTATTAGGCTCCTGATGAGTCACCACCATATAAGAAAAGATCCTGAGAAATTCATGTTAACATAAGTTTTTATTTTCCCATTACGTGTCACTTGTGTATAACATGTGAGCCGTAGAAAGATTGGGCTGCATCACAAAGATCACCTGAGTCAAAAACCATGATAGTCCATTTATCAGACGAACTGTACCGTTCATATCAATATCAATGTACAGCCAATGGTCTGATGACCGGATGGCCCAAGGCAATTATAGTGTCTGTGAGACCCGTGATGCATGAGATCGTGAATATTGTTAATGAACCAGTCCGTGATAGTTTGATGATTCGCATGTTTGATCGGATGGGCCAATTCAGATGATGGGCCTTAAAACTCTTTCAAAGCCTTTAACCGTTCAAGATTTTTTATTTTTTTTTTTCAAATAAATCCTAACCATTCAAGAAGTAGGTTACAGCAGAGGATTAATAATAAATACAGCCGTCGTAAAAATCCTTTATCAGATTGCCAGGATCCTCCAACATGGAAAACTTTTGGCTTGATCTTAGCGGTGTATCCATTAATGTAACACATTAATGGTTGGATCCCCGCATGATGTATAAGATGTTCATGCACACGTGCGGATCAATAGGGCAGACGTATGCTAGATCAGGGACATTAATCAGGTGCAGCCCACCTTTCACATTCCCTGGCTACAAAATTAAGGTGGTCCACTCATCTGTAGGTCACATGTGCATGTTGAACATGAACGGTTGGTCGGTTTCTTTTATCCATCCAGTTCTTTTGTACACTGTGCCCAGGCGAACCATCAGACTAGCCTGGTTTTGCTTTCAAGGAGTCTAAGATGTTCTTGATGAACGACTTAGATTTCTCTTATGTGTGCCCCGTTTGCACGTGCCAGAGACGAGTGCTCACGGCTCACTTAACCATTTCTACACGCGCGTGACAGTGTCTCCTGAACGATGATTGCTAGTTCCTAAGAAAGCATGATGAGAAAATTGATAACCAACGGTTCGGAGCCGTTGGTCACCTGAAGAGTTGGATGCCCTATGTTAAGATACGAAACGTGCACCATGGCCGATCCTGCATACCCCAATGCCATGTTGGCGTTTGGTCTTGGCGCTTGAAGAAGATGCCGCTGGAATTGGAAACAAAATGAAGAAGGAATGTTTAAATCGCGCGAAGCCGTGGAAACGTCCGAGACGACACTTACTATAGTATCATCATATCGCGCGATATATTAATCTAGTTGATCGTTTCGTGGTGCTGGTCGCGTGCCTGTTGAACGATCCCACGAGTATAAAGTCGCGAGAGAGACACAACACCAGAACCAAATCTCTCTCTCTCTCTCTCTCTCTCTCTCTCTCTCTCTCTCTCTCCTCAAATGCCCCTGGAAAACGCTCTGAAGTCTCACTCTCCTGCCCGAAATTTGAAGCTCTCTCTCTCTCTCCCTCTCCCTCTCTCTCGTCTCTAAAAAATGGCGCTAAAACAAGGTGTTAACGGCTCGTACGCCCTAGAAATCAAGAGATTAGTGGAAATATCTGTAGATCGTGTTAAATGCAGGTGTTTACAGATTCTCTGACCTTGAATTTGATCTGTTTTGCTGTTTTTTCCGCTGAGAGATGGCAGAAATCAGGAGAAGTTCTGCGGAAGTGGAAACAAGGTATGCACATTGCTTCTTTTCCCTAGAATATGATATTTTCTCTCATTTCTTGCGACGAGATTGCTGAAATCAAGAGCGGGATAAAGAGTTCCTTTGATTTTTTGTTGAATGATCACGGGAAACTGAAGCGAACGATCAATGGCGGTGAAATCTCTGCGATTTCTGTCAATCGGTTGATGGAATTGCATACTAACTCGTCTGAATGAGGTAACAAATGTAATTATCGGATTTCTTTGCCCTGTGATCAAAGTGATCAGATGATTTCGATCTCATCCGGTGAAACCTGAAAAATTGCAGCTGATGGATTAAAAATCTCTTCAAGTATGCTGTAAAAATGCATAGAGCGAAGTGTTGATTTTGATTAGATGATTTCGACACCTTTAGTGGAACGTGAAAAACTATAGCTAATCGATGAAAATCTCTATAGAATGCCGTAAAACTCATAAAGCGGATGCTGATCTTGATCAGATGATTTTGAGACATTTGGTGAAACCTAAAATACAGTGCAACTGATCAATGTAAAGCCTTAAAGAATGCTGCGAAATGCACTGAATGAATGTTAATTTCAGAGTCTTCTTTAAAGAATGCTGTAAATGCTCTGAAGTTTTGGATGATTTTTTCAGGAAGATGAGGAAAATATAGATATACGTTTTGTGGATGCTGTCGGATGATTTTGAAAAAAAGGAGTACTGCTTAGTTCTTTTTCGGTTGAATGAATACATACTCCCGAGATTCTCACTATCAACGGTAAATTTTCGCTGATTTTTTTTGGCCCTTGATTTTCATTTAAGCATCTTTTCATCTTAAACCCCCTTCCTTCAAATTCAGCCGTTTCTGCCTTGTCATTCATAACTTTGACATTTCTAAGCTCTCTTTGTACAGTTCTTGGGACATAACATAATAGAGCAGTTTGAAATGAACAGCAACCGGCTGGCGGAGGTCCACTACATAGATACTGGATTTCCTTTCACCATCACTGAGAGTTTCATGGATTTGTTTGAAGGCCTTACATATGTTCAAGCGGATTTTGCTCTTGCTGGAGCCTTGCAGGATCAGGTTCCTTTTGAAATGTTACGAGATTCTTTCCTCTGATTATAAACTTCTGTTCTTTGCTCTTCGGAGATGTTAAACATGTGGAAGCATTTTGTTTTGAATTGTTGAAAATTTATGTTAAAATGCGGAAACATGTGTGAGTTATCTATGTTTTGATGATAATGTTGAAAATTTTCTTTTTTTCTGATGCATAGAAAATGGTTGGGAAGTTTCACAACTTTAATCTATATTTCGTTAGCTTTCTAAGTAACTGCATTTTATTTTCTCATAAAATCGTCATCCTAATTTTGTTATTCTAAAATTAGCCCATGTCTTAAAAGCTGTTACTGGTACAAATTCTTTATACCTTATTACGGTTTGAATTCCTGTGTGGGCTCCAATAGGGCCCACCTATAATCGACAATGACAATTTGATAGGAGGAATACATGGTGGATTTTAAACATGTGCCAAAAATATCCATGAATGGATAATCACAACCAAACAATTAAGGGCATACAAGATGTATGGTAAGAGTAAAAATGGTTTTACGACTCATTTTGCAGGCCTTTATCTGAATGGATCGCCTAATCAGGGTGACATTGGGGCCTTGTGCTGTCCACGGTGGACTGTTCCTATTCTCTTCTTCAGGCACACTTCCTTTGGGATGAAATGGAAGGGGCGAGGATCTCCTTTCTCTCACCTCTTTTGAATCATCTCATGCCTTTCCTGTGATCATAGGTGAGCACAGTTGGGGCCAGATAGGAATTCAAATGGTAACAAGGTTTGAAGAACTTGTGCTGGATCATAGCTTGCCATCTTAGGATCGTTTGTAATTTGTGGAATATTTGGGTACCTATGCAGGAAAATTCATATTGGTCGATGCATACGAGTCAAGTATGGACTGTCTGGTTCAGGCGGTTCTCCATATTATAGTCATACTCATGCCGATGAGGTAAATGATAATGTACTGAGAATGGGCGAGAGCAGGAGGGCTTGGTACAACTCTTCAGTGACGAACAATGAAGTTCTGCCACCACTAGTTCTGCATAGAGGAAGTGATGATATAACCACACAAGCTAGCCCTGAGGAATGTAGTAAGTCAACTCTGACTTTTGTTTTGTGATAGTTTTCTGCATATTGGTTAAGAGATTCTGAAGGAAACATTTAGTGGAACGTCAATTGCTTGACATACGTATGAGCTTTGGCTACATCATCAAAGATTTGTGTGCATGGGTTTATGTGATCTGCTTCTGTACTCTTTGAATACAATTTGCCTTTTCACTTGAAAAAGAGAAGGGGAATTGACCGTACTTGCCTCGTAGTTTTGGCAAATTATCTCTAACGCTATGAAACTCCATATATTCCTGGGGGCGTGTTTGGCGGTGAAATTGGCGGTGAAATTAGAAGGGATTAGGTGGGATGAGATTCAAAAAACATAACTATTACCCATGGTAGGGATTGTTTCCTGTTGCCATGGTATAAGATTAATGTCATGCTTTGGTGGTAATACAGTTGTACATTAAATGGATATACCAACCATCATTTGAAATTACTTAGAATAACACACGTGTTATATCTAAACCATTCATTTGTTCTGTAATCTCATTTTATGCCATGGTCCTAAAAATGAGGTAAATCTAAAACTTATGTGGCTCCAAAGAAGTTTTCAATGGTAAGTATTCAATCCCTGTTGCTTTCTATGGTGGGGTCCACTTGAGCTTTAGATTTACCTAATTTTTTGGCCCATGCTCTAAAATAATCTCGATAAATGGGTGGAGGGTGTGGATATAGCCCGCACATCATATTGGGACCTACACAACTTCCCAAACATTGAGTGAAATTAACACAGGACCAATGCAATTCCATTTAATGTAATTCCAACCTTTTCCAATTCTTCCCAGACATGAAGTGGAATTGGCACACAACCAGATGAATCCCATCCCACCTAATTCCTTCTAATCCCACCGCCCAAACAGGCCCTAAGGGCCTTTGGCCGGCTAGATTAGATGGGCTCAGGTGAGATGGAATTGCGTCTGGCCCGTGCCAATTCCACTCCATGTTTGAAAAGAGTGGAAAAGCTTGGAAGTAGGTTAGATGGAATCGTAGTCGGTCCCGTGCCAATTTCACTCAATGTTAGTAAGTTGTGAGGTCCTATTATGATGAGTGGGCTATATCCACACTGTCCACCCATTTTTCAAGGTCATTTTAGAACATGGGCCAAAAAATCAGGTAGATCTAAAGCTCAAGTGGACCCCACCATAGAAAGCAGCAGGGATTGAATACTTACCATTGAAAACTTCTTTAGGGTCACATAAGTTTTGGATATACCTCATTTTTAGGCCCATGCCATAAAATGAGGTTACAAAACAAATGAACAGCTTAGATATAACACATATATGTTATTTTCAATAGTTTCTAATGATGGTGGGTATATCCTTTCAATGTACCAATGTATTACAAACAAAGTAGGGAATTAAGCTCATCTCATGGCAACAGGGGACAATCCTTGCCATGGGTAATAATTATGTCTTTCGAATCCCATCTCACCTAATACCGTGGGATCGGTCCGACCAAACAGGCCTCAAAGGGCTTTCTGAAAGCTTTTAGAGATTGTTTCGGACGAGAATGCCCCTGACTTTGGTTCAGGACTTGCACGATTTTCTTGGGACGAGATGTTTATTAGTAGTAAAGGAAGTAAACATGTAACAACTGTGACCTAGAAAAACTACGACTCATATAATATGAGAATTACGACCCTTACTACATTACAATCACGACCCTTACCACATTATAACCACGACTCAGGTATGGGTCGTGGTTGCCATATTATATGGGTCATGATTTTCATGAGGAAAGGGTCATGGTTGTCATGAGGTAGGAGTGTGGTTGACCCATTTTTCTTTCTTTCCTGGTGTAAGTTGCGCGCAAGAGAGGAAATCGGATTGAGTACTCGGTTGGGCTCACCTTAAATGTATGTGGTATATCCACGCCATCCATCCATTTTTCTATCTAATTTAAGGGGTTTAGCCCAAAATTGAAGCATATCCAAAGATCAATTGGAGTATACCACAACCTTAATCTGTAGCCTTCGATCCATTTACACTACCAAAAATGGATCGTGGTTGTCGTGGGTCGTACTTGTCATGTTATATGGGTCATGGTTGTTATGTTATATAGGTCGTAGTTATCATGAGTTGTGGTTGTCATGTTATATGGGTCGTGGTTGTCATGGTTGTGGTTTTCATGTTATATGAGTTGTGGTTGTTATGTGGTAAAGGTCGTAGTTATCATGGGTTGTGGTTGTCATGTTATATGGGTCGTGATTGTCATGTTAAATAGGTCGTAGTTATCATATTATATGAGTCGTGGTTCTCATGTTATATGGGTTGTGGTTGTCATATTATATGTTAGATCTATCTTATTTTTCATATCAAGCCTTAAGATGAACTCACCAAATGGGTGAACGGTTTGGATATAACATATACCTCATGATCAGACGCACATAACTTGCTAACTTCAATACAACAACTATATAGCTAGTGTGAGGTACACCAGCCAATCCGCTTCCTCTAATCCACATCCGTATCCGGGACGGAAATGAATTGGCTACTCCCCGCTACTAACAGCCCCGTGGTTGGTGGTCAGTGCTCTGTGGGCCCACTATGATATATGTGTTACATCCATTCTGTCCATCCATTTTTACAGATTATTTTAGAGTTTTATACCAAAAATGAGAGGGATATTGTATATACCCCACCCAGGCTAACATCTTGAGAAGGCTAAGACTATCCGGGAACCATGATAATATCCTGAACCAAGCCCTAATCCCAGCCTAAACCTAACCCTGACCCAAAAATTCAAAAATTGCAACCTGCAATCAGAAACCGTAATCCAAACCGTCCAAATCTACATACAACCCCATCTCTACCCTATACCCTAACTATGACCCCCCTTTACCCAAGCCTAAGCCCACCTATCTAAGCCGCAAATCCTAGAGGAAGACCACCAGGCGAGCCAACATATCAAACAGAGCCCGCACATGCGAGCCCAGCCCAAACGAGGCCTGGGCGGTAGTCTGACTGCCCCGGGCGGTAGTCTGACTACCGCCTACGATACTTCAAGTGCCGCTACTCGCGGCCCGCGTGTGGATAGCTGTCTCAGCGTCCAAAAGTCAATTTTCTCCTGGATTTACCCCCCAACCTTCACCATTTACCATTTTACCATCTTCAAGAGCCAATGAGGGTACGCCATGTCACGCACCAAATTCGAAAATCGTGCTCACAAAATTTTTGATCGCCGAATCCGGCGCCGACAGCCTCCGTAGTACCCCATTCTCAGCCCCCGAGGATTTCTAACAATCAATTTGATTCGTAATGAGCATAACCCATGAACAATAACCACAAGAACACCATCACAAAATCCACTAAGATCAAAAACTTTGAGTACAAGGCGTATGAAACGAAAATAAAATATACTGAAAGTAACAAAAACTCCAGAAGCTCAGCTACACACTCCAACTACGGCAAGACTACGGCTGCGTCCTAGCGTCACCTACACGCATTAATCGTGCATAAGCTTATAGAAAGCTTAGAGGGTGGTGTAAATGTGTGCGTAATACGATCATGCTCAGAATGTAAGGTCAGAGTAATGTAGAAACATACTGATGAGTATATGAATGCAATTAGTCATACCAAGGCTATGCGGTGCAAGATATGAATGTTATCGGCCATAACACGACCATGTGATGCGAGATGCAACTCAGGCATATCAATCATCATCATATATCAGTACAGTTCTCATTCTGGATAATCACTGGGGTTTAGTACACTCCAAATAACACTGCCACTCTCCTAGCCGCATAGTCCAAGTGAGTGTAAGAAACCTCACTATCCGCCTGACCAATAGTCTGCCAATACCTATCTGGCACGTCGATAGCTGGCCTATTCACGAGTTGGCCAGACTCAGCTTAGTATTGCCTCCTACCCTCGGGCGAGTAAGGCCACACCGCTTTTCAACCGACATGACACAGTGGGAGACCCGACCTCCTGGTATTCGGCCCTCGTGCGCTCATATATCCACTCGGTCTCGACGTTGGAGTCATCCTCTGGTACCATCACGTTTAGAGATTTTCACCCAAGGACATCAATTACAGCCATATGCTAGAACCAAACATTTTCAGTATCCAATCCAGCCACCCACGATGTGTCTGTGGAGGTTTTGGCCTTGATGTCGCTAGGGCATATAATAATCATGATCACACAAATGCAAGTGCATGAATCACCCTACCAAACATGTAACAATCCTGCTCATGTCGCGCGCTCATGTAGGACAACTCCACCTATCAGGGAGCCCATAAAAAATCCGTCCGAAGGCATATGCTATGCTCAGTCACTTGTCATATCAGACATACATACGATGCATATGATCATGAATCATGGATCTATTCTAAACATGTCATAGGGTGATGGGCTTGTGCATAACGGATATGGGCCTAGATGGCCTACTCACTACAAATATGGGCTTATCAATGGGCCTTAAGGAGAGTGACAATGCGGACATTTAACCAACATTATCCTTACAATGTGGACGTCAAACCATCATTGCTCCCAAGGTATAGCCCACTATAAAGATCAACACAAATTCCATGGTGAAATCACACTACAATGGGCCTTATGTACGCCTCATTGGGCCTCGACCCATGGGCCTTGAATACATCATAATGGGCCTCATAACATGGGTTTCATATATATCAAAGTAGGCCTCAACAACGGCCACAATACATCAAGATGGGCTTAGTCACATGGGTCTCATATATATTAAAGTAGGCCACACCCAATATAAGTGGTGGTAATAACTTCCACCATTAAAATTTCCAAGGCCTGCCAAGGATGGATGCCATAGATAAAGTACATGCCTCATAATGGGGCCCACACTAATGGAAGGTGTGGATTACAAAACATACATTAGTAGATCCCATACGAGGCCCACCATAGTATTTGTTGGGGAAAAATGTGTTAAGTTCGGAGACTCGGATAAGAGTAGGTCGGCTCTGCTGACACTGCCTGAAGAGTCCGAGACAACACCGATGGAACAGAGGATAGGCCAGGAGGCATAAGCAAGGGACGATTAAAGTCACTCTGTCAGAGTGATGACCTTGCCTGCATGAGCCCACTAAAGGCCGAGCGTGTTTAAGCCACTCAGCCGATAGAACAAGACCGACTCAACGAGTTAGTTCTGTCAGTCACGGAACAAGAAATGACGGATAGACACCGAGATTATTCCGTCCGTGGAAAGGCCGAGAACCCATCCTCCTGCGTCAGCCGAGACTCCCCCAGAGTCGGTCATGACCTGGCCGAGATTCTCCGAGAGTCGGTAACGACTTGGCCGAGATAGCGAGTGGCGGAACGAGAACAGATACTGCTCTACGAAAATCCAGGGATACGGGTAGCGAATCCCGAGATTCTCAGGATTAAGAGCAATCCGTGGAAAGGAGTAAGTCCAAATAATCAGGAGAAGAATCCTCTGAGGATGAGGATTGGCAAACTGTATAAATCTCCAAGCTTGGGACGGAAGAAGGTACGCAATACTGAACTGAGATAAGCCTTTTACTACCGATCAGATAATTGACTTAAACATCGGAGGTTCCTCGGCTCTAGCCAGGGTCACCTTGACGTTGTTGATTGTGCAGGTGGAGGAAGGTCCACCTTAAGCCGTCCCATAAAAACACAGCAACAGTTTGGCGCCGTCTGTGGGAAAAGGACAAAAAGCCGTTTTCTCCAATTTTCTGAATGACAAGAACCAGAAGGACGGATCCAGATGAAGCGGGGGAGGCCGCTGCTAGCACAGCTCAGGGAGCTCCCCCGACAGCACCGCCTGCGACTACAAGCCAGCCTAATCAAGCGAACGCACACTTGGATCGCGAGGTTCAAGAAATGCATTTCGAGATGGCTGCCATGAAACACATGCTGGAACAACTGTGTAACCAGCAGATGCAGCGTCAGGAGTCGGCACAAGTTCTCCCACCAGCGTCTGTAGCGCAGCCTGCTGTGCAACAGTCGCCCCGACTACCGAGTCAGCCTCGAGAACCGAGTCACCCGGTGCCTGCCCGTTTAGCAATGGCCATTTTGCCTCCCTCTGATCTAAGGCATAGAATAGACCAGAGGAGACGAAGTCGGCTACCTGCAGACGTAGAAGAAACGGCAGAGAGCGCTGAACCCTGGAAGGCTGATATACAAGACTTCAAGAATGAGGTTAGGGAGAAGATGGAAAAGGAGATGGCGGATATAAAGCACGGTCGGAACTCAAATCCGACCAAATCTGAAGAAAAAGCTTCTCCCTTTGTGGACGAAGTAATGTGGGCTCGGTTGCCGGAGAGGTTCCGCTTACCCCAGATAACTCCTTTCTCATGAAAGACTGATCCGACAGAGCATCTTGAATGCTTCAAAACCTACATGGAGTTGCACGACGCCTCAGATGCTGTTATGTACCGAGCTTTCTCTCTAACCCTGACCGACGTACCCCGACTTTGGTTTAAGCAATTGAAACCCAAGTCGATTAAATCGTTCACCGAACTCAGTGACGCCTTCCTCAGTAATTTTATCGGCGGAAAGAAGAAATTAAAGCCGCCCTCGCATCTGAACAACATAATTCAGAGGGAAGGAGAGCTATTGAAAGACTACATTAAACGCTTCAACTTCGAATCTTTACAAGTTCGAAAGCATTCTGAGGAGACGGCTCTCAACGCTCTCATGCAGGGGGTGAGAGATAAACCTTTTTTGACGTCACTGGACAAGAATCTGTCCGATACTCTGGGCGAGTTTGTGGTTCAGTCGGACAAATATGCTGATGCGGAAGAGACGCGACTCTTCCGAGAGAAGATCTAGAATACAAAACCATCGGCTAAAGAGTCGGCCAAGAAAGAAGCCGACTCAGCTGGAGGAAAAAAGTGAAAAGAGGATCGGGGGCGAGACGACAACAGGCCAGGAAAGTGACCAGACAGAAGATTCTCCACATACACTCCCTAAAGAAATCTCCTGAATAAGTACTAATGGAGATTAAGAGTGAAGGCTTCGTCAACTGGCCCCGAAAACTGTGAGGGAATCCGGATCGTCGGAACAAGAACAAATATTGTCACTATCATCGTGACCATGGTCACAACACAAGTGATTGTTATCACTTAAAGGACGAGATTGAGCTGCTGATCAAAGAAGGCCGACTAAGAGAACATACAGAAGGGTCCGGCATTCCAGCAGGACCAAGTGAAGAGCGGCCCCAAGAAGAAATTCGAACGATTGTCGGAGGTCATCAAGGCTGTGGGGACTTGAATAATGCTCGAAGAAACCACGCTAGAAGCCTCGATCGCCCTGAGTCCGAGGTTCTTCTGCTGTCTCGGCCTCCGAAGGAGAAGAAACGAGAAAAATATTATATCTCGTTCACTGAAGAAGATGCTCGAGGCGTTCATCATCCTCATGATGATGCACTCGTGGTCACCCTTACCATCGCCAATAGAAAAGTATTCCGGATACTAGTGGATACAGGATCATAAGCGGACGTCTTGTTCACTCAAGCATTCGACAAAATGAGTATAGGTCGGTCGGTACTACAGCCTGTCCGAACCCCGCTCATCGGGTTCTTGGGTGGACAGGTACTTCCTGAGGGAATCGTCTCACTGCCACTTACCGCTGGAACCGCGCCCCATCAAAGGACCGTGATGGTCGACTTCTTGGTCGTGGACCAACCATCGGTGTATAATGCTATACTCGGCCGACCGTCTTTAAGTCTCCTTCAAGCTGTGGTATCTACCTACCACCTTTCCATGAAATTTTCGACCGAGTCGGGGGTAGGAATTGTGAAAGGAGATCAACAAGATTCTCGAAAATGCTATGCCACCGCAGTCAAGGCTCCGACTGAGGTGTCGACGATTGAATAGCTGGACCCCCGTATCGGATCTCATGAACGGGGGCAGCCGATGGAAGAACTCATCTCGGAGTCGTTAACTGAGACAGACGTCTCGAAAGTTGTCCGAATCGGCTTGTCCATGAGTCCATCTCTTAAGGAACGAATAATCACCTTGCTTCGACGGTACGCCAATATCTTCTCTTGGAGCCACGAAGACATGCCTGGGATCGATCCCTCAGTCATAACACACCGACTCAACATCGACCTAACTTACAGACCCATCCGACAGAAGCGTCGTCCTCTCGGCCTGAAAAGGTACGCTATCATTGAAGAGGAAGTCAGCAAGCTCCTTAAAGCCAAATTCATCGAAGAGATATACTATCCGGAATGGATAGCCAATGTCGTACTCGTAAAGAAAGCCAATGGGAAGTGGCGAGTCTGTATAGACTATACAGATCTAAACAAAGCCTGTCCCAAGAATAGCTTCCCTCTTCCCCGCATTGATCAACTGGTTGACAGTACCGCAGGTCATGAACTGCTAAGTTTTATGGATGCCTATTTAGGCTATAATCAAATTGTAATGCACGAGAATGATAAATAAAAAATCACCTTTGTCACTGACAAAGGCTTTTACCGTTACCGAGTGATGCCGTTTGGATTAAAGAACGCCGGAGCAACGTATCAGGGGTTAATGAACAAAATGTTCGCTCGGCAGATAGGCCGAACGATGGAAGTTTATATTGACGATATGCTCGTCAAAAGTAAACGAGCGGCCGACCATGAGATGGACTTGGAAGAAATGTTCTTGACCCTACGTAAATATAAAATGAAGTTAAATCCCAGCAAGTGCGCGTTTGGTGTGAGCTCGGAAAAATTTCTCGATTTTCTCGTTAGTCAGCGAGGAATCGAAGCGAATCCTGAGAAAATCAAAGCTTTACTCGAAATGGAGTCTCCTAAAACAATCAAAGACATTCAAAGGTTGACAGGAAGAGTGGCCGCGCTTAATCGTTTCCTGTCCCGAGCCACAGACAAATGTCTCCCGTTCTTCAAGCAATTGAAGGGACGACAGACGATGGAGTGGACGGACGAATGTGAGAAGGCATTTCAAGATCTGAATGCTTACCTCGGATCCCCACCGCCGCTATCCAAGCCCGAGCCTGGTGAAACGTTGTTATTATATTTGGCCATATCTGAGGCCGCAGTAAGCTCGACTTTAATACGAGAGAGTCAAGGAAAGCAGCTGCCAGTCTACTACGTCAGTAAAGCCTTGCTACCAGCAGAGACGAGGTATCCTCAGCTCGAGAAAGTAGCCTTAACTCTGGTGGTATCATCGCGACGCCTCCGGCCATACTTTCAGACCCACACCATTGTCGTTGTGACACCGACTTACCACTTCGCCAGATTCTCCAAAAGCCGGAGGCTTCCGGCCGACTTACAAAGTGGGCAGTCGAATTGAGCGAATTTGACATACATTACAGGCCCAGGACAGCCATAAAAGGACAGGCCGTCGCCGATTTCCTTGTCGAAGTGACCCCTAATCGTGACAATATACTTGAGTCGGAGGGAATTATTGTACCTGAGGCTTCTTCCTCTGTCGGGCCGGTACCCTGGAAGCTATTTGTCGACGGTTCATCCAATTCCAAGGCAAGCGGGACAGGGGTAGTATTAGAAACTTTCGATCAAACCTGTATGCAATATGCCTTACGACTTGGCTTTCAGGCGTCCAACAATACAGCAGAGTACGAAGCCTTATTATTAGGTCTTAGACTCGCCGCGAGTCTAGGCGCGACTCATTTGAATGTTTTTAGTGACTCACAATTAGTCGTTAACCAAGTTTTCGGTGTTTATCAAACTCGGAAAGAACAATTGAAGGCATACATGGAAAAAGCTAAAGAATTGATTGGTGGATTTCAGAAGTGTGAAGTAATTCGAATACCCAGGACCGATAATGCCAAAGCCGACTTGTTAGCAAAGCTCGCCTCAGCTGACGAGGAAGACATACCTCGGTCGGTTCCGATTGAATACGTCCCTAAACCAAGCATAGATGAGCCGATAGTCTTGGCCCTATTTTCCATCAACTCAGCGACTGCTTGGTTTGACCCACTCGTCCGCTACCTTAACGATGGAGAACTGTCAGAAGATCCCGCCGAGGCACGGCGGTTAAAAGTTTGAGTCGTGTTGCGGCAGGGGTATTACTGGCCGACTATACAGCATGATTCTAAACGATTCGTTCAAAGATGCGATAAATGTCATCGGTTCGCAGTAATCCCGAGATAACCCCCTGAGGAACTGACTCCGATGTCGGGACCATGGCCCTTTGCGCAGTGGGGGATCGACATCATCGGGCCCTTTCCACTGGGGAAGGATCAGACTAAATTCGCTGTGGTTGCGGTGGACTACTTCACAAAGTGGGCTGAAGCAGAACCATTGACGAAAATCACCGAGCAAAGGATCACAAGCTTCGTTTGGAAGAACATCATCTGTCGGTTCGGGATACCTCGGACTATCGTTACCGACAACGGAAGGCAGTTCGATAACAAACAATTCCGGAAGATGTGCAGCAATCTCGGGATTCAAAACGTGTACGCCTCGCCTCATCATCCTCAGACGAATGGACAGGTCGAGGCGGTCAACAAAATTATAAAGCGGCACCTCCGGACGAGGCTCGATGAAGCAAAGGGAGCATGGGCTGAGGAACTTCCGAATATACTGTGGGCCTATCGGACCACAGCACGGACTGCCACGGGAGAAACCCCCTTTTCCCTATGTTACGATGCGGAAGCACTCGCATCGGTTGAGATCGGCGTTGGCTCGGCCAGAGTCAACTTGTACAGTGGACAAGAGAATGGCGAATTCCTCTCATTCGAGTTTGATTCGTTGGAAGAGAAAAGAGAAATGACTCGATTGAGGATGATGGCCCCACAAAGACAGGTGTCTCGGTTTTACAATCGCCGAGTTAAAGTCAGACGATTCAGAGCCGGGGATATGGTCCTCCGAAAGACCTTTCCAAACACCAAGAAAATTGGGTCGGGTACACTAGGGCCAAATTGGAAAGGTCCCTACGTCGTCTCAGGCACCATCCGACCGGGAACCTATTGGATGGAAGACCTAAATGGACAACTGTTGCCTCATCCTTGGAACGCCGAGCATCTCAAGATTTATTATCCGTAAGATAGAATAGAAAGTACTGTAATTGAAGTCGATTCAATAAAAAGTTCTATTTCGTCAAAGTACCCAATGTCGGGTTAATTAAAAAAATAAAAAAATAAAATCACAAAAGAAAGTACAATATCCGACTGCCCCATTCAGTCAGAATTCAACTCCTATACGGCGCCCGAAGGACCGGCTTCGTCAGCAGCAGCATCTCCTTCGGTGGCTTCGCCCTCAGCAGCCTCGGCAGACGGACTGTCAACTTCGAAGGAGGAGAGGTCGAGATCGGGGAAGGCCTCCCTCATCTCTAAGACGCAGGCCTTGTAACCACCTTGATAAAGGCGGTCCCTCTCCTCTTCAAACTCGGAAGATTCGAGGAAGGCGTCTACGGCTCGCTCTCGTTCCTCTTTGGCTCGGCGCGTTTCTTCTTGAGCTTCCTGAACGAGGCCGGCGGCCTCGGCCTTCGCGTGAGCAAGAGCACTCTCGCACCCGCCGTGAACTCGAAGAAGGTGTCGCTCCCTCTCCTCATCCTCCTGAAGGAGCAAAGTCAGACGAGCATTATCGGCTTTAACTCCTTCAAGAGCTGCACGGGCGTCCGCGACCGCCTTCCGAGCGATCGATAGATCGCCGGTCATGATGCTAATCCGGCTCTCAGCGATCTCTCTACGACCTTCAGCCTCGGCAGCGACCCTCCTCGCAGTCTCTGTCTCGGATGCGAGTTTCTGGGTGGCAGTCAGCTCCGAGCTTGCTTTGACGAGGTAAGGTGCCAGCTGCGATAAAGAGACAGTGAGCTATGCCGTAAAACTTAGTCAAGGACGACACAGGATTGAAGAAAAGTTTACATCAAAAAGTAACCTCACCGCATGTCCGAGGGTCTGGGCAGTCGGAGCATTGTAATAACTGGTGAAGTCTCTTTCGCCCCCGTAGGCAAGCGCCCAAGGAACCATCCCCGCAATGATCTTCGTGAAGGGGGACTCCTGTTGAGTCATCTCCCTTCTCGGGGATTCTTCGCGCGGGGCCTCCCTCGGCCCCGGGACCTCCTCTACAACAGGTCCCGACTCGATAGTCGCCTGAGTCATTGGAGGAGTTGGCTCCGCTTCCTCGGCCCTCTCGTCAGGGTCAGAAAGGACGACCACTTGGGGGGCAGTAGGTACAGGAGCGGATGGAACGACCGTTTCCTTATCCTTGGCCGCAGTCTTCTGCTGCTTCGAGGGTCGAGACTCGAACAACAGAACCGATCTCGGGGGGGCCTTCACTTTGAAAATCGGCTTCAAGGCAGGGCGAGACTCAGCCATGCTCTCGGGCGCAGGCCTCAGAATACGGCTAGCCTCGGGAAGGTCTGTAAGGATGAATAAAAAAGAATAAGGAGGCAAACAGGGAACCGAAAGGACAAAGAAAAGGAGGACGAGCTACCTGAGATGAACGAATCTAAACCTGCAAGATGGAGGCGCTCAGGTTGCAGTAGCAACTTCCAAGACCGCTCTCCCGTGCTCAGCTTCCTCAGCTCCCTTATCCGAGTCAGAACCCCGGACTCGAGTTTCCCCCTCTTCTTCAAAATATCTGCAAGACATTGTGGAGTCAAGATTAGCAGAAGATGGTATAAAAACAAAGAGGAAGAGAAGGAAAGACCATCGGGCCGAGTCACCGAGTCACCTGCTCTACAGAACGTGCGGGACACTTGAGGCTCGTACGGCCACGTGTCGGCCGGCTCCCACTGACCGCACGCCCAGAACTACCTTTCCTTCCAGAACTTGTTCGAAGTGGGTGGGTCGGTTATTAAAGACCCCCCTTTACCTCTCCACGCGCTTAGAAAGTAGAGGCCAGGGAAGTTTGGATTTGGTCTGACTTGATACAGATAGAGGAACTCGTCGATTGTGAGGGAAGGTTTCTCTAACTCGGACCAGAGCACGACACACCCGAACAAATTCCTTCACGCATTCGAAATAATTTGACAGGGAGCTATTTTAACTCGGGACAGAAAGTCACGAGCAATGGGTTGGAGTGGCAAACGCAAGCCACACTGCATCGCGACTTGGAAAATTACGACCATCCCTGCAGGGGGATGGTCAGGCAAATCACCCGAACGAGGGAGACGGAGGACGACCGAGTCAGGGACATGATATCCAGCCCTAATCTGGTTTAAGTCAGATTCAGTTAGAATGGAGGCGACGAGACCGCTAGGTTCGTCTTCTTCCCCTTTTGAAGACGACCCAGAGGCTTCCGTAGTTTGGTTCGCAGGGCCTAGAATGGCCGCCCCTTCTCCCGTAACTAATTCATCTTCTCCATCCTCATCCTCCAGCTGATCCACCTAAGGGTTAGGTCTCCCTGGACGAGTCACCAGAGACATCCCATCGCTGGATGGACCGGCCTGGGCAGGGCGCCCAGCCGATGAGTCGCCGGTTTCTCTGACAAGCCGGAATGCGGCGTCAGCACCAAGGGCAAACTCCGTCAACAGTGAAGGTGGTTTCGTAACGTCCCAAAGATGTTGGGACGCACCCTCATCTCCAGACATCTCCTCCCGAGAGCTTTGAGAGCCGTGTGCGGCCATTAAAGCTTATAAAAGGAGAAAAGGACTCACCAAAAAAATCGACGACAAGTGCAAGGGAAGATTGATGGAGAAAGGAGCGACAGCGGAGGAAGAGGAGGAGAAGAAGCAAAAAGGAACTCGGAATTGGACACAGGCGGGAGGAAGAAGAGAAAAAATAAAATTCGCACAGTCCTCCCGCTCGGCCCTTTTATAGCTATGCCACGTGGCAGAACATTTATGGTAAATACGAATCGTCGTTCACCTTGGCTCCCCCGTTCGACGCGTGGCGAACGCTGGCTGACAGCGGCAACTTTGTAGCCACGTGTCCGCATTTCATATGCAGACAAAGCGAATCGACGGCTGGACGCATGTGCGGCCTTGGGAGGCGCAACATCGTACGCTAGAGACGACTCAAGGAGCATTAAATGCCTCATCATTGTCTCGGATGCTAATACGAACCGACCAAGAAAATCATACTCCTTGATGCCGTGGACGACACAAGGAGTAAGGGGAGCTCACTGTTGGGGAAAAATGTGTTAAGTTCGGAGACTCGGATAAGAGTAGGTCGGCTCTGCTGACACTTCCTGAAGAGTCCGAGACAACACTGACGGAACAGAGGATAGGCCAGGAGGCATAAGCAAGGGACGATTAAAGTCACTCTGTCAGAGTGATGACCTCGCCTGCATGAGCCCACTAAAGGCCAAGCGTGTTCAAGCCACTCAGCCGATAGAACAAGACCGACTCAACGAGTTGGTTCTGTCGGTCACGGAATAAGGAATGATAGATAGACACCGAGATTATTCCATCCGTGGAAAGGCCAAGAACCCATCCTCCTGCGTCGGCCGAGACTCCCCCAGAGTCGGTCACGACCTGGCCGAGATTCTCTGAGAGTCGGTAACGACTTGGCCGAGACAGCGAGTGGCGGAATGGGAACAGATACTGCTTTACAAAAATTCAGGGATACGGGTAGCGAATCCCGAGATTCTCGGGATTGAGAGCAATCCGTGGAAAGGAGTAAGTCTCTGAATAATCAGGAGAAGAATCCTCTGAGGATGAGGATTGACAAACTATATAAATCTCCAAGCTTGGGACGGAAGAAGGTACGCAATACTGAACTGAGATAAGCCCTTTGCTACCGATCAGATAACTGACTTAAACATCGGAGGTTCTCCGGCTCTAGCCAGGGTCACCTTGATGTTGTTGATTGTGCAGGTGGAGGAAGGTCCGCCTTAAGCCGTCCCACAAAAACGCAGCAACAGTATTTATTTTCCATCCACCCCATTTATTGGGTCATGGGGGCTCACCATAATATTTATTTTACCTCCAAACTGTTCATAAGGTCAGTCAGACTTGGGGTGGGCCTGGGGCCCATCGAAATGTTTGTTTGACATCCAACCTATTGGTGAGGTCACTCGAACCAAAGGTGGGACAGGGGCTCACCGTAATATTTATTTGTCACCCAACCTGTTCACAAGGTCACACGGTCGGGGGGGCCCACTGGAATGTTTATTTTTCATACAACCTGTTGATAGGGTCACGTGGACCAGGGGGCTCACCGTATTATTTATTTTTCACCCAACCAGTTGATTGGGTCACGTGGACAGGGGGCCCACTGGAATGTTTATTTTTCATACAACCTGTTGATAGGGTCACGTGGACCAGGGGGCCCACCATATTGTTTATTTTTCACCCAACCAGTTGATTGGGTCACGTGGACAGGGGCCCCACTGTGATGTGGTTCACAAATCCAGCCCACCCATTATATGCGTCCCACTTGGCTAAGGGTTCAGACCAAGTTTCAGCCGCATCTAAATTTCAGGTAGGCCCCACCAAATGATTTTATATGTTTTAGGCATGTCCTCACATGATTTTAGACGGTATGGCCCACCTGAGTTCCGTATACGGCTGATTTTTGGGGCAGGACATTTTTAGAAGGGGGCCCACAATGGACAGTGTTGATGTTCGAAACGCATCACGGTGGGACCCACAGCTGGGGCCGTGAGGGCCAGCTCGTCCGTCCGCCCGTCCACTGACAACGGCAACAGCATGCTTCCTTTTTTTTTTTTGAAAATAAAAAAATTCATGGTTTTTGGTAGGTGAGGCCTGCCTTAGGAAAATCCAACCCACTCATTGTGTGTGTCTTACTAATTTAAGGGTCCAAACCGAGTTTCAGGTGCGTTTAAGCTGCATGTGGACCCCAGCATTTGATTCTATGTGGTTTGGCATACCATCGCATAAATGGTGATGGTGTGGGCCATTCGAGAACTGTTTGTGGCTGATTTTTGAAACTAACGCATCATTAAAGGGGATCTATTAAATGAACGGCATGGATGGAGAACATACATCATGGTAAGGTCCACAACTGGAGCCAATGGGGCCACCCTTTTTAGCGTTGGACGTCTACACTCCTCTGGACGTCAAGACAACAAATGCATGCCATATATATACATATTTTTTTTTTTTATATTTTCCTAGGTGGGACCCACATTAACCAGATCTACCCCGTCCATTGTATGTGTCCCCCACAAAATTAGGGGTCCAAACTAAGTTTCAGGTGGGTCCAATCTCTTTGTGGACCCTGACAATCATTTTCCAAGTTTTAACGGAAAATACTAGCATTCTTAATGCCACGGCCCTCCAGATAATTGTATCGGTCTCATTTTTCTCCTCAACGCCTAAAGTGATGCAAGCGTTGGGATGGACGGCTTGGATCATGCATAAACATCAAGGTGGGGCCTGCATGAGTAGCCCAACATTTCCTTTCCTTTTTTTTTGGTAGCTCATTAGTACACTCCAATGCCAGCGCACACACTCTATGTTCGCCACCTACGTCCAGTGTTTAGAGACGCTGGACGGCTTGGATAAACATGGGATTCATGGTGGGTCCCACATGTACATGGCCCACCATGCATATATATATATATATATATATATATATATATATATATATATATATATATAAAATAGATATCATATATTATATTGCATGTAGACTTTCCATCGGATGGTGGATTTCGCCTAAAATGTGATGGGCCACACCATTTGATGAATGGAGTGAATTTAACTTGATTTGGTGGGGCCCACTTTATTTTAGAGAGAGGAAAGAGAGAGAGAGAAATACGGTGATAGAGGGACCCCGCCACTATGGGCCCCTCATGGATACATCACGTACATCAAAATGGGTCCCCCCAACAAGTGGGCCCTCAAATCATTAAATCAACATTAGAAACTCAAAGATCATCCACCTCTTGGCCTTCACCTTACTCCCTTAGCCTCCTTAGCTCCTTTGCTTGACTTTTAACGGTAGTAGATGATGGATCAAAGGTTGAGATGAGAGATGAGAGAGTAGGGAAAGTGGGCCACACTTGGTATTTGGGAGGGAGAAGCTTGGACATGTGGAGCTTTGTTGCTTGGGAGAGAGTTTTTTGAGAGAAATGAAGAATTAATGGATGAAAGGGATAGGTGGAATGGTGGGTGTAAGGAGAGGTGATGGGAGATATGACTTTAGTTAAAAATAGAGTAAAAGAGGGATGGTGAGGGGAGAGAGAGAGTTGACTTGTGGAAAAGAGGAATAAGTTGTTGTACTTGAGGTATAGTTGTACTAGACTTGTACTTGACATTGATTGAATGATTGATTGATAGGACACGTAGAGATTCTCTCGATATTCGCAACGCGTGACGTTTTCTCGAAATGAACGTAGGCTGACATCTTCTATCCTGGGTATCGGTTTGATTCACGAGTCACGACGTTGGAACCGCGGCGACGACGCGGTCGCTAAGGTACAAATCTCGCGTTGAGCCGACTTCGACATGCAGGTCTCGACTTAGGATCACGTGCAATCATCAGAAATGGATCAAGGATTGCCGGGATTCAACCGGAAGGACTACGAAAGCGTACAGAACCGTACGGACTAGGGTACAGGTCTTACACACCACGTGGCGCTCCTCTCTCCCTAGCCAATCACAAGCCTCCATTTCATTATTTTAACCCTTACCTACCTCCTATTTACCATATACTCATTGAAGAAGGCTATAAATAGCCTTCTCCTCTTCTCATTCCAAGAAGCCTCAACAACAAAGAGATCCACTTCTCATGCAAGGGAGAGAAAGAGAGAAAGAGAGTGAGGAAGAGAGTGAACGTGGGAAGGAGCTCCCAAGCCTTCAAGTCCAGATTTTCTTAGCTACCCCCTAGCCTTCCTCTCAACCTTGTCCAACCCATAAGCCTTACTCGGATTGGTCATAGTTCGATTCATATCTTAGCCTACTCAAGCTCAAGCCAAAGATCCATTTGTCTTGCAAGTATTTCATCATGACATTTACTCCCTTCTCAACCCCCCTGCTTCTCTAGATCTCTAGTGAACGTATACTCTATGACTTACTGTATATCGGATCCTTTTACATCAGAAATTCTTAGTGATCTAGTCCATTTTTCTTATCTTTTTGCATAGTCATCATTGAAATAGCGGTGAAGACCGCTTGAGTTGAAGTAGGAATATGCCAATATGTCCTAGAGGAGGGTGAATAGGACTTTTTAAAGATTTATAAGTTATATTTCATTCCTATCACACTAATCCTATCATAGAGTATAGATTAGGATTACTCAAAAAATTAACTCTATTGGCTTCCAAGCCTGATAAAGGATCCAATCACAAATTACTTGTAATAATAAAAAAAAACTTTATGAATCAGATTGTGATGGATATGACTGTGTGTGCATAAGATGTGATATCAGATAATCATATATAAAGGCATATAAAGTAATCACATAAATTAAAGATAATATCAATCTCAAACATAGTTATTTTATAGTGGTTCAACTACTTGTCTACTCCACTATCGGCTTCCACACTCAACCCTCGAGTGACCGGATTTCACTAAGGAGGTTTCCCATGGTTCACCTCAAACCTAAGGTTTTAAATCAGGTTCACCTTCAACCTTTACAGAGGTTTCTACTTGGTTCACCTCAAACCCTAGAGTTTTACTGGTGCACTCCTAACCAGATGTTTATGCCCACACAGAGCAAGGGTCCACACAACGCACCCGGATGTTTATGCCCACACAGAGTAAGGGTCCACACAACGCACCCAGATGTTTATGCCCACACAGAGCAAGGGTCCACACAACGCACCCAGATATTTATGCTCTCCACAGAGCAAGGGTCCGCATAATGTACCCACGCACGTACACTCCCATTGGAGGCCTCCTTTGAGGACTTCAAATGGTGAGCAACACCTACGACCAAATCCTAAAAAGGAATGATCATAAATGTCCTCTGGACTCTAAGTACTTACAGATAAGTTGATGAGTCCCTTTTAGCTCAGTGATGAAGATCTCCTTCTTCTTGATGAAGAGTCTTTAGCTTCCTTGATCTGCAACACAAAGATGTACTTATCCTAGGTTTAGGTTGGGTCAAGGTTATGATGGAGTTTCACTCTCTGAAGATTTTCCTATAAGGAAGATAGAGTGGTTCCAATCATCTATGCATTCAAGGCATCCCAGCTTATTGATTTGCCATTAAAGTAGTAGCTGGAGGATCCTTGAATGCGGAAGTTCATTCCCCAATCCACTCTATGAAATATCAATGATGAGGGTGGATTGGAGGATGAACTTTCTGAGAGAAAGGGCTTAGGATAAAGGATATGAAGTTTAAAACACTCAAAAACACTCTCTACTTTCTCTCACAGCAATAAAGTCTAATCTCTCTATTTATAGGCAAAAGGTTCCAACGGATATAAATGGTCATATTTATGACAGAGTTCGATATGATCGAGCAATCGTCGATATGATCGAGCGTATACTCTCAATTGTATCGACATACCACTCGATGATACAAACTCAAATGTCATTTCACTTTTGGAAACCTTTCGCCAACTGGTCGATGGGATCGATACACACATCGATATTATCGAATTTTGAACTTCGATTCTATCGAGAGATGGATCGATCTATCGACAGGTGAAAACAAGAGAGAAGCCTTGAAAAATTTCAGGCTCTACAGATATGATTGGAGAACAGTCGATGTCATCGGAATTTGTATATCGATGATATTGGAGATCATGTCGATGAGATCGATAAATCGTATAGATTTACCTATAAGCTTGTTGGACAGTTTGTGTCCGATTTCGATTCAATCGACAAGTTCTCAATATGATCGACATATGAATATTGATTTATCGACTGACACCCCGATCAAAATTAAAAACAACCTGAAATTTATGCTGGAGAAAACATACGCCCATAATCGATATGATCGACTGACTTCCGATATGATCAATTTTTGAGTTCAGATTGAATCGGACAGTCATCGATATATTGAAGCTTACGTTAGTTTTTTTAGAAAAATAGGGGTGCCGAAAAATAGTCTGTCGATATTATCGATCTACTTCAGATATGATCGATATTCGATTATCGATGATATCGACTCACAAGTTGATATATCGATAAATCGTCCAGATGATTGTTTGATTGCTGGACGCTTTTTGTCCTTACTCGATTGTATCAATTGAGATGCCGAGGACATCGACAAAGCTAGTCGATCATATCGAAAGGGGAATCGATATAATCAATAGTGTAAGAAAAACTTAAAGATTTTCCTATTTGATAAAAAGTTTTCTTACACAAAAACCCTAAGATGTTTTAGTTCTTTTTAAGGGTTTTAATCACCTGGTATTTTGGGACATGGGATGTGAGGCTATGATTTACCTATGGTGAGCTTCCACACATCCAGTTGAGGCAGATACTTGACTTGATCTTCCTGTCAGGCGCTGTTGTCCGACTGACTCAACTTACAACATAATTGACAAACCAGGGCACTTAGTAGGTACACTTTCAATCTTCCCCTTTGTCAATTACGTGACAAAATACCTAAAACACCGTAGGTAAATATATAGAAAGATACATCCTAAATTGTGTGTACATGTATTAACACAATTTTACAAATTCTAATCACCCATGTACACACCCAATAAATTCTCTCCCTTAATTCAAAAACTCCCCCTTTCTTATTGCGGCTGCTCCCCCTAACACCTGCAACACAGATATGTAATTTTTCACTCGAGGTGTTTGAATTATTCTTCCCCTTTTTGTCAGTTATTGATAAAGATATAACAAATGATATTGACTGAAGAGATTAAGCATATGGGAGAACCATAAGAGTGAATGCAAATGAGGACAAGTATCATAGTTAGAGAAACACATGCATTTCACAACAGAAAAAAGGTAAATGTATATAAATGAGAACAGTGTAAAGCATATATCAACAAAAAGAGTTCATCATCTAGAAACCAATGAAATAGTCAGCACAGGCATTGTATAGGTATAAGAGAAACAAGCAATCCGTACGGGGTATATTCAAACAAAAAAGAAACAACCTTGGAAAGTCTGTAATTCATCACACCCACAAATGTGATCACAGGCATTCAAAAAGATATTTAGGCCCGGAACATTTCAAGAGGACTTCAGGGATGTGATGGATGTGTATCCTGAGCACGCTTATGGAGCAGGTAGACGTTTCAGAACTCGTTTAGTTGCGCGTTGCAGGATCATCAGTCATTGTCGAACTTCAGAAAGATAGGCTTCGCAATCATTTAGTTTCTCTAAAATGAGAGCTTGTTTATTCAGAAGATCTTGTATGCTGTCTTGCACAGGGATATTTGGAATGATTTTAACAGAGTCGGACTTGTGCACCAGTCTGCTACTGCCAGGAATTGAATCAGTTCTTCCACCACAAAATACATTTTCAAAGATGTTTAGTTTATGTATGTCTTCAAAATTGAACCACGCACAAGGATGAGGAAGATCATAAGTCGGTGGTAGTTCGAATTGACGCGAAAGCTTAGATAGAAGACATGGATATGGTAGTGTAGTGATGGATGCTTCTGTAAGCACACAGATCAACTGTTGTACAATCAGAGTGGGTAGGCATATTGGAATTTTCAGATGAATGTCGTGCAGAATGTTAAGAATGTATGGTGAGAGTTTGTTACCGGAGATTTCACAGGGATAGACATTAGTGCTGAAAATGCTATGAAGAATCCTATAGGTAGGATCAAGGTACTTGATGTGGAGAATATTTTTAGCATTCCTGGGAATTGTGGCACCATTGCACAAAGCACGAGTAACTTCCCCCCATACACCGAGACCATTCATGTTACGATCAGTTACAGATATTCCAGTGAATCCGATGTCAACTAGCCTACTTATCAGTTTGGGCGTGATATATTCAAGTCGATTGACGACCGCAACTGAGATGATTGGAGGATTGTTATCAACATTGAAGATTAAGCTAATAAGCTGATGTACCAGATTATGTTGAAACTTCCGCCAAGATTCACAACATTTTCCCATCCAATCTGTTTTAGAAGATCAATGATTCTAAAGGGTTCAATGCTCTTTTTGTGAACCATTCGCTCCACCACAAGGTTTAAGTTGAATAAAGAAGAAGAGGTGGTTGCGTCATGCTTACCTTTCTTCTTTTCAGTTGATGCACGCTGTGGATGGAACAATCCTTTCTCTTTTTCCATCTTGGGGATTTGAAATGTCCAGGTCTGAGAGCACTAGATGTGGCTCTCCTTTTGATCTTCTGATTCTCACCAAGCAGCTACCATTTATCCCTTTGATCATATTCTCTGATTCTAAATTTTGGTTTTTAATTCTAAGCTCTAGGGAAGAACAACCGTCCCGACATTTCAACTACTTAGAGAGTCGTCGATTCTATCTATTCTCAGTCAATGTGATCGACATTCTCAAGTGCCCAATCGACACTCATATCGAAGGTGGATTTTTATGAGTTTTTGTTCAGTCTAACGATTGTTCATATATAGAATAGTGTCTTATTGAAGTTCCTAGCAGAGAGTATCAACAAAATTTTATATATCTTTTGTACATTAAAAAGTATAAACATTTGGATATTTATGTGCAAAAGGTGAGGTGAGATGCCTTAGATTGTTTCTTTGAAAGCTGATCAAAATTGTATCATTTCAATAAATATCCATATTTTAATGCATAACCTGAACCAATTTCTTCACTCTAAGTGTTTCTCAATGTCACTCCTTCCTTTTTCTACAATAATGTAGTAGTGGTTATTTGTGCGAAGATCTTTCATAATTGATTTTCCTGATTGATCTAAAATCTCGCATTCTTCTTTGTTGAAATTTACCACATGCCCATTATCGCAGATTTGAGAGATGCTTATTAGGTTATGTGCCAATCCTTTTATGCAAAAAGCATTCTCATTCTTAAACAGATTAATGCCTTCTATAATTTCCTGACCAATTACTTCAGCAGTGGTTCCATATCCATAGGTGACTACCCCTTTGTGAAGATCCTTATAGTTTGAAAGGAGAGACTTGTCACTTGTGACGTGTCTTGAGCAACCACTGTTTAGGTACCATTTAGCCATATTGCTTGATAAATGATCTGATTGAGTAACAAGGTAATTTTTCTTTTCCTTAATCACCCACTTTGTGATAGGAGTTTTACTTGTGGTAGATTTGTTCTTCTTATTTGATTTGTCCACATGACTTAACTGCTCCTTCATCCTGTCAACTATCTTAAGTGGTGATGATTGTATACTTCTTTTATTTAGCTCATAAACTGACTCCTCATTTTTGCAATGAGCTGGGATAGGTTTGGTGTTACTACTGAATGCAATAGATTTTTCAAATGGTTGTGCATTAGTTTTTGTTCTAGCCTTTCCATAACCTAATCCCTTTTTGTCCTCTCCATATTTTTCCATTCCTAACAGTTTTTCTAATTTCTCACCACTCTGGAAAAATTTACAGTTTATTTTGGCAATTTTTATAGATTCTTGTAAATCATTTTGAAGTGTATAATTTTTATTCTGAAGAATCAGGTTTTTCTCATTTAGTTCTTTGACTTGTTCCTCTAATTTCTCTGACTCAGATTTCAATGAGTTGTTAGATCATTGTCTGAGAGGCATTACTGCAAATCAATGATTAGATGAGTATTAATATTTGAAGCTTTATCCAGATCTATTTGCAACAATTTCTTTTTGTTTTTAACTATTCCAAGTCTCTTGACAATATTAACGCTATGAATGTAAAGTTGATTGTAAGCGTTTTGTAATTCATTTTGCTCTTTATCTTCTTCTTCAATTTCCTCATTATCAGATGAAAATGATTCGGTGGCTTGCTGTTCTTTCTCAAGTTCAGTTGGAATGATCGAAGTAGTGGAGGCCATGAGAATTTTTAATGATTTATGATCTCCATCACTTCCTGAGTCACTGTTTTCTGAATTTGACTCCTCCATATCATCCCATGTGGCAGCCATCGCCTTGCCCTTGATTTTTTTGTTTGGGTATTTGGTAGATAGGTGTTCATACTCATGACAGGTATAACATTGTGGGTATAACATTGTGGTTCTTTGTTTCTTTTCCCAAATTTTCCTATAAGAGGTTTTTCATCCACCTTTCTACCTTTAAAGGGGCGGCCGCGATTCCTTTGAAAGAATCTTCTGAATCTTTGTGCCAGCAGAGCCACTTCCTCATCTTCATCTTCCTTTCACTCTCACTGTCCTCATGTTTTGGTTTCTTAGAAGTTTTTAGGACGGTGCTTTTGGATTTTTGGGGTTGTGTGAAGTGTAGTTTAAAAGTTTGTAGGGAACCTACTAGTTCTTCTACTTTTATCTCATCAATATTCCTACACTCCTCAATTGTTGTTACCTTGGGATTGAACCGTTCCAGTAAGGATCTTAAGATTTTTCTACATATTTTAGATGCCGGAACCTTCTCTCCCAATCCACCCATGGAGTTACAAATGATGTTCAATTTGGTGAAAAACTCCATAAATGTCTCATGCTCTTCCATCCTGAGATTTTCAAATTGTGAAGTTAAGAGTTGTAGTTTAGATCTCTTCACAGTGCTTGTGCCTTCATGAGTTATTTTCAGTAAGTCCCATGCTTCTTTAGAGGTCCCACACATACTTATCTGATTGAAAATATCTTGGAACACGACACAGTAGATGGCGTTCATTGCTTTTGCTTTAGCATTTCGCTGTTCTTTGTCAAATGCCGTCCACTTCTCATTAGGTTTGGGTTTAGTGATTGTAATTTCATTTTCAAGTACAACTTGTTCAGATGGTACCACATATCCTTTTTCCACTACATCCTAAACTTCATGATCTAAAGATCTCAGGAAGTAATGCATTCTAGCCTTCCTGTAAGCATAATTTGAACCATCAAATACTGGAGGTCTAGTGACAGATGAGCCCTCTCCTTTAGCCATAATTCTACTTCAGTCAAGATCACTCTCTAGGCGGTGAAGCCCTTAAAGAGAGACCCGCTCTGATAACAATTGAAATAGCAGTGAAGATCGCTTGAGTTGAAGTAGGAATATGCCTCCTAGAGGGGGGTGAATAGGACTTTTTAAAGATTTATAAGTTATATTTCAATCCTATCACACTAATCCTATCACAGAGTACAAATTAGGATTACTCAAAAAATTAACTCTATTGGCTTCCAAGCCTGATAGAGGATCCAATCATAAATTACTTGTAATAATAATAAAAAACTTTATGAATCAGATTGTGATGGATATGACTGTGTGTGCACAAGATGTGATTTCAGATAATCATATATAAAAGCATATAAAGTAATCACATAAATGAAAGACAATATCAATCTTAAACACAGTCATTTTATAGTGGTTCGACTACTTGTCTACTCAACTATTGGCTTCCACACTCAACCCTTGAGTGACCGGATTTCACTAAGGAGGTTTTCCATGGTTCACCTCAAACCTAAGGTTTTAAATCTGGTTCACCTTCAACCTTTACAGAGGTTTCTACTCGGTTCACCTCAAATCCTGGAGTTTTGCTGGTGCACTCCTTACCAGATATTTATGTCCACACAGAGCAAGGGTCCACAAAATGTACCCGGATGTTTACGCCCACACAAAGCAAGGGTCCACACAATGCACCCAGATGTTTGTGCCCACACAGAGCAAGGGTCCACACAACGCACCCAGATGTTTATGCTCTCCACAGAGCAAGGGTCCACACAATGCACCCACGCACGTACACTCCCGTCGGAGGCCTTATTTGAGGACTTCAAATGGTGAGCAACACCTACGACCCAATCCTAAAAAAGAATGATCATAAATGTCCTCTGGATTCTAAGTACTTAGTAGGTGCACTTTCAATCATCATATCCGCCTTCTAGACACGCCGTTGGACGTATGCTCTGTGGCTTGCCGAAATCTCGGATCTTGTCGCATCAGAAATCCACGTGTATGCCTAGTCCCATCTTGGCCATAGTATCCATCATCCCTTGAGATTATTTTACCACACAAAGTAGAGACCATACATTCGTATGGGAAGAGAGGGTGCCTAACACCTTCCCTCTTTGTAACCGAGGTCCCTTACCCGGAATCTCGGATCGCAGACCAGGAGTCAACCTAAGGTAGGAGAGTCTTCAGATTTCTCAAACCTTACGTATTCTGCGGTTCTAGCCGACTATGAGATTTTGAGATTATTCGGCTAGTGGCGACTCCAACATCCATAAATCAACCTAATCACCCCCGCCATAAAAAAACACAACATTATCAAATCCGCGCGGGCACCAATTTTCAGTGTCTATAGAATGATGACTCTATTGGGGATTTGCTAGCTCGAATTAGCTGATACCTGACTTGAAATAGTGTGGTAATATAATCTTAGGGGATATTTTACATGTGCATTCATACCCTATCTTAAAAAAATGAGGATCGATCTTTGGCTTACACTCATTCAAGGCTTTTACTCACCCCATGCTTATCCAATCTAAAATTTCCATGACAAACCAAAAGGAAGAAACCATTACACTTAAAAGGCACCCTCGGATGGCCTGAATTCATGGCTGATAATTTCGCATTTACCTCAACCATGGACGAAATAGCCCAAAATTTTAAAGCTTTACAGGCCCTTCTTGCCTAATATGTTCAAAAAGAGACTGTCCAAACCATGCAAGTGTCATTACTTAGTGCCCCAATCATTTTAACTTTTCAGCATCCTCCCCATAATGGGAGTCACCTTCAAGGCCAATTGTACGCAACTGAGAATCCTTTCCAACAGCCTCTCACTGATGAGAACCGTTATCAAATACAATCTCCCACAGTCAGGAATCCCAGCCAGTTCCAACATCTTCCTCCTAATAGGAGATCCAATCAATTTCAGGGGGCAAAACCCCCCTCGACCGGTCTCTTTGAAATCGAAGAGCTCCAGGAGCAATTGCGAGAGGTGCAAAGGAAACTACAAAGGCAGCAACAGGGGATGGATCTCTCATCTACCAAGTTTAGGGATCTTTGTCCCTTCCCTAATGCAATGGTACCTCAAGACTTCGAGGTACCAAAATTCAAAAGGTATGATGGTACGGGGTGTCCTATGGACCATTTAAGAGCATTTTGTGGAGAGCTTAATACTCTGGCAGGTAATGATGGAGCATTAATCCGTTTACTTCAAAAATCCTTGAAAGGTGATGTGTTAGACTGGTACATATCATTAAACTACCATCGAATTAAAACTTGAGAACAACTTTCCCAAACTTTTACTGATCATTTTGTGTACAATCTTAATATAGCGCCCAAAAGGGCGGATCTTATTGCCTTAAGGCAAAGGAATGATGAGTAATTATCAACTTGTATTGGACGGTGGCGGGCTATGGTTGCTAGAATGAAAACACCCATTGATAACAAGGAGCAAATCTACATGATCATCCACTCGGCAAACCCGAGTATCTCTGAATATCTTGTCTCGTATCCATATGCCAACTTTGCCTAACTCATCCGTGCTGGGGAACAGGTCGAAGCCGGAATAAGGGTTGGGATGATCTCCCCTTGGTGGTCTCATTAGGGCTCCCCAGCACAACGGATAGTCGAGGGAAGGTCTACTGGATACGAGAACAGTAACAGAAATGTTCCTGACCTCCATCTAACAGAAGAAGACAATCTCGTCGTCTCTACCCAAGGTGCTCAATTCACTCATTAAGAGAGACAATGGCAACAACAATAGCAAAGGGAGATTCCTCAGTACCCCAATCATGGTCAGCAGATGAGGATGGCCCGGGAACCTATGCAGTTTACATCGATAGCCCAAACTTATAGTGAGATACTAGCCACGCTAGTTCAAAGGCAAATACTTACACCACTACTGTCTAGGCTCCCCCTAAACCCTCTGCCACCAAATTATAATGAGAATGAGTACTGTGCATACCACCAATCACGAGGCCACACAACGGACCGTTGTTTCACCCTGAAACATGTGATCCAAGATCCGATTGACAACCAAACGATTGTGGTTACCTCTCCTGCTATTGCCACCACCAATTGCACTTTCCAGAATCCCTTGTCATCGTATCAAGTATGCCCCAGTTCATCAGGAACCCCTACTAACAATATCAATCAAGGAGAGCCACCCCCGGTCAATCCAATCCAATGCATCCATTCAATCACAGCCAACCCAACAAAAATACCTCCAAGTCTACAAGGGGCACACCCTACCAGTCCAATCTATTCGCTCTCAAATATGTAAGGGGCATCTTCAGCCGATCCAATCTCCTTGCCCCCAAGTCTACAAGGGGCACACCTTTCCAGTTCAATCTCTTCGCTCTTAAATATGCAATAAGTATCTTCAGTCTCCATGCCCCCAAGTCTACACAGGGCACACCCTACTAGTCCAATCTCATCGTCCTTAAGTATGCAAGGGACATCTCCAGCCGGTCTAATGTCTGTGCCCTCAGAGCCACCCCCAGTCAATCCAATCCATACATCCTTTGTCTCGTAAGGGGCACCATTTACCTATCCGACCCTTGCTCCAACTGTCACGCTCCAAGAAAATGCCCCTTCCTCGATCAACATACCACATGCCCTAACAAAATCAGTGCCTAGCTTCAATCATGCGGTGACTTTCCAGGAAAGACATTCTACTACTCAAAGAGATTTGTTTAACTCTACTCAGTCTTCAATCCTTCAAGAGAAGAGTCTAGGGTGAGTGGTTCCCGCCTCTAGGAGAAAGGTTGAGGAAGAGATTAATGTCGAGATCAAGATTAGCCCCAAAGCATCAACCATCACTTTTCAGGTCTTTGACATCATAGCTTCATTTCATCTCCTCCCTGATCGGTCTTGGATCCTTATAGTCAAGGCTCTCTTTTCAATTCTTCACCAAAAAGCCAAATACATTTTTGGAGACAAGGCATTAACCGTTTTGGATAATTCTAAACAGATCTTTCCGATAAAAGCAGTCAACCGTCAAGAGCTAGATATCCCGATCATAGACATACAATGCTTTGATGAGGATATCCCATACCATAGTCTTGAGTTTGAGACTGTGAATTGCATGCCTCTTGCACGTCCTATCAGATCAAACTATGTCTTCCCTCTAATCGAGCACCAACATTTTTATTATTAGCTCGAATATTAAGAAAATACAGGTATGATAAAACTGAAATATCTACCTCCTATGGGTGAGATAGAAAAACACAAATGCATCAGAGGAAAGCAAACTCGGCAAGAGGAGGATGATCCCTTCATCCATGCATCAATCAAATCCATCGGAGAAGGGATCATCTAACCGGTTGGAAGGCCTAGATCCACCATGGAGGATCAAGTGAGCGGAATCAGTCCAACTAGACTGTTTGGAAATGACTTGGGCAAGGGGCAAGAATTTTCCCTGACTGACTGTACCACAGTCTGGATCCCACCAGAGCAGGAAGAATCCAAAGACTCATAATGCATCGGAGATGAGTTGAGGAAAGTGACATCCAACACCAATTTAGAGCCCAATCCTAAACTCATCACAATATTTAGGCATGACAATGAGGGCCCACCTATTGATTCGTTTGGCCCTGACTCCTGAGGGAGGGAGTGCAGGGCAATAGTTGGTTCGCAATCCCCAAGATAATACAATAAAAGAAAATAATATTTAACTTCTTAAGTCGAATCAGGCAATCCCTGATTCGCATTGCCGTCTTTCTAACAAAAAAGAAATCAGAAAATTTCAAAAAGCCAAAAACATTAGATATTTTTGAAATGCCAAAAAAAATCAAATACTTGTCAAAATAAAAAAAAAAAAATCAAAAAATTTCAAAAAGCCAAAAACATTATATATTTTCAAAATACCAAAAAAAAAATCAGATACTTGTCAAAATGCCAAAAATTCATATATTTGCCAAAATTAAAAAAAAAATCAGAAAATTCTCAAAACGCAAAAACAATATAAAATCTTTCAAAACTCACAAGCAATAATGTGCCAAATGCGTTTATTACAAAGTTTAAAGTCGACTCATATAATTTCGATCTAGAGTTAGACCTCAAATTCATGGATTTGGACGAAGCCTAGGATATGAAAAATGATGATCTGACTCTTGAGCTAGAGGATTCCCTCTGAAAGTTAGAGGCAAATGCCAATGTCGTCACAGATGATTTTGAAATTGTGAACTTGGGATCCCTCTAGCTCCCTAGAACGGTACGCATCAAGAGATCTTCGCCTCCTGAATGCAAGCAGACAATGACAGAATTCCTGAGACTCGGGGCTATCTAACTTTGGGTTCTCCTATGAAGCCTTACTCAGATCAAATGAAGAGCTAGTCATACACCATCTTCTATAAAGCCTGAAGTCAAGCCCATCAAGCAAAGCTGTCAAGATCATGTTTGAAGTCCACGACGAAGTCCTACTAATGAAAGATGGAGATAAGTTATTGTAGCATGTCAAGAAGTGCTTCAAGTATTCGAAGCTTGCATAATAGATACATGTGCGTATTTTGAGTCTTTAGAACCTTCCAACACCCTAACCTTATTTTATTATGGGGTATGGGCATCATCGAAAGAATGAACCCGTAGGCATTCAATGGTCATGAGTGTATTCTCGTGGCAGACAAAAGCAGGTAGCAACAACATCCTACATCATAGGTACAAATGAAGAAAGAAGTCAAGGAAAATAATTGGTGATAAGCTCTATGCAACCAAATATATCCTGCAGACATAAGCGTACGACGATCACTCGGACCAATGACAAGAAAGTCTGAAAGAAAGGTTAGTAGCATGCTAATAATGCATATCCTACCATTGCACCTACTAGATCCAGGGGGCAACTCCAGGCCATCTTGAGACGGTCCGCTGATCATCCATGAGGTTCTTCCAGGAGGTGCCCTTTGTTTCACCATCATTAGGGGCAAAGATCTTCCAGAGCCTATCAACGCCGACAACGTGAATATCTATCATGGATAACCCTACCTGACTAAGTCAACAACTACAATCATAAAGTTAAAGTCAAACGACAAAAGGTTTGCATCCTTAGGTACATTCCATCATAATTCCTTCTCTCCAATAAGTATTCCACAAAATAAAGGGTTCAAAAAAAGAATAAGAAAAAAAAGGATGAATAAAGCGCGCAGTCAAAAAAAAGGAAAAAAAAAAGAAAAAAAAGAAAAGAAGAGTCGAACCCAATGAGTGAGAACACAATTCACCAACCCATTTTCCCTTAGGATAGTTTAACCCAATGTCAACAGCTTCACGATCGTAATTGAAGACAAAGTTAGGCAGCTCACAAGTCGGCCGATAATGAATGGAATCTAGCCTCCCGCCTTTGTACAAGAAAAAGAGAAATCAAAAGAAAAGTAACATTCCTAAGCAAAACGGGAGAGGTGAAAACCCGAAAGGGTGCCTCGAGTAAAAATAGTAGGCATATAGCGAACTTGGTGAAAAACTGAAAAGGCACTAAGGGTAAAAAATGTACAGCTACCAAGGGCCAAGCAAGAGCAAAAATTCGGAACATGGTGAAAATTCGAAAGGACGCCATGGAAAAAAATGACGAGAAAGCCAGTCGTGGTGAAAACTTGAAAAGGCACTACGGGTAAAAAGAGCTAAAAAAGAAAAAGAACAAAAAGTTCAGGTACAGAAGAAGTCAAGGCAACGAGCAAAGCCAAGAAGCACAAGGAAAAGATAAGTCCTAGATCAAAATTCTACCAGGCTAAGGGGCATGATCCTAATATGCGCTACTCTTAGGGAACAAAGATCTCTGGTAAACAACTCAGAATACCGGATTCGACATGGGCTAAGTTCAATGTTCTGATTCCACCATCCAAGCACAAATCCAAATACAAGCAAACACCAATAAATTTGGCACAAACAAAAATTTTCATTCCTTTCAAAAAAGACTTTCTATACATCGATTTATTTTCTTAAAAAAAAAAAAAACATACATGCATGTACAGGACAAGCAGCCAACAAAGTCGGGGATCCACAAGTTCAAAGCCTCAGAGGCCTACATTTCAAAGTCTCAGAGGCCCACATTTCAAAGCCCACAAGACCCACAAGTTCAAAGCCCCAGAGGCCCACATTTCAAAGCTCATAAGGCCCACAAGTTCAAAGCCCTATAGGCCCACATTTCAAAACCCACAAGGCCCACAAGTTAAAAGTCCACGAGTCCCACATGTCAAAAGCCTACCAAGCCCATTGTTCAAAGGCCCATGGTTCAAGGTCCATGTTTTCAAGCCCATTTCCTAGGCCCACTGTAGACACCCCACCCAGGCTACATCTTGAAAAGGTTAAGACCGTTCAGGAACCATGATCATACCCAACCAAACCAAAGTCCCTAAAACCCAAATCCGTAATCCAAAACCACGATCTAAACCATTTATCACACATGCAACCCTGCCTATACCCCATACCATGGCCTAGATCCTCATTATCCAACCTGAAACGTATTTTTCTAAGCTAAAAAATCCAAAAAGAGACTTCTGAGTGAACCCTCACAATGTACAAGGTTCGCATGCGCGAAACCGGCCTGAACTGAGCCCGGGCGGTAGTCTGACTACCGCTTGCGGTATTTCAAGTGCCGCCGCTTGCGGGCCGCGTGCGGACAGCTGTCCCAACGTCCAAAAGTTAACTTTCCTTCAAAATTACCCTCCTAAATTTCACTATTTACCTTTTTACAGTCCTTCATGGCTAATGAGAGAGTGCCATGTAGCATTCCTCTCTACATAACCAACCATAACTTGCCATCTCACCTTTTACCCCTCTCAAACCCGGAATTTACAGCAATGCCATTGGAGAAGGCTATAAATAGCCCTCTCCTCTTCACATTTTGAGAAGACAACAACACCCTCTCATCCAAGGGAGAGAAAGTGAGAAAGAGAGAGTGAGAGAGTAAGGGAGAGAGTGAAGGAAAGGGAAGGAGCTTCCAAGCCTTCAAAGATCTGATCTTTCTAGCCACCCCCTAGCCTTCCTCTCAACCTTTCCAACCCATAGCCTAGCCCAGATCTGATCATGGTCCGGTTCATGTCTTAGCCTACTCAAGATCAAGCCAAAGATCTATTATACATACAAGCATTCATTATGACATCTATTCCCTTCTCAACTCCCCTTCTTCTCTAGATCTCTAGTGAACGTATGCTCTGTGACTTGCCGTACACCAGATCCTGTCACATCAGAAATTCCTAGTGATCTAGTCCATCTTCTCTTTACCTTTTTACATAAGCATCATCACATTCGCTTTCTAGACATACAGTTGGACGTATGATTTATGGCTTGCCAAAATCTCAGATCTTGCCACATCAGAAATCCATGTGTATGCCCAGTCCCATCACGGCCACAACATCCATCATCCCTTGAGATTATTTTACCACACTGAGCAGAGACCGTATATTTGTACGGACAAAGAGGGTGCCTAACACCTTCCCTCTTTGTAACCGAGATCCCTTGCCCTGAATCCTGAATCGCAGACCAGGAGTCAATTTAAGGTGGAAAAGTCCCTGAATTTCCCTCACCTTGCGCATTTTGTGGTTCTAGCCGACCGCGAGATTTCAAGATTTTTCAGCTTGTGGCGACTCTAATATCCATAATCAGCTTATTACCCCCAATCAAACTTGAAATGTAAAATCAGCGTGAGCGCCGATTTTTCAGTGTCTACAGAATGACGACTCTGCTGGGGAAACTTTGTTAGAGCACACTAGCTGAGATTCGACTCGAAAACGTGTGGTACTCTAATCTCGAGGGATATTATCATTTGCATTCATACGAAAAAGATAACAAAAATAAAAATCTTTTTTCTTATCCTTTTTTAGGCACAGATCAAAATCATGACTACTCGATCTCGCGCAGCCATGACTTCTCAAACCTCTCATGAAGAAGAGCCGGCAGCTCAGCCAACTCTCGAGGCCTCAGTACCCACATCCGCACCCGCACCTACACACACATTACCACCAGTAGTCTAGGAAAACCCCCAAGCCTATGCAACCACCCAAGAGCTGTTCCTTTAAACCATGCAAGAATTACTACTTCGCTTAGTGCCAAATCCCTTTCTAAATACACAAGCAACTCAGCCTAGTGTACGGAATAGTTCACTCCCACAAACTCCCTTTGCCTTCTCTCTCATTCCTCCAGCAAATCCTGTGCTCCCTCTTTCTGAAGAGTCGACACCAGAACAATAGCAACCAGCAAATGGGAGCAACCCTCTCGCACATCCCTACCCAACACATCATAACAATCAGGTTACAACACAAGCTCCCCCTAACAGGAACAACCGACAAGAACTG
Organism: Magnolia kwangsiensis; assembly: GCA_037074715.1. Lineage (NCBI taxonomy): Eukaryota > Viridiplantae > Streptophyta > Magnoliopsida > Magnoliales > Magnoliaceae > Magnolia > Magnolia kwangsiensis. The sequence goes on along the minus strand of CM073574.1, from coordinate 46,186,529 downwards.
GCGGATGCCCACGAAGGGGGCCAGTTTCGAGTCCATTTCACTCCCCCTAACGGGAGTAACATTCCTGAGTTGGTAGATACCCCAGGCGGGAGCCACTTTTGAACTTCACACCCTCCTTCGAAAGGGAGCGGTGTTCAATTCCAGCCACTTCCCGTCAACGGGAGTCCATCCTCTTTCTAATAACACCCCATCATCGATCCATATGAAGAAGAAGCAGCACAAGCCCTACAACAAGGGGCAAGATACCCACTGCAAGGAAAGTCAGAAATCGAGGACTTACGAGAGCAGTTACAGATGGTACAAAACCAGCTTCAAAGACAACAAGGAGTAGATCACCCATCCACCAAGTTCAGGGACCTCTGTCACTTCCCAGACACCCAAGTACCTCCAAATTTCAAGGTACCAAAATTTAAAAGGTATGACGGTAGTGGGTGTCCCACAGCACACCTGAAAGCATTTTGTGGAGAATTCAATGCGATAGCATGGAATGATGGAGCCTTGATACGACTCTTCCAGAAATCCCTCAAAGGCGATGCTTTGGATTGGTATACCTCTTTGGACAACCATCAAATCAGAACCTGGAAAAAGCTCTCTCAGGCATTCATTGACAGGTTCTCATACAACCTAAATATGGCTCCAAGAAGGTCTGACTTGGCCGCCTTGAGATAGAAAAATGACGAATCCTTATCAGCATCGTAGGGTGATGGCGAGCCATGGCAGCTCGGATGAAAAACTCCATCGATGACGAGGAACAGATATCAATGATTGTACACTCGGCAAATCCTAGCATTTCAGGATATCTAATCTCGTACCCATACGTAAACTTTTCTCAACTCATACGAGCTGAAGAACAAGTCGAGGCGGGGATCAGAGCCGGAACCATTTCTCCATGGCCACATCAGATCCCTACAATCAAAAGAAACAAAGTAGAAGGGAAACTTGTCGGTTATGGGAATGGAAACGACACTGCTCCTGCGCAACGCACTAAAGAAGTTAACAACATCATTGCTAACACTCAAGGTAGTCAATATGCTCCACAATAAGAGCCACACATCACGACAGACAATACCAAGTGCAACCAAACAGGCAGTACCAATCACAGCAAGCCCAGCAGGGATATTAGGGGTAGTCGTCTCAACAACAGCAACAACAACCTAGGGGAAATGCGGCAGACCCATACAAACAGGCAATGTTAGGGAGGAAGTTCACCCCTCTAGCACAAACATACAGTAAGGTTCTGACAATGCTAATGCAAAAATAACTCCTGACACCTATCCAACCTCGACTTCCTCCTAACTCCTTGCCACCTGGTTACAATGAAAATCAATACTGTGCATATCACTAGGCTCTTGGCCACCTGACGGACCGTTGCTTCACCCTGAAATATGCGGTCCAAGATTTGATCGAAAGCCAGAAGATTGCAGTCACCCCACAGGCTAACAATACAGCTCAGGCCAACATTCTCCAAAATCCTCTGCCATCACACCAAACAGGACCCGACACATCTGGTGCCTCTACTGTCAACCACATTGAAGGAAGGCAACCCAAGTATTCCTCCCCATATCATTCCATACAAGCAATCATGCTAGACACAACGAACCGGGCATGGGGATACCAACAGGCACCATCGCCTGGGCCACAGATATTCCTCGAAGCAGCACCAGCCATTCAACCCCTTGTCTTTCTAGAAGCAGCACCATCAACACCGCCTCTCATGACCCTTGAGGTCGCACCCAACAAGTCGCATTTGCAGCATCTTGCCTCTCAAGGGGCACACCCCGCATGTCTAATAAGGTCGAATTCTGAACCTGTCATTCTTTTAATAGGTCTCCCCGATCAATCTTCGCTGACTTTGCAAGGGGCACCCCTGGTTCAAGGTCTCAAATTCCTGATGCCTCACCAACTGGCGCAAGGCCAGAAGACCTCTCTTGTACCTCAAAAGGTGGAGGAAAACACCAATGTTAAAACCTGCCAAACCCTAATGGCACTTCAAGAGAAATCATCAAGTCTTCCACAAACTGTCACAACCACAACCCCTCAGCCTCAGGAACCCCAAATATATTTGGAAGGAAGGGCAGTTCCATCCTACAACCCGAAGGAAATCCCGTGGCATTACCCAGAATGCACCAAAGTAGGGAACAATGGGAGGTACTTTAGGAGAGATAACCAAAACCCAAAAGAAACCTGGGGAGCTTTGTCGGGAACCACTTGTAAAATTGACACTGCTTATGACATAACAACCCAGCTCAAAATCACTCCCGCACAAATTTTCATCTGGGAACTCTTATGCACATTAAGATCGCATCGAGAAATCTTTACAAAGACTCTGAATGATGCACATATCTCTCCTGACGTACCCCCTGAAATGGTGGCAAATATGATTGGACAACTCCCACCGCAAGCCATCACTTTCTCTGATGATGAATTACCACTTGAGGGATGCAAGCACGGGCGCTTATTGAACATTGTGGCCTGCCATAAGAATTTTAAAGTCCCACTTGTGCTCATTGATAATGGATCTAGCCTTAATATTTGTCCTCTAAGGACTACTGAACGGTTAGGGATAGAATCATCATCTTTCAGGCCCAGCACCATGAGTGTCAGAGCCTTCGATAATTTTTGAAGGCAGGTTGAGGCAGAGATTGACATTGAGCTACAAATTGGACCAGACCTGACCCTTATCACATTCCAGGTCATTAACATACCTGCCTCGTTTAATCTTCTATTGGGGTGGCCATGACTCCATGTTGTTGGAGCCATTCCCTCAACCCTTCATTAAAGGGTCAAGTTCCCTTCAGAAAATCGAATCATCTCAGTATTGGCCGAGCCGAAAACTGTCTTGCCGATAACAGTTAATATCCCAGAAACTGACATCCCTGTGATCGACATCCAACATACAAAGGGCGATGTATCATATCACAGCTTTGAATTCGAAGTTATAAATTCAATCACTAATCCTCTCCCTCTCACTGCTGAACATGTCATTTCCCCCGCCGAACGATTAATCTGGAACTACCGTACTGAGTTCCATGAAAAAGGTATAGTAGTACAATCAGCACGTACTAACATACGAAAACAGGGACTGGGATATCAACCAACACCGGATGGTCAAGTTGAAAAGTCCAAGAAGAGACAACCATTCAGGTGCACACCCACCAATTTCATCAGGGCTGGGACAATTTATGAAAACTCGGTGATTCCCCTTGAGGACCACCTCCAAAGGCTCAAACCCTCAAATCATTCCCACCCAGAGTCTGTTTGGCCACCCATAAGATGGGATAAGATTCTCGAAGCAGCAAAAATAAATCTGACATAAGGGGCAGAACCCCCAGATCCACCACAAAAGGTAAGGGGCACGAAAACAGGTCCACACATGCGGGATCCAGAACCAGGGATGCCTCTTGAAAAGGATGCGGACAAACCCAGAGAGACATTCATTCCCGCACACAGTCAAGGGAACATGTCCCCAACACCAGTCCAACAACACAAGGGGCAGAAGTAGCCCATTCATTGGATTGATAAAGGGAAGTGGCCTGCCCTTGACTGGACAGACATCAAGGTCCCATCGCAGGACCAATCAGAGGAACCAGAAGAATTCTAGCTCTTGGGTATAGAAGTCGAATCAGATTCCGACTCTGAGCCCAGCCTAGCAGACATCATGGTTATCAAAGCAGGTGACCCAAAGGAACACATAGATCCGAACAACAAGATTGGAAGAATGGAAGAATCACTATGGACAGTTGTCCCCTTAACAATCGAGTCAGTTGGTGAATACTCCATGGATGCCGACCTAAAAAAAATACCGATGTAAATAGCAGTTGGTACCCCGGACTAGGACAAGACCAATCTTGGTTCGCAACACCGTCCTGTTCGGGACCTCCAGGCGGCACAAAAGAATCAAAAAATTTTCAAAACACAAAAACATCATATATTCTCAAAAGTCTAAATCAGATATCTCTCAAAATCACAAAACATCAGAAAATCTTCAAAACACAAAAACAACAGAAAAACTTTCAAAAACTACTGTGCCAAACATCTCACACACACCGCAGAAGTTCGAGGTCGACTCGTATGATTTCAATCTCGAGTTAGATTTCGAGCTCATGGGTTTGGATGAAGCCCAGGATGAGGGAAATGATGATACAGCTCTCGAATTCGAGGACTCCCTTGAAAAATTCGAAACAAAGGCTAATGTTGTGGCAGATGATTTCGAAATTATAAACTTAGGGTCAACGGAACTCCCTAGAGAGGTGCGCATCGGACGATCGCTGTCTCCGGAGTATAAGCAGAGGATGATGGAGTTTCTGAAACCAAGGTTGTCCAACTTTGCTTTCTCGTACGAGGACATGCCTGGGCTTGATGAAGATCTGGTGGTGCACCATCTATCGACAAAGCCAGACACGAAGCCAGTTAAAGAAAAGCTGCGGAGAATGAAGACTGAATGGGCCCTGAAGGTCCGTGAAGAAGTTATCAAGCAATAGAATGCGGGATTTCTGGTAGTCTCCAACTACCCAGAATGGCTCGCAAATATCGTACCAGTTCCGAAGAAGGATGGAAAAGTCAGAATGTGTATCGATTTTAGAGATCTCAACAAAGCAAGTCCTAAGGACGACTTCCCTCTGCCTCACATCGACACACTGGTAGACAATATAACTGGACACAAGATCTTCTCCTTCACGGACGGATTCTCTGGATACAATCAGATTAAAATGACCATCGAGGATCGCGAGAAGACCTCCTTCATCACACCATGAGAAACTTTCTACTACCGGGTCATGCCCTTCGGATTGAAGAATGCAGGAGCTACATATCAGCGAGCCATGACTGCCTTATTCCACGACATGATAAACAAGAAAAATGAAGTCTATGTGGACGACATGATTGTCAAGTCTCGCACAATTGAAGGACACTTCGAAGATCTTAAGAAGCTTTTCAACAGGCTAGAAAAGTTCAAGCTCCGACTCAACTCGAAAAAATGTGTCTTCGGGACAACCACGGACAAACCGTTGGGCTTCATCGTCAGCGAGGATGGTATTCAGGTAGATGAAACCAAGACCAAGGCAATCATCGAAATTCCACCGCCCAAGACCGAAAAAGAAATTTGAGGCTTCCTCGGACGAATCCAGTACATCAGCAGGTTCATTCCCCAGCTCACTCCGGTCTGTGAGCCCATATTCAAATTCCTGTGGAAGAGCTCGCCAAAAGAATGGAATGACGACTGTCAAGCGGCCTTCGACAAAATCAAATGGTACCTGCTAAACCCTCAAGTGCTAATGCCACCTGTTTCAGGAAGACCATTACTGTTATAAGTCTCCGTTGTAGCAGAAGCAATAGGATGCGTTCTTGGCCAACATGATGACATAGGAAGAAAAGAGCAGACAATCTACTATCTGAGCAGACGATTCACGAGCTATGAAGCCAAATACTCCAGCTTAGAGAAAACGTGTCTCGTCCTAGTCAGGGTAACACAGCAGCTGCGACAATACATGATCACTCATCCAGTCCTTCTGCTAGCTCGCATGGATCCATTGAAGTACTTGTTCGAGAAACCAGCACTAACGGGCAGGATTGCAAAATGACAATTATTGCTTTCTGAATTCGACATCACCTATATCACTCAAAAGGAAATCAAGGGGCAAGCACTGGCCTATCATCTAGCCGCACATTTTCTGCCCGATTATCAACTATTAAAGACCTTCTTCCCTGATGTGGATATCCTCCTAATCGAGGAAGAAGAAGAAAGAAAGGCAGGAGAATGGACACTCTTCTTTGACGGAGCTGTAAACTTGAAAAGAAGTGGAGTAGGCGCCATACTCTACTCTCCCAAAGACGTCTCAGTTCCCATATCTAGAAGGCTAGTATTCCAGTGCACCAACAACATAGCAGAATACGAAGCATGTATCACCGGTCTAAGAGAAGTCATAATCCTTAATGTGAAGAAATTACGGGTCTTTGGGGACTCGCAACTTATCATCAATCAGACGAACGGTGACTGGAAGACCAAGGACGAGAAGCTGATCCCGTATCACGTCTATCTGGAGAATTTAATCGAAGAGTTTGAGGAGATCACTTTCTCTTACATGCCCCGAGCGAAGAATCAATTTGCAGACGCTTTCGCTACTCTTGCTTCAATGCTGGAAATCCCAAGAGGAGTTGCTGAATGGGAACTTACCGTCGAACTTCAGGAGGAACCCGCATTCTGCCTGCAGATCAATGAAGCCGACCTTCCCTCAAGCGATCGACCATGGTACACAGACATCAGGGAGTATCTCGAGCACCAGAAGTACCCAGAAGGAGCAACTCTGACAGTTCGTCGCACCATACAACGGTTGACAGCGCAATTCGTAATTACCTGCGGCATCCTTTACAAGCGATCCTTTAATCAAGTCCTTCTTCGTTGCATGAATGAAACGGAAGCTACGCATGTCATGTCAGAAATCCACGAAGGAATATGTGGCCCACACATGAATGGGCACATGATGGCAAAAAAGATCTTGCGACTAGGCTATTATTGGCTCACAATGGAGACAGATTGCTGCAAGCATGTCAGGAAATGCTTCAAATGTCAGGAACATGCAAATCAGATCCATGCCCCCACATCCAAACTCTACAACCTGACATCCCCATGGCCCTTTTCTGTATGGGGGCTAGACATCATCGGTAAAATCAGCCCTAAAGCTTCAAATGGGCATGGGTACATCCTGGTAGCAGTAGACTACTTCACCAAATGGATAGAGGCAGTATCCTACACCACCATCGCAGCATCTCATGTGGTAAAGTTTATGAAGAACAACATCATCAGCCGTTATGGGATTCCTCAGGCCATCATTACTGACAACGGAACCCCGTTCGTTAATAAAAGGATGAGCGATTTGATCCAGCGCCATCGATCAAGCCCCTATCGTCCCTAGATGAATGGTGGGGTGGAAGCAGCCAACAAGACTATCATCCGAATCCTGGAGAAAATGGTGAAAACATTTCGCGACTGGTCAGAGATACTTCCCTATGCAGTTTGGGCCTATCGGACGTCTGTACGGTCTGCTACAAGCGCAACTCCATATGAGCTTACATAGGGAATGGAGGTGGTATTACCAGTTGAGGTCGAAATTCCATCACTGCGGATATTGCTAGAAAGCGAAGTCGAGGAGGGCGAGTGGCAGCAAGCAAGGTTCGATCAACTGTATCTGACAGATAAAAAATGCATGCGGGCGCTAAGCCACTCCCAATGTTATCAGAGAAGGATCGCTCGGGCCTACAATAAAAGGGTTCGCAAAAGAAGTTTTAAAATCGGTGACATGGTTATGAAGCGTATCTTGCCACCGCACCTACCAGATCCCAGAGGAAAGTTCAAACCCTCGTGAGAAGGACCACTAATCATTTGAGAAGTGCTCCCTGGAGGCGCCCTCCGGCTCACCAGTCTGAAGGGAGAAGATCTTCCTGAGCCCATCAGCATCGATAATGTAAAAATCTATCACGGGTAATCCTACCTGACTTTGTCAATGATTACAATCGTAAAGCTGCACCCATCACTTCCCCCACAAAAAATAAAAAAAAAAGAAAGAGGAGGTATATCCACTACTTCTCCCGTCAGAAAAATCAATCGCCTATCCCAAAAAAAAAGAAAAAAGAAAGAAGAAGGAATAAAAGACAAAAGCAAAAGCAAAAAAAATAAATAAATCAGAAAATAAGCCTTCAAAAACAATAAAAAAAAACAAATCCCTCTCAAAATCTCTCCCTTACCAAAGGCAGCTTTCAATTATACTCAGAGACAAGGATAGGATGGAAATCGGTTGGCCGGCAATGAAGGAAGTCTCTCCGCCTCCTCCAACATCCTTGGCGCACCAAAAGAAAAAAAAAGGGGACATGCCTAAGCAAAAAGGGCGAGTTGAAAATCTGAAAGGGCGGCTCGAGTAAAAATAGTAGGCATGTAGCGGACTTGGTGAAAACCTGAAGAGGCACCAAGTATAAAAACAGCACAGCTGCCAAGGGGCAGGCAAGATCAAAAACCTGGGACGTAGTGAAAATCTAAAAGGACGCTACGGGTAAAAATGACGGGAAAAGCTAGACGTAGTGAAAATCTAAAAGGGCGCTACGTGTAAAAATAGTAAGGAAAGAAAATAAAAAATAATAAAAGTGCAGGTACAAAAAGAAGCCAAGATAGAAATCATCACAACGAGATACAAGGAAGGGATAACTTCGGAACAACACTCTATTAAACTCTGCCCAAATCCACAGGATGCGATCTCGGATATCCCTTCAGGGAAACAAGACCCTAAGGATACAATCTAGATTACTGTACACAACATGGGCTGAGCCCAAGATTCTGATCCCAATCATCCAAAGCATGAATCCAAACACAAGAAAAACATTGACAATTGGCACAAACAAATTTTCTTTCATTCCTTTAAAATTTTTCTTACAAGTATTTTATCTTCCTATTTTCAAAAAAGAACAAAAAAAAAAAGAAGAAAAGGTTTCAGGCAAGGAAAAAAATTGGTCGGCATCAAGCACCACAGGTAAACTACTATCTCTCATACATCGACAATTTCTGCCTAAGCCTCTCTATTTCCATGCACAGGTAGAAGGCCTCGTCCTTATCCAAGCGATGCGTCGCAAGCATACTCTTATCATATCATCGCCCCACTGCCAAACGACGAGCCATGTCCTCACATGTGTGTCGGAGGATAGCAATCTCACTGATCAAGTGGCCATGTGTGGCCAACAAGAAGAAAGGATCAATGAAGGGTCGTTCTTCAAAAGCCTCAAACGAGTCAACAACACATGAGGAGGGTGAAGCAGTATCACTCACCATATCCTGATCAGTAGCCTCATCCTCCAAATGCCAACCTGAAACCTATCGATAAAGAGATTATTCCGCAACCCACCTCTGATACGGCACTGTGGCCAAAGGAGGAGCCCAGGACTCAAGCTCTAGCATCGTCGCATCCAACGACCCCTGCCAGGAAATCCAAACCCGTCGATACAAAGCAATTAGGTTGGAAGGAAAAGAGGCATGGACAAATCCAGAAAAGACAAACTCTGGGATGTCCTGCCAAAAGCCAAACTGACGAAGAAATCGCATAGGATGATAAGAGCAGTATCCCCGAAGGCCTAGCAACAGCAAGGGAGTGCGAGCTGCACTGCTGATCAGCAGCGGGCGACAGAGCCAGGTAGCCTCCCAATTAACCTCCTAACTTTGAAGCTGAGAGAGCATGCAGCGATACAATGGCTCAGTGGCCTTAGCACCAGAAGGAAGGCCATCAAGTAGCAAAGACAACACATCATCATGGCGGGAATCAGGTCAAGAAAGCATAGGGGTCATATAAAGGTGTTTCCATAACCACACCTGGAAAGGAATGAATCAAACTTAAGATGCAAGCAAAAAAAAAGAGAGGGGAAAGAGAAAGAAGGAAGCATAGTAAAGAGTACCTGAAGGAACGAGCAGCAACCCCGCAAGATGCGGATACGTCCGAGTGAGCACTCAGTCATCCCTAAGAAGAGCTTCGCCAGCACCAAGGAAATGATGCTCCTACGATGCAATATACGATGAAATACATTTAACAAAGCTCCTAACGACGATCGTCTCCATCTTGAGAAGAGCAGTTCGGCCAAGACACAAAATATCAGCGCATTCAGGCACTGAAGCTGACGATCAGATCCAGGGGCACCTCGAGAAGCAGAGCAGTGGTCATACAACATCTCAAGTGACAACTCACCAGCGCCACCCTACGCAGTAGGAGGGGGCGTAAGAAATCCAAACCAGGCGATCAGATCAGAAGATTGAACTCGCTCGGATGAGGGAACATAGGGCTCTCGAGTAAGAGGCACACCAGACAGGCGAGAAAACTCCTCCAATGACGGGCCCAACTCCAAGTCATTAAAAGAGAACAAATTCAAGGATGGAACCCAATCGTATAGCGCCGCACTCAACAACCCCCAATCTAGGTGGACCCGATGCAAGTGGAGAACTTCTCGGAAACCCAGGGAGCTCAACTTGAAGATCTCAGACTCGGTCAAACTCTCAATCCAAAGATGCAATCGTTCGGAACATGTACCACGAGGCTACAACCGGCAAGTCCTGACAGGTACGCCCTCAACGATCAAGATCCCCGGATCAGCTGGAGAATCATAAAAAATGGACATCCCCTCGTCCAGTAAGTCAATCTCATGGTGACGGAAGAAGCCAGCATTTCCCATCGCATCACGCAAAGTGTCCTGAAAAGCAGTAACAGGCGGGCCTGAGCCGGCAATAACTGTCACCTCATAAGCTGACTGAAACACATGAGCCCCAGGAGCAACAACAACTATGGACTCCCAATGGCCAACAGGACTGACACCATGAGCCCCGACCGTGACTGCCTATCCTAACACTGTCTCAATATCCCCGCCAAAAATCCGAGCCAAGCCATCTGCGAGCGAATCATCACCTGCCAAATCCAAGCCGCTCGTGCCACCAAAATAGGGCCCGCCATCCATAGAAATCTGATCCATCCTACCTACACCATCAGTCATCATCGTACCACCATCCACCCCATCTATGGACATCGGCCCATCAATTAAACCATCTCCTGCTACTACCACATCTTCCAAACCATCCATCCCAATATCCATGAGTCCTGGTGGCCCATCTAGCATTGTTTCATCAAACCCATCAAACTCTTCTATCCTATCCAATCCACCCCCATATCCTCCATTAATGGTGGTTGAAATGCCATAAATAACATTGATCTCCCAAAAAGATCACATTACTCCCCCACCAACCTCCATCAACTCTTCCATAAATGGATTCCCTCCACCATTATTGGACCCACCAACTCTCTCATCACTCATGAGCCCATCATTGCTCCCATCATGGCTGGCCATGATCAGCACAAAAAAGAAAAAAGATGATACAAGGGGAAGAAGACAAAGAGAAGGAGACAAAGGAGAATGGACAAAGGGGATGATCGAACGGACAAAGACAGCAAGGAATGTCCGAAATGGGTCAACAAGAATGAACAGGAAGAGGAGACGGTCGTTAGAAGAAAAGATGAATGGAGGCGGCACCCCCATTACTGTCCGCGGTAATCCGATCACCGCCTGCAGACCTGCCATTTTTGTGTCATTGATTCAGCACTGATAGGGCAGAACGGGCAAGAAAAAGTCAGCGAGCGACAGTCCGACTGCAGCCCTGGCCCACTTTCGGCCACATTTCGGGTGGGACCCGCCTCGGAAGGCCATGACCTTAGAATAAACATCCATACATCCAAAAGGGGTCCCAAGGATGCATAAAAGTAAAGATTGAAAGAGAACAGCATCAGAAAACTGAAGTCTATAAACATGAAGGTTTCACACTCAAGAAAGCAAGATACAACAAGCTAGTCATCATCAGGAAGATATGCATCAGTATCTTGACGATGAAAGTGAGGCCCCAGGATCCCTCCTCCAGCAAAACGTGCACCACCGCCAGGGGCATAACTAGGCTGTAGAATCGGGTCGATACCATGCTGCTCACACCAGGTGTTGTACTCTCTAAATGAATCTACAAAGGCACTCGTATCATAGCCCTCGAGCGCAGCAGTTAGCTCCCTTTCGGGCACCGATCTCCAATCAGAAGGACCAGATGGAGGACTAAGTGGCACCATGGGACTACCAGTCAGCTGCCAGAAAAGTCTCTCTCCCAAGTACCATTTCGTCACACGAGGATCCTTAAGAATACGGCCTCGACGAGAAGCCTGAAAAGCTTCCTGGGCCCCAGGAGTAAGTGCCGCATTCGACTGGAGATACGGCCTAGATAAGAACTGCGAAAAGAAAATCGAAGATTTGAGCAAAAAAGATAACACATGGGCAACATAGAAAAGGGCAAAATTACTCACATCACTCGGAGCAAGGGCATCAACGTTTGACCTTCAGGCAAGGTTTGAAAATAAACGCGTGCGGCTGCGGTTATCCTTGTACCACAACATCATGCGAGGAAACGGAGGCGGATGGTCAATCAAGGTCAGGGCCAAATGTGGAAAGTGATCGAAGAAGCAGACCTGCACGACTCACAGTCAGAGGAGATCAAACCAATTCATCCTCAATGAAAATATTACAAAAGGTAGAAGAGGACACCTCGATGATAGGGTAGAAGCCAGTCAGGGACCGGCTGATACAACGACTGGCCTTGTCCAGCCCTTCATATAAGTGGGCAAGGAGGGCTGCATTCTAATTGTATGGTGTGGGAAATGTGATATCTGCCACGAGCGATAACAAACGGGAACTCACCAGCTCATTCCCGTGACAGAAAATCATCGCACCCATAGTGTATAAAATTAGGGCACGCGCCTTCACCACAGCCGCTGCTTCGGTTTCAGGGACACGTCTGGCAAAATTCGAGGATAACCAGAGGAGTTTGAAGCGAGGACCAGTAAAGTCCGCTGTGTCTGGCATCATTCCCAAGAGACTCATCCAATCCTCCTCAGTAGGCACCGGAAGGTCATCCTCAAAAGGGACAGACCCCCCATCATATCGAAGGCCTAGCTGCATATAAATGTCATATGGGGTAATCCCCCACTCTCCGAAAGGAAGCTGGAAGGTATGAGTCTCAGGGTGCCATCTCTCAACCAGAGCAGATAAGAGAGACATGTTTGTTCAACTCAGACGGACCCAAAACAGGTGAGCAAAGGGGGTCCACTCAGAACATCAAAGAACAACGATTGTGGATCCTCAAACCAATCAGGCCAGTGCGTCCTGACCCCACGCCCTCTCAAGACAACAGGTGCGCCACCTTTTTGGGCAATGTCGGACAAATGTCGACCCTCACGAGGCACGAAGCACGGATCAGGTGACTGGCGTGAGGAGCTAGCTTCATTTTTACCACGTCGAGGCATGCTGCATACACAAAATATCCAAGTAAGTACCCCATCCCATGTCCAAGGCCCATTTCAAGGCCCATGTCAAAGGCCCACATTCTAAGGCCCATCTCAAAAAGGCCCAGTCCAAAGCCCATATCAAGGCCTCATGTCCAAGGCCCATTTCAAAAAAGGCCACATAAAAGCTCATGTCTAAGGTCCATTTCAAAAAGCCCACATCAAGGCCCATGTTCAAAACCCATTTTAAGACCCATGTTCAAAACCCATTTCAAGACCCATGTTCAGATCCCACTTTTCAGGTCCATGTCCAAAGCCCATTAAAAAGCCTATGTTCGGATCCATGCCAAAAAGGGCCCATCAGGCTCATGATTTAAGGCCCACCAGGCCCATGCCAAAAGACCAGTACACATTCCATAGGTCCTTCCCTACATCTGGACCAATCTAGATCATGATGTGGGGCCTATTTTGAAAATCTCATCCGTCCATCATCCAAAATTTTTTACTACGTCCATGCATCTGAACCAATCAAGATCGTGATGTGGGGCCTATCTGAAAAATTCCATTCGTCCATCATCCACCATAAACCACCGATCATCATCTACATCATCCATACGCACAAATAGGCCCCAAATCATCGATCCGATGGTTCAGATCATCGCAAAAGGAAAAAATAAAAAAAAAGAAAGGGTAGGGCCCTTTTTCTTATCACACCCCACTCCACTAAAAAATAATACAATAATAGTCCAGCCAACCATCTAGCCCGAACAAAACAATTTCAACAAAATTCAACGGCTCAGATCCGATTAAGGTAGTCCAACGACCCTGATCACAATCTTCTCCAAACTCTAAGAAGAAATCCAACCCATCAAAAGCCCCTAAGATGATTGAACTAACATGGTTCAGCGAGAGTGCAATGGCCAAGATTACCTGAAATGGAAGGAAAGAAGAAAAATGTGCTTAGAAAACCTCTCCAAAAATAGCTCCAGGGACGGCAATGGGTCCCTGGACGTCCCAACTACAAGAATGAAATAGAGGAGAAGGCCACATCGGACGGACCGATGCACTGGACGGACCAGCGGTCCAAATGACACGCAGGCGGTAGCCGGACTGCCGCTCGACCGAGGAGGTGCATGGGGCAGTGGGCTGTCCCCTAAGGATAGTGAGAACAACCGATTTTTGCCTCCAACTGCTGGATAATACCCAAAGTATTTTTAAAAATAAACCCAAACTCTCAAAGGTTTTCAAAAACAGTCCCGCATTTTTGAAAGTTATAAAAATAACCTTCAAACCTTCAAAGATCACAAAAACAGCCCCAAGTCTTCAAAAACATATCTAAATAGCCTCCTTTTCAAAAAAAAAAATCTCCAAGAAAAAAAATCCAAAAAAAATAATTTCAAAAATTACCAAAATAAGCACACAATAAATCCCCAGTAAGTAAAAAAAAAAAGGAAGTTCGTTCCTTTTAAACTATTAGCCCTATTAATTCATTAGTGGAGGCCATCTGACTTTTTGTATAATAAAACCGAAGGATGACGCCCACCCGCGAAATCGAACGGATACTTTCCAAAATCCAAAAAGAAATATTTTTAAATAAAATTCCCAAGGAGTCTAGCTCAAAAAGGGAATAGCTTTCAAATAAAGTTTTCACCACTACACGCAGTGTGCAGTACACTGAGGAATCTTCCATATTCTCCAGTTGCGGCCAGTGCACACAGCTAAATAAGATTCGATCTCTTTTGATTTTTCCAGTGGATGATCGAATCCGTACATGATACATGTACGATTGGCCCGATCTCTATATCTGGACGGCCGTATGAATGCTAGTAAAATGATTGGATCCATCTATGGAAAGAATAATCAAACTCAAAGTGACTACAATCCATTGTAACCAAAGTATCAGAATCAGCAGACTGCATGGCAATAGATTACCCACACATACCTAGTCCGAGATATATAGAAGAGTTTGATTGAGTCCAAGTCAGCGTTGTGAGTTCCTCGTAAGGCCGCACCAATACGCAGGGTAGCTAACCACTTTGACAATCAAACAGACCGAATACTCCTAGGGTGATTACATGGCAAAGGAATGACAGACCAAACAGTACGGGAAACTTCGTAAAACCGTGATAAATGCGCAGAGGCCCTTACTTTTCAGACTTACCCTCCAATGCTATTAACAATCAGACGTGAAAGGGTTGTGATTGGTGATCCGTAAAGCCGCGACGAATGCGCAGGAGGCAATCACAATGTTTTTCTCAACCCTCGTGATATGTGCAAGTTATCCCTTTTTCAGACAGTCAAATGATATGATACAATGGCAGACAACAGATTCGAGTCACTATCCCTTTTCTGACCAGAAGGGTGGGGTGTCCACTCGCTTTGACCTTCGATTGCTTGCAACCTCGGTCAAAGAGGGGCATCTGTAGACACCTCACCCAGTCTACATCTTGAAAAGGTTAAGACCGTTCAATAACCATGATCATACCCAACCAAACCAAAGTCCCTAAAATCCAAATTCGTAATCCAAAACTACGATCCAAGCCATTCATCACACATGCAACCCTGTCTATACCCCATACCATGGCCCAGATCCTCATTATCCAAGCCGAAACCCATTTTTCTGAGATGAAAAACCAAAAAAGAGACTTCCGAGTGAACTAGCACAGTTTACAAGGTTCGCACGAGCGAAACCGACCCAAACTGAGCCAGGGATGTAGTCTGACTGCCGCTTGCGGTACTTTAAGTACTGCCGCTCGCGAGCCACGTGCGGACAGCTGTCCCAACATCCAAAAGTCAACTTTCCTTCAAAATTACCCTCCTAAATTTCATTATTTACCTTTTTACCGCCCTTCATGACTAATGAGAGAGTGCCATGTAGCATTCCTCTCTCCATAACCAACCATAACTTGTCACCTCACCTTTTACCCCTCTTAAACCCAGAATTTACAGCAATGCTATTGGAGAAGGCTATAAATAGCCCTCTCCTCTTCACATTTTGAGAAGACAACAACACCCTCTCATCCAAGGGAGAGAAAGTGAGAAAGAGAGAGTGAGAGAGTGAGGGAGAGAGTGAAGAAAGGGAAGGAGCTCCCAAGCCTTCAAAGATCTGATCTTTCTAGCCACCCCCTAGCCTTCCTCTCAACCTTTTCAACCCATAAGCCTAGCCTAGATTTGATCATGGTCCGGTTCATGTCTTAGCCTACTCAAAATCAAGCCAAAGATCTATTCTACATACAAGCATTCATCATGACATCTATTCCCTTCTCAACCCCCTACTTCTCTAGATCTCTAGTGAACGTATGCTCTGTGACTTACCGTACACCGGATCCTGTCACATCAGAAATTCCTAGTGATCTAGTCCATCTTCTCTTTACCTTTTTACATAAGCATCATCACATTCACTTTTTAGACATACAGTTGGACGTATGCTCTGTGGCTTGCCGAAATCTCGGATCTTACCACATAAGAAATCCATGTGTATGCCTAGTCCCATCACGGCCACAGCATCCATCATCCCTTGAGATTATTTTACTACACTGAGTAGAGACTGTACATTTGTACGGGAAAGAGGGTGCCTAACACCTTCCCTCTTTGTAACCGAGATCCCTTGCCTTGAATCCCGGATCGCAGACCAGGAGTCAATCTAAGGTGGGGAAGTCCCTGGATTTCCCTCACCTTGCGCATTCCGTGGTTCTAGCCGACCGCGGGATTTCAAAATTTTTTCGGCTAGTGGCGACTCCAATATCCATAATCAGCTTATCACCCCCAATCAAACTTGAAATGCAAAATCAGCGTGGGCGCCGATTTTTCAGTGTCTACACCCATATATCCAAAGCAATGCCCACTTCACAAGCCCTACTTCAAGGCCCATGATCCTAGGCCCACATGTCCAAATCAGGCCCATGTTCCCCAATTGCCCCATTAATTCATTAGTGGAGGCCATCTGACTATTCGATCCAGATTGTACAATAAAAATCGGACGACGATGCCTTCCCATGAGAACGGACGGATGTTTCAAAAATTCAAAAAATGCATCAAATAAAAACCGTTAGCCCCGCCAGCTCATCAGTGGAGACAATGCGACTATTTAATTAACTTGTACAATAAAAACTGGACGACGATGCCCTCTTACGAGATTGGACGGATGTTTCAAAATTTTTTAAAATATCTTAAATAAAAATCATTAGCCCCGCCAACTCATCAGTGGAGGCAATGTGACTATTTACTTAACTTATATAAATAAAAACTGAACGATGATGCTCACCCGTAAGATCAAACAGATATTTTTTTAAAAAAATTAAAAAATATTTTTAAATAAAATCTCTAAAGAGTCTAGTTCCAAAGAGATTAGATTTAAAAAAAAAACTTTCAAAAAATGCACGTGACTCGCAGTACACTAAGGAATCTTCCATATTCTCCAGTTGCGGTCAGTGCAAACAGCTAAATAAGATTCGATCCCTTCCGGTTTTCCCGAAAGATGATCGAATCCGTACATGATATATGTACGATTGGTCCGATCTCTATCTGAATAGTCGTATAAATGCTAGTAAAAATGATTGGATCTATCTCTGGAAAGAATAATCAAACTCGAAGTGACAACAATCCATTGTAACCAAAGTATCAGAATCGGCAAACTGCATGGCAACAGATTACCTGCACATACCTAATCCGGGATGTTCAAAAAATTTGATTGAGTCCAAGTCGGCATAGTGAGTTCTTCGTAAAGCCACACCAACGCACAGGGCAGCTAACCACTTTGACAATTAAACAGACTGAATACTCCTAGGGTGATTACGTAGCAAAGGAACGATAAACCAAACAGTATGAGAATCCTCGTAAAGCCACATCAACGCATAGAGGCCTTACTTTTCAAACTTACCCTCCAAAGCTATTAACAATCTAACGTGAAAGAGTTGTGATTGAAGACCCGTAAAGCTGCGACGAATGCACAGGGGACAATCACAACGTTTTCCTCAACCCTCATGACATGTGCAAGTAATCTCTTTTCCAAACAGTCGATTGACAATGATATAATAGTAGGCAACAAATTTAAATCACTATCCTTTTTGACAAGAAGGGTGGGGTGTCCACTCGCTTTGGCCTTCGGTTGCTTGCAACCTCAGCCAAAGATGGGCATCTATAGACACCCTACCCATGCTAACATCTTAAGAAGGCTAAGACCATTTGGGAACCATGATCATATCCTGAACTAAGCCCTAATCCTAGCCTAAACCTAACCTTGACCCAAAAAATTAAAAATTCCAACCTGCAATCAGAAATTGTAATCCAAACCGTCCAAATCCACATACAACCCCGTCTCTAGCCTATACACTAACTAGGACCCCCCTTTACCCAAGCTTAAGCCCACCTATCTGAGCTGCAAATCCCAGAGGAAGACCACCAGGCGAGCCAACATATGAAACAAAGCCTGCACGCATGAGCCTGGCCCGAACGAAGCCCGGGCGGTAGTCTGGCTGCCGCGGGCGGTATTCTGACTACCGCCTGCAGTACTTCAAGTATCGCCGCTCGTGGCCTACTTGTGAACAGCTGTCCCAACGTCTAAAATTTAACTTTTTCCTGAATTTACCCCCCAACCTTCACCATTTACCGTTTTACCATCCTTAAGAGCCAATGAGGGTGCGCCACGTGGCGCTCCTCTCTCCTTAGCCAATCACAAGCCTCCATTTCATTATTTTAACCCTTACCTACCTCCTATTTACCATATAGCTATTGAAGAAGGCTATAAATAGCCCTCTCCTCTTCTTATTCCAGGAAGCCTTAACAACCAAGAAAGCCAATTCTCATACAAGAGAGAGAAAGAGAGAAAGAGAGTGAGGAAGAGAGTAAAGGTGGGAAGGAGCTCCTAAGCCTTCAAGTCCAGATTTTCTTAGCTACCCCGTAGCCTTCCTCTCAACCTTGTCCAACCCATAAGCCTTACTAGGATTGGTCATGGTTCGATTCATATTTTAGCCTACTCAAGATCAAGCCAAAGATCCATTTGTCTTACAAGCATTTCATCATGACATTTACTTCCTTCTCAACCCCCCTGCTTCTCTAGATCTCTAGTGAACGTATGCTCTGTGACTTGTCGTATATTAAATCATGTCACATCAGAAATTTTTAGTGATCTAGTCCATTTTTTTACCTCTTTACATACGCATCATCAAATCCGTCTTCTAGACACGCCGTTGGACGTATGCTCTGTGGCTTGTCGAAATCTCGAATCTTGCCGCATCAGAAATCCACGTGTGTGCCTAGTCCCATCTCGGCCACAACATCCATTATCCCTTGAGATTATTTAACCACACAAAATAGAGACCGTACATTCGTATAGGTAGAGAGGGTGTCTAACACCTTCCTTTTTTGTAACCAAGGTCCATTACTCGGAATCCCGGATCGCATACCAGGAGTCAACTTAAGATAAGAGAGTGTTCGGATATCTCCAACCTTACGTATTCCACGGTTCTAGCCGATCACGGGATTTTGAGATTATTTGGCTAGTGGCGACTCCAACATCCATAAATTAGCCTAATCACCCCCACCATAAAAAATATAACATACAAATTCGCGTGAGCACCGATTTTTAGTAGCTACAGATATATATCTCAAGTGAACCACACCATAGGAAAACAATGGGAATTGGATAACCACTACCCATGACAACCACGACCCATATAACAGGATAATAGTGACCCATATAACATGACAACTGCGATCCATATAATCGTGACCCATATAACAAGATAACTGTGACCCAAATAACAGGACAACTGTGATCGCGACCCAGATAACAGGATAACTGTGACCCATATAATAGGATAACTGTGATTCATACAACTGCGAACCATATAACAGGACAACTGTGACCTAAATAACAGGACAACCGCAACCACGACCCATACAATAGGATAACTGCGACCCATATAATAGGACAACTGCGATCCATGTAACTGAGACCCATATAACATGAAAACTACGATCCATACAACTACAGCCCATTTGGGTCGTGGTTTGCATGGGTCGTAGTTGCCATGTTATATGGGTCGTAGTTGTCATGTTGTATGAATCGTTGTTTTCAACATGTTCAATTTCTTTTGTATCAAACCATCAGTATTATAGCTTAAGGCCCACAATGGGGTGATCCGATCCATCTACCTCGTCGGCCAGCTCGGCGTGGGCCTAAAAAGTCCTAACTTGGGCAATTTTCACTTGTAACAAACATCACAATGAGCCTAGAAACTTTCAACAGTCACCATTATTTTTTTTTATCGTGGGGCCCACATTGATGTATGTGTATAATCCATGCCGCCCATCCTTTTTGTCGTGTCATTTTAGAACTAGGGCCCAAATATCAGTTTGATCCAGAGCTAGTTTGGGTCACATAATAGAAAATAATGGTGACAACGCAACTCGCTATTGAAACTTTTCAGGCTCACTGTAATGTTGGTTAGAAGTTGACACTGCCCAAGTCAAGACTTTTTGGGCCCACGACGAGCAGGTCGATAAGGTGGACGGAACAGATTACCCCATTGTGGGCCTTAGGCTATTGTACCAATAGCTATATGTTCATTTGGTAGTAAAGGAAGTAACATGTAATAACCGTGACCCATATAACATGAGAACCATGACCCACATAACATGATAACTACGACCTACGACAACTACGACCCATATAACAAGAGAACTACGAACCATATAACATGAGAACCACGACCCGTATAACATGATAACCATGACCCACGACAACTACGACTCATGACAACCACGACCCATATAACATTACAACCACGATCTATGACAAATTTTGACCATATATTGAGGCCCACATTGATGTATGTGTATAATCCATGCGGCTCATCCTTTTTGCTGTGTCATTTTAGGGCTAGGGCCCAAATATCAGCCTGATCCAGTGCTCATGTGGGCCACATAAATGAAAATAATGGTGATAGTGGCACCCAAGTCAGGACTTTTTAGGCCCACGACGAGCAGGCCGACAAGGTGGAAGGAACAGATCACCCCATTGTGGGCCTTAGGTTATGATACGAATGATTATCATTTCGTTTGGTAGTAAAGGAAGTAAACATATAACAACTGCAACCTATATCACATGAGAATCACGACCAATATAACATGATAACTATGACCCATATAACTTGATAACCACGACTCTTACCATATTACAACCACGACCCATATAGCATGACAATCACGACCATGATAACCACGACTCATATAACATGACAACTATGACTCATGATAACTACGACCCATATAACACAACAACCAAGACCCATGAAAACCATGACCCATGTAACTTTGACAAATATGACCCATATAACATGAAAACCTCGACCCTTACTACATGACACCCACGATCCATTCCTAAGGCCCACTGTACTGTTTACCTGACATCCAATCGGTTGATTACGTCATAAAAACACAGATGAAGGTAAAAAAAAAAAATCAGCTTGATCCAAAACTTTTATGGCCCCCCGAAAAGTTTTTAATGGTCTATGACGCTCATTTAACACTGTTTTCTGTAGTGTGATCCGCTTGAGATCGAGATATACCTCATTTTTTGTCTCATACAATAAAATGATCTGGAAAAATATATACACAACATGGATGAAACACAAGCATGATGTTGGGGCCCATAAACCACCAAGCGTGGTGGTCCATTTGCCCATTCGGGCTAGAGACGGCCGGGTGGTAGGACATGATCTGCGTCTGTCCCAGAGATGGATACGTGTTGGATGGAAGCGAATTGGCCGGTGTACCTCACACCGGCCATATTCTGGGGGTCCTATCATGAGGTATGTGTTATATCCAAACAGTCTATTCATTCGGCGAGCTTGTTTTAAGAATTTTGACTAAACATAAGAAGTATTTAACTATCAAGTGGACCACACTGCAAAAATCAGTAGGGGATTGAACTTATACCATTGGAACCTTTTTGGGGTCACTGAATTCTTGGATCAATATGAAATTTGTTTTTCCTCTTTATTCAGGTCTTTGTGACCTTATGATTAGATTGGATTGAAAATAAATGTTATGGTGGGCCCTACGAATTGTTTAACTGTGAAAATCATTATCTCCACAGTTGTTTGTGGTGTGGTACATATGATCTTTGGATATGATTCATTTTTTAGATAATAATCTAAAAATGACCTCTAAAAATAGATGAACGGTGTAGATATAATAAATACATCACTGTGGGCCACGTAGCTTTGATCTACTTTGAACCGTTCGTACAACTCAAAGCTCGAGGAGCTTCACTGCGTCAGTGCTCATCCTCGCACGACACGTCTCTACAGCAGTCGCAGTAGAGATGGATTGGCTACTCCCCCAGACACGTTACTGGTGGTCGGTCTCTGTGGGCCCACTATGATGTATTCGTTTCATCCATGCTGTTCATCCATTTTTACATATCATTTTTTGGATAATGGTCAAAATGAACTCTAAAAATAGATTAACGGTGTAGATATAATACATCATTGTGGGGCCATGTAACTTTGATATACTTTGAACCGTTATTACAACTCGGAGCTGGAGGAGCGTCAGTGTTCGTCCTCGCATGACATGCACCTAGTGTCCTCGCACGATACATACCTACAATAGCTATATAGCTAGTGGAAGCAGATTGTGTACCGAGTAACTCAGTAGGTTAAGCGTACTAAATAAGCACTATGGGGTCCACCATGATTTATATATTTTATCCACTCCTTTCATCCATTTTACCACATAACTTTAGGCCCTAATACTAAAAATAAATCATAATATAATTCTCCAATGGACCACACCATGGAAAATAGTGTGAATTGAAAATCTAGCGTTGAAAAATTCTTGAGGGCCATAGAAGTTTTGGATTAAGGTGATATTTGTGTTTTCCCTTTCATCCATGTTTTTTTATATCTTATTAACAGGTTGGACGACAAATAAACATCACTGTGGGGGCTAGCAAGGTTTCAATGGTGGAAATCATTATTCCCACTATTTCCCGTGGTATGGTCGACTTCAGTTTTGGATATGGTTCATTTTTTATCTTAACCCCTTAAATAAGCTAGGAAAGTAGATGGACGGTGTAGATAAACCACATACATTCAGGTGGGCCCAACAGAGTTTACTCAGTACGATAAAAGCGTACTGAGTAACTCAGTACGCAATCCGATTTCATAGCTAGTGTGGTACACCAGCCGGTTCCACGTCCGACACGGATTATATGGACGCTAGGAACCCATGTGGGGCCCATTGTGATGTTTGTGAGAAATCATCACCTTCCATCCGTTTTGTGAGTTAATTTCAGTATATGATGTGAAAAATGAACCGTATCCAAATCTCAAGTGGGCTGTACTAAAAGAAAATGTGGTTAGGGAAATTCCTACCGTTGAAACCTACCTAGGTTCGAAAGTGATGTTTACATGCCATCCATACCGTTAATAACTTCATTCCAACCGAGATGAACTGAAGCCAAAAATGTTAGCATGATTTACAACACTTTTGGCCGACGAATACTTCAACTATGGACGTTCAATTATCACATTTTCGGCTCGCTTGAGCTTTGGAAATAGTTCATTTTTGGCATCATGTCCTAAAATGAACTTACAAAATGGATAGATGGGGAGGATTTCTCACAAACATCACAGTGGGCTCCACCTGAGTTCCCAGCGCAGGAACTTCACGTGAAAGTATTTCGCAGGATATACAGAGATAGGTTGAGTAGCGAGACTCGCTGCTGAAGTGACGTCACCAATTTATGTGGGACCCACCATGATGGTTGTGTTGTATCCACACCATCCATTTGTTTGGAGATAACGTTTTAGGGCACGAGATAAAAAATGAGTTAGATCCAAATCTGTAGTGGACCTCACCACATAAAATAATAGGAAGAGTGACGCCCACCGTTGAAACCTTCCTAAGGTCAACTATGATGTTTATATGAGATCCAACGTGTTCATAGGTTAAGACAGACATGAAAGAAGGTAAAACACAAATTTCAGATTGATCTAAAACTTTTGTGGCCCTTACAAATTTTTGATGGTGGACGACACTCTCTCCACTGTTTTCTGTTGTGGGGTCCACTTGAGCTTTGGATCTGGCTCATTATATGGTTCATACCCTAAATTTATATCACCAAATGGATGAACAGTGTGGATACAACACATACATCATGGTAGTCCCACATAACTTGGTGACGTCATGATCCTTGCTGCATGACAACTACTATCTATTCGAAGGGTCATGGTTCACATGCACAATGGATCGTAGTTTTCATCTACAAAGGGTCATGTTTGACAACAACGATCCATAGTGAATGTGAATCACTACTATTCAAATGGATCCTGGTTGTCGACGAGTAAGGTCATGATTGTAATGTACTAAGGTTTGTGGTTATCAGGTTGATGTAATCAATAACTTGATTATTTTTAAATATTAGGAGTCGAGGCCCACTAGTGTGACTTATTTCCCTCGGTGTGGTCCACTCTGGACTTGGATTTGTCTCATTTTTGGCTCATATAGCATGAAATAATATGGAGAAGGTGGTGGATGGCATGGATTAAACATATACATCAAGGTGCATGGGGTCCACATCACATGACAAGCTCGACCCTTATGAACTGCACATGTCACATTACAACCATGACCTTTATGAACTGCACATGTCATAGTACAACCATGACATATATAACATAATAACCACGACCAATATAACATGATAACCATGACCCATGACAATCACGATCCATATAACAAGATAACAGCGACCCATATAACATGACAACTGTGATCCATACAACCGCGACCCGTATAAAAGGACAATTACGACCCATATAACATAAGAACTGTGACCTTACATCAACTAGCCCTAAAATGACACAACAAAAAGGATGAGCGGTATGGATTATACACATACATCAATGTGGGCCTTGATGTATGGTCAAATTCTCAGGTCATGGTTGTAATGCAGTATGGGTCATGCTTATAAGGTGGTAAGGGTCGTAGTTTTCATGGGTCGCGGTTGTCATGTTATATGGGTCGTGGTTGTTATGTTATATGGGTCGTGGTTGTCATGGGTCGTAGTTGTCATGGATTGTAGTTATCATGTTATATGGGTCGTGATTCGCACGTTATATGAGTCGTGATTGTCATACTATACGGGTCATGGTTGTCACGTTATATGGGTCGTGGTTGTAATGTGGTAGGGGTCGTAGTTGTTATGGGTCGTGGTTGTCATGTTATATGGGTCATGGTTGTGTCGTAGTTATCATGTTATATGGACCGTGGTTCTCATGTGTTATGGGTCGCGGTTGTTACATGTCCACTTCCTTTACTATCAAATGAAAGGATAACTATTAGTACAATAGCCTAAGGCCCACCATGGGGTGATCCATTCTGTCCACCTTATCGGCCTGCTCGCTGTGGGACCAACAAATTCTGACTTGGGCAGTGTCCACTTCTAACAAACATCATAATGAGCCTGAAAAGTTTCAAGTGTGGGTGCTACTGTCACCATTATTTTCTATTATGTGGCCCACATGAGCATTGGATTAGGCTGATATTTGGGCCCTAGACCTAAAATGACACAGCAAAAAGGATGAGCGGCATGGATTATACACATATATCAATGTGGGCCCCACGAGTTTGGTCCTTGCTCACGTGTAAAAAGGTGTTCCGTACACATCACTTTATTCGCATTAAATACCACGCAACTTCTTATTCCCTAGAAAACCGTAGAACTACTGAAACAAGGACAAGGGCATTTTGGTTAAAGTAATTTCGAAAGCTTGTAAGAAGGCCACATCCACGACCCATATAACTTCACAACCACGACCCATATAATATGACAACCTCAACCCTTGCTACATGACAACCACGATCCATTCAAAGGGTCGTGGTTCACATGCACAATGGATTTTCATACACAAAGGGTCGTGGTTTACATGCACAATGGATCGTGGTTTCATCCACAAAGGGTCATAGTTGATATTTGACCCTACCCCTAAAATGACACAATAAAAAGGATGGGCGGTATGGATTATTCAAATACATCAATGTGGGCCCATTTGAGTCGTGGTTTGCATGAGTCGTAGTTACCGTGTTATATGAGTCATGGTTGTCATGTTGCATGGTTCATGGTTTACAACATGTTCACTTCCTTTTCTACTAAACCATTGGTATCATAGCTTAAGGCCCACGATGGGGTGATCCAATCCATTCACCTTGTCGGCTAGCTCGCTGTGGGCCCAAAAAGTCCTGATTTGGGAAACATTCATTTATAACAAGCATCACTGTAAGCCTGAAAAATTTCTATAGTCACCATTATTTTCCATTTTGTGGCCCACACGAGCACCGGATCAGGCTGATATTTGGGCCCTACCCCTAAAATGACACGACAAAAAGGATGGGCAGCATAAATTATATACATACATCAATGTGGGCCCATATGGGTCGTAGTTGTCATATAACATGACAACCACGACCCATATAACATGACAATTGCGACCCATATAACATGACAATCACGATTCATATCACATGAGAACCACGACCCATATAATATGATAACTACGACCCATTTAACATGACAATCATGACCCATATAACATGACAATCACAACTCATGACAACTACGACCCTTACCACATAACAACCACGACCCATATAACATGACAACCACAACCATGACAACCACGACCCATATAACTTAACAATCACGACCCATGATAACTACGACCTATATAACATAATAACCATGACCCATAACTATGACCCATGACAACCACGATCCATTTTTGGTAGTGTAAATGGATCAAAGGCTATAGATTAAGGTCGTGGTATACTCCAATTGATCTTTGGATATGCTTCAATTTTGGGCTAAACCCCTTAAATTAGATGAAAAAATGGATGGATGGTGTGGATAGAACACATACATTTAAGGTGGGCCCAACTGAGTACTCAATCCGATTTTCTCTCTCGCGCACAACTTACACTGAGAAAGAGAGAAAAATGGGTCAACCACACTCTTACCTCATGACAACC
This sequence comes from Magnolia kwangsiensis, assembly GCA_037074715.1. NCBI lineage: Eukaryota > Viridiplantae > Streptophyta > Magnoliopsida > Magnoliales > Magnoliaceae > Magnolia > Magnolia kwangsiensis. The sequence continues at coordinate 46,159,662 of CM073574.1, read as the reverse complement.
ACGACCCTTTCCTCATGAAAACCACGACCCATACTTGTGTCGTGGTTGTAATGTGGTAAGGGTCGTGATTGTAATGTAATAGGGGTCTTAGTTCTCATGTTATATGGGTCGTAGTTTTCTGAGGTCGTGCTTGTTACATGTTCACTTCCTTTTCTACCAAACGAAAGAATAGCCATTGGTACAATAGTCTGAGGCTAACAATGGGGAGATCTGTTCCGTCCATCTTGTCGGCTAGCTCGGCGTGGGCCCAAAAATTCCTGACTTAGGTAGTGTCCACTTCTAAGAAACATCATGGTGAGCTTGGAAAGTTTCAACAACGGGTTCTATTATCACCATTATTTTCTATTACGTGACCTACACGAGCTCTGAATTAGGCTGATATTTAGGCCCTAGCCCTAAAATGATGGGGATTATACACATACATCAATATGAGCCCCGCGAGTTTGCTCCTTGCCCATGCACAAAAAGGATTCTGCACATATCACTTTACTGACATTAAATACTATGTAACCTTTTAATCCCTAAAAAATCGTGTAACTATTGAACCAAGGTCAGGGGCATTTTTGTCTAAAACAATCTTAAAAAGTTGTTAGAAGGCCTTTTATGGAATATACGCACGGTCGTAGCATTCTAGGTAATTGACCTAAACTTCGAGTTAAGTACAGTCAATTTTTCAAAAGAGAATCACAATGATGATGCATCATAGACATCCCTCTTAAATACAATGTTCACAAATTTTAGGTATTATACTAAAAAATGAAACTAAAACATGAATGGACGGTGGGGATAATACCCATAAATCACGTTGGCTACTCAAAGCTCCTGCCCAATCCCAGCTGGAGACGGGCGGGGGCAGGACGCGGGCATTAAATATCATGTAAACCCTGCACATATGCCAGCATGGCACATAGCTGCTAGATCCAATCCATCCACTAAGTTAGGCCGTCCTTCTGCATGTCTTTTCAAATATTAATCGTCCACTCAGCATGTGGACCCTAATATTAGAAATAGGTGGATGGGTTAGAAAAACTTCGAACAAGTTTTTCAGACCCGTACATTTTGTTTGCAGACTGTGGCCCAACAATCAAGTAGATCAACCTGATTCTTTGTCTATATAATTAGTATAAATTTTATTTTCTGATGGATGGATTTGATTTTGGCCCTATCATTCCATGATGGAACATACGAAGCACGCACATGAATATTTTTTGCAAACACACATGCGCTTAGCACAACGCTCCTTCAGCAAAAATATGAAATCAAAAGACACCCATCTTTTTAATATAACGTGAGCGTGAGCTCATTTTCATTTTATTTATTACAAATATACTAATAAGAATTCAAAAGACATCCCAACAAATACAAATGTATATAATCTGACTTTCTTCTCAGCATTAGAGATATACAAACTTGTATCATGTAATAGACAAAAAGGTGCATTTCTCCCTCAAGGTGGGTGTGGATATCAAATCCCTTCGCCAGGATCTTCTGCAAAAGTAAACTAGGCACGACAAACAATAGTAATAACATGTGGTTAAACTGCCGGATCATGTGATAATCCAGACCGTTCATCTAGAAGCTCCTATATGGGGTGTATGATCATCATGGGAATTGGGAAGAATCTCACTAATCACGGATCATCACCGTTCATACTGCAGGCGAGTTACTACATGCTTATCTGGCAAGTCGTTTCTAAGTCGCTTTTGTATGGATGGTGAGATTGAGATGGACGGTATGGATCATCGGATAGTCGGGAACAAGGAAATCCTTGCTAGCAAACCTCTACTTGAAAATGCACCTGCATAAAATATAAATGGTTTATTGCATGTTGATAGAGCTGTGGACTTGCTATGACTAAGAAGGCTATGGGAGGTGGGGAAACCTTAATAATAAAGAAGAGGTGGTGGGGTGGCGATTTCTAGTAGTATGGTGGCGGAGTGATGGTGGTGGTGGTGTATGGATTTGGTATTGGTGGTAAAGCTGGTGCTGGTGACACATAGTAGTATGAAGGAGGTGGGGATGGTGACGGCGGTGGAGGAGATTTATAGTAGTAGGGAGGAGGTGGCGATGGCGATGGCGGGGGTGGTGATTTTTAATAGTAAGGGGGAGGGGGTGATGGTGATGGAGGAGGCGGCGACATGTAGTTGTAGGGAGGAGGAGGTGATGGGGATGGAGGTGGAGGAGATTTATAATAGTAGGGAGGAGGTGGTGATGGAGATAGTGGAGGTGGGGATTTGTAGTAGTATGGTGGAGGAGGCGAGGGAGATGGAGGTGGCGGAGAATTGTAGTAGTACGGAGGAGGTGGTGATGGGGATGGAGGTGGAGGAGATTTGTAATAGTAGGGAGGAGGTGGTGATAGAGATGGTGGAGGTGGGGATTTGTAGTAGTATGGTGGAGGAGGCGAGGGAGATGGAGGTGGCGGTAAATTGTAGTAGTATGGAGGAGGTGGTGATGGGGATGGAGGTGGAGGAGATTTGTAATAGTAGGGAGGAGGTGGCGATGGAGATGGTGGAGGTGGGGATTTGTAGTAGTATGGTGGAGGAGGCTACGGAGATGGAGGCGGCGTTGTATTGTAGTAGCATGGAGGAGGTGGTGATGGGGATGGAGGTGGAGGAGATTTGTAATACTAGGGAGGAGGTGGGGATTTGTAGTAGTATGGTGGAGGACGCTACAGAGATGGAGGCAGCGGTGAATTTTAGTAGTATGGAGGAGGTGGTGATGGGGATGGAGGTGGGGGAGATTTGTAATAGTAGGGAGGAGGTGGCGATGGAGATAGTGGAGGTGGGGATTTGTAGTAGTATGGTGGAGGAGGCTACGGAGATGGAGGCGGCGGTGAATTGTAGTAGTATGGAGGAGGCGGGGATGGAGACGGCGGGGGTGGGGATTTATAGTAGTATGGAGGAGGTGGTGACGGAGATGGCGGTGGTGGTGAATTGTAGTAGTATGGAGGAGGTGGTGACGGAGAAGGTGGCGGCGGCGAATTGTAAATATAAGGTGGAGGTGGTGAAGGTGGTGGTGGAGATGGCGGTGGCGGTGATGTGTAATAGTAAGGTGGTGGGTCATCTGCTAGAACATTGGAGGTCATGACGCAGATTGCAATCATGAGCCATAGCCATAGCATATCTAGACTCTTCATGTATTGCACCATGGTAGAGGCTATGAAGGATGGACCCTAGAAATGCAAGTTTCTATAGGTGTTGGGAATGTGGTTTTCGTGGCTTATGTGCTGCTTTCAGCTCTTTATATAATCATCGCTTTGAGGGGATTTTACTTTGACAGGGTCCATGCACGTATGCGTTCCTACGTATAGAATTGCGTTTATGAATTTAGGGTCAGTTCCTCTACAACGTTTGTAGAAGAAGCTTACCTACAACCCCGTTTGTGGATCCAAATATGATGTGCTCATGACATCCAATCCATTTCTCATGTGCACCACCTCAATTTATCTTATATATCTAAAATTAGGCAGATCCAAAAACTCGATTGGACCACGTAATATCAAATCATGTTTAAAACTTTTAAAGTCACGTGGTGTGACCCACCTGTGTTTTAATCAGCCTGATTTTTGGACACAGGGTGGACAGAAGGGCGCATCATTGGACGGATTGGATTTGGTCGTACCTAAAATTGGGCCCAAGACGTTGCGTTGTACAATCAGCTTATTCTACAAACGTTGCAAAGGAACCGGTCTCCCGCCTCAGCCCTCATTGGTTTTTCGCATGTTTGATAAATCTACGCGTGTTGGAGCCATGCTCAGCCACATGCAGGCACACGAGACAGAACAGGTGCTGTTTGAGATCTAGGCTTCCCATATGGTTGGAAATAAAGCTTAGATCTTCTGTCTAAAAAGTTAGTCTGTTTCACACCGCAGATGACCCACGACGTACAAAATAAAGGGAAGGCTAGAGAATGTTTAACCATCAGTTTACATTGTAAATTGTGGTCCCCTTAGCCAGAATATCTAACATAATTTCCAATAAGGTGGAAAGGTAAGATCTCGCACACATGGCTTGTGTTGGCAGGTTTGCGTGCATGTGGATGGTCAGGCTCTCACACGCGTGGAGAATTAGCAAACCTCTTTTTTGTCCCTGTTACGAAGGCAGCCATTTGCTGCTCCAGTTGGATTTATCTTTAGCATTTTTAAGTTTACGAGGAGGGAGGCTCGCGAGAGCATATCCGAGGGAGAAATGGACATTAGATCCGACGGTGATCAGAACGGTTGATATTTTGGTCCGCCATGTTGAATCGGCATTATATCATGAAATATGACAATGTTAGACTATCCTAGTGGTCGGATTGGTGGCCAGAAAATGGACAGTTGATACGATTGGCCAATGCAAAAAGAGCAGTGTTCCACTTTCTATGGGAAAAAGTCACACCAGTTGGATAGCTAGGATTATCAAATTGATGTGGATTTAGGCTATATTATCTATCCCTGCTGTAGCTCACTAGATTCACGGTTCTGATCGCATTAGAAATGCACCATGTACGGTGGAGATGATGGAGAGAGCAAGTTCTCATATCTAGCTTCTGTCTACCTTCTCTTAATACAAGAGAGATGCTCCTGTGCTCTCAGAGAAACAGTGCTCCTAGTTGCATTGAAGTTTTTAGACAGTCCAATCCATTGATCTAGACTGATCATTTGGTCCAACGCATATTAATTTTATAGGCAACCATGCAAACATCAGCACATTTTATGGGCAACCACGCAAACATCACACCCATTTGAAAAATATTAACCATTTGATCAATGGATATAGACGGTGGAGATTGCTTTCATAAAATAGGTCCAACCAACAATTCGATCCATCTATTTGTTCAAGACCATAATGGATATTTATGATTCTAGAGATTCACTAATGTTAGGCAATGGTAACCACCTCATCCATCGCTTGGAAATAGGATAGGTACAAAAAATTAAAAAATCAATGATGGATTGGATCATCTAATTAGTCCGAGTTTTTCTTGGTAAGCCATGAAAATCGTTTTGGACTTAATGGACAGCTCAGATCAATTGATTGGATCATCCAAGTGAGCTGATGCACGTTATAGGACGATAGTGCTAGGAGAGCACTAGAGCATTGCCCTTTATACAGAGTTAAGGGATGTTATCAAGAGAGTCGGTTTGGTTAGGCCTGATTAGCACTGTTGTTCCAATTTACGCAGGATAAATGAAGTGTTAATGGACAATTATTATTTAGCCTTGTATTTACGCTGCAAAGTAGCCTTGCTCATTTACTTGATTTTGAAGTGCGTTGAAACCGGTGAAAGGTCGGTTTTTTCCTCACTAAAGCCTGTGTGGCCACTATCATGTAATGTGCTTGAGCTGTGCTGTTCATTTGGTTTTTTAATTTTCTTTCTATTTTTAGGGTATGCGCTAAAAAATGAGGCAGATAAAAATCTAAGTAGACCACAACACATAAAACAGAGGAAAATGAATTCTTACCGCTTATTTATTTAGGATCAAACTTATTTTTGTGCTTTCCTTTCATCCATATTTATTTATGAGACGTTGTGAAGAGGTTAGACGGCAGGTATAGATTCTCGTGAGCCCTACGCTCATTTTAGCTTTCAATGGGCGGTAGGTGTTAAACTCTTATTTCTTATGGTGTCGTATGCTTGAGATTTGTTTTTCGCTCTGTTTTTTCAGTTCCATGCTTCACAACATACGAAGAGAGTGGATCAAACAAACGCATAACGACAGCCCACAAATGTTACCACTATAATTTCTATCCCAAACAATACCTTTGCGCCACGGTTTTCAAGGCTAAATTATGTACGGACACAAATTGGACACGGTCAAGTTAAGTAGCGAGAGTAAAGTGACGTAACCAAGTTTTGGTAAGCCGCATCATAATGTATGTGTTGTATCCATACCATCCGTATATTCGGAGGGATGACATGGTCAAAAGAATGAGGAAGATCCCATGTTGGACTGGATCCCACCTCATAAAAGACTGGTGAGAGTGACGCTCACCGTTGAAACCTTTCAAATGTCCACCATGATTTTTTTTTTGACATCCAACCTGTTCATGTGTTAAATAAGACATGAAAAAAAAGAAAAATAAAAAGATTAGCTTGATTTAAAACTTTTGTGGCCTTTAGAATTTTTTAATGGTGGGCATTACTCTCCCCGCTCTTTTCTATGGTGGGGTCCTCTTAAGCTTTAGTTCTGATTTATTCCTTGGATAATGCCTTAATATAACCTCTTCAAATGAATGAGCAGTGTGGATACAACACATACATCATGGTGGGGCCCAAGTAACTTGGTGGCATCAGTAGGACTCAACCTGTCGGTAGCGAATCCGCGTCCATTACGTAACAGCATGAAAAGTAACAACTATTCATTTAAAATAAATTTTGGAAAAAATAAAAAGGGGGCAGATTCGGTGAATCCCGAGCAAGCTTAGCGGGTGAGTCCCTCACCTATCTTAATGCATGTGTTGTATATCCACTCCGCCCATCTATTTTTTCAGCACATTTTAGCGTACGGTATCAAAAATAAAAGAAAAATTTCCAACTGTACGACCAGTACACGGGCCATTCTCAAAACGAAGCCCACCCCCATTTACATCCCAAGAATACTCCCCAGGTGTACGGACACCTTTCCAAAGGTCAAAAATGCCCCTACTTTTTCCTTCAAGCGGATCGGCCGCTGCGCGAATACGAGCACTGACGCTCGTCGAACTCCGAGTTATACGAACGGTTCAAAAGAGATCAACGTTACATGTGCCCCACAGTTATGTATTTATTATATCCACAACGTTCATCCAAATTTCGAGATCATTTCGGAGCATTATCCCAAAAAATAAATCATATCCAAAGATCAACTGGACCACACCACAAAGAGCAGCAGAAAATTGATTTTCAACGTTGAAACTTTTGTAGGGCCCACCATAACATTTATCTTCCATCTAATCCATTCATGAGGTCACAAAGACCTGGATGAATAGGAAAAAAAAATCATAATGATCCAAAACTTCCGTGACCCCTGAAAGGGTTTCAACGGTAGACGTTCAAAGCAAAATAGCATTACCATTTGCTATGGTCAGACCTATGGCTATGGATTATAATCGTAGCCATAGATACTATAATTCGTAGCAATAGGGTCCGTCTGGGATGGGGGCGTCGAACTAGCGGCCTTCCGCGCCACTTGCTGGCCTGTCCGGCGCGGCCACGCCGATCTGGCGAGGCCACGCTCATAGGGTGGGCCCTATGGCTACGGATAATAACCGTAGCTAAAGTCCGTAACAACAGATTTTTTTTTTTTTTTTTTTTAATTTTTAATGGAGAACTTTATTCTACCTATAATTTTTTCTAACACATATTTATATAAATATGTATATATAAGCATATAAAATTTTTTTTCTCTTTTTTTCCATTTCTTTCTTTATTCATTTAACAAGAATATCTTCTAAACTAAAATTAGTTACTTGATGTACCCTATATGATTTTGGGGTAGGAGAAGCTACTTTAACCAACCAACTTGGTTATTTTTCAAGATTTCATCAGCTCGATGATCGAAAATCCATTTCATTCACTTAGCGGTCAATTTCGTTCATTTCATTTACATGCATTTCACGGTCATTTCACTTCAATTCATCATCACTTCCATGCATTTCATGGTCATCCAAAATATTTTCATGTTGATTCACGGTTATTTCGAGGCATTTCACGGTCAAACTCCTTCACTTCACGGTCATTTGCATGCATTTCACGGTCATTTCGCTTCAATTCATCATCACTTCCATGCATTTCACGGTTATTTGAAATAGTTCCGTGTTGATTCACGGTTATTTCGAGGCATTTCACGGTCAAACTCCTTCACTTCACGGTCATTTGCATGCATTTCACGGTCATTTCGCTTCAATTCATTATCACTTTCATGTATTTCACGGTCATCCGAAATAATTTCGTGTTGATTCACGGTCATTTCGAGGCATTTCACGGTCAAACTCCTTCACTTCACCGTCATTTGCATGCATTTCAGGGTCATTTTGCTTCAATTCAATATCACTTCCATGCATTTCACGGTCATCTGAAACAATTCTGTGTTGATTCACAGTCATTTCGAGGCATTTCACGGTCAAACTCCTTCACTTCACGGTCATTTGTGTGCATTTCACGGTCATTTCTCTTCAATTCATCATCACTTCCATGCATTTCATGGTCATTCGAAACAATTTCGTGTTGATTCACGGTCATTTCGAGGCATTTCACGGTCAAACTCCTTCACTTCACGGTCATTTGCATGCATTTTACGGTCATTTCGCTTCAATTCATAATCACTTCCATGCATTTCACGGTCATCCAAAACAGTTCCGTGTTGATTCACGGTCATTTCGAGGCATTTCACGGTCAAACTCCTTCACTTCCCGGTCATTTGCATGCATTTCATGGTCATTTCGCTTCAATTCATCATCAGTTCCATGCATTTCACGGTCATCCGAAACAATTTCGTGTTGATTCACGGTCATTTCGAGGCATTTCACGGTCAAACTCCTTCACTTCACGGTCATTTGCATGCATTTCATGGTCATTTCGCTTCAATTCATTATCACTTCCATGCATTTCACGGTAATCCAAAACAGTTCCGTGTTGATTCATGGTCATTTCGAGGCATTTCACTGTCAAACTCCTTCACTTCACGGTCATTTGCATACATTTCACGGTCATTTCGCTTCAATTCATCATCACTTCCATGCATTTTAAGGTCATCTGAAACAGTTCCGTGTTGATTCACGGTCATTTCGAGGCATTTCACGGTTAAACACCTTCACTTCGCGGTCATTTGCATGCATTTCACAGTCATTTTGCTTTAATTCATCATCACTTCCATGCATTTCACGGTCATCCGAAACAATTCCGCGTTGATTCACGGTCATTTTGAGGCATTTCACGGTCAAACTCCTTCACTTCACAGTCATTTGTATGCATTTCATGATCATTTCGCTTCAATTCATCATCACTTCCATGCATTTCACGGTCATCCGAAACAATTTCGTGTTGATTCACGGTCATTTCGAGGCATTTCACGGTCAAACTCCTTCACTTCACGATCATTTCCATGCATTTCACGGTCATCCGAAACAGTTCCGTGTTGATTCACGGTCATTTCGAGGCATTTCACGGTCAAACTCCTTCACTTCACGGTCATTTGCATGCATTTCACGGTCATTTTGCTTCAATTCATCATCACTTCCATGCATTTCACGGTCATCCGAAACAATTCCGTGTTGATTCACGGTCATTTAAGGCATTTCACGGTCAAACTCCTTCAATTCACAGTCATTTGCATGCATTTCATGGTCATTTCGCTTCAATTCATGATCACTTCCATGCATTTCACGGTCATCCGAAACAATTTCATGTTAATTCACGGTCATTTCGAGGCATTTCACGGTCAAACTCCTTCACTTCACGGTCATTTGCATGCATTTCATGGTCATTTCCATGCATTTCGCGGTCCAATCGCTTCACTTCACGGTCATTTCCATGCATTTCACGATCATTCCCGACAATTTCGTGTTGATTCATGGTCATTTTCCTAAACATTAACCTATACCCTAACCTAAACCTATACTTATAACCTAAACCTATTCTCAAATCCCAAAACCTATAACTTAAACCCAGACCTAAACCTTAACGTAAACCTATAACCTATAGCGAATGACCTTAACCTACACCCTAACCTTAACCTATAGCCTATAACCTAAACCTATTCTCAAATCCCAAAGGTTATAGGTTTTGGTTTAGGTTATAGGTTATAGGTTTAGGTTAAGGTTTAGGTTTAGGTTTTGGGATTTGAGAATGGGTTCGAGTTTAGGTTATAAGTTTTGGTTTCGGTTTAGGTTATAGGTTAACGGTTTAGGTTAAGGTTTAGGTTTAGGTTATAGGTTTTTGGATTTGAGAATGGGTTCGGGTTTAGGCTATAGGTTTTGGTTTTAGTTTAGGTTATAGGTTTTAGTTTAGGTTATAGGTTTTGGGATTTGAGAATGGGTTCAGGTTTAGGCTATAGGTTTTGGTTTTGGTTTAGGTTATAGCCTTTGGGATTTGAAAATGGGTTCGGGTTTAGGTTATAGGTTTTGGTTTTGGTTTAGGTTATAGGTTATAGGTTTATGTTAAGGTTTAGGTTTAGGTTTTGGGATTTGAGAATGGGTTCGGGTTTAGGTTAAAGGTTTTGGTTATAGGTTATAGGTTTAGGTTAAGGTTTTGGTTTTGGTTTACGTTATAGGTTTTGAGATTTGAGAATGGCTTCGGGTTAGGTTATAGGTTTTGGTTTTGGTTTTGGTTAAGGTTAGAGGTTTTGGGATTTGAGAATGGGTTCGGGTTTAGGTTATAGGTTTTGGTTTTGGTTTTGGTTATAGGTTATAGGTTTAGGTTAAGGTTTTGGTTTAGGTTTTGAGATTTGAGAATGGGTTCGGGTTAGGTTATAGGTTTTGGTTTTGGTTTAGGTTAAGGTTAGAGGTTTTGGGATTTGAGAATGGGTTCGGGTTTAGGTTATAGGTTTTGGTTTTGCTTTAGGTTATAGGTTTTAAGATTTGATAATGGGTTCGGGTTTAGGTTATAGGTTTTGGTTTTGGTTTAGGTTTATGTTATAGGTTTTCGGATTTAAGAATGAGTTATGGTTTAGGTTAAAGGTTTTGGTTTAGGTTATAGGTTATAGGTTTAGGTTAAGGTTTTGGTTTATGTTTAGGTTATAGGTTTTGGGATTTGAGAATGGGTTCGGGTTAGGTTATAGGTTTTGGTTTAGGTTATAGGTTTTGGTTTAGGTTTAGGTTAGAGGTCTTGGGATTTGAGAATGGGTTCGGGTTTAGGTTATAAGTTTTGGTTTAGGTTTAAGTTATAGGTTTTGGGATTTGAGAATGGGTTTGGGTTTTGGTTTAGGTTTAGATTTAAGTTATAGATTTTGGGATTTAAGACCAAAACCTATAACCAAAACAAAAACCTATAACCTAAACCCGAACCCATTCTCAAATCCCAAAACCTATAACCTAAACTAAAACCAAAACCTATAGCCTAAACCTAAACCAAAACCAAGACTAAAACCTATAAATCCAAAACCTAAACCTATAACCTATAACCTAAAACAAAACCTATAACCTAAACCAAAACAAAAACTTATAACCTAAACCCGAACCCATTCTCAAGTCCCAAAACCTATAACTTAAACTAAAACCAAAACTTATAGCCTAAACCCAAACCCATTCTCAAAACCAAAACCTATAACCTAAACCCGAACCCATTCTCAAATTCCAAAACCTATAACCTAAACCTAAACCAAAACCTTAACCTAAACCTATAACATATAACCAAAACCAAAACCTATAACCTAAACCAAAACCAAAACCTATAACCTAAACCCAAACCCATTCTTAAATCCCAAAACCTATAACCTAAACCAAAACCTATAACCTAAACTAAAACCGAAACCTATACCCTAAACCCGAACCCATTCTCAAATCGAAAAACCTATAACCTAAACCTAAACCTTAACTCGAACCCATTCTCAAATCCCAAAACCGATAACATAAACCAAAACCTATAACCTAAACTAAAACCAAAACCTATAGCCTAAACCCGAACCCATTCTCAAATCTAAAAACCTATAACCTAAACCTAAACCTTAACCTAAACCGTTAACCTATAACCTAAACCGAAACCAAAACTTATAACCTAAACCCGAACCCATTCTCAAATCCTAAAACCTTAACCTAAACCTATAACTTATAACCAAAACCAAAATCAAAACCTATAACCTAAACCCGAACCCATTCTCAAATCCAAAAACCTATAACCTAAACCTAAACCGTTTACCTATAACCTAAACCGAAACTAAAACCTATAACTTAAACCCGAACCCATTCTCAAATCCCAAAACCTAAACCGTGAAATGAACACGGAATCGCTAGGAATGACCGTGAAATGCATGGAAATGACGGTGAAGTGAAGTGAAATGACCACGAAGTGCATGGAAATGGCCGTGAAGTGAAGTGAATTGACCGTGAAGTGCATCAAGAATGAACATGGAATCGCGGGGAATGACCGTGAAATGCATAAAAATGATGGTGAAGTTAAGTGAATTGACTGCGAAGTGCTTGAAAATGGCCGTGAAGTGAAGTGAATTAACCGTGAAGTGCGTCAAAATGATCATGAATGAACACGGAATTGCTGGGAATGACCGTGAAATGCATGGAAATGATGGTGAAGTGAAGTGAAGTGAAATGACCGCGAAGTGCGTAGAAATGGCCGTGAAGTGAAGTGAAGTGAATTGACCGTGAATGAACACGGAATCGCTATGAATGACCGTGAAATGCATGGAAATGACGGTGAAGTGAAGGAGTTTGACTGTGAAATGCCTCGAAATGACCGTGAATCAACACGAAATTGTTTCGGATGACCGTAAAATGCATGAAAGTGATGATGAATTAAAGCGAAATGACCGTGAAATGCATGCAAATGACTGTGAAGTGAAGGAGTTTGATCGTGAAATGCCTCAAAATGACCGTGAATCAATATGGAATTGTTTCGGATGACTGTGAAATGCATGGAAGTGATGATGAATTAAAGCGAAATGACCGTGAAACGCATGCAAATGACTGTGAAGTGAAGGAGTTTGATCGTGAAATGCCTCGAAATGACTGTGAATCAACACGGAATTGTTTCGGATGACCGTGAAATGCATGGAAGTGATAATGAATTGAAGCGAAATGACTGTGAAATGCATGGAAATGACGGTGAAGTGAAGGAGTTTGACCGTGAAATGCCTCGAAATGACCGTGAATCAACACGGAATTGTTTCGGATGACCGTGAAATGTATGGAAGTGATGATGAATTGAAGCGAAATGATCGTGAAATGCATGCAAATGACCGTGAAGTGAAGGAGTTTGACCGTGAAATGCCTCGAAATGACCGTGAATCAACACGGAATTATTTCGGATGACCGTGAAATGCATGGAAGTGATGATGAATTGAAGCAAAATGACCGTGAAATGCATGCAAATGACGGTGAAGTGAAGGAGTTTGACCGTGAAATGCCTCGAAATGACCGTTAATCAACACGGAATTATTTCGGACGACCGTGAAATGCATGGAAGTGATCATGATTTGAAGCGAAATGACCGTGAAATGCATGCAAATGATCGTGAAGTGAAGGAGTTTGACCGTGAAATGCCTCGAAATGACCGTGAATCAACACGAAAATGTTTTGGATGACCATGAAATGCATGGAAGTGATGATAAATTGAAGTGAAATGACCGTAAAATGCATGGAAATGAAATGAACGAAATTGACCGCTAAGTGAATGAAATGGATTTTCGATTATCGAGCTGATGAAATCTTTGAAAATAACCAAGTTGGTTGGTTAAAGTAGCTTCTCCTACCCCAAAATCATATAGGGTACATCAAGTAACTAATTTTAGTTTAGAAGATATTCTTGTTAGATGAATAAAGAAAGAAATGGAAAAAAAGAAGAAAAAAAATTTTTATATGCTTATATATACATATTTATATAGGTATGTGTTAGAAAAAATTATAGGTAGAATAAAGTTCTCCATTAAAAATATATATATATATATTTTTTAAAATGACAAAAAAATATAAAAAAATAAAAAAAAAATCTATTACTACGGACTTTAGCTACGGTTATTATCCGTAGCCATAGGGCCCACCCTATGGGCGCGGCCTCGCCAGATCGGCGTAGCCGCGCCGGATAGGCCAGCAAGTGGCGCGGGGAGCTGCTAGTTCGGCGCGCCCATTCCGAACGGAATCTATTGCTACGGATTATGGTATTTATGGTTACGGTTATAATCTGTAGCCATAGGTCTAATCGTAGCAAATGGTAACACCATTCTGCTTTGAACGTCTACCGTTAAAACCCTTTCAGGGGTCACGGAAGTTTTGGATCATTACTAAATTTGTTTTTCCTATTCATCCAGGTCTTTGTGACCTTATGAATAGATTGGATGGAAAATAAATGTTATGGTGGGCCCTAGAAAAGTTTCAACAGTGAAAATCAATTTTCTGCTGCTCTTTGTGGTGTGGTCCAGTTGATCTTTGGATATATATATATATATATATATATATATATATATATATATATATTTGATAATGCTCCGAAATGATCTCAAAATATGGATGAACGCTGTGGATATAATAAATACATAACTGATGGGCCCATGTAACGTTGGTCTCCTTTGAACCGTTCCTACAATTGGGAGTTCGACGAGCGTGAACGCTTGAAGGAAAAAGCAGGGGCATTTTCGACCTTTTGCAGGGCGTCCGTACATCTGGGGAGTATTATTGGAAAGTAAAATGGGGTGGGCTTCGTCTCAGGAATGGGCCATATAGTGATCGTACAGATGAAAATTTCTCAAAAAAATAAATAAAAATTTTTGGTGTACCACACCACAGGAAGCTGTGGTCCTTCAACGCCTACAATTAAAAAGTTTTTAGGGTCCATCGTAACGTTTATTTTCCATCCAACCCATTGATAAGTTTACAAAGGTCTGAATGAAGGGAAGAAGAAAATATCATTTCTATCCAAAAATCTAATGGCCCACATGTAGTTTTTAGTTGTCAATTATCACTCTTTCTTGTGGTGCGGTTACACTGATATTTGGATATGCTTTATTTTTAGGATAGTTGCCTAAAATGAGCCGTAAAAAACTGATGAAAGGAGTGGATATACAAGGCACACATCAAGGTGGGCCCCACGGTCAGGGACTCATCCATTAAGTTGTTACTTCGGACTTACCTAATCCGCTCCCACTTGCACGACCCCATTGCGTGCGACCCAGCCTTCGGAAGGAAAGCCGCTTGTAGCCGGCCGTACTGCTAACTTAGCGTGCACCCCTATTTTTCCACCAACGTGTCATTCGTGTAGAAAATCTGACCCGTACAAAAGTTGGGCCCACCATTAAGATCGCTTACGTAAAAAAGTACTAATCCACTTATAAGATGGGTCACATCTATATGATGAGTCATACCATCGACCGTCCATGTATTTTTGTGGTGTGGCCAATTCCAATCCATTTATCATGTGCACCACCTCAATTTATCTTATATAACTAAAATTAGGCAGATCTAAAAACTCGATTGGGCCACGTGATGTCAAATCATGTTTAAAACTTTTAAAGTCACGTGGTGTGACCCACCTGTGTTTTAATCAGCCTGATTTTTGGACACAGGGTGGACAGAAGGGCGCGTCATTGGACGGATTGGATGTGGGTCATACATAAAATTGGGCCCAAGACGTTGCATTGTACAATCAGCTTATTCTACAAACGTTGCAAAGGAACCGGTCTCCCGCCTCAGCCCTGATTGGTTTTTCGCATGTTTGATAAATCTACGTGTGTTGGAGCCATGCTCAGCCACAGGCAGGCACACGTGACAGAACAGGTGCTGTTTGAGTTCTAGGCTTCCCATATGATTGGAAATAAAGCTTAGATCTTCTGTTTAAAAAGTTATATTGTATTTGTTTTAAAATAATATTAAAAATTTGAATTTTTAAATTTTAGTGTTTTCTCTTCATATTTAAATTTTGGTGTTTTTGAAGTGTTGGTTTTGTCCCACATCGAATTTGACAAGAGAAATTCTCTTGTTTATATGATAGACTTTTTGCCTAGGGCTTGAGCCCCTTTTAGGAGGCATGTGAATTTGGTCCTGTGGGGGCTATACCAATAGCTCTAATCTATGCCATTGATCACGCGCGCGCGCGCCGAGCCGAGTCTGTGTCCGCGTTCGAGACGGGACGGGCTGGGCTGGGCACGGGTGCGGGTGCGGTGTAAGTGTACTCGCATGGGTGTTTGTGTATGGGTACTCGCAGGACTGTATGTGCGAGAGTGTACTCGTACTTGCGCCTTTTCGTTTTAAACCAGAGAGATGCTTCCCTTCCGGTTGGTCGCCCCTGTTGGGTTTAAACCCAACGGACCTAACCTTTTGTAAATGGTGCGAGTGCACCGCTGGGACCGGGTCATAGTCGTTGTATCCTGGAGGTCGATTGCTTTGGAAACCTGTTGCACTTGGGACGCTGTCCAAGGGGAGCAAATTCGATTTCAAGCCGAGTGACTCAGTCACGCCTCGACTCAATTCAATAAGTTTTTCTTTCTCTAAATTTATTTTCTTTTTTTGGTTCTCGATTTTATAGTCTATTTAATTCAACATTTTATCCAACAATCTTGAAATCGAATTTTATGTTGAATTACATAGACTATGGCTACAGTAACAGTAAATGCTTCTACTGAGTTAGCCAAAATCGAACCGTTCGCTTGACAATCCTTTAAACGGTGGAAACAGAAATTGATGTTCGCTCTTACCACCCTAAAAGTTTCATACATTTTATCTGAATCATTTATTATACATCCAGCAAATCAAAATGAAGTAACAGATGAAAATAATTGTAAAAATTATATTCTAAACTCTTTATCCAACGAATTATATGATGTGTATGCTTCTTACGCCTCTGCTAAAGACATGTGGATTGCTTTAGAAAAGAAATACATATTAGAAGATGCAGGCGCTAAGAAACATGCAATTGCTAATTTCCTTCACTATGAAATGACAGACGATAAATCTGTCACAAATCAGATTCACGACTTTCAAAGTCTAATTCACGAACTATCGACAGAAGGAATTAAGTTGGATGAGGTGTTTCTGTCAGGAGCGTTAATAGAAAAGTTACCGCCCTCATGGAAAGAATATAAAAATAGAATGAAACATAAGAAGAACGGTGTTTCTTTGGAAACCACTATCGTACACATACGAATTGAGGAGGCCAATAGAATCAGGGACCAAAAAGGAAATAAAAATGAGATAGATTTAAAAGCGAATCTTGTGGAATCAAGTCGGACAAATAATAAGAAAAAGAGTAACTGTCATAACTGTGGCAAACCTGGACATTATGCAAATGCATGCAGGATCAAAAAGAAGATGCAAACAATCAATTCAAGAAAAAGGGAAACTGCTACAACTGTGGAAAGCCTGGGCATCATGTTAAAACCTGTAGACTTAAGAAAAATAAAGATAAGCCGCAAGCTAATCTTACAGAAACAGGCAATGAGTCTGACATAGTAGTGGCTGTGGTGTCAGAAGTCTTCCTTATAAACAACTTAGAGTGGGTGCTAGATACTGGTACAACTAGACACGTGTGCAAGGATCGTAACATGTTTACCTCCTACTAAGTATCAGGAGATGATGAACAGGTGTTCATGGAAAATGCTAGAACGTCTCTAGTTGTAGGGAAAGGGAAAGTACTTCTGAAACTCACTTCTGGAAAGACTCTAATGTTAAATGATGTCCTACATGTGCCTGACATTAGAAGAAACTTAGTCTCTGGTTCGCTCCTCAATAAGGCTGGTGTCAAATTAGTATTTGATTCAGATAAACTTGTAATGACTAAAAATGGAACCTTTGTTGGTAAGGGGTACTGTACCGATGGTTTATGCATTGTAAATGTATTCAATGATAATAAAAAACATCTAGTTCTGTTTATATCGTTGAACCTTTTTATCTATGGCATAATAGATTAGGTCATGTGAATGTGGCATCTTTAAAGAAAATGAAAAGATTAGGTTTATTACCTAATATATCTAATGAAGAGTTTGAAAAATGTGAAACATGTGTAGAATCAAAATTTATTAGAAAACCGTTTAAACAAATAGAAAGATCATCTGTTCTATTAGAGTTGATACATAGTGATTTAGGTGATTTTAGAAATCACATGTCTAGAGGTAGAAAAAGATATTATATAACTTTTATAGATGACTACTCTAGGTTCACTAGAGTATATCTATTAAGGAACAAAGATGAAGCTTTAGATGCTTTTTTTAAATACAAAACTGAAGTTGAAAATCAATTAAATACAAAAATTAAAAGACTTAGAACAGATAGAGGAGGTGAATATGAATCTTCTCAATTTAGAAAATTATATGAAAAGAATGGAATAATTCACGAAACTACAGCTCTTTATACACCAGAACAAAATGGAATAGTAGAACGTAAGAACAGAACTTTAAAAGAAATGATGAATGCCATGTTAAATAGTTCAGGCTTACCCTCAAATATGTGGGGAGAAGCAATTCTGTCTGCTTGTTATATCCTAAACAGGATTCCATCTAAATCTTCTGAACAAACACCATATGAACTTTGAAAGAATCATATTCCTAGTTATAAATATATTAAAGTGTGGGAGTGTCTTGTTAAAGTAGGATTGCCTGAAACTAAGAAAAGAAAATTAGGTCCTAAAACGACCGACTGTATATTTATTGGGTATGCACAAAACAGTGCGGTGTATAGGTTTCTAGTTTTAAAAACTAAGGATAATATTCTAGATCCTAATACAATTATATAAGCGAGGGATGCAGAGTTCTTTGAGAACGTATTCCCTATGATATCTAAATCTATAGGAATAGAAAAAGTTAATGAATCAGATATTGCTTCTACTAGTAAAAATGCTTACGAGAAAGTAGTAGAAGAGATACAACCAAGAAAAAGTATTAAAGTTAGAAGAGAAACTAACCTAGGAGATGGTTTTTTCACATTCTTAGTAGAAGATGATCCTACAACTTATATAAAAGCTATTAACTCTCTATATGCAACCTTTTGCAAGGAAGCAATAAATGATGAGTTAGAATCTATTATATTTAATAATACTTGGAAACTTGTAAACCTACCACATGGTAACAAACCAATAGGCTGCAAATGGGTGTTTAGAAAGAAACTAAAACCAGATGGAACTATCGATAAGTTTAAGGCTAGGTTGATAGCGAAAGGCTTTAAACAAAAGGAAGGAATAGATTACTTTGATACATATTCCCCTGTAACTAGGATTACAACTATTAGAGTCTTAATAGCGATAGCCTCTATATATAAACTAGTGGTACACCAGATGGATGTTACGACGACTTTCCTAAATGGAGACTTAGAAGAAGAAATATATATGGAGCAACTTGAGGGATATAAGATATTAGGTAAAGAAAATAAAGTATATAGACTAATTAAATCACTATATGGTTTAAAACAGGCTCCTAAACAATGGCATGAAAAATTTGATGGTGTTTTAAAATCAAATGGTTATCATATAAATGATGTAGATAAATGTGTATATAGTAAAATTTCTGAAAATGATTATGTTATTATATGCCTTTATGTTGATGACATACTTATTTTTGGAACTAATATTAAATTAGTTAATGCAACTAAGAAATTCTTATCATCTAAGTTTGACATGAAAGACTTAGGAGAGGCAAGTGTAATCTTGGGTATTAAAGTAACCAGGAAAAATGGTGTTATTATATTATCACAATTTCATTACATTGAGAAGATATTGAGAAAGTTTAACCATTTTGACTGTTTACCTGTCAGTACTCCTTATGATTATAGTGTGACTCTCATGAAGAATACAGAAAATAGTGTGTCTCAATTGAAATATTCCAGAATAATTGGTAGCCTCATGTATATAACAAACTGTACTATACTTGACATAGCTTTTGCAATAGGAAGGCTAAGTAGATATACACATAACCCTAAAAAAGAACATTGGAATGCATTGTTTAGAATTTTGCGATACCTAAAAGGTAATATGGCATATGGTTTACATTACAATGGTTATCCTACTGGATTAGAAGGATATAGTGATGCTAACTGGATCAGTGATTCAGATGAGACAAAATCCACTAGTGGATATGTCTTCACTTTGGGTGGAGGAGCAGTCTCTTGGAAGTCCACCAAGCAGACATGTATTGCTTGGTCGACTATGGAATCCGAGTTTATTGCCTTAGAAAAGGCTGAATCAGAAGCTGAGTGGCTTAGAAATCTCTTAGCTGATATACCATTGTGGCCAAAGCCTGTATCGACCGTGTCTATTCATTGTGACTGTCAAGCAGCTATAGCGAAAGCAAAAAGTAAAATATATAATGGAAAAAGCAGGCATATTAGACTCAGACACAACATAGTGAAACATATGTTGCGTGATGAAGTCATATCTATTGACTTTGTGAGGTCAGAAAAGAATCTAGCAGATCCTCTGACCAAAGGACTATCTAAAAAGTTAGTCAATGATACATCGAAAGGAATGGGGCTGAGCCTAATATATGAGCTGCCAGTGTCGATAACCTAACCTATACAAGTGGAGATCCCATGAGATAGGTTCAATGGGTAAACAACAAGACACGAGGTAGACGATTGCACTGAGTTATATGAGCCCCTTCTATGGTGTACAGTGCGAGCAACAACGCAGAAGGATGAGTTTTTAGAACTCTTAATGGATCCATAGCCATATATTTGGTGGTGTATACAGTTACTACATACACTTGATGAAATTCACATATATGGGTGTGGAGGTGGAGGCCGCTTCCTATGAGAATCTAGGCGAATTCTCTAGAGCACTCATGAAATTCAAGTAATGGTGTATGGCCGAAACGCGCCGAACCACAGAATCACTTACAGAGGAAGAGTTATGTGAGTGGCATGTACTTGCGAAATACATTAAAAGGATTCAGGTTCAAGACTATGGTGTCACCTGATTCCTGTAAACCTGTCTTGCTTACTCTAATGTCGATTCAAGTCTATGGTGACACCGGCACCATTGCACAACCATTTCGCTTTAATCCGAAAGCATTTTATTTTAAAACATGTGGGGGATTGTTGTATTTGTTTTAAAATAATATTAAAAATTTAAATTTTTAAATTTCGGTGTTTTTTCTCCACATTTAAATTTTGGTGTTTTTAAGGTGTTGGTTTTGTCCCACATTGGATTTGACAAGAGAAATTCTCTTGTTTATATGATAGGCTTTTTGCCTAGGGCTTGAGCCCCTTTCAGGGGGCATGTGAATTTGGTCCTGTGGGGGGGCTATGCCAATAGCCCTAATCTATGCCATTGACCACACACGCGCGTGCGCCGAGCCGAGCCGAGCCGTGCCGTGCCGAGCCGAGCAGAGTCCGTGTCCGCGTCCGCGTGCGTGACGGGACGGGCTGGGCTGGGCGCGGGTGCGGGTGCGGGTGCGGTGTAAGTGTACTCGTGTGGGTGTGTGTGTATGGGTACTCGTAGGACTGTATGTGCGAGAGTGTACTCGTACTTGCGCCTTTTCGTTTTAAACCAGAGAGATGCTTCCCTTCCGGTTGGTCGCCCCTGTTGGGTTTAAACCCAACGGACCTAACCTTTTGTAAAGGGTGCTTATGCACCATTTCGGAGTCTATATAAAGACTTCCGATTCCAGTTTCAAAATACGAAAATATTCTGTCTTATAAAACTCTCTTATACGGTTTTACCATTGTTACTGAGTTCATTGCTGAGTCAACTCAGCACTTTCGGATTAAACTGCAAGTGGTTTGAGCCCGTGTATAGTGAGTGCACCGCTGGGACCAGGTCATAGTCGTTGTATCCTAGAGGTCGATTGCTCTGGAAACCTGTTGCACTTGGGACGCTGTCCAAAGGGAGCAAATTCGATTTCAAACCGAGTGACTCAGTCACACCTCGACTCGATTCAATAAATTTTTCTTTCTCTAAATTTATTTTCTTTTTTTTATTCTCGATTTTATAGTCTATTTAATTCAACATTTTATCCAACAAGTTAGTCGTTACACACCACAGATGGCCCACAACGTACAAAATAAAGAGATAGCTAGAGAATGTTTAACCATCAGTTTACATTGTAAATTGTGGCCCACTTAGCCAGAATATCTAACATAATTTCCAATCAGGTTGAAAGGTAAGATCTCGCACACATGGCTTGTGTTGGCAGGTTTGCGTGCATGTGAATGGTCAGGCTCTCACACGAGTAGAGAATTATCGAACCTCTGTTTTGTCCCTGTTCAGCCATTTGCTGCTCCAGTTGGATTTATCTTTAGCATTTTGAAGTTTACGAGGAGGGAGGCTCGCGAGAGCATATCCGAGGGAGAAATGGGCATTAGATCCGACGGTGATCAGAACGGTTGATATTGTAGTCCGTCATGTTGATTGGGGCATAATATCTTGAAATATGACAATGTTACACTATCCTAATGGTCGGATTGCTGGCCAGAAAATGGACTGCTGATACGGTTGGCCAATGCAAAAAGAGCAGTGCTCTACTTTCTATGGGAAAAAGTCACACCAGTTGGATAGCTAGGATTATCAAATTGATGTGGATTTAGGCTATATTATCTATCCCTGCTGCAGCTCACTAGATTCACGGTTCTGATCGCACTAGAAATGCACCATGTACGGTAGAGATGACGGAGAGAGCAAGTTCTCATATCTAGCTCTTTCTACCTTCTCTTGTATCATGTATGTATATTCTCTTAATACAAGAGAGATGCTCCTGTGCTCAGAGCAACAGTGCTCCTAGTTGCATTGAAGTTTTTAGGCAGTCCAATCCATTGATCTAGACTGATCATTTGGTCCAACGCATATTTTATAGGCAACCATGCAAACATCACACCCATTTGACAAATATTAACCATTTTATCCATGGATATAGACGGTGGAGATTGCTTTCATAAAATAGGTCCAACCAACAATTTGATCCATCTATTTGTTGGGGACCATAATGGATATTTATGATTCTAAAGATTCACTAATGTTAGGCAATGGTAATCATCTCATCCATCGCTTGGAAAAAGGATAGGTACGTAAAATAGGAAAATCAATGATGGATTGGATCATCTAATTAGTCCGAGTTTTTCTTGGTAGGCCATGAAAATCCTTGTGGACTTAATGGACAACTCAGATCAATCGATTGGATCATCCAAGTGAGCTGATACACCTCATAGAACTATGGTGCTGGGAGAGCACTGGAGCATTGCCCTTCATACAAAGTGTAGGGATGTTATCAAGAGAGTCGGTTTGGTTAGGCCGGATTAGCACCGGTGAAAGGTCGGTTGTTTTTTCTCACTAAAACCTGTGTGGCCGCTGTCATGTAATGTGCTTGAGCCGTTCTGTCCATTTGGTTTTTTAATTTTCTTTCTATTTTTAGGGTATGCGCTAATAAATGAGGTAGATAAAAATCTAAGTAGACCATGACACATAAAACAGAAAAAAATGATTTCTTACCGGTTATTTATTTTTTAGGCTACAAAACTTTCGGATCAAACTTATTTTTGTGCTTTCCTTTCATCCATATTTATGAGACATTATGAAGAGGTTAGATGGCAGGTATACATTCTCGTGAGCCCTACGCTTAGCTTTCAATGGGCGGTAGGTGTTAAACTCTTACTTCTTATGGTGTCGTATTTTTTATTTTAATTTTTTCTATTAGCTTGTTAATACACACGCTTGTCAGTACACACACTCCATGTTAGCCACCCCCGCAAGGGATCGATCCCAAGACCTCAAGTGTTGAAACGAGGTATCTCAACTCGGTCTGCCAGTTGAGATATAGACGGTGGAGATTGCTTTCATAAAATAGGTCCAACCAACAATTTGATCCATCTATTTGTTGGGGACCATAATGGATATTTATGATTCTAAAGATTCACTAATGTTAGGCAATGGTAATCATCTCATCCATCGCTTGGAAAAAGGATAGGTACAAAAATCAATAATGGATGGGATCATCTAATTAGTTCGAGTTTTTCTTGGTAGGCCATGAAAATCCTTTTGGACTTAATGGACAACCCAGATCAATCGATTGGATCATCCAAGTGAGCTGATGCACCTCATAGGACTATGGTGCTGGGAGAACACTGGAGCATTGCCCTTCATACAAAGTGTAGGGATGTTATCAAGAGAGTCGGTTTGGTTAGGCCGGATTAGCACCGATGAAAGGTCGGTTGTTTTTTCTCACTAAAACCTGTGTGGCCGCTATCATGTAATGTGCTTGAGCTGTGCTGTCCATTTGGTTTTTTAATTTTCTTTCTATTTTTAGGATATGCGCTAATAAATGAGGTAGATAAAAATCTAAGTAGACCACAACACATAAAACAGGGAAAAATGATTTCTTATCGTTTATTTATTTTTTAGGCTACAAAACTTTCAGATCAAACTTACTTTTGTGCTTTCCTTTCATTTATATTTATGAGACGTTATGAAGAGGTTAGATGGCAGGTATACATTCTCGTGAGCCCTACGCTTAGCTTTCAATGGGCGGTAGGTGTTAAACTCTTATTTCTTATGGTGTCGTATTTTTTATTTATTTTTTTTCTGCTAGCTTGTTAATACACACGCTTGTCAGTACACACACTCCATGTTAGCCACCCCCGCAAGGGATCGATCCCAAGACCTCAAGTGTTGAAACGAGGCATCTCAACTCAACCTGCCAGTTGAGCTTTGGATACAAGTGTTATAGCGTCGTATACTTGAGATTTGTATCTCACTTTTTTTTTTTTTTCGGTTCGCAACGTATGAAGAGAGTGGATCAAACAAACGCATAACGACGGCCGCACAAATGTACCTTTGCACCACGGTTTCCGAAGCTTAATTATGTACGGACGCAGATTGGACACTGAGGGTGTGTTTGGCCGGACCAATCTCATGAGATTAGGAGGAAGAGGATGGATTTTAAGGTAACGCAGTTTATCCCTTGATCCCGTGGGTTTGGGATAGCCCATGGGATATACACCAGCCAGTTTGGACCGTCCCAAATGGATGGGCTTGCATCTATACTACTGCTTATGGTGTGCCGCACTTCATGTTTTATATGTCGTAAGACAGGTTTATGGCTAAATGTAAGCAGGTGAAAATGGACAGAATGAATATCTCATTGATATCATGATGGGCCCCATGTTAGCTAATGGTGGTGTTTACAAGGGCGAGGTACATCCCGCCATGACCAGCAACCGGGGATGGGATGAGATGGCGCTGGATAACCCTCCCAATCCTATATCCAGCGCCCGGCTAAACAAACCCTGAGGGGTTGAGTAGCCAGAGTAGTGAGGCCACCAAGTTCTGTAGGCCTCACCATGATGTATGTGTTGTACCCACACCATCCAGACATTTGAAGAGATCATTTTAGGACATGATACAGAGAACAAAGAAGATCCAAGGTTGGGGTGGATCCCACCGCATAAAACAGTGGTGAGAGTGGCGCCCACCGTTGAAACCTTTCAAATGTCCACCATGATGTTTTTTTTAGAGATCCAACATGTTCATGCGTTAAATCAGACGATAAAAGAAAGGAAAACAAAAATATTACTTGATTTAAAACTTTTGTGGCCCTTGAACTTATTAATGGTGGGCGTCACTCCCCCATCACTGTTTTCTACGGTGGGGTACTCTCGGGCTTTGGGTCTGATTTATTCTTTGGATAATGTCCTAATACGATCTTTCCAAATGGATGGGCGGTGTGGATACAACACACATCACGGTAGAGCCCACGGGATTTACTGGCGTCACTTCAGTAGCTTACTGGCGTCACTTCAGTAGCGAATCCCGCTTCTCAACCTGTCAGTAGCTAATCCCCGTCCATCACGTAACAGCCGTGAAAAGTAATAACTACTCATTTAAAACATATTTTGGAAAAAAAAACAACGGAAGGTTGGGGGGGGGGGGGGGGGGGGTGGGGTTGATTTGGTGAGTCCCGGGCAAGCTTACGGGTGGGTCTACCTACCTTCATGTATCCACTCCGCCCATCTACTTTTTCAGCTCATTTTACCACAATGTACCAAAAATTAAAAAAAAAAATATTTGGTGAACCACACCACAGGAAACTGTGGTCCTTAAACGCCGACAATTAAAAAATTTCTAGGGCCCATCGTAACGTTTATTTTCCATCTAACCCATTGATAAGTTCACAAAGGTCTGAATGAAGGGACAACGAAAATATCGTTTCTATCCAAAAATCTAGTGGCCCACATGAAGTTTTTAGTTGTCAATTATCACTCTTTCCTGTGGTGCGGTCATTTTGATATTTGGATATGCTTTATTTTTGGGAAAATGGCCTCAAATGAGCTGTAAAAAACTGATGAATGGAATGGATATACAAGGCACACATCAAGGTGAGCCCCACGGTCAGGGTCTCATCCATTAAGTTTTTACTTCGGACTTAACCCAATCCGCTTCCACTTGCACGACCCATCTCGTGCGACCCAGCCTTCGGAAGAAAAGCCGCTTATAGCCGGCCGTATGCTAACTTAGCATGCACCCCTATTTTCCCACCAACGTGTCATTCGTGTAGAAAATCTGATCCGTACAAAAGTGGGGCCCATCATTAAGATCTCTTACGTAAAAAAGTACTAATCCACTTATAAGATGGGTCACATCTATATGATAAGTCATACCATCGACCGTCCATGTATTTTTGTGGTGTGGCCAATTCCATGAGTTCGCTTAATGTGATCATTTAGGAACAGATAATCTTGTTGGGCCCACGTTTGCATGGTTCTGATATCACGTAGAACTACCGCATTAGCGAAAAAGATGGTGAGGATCATGATAAGTAAGCATGCAACCGGGTAAGGTGATTAATTGTCATGTTGAAAGTAAAAAGATAAGAAATGTCATGTAAGAGAAGATAAGGACGGAAATGAAAATAAAAATCAAGGAATTGGAAAAAGTAAAACCCTTGGATTGAAAATTCAAGCATTGTATTTGAGTTGGGCTTGGTCTCGCTAATCGATCATTGTATTTTAAGACGACATCCAACCTTGAAGAAAATGGATTTTGTTGTACTTGTAAAAAACGCACAATCTGAAAGATACCGTACACGTGGCTCCTTATTTAGATGATCCAAGCCATTGATTCCGTGGCCCCAATCTTGGATGGGATGGGTTGATTTTTTGGGATGATTCCAGTCCTTCAAAAATAGCCCACCATTTAACGGTTAAAAAAATAAAAATAAAAACGGCAATGGTCCAAATTTCAATTTTGGCAATTGGGTTACAAAGAATTGCCCAACTATCAAATGGCATGCATCTACTGGTCTCCACGATTTTCAGAGGAGATACTTTTCTAACGACGGGGCCAATAGATCAAACGGTCTTGATCCACCAAAAAATTCCAAGAGTTAATTCAATGCCGCGTTTGAGAAAGCTTATCAATATTGAGCTAGTAATGAGCCGAGTCCAGGCCTGATCAAAGCCCAATATTTGCTATTCCTCAGGCTGTGAAACCTGTGTCAAGAGCTGAGAGATGTTGAATTCCAGTCCATGAGCTTAGGATCTAATTCCAGGCCCAGCTCAGTCCAATCAGGCTTGGGTTGTACTAGGCCCACTGTAAATACTCAGCCCACCATTATAACTGGTTGGACCACGCGGGTACGCTTGCGGGGCCTTTCAAAGAAGCTAGTTTAGGCCCAGTCCAATGAATTACTGGGCTTAAACTCAGGCTTGGATGCAATCAATGAGTCCAGACAATATTTGTAAAATCTGTCAGGTTGAATGGGTTGGGGTGTAGCCAAGAATTTCTGTCCAAGACCCATTATCCCTGACTCGACTCCACCCAACCCACTTAAAAAGTCTGACCTGCCTGATTAAATGTAACTTGGTCGGACTCCACTAACCGGACCCAACTAAGGTTTAAGAATGGAATTCGCCACTAAGGCTCTAAAAAACCTCGCCCAGATGTGTACATAAGCAAATAAAAAGTAAAAAATAAAATATCATCTCTACCTTTTAACCTTTATTTTGTTTTGAGTTTTGAGTTGGGTTGGTCGTATATCCCAACCCATTGATGACCTTAATGGGGTCAGGTAGAGTTCAACAGAAGGCTTGACCCATTTTTTTAGACATGTCACATTTCTAGCCTGAGCTCGGTCTACAGTCCGTTTAGCTGTACCTGAACCGACGTGAAAATCAGGTTGGGCAGGTTAACCCGCAGTTCAACCCGACCTTTGCCACCCCTGGGCCAGAGCATAGTATTATACCTCATCATAGAAAACTTTAAGGGTCCAGTGGATTCTAAGGGCCCGTTTGGATATCACCGTATAAGATACTTTTTCTACTTACAGCAGTACATAAGTAAATTTAGTTTAAGATCAATTATAAACAACTTTTTTAATTACTTAAATGTATTTAACCACTTTACCTTAATAAGTAGAAACTAAGATAAGCTACTTGAAGCATAAGTAGCTTATCTTAAGTAACTTATGATTAAAAAAAGAAAGAATAATAGGATTCAAAAACAAGACCTTTCAACTGGCAGCCAACAGGAAGTGATTAAATACGATGGTGTATCAATGCGGACTTTAGGAGTTTGACCAACGCTAGTATGGTCCCTGCTGGGATCGACCCATGCATAAAATCTCCAAGATAGAAAAATCATAGACCTTTCAACTGGCAGCCAACAGGAAGTGATCAGAAAGGCGGTTCCCATCAAACCAATAAAATGCCACGTATTCAATGGGCTATGATCGTCAAATCTGTGTAATTTTCAGTGCTTGGGCAATCCACGGCGATTTCCATCATTTCACCATTTGGATGACAAAAAAATTAGCCCCAGTTGCAGGAACAGAAGGCCCGTAAAATCTCCGTACAAATCCTCGACGGCTAGTGAGGAGGAGGAGCAGGTATTGTTGGGTTGGAAATGATGAACGGCTCCAATGGAAGATACGTACCATGGTGGGCCTACATGTAAACCTGTGTTGCCTCCCATCAAAAGAAAACAAATGCTCAAAGCAAAGATGAAAAGAGGAAGAGAAAAAGGGGATTTGTTAGGCTACATAAGTGGTTTGAATTCAAGAGAGTTTAAATAAGAGGAATTAAGATAGGAATTAACTTTGATAATTTGATTGGTTAATGGAGAGTGG
Organism: Magnolia kwangsiensis; assembly: GCA_037074715.1. Lineage (NCBI taxonomy): Eukaryota > Viridiplantae > Streptophyta > Magnoliopsida > Magnoliales > Magnoliaceae > Magnolia > Magnolia kwangsiensis. The sequence goes on along the minus strand of CM073574.1, from coordinate 46,131,002 downwards.
GACGGGTGTGCAGGAGAGACTAGAAAGTACCGGAGAAAAATAAAATAAAATCCATGTGAGTGGGAGATTAAAAAAAGGATGAAAGGAGAAAAAATAGAAGGTAATTTATTTTTTGTTAGAAAAACTAAAAATTGAAAATAATAATAATAACACATAAGTAGGTATGTTCGAAAATTGATTTCTCCATATCTTAGGTTTGTGTAGAGTTTATGCACCTGTAGCACGACTTAGGATCATTATCACGTGTTGGCCTATGGGGCCCGTTCATATATATGTGGTCTGACGATCAGAACCGCCCATGTTTTGGATGGTGTCCTAAACGAGCCACAATGAGTAAAGGGGCACTGAACAGACAGTTCTAGGACTATTAATGGACTGGTAGTCTTGGCCAGGCTCGTTTTAGGCCCAATAAGCAGGCTAGGCTCCAAGTTCGGATTTAATGATCTTAGCTATTGAGGCCTGCCCGAGCCCTAATCTGAGCCGTTGATGCAGTAGTGGAACAGATTTAGGTGTAACTTATGGGGCCTTAGGGCAGACCCAGGCTTAAACATCAGTCCTCCAGTTAACCTGGGCCCGAACATTCATAGCTCACTAACAGTCTTATATGGATGCTAACCACTGCCAGCATGCACAGTAGAGTAGACTGAAGGTGCAATTCTTGCATGCTGACGTTCTACTTGTGGGCCATTCATTAGGTAGAATAATCCAACGTGATCCAACCATCAAGTGGGTCACAAATGAATGCTATACACACAAGACGGTGGGTTCCATGAACAACTAGCTGCAAATATGGAACATGATTTAGTCCTGGCATATAGTGCATGGAAAGGCCAGGGTTCAAAAAACACATGCATCGAATCCACGCATGTTTGGGATGTCTTTTGGATGGAAAAACTAATAGATCTGGTTGCGTTCACTGGACAATCCTCACCATTTTATCAACTTAGCCGCATCCAATATAAAAAAATCAAGCACATATATATAAAGTCATGCTCCCCTGCGCACCTACGCACGTGCGCACCTTTGCACACATGCCATGGGTGTCTAATCTAAACGGTTCATGTGATGCGGAATCCCATGAAACCCAATATGACAAATTTTCATCCCAATCTAAAATTCTGATGGGCCATAACAAAGAGAAATGCAAATCAAGGGAGGAAACTGTTTTCATTTTTCATGGCCCATTAAATTTTAGATCAAAGTAAAACTTCAGCTTGGGGGGTTTTCACAAGGTGCTGCTTCACATGAACGGTTCAGATTTTGGATCCACATCACGTATGATGGGTTTTCAAAAAAGTTCGTACGTAGTACGTACGAACCGGTTCACAATTCCGCTATATATATATATATATATATATATATATATATATATATATATATATATATATATATATATATATATATATAATTGTCCCATTGATGGCCCACCAATCATTATGTACCATTCTTAAACTTTCATGAAATGGTGGAATGGTTATAATTCCTCTTGCAAGATTGCAAAATACATTCGAATCTATGCTTAAGGGCGATTATAGGAACTGTTTCTTTCGTAACATTTCCTCTCTCCCTCATCCAGTGAAGGGCCAGATCCTTCTTGATAAAGTCAGCTTAGGGTTGATTAGGAAGATGCATTGATTTTCTCTGTATAGTATATGATAGGCAGGATCTTTCCTTTTTTGTATCGTCGTGGCCAATCAGACCACTTGTCAAACACTTGTTCTCAACGTCTCACAACACACTTAATTATAAACGAATGAGGCACTGAAGGTGAGGCCGCAGAAGAAGACCATAACTTTGATGAACATGAACAAACCACTGAAGAAATAACAGGTGGCGATGAAGTGATGGGCGAGGATCGTAATGAATTTCTAGTTGCAAAGCGATTACTGTATGCCCCACGAAAGGAATTACATCCACAACGACACAATATATTTCGTACTCGATGCACTGTTAACGGAAATGTCTGTGATGTGATCATAAACAATGATAATAGCGAGAATATCGTCTCAAGAGTAATGGTTTGAAATAAATAGCAACCGGCAGGCAGAGCTCCACTATATAGATACTGGATTTCCTTTCACCATCACTGAGAGTTTCATGGATTTGTTTGACGGCCTTACATATGTTTAAGCGGATTTTGCTCTTGCTGGAGCCTTGCAGGGTCAGGTTCCTTTTGAAATGTTACAAGATTCTTTCCTCTGATTATTAACTTTTGTTCTTTGCTCTTCGGAGATGTTAAACATGTGGAAACATTTTATTTTTTTTGAATTGTTGAAAATTTATGTTAAAATGCGGAAACATGTGTGAGTTATCTATGTTTTGATGTTAATGTTGAAAATTTTCTTTTTCTTTGATGTATAGAAAATAGTTGGGAAGTATCACAACTTCAATCTATATTTGGTTAGCTTTCAAGTAACTGCATTTTATTTTCTCAAAAAATCGTCATCCTAATTTTGTTATTCTAAAGTTAGCCCATGTCTTTAAAGCTATTACTGGTACAAATTCTTTATACCTTATTATGGTTTGAATTCCTGTGTGGGCTCCAATAGGGTGCACCTATGATCGACAACGACAATTTGATAGGAGGAATACATGGTGAATTTTGAACATGTGCCAAAAATATCCATGAATGGATAATCACAACCAAACAATTAAGGGCATACAAGATGGATGGTAAGAGTAAAAATGGTTTTACGACTCATTTTGCAGGCCTTTATCTGAATGGATCACCTAATCAGGGTGACATTGGGGCCTTGTGCTGTCCATGGTGGACTGTTCGTATTCTCTTCTTCAGGCACACTCCCTTTGAGATGAAAAGGAAGGGGCGAGCATCTCCTTTCTTTCACCTCTTTTGAATCATCTCATGCCTTTCCTGTGATCATAGGTGGGCACAGTTGGGGCCACATAGGAATTCAAATGGTAAAAAGGTTTGAAGAACTTGTGCTGGATCATAGCTTGCCATCTTAGGATCGTTTGTAATTTGTGGAATATTTGGGTACCTATGCAGGAAAATTTATATTGGTCGATGCATACGAGTCCATACAAGTATGGACTGTCTGTTCAGGCGGTTCCCCATATTATAGTCATACTCATGCCGATGAGGTAAATGGTAATGTACTGAGAATGGACGAGAGCAGGAGGGCTTGGTACAACTCTTTAGTGACGAACAACGAAGTTCCGCCACCGCTAGTTCTGCATGGAGAAAGTGATGATATGACCACACAAGCTAGCCCTGAGGAATGTAGTAAGTCAACTCTGACTTTTGTTTTGTGATAGTTTTCTGCATATTGGTTAAGAGATTCTGAAGGAAACATTTAGTGGAACGTCAATTGCTTGACATAAGTATGAGCTTTGGCTACATCATCAAAGATTTGTGTGCATGGGGCTTATGTGATCTGCGTCTGTACTCTTTGAACACAATTTGCCTTTTTACTTGAAAAAGAGAAGGGATATTGACTGTACTTGCCTCAAAGTTTAGGCAAATAATCTCAAACGCCACGAAACTCCGTGTATTACGTAAGGGCCTGTTTAGCCAGTTGCATTGGAAAGGATTAGGTGCGATGGAATTAAAAAAAACGTAATTATTACGTATGACAGGGGTTGCTCTGTGTTACCATGGGATAAGCTTCATTCCCTATATTGTTTGTTATACGGTGGTACATTGAAAGGATATGCCCACCATCATTTGAAACTAATGAGAATAACACACGTGTTATATCTAAAACGTGCATTTGTTTTGTAACCTCATTTTATGGCATGGGCCTAAAAATGAGGCTAATCCAAAACTTATGTGGCCCCAAAGAAATTTTCAAGTGTAAGTATTCAATCAATCTCCGTTGCTTTTTATGGTGGGGTCTACTTGAGCTTTAGATCTACCTGATTTTTTGGTCCATGCTGTAAAATGATCTCAAAAAATGGGTGGACGGTGTGGATATAGCCTACACATCATGGTGGGACCTACACAACTTACTAATATTGAGTGAAATTGGCACGGGACCCAATATGATTCCATCTAACCTACTTCCAAGTTTTTTCACTCTTCCCAAACATAGAGTGAAATTGGCACAGGACCAGATGTAATTCCATCCCGCCTAAGCCCATCTGATCCAGCCGGCTAAACAGGCCCTAAAGGGCTTTCTGAAAGCTTTTGGAGATTGTTTCGGATGAAAATGCCCCTGACCTTGGTTCAGGACTTACACGATTTTCTAGGGACTAAGAAGTTACGTAGTATTTAATGCTAGTGAAGTGATGTGTACGGAACCCGTTTTGCACGTGGGCAAGGACTAAACTCGTGGGGCTTATATTGATGTATGTGTATAATTCATGCCATCCATCCTTTTTACTGTGTCATTTTAGGGCCAGGGTCTAAATATCAGCCTGATCCAGAGCTCGTGCGGGTCACATAATAAAAAATAATAGTGATAATGGAACCTATTGTTGAAACTTTTCAGGCTCACCGTGATGTTTATTAGAAGTGGACACTGCCCAAGTCAGGACTTTTTCGGCCCACATCGAGCTAGCCGACAAGATGGACGGAACGGATCTCCCCATTGTTGGCCTCAGACTATTGTACCAATGGATATCCTTTCATTTGGTAGTAAAGGAAGTGAACATTTAACAACTACGACCTAGGAAAACTACGACTCATATAACATGAGAACTACTACCCTTACTACATTACAATCACAACCCTTACCACATTACAGCCACGACCTAAGTATGGGTCATGGTTGCCATTTTATATGGGTCATGGTTTTCATGAGGAAAGGGTCGTGGTTGTCATGAGGTGGGAGTGTGGTTGGCCCGTTTTTCTTTCTTTCCCGGTATAAGTTGAGCGCGAGAGAGGAAATCGGATTGAGTACTCGGTTGGGCCCACCTTAAATGTATGTGATCTATCCACACCATCCATCCATTTTTCCATCTAATTTAAGGGGTTTAGCCCAAAATTGAAGCATATTCAAAGATCAATCGGAGTATACCACGACCTTAATCTGTAGCCTTTGATCCATTTACACTACCAAAAATGGATCGTGGTTGTCATGGGTCGTAGTTGTCATGTTATATGCGTCATGGTTGTTATGTTACATAAGTCGTAGTTATCATGGGTTGTCGTTGTCATGGATGTGGTTGTCATGTTATATGGTTTGTAGTTGTTATGTGGTAAGGGTCGTAGTTATCATGGGTTGTGGTTGTCATTTATGTGGGTCGTGATTGTCATGTTAAATAGGTCATAGTTATCATATTACATGGGTCGTGGTTCTCATGTTATATGGGTCGTGGTTATCATGTTATATGGGTTATGGTTGTCATATTATATGTTAGATTTATCTTATTTTTCATATCAAGCCTTAAGATGAACTCACCAAATGGATGAACGGTTTGGATATAACATATACCTCATGATCAGACAAACATAACTTGTTGTAGACACCCCACCCAGGCTACATCTTGAGAAGGCTAAGATAGTCCAAGAATAATGATCATACCCCAAAACCAAGCCCGAGTCCTAGATTAAAACCTAAAGCCCTGATCCCAAATCATAAAATTCCAACCTACAACCAGAAATCATAATCCAAACCATCCAAATCCACATACAACCCCGTCTTTACCCTATGTCCTAACCAGGATCCCCTTTATCCAAGCCTAAACCCACCTATCTGAGCTGCAAACTCCAAAATAAGACCATCAGGCGAACCAACATAACGTACAAAGCCCGCACGCGTGAGCCCGACCCGAATGAAGCTTGTCTGCTCGTGGCCTGCGTGTGAACAGCTGTCTCAGCATCCAAAAGTTAACTTTCTCCTATATTTACCCCTCCCCCCCCCCCCCCCCCCCCCCCCCCCAACCTTCACCATTTACCGTTTTACCATCCTCAAGAGCTAATGAGGGTGCGCCATGTGACGCTCCTCTCTCTCTAGCCAATCACAAGCCTCCATTTTATTATTTTAACCCTTATCTACCTCCTATTTATCATATAGTCATTGGAGAAGGCTATAAATAGCCCTCTCCTCTTCTCATTCCAACAAGCCTCAACAACCAAAAGAGCCACTTCTCATCCAATGGAGAGAAAGAGAGTGAGGTGGGAAGGAGCTCCTAAGCCTTCAAATTCAGATTTTTTTAGCTACCCCCCTTGCCTTCCTCTCAACCTTGTCCAACTCATAAGCCTAACCCGGATCGATCATGGTTTGATTCATATCTTAGCCTACTCAAGACCAAGCAAAAGGTCCATTTGTCTTATAAGCATTTCATCATGACATTTACTCCATTCTCAACCTCCTACTTCTCTAGATCTTTAGCAAACATATGCTCTGTGATTTTCCATCATCGGATCCCGTCACATCAGAAATTTCTAGTGATCTAGTCCATTTTTCTTATCTTTATGCATAAGCATCATCACATCCGCTTTCTAGACACGCCGTTGGACGTATTCTCTGTGACTTGCTGAAATCTCGGATCTTACCTCATCAGAAATTCACGTATGTGCCTAGTCCTATCTCGATCACATCCTCCATCCCTTGAGATTGTTTTGTCACACAAAGTAGAGACTGTACGTTCGTACGGGCAAAGAGGGTGCCTAACACCTTCCCTCTTTATAATCGAGGTCCCTTACTCGGAATCCCGGATCGCAGACCAGGAGTCAATCTAAAGGTAGGAGAGTCTTCAGATTTCTCTAACCTTAAATATTCCGCGGTTCTAGCCGACTGCAAGATTTTGAGATTATTCGGTTAGTGGCGACTCCAACATCCACAAATCAGCCTAATCACCCCCACCATCAAAACATAACACGTCAAACCAGCGTGGGTGCCGATTTTCAGTGTTTACAGAATGACAACTCCACTGGGGATTTTGTTAGCTCGCACTAGCTGAGACCCGACTCGAAAGTGTGTGGTACTTTAATCTCAAGAAACATCATCACTGCATTTATAAAAAAATATATATTTTTGGCTTGTATTCTATGGGGCATAGATTCGAACCATGAACACCCGATCCCGCACAGCCATGACCTCTCAAGCTACCCATGAAGAAGAGCTGGCAGCTCAGCCAACTCCCAAAACATCAGCACCCGTACCTACACCAGCACCTGCGCTACCACCACTAGTGGCTCTAGTAGACCCACAAGCCAACACCACCATGCAATAAATGTGATGTAGAGCGGGTCGCGGACAATTTCATGGCTAAGATGGATCAGAAAAGGCACGGTCGGCGACAGAAGTGATCCGGACCATCGGACCTTAGATCGGGCGTATCTCACAATTCGGAATGAGTTATCCGACGTAAACTATATGATTTTGGGGTAGAACGAGCTACTTTAGCCAACCAACCCCGCTATGTCTGGTTGCGCAACCCGGATTTGTGAAAAACCCCCTGATCAACGGTCGTTTCCTCGTTTTAATTTTGTTTTTACTATAAATAGTAAGTTTTAGTTTGAGTATAACTTTTCATCCGTTGGGCTTTAGGAGTTATGTCCAACATGAAAAGTGCTTAGGATAATTAGGAGAACGGTTTGTTGAAGCCAAATAGGAAACTTACTATTTTTGGCCGAAAACCTTGCGCACTAGTAGAAATCGTGACCGTCTATAAATAGTAAGTTTACTATTTATAGTAAGTTGCGAATTCTAGGAGTTTTAGTTGTAGTATGAGTCTGATTTCTTTCATGTTGCTTGGTTCCCTTATTTAAAGGGGTGTAAACTCGTTTTTAATTATTCATCAATCAATTTCGAATTTATTAGAATTATTTCTATTTTCCTGCTTTCTTTCCTCGTGGATTCGAGAAGTCTCTGTGAGGAGTCCAGAGAAGCTCCGTGGATTCGGAGTAGTTATCCTTGAGGAAGACGGTGATCGACCTCATCACGTTCATCCCTGCGTCAATTTGGTATCAGAGCGAGGTTTTCCCTCGGGCCGATGGCAAACAACGAAGGTATGAATCAAAATCCTGTGGACGATGATACAGGGATTCGTTATCTTTTGGAAAGAATGGAAGCTTTCCATTGGGAGAGTCAATTGACCATGCAAGGGCTGCAGGAAACCCTCGACCGTCTTGCGGATGCGCTACTTCCGCCCCGAGCCCTAGGCGGTGCTCCACCACCTATGGTCGTGCCACCACCCGTGGTTGCTGTACGACGTGACCCTGATTATCGCAGAGCACTACCAGCGGTAAATCGTAGGGCTACACCAGATGATTCTAGTTCTAGCGACGAGGACATTAATGAGGGTTTTGATCGACGACCAGTCCATGGAGGCGATCGTCTAGATCGTGCTGAAAGAGACTATCGAGGTAAGGCTGAACTTTCTAGTTTTAACGGTTTATTACGTATCGAAGATTTTCTCGATTGGCTAGCCGAAGTAGATAGATATTTTGATTATATGGATGTGCCAGACCATAAAAGGGTGAAGTTGGTAGCGTTTAAATTGAAATCTGGTGTTTCTGCATGGTGGGAACAATTGCAATTCTCACGAGCCCGCCAAAACAAGGCGCCGATCGCATCATGGCCTCGGATGAGACGTCTTCTTCGTTCACGATTTCTCCCCAGTGATTATGAGCAGATATTATTCCAGCAATACCAGAATTGCCGACAAGGAAATCGAACTGTTACAGATTACACTGAAGAATTTCAGCGGTTGGCTACACGAAACGATTTGTCAGAATCTGAGTCACAGAAAGTGGCACGATTTATAGGTGGGTTGCGACCGGTAATTCAGGATCGAGTTCAGATGTACCCAGTCGGGACCGTAGATGAAGCAGTTCAATTGGCAGGAAGGGCAGAAACGCAGCTTGCAAGAGCTCCTGCTCGTCCCTATCCTTCAAATCGACCCCCTATGACAGGTCCCACACAGGATCCAGTGCTGGCTTAAGGAAAAGATCCGGTAGGAGAACGTCCTCAACCTCCTCCACCCGCGAACCGTGATACGGGGAGCGGACCATCCAGACCTCAACGGGCAGCACCCACAACAGCGGGCCCTAGTAGGATTCCGAATCCTTATGCTCGGCCAAGGCTGAATAATTGTTACCGCTGTGGCCAACCAGGCCACTTATCAAACACTTGTCCTCAACGTCCGGCAGCGCACTTGACTATAAACGAAGGGGGCACTGAAGATGAGGCCGTGGAAGAGGATCATGGCTTTGATGAATATGAACAAACCACTGAAGAAATAGCAGGTGGCGATGAAGTGATAGGCGAAGATCGTGGCGAATCTCTCGTTGTGAGGCGACTACTGTATACCCCACGAAAGGAATTACATCCACAGCGGCACAATATATTTCGTACTCGGTGTACTGTCAACGGAAAAGTCTGTGATGTGATCATAGATAGTGGTAGCAGCGAGAACATCGTCTCAAGAGTGATGGTGGATAAGTTGCAGCTACCAACGACGAAACATCCTTCCCCGTACTCAATAGGCTGGATAAAAAAAGTGAACGAGACCAAGGTAACTGAACAATGCACTATCTCGTTTTCAATTGGTAAACATTATAAGGATCAGATACTTTGTGACGTGGTTGACATGGAAGCCTGCCATATGCTACTCGGTAGACCCTAGCAGTCGGACCGTGATGCGACCCATCGGGGGCGAGACAATGTCTACATATTCGTCAAGGATAGTCGAAAAATAATCCTTGCCCCTATGGCACCAAAGAACCACCCTGAAGCCTCTAAAGTGGAGGGGAGTTCTCTCTTGACCATTCGGAATTTCATAAAGGAGTCCAAGGAAACCGGCGAGGTATATGCCATAGTGGTGAAGGGCGAGAAGGAGGAACCCTCAAACATCCCTCTAAGCTTAAGACTGTTACTAAACGAATTCAAAAAAGTCTGGCCTGAAGATTTACCTGATGGATTGCCCCCCATGAGAGACATCCAACATCACATAGACCTCGTCCCTGGGGCTAGCCTGCCCAATCGCCCTCATTATCGGATGAGTCCGAAGGAGTGTGAGATACTTCAGGGGCAAGTGGAGGAATTGATCCGTAAGGGTCTATTGAGAGAGAGCATGAGCCCATGTGCTGTACCAGCATTATTAACGCCAAAAAAAGATTGAAGCTGGCGCATGTGTGTCGACAGCCGAGCAATTAACAAAATACTATTAAATATCGGTTTCCAATACCACGGTTGGACGACATGCTCGATATGTTAGAAGGGGCTAAAGTGTTCTCTAAACTCGATCTAAAGAGTGGGTACCATCAGATTCGTATTCGACCCGGTGATGAATGGAAAATGACATTCAAGACAAAGGAAGGGTTATATGAGTGGCTAGTCATGCCTTTCGGCCTATCGAACGCACCAAGTACTTTTATGCGTTTGATGAATCAAGTTTTAAAACCGTTCACTGGCCGATTTGTGGTAGTATATTTTGATGACATATTGATATATAGCCAGGATGAGGCGGAGCATAAGAAACATCTCAGGCAGGTGCTGCAGGTCCTACAAGATAACAAGTTGTACCTCAACTTGAAAAAGTGTAGTTTTTTAACTAACAGACTGTTATTTTTAGGATTTGTTATAACGTCCACAGGAATTCGGGTGGACGATGAAAAGGTGCGAGCTATTAGGGAATGGCCGATCCCGACAAACATTCATGAGGTGAGGAGTTTTCACGGATTGGCGACTTTCTATCGTCGATTTGTGCGAGATTTTAGCACCATAGTCGCGCCAATAACGGACTGCATGAAAAAAGGGCCGTTCCAGTAGACCGATAAAGCTGATAAGAGCTTTCATGAGATCAAGCATCGTTTGTCTACAACACCGATCTTGGTGCTTCCTAATTTTGATAAATTATTTGAGGTGGAGTGTGACGCTTCATATGTCGGAATAGGAGGAGTATTATCACAGGAAGGCAGGCCGGTAGCCTTCTATAGCGAGAAGCTCAGTGAAGCCCGAAAGAAGTGGTCGACTTACGAGCTTGAGTTGTACGCAGTTGTTCAGGCGCTGCGACATTGGCGGCATTATCTGATTCGGAGGGAGTTTGTTCTGTACACCGACCATCAGGCATTAAAGTTTATTAATAGTCAGACTAACGTGAATCGTGTGCATGCTAGATGGGTTGCGTTTTTACAGGAATTTACGCTTGTTCTGAAGCATAAGTCAGGTCAGCAGAATAAGGTGGCTGATGCACTTAGCCGTCATGCGTCACTACTTGTTACGGTGAGCAATGAGGTGGTCGGCTTTGACTGTCTCAAGGAGCTATATGCCAAGGATGAAGACTTCAAAGATTCCTGGTTGAAGTGCCAAGAAGGTCACCCCAGTGACTTTCATATACAGGATGATTTTCTCTTCAAAGGGAATCGATTGTGCATTCCCCAAAGTTCTCTAAGGGAGCAGATTATTCAGGAACTACATGGAGGTGGCCTCGGTGGACACCTTGGGCGAGACAAGACGCGAGCTCTTGTGGAAGAGCGGTATTACTGGCCGCAATTAGTACGTGATGTGGGAAGAGCCGTACAACGTTGTCATACTTGTCAGACCTCCAAGGGACAATCTCAGAATACGGGCCTCTACACCCCATTACCTGTGCCTGACGGTCCTTGGGAGGATTTATCAATGGACTTCGTACTTGGTCTTCCACGAACACAGCGCGGCATGGATTCGGTGTTCTTAGTGGTCGATCGTTTCTCCAAGATGGCGCACTTTATCCCATGCAAGAAGACCCTTGATGCAACACATGTGGCGAATTTATTCTTCAGGGAGGTCGTACGGCTACACGGGGTCCCTAAGACCATTACTTCTGATCGTGACACGAAGTTCATTAGCCACTTTTGGCGGACTTTGTGGACTCGATTCGATACACGACTTCAATTCAGCAGTGCTTACCACCCACAGACTGATGGGCAGACCGAAGTTGTGAATCGTACTTTGGGAAACCTCCTTCGATGTATTTCAGGAGAGAAACCAAAGCAGTGGGATTTGGCCTTGTCTCAAGCGGAGTTTGCATTCAACAACATGGTGAACCGCTCGACAGGGAAATCTCCGTTCCAGGTTATTTACGGACGAGTACCTCGCCACACACTAGACTTGGTCCCTCTGCCCAAGCTCCCAGGCATGAGTATTGCAGCAGAACATATGGCAGACAGGATCATGGGTATTCATGCGGAGGTGCAGACTAAGCTACATGCCTCGAACGAAAAGTACAAGGAACAAGCGGACAAGCATCGTCGACAAAAGGTGTTCGAGGTGGGCGACCAGGTAATGGTCCATTTGCGAAAAGAAAGATTTCCGACCGGGATGTACAACAAGCTGAAGAATAAGAAGATTGGACCGGTACCGATCATCCGAAAGATCAATGACAATGCTTATGTTGTTGATCTTCCAGATGACATGGCGATCTCACGGACTTTCAACGTTGCGGACCTGACCGAGTATCATGAACCAGCGCAGGAGGAGAACTCGAGGACGAGTTCTTTTCAAGTGGAGGGGACTGATGTAGAGCGGGTCGCGGACAATTTCATGGCTAAGATGGATCAGAAAAGGCACGGTCGGCGACAGAAGTGATCCGGACCATCGGACCTTAGATCGGGCGTATCTCACAATCCGGAATGAGTTATCCGACGTAAACTATATGATTTTGGGGTAGAACGAGCTACTTTAGCCAACCAACCCTGCTACGCCGGGTTGTGTAGCCCGGATTTGCAAAAAACCCTCTGATCGACGGTCGTTTCCTCGTTTTAATTTTGTTTTTACTATAAATAGTAAGTTTTAGTTTGAGTATAACTTTTCATCCGTTGGGCTTTAGGAGTTGTGTCCAACATGAAAAGTGCTTAGGATAATTAGGAGAACGGTTTGTTGAAGCTAAATAGGACACTTACTATTTTTGGCCGAAAACCTTGCGCACTAGTAGACATCGTGACCGTCTATAAATAGTAAGTTTACTATTTATAGTAAGTTGCGAATTCTAGGAGTTTTAGTTGTAGTATGAGTCTGATTTCTTTCATGTTGCTTGGTTCCCTTATTTAAAGGGGTGTAAACTCGTTTTTAATTATTCATCAATCAATTTCGAATTTATTAGAATTATTTCTATTTTCCTGCTTTCTTTCCTCGTGGATTCGAGAAGTCTCTGTGAGGAGTCCAGAGAAGCTCCGTGGATTCGGAGTAGTTATCCTTGAGGAAGACGGTGATCGACCTCATCACGTTCATCCCTGCGTCAAAATGGCTCAGAGTCTCTAAGCAGTGCAAGAGCTGCTACTTCGCCTAGTACCCAATGCCACACCAAACACACAGGCAACCCAACTGAGTGTACAGAACAATTCACTCCCTCAAACCCCTTTTGCTTTTTCCCTCATTCCTCCAACAAATCCCATTCTCCCTTTTCCAGAAGAGTTAGCACAAGATCAACAACAACCGGTAAACGGGAGCAACCTTCCCACACATCTCTACTCAACACATCACAACAATCAGGTTATAGCACAGGTTCCCCCTAACGGGAACCACAAATAAGAAGTAACGGATTCCCACGAAGGGGGTTAGTTTTGAGTCCAATTCACTCCCCCTAACAGGAGTAACATTTCAGAATTGACAGATACCCTAGGCGGGAGTCATTTCCGAACATCACACCCTCCTTCAAAAGGGAGCGGTGCTCAATTCCAGCTACCTCCCGCTACCGGGAGTCCACCATCTTTCCAACAACCCCCTATTCTGGATCTATATGAAGAAAAAATAGTACAAGCCCTACAACAAGGGGCAAGATATCCACCGTAAGGTAAGTCTGAAATCGAAGAATTACGAGAGCAGTTGCAAATGGTGCAAAACTAGCTCCAAAGACAGCAAGGAGTGGACCACCCATCCACTAAATTCAGGGACCTTTGTCCCTTCCCAGACGCCCGAGTACCTCCAAACTTCGAGGTACCAAAATTTAAAAGGTATGATGGTAGTGGGTGCCCCACAGCACACATGAAAGCATTGTGGGGAACTCAATTCGATAGTAGGGAATGATGGAGCCTTGATACGGCTCTTACAGAAATCCCTTATGAGTGATGCTTTGTATTGATACACCTCATTGGACAACCATTAAATCAAAACCTGGGAAAAACTCTCCGAGGTATTCATTGACAGATTCTCATACAATCTGAATATGGCTCTAAGAAAATCTGACCTGGCCGCCTTAAGGCAAAAAAATGATGAATCATTGTCAGCATACGTGGGATGATGGTGGGCCATGACAACTCGAATGAGAAACCCCATCGACGATGAGGAACAAATATCCATGATTGTACATTGAACAAATCCTAGTATTTCAAGATATATAATCTCGTATCCATACGTAAATTTCTCCCAACTCATCCGAGCTGGTGAACAAGTGGAAGCCAGGATCAGGGCCGAAACTATTTCCCCATGGTCACATCAGACCCCTACAATCAGAAGAAACAAAGTCGAGGGGAAACCTGTTAGATATGAAAATGGAAACGGTAGTGCTCTTGCGTAACGCACTACGGAAGTTGACAATATCATTGTCAATACTCGAGGCCATCAGTATGCTCCCCAACCAGAGCTGCGACAAGACAGGTAATATCAGCCACAAGCAAATAGATAGTACCAACCACAACAAGCCCAACAGAGATATCAGGGACAGCCGTCTCAATAACAACAGCAACAATTCAGGGGGAATGTGCAAGGTCTATACAAGCAGGCAATGTTGGGAAGGAAGTTCACCCCTTTGCCACAAATATACAGTCAAGTTCTGGCAATGCTAATGCAAAAGTAGCTCTTGATGCTACTCCAGCCGCGACTTCCCCCCAACCCCTTGCCACCAGGTTACAATGAGAATCAATATTGCGCATACCACCAGGCTCCTGGCCATCTAACAGACCGATGTTTCTCTTTGAAACATGCGGTCCAAGATTTAATCGAAAGCTATAAGATTGCAATCACCCCACTGGCCAACAATACAGCTCAGGCCAACATTCTCCAAAATCATCTGCCATCGCGTCAGGCAGGACCCGGTACATCCAGCACCTCTACCGTCAACCATATTGAAGGAGGGCAACCCATACACTCCTCTCCACATCATTCCATATAAGAAATCATGCCTGATACAACAAATCGGACATGGGGATACCAACATACACCAACCGCACAGCCTCTCGTATTCTTTGAATCCGCACTCGCAATACAGCCTCTCGTATTCCTCGAAGCAGCACCAACAACTCAGCCTCTCATCTTACAAGAGGCATCCCCAACATCCACTAGGTCACATCCTCAGCACCGCACTCCCCAAGAGGCATGTCTAGCACCAAACTCGATAAATCCAGAAAGGTCGAATTTTGAACCCGTCATTCTCCCAATAGGCCTCCTCAATCTAGCCCCACTAACCTTGCAAGTGACACCCCCGGTTCAAACACCAAGTTTCCTAATACCTCACTAACTAGCACATGCCCAGAGGACCCTTCCCACACCTCAGAAAAGGAAATAAAATTTCTTGGCCAAACCCGAACAATAGTCGGAAACACCTCAAGAGAAATCATCAAGCCCGTCAGAAACAGTTCCAGCTATAATCTCTCAGCCCCAAAAACCACTGATATACCAGCAAGGAAGAACGGTTCCCTCTTACAATCCAAAAGCAGTCCCATGGCATTACCCAGAATGCCCTGAAGTGGGTAATAACGGGAGGTATTTCAGGAGAGATAACCAGAACCCAAAAGAAATTCGGAGAGCTTTGACAGGAACCGCTTGCAAAGCTAGTGCTGCTTATGACATAGCAGCCCAGCTCAAAACCATCCTAGCACAAATTTTCATATGGGAACTCTTATGCACATCGAGATCGCATTAAGAGATCTTTGTGAAAACCCTAAATGATGCACATATCTCCCCTGACGTACCTTCCAAAATGGTGGCAAACATGATCGAACAACTCCTCACACCACGAGCAATCACCTTCTTTGATGAGGAGTTGTCATCGGAAGGTCGCAAACATGGGCGTTCATTGAACATAGTTGCTCGTCACAGGAATTTCAAGATCCCACTTGTGCTCATTGACAATGGGTCCAGCCTTAACGTTTGCCCTTTAAAGATTGTCAAATGGTTGGGGATAGAACCATCTTCTTTCAGACCCAGTACCATAAGCGTTAGAGCCTTCGGTAACTCTCAGAGACAGGTTGAGGTAGAAATTGACCTCGAATTGCAAATCGGACTAGACATGACCCTTGCCACGTTTCAGGTCATTGACATTCCCGCTTCATTTAACCTCCTGTTGGGATGGCCATGGTTCCATGTTGTTGGAGCCATCCTATCTACCCTCGATCAAAGGGTTAAATTCCCTTCAGGAAATCGAATCATTATAGTATTGGCCGAGCCAGAGACCATCTTACCAGCGACAGTCAATATCCCAGAAACCAACATCCCAGTAATTGACATTCAGCATGCAGAGGGTGACATATCGTATCACAGCTTCGAATTCGAAAATGTGAACACAATCGCTAATCCATAACCCCTCACTGCTGAATATGTCATTCCCCCTGCTGAGCGATTGATCCTAAACTATCGTACCGAGTTTCATGAAAAAGGCATGGTGGTAAAGCCAACACATGCCAACGTGTAGAGATGGGCATTGAGATATCAACCGACATCAGAGGATCAAGTTGAGAGGCTAAGAAAGGGCTAACCATTTAGGTGCACACCCATCAAATTCATCAAGGCTAGGATAGTTTGTGGAGATCCGATGATTTCCCTTAAGGACCACCTCTAGCGACTCAAACTCTCAGAACATTCCAACCCGGAGTCCATCTGGCCACCAATAAAGTGGGACAAAATTCTCAAGGCATCAAAAACACATCTAATGCCAAGGGCAGAACCCTCAGACCCACCACATGAGGCAAGGGACATGAAAAATAATCCACCCACAAAGGACTCAGAACCAGGAGTGCCCCTTGAAGGAGCCACAGGCAAGAACAGGGAAACGCCCATTTCCACCCACAGTCAAGAAGACATATCCTAGCTACTAGCTCAGTGACACAAGGGGCAGAAGTAGCCCATCCACTGGATTGACAAGGGAAAGTGACCTCCCCTTGACTGGATCGTCATCAAAGTCCCATCGCAGGATGAACCCAAGGAACCAGAAGAACTTCAACTCCTGGGGGAAGAGGTTGAATCAGATTCTGACTCTGAGCCCAGCCCTACGGATATCATGGTCATCAGGATAGATGACCCCCAGGAACAAACAAGACAGAAGAGCAGGATCGAAAGGGGGAAAGAACCATGATGGTCAGCAATCTCCCTAACGATCGAGTCAGTCGGCGAATCATTTGCGAATGCTGGCCTAAAAAAAATGCCAATGTAAATAGTAGCTAGCACCCCGAGCTAGGACAAGATCAATCATGCAACACCGTCCTGTTCGAGACCCCTTGGCAAAACAAAAAAATTAGAAAATTTGTAAAACAAAAAAACATCACATATTCCCAAAAATACAAAAAAATCAAATATTTCTGAAAACCACAAAACATCAGAAAAATTTTAAAATACAAAAACAATAGAAAAACTCTCAAAAATCATTGTGCCAAACACTTCGCCCACAATGCAAGAATGTAAAGTCAGCTCATATGATTTCGATTTAAAGTTGGACTTCGAGCTCATGGATTTGGATGAAGCCCTTGACGAGGGAAATGATGATACCGCTCACGAATTTGAGGATTCTCTCGAAAAATTTGAAATAAAGGCCAATGTCATTATAGATGATTTTGAAATTGTGAACTTGGGATCCCTTCGGCTCCCTAGAAAAGTACTCATCAAGAGATCCTCGCCTCGTGGATACAAGTAGAGGATCACAGAATTCTTAAGGCTAGGGCTATCCAACCTGCGTTCTCCTATGAAGCTTTACCCAGATTGAATGAAGAGCTAGTCATACACCATCTCCTATGAAGCCAGAAGTCAAGCCCATCAAGCAAAGCTGTCAAGATTATGTCTGAAGTCCACGATAGAGTCCTATTCATGAACGATGGAGGTAAGCTATTGTAGCATGTCAGGAAGTGCTTCAAGTATCTAAAGCTTGTACAACGGATCCATGTGCGTGCTTCGAGTTTTTATAACCTGGCAACACCTTAAACCTTTTTCATGATGGGGTGTGGACATCATCGAAAGAATGAACCCGAAGGCATCCAATGGTCATGAGTGCATTCTCGTGGCATACAAAAGCGAGCACCGACAACATCTTACATCATCGATACGAATGAAAAAGAGAAGTCAAGGAAAATGATTGGTGGTAATCTCAATACAAACCAACTACATCTTACAGACATAAAGCGCACGACGATCGCTAGGACCAATGATAAGCAAGTCTGAAAGGAAGGTTAACAATATATTAATCATGCTCATCTTATCATTGCACCTACTAGATCTAGGGGGCAACTCCAGGCCATCCTGAGACGGTTCGCTGATCATCTGCGGTATTCTTCTGGGAAGTGCCCTTCGTTTCACCATCATTAGGGGCAAAGATCTTCCAGAGCCCATCAACACCGACAACATGGGTAATCCTACTTGACTATGTCAACAACTATAAACATAATGCTAAAGTCAAATGACAAAAGGTTAGTATTCTGAGGTACATTCCATCATCATCCCTTCCCTCTAATAAGTTTTCCAAAAAATAAAGGGTTCCAAAAAAAGGGAAAAAAAGAAGATGAAGAAAAAAGAAAAAAGAATAGATGAATAAAGCACGCAGTCCAAAAAAAAGAATAAAAAAAGAATAGACGAATAAAGCGCGCAGTCCAAAAAAAGAAAAAAGAATAGATGAATAAAGTGTGCAGTAAAAAAAAGAAAAAAGAAAAGAAAAGAAGAATCGAACCCAATGAGTGAGAACACGATTCACTAACCCATTTCCTCTTAGGATAGTTTTAACCCAATGTCAACAACTTCACGATTGTGATTGAAGACAAAGTCAGGCAACTCACCAGTCGGCCGACAATGAATGGAGTCTAGCCTCCCGCTTTTGTACAAGAAAAAGAGAAATCAAAAGAAAAGTAACATGCCTAAGCAAAACGGGCGAGGTAAAAACTCGAAAGGGCGCCTCGAGTAAAAACAGTGGGCATGTAGCGAACTTGGTGAAAACCTGAAAAGGCACCAATGGTAAAAAGAGCACAGCTGCCAAGGGGCAGGCAAGAGCGAAAACTCGGGACATGGTGAAAATTCGAAAGGACATCATGGGCAAAAATGGCAAGAAAGCCAGTCGTGGTGAAAACCTGGAAAGGGTACTACGGGTAAAAATAGCTAGAAAAGTAAAA
The DNA here is from genome assembly GCA_037074715.1 of Magnolia kwangsiensis. Lineage (NCBI taxonomy): Eukaryota > Viridiplantae > Streptophyta > Magnoliopsida > Magnoliales > Magnoliaceae > Magnolia > Magnolia kwangsiensis. The sequence continues at coordinate 46,111,810 of CM073574.1, read as the reverse complement.
AAAGAAAATAAAAAGTGCAGGAATAGGAGAAGCCAAGGCAACAAGAAAAATGAAGAAGCACAAGAAAAAGATAAGTCCTGGATCAGAATTCTATCAGACTCTACCCAAATCCAAGGGGCATGATCCTAGTATGTACTACTCTCAGGGAATCGGGATCCCTAGTAAACAAATACCAGATTCGATGTGGGCTAAGCTCAATATTCTAATTCCACCATCCAGGAACAAATTCAAATACAAGCAAACATCAACAAATTTGGCACAAACAAAAAATTTCATTCCTTTTAAAAAAGTCTTTTTATACATCGGTTTCCTTTCTTTACAAAAAAAATAAAAAATATACATGCATGTACAAGACAAGAAGCCAATAAAGTTGGGGATCCACAAGTTCAAAACTCCAGAGATCCACATTCAAAGCCCACAAGGCCCACAAGTTCAAAGCTCACAAGGCTTACAAGTTCAAAGCTCACGAGGCCCACATTTAAAAACCCACAAGGCCCACAAGTTCAAAGTCCACAAGTCCCACATGTTAAAAGCCCACCAAGCCCATTATTCAAAGGCCAATGGTTTAAGGCCCATGTTTTCAAGCCCATTTCCTAGGCCCACATATCCAAAGCAAGGCCCACTTCACGAGCCCTATTTTAAGGCCCGCAGTCTTAGGCACACATGTCCAAATCAGGCCCATGTTCCCCAATTGTCCCATTATTTCATTAGTGGAGGCCATCTAGCTATTCGATCTAGACTGTACAATAAAAATTGGACGACGACGCCCTCCCGCGAGATCGGACGGATGTTTCAAAAATTTTAAAAATATCCTTAAATAAGAACCGTCAGCTCCACCAACTCGTCAGTGGAGGTAATGAGACTGTTTACTTAATTTGTACAAATAAAAATCGAACAATGACGCCCACGAGCGAGATCGAACAGATATTTTTTTAAAAATCTAAAAATATCTTCAAATAAAATCTCCAAAGAGTCTAGTTCTAAAGAGATTAGTTTTCAAAACAAAATTTTTAAAAAACACACGTGTCACGCAGTATACTGAGGAATCCTCCATATTCTCCAGTTGCGATCAGTGTGCAAACAGCTAAATGAGATTTGATATCTTTCGGTCTCCCTAAAGGATGATCAAATCCGTATATGATACATGTACGGTTGGCCCAATTTCTATATCTGGACAGTCGTACAGATGTTGGTAAAAATGATTGGATCTACCTCTGGAAAGAATAAACTCACAGTGACAATAATCCATTGTAACTAAAGTATTAGAATTAACAGACTGTATGGAAAAAGATTACCTGCACATACCTAGTCCGGGATGTTCATTAAATTTGATTGAGTCCAAGTCGGTGTAGGGAGTTCCCCATAAGGTCGCACCAACGCGCAGGGCAGCTAACCACTTTGACAATTAAATGGAACGAATACTCCTAGGGTGATTACATGACAAAGGAACGACATATCAAACAATATGAAAATCCTCGTAAAGCCGCACCAACGCGCAGAGGCCCTACTTTTCAAACTTACCCTGCAAAGCTATTAATAATCTAACATGAAAGGGTTGTGCTTGGTGACCCGTAAAGCCGCGAAGAATGCGTAGGGGACAATCATAATGTTTTCCTCAACCCTCATGATATGTGCAAGTCATGTCTTTTCTAAACAATCGACTGACAATGATACAATGACAGACAACAGATTCGAGTCACTATCCATTTTTCTGACCAGAAGGGTGGGGTGTCCACTTGCTTTGACCTTACGGTTGCTCGTAATCTCGGTCAAAGAGGGGCATCTGTAGACACCCCACTCATGTTACATCTTAAGAAGGCTAAGATAGTCCAAGAATCATGATCATACCCCAAAACCAAGCCCGAGTCCTAGTTTAAAACCTAAAGCCCTAATCTCAAATCCCAAAATTTTAACCTGCAACAAGAAATCATAATCCAAACCGTTCAAATCCATATACAACACTATCTTTACCTTATACCTTAACCAGGACCCCCTTTATCCAAGCCTAAACCCACTTATGTAAGCTACAAACCCCAAAAGAAGACCACCAGACAAACCAACAAAACGTACAAAGCCCGCACACGTGAGCCCGGCCTGAACGAAGCCCAGGCGGTAGTTTGACTACCGCGGGTGGTAGTCTGACTGCCTCGGGCGGTAGTCTGAATACCGCCTGTGATACTTCAAATGCCGTCGCTGGTGGCCCACGTGTGGACAACTGTCTCAACGTCCAAAAGTCAACTTTCTCCTAGATTTATCCCCCCAACCTTCACCATTTACCGTTTTACTATCCTCAAGAGCCAATGAGGGTGCGCCACGTGGCTCTCCTCTCTCCCTAGCCAATCACAAGCCTCCATTTCATTATTTTAACCCTTACATACCTCTTATTTACCATATAGCCATTAGAGAAGGCTATAAATAACCCTCTCCTCTTCTTATTCCAACAAGCCTCAACAACCAAGAGAGCCACTTCTCATCCAAGGGAGAGAAAGAGAGTGAGGAAGAGAGTGAAGGTGGGAAGGAGCTCCCAGGCCTTCAAGTCCATATTTTCTTAACTACCCCCTAGCCTTCCTCTCAACCTTATCCAACCCATAAGCCTAACCCGGATCGGTCATGGTTCGATTCATATCTTAGCCTACTTAAGATCAAACCAAAGATCCATTTGTCTTACAAGCATTTCATCATGACATTTACTCCCTTCTCAACCCCCCTGCTTCTCTAGATCTCTAGCAAATATATGCTCTGTGACTTGTTGTACATCGGATCCTGTTACATTAGAAATTCCTAATGATCTAGTCCATTTTTCTTATCTCTTTGCATAAGCATCATTACATCCGCCTTTCAGACATGCCGTTGGACGTATGCTCTGTGGCTTGCCAAAATCTCGGATCTTACTTCATCAGAAATTCACGTGTGTACCTAGTCATATCTCGATCACATCCTCCATCACTTGAGATTATTTTACCCCACAAAGCAGAGACTGTACGTTGGTACGGGCAGAGAGGGTGCATAACACCTTCCTTTTTTGTAACCGAGGTCCCTTACCCAGAATCCCGGATCACAGACCAGGAGTCAATCTAAAGGTAGGAGAGTCTTTAGATTTCTCCAACCTTACATATTCCGTGGTTCTAACCGTCTGTGGGATTTTGAGATTATTCGGCTAGTGGTGACTCCAACATCCACAAATCAGCCTAATCACCCCCACCATAAAACATAACACGCCAAACCAGTGTGGCACCGATTTTCAGTGTCTACACTTGCTGACTTCAATACAACAACTATATAGCTAATGTGAGGTACACCAGCCAATCCTCTTCCTCTAATCCACGTCCGTATCCAGGATGAAAATGAATTGGTTACTCCCCGCTGCTAACAGCCCCTTGGCTGGTGGTCAGTGCTTTGTGGGCCCACTATATGTATGTGTTACATCTATTCGGTTCATCCATTTTTACAGATTATTTTAGAGTTTTATACCAAAAATGAGAGGGATATGATTTCTTCCCTCCAAGTGCAAAGTTTCGTAAGTAGTATCTCGTGAATACAGAGTTGATCCCACAGGGAGATGAATTGTGAGAAGAAAAAAATTAAATACAAAACAAACTAAGTAATAAAACTAAACTGATGATTTGATTTTGAGATTTTTGAATGAATGTAATTCAACTGAATAAAATAACACCCAAGCTTCAAAGTTCCACACATATGTTAATGTTCCAAAATCATGATGACTTGGATAACACAATTATGATCTAAGCATTATGGTCAGCCTAGTCGAAAAATAAGACGGTTTAAATATTTTAAAAGTGATATAAAATATTAGAAAATCATGGATTTGCATCATTGACACATATATTCTTAAGCGTCAGTGATTTTAAGTATTCAATATCTATAGGATAATGAATATTAAAGAAATATAACAGGTTGAGAATCTCTCCTATCTAGGAAATCTGATTGATCTAGGCTAAGCCTATCCATCAATGTGAATCTCATATGATGGAAACATATGGATCACATAAGAGGATAAAAAAATAAAATCTAAATAATAGACAACATGTATACACCATTTTTTTCATCATTAAACTAATTAATCATCATAATCTTAAAGAACTATTAAACTCATGTGCTTCCCTTCTAGCTTGGTCTAGAAGGAACTTAGAAAAATATTATTAAATTGCAGAAATAAAAAGCAACAAGAAAGAAAAAAATGTAAATAAAAAAATCTAAAATAAAAGGAACAACTTATAAAGCTTTAATAAAACTAAAAACTCTTTAAAAATCCTAAATTTTACTTTGGAATGCCTTAAATGATCTTTTAGAATGCCCTGGGAGGCCTTATTTATAAGTAGGGAACTCCAATTTTCGTATAAAGTTGAAAACCCTATAAACTGCCTCAAATATATGTATTTTTCCAAAACAGACTTCTCCCTACATAGTTCGTTTAAAATAGATTTCTTGATGTGCAGTTTCCTAAGATGAACTTCACAGCTTCAAAATACACTTTTTAAAGACGATTTAAGGATTCTTCACTTCAAATCGTTGATTCTCTTCATTCGTCACTTGATTTTTTTGGATCTTTGGCATCTGAATGCTTCAATTTTGGTCTCCTAAGATCCATCCTTTTTCTTGGTAAATCTTGAGCATCAAATCTATGCTTTTTTAGCACCTTTTTCAATCCAAGCACTTAAATTCGCCTTGCACACATGCATGAGTAAAATACAATATTAAGATGATTTATGTTCATAAAACTAAGAGATAAATGGAGAAAATTATATAATATTTGAGTCTCAACACACCCCCAACCAGCATTTTGCTAGTCCCGAGCAAAATAAGCGAAGAAAAATAAAAATAAGAATAAAAAGTAATTCTAGAAACAAAATAAAAATAAAAATAAAATTCTAACTACACCATTTTCACAGGTAATCTCGATTGCATTTAGCATATGCGACAAGCCCTTAAACCCCTAGGTTTCCCTTAGCGGACGAGTTATACTCTCGTGATGGTTTTTAGAAATGTTACCCACAAACATTGAAAACATGAAAAATAGTTCAAAACTCAGAAATATATACAATTATGCTTTCATTCATCATATAAATTTCAACACAAAACAATAATTACCATAAGTCTAAAGTTAGTTAGAATCTCAATTTTCTAATCCATTACATCCTTGAATTTAGAAACCTAATCAAAATTTAAAATAATTATGATCCAATATCCTTAGGTGCTCTGTGACACTAGTCTAACTTTGAGAAATATGCATGTTCTCTATCCTAACTCCTTTTAATCATTCCAAGAATATGAAATCTCTAGTTATATCATTTCTTCATGTCATTTCTTCTTTTATCATCATATCCTCATTTTTATAGACCACCCTTAGATGAAGATTCTCATCGGGTTTGCTTCATAACCTAAGGTATCGTACTTATAATGGTAACAGTAATGGATACTTAGGTATCCTTACTCCAGATTACTGACACGATTGTTATGGTCATTATATTCATGCTCTATAAAAAAAAATTATTATTTTTTTCCTTCAATATTCTTTCTTTTAAGTCAATGATACTAGTTCATTCAACCTTGTTTGAATCAAAAGTTGTTATTCTAAATCACATATCATATTCCTCACTTAGTTAGCTAGGGTATATTATGAATTCAGTACATCAAATCACAACTCATTTTAAACTAGCGCTTAGATAATTGAACTCAAGTATATAAATTTCCGTTATCAGATTTCTGACTACTATCAACCTAGACTAAGTATTAACTTTGCTTTTGGAATTTGCATAATATCATGTTTACATTCTTGTATATAGAAATATTATTTTGAAAATGTTGAAAAAAAATCCCCATAAACCCAAAAATAAACATAAAGCTAGCTGAAACCTAAAAATAATAAAAATAAAAATAAAAATAAATTGAAACCCAAAAAAAAAAAAACATTCACATGGATGACTATCCACACCCCCCAACCTAAAATCTACATTATCCCCAATGTAATGATAATATAATGCAGAGAATAATAAAAATAAAAGAAATGGTGGATAATACCTACCATGAAAAACTCACCTGCTATGTGATACTAAAAAGAATTGAATATGATACAAATTCAGAAATGCTCCGTCAGACTAGGAGTATCATTCTAAATATTCTGGCTCATGAAGAGGGACAGACTCCTCTCCCAAATAAAAGTTTTCCACATAAGGTTTCAATCTCTGACCATTACCCTTGTACACATTGTCATTACGTGGATTTTTAATTTCAACAGCCCCATGAGTATAAACATTTTTCACAATGAAGGGGCCTGTCCATCTTGATCTTAACTTTTCCGAAAAGAACTGGAGACGAGAATTGTACATTAGGACCTTTTGCTGAGGTTTAAAATTATTCCTCAGGATGTTTTTATCATGAAAAGCTTTAGTCCTCTCTTTGTAGATTTTAAAATTTTCATAGGAGTCTCTCCTCAACTCCTCTAATTCATTCAACTCTAATTTTCTTTGTCCACTTAGTCCATATTAAAGTTTAATTTCTTTATTGTCAAGTAGGTTATATGTTCCAATTCCACGGACAAGTGACAAGCCTTCCCATACACTAATCTGTATAGAGACATTCCAATCGAGGTCTTATAAGCAGTCCTATAAGCTCATAAAGCGTTGGATAGTCTGAGGGACCAATCCTTCCTATCTGGCTTTATAGTTTTCTCTAAAATGTGTTTGATTTTTTGATTAGAAATCTCAGCTTGCCCACTCGTTTTTGGGTGGTATGGGGTGATGTCATATTTCTTCATCAAAGCCTCAAATGTCCTATTGCAAAAGTGAGACCCGTCATCACTACCAATGGCCTTTGGAGTTCTAAATATAGAAAAAATATTTTCCTTGAGGAATCGTATGACCACTTTGTTGTCATTGATCCTACTTGGAACTGCCTCAATCCAATTTAAAACATAGTCCACACCAACTAATATATAAAGACATCCAAAAGAAGATGAAAATGGGCCCATAAAATTAATACCCCAACAATCAAAAATCTTCAATGATAAAATTGGAGATAAATGCATCATGTTGCGTCGGGACACTCTTCCCAACCTTTAACATCTATCACAAGTAACATAGAAAGCATGAGTGTCTTTAAACATGGTGGGCCAGTAAAAACCATACTACAGAATTTTTGTAATGATTTTCTTAGCAGAAAAATGGCCACCACATGCTTCCATGTGACAAAAGGAAATAACCCTCTGAACTTCATCCTCTACAACACAACGTCTAAAAATTTGATCAGTCACATATTTATATACATACGGGTCATCCCAGACGAAGTTCCTAACCTCGGTTTCAAAACACTTCCTATCTTACGACTTCTTATGATATGGCATTTTTCCTGTTGCAAGATAGTTCACTATATCTGCATACCAAGGCAATTTGGAGATCGCAAATAATTGTTCATTAGGAAAAGTGTCCTGGATATGCATCTCCTCAGTGGAATCATCTAACACCAATCTGAAAAGGTAATCGGCTACTACGTTTTCTACTCTCTTCTTATCTTTTATCTCTAAGTTAAATTCTTGGAGTAGGAGGATCCATCTTAAAAGTCTTGGCTTTGCATCCTTCTTAGATAACAAATATTTCAAAGCCGAGTGGTCCGTGAAAATGACACTTTAGATCCTAGCAAGTAGGACCTAAACTTATCGAAAGTAAAAACTACTGTAAGTAACTCTTTTTCAGTTGTTGAGTAGTTCACTTGAGCCGTGTTTAGAGTTCTACTCGCATAGTAAATAACGTAGGGTCGTTTATCTTTCCTTTGGCCCAAAATAACCCCTATGGCATAATCACTTACTTCACACATTAGTTCAAAAGGAAGTGTCCAATCTAGTAGACGCATGATAGGTGCAGTGGTAAGGGATGATTTAATTTTATTAAAAGCACTTGCACACTCATCTGTCCACTTAAATGGAACATCCTTTTGAAGAAGATTAGTCAAGGGTCTAGTAATGGCACTAAAGTCCTTGTTGAATCTTCTATAAAAGCTAGCATGTCATATAAGTGATCTAATATCTCTAACAGTTCGAGTGATAAGTAGATTAGCTATAATGTCAAGTTTTGAGCGATCTACCTCGATTCCATTTTTGGAAATAACATGGCCCAAAACAATTTCCTTTTGAACCATAAAATGACATTTCTCCCAATTTAAGATAAAGTGTTTCTCTTCACACCTAGACAAGAGAAGAGAAAAATTGTTAAGGCATTCCTCAAAACTACTCCCAAATACAGAGAAGTCGTTCATGAAAACCTCAAGAAACTTCCTAACTATATTTGAAAAAATACTTAACATACACCGTTGAAAAGTTACTGGAGCGTTACACAATCCAAATGGCATCCGTTTGAAAGAAAACGTGTCAAATGAACAAGTGAACGTGGTTTTCCCTTGGTCTTCTAGGGCTATCTCTATTTGATTATATCCGGAATATCCATAAAGAAAACTATAGGAGTGACCTGCTACCCTCTCTAAAACTTGATCAATGAATGGTAGAGGGAAATGGTCCTTCTTTGTGACCTGGTTCAATTTTCTATAATCAATGCAAACACACCAACTTGTGATAACACGTGTTGGTATGAGTTCATTATTAGAATTCTGCACAATAGTTATTCCGAATTTCTTTGAGACTACTTGAATTGGACTCACCTAAACACTATCGGATATTGGATAAATGATTCTCACATCTAACAATTTGATCACCTCATTTTTTACAACATCCATCATGTTTGAATTGAGACGCCTTTTAGATTAACTAATTAGTTTGGCGTCCTCATTGAGGTGGATCCAATGAGTGCATATGGAAGAGCTTATACCCTTAATGTCAGAAATGGCCTAGCCCAAGGCTCCGTTGTGGTCCCTTAGAACATTCAACAATTTAATCTCTTGATTCCTGTCTAAAAATGAAGAGATCACCACAAGATAAGTTTTATTTTTACTTAAGTATACATACCTAAGCTCATTTGGTAGTGGTTTTAGATCAAGCTTTAGAAAATTGGTTGGTGATAGCAGAGGTCGCGAGTCCTCGATAGATAGAATTTGAGGACGCGGTCTCCATTGGTACATACTAATGTCCTGGGTGGTGGTGCTCGCATTATCATTAGAAATTTCAGTAAGCACTTTTTCTAAATCAGAATTTTTCAAGTCCCTAATAACTTGAATCAATTCCTCAGTCAGGCTAGGTTCCAATTCCTCTTTTTCTATCAAGCAGTCCATGAAATTCAACTCATAGATTTCATTATTATCAATGGGCTGCTTATAAAGATTGAAAATATTTAGCTCTAGAGTCATGTTACCAAAAGACAAGTTCATCATTTCATTCCTGCAATTTATGATTACATTTGAAGTTGCTAGGAATGGGCGGCCTAAAATGATGGGAACTTGTGTGCTAGCATTTACACATGGTTCAATGTCTATAAAATCCACGGGGAAGTAGAATCTCTCCACTTGGACTAGTACGTTCTCTACACTACGTGAAAAATGGAAAAAAATGACGGATTTATAGACTGTTCTGAACCGTCTCTAAAATTGCTTAGTTTAAAGACACTTTAAAGACAGCCATAAACCGTCTCTAAAATTAGGGACAACTCTTAACCATCCCTAATATTGTCTTTAAATGTTCTACGTCCGTAAATAATTTAAGACGGTCTTTGACCGTCTTATATACCTCATCTGAGACGGTCAAAGACCATCTGAATTAGAGACAGTCTTCGACCGTCTTATATGCGGTCATCTGAGATGGTCACTAGCCGTCCGTATTAGAGATGGTCATTGGCCGTCTTTTACTTGTAATCTGACAACCGTCTTATTGCCCTGTCAAAAACCATCTCTATTAGAGACTGTTAAAGACCGTCTCTATTAGAGACTGTCATAAACCGTCTCTATTAGATACTGTCAATGACCGTCTCTATTAGAGACTATTACTGACCCTCTCTATTAGAGACGGTCCTTAGTCGTCTTTTAGGACCGTGAAAGACCGTTTGTATTAGAGACGGTCCTTAACTATCTCTAATGCTCAGGTACGACCTCTAATAGAAAATAATTAAGGAGCTTAGGAAAAATAATTAACAATGTTTTTTAAAAAAAAAAATTTGTGATTTTATAAAAATCTACGTTTTAATAAAAAAAATTAAGAACTTTGAATAATGTTGATAACTTTGAAAAAAAAAATTTCAATAAAAAAATGATATATTGAAAAAGAAAATATAAAAAATTAAACAAAATTGTGAAAAAATTGACAAATTGTAAAAAAATATATTTTTTTTTTTTAAAAGAAAACTAGATTTTGTATTTTAACCAAAAAAATTAAAAAATTATATAACAAAAGTGAGATTTTAAAAATGATATTTTTAAAAAGAAAATTAAAAAAATTAAACAAAACTGTGAAAAAATTGACAAATTGGAAAAAATATATATTTAAAAAAAAAAAGAAAACTAGATTTTGTATTTTGACACGAAAACTTAAAAAGCTATATAACAAAAGTGAGATTTTAAAAAAAATAATATTTTGAAAAAGAAAATTTAAAAAATTAAACAAAATTGTGAAAAAATTGACAAATTGTAAAAAAATATATTTTTTAAAAAAGAAAACTAAATTTTCTATTTTGATAAGAAAAATTGAAAAGTTAGATAACAAAAGTGAGATTTTGATGATGTATTGTATATCCCTGTCGCCCCCTATGTTTCTCTAATCCATTTTTGGGTCAGGTATAAAAAATTGTGTAGATTTAAATCTTAAGTGGACCACACCACTGGAAAGAATGATAATATAGTACCTCGCCATTAAAAATTATAAAGAGCCCATCGTAAGGTTTTAGTAATGTTTATTTGCAATCCAACTTGTTGATAATGTAAAGAAGATCTAGATGAAGGTAAACCACAAAGATCAAATTAATCCAAAACTTTTGTGGCCTTCAAAAGGTTTTTAATTGTTATTCATCATTGTTTTGATTGGCATGACCCACCTGAGATTATTGAGTTCTTATGATTTGAAATCACATCCTAAAATATGATGAAAAAATATATGGACGGTGTCAATATACATAAAATATATCAAGGTGGGCCCTACATGGTTAGAGTAACACCCATGAAGGAGTTACCTAAATATTGAAATGGTACTATAAGGTCACCTCATGGGAACTTCCCATGAGGTTAATTTGTGTGCGCCCCACCATGATGTATGTAGAACATCAACACCATGCATTTGATGTGTCCCCTTTAAGTCCAAAAATCAGTCGTATACGAAACTCAGGTGGGCCATAGCATCTAAAACTATGTGAAAACATCCTTAAAACATATAAAAGCATTTAATTGGTGGGGCCCACATGAGTTTTGGATGTATATGAAACTTGGGTTAACTCCTCATCCAAGTGGGACACACATAACGAATGGGCTGGATCTATGAACCAGAAGAAACCTTAGAGCTTAAAACAGGGATTATTTCTGAGAGCCCGAATCCATCGATCCATTATTGAATCAAATAGCTAAATAAATGGTTGCAAGACTAATATTCTTTTGAGATTTATATGTAAACACCTATATTGACTCACAATGCAACTTATTGCTTTGCACATGTTGTATAGTCCATCCGTTGGTCTGGATTGCCCAACCATTCTATCTGACTCTTAGCAAGCACTAATGAAAGAATGGCAGTAAAAGCAGATAAAAATAGATTATAATCATCAGCTTGAAACATCTATTTGACATGCCTCACCTTGGATTGGTAATCATTCTAAAGAAATGCTTTTGTCACATGATGATAAACATATAAAAACATTTTCCAGACATATACAAATATTTTCATGTACCTAAAATCCAAATCTTTCACAAAGGCATGGGCATCCTACATTCAACAAAATTGAAGTGTAACATACCACCTTAAGGATTGATCACATTTAACTTAATCTATGCATTCAGACTAAAAATAATGGCATGATGATTTTGCATACACATGCACACAACTAGCTTGCTACATAGAGACACTAACGTTATTAACCATTTCTAGCTAGATCCCAGTGGGCACCCTATTTTGTTAACTGTCAAATGGGCTAGTATTGGCTACTAGCCTACAACCTGTACTAGAACCCAGCTAAAGAGACAAGGACAAATGTATTAAATTAACAAATTTTAGACATTTTAACTAATTTGTTAACAACGGTAATTTCAGATTCAATATTTAATATTCAAACTTCAATAACAATTACCAAACAAGTGTGACAGTAGATTTGAAACCAATGAATGTTCATCAAAACCACAATGCAGATAGAATAAATAAATGAAAAAGAAAATCTATGGAATGCAGATGAGAATGGAACAAAGCAGGCCAATGTGACAGTAGATTTAAAACCAATGAATGTTCTTGATCTCAGTTCAAACAGATCAAACACAATGTGACTTAAACTGAGAAAGCTATTGACAATAACAACATCAGATCAGCCGTAAATACTAGATATTGACAGATTCATTGTGAAAAGAAGATCTGTGAATTGCAAATCACATTCGAACATATCAGATTGGATTTACATTGGAAGATCCAACACATATAGGGAACTAAGGGGACAAGAAGATCTTTCTAGCAGCAGGTCATGGAACTCCCAAAGGAAAAGATCAATATAGTATTCAAATATCATTACAGAACCAACTACCATTCCATAATGAGGCTAGGATCCTAAAACCATAGTACAGTCCAATCAAAACAGAGGCAAAACCATAACATTATGCATTTAAATATCACAAGGAACCAAAATTATCAAGAAGGATACACAAATATACAAATTGATGCTACCACACAGGCTTAATAAATGATTATGAACGTTTCAATGGGAGGGTAACCCTCTCAACTATAATATGTGGTGTGGCCCACCCAAGTCATGGATTGACTTTATTTTTAAGCTCGTGGCCTACCATGGAATGGTGCATCTGACTGACGGGGCAGATCCAAAGTTCAAGTGGACCCACACCATAGAAAAGAGTGGGATAGTGACACCCACTATTGAAACCTTCTTAGGGCCCACTGCAATGTTTATAGATTAATACAAACATGGATGCGGTTGAAACTTGGTCTGACCCCTCATTCAAGTGGGACACAAGATATGTGAATCACATTTAGGCAGGCCCAATATATGATTATGAATGTTTTAAGGAAACCCTTCTCTACTACATTTAGACGAATTACTCGTTACCCTTACCAGAGTAATTAAACTCTGTGGGGTCCATTGTTATTTATTTATTTTATCCACTCCATTCATCCATGTTAATCGATAATTTGACATATAAAGAGCAAAAAGGAAGCATATCCAAAGCTCTGGTGGACCACACCACAGGAAATAGTGTGATTGAACCTCTACCATTTAAAATTTCTTGGAGGCCATAGAAGTTTCGGATCAAGCTAATGTTTGTGTTTTCTATTCATTCATATATTTTTGATATTATGAACAACCTTTAACTATTTTTGGACAATTTGATCAGTCCAGATTGAAGAGTAAATAACTTCAGATGTTTAAATCAAAATTCACTCAAATTGTTGATCAATCTTGTTTGCCCAATATCTTTCTCATATGTAGCATGATTGAGACGAGTAACTATAATGATTAGTAAAATAGAGTGAATGGACCAGACATGTAAAATGGGTCAAATATTCTAGTTAAAATTGTGACCCAACTTATTGACACCCTGAGACTCTAAGAATTAATGTTAGTAAGTTTTGTATGGCTTATCATGATGTGTGTCGAACATCAACACCGTGCATTTGATAGAAGTTTTGAATCAAGCTAAAGTTTGTGTTTTCCCTTCATTCATTATCTTTTTAATATTATGAACGTGTTGGATGACAAACATTACTGTGGGCCCAAGGAAGGTATCAACAGTGGAAATCATTATTCCACACTGTTTTGTGTGGCATGGTCCACTTGAGTTTTGGATTTACCGAAAATTTGGGATCAACACACACCGTTCATCTATTTTTCAAGATCATTTTATAGAATTATCTAAAAAATGAATCGTATTCAAAGATTAAATGGACCACACCACAAATAAGGGGAACAGATTGACTACTCTCCCTACACTATCCAATGGCTACTGGTTGGTGCATGTGGGCCCCACCATGATTTATGGCCCTACGACCATTTTTTTTAATACTTTTGAACCAGTTGGATTTTAAATAAACATTACGATGGGCCTTAGGATAGTTTCAACAATGGGAATCACCCTCCCGTTGTTTTCTGTGGTGGGGTCCACTACAGATTTTTATCTGTCTCATTCTTTGGCTCGTGACTTAAAATGATATCTCAAAATGGATGAACAATGTGGATATAACAAATACATCATAAGTTTTTATATTTTTAAAATATTATATATATATATGGAAAAGGTTCTATACGTCGAGCTCATGGGAACTCCCTGTGAGGTCGAGCTGTGTGAGCCCCACCATAACGTGTGTCATAAATCAACACTGTGCATTTGATGGGTCCCCTTTAAATTATGGGATATCCTAAAAATCAGCCGTATACAGAACTCTGGTGGGCCATATCATCTAAAATCATGTGAAGACATGCCTAAAATATATAAAAGCACTTGGTGGGGCCCCACCTGAAATTTGGATGCGTCTGAAACTTGGTATGACTCCTCATCTGAGTGGCACACACATAATGAATGGGCTAGATTTGTGAACCACATCTCTGTGAGCCCAAAAAATAATTATGAATGTTTTAATGGAGGGTAACCCCTCCAACTTTTGTGTTCGATGGTCTGTGGGCCCCACCATGATGTGTGTGTTTCATCCATGCCGTCCATCTATTTTTATAGATCATTTTATGATATTAAAAAAAATGAGTTATATCTCAATCTCGAGTGGACCACATTACAAGAAAAAGTGTTGAATAAATGTCGACCATTAAAAACTTTTTGGGAGCCGTAAAAGTATTAGATCAAGCTGATCTTTATTTTTTTTCCTTCATCTGGGCCTTTATGACCAAATCAACAGATTGGATGTCAGATAAACAGTACAGTGGGAATTAAGAGGATTTAAATGATGGATATCCAATCACTATTGTTTTCCTGTGGTGTGGTCCACGTAAGATTTATATCTCTCTTATTTTTAAGACGAAGACCTAAAATGATCTTTAAAAATGGATGAACGGATTGGATGAAACACATACATCATGGTGGGAACCACAGACCACCGAAGACCAGCCCCGGGCCTGGTTTAATTTCAAGGGGAGTAGTCAATCCGTTACACCCCAAAAGAATCCCGCGTGCGCCCACAGCCCCAAATCCCTCTCTCTCTCTCTCTCTCTCTCTCTCTCTCTCTGCAATCCGCTCTCCCTCCCTCTCCCTCTCTCTCTCTCTCTCTCTCTCTCTCTCGTCGGTAGCTAATCCACGTCCCCCTCACCTCTCTCTCTCGCCCTCCTCTTCTCCCTCCCTCCCTCCCTCCCTCCCTCTCTCTCTCTCTCTCAAGCTGTCAGTAGCTAATCCGTGTCCCCCTCTCAACCTGTCAGTAGCTTATCCGTGTCCCCCTCTCCTCTCTCTCTCTCTCGCCCTCCTCTTTCTACTCCAAACCCTAACCCATCATCCATCGACGACGTTCATAGTCTTCCCCATCTGCGGTAGCAGCGGATCAAGTCCCAATGCATGGCCACCCAACCTCCATCAACAACAGCTACCGTAAATTGAAGGTACTCTCTCTCGACCTCTCTTCC
Source organism: Magnolia kwangsiensis (assembly GCA_037074715.1). Lineage (NCBI taxonomy): Eukaryota > Viridiplantae > Streptophyta > Magnoliopsida > Magnoliales > Magnoliaceae > Magnolia > Magnolia kwangsiensis. Next base: position 46,096,097 of record CM073574.1, on the reverse strand, counting down.
TTCATCTCTGTCTATCTCACTTCCCTTTTCAATTTGGGGATTTTAGGTCTTACAGATTTGGGGATTTTAGGGCTTACAGATTTGGAGATTTTAGGGCTTACAGATTTTAGGGATTTTAGGGCTTACAGATTTGGGGATTTTCAGTTCAGGTCTGCACTTCTGAATTCCTCATTTCCATCTCAGAGATCGGTGAATCTCTCTCTCTCTCTCTCTGTAATTTCATCTCAAAATCGATTTTCTATTTTATTTTTTATTGGATTTTCAAATGTTCCTAAATTTTCTGCAATATGTTTGGGTTTTTAAACCTGGCTTTTCTAAATTCTAGACCTGAAATAGATTCCGATTTGTTTGATCCGTACTTGCATTCGAAAGAAGAAAATCACAAATCTCTTTCTCTGCATATCATTGCAAAAATCTGTAATAATCTAAAATTGTTCTCTTTTTTATTATTATTTTTAAATAATTCCTTCAATTCAATGCAAGCAAAACATGTATTGTCAGATAAGGCAATGATCCACATTCAATATTCAATTGGTAAAGGTGAAAGATGGTTGAGATCTTTCTATATGGATGACCTTTACGGATCATCAGATCAACTACCTAGATCACCGAACTGCGGGCTCCACCTGGAGGAACTTAGTGCCCATGATTCTCAGCTGAGAATATGCTAGCAGTTTGGTGATCTAGGCCTTTAATCTTATGGTGGTCCATGATCCACAAACCTCCCTAGTAATCCTAACCATTCAACATGTGGCCTGCAATTAGAGAGCCTAGTAAGGAAATCGAAGCATTAATATGTGTCAATAGAAGAACTGGTGTTTTGTTGAATTATGATAGGTTATGTATGTTGTCTTAAGTAATTTCTAAGTGCTTGTACATCATCCATCATACTCTGCCGAACTAAGAGTTTTTCTCTTTCTTCATTTATCTGTTTGTTTTGCAAAATACTATTGATATGGGTTCCATTTGAAAGACCATTATAAAATACAAAGTAGATGGATGTTATATTATTTGTATTTTTGCTTAAATTGATGTGTTCAACCAAAAATGGGGTCTCTGTAGGTACGTTAAGTTAAAACTCCCAATTCTTTTGGTGCATAATATCCTACTTTATTTTATTTTTATTTCTTCATGCACCTGCTGCATTTGAATGAGTCAAGTTGAGATTTCTGTAAATGGACAAAAGTTGCATTTAAACCATAGAAGTAGAAGTCTCTAACAAGGTTGTCACATTCATACCTTGTCAGGCATATCTATTTAATGGCTACTGGGAAGATATTGGGACCGTTAAGTCCTTTTTTGATACTAACTTGGCTCTCACATATTAGGTAAATCTCCTGTGAGCTACTTGTCTGTGTATAGTTTATTTTTTAGTTTAACAATTTTTTTTTTCAAATTGAAGTTGCTAATGTTTGGTGAAGCCTCCCAAGTTTCAATTTTATGATCTGCTGAAGCCAATCTTCACGTCTCCTAGGTTGCTACCACCAACGAAGATAGAAAAATGCTAGGTATGATGTGTATTTACTATTCTTGCTTATGAGCCTTTAACTCTTTAATACAAATATTTACCTGTGCTTACTTATTATTACTACAGATTTTGGACTCCATAATTTCACATGGATGCTTCTTAAGGGAATGCAGTGTTGAACATTCCATAGTTGGGACATGCTCAAGAATGAAGTATGGGTCTGAACTGAAGGTAATTAATGTCTCATCCATGGTGCACTTCCTTGACAGAGATATGTGAATGGTATCATGGTATGAACTCTTATTGTTTTTCTTTCTTAGACATCTATTTGGTGACCCCCATGAAAGGATGATGACATCCACCTATTATTATTATTATCATTTTGTTTCATGGCCTCTCTTCATATATATTATCATTGAGATATCTATTTGAAACCTAAACCTGAAACCTAAAGCTAAACCTAAACCTATAACCTATTACCTAAACCAAAACCTATAACCTAAACCAAAACCAAAACCTATAACCTAAACCCGAACCCGAACTCGAATTCCTAAACCTTAACCTAAACATATAACTTAAGCCTATACCTAAACCTAACACGTTACTTATAACCTAAAACTATTCTCAAATCCTTAAACCTTAACCTATAACCTTACCTAAACCTATACTTATAACCTAAAACTATTTTGAAATGCCAAAACCTATAACTTTGACCTAACCTTTCCCTAAACCTATAACCTAAACTCAATTCCCTAAACCTAAACCTATAACCTTAACTCAAATCCCTAAACCTTAACCTATAACCCAACCTAAACCTATACTTATAACCTAAAACTATTCTCAAATCCCAAAACCTATAACTTAAACCCGAATTCAAACCCGAACTCGAACCCGAATTCCTAAACCTTAACCTAAACATATAACTTATAACCTAAGCCTATACCTAAACCTAAAACCTAAAGATAAACCTAAACCTATAACTTAAACCTAAACTCAAATCCCTAAACCTTAACCTAAACCTAAACTTATAACCTTAACCTAAACCTATTCTCAAATCCCAAAACCTATAACCTAAACCTAAACCTTAACCTCTAACCTAAACTTATAACCATAACTCAATTCCCTAAACATTAACCTATAACCTAACCTAATTTTAATATTAAAAAAATTAGTTTATATAAAAAAAATTCATATGATTTTTTTTTTTTTTGTATGGATGCATCATGCATGGTTTTATGACAAAACACATATATGTATAAAATAAATTATTTGTTTCAAATAGGACATTTATGATAAAATAAATTATTTGTTCCAAACAGGACATTTATTAAAGGAGCACTATCAGGTGATATTTAAGATTTTCATTATAAATACATTAAGAGCTAATGATAATTATAAGTAGACTTGCAGCCAAAAATAAAGAATTTGATTATTTTCAAAACATGGAAAGACTAATCAGTCATACTTCTTGTAACTTCAGCCACTGCTTCAAATAGAGGGACTGCACAAAGATTTGGTTAGGGAGACTACTGATGGTGAACTAGCAGCTGCAACAAATATAAGAGTTACAAAGGTGAAAAGAAACATAACGCGGTCGGTAAGATAAGATGCATGATTTTCCTTTTCAACTGTTAGTCATAGATTGACAGTACTTGTTTCAATTTTCTTGGATGGATGATGAATGTATTTGGAAATGTAAATGAAAATAAAAAACTTATAATATATATATATATATATATATATATATACATATATATATATATATATATATATATATATATATATATATATGTATATATATATATATATATGTATATATATATATACATATATATATATATATACATATATATATATATATATATATATATATATGTATATATATATATGTATATATATATATACATATATATATATATATATATACATATATATATATATATATATATATATATATGTATATATATATATATATATGTACATATATATATATATATATGTATATATATATATATATATACATATATATATATATATGTACATATATATATATATATATGTATGTATGTATGTATGTATATGTTATCAATGGAGGATACCTTGTTTAGGGGGACATGAAACTCTTGTAGCTTATGGTATGGTGCCCTAATATTGGTTGTATGTTACTAGTATGTAGTAGATAATACTAGGTTCAATAGTAGATAATACTAGAGAATCCATAAACCTAAACCTACACCTAATCCTAATCTACTCCTTAACCTAAACCTAAACTTGAAAACCCAAACCTAAATTCGTACACAAACCTGAACCTAAACCTGATTTTCTAAACTTAAACCTATAACCTAACCTAAACATAAACCCATAACCTACATTTATAACCTAAACCTAAACCTATAACCTAAACCTGTAACCTTAACCTAAACGTAAAACTTAAAGCTAAACCTAAACCCAAACCTGATCTCGAACCCAAATCTGAATCCCTAAACCCTTAGCCTAAACCTAAAACCCAAACGTAAACCCGATCTCGAACCCAAACCTAATTTCCTATACCTAAACCTTAACATATTCTCAAATTCCTAAACTTAAACCTACACCTAATCCTAATCTCAACTTCATAACCTAAACCTAAACCTAAGCTTAAAAACCCAAACCTAAACCCGATCCCAAACCTGAATCTGAATCCCTAAATGCTTAGCCTAAACTTAAAACCCAAACGTAAACTTGATCTCGAACCCGAACCCAATTTCCTATACCTAAGCCTTAACGTATTCTCAAATCTCTAAACCTAAACCTACACCTAATCCTAATCTCTACTCCCAAACCTAAACCTAGACCTAAACTTGAAAACTCAAACCTAAACCCGATCCCGAACCCAAATCTGAATCCCTAAATGCTTAGCCTAAACCTAAAATCCAAACGTAAACTCGATCTCGAACCCGAACCCAATTTTCTATGCCTAAACCTTAACGTATTCTCAAATCCCTAAACCTAAACCTACACCTAATCTTAATTTCAACTCCCTACCCTAAACCTAAACTTGAAAACCCAAAACTAAACCCTAACTCGAACCCGATCCCGATTTCCTAAACCTAAACTTATGACCTTAACCTAAACCTATTCTCAAATCTTAAAACCTGTAACCTAAACCTAAACCTATAACCAAAACCAAAACCTATAACCTAAACTAAAACCAAAACCTATAACCTAAACCCGAACCCATTCTCAAATCCCAAAACCTATAAACTAAACCTAAACCTTAACCTAAACCAAAACCAAAACCTAAACCAAAACCAAAACCAAAACCAAAACCAATGACCTAAACCCGAACCCGAACCCAAACCCAAATTCCTAAACCTTAACCTAAACATATAAACCTATAACCTATAACTTAATCCTATACCTAAACCTAAAACCTTACTTATAACCTAAAACTATTCTCAAATCCCTAAACCTTAACCTAAACCTACAACCTGAACCTAAACTTATAACCTAAACCTGATTTCTTAAACCTAAACCTTAACCTATTCTGAATTTCCTTAACCTATAGCTTATAACCTAAACTTAAACGTATAACCTAAACCTGAACCCATTCTCAAATCCCAAAACCTATAACCTAAACCTAAACCTTAACCTATAACCTATAACCTATAACCTAAACCAAAACCAATAACCTATAACCCGAACCCAAACCTGAATTCGAATCCGAACCCGAATTCCTAAAACTTAACCTAAACATATAACTTAAGCCTATACCTAAACCTAAAACCTTATTTATAACCTAAAATTATTCTCAAATCCTTAAACCTTAACCTATAACCTAACCTAAACCTATACTTATAACCTTAAACTATTCTGAAATGCCAAAACCTATAACCTTAACCTAACCTTTCCCTAAACCTATAACCTAAACTCAATGCCAAAACCTATAACCATAACCTAACCTTTCCCTAGACCTATAATCTAAACTCAATTCCCTAAACCTAAACCTATAACCTAAACCTAAACCTATAACCTTAACTCAAATCCCTAATCCTTAACCTATAACCCAACCTAAACCTATACTTATAACCTAAAACTATTCTCAAATCCCAAACCCTATAACCTAAACCCGAATCCAAACCCGAACTCGAACCCGAATTCCTAAACCTTAACCTAAACATATAACTTATAACCTAAGCCTATACCTAAACCTAAAACCTAAAGCTAAACCTAAACCTATAACTTAAACCTAAACTCAAATCCCTAAACCTTAACCTAAACCTACAACTTGAACCTAAACCTATTCTCAAATCCCAAAACTTATAACCTAAACCTAAACCTTAACCTCTAACCTAAACTCAATTCGCTAAAATTTAACCTATAACCTAACCTAAACCTAAACCTAATCCTATAGCCTTAACCTAAACATAAAACCTAAACCTAAACCTATACTTATAACCTAAACCTATTCTCAAATCCCATAAACCTACACCTAATCCTAATCTCAACTCAACCTAAAATTGAAAACCCAAACCTAAACCCGATCCCGAACCTGAACCCGATTTTCTAGACCTAAACCTTAACCTCTTCTCAATTCCCTAAACCTATAGCTTATAACCTAAACAAAACCTTAACCTAAACCTATAAACTTGACCTAAACCAAAACTTATGACCTAAAACCATAACTTATAACCTATAACCTAACCTTAACCTAAACCTTAACCTATAACCTATAACCTAAACCTAAACTTAAAACCTAAATGTATTCTTAACTCCCTAAACCTAAACCTACACCTAATCCTAATCTTAACTCCCCAACCTAAACCTAAACTTAAACTTGAAAACCCAAAACTAAACCCGATCCCGAACCTGAACCCAATTTTCTAAACCTAAACCTTAACCTATTCTCAATTCCCCAAACCTATAGCTTATAACCTAAACCTAAACCTTAACCTAAACCAAAACCTATGACCTATAGCCTAAATGTATTCTCAAATCTCTAAACCTAAACCTACGCCTATTCCTAATCTCAACTCCCTAACCTAAACCTAAACCTAAACTTGAAAACCCAAACCTAAAACCCGATCTTAAACCCGAACCCAATTTTCTAAATCTAAAACCTAAATGTATTCTCAAATTCCTAAACCTAAACCTACACCTAATCCTAATCTCAACTCCCTAACCTAAACCTAAACCTAAACTTGAAAACTCAAACCTAAACCCGATCCCGAACCCGAACCCGATTTCCTAAACCTAAACCTTAACCTATTCTCAATTCCCTAAACCTATAGCTTATAACCGAAACCCAAACCTAAACTTAAACCTATAACCTAGATGTATTCTCAAATCCCTAAACCTAAATGTACACCTAATCCTAATCTCAACTCCCTAACCTAAACATAAACCTAAACTTGAAAACTCAAACCTAAACCCGATCCCGAACCCGAACCCAATTTCCTAAACCTAAATCTTAACCTATTCTCAATTCCCTAAACCTATAGCTTATAACCTAAACCTAAACCTTAACCTAAACCTAAACCTAAACCTATAAACTTTACCTAAACCAAAACCTATGACCTAAAACCTTGACTTATAACCTATAACCTAACCTTAACCTAAACCTAAAACCTAAACCTTAACCTAAAACCTAAAACCTAAACCTAAACCTAAAACCTAAATGTATTCTCAACTCCCTAAACCTAAACCTACACCTAATCCTAATCTCAACACCCTAACATAAACCTAAACCTAAACTTGAAAGCCCAAAACTAAACCCGATCCCGAACCTTAACCGGATTTTCTAAACCAAAACCTTGACCTATTCTCAATTCCCTAAACTTATACCTTATAACCTAAACCTAAACCTTAACTTAAACCTATAACCTTAACCTAAACCAAAACCTATGACCTAAAACCTAAATGTATTCTCAAATCTCCAAACCTAAACCTACACCTAATTCTAATCTCAACTCCCTAACCTAAACTTGAAAACCCAAACTTAAAACCCGATCCCGAACCCGAACCCAATTTCCTAAACCTAAAACCTAAATGTATTCTCAAATCCTTAAACCTAGACCTACACCTAATCCTAATCTCAACTCTCTAACCTAAACCTAAACCTAAACTTGAAAACCCAAACCAAAACCCGATCCTGAACCCGATTTCCTAAACCTAAACATTAACCTATTCTCAATTCCCTAAACCTTAACCTATAACCTAACCTAAACCTAAACCTATAACCTGCACTTATAACCTAAACCTAAGCCTAAAACCTATACTTAAACCTAAAATCGAAATATATTCTCAAATCCTTAAACTTAAACCTACACCTAATCTTAATCTCAACTCCCTAACCTAAACTTAAACCTAAACTTGAAAACCCAAACCTAAACCCGATCTCGAACCCAAACCCGATTTCTTAAACCTAAACCTTAACCTTAACCTATTCTCAATTCCCTAAAGCTATAACCTATACACTATAACCTATAACCTTAACCTAAACCTAAACCAAAACCTATAACCTATAACCTAAACTTATAACCTATTACCTAACCTTAACCTAAACCTAAAACCTAAACCTAAACCTAAACCTATAACCTATAACCTAAACCTAAACCTAAAACCTAAATGTATTCTCAAATCTCTAAACCTAGACCTACACATAATCCTAATCTTAACTCCCTAACCTAAACTTAAACCTAAACTTGAAAACCCAAACCTAAACCTGATCCCGAACTCGAACCCGATTTTCTAAACCTAAAACTTAACCTATTCTCAATTTCCTAAACCTTAACCTATAACCTAACCTAAACCTAAACCTAGAACCTGCACTTATAACCTAAACCTGTAACCTAAACCTAAGCCTAAAACCTAAACTTAAACCTAAAACCGATCGCCCTAATAGGATTGAGATGGCTCTGATGGATGTACACAAACAAGCCACTGCAAACCTACAAAGTGGAGTTAAGAAGAAACATCTCCAATTATTTATTATCATTTTACCTGACATGAGTGGTTCATATGGTGAGTGCAAACAAGACCCTAAATCCTAGAGAGATGGAATGAATCAACTAAAGCATTTTATTTTCTGATTTTGTAGAGAAGATAAAACGTCTTTGCGAAATGGAGTTAGGCATAGTGTCGCAGTGTTGTCAACCGAGACAGGCATCAAGAGTCAATAAACAATATCTCAAAAATGTTGCTGTAAAAATTAATGTCAAGGTTTGTGATTCTTTGAAATTGTTGAACTTTGAATGTCTGATGTGTTTCTTCTTTTGCCTCTTTTGAAGTTGTTCTCGGCACAGCTGCATCAGCAGAAGCTGATAAGAGATCTTTTTCAAGTTATGCAGGATCCTCAGAGAGGTTATATGAACAAAGGGATGATCCGGTAAGTCTTTTTCTCTTATATTTTTGTATGATCTTTTGTGCAAGTGTTTGAATTCAGTGTTTAAACAATATCTATGGTATTTGGCAGAGAATAACTGATTACATTCAGGCAAGCAACGAGACAGAAGCCTCATCGCATCATATTCTATAGGTAATTCTTCACCTCGGGAGTCTCTATAGAGTATGAATATTATGATTTAGTCTTGGTTTTTGTTGGATGAGAAACTGTTTGGTATTTTGGCTCATGATTTGGAGTTTTGCAGGGTTGGTGTGAGCGTATTTATGCATGGATGGTGTAACATGGATGAATGTTTATGTTTGGATGGATGTAGTTTATGTTTGGATGAATGTAGTTTATGTTTGGATGGATTTATGTAGTTTAGGTTTAGATGGATGTGAATGTGAATATGATGAAATATATTATATAACAGGTGTATATCAGGAAGAATACGATGTTGTAACAGGTGTATATAAACAGGTGTATATTATTTATGTTTGGATGGATGTAGTTTATGTTTGGATGAATGTAGTTTTTGTTTGGATAGATTTACGTAGTTTGGGTTTAGATGGATGTGAATGTGAATATGATGAAATATATTATATAATAGGTGTAAATCAGGAAGAATACGATGTTTTAATGGGTGTATATCAGGAAGAATATGATATGAACAGGTGTATATGCAAATATGAGAGAGTTGAAGACTGTCCTTTTCAGGTTCATAAGAGACAGTCTATGACCGTCATTTTCAGACTCATAAGAGACGGTTCATGACCGTCCTTTTAAAGGACGATCGTAAACCGTCTTTTTTCGACTCATAAGAGATGGTCTATGACCATCTTTTTCAGGTCATACTAGACGGACTATAATTGTCCTTTTTATTGACGGTCATGAGCCATCTTTTTTACGGACGGTCATGGACCGTCCTTTTTATAGATAGTCTAGGACCGTCTTTTTTAGAGACGGTCCATGACCGTCCTTCTTTAGAAATGGTTTATGGCCGTCCTTTAAAAAATATGACACGTCAAAATTTGATGGCCATTGCGACGGTCTAGGACCGTCCTTTTTTGCCTTTTGAGACAGTTTTCAACCGTCCTTTTTTCGTTGTTTTGGCGTAGTTCTAAAATTTTCCTTAGTACCTTAATGGAGCGGTCAGTGAGTTGGAGTGTAATCATGGTTAGTTTAAGCTCACCTAATCCCATTTGTTTGTAAACCGAATAAGGTACTAAGTTGACACTTGCACCCAAATCTAGCAAAGCATACTCAATTTGAAAATTCTCAATAATAAAAGGAATAGTGGGACTTCTTGGGTCTTTGTATTTAGGTACAACCCTTTGTAGAATGATAGTACTTACTTTCTCGGTAAGGAAGGTCTTTTTGTGCACATTTAATTTCCTCTTTACGATGCACAAGTCCTTGAGATATTTAGCATATGATGGAATTTGTCTAATGGCATCAAGTAGAGGAATATTGACAGTAACCTTTTGGAGCACATCTAACACCTCTTGATATTTCTTGGAGACAGTCGGATTCCAAAGTCTAGATGGGAATGGAATTGGAGGCTCATATGAATTAGTCTCTTTATCCTTTTATTGTTGCGGCTCTTGAACCATAGTCGGTTCATCATTTTCTTAAGAAAGTAGCTCATCTTCCAGTATTTCTACCGGTTGCATTATCTTGTTATCAACATCTTTTCCACTTCTCAAGATAATGATGGCCTTAACTTGTTCATGATATAGCTCATTTGGATTTGAATCTCCAATGAAATGTGTATTTCTAAGGTTTGGCACAAGTTGAGAAGGAAGGGTGCCTTTTTCCCTAGCATTTAGTTGAGTCTCAATCCTAGCCACAGCCATCTTTAATTCCTAATTTGATTGGATTAGAGACTGATTCATTTGAGCTTGAGAGTTCATAAATGCGGTTAGTGCATCCTCCACAGATGATCACTTTAGTGGGGGCACAGATGGTGCATTGTTAGGTGCCCCAAAGAAGTTATTTTATAGAGACATTTGAGGTGCATTGGGCACATTAATTTGTGGTCCATTCCTCCAACTAAGATTAGGATGGTTACGCTAATTTGGATTATATGTGTTTTCCATTGGTTGCATAACTGACCTTTGATAGTTATTTATACCATTTGCTTGATCATGCTCATGCGTGATATTTTGTACAACTGAGATTATTAGACAATCCTTTGTAACATGGTCTGTACCACTACAAATGCTACAAAATTTATCTAAGGAAGTATTTTCTTTAATCATATCAACCTTCCTAATTTTCAAGGCTTCGACCTTTCTAGCCAATGCAGCAAATTTTGCATTAAGGTCGTTTTCCTCTCTTAGGACATACATCCCAGCTTTCTCTCTAGGAATGAGTCTAGTTTAGTCTGATTTAGTAGAGACATCCCACGTCTGCATATTCTCTGCTAACATATATAGAAAAACTCAAGCCTCATTATAATCTTTGTCAAGAAAGGTTCCACCACGCATCATCTCTATGAACTCACGGGTATCCATGGTGAGCCCCTTTCTGAAAGCATTAATCACGTGTCATGGTTCATAACCATGATGTGGATAAGTAATTAGAAGGTCTTTGAAGCGCTCCCAAGCTTGGAAAAACAGTTCATTCCCCTTTTGGGAGAATAACATGATTTCTTATTTTAATGCATTTTTTTTTTTTGTGCTCGTGAAAGAATTTCTTCAAAAACTCTCTACTTAAGGCTTGCCATGAAATGATGGTATTAGGTCTTAGAGAGTTGAGCCATGCTTTGGCCCTTTCCTTTTATAAAAAATAAGAATAACCTAAGCTTATTGCCATTATTTACTTGTAACGTTGCAATTACTTCCTCAAAATCCTTAAGGTGCAAGTAGGGGCTTTCAGAATCCAAGCCTTGAAATTTAGGAATTAATTGAATCACACCTAGTTTAAAATCAATGTTCCATGTATGAGCAGGGAACACTATACAAGATGGTAAAGTTGATCTCTCAGGGTATAAATGTTCACGTAAAGTCCGTGGTTGGTTTAACACATTCTTATGAACTTCATTTTCATCCTCAAGGGGAGGATTAGGTTGATTTTCTCTGTTTTGATTTATAGTTGGATCTAACAGATTTGGATTTGGATTATCAACTGGGTCTGCCATGAAATCCAAGTAATGTTGAGTGCTTTTCTAAGTGAATGATCAAGGCCTGGAACTAATCCGCCTTCAGAGGAGAGTCGATTGTTTTGATCCCTACTCCAACGGGACATAAACTATCCACACCACACAACGAATACCACTAATTTAAATAGCAAGTATGATACTTAAAATAAAAATAAAAACTTAACCAACAACCCAGGCGGTAGGGCCGACCATGAGAGTTCAGTCCACAAAGCAAAAAAAATCAACAACCCAAGCGGCAGGGCCGAACATGAGAGTTCAGTCCACAAAGTAAAAAAAAAGTCAACAACCCAGGTGGCAGGGTCGACCATAAGGGTTCAGTCCATAAAAAAAATAATAAATCAACAAAAGAAAAACTACAGTAGAAATTAAACTATGCTAATCTGAAAAATAGATTCAGTGGATCATCTTTGTGATCAAACAGCAACTATAGGACAACCGTAGCACTTGGGTGATAAAATCCTAAGTAGGGCAACCTTATGTCATAGTTAGTGTTTGAAAGACCAACTGAATTTATTTTCAAAGAAAAAGAAAAAAAAATCTACAGAAAATTTGGAGGGTTTAGAAGAAAACTTACCTTAGAAAAAACTTACTTTAGCTATCTTGCACAGATCTGATTTATCTCAGTCTCTCCCCGGCAACGGCACCAAAAACTTGATTACTTCCCTCCAAGTGCAGAGGTTCGTAAGTAGTATTTCGTGAATACAGAGTCGATCCCACAGAGAGATGAATTGTGAGAAGGAAAAAAATTAAATGCAAAACAAACTAAGTAATAAAACTAAACTGATGATTTGATTTTAGGATTTTTGAAAGGATGTAATTCGACTGAATAAAATGACACCCAAACTTTAAAGTTCCACACATAGGTTAATGTTCCAAAATCATGATGACTTGGATAACACAACTAGGATCTGAGCACTATAGTCAGCCTAGTCGGAAAATAAGACGGTTTAAATATTTAAAAGGTGATATAAAATATTAGAAAATCATGAATTTGCATCATTGACACATATATTCTCAAGCATCAGTGATTTTAAGTATTCAATATCTATAGGATAATGAATATCAAAGAAATATAACAGGTTGAGAACCTTTCCTATCTAGGAAATCTGATTGATCTACACTAAGCCTATCCATTATTATAGATCTCATATGATGAAAACATATGGATCTCACAAGAGGATAAAAAAATAAAACCTAAATAATAGACAACATGCATACACCATTCTTTTCATCATTAAAATAATCAATCATCATAATCTTAAAGAACTATTAAACTCATGTGCTTTCCTTCTAGCTTGGATAGAAGAAACTTAGAAAAACATAATTAAATTGCAGAAATAAAAAGCAACAAGAAAGAAAAAAATGTAAATAAAAAAATCTAAAATAAAAGAAACAACTTATAAAGCTTTAATAAAACTAAAAACTCTTTAAAAATCCTAAATTTTACTTTGTGATGCCTTGAATGATCTTTTGGAATGCCCTAGGAGGCCCTATTTATAAGTCGGGAACTCCAATTTTTGTACAAAGTTGAAAATCCTAAAAACTGCCTCAAATATACATATTTTCTCAAAATAGACTTCTCCCTACATAGTTTGTTTAAAACAGACTTCCTACAGTGCAGTTTTCCAAAATAAACTTCATAGCTTCAAAATATACTTTTTAACGATGATTTCAGGATTCTTCACTTCAAATCGTCGATCTCTTCATTCGTCACCTGGTTTTTTTAGATCTTTGGCATGTGAATGCTTCAATCTTGGTCTCCTAAGATCCATCCTTTTTCATGATAAATCTTAAGCATCAAACTATACTTTTTAGCACCATTTTTCAATTCAAGCACTTAAATTCACCTTACACATATACACGAGTAAAATAGAATATTAAGATGATTTGTGTTCATAAAACCAAAAGATAAATGGGGAAAATTATACAATATTTACGTCTTAACAAGATATATATCTCAAGTGGACCACACCACAGGAAAATAATGGTAATTGGATAACCACTACCCATGACAACCACGACCCATATAATAGGATAACTGTGACACATATAACATGACAACTGCAATCCATATAACTGCGACCCATATAACAAGATAACTGCGACCCATATAACAGGACAACTGTGACCGTGACCCATATAACAGGATAACTGCGACCCATATAACATGACAACAACGATCCATATAACTACGAACCATATAACAGGACAACTGCGACCTAAATAATAGGACAACCGCGACCGCGACCCATATAACAGGATAACTACGACCTGTATAATAGGACAACTACGATCCATACAACTGAGACCCATATAACATGAAAACTACGATCCATACAACTGCAGCCCATTTGGGTCGTGGTTTGCATGGGTCGTAGTTGTCATGTTGTATGGGTCGTGGTTGTCATGTTGTATAGATCGTTGTTTTCAATGTGTTCAATTTCTTTTATATCAAACCAACAGTATCATAGCTTAAGGCCCACAATAGGGTGATTCGATCCATCTACCTTGTCGGCCAGCTCGGCATGGGCCCAAAAAGTCCTAACTTGGGCAATTTCCACTTCTAACAAACATCACAATGAGCGTAAACACTTTCAACAGTCACCATTATTTTTTGTCGTGGGGCACACATTGATGTATGTTTATAATCCATGTCACCCATCCTTTTTGTCGTATCATTTTAAAACTAAGGCCCAAATATCAGCTTGATCCAAAGCTAGTTTGGGTCACATAATAGAAAATAATGGTGACAATGGAACCCGTTGTTGAAACTTTCCAGGCTCACTGTGATGTTAGTTAGAAGTCGACACTACCCAAGTCAAGACTTTTTAAGCCCACGACGAGCAGGTCAATAAGGTGGACAGAACAGATTACCCCATTGTGGACCTTAGGCTATTATACCAATGGCTATACGTTTATTTGGTAGTAAAGGAAGAAACATGTAACAACCGTGACTCATATAATATGAGAACCATGACCCACATAACATCATAACTACGACCCATGACAACTACGACCCATGACAACCACGACCCATATAACATGAGAACCATGACCCATATAACATGAGAACCATGACAACTACGACTCTCATATAACATCACAACCACGATCTATGACAACAATTGACCATACATCGAGGCCCACATTGATGTATGTGTATAATCCATACGGCTCATCCTTTTTTGTTGTGTCATTTTAGGGCTAGGACCCAAATATCATCCTGATCAAGTGCTCGTGTGGGCCACATAATAGAAAATAATGGTGACAGTGGCACCCAAGTCAGGACTTTTTAGGCCCATGACGAGCAGGCCGACAAGGTGGATAGAACGGATCACCCTATTGTGGGCCTTAGGCTATGATACCAATGGTTATCATTTCGTTTGGTAGTAAAGGAAGTGAACATATAACAACCGTGACTTATATCACATGAGAACCACGACCAATATAACATGATAACTACGACCCACGACAACCACAACCCATATAACATGATAACCATGGCTCTTACCATATTACAACCACGACCCATATAACATGACAACCATGACTCATGATAACTATGATCCATATAACACAACAACCAAGACCTAAATAACTTGACCAACATGACCCATATAACATGACAACCTCGGGCCTTACTACATGACACCCACAATCCATTCCTAAGGCCCACTATACTGTTTACTTGACATCCAATCGGTTGATTAGGTCATAAAAACACAGATGAAGGGAAAAAACAAAAATCAACTTGATCCAAAACTTTTATGGCCCTCGAAAAGTTTTTAATGGTCTATGACGCTCATTCAACATTGTTTTCTGTAGTGTGGTCCACTTGAGATCGAGATATACCTCATTTTTTGTCTCATACAATAAAATGATCTGGAAAAATATATGGATGACATGGATGAAACACAAGCATGATGTTGGAGCCCACAAACTACCAAGCGTGGTGGTCCATTTGCCCATTCGGGCTAGAGACAGCCGGGTGGTAGGACATAATTTGCATCCGTTCCAGAGATGGACGTGGGTTGGATGGAAGTGGATTGGCTGGTGTACCTCACATCGGCCATATTCTGTGGGTCTCATCATGAGGTATGTGTTATATCCAAACCGTCCATTCATTTGGCGAGAAATATTTAACTATCAAGTGGACCACACTGCAAAAAGCAGTAGGGGATTGAACTTCTACCATTGGAACCTTTTTGGGGTCACCAAAGTCTTGGATTAATATGAAATTTATTTTTCCTCTTTATTCAAGTCTTTGTGACCTTATGATTAGATTGGATTGAAAATAAACGTTATGGTGGGCCCTACGAATTGTTTAAAGGTGAAAATCATTATCTCTGCTGTTATTTGTGGTGTGGTACATATGATCTTTGGATATGATTCATTTTTTAGATAATGATCTAAAAATACATGAACGGTGTAGATATAATAAATACATCACTGAGGGCCACCTGGCTTTGATCTACTTTGAACCGTTCGTACAACTCGGAGCTCGAGGAGCGTCACTACATCAGTGCTCATCCTCGCATGACACGTGTCTACAACAGTGCAGTAGAGACGGATTGGCTACTACCCCAGACACGTTACTGGTGGTCGGTCTCTGTGGGCCCACTATGATGAAACCGTTCATCCATTTTTACATATCATTTTTTGGATAATGGTCAAAATGATCTCTAAAAATAGATTAACGGTGTAGATATAATACATCACTGTGGGGCCATGTAACTTTGATATACTTTGAACTGTTAGTACAACTCGGAGCTGGAGGAGCGTCAGTACTCGTCCTCGCATGACACGCACCTAGTGTCCTCGCACGACACGTACCTACAACAGCTATATAGCTAGTGGCAGCGGATTGCGTACTAAGTAACTCAGTAGGCTAAGCGTACTGAGTAAGCTTTGTGGGGTCCACCATGATTTATATATTTTATCCACTCCTTTCATCCATTGTACCACATAACTTTAGGCCCTGGTACCAAAAATAAATCATAATATAATTCTCCAATGGACAACACCATGGGAAATAGTGTGAATTGAAAATCTAGCGTTGAAAATTTCTCGAGGGCTACAGAAGTTTTGGATCAATGTGATATTTGTGTTTTCCCTTTCATCCATGTTTTTGTGATCTTATTAACAAGTTGGATGACAAATAAACATCACTGTGGGGGCTAGCAAGGTTTCAACAGTGGAAATCATTATTCCCACTGTTTCCCATGGTATGGTCAACTTTAGTTTTGGATATGGTTCATATTTTATCTTAACCCCCTAAATGAGCTGGGAAAGCGGATGGACGACATAGATAAAGCACATACATTCAGGGTGGGCCCAACAGAGTTTACTCAATACGATAAGAGCATACTGAGTAACTCAGTACGCAATCTGATTTCATAGCTAGAAGCGGATTGCGTACTGAGTAACTCGGTAAGCTAAGCGTATTGAGTAAGCTCTGTGGGGTCCACCATGATTTATATATTTTATCCACTCCTTTCATCCATTTTACCACATAACTTTAGGCCCTGGTACCAAAAATAAATCATAATATAATTCTCCAATGGACCACACCATGGGAAATAGTGTGAATTGAAAATCTAGCGTTGAAAAATTCTTGAGGGCCACAGAAGTTTTAGATCAAGGTGATATTTGTGTTTTCCCTTTCATCCATGTTTTTGTGATCTTATTAACAGGTTGGATGAAAAATAAACATCACTGTGGGGGCTAGTAAGGTTTCAACGGTGGAAATCATTATTCCCACTATTTCCCATGGTATGGTCGACTTCAGTTTTGGATATGGTTCATTTTTTATCTCAACCCCTTAAATGAGCTGAGAAAGCGGATGGATGGCATAGATAAACCACATACATTCAGGGTGGGCCCAATAGAGTTTACTCAGTACGATAAGAGTGTACTAAGTAACTCAGTACGCAATCCAATTTCATAGCTAGAAGCGGATTGCGTACTGAGTAACTCGGTAGGCTAAGCGTATTGAGTAAGCTCTGTGGGGTCCACCGTGATTTATATATTTTATCCACTCCTTTCATCCATTTTACCACATAACTTTAGGCCCTGGTACCAAAAATAAATCATAATATAATTCTCCAATGGACCACACCATGGGAAATAGTGTGAATTGAAAATCTAGTGTTGAAAAATTCTTGAGGGCCACAAAAGTTTTGGATCAAGGTGATATTTGTGTTTTCCCTTTCATCCATGTTTTTGTGATCTTATTAACAGGTTGGATGACAAATAAACATCACTGTGGGGGTAGCAAGGTTTCAATGGTGGAAATCATTATTCCCACTATTTCCCGTGGTATGGTCAACTTCAGTTTTGGATATGGTTCATTTTTTATCTCAACCCCTTAAATGAGCTAGGAAAGCGGATGGACGGCATAGATAAACCACATACATTCAGGGTGGGCCCAATAGAGTTTACTTAATACGATAAGAGCGTACTGCGTAACTCAGTACGCAATCCGATTTCATAGCTAGTGTGGTACACCAGCCGGTTCCGAGTCCAATGCGGATTATACGGACGTTGGGAACCCAGTTGGGGTCCACTATGATGTTTGTGAGAAATCATCACCTTCCATCCATTTTGTGAGTTAATTTCAGTACATGATGCAAAAAATGAACCGTATCCAAATCTCAAGTGGGCCGTACTAAAATAAAATGTGGTTAGGGAAATTCCTACCATTGAAACCTACCTGGGTTCAAAAGTGATGTTTACATGCCATCCATACCGTTAATAACTTCATTCCTGCTGGGATGAACTGAAGCCACAAATATTAGCATGATTCAAAACACTTTTGGCCCACGAATACTTCAATTGTGGACGTTCAATTATCACATTTTCGGCTCACTTAAGCTTCGGAAACGGTTCATTTTTAGCATCATGTCCTAAAATGAACTTAAAGAATGGATAGACGGGGAGGATTTCTCACAAACATCACAGTGGGCCCCACCTGAGTTCCCAGCGTAGGAACTTCAAGTGAAAGTATTTCGCAGGATATACAGAGTAGCGAGACTCGCTGCTAAAGTGACGTCACCAATTTATGTGGGACCCACCATGATGGATGTGTTGTATCCACACCATTCATCCGTTTGGAGATAACATTTTAGGGCATGAGACAAAGAATGAGTCAGATCCAAATCTGTAGTGGATCCCACCACATAAAACAATAAGAAGAGTGACGCCCCCCGTTGAAACCTTCCTAAGGTCTACTATGATGTTTATATGAGATCCAACGTGTTCATAGGTTAAGACAGACATGAAAGAAGGTAAAACACAAATTTTAGATTGATCGAAAACTTTTGTGGCCCTTATAAATTTTTAATGGTGGACGACACTCTCTCCACTGTTTTATCTTGTGGGGTCCACTCGAGCTTTGGATCTGACTCATTATTTGGTTCATACCCTAAATTTATATCACCAAATGGATGGACAATGTGGATACAACACAAACATCATGGTAGGTCCCACATAACTTGGTGACATCACGACCCTTGCTGCATGACAACCACGATCCATTCGAAGGGTCATGGTTCACATGCACAATGGACTGTGGTTTTTATCTACAAAGGGTCATGGTTGACAACAACAATCCATAGTGAATGTGAACCACTACTAATCGAATGGATCCTGGTTGTTGACGAGTAAGGGTCGTGATTGTAATGTACTAAGGTTCGTGGTTATCAGGTTGATATAATCAATAACTTGTTTATTTTTAAATATTAGGAGTCAAGGCGCACCAGTGTGACTTTATTTCCCTTGGTGCGGTCCACTCTAGACTTGGATTTGTCTCATTTTTGGCTCATAGCATGAAATAATATGGAGAAGGTGGTGGATGGCGTGGATTAAACATATACATCAAGGTGGGGTCCACGTCACATGGCAAGCTCGACCCTTATGAACCGCACATATCACATTACAACCATGACCCTTATGAACTGCACGCGTCATAGTACAACCACGACCCATATAACATGATAACCATGACTAATATAACATGATAATCATGACCCATGATAATCACGATCCATATAACAAGATAACAACGACCCATATAACAGGACAACTGTGATCCATACAACCGCGACCCATATAACAGGACAATTATGACCCATATAACATAACAACTGTGACCTTACATCAACTAGCCCTAAAATGACACTGCAAAAAGGATGGGCGGTATGGATTATACACATACATCAATGTGGGCCTCGATGCATGGTCAAATTCTTAGGTCGTGGTAGTACGGGTCATGCTTCTAAGGTGGTAAGGGTCGTAGTTTTCATGGGTTGCGGTTGTCATGTTATATGAGTCGTGGTTGTCATGTTATATGGGTCGTGGTTGTCATGAGTCGTAGTTGTCATGGATCATAGTTGTCATGGGTCGTAGTTGTCATGAATCGTAGTTATCATGTTATATGGGTCATGGTTCTCATGTTATATGAGTCGTGATTGTCATACTATACGGGTCGTGGCTATCATGTTATATGGGTCGTGGTTGAATGTGGTAGGGGTCGTAGTTGTTATGGGTCATGGTTGTCATGTTATATGGGTCATGGTTGTATCGTAGTTATCATGTTATATGGATAGTAGTTCTTATGTGTTATGGGTCGCGGTTGTTACATGTTCACTTCCTTTACTATCAAATGAAAGGATAGCCATTGGTACAATAGCCTAAGGCCCACAATGGGGTGATCCGTTCCGTCCACCTTATCGGCCTGCTCGCCGTTGGCCCAACAAATCCTGACTTGGCAATGTCCACTTCTAACAAACATCACAATGAGCCTGGAAAGTTTCAAGAGTGGGTGCCACTGTCACCATTATTTTCTATTATACAGCCCACACGAGCATTGGATTAGGCTGATATTTGGGCCCTAGCCCTAAAATGACACAGCAAAAAGGATGGGCGGCATGGATTATACACATATATCAATGTGGGCCCCACGAGTTTGGTCCTTGATCACGCATAAAAAAAGTATTTCGTACACATCACTTTATTGGCATTAAATACCACGGAACTTCTTATTCCCTAGAAAACCATAGAACTACTGAAACAAGGACAAGGGCATTTTAGAAAGCTTGTCAGAAGGCCACAACCATAACCCATATAACTTCACAACCATGACCCATATAATATGACAACGTCAACCCTTGCTACATGGCAACCACAATCCATTCAAAGGGTCATGGTTCACATGCACAATGTATTTCATCCATAAAGGGTCGTTGTTCACATGCACAATGGATCGTGGTTTCATCCACAAAGGGTTGCAATTGATATTTGACCATACCCCTAAAATGACACAACAAA
The DNA here is from genome assembly GCA_037074715.1 of Magnolia kwangsiensis. NCBI lineage: Eukaryota > Viridiplantae > Streptophyta > Magnoliopsida > Magnoliales > Magnoliaceae > Magnolia > Magnolia kwangsiensis. The sequence continues at coordinate 46,074,776 of CM073574.1, read as the reverse complement.
AAGGATGGACAGCATGGATTATTCACATACATCAATGTGGGCCCATTTGGGTCGTGGTTTGCATGAGTCGTAGTTGCCATGTTATATGAGTCATGGTTGTCATGTTGTATGGTTCGTGGTTTGCAACATGTTCACTTCCTTTTCTATCAAACCATTGGTACCATAGCTTAACGCCCACAATGGGGTGATTCGATCCATCCACCTATCGGTTAGCTCGTTGTGGGCCCAAAAAGTCCTGATTTGGGTAGTATCCACTTTTAACAAGCATCACTATGAGCCTGAAAAATTTCTATAGTCACCATTATTTTCTATTTTATGGCCCACACAAGCACCGGATCAGGCTGATATTGAGCCCTGCCCCTAAAATGACACGACAAAAAGGATAAGCAGCATAAATTATATACATATATCAATGTGGGCCCATATGGGTTGTTGTTTGCATGAGTCATAGTTGTCATATAACATGACAACCACGACCCATATAACATGACAGTTGCAACCCATATAATATGACAATCACGACTCATATCCCATGAGAAGCACGACCCATATAATATGATAACTACAACCCATTTAACATGACAATCATGACCCATATAACATGACAACCACAACCCATGAAAACTACGACCCTTACTACATAACAACCATGGCCCATATAACATGACAACCACAACCATGACAACCATGACCCATGATAACTATGACCTATATAACATAATAACCATGATCCATATAACATAACAACTACGAACCATGACAACCACGATCCATTTTTGGTAGTGTAAATGGATCAAAGGCTATAGATTAAGGTCGTGGTATACTCCAATTGATCTTTGGATATGCTTCAATTTTGGGCTAAACCCCTTAAATTAGATGGAAAAATGGATGGATGGCGTAGATAGACCACATACATTTAAGGTGGGCCCAACCGAGTACTCAATCCAATTTTTTCTCTTGCGCACAACTTACACTGGGAAAGAAAAAGGGGGGGGGGCAACCACACTCCTACCTCATGACAACCACGGCCCTTTCCTCATGAAAACGTAAGGGTTGTGATTCTAATGTAGTAAGGATCGTAGTTCTCATGTTATATGGGTCGTAGTTTTCCAAGGTCGCGCTTGTTACATATTCACTTCCCTTACTACCAAATGAAAGAATAGTCATTGGTACAAAAGTCTAAGGCCAACAATGGGAAGTATTCACTTGGGCGTGGGCCCAAAAAGTCCTGACTTGGGCAATATTCACTTCTAACAAACATCACAGTGATTCTAGAAAGTTTCAACAATGGGTTTCATTATCACCATTATTTTCTATTATGTGACCCACACGAGCTCCGGATCAGGTTGATATTTAGGCCCTAGCCCTAAAATGACACGGTAAAAAGGATGGGGATTATACACATACATCAATATGGGCCCCACGAGTTTGGTCCTTGTCCATGCACAAAAAGGGTTCCGCACACATTACTTTACTGACATTAAATACTACGTATCTTTTTAGTCCTTAGAAAACCATGCAATCACTGAACCAATGTTAGGAGCATTTTCATCTGAAACAATCTCAAAAAGCTGTTAAAAGGCCCTTTATGGAATATAGGAAATGTTGTAACATGCTAAGTAATTGACCCAAACTTCGAGTCGAGTACGGTCAATTTCTCAAAAGAGAATCTCAATAATGATGCATCATAGACATCCCTCTTAAATAGAATGTTTACCGTAAAATGATCCCAAAAATTGAATGGACGATGGGGATAATACCCATAAATCACGTTGGCCAGTCAAAGCTCCCGCCCGTTCCCAGCTGGAGACAGGCGCGGGCAGGACGTAATCCACATCCATTGAGGAGCGACTGTGCATTAAATATCATCTAAACCCTACACATATGCCAGCATGGTACATAGCTGCTAGATCCAATCCATCCATCAAGTTAGGCTGACCTTCTGCATGTTTTTTCAAATATTAATCGTCCACTCAGCATGTGGACCCCAATATTTGAAATAGGTGAATGGGTTAGAAAAACTTCAAACAAGTTTTTCAGACCCGTACATTTTGTTTGCAGACTGTGGCCCACCAATCAAGTAGATCAACCTGATTCTTTGTCTGTATAATTAGTATAATTTTTATTTTCTGATGGATGGATTTGATTTTGGCCCTATCATTCCATGATGGAACATACGTGGCACGTACATGAATATTTTTTTGCGAACACACATGCGCTTAGCACAACGCTCCTTCAACAAAAATATGAAATCAAAATACACCCATCTTTTTAATATAACGTGAGCGTGAGCTCATTTTCATTTTATTTATTACAAATATAATAATAAGAATTCAAAAGACATCCCAAGAAATACAAATGCATATAATCTGACTTTCTACTCAGCATTAAAGATATACAAACTTGTATGATGTAGTAGTAAAAAAGGTGCATTTCTCCCTCAAGGTGGGTGTGGATATCAAATCCCTTCGCCAGTATCTTCTGCAAAAGTAAACTAGGCACGACAAACAATAGTAACAACATGTGGTTAAACTGCCTGATCATGTGATAATCCAGACCGTTCATCTAGAAGCTAGCTCCTGTATGGGGTGTATGATCATCATGGGAATTGGGAAGAGTCTCACTATTCACGGATCATCACCGTTCATACTGCAGGCTAGTTACTACATGCTTATCTGGAAAGTCGTTTCTAAGTCGCTTTTATATGGATGGTGAGATTGAGATGGACGGTATGGATCATCGGATAGTCGGGAACAAGGAAATCCTTGCTAGCAAACCTCTACTTGAAAATGCACCTGCATAAAATATAAATGGTTAATTGCATGTTGATAGAGCTGTGGACTTGCTTTGACTACGAAGGCTATGGGAGGTGAGGAAACCTTAATAATAAAGAAGAGGTGGTGGGGTTGAGGAGGAGATGGTTCTGGTGGGGTGGCGATTTCTAGTAGTATGGTGGAGGAGGTGATGGTGGTGGTGGAGATTTGCAGTATGGATTTGGTAGGGGCCGTAAATCTGGCGCTGGTGACACATAGTAGTATGAAGGAGGTGGGGATGGTGACGGGGGTGGAGGAGATTTATAGTAGTAGGGAGGAGGCGGCGATGGCAATGGCGGGGGTGGTGATTTTTAATAGTAAGGGGGAGGGGGTGATGGTGATGGTGATGGAGGAGGCGGCGACATGTAGTAGTAGGGAAGAGGAGCTGATGGGGATGGAGGTGGAGGAGATTTGTAATAGTAGGGACGAGGTGGTGATGAAAATGGTGGAGGTGGGGATTTGTAGTAGTACCGTGGAGGAGGCGAGGGAAATGGAGGTGGCGGTGAATTGTAGTAGTATGGAAGAGGTGGTGATGGGGATGGAGGTGGAGGAGATTTGTAATAGTAGGGAGGAGGTGGCGATGGAGATGGTGGAGGTGGGGATTTGTAGTAGTATGGTGGAGGAGGCTACGGAGATGGAGGCGGCGGTGAACGGTAGTAGTATGGAGGAGGTGGTGATGGGGATGGAGGTGGAGGAGATTTGTAATAGTAGGGAGGAGGTGGCGATGGAGATGACGGAGGTGGGGATTTGTAGTAGTATGGTGGAGGAGGCGACGGAGATGGAGGAGGCGGTGAATTGTAGTAGTATGGAGGAGGTGGGGATGGAGACGGCGGGGGTGGGGATTTATAGTAGTATGGTGGTGGGGGTGATGGTGATGGAGGTGGCGGGGATTTGTAGTAGTATGGAGGAGGTGGTGACGGAGATGGCGGCGGCGGTGATGTGTAATAGTAAGGTGGTGGGGCGTAGGAATCTAAAAAATGGTCATCTGCTAGAACATTGGAGGCCATGACGCAAATTGCAATCATGAGCCATAGCCATAGCATATCTAGACTCATGTATTGCACCATGGAAGAGGCTATGAAGGACGGGCCCGAGAAATACAAGATTCTATAGGTGTTGGGAATGTGGTTTTCGTGGCTTATGTGCTGCTTCCAGCTCTTTATATAATCATCGCTTGGAGGGGATTTTGCTTTGACAGGGTCCATGCACGTATGCGTACCTACGTGTACAATTGCATTTTTTTATTTAAGGTCAGTTCCTCTACAACGTTTGTAGAAGAAGCTTATCTACAACCCCATGTGTGGATCCAAATATAATGTACACATGACATCCAATCCATTTATCATGTGCAACACCTCAATTTATCTTATATATCTAAAATTAAACAGATTCAAAAACTCGATTGGGTCACGTGATCTCAAATCATGTTTAAAACTTTTAAAGTAACGTGGTGTGACCCAATTGTTTTTTAATCAGGCTGAGTTTTCGACATAGGGTGGATAGAAGGACGCATCATTGGACGGATTGGATGTGTTCCGTACATAAAATTGAGCCCAAGACGTTACGTTGTACAATCAGCTTATTCTACAAACGTTGCAAAGGAACCGGTCTCCCGCCTCGCCCTCATTGGTTTTCGCATGTTTGATAAATCTACGCGTGTTGGAGCCATGCTCAGCCACATGCAGGCACACGTGACAGAACTGGCGTTGTTTGAGATCTAGGCTTCCCATATGGTTGTAAATAAAGCTTAGATCTTCTATCTAAAAAGTTAGTCTGTTTCACACCTCAGATGGCCCACAATGTACAAAATAAAGGGATGGCTAGAGAATGTTTAACCATCAGTTTACAGTGTAAATTGTGGCCCACTTAGCCAGAATATCTAACATAATTTCCAATCAGGTGGAAAGGTAAGATCTCGCACACATGGCTTGTGTTGGCAGGTTTGCGTGCATGCGGATGGTCAGGCTCTCACACGCGTGGAGAATTAGCAAACCTCTGTTTTGGCCCTTTTAGGAAGGCAGCCATTTGCTGCTCCAGTTGGATTTACCTTTGGCATTTCGAAGTTTACGAGGGAGGCTCGCGAGACCATATCCGATGGAGAAATGGAAATTAGATCCGACGGTGATCAGAACGGTCGATATTTTGGTCCGCCATGTTGAATGGGCATTATATCATGAAATATGACAATGTTAGACTATCTTAGTGGTAGGATTGCTGGCCAGAAAATGGACTGCTGATACGGTTGGCTAATGCAAAAAGAGCAGTGCTCCACTTTCTTTGGGAAAAAGTCACACCAGTTGGATAGCTAGGATTATCAAATTGATGTGGATTTAGGCTATATTATCTATCCCTGCTGCAGCTCACTAGATTCACGGTTCTGATCGCACTGGAAATGCACCATGTACGGTGGAGATGACGGAGAGAGCAAGTTCTCATATCTGGCTTCTTTCTACCTTATCTTGTACGTATATTCTCTTAATACAAGAGAGATGCTCCTGTGCTCTCAGAGCAACAGTGCTCCTAGTTGCATTGAAGTTTTTAGGCTGCCCAATCCATTGATCTAGACTGATCATTTGGTCCAACGCATATTTTATGGGCAACCATGCAAACATCACACCATTTGACAAATATTAACCATTTGATCAATGGATATAGACGGTGGAGATTGCTTTCATAAAATAGGTCCAACTAACAATTTGATCCATCTATTTGTTGGGGACCATAATGGATATTTATGATTCTAAAGATTCACTAATATTAGGCAATGGTAACCATCTCATCCATCGCTTGGAAATAGGATAGGTACAGAAAATAAGAAAATCAATGATGGATTGGATCATCTAATTAGTTCGAGATTTTCTTGATAGGCCATGAAAATCGTTTTGGACTTGGACAGCTCATATAATCGATTGGATCATCTAATAACGTCAAAGGTGTGGATTTGCGACGCATTTTTGCGACGGCCTTGGTCCGTCGCAAAATTGGTTAGTTACGGCTTTAATCCGTCGCTAATCGAAAACGTCCGTCGCCAATCCTGTCTTTCTCGAAAATCCGTAGTTCAAACGTCGCGGAATTTTGTGACGGACCACAATCCGTCGCTAAAATCTGGTTTACGACGGATTTACGACATATTTTGGTCCGTCGTAAATTTCCATTTTGCGACGCAACGAATTCAATGCAAATTCCCGCCTAAAATACCAGTTGGCGCCGGTTTGCAGTTGCTTTTGCGACGGATCATGGTCCGTCGTAAAAGGCCTTCTGCCCTAAACATTATTTTATTTCATTTTTTTTAGAATATGGTGGAAAAATATGTTTTGTTGGAGTCTAATAATTGTTTTTAATAGAATTTTAGTGGTTTAATTGTACATATTTATATATAAGATTATTTTTTAACAATTGATTGAATGAAAAAAAATATGTATTTTATTTTTATAACAAATGAGTGGAAATTATTTTATGTTTTAATTTAAAACTAATATTTAAATGATTTATAATATCACATGAAAATAAATATTGAGAATAAAAATTTTAACAATGTTAGAGAAAAAAAATGAGATTTTGAAAAAATAAAAATCGTAATTTAATAAAAATCTATTTTGTGGGAAAAAAGAAGAATATTGAATAAAGTTGATAAATTTGAAAAAAAAAAAACATTTGATTTTGAGAAAAAAATAATATCCTGAAAAGAAAATTAAAAATATTTTTATAAATGTGAAAATTTTCACGATGTTGAAAAATGAAAATATTTTGAAAAAGAAAATGAGATTTTGTATTTTGAAAAATAAAATAAAATTGAGAAGTTCGATAAAAATTGGCAAGTTTGAATAAAATGCTTTTAAAAAAATGGAGAAGTTAAAAAGAATTGAAAATTTTAAAATAAAAAAATATTAAAAAATCGATACTTTATCAAAAAATAAACATTTTGAAACGAAAAATAAAGAAGTTAAAAAATTTTGTGATTTTGAAAAATAATTGAAAATGTTAAAAATTTGAAATTAAAAGAAAAAGTTATTTATAAAAATACTGAGATTTTGAAATATATATATATATATATATATATATATATATATATATATATATATATATATATATATATATATATATATATATATCATTTTAAAAAAGAAAATTGAAAAGTTGAAAATAAAATGATGCCTTTGTAGAAAAAAATCGGCATTTTGGAATTTTTGAGAAAATAAAATAAAATTTGTCAAAATTTTAGAGGTTTTGAAAAGAAAAATTCAGAATTTGTATTTTAATTTTTTTTGAAATATTTTATAAAAAAATGATATTTTGTTAAAAGTTTTCAAACAAAAATTAAGAGTAAAAAAATATACATTTTGAAAAAAATGTTATTTTGAAATGGAAATTAAAATTTATCTGTGAAATAAAAAATTAACAAATTATTTGGCACATCCACTAATTGAACAATTAATTGTTTTTGGACAATCAAATTAGTCCAGATTGAAGAGTAAATAACTTTAAATGTTTAAATTAAATTTCACTCAAATTGTTGATCAATCTGGTATGCCCAATATCTTTCTCATATGTAGTGATTCTAATTGGGGTGAGTAACTAGTCAAATTGAAGGTATTGATCATTAAAATAGAATGAATGGACCCGACATATAAAATGGGCCAAAATATTATTGTCAAAATTGTAACCCAGTTTATTGACCTCGCGAGAACCTAAGAATTGATGTTAGTAAGTTTTGTGGGCGCCATCATAATGTGTGTCGAACATCAACACCATGCATTTGATGTGTCCCCTTTAGGTTATGAGATATCTCAAAAATCATTCATATACGAAACTCAGGTGGCCCATACCATCTAAAACCATGTGAAGACATCCTAAAAAAGTATAAAAGCACTTGGTGGGGCCCACATGAGTTTTGGATGCGGCTAAAACTTGGTCTGACCCCTCATCCAAGTGGGACACACATAATGAGTGGGTTGGATATGTGAATCACATTTAGGCAGACCCAATATATGATTATGAATGTTTTAAGGAAACCTCTCTCCACTACATTTAGGTGAGTTACTCATTATCCTTACTAGAATAATCTTTGTGGGGTCCATCATTATTTATTTATTTTATCCACTCCGTTCATCCATGTTAACAAATAATTCTTGGAGGCCATAGAAGTTTTGGATCAAGCTGATATTTGTGTTTTCTCTTCATTCACATCTTTTTGATCTTATGAACAGGTTGGATGACAAATAAACATTACTGTGGGCCCAAGGAAGGTATCAATGGTGGAAATCATTATTCCACATTGTTTCGTGTGGCATGGTCTACTTGAGTTTTGGATTTACCAAAAACTTAGGATGAACCCACACTATTCATCCATTTTTCGAAATCGTTTTAGGGCATGTTTGGACAGGCAACATTTGTTGGAGTAGCCTGTATTAGATTGGATTGGGTACTCGAATCCTACAACGTCCGAGCAGTTGTTTGTTTGGACGGGCGGTGGATTTGTGGCTGGATGAAAATCCGTTGGTTTGTGAGGAATTTGAACAATGGATTGTGGGGGGTTTTTGGGCGTACGGTGCAATCTTGTAGGATTCAATGCTAAATAGGGGTTTTTTTGGAAACCATGATGTATGTGTTTCATCCTTTCCGTTCATCTATTTTTACAGATCATTTTATGGCTTGATCCAAAAAATGAGAGATATATGTATTTCAATTGGACCACACCACATGAAAACAATATTGATTGGACATCCATCATTCAAATCATTGTAAGGCCCACTGTACTATTTTTTTTACATCCAATAGGTTGATTAGGTTTGTTTTTTTGACATCCAATAGGTTGATTAGGCCGTACAACCCCAGATGAAGGGAAAAAACAAAAATGAGCTTGATCCAAAACTTTATGGCCCCAAATTGTTGTTTTAAGGTCGACGCTTATTCAATAATGTTTCCTGTAATGTGGTCCATTTAAGATTGGGATATAACTTAATTTTGTTGTCAAATCATAAAATGATGTGTTAAATTAGATGGATGGCATGGATGAGACACATACATTGTGGTGGGTCCCACGGAGCACCGACCAGCAGCCCGTCCAAACACTCCAAAATATAAAGTGCATCATGGTTGGGACACTATTTCAAGTCAAACCTTTTCCAATCAATTTTTGAGGTATCAAAATTCTATTTCTTTACAAAAATATGTTAGAAGTACTAATAACTCATTCACTAGCATTTACCAAGGATTTGAAAAATCAAACACCCCTTAAAGAGAAATGGTGAGAAGCCTTTTAGCATAATATTAGTGGTGGGGTTCATGTTGCAATTGTTTCAGATGGCTAGATCAAGTTCTTCTATATTTCAAGTACCAAAGTTCAACGAATTCAATTACACATCAATATTAATTGTTAAATATTATGGTATCGACAAAGGAAAATTGTACAGTTGTGGTAGAAGGAAATAAAAGAAACCTATAGCAATGGAAGATGCATTTTTTAAAGAGAAAAACTTCTTAGTTATGACATATCTTTTACTTTCACTAGATGATTCAATTTGTTTAACGTGATCGATCACTATCCGGGTTTATGAGACAAGTTATGAAACCCATATGAATGGAAGTCTATATCAAATAAGATATTTCTTCAAGGTAGCAATACAACTTAAAGTGACTTCATTACAAGAGCACATCAAATGAGTTTTATACCCTACTTGACACTTGGATTGAGCATTTTCTTTTTGTTACTAGTGGTGAAAGGAGGATTCAAGAATATACTTTTGTAATTTGGTCAGGACATGTGGATTGTGTTTGAGGTTATTTTGGATATTATTTGACTAAATCTTTATCTTGAATTATTTAGTAGTTTTGCTTAACTAATCTAGTGATTTGTTTCAGCTTTTCATCTTCTTAAGCGTAACAGGAGGTTTCTGCTTCCAATCCCGGCTTGCGGTCAAGCAGGGCTTTGCTATTCCGTTAGTAGGAATGGCCAGCTTGAGGGCCACAGGATGCCGTATGCCTTTTCTTTTCTCCCTTTTTGTTCCTTTTTGCTTTTTAGGATATATGTTGGATGAACTTGGTTTCATTGCAGAACTCATGGTCTCTAATGCTTTGGTTTCATGGCAGAAAAAAAGGAATTATTTCAAGGCATTTTTTTTTAAAAAAAAATCTTCTTTTGGATCTCTAGTGCTTAATTAGCGCAAAATGTTTATCTTAATTTCTGTTTTTAGCTTCACAATTTCTTTCACGATGCATGAACTAGGTTTGTCTTAGAAATTTCTGACAAGTCCTTGAAGGTCAAATTCAATTATAACTTATGGTATGATTTAATCATATACAAGTTCTTATGTTAGACATTTTGACATATATTCATGTAGTACCTTATACTCAGTTGTAGACAGTTTGCAAATGGCAAGGTTTTGAAGAATGCAAATATAATTGTTGGCATATCTTGAAGGATCCAACAACAGAAATTAACTTTTTCACTCTCAAAATTTATCTTGGAAGGTTTTAGTCCACCATTACTGTAGGAATTTTAGATTGTATAGCAAAGGTATGTGCAATAGTGGATGAGCTTTGTAACTGTTATAGCTTGGGTCTTAGAAATCTGCAGGTGGAAAGTGATGCTATAATTATTTTTGAAGGGATACATGTGCATTGTACTCTCATGAGCTGGCCTTCCTACTACAATCACAATGGTAGGAGTCTCAATGGAAGAAAGAAAAGACGATGATGGGCGGACGGAAAAAATAGTCATTTCGAGGATGGTCCATTGAGTATGGAACAGAGTGGGGTGAATGAGCAGACACTCTCAGCTACTGCCAAGCAATCTATGCAGCAATCGATGGATTACCAAGATGTTGAATTTGCAGGTATAACACCAGGTAGCAGTGCTGATAATGACACTCATTGTTCAAACCTTTTTAGATCCCACCGTCCATAAGGTCCCATAAACCAGCACAAAGGAGACCTTGATCAAAAAGTTTCAATGGTGGGCGTTCAACCCCCACTATGGGCCCACCTTAGCCTTAGATATGCTTTAATTTTTAGTTTATAACCTAACATGATTCAGCAAAATGGATGAACCATGTGGTAAAACACATATATCAGGGTGGGCATTATAGAGAGGATCAAATCAGGTGAGAACACAGCCTCACCCAGGACAGTGCAGCCCTTATTGTGGGCCCACCTTGATGTATGTATTCTTTATTCTAATTGTGCATCCCTATTTTTCATATTATTTTAGGGCATGATCCCAAAAATGAAGAAATACAAATCTTGGGTGGACCCAGCTCTAGGAAAGAGTAGTACTGAATGCCTTACAATTTTCTGCTGTGCTTTTTTTACCATCCAATCTGTTGATCAGGTCACAGAAGCCTGGATGAAGGTACAAATATCAGCTTCATCTAAAAATTTTGTGGCTCCTTAATCGTCAATCACCACTTTTCCTACAGTATCATCTACCTGTTAATTGGATCTACTTCATTTTTGGGATAGTTTCCTAAATGATATGGAATAATAGAAAGAGTAGGCAGATATAAAATATATACATCAAGCTCGGCCCTACGATTAGAGTCGTACATGAGTCGAGTTAGCTCGGTTAGTTTGCTCAACTCGCCTCGGCTCGAAACTCGATTCGGATCTAGTTAAGTTGGTTTTTTGAGCTTGAAAAAATTTTGAGTCGAATTTGAGCTTGCACGAGCTCGACTCGACTTGGATTGAACCTCAACTCGAATCGAATCAGCTTAGTGACTCAAATATTTTGATATTGATGTTGTTTGCCAAGTGTTTAATGAAATGACTCAACGAAGTGTTGTTTTGGGTGTGTACATTCTTTGCAAGATCAGCCAGCGACAAGGAAGGAATTGATACGAAATCAATCACTATAAAAAAATTCTTTACACATTCATTCACCTACAAATTGAAACAAATGACTCTAGGTGTGAAGGCAAGAAAAAGCAGTTCCTTCATCACCTTCAACAATCAGAAAATTATTTTTCACTTTTCCAGTTACAGCAAGGGTATGTCACACGTACAACATTTACACTTGCAATTGAAGTTATGAATCTGGGTGTGGTACCAATGACAAGAGATGCTATATTATTTAATTTTATTCTATTTTTCCTATTTGAACTGGGCTTGAAGATTTTCCTTATTTATTTTTCTAAAATAGGTTTTGGTTTGCATGATAGCATTTGGGTTTTCAAGAAGACTGAGAAGCAATTAGCCTGTGAAGAACCTGAGTTCACTAATCTCTATGTAAAGAATCTAGAAAATGGGTTGACTGATGATCTCTTTCGGGAAAAGTTCTCTGTATTTGGAAAGATCATCAATGCTATTGTAATGAAGGATGATTATGGGAAATTTTGGGGCTTTGTGTTTGTTAGCTTCGAGTTGCCAAAAGACGCTAAGAAGGCTATGTAGGCCATGAATGGTGCACAACTGGGTATGTTCATTGTAGTTATTTCTGTTTGTCTAAATTGCAGGTTCATATGTTCAGATGAATACTTACAGCAGGATCTTTGTTTGTTGGCCAGGATCAAAGAATCTCCATGTAGGAAGGGCTTAAAAGAAGGCTGAACGAGAGCAAATGCTAAGGTGCCAATTCAAGGTAAGGCATAGCCAACAGTTTCTATAGTTTCAGGTAATTTCTTTTTGTATGGATCTGTGATTGTTGTCAAACTTATGTGGTAGTAATCTTAAACATACTGTACTTTGCAGGGTTTGAACGTGTACGTGAAAAAACCTCATTGACTCTGTTGATGACAACGAATTATGTGAACTTTTTGGTACTTTCGGTAAAATAAGTTCAGCAAAAGTGATGCTCAATGAAGGATTTGAGTAGGGGATTCAGTTTTGTGAGTTTTTCCACTCTTGCTGATTCCATCAATAATTATTTTAAAAATGCATTACTCAAAGCATGTATTAGTCAGTTTGATTTTGTTTTGGGCAGTGCATTGCTTTCATAGTTTAAAAATGCATTCCATCAATTCATTTTTTTTTGTCTTTTTAGTAGAAAATCAGTAATAGTTTGTTGATGATAACATTTATAGGATAATGAGAGTGGATATGAGAAGGCTTGTTGATTGGAACCAATCAAAGGGTAGGTGTTTATGAAATGCAATTGCTTTCACATCATGTTGGTAATGACCTTCATGATTTACTATTCTTTGCTTTTCTCTATCATATTCACGGAAGTCTTGAAGCTAATTGTAATACCTGCTTGGAACTTTCTCAATTGAGGTTCTCAAATGTGATTTTCCCCATGAAAAATCTATAACTGAACTGGTGAGAGGATTATGCTCGTAGCTATGGATCTTATTTCCACGTGGTCCCTTTTTCCCCTAACTGCACCAAATTTCCTAAAAGAGAACTTGCGTGAGGGTAACATGCGATGATTTTCATTTTTTTTTTCCTTCTAAAAATATTTCCCAGTTGTTGAAAATTATGTGGAATGTTTAGAGCTTAGTTTTGGGAGTAGGATGATATGGCAACTATTGCTAACTTCTCCATTCCTTTTACTGTCTGTATCCATACATTTTCAGGAATTCTATAATTTTTTTTTCCTTCTAAAAAAATTTCCCAGTTGTTGAAAATTATGTGGAATGTTTAGAGCTTAGTTTTGGGAGTAGGATGATATAGCAACTGTTGCTAACTTCTCCATTCCTTTTACTGTCTGTATCCATACATTTTTAGGAATTCTATAATTTTTTTGAAGTGGTTTCTGATTATATTAAAATGAAAATCTTCATGCTGATTCTTTGAGAAAATTCCTTAACCATGCTAGCGGTCCTCGACTTTGATGCTCCATAAATGGGGCAACGTATGGTTGGATGAAACCATTGTATCATCTATCTAGTTGGCTTTCTTTTGTAGAGCAAGGCATAAATTCACATTGGTTTGACAATTTTTAGTTGTTTGACCATTGACTTAGCCATGTTTGCTTTCAACCATCTGTTTGAAGGCCATTGAGCAGATGCTCAAGATCATCTTGTTAATTTCAATGGTTTGGATCATCCAAATATGTAACCACATGTGCTTTTTTTCTTTTTTTTTTTCATTTAACTGAATTTTATTGATACTAACAAAACAATCTTTATTTATGGGAGACGGCATGTTTATAGTAGTCCCCACATGATGAGCAATCCAGATCAGTGTCATGCTGGCATATGTGATACAGATTGCCTCTTCGCATGAATCATGTCATCATGTTCCTCTGTTTCTGCTTCTTATATCATAAAATTGACACTGGGGGATGCTTTCTTGCAGTAGACATCATCCTGGCAGGTGTATTAAACATTTCAGTATAAAGTGTACCACCTCATGAAGACTACTTTGTGCGAAAATTGAGCTGGTTAACAAACCAAGCAGGCCAGGCATGTATGTTCAACTAGCACAGCTAGCAAATTTATTTAAAATGTAAATACTTTCTGTAGGAGGCCACCTTATGAGTGGATTAACGTAAATCTTTAAGACAGTCTGTAATATTGTAATTTTCCTTTTGGTGGAAGTATTGTAATTTATTATATATATTTTTTTATTGGGAAGAAATATAGATTTTTTTTAATATTTAGTTTAAATTGTATTAATTTTTGGAGTGGGCCACTTGAGTCATTTCCTCTTTTATTGAATTAAGTTGTTACCAATTTTGTGAATAGGATTCTTATCAAACAATGTGTGAATTATTTTGTGAATGACCAGGTGCAAGATTAAAAAAATAGTAATAATAATTTACTGATATTTTTTTTGATATATGGATATTTTAGCGACGGATCAAATCCGTCGCTAATTTCTGAACAATGAAGATAACGACGGATTGGTGGTCCGTCGCTTTCTAATATTAGCGACGGATATATTAGCGACGGACCTTATCCGTCGCTAATGTTTTCAGTGACGACTAATTTTTTGAAATTTACCGACGGATTTTTAATTTTTTACGACGGATTTTATCCGTCGCTATGAGGCGACGGACCTTATCCGTCGCATATTAAACGACGGATAAAAGAAAAACAACCCGGTAAACAGCGACGGATCAAGTCCGTCGTTTATTTGGTTTTACGACGGATTTGGTCCGTCGCAAATCAGCAATTTTGGCATAGTGCAAGTGAGCTGATGCACCTCATAGGACTATAGTGCTAGGAGAGCACTGGAGCATTGCCCTTTATACAAAGTGAAGGGATGTTATCAAGAGAGCCGGTATGGTTAGGCCGAATTAGCGCTGTTGTTCCAATTTACGCTGCAAAGTAGCCTTCCTCATTTACTTGATTTTGAAGTGCGTTAAAACCGATGAAAGGTTGGTTTTTTTCTCACTAAAACCTGTGTGGCCACTATCATGTAATGAGCTTGAGCCGTGCTATCCATTTGGTTTTTTAATTTTCTTTCTATTTTCAAGGTATGCGCTAAAAAATGAGGCAAATAAAAATCTAAGTAGACCACAACATATAAAACAGGAAAATGAATTCTTACCATTTATTTATTTTTTGGGACAGAACTTTAATTTGGTTCAAATTTATTTTTGTGCTTTCGTTTCCTCCATATTTATGAGACGTTATGAAGAGGTTAGATGGCAGGTATACATTCCCACGAGCCCTACGCTCATTTTAACTTTCAATGGGCGGTAGGTGTTAAACTCTTATTTCTTATAGTGTTGTATACTTGAGATTTGTATGTCACTCTTTTTTTTTTGGGATCATGCTTCAAAATCAGCACAACATAGGAAGAAAGTGGATCAAACAAACGCATAGCAACGGCCCCACAAATGTTACCACCGTAATTTCTATCCCACACAATACCTTTGCACCATGGTTTTCGAGGCTAAATTACGTACGGACGTAGATTGGACACTGAGGGCGTGTTTGGCCGGACCAATCCCATGGGATTAGGAGGGATAGAATGGATTTTAAGGTAATGATGGTGGTGTCAGTGTTTGTCCTTTGATCTGTGGGTTCGGGATAGCCCATGGGATATACATCAGCCTATTTGAACCGTCCCAAATGGATGGGTTTGCATCTACACTGCTTCTTGTGGTGTGCTCCACTCACTGTTTTATATTTGCCTTAAAACTGGTTTATAGCTAAATGTAGGCCGGTGAAAATAATGGACGGGGTGGATATCTCATTGATATCTTGGTGGGCCCCACATAGAGGTGAAAATTCACATCTTGGGATTGGCAAAATCCATGTTAGTTAAGGGCGGTGTTTTTAAGGGCGAGGTACATCCACCATCCCAAATGAGGGATGGGATGAGATGGCGCAAGATAACCCTCCTAATCCCATATAATCTCATATCCAGCACCCGGCCAAACAAGATGGGTTGAGTAGCGAGAGTCGCTACTAAAGTGACGTCACCAAGTCTGTGGGCCCCACCAGGATGTATGTGTTGTATCCACACCATCCATACATTTGGAGAGATCATTTTAGGGCATGGTCCAAAGAACGAGGAAGGTCCAAGGTTGGGGTAGACCCCACCACATAAAACAGTGGTGAGAGTGATGCCCACCGTTGAAACATTCCTAAATGTCCACCACGATGTTTTTTTTTTTTTTTTTTTTGAGATCCAACCTATTCATGTGTTAAATTGGATGAAAGAAGGGAAAACAAAAATATTAGCTTGATTTAAAACTTTTGTGGCCCTTAGAACTTTTTAATGGTGGGCATCACTCTCCCCACTGTTTTCTATGGTAGGGTCCTCTCGAGCTTTGGATCTGATTTATTCTTTGCATAATGCCCTAATATAATCTCTCCAAATGGATGGGCGGTGTGGATACAACACATACATCATGGTAGGGCCCACAGAACTTGGTGGTGTCACTTCAGTAGCGAATCTTACTACTCAACCAGTCATTAGCTAATCTGCGTCCATTACGTAACTACCGTGACTAGGGCTGAAAGTTGGGCGGGTTCAACCTGACCGACCCAACATTGGGTTGGGCTCGGGCAAGATATTTCGGGTCCGATCTTAAGCTTAGGCCATACAAATACCAACCCTATAAAACTTGGGTTGGGCTCGGGTTGAGGTCTCGGGTTGCCCGACTCAACCTGAACTCGATCAATATATAAGTTACTTATAAATTATAATTGAGTGTGGAACGTTTGTATTGAAGGCACACTAGTGATGTCGAGTCCCATTTGTCCACGTCATTTCTAAGGACTCAAGCTAACAAGATATGTCAGATTTCTCTCTCCCAAATAGACTTCATACTATGCTACATGACTTTTAAAGGAGTAGTTGTCTTATATTTTAGCTTGTTTTTTAAAGAAAAAATGAAGTTCTTTATAATGAATAATCACATATATAATTAATAAAATTATAGATATAAAAAATAAGTCTTATATTGAAATATAATAAACTAATATAATAACGAAAATATTAGCATGTATATACCCGACCAACCCGACCGAGCCCGCTTGGGTAGAGAATTCTTAACTCGAGATTGGGTTCGGTTGAGTTAGGGTTGAGGTATAGGAACCTTGGGTTGGGTTAGGGTTGAGCACCAACCCGACCCAACCCGCCTGACTTTCAGCCCTAGCTGTGACAAGTAATAACTACTCATTTAAAATAAATTTTGGAGAAAAAAAAAAATGGGGGCAGATTTGGTGATTCCCGGTCAAGCTTAGCGGGTGGGTCCCTTACGTACCTTAATGTATGTGTTGTATATCCACTCCGCACATCTATTTTTTCAGCTCATTTTAGCGCATGATACCAAAAATAAAATAAATAAAAATCTTTGGTGTACCACACCACAGAAACTGTGGTCCTTGGATGCCAACAATTAAAAAATTTCTAGGACCCATCATAACGTTTATTTTCCATCCAACCCATTGATAAGTTTGCAAAGGTCTGAATGAAGGGAAAACGAAAATATCATTTCTATCCAAAAATCTAGTGGCCCACATGAAGTTTAGTTGTCAATGGAGTGGATATACAAGGCACACATCAAGGTGGGCCCCACGGTCAGGGACTCATCCATTAAGTTGTTACTTTAGACTTACCTAATCCGCTACCACTTGCACGACCCATCTCGTGCGACCCAGCCCTCGCAAGGAAAGCCGCTTGTAGCCGGCCGTATGCTAACTTAGCATGCACCCCTATTTTTCCACCAACGTGTCATTCGTGTAGAAAATCTGACCCGTACAAAAGTTGGGGCCACCATTAAGATCTCTTACGTAAAAAAGTACTAATCCACTTATAAGATGGGTCACATCTATATGATGAGTCATACCATCGACCGTCCATGTATTTCGTGGCGTGGCCAATTCCATGAGTTCGCTTAATCTGATCATTTAGGAACAGGTAATCTTGTTGGGTCCACCGTTTGCTTGGTTCTGATATCATGTAGATATACCGCATTAGCAAAAAAGATGGTGAGGATCATGATAAGTAAGCATGCAACCTGCTAACGTGATTAATTGTCAGAAAAGGATCAGAAATGTTACGTAAGAGAAAATAAGGACAAAAATGAAAATAAAAATCAAGAAATTGGAAAAAGTAAAACCCTTGGATTGAAAATTCAAGCATTGTATTTGACTTGGGCTTGGTCTCGCTAATCGATCATTGTATTTTAAGACGACATCCAACCTTGAAGAAAATGGATTTTGTTGTACTTGTTAAAAACGCACAACCTAAAAGATACCGCACACGTGGCTCCTTATTTTGATTATCCAAGCCATTGATTCCGTGGCCTCAATCTTGGATGGGATGGGTTGATTTTTTCTGGATGATTCCAGTCCTTTTAAAAATAGCCTACCATTTAACGGTTAAAAAAATAAAAATAAAAACGGCAATGGTCCAAATTTCAATTTTGGCAATTGGGTTACAGAGAATTGCCCAACTATCAAATGGCATGCATCTACTGATCTCGACTATTTTCAGAGGAGATACTTTTCTGACGACGGGTCCAATAGATCAAACGGTCTTGATCCACCAAAAAATTCCAAGAGTTTAATTCAATGCCGCGTTTGAGAAAGCTTATCAATATTAAGCTGGCAATGGGCCGAGTTCTGGCCTGATCAAAGCCCAATATTTGATTTTCCTCAGGCTGTGAAACCTGTGTCAAGAGCTGAGAGATGTTGAATTCCAGTCCATGAGCTTAGGATCTGATTCCAGGCCCAGCTCAGATCCAATCAGGCTTGGGTTGTACTAGGCCCACCGTTCTAGGACTATTAATGGACTGGTATTGGGTTCGAACTTTCTTTGCCTTTGGGCCTTGGCCAGGCTCGTTTTAGGCCCAATAAGCAGGCTAGGCTCCAAGTTCAGATTTAACGATCTTAGCTATTGAGGGCTGCCCGAGCCCTAATCTGAGCCATTGATGCAGTAGTGGAACAGATTTACGTGTAACTTATAGGGCCTTAGGGCAGACCCAGGCTTAAACATCAGTCCTCCAGTTAACCTGGGCCCGAACATTCCTAGCTCACTTGAATCTATGCTTAAGGGCGATTATAGGAACCGTTTCTTCCGTAACATCTCCTCTCTCCCTCGTCCGGTAAAGCGCCAGATCCTTCTTGATCAAGTCAGCTTAGGCTTGATTAGGAAGATGCATTGATTTCCTCTGTATAGTATATGATAGGCGGGATCTTCCCCTTTTTGTATCGGGTCCCGCCGAAAAGGCCCTTTTGTATCCTTTTTTCATGGAAGAACTCATCATTTTGAGAAAAAAACAAAGGGGGCGAGTATAGGGACCTTATTGGAAAGGACTGCATGGGGCCTAATTGATCATCTTCTAATTATGGGCCAGCTCTAGATCCACACAGCCCTAAAGATTTGAGTTGAAAAGAAGATGAGTTTTGCTGATTCTTATAACAAATCTCTTTGGATTGGATGTTGTAGCTAACATAATCTCTTTGTAATCGATAAAGGATACACTTAAGGTCAAATCTTATGAATGGTTAGGATTGAAAGATATCGGATTAGAAAGATTGATTCAAGGATCTAGCGTCGGCTATAGCTTTGGATGACTATAACTTTGTTCAGTGTTCTGTTTTGTATGTATAATTTATTATTAGAAAGCTATCAAAGAAGGTACGTCCTGGCCAATTAAAGACAATTGGCCATTGAACCGTTACCTAAAACAAAATCATTTTTGCTTTAGATGTGAGAAAGTTTAACTGAGTTTGAAGTTATATATTTTTTTTTTTGTAAGCTTATTATTTAAACAAAAGCATGCTATTTTAAAAAAGTCATGAAATTTATGATTCATGGCTTATTCAAGTCATATGAAAAGACTTTGTAAATAGACTTTATTCTTGCTTTATTCATTATTCTAACAAATTTTCTTTTAAAGATGTTTTATTTAAAATTACTCATGAAATTGAGGTCTATTTGAGATAAAGAAGACTAAAAATTTAATTGTGATGAGATAATCAATAAGAAATTTGATATGTGCAAAAATTCAAGATTTTATCTTTTCACCCATAGCATTGTCTTCTTTTTTCCTTGAAAATTTTCTTCTTTTATCAAATAAAGGTCTTATTGTTGCAAATAATGGTATCAATTATTATTTGATACATTGCAGTTGGTAACATTTGTGAATTAGGTGAAGGTTTAGAAAGAGAGGAATTTTAATCCTGATGATCTCTTCCTCCCCTTTTCTACCATGCACTTGCCATGCCAATGATCATCTTGATCCCTCTGTAGTGGGTGTTTGGAATTGCACAAAAAGATAACTCAAATTTAACAAATTTTCAAAGCCATGAAAAATTGTTTGTTAGAACATAAGAGTTAAGATGATGTAGAGCGGGTTGCGGAGAGTTTCATGGCCAAGATGGATCAGAAAAGGCCCAGTCAATGATAGAAGTGATCTAGACCGTTGGACCTTAGATCAAGCGTATCTCACAATCTGGAATGACTTATTGGGCGTAAAATATATGATTTTGGGGTAGAAAGATCTACTTTAGCCAACCAATCCAACTACGCCGGGTTGCAAAAGCCAGATTTGTGAAATACCCCTGGATCGACGGTCGTTTCTCTATTTTAATTTCATTTTTACTATCAATAGTAAGTTTTAGTTTGATTATAACTCTTCATCCGTTAGGCTTTAGGAGTTGCGTCCAACATGAAAACAGCTTAAAATAATTAGGAGAGTGGTTTGGTGAAGCCAAATAGGACACTTACTATTTTTAGCTGAAAACCTTACGCACTAGTAGACATCACGACCGTCTATAAATAGTAAGTTTACTATTTATAATAAGTCACGAATTCTAGAAGTTTTAGTTGCAGTTTGATTTTAATTTCTCTTTCATTGCTTGGTACTCCTATTTAAAGGGTTGTGAACTTGTTTTTATTCATTCATTAATCAATTTTGAATTTATTAGAATTTATTTATATTTTCTGCTTTCTTTCCTCGTGGATTCGATAAGTCTCCGTGAGGAGTTCAGAGAAGTTTCGTGAATTCGAAATAGTTATCCTCTTGAGGAAGACGGTGCTCGACCTCACGTCCTTCCCTAAGTCAATTTGGTATCAAAGTGAGGATTCCCCTCGGTCCAATGACAAACAATAAAGGTATGAATCAAAATCCTGTGGATGATGATATACGAATTCGTTATCTTTTGGAAAGAATGAAAGCAAATTATAAGGATAAAAAATTATCTCATTATCTCATTTTCAATTAACAAAAATTATAAAGATCAAATACTTTGTGACGTGGTCGACATGAAAGCTTGTTATATGCTACTCGGTCGACCCTGGCAGTCGAACCATGATGCAACCCATCAGGGACAAGACAATGTCTACATATTTGTCAAGGATAGTCGAAAAATAGTCCTTGCCCCTATGATACCAGAAAACCACCTTGAAGTCTCTAAAGTGGAGGGAAGTTTCCTCTTGACCATTCGGGATTTCATGGAGGAATGTAAGGAAACCGGCGAGGTATACGCCGTAGTGGTGAAAGGTGAGGAAAAGGAACCCTCAAACATCCTTCAAGTTTAAGACTGTTGCTAAACTAATTCAAAAAAGTCTGGCCTGAGGATTTACCTGATGGATTGCCCCTCATGAAGGACATCCAACATCACATAGACTTTGTCCCTGAGGCTAGCCTGCCTAACCGCCCTCATTATCAGATGAGTCCAAAGGAGTGTGAGATACTTTAGGGGCAAGTGGAGAAATTGATCCGTAAGGGTCTCTTGAGAGAGATCATGAGCCCATGTGTCGTACCAACATTATTAACGCCAAAAAAAGATGAAAGTTGGCACATGTGTGTCGATAGCCGCGCAATCAAAAAAATTACCATCAAATATCGATTCTCAATACCACGGTTGGACGACATGCTCGATATGATAAAAGGGGCCAAGGTGTTCTCTAAAGTAGATCTAAGGAACATATACCATTGGATTCGTATCCGACCCGATGATGAGTGGAAAACGGTACTCAAGACCAAGGGTTGTATGAGTGATTGGTCATGCCCTTCGGCCTATCGAACGCATCAAGTACTTTTATACATTTGATGAATCAAGCTCTAAAACCTTTCACTAGCCAATTTGTAGTAGTATATTTTGATGACATATTGATATATAACATCTCAGGTAAGTGTTGTAAGTCTTACAAATTAAAAAGTTGTACCTCGACTTGAAGAAGTGTAGTTTTTTAACTGATAGCCTATTATTTTTTAGGATTTATTGTGACGTCTACAGTCACCTTTGTGGACGATGAAAAGGTGCAAGCTATTAAGGAATGGCTGATCTTGACAAATATTCATGAGGTGAGGAATTTTCTTGGGTTGGCTACTTTCTATCGTCGATTTGTACAAGCTTTTAGCACCATAATCGTGCCTATAACAGATTGCATGAAAAAAAGATCGTTCCGATGGACCGATAAAGCTGACAAGAGCTTTCATGAGATCAAGCATCGTTTGTCTACAACACCGGTCTTGATACTTCCTAATTTTGACAAATTGTTTGAGGTTGAGTGTGACGCTTCATACGTCGAAATTGGATGAGTATTATCATAGGAAGGTAGGTCGATAGCCTTCTATAGATAGAAGCTTAGCGAAGCCCGAAATAAGTGGTCGACTTATGAGCTTGAGTTATACGCAATTGTTCAAGCGCTGTGACATTGGCGATATTATCTGATTCAAAGAGAGTTTATTCTATACATTAACCATCAACCATTAAAGTTTATTAATAGTCAAACTAACGTGAATCGTGTGCATGCTAGATGGGTTACATTTTTACAGGAATTCATATTCGTTCTGAAGCACAAGTCAGGGCAGCAGAACAAGGTGGCTGGTGCATTTAGCCATTGTGCATCACTACTTGTTACGATGAGCAACGAGGTGGTCGGCTTCGACTATCTCAAGGAGCTGTGTACCAAGGACGAGGACTTCAAAGATTCTTGAATGAAGTACCAAAAAGGTCACCCCAGTGACCTTCATATATAGGACGATTTTCTCTTCAAAGGGATTCGATTGTGCATCTCCCAAGTTCTCTGAGGGAGTAGATTATTCAGGAGCTATATGGAGGTGGCCTTGGTGGACACCTTGGGCGAGACAAGACGCGAGCTCTTGTGGAAGATCGGTATTACTGGCCACAATCAGTACGTGATATGGGAAAAGTCATACAACGTTGTCATGTTTGTCAGACCTCCAAGGGACAATCTCAAAATACGGGCCTCTACACCCCGTTAACTGTGCCTGACGGTCCTTGGGAGGATTTATCAATGGACTTTATGCTTGGTCTCCCACGAACACAACGCGGCATGGATTTGGTGTTCATGATGGTAGATCATTTCTCAAAGATGGCGGCGCACTTTATCCCTTGCAAGAACACCCTCGATGCAATACATGTGGCGAATCTATTCTTCAGGGAGGTCATACGGCTACATGGGGTCCCCAAGACCATTACTTTTGATTGTGACATGAAGTTCATTAGCCACTTTTTGTGGACTTATTGGACTCGATTTGATACACGACTTCAATTCAGCAGTGCTTACCACCCACAGACTGATGGGCAGACCGAAGTTGTGAATCGTACATTGGGAAACCTCCTTCGCTGTATTTCAGGAGAAAAATCGAAGCAGTAGGATTTAGCCTTATCTCAAGCAGAGTTCGCATTCAACAACATGGTGAACCACTCGATAGGAAAATCACCATTCTAGATTATCTAGGGACGAGTGTCTCGCCACACACTTGACTTGGTCCCTCTGCCCAAGCACCTAAGCACGAGCATTGCAGCAGAACATATGACAGCCATATATTCTGCTACATGCCTCAAACGAGAAATACAAAGAACAAACGGACAAGCATCGGCGACAAAAGGTATTTGAGGTGGGCGACCCCGTTATAGTCCATCTATGTAAAGATAGATTTCTGACCGGGACGTAGAACAAGTTAAAAAATAAGAAGATTCGACCCGTCCCAACAATTCGAAAGATCAATGACAACGCTTATGTTGTTGATCTTCCAGGTGACATAGCGATCTCACGAACTTTCAACGTTGCAGACCTGACTGAGTATCATGAACCAGAGCAGTATTAGAACTCGAGGACGAGTTCTTTTAAAGTGGAGGGGACTGATGAGAGCGGGTCGCGGATAGTTTCATGGCCAAGATGGATCAGAAAAGGCCCGGTCAATGACAGAAGTGATCCGGACCGTCGAACCTTAGATCGAGCGTATCTCACAATCCGGAATGAGTTATCAGGCGTAAAATATTGATTTTGGGGTAGAACGAGCTACTTTAGCCAACCTACCCAACTGCGCCGGGTTGCGCATGCCAGATTTACGAAATACCCCTCGATCGACAGTCATTTCCCTATTTTATTTTCGTTTTCACTATAAATAATAAGTTCTAGTTTGATTATAAGTCTTCATCTGTTGAGATTTAAGAGTTGCATCCAACGTGAAAAGTGCTTAAAATAATTAGGAGAATAGTTTGGTGGAGTAAAATAGGACACTTACTATTTTTGGCCGAAAACCTTGTGCACTAGTAAACATCACGACCTTCTATAAATAGTAAGTTTACTATTTATAGTAAGTCGCGAATTCTAGGAGTTTTAGTTGTAGTTTGATTCTGATTTCTTTCTCATTGCTTGGTACCCCTATTTAAAGGGTTGTGAACTCATTTTTATTGATTCATTAATCAATTTCAAATTTATTAGAATTTATTTCTATTTTCTGCTTTCTTTCCTCGTAGATTCGAGAAGTCTATGTGAGGAGTCCAGAGAAGTTCCATGGATTCGGAACAGTTATCCTCTTGAGGAAGACGGTGCTTGACCTCACGTCCTTCCCCGCATCAAATATGGATACCAGCATGCACATGTATGGAAATTCACAATAACATATTCTACAATGCGAAAAGAATGCAATTGTTCGACACTTACGGTATTCCATCGTCTACCAGGCCCAGAGCCTGGTCATACAATCCACCAGGGACTGGTCTGCTCATATCATCAAAGGGAACAGGGCTGGTAATCTTTTTGAAGCTATGGCTCCTAACTTCTTCGTCCATATAGAAGCTGAAAAATACTGAAACGATGCTATCGGTCGCACCCTACACTGGGAAACGAATTTACATGTGAACTGAAATAGACTAAAAATCAAATAAATAAGGGCCTTTCTGGAAGAAAGGAAGGGGGTATTGGTGAAATACCTCTAATGTTAGGGGTTGAGCCATGTTCGCGATGCTGTGGAGGTGGCGGTCGAGTGCAGGGAGAGTGCAAGCGCGTTGCGGGATGTACGGAGATCCGTCTCCTTTGGTCGCGATGAGGAATTTGGCTTTTAGGGTTTGGAGATTGGCGGTTTTTAGGGTTCAAGGGCTTAAAACCCTCTCGCTCTCCGATCATGGGCAAGGGGAGCTCTTTTGACAGGACAAAGGCTCACGTGGGTCCAGCCGATCACACACCCTCGCCAGAGAATGGGGATCGTCTACACCAACTATTTTTTTAGAGCAGATTAGGCGAGATTCGGCCTCACGTAAGACGGTGCAGCCCTTACCATGGGGCCCACCTTGATGAATGTATTATGTATCCACGTCGTCCATCCATTTTTCCAGATCATATTATGGCATTATCCGAGAAATGAAACAAATCTAGTTATCAGGTAGACCATAACATATGAAACAGTATTAATTCACCGTTAATGGGACACAAAAGTTTTGAATCAAGCTGATAATTTTTTCCCCTTCATCCAAGCTTATACGACCTTAACAATAGATTGGATGGTAAATAAATATTACGAAAGCATTAAGTTGCACCCTAAGAAGTTTTTAATGGTAGGGTGGTCAATCACCACTGCTCTTACACCCAGATCCATAGCTCAACTGGCAGACTAAGTGGAGATACCTTGTTTCAACACTTGAGGTCTTGGTATCAATCCCTAGTGGGGGTGGTTAACATGGAGTGTGTGTACTGACATGGGTGTGTACTAACAAGCTAACCAAAAAAAATAAAAAAATCACCACTGTTTCTTGGAATCTGATAATTGGATCTGCTAATTTTTGGGATGATGATCTGGAAATTTGGTGGACGGCATGGATACAAAATACTATCATCAAGGTGGGCCTTACAGTAATCTCACCGTAACAACCGCAACATTTATGATGTGGTCGGTTTGATAATTGGATCTGCTTTATTTTTGGATGATGATGTGGAAAAATGGGTGGACGGCATGGATGCATAGCCAAGATGGATTAGAAAAGGCCCGGTCCACAACAGAAGTGATCCGGACCGTTGGACCTTAGATCGGGCGTATCTCACAATCCAGAATGAGTTATTGGGCATAAAATAAATGATTTTAGGGTAGAACGATATACTTTAACCAGCCAACCCAACTACGCTAGGTTGTGCAAGCCAGATTTGCAAAATACCCCTGGATTGACGGTTGTTTCTCTATTTTAATTCCATTTTTACTATAAATAGTAAGTTTTAATTTGATTATAACTCTTCATTCGTCGGGCTTTAGGAGTTGCGTCCAACATGAAAAGAGCTTAGATTAATTAGGAGAACGGTTTGGTGAAGCCAAATAGGACACTTACTATTTTTCGCTGAAAACCTTACGCACTAGTAGACATCACGACCGTCTATAAATATTAAGTTTACTATTTATAGTAAGTTGCAAATTATAGGAGTTTTAGTTGTAGTTTGATTCTGATTTCTTTCTCATTACTTGCTACCCCTATTTAAAGGGTCATGAACTCATTTTTATTCATTCGAATTTATTAAAATTTATTTATATTTTCTGCTTTCTTTCCTCATGGATTCGAGAAGTCTCTGTGAGGAGTCCAGAGAAGTTCTGTATATTCGGAATAGTTATCCTCTTGAGGAAGACGATGCTCAACCTCACGTCCTTCCCTGCATCAATTTGGTATCAAGGCGAGGATTTTTCACGGGCCGATGGTGAATAATGAAGGCATTAATCAAAATCCTGTGGACAGTGATCCAGGGATTTGTGATCTTTCGCAAAGAATGGAAGCTTTCCACCAGGAGAGTCAATTGACCGTGCGAGGGCTGCAGGTAACCCTCGACCGCCTTGCAGATGCGCTACTTTCGCCCCGAGCCCTAGGCGGTGCTCCACCACCGGTGGTGGCTCCACGACTTGTGGTTGTTGTACGACACAACCCCGATTTTCGTAGAGCACTATCAGTGGCAAATCGTAGGGCTACACCAGATGATTCAAGTTTTAGCGACGAGGACCTTAATGAGGGTTTTACCTGATGACCAATCCATGGAGGCAATCATCTAGATCATGCTGAAAGAGACTATCGAGGTAAGGTTGAACTTCCTAATGTTAATCATTTATTACGTATAGAAGATTTTCTCGATTGACTAGTCGAAGTAGAGAGATATTTTGATTATATTGACATACCAGATCATAAAAGGGTAAAATTGGTAGCGTTTAAATTAAAATATGGTATTTCTGCATGGTGGGAACAATTATAACTCTCACAAGCCCGTTAGAAGAAGGTGTTCATCTCATCATGACCACGGATGAGACGTCTTCTTCGATCACGATTTCTCCCCAGTGATTATGAGTAGATATTATTCCAACAATATCAAAATTATCGACAAGGAAATTGAACCATTACAGTTTACACTGAAGAATTTCAGCGGTTGGCTATACGAAACGATCTGTCAGAATCTGAGTCATAGAAGGTGGCACGATTTATAGGTAGGTTGCAACCGATAATTCAGGACCAAGTTCAGATGTACCCAATCAAGACCGTGGATGAAGCAGCTCAATTGGCAGGTAGGGCAGAAATACAACTTACAAGAGCTCCTGCTCGTCCCTATACTTCAACTCGACCCCCCATAATGGGTCCCATGCAGGATCCAGTGCTGGCACGAGAAATAGATCTAGTAGGAGAACGTCCTCAACCTCCTTCAACCGCAAACCGTGATACAGGGAGCAGCTCATCCAGACCTCAACGTGCAGCACTCACAACAGCGAGCCCGAGTAAGATTCTAAATCCTTATGCTCAGCTAAGGTCGAATAATTGTTACCGCTGTGGCCAACCAAGCCACTTATCAAACACTTATCCTCAATGTCCCACAGCACACTTGACTATAAACAAAGGGGGCACTGAAGGTGAGGCTGTAGAAGAAAACCATAGCTTTGATAAACATGAACAAACCACTGAAGAAATAGTAGGTGGCGATGAAGTGACGGGCAAGGATCGTGATGAATTTCTAGTTGTGAGGCGATTACTATATGCGCCACAAAAGGAATTACATCCACAATGACACAATATATTTCATACTCGGTGCACTGTCAATAGAAAGGTCTGTGATGTGATCATAAAGAGTAGTAATAGTGAGAACATCATCTCAAGAGTAATGGTGGACAAGTTATAGCTACCAACGATAAAATATCCTTCCTTGTACTCAATTGGCTAGATAAAAAAAGGTAAATGAGACTAAGGTAACTGAACGGTGCATTATCTCATTTTCAATTGACAAAAATTATAAGGATCAAATACTTTATGACATGGTCGACATGGAAGCTTACCATATGCTACTCGATCGACCCTGGCAGTCGGACCGTGATGCGACCCATCGGGAACGAGACAATGTTTACATATTTGTCAAGGATAGTCAAAAAATAGTCCTTACCCCTATGGCACCAGAGAATCACCCTGAAGCCTCTAAAGTAGAAGGGAGTTCCCTCTTAACCATTCGAGATTTCATGGAGGAATCCAAGAAAATCGGCGAGGTATACGTCACAGTAGTAAAGGGTGAGGAAGAGGAACCCTCAAACATCTTTTCAAATTTAAGACTGTTGTTAAACTAATTTAAAGAAGTCTGACCTGAGAATTTACCTGATGGATTGCCCCCCATGAGGGACATCCAACATCACATATACCTGGTCCCTGGAGCTAGCCTGCGTAACTACCCTCATTATCAAATGAGTTTGAAGGAGTGTGAGATACTTCAGGGGCAAGTGAAGGAATTGATCCATAAGGGTCTCTTAAGAGAGAGCATAAGCCCATATGTCGTACCAGCATTATTAACACTAAAAAAAGATGGAAGCTGGTGCATGTGTGTCAACAGCCAGAACAAAATTACCGTCAAATATCAGTTCTCAATACCACGGTTGGATGACATGCTCGATATGCTAGAAGGGGCCAAGGTATTCTCTAAACTAGATCTAAGGAGTGGGTACCATTAAATTCATATCCAACCCGGTGATGAGTGAAAAACGGCATTTAAGACCAAGGAAGGGTTGTATAAGTGGCTAGTCATGCCCATCGGCCTATCGAACACACCAAGTACTTTTATGCATTTGATGAATCAAGTTCTAAAACCATTCACTGTCCGATTTGTGGTAGTATATTTTGATGACATATTGATATATAACCAGGATGAGGCGAAACACAGGAAACATCTCAGGCAGGTGCTACAGGTCTTACAAATTAACAAATTGTACATCAACTAGAAAAAGTGTAGTTTTTTAACTGACAACCTATTATTTCTAGGATTTGTTGTGACGTCCACAGGCATTCGTGTGGACAATGAAAAGGTGTGAGCTATTATGGAATGGCCGATCCCGACAAACATTCATGAGGTGAGGAGTTTTCATGGGTTGGTGACTTTTTATCGTCGATTTGTATGAGATTTTAGCACCATAGTCGCTCCTATAACAGATTGCATAAAAAAAGGATCATTCCAGTGGGCCGATAAAGTTGACAAGAGCTTTCATGAGATCAAGCATCGTTTGTCTACAACACCGGTCTTAGTGCTTCCTAATTTTGACAAATTGTTTGAGGTTGAGTGTGACGCTTCATACGTCATAATTGGATGAGTATTATCACAGGAAGGTAAGCCAGTAGCTTTCTACAGCGAAAAGCTCAGCAAAGTTCGAAAGAACTGGTCGACTTATGCGCTTGAGTTGTACGCAGTTGTTCAGGCACTGCGACATTGGCAGCATTATCTGATTTAAAGAGAGTTTGTTCTTTACACTGACCATCAAGCATTAAGTTTATTCTTAGTCAAACTAACGTGAATCATGTGCATCTTAAATGGGTTACATTTTTACAGGAATTCACGCTTGTTCTGAATCACAAGTCAGGGCAATAGAACAAGGTGACTGATGCACTTAGCCATCGTGCATCACTACTTATTACGATGAGCAACGAGGTGGTTGGCTTTGACTGTCTCAAGGAGCTGTATGCCGAGGACGAGAACTTCAAAGATTCTTGGATGAAGTGCCAAGAAGGTCACCCCAGTGACCTTCATATATAGGATGATTTTCTCTTCAAAGGGAATCAATTGTGCATCTTCCAAAGTTCTTTAAGGGAGCAGATTATTCAGGAGTTACATGGAGGTAGCCTCGGTGAACACCTTGGGCGAGACAAGATACCAACTTTTGTGGAAGATCGGTATTACTGGCCGTAATTAGTACGTGATATGGAAAAAGTCGTACAACGTTGTCATGTTTGTCAGACCTCTAAGGAGTAATCTCAGAATACAGGCCTCTACGCCCCATTACCTGTGCCTAATGCTCCTTAGGAGGATTTATCAATAAACTTTGTGCTTAGTCTCCCATGAACACAACGCGGCATGGATTCAGTTTCGTGGTGGCAGATCATTTCTCAAAGATGACTCATTTTATCCCATGCAAGAAGACCCTCGATGCAACACATATGGCAAATTTGTTCTTCAGGGAGATCGTACGGTTACATGGGGTCCCCAAGACCATTACTTCTGATCGTGACACGAAGTTCATTAGCTACTTTTGGCAGACTTTGTGGACTCGATTCGATACACGACTTCAATTCAACAGTGCTTACCACCCACAGACTGATGGGCAAACCGAAGTTGTGAAACATACATTGGCAAACCTCCTTCGATATATTTCAGGAGAAAAACCAAAGCAGCAGGATTTGATCTTGTCTCAAGCAGAGTTTACATTCAATAACATGGTGACCCGCTCGACAGGAAAATCACCGTTCCAAATTATCTACGACAAGTGTCTCGCCACACACTTGACGTGGTCCTTCTGCCCAAGCACCCAGGCATGAGCATTGCAGCAGAACATATGGCAGATAAGATTATGTGCATCTATGCAGAAGTGGAGAATAAGTTACATGCCTCGAACGAGAAATACAAGGAACAAGCGTACAAGCGTACAAGCATCGGCAACAAAAGGTATTCAAGGCGAGCGACCGCGTTATGGTTCATCTGTGCAAAGAGCGATTTCTAACTGGAACATACAATAAGTTAAAAAATAAGAAGATTGGACCCATCCCAATCATTTGAAAGATCAATGACAATGCTTATGTTGTTGATCTTCCAGATGACATGGCGATCTCACGGACTTTCAACGTCGCGGACCTGATCAATTATCATAAACCAGAGCAGGATGAGAACTCGATGACGAGTTCTTTTGAAGTGGAGGGGACTGATGTAAAGCAGGTCACTGACAGTTTCATGGCCAAGATGGATCAAAAAAGGCCCGGTCGACGATAGAAGTGATCCGGACCGTCGGACCTTAGATCGGGCGTATCTCACAATCCGGAATGAGTTATCGAGCATAAAATATATGATTTTAGGGTAGAATGAGCTACTTTAGCCAACCAACCTAATTATACCAGGTTACGCAAGCCATATTTATGAAATACCCCTTGATTGACGGTCATTTCCCTATTCTAATTTCGTTTTTACTATAAATAGTAAGTTTTAGTTTGATTATAACTCTTCATCCGTCGGGCTTTAGGAGTTGCATCCAACATGAAAAGAGCTTTAAATAATTAGGAGAACAGTTTGGTGAAGCCAAATAGGACACTTACTATTTTTGGCCGAAAACCTTGCGAACTAGTAGACATCACGACCGTCTATAAATAGTAAGTTTACTATTTATAGTAAGTCGCGAATTCTAGGAGTTTTAGTTGTAGTTTGATTCTAATTTCTTTCCCATTGCTTGGTACCCTTATTTAAAGGGTTGTGAACTCATTTTTATTTATTCATTAATCAATTTCAAATTTATTAGAATTTATTTCTATTTTCTGCTTTCTTTCCTCGTGGATTTGAGAAGTCTATGTGAGGAGTCCAGAGAAGTTCCGTGGATTCGGAATAGTTATCCTCTTGAGGAAGACGGTGCTCGACCTCACGTCCTTCCCTACGTCACATATGGATACCGGCATGCACATGTATGGAAATTAGCAGCAACATATTCTACAATGCGAAAAGAATGCAGTTGTTCGACACTTACGGTAGTCCATCGTCTACTGGGCCCAGAGCCTCGTCGTACAATCCACTAGGGACTATTCTACTCATATCATCAAAGGGAACAGCGTTGGTAATCTTTTTGAAGCCATGGCTCCTAACTTCTTCATCCATAAAGAAGCTGAAAATTACTGAATCGATGCTCTCGGTCGCACCCTACACCAGGAAACGAACTTACATGTGAACTGAAATAGACTAAAAATCAAATAAATAAGGGCCTTTCTGGAAGAAAGGAAGGGGTTATTGGTGAAATACCTCTGATGTTAGGGGTTGAGTCATGTTCGCGGTGCTATGGAGGTGGCGGTCGGGTGCAAGAAGAGTGCAGGCACGTTGCAGGACATGCGAAGATCCGTCTCCTTTGGTCGCTACGAGGAATTTAGCTTTTAGGGTTTGGAGATTGGCGGTTTCTAGGGTTCAAGGGCTTAAAGCCCTCGCTCTCTAATCATGGGCAAGGGGAGCTCTTTTGACAGGACAAAGGCTCACATGGGACCAGCCGATCACACACCCTCACTAGAGAAAGGGGATCGTCTACACCAACTATTTTTTGAGAGCGGATTAGGCAAGACCCGGCCTCACATAAGACGGTGCGGCCCTTTCCATGTGTCCCACCTCGATGAATTTATTATGTATCCACGCCGTCCATCCATTTTTTCAGATCATATTATGACATTATTCGAGAAATGAAACAGATCCAGTTATCAGGTAGACCATAACATATGAAACAGAATTGACTCACCATTAATGGGACACAAAAGTTTTGAATCAAGCTGATAATTTTTTCCCCTTCATCCAAGCTTATGTGAGCTTAACAACGGATTGGATGGTAAATAAATATTACAGAAGCATTAAGTTGCACCCTAAGAAGTTATTAATGGTAGGGTGGCCAATCACCACTGTTCTTACACCCAGATCCATAGCTCAATTGGCAGACTGAGTGGAGATACCTCGTTTCAACACTTGAGGTCTTGGTATCGATCCCTAGTGGGGGTGGCTAACATGGAGTGTGTGTACTGACATGGGTGTGTACTAACAAGCTAACTGGAAAAAAAAAAATCACCACTATTTCTTGGGATCTGATAATTGGATCTGCTAATTTTTGGGATGATGATCCAGAAAAATGGGTGGACGGCATAGATACATAATACAGTCAACAAGGTGAGCCTTACAATAATCTCACCGTAACAGCCGTAACATTTACGGTGTGGTCAGTCTAATAATTAGATCTGCTTAATTTTTGGACGATGATGAGGAAAAATGGGTGGACGGCATGGATGCATGGCCAAGATAGATCAGAAAAGGCCTAGTCGACGACAGAAGTGATCCTAACCGTCGAACCTTAGATCGGGCGTATCTCACAATCCGGAATGAGTTAATGGGCATAAAATATATGATTTTGGGGTAGAACGAGCTACTTTAGCCAACCAATCCAACTATGCTAGGTTGCAAAATACCCCTGGATCAACAGCCGTTTCCCTGTTTTAATTTTGTTTTTACTATAAATAGTAAGTTTTAGTTTGATTATAACTCTTCATCCGTCGGGCTTTAGGAGTTGCGTCCAACATGAAAAGAGCTTTGAATACTTAGGTGAAAGGTTTGGTGAAGCCAAATAGGACACTTACTATTTTTGGCCAAAAACCTTGTGCACTAGTAGACATCACGACCGTCTATAAATAGTAAGTTTACTATTTATAGTAAGTCACGAATTCTAGGAGTGTTAGTTGTAGTTTGATTCTGATTTCTTTCTCATTGCTTGGTACCCCTATTTAAAGGGTTGTGAACTCATTTTTATTTATTCATTAATCAATTTTGAATTTATTAGAATTTATTTCAATTTTCTGCTTTCTTTCCTCATGGATTTAAGAAGTCTTTGTGAGGAGTCCAGAGAAGTTCCATGGATTCGGAATAGTTATCCTCTTGAGGAAGACGATGCTCGACCTCACGTCCTTCCCTGCGTCACATACGGATACGGGCATGCACATGTATGGAAATTCGCAGCAACATATTGTCGTCGTTCGACACTTACAGTAGTCCATCGTCTACCTGGCTCAGAGCCTGGTCGTACAATCCACTAAGGACTGGTTTGCTCATATCATCAAAGGGAACAAGGTTGGCAATATTTTTGAAGCCATGGCTCCTAACTTCTTCATCCGTAAAGAAGCTGAAAATTACTGAATCGATGCTCTCGGTCGCACCTTGCACCGGAAAACGAACTTACATGTGAACTGAAACAGACTAAAAATTAAATAAATAAGAGCCTTTCTGGAAGAAAGGAAGGGGGTATTGGTGAAATACCTCTGATGTTAGCGGTTGAGCCATGTTCGCGGTGCTATGGAGGTGGCGGTCGGGTGCAGGGAGAGTGCAGGCATGTTGCGGGACTTGCGAAGATCCGTCTCCTTTGGTCATGACAAGAAATTTGGCTTTTAGGGTTTGGAGATTGGCAGTTTCCAGGGTCCAAGGGCTTAAAGCCCTCGCTCTTTGATCATAGGGAAGGGGTGCTCTTTTGACATGACAAAGGCTCATGTTAGGCCAGCCGATCACGCACCCTCGCCAGAGAATGGGGATCATCTACACCAACTGTTTTTTTAGAGCGGATTAGGTGAGACCCGGCCTCACGTAAGACAGTGCGGCCCTTACCGTGGGGCCCACCTTGATGAATGTATTATGTACCCACGTCGTCCATCCATTTTTCCAGATCATATTATGACATTATCTAAGAAATGAAATAGATCCAGTTATCAGGTAGACCATAACATATGAAATAGTATTGATTCACCATTAATGGGACACAAAAGTTTTGAATCAAGCTGATAATTTTTTCCCCTTCATCCAAGCTTATGTGACCTTAATAACGGATTGGATGGTAAATAAATATTACGGAAGCATTAATTGCACCCTAAGAAGCTTTTAATGGTAGGTTGGTCAATCACCACTGTTCTTACACCCAGATCCATAGCTCAACTGGCAGACTGAGTGGAGATACCTCGTTTCAACACTTGAGGTCTTGGTATTGATCCCTACTGGGGGTGGCTAATATGGAGTGTGTGTAATGACATGGGTGTGTATTGACAAGCTAACCAAAAAAAATATAAAAAAATCACCACTATTTTTTGGGATCTGATAATTAGATCTACTAATTTTTTGGATGATGATCCGGAAAAATGGGTGGACGGCACGGATACATAATACTATCATCAAGGTGGGCAGTAATCTCACCGTAACAGCCGCAACATTTACGTTGTGGTCGGTCTGATAATTGGATTTGCTTTATTTTTGGATGATGATGTGGAAATATGGGTGGACGGCATGGATGCATGACCAAGATGGATCAGAAAAGGCCCGATCGACGACAAAAGTGATCTGGACCATTGGACCTTAGATCGGGCGTATCTCACAATCCAGAATGAGTTATCAAGCATAAAATATATGATTTTAGGGTAGAAAGAGCTACTTTAGCCAACCAATCCAACTACGCTAGGTTACACAGGCCAGATTTTGGAAATACCCCTGGATCAACAATCATTTCCCCGTTTTAATTTCATTTTTACTATAAATAGTAAGTTTTAGTTTGATTATAACTCTTCATCTGTCGGGCTTTAGGAGTTACGTACAACGTAAAAAGAGCTTAGAATAATTAGGAGAACGGTTTGGTGAAGCTAAATAGGACAGTTACTATTTTTGGCCAAAAACCTTGCGCACTAGTAGACATCACGACCGTCTATAAATAGTAAGTTTACTATTTATAGTAAGTCGCAAATTCTAGGAGTTTTAGTTATAGTTTGATTCTGATTTCTCTCCTATTGCTTGGTACCCCTATTTAAAGGGTTGTGAACTTATTTTTATTCATTCATTAATCAATTTTGAATTTATTAGAATTTATTTATATTTTCTACTTTCTTTCCTCGTAGATTCGATAAGTCTCTGTGAGGAGTTTAGAGAAGTTTCGTGGATTCGAAATAGTTATCCTCTTGAGGAAGATGGTGCTCGACCTCACATCCTTCCCTGCGTCAATTTGGTATCAAAGTGAGGATTCCCCTCAAGCTGATGGCAAACAATGAAGGTATGAATCAAAATCCTATGGACGATGATCTAAGGATTCGTTATATTTCGGAAATAATGAAAGCTTTCCACCGGGAGAGTCAGTTGATCATGTAAGGGCTGGGGATAACCCTCGACCTCCTTTCTAATGCGCTACTTCCACGCCCTAGCCCTAGGTGGTGCTCTACCACCTATGGTTGCTCCACCACCCATGGTGGCTCCACGACCCGTGGTTGCTGTACGACATAACCCCGATTTTCGTAGAGCACTACCAGTGGCAAATCGTATGGCTACACCAGATGATTCAAGTTCTCGCGACGAGGACCTTAATAAGGTTTTTGCCCGACGACCAATCCATGGAGATGAACATCTAGATCGTGCTGAAAGAGACTATTAAGTTAAGGTTTAACTTCCTAATCTTAATTGTTTATTACATATAGAAGATTTTCTCGATTAGCTAGCCTAAGTAGAGAGATATTTTGATTATATGGACGTGACAGATCATAAAAGAGTAAAATTGGTAGCGTTTAAATTAAAATTTGGTGTTTTTACATGGTGGGAACAATTACAACTCTCACGAGCCCGTCAGAATAAGGCACCCATCTCATCTTGATCATGGATGAGACGTCTTCGTCGATCACGATTTATCCCCAGTGATTATGAGCAGATATTATTCCAGCAATATCAAAATTGCCGACAAGGAAATTGAACCGTTACAGATTACATTGAAGAATTTCAGCGGTTGGCTACATGAAACGATCTGTCAGAATCTGAGTCACAGAAGGTGACACGATTTATAGGTGGGTTATGACCAAAAATTCAGGACCGAGTTCAGATATACCCAGTCGAGACCATAAATGAAACAGTTCAATTGGTGGGTAGGGCAGAAACACAACTTACAAGAGCTCCTGCTCATCCCTATCCTTCAACTCGACCCCCCATGACGGGTCCCATGCAGGATCCAGCGCTAGCACGAGAAAAAGATCCAGTAGAAGAACATCCTCAACCCCCTACAACCGCAAACCATGATACGGGGAGCAGCTCATCCAGACCACAACATGCAGCACCCACAACAGCAGGCCCGAGTAGGATTTCAAATCCTTATTCTCGGTCAAGGTCAAATAATTGTTACCATTGTAACCAACTAAACCACTTATCAAACACTTATCTTCAACGTCCCATAGCACACTTGACTATAAACGAATGAGGCACTGAAGGTGAGGGCGTAGAAGAAGACCATGACTATAATGAATTTGAACAAACCACTGAAGAAATAGCAGGTGGTGATGAAGTGACAGGCGAGGATCATAGTAAATTTCTAGTTGTAAGGCGATTACTGTATGCCCCACGAAAGGAATTACATCCACAGCGACACAATATATCTCGTACTCGGTGCATTGTCAACAGAAAGGTATGTGATATGATCATAGACAGTGGTAGTAGCGAGAACATCGTCTCAAGAGTGATGGTGGACAAGTTG
Organism: Magnolia kwangsiensis; assembly: GCA_037074715.1. Classification (NCBI taxonomy): domain Eukaryota; kingdom Viridiplantae; phylum Streptophyta; class Magnoliopsida; order Magnoliales; family Magnoliaceae; genus Magnolia; species Magnolia kwangsiensis. Next base: position 46,036,841 of record CM073574.1, on the reverse strand, counting down.
CAGCTACTAACGATGAAACATCATTCCTCGTACTCAATTGGCTGGATAAAAAAGGTGAATGAAATTAAGATAACTAAACAATACACTATCTCGTTTTCAATTGGCAAAAATTATAAGGAACAAATACTTTGTGACGTGATCAACATGAAAGCTTGTCATATGCTACTCAATCGACCCTGACAGATGGACCGTGATACGACCCATCGGGGACAAGATAATGTCTACATATTTGTCAAGGATAGTCGAAAAATAATCCTTGCCCCTATGGCACCAGAGAATCACCCTAAAGCCTCTAAAGTGGAGGGGAGATCCCTCTTGACCATTCGGGATTTCATGGAGGAATCGAAGGAAACTGATGAAGCATACACCGTAGTAGTGAAGGACGAGGAAGAGGAACCCTCAAACATCCCTCCAAGTTTAAGATTATTGCTAAACGAATTCAAAGAAGTCTGTCCTGAGGATTTACCAAATGGATTACCCCCCATGAGGGACATTCAATATCACATAGACCTTATCCCTGAGGCTAGCCTGCCTAACCGCCCTCATTATCGGATCAATCCGAAGGAGTGTGAGATACTTTTGGATCAAGTAAAGGAATTGATCCGTAAGGGTCTCCTGAGAGAGACCATGAGCCTATGTGTCGTACCAGCATTATTAACGCAAAAAAAGTGGAAGCTAGCACATGTGTGTCCACAGCTGGACAATCAACAAAATTACCATCAAATATTAATTCCCAATACCATAGTTGGACGACATGCTCAATATACTAGAAGGGGACAAGGTGTTCTCTAAATTAGATCTATGGAGCTAGTACCATCAGATTCATATCCGACCCGATGATGAGTAGAAAATGGCATTCAAGACCAAGGAAGAGTTGAAGGAGTGTCTGGTCATACCCTTCGGCCTATCGAACAAACTAAGTACTTTATGGATTTTATGTGACCTTAACAACGGATTGGATGGTAAATAAATATGATGGAAGCATTAAGTTGCACCCTAAGAAGTTTTTAATGGTAGGGTGGTCAATCACCACTATTCTTACACCCAGATCCATAGCTCAACTGGCAGACTGAGTGGAGATACCTCGTTTCAACACTTGAGATCTTGGTATCGATCCCTAGTGGGGGTGGCTAACATGGAGCGTGTGTGCTGACATGGGTGTGTACTAACAAGCTAACCAAAAAAATTAAAAAAATCACCACTGTTTCTTGGGATCTAATAATTGGATCTGCTAATTTTTGGGATGATGATCCGGAAAAATGGGTGGACAGCACGGATACATAATACGATCATCAAGGTGGGCCTTACAGTAATCTCACCGTAACAGCCACAACATTTACGGTGTGGTCGGTCTCATAATTGGATCTGCTTTATTTTTGGATGATGATGTGGAAAAATGGGTGGATAGCATGGATGCATGGCCGAGATGGATCAGAAAAGGCCCGGTTGACGACAGAAGTGATCCGGACCATCAGACCTTAGATTGGGCGTATCTCACAATTCGGAATGAGTTATCAAGCGTAAAATATATGATTTTGGGGTAGAATGAGCTACTTTACCCAACCAACCCAACTACGCTAGGTTGTGCAGGACAGATTTGTGAAATGCCCCTGGATCGACAGTCGTTTCCCTGTTTTAATTTCGTTTTTACTATAAATAGTAAGTTTTAATTTGAATATAACTCTTCATCCGTCGGGCTTTAAGAGAGTTGCGTCCAACGTGAAAAGAGCTTAGAATAATTAGGAGAGTTGTTTGGTGAAAGCCAAATAGGACACTTACTATGTTTGGCCGAAAACCTTGTGCACTAGTAGACATCACGATCATCTATAAATAGTAAGTTTACTATTTATAGTAAGTTGTGAATTCTAGGAGTTTTAGTTGTAGTTTGATTCTGATTTCTTTCTCATTGCTTGGTACCCCTATTTAAAGGGTTGTGAACTCATTTTTAATTATTCATTAATCAATTTCAAATTTATTAGAATTTATTTCTATTTTCTACTTTCTTTCCTCGTGGACTCGAGAAGTCTCTATGAGGAGTTCAGAGAAGTCATGTGGATTTGGAATAGTTATCCTCTTGAGGAAGACGGTGCTCGACCTCACATCCTTCCCTACATCACATATGGATACTGGCATGCACATATATATGGAAATTCACAGCAGCATATTCTACAATGCGAAAAGAATGTAGTCGTTCGACACTTTCAGTAGTCCATCATCTACCGAGCCTAGAGCCTGGTTGTACAATCCACCAGGGATTGGTCTGCTCATATCATCAAAGGGAACAAGGCTACTAATCGTTTTTAAGTTGTGGCTCCTAACTTCTTCATCCGTAAAGAAGCTGAAAATTACTGAATCGATGCTCTCGATCGCCCCCTGCACTGCAAAACGAACTTACATGTGAACTAAAACAGACTAAAAATCAAATAAATAAGGGCCTTTCTAGAAGAAATGAAGGGGGTATTGGTGAAATGCCTCTGATGTTAGGGGTTGAGCCATGCTTGCGATGCTGTGGAGGTGGCGGTCGAGTGCAGGGAGAGTGCAGGCGCATTGCAGGACGTGCGAAGATCCGCCTCGTTTGGTCGTGATGAGGAATTTGGCTTTTAGAGTTTGGAGATTGGCGGTTTCTGCAAAAAAATGAGCCGAATACAAAGACTAAGTGGGCCACACCGAGGAAAGGGTGGGTAGGGAAATTCCTACCATTGAAACCTCCCTTGGGGTCGACAGTGACGCTTACATGCCATGAATACCGTTCATATTATTGAGACCAACTGAAGTCACAAATATTAGCTATATTCAAATCTTATGTGGGCCATGAATATTTCAATTATGGATGTTCAATCCTCATATTTTCGGCTCATTTGAATATTTAATATGGCTTATTGTTTACTATATGTCCTGAAATGATATCACAAAATGGATGAACGGGTTGGATTTCTAACAAACATCAGATTTTACCCCACCTAAGTTTCCAGTGCATGAACCTAATAGGAGTGGCTTCTGCGCTAAATCCGCATCCACAAGATATGCAGGGAGCATATTAGGTGCGACCCCAGATCCACCGAGGTGGGTGTGACCCTGCTTGTGGGTTTTACTGTGATATTTATGACTACATCCACACCATCCATCCATACTGAAAGCTCATTTTCGAGGCATGATCCAAAAAATAAAGCAACTCTATATCCTAGATGGACCATCATATAGGAAACAGGGGTGATTGACCATTTAAAATTTCTCATGAACCACAAAAGCTTTGGATCAAGATGATGTTTGTGTCATCTCTTCATTTAGCTATTCGTGACCATATCAAAAGGTTGGATGGCCAAAAACCATTTCAGTTAAAGCTTTTAATAGTAGGGATTCAATCAGAACTGTTTCAAACATTCAAATGTTAGTTAATAAACCGATTGTTCTAGATTCATTACTAATTTTTTGACTTCATATTCAATCTTTAAATTCAAATTTTAGATACACCTTCAAATTTCAGATTTAACAAACAAGCGCTAAGGATAACTACATCTTCCGTCCACATTTTCAGCTTGACGTGATCCTAAATCTTAAGTAGATTCAAATCTCTGATAGACCATGCCACTGGAAATAGTAGTGAATGACCATTAAACACTTTTTGTGGGCTACAAAAGTTTTAAATCAAGCTGATCTTTCTATCTTCCCTTTGTCATATATATATATATATATATATATATATATATATATATATATATATATATATATATATATATATATATATATAGAGAGAGAGAGAGAGAGAGAGAGAGAGAGAGAGTAATGGTCTCCTACGCACTGTAATGCAAAGAGTTTATATGCGAGCCTTCATGTAAGCTGTAGGATAAGGAGAACGGGTAGGATTCAACTTCATTGAGAGAAGGAGAGTCTTACAGAAAAGACTCTCTCTTGCACACATGGAGAGAAATTTGAAATTGCAAGAGAATTTTCCACAAAAGCCTTTCGCATGAAGATCATACTAAAGCCTTTTTGTGTGGGGCCTATGATGTTTGTCATAAATCCAACCCGTTCATCCATTTTTTGAAATCATTTTAAGATATTCGACCAAGAACGATGAGGTTCACCATAATTTTCTTCCTTCTCATGGAGGTTAGGTTCTTTACCCCCTTTTATCCACCTTTTTTTTTTTAACACGCGCACACACACCCCACACACTCACGCCACACGCACACCGTGGGATTTCCCCACCATGGGTACTTGGACCCTTGACCCGGTGTTGAAACTCCAAGGAGTCTAACACCCGGGTAAGAGTAAGGACCCAACCCTTTTATCCACCTTCACACACAGATCCCGCTCTGTACTTGCCTTTTCTCAAAGATCAGTTATATAAGATCATGAGATGGGCCACTTTTATATTAGATATTTGTTCTATTTCTCTTATCCATCCATTTATTCTATATGCATACAACAGCTTCCTTCATGATATGATATACTGATATAGGAGTCGGTGAGCAGCTTAAATATATTACACGTGTGACATATTCTTCACGGCTATTGGACTCCTGGCCCATTTGATGATTAGACCTTAACTTTGTCATATAAGATTGTGTTAACCCATACATGAAAGAAGAGAAAACACTAATATCAGCTTGATCGAAAACTTTTGTGGCCCTTAGAAGTTTTTAAGCGTGGCATCACTCTCCCCACTTTTTTATGTGGTGGGGTCCACTAGAGCTTTTGATTTGCCTCATTCTTTAAATAATGTCATAATATGATCTCTCAAAATGGATGAACACATCATGGTGAGACCCACTGAACTTGGTGACGTCACTTCTGCTGCTTTACTGAACCTCTCGTTTGCCCGCACGCGTCCTGAAAGCCTTTAACAAGAAGTTCCTGCGCTGGGATGTAGGTGGGGCTCACATTGATGTTTATAATAAATCCACCTCGTACATCTGTTTTCTGAGATCATTTTAGGACATGCTACAAAAAATCAGATGGATACAAAACTCAAGTGTGCCACACGAGAGGAAATAGTTTTGATTCAATCACTACCATTGAAATATTTTTAAGGCCACAAAAGTTTCTTATCCTGGTAACTTTTTATTGTTTTCACTTCATCCCAGTGGAAATAATCTTATAAACCGTTTCGATGGCATACAAAAATTTAAGGAAAACTCTTTTCCCAATTTTTCCTCTCGTATGACCTACTTGACTTTTGAATCTATATTATTTTCCGTACCATTTCATAAAATGAGCTCAGAAAACGGATGGACAGAATAAATTTATCAAAAACATCACGGTGGACCCACCTACATCCCAGTGCAGGAACTTCCGCGAAGGCTTTAGCAGGAAATCAGCATCCATCCGCGTCCCAGACGCGGATTGCGTACTCACACTGTTAGTAGCAAAGTCGCCACTGGACGGTTCTATGTGAGCCCCACGATGATGTATATGCTCCATCGATGACGTTCATCCACTTTGCGTCATTATCTTTAGTCTATGTGACAAAAATGAGATATATTTACATCTAAAGCGGACCACACCACAGGAAAATAGTGGTGATTAATGCTTACCATTGAAAACTTCCTGAGACCCACTGTAATATTTATTTTCCATCCAACTTGTTGACTAGGTGACAAAGACCTGGATGAAGGGAATAAACAAATATCAACTTGATCTAAGATTTTTGTAGCCCTTGGGAAGTCTTTAATGGTGGCTGTTCAATCACCATTGTCTCATGCAGTATGGTCGACCTGATATTTTTACCTAGCTCATTTTTTAGTTCATGCCCCAGAATGTTATGAAAAAATGAATGTACGGCATGGATAAAATGTATACATTATAGTGGGCCCACACAACACCATCCAGTAGTGAGTCGCTGCTAATAGCAGTAGTGGGCAAACGGCGCCCTCAGCATGCCTATCCGAAACGGAAGCGGATTGGCTGGTGTAACGTCAGCAAGTGATGTGGATTACATGACAAGGTATGCGTTATATCCAAAAACGTCTATCCATTTGACGTCTATCCATATGGCAAGCTCATCTTAAGGCTTTAGCTGAAGATATGACGGATACAAAGACCAAGCCAGGAAATGGATTGGCTACTCTCCTTGTTGGTAGCCATTAGTCAGTGGTTAGTGCTCTATGGGCCATACTATGATGTATGTGTTTCATCCATGCCATCCATCTATTTTTCTAGATCATTTTATGATATGATGTCAAAATTGAAATACATCCCAATCTCAATTGGACCACATTACGAACAGTGTTGAATGAACGTTATAAAAATATTTTTGGGGCCATAAAAGTTTTGGATCAAGCTGATATTTGTTTTTTCCCTTCATCTAGGTCTATGTGATCTAATCAACATATTGGATGTCAAATAAACAGTACAATGGGCCTCGGAGCATTTAAATGGTGGATATCTAATCACTATTGTTTTCCTATGGTGTGTTCCACCTAAGGTTTATATTCCTCTCCCTTTTGGGATGAAGCCCTAAAATGATCTGTAAAAATGGATGAATGGAATGGATGAAATACATACATCATGGCGGGTCTCATAGAGCACCAAACACCAGCTACAGGACTTTTGGTAAGGGAATAGTAGTCAATCCATTTTCGGAGAGTCATGCTTTCAGCAAACAAAGGATTCAGGCTCCTACGCTTAGCATACTGAGTAAACTCCATGGGGTCTACCATGATTTATGTATTTTATCCTCTCTATCCATTCATTTTACCAGATAATTTAGGGAAAATCAGACATATTAAATATTCAAATTGACCACACCACTGAAAACAATTGAATTGAACATCTTCCGTTGAAAATTTCTTAGGAGCCATTGGAGTTTTGGATCAAGCTTATATTTGCATTTTACCTTCATCCATATTGTATAATCTTATAAACATGTTGGATGACAAGTAAACATCACTATGGGACCTATAAAGGGTATGAACCAATTGATCTATGTATGTCTTCAACTATAGGCTCAACAACTTAAATTTCAACGGTGGTCATTAAATTTTTACTGTTTACTCTCATTGTAACATCCCGAATTTTTTTCAACTTGGAAATAGACGTCCTTGGGCAATGAATCGATCATAACACCTTAATTGACTTATCAGAACTCAATCCCAAAGTCTTAAATCAACTTTTTAACCATTTTCTTTAATTTTTATTTGACTTCAAAAAGTCATGTCTCCCTCGTTATAACTCCGATTTAAGTGATTTAAAAGCCAGATTGAAGATTAATAAGTCTAGTTTTATATAAAAATAATTTAAAAATATAATAAAATATTTAATATAGTTAAATATAGGTTATTATGACAACTATTTAAAAATTATTAGTTTGGACTGCTGCTGCTTCTGGAATTTTTAGAATTTTTTTTACGACATGAAATCTAATAAAATTTGGTAGAGATGAATTGGACTTGATAATGAATTATTAAAAAATAATTAAAATAATATACCAACTAAAAGTGTCAGAAAGAGATATAGAACTACCGTAAGACCTTATTCTTTTGTAATTAGGGCACGATTTGAATAAGTGTTAACTGAACAATCAATAGAATTAGCTCGAACCACTTTAAATATAATTTGTAAGACCCAAAATGTGTATAATCTTTGACGCTACATTACCCTGAAACTTAGGACCTATCTCAAAACTCGGTTGCTCTCGGGAGCATGTCGAAACTCCGTATCGGACCTGAACCACGCGTCGAAAGTCTGATTATCCCAAAGCTATACATTTATGACCACCTTCCTGGACTTGACAACCATCTCAGAAATTAAGTTCAGATAGTATCCCTAAGCTATTTACTCGGGCCTGGAGCGAAGTGTGTAAGAAAACATGAATACCCTTAGGAAATGAACTGAAACTTAAGTGAATTGATTCGGTTCGCTTGCAGGCCAAATCTAAGGATTTAGACCGTCAGAATCTGACTCAATTACACCCTTGGATCAGGAAAAATTTTCAACACAGGTCAGTGTACTTGTGGCCCTGATTAAGTACCGGTGACCGTTTAACTGAAACCGGTCTCCTGCGGCCGATCCACTGATCCAATCGGACCGAAAACTTAGCCTGATCTAGATCCATGGTCAGAGAGCTTAAGTTCGACCGCATGTAGAAAAGGGACCTCCAGAACATCTCCGTTAGACTGAAACGGCCCGTATTTGGCTATAACCTAAGTATATCATGGCCCTAGGGCCATTGAGATCAGTTCTGGGCCTATATAAAGGCATAAACCCACTCCCCTCTCATTCCATATGAATTTGAAAACCTAGGAGAGAGAGGAGATCAAAGAGAGAAGGAAAGAAAGAGAAAGTGAGAGAGAGAGAGAGTTGGAGTTGTTCCTGAGATTCGATCTCTGCTATTCCTCGTGCTTAACTACTATTTCAGTATTGTTATTCTGGCAATTCTGACTCCGTTCTTAGGTAAGAAATCTTAACCCTAACATGTTTTAGAGACTCAAATAGAGTAAAGGGTGAAGTAACTAACCTATTTCATGCTACAGGTTGTCATTTTGTCATAAACAAAGACATCATGTTCAAACCGAGCTCGTTACGAGTCTACCGACGAAAGGTGCGAACTATAAACGTTTTGATTATGGTTTTTAAAGCTTTTAATGTCAGTAATGGTTTATGACTGACTTGATTACTATCACATATGCTTAGATACAATGTTTTCCTTATATTACATATATATGTAAACTACGTTGATTTGAATGCATTCTAAGTGTTTGTTGAATTGATTAAATGAATATGGAATGATTATTTGTGCTTGTTATGATTAATGTTTAAGAATACATGATTGTTGTACGTGTGACAACTCCCTTGTGAAAGGATTTACCATGATACGTGTTTTAACAAATTTATTATATGTATGTGAAGTGTGTAGCCTAAGTATTTGATAAAATGCCTAAATGAGTAAATGCTCGCTGAAATGTATTTAATGAGGCCATTGAGATGGGTTTCTGAATTACCATGTATATAGTTATCATTTCCTTTATGTAATCTATCTTGCTACTATGTAATTTATGGATGAATGCTTATGTACGGTGACATATACTCTACGTGTTCGTTAACATGCTTATATGAAATTTATAGTTGAATTGGTTGTTACATGTCATTTTGATTAGTACACAGAAATGCCTATTGCATTTGACTGTAATCGGGACTACGACGTAGTCCAGGTAATCGGTAACAATTCCTGTTTGAGTGGTTGAGTTAGTCTCATCACATTAGATGCGTTCGGTGAATCCAAATCGTACGATGATTATCGACAATGGTTAGTGCTTCATGTCGTTAATTCAGCGTACGCTCGTACTAATCAAACTTGTTAAGTAACCCGATTGGTCTATTGTGTGTTCACCATGTATGGACGCTACTGCTTGAATCTAAGGTATTAACTTGCCAGTAAAAATCTCGTTTAACCTTGGTACCTCGATCCGGTAAGACTCATAAACTGGACATGGTGGTATGGGAGACTGTGGTCGTGCTGTCAGCCTACGCTGGGGCGATTAGCCTCCCCGTAGTGACCAGTGAGCAACCTAGACTCGTGAGCCAAATACGACGGTATGCGACACTGTATTCGAGCTTTCGACTTACACTGATCAGGTGACGAGCCTTTTGTAGTGCCCTTGAACATACTCCGAGGCTGCGTTGAGACGATGAGCCTTTTCATAGCGACTAGAGTATAAATTAGGCCTACACTGATCAGGTAACGAGCCATTTGTAGTGACCTATAACCATAACATAGTATGAGATTTACTAGGACTGACGACCCTAGAATGGATCATTGTTTGGGAATTGATATAAGGAAGGTACCTTAGCTTCTCAATCATGTTGTATGAATAAACCTAAGTAAAAACCTAGCTAATTACATGCATGCACCGCATTACATGTGCGTTTGGCGTAGCAGGTCAAGTATTAAGGAAGTGTCTCATGTCGCGATCGTGAGATGAAGTCGCTGAGGGATCGTAGACGAGGGCATTCATCATTATTTCATATCATTCTTGCATTAACAAGAGTACTTAGGACCTGATTGTTGTATTGCGTTATCATTACTGCGTGATTAAATTGATAACATATTAACCTTTGCTTTATTGTTCCATGAGTTGATCACTCACTCCCACATTACGGGACGGTGTTTTAAACACCTACTAGACCCTGTTTTGGTTTTAGATGATGGCGATGCTTACGAAGCGGAGCCGGACTTTTATGATGATGAGGAGGGTTTCTCCTATATGCAGCTATCAGGCGGGTCTATATAGACCATGTTCTGATCGACGGGGTTACAGGGTTACTGATTAGATGCTAACACACCTGTTATTTTGTACTTTTGGAACATTCATGTATATTCATTTTTTCATTTGTGGAGTATACATGGATATATTTAACCTGGTAACATGTTTACACTCTGGAGACTTACAACAGTTTATATATTTTATATATCTATCACAGTCTTCCGCTTGCAAAATTTAACTGTCTCTGGAGTATGATATGTTGTTTTGGTATAATCTCACTCATGTTTAATACACTAATACAATCAACATTCAATCATCATTATCTATGTTGCATAAGTGATGCGTTGGAACTCGAGAACTGAGCTTATGCTTGACCCCTCTCTCAATGAAGTTGAATCCTACCCGTTCTCCTCATCCTACTGCTTACATTAAGGGTCACATATAAACTCTTTACGGTACAGTGCACACGAGACTATTACTCTCTCTCTCTCTCTCTCTCTCTCTCTCTCTCTCTCTCTCTCTCTCTCTCTCTCTCTATATATATATATATATATATATATATATATATATATATATATATATATAGGCATGCTCACCTACACACCTATGCACGTGCGCACCTTTGCACACATGTCATGGGTGTCAAATCCGAACGGTCTATAAGATGCGGAATCCCATGAAACCTTAGGGGGTGAATTTTCACCCTGATCTAAGATTCTGGTGGGCCATAGCAAAAAGAAATTCAAATCAAGGGAAGAAACTATTTGCATTTTTCATGGCCCACAGAAGTTTTGGTTCAAAGTAAAAATTAGTATCATGAGGTTTCATGAGATTTTGCTTCATGTGGACCATTCATATTTTCGAGACTCATCAAATATGATGAGTTCTCAAAAAAATTCACTTGTAGTCCGTATGAACTGGTTCACAAATAAGTGTTCTGCTATATATATAAAGAGAAAGAGATAAATGCTCCCACGACTAGTTAGACCATTTAAATTGGTACAACTAGCTGGCATAAATATTTTTCTTTATTTACATATAATGTCGACTTATAAGAGAGTATGTAACATCAAGTCTTATATACGTACAACAAGAATATGTGTTGAAGATCAATACCGTTTATCAAATATGATATACTAATTAAATTTTATTTGAAAAAAATTAGTAAATAAACCCCATCATTGAATACATACATGAAAATTGAATTTGAACCATTAGAATGGATTTTTAACCACTTACTTTTTTAGTTTAAATATATCATATTATTGATTACCAAAATAATATTTTGTGTCATTCAAATGCTTACCAAGAACCTTACCTAATTAATGGACTGAATGTTTTACACACGTGGTGCATTAATCAAATACATCACACATGGAATGCTTGTCTCCTCATCCTACACCGGAAAAAGACTCTTCCTCATCTCCATCTCTCTTCATTTAATGTTCTCTTCTCAATTAATGTCATGTCTACCCCTATACTATAGGATGCTAGGCTGAGCCCACTACTACGTTTGTGATAAATCTGTACCATCCGTTAGTTTTTCTAGATTATGTTAGGAGCTCGAAAATGAGGCATATCAAAGGATCAAGTGGACCACACCACATGAGTAGTAGAGATACATAGCCTACTGTTGAGAACCTGTTGGGGCCACAAAAATTTTAGATCAAGCTGATATTTATGATTTCCCTTCTTACAAGTCCATGTGACATTAAGAATAGGTTGGATGACAAATAAACATGGTGGTGGGTCTTAGGAAGTTTTCAACCGTCAGAGTTCAATCCCCACTACTTCATGTGATGTGGCCTAATTGAGCATCCATTCTACTTTTTTTTTCTTCTCCTTCCTTTGGATCATGGGATAAAATGATCGGTCAAAATAGATGAACGGTGTTGATAAAATATATAGAACACGTTGGGCCCATAGAGCCTCTGACATGACCTTCGTCTTGTATAAGTCTGATGATGTAATGCCCAATCCGCACCCTCTTTCACGCTTCCTTCCAAATGAAAGTGAATTAGGGGTCGCTGGGTAAGATGTGAGTGGGTGTTACCCTAACCGTATGGGGCCCACCTTGATGAATGTACTGCATATCCGTGTTGTCAATCCATTCTTTCATTGCATTTTATGCCTTGATGCCGGAAACTTAAGAAGATCCAAACCTAAAGTGGACTACACCACTAGAAACAATGGTGATTCACTGTTAAAAACTTAATGTGGGCTGCAAAGTTTTACATTAAGTTGATCTTTGTATTTTACCTTCATCCAGACCTATTGACCTTATTAAAAGGTTAGATGGAAAATAAACATTGGAGTGGCCATAGGTGGTACCCAAGTAGTTTTTTATGGTGAGCATTAAATAACGAGAACAAGTCCTAAAATGGTCAATAAAAATTGATGGACAAGGTGGATGTATAACACGTTCATCAAGGTGGGCCCCATGGTCAAGGTAATACCCCATGGTCACCTTGACCCCCCCTCCCTGAAAACACTCTGGAAGAGTAGCAATGCACCGGAGACTATCAAATGTTATACAACGAGCCACAAAAGTTTTGCTTCATGTTAATATTTTTGCATTTTCAATTTAATACGCAGTTTTTCCTTTTGTGTGGCTGCTAGGATTTTGGATTTGTCTTATTTTTTTGACCCATATCTTAACGCTACCTATTGGACCCACTAGCTTCCTATGGCCGGAAGTGGCGGGAGGTTAAGAGGCAATTTACGTTGCAAGCGGCACAGAGGGAGAGAGAGCATTAAATGTGAGGAGAGGGAGGAACAGGTTTGTTTTCAAAAAAATGTGAGATAACCTTGGAAAGTGTGCACGTCTGGTGGGTTTGGATAAGGAATCAGATGGGTAAAAAATCTCATCCGTTAATCAAATAGATTTCATTGGACACATATAAAAGGTATAAAATATATATATTTCTTATCAATAGTACATAATATTTTTATACAAGAAAAGTGGGCTGTTAAAAACCTATTCCAATAATTTAGTTTCAACTTACATATGTGGATTCAACTATAAAGTACATTTACAAAATTTTGGCTGATAAAATTTAATTAATGAGCCATGTTTGATAAACGACCAAGATCTTTTACACTTATTCCCAATATACCCATGTAACACTGGATGTCGCCTGGCGATTCATAGCTGTGCATTACGTATAGATAAAAAGATATATTTAAGTGATTTAAGAGTAATTTCCAATTATACGACACGTATATGGCTAAACAAACTTTTGGAGCCCAGGCGCTTTTTACCTCCCAGGAATAAGCCCTAGCTGTACGGCCTCATTTCCCGGGCCGAAGATGCCTCTACTTTCTTCGTTTATGTTGGGCAACTTTTGGCTACGGATTATAACCGTTGCTATAGCCGTACCCATAACTTACTAATTGCAAAAGGGTGGATAGCAAGTTGAGATCAACCGAGTTTGGACCTGGTCAACCCTAAGTCACTGTCCCACTGACCCGACGACCCCAACTTGCTATTCCACCTTTTTACTTTTTTTTTTACATAGAGAACTTTTTCTCTAATACATATTTATATAAATATGTATATATAAGCATATAAAAAAATTTTCTCTTTTTTTATTTATTCGTTCTTTATTCATTTAATAAACATATATCTTAAACTAAAATAAATTACTTGACGTACCATATAGGATTTGGGGGTAGGAGATGTTACTTTAGCATCTCTTACCCCCAAATCTGGTTGACTTAGTTGACCCTGAGTCAACCGGTCCAAACCCGATAGACTCGAGGTCAACCGGGTTTAGACCCGATCGACCCTGAGTCACTATCCCACTGACCCGGTGACCCCAACTTGCTATTCCACCTTTGTACTTTTTTTTTTTACAAGGAGAACTTTTTCTCTCCTACATTTTTCTGTAATACATATTTATATAAATATGTGTATATAAGCATATAAAAAAATTTCTCTTTTTATTCATTTTGTTCTTTATTCATTTAATAAACATATCTCTTAAACTAGAATGAATTACTTGACGTACCATATAGGATTTGGGGTAAGAGATGCTACTTTAGCTAACTAACCTACTTATTTTCTAAGATTCCATCAGGTCGATGGTCAAAAATTTATTTCATTCACTTCGTAGCCAATTTTAATCAGTTCATGGTCAATTTCATTCATTTAATTTCACTGTCAATTCCATGCATTTCACGGTCAATTCCCTTCACTTTCATGGTCAATTCGCTTCACTTCACGATCAATTCCATTCATTTCACAGTCAATTCTCTTCACTTCACGGTCAATTCCATGCAATTCATGATCATTTCCATACATTTTACGGTCATTCTCGGCGAGTCCGTGTTGATTCATGGTCATTTCCATGCATTTCACGATCATTTCTGACGATTTTGTGTTGATTCGCGATCATTTTCGGCGATTTCGTATTGATTAATGGTCATTTTCGACAATTTCGTGTTGATTCACGGTCATTTTCATGCATTTCACGATCAATTCCTTTCACTTTATAGTCATTTCCACGCATTTCATGACTATTTTCATGCATTTCATGGTCATTTCTGATGATTTCGTGTTGATTCATGATCATTTCCATGCAATTCACGGTCAATTCCCTTCACTTCACGATCATTTCCATGCATTTCACGGTCATTCCCAGCGATTTCGTGCTGATTTACGGTCATTTCCACGCATTTCACGATCAATTCACTTCACTTCGCAGTCATTTTCATGCATTTCACATTCATTCCCGACAATTCCATATTGATTCACTGTCATTTCCATGCATTTCACTGTCATTTCCTTTCACTTCATGGTCATTTTCATGCATTTCACAGTCATTTTCGACGATTCTGTGTTGATTCATGGTCATTTCCACGCATTTCACAGTCAATTCTCTTCACTTCACGGTCATTTCCACGCATTTCATGGTCAATTTGCTTCGCTTCACGGTCTTTTCCATGCATTTCACGGTCATTCACGGCAATTCCATGTTGATTCACGATCATTTCCACGCATTTCACAATCAATTCCCTTCACTTCACGGTCATTTTCACGCATTTCATGGTCATTCCCGGTGATGCGTGGAAATGACCGTGAAATACGTGGAAATGACCATGAATTAACACGGAATCGTCTGGATTGACCATGAAATGCATGGAAATGACCGTGAAGTGAAGCAAATTTACCGTGAAATGCGTGGAAATGACCGTAAAGTGAAGGGAATTGATCGTGAAATGTGTGGAAATGACCGTGAATCAACACGAAATCACCGAGAATGGTCGTGAAATGTATGGAAATGACTATGAAGTGAAGCGAATTGACCATGAAATGCGTGGAAATGACCGTGAATCAACACGGAATCGTCGGGAATGACAGTGAAATGCATGGAAATGACTGTAAACTGAAGCAAATTGACTGTGAAATGGTGGAAATGACCGTGAAGTGAAGGGAATTGATTGTGAAATGCATAGAAATGACCGTTAATCAACACGGAATCGCCGGGAATGACCATGAAATGAATGAAAATGACTGTGAAGTGAAGTGAAATGACCGTGAAATGGGTGGAAATAACCGTGAAGTGAAGGGAATTGACCGTGCAATGCGTGAAAATGACCGTGAATCAACACGGAATCGATGGGAATGACTGTGAAATGCATAGAAATGACCGTGAAGTGAAGTGAATTGACCGTGAAATGCATGAAAATGACCATGAAGTGAAGGGAATTGACCATAAAATGCATGCAAATGACCATGAATCAGCACGAAATCGACGAGAATGACCATGAAATGCATGGAAATGACCGTGAATCAACACGGAATCGACAGGAATCACCGTGAAGTGCATAAAAATGACCATGAAGCGAAGAAAATTGACCGTGAAGTAAAGGGAATTGACCGTGAAATGCATGGAATGACCGTGAAGTGAAGCGAATTGACCATGAAATGAATGGAATTGATCATGAAGTGAAGCGAATTGACCGTGAAAGTGAAGGGAATTGACCGTGAAATGTATGGAATTGAACATGAAGTGAAATGAATAAAATTGACCACGAATTAATTGAAATTGGGCACAAAGTGAATTAAATGAATTTTCGACCATCAACCTGATGGAATCTTGGAAAATATGTAGGTTAGTTAACTAAAGTAGCATCTCCTACCCCCAAATCCTATATGGTACTTCAAGTAACTCATTTTGGTTTAAGAGATATATTTATTAAATGAATAAAGAATGAAATGAAGAAAAAGAAAGAATTTTTTTTTATATGCTTATATATAAATATACATATTTATATAAATATGTATTAGAGAAAAATGTAGAAGAAAAAAAGTTCTCCTTGTAAAATAAAAATAAATAAATAAGTACAGAGGTGGAACAGCAAGTTGGGGTCAACCGGGTCAGTGGGACAGCGAGTCGGGATTGAAGTCAGGCTGATTTTTTTTCTTTCCCTATTGTAATCCTATCACTATTTATATGTCCCATTATGATATACGTGTTATATCAAAACTGTCCATCTATTTGATAAACTTGTATTAAGGCTTGAAATGAAAAATAAGTTAGATCTAGCTATCAAGTGGACCACACCATAAAAGGCAGTGGAGGATTAAACGTTTACCATTGAAATCCTTTCATGAGTCACCGAAGTTTTGGATCATTATGAAATTTATTTTTCCTCTTCATCCAGGTCTTTGTAACCTTATGAATAGATTGGATGGAAAATATATGTTATGGTGGGCCTTACAAAATTTTTAATGGTGAAAATTAATTTTCCCACTCGTTGTTGTGGTGTGGTCCAATTGATCTTTGGGTATGATATTTTTTTTTTTTGATAATGCTCGAAATGATGTCGAAATATGGATGAACGTTGTGGATATAATAAATACATAACTGTGGGAAGCATGTAACTTTGATACCTTTTGAACCGTTTGTACAGCTCGGAGTTGGAGGAGCGTAAGCGCTCATCTTCAAGCACCAGGCGATCCGCCTCGGGAAGGAAAGCAGGGGCATTTTCGACATGAGAAATGGGGCCGTATAGCTGGAGATTATTCTCGGAAGGTAAAAAGTAAGTGGGTTTAAAAAGGTTATCGGCCATACAGTTGTAAATTTCTCGTGATTTAATGTACAGCTACTTAGATGAATTTGAATGGTGCAACCAGTTGTGTGTGAGCATTTTTTACGTGTGTGTGTCTATATATATATATATAGGGAAAAGGTACTATGCGCTCGACCTCACGATAAGCTTACCATGAGGTCAAGTTGTGTGGGCCCCACCGTGATGCATGTTGACCATCAACACTATGCATTTGATGAGTCCCCTTTAAATTATGGGATATCCCAAAAATCAGCCGTATAAAAAACTCAAGTGGGCCATTCTAGACACCGTTAAAATATATAAAAACACTTGGTGGGGCCCATTTGAGTTTTGAAAGCTGCTGAAACTTGGTATGACCCCTAATCCTAGTGGGACACGCATAATGGATGGTCTGGATTTACAAACCACATCTCGATGAGACCCAAAAAATGATTATGAATGTTTTAATGGTGCACGGCCCCTCTCCACTTCTGTATGTGGTGTGGCCCATACAAGTCACGAATTGACTTAATTTTTGAGACCTAGGTCCACGATGGAATGGTGCATTTGACTGATGGGGTAAATGTTCGAAACACATCACGGCGGGGCCCACACCTAAGGTCGTGCGCATAGTACCTTCCCCCCTCCCCCCCCCCCCACCACACACACACACACTATATATATATATATATATTATCAATGGTTGGTTGGAAATTAATAACTGTAGGGCACTAGGGAGTTTTTAATAGTAGGCATTCAATTACCACTATTTCTTCTAGTGTGATCCATCTAAGATTTGTATCTTCTTAATTTTTGGGATCGTGTACTGAAATGGGCTGACAAAACGGATGGGCGGTGTGGATATACGAAAAATCATCGAGACTGGCTGCACAGTAAGGGTAACACTTACTAAGGTGTTACCTGGGTAGCACCTAATCCACTCCCGTGTAGAAGACCCGGACCACATCCGACTGGTTTTTGGGTCGCAATTGGATACCTATCAGGTCATTGGATCAAGGTTTCGAGCTTACGGATAAATAAAAGCATTTAAAGATTTAGGCCCACCGATGGATAGATTAAATCTCACAGGTACACCACTTTGAAATGCACATGCCATGCAAGCGCGTTCTCTGACTCATGGTTGGCTAGAAAACATTGTTTATTTGGGTCATTGCAAATGAGTCATGATCACTTGGGCACCTAGGCACATGCACACTTTTGTACATGTGTCATGGGTTTATAATCCAAACGGTCCATGTGATGTGTAATCCTTAGACAAATGTGTAATCCTTAAACAAATTTTTACCCGGATCTAAAATTATAGTAGGCCGTATCAAAGAGAAATGCAAATCAAGGGAGAAAATTGTTTTCATTTCTCATGGCTCATAAAAGTTTTGGATCAAAATAAGAGTTAGGTTTGGGGGATTTCATGAGGTGCTGCTTCACTTGGACCATTCAGATTTTGGAGTCACACCGTGTATGATGAGTTTTCAAAAAAGTTTGCACGAGTACAATGCAAATCAAGCTGCACCTGAGCCATTGCATGGACCCGAATTATGACCGAGTTAATTACATGGACTTACACTGAACTCCCCTCATGGGTCCTATATTACATGGATTCCATTTCACATGAGCAACCCGTCTCACACGAATGAGACTCACCTCATTCAAGTCATCCGCTTCTCACGGGACATCTACCCTAAGTGTACCTTTGCATCCCATAGGCTATCACACTAGCGCACAGTGAGTGTGAAAATGCATATGCATCAGTTTTGATTACGTGCCCTTAGAGTCTCCGTACCTTTTAAAGGTTACACAAGGTAACCTATTGTCATCCAAACTATTCATTCATGGGTGCAACTAAGGGGGTGCTTGTTTTCTTATTTGTAGTTGAAAATAAAAGTAAATAAATAATTATTATTTCCTGTAAAATACTTGGCAGCTGCCCATTCACAGTGACATTTGATTTGACTTGATACTAATATCAAGAAAAGTTTTCAAAATTTTACAGCCCCCATGATATATGTGTTTGATCCAAGATGTCCATTCATTGTAATAGCTCGTTTTAGGGCGTAAACTGAAAATTGAGGCAAATACGGAGTTTAAGTGTTTAAGTGGACCACAACACAAGAAACACAAGGATTTAACCCACACCATTGAAAACTTCTTGTGGGGGCATAGGTGTTTTGTATCTAGCTACTATTTGTGTTTTCCCTTCATCCGTGTCTATGTGATTATATGAACGGGTTCGATCACAGAAAAAATCAGTGTGGGACCCACGGATGGCTTTACCTTTCAATAATGGATGTCAATATCCCCTTGTTTGTTACGTTGTGGTCCACTTGAGCTTATAATCTACTTAATTTTTTGGTACAAACCCTAAAATGATCTGATAAAATAGATAGACGGCATGGATCAATCACATACATCATGGTGAGATCCACAAACTTCACTAAGTCATACCCACCCATTTTTTCAAAAAGCATACCCTTTGTATTTCATCTCTTCCAAATAGTAGAAATAGGTTATAGTTACCAATTTACACCATTTACAATGCTAAAGAGGAAAACAAACATGCCGGAAGAGTAAGTCATTATGTAAAAAAATTGACACTAGGGTGATTTAATCCTTTGAATAGGGATAATATATTACAAGCCATAAATTACACGGTTAGAACCACTAAATTAATCAAAATGTCATTTTAGAATAATAAGAAATACAAAATAAGATCTATCTAATAGACGGTTCAAGATAATGATTGGACCATTTTGTTTCTCCAGTTAATCTTGACCATTCTTTTTGGTGCTATTGATCAGAAGTTAAGGATCACTTATATTTACCATGAGTTACTCCTACTTGCATGAATGAATGAATGAATGAATCATTTGGATCGACGATAAGTCACCACGTGTCCCTTAAAACAAAACTATGCAGAGTGGGAGAGAGAGATGCTCGTACATATCCAATACAACCAAGGTTTGAATAATGGGGCCCACTATGGTTTTGAACCACATCTTACCCATTGATTATTTACTAAAACCACCCTTTAGATGATATGTATGAATTTACCCTAAATGCTGCCGAAATAAAAAATGGTTGGCAAAGTTGTTCTAGTCCATTGTAGAATTTCATCTAAGACTTGTATCATTTGATGCCATCATGTGCATAGTTAGAAATATGACTTGGACTTACAACTAGTAATCCCTTTCTCTCATTTTCATTATTCTCTTTTGAAAATGTAATCTCTGTGTGTTTCTCATTTGCTCTTTGCTATTTCTATATAGAGTTTTGCTCTCTTTCCCTCTCCACCGACTCCATCTTAAACGATGATCTGAACCGTTCATCATTTGCATTCTATAGTATGCAAGCCATCCCAGGAAACATACGTACTCGTATTCAAATCCAAGATTCAAAGGTGAAACATGATTATTGGGCATTTCATTTATAGGGCATCAAATGGGGAACCATACACACAAGTTTGGAGATCTAAGCCATCCATTTACTTAGTCCCATTACTTTGATTCTGGGTCACAAAAATCAAATTACTTCGTAAATTATATGAGATACAATTCACAAAAGAATTTAGGGATGAGGAAACTTTAAGCATGATTTTCTAAGATTCTAAAATTGTGGCCCACTTAAGGAGTATTCCATCTTGATTTTTGGCAATGTGATTTACATGTACTAGTAGAAGGAAAGCCAGATCTCATTTCCATGTGCAAGCCGGGACATCTAGATGGCTCACCTGCTGGACGCAGTGGATCTGATGTATGTTTGTCCCACGCAGCAACGAGTGCTTGCATGTCTCTCACATAGGGGAGCGGAATATCTTCCTCCTAGTCGCTTACGGTGCATTTGGATGATAAGTTACTTATGCTTTAAATAATTTATCTTAGTTTCAACTTAATCCTAAATAAGTATGTTGTGTTTTTTAAAACACGTATTCTAAAAATCATGTTTGGTTAGGAGACACCAATCCAGTAACGTGGAGACAGTGGAGCCCACCTTAATATACGTGTTATATATTTATTTCATTCATCCATTTTTCTATCTCATTTTAAGGCACTTTCCCACAAATGAGTGTGGTCCACGACATTGGAAATAGTGGTCATTGAACCCTCAAGATTAAAAAATATTGAGGCATATATTAATGTTTATTTGCCACCAGGATGAAGGGAAAACATAAATATTAGCTTGATACAAAACTTTTGTAACTCCTGAGAACTTTTTAATGGCAGGTATTCAATGCTCATGCTTCCTATGGTGTGGTCCACTTGAGATTTGGATCTGCATCATTTTTGAGCTCGTGTCCTAAAATGAGCTAGTAAAATGGATGGACATTATGGATATACGACACATACATCAAAGTGAGCATCACCACTTGACTGAAAATGTTGTTACCTTGCTAAACCAACCCAACTTTGCGTGCCTAGGGCCACCATGATATTTCCTAGAAATCTACCTAGTCCATCCAATTTATCAAATTACGTTAGGAGGTGGGCCAAAACATGAGGGAGATCCAAAGCTTAAGTGGGCCATATTGAAGGAAACAATAAAGATTGAACGACCACCATTGAAATCTTTCTGAGGCCCACTATGGTGATTATATGTCATCCAAACTAGTCATAAGGTCATTCTAACCTAGTAGGATTATATGAAGAAAAATATGGATATTAAAATTTTTTTAAAAATGCGGGCCTCATGAGTATTTCAAAAGTGAAGGTTCAATAGTACTGTTTCAAGTTGTGCAGCCCATTAAAATGCTGGATGGGGAGCAGCTCAGGTGCGCCCCGAAATCGGATGATTGCGTACTGAGTTAGTCAGTACCTCTCATCGTACTGAGTAAACTCTGTTGGGCCCACCATGAATGTATGTGGTTAATCCACACCGTCCATCCATTTTTCGAGCTCATTTAAGGGATGAAACCAAAATTGAAGGATGTAAAAAGCTCATCTGAACCATACCACAGGAACAGTGGAAATAATGATTTCGACGGTTGAAACCTTGCTAGACCCTATATTGAAGTTTATTTGTCATCCAAACTGTTCATAAGATCCAAAAAACATGGATGAAGGGAAAACACAAATATAAGCTTGATCCAAAACTTTAGTGGCCCTCAAGAAATTTTCAATGGTAGACATTCAATTCACACTTTTTCCTGTGGTGTGGTTCATTTGCGATTTTTATATACTTCATTTTTGGGCTAAAGCTCCAAAAATATGTGGTAAAATGTATAGAAGGAATGGATAAAATATATAAAGCTCGGTGAACTCTACAGAGTTTACTTACTCACTACCAAGGCATTACGGCCCTTACCATGGGGCCGACACGAATTTATCGTATATTTATGTCGTCCGTATGTTTCTAAATGTCATTTTCAGGCATAAGATCAAAAATAAATTGCATTTAAATCTCATGTGGACTATACCATTGAAAACAATGGTGATTGATCATTAAAAACTTTTTATAGGCTATAAAAGGTTTGAATCAAGCTGATATCTACTTTTATATTTATTTTTTCCTCTTAAATTTTTTTTTTTAACCTTATCAATAGCTTGGACGGCAAATAGACATTACTAAATAGTAAAATATTATGGTGGGCTATAAGAATTTTTTATGGTGAACATTTAATCACCACTGTTTTCTATAGTGTGGTCCATCTAAGGTTTGAATATGGTTAAATTTTGGGCTCATGCTCTACAATGATATGTAAAAACAGATGGACGGTGTGAATATAGAATATAAACATCAACGTGGGACCCACCATAAATACCACACAGTCTTTGGTGATGCGGTGCCGCACGTAATCCGCTCCCATGTGAGGAGGAAACACCACATTTTTTTTTTAAGATGGTGGTAAACTATCATTATGGGGGCGGAGAAACCTGGCTCCAACAGGACATCGGTCTAGAAAAAGGACTGGAATCGACTGAGCGTATATCTGGGCACACGCGTAGCTGGTCCGGTGATCTGAGCCGTCCATACCATGGATGCTACTCTGTATTGACTGGACTCGGATTGGTAATGTAGCAGGTGCTGTGTGCGTGCCGGAAAAAGCTCTGTGGGTCCCAACATGGTGTATGTGTTTTATCCCCACCGTTCATCCATTTCGTCAGATTATGCTAGAGCATCAGCTCAAAACTGAGACAAATCCAAATCTCAGACCGACCATACCACAGGAAAGAGTGGTGATTGAACATCCACCATTAAAAACTTTCCAAGGCCTACTGTATTCTATTTACCATCCAACCTATTGATTTAAGTCACGTAGAACTTCTTGAAGTAAAAACACACATATCTACTTGATGCAAAACTTCTGTATCCCTAGCAAGCTTTGAACGGCGAGCATCCATTCACCACCGTTTCCTATAGTGGAGTCCACTTGAAATTTGGATCTACCTCAATTTTGGGATCAAGCTCTAAAATGATCTCCAAAAATGAATGGATGGCATGGATAAAACATATACATCACAGTGGGGGCCATGGAACTTTTCTAGCACCACTTCGCAATGTGCTGCGCTACACAATCCGAGTCCACATTGATTATAATAAGAAGCTTACATTGAATGAATGATTTTTACCAGCGTTGTGCTTAGGACTATAAAAAATGACACAAAAAAAATAAATAAATAATCAACGGCTCATATTCAACTGGATAATCACAGGTCAAGATACTTTTGAAGGCTTCACTCATGTACACCATCATCAAACCAATGATGAAATGCTGAAATTTGTGGTTTTTGAAAAATCAAAATATTCCAAAATTCCAAAATTTCCATTTTGTTTCGTAACCAAAACATTTTTTGAAAATTTCAAGTTTTTGAAAATTTCTAAGTTGAAAAATGCAGTGTCTGCTTTCATCGCACATTGGTAATGAAAAGAAGAAAATTGTGGTGGTTTATATGCATATGTTTGTGTAGTATTCTGACTCGAAGTTTTGGAGAATTTTACGTTCGGGTTGCTACGCAATCAAGGCATGGGGCAAGGGATAGTTTGTGCGCTTTGCACTTCGCATTAAAATAATTAATTTTATTTTATTTTATTTTACAGTTTTTCCAACACATTTCTTCTAGCATGAAAGCCAACTGCCCATATTCAATGAAATACATTCTAAGGCCCCATTTGTTAAATTTGAAGTTTAAATCTTAAATCTGAAATTTGAAGCTGTATCTGAAATCTAAAGCCTGAATCTGAAATCTGAAGTCAAAAAACTTGTTTGATAATTATGGCTAAAGTCTGAAAATTAAGTACTAAATTTGAAACAATCTATTTGTTAACAAACATCTGAAATGTTTGAAATATGTTAATTTGACACATTTGCCCTTATCTCTTCTTTGGGCATGTTTTATACTTGATGCAGATTTCCCACCAACTTTGATCTCCTTTAAACAGTTCGTACAACTCAAAGCTCAATGATCGTCAGCGTTATATAGCTACTGTTTCCTCTTGTGTGGCCCACTCGAGACTTGGATCTACCTCTTTTTTGTCGCTTGTACTAAAATTAGCTTGCAAAACAAATGAATGGAGTATATTTCCTAAAAACATGGTGGTGGGTCCCACCTAGCATCCTTACACTGGAATTTCCTACGAACAGCTTTTCCGCGCCCGGTGTACCACACAAAAAATCAATTGATTCCTTTGTGTGGACTTGAGTCTTAAGCTCATGTGCTGGACTTGAACTATACCCTGACCCAGTGCAACAAGTACTAAACCGGTGCACTCTGCTACAGACCTGAATCACCAAATCAAGACAGAACCTCTCTAGTGAGCCATAGATGAAGAATTGCACCAATTTCAAGGTTTTATAGCTGTGAATTAGAAACCTAACATGCGTTGGTTTACTCCTATTTCTATCATTTCATTCAAATTGGCCCCGTTGTTGGCATCAAAGCCAATAAAAGTCCACATTTGAAAATCCTAACATTTCAATTAGTGGGCATCAACCAGTCAGTTACAAAACAAATTAATATACAGTTCATACTCAACAAAGAAATTGATGAAGATCCAATGAACATGATACCCAATAGAAAAATTAATCAGTTACATGCCATCCATACCGTTCATAAAGCCATTCCTACTGGAATGAACTGAAAACACAAATATTAGCATGATTCAAAACTCCAGTGGCCCCACAAATACTTTAACTGTGGACGTTTAGTTATTACGTTTTCGGCCCACCTGAGCATTGGATATTGTTCATCTTTGGCCTCATGTCCTAAAATGAACTCGCAAAACAGATGGACGGTGAGGATTTCTCACAAACATCCCAGTGGCCCCACCTGCGTTCCTAGCACAGGAACTCCCCAAGGAAGGCTTTCGTAGGGGATCCGCGTCCTGGACTGGAAGGAAACGGATTGGCTACTCCCCCGGCCACCTTGGTTGGTGCTCTATTAGCCCCTCCATGATGTATGTGTTTCATCCATTTTTACAAATCATTCTAGCGATTCACCCAAATTTTAGAGAGATATAAATCTCAAGTGGACCACACCATAGGAAAACAATAATGATTGGATATGCATCATTAAAATCCTCCTAAGGCCCATTGTACTATTTATTTGAAATCCAATCTTTTTATTATGTCATACAGACCCAGATGAAGGGAAAAAACAAAGATCAGCTTGATCTAAAAATTTTATGGCCCTCAAAAGGTTTTTAATGGTCAACGCCCATTCAACACTGTTTCTTGTAATGTAGCCCACTTGAGATTTTGATATACCTAATTTTTTGTCCCATACCATGAAATGATCTCAAAAAATAGATGGATGGCATGGATGAAACACATACATCATGGGCCACAAAACCCATAAAGCACCGACCATAGCCACTCTAGTGGTGGTGCGATTAGCCAATCCGATGGCAGTGGGAGTAGCTACTGGCGTGGATTTCCTGCGAGAGACTTTCACACCAAGTTCCTGCGCTGGGAACCTAGGTGGGGCCCATTGTGATGTTTGTGAGAAATCCTACCCGTCCATCCATTTTTTGAGTTTATTTTAAGACATGATGCCAAAAATGAACCATTTCGGAAGCTCAACTTGGCTGAAAACTTGATAATTAAATTTCCACAGTCGAAATATCCGTGGGCCACAAAAGTTTTGAATAATGCTAATATTTGTGATTTCAGTTCATCCCAATAGGAATGAAGTTATTAACGTATGGATGACATGTAAACATCACTGTCGAACCCAAGTAAGTTTCAACTGTATGAATTTTCCTAACCACGTTTTCCTTTAGCATGGCCCACTTGAGATTTAGATACGGTTCATTTTTAGCATCATGTATTTAAATGAACTTACAAAACTAATGGACGGGTAGGATTTCTCACAAACACCACAGTGGGCCTTATCGGAGCAACTTCTTGCGAAAGACTTTTGCAGGGAATCCGCGTCCGTGCCCTGTTTAACGGGAAACGGATTAGCTACTCCCCCTACCACCAGCCAATGGCTGATGGTCGGTTCTATGTGGGACCCACCATGATGTTTGTGTTTCATTCATGCTGTCTATCTATTTTTCAAGATAATTTTATGGTATTATGTAAACAATGAGGTATATATCAATCTCAAGTGGCCCACATTACAGGAAATAGTGTTGAATAAGCATCGACCATTAAAAACTTTTTGGAGGCCATAACAATATTGGATCAAGCTGATCTTTGTTTTTTCCCTTCATCTAGGTCTTTATGACCTAATCAACAAATTGGATGTCAAATAAATAGTAAAGTGAACCTTAAGAAGATTTAAATGATGAATATCCAATCACTACTATTTTCCTGTGATGTGGCCACCTGAGATTTATATCCCTCTCATTTTTGGGATTAAAACCTAAAATGATCTTTAAAAATGGATGAACGGAATGGATGAAACACATACATCATGTTGGGGCCCACATAGCACCGACCATCAACCACGGGGTCGGTTCCGTTTCCTGTTTAATGAGGACGCGGATTGCGTACTACCCCCAACCCGTCCCTGGCTCCGAACGGGCAGTTCTGTGGGCAGGCCCACTGTGATGTATCGGTACATCCAAGCCATAAATCCCTTTTCTCGGATTATTTTAAGGTATGTACACAAAAATGAGGCAGATCCAACGCTCAAGTGGACCACACCAAATAATAATCTTGGTTGCATTAAATGCAAAAGTCATCTGTGATGTGGTCGATTTGATCATTGGATCTGCCTCGTTTTTGTTTTGATGCCTTAAAATAATATGAGAAAAGGGATAGAGGGTTTGGATGTACAGATACATCACGGTGGGCCCACCCACAGAACTACCCATTTGGAGCTAGGGACGGGCTGGGGCATGACGCAATCCGCGTCCCTTGTACGAACGGTTCAAAGAGATCAAAGTTACATGGCCCACTGTGATTTTTGTTACCATCCAACCTATTCATTAGGTCATGTGGACGTGGATGAAGTGAAAACACAAATATCAGCTTGATCTAAAACTTCTCAAGCTCTTAAGAAGTTTTTAATGGTGGACGTTCAATCCCCACCTTATGGTCCAATTAATCATTAGACCTACTTCTTTTATTGGATCACATATTAAATTATCTGAAAAAGTTGACGGACAGTATGGATCAAACACATAAATCATGGTGGGGCATAAAGAACTTTCATAGGTTAAAGGTTGACTTTGTATTGCGCAAACAAATAGTAAGAAAAAATTTCCATAATAACTTGAAAATGGGTACTTTTTGAAGTAATAAATTTTTATTTTATGAAAAATCACAGAGCACATTCCACGTTCACCACTGAATTAGACTCCTATCACGGAAAGAATTCAGTGAAAAACCACTTAGCGCTTTCCGTCTTCCGCATTAACAACGCATTAACAAACACTACTAAACACGGAAAATTTTTCCTATTCCGCGCTAAGTGCAAAAATTCAGCATTAACAAACATGGCCTAAGTTTATACATGCATGAGTTTGATTTATTTTTAATTTTTATTTTCTTTCATATTTTACTTTATGCATGTGATTTGTAGGTAACTGTATCATCTCATTTAGTTTAGGCATCTAAAAAAGAATAGAAAAGAAAAAGCCCCGTATCCATGTTTGTTAAATAAGTGGCTTCAACCATGCAAGTACCGTCAATAGCCGATCACACGGTTGAAAGTGAGGGGCTGTGTGCAATCCTTGAAAGACACGCTGACCCATGACCATTGGTCATTAAAGGTATGACCACATGACATCACAAAGTACTTACACAACAACTGCAATTAAAAATTCAACTAGTAAATATTAAATGTACCAAAAAATCTTCACCAATAAGCTATCAGAACCATTGAAATTATGGGTCAAGTTGGTCGGGAGCGGATTAGCTGTAACCGGGTAACACTTTAGTGGGTGTTACCCTAACTGTGTGAACATCAACTTGATGTATTTTTTTGTATATCCATGCTGTTAATCTGTTTTTAAAATTTTTTAATCTCATTTTAGCATGCGATCCCAAACCTTAAGTACATCTTGATTTCAAGTGGACAATATCATTGGAAATGGGCCACAAATGTTTTCGATCAAGCTGATCCTTTTATTTTCCTTTCATCCCGATCTTCTTGATGTCATTAATCGGTTGGGTGAGAAATAAACATTAGGAAAACTTGCAACGGGTCCTTTAGAAATTTTAATAGTGAGGCACTTGACACTTTTTCTTGTGGTATGGTCAACCTGAGATTTGAATTTACTTAATTTTTGGAATCACATACTAAGATGAACTTGAGAAATGGATAGACAACATGAATATACGACACATCATCAAAGTGGGTCCCACAGTAAGGTTAACACTCACTAAGGTGTTACTCATGTAACACCTAATTAGAGCTTGACACACATCCAACCAACTCAAAAGTTCCACTCGTTTGAAAAATCTTAGCTTGAATTCATTCGAATGGAAATTTAGAAAACAAACCAAGTTCAAACATAGGTAATATTGGCTAGCACGAGGCTAGCTTAAATCAACTCGATTTGATTTAGTTCGTATATTGTAGAGAAATTTACCCTATTGACCTCGAAGTTTGGGCAAATTATTCAGAAAACGATGACATTCCATATATTTGAAAAATGACATTCTGATAAGCTTCCGAAAATTACTTGGATCAAAATGCCTTGTCCTTGTTTCAATAGTTGTACGGTTTTCTAAGGAATAAGAAGTTACATCATATTTAATGCCAATAAAGTGATATGTATGGAACCTTTTTTGCGCGCGGGCTAGGACCAAACTCATGGGGCTCACATTGATGTATGTGTTTAATTCATGCTGCCCATTCTTTTTGTCGTGTCATTTTAAGGCTAGGGCCCAAATATCAGCCTGATCCAGAGTCGGCCGACAAGGTGAATGAAACGGATCTCTCTATTGTGAGTCATAGGCTATTGTACCAATAATTATCCTATCATTTGATAGTAAAGGAAGTAAACATGTAACAACCATGACTTATATCACATGAAAACCACGACTCATATGGGCTCACATTGAAGTATGTGTATAATCCATGTTACCCATCCTTTTACCATGTCATTTTAGGATTACGGCTCATATAACATGACAACCACAACCCATTTCATGTGCAAACCACAACCCATGTTAATAACCACGATCCATGACAACCACGGTCCATTTAACATGACAACCATGACCCATTTAATATGACCACCACGACCTATATAACATGACAACCATGACCCATTTAGCATGACAATCACGACCCATTTCACATGACAACTACGACCCATATTACATGAAAATCATGACCCATATAACATAACAACCACGACTATAATTAAAATACAATATGAATAACAATTCTCTTCAACGGGCAACTAGTGAGTTAAAAAATTATGTTGAGAATGTCTTGTTTTAGCCTGGCAAAAAACTCTGTTGAGAATGTCAGGCTTAAACAAGACATTCTCAGCAGATTTTTTCAACTCACTGGGTGTCCATTGAAGATAACTGTTATTCATATTGTATTGTAATTATGGTTGTAGTTGTCATATTATATGACCCATATAACATGACAACCATGACTCATGCAACAGGATAACTACGACCCATATAACATGAAAACCACGACCCTTATAATATGACAACCACGATCCATGACAACTATAAGCTAGAAGAGAAGCTAAAGCTCTCACTTCTCTGTCAGAATGTCATTCATCTATTTTTTTAAAATCATTTTTAACGCTGACAACCACGACTTAATATAATATGAAGAACAATTCTCTTCAATGGGGACCTAGTGAGCTGAAAAACTCTGTTAAGAAGGTGTATATAACATGGGTTGTTAATCTTCAATGAGCACTCAATGGCCTTCAGAATTTTCTATGTAGGCCGTTGATCTTTAAGAAGATCATTAACATCGATAAGGAAAGAGAAGGGATCACCCGTAAAAGAAGAACGTGAGAAGGACTTTCGGTTTAAATTGGCTTGTGAAAGTAATTTGAAACTCAGTACTAATTTTATAGGCTAGTCAACCAATGGTTAAGGCGCAGATTGCGAAGGGTCACTTTGATTCCGAAGGAATTACAGGGAAATAGCGATATTAATGTGATTTCTTAAAAAAGAATGCGGCGCTGATTCTGAAGGGTTGCGCTGATTCCGAAGGGAAGGGTTGTAAATATGACGAACAATAGGTCGTGGTTGTCATCCACAATGGATAGTGGTTTTTATCCACGTTAGACAGTAGTTGTCATCCAATGTTTGATTGTGGATCGAGAGAAAATGGATTGGCAAACACGACTTATGTAACATGAGAACCACAACCCATATCACACAAAAACCATAACTTATAAAACATGAGAACCACGACTCATATAACACGAGAACCACGATTCATATAACATAAGAACCAGAGATATCCTGTAGTGTGTTCCACCTTAGATTTATATCTGTCTCATTTTTGAGCTCAAGTCCTAAAATGATTTGTAAAAAATGGACGAACGGTATTCTGACGAGAGAAGTGAGAGTGCAGCTTTAGAAAATGATAATAGTTGCGAAGACAGTTTTACACCATTCTTTAGAACTAAAATTATTTTTTTTTGAAAGTATATAAGTCATGGTTGTCATGTTATATGGGTCGTGGTTGTAATGAATTGTAGTTATCATGTTATATGGATCGTGGTTGTTGTATGTTCACGACGACCCATATAACATGATAATTACAACATGTGACAATCACGACGTATATAACATGACAACTATGACTCAAAACATGGATGAATAAATTAAATTTATGACAAACATAATAGTGGGCCCAACATAGGATTGGATACTAGCCCCATAGGAGGCCTTGAGGGCTTCGTAGGTCTACTAATTTGTTTTACCCATATTACCCATTCATTTTTTTCATAACATTTCATAAATCAAGACAAAAAAATTAAGAAAGATGTAAGGCTTAAGTGGGCTATACTATGAGAAACAGTGTGAATTATGTGCCTCCCATTGAAAACTTTTTGAGATCATAAAAGGCCGTGGTCAAACTGATTTTTGTATTTTCCCTTCATCCAGTTGTGTGTGACCTTGTGAATAAGTTACATGGCAAATAAACTTAACGATGGATCTTAGAAAGATTTTAACGATAATCGTTTCATTCTCACTAACTTCGACAGTGTGGTTGATGTTAGCTTTGAATGTGCCTATTTTTTTAAAATCATACTTTAAAATGATATATAGAAAAGTCGATGGAAGATGTTGATGGAACGCATAATTTATGGCAGGTCAAAAGAAGTACCACATATTAAAAGTTAAATTAGGTATTATTATTATTTAAAGGATAAAAATTTCGTCACACATGCCGCATTAAGTAAAAAATCAGGCCCTTAACTTTACTTAAACCCGCCTCCAAAGCGGGTCGGGTCGATTTGAACCGAAAATTACCGGTCCCAGATTCGGATCCACGCTGACGACAGTAGATATAAGGTGGGATCACAATTTCACATGGTCCGGCGAGTCACCTACCCGTTAACTTATAGGAAATGGCGGGAATGCTGGTGAACTACCACAGCTTCTTTCTCTCGCAGATAGAGACAAAAACAGAGTGTGGGGGCGCGATAGAGGGAAATGAAAGGTGGAAAGGAAGCCGGCAGCAGATATTTACCAAAACTACCCATCGCGAATCTTTCCCATATCCCCTTGCTTCCTTCCTCTTCCCATACTACATCTCACGTAAAATTACCAAAATGCCATTCATTTGAGAGCTCCCGTGACTCTTAAAATATTACAAATGAGATGTGAAATTACCAAAATGCCATTCATTTGAGAGCTTCCGTGACTCTTAAAATATTACAAAGAACCCCTGTAATCTCCTTGTTTTTTATCTAAGGTTGTCAGATTCCATTCCCCCAAATTTACCAAAATGCCACTCACCTGACAATCCGAAATTCATAAGGAGCGCATGACCCTACTCCCTCTCCACAGCGTTTTGTTTTCTTATAGCTCTCCATTTCCAAGATTCCTTATAATTACCAAAATGCCATCTTTCTTCTAATTACCAAACTGCCGCTCATTAGAGCTCCTGCAAAACCCTGCAGAAATTCTTTAATTTGTTTGTTTTTTCTGTTTCAGGAGCTTTAAATTCCCTTAAATTACCAAAATGCCATTCGTCTAACCTTTTTAAAACCCTCTCATTCTACTGTTTTTTTATTCTTAGGATTTGAGAGATGGAGAAGATTATCAGAACCTTCTCTCTGGTGATTTTTCTAGGGTTTATTGCTGTAGTGGCGGTTGATGGGATAAATCTCTGGCCAATGCCAAAGTCGGTGAGGTATGGATCGTTGTCGTTGTATCTGAGCAAGGAATTCGAGCTTCGAACTGACTATAAAGATGCTTCCGGGATATTGAAGGAAGGATTCTCGAGGTTTCTTGATGTTATCGAATCGGCGCATGTTGTTGATGGGACAGTGACTGGTCAGGCAGCTGCTCTTGAAGGATTGCATGTGGTCGTTTCATCGTCAGATGATGGGGTATATAGGAAACTGAATTCTCTCTCTGGATTACCTGTTTTTGTTCTTGTGAAATTGTTAATGTTCTGGCATTGAATTTTGGTGAAAATTTGTATTTTGTTGATATAAGGTTGATAGGATTTTGAAAAGCAAAATCATTTTTAAAATTTTGGAATTTGCAGAGAAGCACATTTTTGCGACAAAATTGAGGGTTTGTGCCTGATTCTATGCTGGATTGGATTTCTGGTAAGAGAACTGATCACATGCAGCCTGAAGTATGCTATCTTGTTGTGCAGTTAAATCATTCTGGTCAACATTTCACCTGTGTAGAAAATCCAAATATGTGAACGGTTGGCCCCTGCCATGAAGATTACCTAGCAGAAAAGAATCAAGCTAGTCCTCTCATCAGGAAGATCACACTGTTGAAATCAATGGACCACCACGGTCTGCTAACATGTAAATGTGGCCCACCTGATGAGAGGAGCATCCTGATTTGTGTGCCAGGTGATCTTCATGGTTGGGCTTGCCTTTTGCATTGTGCAGGTTTCCTACACAAGTGGCATGTTGGCAGAAAGATGTGGCTGCACAGCAAGTTAGTGTGCTTCCTGTTGTATGTGATGTTATCGGTTCTCTTTTGGGAGTTGTTTGATTCCATGTTGTTTGGATGCAAGGAATTGACTACTCAGCACTTATGAAAATGTTTTCAGTGGAAACCACTTCCTCTTTTGTTTATGCACTCTTTTGCATTCCCTGCGAAGACGAAGGGAGCACATTCGAGGGAAATGAATCCTCCCAATGGCGGGTTTCTGGGTGCTTTGAAAATCCCTTCCAGTCCCACTTCTCTCCAACGCATACCCCTCTTTCTCTGATGGCTCTCTCTTCTGCCACTCTTTCCTTTCTCACGTGCGCCCCACCTGATGGATGCCTCACGTCCTGTACTTGTTTGTCATGTTGGCCCAAGCGCTGCTATTCACCTCTTCAATTTTTACTTGTGTGAATGCCTATTGTTTTGGCAAGAGTCGTGTAAACTTATGTTCCATACATGAACTCATCTTTCCATGGAAAATCCAAATTTATCACTAGACATGGGGTCATTCAACTTCTGGGAATCCAGCCATTGGGAAATGGATTCCATTAGCAAGAGGCTGAATTTGTGTGTCTTGGGAAAAGTAGGGAAATGAATTCCATGGGAATCGAGTTCTCAGAATTTGTCCCTTTTATGATTCTCAACTTTAAGATGGCTTGTAAAAATTTGGGAAATGGATTCCCATCCAACAATCATACTCTCTCCTCTCCGAACAACTCTTTGTAAGTATCCAAATACAAAAACTGTATTCCGGCGAATGGCTTTCCCAGTACCCAATCACTATATACATGATCTCTTTCACTAGGAATCTGTTTCCTAGAAATAGAATCATGATCCCTTTTCACATTCTAGGGTGCCAAATGACCCCTGGATAATATCTTATCAGGATTTTCTTTCTAACAAAGCTTTCTTTTGAGGGAAGAAGACCTGTTTGTTGTTTCTTTGAGTTTATATTGGATAAGAGGTTTGAAAATAAGGTATTTTATATTTGTAATGTTGTTATTGAAAACCTTCTCTTTTCTAAGACACATTTTGTTGATGCAATGTTGTATAAGAATTTCAAAACTGAAGATACTTTTTATTATGAAAATTGGCAAAATAACCAAAATTTTGAAATAAAAACCGAGGCTTTGTGTTTTTTTTTTTTGGTGCTGGATTAGTTTTCTTCTTCTTTTTTGAAGTAAAAATCGAGGCTTTTTGTTCATTTTGGGTTGGATCAGTTTTCTTCTTCTTCTTTTTTGAAATAAAATCTGAGGCTTTTTGTTCATTTTGTGTTGGATTAGTTTTCTTCTTCTTGTGTGTGTGTGTTTGGGGGTTGCATGGCCAAGACTGTTGCCTCTTAAATCTTCCTGTAGAGATATCTAATCATATGAAAAATGACGTTTGTTTGTTGGTTTGCAGTTACAGTTTGGTATTGATGAGTCCTACATGTTATCTATACCTGCAACCAGAAGTCCTATATATGCTCATCTTGAGGTGGGTGGGAGACAGTTTTCTGACCATTATTTTAATCTCTCTCTCTCTCTCTCTCTCTGTGTTTCTTGTCTTTTTTTCTTTTTTCTGTAATATGGAACTCTCTGTTGAAGTACTAGTAAATTGCTATGGAGCAGTTTCATTTTTCTATTCATTGTTTTGAAGAACTATGAAGTGCTCTCATGATTAATTTGAAATTTTGAATAGCTAACTAGAAACCAGATGAATTGTTGAAATCCCTAGTTGTACCAACTGTAAGACTATATGCAGAATGAAGGATCGATCTATGCATCAATTATGGAGATCATAAAACTGAATCTGAATCTAAATTGCATACCTGATTGGAAGCCATTCCTACTTTGCATTGATAGGGATGTTTTTTGATAAACTTAGTCTTTTGCGCCTTACACCTTTCTGAAAACCCTTTTGAATAGGACTTAAGTTCTCTGTACATGTGGGTGTGGGGACCAAGACATGTATTTATAGAAGAGAGGCATGGAGTAGTTCTTCCCATCACAATTACTCCTCCATCAAGTCTCCATACTAGATAAGAGTCCATGTCCAATTGAAGTACTGTGGATACATAACATAGTCCAAGTGCACCATCCCATTATGTATCTGAATCGTTCACAACTGATGTGGGGTCCACCAGTATGCTCAACTAAATATCCAATGAACAAATCATCCAAATCATTGATCATGTGGGGCCCACTTAATAGAAGTCTTACATTCTCCCACTTGAGCCACATTGATCAATCAAGAAAAAAATTTAAACGGTTTTCAAAACACATTAGCTTGAAAATTCTCAATGGGTACCCACTATATTTATAATTTTAAAAAAATAATAATAAAAAAACCCACTAACATTGGATTACATTAACAATGCTTCTTAGATTTGGACCTTGGTCCATCAAGACCAATGATATTGGATCATGGTAGTCATCACAACATTTAGTTAATTCGAAGTGAGATGAATCACGATTATGAATACCAATAACCTTAATAACATAGATGGTAGACATAGAGTGTGGTATGACAAAATGTGTATGCTGAAGGAGAAGCCAAAAATAAATTGTCTAATTGTTAAGATAAATGATATCTCTAAATGTTTGTACGTGAATCGGATTAAGCTAAAGCTCCCGCTCGTCCAATACTTCCTTGGGGTCAGCAACTTCCATAGAAGACATGACTCATAAGTAGTGTGAGAGAACGACCTTTAGGGAGTATATCCACCACATTTGTTTCGTGCTGATGAGTTTTACAGATATTTAACAATTCTGCATTAAGTAAAACTTGAAGCCATATCACCTAATGTGTGGGCTCAAGAGAAGCTATGTATTTTTCTTTCACAGTAGGTGAAGCCATACTATTTCACGCTTTTCATGATACAATTCCTTTACGAAAACGTAGCCAGAGGTGGACTTCTAATTATTAAGGCAACTAACAAGGTCTACACCTGTATATCCAATCAATTCTAAGTGTTACTTGCCTTAGGACCCATTTGGACGTGCCGACTAAGGCTAAGATGCATTTCGTGGAAACACCATTTGTCTTGTATTTGCAAGGTCATAGAAATGCCTCATTTCCTAAAAAGTGGATCCATCTTATTTTTATTTTGGGAGGGGAGCTGAGTAGAGTTGGGCATGGGACAACTCTACTCATTTGACTCGTTCAGACCCGACTCGACCCGAACCAAGAGTGTGAGTTGATCTGAACTGAGTAGACTTCGTCCAATTCGAACTCAAATCGAGTTAAGTTCAAGTCACCCAGTAACTCAACTCGACCCGAAAATCGACTCAGTACTGACTCAACTCGATTAGAAACCTGACTCATACATAATAAAAAAACCCCAGATTTGATGTTTCAGATCTGAGATGCAGTGTAGCTGACGGAGAGGCCGCAATTATGGCAGGTGCACTTAGGTTCTAAGATGTGATTTTAGCCCATGGATACCCGCCGCACCCGACCCTGCTCGATGCTGACTTGACCCGACTCGGTACCTGTGACCGGGTCGGACTCGGTCCGAGTTTGTCCAGGCCCGAACTCAGATCGGGTAAGGCATGCTGGACTTGGTACCGAGTCGGGTCGAGTTTGGGTCAGGTCTATTTCAAAACCAGGTCGAGTCAGGTCAACCCTAACTTGATCCGACTCAACTCAATGCCCAACTCTAGAGCTAAGCCCATTAGAGGTTAAAATCTCCATGTGCCACATGTGCCACCATCCTACGGTCCCACATGTGCCAAATATGCCACAACGCCACCATACAACTCCCAAGTGTTTCACATGTGCTTTAAGATTCCCAAATGCCTTACATGTGCCACATGTTTCACCATCCATCTTCAAGTGCCCTACATGTGGCACGTGTTAAAGTGTCACGTGTGCCACCATAACTTCAAGTGTCCCACATGCGCAACTGTTCAACTTCAAGTGCTCTGCAAGCCATATGTGTCACTATCCATCTTCAAGTAGGGATACAATGGGCCAAGTGGCCCGGCACTATAGGGCCAAGGCCTAGGCCCCTCAACTTGGCCTAAGGACTAGGCTTGAGCTTGAAATCCAAGCTCGGTTCCCAGGCCAAGATGGATCAATATGTCAATGATGAATAACCTGGCTTGGCTCATTAGCCCTAATGCGCTTAATTAGGATGGATTGTTCAATTTGACACTTTACCCATGGGTTATTCCTAGGCAAGCCCATCGGATGGAAGCACTTAAATTGATGATTAATGATCCATCTTATTCACGCCAACATGCCACCTGTGTGGGATCAGTACCATTCAAATGGTAGGCTCCACCATGAAGATCACTGGGCACCAAAACCAGGCCGGCTTGCTTGCTAGGGCCAACCCTGACTCGGCCCTAGCCCGGCCCATTGCCACACTTATCTTCAAGCACCGAACAAGTGCTTCATAGAATTTCAAGGTTCTAACATGTGCCACCATCCATTTTCAAGCACCCCACGTGTGCCAAGGTAGCACATGTGTCTAGGTGCACATGTGCCACCATACAACTTTAAGCAGCCAACACATGCCATTCATTTACTGTGGAACTTGTGTTTCTATTTCTGTGAAATCTTTCTAATGTCAAAATGAAGATGACGTGCTACATCATGGATGCCTAGTTTTTCAAAGGGAAATGGAAATGCCCCTAAACTTAATTTTTCCATTTCCATCTCAATGTATTTCATTTCAATCGTATTTTCAGAAAGCCAAACCATTCCATGAAAACTTTTCAAAGTATCCAAACAGGCTCGTTGGTACAAATGTATGTTTAAAACTTGAAATCCACTAGGAAATCCGTCAGCTGATTTATGAGAACGGCTGTGTATCTGTGTGTGCACTTGTGAGTGTGCATATCCCAATTGGGCCCTTTGGCACAAATGGATGTTTAAAACTTGAAATCCATTAGGAAATGTGTTTGCTATGTTTATGAGTTCCTCTCTGCATGTGTGTGTGCATGCCTGTGCGTGTCTAGCTTGGTGAGTTGAAAAGCAAAAGTAGGTAAAGAAAAGATGAAAATGAAGAATATGTCAAAACTACTTCAATGGCATAAAAGAACAATGAAGAATAGGAGAAATATAAACAAAATTTCTGAAAACCTGCGTTTGGTTGCTTTCGTGTTTAGATGTGGGGGGTTGATGATGAAGAAACTGTGACAACAACTGACATAAAAGAACTATGAAGAATAGGACAAATGAACCAAAATTTCTGAGGACCTGCGTGGGGTTACTAAAACGTTTAAGTAGGTGAATTAGTTTAATTTTTGCAAGGGAGCTAAGAGCGATGAACTGAGAAGGTGAAAGAAAAGAGTAAAGTTGGTCTTTTGGTATTTTGGGTAGACAAAGCTGGTTTGAGTGGATGGTGGGAAGGGGTTTCAAAAAAAGCTTCTAAAATTACTAGAAAAGCCCATCAAAACATTAGTAAGACGGTGATCACCAACATGGCTGATTCTTGAATATTTAACGTTGATTAGCTCAGCTGACATTTCTTTTTGTTTTCTCAAAACATGTAAATTAACTTTCTTTGACTTTGCACATCGCCCAAGCCAAACCAGTTAACTTGAGTACCAGCATATGAATGGACATCCATATAAACTAAAACGGTGTTAAATGTGAGCAAAATAGTTCAATTGAGCTTGGGATGATGAGACTGAATCCATTCTCACTTTCAATTTTGTGACTGCTATGGTTATGGTCACTGTCCCAGTAACCAGTGTCAGCAGTGAATTAGTTTTTCCAGTTTCTTACAATTTTATACTCTCTAATTAACTTGATTGATTGGGAGCTGATGCAGGCACAGACAGTATACGGGGCTCTTCATGGATTGCAGGTAACTCAAATCCACATGGTTACTGAATTTTGTCACACCTATAATCATTGAAAATGGAAGATATATGATACAAGTTTTCTGGAAATGGGTTTTATGAATAGTGTTCCAATTCTAACCATGATTGTATGGCATGAAATTTGCAGACTTTTAGCCAATTGTGTCATTTCAACTTCACAACCAGGATAATAGAAGTTCACCGGGCACCATGGGTCATCATAGATCGGCCAAGGTTCTCTTATCGTGGGCTTTTAATTGGTGAGAAGCCCTTTAGCTGGAAATTATGCCTGCTTTTCATGTCCATTGATATGTTAATTGACTGCTTAGGTAGCCTCTTCTGCATGTGGCACCAGATGTCTTATTATTGAGGTGTAGATTGGATTTGGCAATAACCCCTCTCGTAGACCAGGACCACACAAGGGTCTACATGACTGCTCTTGTTTGTAGAAACCTTGTCGAAGATATGCCACTTGATTTGGCATCCTGCTTGCAAAGAAATTGCATAACCATGGTTTGTTTTAAGGTTCAAGAGAAAACCCCCAAATGACCAATGGAGAATAAGATAAGAGCAAAATGCCTATTTTAAAGGCATTGATAGACACTGCTACCTTCAAAACATAAAACAAAATCAAATAAGAAAGAAAGAAAATAACTGAACTGCAGCCCTCTGTTTTCACTACAACTGAACTACAATCCTACCACTCGATTCTGATGGGTCATACAGTTCACTACTTGAATCATGCAACTCAGCTGTGAATTGTACGCTTTGATGATAAACATTCTGAATGGTTGATGGAAAATCGTTGTTATCCACCAGTGGATTCAAATCGTATATGGAATTGTAAATTGTCAGATTCTGACAACAGCAGATCTGGTTATCATAGAATAGAGTAACATCCACATTAGAGCATTCCACCACAACAGACAGGAGAGGAGTGGGTGCTTCCTGCTAGCTTTTTTATATTCCGGTCATATTTATGTTGGGGCCAGATTATTTTGGCTGGCTTCTCACTTGTAGTAGTTTGGATTGCGAATCCATATTGCTTATCGGAAGAGGATTTTGGATTCTGAATCCATATTGCTTATAAGAAAATCTTCTTGAAGTCGTATCATTTCTTTATTTTCTTGAAATAGTATACATTCCACTTGGTATATTTTGTAATACTATCATACCTATGTCTTGAGGTTTCTGCCTATGCAACCTAGACCTAGATGACCACCTATTGTTAAGAGAAATAACTACTTGAAAAGAAATAAAAATGAATCTACTGTAGATTTGGGATTTTCGAAACGCAATGGAAAATAAAAGTTTCGAAAAATATAGATTTTAATTTATAGCCCCATGGATACTTGTTCAGACATTCTTATGGCTATGATTTACCTAAATGGTGTCGCCGATGAATTGTCGATTTTGTTGGTGTTAAGCCTTCAACTAGAAGATCTCTCGCCAATCTATCCCAGATGAAAGAGAGGATGAGAGTCACGCGCCAGCCCTCGGAGTAGGGCCAAGGGAAATGCAAGAGCCATCAACACAGAGCACCGTACATGCGGAACATGTGATGTATGGAGGAAGGTGAGATGAGAAATATCCTCTCTATTTGCACTCTCTACAAGTGACGCCCAAGGGGGAGATGTCCAAAGCTCTCTCTTTCTCCAGGGAATATCTTCTCATCTCAGAAATATCTTCTCTCCCTTTAGGATAGGGTCTGTATATAAGGAGGAACTGGGATTTCAGGGAAATACCATGGTACACTACCACCCTATAGTCTTCTATATTCCCCACTACATTGGAAGTTTGTGATCCTGCCTTATCCCATATGCTAAATTGATCCAACCCTTCCATTGTCATGGCCATCCACCATTGACTTAATACTTATGCAGATCAAGTGGTGGGCCAGACCAAATCTAAACCATCGTATCATCATCATCAAATGGGATCAAAACCATTTTAAGGGGTCGTTCGGTTGATGGTAAAAGGTGGTGATCGGCAGTAAATGGATGCACATGGACACAAAGGGTTGTTTGGTTGATGGTAAACAATGGTAATTGTAATCAATGTTTTAAATATCAATGATATCGACTGATGTATCCCACGATATATCTTGTATCCCACCATTGCGATACAAAACGCACAAGTAGTGCGATATATCCCACATGTTCGATCTGGTGAGCGTTTTTGTATTTCGATCATTTTATTTTCTATAAATCATGTTAAATTAGTGTCAAATTGTTACAAATCCATGATTTTTCATGTTTTGCATGAAAAATCATGGATTGAGAGCTTCAATTTCGAGATTTGGAGATGGGCAGAGATGCGGAAAATTGAAAAAAAATTACAAAATTTCCCAATTTTTCGCAAATCATTTGCAATCTTTGTGTCCAAACATCAAATCAAACATGAAACCTAATCTAGTGATTCTTCTTTTGCTTTTGAATGTATCACTTGTGTTTCCACGCGTCTTCTTACATTGATAAATCATATGAATAAACATTGAATATACTTGCATCAATTCAATTAGACAACGCATGGATTAGGACCCCACACAAAGAAAACCTATTATGTGTACTTTTTTTTTGTAATGTTTTGATTTATAAGTGTGTATTGATGTCTTATTTAACAATCACCGAAGTTTCATTGAAAAATTTAACCAATTTCCCAATGTTTCCCCATGTTTCTAACAACAGCGATACATTACACAATACAACCAATATATCCCATGCAATAACCGATATGTATCCGTATCCCAAGAATGCGATACGTAATGCGATACCGATATTTCGAACACTGATTGTAATAAATATGAAATGAAATGTAACAAAATCATGTGAATTGGATTACTCTCAAAAAGTTGAGAATCAGATGTAAATGCCCAAAATGATTGGATTTTCGAAATTGGGCCCACTTTTATGGCCCATCTGAAGCTCCGAATTTCCTTATTTTTGGCCGAAGTATATATTTTGATGGGCTTATTATAATTATTATGTCAAATGTCTTTGGAAGGAAGAGATTAAGTGGCGTCAAAGATCGAGGGCTTTGTGGCTTAAAGAATGTGATAAGAATACAAACTTCCTTCATGCGATTGCTAGTGTTAGAGCCCGCATGAATAAGATCAAAGTTCTTCACAAAGATGGTGTGAAGTTAGGGGGGAAAGAAAAAATTTGTGGTGCCATAGTGGAGTTCTATAAGGATCTATTGTCTAAAGACACTTTGCGTCGACCCCTGTTAGATGATTTATGCTTCGATGGTCTTTTGGCTGAGGTGGCAGATTCTTTGGAGAGTCCTTTCTTAGAGGAAGAAGTTAAAAAAGCAGTGGCAGATTTGAGAGGCGATAAAGCCCCAGGTCCCAATGATTTCCCTATAGTGTTCTATCAGAAATTTTGGGAGGTGGTAAGGGGAGATGTGCTTTGTTTTATGAATGAATTCTTTGATAAATGTTTCATTGCGGCAGAATTAGGAGCCACGTTTATAGCCTTGGCTCCCAAAAAGGAAGGTGTTGAAAGTCTTAAAGACTTTCACTCTATCAGTTTGATTGGTGGCCCATACAAGATTTTGGCTACGGTGTTGGCTTCCAGATTCCGGATGGTGTTGGGTGATATTATTTCGGCAGCTCAAGGAGCATTTGTGGAGGGTAGATAGATGGTTGATGGGTCCTTGCTGGTGAATGAATGTATTGATTCTTGTAAGAGAAGGGAGATCGATGAGTAGTTTACAAACTTAACATCGAAAAAGCATACAATCATGTGGATTGGGATTTTGCAGATTATATGCTGGGGAGGTAGGGTTGTGGGGTAAAATGGCGAGGTTGGATCCAATCGTGTGTCAGATCGGCTAAATCCTCTAATTTGGTTAATGGCTCGCCAAATGGCTTCTTCCCTGCTTCAAGAGGACTCTGTTAAGGCGACCTGTTGTCTCCTTACCTTTTTGTCTCGGTGATGGAAGCCCTTAGCAAAATGATGGTGAGAGGAGAAGAGTTAGGGTTGGTGGAAGGCTTTGGGGTGGACAGGTCAAAATTTATAGGTTTTTCACTTGCAGTATGTAGATGAGTTCAAAGTGCAAAACCTTCGGTCGATTATAGTATTGTTTGAGGCGATTTCCGATCTGAGGGTGAACATCAGTAAAAGCGAGATTCTCGGAGTTCGGCTCTCTACAGAAGAAATCCAAAATTGTGCGTCGATATTTGATTGTAGCGAGGGGCCCATCCTGTGTTCATATCTTGGCCTCCCATTATGCTTAAGTAAACCGGCCAGACACGTGGGGCATAGTGATTACAGCTGTACATGAGCAGCCTAAGCTCCGTAACTCGCTCGACTCGGCTCGAAAAAGCTCGACTCGACTCGGATCGAAACGTTGTTCGAATCGAGTCGAGCCATATTTTGGGCGCTCGGAACATTTCAAGTCAAGTTCGAGCTAGACGTAGCTCGACTCATCTCGACTTGGTATTAA
The DNA here is from genome assembly GCA_037074715.1 of Magnolia kwangsiensis. Taxonomy (NCBI): domain Eukaryota; kingdom Viridiplantae; phylum Streptophyta; class Magnoliopsida; order Magnoliales; family Magnoliaceae; genus Magnolia; species Magnolia kwangsiensis. The sequence continues at coordinate 45,992,820 of CM073574.1, read as the reverse complement.
ACTCGACTCGACTCGGCTTTAAGTTATATATAAAGTTTTTAAAGAAAACCCTAGCTAGTCGCCTGACCTACCTGTACACCCAAACCAGAAAGCCCTACCCGTTCTCCCTCCCTTTCGCCCAAATCGCCCCATTTCTCCTTCCAAATTGCCTAAATCGACCGTCCGTCCAGCCACATTTCGTTCTTCCAGCGTCTGTCCGGTGGCATTTCGTTCGTCCAGTGTCTGTTCAGCGGCATTTCTTTCGAAAGTGAGTCCTATCCTCCGACCTCCACTCTCTCCATTTTTTCCAGCTGTTCGAGTAGCGTAACCCATCCGACCAGCGACCACTGGTCGGACGAACCCATCCAACCAGCGACCATTGGCTGGACGGACCTATTGAATGTATAATAAGTCCGACCAGTTCCGACCAGCGACCACTGGCTCGAAGACTTGAACTCGAACTCGACTCGAAAACTCAGCATGAGAGCTGCTGTTCCGAGCTCGAAGGCCGAGCCGAGCCGAGCACGAGTTGAGACTTGAGCAGTCCGAGTCGAGCACGAGCTGGGCAAAGCTCGGCTCGGCTCGACTCATGTACACCTCTAATAGTGATCGAGAGATGTGAGAGGAAGATGTTTAAATGCAAATAGAAATATTTATCTACAGGCGGAAGACTGACTTCGATCCAAGCGTCTATGTCTAACCTTCCAGTTTGTTTCATGTCTCTTTTTAAATGTCTTAAGGAAGTCTTTAAAAATTTGGAGAAACTAAGGAGGGATTTCTTTTGGAAAGGATCAGAAGTGTCTCATAAGTTTCACCTTATGAGATGGGAAGATGTGTGCAAACCGTGGAACTAAGGAGGAGTGGGTATGAGAAAGTTAGAAGAGATGAATCTAGCATTTCTAGGGAAATGGGTATGGAGGTTTGGGGTGGAGAGGGGAGTTAGGTGGAGGAGATTGCTAGAAAAGAAATGCAGGATTGACGAATTCAGGTGGTGGACCAAATCTTCTTCGATGTATCGTGCTTCTTACTTATGGAAGTCGGTGGCATCTTTAAAGCAAGAAAGTTCGGGAAGGGATATGCTTCGAATTGGGGAATGGGGAAAATATTCGTTTTTGGGAAGACAGCTGTCTAGGTGACAATATTTTGAGAGATTCCTGTCCTAGATTAGCGGGGATAGCTAAGGAAGCAAACATGAAGGTTGTAGTTGTTTCTCGTGGAGGGGTTAAGAAGCAATTTGGGGTTCGTAGAAGGAATTTGGGTGAAGAAGAAATTCAAGAATTCACTCTTATCCTTTATTTGGAGAAGGCTTCTTTGGTTGCGTTAAGAACGGATTCTCTAAGATGGTTAAAAGACAAGTCCGGAAATTTTTCGGTTAAATCTTTGTATCAGTTTATAACTGAAGATGGGGATAATGAAGGGCTTGCGTCGACAACATTTGTTTGGCAGTATGATGCTCCGTTGAAGGTAGTAGTTTTTGGGTGGTTAGTCGGTTTGAACAAGGTGCTCACTATTGATAATCTTTCAAAGAGGAATATGATTCTTCCAAATGCTTGCTCGCTTTGTTTGCGAGATGCGGAATCAGTAAATCATATGTTTCTTCATTGTTCTTTCTCTAGAGAGGTGTGGGATTTCTTATTCCATCTCTTTAGGGTTATATGGGTGATTCCGGGCTCAATTGATGATGGTTATCTTCTAGCTTGGCGGAGGGGGGGGGGGGGGGGGGGGGGGGTGTTGGGAAATCAGAGAAGATCTGGAGGCTTAGTGGGCTAGCAGTTTTGTGGGCACTTTGGTTAGAAAGAAATAGTCGAGTGTTCAAGAAGAAGAGCAGCTCAGTGGAAAATGTTTTTAGGAGGGTTAAATCTCTAGTTGTAGAATGGGCTTTTAGCTTCAGCTCGCTCTTCTTCTTTCCCATTGGGTTGGTAGTAATTGGCCTTTTTGGTTTTTTTTTTTTTTTCTTTTCTTTTATATATATTGGCTTTGGCCTTTTAATAAAATTATCATCTTTAAAAAAAAATAAAATGTCACATATACAAATTTGGGGTATTAAAACTGAGCTACTTATGCATTCCAATTAGAGGCATCCAAACACAAATTTTTATTCTAGTGTATTCTAATTAGGGTTATCTAAACACAATAGAGGACTCCATGATGGGGACATCATGTGCACACGCGCACGCACACCACCCCCTCTACGCATGTATGTACACAGAAGGAGAGCCCCACCATCGATCTGGCTCGATGGTAACGTCCAGGGAGGGCCTCCTAGTTAGAAGACAAGTTTTTGTTCAAAAAAAGTGGGCCCGATAGTCAAGAAAAGCCCACCATGGGATCTCATGATCATGACCCACTTGTCGGATTGATTTCGTATTTTAGGTTTTGCTTTTTGTTATTATTTAGAATATTGTGAATGCTTTAGATTTCTCTGTTTGGTATTTATTTTAGTTTACTTCATCGCCAAGTAATAGGTTGCGCACATGATGCGAGTTTTGGGGTATAGGATTTTTCCTATAAATAGGCACCCCTTTTAGTTCTTTTGAATCATTGAAGTTAATAAAAAAATTCCTGCTTTATTTTTCTGCTCTCTTTGTGAGTTGTGGAAGAATTCAAAAGTGGGTGCGAAGCCCTCCCTTTTCAAAGGGCCAATTACCGTGGTGCGAAGCCACATCGACCCCGATTCACCCCCATCCTCCATCATCTTCTTTTCCATCTTCCCCCACCATCCGTACTTCGAACTTGTCCCTTTTGTTGCATTAAATTTCTTCATTACAGCAGATTTCCAGATTTCTGCCCGTAGGCGAGCTGAAACTTCGGCAGAGCACCACGCACAAACCGTACATCAGATCGAGCTGATATTTGGAGGTTTTGGAGTCCATCCCTAGCCGACCAGGGCCAAGGTGGCCTTTTTCTGAATAGTGGGCCCCACACACGTGCGGCCGTGATCACACGCACTTGCGTCTGAGCCATTGTTGTTGTCCGTGTGCGGGAAGTGTCTTTCGGTTCAGGTTTTCTTCTTATTTTATCCTCTCATACTAGTTTTTCATAAACCCTAACCCTACATCGCATTATCCTTAATTTACTTGCCTCTTTTCTCATCCTAAGGTTTCTTGAATTAGAATTTTTGAATCCTTTGGATTAGGGACTGATTACTATGCATGTGTGGATGATTATTTCTTATCTTTGAGTATTGTTTGGTTCATAATTTTTATTGATCCAGCCTTATCTTGTGTAGGCCTGGACCCGGATAGATTTCCCTTAATTGAATGTAATGACTTTTATGTGGGATATGGAATTTGTGTAATTGTTTCTGAATTAACGGATCTTAAGCCTGAAATCTCGCATATCGTATTTAAATTTCCATGTCCTGCATCAAATTTGGTATCAACGCCTATGGTTCTTGTAGGGGAATTCATCGCATATTTAGGGTTTAATTTGTTTAAGTCCTTCATGCATCCAGTCCATCATATGTAGCTGCTAGAAAATCGTAAGTCCCTGATATATATATATATATATATATATATATATATATATATATATATATATATATATATGAGGAACGCTCACCTGCGAACCAGTTCGTACGTACTACGTACGAACTTTTTTGAGAACCCATCATAGGTGATGTGGATCCTAAATCTGAACCGTTCATGTGAAGCACCACCCCGTGAAACCCCCAAGGCCGAAGTTTTTTTTTGAAAATGCTGGTGGGCCATATCAAAGAGAAATGCAAATCGAGGGAGGAAACTGTTTTCATATTTCATGGCCCATCAAGTTTTGAATCAAATTAAAACTTCGGCCAGAGGGGTTTCACGTGGTGCTGCTTCACATGAACGGTTCAGATTTAGGATCCACATCACCTATGATGGGTTCTCAAAAAAGTTTGTACGTAGTACGTACGAACCGGTTCGCAGGTGAGCGTTCCTCTATATATATATATATATATATAGCTGAATTTTCATAACGGTGTGTAGTCTCCTTCATATAGAGTCTCGTATGGTCATTTAGTTTTTAGACGCATATAGTCGTCATAGAAAGTCCTTAGGTTGAGTTAGCCAGTGTATGCCCACACGTACGGGTCATGGTTTTGGCTTGCACCCTACATGAAACATGGAGCAACTGCTAGAGTCATTGAACAAGTTGTCCCAACAGATCGAGTATTTGGGTAAGCGCTATGAACATGCACGCATTACCCAACTAAAGGCCTCCGCCGGGATAAATCCCAACATTGGGGTAAATGTCCAATCTCAGGCAGGTGGCCAGGAGGATAAACCAATGAATGGAGGTGGCCAAGAAATCAGTCATGGGCGTGCACCCGTACCACCACCCCATGAGGGACATCAAGACCATTATTTTGAGGGGTACAACATGTACAGCCTCGTGGCTAGAGAAAGTGCACTGGAGGCTAGTGTAGAGTTACCCACTGAGGCCATTTCAGTAGTAGATGAGTTTCGTGATGTCGTTCTTGATGATCTATTAGATGAGTCTCCCTCTAGGAGGGATATAGAGCACACTAGAACATGGGACACCGTAATACCTATAGCCGAGTTTGCATTTAATAGTTCTGTCAATAGGTCCACAAGTCTCAATCCTTATGAAGTCGTTACTGATTATGAACCTGGGAAACCTATTGATCTTGTCCCTATGTCACTGTCCTATAGGCCGTCAGAGCTTGCAGAGTCTTTTACGTATCACATTCATTCATGACATCAAGAAATAAGGCAGAAGATCATGATTAGTAATGAACATTACTCACTTTCTGCTAACCAACATAAATGTTTCAAGGAATTCAATGTAAGGGACTGTGGTGATCCGCATCAGGCCAAAGCGGTACCCTCAGGGAGCCATTCGAAAATTACATGTGTATAGCACTGGACCATTTAAAATTATAAAACGAAACGGTCTCAAAACGTATATGGCAAATCTGTCACCCTCCATGGGAATTAGTTTCACATTCAATGTGGAGGATCTAGTTGCATTTTAAGGGGTCATTGATGTATTGTCCAGCCTTTCACTTAACCATCCTGATTCCCCAGACCTTCCCCTTAATCCATGGCCCCCTCCCCACCCATTTTCCCAACCTCTACCTCTCATACCTACCCCTCCCGACCCATTTTTCCTACCTCTACCTCCTATAAGTACCCGTCCCGACCCATTTTTCCAGCCTCTACCTCTCATACCTACCCGTCCCGACCCATTTTTCCTGCCTCTGCCTCCCATTCCTACCCGTCCCGACTCATTTTTCCAGCCTCTACCTCCTATATCTACTATTTCAAACATTTCTTCTCAGCCTTTACCTCCCATACCTAACCTTTACATACCTAGGGAGGAAATAAATGATATCTTGGACCATCAGATAGTCGGACGGCGGGTTTCAGGAGTACCTGGTTAAATGAAAGTTATGCCGAGCTTCAGACAGCACGTGGCTCACTGAGGAGGAGCTTCAGAGACTTGATCCTGACATCCTGTATCGGTTCAGGAGTTTTATTTCGCCAGTGGCGAAATCTTCGCAGCCGGGGAGAATTGATGGGGACATCATGTGCACACGTGCACGCACACCACCCCCTCTACGCATGTATGTACACAGAAGGAGGGCCCCACCATCGATCTAGCTCGATAATAACGTCCAGGGAGGGCCTCCTAGTTAAAAGACAAGTTTTTGTTCAAAAAAAAGTGGGCCCGATAATCAAGAAAAGCCCACCATGGGATCTCATGATCGTGACCCACTCGTCGGATTGATTTCGTATTTTAGGTTTTGCTTTTTGTTATTATTTAGAACATTGTGAACGCTTTAGATTTCTCTGTTTGGTTTTTATTTTAGTTTACTTCATCGCCAAGTAATAGGTTGTGCACATGGTGCGAGTTTTGGGGTATAGGATTTTCCCTATAAATAGGTACCCCTTTTAGTTTTTTTGAATCATTGAAGTTAATAAAAAAATTCTTACTTTATTTTTCTGTTCTATTTGTGAGTTGTGGAAGAATTCAAAAGTGGGTGCGAAGCCCTCCCTTTTCGAAGAGCTAACTACCGTGGTGCGAAGCCACATCGACCCCGATTTACCCTTATCCTCCATCATCTTCTTTTCTATCTTCCCCCACCATCCGTACTTCGAATTCGTCCCTTTTGTTACATCAGATTTCTTCATTACAGCAAGTTTCCAGATTTCGGCCTGTAGGCGAGCTGAAACTTCGGTGGAGCACCACCCACAAACCGTACATCGGATCGAGCTGATATTTGGGGGTTTTGGAATCCATCCCTAGCTGACCAGGGCCAAGGTGTCTTTTTTCTGAATAGTGGGCCCCACACACGTGCGGCCGTGATCACACGCACGTGCGTCTGAGCCATTGTTGTTGTCCGCGTGTGGAAAGTGTCTTTCGGTTCAAATTTTCTTCTTATTTTACCCTCTCATACCAGTTTTTCATAAACCCTAACCCTACATCGCATTATCCTTAATTTATTTGCCACTTTTCTCATCCTAGGGTTCCTTGAATTGGAATTTCTGAATCCCTTGGATTAGGGACTGATTACTATGCATGTGTGGATAATTATTTCTTATCTTTGAGTATCGTTTAATTTATAATTTTTATTGATCCAGCCCTATCATGTGTAAGCCTGGACCTGCATAGATTCCCCTTAATTGAATGTAAGGACTTTTATGTGGGATATGGAATTTGTGTAATTGTTTCTGAATTAACGTGATCTTAAGCGTGAAATCTCGCATATCATATTTAAATTTCCATGTCCTGCATCACTCCAATTTGCATCGATTCCATTTTACCATGTCATTTGGATTCCAATGTATTCCAATTACAAGCATCCATATGAGCCCTAACGGTTAAAACAAAAGTTTAAAGGTTGAAAACATTTGGAAAACCTTTTTGAGTGATGGGCCTAGTAGGAAAACTACTTGATGAACATCTAATCCCCAAGATGTAAGCTATCAGAAAGTTCTTAGGAAACTAATGGACCCCTTGTTTGCCCATGTGAGTCTCAACGGACCATGTGATGACCTCGTAAACGAGCCAAAGCACCTATGATCAAGACCTTGATTCCTCACTCATCCTCAGGTATAAGGATTAATCAACGACAGTACATCCTCTAGTCGATCCTAGTCCATGCATGATGGTTCTCTTGGTCAAGAGACTTGACCTCGATCCATTAATGCATGTGCCCAACAAATCCAAACTAGGAGCCTATATCCATGGTACACTCACACTCCTATGGGAGGTAAGGCAAAGGCACACCGACTTGTCATCATGCCCGATGGTTGAAACTTTTCATCTGGACTCATCATTAGTCCCCTAAGGCCCTAACATAGGATGACCACATGCAAAGTAATAACCACAAGTTTATCCTATCACGTACTAGGTGGCCATTGTATAACCATTTACTGAGATTCATGGCCCTTGGTTTATGACCATCGTATCCACTATCAAGTTTCCAAGGACAACCAAAGGACTCCCTCTCTTTTAACCCATGTTTATGTATGTTCATGATAATCCCACATATTAACTATGGAATAATCACATGTCCATCTAGGACCATGGTAATCATGATCTACAGTCAAGATCATCAATATCACCAGATACCAACCATGTCATCAATGGATAAGATTTGCATTGGTTTTCCAGGGCATAACTCCAACAACAGCTAGTTGACAAACCTTTTCCAATCAATCACAAGACTTACTGCTTCGAATATAGTGAAATAGGATTCATAAAGTCGACCCCTAAAAAGACATGGATACGATGGTGGTGATGATGATCATAAGAGGAGAATTTACTTTTAACTATGCTTGTTGCCAATGCATCATCTACTCTACAAGCCCCGATAAAGAAGGGGGTTGACATCATGCCATTGATGTCATCAAACTTAAGGCAAACAATCATGAGAATCAACTAACAACTAAAATCTGGGACAAACTATGATCATAGTATGAGCAGCATCGTTTTATATTGCAATTGAGCTTGAATCGCCATATACAGTCATGATCAGAGCTAGGGTTGGCCATTGCATGTTATCTTTTATATTCTGACTTTTTTTGAGCTCATTTAATTATCAAAGATAAGTCATGGCAAGGCAGATGCACTTTTGATCAACATGCTAACCTAATATAGTTTATTAAGTGATTTTTTAGATGTATGTTATTATGGAGGGAGAATATCTAGTGTTTCCTGTTTGATTGGCTTAAGCATTGCTGCTTTGTCTACTCTAGTATTTATTTCGAGTCTCAACACATCCTTTAACACTGCTTCTTCATTCCTATATTGAAATATAGCGATGGCACCATTAAGAGTTAAAAGTTAGTGTAGTAACAAATTTAGATACATGAAAGAAACTTACAAAGCCCAACATTTCAATTGATATTCATGTTAACACCATCTCTTTCTTTTCGGTACATCATGTTGGGTGTTTGAACCGGAGCTGCATCACACTGCCATTATCCCAAGGAATTGATTCACTGAGTGATGGACCTAAGGTAGAAGTGTCAATTGGGCTGAAACAATGAAATCTAATCCTCCTTTCACTATGATCTCCAAATATCCACTCACCTCATCGGCTTAGATGCCAAAATTTATCATAGTAGGGCATCTCTCCCGATTTTCAGATAAACTCTTTAGAAGTGATATCTTTATACATTCACAAATTGCTTTTGCTTTTGACAGAATTCCAAGATAGTCTCAAGTCTGTAAGGACTGGTTTCTATGCCCCCCCCCCCCCCCCCCCGCCAAATAATCATTATGGTTGTAACTGGCTTTGCGCTTTGCTTGTCTTTGCTTTCGCATGGCATTGGGTGGCCAGTTTTTTTTGAAAATGTAGATATTGTCCTCTTTATCCTTTAATCATCCGATGTTATTTATGCCTCAACATTGCAATTTGTTTTGCCAATATTCATGCTAGTGTTCTAACAGTATTGTCTTTGGGGGAGAGGGATGCGTTTATTTCAAGGTTTTCAGTGGCTTTTCATCTTATCTTTTCTCTTTCCTATAAAGACTATTCCTTGAATTATTGGGGTTCTTTTGGGCCCTGTTAAGACTAATGTGTTTTCCTAAGTATGTAACTAGGCAGCAGGCGCCTGCACAATTCATACACGAGATGGAAGTAGGTTGGAGATAATTTCATCCAATCTATGAATTTGTGGAAAACGCGGGCAGAATAATAGGTCAGACACCTGTGTTTCTGTGTCTAACCAAACACTCGTCTTTCACTAGGGGTGGAACAGAGCCACTAACAAGTAAGCTTGGGGAGTTACAAAGGAAGCTTCGGGTACATATTGGTGATGCAGGACATGAAATTTAAATATGATATGCAAGATTTCAGGCTTAGATTATACTACTTCAGAACAATCACATAATAATTCCACATCCCACACAAAAAGCTCAAACATTCAAGTAAAGGGTAATCTGCACAGGTCCAGGCCTACACAGGCTAGGACTGGATCAATAAATTTATGGACCAAACGATGCTCAAAGGGAAATAGAAATCAGCCACACATGCATGGTAATTAGTCCATAATCCAATGGATTCTCCAATTTCAATTCAAGGAACCCTAGGGTGAGAAAATGGGCAAATAAATTAGGGATAATGCAATCTAGGGCTAGGGTTTATGAAAACTGGTATAAAATAGAGAAATTAAGAAGGAAAACCTGAATCAACAAACGTCCATGCATGCGAATAGCGGCAGGGCCTGGCGCACATGCGCATGAGCCTGGCCGCATGTGCGAGCGGGGCCCGTTTCCAAAAACAGACTCTTTGGCATTGGTCGGCCAGGGGAGATCTCCAAACCCTCCAAATTTTATGGCGATCCGACGTACGGTCAAGGCACAGTGCTCCGTCGAAGTTTCGGCCCTCCTGCAGGGCCAAATTTTGGAAACTGGTCGTAGAGAGGCGAACAACTGCAAAACAAGCGGATTTGAAGCGATGATTGTCGTGGAATGAATGAAATAAGATGGAGGGGCGGATTGGGATAAACGTGGCTTCGCACCACGGTAGTTAGCCCGTCGAAAAGGGAGGGCTTCGCACTCACTTGAATTTTTTCACAACTCAGAAACTCAAAGAGCAGAAAAACAAGCAGGAATTTTATTCAACTTCAATGAAAAAAAAGAACTATAAGGGGTGCCTATTTATAGGAAAACCCTATACCCCACAACTTGCGCCATGTGCGCAACCTATTACTTGGCGATGAAGTAAGCTAAAATAAAAATCAATTAAAGAAATCTAAAGCGTTCATGATGTTTTAAATAATATAAATAAGCAAAACCTAAAATATGAACTTAATCCGACTAGTGGGCCATGATCATGAGATCTCATGATGGTTTTTCTTGATTATCGGGCCCACTCTTTTGAATCGAATTTTGTTCTTCTAACTAGGAGGCCCTCCCTGGACGTCATCATCGAGCCAGATCGACGGTGGGGCCCTCCTTCGTACGTATGTGCATAGGGGTGGCGGCATGCGTGCGTGTGTGGCGGCGTGCGTGCGCGTGTGCGCATGATGTCACCATCAATTGGTCATGGGTTCAAAGCACGAGTTGAACTCTACAATGAAATCTCCCACTATTCCTTTATAGCTCAGTCGTAAAGAATTTTTTTTTAACGGACTGGCTGTAGGTTCAAATCCTACTTGGGGATGGACTCCTGAAATAAGATGATGGGGCAACATATGGATTGAGTCACAGCCAAACAAGCTCTTCACATTTGATTCACTATTTATAGTTTACAACATTTTTTGAGAGTTCAAATTTTACTAGGAAATGAATTTGTGAATGCATGGTAAATTCATCAACGCTATGCAGTACTTCAATAAAATTTATCAACCTTTCTCATTCAAGCATATCTCTATCTTTATGCATTTGAACTTTTGATGTCTGCCTCATTATTAATACGCTAAGATAGACCTAACCTAGCTCACTGCCATAATGTAAAGAAAGTGATCTTTTTAATCTGATAAAATTGAGACTAGAGAGCAGATGATTGTGGCTCTCAGAAAGCATGGAATACAACTTAAGAAATCTTCGAAAACTGTCCCTTTTCTTGGCTCTGCATTTGCTCTTGCCAATAAAGAACCAAATAGCATCTTAATGCATGTTAAAGTTTTATATTTGTTACTTACAAATGACTGCAATGCAGATACTTCTCGACATTATCAGCCTTTGCCGATGATAAAGAATGTCATTGATGCTATGGCCTATACAAAGTTGGTATGTAATGCTTCTCCATGATGAGTGGTCTGACCTGATTTTTGCATCAAGTGTGTTCTACATTTTCCAATCCAATCACACATGCACTTTTGGATCAGATTTGCAGTTCTACATTGTTTTCTATGATGTGGGCCACATGGTGAGTGGACTGGCCAGATTTTTGCATCTTGCTCTTCATTGTGGGACTAGTCTTTTGGACCAGTTGGATTTCACACACACATGTCATGTAGCTGATTTTGTGCTAGTTGGTTGATAGTCTTACAGTCCAACTAGCACCGAAACGTCAACGTGTCAAGTGTGTACAAAATCCAACTTGTCCAAAAATTTGGCCTAACATGAAGAACATCAAGTGCAAAAATCAGGCCAATCTGCTCATCATTTGGGCCACACCATAGAAAGAATAGAAAACAATTGAGCTGGCCAAAGTACATGTGGCTCTCCTGATGAGTAAATGGTGTTATTTTGTGGTTGGTGATCTTCATGGTGGGGCTAACCTGTTTGTTGGGTTGTATGTCATACTGACATAATATGTAGGCATATAAGTGCTAGTAGGACAATAAAACCTTGTCCAACTAGTGTGTGAGATCTCCTCTGTATGTGTGTGCGTGGGTGGTAACTTCTCTAATGGGCCTGTTTGATTGGCCGTAATTACAGGTAGTCAAATGTAAAAAAGTAATAATTATTTACTTCTGCATTTTCTGGAAATGTACGACATCTGAAACAAGTCTGACGTTGGGTACCGTGCCACGTGGCTGAACTTTGTGGGCCTTACCATGATGTATATGTTTCATCCACGCCTTACATTCATTTTGTCAGATCATTTTAGGGCATGAGCCCAAAAATGGGGCAGATCCAAAGCTTAAGTGGCCTACAATGGGAATAATGACATCCTCCGTTAAATCCACCGTTTTTTGTGGTGTGGTCCACTTGAGCTTTGGATCTACCTCATTTTTGAACTCCATCCACTAAAATGATTTGAAAAATGAATGAGTGGTGTGGATATAACATATACATCATGGTGGGGCCCACAAATTTTTGGCATGGAAGGATGTTGAAATTTGTCTGATTTTGGAGGTGGAAACTCCACCTCTTCGAAACACCCAGAAAAAGTTATCATTGTGCCTTTTCCATCGATTACCTTTATTTGCTGACTATCAAACATGCCCTAATATCATTGCTAATTTTAATGAAATTCCAAAGATAATTAAGAAAATGCTTGTTCATATGATTTTATCTGCAGAAACTTGCATTTAATTGATCAATGTACTTGTGCAAGCAGAAGAGATGCCAAGAAAATTGCCAATTTTGCAGAAATATAGGGAAACCGTGACACTTCCTCTAATTCATTTAACAGTTTACATGCAATCAAACAATGTTTAGGAAATCACAAGTAATGATTTTTATCCACAGAAAACTGCTTGGATTGGTAAATATATTGATTTTCAATTGCTTCTGCAGGAGTTATTCCTATGAAATTATCAAACAAGCAAACCAGAAATGTAAACTTTCGCCAAGATTTCTCTAATAAGTTCAAAAACTCCACGTGAAATTATATGATAAATAAGGAAATGCATCTTCCAGAAATTATGTCAAGGCAACATTGCATTACCAGTAAACCGATTTTCATGCAGTGCAGATAATTCCTTTGGAGTTGAAGTTTAAACTTAACCCCAAGGTTTCTCTAAAATTTTCACAATTTCACATGAAATTCCAATTATAGCTAAGAAAAAGGTCTTCTAATGGCTCTATTCACAGAAAATTCCAGCGCTAATGTGTATCTACGACTGATATTCCTCATAATTGGACCATGGTCTTGAATTTTGAGCACCGAATCATAAGAATTTGAAGTTCTTTCTCCGTTGGCCAGTCATGATTCATGAATGCTTGACATCTGCATTGTGAAAAGTCTGTTTATAGTGATTTCCCAGTTCGTCTCAATACTAGCCTCATTTGTTTTCCTTTTTCAGTGGTAAAATTTTAGCAATATTGACATGAATGCATATATCTTGTTCAATATCATACAGAATGTTCTACATTGGCATATCGTAGATACAGAGTCTTTTCCATTGGAGATACCCTCTTATCCAAAACTGTGGAATGGTGCTTATTCTGTTTCAGAACGCTATACAACTGCTGATGCAGTTGAAATTGTACAGTAAGATCTTTGTGCCTTTGGTTTAAAATTGCATTTTGTCCCTTATTGGTGCACCCTGGTAAGATGCTTGATCATGAATTTTGCAGGTATGCACAGAAACGAGGGATTAATGTATTGGCCGAAATTGATGTACCAGGGCATGCTCTCTCATGGTAGTTTTTATCTAAGCATCATTCTACTGTTTATTGTGCAAGGAAAGTAGAATAATTAGGCAAGAAGCATAGGACGATCAATCAAAATTTTCAAGTCATTAACAAATCATCAAATCTCTGTTAAAGTTGTTTATGTTAGGAGTCTAGATGTTACAACGAGGACTCCTTTTCACATTTTTCTGTTGTACATTATACGGCCGATTACCCTGATCATTATCAGTCACCATTTTACATAGGAAGATTCATCATGATCTAAGCCTTCTCCCAACTAATTGGGATAGGCTACATGAATCCAGTTACTCTTCATGCTGGCTGCCAACCTGACACAACCCTTTTTTATCCAGGCTTAGGACCAGCAATGAGAGCACAAAACTCCCACAGGAGCCATGTAATAGTCTATTATATTGTTCTAATAGAAGATTGTGAATCTTATTATTGTTTTTAATACCCCAAACCAGTTCCCCTTCTTCATGGTGATGGGAATCACTCAACAAAGGCCACCATTAAACCTTTCCCTGCTTCGTTGGTTAAGTGAAATGTAATACATCCGTCTTAACAAGTTGGACTCATCAGAAAGTTATTGTAGTTGAAAGCAATGGAGATAATTTTGACTACGTAACAAAACTGCTTTGTAGTTGTGACTTTCAATTCTTTAAAGAGGAGCAGTTAAACTCTGACAATCATTGATTGCATGAAACTAATGAAATTATTATAATTATTATTATTTTTTTTTGTAGGGGTATTGGCTATCCTTCTCTATGGCCATCCTTGGATTGTCAGCAGCCACTTGATGTCAGTAATGAGTTTACGTTCAAAGTAATAGATGGAATTCTTTCAGGTGATATTCTATTTCCAACTGGATTTTTGTTCCAGTTATATGACTCTGAAGTGTTATCGAATGTGAATGGGCTGTTATATAGCTCATTCTTAGGCCCATTTAGGTTTAGCATATAGTGGGTATTTTTGCTTTTGTTATTAATGTTATTCTTATAAATATTGAAAATTATGTTAATAGACTGAGAGGTGTGGGGACGTGTGATACAGGACACATGATTTAATGCTAGCATGCAACGCGGAGATTATGAAAGAGTCCATAAAGTAATTCAATTAACAAAAGATGCCAACCTACCAGTTAATTAAGAGTAAACAATAAGAAATAAAATCTTATTTAACCTAAATCATATGCCCACATGCTAAGAAATCACATAAATCAATTAAAACTAGGACCGATAAAAGGATAGAACTTCCAATTTAGCATAGACACGTTCCACACTCAATAGACAGATATGTAGGTTTTACGATTAGGGTTAGGAAAGGGAAAAATCTGAAATTAGGAAAATTAGAGTTCATGGGAATTGGGGATTTTGGAACTAGGGTTTTTAAAAATTGAGAAAAATAAGAAATTGAAGATCAAGGGTTTATAAGGTTGTAATGGGAAGGAAAAGAGAAAGACAAGAGAATAAGAAGAATACATTTTGAAGAAGCGAGAGGAAAAATATAAAAAGAATAATACCTTTCGAAGAAGAGGAAGAGGAAGGATATACCTTGGGGAATCCACCACCAAAAAAGTTTGTACCCTTCCACAATTCAATTGGAAGTGTGGTTTTTTTTTTTTTTCCTTTCGAAAAACCCTAGAAAACAATGAGGAAAATTCCTTCACACAAGAGAGCTCTCTCTCTCTCTCTCTCTCTCTCTTTTCTCAAATCTCCACTAGGGTTGGAACTCCACCCTCCCAATGCTTTTATAATTAAAAATTTGAACTTAAATACAACATAATTACAACCATGCCACTCACTTAAGTAAAGTGGCCTATCATCCAAAATAAGAAAACTAAAACATATATTATCAATCTTAATCATCAAATAACTAATAAAAATAACAAAAAATATAAAGAAAGCAAGATCAGAGTCCAGGGGGCCTAGATCTAAAAGATATGGTAGCCTGATGGCCTGATCGACAAGATCCAACAGTCGGATCGACACGAAATAGAAATTATATGACTAAAATGATCTCCTAAGTAGCCTACATACATTATCCCAAGGTTGGGTCTTCCTGATGCACGTCCAATGCATGTGGGGTCTTCAAAATGGCCCGCCGGGCCCCATCTGGAACTTGGTACCTATCCACAAAGAAAGTCGCGCTGATGTGAGTGGTCGTCTCCGTCTCTGGTACATCCGAGTAGGTCCTGTGATGTCCTCATCAGATATTCCGATGCAAATTGGGCCAGTTATCCATCCAATAGGCAATTTATATATGTACGTGGTAATCTTTTTACATGGAAGAGTAAGAAGCAAAGCATTGCACATGTTCAAGTGTTAAGGCAAAATGCAAAGCACTGGCTCATGCAACACATGAGCTTATTTGGCTAAAAGCATTGATGGGTGAGCTTGGATTTATAGTTGCGATTCATATGAAGCTGGATTGTAATAATCAATCAGCCTCTCATATTACCAGCAACCCTGTCTATTATGAAAGGACCAAGCACATTGAAGTTGATTTCCACTTCATCCGGGAGGAGGTTGTAGTTGAGGAAATTAGCGTGCAACTTGTCGTCCCAAGAGCCTGGTAGTTATATTTATGAAAACTCTGTCTCGTACTCAATTGGATTGTCTCTTTATCAAGTTGGGCATTTATGACTTGAGGAGGAGTATTATCGAAGATGAATGAGGGCTGTTATATGGCTCATTGTTAGGCCCATCTAGGTTTAGGATGTAATGAGTAATTTTTCTTTTGTTATTGATGGCATTCTTGTAAATATTGAAAATTATGTTAATAGACTTAAGAGAAGTGGGGATGTGTGAACCCTAATCCGCATTCTCTTTCTCTCATTCTCTCTCCTTTCTTCTCTTTTTCTTCATTTTTTTTCTTCACTTTCCTGCTTTCTCAATCTGTCCACATGAAGCATGATTATATAGAGAACGTTTTGATTCTTAATTACTAATGGTCATTATATTTCCTTAAACTTTTCATGTTCAGATTTCAGCAAGGTATTCAAGTTCAGATTTGTTCACTTGGGAGGTGATGAGGTTGACACAAGTAAGTCTGAAGCATGCAATTATGCATTTACCTTTAGTTGTGATTCTTCTTACTAAAATAATTATTATCTATATATGCAATCCTCTCTTCCTGTAGATGTTTCTATTTTTGTCATTTATATATCATTTGTGTTGAAAATATTTATTCACACAATGGCATTCATGTTCACCTGGTCAAATTATCCAAAGAACATGCCATTGCCATGTACTTGATATACTATCTTCATGATGATGCTTTGAGAAGAATGGGCATTATGCATGTTACAATCTGTAAATAAAATGCTTTGTGTTTTTTTTTTTTTTCATGCACATCTAAAAGGCAATTCGGATGAGAGAAATGGTTTTAATAATAGAGATGTGGGGAATTTTTTCTCGAGGCACCATGGCATGCTTTTAGATGTTGGTTGCAAGCCCAGTTTCAAGATCTATCTTGACATGACTATCATGATATTATACCTTTCTTCTTTTATTTTATCGTCAGTGTTTTTCCCCCGTCTTAGCCTTTATTGCAACACCAACTGCCCAAACAATGCTTACAACCAGGCCTTTTCAAATATGAAGGGAAGCTTATGGATCCGGATGATGGTACATTGAAAAGTGGAAATGGACCTTAGGAGAACTGTTCACTACACGAGCAAATGGAATTACTTTCTTGTACTTACCATTTTCTGGGACGGTCAATCTGCAATTGCTTATGGACCTCTCAGAAGTCAATCTGCCATAAAAGGGATACCTTGACATTTACATGTGATACTAGTATGATGTGATATTACATGTGCAACAAAAATAGTTAATGGTGAATTTAAGAAACAAGTGCTTATAAACCAGAGGTCAGGACAATTAGATCAATCTGAATGTTTAACAATAAGCTATCTAAAGTGTGTCTAATGACCTGGACAGTTTGATTGTGTTAATGCATTCCACATGTTAAATTTCCAAGTGTCAGAGTATCAAATATAACATTCTGCCAAAGTATTGAACTCCTTAGTGATGACATATGGAATACATAATTTTGGAGAATTCTCCTTTTAGTTTTATTTTATTTTATTTATTTATTTTATTTGTAGCCCCAAAAGGTCTTATTTATAGAGATATACAACCTATTAATCTCACTATACATGGAATTAAAGTAAATCAAAATATTACAATATGGCTCTGCATGGAAACCACGATATTACAATCTATCTATTATAGCTAAGGAGGAGGCACTCTTAACTCGGCTTGTTGACAGACCTGCAAAAATCAGGAGATAAACTTACCACAGGTGGTATATCACGAAAGTGGGTTAATCCTCTAGAATCAACAGAAGAGGTAGCCGAAGTGGGTGAGATTGGGGTATGAAAGGGAATATTTTCCAAGAAAACAACATTCCTTGACACATGAACACAACGAGCAATAGGATCATAGCAATGGTAACCTTTCCAAGTCTCTTTGATTCCAAGAAACATGCAACGAACAGATTTTGGAGAAAGTTTATTACGTGCTTGTGAAGAAAGATGAACATAACAAAAACAACTAAAGATATGAAACAAAGAGTAAAAAGAAAGGGAACTGAATAAAACAAAATACGGAAAGACATTATGAACATAGGGTCTTAATCTTTTTCTCAAATTGGGTTGCAACCATCATGTAGAACCATTTAAAGGTTGCGAAAACTTACGACTTGGAGTTCAAGAAATATATCCATGTATATCTTAAGAAGTCATCGATAAATATCACATAATATCTCAAGCCAGACATTGATAGAATTGGAGAAGGTCCCCAAACATTAGAGTGCACAAGCTCGAAAGGAGCTTTGGATCAAGAAGTTCGAAGAGAAAAATGCAAACTTTTACTTTTAAATAAATAACATGAAGGGCAAGAGAAATCAATAGAAGTTTTATTTACTTTCAAATTTTCTGAAATATCAGAAGTAAATAAGTATGATAACCTATCTGAATGCGGATGCCCAAGACGACAATGCTAGAGTTTCCACATTTTATTAGCATTACTAATCTCAGTAGAAGAAGGAGAAAAGAAACAAGAAAACAGAGTAACTGAGCTGTCAAGATCAAGCAAGAAGAGCCATCCTTCTCTCCTACTCGTCCCAACTACTTTCCATGTTGCCAGATCCTGCACAAAACAACAATCGAGAAGAAAGATTACTAAGCAATGGTTTTGTACAAGCTAAACCACAGGGATAAGATTAACAGACAAACAGAGGACATGAAAGACATCAACAGAGTAAATATATGATGTGGAGAAGGAGAAAATGATAATGACCCAACAAAAGAAATATGTAACTTTGCTCTATTAGCAGTAGAGATGGCTTGATTATCTTTTTATGGTTAAACATTGTGAAGATAGGAGACAGTACCTGTCATGTGGTTGGATGCACTAGAATCAAATTACCATGAAGGCCTATGAGCCTTAACTGACAGTTCAGCAACAGACAAAGCTTGTATGATCTGCTAGATCATCTGTTGAGAGGGGTCCACCAATAGGGGGAGTAGACAAAGCAGTAGCAGACGAGTCCTCATATGCAATTAAATAAGATTTTCCTCTATCCTTATTTTGATTATTTATTTATTTTTTTTTAAGTGTTTCAGGTATTGGAATATCTTATGTTCTAAAATAATGAGGAAATTTAGATGAAAGAACACTCATGATCAATCATTTCATTAATATGGATTCTTATTACATTCCTTACACTACCCTTGATTCTAAAACAGAGTACAGTCAATTGTAAAACTTTGAATAATAATTGAAAATAGCAATTCCGGCAGCATTTCAGCCCTGTAAAGTGCCCATCGAAATGACAAAAGAGTTGCACAGGTTTAAAACATGTGTTTCACGCTGATACACAAACTAAAAGTCTTGAATTGAAAACCCATAGGCTTGATTGTGCGGCTATCATGAACAAATTGCGCACGACAACTGTTGCATGGTCGCACAACAAGCTCATTCTCTATTCTCTTCCTTCCACCCGCGGGCTTCTCGATACCTGACTTCCGTGATTCTTCTACTTCAGGAACTCTCAAATGTCCCAAGTCTCCAAATGAGAAGGGTAATGGGGTATTTATAGGAACCCGCACGCAGGAATCACCAAATGTACATAACGCAACCTTGTTGCGCGAGTGCACAACACTTCTCTATTTTGCAGTCGCACAATTCATACATGTTACGCGAGATGCATATTGCGCGGTCGCACCACTAATCTTCCCATCTTGTCCTGCTTCCTTACCCCATAGCAACATAAACCCTTTTTCATGTCTTTTTTATTCAATTACACGGTCGTGCAACATATTCCCATTGCACGGCCGCGCAACACATACTTGTTGCGCAGGCGCGCAATTGATTTTTTGTGCCTCAACAATCCTTGTTCTTCTTCTTTCGACATTCATGGATACTATGGCTGTGAATCTTGTAATATGTACAAAAAGGACTATCTTTGTAGGTCATCGCGAGATGACCGAACTTCTTACACCAATTGCATTAGACGCGAGACATGTCCTGTTTTCCTGGTGTAGAGGAATATGCCAAAAGGATTGTATCTGAGGTGCCAGCAAGCTGGTGTGGGCTCGAAAGTGCTATGAGATGTTGCTCTTCTGCCAACAAATCAGATATTATAGCACTAATTGTAGGAAGTGGACTTAGATTGAGTAACGCAGCTTGACAATGCTCAAACTCAGGGCATAGTTTCATAAGAAATTGACGAACATGGGTGCCTTCATCGACATCTCAGTCCAAATGGCCACGATAGCATTATAGAATTCCTGAACGGTTTGATCACCTTTGGTGATTTGAGCCAATTCTTGCATTAGCCTATATAACCGAGCATCATTACTCTATTGATATATCATTTTTAAATGATCCCACATTGCCTTCGCAGTTCGATGAGGAGTTGGGCCCACAACAATTGTCTGATCAACTGAATCTAATATCCATGTGACTATTTTTCCGTTCTTCATTTTCCAATCAGCCATTTCCTTTAGCTGGTTCGTCATAGGAATAGGATTTGTACCATCAACTATACCCCACAATCCACACCCTTGAAGAAAGTTCTTAATGTGAATGGACCGAAATCCATAATTTTTGCCATCAAATGTACAACGAAATGAAAACTCTCGATCCATAATATAAGTCAATAAATACAAATAACACCAAACAATCGAGGAAAATGGAAAGCTATATGCTTGACGTACCTGAGCAGCAGACAGATATGCGCGTAGCTTGCTGACAGAGCAATCAGATAGGTCAGATGTGTTCACCTGGATGCAATTTTAGGGGCCCGGAACAGACGGTTGCAATTATCAACCTAGTAAGACAGTATGTGGGTGGGACTAACATGCTCCAAATGCACACTGTAATCTACAATGGACAACGAATCTTCAAAGGTGGATCACGCTCTGCAACCAGGTCTGTTTTAATCAACAGAGATCTAATCTAATATGAATGACAACAGTAGGTCGATAAATCTCAAACGACTGCAGTTGTTTGGGGTTGAATGGCGTTGGTGTTGTTGATGGCAGCAACAAATCTTCAACGAATCATGAACAGAGAGGGGTTACAGGAAAGATCAGGAATGGAAGGATTACGACAGCCTTTGGTAAAAATCGGCGATCGACGGTAGCAATGGCAAACGTAGAGACGAGCAACAATGGCAGCAACAGCGTTGATAGTAATGGCGAAGGCATTCTTGACAAAACCGTACTAGCAATGGCGTCCATAGCAGAGATGAGCGACGATAGTGCCAGTGATGCTAGTCGACAATGGCAGAGGCCGAGGATGCACGAGAAGGAAGCATCCGAAGATATACCAGAAGCAGTCGGAGATGATGATAGCAGAGACGAATCAAGTCTTTGGTCGACAATGGGCCGGATTTCTAGAACGGGGAAGATAGATGGGGTTTGGATGGGTGTTGATGACAAGCATGCTAACAGAGCCACGATAGAGGAGATGGCAAGAATCGATTTGGGGCAGATGGTTATAGAGGTTTGGGATCTGAGGAAGATCGGTAGAGATGGCAACGGCGAGAGGAGATTAGTGGAGATAGTAGGAGGTTGGGTTACACTCAATTGCGCGTAGGGGTTGGGTTTGTGACAACTATAATCGGGAACCTGAAGATGGGGTTTGTAGAGGTGTATGCGATAGGTGGTAGGGTTCTGACATTACTATGACAAGATAGGAGCAATGCGGGCACAACCACGAGCGATATTTGGATTAGTGACTATGATGAGGACCACGATGGTAAAGGACTGAAGGATCGATGGCTCAAATGTGTTGCTTTGATACCATGATAACATATGAAATACAAAATTTTGGAGAATTCTCCTTTTAGTTTTTGGTTGTATTGATCTAGCCCCAAAAGGTCTTATTTATAGAGATATGCAACCTATGAATCTCGTTATACATAGAAGAAAAGTAAATTAAAATATTACAATATGGCTATACATGGAAACCACAATATTACAATCTAGTTATAATAGCTATCACTTGGAACCACCTCGCCACCCTTCTTCTACATCTTGCAAACCATTCCCTCCCTTTCCACATGCATTGCAAGTGCCATATCCAATAGTGTTGTTAATCTTTGTCAGAACACCTTATTGTTGATGTGATTAGGTGGACTTGAAACTATGGCTCATCCATTCCATGGAGATGTCCTTTTCTTTGTCATGATCAATGAGATTATTGATTTTTATTTATTTATTTTTGGAGGATTTGGATGTCTCATTATACCATTTTTTTAGGGAAGCTAAAAGAGATTGGTGATTAGAGTTGTACACGAGTCGAACCAAGTCTAGCTTTGCACGGCTCGGCTCAACTCGGCCAGTAACTAACCCCAGCTCAAACTCGGCTCGGCTTGGTCCTTGAGCTTGACTAGCCAGCTCGGCTCGGTTTGGTCAGCAGCTCGGTCCAGTTTGAGCCAAATTCGAGCCGAGTTCAAGCCTATGCAACATTTTCTCAAACGCATATAGTGCACCTTCAATTTTTCTCAGAATGCAAAACAGTAACAACAATATATAGGTATTTCACAAACACTATACGGGCAACATCAAAATCATTATTTGAGGTCACTTTGATAATGTGAAGTTGTTTTTTTCTAGTGATTTGTTTCGTATCCATTCCTCCCTCGCCACTAGCCGATCTCACCGAGAATGTATGCACCTGAAATAGCACTTCATTGAGTCATTTCATCAAACACTTGGCGAGCAACATGAATATCAAAATAACCGAGTCACCGAGCAGATTCGATACGAGTCAATTCGAGTTGAGGTTCGATCTGAGTTGAGTCGAGCTCGGGCAAACTCGAACTCGGCTCGAAATTTTTTAGAGCTCAAAAAATCAGCTCGACTCGGCTCGAACTCAATTTCGAACCGAGTTGAATCAAGCTTTTTGGAGTCGAGTTGAGCGAGTTAACTGAGCTAACTCGGTTCGTGTACAACTCTATTGGTGACATTTTGGCTTAAGGGGAATTCGTCTTTGTTTGTTGGGAGTTTCTTCCATGTTAGTAATTAGCATGACTGGTGCAACCTGGTTATCGAGTAAATGAGATCTTGACATGAAAGAAATGGATAAGAGTACATCCTTAACAATATTTGAGTAGAGAGGGAGAGAACTCCATTGATATCAAACTTCTCTAACAATACTTGAGAAAAAGTCACACTTAAATATTAGAATGCCTACCTTCTCTTCTCATTCTTCCTTCTTTGAGTTCCTCTTGATCTTAAGTATGGTTAAAAAGATGATAGTCTACCTTCTTGGTAGTGCAAATCAACGATAGACACTATTCTGGTATTAGGACCAGATACAGACTCAATGAGGGTATGGACTCAGTTGAATCCCAGGAAGAATATGCAAGAGCTCTTTTGCACCATTGGAGGCGTAAACTGTCTTTAAGAAGTGGCATTGTAGTACGCATCTGAGCTGAAATTCTTCAAATGGGCTATCCACTTAACAACAAATCTAACAAGGAAAACTTCAAAGCTAGTGACTTAACTTTTCAATTTTCTACAATTTCCTTGTATTTGAACACCTTTTCTGCCTTGCTTAGCCAATCGATGAAGTCGTTAACAAGCAACTAACCATGGAATTGCATAATTTTTACCTTAATTTTGGGCTCTTTGTTATGTTTCAATAATCGAAGTATTTGATCATTGGTGTCTTCACAAACCAGGGTCACCCATTGTTGATTAGGAATTTGATGGAGACCTTTCACTATATGTCCACGTGCTCCAACTTGGGTCTCTAGATTTCCTCCATGCTGGAGTTCTCCCTCTTAATTAGTGAGATTTCCTGTTGTATGCATGGTTAATCTACTCACCTTTTTAATACGCGGATCAATTTGGTTACCTGTGCAAACTCTTCCTATTTCATCCCTTTCGAAGCCATTAGGAGATGATGTAAAGTAAAATGGTGCAACTTGGTTATCAATGAGATCTTGACACCTAGATCACAAAGAAATGGACAAGAGTACATCCACAACAATATTTGAGTGGAGAGTGAGAGAACTTTATTAATCTTCGTATGTTGTATTGTTTATTTCATTAAACAGGTTCACCAAACGTGCTTCTCTGTTAGTTTCTTTTATGATCAATGAGTATTATGTTTTGAGTGATAGTGCTGAACTCATGATTCAACAAGAGAATTTGCTAGAATGTTTAAACTGTTTTCCTTCTGCCTGGAATACTTTTTGGTTAGGAATGACTAAAGCTGTATGATCAAAATTTGCCAATACTTAATCATTCAAGTTATGGATTTCAGGTTGCTGGATGGTAACTCCTCATGTAAAGAAATGGTAAAAATCTCTGTGACCCATGCCTTTGACACTCTTAAATTTTCGGAAATATCATACCTACTAGTGTGAAATTATTCATCTGCTAATTTTCTAGGTTGTTAAAAACAACAGTAGAACACCTAAGTGATTTTAAAATAAAATAAAATTTGAACACCTAAGTGATTAAACATGTTTGAAATGTTTGAGTGGATGAACCTGACGTACATCAAAGTTACGTATGGGTACATATATCAAGTACAGCAAGGATGAAACACGTCAGATCCTCTAAATAAAAAATCTCAGGATATGGGTGCAACAAGGATTGGTTACAACTAATGATTACAATCGTGTTTAAACATTTCCTTAACAATATTGCACGTTGGATTACAGCCCAATGGTGTGATTCACTTCTTCGACTTAGTCATTCTCCTAGCAATTTGAGTGGGGTTGTCTAGTGTCCACAGATACTGGACCTGATCTAGGAAAATCTGGAACCTAACATTGGGGATGTTTAGAAATTGGGTTGGGTTGGGGGGTACTATGGGGTCGACCTCATGGGAACTTCCCATGAGGTCGAGCTGTGGGCCCCACCATGATATGTGATGGACATCCATCTCATTAATCAGATGCACCCTTCTGTGGTGAGACATGGGCCTAAAAATCAGGCCAATCCATGACTTAGGTGGGCCACACCACAAACAACAGGCGAGAGTGGATGCCCACCCATTGAAACCTTCCTGATTGTATATAGGATCCAGTGAGATGCGGTTTAGACATCCAGCCCACCCGTTGTGTGTCCCACTTGGATAAACTCAGGTTGTCCAACTGGTTGGACCGCAGTTTACAGTCCACCCACTAGATTACTTCCAACCTGTCAAGTGCTTGTGGCGTCCAATCCTCCTAATAGGTTGGCCCCACCATGAAGATCACCTAATGCAAAAATCAGCCCTATCTAATCATCAAGTGAGTGAACCACACCATAGAAAGCAGTGTACAACCATTGATAAATAGAAAAATGGAAGTGTGGTCCACATGATCAGTAGCTGGGGCTGATTTTTGCATGAAGTGTTCCTCATGGTGGGGCCAATCTATTGAATGGGTTGGATTTAGTAAGTTAGAAGTTATTCACTGGGTGGACCATAACCTATGGTCCAACTGGTTGGACTTGAGACCTTCTCGTGTGTGTGTGTGTGTGTGTGTGTGTGTGTGTGAGAGAGAGAGAGAGAGAGAGAGAGAGAGAGAGAGAGAGAGATGCTCATCTCCAACTGACTGGATGATAAGTTATTGTCCAACCAGTGGATAAGTTCCTGTGTGTAACATTCACTTGTCCAATGGGTTGTTCCCACCATGGGGCCCTCTCTCACACAATCTTTCTCCAAGACCCGTTGTGAATAGATTCCAGTCAGACTGAACTAAACACTGGCACTCCCCTGCCCATCCCAATGGGTCCCCAACAGGCACCCGAGCCTTATCAGGCTCAGATCCAGTAACTCAAATATGGTATCCAGACCCAAGCTTGACGGGATCCAAACATAGGCCCCTTAGCTGGGTTCAGATACAGGTATGGTAATACCTGACCCAAACACGCCCTGTTGATAGCCCTAAATTTGGGTTGGCTTTTAAATGGTAGAATTTTCAGAAGTTTTAAATTGCTTTTGCAACCAGCCATGGTAGAGTCTACACCATTCATGTCCTACACGGTCCCACCTAGTATCGACTCCCCCATCCCAATATTGCTTTCATGCCCCAGAGGACGAGCGAGCAAGGCAGAGTCATTGAGGGGTAGTTTGACTGGTGAATGTTGCATACAAATGTACCGCCACTGGATCAAAAGTGGAAAGGACATGCTTTAATAATCCATTCATGCGCATCACTAATTAGATGACAAGGCTTAAGAGAATCATAGATACTCCCTTTGCTTGTCCCGCTTGGTACATATTTAGTAGGTATTGAGTTGAAAACCACGGTAGATCCAAGTATGAGGGAAGGGGCATCTCTTATCTTAACCTGAGTACTCAAGAGTTTTAAACTTTGATACTATGTTTTTTTTTTGAAGGATCTGGTTATCATAGGTTACCAGAAGTAGCAGGAAGCAGGGGTAGTTATCTCATTCTGTCCATGCGTGTCTATAAATATTTTAGTCTTGTTGTATCTTCACCATCTTTTCTTGTCTAGCATCTTTTTCTTTCGATAGGCCATGCTCTCTAGGTGTCTCAATTTGTCCATTCTGTATCTCTCTCTATATTCACATTTAGTTTTATTAAATTTTTAATCCTTCGAGACTAAACAACTTTCTAATGTGCAGGTTAAATAAACAAGGACTGAATGGATCTCAAGCTTATGAATACTTTGTCTTGAGAGCACAGAAAATAGCATTGTCCCATGGGTATGAAATTGTCAACTGGTATGTGCCCTCGCTCGCCCTAATGCATGTTCTGCTTCAGTACTATCCTTTTTTCTTCTTCTTTTTTTCAGATATCACTCATGTATATGCTTTGTGAGGTGAACAGGGAGGAGACATTCAACAACTTCGGCAGCAAATTAAGCCCAAAAACAGTGGTGCACAACTGGTACTTCCTCTGGCATGCTCAATGAGATGTCTATTCATATGTGCCTTTTCTTCTTTTAGCTTTTGTGCGTGTATGCATGCATGCTCAGTTAAAAAGTATATAGGATTCAATCAGAGAACACAAGCTACTGAAATGCAAAAGGTCATTCCATTCCTTTGGTAATTAACCAAGCAAATTTTGGGTTTAGTTATCTATAGCAATACATCTTCAACAAGAAAATGAAGAATAGTGAAACATAAATTGAAAAGGAACAAAATGTCATCAAGCCATAGAGATAACAGATTTTTAGTCCATTTACTCAATATGGACTAAAATACATAAAGCCCTTGATGACTGTTGACTGATCTCCTACAGTGGTGGAGTTGCTTATGAAAAACGTTGAAATAAAGATACAATAGATGAGTTGCTTATTATATCTCTGTTTAATTCTCTTTCTTTCAATGATCAGTCTTTGGGCTGCAGATTGATCTTTACTAGACCGATTTTGATGATAGGCTCGGTGGAGGTGTTGCTCAGAAAGTGGTTGCTGCAGGGCTGAGGTGCATTGTCAGCAACCAGGACAAGTGGTATTTGGACCACTTGGATACCTCATGGCAGCAATTTTACATGAACGAGCCACTCACAAACATCACAAACCCAAAACAGCAGAAACTAGTCATTGGGGGTGAGGTATGCCTGTGGGGCGAGCACATTGATGGATCAGATATTGAGCAAACCATTTGGCCACGTGCTGCAGCAGCTGCAGGTAATAATTATTTCTTATTTCTTTTTTCTTTTTTTCTTTTTAATGAGGGTTGGCCGAGCAAGCCAACACTATTTGGGTCCCAGTAATTATGCCGGCCATATGTCTTGATAGCCATACAGCACTCACCATCCATTCCATTTTTATTTATCATTAATTTGTGCATGTACATGGAACTATTAGGAAAATTTCCGTAATTTGTCTGGTAAAATAACTGAGATATTCTTGTTTCCAGAAGCACACTAAATTCTTCAGAAAGAGCAGTTTAACAACTCTTGCGGCATACTACAACTATTTGAAATTTCAGCAACCTGCTGAATCAACATTTGGTATTTGAAACTTGTCCAAAACCAGTGGAGTTCATTGTGTTTGTGAAAAACTTAAATTTACCCTTGCAATAATTGGGTACCTTTGTCGAGCTTCAATCTTTTTCCCCTTCATTTTCTTGTTCTTCTTGAGAAAAGTTGTCTCTTGTGCATAGTGACAGGTTTTACAAAATCTCTGCTAGGTGGTATACTTAATTACTCTGATCTTAATTCTCTTTTTGTCTTTGAGAAAAACATTTATTAAGGTCAACTAAAACCGGCAATTGTTTTGGAGTTTCTTTGAGTGGAAAGATCGGTAGTCTTCTGAACATTTGGGCAGCAACCTTGTATTCCAACCCTGAAAATGACGGGACATCTATGATTTGAGTCAGCCCGTAGCTGTTTCAGCCAATAGTATAGACTTACCACTAACCATGGTCTCTTTTCTTTAGCCGGAACTAGGGCTGGCACTTGGATTTGGGTCAATCCAAACCTGACTGACCCAACCTGAGTTCAGGTCAGGCTGTTGGGATCCTCGGCTTGGAATAGGGTTGGAAAACTCCAACCCAAATTGAAATCGGGTTGGGTTCAGGTTGAGCGAATTTGGGCCAGGTTAGGTTCGGTACTTCCATTGGGAACAATCACATGAATATGGGTCAGGTTGGATCAGTTAAGTTTAGAGTTCGGTATAGAACACTTCAGGTTGGGAACTGCATGTTGGAATTTGGTCCAGGTTGGGTTGTGGGTTGGGTCCTCTTGAGGTCAGGTCGGGCTCAGGTTGACCCTCAACCCGACCCAACCCGCCCAAGTTGCATCCCTAGCTGAAACCACCATTACACAATGGAATTCATGAATCACTTTTACCATGTTTATTTTTGGAAGAACCTTTTACCTTCTTTCGCAATGTGATTCTTGAGAGAGAGAGAGATGAATTTCTTAAAATCCAACTGTATGCCAGCTAACTAAAATGAATGACTGCACTCTATTCTTGAGTAATATGAACCTGCAACAATTGCTTTGATGTATTCGCTTTCAACAAAGCCTAATCTACCCCAGGAAAAAACTATATTAAGTTGTTAATCCGTGTGCCTCATTGCCCATTTCCATAAGGTTTTCGACAGATTACACCAGCGTCTGAGTCGAAAATCATTTGGTGAATTTCCAGTAGTGGAGTGGGTCTGGTAAAAATGCATATAGCATTCGTTTGTAGTCTGTTGACTGTCCCCTGCACTGAGCATTCATTTACTTTATGCATGTGCTTCTGTGTCTTCTCTTTGGCTACAAAGAACGTTTGTGGACGCCCTTTGAGAAGCTGGCTAAGGATCCAAAGAAAGTTACAGGAAGGTTGGCTCACTTCAGGTGTCTGCTGAATCAAAGAGGAGTTGCTGCTGCCCCATTGGCCGGACCTGGTCGAGTCGCCCCTGACGAACCAGGCTCTTGCTATAGGCAGTAGTCTGCTCCAAACCACTGGCCAGAAAGTTGCCAAGTTTGTGAAACATTCTACAGGTTGTGATGCGCAAGATTCTTACCTGCGGATTCGACCAATCGATTCCTCGGAAGAAAGGATTGCCTCATTGGTGTCTGAAATTCAGGTAGGATTTTTATTTTTATTTTTATTTTTTGAAATAAAGCATTTTGCCCCCTCAGCATAAATTGGGCAGTGTCATGGGTTTTTTTTTTTTTTTTTAAGTGTCATGGGTTAATTTGCCTTGTATTATGTGAAACAGTTTTTCTTGATCAATGCACTCATTGCTTAGCTGCAGTGATAGTTACAGCCATTTTTTAAGTAGTGCATGTCCACTGTACATATAGCATACATTTGCTGCAATCAGGGCCATTCAAACTGAATCCCACTCAGAGTAATAAAAATAAGCCCACCCAACTGATTTTGCTTAGTGAATTTGGACTGCTGACCCCATTTTATTTATAATCGTCCATTTGATCAATCCCGATTGGTTGGTTAGGAACTTGATTAGTGGAGTTTTGGGTTATGCTCCATCTGCAATGGACCACACAAATATCAAACATCTCTATTGCCAGGTACACTAGTCCAGTTAAATTTTAGCAAGACTATAGGCTAGGGCATGCACATGGCGGGGTCCACCTTGTGGATGTCTTGGATCTTGCACGTGTGCCACTTCACAACAGTACTAACATACGATGTGGCGTTTGTGCCCAACTTTTTATAAGTACCACTAGCGAGCAGGAAGATTAAAGGGATGATGAATAGCATGGTGGAGGTTTATACACCCGCACTTGAGTTTTCTAGAAAAGATCGATGACTTGTAATACTAAATCCAGGATGGTCCATTCATCAGGCGGTTTACAACGTTGTAATTAATCTATAGCTGTATGTGCATGGCCCACCTGACCAGTGGGTTGTTTCAATTTTTGCTCAATCTAATCTTCATGTGTGGTCCACCCTTTTAACGGCTCAGATGTTCTACTGAAGTGATGACTGAGTGTATATGTTGAGTGGGGCATTTGTCATCAGACAATATTAAAAGGCAATTGATATCTAGGCGCCTCATACGGTGGTGGTAGAACATTGTACTGAAGTATTACCTATCAGGTGAACAAGGCATCCACCCAATGCAATGGGGAATGCATCCCGTTCGTTAAATCTGAAGTCTAAAGATCGAATCTGAAATCTGAAGTAAAAATACTTGTTAGATAATTATGGCTGAAGTCTAAAAGTTAAGTATTGAATCTGAAACAAATTGTTTGTTAACAAACATTTGAAACATCTAAGATATGTTAATTTGACACATTTGCTCATGTCTCCCGTTTGGAAATGTTTTACATTATAAAGAAATTATTTTTTATTAAATGAAAATAAAATTATTCTATTTAATTCAAATAAACTATAAAGTAATTAATATAAAATTAAAATACCATTATTCATAAAAACAGGTAAAAATTGATGATTTTCATCGTTAAAACCTTTCTAAGCCCAACAGTGATATTTATTTGTCATCCAATCTGTTCATTATATCATGAGAACATGAATGAAGGGAAAACAAAAATATAGGCTGACTCCAAAACTTATATTGCACCCAAGAAATTTTCAACCATAGACGTTCAATTCAACTGTTTCTTGAGGGTGTGGTCCACTCAAACATTCTACATACTTCATTTTCTGGCCTAATGTCCTAAAATGAGTACAAAACGGATAGACAAGGCAGATTTCTCACAAAAGTCAAGGCAGCCCCATATAAGTTTCCGCAGGAACTCCCTGAGAAAGACTTTTCCACTGAACGCGTCCATGGGCTGGTGTACCACTCGGAAAACGGATTGACTACTCCCGCTGCCACCGGCCAATGGCTGATGGTTGGTGTTCTGTGGCCCCCACGATGATGTATACGTTTCATCCATGCTGTCCATATATTTTTCCAGATCATTTTATAGTATGAGACCCAAAATGAGGTATATCCCAATCTCAAGTGGCAATATAGGAAACAATGTTGAATGAGCTTTGTCCATTGAAAAACTTCAGAGGCCATAAAAGTTTCGGATCAAACTGATTTTTGTATTTTGACTTCATCTGGGCATGTATGACCTAATCTCAAGGGGACCACATTACAGGAAACAGGTACACCAGGGAATCCGCTTCTGTGGGACAAGTCCGAAGTGATGTTTTTGAGAAATCCACTGCATTCATCCGTTTTGTGATCTCATTTTAGAACTTAAGGCTAAAAATGATCTGTATCCATTACTCAGGTGGGCCAAAAAAGTAAGTATTGAACATTAGCGGTTGAAATATTTGTGTGGCCACATAAGCTTTGAATCCGGATAATATTTGTTTTTTCATTTCATCCTAATACGAATTGACGTTATAAAATCCCAATATGAATGACGTTATAAACGGTATAGCTGGCAAATAAACATCACTTTCGATGCCAGGAACATTTCAATGGCAGGAATTTTCATACACACATATTCCCTTAGTGTGGCTCACTTGAGTTTTGGATCCTATTCAATTTTGATCTCAAGTTCTAAAATGATCTCAAAAAACAGATGGACGGGGTGGATTTCTCACAAACATCACGATAGGCCCCACCTAACTTAATGAACTTCCTGCGAACAGGAAATCCGCCTCCGCTTCCGTGGCAACGGGAGGGAAACGGATTGGCTACTCCCCTGCCACGAGCCCGGTGGCTGGTGGTTGGTGCTCTGTGGGCCCCACCACGATATATGTGTTTCATCCGTTCCATTCATCCATGTTTAAAGATCATTTTAGGGCTTGATTCAAAAAACTAGAGGAATATAAATCTCAGTTGGACCACACCACATGAAAATAATAGTGATTGTATATCCAACATTAAAATCCTCCTAACGCCCACTGTACTGTTTATTTGACATCCAATTTGTGGATTAGGCCATACAAACCCAAGGGAATAAACAAAGATCAGCTTGATCCAAAATTTTTATGGCCCCCAAAAAGTTTTTAATGGTCTACACTCATTCAACACTATTTCTTGTAATGTGGTCCACTTGAGATTGGGATATGCCTCGTTTTTGTATCATATTAATAAATGATTTGCAAAAATAGATGGACAACATGGATGAAACACATACATCATGGTGGGCCCACAAAGCATCGACCACCAACCATTGGTGGGGGGGGGGGGGGGGGGGGCAGATTGGCTACTCGCCTGCCAGGTGGTTGGTGCTCTGTGGGCCCCACCATGATGTATGTGTTTCATCCATGTTTAAAGATCATTTTAAGGCTTGATCTCAAAAACTAAAGGAATATAAATCTCAGTTAGACCACACCACAAGAAAAATAGATGGACGACATGGATGAAACACATACATCATGGTGGGGCCCAAGAAGCACCGACCACCAGCCATTGGTTGGTGGCAGGGAGAGTAGCCAATTTGTTCCCCAGAGGGAGTAGCCCATCCATTTCCATATGACACACCACATATATAGCTGGTGTAGATACGTGTCGTGGGAAGACAAGTGCTGACGCTCCTCAGGTCCGAGTTATACGAACGGTTCAAAGGAGATCAAAGTTACATGGGCCCTACAATAATGTATTTATTATATTCACACTGTTCATCAAATTTTTAAGATAATTTTAGAGCATTATCCAAAAAATGAATCATATTCAAAACTCAAATGGACCACACTAAAAATAGCAGCGGGATAATGATTTTCATCGTTAAAATATTCGCAGGCCCACTATAACATTGATTTTCCATCTAATCTATTCATAAGGTCAAAAATATCTAGATGAAGAGGAAATTTTTTTTCATATTAATCCGAAACTTCTATGACCCCAAAAGGGTTTCAATGGTAGACGTTCAATCCCTCACTGCTTTTTGCAGTGTGGTCCAGTTTATCTTTAGATCTGTTTTATCTTTAGAACTGTCTTACTTTTCGGCTCAAGCCTTACAACGAGCTCGCGAAAAGGATGGACGGTTTGGATATAACAAATACGTCATGATGGGATCCACAGAATTTGCTGACGTCAATACACCAACCAATCCGCTTCCTAATCCCCTCCCCACCATCTGCTTCGAATGTCCTTCCCAAGGCTCTATGGGGCCCACCATGATGTAAGTGTTTTATCTAAGCCATTCATCATTTTTCTCATATTATTTTAATCTATAATCCTAAAGATGAAGCAGGTCCACAGCTCCAGTGAACCACACCAAAGGATGTTGCAGTGGTAATAACATCCACCGTTGAAATCTTTCTAAGGGCCACTGTGATGTTTTTTTACCATCCAACCTATTCATTAGGTCATGTAGATGTGGATGAAGTAAAACACAAACATCAGCTTGATCCGAAACTTCTCCAGCTCCCAAGAAGTTTTTAGTGGTGGATGTTCAATCCCCACCTTGTGGTCTAATTAATCCTTGGACCCGCCTCTTTTTTTGGATCACACCTTAAATGATCTGAAAAAGTTGATGGGCGGTGTGGATCAGACACATAAATCATGGTGGGGTATAAAGAAATTTTACATGTTAAAAGTTGGGTTTTGTATTGCGCAGAAAAATTTCCATGGGTAATTTTGGAAGGAATTTTTTTTTTAATAGAAAAACTTATAAAGTACATTCCGCGTTCACCATTAAGCAACGCATTAACAAACACCACTAAACACGAAATATTTTCCCAATTCAACAAACAAGCCCTTAGTTGAGCCACACTAGAGGAAACAATGGGGGACATTGGCGAGGGTCTACCATGTAGTGTTATGTCATCCGAACCATTCATCAAGCGTGCCCCAGTGAGACTGAGAAGGCATTGAGATTCAGAACATTCTGAAATATTGGTGGGCCATGCCAACATTATATATAAATTATAGGCATAAATGTACATTGCTCGTTTTGTGGTGTGATTTACTTGTGCTTCAGCTTCAATTTTAAGTTCATGCCATAAAATGAATTGAAAAAAACATATGCATGGTGTGGATGTAAAACAAATACATCGTGTTGGCCCCACAACACCCGACACATGGAAGCGGATTAGCTACTGACAGGTTGAGTAGTGAGATTCACTACTGAAGCGGATTAGCTACTCAGTATGTTTTGTATCCACACCGTCCATCCATTTGGAGATATTATTTTAGGATATGATCGAAGAATGATTCAAATAAGAAGCTCTAGTGGACCCCACGACATAAAACAATGGGAGAGTGACTCCCATCGTTAAAAACTTCTAAGGGCCACAAAAGTTTTCGATCAAGTTGATATTTATGTTTTCCCTTCTTTCATGTCTGTGTTAACTTATGAACACATTGGATCTCAAATAAACATTATGGTTGACCTTAGGAAGGTTAAAATGGTGGGCCTTACTCTCCCCAATGTTTTCTATGGTGAGGTCCACTCAAACCTAGATCTGCCTCATTCGTTGGCTCATGCCTTAAAATAATCTCTCTAAATGGATGAACGGCGTGGATGCAACAAATACATCATGGTGGGGCTCACAGAACTTAGTGATGTCAATTCAATAGCGAGTCTGGCTACTCAACCCGGCAGTAGCTAATCCTCATCCTCAACGCATCAACGCTGTAACAACCCATTTATTTTTTTAACGGTGGGAACTAAATCACACTCTTTCCTTTGGTGTGGCCCACTTAAGCGTTGAATCTACCTCATTTCTTAGCCCATGTCCTAATATCATCCAGCAAAACAAATGAACAGAGTAGATTTTCCACATCATCTTTGTGGATCCCATCATGTTAAAAAAGAAAAAAGAGTAAAGAAAGTGACGTGCTGATTCACGTAACCAACCCAAACTCCCTTCCTGATTTTCTCTCCTCTTCATCCATCCTTCTTCTTCACAGCGCCAAACATCCACACGACTGGACGCAGTCTTGCACGCCGTCTTGTACATGGGTGCAACATCCTGGATTTTCATTGTCTTGGATTTTCAAAAATCCTGTAAATTTTTTTTAATATAATTAACTTATATTATTACTTACTGACCATTAGCACTCAATGTTAGTTTATACATGGGTAAAACTAGTAAAGAACTACACAAGTCCGATT
Organism: Magnolia kwangsiensis; assembly: GCA_037074715.1. Lineage (NCBI taxonomy): Eukaryota > Viridiplantae > Streptophyta > Magnoliopsida > Magnoliales > Magnoliaceae > Magnolia > Magnolia kwangsiensis. Next base: position 45,957,430 of record CM073574.1, on the reverse strand, counting down.
AATCAACCGTAGGAAGCCAATGAATTCGCCTGATCACTTGAACATCAAGTTTAGTCCCATGATTTATTCACATAGGGCCCAAATCTAACCGACCCATCCGTAACTAATCAAGACAATCATAACTAAATTAAAGATCTAACTAAAGCCGATTCAGATAAGACCCGAATCTTGACTAATAGACCAAATCAACCCCGTTATTCTTTTAGCCTAAAACCGATGGTTTAAAGTAATCACGACTAAATCTCCACTTTCACTAGTTATAAATGGGTTACACCATGTACATAATTAATCCAAACCCTAATCATTACCTACAGAAATCTCAATACCTAATTCATTCCAGAAATGCTCTGATTTTCCAAACAAGCTTTAGACCACTCGTTGGTGGGTCACTAGTTCAAAAACTATAGAATAATGTTCGTCTTACTGGGCTTAACGTCCATCGCGGGAGTCAGACCTAGGTACTCTCCAGAACTGCTCAACTTAAGTCAAAGGACGAGTGCATGAGAAGTGCAATACCCTAAAGGAAAAATTTGGAACTTAATTGAATTGGGTCGTCCACTCTTAGGAAAAGTTGAGGATTTCGGATCGTCGTTTTATAGCCAAACTTCACACGTGGAGTAAGGATATTTTTCTGCTCATATCCCTATAGCCGCGGCTTCGATCGACCATCGGTGACCGTTGAACAAACTTCTAATCATATTTGTCGATTAACGCATACAAATGACGGGTCGGTCATATTCATACGTAGATCATCATTAGGGATAACTATCTTATTGTGTATATCAATATGTATGCCCCATAGTGGGCCCTGGAGGTTAGAAAGACCCTCCCATAGGGCTAGTATAATAAAAACATAGCCCTTGGGGCCATTTATACCAATTTTGGCCCTATATAAGGGTTTCATTTCGGCACCCCTCTCCCCATACAAATTTACCCTAAGAGAAAGAAAGAGAGAAAGGGAGAAGAGAAAGAGGAGAAAGGAAGAGAAAGAGAGAGGGAGAGGGAGAGCTTGGAAGCATGAGGATTTGTGCACCTTCGCCCTCATATCTCCTTTATAGCAACATTGTCCTTCATTGGTGTCGATTCAGCAACGATTGAAGGTAGGTATTGAGTTATGATTGTAGGTTTAGGTCTTGTATTTAATCTCTTCCAATTCTTACAAGCTTGTATGCTTATTTAGGCATATCAATGATGATTTCCTAACACCATAACCCTACTGGCGCCGTGAATCGAGCGGTTCTTCGTAATGTGTGGACTATTATCCTTAGGTGGCCTAGCACCAATTCTAATATGAGTTTAATGATTATGAATGTTAGGATGATGTGCTTGAGTAATATAAAGAGAACCTAGCCAAGACCCTACATGATAGGTTCCTATAAATTCCATGAAATGGTTAAGTGTTAGTTATTTGTTTTTCAACATGATTAGGCTTGATTTAGAGTTGCATGTTCATCTTATATGTGATTCTAGTATAACCTTCCTTGTGGCATGTATGATTACATAAAATTCTTATTGTATGTTTGTGCTTGCATAAATTTTTATTGTATGTTTGTGTTAACATTAATCCTTATTATATGTTTGTACTATGAATGATGTATAGCTCTTGATCTCTTCGGTAACCCCACTCAACACGCACACACATAAATTTCATATTTTTTTTTATTAGTAGTTACATTATAGAAATTCTGAATTTTTATGTTTGATATATGAGCGCATGACTTTACTAGTGTTAGAAGCCAAATCTGGAATTATTGGAATATTATTGAAGGTCATAAACCCTTAGGCTGGTCAGGGAACTGAAGTGAGAGAAGGTGGTCTTATTGGTAAGACCATCCTGCGACTAAACCAGCGGGTTTGGGTGGATGCAAATGGGCAACAATAGTTGGAGTATATGGGTCACTTATACTCGATGTCGTCCGTCACGTACTCGCCTGAACTCGCAGGTCTAGTTCGCTTATTAACCAATCATGTTCGTTAATCATGTCTGCTCATGCCTATACGGAACCTGGAACACCCTTCAACCACTAAAGCCTATTGATAACCATTTGAAACTGATCCACTAATTCGAGAACTAGGTATGGTGGAATGGGATACTGTGTTCAAGTTGTCGGTCTACATTGGGGTGACGAGCCTTCCCGTAGTGACCGCGAGCAATCCCTCTTCTCAACACTCCCCATGTGGTTGAAATTAGGGATGAGGAACCCGATGAGATCAAGGATCACAAGGTCCTGGCCTCGCACGTTAAGGGTTCTTAGCCTCGCAACTAGTTGAGGACAATATACGTGGGGTGTACCAAGTTTTCTAAACTGTTGGATGAGCAGAATTAACTAAATACTTGGCTAACATTATTCACGCATTGCATTAGCTAGAATTTGACGACTCGACAGTTGAGGTCGCAATGAGGAAGTGTTGGTCATGCGCGATTGTTAGACAAAGTTGCTTGAGGGAGTGTTGTTGCGAGGTCATGCATCATATCATAATACATGCATATGCATTAACAAGAATATTTAGAGATCGGTGAATGTATGTCTTTTATTAAATTCATCATATAATTATTGTTAGTTGTAACTTAAGGCTAATAGTAACCACTGAGTTAGCTACTCACTTCCACTTTGGGATGGTGTTTTAAAAAATCAACCAGACTCTTTACTCAATGTAGGTGAGGCGGAGCTCGACGAGTCGAGCGAGGTGAGCAAGGATAGGGAAGAGGAGTTTTCCTGCTTCCAGACTTCGACAAATCCTTTTAATTTGAGTTCAGGCTACCGCGAGGTATAGAACAGGGCCCTAGTCGCTTTGGGTCATGTATGGGTGAGACTAGTTCCCTATTTAGATGATTTTGGATTTGTGGTTTTGATATTTTTATATTTATTAGCAATTGATACTGCTTTATGATGTACTTATGCTTCATGCCTTGCTAAATCCTTAATCGTTTATGAGATCATTCAAATGTAATTGAAATATGAAGCCCATTAAGGCACCTATGGCACCTGGGAATTCGAAAGCCGAGTTCTTACACGGTCCCTGAAAACACGGGGTGTTACAGATAGTATCGGAGCAATGGTTTGGATTAAATTGGGTTGTGGATTATGAACTCGCCATAACGCATTCGCTGACTTAGGAGGGAGTAATCGAACTTAGAGATATTTATAGGATCCTAGGATCATGCCATTTGGTAAGTTCAAAGACAAACGTTAAGGTTTTCGACTTAGACTATGCAGAGTGATCCAAATCACTTCTGATTGGAAGGTTGGACGACTTGAGTCGACCTGACCTAAATGCGATAGGTTCAAGCTGCTAAAGTAACTTGTGCGACCCTAACATCTAGTGTGTCTGTCACGGCCCAAACTCGGAAGCCGGGCTCACCAAATTTCTAATCGCCGAATCCGGCGCCGACGGCCTCCGTAGAACCTCATTCTCGGCTCCTAGTGCCCATTCGCCAGGTTCTGATTCTGGGATGTTACGAGGAGGATTTTCAACGGCAGTTTGATTCGTAATAAGCATAACCAAAGGCATAACCCACAAACAACAACCAAGAATTCCATTACATTTCCACTATGATCAAAACTTTACAAGTACAATGAGCATAAAGGGAAATACAATGGTAAAGAACAAAAACTCCAAAATGATCTGCAACGTGCTCCTGCCTCAGCGCTGCTGCGCCCCAACGTCACCTGCACACAACGGTCATGCATAAGCTTATAGAAAGCTTAGAGGGTGGTGAAAGTGTGTGCGCAAGGTAGTAATATGATCATATAATGTCAGAATAATGCGAAATATGCAGATAGATCCATAAAATCATGAGTCGTACCAAGGTTGTACGATGCAAGACATAAATGATATTGGCCATCCCAAGGCCATGCGATGTGAAATGTAACTCAAGCATACAGATCCTCATCTATGTCCCCACATCAATACAGCTCAAATCTGGGATATCACCGGGGTCTAGTACACTCTAAACCAGATCGCCGCATCATCGCGCGCAATAAGGTAAGTGGAAGAGACCTCACTATCCGTCTGCCAATATCGGGAACGACTCATCGATAGCAGACCCATTTCTCAAGCTGGTCAAACTCAGCCTAGCATTGCCCCCTACCCTCGGGCGGGTAAGGCCGCACCCCCTTCCAACCGACCACGACACAGTGGAGAGCGCAACCGTCTGGTAATCGGCACTCAACGCTCATCTACCCACTCGGTCTAGACGTTGGAGTAACCTCTTGGTACCATAAGGGTTTAGGAACTTTCACCGAGGGATATCTATAGCACCCCATATAGAACGAGATTTTCGGTATCCAATCCTGCCAACCGCGATCTGTCTGTGGAGGCTACGGCCCTGATGTCGCTAGGGCGTACAATAACCATGTCATACAAATACGAAATACATCAATCACGCTATCCAGTCATGCAACAAATTCGGCGCATATCATGCGCTCATGTAGGGCAAAATCGCCTAACCGGGAGCCCATAAACAACCTGCCCGAAGGCATATGCTATGATCAATCAATTCTCATATCAAGCATGCATATGATGCGTATAATCATGAGTCATGAAACTATACTAAACATGTAAATAAGTGATGAACCATTCTTATAATGCAGATGGACCTAGACGGCCTACGCCCAACAAGTACGGGCCTATCAATGGGCCTTAGGGAGAGTCGTAATGCGGACGTCTAACCAACATTATACTTGCAATGTGGACGTCAAACCATCATTACTCCCAAGCCATAACCCATAAAAAATATCATTACATAAACCAGGTTAGGATCACACATTGCAATGGACCTTAGGTACACCCTATTGGGCCTTAAATACATCAAATGGGCCATGTTATATGGGCCTTTTACTCATCCAATGGACCGCACCAATGGGCCGCACCAATGGGCCTTCTGTGCATTGCAATGGGTCAAAACTCGTGGGCCTTAGAAGGCATCACAACGGTTCTCGACCCATGGGCCTTATACATATCAAATGGGCCTAATCCCATGGGCCCCTAAAACATCAAATGGCCCCATGACATGGGCCTTATATCCGCATCAGAGTGGGCCCCAATGAACTGCTATAACTATGTTAAGATGGGCCTCAAAACAGGCCAAGGTGGGGTCCACTTGGACTATGGATCTGACTCATCTTTTCCCTGTGCCGTACAGTATTCTCACAAATGGTTGAACGACATGGATACAAAATATATACTATATTAATAAAACTAGCTGCTGTTGTGCAACTTTTAAGCTTTCAAAGAGAGAGGTGGGTAATACCTGAAGGCCCACACTCTCATATATGTATACAAAGTATTTAATATAATATATTAAAAATATATAGCTGCTGCCAGTGTATCTTTTACTACAGCAGAGGTGGGTCCCAGGTAGGGCCCACCCTTCTTAACTACTTATGATATTAGATAATATTATAATATAATATATAATATTATATCATATATTAATATAATATAATATACTATATTAATATAATATCATTAAAATGCAACGTCCAGGCCCTGGACGGCCTGGACATGCACATGCATCGAGGGAGGCTCCACACGTACACACACCCACACGCATGCACACGCACATGAACATCCAGTGGGGTCCACCGTCCGCTGGACGGTGGACGTAGAACACATATCACGGTGGGTACCACCGTCCGCCTGGACGGTGGGCGTAGAACTACATCACTGTGGGTCCCATGTGGGGCCCACTGTAATGTTTAAGTGTCATCCAAACCGTTCATAAGGTCACTTGGACCTGGAGGAAGAGAAAACACAAATCTCAGATTGATCTGAAACTTCTGTGGCCCATGAGAGGGGTCCCAATGGTAGGGGTTCAATCCCATTGTTTCATGTGGTGTGGGCCACCTGAGTTTTGGATAGGTCTCATTTTGGAGGGGGGCCCACTACTGGGGTGGCCCACCTCATGAGCAGGTTGGATAATAAATAAACATCACGGTGGGGCCCACATGCAGGGCCGTGGGCCCCTGGCGTCCACCCGCCCAAAATGCAGGACGCGCCAGCGTCCTCTCTTCTGTTTGACAGCAGCAGCAACCAAGCTGCTGTTGATTATTTTTTTTTTTGAAAAAAATAAGGATTTTGAGGATTTTCGAGTGTGGAGCCCGCTCCAAGTGGATCCGCTCCAACCATGGGATTCTACGACTCATAACGGGCGAAATGAGTCCAAAGTTCAAAATTTTTGGTTGATTAAAAACACCAGGAAATACTTCTAACGGTAACCACCAAAGTTTCTTATGTTATGGCCCACCAGTTGATCACGTCATCCTCATTCTTCGGCTCAATAGTTAAAACGTCCCAGGGAATGAGATGGATGGCGTGGATTGAATATATACCTCAAGGTGGGCCCTATGCAAGTTGCCCACCTCAAAAGCTCCCTTCTCTTCCTTTTCTTTTACAGGGGCGTCCAGCGTCCCAGACGCTGGACGGTTTGGGACTTAGAAATATGCATTGAGATGGGCCCTGATTAGGTGGGCCACCTCATGGAGAGTGGGGTGGTACCATGTATAGCTTGGTCAAAATACTTACATCATGGTGGGGTCCATCCAAGTGGGCCACATAACCTCAAAATCATACAAAAAAAATATGAAAGAGAAAGAGAGAGAAAGAGAGACACGCGATGATGGAGGGACCCCGACACTATGGGTCCTCCGTTTTAAGATCTACAACGTACATCAAGTGAGTCTCATTGCTTGAGGACCCACCGATTAAATCAACGGTGGAGATCCCTTCTCCATCAAGATTTAAGGTCTAGATGACCCTTTTTAATATAATGAAATAAATATCATGATGGGGTCCATGGAGAATAGCCTCATCATAGAATGATCATGATGATCCAAGTAGGCTATCGGCCACACTTTAGGGTCCCAAGTGAGATCCAAACCATTGATCGGTTAGCCTCACTTGGCCCACCTCAAAAATATGAAAAACTACCATAATCTAGCACCCACCGTCCGATCTTCTTGCTCCTAGGGGTTCCTTAGCTCCTTAGCTTAGATTTCAATGGAGGAGATGAGAAATGGAGGGTTGAGATGAGAGATGATGGGGTAGGAAAGTGGACCACCTTAGAGTTTTGGAAAGAGAGGGAGAAGCTTGGAGAGCTCTTATACGTATGAGGGTTTTTGCTTGAGAGAATGAGATGAGAAAATGAGAAAGAGAGAGAGTGTTGTAGAGAGAGATGGAATGATGGGTGATGGAGTGATGGATGGGAGAGAGAGGGGTGTGTAAGAAAATCTTGACTTTGGTGCCCTTTTGTGTAAGAAAAGCATGGGCTTTGTAAGGCCTTTTTGACTTATGAGGATTTTTGGTGTAAGAAGGTATGGGCTTACTTGGGAAGGGTGAAAAAGTGATGTGTACTTGACATGCACTTGACATGTTGATGGATTGATTGATTGATGGGATTGATGTGACACCTCATAGAGATTCTCTTGGGTTTCGCAACGCGCGGCGTTTTCCTCGCACCGAACATTGGCCTACATCTCTTGATCAGGGTACCGCCTCGGCGCGCAAGTCGCGGCATCGGAACCGCAGCGACGGCGTGGTCGCTATGGTAATGGTCTTGGGTTGAGTCGATATGGGTTGACGGTATTCGAATCAGGGTCGTGCGTAAGTATCGGTTAAGGGTCAAAGGTTGCCGGAATTCGACTGGTAAGACCGCGGAAGTCTACGAAACGGTACGGTCTAGGATATGGGTCTTACAGTATCCTAGCCCGAAAAATAGGTAGGGCCCTCCCATGTGTGAGGACCCCCTCCTTGCATCTCTAACCTCCTTAAAGGCCCTAGGGTCCCTCCCATTTCTTTCACTTTCCACCACTTTTCCTTCTAATTTCTCTAAGTGTTTTTAAATTGGACACAACTATAAAGCTCAAAGGATGAAAAGCTATAATCAAATGAAAATTTAATATAAATATTAGAAATGTAAATAAAATGGAATTTTGACCATTAACCTGATAGAATCTTGTGAAGTGACCAGGTCCATTACGTAGAATGGCTTCTCCTACCTCAAAATCATATATGGCACATCCCAGGGGGCATTACCCACCCCCGGCAAAACCAAAATCTAAACGACCCCACCGAAAATAGAGCAGAGGCTCGGTGGGACCCTGCCCAGTCGGCGTTGTCCCCGTTGGAATTTCATATAAATTTTTGGTCGACTTTAAAAATTCATATCTCCTTCGTTACAACTTCGATTTAGGTGATTCAAAAGCCAGATTGAAGCTTGATGAGTTTAGTTTTATATAAAAATAAAAAAAAATAATTTTAATATAGTTAAACTTAAGATGTTTTGCCAACTATCAAAAAATTATTAATTTTGGACAGTTGTTGCTCTTAAAATATTAATAATTTATTTACAGCTCCAAATGATATGAAATTTTATGGGTTAACTTTAAACTTAGTTATAAAACATTATAAAAATTTTAAAAATAATCCGATTACCAAAAGTACAAGAAACCTTACAAGAAATAGAGGCATTTTGCAATCATACAAAAAAAAATCGTTTGTTTCAGACAAATGTCACTTCTAGAATTTTAATAATTTTTCTATCACTCAAAAATGAGATAAATTTTGTAATATATGAGTAAACTTACTGATAACTTACAAAAAAATAAATTAGAAACTAATTTAGTTACTGTAAATATGAAAGACATTACAAGAAATAGAGGTATTTTAGAAACAAACATGAAATCATTGGTATTGGATGACTGGTACTTCTGGAATTTTCATAATTTTTATGAAGCTTAAAATAAAATAAAATTTTGTAGAATAAATTTAAATTAGTAATGAATCACTATAAAAATTATAAAAAAAAATAATAATTTAGTAGCTAAAAGGGTAAGGATGTTACGAATAATAGACATTTGAAACTAAATTTATTTATTTTTTTGCAACCTCGATCTGCCGATGAACCAAATGTATCTTTTATTAGAGTTTTAGTATTTGGATTCTTTTTAGAAATTACTTCTAACCATGTCAGAAATTATCTTGTATGATTAAATTAAATTATTTTTAGTGTGGATCAATAAATGAGATGATGTTCTTTCTCCTTCCTTTTCACGCCTTTCTTAGTGTCGTCATCCCTCCAAACTCTAAAATATCTTAAAACTTCCAATTCTTCATTGCCTCTCAAAATTATTGAAACCGAAGCACAATTTTCTCATAACCCACTGGTTATAAGACCGAAACGATAATATACATATAAAACTTTAGGCCATCGGAAACCTTTGTAGGATAATCATTTGATCATAGGCACCATGGGAGACTCACTACCCACTAACTTAAACATAAATTAAATAAGAACTTACAATGAAAATACCTGATAAAAAATCTTATAAATGTGAAACTTGAACTTCTTAATAAATTCTGATATTCCCCAATGTCTAGAACAATTGGATTACGGAATTGCAAAACCATATTGTATAACACTGGTTTTTCAGGGGCCGTGTAGGAACTCAGCCTCCAAATTTCTGGGTGTTGCTTATATCCTATTCATGGTAATTTATACATATATCAGTTTAAATGAGCAATAAAGGAATCAGTTGGAACATAGACCACAACAACAACTAATCTATTGAAACAAATACGACTAAGAAATACAAATCTATAAGAATATCAAACTGGTTGCACAAGGCGTCGCCTGAAAATTTTTTTATAAAATAATGTCCGAAAGAAATGGTGTGCTAGATCTACAACTCAACAACCCATAATCAACCCGCACAGTATATGGTAACCTGTCCACAAGCTGAAAGTAGGAAGCCCCTCTTCCTCATCCATCCTCACCTCACTTGGCTCGTCGAGCTCCACCTCACCTGCATCTAGTAAAGGGTCTAGTTGGTTTTTAAAAACTCCGTCCTTGAGTGAGAGTGAGTAGCTAACTCAGTAGTTACTATTAGCCTTAAGTTACAACAAGTAGTAATTATATGATGAATTTAATGAAAGACATACATTTATAGATTCCAAGCTAGTCTTGTTAATGCATGACCTCGCAACAATACTCCCTCGAGCGACTTCATCTAATGATCGCGCATGACCATCACTCCATCATTAAGACCTCAACCACCGAGTCACCAAATCCTAGCTAATGCGATGCATGAATAATATCAGTCGAGTATTTAGTTAATTCTGTTCATCCAGTAGATTGGGGAAACTGGTACACCCCACGTGTTATTTCCCTTAACTAATTGCGAGCCCAAGACCCCTTAACGTGCGAGGTCAGGACCTCGCGATCCTTAATCCCATTGGGTTTTTCATCCCCGATTCAAGCACATGGGGACTGCTGAGAAGAGGGGTCGCTCGCGGTCACACGGGGAGGCTCGTCACCCTAGCGTAGGCCGATAACTCGAACACAGTATCTCATTCCACCATGCCCGGCTCTCGAGTCAGTGGATCGATTTTAGATGATTATCAATGGACTTTAGTGGTTGAAGGGTGTTCCAAGTTCCATACAAGTGTGAGCAGATATGGTTAACAAACATGGTTGGTCAGTAAGTGGACTAGACCGTGTGAGTTTAGACGAGTACGTGACGGACGACATCGGGTACAAGCGACCTATGTAGTCCAACTACTGTCGCACGTTCGCATCCGCTCAAATCCGTTGGTCTAGCCTCAGGATAGTCCTACCAACAGGACCACCTTCTCTCACCTCAGTTTTCTGAGTAACTTAGGGATTGATGGTATTCAATAGCACTTCAACAAATTAGGGTTTATCATCTAATACAAGTGATGTCAAGTAGTCATACATTAAACATATAAATTGAAGTTTATCTATAAATGCGACTACTAACATTATTATGAAATAAATATACAAGTGTGTTGTATGGGTTAGTAAGGAAGCTAAGAATTGTTGAATGACCTAAACAAACATACGAGCTTATGAGATTTGGAATAAATAACTATTGAAACTCTAAATTATATTTGAAATTGAACACTTACCTCCAACCATTGTCGGGAAAGCTCCAACGACGACTCCGGCTATGGTGAGGCGGCTAAAGAGAGGATGAGAGGGCGGAGGTGTACCAATACTCACATCTTAAGGTCTCTCTCTTCTCCTTTCTCCTCTTTTTTCTCTCCCTTTCTCCCATTTTTTTCTCTTACTCTAGGGCATGAAATTCGTATGGGAGGAGGGGGTGCCCAAATAAGGTCTTTATATAGTGTCAGATTTGGTGTAAATGGCCCTAAGGGTTGAGTTTTTACTATACTAACCCTATGGGTGGGTTTTTTTTAGCCTGTAGGGCCCACTACGGGGTGTACATATTGATATACACCGTAGGATAGTTAGCCCTAATGACATGTTCAATCCACCATTTAGATGTGTCGATCGACAGATATGGTTAGAAGTTTGTTCAACGGTCATCGATGGTCAATTGGGGTCGCGGCTATACGGATATGAGCAGGAAAATATCCTTACTCCACGTGTGAAGTTTGGTCATAAACCGATGGTCCAAAATTCTCAACTTTGCATAAGAATGGATGACCCAATTCACTTAAGTTTCAGCCTCTTCCCTTAGGGTATTTTCACTTCTCATACACTCATCCTTTGCCTCAAGTTGAGTGGTTTTGAATAATACCCAGGTCCGACTCCCGCGACGGACGTCAAGCCCAGTAATATAGACATTATTGTATAGTTTTGGAACTAGTGGCCCAACAGCGAGCGGTCTAGAGCTTATTCAAAAAATTGAGGCATTTCAATGATTAAGGTTTGAATTAACTATATTCATAGTGTGGTCTATTTATAAGTAGTGAAAGCGGAGATTTAGTCATGTTTACTTTAACCCGTCGGTTTTAGACTAAAAGAGTAACGAGGTTGATTTGGTCTATTAGTTAAGATCCGGGCTTTATCTGACTCAGCTTCGGTTAGATATTTAATTTAGTTATGATTGTCTTGATTAGTTAGTGATGGGTCGGTTAGATTTGGGCCCTGCGTGAGTAAATCATGGGGCTAAACTTGATGTTCAAGTGATCGGGTAGATTCGTTGACTTCCTGGGTTAATTAATCAGACTTGTGCGATTCTTTAATGGTATCACCCATGTATAAACTAACATTGAGTGTCAATGGTTAGTAAGTGATAATATAAGTTAATTACATTTAAAAAAATTTAAAGATTTTTAGAAATCCAAAACAGTGAAAATTCAGGATGTTACACATATTTCTGCGAGGCATTTGCGGCTTAACCCAATTATCAATCCTGGGCGACTACTAATGGACTCACTACTTTAACCGAGTAGAAGATCAAGATCCACCAGGATGAAGAATAGATATGATGAGTCTTCTACCCTGGTCAGGTAGATGATCAACGTATCGGGTTCAAGCCCCCTACAACCGTCTCTCCTTGTTGGTCAAACATGTAAAATAAATATATTTACTTTAGATAGAGAAAAATCATCGTCATGAATCCAAATCTTTTAAAATAAATAGATAATTAAATAAATTATAGTAAACCATTAGGGTGAAAAAGTTTTAAGGGGGGTAGACTAAAATGAGCCGGACTTGCATATATAGTATACACTCTACCATACATATAAACTTGAAATCAGTAAAACTTAAGCAAATGAAATAATAAAATCTTTACTTATTACCCTTAGACAATTTCAAAGAAAAAAGTCTTTTTAAGGGGGTAGATTGTAACATCCTGGATTTTCACTGTTTTGAATTTCTAAAAATTTTTAAAATTTTTTTTAATATAATTAACTTGTATTATTACTTACTGATTATTAGCACTCAATGTTAGTTTATACATGGGTAAAACCAGTAAAGAACCGCACAAGTCCGATTAATCAACTGTAGGAAGCCAACGAATCCGCCCAATCACTTAAACATCAGGTTTAACCTCATGATTTACTCACATAGGGCCTAAATCTAACTGACTTATCGCTAACTAATCAAGACAATCATAACTAAATTAAATACCTAACTGAAGCCGAGTCAGATAAGGCTCGGATCTTGACTAATAGACCAAATTAAACTTATTACTCTTTTAGCCTATAATCGACAGTTTAGAGTAATTATGACTAAATCTCCACTTTCACTAGTTATAAATAGGCCACACTATGAACATAGTTAATCCAAATCCCAATCATTGCTCATGAGAAATCTCAATACCTAATTCTTTCTAAAAATGTTCCGATTTTCCGAACAAGCTCTAGACCGCTCGTTGGTGGGCCAATGGTTCCAAAATTATAAAATAATGTCTGTCTTACTGGGCTCGACGTCTATCACGGGATTCGAACCTGGGTACTGTCCAAAACCGCTCAACTTGAGTCAAAAGACGAGTGTATGAGAAGTGCAAATGCCCTAAAGGAAGAAGCTGAAACTTAAGTGAATTAGGTCGTCTACTCTTAGGCAAAGTTGAGGATTTCGGACTGTCGGTTTACAACCAAACTTCACATGTGGAGCAAGGATATTTCCGTATATCTGCAACCCCAATCGACCATCGGTGACTATTGAACAGACTTCTAATCATATGTGTTGATCGACACATTCAAATGGCGAGCCGATCATATCCATAAGTAGATCATCATTAGGGTTAACTATCCTACGGTGTATATCAATATATACGTCCTATAGTGGGTCTTAAAGATTAGAAAGACCCTCCCACAGGGCTAGTATAGTAAAAACTTAGCCCTTGGAGCCATTTACACCAAATCTGGCCCTATATAAGAGTTTCATTTGGGCACCCCTCTCCCCATACGAATTTACCCTGAGAGAAAGAAAGGGAGAAGAGAAAGGAGGAGAAAGAGAGAGGGAGAGCTTGAAAGCATGAGGGTTTATGCACATTCACCCTCTCATCTCCTTTATAGCAACATTATCCTTCATTGGTGTCGATTCGGGGATGATTGAAGGTAGGTATTGAGTTATGTTTGTAGGTTTAGGTCTTGTGTTTAATCTCTTTCAATTCTTACAATCTTGTATGCTTATTTAGGCATCTCAACGATGATTTCCTAACACCATAATCCTACAGGCACCATGAATCGAGCGGTTCATCACAAGGTGCGAACTATTATCCTTAGGTAGCATATCACCAATTTTACTATGAGTTTAATAATTATGAATGTTAGGATGATGTGCTTGAGTAATCTAGAGAGAACCTAGCCAAGACCCTACATGATATGTTTCCATAAATCCTATGAAATAGTTAAGTGTTGGTTATTTGTTCTTCAACATGATTGGGCTTGATTTGGAGTGGTATGTTCATCTCATATGTGATTCTAGTATAACCTTCCTTGTGGCATGTATGATTGCATAAAATCCTTGTTGTATGTTTGTGCTTGCATAAATTCTTATTGTATGTTTGTACTAACATTAATCCTTGTTGTATATTTGTACTATGAATGATGTATAGCTCTTGACCTCTTCGGTAACCCCACTCAACATGCACACACATAAATTTCATATTTTTTTGTTAATAATTGCATTGTAAAAAATCTAAATTTTTATGTTTGATGTATGAGTGCATGACTTTACTAGTGTTAGAAGGCGAATCCAAAATTTTTGGAATATTATTGAAGTTCATAAACTCCTGGGCTGGTTAGGGAACTGAAGTGGGAGAAGGTGGTCCGTTGGTAGAACCATCCTGTGGCAAAACCAGCAGGTTTGGGCGGATGTGAATGGGCAACAGTACTTAGGCTACATGGTTCACTTGTACTCGATATTGTCCCTCACGTACTTACCTAAACTCGCACGGTCTAGTTCACTTATTGACCAACCATGTTCATTAACCATGTCTACTCACGCAAGTATGGAACCTGGAACATCCTTCAACCACTGAAGCCTATTGATAACCATTTGAAACCAATCCACTGACTTAAGAGCCGAGTATGGTGGAATGGGACATTATGTCCAAGCTATCAGCCTACGCTGGAGTGACGAGCCTCCCCATAGTGACCGCGAGCGATCCCTCTTATCAGTACTCCCCATGTGCTTGAATTCGGAGATGGGGAACCCGATAGGATCAAGGATCATGGGTCCTAGCCTTGCAACCAGTTGAAGGGAATGATACATGGGGAGTACCAGTTTTCACAATTTGCTGGATGAACGGAATTAACTAAATACTCGGCTAACATTATTCACGTATAGCATTAGTTAGAATTTGGTGACTCGGTAGTTGAGGTCACAATGAGGGAGTGTTGGTCATACGCGATCGTTAAATAAAGTCACTCAAGGGAGTATTGTTGTGAGGTCATGCATCATATAATAATACATGCATATGCATCAACAAGATTATTTAGGGATCGGTGAATGTATGTTTATCATTAAATTCATCATATAATTGTTGATAGTTGTAACTTAATGCTAATAGTAACCACTGAGTTAGCTACTCACTCCTACTCTGGGACAGTATTTTAAACCACCAAGCAGACCCTTTACTAGATGCAAGTGAGGCGGAGCTCAACGAGCCGAGCGAGGTAAGCAAGGATAGGGAAGAGGAGCTTCCCTACTTCCAGACTTTCGACGGATCCTCTTAGTTTAAGTTCGGGCTACCGCGGGGTATGAACCAGGGCTCTAATCGCTTTGGGTCATGTATGGGTGAGACTAGTTCTCTATTTAAATGATTTTGAATTTGTGGTTTAAATATTTTTATATTTAATAGCAATTGATACTGCTTTATGACATATTTATGCTTCATGTCTAGTTAAATCCTTCATTATTTATGAGATCATCCAAATGTAATTGAAATATGAAGCCCATTAGGGCACCCATGGCACCTGGAAATTCAGGGTCGAGTTCTTACTCGGCCCCTGAAAACCTGGGGTGTTACAATGGGACCCATCTCACCGATTCGAACCATCCATCAGATCCAGACTCTGAAGAGGATTTGGACATCTATAACCCTTCCAGGGAGGTAAGAGAAATAATAAAATTCTTAGGAGAGAGATCAGAGGACCAAGAGATTGAGAGTGAGTCATCATTTTTTCATGTATTTCATCCTTGTGCTGCTGAATCTGAACTGAACTTATCCTCCCATAATAGTAGAGGTAAGTAGCTTCTTCTTATTTTGTTTATTTGAATATAAATTCTCTATTGTTATTATACTAGTGATCCTTTGAAATTCCTCATTTTCTAAGGACTCACTGAGTTGACTTAATCAAAGCAATAGAAGAGTGGACAGTCTAAAGGATAACCATACACGAAATTCATAAATATATTTTATTCCATTATAGGTAGGTGATCTTCCCAATTGAAAATCTTGCGTACATTGTACCGTTACGTTACCCTGTGAATTTTGTTTAATTGATTAACTGTTACATGCTTTAAATCTATTTAATTACTTGTAACATACTTTAGATTTATTTGATTAATTGCTGTGTGATTATGTATTTTAGATTTTATTAAATTATTGTTATGTGTTATATATTGAATTTATTATTGTTACGTGATTTAAATGATTATGGTTAAGTGTTGAAGAAGGAATTTATTTTGTTATAGATTGAATAATGTACTTAAATTATGGGTGCTTTACCTTGAAATGATTATTGTACTTTTAGTTTAACGGGTACTCTGCCCAGGGTCATTCCTAAAAGGATCGACACAGTACGAATGCTCTGCCCAGGGTCATTCTCGAAAGGATCGGCATGAGTGTTGTACCCTAGGTGATTCCCTAAAAGGATCAACACATACGGGTGCTCTGCCCAAAGTATTTACCTTAAAAGTCTATTCACTAAGTACTCTATAACACCCCGGGTTTTCAGGGGCCGTATAAGAACTCGGCTCTCGAATTCTCAGGTATCATGGTTGCCCTAATGGGCTTCATATTTTAATTACATTTGGATGATCTCATAAATAATGAAGATTTAGCAAGACATGAAGCATAAGTACATCATAAAGCAGTATCAATCACTATTAAATAAAAATATCCAAACCACGATTCTAAACTCATCTAAATAGGGAACTAGACCAACCCATACATGACCCAAAGCGACTAGGGCCCTGGTCCATACCCCGTGGTAGCCCGAACTCAACTAAAAAGATCCGTCGAAAATCTGAAAGTAGGGAAGCTCCTCTTCCCTATCCTTGCTCACCTTGCTCAGCTCGTCAAGCTTCGCCTCACTTGCATCTAGTAAAAGGTCTGGTTGAGATTTTAAAACACCATCCCAAAGTGAGAGTGAGTGATCAACTCAGTGGGTGCTATTAATCTTAAGTTGTAATAGGCATCAATTACATTATGAACTTAATGAAAAATAATTATTTATAAATACCTAACTAATCTTGTTCATGCATATGCATGATAGATGATATGATGCATGCCCTCGCCACAACACTACCTCAAGTGACTCCATTTAACGATCGTGTATGACTAACACTCCCTCAGAGCGACCTCGACTGCCGAGTCACCACCCTAGCTAGTGCGATGCAATACAATAGTATTAGCCGAGTTCTTAGTTAAGTTCGTTCATCCAGAAGGTTGGAAAATCTGATACACCCCACGTATCAATGCCCTGAGCTAGTTGCGAGGTCAAGGCCCTCTAACGTGTGAGGCCAAGACCATACGGTCCTTGATCCCGTCAGGTTTCCCATCCCAGACTTCAAGCACATGGGGAGTGCTGAGAGAAAGGGATCGCTTGCTGTCACTACGGGGAGGCACGACACCCCAGTGTAGGCCGATAACTTGGACACTATCCCATTCCACCATTCCTTGCTCACGAGGTGGCGGACGAGTTTCAATTTGGTTATGGATGGGCTACAATAGTTGTAGGGTGTTCCAGGTTCCATACATATGTGAGCAAATAGGGTTAACAAAAAAGGTTGGTCAGTAAATAAGCTAAACCACATGAGTCAGGCAAGCACGTGACAAACGACATCGGGTACAAGCGACCCATGTAGTCTAACTACTGTTGCTCACACACCCTCGCCCAAATTCATGGGTTTAGCCTTAGGGCGGTCCTACCAACGGGACCGCCTTCACTCTCCTTGTATTCCTGACCAACCCAAGAGTTTAGGTGGTGATTCATAACATGTCAACTATCAATGTATTATCTAGCATAAAAAACATCATATTCTCATACTTCTTAACATACAATTCTAAATTTCTACTAACAAGCAAAGCTAATAATATCATGAACAAGGTGCGTGTGTATTGTGTGGGTTGATGAGGAAGTTAAGCACATCCTACAACCCTTGGACCAAAATGCATAAGAATCAATGAATCATGCAAGCTATAGGGCACATCATATGAGAAATCAAGCAAGACAAAAACATGTGATCATCTATAGTAGCCTAATCATATGAGAAACACAAATAATATCATATAAGAACTAAACAAACAAGCAATCACATACAATCCACAAGCAAACACCCAAATCCTAGGGTTTCTCTAGATTCTCTAAATATAGCATCTAAGCAATCAAAATTATTAAACTCATACTAAAATTGGTGCTAGGCCACCTAAGAACAATAGTCTGCACCTATGGATCGTTGGAGACTTGTAAAAATGACCTGGGAATGAGGGCTTTAGGGTCGGACGACCGAAATCCCTAAAATAACCATTTGCATGTTGGAATCTCAAGCAAATCCCTTCTCAACACAAGAGTTTCAAGAAAAAGGGATGAAGGATCCTACCTAGATGATCAACGGAATGATTGTTGTGGTTGTGGTGGAGATTTTCTTCTTGAAGGAGAGGCAGGGAGTTGCAAGATGGGGTTTCCTTAAGCCTTACCACGATTTATGGTCCACCCTTGCTCTTCTTCACTCTCTCTTTCTTCTCTCTTTATTCTCTTACTCTCCCTTCTCTCTCTTTGGTGGGTGTAGTAAAGGGAGGAGTTATGAGAGAGCTAGGGCTTTATTTCCTAGACTTGGCCCCTTTTACCTTAAGTTTTCTCAAATGCCCACAATAGCCCTCTAGGACTCCATATTGGCTTTAGGGCGGCCCTAACACTCCCTAGGCCACCAAATTTAATGTGTAAGTGTCTCATGGCCTGATGAGGGGTCATGCAAAGTTTGGAAGCAAATGGATGAACGAATATGGAGTTTGATCATACGGTTCTAATCTTTAAATGGCCCCACGGGGTCCATTTCGGTTGTTGGGGAAGTTCTAGTGGTACCTGGCCATGAAACTTATAGGATAGGTGCTCCTTGGCCCACTGAAGGGCCATGCAAAATTTGATAATGATCGGATATGGGGTTTGGTCATACCAGTTCAATTTACGATCAACAGTCACCGTTTCATGATCGGGTCTCAGATTTTGTGGATGGGCGTAGAAAAATACATTAGGCATCCACCGTAAATTTAGAAGAAATTATACGACTGAAATGTCTTATATCTCAGTTTCATTTACACGTGCCAGATTTCAATCCTGGCCTTGGGTGGGTTGCATTTGGCAAGTGCCGCTGGAACGGCACGGATAATTAATTTTTGGGCGTCCACTGAGTTTGTGGCCCGTGATGGACTACAAGCCCAGTGAGACAGACATTACTCTATAATTTTGTAACTAGTGGCCCACCAACAAGCGGTCTAGAACTTGGTCAGAAAATTGGAGCATTTCTGGAATGAATTAAGTATTGAGATTTCTCATGGACGATGATTAGGGTTTGTATTAACTATATTCATAGTGTGGCCTATGTATAACTAGTGAAAGTGGAGATTTAGTCATGATTACTCTAAACCGTTGGTTTTAAACTAAAAGAGTAACGGGATTGATTTGGTCTATTAGTCAAGATCCAGGCCTTATCTGGTTCGGCCCCGGTTAGATCTTTAATTTAGTCATGATTTTCTTGATTAGCTAGCGATGGGTCGGTTAGATTTGGATTTTATGTGTGTGAATCATGGGGCTACACCTGATGTTTAAGTGATCGGGCAGATTCGTTGGCTTCCTATGGTTGATTAATTTAACTTGTGCGGTTCTTTATTGGTTTCACCCCTGTATATACTAACATTGAGTGTTGATGGTCATTAAGTGATATTATAGGTTAATTAATAAAAAAAATTTCAAGAATTTTTGGAAATCCAATACAATGAAAATTCAGGATGTTACATGCTCTACCAAGGGTCATTCCTTAAAAAGATCAACACCGGTGCTCTACCAAGGGTTATCCCCTAAAAGGATCAACACACACAGGTGCTCTGCCTTGGATTGGACCAAAAATGATATTGGATGACTGTCTTATCTTATTTCGCTACTATGAATATCAAATCATTTCTATTTCCACGTAAAATGCCAATTCAATAATTGCAATTGATTATGTTTATGTTATTATATTATATTGTATTATCGTTGAATTTTCAATTTTGGGAAGGATGTGACCCTACAGGCCGTCGCGCTCACACCCGTATGCATTATTTTGTAGGGTTTGTATATGAAAAATCAATTGGACAAGATTGAAGACTTTTTCCCTTATTTATTTACAAATTAATTAAAGTTCAATGTATGTTATTATTAATTATTTTTTATATCAATGTAATTAAATATTCAATGATTGATTTGTGAATGTTATTTAATGATAGTTACTTTGACCCCTTTTAGTTACTCTGATTGCCGTAAAAATCATGAAAATATTGTGAGTTGTGGTGTATATTTTGTTTAAAGTCAACTCACAGTCTTGAAATTCGGGTTCGGGCCTAGCCAACTCAGGTTTCAAATTTCGGGACGTGATAGATTGGTATCAGAGTTTAAGCTTTAGATTCTCACAAGTTAATATATGTTACACTAATGGTTAGATTAAGCCTATGCTAGAATCAAATTGAGGGCCTATGATAGAGATTGAATTAAGGATCCAAATATAGGATTCTTTGCTTTTGTGATGAAAAGAAATATATATATATATATATATATATATATATATATATATATATATATATATATATATATATATATATATATATATAAAATAGGGAAAAGGTACTATGCACTTGACCTCACGAGTCCGTCCCATGAGGTCGAGCTGTGTGGGCCCCACCATGATGCGTTTTGAACATCTACCCCATCAGTCAGATGCACCATTCCATCATGGACCTAGGTCTCAAAAATCAAGTCAATCCGTGACTTGTGTGGGCCACACCACATACAGAAGTGGAGAGGGGTCGTGCACCATTAAAACATTCATAATCATTTTTTGGGTCCCACCGAGATGTGGTTTGCAAATCCAGCTCATCCATTATGTGTGTCTCACTAGGATTAGGGGTCATACCAAGTTTCAGCACATTTAAAACTCAAGTGAGCCTCACCAAGTGCTTTTATATGTTTTAACGGTGTCTTCACATGATTTTAGATGGTATGGCCCACCTGGGTTCCGTATACGGATGATTTTTGGGATGTCCCATAATTTAAAGGGGAACCATCAAATGCACGATGTTGATGGTCGACATGCATCATGATGGGGCCCACACAGATCGACCTCATGATAAGCTTATCGTGAGGTCGAGCCCATTGTACCTTTTCCCACACACACACACACACACACATATATATGAACTTAGGAAACCATTTGTATCTGTATGACATCAAATATGATATTATTTAGGCTTGACATTAAACTAACAGTCCAAAATTGGACTCTAAGGAATTTTAAAGAATTTTTAGCCTATTATGATAAGTTGGACAACAATAATAAGTAGAAAACACCTGAATTATAAAAATTGTAACTAATTAATTATATCTCCGTTAAGGCGATTCAAAATCTTTATTATAGATTAGCAAGTGTAGTTTTATAGAAAAATAATACAAAAATATAATTCTAAGTTACCAATTTTAATTTATATGTATACTAGTCAGAAATCGTCCACCTCGGGCAGACCTAATTTTTCAAATTTTAAGATTTTTTGTAAAATTTGGATTAAGCTGAAATTTTATAGAGTTATAATAAACTAGTAGATGCATATTATAAAAAGTTTTAGACCAATCCGATACCTGAAAATACTAGAAACATCAACAAGAACAATATCCTTAAAATCTGATTTTATTTTATTTTTTTGCACAACAATCTTGGTACATATCACAGTTCTTATTCTCTTGATCTTCATGTGTAAGTCTTTTAGACCATCTAATCTTCCTTGTAATCCTACAAAATATTCAACGTACTAATTAAAATATATATATATATAATAAATTAGAATAAAATTAGACTAATCTAATGTTTGAAACTATCCCATGCATCAAATGGAACAGTACCTTCAACATTAGAAATTTTTGCACCTCAACTTCGATATATATCTCAGCACCGTCCTTATTAAACCATCATGTATACCAACTCCAGCCACCAAATCTTCCTTGAAAATCCAATAAATATTTTGTGATGTATATTTTCAACTGATCATAGATTGTACTTGTAAACAATTAGAATCATGTCACTCTATCATGAATGCCTGAACCCGATGCCTTTGGACTGGATCACTTGCAAATAGAGTATCTAGGACCTAAAGTATTTTTAGGTTGCTTTGGTTATACTGACCATTATCATACTTCTATATCCATACTGTTAAAATCCTGCTACAACCGTGGATATGAAGACCATGTTGCATGTCTATGCACAACCCCTTCCTCTTCGCCAACTGTAGAATCAGGGACCACCTAAGCAAGCTATAGGCCACCTCCACAGAATGAGTTTCCATCCATACACCAAAGATTTACACTAACTCTTCAATGCAACCATCATCTCGAGATCACCTCCACCATATTTTAAAAAGTGTCATGGTCGTAACCGAGGTCATAATAGTAAGGACACCCACAAGACATCTCAAGATCACACCAACCATCTCACAACAGATCAAGTGAATAGGAAGTGGATATCACCGATCCTCGCACTGGTAACCACAACACTTGAAGTTAGCCACAACATTCATAATCGCAATCGCACCCCTTAAAGACTCGACTACATCACCAAGTTTCTTCACAATCATACCAAGTATCTTAGCAACAACATTTATCGTACTCGTCACATTGTAGCCATGTCAAGGACCACTTCGACAATCTCAACAACTACCTCCACCACATCAATGATGACAACAAAATCAAAGACCTCCATGACACTGACGTCAACCATTGGTTATGTCACCGCACTACCAGAAAAGAGTAGGTTTCTACTAATAATTTCATAACAACATCACCCGAAGAGACACCACAACTAAAGTAAACGTTAGTACAAACTACATCATTCGCAAACCCACCACACAATTTTAGTTTAGGCATTAGCATAGTAAATTTCAGGGGATGAAATTTTGTTAAGGGGGTAAAATGTAACAACCCGTTTATTTTTTTAACTGTGAGAACTAAATCACACTCTTTCCTTTGGTGTGACCTACTTAAGCCTTGAATCTACCTCATTTCTTGGCTCATGTCCTAATTTCATCCAGCAAGACAAATGGACAAAGTGGATTTTCCACATCATCTCTGTGGATCCCACTATGTTAAAAAAAAAAAGAGTAAAGAAAGTGACGTGCATCAGCACGTCACTCCTCTCACGTAACTAACCCAAACTCCCCTCCCAATTTTCTCTCTCCTCTCCATCCTTCCTTCTTCTTCACAGTGCCAAACATCCACACGACTAGACCCAGTCTTGCACACCGTCTTGTACATGGGACCCACCTCACCAATCCGAACCATCCATTAGATCTAGACTCCAAAGAGGATATGGATGTCTATAACCCTTCCAAGGAGGTAAGAGATATAATAAAATGCTTGGGAGAGAGATCAGAGGACCAACAGATTGAGAGCGAGTCATCATTTTTTATGTATTCCATCCCTGTGTTACTAAATCCGAACTGACCTTATCCTCCTATAATAGTATAGGTAAGTAGCTTCTTCTTCTTTTGTTTATTTGAATATAAATTCTCTCTATTGTTATTATACCAGATATCCTTTGCAATTCCTTATTTTCTAAGGACTCACTGAGTTGACTTGATCAAAGCAATAGAAGAGTGGACAATCTAAAGGATAACCATTCACGAAATTCATAAATATATTTTATTCCATTACAGGTAGGTGATCTTCCCGGTTGAAAATCTTGTATACACTGTACCATTACGTTTCCCTGCAAATTTCATTTATTTGATTAACTATTACATGCGTTAAATATATTTAATTACTTGTAACATGTTTTAGATTTATTTGATTAATTGTTGTGTAATTATGTATTTTATATTTTATTAAATTATTTTTGTGTTATATATCGAATTTATTATTGTTACGTGATTTAAATGATTATGGTTAAGTGTTGAAGAAGGAATTTATTTTGTTATAGATTGAAGAATGTATTTAAATTATGGGTGTTTTACCTTGATTATTAATTAATTTGATTATTTTACTTTTAGTTTAATAGGTGCTCTGCCCAAAGTCATTCACGAAAGGATCGACACAGGTGCTCTACCCTAGGTAATTCCCTAAAAGGATCAACACATACGGGTGCTCTGCCCTGGGTATTTACCTTAAAAGTCTATTCACCAGGTGCTCTGCTGAGGGTCATTTCCTAAAAGGATCAACACGAGTGCTTGTTGAGGGTCAAATGTTATATATCAGACCCTAGTTATTGCCTGAATTTATGAACATGTACTGTTTAACTGCCCGATTTAATCGTGTTTGTGATGCAGGGTGTATTTATAAGCTTGGACTGAAATAGGGTGCTTAAAGCATGGATTTAATGCTCTAATGACACCAAAGGTAAGGGACAGATCCCAGGGGATCAAGATCGGCAGATTTACACGTCAGAGACCCGAGAAGATCGAGAAACTGAAGTTCAAATGGCCCGAAATTAGTTCAGAATGCAAGATCACACGGTTCCAACCATCCATTCGGCTATATGGCCTGAATGCCATAAATTAACCGTACACATCGAATTTCAGCCATTGGATCCATGTGGAAGTGTTCCAACAGTCAGATTAGCTCATTAATCATCAATATGAGGCCCACCTAATCTTTGGATACGCTTCAGTTTTGGACTCAATGTCTTAAATTAAATAAGGAAGGGGATGGATGGAGTAGATGTATCATACGCATCACAGTGGACCCCACACAAGAGAGTGCATGTACGTAGTGCATGATTGCACTCACCGTGCACCGGTCCTAAATTCTTGGTCTAAGTCAGTTTGACCGACTATCCAAAGCCTAAAGGAAGAAATTTTAGGAGACAGTTGTTATCAGGTTTTCAACTGTCTAAACAGACGACCGACGGTGCAATAAAATAAACTATGGGCCACCACGGTTTTGATCCAAACCCGATCAAGTTTGAACAGTTTTTCGAGGGTCATTCAATGGACAGAACGAATTTCTCAGACGCCGAAGAAAGTGGGCCCCACCAAGCATTAGCGCAGCCCCTGCATAAAGCTTCGCACGTCCAGACGTTGTGATGCATTGTGGCCCACTACATTTGATCAAACGGATAATCAGGACCATTCATTCGAAGCAGGAGGTCCAAAAGACCCTAGAAAAGATGTCTGTTTAGCCACATGCAAATCATGCACATGGATTGTTTTTAAACATAAGATGGACGGTGGAGTAAAAGATATCATGGGCGACACTGAAACTGCTCCAAAACACTCCTTCCCGGATGATTTTTCGTCCTGAAACCAATGGACGGAGTGGATTTTCCACTTGGCCTCAATAAATGGGCCAAAGCATGTAACAGAGTCGACTCACGGTGACTCTGTTTCGCAACAGGGAGTTGCGGTCGACTCTGGTGGGCCACCATCATCACACATCGTGATGATCCAATCCATTCAGATGGAACGGGAGTAAAAACTGACCATCCAGGGGAGTTTTCTCGAAGACATCCGCAATGAACACTACCAATCACGATTGATTGCGGGCTGTGAAAGTCTCTGTTGCGTAAGCTCTTTTTGTGTAAACGGACAGGTTTCCGACTCTAATACAACAATAGCTCCCATGACCCTTCTCCATCGTTTTCCTGCTGCTATAAAAAGAAGAGAGAGTTTGGGGAGATGAGAATCTTAGCTGGGACGTGAAGTGCTAGAAGCTAGAGAATCGTCAGAGTTTATTATTCTACTGTTTTTTTTTTCTTTTATTATTTTTTTGAGATTCAGCCAATCATATCTGGCTAAACCTCTTAGTTAGGGCTAAGAGGTGAAGCTTGTAGCGTGATGGGAGAACTTTTGCTTGTGCCTTTTGTTTAGATTGAACTTATGTTGATTTTAATTTGATTAAGGGAATACTTTTAGTTTTTAATGATTTGTTGTGACTGAAATTACAATAGATATGTGATAGCTTTGAGTATTTCTTTCTCCTTTTATGTTTATGACGTCAAGAAGCTCTGTTGCTCACCATTGTCTCCTGGGCATGGTTGGATGACGATACCCTTCCTAACATTCATATCATGTTGATTGGTTGGTAATTAGTTTAATTTTATTGTTTACTTTGTCTCTTGGGTATGGTTTGGTGATGAAATCCATTTTAATTTATATACCTTTCATCTCTTTAAAACCATATCAAAGGAAGTTTAGTTTAATTTTCATGGTTACACCCTTCATCTGGATGAAGATGGACTCTTAAGTCCAGTTGAGTTTCTTATGCAGGCATAAGATCTCCCTGATCTCTACAAGTAGATCTTCTGAATCCCTAGTTTCATTTTTCTGAATTCTTTAAGTTTTAAATAATTTGTTCACCATTATTCCTCGAATTATAATCGAATTAGATTTCATCGTACTCTAGTTCTAGTTCTACTTAATTTCAGATAACGTACAGGTTTCAGTCCCTTGGGACTCGACCTCGGTCTTACCGAGTTTATTACTACATCACAACCCTGCACTTGGGGAGTGAACAAGTTTTTGGCACCGTTGCTGGGAACTGATGGCTACGATTTTCTGAAATTAATTAGCTTTAGGATTAGTTTAAGATTAGGTTTTAATTTTAGGTATAGTACTTCCTAATTATTTTAGAAACACTCTAATTTTGGGATTTCTATTAATAGAAACTAATTTCTTGTATTTTCTCTTACAGGATCTTATCATAGGCACTCCAATCTGGTAATTTCTTGCTAACATCTCCTCTACTTACTTTCTATATTGCTGTAGGATTTTTTCTTCAGAATTAGATTCAAAGTTCGGGTTTCACCATGTATAGGCACGAGTGGGAACGTCAGTATACTGAGAAGAATAACTTATATTGGGATGATGATGATATAAATCAACCTATATCTCAAAATTTTTCTTAAACTATCATCGGGAACCAACTGGAATATAATTATCCACCGGTTAAGAAGTCTTTACGCGATCATATGCGGGAGAATAAGAATTAACAAAATAGTACGTGAGTGTTGGGGTTATCATAATTATGGGCATGATGACTATTATCACCTACCAGATAAGAAGAAAATAATGCGTAATTATATTATGAGTGATAATATATATTATCAACCATCAGATTCTCCCATCTATGATCCGTATGACTATAATCAGTGGAAACATCAAAATTGGAGAAATGAACCAACAACATGTTATAATGATTATTCTCTTGGATCCTCTACCTTTGAGATCCAACAAGATTCAATTCAGCATAGCATAGCCTGTCTCGCGAAATTAGAAAATCGTTGGAAGCGCTTAATTCGCGTCTTGATAAGGTAGAGGAGGCTCGATCATCCCAGCTACAATTCATTCTAGAAATACAATGCGAGGAAAGTGATCCTAACTCGCTTTTGAAGAACTCTGAAATTTGGAATGAGGAGTTGAATTCCATTAACGAGCATACGGTTCAATTTCCCAATGAGTCGATCTCGATGACCATTCAAAATAATGGTGAAGAGACATGGGTGTCTTTCAGATACAATGATGATAATATACTTCACTCACATGACACACTCGAGTTCAATGATGAGGGAGAGGTCAGTTTTTTCGAACCTCAACCCAATTTAGGAATAGAATGTGAGGAAAGCAATCCCAACCCAAGTGTGAACTGCACTGAATTAGAAGCTGATAAGTATTTGGATAAGATTCATGAGAGCACAACCCAAATTTCACTAGAATCAATTTCAATTATAGTGTAGGAAGGTGATCACAAGGCACAGGAAGTTCTACTCCACCTATCTGACATGGCTAATTTAAATGTGGAGGATGAACCACTTTCACCTAAACCTTCCAACCTTTGTGAGGCACGTTTAGATCGCTCCCCTGAATTGGATGAAGATATGATTCGGGAGATGAAAGAGCCACCTGATATGACTCTTGAAGTTGAAACCACCCAGTTGAGGCCACCATCTGAGTTATACACTTTTGATAATTCAATGCCTCTTCTAAGTAGTATCAATGAACAGAGTCCGCATACTAATGTTTCGTCTACTAACCCTCAATCTGTCTGTGCAGGGCTGGAGCAAGAGAGCATACCTCTGTATATTTTTAAGGATGATGGATTCCTTGGGCTGATCATCATGAGCTCAAATGTGGAAAATAAGTCACACTCAGCTGAACTTCCCAACTCTTGGGATTGCTTGGCACACTTTGTAAATTCAAATGATCTCATGTCAGAAGATAAAGTGGATGCCTTGCAAGACAACATCTTGGTAGTCATCATTGACCGAGAGAACCCTTATTCGGAAGCCCTTTCTTCCCTTGATCCTAAACGTCTACCATTAAAGGAAGAAGAGCTGACAATGGAACTGAAGTCTGATACTTCCGAATGTGTTGAGACTACATCACTTCTTAAGAAATTTTCTGAACTTTATTTACTCGTAGTCTCTGATTCACCATGGGATACTAACGTTGAAACTTCTTCTGTAACAAGTGAATCGTATATACTCTGGATACCTCAAGCAATTCAATGAAGAATTTCTTATGAGGTAGATAAGTTTCTTTGGAAAGTCATGCTCCATGGCGCCCAAGCCTATTAAAAAAAGGCTTTTGGATGATCTTGTTGAGGAACTTACTGAGAAACTTATCAAGATATTGGCCGGAAGAGGAACCCTACAGCATGGTCAAATAGTTTTTCCCTGCTTTCTTAGGACTAGGGTAGTTTGTTTTATGCTAGACAGTGCCAATAATACCCATACATCACAGCGGAGCCTCGTAACCAAGCCTGTCCCACAATCGGAAGAGGAAGGGATAGTACCTAATCCGTGCAATAAAAATAAACATCACATTACCCTAGAGCCCCTAAAATGAGCTGGAAGATTGTGTTAATAAAATACATTCACCACGGTGGAGTTCATGGGGCTTGGACACTTGTTGCCTGGTTACTGTTTGAGTCCCCAGTCAAACTGCGATCCTGCGAATTTTTCACCCTCGAGAGAAGCGAGAGGTGATGGGTGTTATTACCGGAGCTTATGGCGGGTCTCCTGTCATGTGATGGTATGATACTGAGCGAGAGGTTTTGACGACGCGATGTGGCGGTTTGAATGACCAGGTGTATGATTATATTGCGGTTGAAGGTGACGCTTGGGGATGTAACTTTTCTGCATCTTTTTCAAAGGTTGGATTTTTAGAAAGCGGATTGGCTGGTGTGGTCTAGGATAGACGGTTTTATGCCGTTAGGTTAGTTTACTTGATACGTTGTTTTAGGATAATTTGCTTTCGTGTCTTCACTCTCGTGTTGACCGGCTTTCATGCTGCGATCTCTTGGGACGTCTCTCTCTCGATTTGTTATCCAGGTACTATCTTTCCATCACTTCTCCCTTATTTTCGTCATTTCATGCGCATTGCATGCTTACATCTTTTACATTGAGGACAATGTAGATTTTAGGTTGAGGGTGGGAGATTAGGTTACCTAATCAATATTTTCTTGGTCTTGAACAAAAATTGTGAAAATTTTTAATTTTTCTGAAATTTCTTGTAAACTTGAATTGATTTTGATGGCCATCTTTGATTCAAAATTATAAGATACATAATGTTGAATTTATGACTCTTAGATTCAGTTTTCTATTATATTAGATTTCACAGTTAAGTTTGAATTGTTAATCCAAAATTAGAAGTTGTAAACATTGATTGAGTCATGATTTCACATTTCACATCTTGCTTTGACATTGAGGTTTCAGTTTGATATTGAAGGGTTAACTTGCTAATCACTAAGCATGTAAGGAACCAGCCTAGAAAATTTGTTTGTCATGATCAATTGAAGAAAAAGAAAATGCTTAGCTGAAAAAAAAAAACAGATACCTTTAAAAAGGGTTGGCCGAATAATCTTCACCATAGATTTGCTCCCTGTAGGTGTAGATTTAATTTTTCATGGATAATATGTGAAAAGGGTTGGGTGTATAGTCTTTACCATAGGTTTGCTCCCTATAGGTGAGGATTTGATTCCCTTCATTGGCATTACTTTTAACAGAAAAATCAATAATTTATGAGGCAAGTGTTGGGTTAAATTTTGGTTGTCATGAATTCTCTTATTAGTTACCAATGATATCATGAAATTGACCCTACTAACGCCCACTGACAACATCTAGAAACTGATCCATAGTCTCATAAGTCGGGTATGGTGGAATGAGACACTATGTCCTAGCTGTCGGCTTACGCTGGGATAACGAGCCTCCCCGTAGTGACTGCGAGCGATCCCGCTTCCCAATACTCCCCACGTGCTTGCAATCGGGGATGGGGACTCCGATGAGATTAAGGATCGCGGAGTCCTGGCCTCACATGTTGAGGTCGCAATGAGGGAGTGTTAGTCATGCGCGACCGTGAGACAAAGTCACTCGAGGGAGTGTTGTGGGTGAGGCCATGCATCATATCATAATTCAAGCATACACATTTAACAAGATTATTTAGAGATGTGTGAATTTATATTTTTCATTAAATTTATCATGGAATTGTTATTTGATGTAACTTATGGCTAATGGCACCCGCTGAGTTAACTACTCACTCTCACTCTAGGACCATGTTTTAAAACACCAACCAGACACGAGCTCGACGAGCTAAGCAGGGTAAGCATGGACGAGGTAGAAGAGCTTCCCTGCTTCCAGACTTTCAGTGGATCCTTCTAGTCTGAGTTCGGGCTACCGCGGGATATAGGTCAAGGCTCTAGTCACTTTGGGTCATGTATGGGTAAGACTAGTTCCCTATTTAGATGATTTTGGACTTGTGGTTTGGATATCATTATATTTAGTGGCACTTGATACTGCTCTATGACTTACTTATGCTTCATGCCCTGCAAAACTCTGCATTGTTTATGAGATCATCCAAATGTAATTAAAACCTGAAGCCCATTAAGGCACCTATGGCACATGGGAATTCAGGAGTCGAGTCCCTACACGGCCCTTAAAAACCCAGGGTGTTACGGCTCTGCCCTGGATTGAACCAAAAACGATATTGGATGACTGCCTTATCTTATTTCGCTACTATGAATATCAATCATTTCTATTGCCACGTAAAATGCCAATTCAATAATTACAATTGATCATGCTTATGTTATTATGTTATATTGGTATTATCGTGGAATTTTCAATTTTAGGAAGGATGTGACCCTACAAGCCATCGCGCTCACACCCATGTAGATTATTTTGCAGAGTTTGTATATGAAAAATTAGTTGGGCAAGATTGAAGACTTTTTTCCTTATTTATTTAGAAATTAATTAAAATTCAATGTATGTTATTATTAATTTTTTTATATCAATGTAATTAAATATTCAATGATTGATTTGTGGATGTTATTTAATGATAGTTACTTTGACTCCTTTTAGTTACTTTGATTGCTGTAAAAATCATGAAAATATTGTGGGTTGTGGTGTATATTTTGTTTAAAGTCAACTTACAGTTATGAAATTCAAGTTTGGGCCTAACCAACTCGAGTTCTGAATTTCGAGCGTGACAAACGCATCGCCGCACTACCGCTAGGAGTGGTGTCCGTTTTAGTCTTTTAGATGTGGAGCCAATACCAAATCCATCGACGCATCGCCGCACGACCGTGGAGCCCATCGTGATATATGATCCTTACATCCACGTCGTCCATATGGTTTAAAAGGTCATTTTAGATTATGCTCCAAAAATTGAAGCATATCAAAATCTCTTATGATCATATGCAGGAAACAATGGTGATTGAATACCCACGATTAAGAACTCCTTGGGGCCCACCGGAATGTTTATTTGACATCCAACCTGTTGATAAGATCACAAAGACCTGGAAGAAGGGTCCATACAAATATCAGATTAATCCAAAACTTTTGTGGTCCACAGTAAGTTTTGAATGGTCAATCAACACTGTTTACTTTGGTATGGTCCATCTGAGATGTGGATCTGCTTCAATTTTGGTTTCATGTGAGCTGTTAAAACGGATGAACGGCGTGGATGTAAGGAATATACATCACAGTGGGCTCCACAGGCAGTGAATCCACCAACCTCGGTAGCCGCGCCCACCCAATCCGCATTCGGTGTGTTGATGGTGGAAGCGGATTGGCTGGTGTACCTCACACTAGCTATATAACTACTGTATTTACGTCACCAAGTTCCGTGAGTCTGATCATGAGGTATGTGTTATATTCAAACCATTCATCTATTTGGCAAGCTCGTATAAAGACTTGAGACGAAAAATAAGACAGATCTAACTATCAAGTGGACCACACTGCAAAAAGCAGTAAACAACTACCATTGAAATCCTTTTTGGGGTCACAAAAGTTTTGGATCAATATGAAATTTGTTTTTCCTCTTCATTCAGGTCTTTATGACCTTATGAACAGATTGGATGGTAAATAAACGTTGTGGTGGGCCCTAAAAAACTTTTAACGGTGAAAATCATTATCTTCGTTGCTATTTATGGTGTGATACGGATTATCTTTGGATATGATTGATTTTTTGGATAATGCTTTAAAATGATCTTTAAAAATAGATGAATGATGTGTATATAATAAATAAATCACTATGGGGCCATGTAACTTTGATCTCCTTTGAACCCTTCATATAACACAGAGCTCGAGGTGCGTCTATGCTCGTCTTCACACGACATGTACACAACAGCTATATATATACATATATATGGAAGCGGATTGCGTAGTGAGTAACTCACTAGGC
This sequence comes from Magnolia kwangsiensis, assembly GCA_037074715.1. Lineage (NCBI taxonomy): Eukaryota > Viridiplantae > Streptophyta > Magnoliopsida > Magnoliales > Magnoliaceae > Magnolia > Magnolia kwangsiensis. The sequence goes on along the minus strand of CM073574.1, from coordinate 45,924,575 downwards.
TTAGCGTACTGTGTAAACTCTGTGAAGTCCACTGTGATTTATGTATCTGATCTGATCTGCTCCTTCCATCAATTTTACCAGATAATTTTAGGGCCACAACACAAAAATGAAGCATATATAATGTTCAAATGGACCACACTATGTGAAACATTTGAATTGAATGTATACCGGTGAAAAATTCTTGGGGGCCACAGATGTTTTGTATCTAGCTTATATTTGTGTTTTCCTTTCATTCATGTCTGCATGATCTTATTAACAGGTTGGATGACAAATAAACATCATTGTGAGGCTTGAAAAGGTTTCAATGGTGGAAATCATTATCCCCACTGTTTCCTGTGGTATGATCCACTTGATCTTTGGATATACTTCAATTTTGGGCTCAACCCCTTAAATTAGATGAAAAAACTGATGGACAGTGTAGATACACCACATACATTCAACGTGGGCCCAACTAAGTTTACTCAATATGATAGGAGTGTACAGAGTAACTCAGTACGCAATCCGATTCCGCTCTATATGTAGTGTGTGGTACGTAAACCAATCTGCTTCCGTTGATGGTTAGCCCAAAGACAACCCAAAGTAGATAGGGGAAACGGATTGGGTACTCCCCCCGCCACCAGCTATTGGCTGGTGGTCGGTCCTCTGTGGGCCCACCATGATATATGTGTTTCATCCATGTTGTCTATCTACTTTTATAGATCATTTTAACATACGGATAAAAAAAGAAAGATGTATATATCAATCTCAAGTAGACCACATTACAAGAAGCAATGTTGAATGAACGTTGACCATTAAAAACATTTCGGGTCCATAAAAGTTTTGGATCAAGCTGATGTTTATTTTTTTTCCCTCATCTGGGTCTTCATAGCCTAATCAACGGATTGGATGTCAAATAAACGGTACAGTGGGCTTTAGGAGAATTTTAATGGTGGATATGCAATCATTATTGTTTTCCAGTAGCGTAGTCCATCTAAGATTTATATCCATATCAATTTTTGTACCAATCACTAAAATGATGGATGAAACATACCTCATGGTAAGGGCTACATACAACCGACCACCAGCTACAGAGATGGTGTCAGGGAGAGTTGCCAATCCGTCTCCGTCGATAGGAGTCTACCGAGGCTTCAGCCCGACGTACTGCATGTTCAGCCCTAACACAGTCCAGGTTGGACCGGGTTAGATGAATGTGGATCTTATTTATTTTACATCCACGCCGTCTATTTTTTTTGCCAGCTCATTTTAGGGCATGAGCCTAAAAATGAAACAGATCCATATCTTAGGTGGACCACACCAGACCAAAGAGTGGTGATTGAATGGACACCCCTAAAAACTTCCTAAGGTCCACTGTACTGTTTATTTTCCATCGAAACTGTTGATAACTTCACAAAGTCCAGGACGAAAGGAAAAAACAAATATCAGTTTGATTCAAAACTGTTGTGGCCCAATAAGTTCTTAATGATAAGTGTTCAATCATCACTGCATCCTGTAGTGTGGTTCATATGAGACTTGGATATGCTTCGTTCTTTTCCTAATGCACTAGAATGAACTGTAAGAATGTATGGACGGCGTGGATATAAAAAATATACATTACGGTGGGCCCCACAATCACAGATCCATCCACATCATGTCCCTGATCCACCGAATCAGTGTTCAGGTTGGATAGTCCTGCACGCCACCCAGGACCGCTGTCCAGTGTTCCCCAGTGCGGATGGAAAATATTTCAAAATAAGTAGATGGGTTGATCGTAGCAATCTGTTCAGGCCTTGAAAACGACGGCAGGAAACAGACTGTAAATCTAGCGAATGTTTAGCTCTTCTCATAGGTGTATTTTTCTCATGACAGCAAAACAAGGTAGGCTCCAGTAGATGGACGGTCCCGATTGAGTTATTAACTTTTTTCCATGTGTACGGCGGAGAGACGGGTCTATCATATTCCAATTCAACCGGTTTTACCGTATCAGCTGGCTGCACACGAGAAAGCGACCACCGTATATAAAACGTTTTATCCAGGCGGTTTTTAGGGTCAGTTTAGGCAGTGGAATTAGAAGGGATTAAGTGGGATGGGATTAAAAAACATACTTATTACCATGGCAGGGATTGTCCCTTTTGGCATGTGATACGATTAATGTCATACTTGTTAGATAATACGGTGGTACCTTGAACGGATATACCCAATATTATTTGAAATTACTATAAAAACACACGTGTTGTATCTAAACCGTTGTTGCTTTGTAACCTCATTTTATAGCATAGGCCTAAAAATGAGGTAGATTCAAAACTTATGTGGCCCTAAAGAATTTTTCAATGCTAAGTATTCAATCCCCATTGCTTTCTATGGTGGGGTCTACTTAAGCTTTAGATTTACTTAATTTGTTGGCTGATGCTCTAAAATAATCCTGATAAATGAGTGGACGGTATGGATATAGCCCACACATCATGGTAGGACCTACACAACTTGCTAACATTGAGTAAATTTGGCACAGGACACAATGCAATTCCATTTAATGTAAGTCTAAGCTTTTTCATTTTTGCCAAACATGGTGTGGAATTGGCACGCAAATGAATCCCCTCTCACCTAATCCCTTCTAATCCCACCACCATAGGATTAAGGGGGATGGAATGGATTTTAAGGTAATGATGATGGTGTCCGTGTTTGTCCCTTAATCCCATAGGTCTGGGATAACCCACGGAATATACAGCAGCCTGTTTGGACCGTCACATATGGATGGGTTTACATCTCCACATCTTCTTGTGGTGTGCCCTACTCATTGTTTTATGTCTGCCTCAAAACAGGTTCATAGCTTAATGTGGGCTGATGAAAATGATGGAGGGAGTGGATATCTCATTGATATCTCGGCGGGCCCCACATAGTGGTGAAAACTCTCATCCCGGGATTGGCAAATCCATCCCGGATCTGGGCGCTGTTTAGGAGGGCAAGGCACATCTCACCATTCCAAACCACGGATGGGATGGTAGGGCATAGGATAACCCTCCTAATTCCATTTAATACCACATCCAGCGCCCGGCCAAACGCGCCATAAGTTACTAACTTAGACTAGCACGTGCGGACAACGACTTTGAGGATGAAACTACCCGAAGACGAGCGCTAACGCTCCTCCAACTGAGAGTTGTACGAACGGCTTAAAAGAGATCAAAGTTGCATGGACCCACAGCTATGTATTTATTATATCTATAACGTTCATTCATATTTCGAGATCATTTCGGAGCATTATCCAAAAAAAAATCATATCCAAAGATCAACTAGACTACACTACAAAGAGCAGCGGGGAAATTAATTTTCACCGTTAAAAATTTTGTAGGGCCCACCATAACATTTATTTTCCATTCAATCTATTTATAAGGTCACAAAGGCCGGGATGAAGAGGAAAAATAATTTTCATAATGATCCAAAACTTCTGTAAGATGTTCAATTCTCTGTTGCCTTTTTCAATGTGGTCAACTTGATAGGTAGATCTATCTTATTTTTCATCTCAAGCCTTAATACGAGTTCTCCAAATAGATGGATAGTTTGGATATAACACGTACCTCATAATGGGACCCACGAAAATCGGTGGGGATTACATCAAGGGAAAAAGAAAAAAAAACCAGCGTGTTGGGATCGAACGGGTTGTGCGGGTCATAGCTAGGCCTATGATTACGGATTATAACCGTAACATAACTGTAATGCTATGCACTTTTTTCACTTTTTATTTTTTACATGGAGAACTTTATTCTACCTACATTTTTCTCTAATACATATTTATATAAATATGTGCACATATATATATATATATATATATATATATGTGTGTGTGTGTGTGTGTGTGTGTGTGTGTGTGTGTGTGTGCGCGCGCGCGTATATATATAAAATTTCTCTCTCTCTCTCTCTCTCTTTTTTTTTTTTTTCATTTCTTTCTTTATTCATTTAACAAGAGTATCTTCTAAACTAAAATTAGTTACTTATGATTTTGGGGTAGGAGAAGCTACTTAAGCCAACCAACCTAATTATTTTCGAAGATTCCATCAGGTTGATGGTTGAAAATATATTTCATTCACTTCGCGGTCAAGTTCAATCACTTCGCGATCAAACTAGAAATTGAACAGGGTAAACATGAAATTGAGTGGGCAAATTAAAAATTGAGCGGGGGCAAGGTAGGAATTGAGTGAGGGAACCTAGAAATTGAGCGAGGCAAGGTAGGAGTTCAGCGAGGAAATCTAGAAATTGAGCGAGGGAACCTAGAAATTGAGCAAGGGAATCTAGAATTGAGCGAGGGAAGTTAGAAATTAAGCGACAGAAGCTAGAATTTGAGCGAGGGAACATATAAATTGAGCGAGGCAACCTAGGATTTGATCGAGGTAACCTAGGAAATGAGCGAGGAAACGTACAAAATGCAAGGAATCCTAGGAATTGAGCGAGGGAAGCTAGAAATTAAGCGAGGGAACCTAGAAATTCAGCAAGACAACCTAGGAATTAAGCGAGGAAAGCTAGAAATTGAGCGAGGTAAGGCAAAAATTCAGCAAGGAAACCTAGGATTTGACCGAGGCAACCTAGGAATTGAGCGAGAGAAGCCACAAATTGAAAGTGCACATACTAGTGCCCTTGTTTATCAATTACAATGTAAGTTGAGTCAGTCGGACTACAGCACCTAACAAGAAGATCAATTTAAGCGTTTGCCTCAACTGGATGTGTGGAAGCTCGTCATAGGTAAATCATAGCCTCACATCCCTTGTCCCAAAATACCAGGTGATTAAAACCATTAAAAACAACTTAGAACATATGCGAGTTTTTAGATAAGTGAACTTTTTCAAACAGTAGAAAATCTCTAAGTTTTCTTGCCCTGTCGATTGTATCGATACACCTTTCGATATGATCGACCTGCTCTGTTGATGTCCTCGACACTTAATCGATATTATCGATAAGAAGACTAAAAGTGTCCAATAACTGCATACCATCTGGACAGATTTATCGATATATCGATACATCTATCGATATTATCGATATTCAAACATCGAGTCCATCGGAAGTGGCTCGATAATATCGACGGGCAGAATTTCGGCGCCCCTATTTTTTTAAAGAAAACTACTATGAGTTTCGATATATCGATGACTATTCCGATTCAATCTAAAATCAAATATCGATCATATCAGAAGTCATTCGATTATATCGACAGTGGGCGCGTATTTCTTCCAACAAATATTTCAGGTTGTTCTAAACTTTGATCGGGGGCCACTCAAGGAAATCGATATTCTTATGTCGATGCTATCGAGTCCTAGTCGATTGGATCGAGTCTGGGCACAAACTGACCGGCGTGCTTATAGGTAAATTTATACGATTTATCGATCCTATCGACACGGTCTCGATATCATCGACATTCAAATTCCGATGACATCGGTTGATCGTCGATCATATCCTATAAAACCTGAAACATTTCGGCTAGTCTCTCTCATTCTTCAAGTGTTGATAGATCGATCCCAGTATCGATTGAATCGGAGTTCGAAATCCGATGACATCGACACAAGTATCGATTTCATCGATCAGTTGGCAATAGGTTTCAAAAGCGTATGACTTTTGAGTTTATGTTATCGAGTGGACAGTCGATCTTATCGAGAGTATATGCTCGATGATATCGACCATGCTCGATGACATCGAACTCAGTCATAAATATGACCGTTTTATATCCGTTGAAACCTTTTGCCTATTTAAAAAGAGACTTGCTCATATTGCTGGCAGAGAAAGAAGAGAATGCTTTGTGTATCTTACATTCAGATCATATCCCCAAAGCCCTTTCTCTCACGGGAGTTCATCTTCCAATCGACTCTCATTCATTGACATTCAATAGAGTGGATTGGAAAATGAACTTCCGCATTCAAGGATCCTTCAGCAACTATCTTAAACAGTATATCTTTTAGCTAGGATGCCTCGAATGAATAGATGACGGGAATCACTTTATCTTCCTTATAGGAAAATTTTAAGAGAGTGGATTTTCGTCCTAACCTTGACCCAACCCGAAACCTAATACTGGTATATCTTTTGTGTTGCAGATCAAGGGAGTTGAAGACTCTTCAACAACAAGAATGAGATCTTCATCACTGTGCAAAAAGGGACTCATCAACTTATATGTAAGTACTCATAGTCCAGAGGACACTTGTGATAATTCCTTTCTAGGATTGAGTCTTAAGTGTTGCTCACCCTTTAAAGTCCTCAAAGGAGGCCTTCGGCAGGAGTGTACGTTGTGTGGACCCTTGCTCTGTAGGGAGCATAAACATCCAGGTACGTTGTGTGGACCCTTGCTCTGTGTGGGCATAAACATCTGGTTAGGAGTGCACCAGTAAAACTTCAGGGTTAGAGGTGAATCGAGTAAAAACCTCCATGTAAAGGTTGAAGGTGAACCTGATTTAAAACATTAAGTTTGAGGTGAACCCTGGGAAACCTCCGTAGTGAAATCCGGTACACTCAAGGGTTGAGTGCGACAACCGGGAGTGGAGTAGACAAGTAGTCAAACCACTATAAAAATGACTGTGTTTGCGATTGATTTGTTTATGTGATTTGCTTTATTTATTCAAATTCTGAATATCTGAGATCACACCTCACACACATACACAGTCATATCTAGCATAAACTAAGTTCTATACTGTTATCGTTGAATAGTTTGTGATTGAATCCTCTGCTAGGCTTGTAAGCCAGTAGAGTTACATTTGAGTAATCCTGATAATCACATATCCGATGGGATTAGTGCAATAGGATTTTAAATATTTCATAAAAGTTTAAAAAGTCCTATTCACCCCCCTCTAGGACATATTGGCATATTCCTACTTCGACTCAAGCGGTCTTCACCGCTATTTCACAAATTGTGCGAGGGAACTTATAAATTGAGCAAGACAACCTAAGATTTGAACGAGGAAACGTAGGAATTGAGCGAGGGAACCTAGGAAATGAGCGAGAAAACGTAGAAATTCAGCGAGGAATCCTAGGAATTGAGTGAGGAAAGCTAGAAATTAAGCGAGGGAACCTATAAATTCAGCAAGACAACCTAGGATTTGAGCGAGAGAATCTAGAAATTGATCGAGGCAAGGTAGGAATTGAGCGAGGGAAGCTAGAAATTGAGCAAGGCAACCTATGAATTGAGCGAGACAACCTATGAATTAAGTGAGGCAACCTAGTAATTGAGTGAGGGAACCTAGGAATTGAGTGAGGTAACCTAGGATTTGAGTGAGATAACGTAGGAATTCAGCGAGGCAACGTAGGATTTGAGTGAGGCAACCGAGGAAACCTAGGAATTGAGTGAGGAACGCTACAAATTGAGCGAGGGAACCTAGAAATTGAGCGAGACAACTTATCAATTGAACGAGTCAACCTAGAAATTGAGCGAGGGAGGCTAGAAATCGAGCGAGGCAACCTACAAATTGAGCGAGGGAACCTAGAAATTGAGCGAGGGAACTTACAAATGCAAGGAGGAAACCTAGGATTTGAGCAAAATAACCTAAGAATTGAACGAGAGAAGTTAGAAATTGAGCGAGGGAAGCTAGAATTTGAGCGAGAGAACCTATAAATTCAACGAGGCAACTTATAAATTGAGCGAGGTAACTTAGGAATTGAGCGAGGCAACGTGAAAATTCAGCAAGGAAACCTAAAAATTAAGCTACGGAAGCTAGAAGAAGCTAGAAATTAAGCGAGGGAAGCTAGAAATTGAGAGAAGAAACCTAAAAATTCAGCGAGGCAACCTATAAATTAAACGAGGAAGCCTAGGAATTAGGTGAGGGGAGCTAAAAATTCAACGAGACAACCTACAAATTGAGCAAGAGAACCTAGGAATTCAGCGAGGCAATGTAGAAATTCAGTGAGGCAACCTAAGAATTGAGCGAGGGAAGCTAGAAATTGAGCAAGGGAACCTTAAAATTCAGCGAGGCAACGTATAAATTCAGCGAGGCAACCAACAGATTGAGCGCTAGTTAAATCATCAACAAAGATAAGAATGACTTTTTTTTAGAGACTATTTATCCTCTCATAGATAGAGAAATAGATAGAATATCCAAGATCTCTATATCTTTTCTCATAGATATAATATAAAAGAGAGATCCCTCTCATTTTTTATCAGGAGAGAGATCTTTCTTCTCTGAGGGTTTTCGATTCAACGATTTTTAAGAGCAAGATAGAAAAGAAGCATTGAGATAATACCTTTCATCTTAATCTTATCTACTGGAAAAGGGGGTCCTTTTGATCACCTGAAGAGATTTGTAGGCAGAATTAGCATAATTATGACAAACGAGGATTGAGCTGCCAAATGAGATTATCCTCATTCCTCGGCTGGGGTTCTAGAAGATAAGATTTATGTAGTAAAAAAAAAGTCTTCTGAATTGAGCAAAGGAAGCTAAAAATTGAGCGAGGCAACTTATAAATTAAGCGAGGGAACCTAGGAATTAAGTAAGGCAACGTAGAAATTCAGTGAGGCAACCTAGAAATTGAGCAAGGGAAACATGAATTTGAGTGAGGCAAGTTTGAAATTGGGTGAAGCTAACATGAATTGGAATGAACTTTAAATGTAATTGACCTAGCCTAATAATTTACTCTTTGGTGAATTTGACCGAGCAGTTAATGAAATTGACCGAGCTTTACATGAAATTTTCTTCGGTAAATTTGACTAAGCAATTAATGAAATTGACCAAGCGGTTCATAAAATTTTCCATTACATTACATGAATTCGTGGAAGTTCTCCATCAAATTTTTATGATATCTCCATCAAATTTATGAATTGTTCTGTTACAATTCCTACGTCGCCTCGCTCAATTCCTAGTTTCCCTCGCTCAATTTATTTGTTGCCTCGCTGAATTTTTAGCTTCCCTCGCTCAATTCCTAGGTCTTGCCTCTTTCAATTCCTAGGTTGCCTCACTCAATTCATAGGTTGTCTCGCTGAATATTTACGTTGTCTCGCTGAATTTCTACATTGCATCGCTCAATTGCTAGGTTGCCTCGCTCAATTCCTAGGTTCTTTAACTGAATTTCTAGCTTCCCTCGCTCAATTTCTAGGTTACCTCGCTGAATTTATAGCTTTCCTTGCTCAATTTCTAGTTTCCCTCGCTCAATTCTTAAGTTTTCTCGCTCAATTTTTAGCTTCCCTCGCTGAATTTCTAGCTTTCCTTGTTGAATTCTTAGGCTGTCTCGCTCAATTCATAGGTTCCCTTGCTGAATTTCTAACTTCCCTCGCTCAATTTTTAGCTTCCCTCACTCAATTCGTAAGTTGCCTCACTAAATTTTTACGTTGCCTCGGTCAATTGCTAGGTTGCCTCGGTCAATTCCTGGGTTCCTTCGTTCAATTTCTAACTTTCCTCGGTCAATTCCTAGGTTGCCTCGCTCAAATCCTAAGTTTCCTCATTGAATTTCTAGGTTCCCTCGCTCAATTCATAGGTTGCCTTGCTCAATTTCTAGCTTCCCTCACTTAATTTCTAGCTTCCCTCGTTGAATTCCTACCTTGCCTCACTTAATTTATAACTTCCCTCGCTCAATTCTTAGGTTGCCTCATTCAATTAATAGGTTATCTCGCTCAATTTCTAGGTTCCCTCACTCAATTTGTAGCGTTCCTTCCTCAATTCCTAAGTTCCCTCGGTTGCTTTGCTCAAATCCTACATTGTCTCGCTGAATTCCTACGTTGCCTTGCTCAAATCCTAGGTTGCCTCGCGCAAATCCTAGGTTGCCTCGCTTAATTTCTAGTTTTCATCGCTCAATTCGTAGGTAGCCTCACTCAATTCCTAAGTTGCCTCGCTGAATTCCTACCTTGCCTCGCTTAATTTATAGCCTCCCTCGCTTAAATCCTAAGTTGTTTTGTTGAATTTATATGTTTCCTCGCTTAATTTCTATCTTCCCTTGCTTAATTCATAGGATTTTTCGCTGAATTTCTACGTTGCCTCGCTCAATTCTACCTTGCTCTTGCTCAATTTTCAATTTGCCCACTCAATTTCATATTTGTCCTACCCATTTTCTACTTTGACTGCGAGGTGATTGAAATTGACTGCGAAGTGAATGAAATGTATTTTTGACCATCGACCTGATGAAATCTTGAAAAATAATTAGGTTAGTTGGCTAAAGTAACTTCTTGTACCCCAAAATCATAAGTGGTATGTCAAGTACTAATTTTAGTTTGGAAGATATTCTTGTTAAATATATATAAATATATATTTGAGAAAAATGTAGGTAGAATTCTCCATTAATAAATAAAAAATAAAATGAGAAAAAAGCGCATAGCATTGCAGTTATGCTACTGTTATAATTCATAACCATAGGCCTAGTTATGACCCAACCCCGGTCAACCCAGCACGCCGCTTTTCTTTCTTCTTTTTTTTTTCCCTCATGTAATCCCCACTGATTTTTGTGGGTCCCATTATAAGATATGTGTTATATCTAAATCGTTCATCTATTTGGTGAATTCGTATTAAGGCTTGAGACGAAAAATAAGACAGATCTACCTATCAAGTGGACCACACTGTAAAAGGCGGTGGGGAATAGAACGTCTAACATTGAAACCCTTTTAGAGGCTACAGAAGTTTTGAATTATTATAAAATTTATTTTTCCTCTTCATCCAGGCCTCTGTGACCTTATAAATAGTTTGAATGGAAAATAAATGTTATGGTGGGCCTTTAACGGTGAAAATCAATTTCTCCACTGCTCTTTGTGGTGTGGTGTGGTTCAGTTGATCTTTGGATATAATTTTTTTTTAGATAATGCTCTCATGATCTCGAAATATGGATGAACTTTGTGGATATAATAAATACATAGCCGTAGGGTACGTAACTTTGATGTCTTCTAAGTTTGTATTCCTTCGTAAAAACCGCTGGATAAAAGGTTTTGCCTACAGTAGTCATTTTCTCGCTGTACACGCACAGAGGAACTATATACTGCGTGGCCCGCATCTTTGTGTAGTAGGTAGGCGCTTTTGATTTAGGAAAGTGGGGCCCATTTCTTATAATCCATACCATTAGTTTGTTGGATCCACAGTCTTTTGACTGTTAAATAATGATAAAAACCTTTTTTATTCGTGGATTTAAAATAGACGGTCCGGAAGAGAAATACAGCAGTGGTCCATATTCAATTGAAATTGACCGTTGAGATTTTTAAGTCTAGAAAATTTAGGGCATTCTCCATTCCAAATTTTGAGTCAACAGACCAACAGTTCGGATTACCGAAACACGGGCCACACCTGTCAGAATTGAGAAGTCGTGTGTAAACTTTCCACGCATTATACAAATCCTCCCAGAAGCGAATTGCGTGGTGTAACACACACCACCGAACTTGGTAGTGTGTTGACGTCACCAAGTTCTGTTAGGCCCACCATTATATATGTATTATATCCACACCGTCCATTAGATTTTTTAGGTCATTTTAGATAATCATCTTAAAAATGAGGCAAATCCAAGTGGAATACACCTCAGAAGGAAGCTGGACAATGATACCCACCGTTGAAACCTTCCTAGGGTCCACGGTGATTTTTATTTTCCATCCATCCTGTCCGTAAAGTTAAAAATACGTGGATTAATGAAAAAAAAATCAACTTGATCCAAAATTACTTTGGCCTTTTAAAAGTTTTCAACGGTATGCGTTTAATCTTCACTGCTTTTTGTGGTGTAGTTCACCTGAGCTTTTGATCGACGTATTTTTTTAATAATAACCTAAAATAATCTTTAAAAACGGATGGACGTTATGGATATAACATATACATGATGGTTGGACCTACATAGCTCGATGACGTCAACACACGAGCGAGGTTGGTGGTGTTTTGGCAAACAACGCATTCCGTTTCCATTCCTCCAACGCCCCTCCTGGAAAGCGAAGACCGAAAAGGCAAGAGCCCTTTTAGGGGGGTGATTTTATAGTCTGGCAAAGTACGATGGTTAATATGCAGGCACTCCTAAACTGTACATGTCGCATGCATACATTAAATCAAATAAAACTTTATGTAAGCTGCCTTCGCAATATTTGATTGTTTAAATTATTCCAGCCTTTAATTCATAATTGATTTTTTTTTTTTTGTTTTTGAAATACGACAATTGGATTGTTTCATTTTTAATCATCTAATAAATGTCCACCAATCTCATAATCAGATAACATTAATTAATAGTAGATTTTTGTTCATGATACGTCTAAACCGAAACAATAATTTGGACAGTTTAATATGAAATGATTTTATTTTACATATGCGATTTCTAATTAATTTCTAAGTGACTGCATATCATGCATCTTACACTGTCGGAGTATCAAAGTTTTTTCTTAAGCCTTTTTATTCGCAAAGTGTAGTACCAATGTTAGTTTCGCACCATCTAGAAAACAATGGTTGCTCTTCAAACGCAAACATGGAGTAGCCATATGGAAATCCAGAACGTCCAATCTCTGATCGACTGTTTATGGAGCAGAATCTAAAAATTTCGCAATGGAGTTGATATTAACATCTATTTTTCTTTACAACATCCATTTAACTGTGAAAATTGGATGGTTAGGATTTATTAATTAATTATATTTTAGAGATATTCCTCTTCTACGACAGGAAACATAGTTTTAGTGGTCTGGATGTTGTAGATCAGGACCAAATGTGAGGAGGATGAGTCACCACCGTTTTTAAAATGGTGTTAAACTAACTTAGAAGTCTACTTATATTCTTGAAAAATCCAACGCAAATGCCTCGTAAAAAAAAAAAAAAAAGAAAAAGAAAGAGGAGAGGCCTTTCTCTGTCTACCGTGTATATCCGTCTCTTGCTCTCTCTGTGTCTGTGAAAATTTCCAAAAGGAAATAGCAGAAAAGCTGAAGAGAAAATCAAAGAAGGAAAAAGGGAAGAAAAATCATGTCTATTCCATTGAGACTGTTGTTGCCTCTAAATACAGAGTCGTCAGATTGGGCTTCAAAAAGCCTCAACATCTTCTCCCAACAAAACCCAATTTCTTTCAAGCCTTCCTCCATTAGAAGATGTGGATTTGGGCTTCGAAAATCTCAATCCTACTCCAAAACTCACACTTCTTCTTCTTCTCTCTCGGTATATACCTCTTTCTCCCTCTCTCATTTGATTATAAAAGAATTGTAGGACGTGTGTTTTACTTCCTTTGCCACACACGCACTCTCCCTCTCTCTCTTGTCTTTTTTTTTTTTTTTTTTTTTTTGGTATTTTTTTGAAGTTTTGGAACTTGGGTTTTCTCAGTTGAAGTAGTTAGATTGATGGGCTGTTTTTGGGGCTTTGTTTTTGTCCCCCTCTTCAAAGGAGTTGGATGAAGAAGATTTGGAACTTGGTTTTTTCTTTTATTTTTTAATTCTTTCTATATTATGTCATGGTGTCGAGGAACTTGGGTTTTTATTTTCATTTTGTAGCCAATAGATTGGTGAAATGCTGTAATTTTATTTGACTTATTTTCGCTGTACAGAATGCAACATGGGTTTTGGTTCTAATTCGATTGCTTCTTCTCTCTTGTCTGTTACCCTTTCTTCTTGTATTATGAAGCTTTTGAACCCTCTCTCTCTATTGGGTTTTACTTTCTTTTCTCAATTTTTTTTTTTTTTTTTTTTGGAAATTTACTGAGCAAAAAAGAAACTACAGCAAAGGGAAAGAATTCCTACACAGGGTGAAAGATGCTGCACGCCCTCTTTTGCTAAGGAGAATTAGCTGACTGCTATTTCGTAACGGGATTTTGTATCTTTATTTATTTATTTATTTATAAGTTGAAGCCATAATATTGATAGAATGCTATATGAGAATCTCTTGTTTAATTTGCAACTACATGCACTTTTAAATTGAAGCCATTGTGTTTATAGTCTGATTTGCTTTTTTATTTTTCATTGTGCTTTGTTACTTGAAAGAGCTCTACCATTTCTTTTTCTGTATGTATTGGTTTGCTTTTTAGAAGCTGAAGATATGTTTCATCAAGAGTTAAATTAAAAGCATAATGCTTTTCTTTGAATTTTGAGATTTTTTAGAGGAATGGTACAGTAACTCACATGATGAGTTGAATCACAGCACATATGCCAATGTGGTACACTTGTGTGAGATCCAGACTAATCATTAAGTTGGGGCCAATCAAGAACATGTTCTAGCACAAAAAAATCAGCCCAAATCTACTCATCAGGTCAGCCATACTCTGTATGAGCAAAGTGCGCAGTTAGAAAGAAATCGCCATCTATTATCCAACATATAAATTTGGCCCACTTGATGAACAGACCAGCCTGGCTTTTTGGATAACATTTTCATACAGAGCCCCCCTGGTATATGGCCTGATCTCACTGTATGTCAGGCCAAGCTACTCATCGGGTCAGCCAACCTCTCGTGCAAATTGATTTTGCATTTCTCTCGCATTTATCTATGGATAAACATAGTGAGTCCTATTTAGCTTTTGATTAGTTGCAGAACTGTGGATTTTAGCAGTTGTAGATCCCACAAACACATCCACTGCTGTTCCCTTTTCAGTATTTCTGTGTTCTTTTTCATTTACTTCTTCTGAAGTAGGGTTGTCAATGGGTTGGGTTTGGGTCTGTCCTATATTATCCTTACCTGCGCTAACTTGGTTTGGGTCTTGCCAGGTCCAGCTCTCATTCTTCTATTTCTTTCTTTCTTTCTTTCTTCTTCTTCTTGTTTTTTTTTTTTTTTGAGAAAATAACTATAACTGCATTAAAAGGAGAACAGAAAAATAAAAATAAAAATCAATAACATAAAACATGAAAGGAAAATACAATGCCAACCCTTTGAAAAACACACCACCCCTAGGTTAAATGAACTATTTAGTTAGGGGGAAATCATCCCTTGCCCTATTCCAGTAAAATGGATCAGTTGCTTCCTATTTAATATGTATATTTGTTCGTGTCTCATTCTTGAAGACCTGGACCAGGATTTGATTGGGTTCGGGTACCCATTCGGCTAACCATCGGGTCTTTGTATCTGAGTTTTGAGTCAAGTAAGAGCATTTACATGGTTGGCCCACCCAGCGAATGGATTACAATTGCCTCTTTGACTCATACATTGGTGTGTAGACAGGCTCTCTTACATGCCTGCGGCTTAGGAAACTGTATTCCTTTGCTAGAATAGTCAATATATTTAATATCTATATTGTTAATCTTAAAACTAACTAGAGCTGACCCAGGAACTGACTTGATCTGTCTCGGCCTGGTTTTAAGTTTTAACCAGGTCCAAGTTGATGAACCCTGCCTTGATCCGGCTAGATCTGAATTTTAATGGGGTCCAAAAAGGTGAGACCTGACCCATCCTGACCTGATTTTTTAACGGATCCAAAAATTGGACTAGGACCTGTTAAAATCTGATTGGGCCATCAGGTACACAGGGATCCGGGTACCCATTAACAGCTCTAGTCTGAAGCTTTGAATTAATTTTTGTTGCAGAATTAAATAAAGGGTGTCTTGGAATTTATTACTTTAATCATAACATGTTATGACAGTCCCTTGAACCGTTCCACTCAAGGGTTATTTGGGCTTGTTAGTTGCAGAAGTTAGATTGAAGGAACTGACTGGTTTATTCGTGTTTACTTGAAACGGTTTTGTTGTATACCTATGATGACATTAGAATCAATTCATTGTATTTTTGGTTTTTACTAATGATTTACTACCAGGGACTGTTTTTTATGTACTGGTATAGTGGCTTTGTGGATGTACAAGAAGAGACCTAGATACCGGTTGTTGGAGGAATGAAGGTGAGAACGGGGCTCAGATGTTTGGCTCTGATGATGAGATCACTACCCAAGTTCCCACACAAGTCCAGTCTGTTGTCGAAGGTCCTGGGACATTGCTGGTGACAGAGCCAAAACCAATCCCTGACCTCGACTATTTACAGGTATGCCATCTTCATATTTAGAGTAAGAAAGTTTTTGTGAAACATGACCATGTCACATTCATATTTGTTTTCTTGTATGCAATTTCTATAAAATGCAGTCTCTCTTTTAGGGCGAGTGCTGCGATCCTGCCTGTTGCTATCTTTCCTGTTCCACATGGCGTTCTTCATTCAAAGAACATTCCAACAAGTCGGATGGATAATGTGAATAACTTGTTATCAATATATTCACTTTCTATGTTTGGAAACTGATCTTCTCCAAAACCTGTTGATGAAGCATGCTATTGGCCATTTGATGACATCTTATACTATAGAGGGAATAACACTCCTTGTAGAAATTGTACCATCTGGCTCCCAGCCTGAGCAAAGGGGGGCAGCCATTAGGTTGGAAGTCTGTAGTCAAACTTTGCCAACCGACCATGAGAATTCCAGCTTTGAATTTTTGTGGAAAAAGATTTGTAAAGATGATAGCTGGGATAAGGCTATCTATGATGATAATAATGGTGGTTGTGATGATGATGGATGAAGAATTATTAAAAGATAAATAAATAAAAGGTTAAAATATAGGGATACACTCTCAAATTGCAAAGATTACCAAGCAAGTATGAATCCCTTCTCTAGCTAGAGACTTGGCTTCAGAGTTCCTAAGAATATCGAAGAAAGTGATGGATAACAAACCACATTTTCCTACATTTGTTCAATCGGATCTACCAACCTCCATAGTTCATTTGAGAAAGACACCCATAGATGCTGCCACACCCTTGCGGGAACTGATTTCCAAAGTAGCTCCCATTGAAGTTTGGTGCAATCAGGTTCTCGAGTCAATGAGATCTCGACACCTGACTGATGCAGGCTCATCTGGGCCCACAACCCATGGCCTAGGCTTAGGCCCATTAAGCCGAAGCTCAATAGCTGACCCATCAATAAGGAGGCCCAAGCCTCTTATTTAGGTAATTGGCTAGCAAAATCAATCAGCTAGACGTGATTAATCCATAACCATTAGTCAAACGTTTTTAATGCATTCTTATCTCTTTTATATCTTTTCCATATTTGTAATTGGTTTTCAATGACATTATGTTTTCCGTATATGTATGTTTCAAAAGCTTATATAAGGGCTTGTGATGAGTAATATGAAGGCAGCTTTGAATTGAATAAAAAATTCTAGATGGTTTCTTTTTACCTTGTGTGATTCTTGTGCCTAACTTGGAGGTGCCTACGCTTGGGCGGATCCTCCCCATCAGCCAACTGTGCCACTAAATCGCAAAGAAATGGACAAGAGTGCACCCAAAAGAATATTTGAGTAGAGAGGGAGAAATACTTTATTGATATCAAATTTCTTCTTACAATACTTAAGAACAACTCATATTGACAAAATTTTAAAATGCCTACCTCTTACTCTCTCACCACAGCTCGAGCCTGCGAACACCCGCAAAAGTCATTTAACCTTTTCCATGCGAACGAGATGAGCGGTGGCTATCTCTTATAGTACCTTCCCTTTTATAGACCCTAAATGAACCCAACTAAGAGATTGATCTCAAATCAGTTCAATCTATCCAAGATAGTAAAAGCCTAATAATGATAAAAGCAAATCTAGGATATAATCTTCCAAGTCTTCAATCACATCTTCAAGTTAGCCCTTATATCTTTAATCATATCTTTAAATCAACCCCCATATTTTCACAAATAATAAAATACAAATATTGATATTTATGTTCCAAATCTATGAATAAACAGTCCAAAATGAACACACGTTGGGCCTTGCGCTGGCTTGTGGGCTTGCATCAATTCTCCCCGGCTTTGAAAGAACTCTTCCTCGAGTTGTAAACCAATCTCGACCTTTGGATTTATACCATCTCTATGACAAATCTTCTTCTTCAAGGTGTTCTGTATCTGTTACGATACGTCCGTAAAGGCCGATACGTATAGGTAACGGCCATGACTGTTATGTGATAGGGAGTGAAATGTGGCAGTTGGTGCTTTGGGACTGTATCGGCCATTACGGTGGCCGTAAAGGCTGTTACGGGATATAACGACTGTTACCCCTGTAATGGTCGAAAAACGACCACATTTTTCTATTTAAATCCTTTTTTTTTTCCAATTTTTTCATTATAAAAATTCCTAGATGATTTTACAAAAGATTTTGACCACTCTTATTATAGTTTTTAAGATTAAAACCATAGATTGAAGTGATTTGAGTGAATAGAAGCCCCGAGGGCCATTTTTTCATAAAGTTGAAAAAGTAGTATTTATGCATTTTTCTTGTTTCTAGTTCTAGTGCATGGTTGCGATGTGTAAACATTAGAGACATATAATAAGGTTCACAAATTCACTAGATAACCCGATACAACACTCTCACCAAAGAGCGAATTGTTACACTGCTAGAAACATGTTCAAAACAAAAAATGAATACATATTTGTTATAGTTACATTATTCTTGATTTTCTAGATATTTTTTCAGAATTTTTTGAGCAAAAGAAAAATTCTGATTGTTACGGGGGTCGTAATGGTCGTTATACCCCCGTATTGGCCATTATGCCCAATACCCATAATGGTAATGGTGGTGACTGTTACGACCACCGTTACCGATATAGAATACCTTGTTCTTCTTCCCTGGTGGAAACTAGTGGTGTAACCTTAAGTGTTGGCTCGACACAACCTTTGTTAGAGTCCACTGTAGATAATATCTCTTTGCTTGCGCTTTTGTGGGTGTCAACTTGTTTGTTATAGCTTTAAGGTTCTTCTTGGATTTTGAAACATTTGCTTCGTTTTTCATGCTATAGTCATGTTTTGCAAAGGTGCTTCAATTTGAGTGTTGGGACCTATTTGTATGTCTATCAATGTGACTGCTGCTATCAGTGGATCCATTGGTGAATTCAAGTGTAGGTCCAACGTTAATGCATTAATCACTTCAGATGTTAACTTTTCCTTTCACTTCATAGATCTTTTCATCGTTTTTGAAACTTTTAGTTCAATTTTGGGTTTTCTGTCATGTTCCAACAATTGAAGGATTCGATCATTGATGTCTTTATAAGCCAGGGTTGCCCCATGTTGGTTAAGACCTTGGTGGGGACCTTTTGCTATGTATTACCTACTCTAAATTCTCTCCATGCTAGGGTTCCTCCACTTGATTAGTGAAATTGCTTTCCACATGTGTGAGTTGATCTATCCACTTTGTGAGTGTGTAGACCAATTGTATTACTTGAACAAACAAACTCTTCTTGTGTCACCTCTTTCGAAGCCATTAAGAGATGATGTAGAGTCGGCAGTTCCCTAATGATCACCAACTCTGATACCAAAATGGTGCAACCCAGTCATTGAGTCGATGAGATTTTGACACCCAAATCGCAAAAAAAAAAAGAAGGACAAGAGTATACCCACAAGAATATTTGAGTAGAGACGGAGAAATTAAGCATTTATATTGTGGGTGGATTGAGGAACGAGTGAAAAGAAGAAAGGAAAGAGAATGAGGATTAGGGTCCACATGTTCTCACCTCTTTCAAGTCTATTAATGTAGTTTCCAATATTTACAAGAATGCCATAGAGGCAAAAATACTGATTATGTCCTAAACCTAGATGGGCCATATAGCAACCCACATTCACACTCCCTCTTGAGTTGGAGCATATATATCTCGAACGATCAGCTTGATAAAGGGACGATTTAGTTGAGTATGATGCAAAGCTTTCGTAAATATATCTTCTAGTTGATCATAAGACTTGACGAATGGCATGTAAATTTCCTTAGCTACAACTTTCTCCCGAATTAAGTGGCAATCAACTTTGATGTGCTTGGTCCTCTCATTATAGGCAAAGTTATTGGCAATATGAGAGGTTATTTGATTGCCACAATACGGCTTTGTAGGAACCTTTATACACCCAAGTTCACCTATTAATGTTTGTAACCAAATAAGCTCACATGTCACATGGGCTATTACTTTATATTATGCCGTATGACTTGAACGGGCCACATCACTTTTCTTCTTACTCTTTCATGTAACAAGATTACCACCTACAAAAGTATAGTAGCCAGATGTAGATTGCATATTAAATGGAGAACTAACCTAATCTGCATAAGAATTATACTTCCACTCGAAGACAACCATTTTTCTTATAGAGGATATCACGACTAGGAGCTTCCTTTAAATACTTGAGGATATGAAGCATAGTTTTCTTATGGTGAACCTAGGAAGCCTGTGTAAACTGATTAACCACGTTGACAGGATATGTAATATCAGGCCAAATAATTTTAAATAAATTAATTTTATTACAAGTCAAACGATATTTTCTCGGATCGTCAATTAATCCACCCTGATCTACACTAAGTTTCTGATTTATATCCATAGGAGTTTTGGTAGGCTTGACTCCCAGAAGACCTATCTTATCTAGTAGGTCTATCACATATTTTCGTTGTAACTAGTTGATGCCCACCTTAGACTTGGCCACTTCAATGCCCAAGAAATATCAAAGATGACCCAAATCCTTTGTATAAAAATGCCAATGTAAGAATTTCATCAACTTGTTGAAGGAGTTTGGGAATGTGGGGTAGCTTTTTTGATTTGTTTGAAGTAGCATGGGTCATGCCGGTGTCAATTGATAATCTACGTCTAGCTTGGCATGGGGAGGTGTGGGTAAGATACGAAAGAAAATTTGGAGAATTTCTTTGTTGGTTGTCGTCTAATTTCTGTGGGAGAGAAATTCTTGATGTTTTAGGAATTGACATGGGCGGGCCTCCCAGGTGTTCATTAGGGCTAAATTGCATGTAGTGGTTTGAGCCTTAGCCTCCAATGTCTTAGGCGAGGCTTCGTTTTTACCTCTTTCTTAGTCTAATTTTTCTTTTGGCTTCGGCCATGCTTAATAAGATCATCATCTTTCAATTTTTATTTTTTATTTAAAAAAAACCTTTAACTTGTCAACTCTGTATTGTCACTACCTGTGATAATGATGTCGTCTACATATATAACTAACACAATAGTCCTTGTCTTTCTTTGCCGAACAAAAATAAAATGGTTGGCCTGGCTACGTTTCATCTTGACCTTGAACACCACTTTATTAAACTTGTCAAACCAATCTCTTAGAGACCCTTTCAATCCGTATATTGATTTCTTGGGATGTCATACTTTATTTGACTTTCCTTAAGCAACAAACCTAGGTGGGTGCTCCATGTAAACTTCTTCAACTAGATTTCCATGAGAAAAGAGCATTCCTCACATTAAGCAAGGTGATATAATGGCCAATCCAAATTTGCCACAATGGAAATAACTACTCACACCAAGTGAAGCTTTGCCACTAGTGAGTTCATCTTTAAGTAGTCAGCTCTAATGGTATGAGAGGATCCTTTGGCAACTAATAGAGCTTTGAAATGATCCACTAAGCCATCAGGGTTATATTTTATCGGACACGCCCATCTGCACCTAATTGCACACTTTCCAAGAGGTAATCCAGTTAATGTCCAAGCAATATTTTAAATAATGAATAGCTGTAGCGTAGTGTTCACCCCTCTGAAGCAAGAGGCGAAAGCTGCATAGTGTGTAGCATAAGCTGCACGCTACTTCTAGATTTTTAAACAAGGTTGCGCTTGATTGCACCAATTTCATGATATTTTGCACTAAATTAGGCTGACTAATAATGAAATTTAACAAAATTTCATGATATCTGGTGCAGTAAAATGCAACCTAAATGAATAGGAAAGGGCAATGATTAAGTATAAAGGTAAAGAAAGAGCAACGAAACTGATTTAATATTATTACTTATATTATTTTATTAAAAGCATTGAAAAGATTAACTAATTTTTATTGAAAATAGAAAAATGTAACAACTCATTGAAAACATTTATTGATTTTAATGTTGTAGTGAAAAATAACTTGTAATTAAAGCTAGTAGCGTATAGCGTAGTCTACTGTCTATGTAGCATGTAGCGTATGCAAATTATCATGTAGTGTAGGCTACATATGACTTAGGTTATTTTCATGAGCTACATAACGTTAAGGCTAAGCTATGCTATGTAGCGTAATCTACACACCACATAGCATAGCTGTTTAAAACACTGCATCCAAGTTTGATTATGATAGAGTGAAGTCATTTTTTCTTCTATAGCTAGTTTCCACCCATCACAACTTTAGAGGGTCATAAAGGTTGTAACAACCGTAACTGCTATTTCAGCCTGCACCATAAAGGTAACGGTGGTGGCCATTATGATCATCATTGCGATTACAAACACATTGGTATCATATGCTCATGTGACAAAAGACATGGATGACAATGGTATTAATTGAGATAACACACTATGTTTATCGGTCATATGATCGGAAACTCCTAAGGCAATGATCTAAGGTACACTATCAGATAATGCAAGGAAAACGGTATCTGATCACGTGAGAGCAGCTGTGGATGATCATGCATGGTGAAGCAATCCTTTAGAAGTCTAACATATTCTTCCTTGGACAGTGTGACTATATCACATGAAGTACTAGACTTAGAAGTGGAGGAGATTGGCTTGGAGACATAACCCTCGGTGCCATCTTTAGAGGAATAAACCTGATTCGCCTAGGCAAGCTTACCAATAAGATCCCAAGATGTGTCCACTGTGTGGTTATTAGGACCGCAACGAGTGAACTGTCGATTGCCATGGCTATGGCGACCATCGAAATCTATGCCAAGGCTTCCTAAATTATTTCGACCTCCAAAGCGACCTCCCCATGTATTTCTACCACCAAAACAACCACCATGATCATGGCCACCACGATGACTTTCCCATATCCTCTACCATATGCAGACATAAATATAGAGCGATCTGACAAAAATGAGCTCTATACACTGACCGCATGCTGAACACGAGCAAAAGCCTTGGTAGTAGATGGGATCTTGCTGCCTCTAAGAGTCTGAGCTCAGACAGACTCAAGACGAAGGCTAGAGAAAAATTTGGCAACATGGAATTCCTCTCCTTGCCATCGCATAATCTCTCATAATCTGTTGGTGGTGGTTAGTATTATTCTCAGAAGGTAGAATAATACTCTTGAACACTCTTTATCTCCTTGTCAAAGAGTGAAAATATTTTGAAGTAACTTATATATCTAAGTTAAGTTGTTTTCTCCCGAATACATCTCCTTTTGATTATCTCAGACTTCCTTCTTTGTCTTGACAAAGATAACATTTTGCACTGATCTGAGGCTCCATACTATTTCATAACAAAGTCCTAATTTGGGAATCCTTTGCCACCCAGTATTTGTATTCTATTGAACTTACGTCAGGTTTTGGGGGGAGTAAAATATTAAAGACAAGAAAGGATAAAGAATGAGAGAGAGATTGAGGATTAGGGTTCATACGTCCCTTCCTCGTTCAAGTCTATTAGCATAGTTTCCAACTTTTGTAAGAATGCCACAGAAGCAAAAATACCCGTTACGTCCTAAACCTAGATTGGCCTAAGAATGGGCCTATAACAGCCTGCATTCACATTCGATAACATATATTCTTATAATACCTTAGAAAAACTCACACTTAGAAAATTTTGGAATGCCTACCCACCCACACAAGACCCTAAATGAATCTTCAATGAGAATCTCCCTAACAAAGAGATTGATTTGAAATCAATCATAATTAGTTTCAAATGAAATAAATTATAATTGATTTCAAATCAATCTAATCTAGCTAAGATGGTTAAAGCCTAATAATAGTAAAAGTGAAGCTTGGAAATAATCCTCCAAATCTTCAATCACACTTTAAATTAGCCCTTATATCGTCAATCGCATCTCCCTGCATCTTCAATCACACCTTTAAATCAGCCCTCATATTTTTCACAAGTAGTAAATTGCAAATCTTGATATTTAGGCCCCAAATCTATAAATAAACAGTCCGAAATCAGCACATGTTGGGTCCTATGCTGGGTTGTCGGCCTAGATGGGCTGTTCGCCTGCATCATAGTTCATTTTCACTCGGTGGCAGTTTCCAAATGGTGGCTACTACTACATTTTCGCAATCTGTCGTGTGGTGCACGACTAACAATTGCTGACCCATCTATTAAGGTAAAATATTAATTTACCCATATTTTTTATTCTAATTCATTGCTATAATATATTTCTATATATAATATTTTTATATTTTATCCTTTTTAAAACTGTTATTTGTAGTTAATCATCGTCTATCATCATCCAAGCATTATCCAACTAATTAGGGTCTGCTACACGAATCCTGTTCCACCCAAGGTATCTCAAATCGGTTACGTTTTGGCCGTAATGGCCGATACGTAACGGTAACGGCATCAACCGTTACGGGATTCGGCCCCGAAATGGGACAACTCTATTTTTTGGGTTCGTAACGGTCGTTACGGTACCGTAACAAACGTTACGGTCCATAACCCTAAAGAAAAATGAAAAAAAAAAGGTTTTTTTTTTTAAAAAAACATACTTTTTTTTTCTTTTCTTCTTCTTCTTCTCCTTCTTCCTCTTCTTCTTCTTCTCGCCTTGCTGCGGCTGCAGCTACGGCTGCGGCCCGGGTCTCCTCCTCTCTCTCTCTCTCTCTCTCTCTCTCTCTCTCTCCCTCCCTCTTTTTCTTTTTGGTTTCCCTCTCTCCTGTTTTTTTCTTTTGAAATCGGAAGTGGATTGACTGGTGTACCACACACCAGTATAGCTGCTGTAGGTATGTGTCATGCTAAGACGAGCCCTGACACTCCTCGAGCTCTAAGTTGTACGAACGGTTCAAAGGATATCAAAGTTACATGGGCTCCACAGTGATGTATTTATTATATCTACACTGTTCATCTATTTTTAAATATCATTTTAGAGCATTATCCAAAAAATGAATCGTATCCAAAGATCGTCTGGACCGCACCAAAAATAGCAGCGGAGATGATGATTTTCACCGTTAAAAAATTTGTAGGCCCACCATAACGTTTATTTTCCATCAAATCTGTTCAAAAGGTCAAAAAGACCTGAATGAAGAGGAAAAACAAATTTTATATTAATCCAAAAGTTCCGTGATCCCAAAAAGGGTTTCAATGGTAGACGTTCAATCCCCCATTGGTTTTTGCAGTGTGGTCCACTTGACAATTAGATCTGTATTATTTTTCGTGTCAAGCCTTAAGACGAGCTCGTCAAATGAATGGACGATTTAGATATAACACATACCTCATGATCAGACCCACAGGACTTGCTTGCGTCAAATGAATGGACTGCGTACAAGTTATGCAGCACGTCGCACAATTTAATAAAATGTACACGTGCCACGTGGGCCCCACCATGATGTATGTATTTTATCCATGCTGTCCATCCATTTGCCACATCATTTTAGGTTATGATTTAAAAAATTAGTAAGATCCAAATCTCAGGTGGACCACAACATAGGAAACAGTGGTCATAGAATGTTCACCATTAAAAATTTCTTAGGGTCCATTGTAATGTTTATTTTCCATCTAACCTGTTAATAGGGTGACACTGACGTGGATGAAGGGAAAACACACATGTCAGCTTGATCTAAAACTTTTGTAGCCCCAATAAATTTTTAATGATGGTCATTTAATTATTGTTGTTTCTTATGGTGCGGTCCACCTGAGCTTTGGATCTGCCTCATTTTCGGGCTGATGCCCTAAAATTATTTGGCAAAATGGATGAACGGTGTGGATATAACACATTCATCACGAGTGGGGTCCAAAAAACTTTAACACTCGTGTGCTGCACTTCACAATCCGAGTACTACCTAATTCGGGCCCTTAAAAAATTGTACACGAGACATGTATTAACTTAAAATTTACCAATTAAATTATGGACTGTAATTGCTAACTCAAAATGCCAAAATCATGTTGTTTGAATAGTTTTAATTGTTAATTTGTGGACACTTATTTTTTAAAATAGGGCCTTTTGATTTTATTTTTTCATGATTCACTATCCAATAAATGTCCACCAATTCACAAGTGGGATAATGCTAATAAATTGCATGAATTTGAGGCTGATTTGGAGCATGGATTGATGTCCTCCAAGTCAGCTCCAAATTGGCAACGCGATCTACCTGAATTTAATTTCATTTTTTAAAAGAACTATTGGGAGAAATGATATCAAATTGTTAAGTATAAAAACTAGATATTTAGAAAATTAAATATATGAATTTTGTAGTCAAATTCAGGTTATCTGGTTCATAAATTCATCGAACAGTCCGATACAACTTCTCACCAAAGAGTGGACCGTTACACCACCATAAACATGTTCCAATTTATAAATGAATGCATATTTGGAATGCTTAGAATATTCCGGATTTAATCCATATTTTTTTGGTTAAAAAAAAAATTGCGCCGTTACGCCCCTATATCCGTATCGGTATCGGAGGGCACCGTTATACCAACCGATACCGATATGGGATACCTTGGTTCCGCCATTCCACCCTATCAATGACCATATCCTTAGTTAAACCATAGGTCAAGTCTTTTCTAGTTACCTTAATCCATGACCTTTTAGAGCTTTCAATGTGTACCAACTCACCCATTCTTACTGGCGCATGATTAAACCATCTAAGTCTACTTACCCTCATCTTACTTATTGATGTTACTCTTGATTTCCCTTGAATTTGTTCATTTCTAACTCTTTCTGTTCCTTGTCCTGCCACTCATCCTCCTCAATACGTTCATTTCAGCTATGCTCATACCAAGATCATCTATTATTTGTAATTTATAAAGTTGTTAAATAATATCATTTAACCGTGATACTATACAGACATTGATGGGCATTGGCTTCAGTTTCCATATTTGACACCTTGTTTTGATGGCATGCACCAATATATTTGTGCCTAAGTTTATGATGGGTGATTTATTCTCTTTAATTTTTGTAGGAGTTATTGGCCATTCAGCAGCAAGGACCTAGAGCAATTGGTTTCTTTGGGACACGGAACATGGGTTTCATGCATCAACAGCTTATTGAGGTTTTGAGCTATGCTATGATCATAACTGTATGATGTTCTAACTTCCATTTTATATTTTTGTTCCCATTACCTTTTCTCACTTTGGTTTCTAATGCTTTAAATTCTTTTGTTTTTGTTTTTCCAGAAAAACCATATCTATACATCAGGAGCTTCAGGGACTAATGCAGCTGTTATTAGAGGCGCTTTAAGAGCTGAGAAACCAGAGTTGCTTACAGTTATATTGCCACAAAGTTTGAAGATGCAACCACCTGAGAGCCAAGAATTGCTATCGAAAGTATGATTTGGATGATTGCTTCTCCTTCACATAATTTCTTTTATGTTTGTGTTTCACCATTATTCCTTGGCTGCTTTATTTTCTCATAAAAAACATCAGCTATCGTCTTTGCAGAAGACTTTGAAACCTGATGAATGGGGTGTATGACATGGAGGACTGTGATGTCAGATTTCATCTCAATGAGCGGGGTGTAGGGTTGTGAAACCTGTTCTCCCACACATGCCAGTATAGCATGCATGTGTGAGAACTATGCTAGTTGTACCCATTGGCTCATAATCCTGCCAATTATTATTTGGGCCTTTGTCCAAATGCTGTGTAAAATCGTCCTGAAATTTAACGAATGGGCTGTAAATTGTACCTATTGCTTATCCTCGCCTCCCTTTAAAGATTAGAAATGGGTATAAATGCATGGTTGCGAGTCTTGTCATTCAATACCACTTGGAGATTAGCTCACTCGTGCAAAGGGACAGTTGAACATTCTGTAGCTGCAAGTAATGCAGCATGGTGTGGACAGGATAGTCCAATTGATGGATGGTGATGACCTATCGGAATGGGGGGACCCTTAGGATCGGAAGAGTAAGAGATCTCTATTTTGCTCTAAATAGTGGAGTTCAATGTCTAGGAGCCAAAAAATTTTGTTTCACCTTCTCTATGCAAACTTTTTTCAGAATGGTGATGATGCCATTAAATCTACTTGCTTCATTATGAATTTTTATCTTTTTTTTTTTTAAAATCTATTTTTTGAATAGGGAAGAGGGATAGTTAGAGTTCAGGTTTTGTTGGATTTTGGGTTTTAGGGATGGATTTTGAGATCAGAATGGGAGGGATAGGATTTTGATAAGTTTGGGGGTGTGGGGATGTATATGGAGATGAGAACTGGAGGGATATGGTTTTGATGGGTTTTGGGTTTGAGGAAGGATATCGAGATGGGAATGGGAGGAATAGGGCTTTAATGGATTTGGGGTTTCTATATGAATTTTTGAGATGGGATTAGGATGGAAGATATAAAATAGATAAAGAAGGGAAGAGGTACAAGAGAAGGCAAAGGGAGATGCCTCAAAAACCTAAGTTCCCAAGGAAGGAACTTCCTCTGCTACCACTTTGATGCAGCCAAGAAGCACCGGGATGCATTTTGATGAAAGATTCATAGCAACACATGCAAAGATTCAAGAGGCAACACATGCCACCATTACAAATACATGCAAAGAAACTTATCTCAATATTCAATCTCTAAGGAAGTTACACCCACAAAGGACTTATTTATAACCTAGCAATAGGTAAAACCTAATAAAATGAAAAGACTAAAATATCCCTACCTTAAGAGTCAGTCCTGTCTGCCCTTGTGCAATGGTAAGTTTAGACTTCTTTCATTTATTTTGAGGCATAAAACAGAAAATAAAATAAGTACATGCTCCTTATGGACCCCTAGTTGGGTTCACGTGTGACGGTGTGGGACCCACGTGCGATCTGGAGTATATATTTGGGACAGGTTCACGCGTGACGGTGTGGAACCCACACGTGTGATCCGGAGTATATATTTGGGACTGGAGATCTATTTGCATCAAAGATCAGGTGATTGGAAGAGGAGAGGGAGAGAGGGAAGAAGAAGAGAGTCTGATACCATGTGAAATGCTAGATAAAAAGTTGCATGGCTTGATCAAAAGAATGAATACAGAGAACTATTAATAGGCCTCTTAGGCCATATGTAGGAAGATTCTAGAACATCTAGGAGAGTTCTAGTACTCTTGAATGCTGAATAATTGCCAGTATGCCATTGTAGTACAATTACAAGAATGCCATCATAGCATATTATTTAGCATCAGACATGCCAAAAAATCTTCAGTGACGATTAAAAAAATAAAATCAGACATGTCAAGATAGAAAATGGAGTTTCCTTGTTACATACAGAGAAAGTGATCAATACTTTAATTCTCATGACTTTCTTTTTGTGCAAGTCGTCATGTTATGATTTCTCTTTTCCTATTTTCTGTTTTTCAGGTGAAGAATGTGATTGAGAAGCCCCATAATGATCATCTGCCCTTGATTGAAGCTAGCAGGTATGTTATCAATCGCTTTTCTATGTATGATTATCCGAGTAATATTGGGACCTACCACTTCTGACACAATGCAGAAATTGATCTTTTTATTGGACACTTAAATTGGCTGACTCGATGAAGAATTCGCGTCTGTGACTGTCTATTATCATTTCACACTGTTATTTACAAGATCCATTATCCAATGCTCAATCCAAGAATATCCACAAGTTTCTTAGATTTTGAGTTTGTAATGAGGGCAGTGGGCCCCATCTTTAAATGATCCAAAGTGTTGATGTGATGCACTTTCAATGGCCAATGCACCATAAATCTCCCAGATGGGAAAATACTAACCCTTCAATTGGTAGCCAGCAAATGGACCTTTAAGAAAGAAAATACAATTAGATGTCCACATTCAACCAAGGCCAAGGCAGCTAATGTCATCCAGTCTGGGATATTTTAGGTGCATGGGCACCCACAGTTTGACCCACTATATAAAATGGTTTAGATCACTGAACCAAGCCCCACTTGACAGACCAACCCTAAGCAACTGTAGATATTCTTGAGTTGAGGATTGCACATTACCTCATGAAGATTTGCATTCAATACTCAGAGCCTGTACAAACCAATCCATGTAGATACAGTCCTTGGTTGATCAATGATCTCTAGAACATCAAATCTGTGATTATAGAAAATTGTAACTCTTTAAGGGCCTATTTGGATTTGTGGAAAGCATAAGAAAGGAAATAATGTTTCTCAGGAAAGACTATTTCCAGGTAACTGTGGGAAAGGAAACATTGTTTTCCTTGTTTGTTTTCCAACAAGATTTTCCCAGAAATAGATCAAATTTGTTTTTCTGCAAAAAACTAAAAAATAAAATAAAATCTTTGGAAAATTTTCTAGGTAGTCATTGGTGTGTACCATATTAGCACGTTGCACATGTGGGATGCTTGAAAATGGACAATGAACATGTGGCATATGTGGCATATGTGGGTGCAACTTTAAGTTGTACAATGCTGGCATGCATTAGCACATTTTGACACATGGGCGCTTGAAGTTAGATGGCATAACTTACGCACATTGGCACCATTGGTATATTTGGAGCGATTGAAGATGGGCAATGTCACATGTGGCACATTGGTATGTGTGAGGTGCTTTGCACATGTGCGGCACCAAAGAAGATGAATGGTGGTACATTTGGATAGTGTTTTGAATAGTGCTCATAACGTAGCACAACCAAATAGCGATGGTCTTGTGTTCGTGTGCTATTTGTAGCGTGGCATACGCTATGCAGCGTGTAGCAGATGTAGTGTATGCACCAGTTAAAGCCCCAAAATTATATGATTTTGGCTTTGTACATCTGCATTAGTTGAGCACCAGTTGGAAGATGGTGGTGACTCATCCTCACATGTAGCACTAAAGTACAGCTATCTTGACCATTAAAACTGTGAATCTTATTGTGGATAGGGTATATTTCTAGGTTCACATCTCTCTCTCAAAAAAACTAAAATCATACATCTCAGGCAATTGTTACTATCTCTACGAGTGTGACAAGTATACAGCCGAACAGTTACCAGCATATTTAAATGGTGTAAAACAAACACAAGCCAAACTTTTTATAAAAGGGAAGACATCCGATTGCGAAGCCTTACGCTTTCAACTTTTCAAGCCGTAAACTCTCTACCACAGCTTCACTTATGGCTCCCAAAACCACACTTCGATTGTAGAAATCCACAAAGGTGTTGAAGAGGAGATTTTGACCTATCAATTGGGGCCCTACAAGATATTCCTCTTGTAGTATTTTCAAGAGCATTGGAGCCTAAATGAAGGACAAAGGTTTAAATTCCCCCCTTTTTCACGTTCGTATGGTTATGAAGCTCAAAAATTCTTTTATTTTTTTATTTTTTTATTTTTATTTTATAAATTTTAAAAAAATAAAAATTATTTTGATTGAATCTCTTCTTGATCTTGATAGAGGTATGCTATTGCCATTTAATCTCTTAATGAGTTCTTTTTAATTTTGGATGAAGATTTATGGTTTCTTTTGGGATTTTTTTTTCTTTGATTTTTTCCCTTTTTTGGTGACCGGTTCCCATGCAATATTGTTGGTTAGGATTGTTTTACAACATTTTTCTGTGTGGGGCCTGTTGTAGGGTGTGTATTGCTTGGCATGCAACCATTCAACCATCACCTGGGCCACCATGCTTCAGTCGAGGCGTTTGGGTGGATGCGCATTGTTTTCTATGGGCATGGCCCACATGATGGGTGGATCATAGTTCGTCATCGTTTTCTACAGTGTTGTCAACCACCCAGTCTAGTAGGGTGGATCCAGCCATCATGTGGCTCAACCACGCCATATTGAAGGCTTTTTGGGTGACTACATTGATTTCTGTGGTGTGGCCCACCTGATGTCTGGATAGGTCTATTTTTTATGCATCTCATCACCGCAGTGAAGGCTTTTTGCCATTTTTTTGTATTATTTTTACTACTTATTGTATTTTGTCCTATTATTTTAATTAAAAATAGAACTGTCGTATCGTGTAGCTTACGCTAGAGGGCTAAATCCTATTGCTATACAGTACATGTTATTTAAAACATTGGATATGGTGCAACACGTGAGGTGCAAGAGAAGATGATGGCACACTTGGCATGTGGGATGCTTTGCACATGTGGGGTGCAAGAGAAGACGGATGCTGGCACATGCAAGGTTTTCGAAAACGGTAACATAACTAATGATAGCGGTTACGTGTCAAGGGGCTGTGATGGCTGTTACGGCCGTTATGGAAAAAATGCCCATAACAATTGTGACAGGCCCGAAACATGTTTTTTCCAAGAAAAAAGAGAGGCTGTAACAGCCATTATGGCCCGTATCATAACAGTAACAGCGTCGGAATACTTTGGGCTTGCCATATGTGACTTGTAGGGCATAATGAAAGATGTACAATGGCTCATTTCTCACATTGGCACATGTGAAGTGATTGAAGATGGATGGTGGCAAATTTGGGTTTTAACCATTGAGAAAGTCATTTTCTTTCCATCTTGGGAAAATTCCTTTCTTGGGGATGGAGGTGGGAAAATAAGTTTGTTTATTTTCCAACAAATTTAGTGGGAAAAAAAGTTTCGCCAAGAAGAAAGGCTTGACAAACAATGGAAAGTTAGTTTCATGGGAAATAATGTTTCCTTTCCCTTTCATGAATCCAAACATGCCTTGATGTGCCGTTTTAAATCCCAATCTTGGAGGGAAAAAAAGGTTTCCCTTTGTGCAAATCCAAAAGGTTTCAAATGCAAAGGAAAAACATATTCTAGCACTTTTCTTTACCAAAACAAACAGGAGCAAAGGGTTGGCACTGATGTCAGTTTGCCTCCCTCTTATGTTACATTTTTGCTTTCCATTGAATTCCTCTAGGTTACCTTCAATACAAACAGGCCTTCAGAAGCCAACTCATTTTCTGTCCATTTGACTTTTCGAGAAAAAGGTTGTACTCCCTCTTTGAGGAGGGGAAAGCAAATGAAAACACTTTGCCTTTGCATCTGCTGCTTCCCAAACAGGTGCAATTGTCTTGTCCATGCAAACTGTTTGGATTCCCCAGTTTCTGCTCTATCCAAACTGGTGTAAATGTCTTGTGGATGCAAACTGTTTGGATTCTCCAGTTTGCATTCTATCCAATCAGTGCAAGTGTCTTGTCCATGCAAATTGTTTGGATTCCCCAGTTTGCATTCTATCTAAACAGGTGCAAATGTCTTGTTCATGCGAACTGTTTGGATTCCCCAGCTTGCGGTCTATCCAAACAGGCCTTAGCTTGTCAGAGGCATGACACTGAGTTTATTTATTCCCAAAGAAATAAATAAATGGGAATGGTAGTAGAATTTCAAGATGTGGGTTACATCTGATCGCATGCTTGCTGAAACTTCCAGTCACCTGTTCTCTTCTTGATTCTCTATCTGAAGTGTTGAAATTCAGTAAGGGCGTTTTAGTGCCCACTTTCATAGTAAATAATATTGATAGGAAAAATGAAAAAGTGAACACAGAAATTCCATTTCAGCTTCTCTATTGCACTGACCAAATACAGTGGATATTCAGCTGCTTGGGGCATCTTTGGTTGCCACTTAAAAAAGAGTTCATACCATTTCAGTTAACATCAATTAAGAATTAGTGATCATAGTTTGTATAAATTGTTGGTTATGTTTTTAATTCCTACCATGAAAAAGATCTCTAATACATAATAACAATTGAATAAAATGAGTTGAAGTCAATTTTAAGTGGCACCCAAACAGGCTTAGACTTGATTTAAATGATGGTGTAAAAAATCAGAATTTGCACTCAGTCCAAGCTCAGTCAGACAGAAAATCCTGCCTAGTTTTGAATTGGTCAGTGTGTTTTTGAACACTGACACCAGCCGTCGTGGATCTCACCTTTATGCAGTTGCTGACAAATAGAGAGTATGTTGGTTTCCTACTGATTATCTTGTGTTGAAACAAACAGGTTGTGTAACATGGACATTCTCTCCCATGTGCAACAAGTCATTTGCTTTGCATTCCATGACAGCAGATTGCTCATGGAAACCTGCCAAGAAGCGAAGAACATGAGGAAGATCGTAACTCTCTTTTACCTTGACTAATTGCAACTGTTTAGCAAGGGGAGGGTTGGATATTCATCCGACTGTAGAAAAAAGAGAGGAAAAGGGCTTCTTTTCAGAAGATTTAGTTATTTTTTTGTTTCAGCCATTTGTGTTTAGTGAGAAATATTTACAGTGGTGAGAGTGGAGAGGAGGGTCCATTCGATTGGATATTATCCTCCTGTTATTCTTTCGTCATTGTTTTGATTGTTATCCGAAAAAGAACAAAAATTACAATAAAGCTGCATATATTCTGTGGCAGGAGTTCATGCATAATGCGGCATTGTATCCATTCGAAGCCATGCAAGTGGGGTCTCCTTTGTTTTTTTTTTTTAAATATCATTTCCATATTTCTATTTCCATTTGAATATTGATCTTCGATGTACACCTCATGTCATCACATGGCTCCATGTTTGGTTGATCTGAACTTCCATCGGGTGGGTACTCCTGTGGATGGGCCATATGGCTTTTGAGAGTATGCTAGGAGATGTCCATGATGCTATGACTCGCTGGACTCAAGTGAACTGTTGAAATCAAACAGTCTACTTGAAAGTTTTCTACAGCGGTTGGCTGTCTGCATGGGTGCCTTCCAGATGGAGGAGATGATATTCAAATGAGGTATGATAGATGAGTGTGATTGCAACGCTCAATCTTTGCTCTTGAATTCAATTATTAGGCGTTGCATGATCTATTGGGCATGTAGAGCAACTGTATTTAGTAGATGCAGTTTACTCTCGGGGATGTAGTTGTAATACCTCCCTTTCTCTCTTGATCTCATCCCAATGGTCCCAGGTGCCTAAAAGTGGACCAGAATGAATGACCACTGTTTGATCTCTCTGTTGATGGTGAGATGAATGGAAGTGGGTCTCACTTGATCTCACCCTGGGCAGCACAATGGATGACCTATCATGGGTCTGAACCATTCATTCATTTATACAACTAGGAGCAAGCTATGGTGTGAGAATCACACTGATCAGGTGATCCTAATCCCTTGAATGTGGCTGATTTGTTGTAACTAGAATCATCAAATCAAAGTTTCACTTTAGAATCACAAGAAATACAAAGTGGGATCTGTGTAGTAGATTTTGAAGATGATGATTAGACCTATCTATCTAGTAGATGTTCAAGATGATGATTTGACCTGTTTTGTTTCTGCAGTCAAATCTTAAACTGTCCATTTTAGCATGAATTTTTACATGATGGCTTGCTATTAGATTATGAATGAATGGTTCGGATTTCAATGTAAGAGGTTTGGGGAAACCTCAGTGGATGTCAAGACAATTAATTTGTAATTATTGCACTTTTTTCACCTAAATACTGAAAATCTTGAATCTAAACGGCAACATCATTAGCCTATTAAGTTAATGATTTGACATTAAAGTAACGTAAAAATACTATAATACCATTTTATTTCCTTCAGATTGTGAAGTCTTGTGTGCCCAAGTTACAATCCTTAGATCAGATTGGTTGAATAATCTGAACCTTTGATTTGTGGACACTGTTTGTGGGAATAGGGACATTGGATGCCCATCAATGTGATAGTCATATAATGGAATAAGATTTGTTTTATAGGTCAGAATATTGAAACATCTTTTATAGCCGTCCATGTGTATCAGTGGAATCTTTTATGATGTGGCCGCTTGCTAGGTGTACAGTGGACTTTTTAAAGAAGAAATATCTTACGTATCCATCACACGTGTTCCATACTGGCATATGTACAGGCTCACTACGAAGTCGTAGGTACGAACCAAAATGTAGACTCTTGTTATCTTACCGAATTAAGATAGGCCATGGACCAGAAGATTCTCCAATCAACGTGGGGCCTATCAAATCAATGGATTGGATTGCTGCCTCACATGTACTGTTCCTCATTATCTGTAAAAGTGAGACAGTGGGTATGTGATCCAGACCGTTGATCTGATAACACACCATGGATTCAACATGCCTCAAAACTTTTCTTCCTTGTTTCTGAATATCATCTCATTCGTACACATCTTCTCTTTATTTTCCGAGCACAGTGAGTTACGGAAATGCAATCTTCAGATTAGATGAACCTAGCCATATGATATTCAGTCTTCTTTTACATTGGATGAGCTTAACTTGTGGAAAGGAGTAAGCATGGATGGTAAAATGCATAGGGTGTTATTCCAATTGCCATACCCTCCCACAAACAAAAATGCAGATATTGGTTTTGTACAACAATACAAAAAAGAAAAAATAAAAAAGAAAAAGAGAGCCAAAAATGAAAATAAAAGAAATCCCAGGGGCACCTAAATGACACTGTAGATTCTAAGGCCTCCAAGGTGGTGGTGGGGGTGGCGCTTGTGGATAGAGTGGTGGCACTGCTGAAAATATGGTGTTCTTGTCAATGCCTCCACCACCACTGCTTGTCAATGAAACAAGGGCTGCGACTAGGCCCGCATTTCCGGCCATTGTGGGTTCGGTATAGCTGTAATTTGTGCGCACGTCCTTGAAACCGTCGAACCGGTCAGGCCCACCAACCATGGCTCCTGTGACGATATTAGGATTTGGGGTCGAGGCATCTCGCCACTTCCATCCACCGGTGCATGAGTAACTTTTTCCGTCTTTGGGTATCGATGCGCCGCGGTGGTGCACGTGCTTTGGGTAGTTTGTGCCTTGGCCCACCACATAGCTCATCTTCCTAGGATTGGCTCCAAGAATGTAATTCATCTGAAAAATCCAAGATTAAAAACCAAATCATTAGTCAATGCAATAAATATTAGAGGTATTTTGGTCACTTAAATAATGCCCTAAAAAATTTGAAGCTTCACTAGAACTTGTTAATAAACTCCTAAAGCAGATCTTCATTCAACATCCGTCTTGACGGGCCCCACATGGATTCATGATCAGATTATTAGAACCATACATCCGATGGTCCTTAATGAGGATGTCTGGGAGAAGGATGCTTATGCAAGCCCCTTCATGACATGTTGGCCACAACTGGGCTGAGGCCCACTAGAGTATATGAACATGATAAGGTAATGCTGGACATTCTAATAGCGAACAGGTTAAGTCCCCTACACCCCTTAATGAAGATAGATACATCTGTAAATGGAACAAGAAAATGAGGGAGGAAGAAGACCTGAGAAGTGGCGAAACTGCGGAGGATGTTGGAAGAGATGTAATAGGGCCCACAAGACCATCCAGGGACGTTAGTGGCGTTCATGTAGTCGGCGTAGAGAGATGCCAAGAAGGCAGCATTGGCCACATACTGTAGCGGCTGCGGCCGTCCATGGTTCAGTTCTATCATCCCCCCTACAAATGCAAACACAAAAATCCCATTTATGAACGCTTTCTTCTAACATGCACAATGGTGCTACAATCCACATATACATATACCTACATTACATTCATACATAGAAATATACATTTAGGTATACTCATGATCATTCACATGAATGTGTCGCTGTCCACATTTTTGTTTTGTGGCAACCAAATTAGTCGAGCCCAATCTATTTAAAAATTAAACGGGTCTGGTTGGATCTGGTTGGGTTGATGAAATTTTAAGTCTCTTAGGTGGGGTCATGGGTCATGGGTCATGGGTCAGGTTTGGGCTAGAAATCTTGGCCGGTTTACTAAATGGGTCGAGCTTGGGCAGAACCCAACCTAGCCTAAGTGACCCATTGCCATACCTGGGACCCACAATGCATGCATGAATTCATGTGCAGGATGGAAGGGAGAATGAGAACCTTGTGTGAAGTTGAAGACATTGAACCTTTGGAGGTAAGAGCACATGGTTAACCCTGTCATATTGTGGTAGCTCCTAAGCATGTCTTCATAAGGGTAGCCAGGGTTCAAAAATATCCTTAGCCTTGTTAGCAGCAGCTGTGCAGCTGGAAGCTTGTTGTCCCAGCTCAACACACTCAAATCTGGTATTCCCAAAAATGCCTTAGCATTCCTTGGAATCCCGGGATTCGTCGCCAATGAAAGATAACTAGAATTCCCTGTCGCATAGTATAGCCAGGCTGCGCCCCACATGTACTCATCATAGTAGCCCGTAGAATTGTAAAACAGTTCAATCTCTGGATTGCCACGGCTGTAGGTCGTCCGCCTCCCAGCATCCCGGGCGAATTTAAATAGTGTTGCTGCCCCCTTGACGAGCTTCTGTGAGTAGGTGACGTTGTCGCGGAAGACGATGGATGCGGCTGCCAGTGCTGCAGCCATCTCCCCGGCCAAATCAGGTCCAGAATCAGCTCGTTGGACGGGACGTGGGTAATCCATATCTTCCGGTCTCTCCCAGCAGTAGTGATCATCTGGGGTAGTTGAAGCATTTTTGGCCCCACCCACCTGGTAAAACATTTTAGATCAACTTTATTTTAGTCATTTTCTGTTTTTATTAGGAATTGGAACCAGTGAAGAGAGCACAAAATTCCTGTACGTGCAATGCAATAGAATATAACACAAGTTGATTACAATCAAGCGCTATCTACTAGTCTAATACATAGATTAATTACAATAAATGACATTTAATAATAGCTAATTATAAAAATTTGTCTAGAGTTATTTGACTAAGTCATTCGATGAATTCTAACTTTAAGTTGGCATTTTAAAGCATAGTTCAAAAACTTGAAAACCCGACTTGGCTTGAAATCCAATCAGGAGGGGTAGACTTCAAGGCTGGACCGAGTATCTTCTCGACTCGGCTCAATATTTAACAAAATAATTAAGTGGTATTCAAGATAATAATAAGCATTTAAAATGTGCAAGAAGAAACAAGCTATAGTAGTTGGTCCACTAGTAATGGGGTGTGATACACCATATGGAAGCTATGATCTTGATCTTCGACTCTTGGATTTGAATATGAGCCAGTAAATTTTAAAAATTTACTTTTCAATGTTCCATATCTTCATGCACAAGATGAACATTTCAGATCATCATCTAACATAACATGCAATACCTGTCCTATCCAAGAAAAACCCAAGCTCTGTCACTTACTTTTTTAGTTGGAATATGTGAGGAAACAGAAGCTTCCCCAATACAGTTCCTGTTTCCAACCAACCTCGAACACCAAAACAAAACCAATCCTGATTTTTGCAAACTACAAACGGTCTTCAAAATACAAGAAAATACAACTCCAGTAAAGAGGAAATAACCAAATTGCAATTTGCATATGCATGCAGCCTTAAGCTGAATTAGAATAATTTAAGTAAAAAAACATAGGATGTTAACAACATTTTCACGTGTCATGTAATCAAAGGTGTGTATGGATGCGATGTCCAATCAAATTGCAATTATTGATCAAGTGAAAATAACCAAATTGTAATTTGCTTTGCTCGGCTCAAACTGTAATCATGTTATTTCACAAGTGACAATTAGAGGACTACAAATGCAGAACAATTAAACACTTGCTCTAAAAGCTCAAATTGATATAGCATGGCAAATTAATTTCTTTATCTTATAGCTCAAGCCTCTCGTTCTATAGGCTACCCCACTTGATTCCGGTTGTAAACATACCCCTACATTAACAATATTGAACTTTCGTCATATAAATTAAAATGGAATATCAACAATTCAAATCACTTGTGCATCCAAACGCAGCTTAAAAGATTAGGATTTCTACTACCTGGCTATAGATATGATCTATGGTGGTGGCAGAGGAGTTGAAGGTCAAGAGCAAGTAATCAGTGCCCCATTTGATGAGGTCTCTTGCATGGTTGTATTCTCCTATGCTTTGGTACTTGTGATTGTACTCTATCACACTCCAGCTCAACATGGTCATGGAGAATGCCATAGGAAAATGGAACTTTATATTGTCGCCGGCGTCGTAGTACCCTCCGACGAGGCCGCCCTTCACGTCCGTCAGTTGCGATCCATCTGTCAGCCCTGAATTCCCTCGCCACGGCACACCATTGTTCTTTGGCAATCGTCCCGCTGCATGGCCCACCATGATAATCATAAAAATAACATTAGAGAACTAAAGTAATAATCACATGTTTAGGAAAAGTCATTAGCAACAGGATAGAGTTGGGCACCACCATCTTTACTGGACTTAAAATGAACAAAATTTATGGTCCACATTCAAATTACATGGGTTTTCTACTCAAGGATTAAAATGCCATGTTTAAGGTATATATATATATATATATATATATATATATATATATATATATATATATATATATATATGAAGTTGGATCGAGCTAGGCTAGGCTTGCGTAAGCCATTTTGGGATAAAATGATTTTAGTTCAGGTCTTTCAATCTAACCATAACTAAAACGGTGTTGTATCCAGACAGCCCCTAAAGTAACAGTTGGGGAAAGGCGACAGATGGAGGGCAGGGACCCACCTGGAAAATTGCTGGGGGTGCGGATTAGGTGAGATGCAGGATCAACTGAGGTGGGTGGGACCCACTGGGATGTATCTGACTACATCTACAACCGTCCATCCGTATTGAAAGCTCATTTTAGAGTATGATCCAAAAAATGCAGCAGTTCCAAATCGCAGATGGAGCATAGTATGAGAAACAGTGGTGATTGACCATAAAAAACTTCTTGTGGCCATAAAAGCTTTGGATCAGGATGTTCTTTCTTTCATGCCCTAAAATGATCTCTCCAAATGGATGGACGGTGTGGATACAACACATACATCGTAGTGGGCCCACAAAACGTGGTGACGTCACTTCAGTAGCGAGTCTCACTACTGTCAGGTTCAGTACCTAATCCGCGTCTACGC
The DNA here is from genome assembly GCA_037074715.1 of Magnolia kwangsiensis. Classification (NCBI taxonomy): domain Eukaryota; kingdom Viridiplantae; phylum Streptophyta; class Magnoliopsida; order Magnoliales; family Magnoliaceae; genus Magnolia; species Magnolia kwangsiensis. Next base: position 45,884,257 of record CM073574.1, on the reverse strand, counting down.
ACGTGGCATTCTCACGTAATAAAAATTAAAGAAGCTATTCGCAGCACACATGCGCCACATCCTGTCCATTCATCAGGTGGGCCACACCCAACTAACAAAATCACATATGATGTGTCCCACTGGTGTGTTGACTGGTCGAGGAGGTCATTTTCACTCTGATACCCCACCTAATAAACGGCCCAGATGATGAGTTCCTTCCCATCCAAAACGAGTACATGGCCCACCAAAAAAAGTGACAAAAATAACCTTCAAAAAAATTCAGAATTTGGGATCTTACACTTCTGAGCGTTGAAGAAGAGGAGAGCCTTATGGAGGGCAACAGTGTAATTATCAGGCGGAGGAACGGGCGTTTTGTGCTTAGGCAGCGACTTAACGATGATGGTAGGAAGTCCTATTACCAAGAAAGCAATCAACACAGACCAAAGGGTCCATTTCAACGCCTTCCGACTACAAACGATGCAACCCAAGTCCACGTACTTCTTCTTGTGATGGTTCGGGTCCGGAGGTCCCAACAGCCAGCTCTGCTGCGTCTCGTCCAGCTGCTGCGAAAGAGCTGACCTGTCCATATCAATGTTCCTGCTCCTATCATCGTCCGTCGTCGAATCCGCTTGAATCTCGAACGTCCCTCCCCAGTGATTCGCTGAATGCATCTTGTTTTCGATAATTCAATTCGATCTCATTGACGAGGTGAATTCAGCAGTTCAAAGATCGTCCAGCAAACATGTTTAACCCGGGCGAACGGCCCGGGTCCAAATTCCGGCGACGATACAAGCTGCTGTAGAAAAAACCAATCGAAATTTTAACTAAAATCCTTTGGAAGATTCGATATATTTCTAAATTATAACTAATCCTGGATTAATAGCGCAAAAGAAAATTCTTCATATTAAAATTTGAAACCCAGTTGAGATTTCAATCAAAATCAATTTTAAAAAAACCCAATTCAATTATGAGAGTTGATTAAAGAAACCCAATATAGATTAAAGCTCCTTAAACACAATTCAAAAAAGGAATTGGGTTTGGAACGAGATCTTCTAAAAGATGCAAAAGAAAGCTCTTCAAAAACCCAAATACAGAAGTTGATAATTACCTGTAAATCCTAGGAAGAAAAGGGTTTAATGATGATTAGAGCAACTCAAACACCCATTTATGCAATTACAAGATCTTATCAGAAATACCCACTTCTTGTAAGGAGAATCATCAGCTACCTTCTTCTTATTGTTATTGTAAGCGTGTTTTATACATTGTCTTTTTCAATGGTAATATGGTGTGGTGAAGGTAGAAGAAGAGAGAGTTGACTCAGATAGAGAAAGATGTGGGATCTTTTGGTTTTCTGGTATTGTTTTTTTCGTATTTTAGGGAAGAGATAGGTTAGAGGTGCAGCTGGATTGATGGAGAGCTTACCGGACACGCCAATGGAAAGTAGCTGGTTTCGAAAATATTTTCAAATACGTTGAGATTTGCATACTAATTATATAAAAATGCAGAGTCAAGCATTTAATATTAGAACACTTATATCCTTAATTACTATTTATAACGGGTACATGTATGTATTTGATGGGGAGGAGCATCGCTCGGCTCGGCTTGGGTTCGGGTCGGGTCTTCGGGTAGCAAATAGCAATGCAGGGTTGATCGGGTTTTTGACGTCTTTTCAATTCTAGAGCTGTTGATGAGTGGGGCAGCCCAATCCAACGGTTAGTGGTTCTAGATTCAAGATTTAGACCCATGCGGGTAGGTTTGGGTCCAAAAGTTTTACTAAAATTACTAAACGGGTCGGATTTGGGAGCGGATTAGGTGTTACCTAGGTAACATCTATCGTGGGGCCCATCTTGATGTTGTGTTGTATATCCACACCGTCCATCCGTTTTTCAAGACCATTTTAGCACGTGATCCTAAAAATTAGAAAGCTAAAAATCTCAGGTGGACCCCGCCACTAGAAACAGTGATGATTGAATGTCTACCATTAAAAACAGCCCAAGGCCCACCTTAAGAAGATTTGTAATGTTTATTTTCCATCCAACCCGTTGATAAGGTCAATAATACTGGATTAAGGGGAAAATGGTCTTTAAAAACGGATGGACGGCGTGGATATACAATATAATATATATATATATATCAAGGTAGGCCCCACACAGTAACGGTAACACCTTACCCACGCAACACCTAACCCGCTTCCGGGTCTCACAGGTCAGTTTGCTTTGCCTGTGTCGACAGCCAGGCTTACCAACATGCATCACCCATTAAGGCTCACATTTCCCTCTAATCGTATGATCGGAACCGTTCGCCTTCTAAGTGTTATATTTTATGGACCATATCCCAACATTTGGGATAAAAAGATGATTGAGGTTGTTAATGTTACAGTTGAATCTGCACCGTTGAAATGAAGATCTTCAATCCTCCAAGCTCAACTAAACAAAGAGTGGTCGGGATTATCTTTTAAGGGTTCTCACTGGACCATGGGCAATGTTAGTATATCTTATGAGATGGACTATTCCGATCATCTAAGCCCCGTTGAATGTGGGCCCAACATGGCTACGCATTCTGTTGATTGTGAGCCTGAACATGGGAAATATTGGATGTCCAGGATCTGCCAATCTGGAAGAGTCATGGCATCAGGCTTATCAGATCAATGGTTTGGACCATGATCTGACACGTGGAATGCAATTTGCATACCCAAAATCACTAAAGCGAGCACGTTTGGCGGGCGATACACGCATGTAACAACGACGGTCCATATTCAATGTACTCGAATGACGGACGTCGGTGGGCGGGCCAACCGTGATGTATCTGTTTATCCATGCCGTCCATTCCTTCTCTCATATCATTTTAAGGTATATAATAAAAAATGAGACAAATCCCAGGCTCAAGTGGACCACACCAAATAATAAGCTTGGGTTGCATTAAATGCACGAAGTATCATCTGTGGTGTGGTCCATTTGAGTGTTGGATCTGCCTCAATTTTGTGCCCATTACTTAAAATTATATGAGAACTGCCCGTTCGTGGCAAGAGGGACACGGATTGCGTCCAACCCCTAATCCGTCCGGGCGGGGATCTGTGGGGCCCACCGTGATGCAAGTGTTTTATCCGCGCCGTTAATCATTTTTCTCAGATCATTTTAAATTATAATCTAAAAAATGTGGCCGGTTCAAGTCTTAATTGCATCACAAAGTGGGGATTGAATTTCCACCATTAAAAAGTTCTTGGGAGCTGGAGAAGTCTCGGATCAAGCTTATATTTGTGTTTTCACTTCATCCACGTCTACATGACCCTATTAATAGGTTGGATGGTATAAAAACATTACAGTGGCCCTTAGAAAGGTTTCAACGGTGGTTGTCATTATCACTGCAGCTTCCTTTGGTGTGGTCTACTGGAGCTGTGGGCCTGCCTCATGTTAAAGGTCAGATAATAAAATGGTCTGATAAAAGCGATTAACTGCGTGGATAAAACACTTACATCACTGTGGGCCCTAAAGAGCCCTGTCCATACGGATTACCGTCGCGTCTTGGCTGGAGAGGGCGGGTCGGACGTAATCCACGTCCTCGTGTGACATACCGCTTGAGTAGAACTGCTCACTCACAGCTGGCTGTGTTACTTCGTGCGCGACCCAAGCCGAGCCGAGAAGGGAAGGGGAAAAAACATAGTTTTCTAATCTAGTGGGCCCCACATTGGCTGGCACGTGAAAACGGAGCTTTCGTAGGCGCGTTGTAAGGCCCGAAAGTCAGCACTCGTGCCAACCTCTTCAACACGCAGACAGCATGTTCCCATAAGAACCGAAAGCTACATGTTTTCTTAAACAGTGGTGCCTCGTTCAGCCTTACATTTAAATTCATACCGACCGTCCAAATCCTGGGTTTAAACCGATAGGGCATGTAAAGAGTCATCCAATATCAGCCAATGAATTAAATCGTTTGAATTTTTTCTTTTCTATCACGTTGTGGTGGACGCATATTGGATAGTTCGATTGTACAGTGAGTTTAGAAATTCGCTCTAGCTTAGGTGGTTCTGATTGATGTATGGTTTGCCACGTGTACAGTGAAAAGTCATTGCCAGCTAAGTCCGCTCGCATGGAACGCGGATTCAGTAACGCCGTGGAATTGCCGATGTCGGTTAGGCAGTGACCCTGGCCCCACATTGATGTATGTGTTGTATATCCACGCCGTCCATCCGTTATGTCCATTCATTTTAGGCATGAGCCCAAAAATGAAGCGGATCCAAATCTCAGGTGGACGGCATATAAACATTATGGTCACCTTCAGGAAGGTTTCAACGGTGGATATTTCCGTTACCAGTGTTTCCTTGGTGTGGTCCCCTTGAGTTTTGAATCTATCTAATTTTTAGATTCATTTCGTACTTTGTCCTTTCAAAATAGATGGACGGAATGGATGTTTTGAAGACATCTCTGTGCGGCCCACACAGCCCCATGCATAGTTTAACTATGTGTGTCAAAGGCAATCCGCTTTAAGGCCCATCTAGATGTATTCATTGTATATCCACACCGTCCATATATTTTCCAGAATATTTTAGAGCATGGTCTCAAAAATGAATCAGATATAAATTTCAGGTGTACTACACAACAGGAAACGTGGTCACTGAACGCCTAACATTAATAACTTCCCAGGGTCCACCGTAATGTTTATTTACCATCCAACCAGATGATAATGATAATCAGACCTGGATGAAAGGAAAAAAGATAAATATCAGCTTCATCAAAAACTTTTGTAGGCCACAAAAGTTTTCATGGTCATCGATCTCTGTTTCTTGTGGTGTGTTCCACCTGAAACTTTTATCTACTTGATTATTGGGACCATAAAATAAAATAACTTCGAAAAACAGATGGACGGCGTGGATATTCAATGAATACATTAAGATGGGTCCTACAGTCACATCCACGTCGCTGGTCTCGGGTCGAAGCTAGTCGCGTTCATCCGGAAGATCCGGAACATGGTATAGCTATCTCGTCACAGTGCACGGGGCATGGAGATGCATCAATCCGAGCGGTCCATCTAGGGATGCCTGTAACACATGTTAGACAAAATTATCCATCGGTTTTTACAATTTTGTATATAGTTAATACTGACCGTTAACTGTTTTTCATGTACGGCTGTTGTTTTGAAGGCGACTGATCAGATGGATAGGATCGGACACGAATTGCCTTTGCCTATGTGAAGCCTACCGCAATGTACTGCGTCCATCAGGTCTGTGAACGTGGGGCCCACCTTGATGTATGTTTTGTATATCCACGCCGTACATCCGTTTTTTCAGCTCATTTTAGCGTAGAGAACAAAAAAGTAGGTGGACCACACCGCAGGAAAGAGTGTTGATTGAATTTCCCTCATTAAAAACTTCCTAGGGCCCACCGTACCGTTTATTTACATCCAACCTGTTGATAAGGTCACGTAGACATGGACGAAGGAAAAAAACAAATATCAGCTTGAAACAAAACTTTTGTGCCCTACAAGCATTCAATCAACGTTGTTTCCCTTGTGTGGTCTAACCAAGTTTTGTATATTCTTAATGTTTCACTCCATTACCTAAAATGATCTGGGAAAATGAATGGACGGTGTGGATATACCCAAAACATACAATAAGTGGGATCTACAATCACAGCCTAACGGAAGTCGGTGTTCCCCGGCCTCACCGAATCCGCGTTCCGTATTCCAGTTCACACGACCGTCAACATGGCTGTGGCTCATCATCCACCATCCATGCGCTGCAAGAGGAGAAATTAGAGTCTTGATGCATCCAAAACTAATGATAATGATATCCTGATCACCCATTTTCTATAAGTGGGCCCCCTGTTTCGGTGATCGTTTCTCTATGATCTCCTAGCCGTCTATTTTCTAGGCCGTTGATCCAAGGTGGGCCCACATGTTCAGAAAAACTGGATTACCAAAACATGGGCACCATTGTACAAACGCTTGATATTCCATCGGATTTCTGTTCTTTCTCGTGTCGGATTCATTGAAGGTAAATGTAAAAATAAAATACACCCTGATCCGTAGCTCAACTACTAGACTGAGTGTAGATACCTCGTTTCAACACTTGAGGTCTTGGTAAATAAATAAATAAAAATTTAAAAATAAAATGGTCAACGATTCAAATTCGATGGAAAAAATTGGATGGTTGAGATCTGGTCTATGGTTCATCCATGGTGGGGCCAATAGTTTGGATGGTGCCGATCTCTTTACATGATGCCACGTGTAATGGATGAGTGACAGCTATTTTCTCGGTGACTTATTACCGGAATCTATTTCCCTGCTCCTCTGTTCATGGTCTATATCATTTAATTGTGGATTTGACTAGCTTGTCAGTCAATCGCGACTGTGCAATTCGTGGGCCCCATCATTGACGGAGCATATCCAATGCGGAATCTGATGGTACATGCATCGCCTTCGGACGCGGATTTACTGCGAAATCATTTCGCATTCCTGCACTGGGATGCCAGTTGGGGCCTACTATGATGTTTGTTAGAAATCTACCCCGTCCATCCGTTTGGTGAGTTCATTTTAGGGTAGAAATCCAAAATTAGGTGAATCCAAAGGCCATACTAGAGAGAAAAATAGGAAAAGAGTTTCTTACCATTGAAACCTTCTTGGAATCCACCTTGATGTTTATATGCCATCCAAACCGTTTATTAGGTAATTCCCACTGTGATGAAGTGAAAAAACTAAAAATTTATCCTGATAGGTAACTTTTATGGCCATAAAAATATTTCAACGGTGGTCACTGAATCCCCAGTATTTCCTCTCGTGTTCCCCACTTGATTTTGGATCCTCCTAAATTTCCATTATAGAAACTAAAATGACCTTACAAAACAGATGGATGGGATTTATTTCTAAAAAACATCACGATGAGACCACTGACATTCCAGTGCAGGAACTTCCTGTGAAAGGCTTTGGAAGGAAATCCGCGTCTATCGCCATCTAATATTGCGCTGTTAAATTGGGCAGTTAGGATTTGTCTAATCAGAGTAATTTAATTTCCGGGATGTGCTTCATCAGCAAATGAGGCCCACTCTTTGGAAGGTTAGGATTGGCGTACACGCACGTGCCCAGTCCAAATGTCATTATTGGAATGCATATGAAGCTTAATCCACAAGCATTTACACGTGCTAAAATCATGCGCGCGTGTGAGATCGTTTGCTTTGTAGCATGTTCATCTCCCCAAAAAAAACTGGCCGTTTAACTTCTAAGGTGATCCATAAAGAAGCCATTCGTTCGCTTTGTACCCTGTGGCGTGGCCCACCTGAGTTAAAAGACCTGATCTTTAGACCAGATGATCTAGACCGTCTGAAAATCTGGATCTCTAACATGTGTGACGTATTGGCACATGTGCTTACTTGAGGATGGGCCCCACTCCCATATGCGTGGTATCAGTAACAGCCCAGGAAATCTGATGAGCTTCCCTTTTTCTTCGTTTTCACATGTGCTCCTATTCAACGCTTGTCATTGTCTTTATTCTCTCTGGAAACGGTCAAAATTTCCAATGGATGTTTGGATTTCACTCACATTCATGCTTTGACAGCTAGGGGCAGTTCGGTCGTAATTGGAAGATTCGATGTCTCATGTGTCTCGCCTCTTCTTAAGGTGTACTGGCCTCACCCGTGGATACTGGGCACACGTGTATCTTACTGCAGCCGCTCATCAGGAGAACCTCATTGGGTAGATCAGAGCTGAATTGAATCAGCAGATTGGCCACAAATGTACAATAATGAACGGTAGATTGACGACTGACGGTCGGATTGACCTCTTTTTGAGAAATGGTATTTGAACAGCGATGACCGCCGGATGAGTGGCTTTGATATGCACGTGTACACGTGGAAGATATGAAGTCAATACCAACCGTCTAAAATTGGGCCCCAAAATGGACGGGGCATAGCCCAAAGAATAATCAAACATCCTAACCATTTGATGGTTTCTGTCAAATGGACATATTCTTAAACAATTTTCGATTTCAAATATGATCCATCTATGAGAGAATAGTAAATTGAACGGTTTGGATTGAGTGCATGTCAACAAATTGCTAGGAAGAATGCGTGCATGCATATGATCCACCATTCTCCACCCGTGTATGACATAACATAATTCATCGTAGCATGCTGCAGGCCCCGGTTGTAAGAGTCCCATGCAACCTAGCTCTGATCCTACACGCGCAACATAGAAGAAGTGAATCGTGACCATTCATGTAGTATGTTATACAGTAGATGGCTCAGTTCTTATACAATACCAATAAGACGATCCTAGCCATCTGTCTTAGCAACGTTTCCCTTCTAAATTTCTGGCCGTTGACCATGTCTATTTCTTGGCAGCCTATTAAAGCCACGGATTTGATTCCTATAATGTGTCGTTTTGAACTGGTGTCTACCTATGAAACTGCGCACTAGATATATGGTCCTGATCCACCTGTACGGTGCGTTTGCATTTAAAATATCTCATCTCTAGTTGACCACAGCCACAAATTTACATATTCCCCCTCAGCGTTTTATATTTGTATTTACGTAATAATCTTTACCGTCAATCGCCGTTAGCGGCGTTACCATTGTAGCACCAACGTCGTCAATGGAATGAGAACTGACCAAAATATCCTCCAGAACGGCCAAGCGACTGGACGCGGTCTGTGGCTAGTGGTCGGTGCTACGTAGTCCCCACCACCACCATGATGTTTGTGTTTTATCCACGCCATCCATCCATTTTTTAAGATAATTTTAGGACTTGATCTCAAAAATAAGGTAGATATAAATTTAAGGTTGGCCACATTACAGGAAAACAGTATTATAACATCCCGTCCAACCAGCACAGTATCATCCTGAAGCGTCCACATAGGATTTGCCTTTAACATCCTGAATTTTCACTGTTTTAGATTTTTTTTTTTAAATTAATTAGTTTATATTATCACTTATTGAGCATTAGCGCTCGATGTTAGCTTATACACAGGTGGACCAGTCTGGTCGTGATTGGACCGAGTGCGGGCTGTCAAGCTGATAGCCCGTTTACACTTAGCAACAGCTCGTGCAGGCCATACTGCGACACGAGAATGTTAGAAAATTATAAAACTCTAGGGAGCTATAGATCTCATTGGACTTGTGCTCCATCGTGGACCACGGACTCATTAGATACTCAAAAGTTAATTATTCAGGCCATTTCATTAGCCCATGTTAACTCACCCAAGGGCAGAGTAGAAATCTGGCATTGGTAATTGAAACTAAGACTCCGGACTTTTCAGCCGTCGGGTTCTTTTAAATTTACGGTGAAGGTCTAATGTGGTGTTCTACGCCCGTCCACAAAATCTGGGACCTGATCGTGGCTCGACAACCGTTGATCCAAAATCGGACCCGTACGACTCAACCCCATATCCGATCGCTCCCAAATTTTGCATGACCCTTCATCAGGCCATGGACCACCTACCCTATAAGTTTCGTGGCCAGGGGACCACTAGAACTGCCCCAACAACCAGAATGGACCCCACAGGGCCATTTAGGGATCAGAACCATATGGTCAAGCCCTATAATTGTTTACCTGTTTGATCCCAAACTTTGCATGGACCCTGATTGGGCCATGAGACACCTACACACCTAATTTGGTGGCAAAATGAGTGTTGGGACCACCCCAACACTAATATTTAGTCTTAGTGGGTTATTTTGGGCAATTGAGGAAACTTAAGGCCAAAGGGCCCAAGTCTAGAAAATTAAATCCTGGCTCTCCCATAACTCCTTCATTTACCACAACCACCAAGGAGTGAGAGAGAGAGAGAGCAAAAGAGAGTAAAGGAGAAGAAAGTGGGAGTGGTGGTGAGCTAGGTGGACCTTATATCGAGGTGGGGCCTAAGGAGAGTAACCCCCCATAACTTCCTACCTCTCCTCCAAGAAGAATCACTCATCCACGACCGCTCTTTCGTCCCGTTGAGCATTTAGGTAAGAACCATCACCTATTTTCCTTGAAACCCTTGTGATGAAGGGGTTTTACATAGAAACCTAATCTCCAAATGTTGCTTTAAGGATTTCGGCCGATCAACCCCCAAAATCTATATCTCCTAGGTTGTTTCCAAGCCTCCAACGAATCCAAAGGTGCAGACTATTGCTCTTAGGTGGCCTAGCACCAATTTTAGTATGAGATTAATGATTTGATTGCTTGGATGCCATTTTTGGAGAACCTAGATAATCCCTAGGAATTGCATGCTTATTGAAATTGTATGGAATGGTATATTTGATTCTCATGATATTGTTCTTGTTTCTCACATGATTTGGTGTTTGATTGATTATATGTTCATGCCTTGTTGATTTTTCTCATGTATTGCTGCTTCATAGTATATATGATTTCATTCCTCTTATGCATGTGATTTCTTGAGTTAGAAGAAGTGCTTAACTTCCTCACCCACACACACTCACACACACACACACACACACACACACACACACACACTCACGTGCACTTGTTTCTTGATATGGTTAGCCTTGCATGCTATGAAAATCTGAATCATATGTCGATAAGTATGAGAACATGATGATGTTTATTTTAGTGATGCATTGGTAGTCGGCATGCCAGGAATCACTATTCGTACCCTTGGGTTGGCCAGAATCATGAGGAGAGTGAAGGTGGTTCCGTTGGTAGGACCGCCTCGAGACTAAACCTATGGATTTGGGCGGGTGTGTTTGGGTGGCTGTAGTTCGACTACATGAGTCTCTTGTGCCCGATGTCACTCGTCTCATGATCGACTGACTCTTGCGGTTTAGCCTACTGTTTGACCAACCTTGTTTGTTAACCCTGTTTGTTCACATATGTATGGAACCTGAACTACCTTACAACCATTGTAGCCCATCAATAACCCACTTGAAACTGGTCCACAGCCTCGTGAGGCGGGCATGGTGGAATGAGACATTATATCTGAGCTGTCGGCCTACCCTGGGGTGCCGCGGCTCCCCGTAGTGACCGCGAGCTATCCCCTTCTCTTGGCACTCCTTATGTGCTTGAAGTCGGGGATGAGGAACCCGATGGGATCACGAATCGGGGGGTCTTGACCTCACGCGTTGAGGGGCCTTGGCCTTGCAACTAGCTTAGGGCATTGATACTTGGAGTTTATCAGATTCCCTAATCTGCTAGATGACTGGACTTAACTAATAACTATACTAATACAATTGCATTGCATCGCATTAGTTAGGGTGGCGACTCGGAAGTCGAGGTCGCTCTGAGAGAGTGCTGACATACGTGATCGTTAGAGGGAGTCGCTCGAGGGAGCGTTGTGGCGAGGGCATACATCATATCATTCAGCATGCATGCATTTTAATAAGAGTTGTTAGGTGTTGATGATTGGCTGTGTTTCATTAAATTCATATTATAATTGATTCCTGTTATAACTTAAGATTAATAACACCCACTGAGTTGATCACTCACTCCCACTCTGGAACGGTGTTTTAAAATACTTACCAGACTCTTTACTAGATGCAGGTGAGGCGGAGCTCGACGAGTCGAGCAAGGTGAGCAAGGATGGGAAAGAGGAGCTTTCCTGCTTCCAGACTTTCGGCGGATCTTTTTAGTTGAGTACGGGCCACCACCGGGTATGGACAAGGGCCCTAGTTGCCTTATGTCATGTATGAGTGGGACTAGTTCCTTATTTAAATGATTTTGAATTTGTCGTTTATATATTTTTAATTTAGTAGCAATTGATATTATTATATGATGTATTTATACTTCATGTCTTGTTAAATCTTTCATTGTTTATGAGATCATCCAAATGTAATCAAAATATGAAGCCATTAGGACACTCATGACACCTGAAAATTCGAGAGCTGAGTTCTTACACGGCCCCTGAAAAATCGGGGTGTTACAGATGATATCAGAGCAATGGTTTGGATTAAATTGGGTTGTGGATTATGAACTCACCATAACGCATTCGCTGACTTAGGAGGGAGCGATCGAACTTAGAGACATTTATATGATCCCGAGATCATGCCATTTGGCAAGTCCGAAAACTAAAACATTAGGGTTTACGGATAGAAAGACTTAGACTACGCAAAGTGATCTAAATCACTTCTAATTGGAAGATTAGACGACTTGAGTCGACCCGACCTAAATGCGATAGACTCAAGCTCCTGAAGTAGCTTGTGCGATCCCAACATCTAGCGTATCCTAGCCCGACGAATAGGTGGGGCCTTCCCACACATGGGGACCCCCTCCTTGCCTCTCCAAGTTGCTGATTGAGGGTGAAAAAGGCCCTACGGGCTTCTCCCTATGGTCATTTCTAGTCAATCCTTCCCCTTTCACCCTCAATCATCACTCCATTTTCTTCTCAGGCTCTCAAAACTTAAATCCTAAGTCTCAACTCCTTCCAATCCATTTCATTTTAAAAAAAAATCTCACTTTCTACTACTTTATCCTTATAATTTCTATAAGTACTTTCAAATTAGACATAACCACAAAGCTCAAAGGTTGAAAATCTATAATCAAATAAAAATTTACTATAAATAGTAAAAATGTAAATAAAATAGATTTTTGACCATTAACCTGATGGAATCTTGCAAAATGACCAGGTCCACTGCGTAGAGTAGCTTTTCCTACTCCAAATTCATATATGTCACGTCGTGTAACTCATTCTGGTTTGTGAGATATGGACATTGTAAGGTCCACTAGTTCAGAGGCTCGGCGCCACAGCGCCTGAGCGGGCGCCGCAGCGCCCACAGTCCAGGGGCCCGGCGCCGCCAGCGTCGGAAATTCCTACAAATTTAGGTTAACTTTAAAAATTTATATCTCTTTCGTTATAACTCCGATTTAGGTGATTCAAAAGCGAGATTGAAACTTAACAAGTCTAGTTTCATATAAAATAAAAGAAAAATAAAATAAAAATTATAATATAGCTATATTTGGAGTGAATTGACAACTATCCAAAAATCATTAGTTTTAGATGGTGGTTATTTATAAAATTTTTATAATTTATTTACAGCTCCAAATAATACGAAATTTGGTGGGATGACTTAAAACTTGATGGTAAATCATCATAAAATTTTTAAAAATAATCCAATTACTAAAAGTGTAAGAAACGTTATAAGATAGGTCCCTTCCTCCCTTTCAATGTACACATGAGTAGGGCCATTTTCCTTGCTAATTAGGACTATCTAGAATCCATAAAACCTATCTCTACTGCTACCATTACCCTCCACCAGCCTTTCTAAACCTTAAAAAAAACTCTCTCACTCCCAGTCTTAAAACTCAATCCCCGAACCCACCATCTTCTTCTTCACTCTAACCCATCTCAATCCTCATTCTCTCAAACCCTTTCCAAACTTTTCTCAATATCATTTCTTCAACTCATTCCTAATCACTTCTCAACTTCCATCCCTCAAATCCATTTTCTTAAATTCATCTCCAAATTCATCTCACTCAATATCTCCATACCTATCTTCTCCTCATTCACGGACCCGTCACCATATCCATTCTCGACACCATCTCAAACCCATTCACCAGACCCATTCTCATCACCTTCCCCTTCAACAAAACTCATTCAAAACTATCCACTCATTCACTCCCATAAGCTCATTCACAAAACCCAATAATTTGTAAAAATAAAAAAATAATAAAAAATTAATTTTATATACTTTAGTATAGATTGATCATTAGATTGTTGCAATTGAAAATTTTTATATAAGGTTTGATAATAATCAAGAGGCAACAATTTACTATCCATTTTTAACTTCATTTTAGCTCAATTATTAATCTTTTCCATTCCCCTCCTTTCATAAGCCAATTGGGAATGTTGTCACCACATAAGCACAGACCTTAATTTCTTTCCATTCTCCAAAGTTTTTCAGGTAAAGAAAGCTGCTAAGGATGCTATGTAGTCCACCTAACTAATTAGATTTAAGTTGCCTCTAGGATCCAACACACCGACTTGGATGGTGTGATCTGACCCTTCAATAACTTGGGTTAGGTATTCGACCCGATAAGTTGCCTTTGTTGTTCTATTGAAGCTGTACCAGAAGTTGAGTCTTGATCGACTCCATTAGCTTTCCAAATCACCCTCATCACTTCCTGAGCCTTGATTAGCTACAGCAAAGGGGTGGAGGCACCCCCATCCTCGTTCGACTCAGAAGAATAGTAGCTTAACTTTAAGGAAGTTAGTAGTTGTTTTGAGTCAGTTAGGACTACTTCCATGTATTGAAGATAGTTAAAACTTTTGCTTGATTAGTCTGTTTTTCCTTTATGTTTAGAATATCTAGTAATACATGTAAATCTATATTTTAGGATGTAACTGGCCATACTAATGGCACTTTGAATCCAATATGAATGCATAGATTGCCTTGAAATTTTCTTGCCGCCTTGTGAATGCTTGTATGTATAATTGCCTTACTGCGTCTTTATTAGCGTTATTAGTACTTCAAACCACCAGAATACCTTAAAACTTTCAATTATTCATTCATTCTTGAAATTTATGAAACTGAAGTGTAGTCCGCTCATAACCCCCTAGTCCTAAGATTGAAATAGTAGTTCATATAAAATTTTGTGCCTTTAGAAACTCTTTAGGATGATCTTTGACCATACGCATATTGATAGATTTATTAACCCCCAATTTGAACATAAATCGAACCGAGGACTCTCTTAGACCAAGACCCAAAGGACAACCTTATATATATATGATATTTAAACTTTTCAATGATGGTCATTCCCTAAACATTTAGATTGATCGGACTACGGAATTATGAAAGCATATGCTTGCGAAGCATTTGCAGCTTGACCCAATTTTCAATCCTGGGCGACTACCAATGGACTCATTGCTTTGATCGAGTAGAAAACCAGGATCCACAGAGATGAAGAAGGGATACGATGAGCCTTCTACCCTGGTTAGGTAGATGATCGACATATCGGGTTCAAGCCCACTACAACCGTCTCTCCGTATTGGTCTAACATTGAAAATAAACATTTTTACTCTACATAGAGGGAAATTGTCATCATGAATTCAAATCTTTAAAAATAAATAGATAATTAAATAAATTGTAGTAAACCATCAGGGTTAAAAAGTTTTAAGGGAGGTAGACTAAAATGAGCCAAACTATCATAGATAGTATAAACCCTACCATGCATATGAACTTGAAATTAATGAAACTTATGCAAATGAAATAATAATATCTTTACTTATTACCCTTAGACAATTTTGGGGACGAAATTGTTTTTAAGAGGGATAGATTGTAACATCCTAGATTTTCACTGTTTTGGATTAAAAAAAATTAATTAGCTCATATTATCACTTATTGACCATTAGCACTTGATATTAGCTTATACGTAGGTGGACCAGTCTAGTTTTGATTGGACAAAGTGCGGGCCGTCAAGCCGATAGCCCGTTTACACTTAGTAACAGTCCGTGCGGGCCATACCGCGACGCGGGAATGTCAGAAAATTATAAAACTCTAGGGACCCATAGATCTCACTGGGCTTATTGTCTATCGTGGACCACAGACTCATTAGACACCCCGAAGTTAATTATTCGGGCCATTTCATTAACTCATGTCAACTCACCCAAGGCCAAAGTAGAAATCTGGCACTAGTAAATGAAATTGAGATTTCGAACTTTTCAGCTGTCGGATTTCTTCAAAATTTACGGTGAAGGTCTAATGTGGTGTCCTACGCCCGTCCATAAAATCTAGGACCTGATCGTGACTCGACAACCATTGATCGCAAATCGAACCCGTACGACCCAACCTCATAATCGATCGCTCCCAAATTTTACATGGCCTTTCATCGAGCCATGGACCACCTACCCTATAAGTTTCGTGGCCAGGTGACCACTAGAACTGTCCCAACAACCAGAATGGACCCCACAGGGCCATTTGGGGATCAGGACCATATGGTCAAGCCCCATATTCGTTTACTCGTTTGATCCCAAACTTTTCATGGACCTTGATTGGGCCATGAGACACATACACACCTAATTTGGTAGCCAAATGAGTGTTGGGACCACCCCAACACTACTAGTTAGTCCTAATGGGCTATTTTAGGCAATTGAGGAAACTTAAGGCCAAAGGGCCCAAAATTAGAAAATTAAACCCTAGCTCTCTCATAATTCCTTCATTTACCACAACCACCAAGGAGTGAGAGAGAGAGCAAGAGAGAGTAAAGGAGAAGAAAGTGGGAGTGGTGGTGAGCAAGGTGGACCCTAGATCGAGGTGAGGCCCAAGGAGAGCAACCCCCCACAACTTCCTACCTCTCCTCTAAGAAGAATCACTCATCCATGACCTCTCTTTCGTCTCATTGAGCATCTAGGTAAGAACCATCACCTATTTTCCTTGAAACCCTTGTGATGAGGGGGTTTTACATAGAAACCTAACCTCCAAATGTTGTTTTAGGGATTCCGGCTGATCAACCCCCAAAATTCACATCTCCTAGGTCGTTTCCAAGCCTCCAACGAATCCGAAGGTACGGACTATTGCTCTTAGGTAGCTTAGCACCAATTTTAGTATGAGATTAATGATTTTGATTGCTTGAATGCCATTTTTGGAGAACCTAGAGAATCCCTAGGAATTGCATGCTTATTGAAATTGTATGGAATGGTATATTTGATTCTCATGACGTTGTTCTTTTTTCTCACATGATTTGGTGTTTGATTGATTATATGTTCATGCTTTGTTGATTTTTCCCATGTATTGCTGCTTCATAGTATGTATGATTTCACTCCTCTTATGCATGTGATTTCTTAAGTTGGAGGAAGTGCTTAACTTCCTCACCCACACACTCACACACACACACACACACACACACACACACACACTCATATGCACTTGTTTCTTGATATGGTTAGTCTTGCTTACTATAAAAATCTGAATCGTATGTCGATAAGTATGAGAACATGATGATGTTTATTTTAGTGATGCATTGGTAGTCGACATGCTAGGAATCACCATTCGTACCCTTCGGTTGGCCAAAATCATGAGGAGAGCAAAGATGGTTCCGTTGGTAGGACCACCTCGAGACTAAACCTATGACGCTCGACTAACTCTTGCGATTTAGCCTACTATCTAACCAACCCTGTTTGCTCACATATGTATGAAACCTGAACCACCTTACAACCATTGTAGCGCATCAATAACCCAATTGAAACTGGTCCACAGCCTTGTGAGTCGGGCATAGTGGAATGAGACACTGTGTCTGAGCTGTCGGCCTATGCTGGGGTGCCGCGCCTCCCCGTAGTGACCGCTAGTGATCCCCTTCTCTTGGCACTCCTCATGTGCTTGAAGTTGGGATGAGGAACCCGATGGGATCACGGACCACGAGGTCTTCGCCTCACGTGTTGGGGGGCCTTAGCCCGCAACTAGCTTAGGGCATTGATACGTGGAGTGTATCAGATTCCCTAATCTACTGGATGACTGGACTTAACTAATAACTCAGCTAACACGATCGCATTGCATCGTACTGGTTAGGGTGGTGACTCGAAAGTCGAGTTCGCTCTGAGGGAGTGCTGACATACGCGATCGTTAGATGGAGTCTCTCGAGGGAGTGTTATGTCGAGGGCATGCGTCATATCATTCCGCATGCATGTATTTTAATAAGAGTTGTTAGTTGTTGATGATTGACTGTGTTTCATTAAATTCATATTATAATTGATGCCTGTTATAACTTAAGATTAATAGCACCCACTGAGTTGATCATTCACTCCCACTCTAGGACAATGTTTTAAAACACCAACCAGACTCTTTACTAGATGCAGGTGAGGCGGAGCTCGACGAGTCGAGCAAGGATAGAGAAGAGGAGCTTTCCTGCTTCCAGACTTTCACTTTCGACGGATCTTTTTAGTTGAGTTCGGGCCACCACGGGGTATGGACCAAGGCCCTAGTTGCCTTGAGTCATGTATGAGTGAGACTAGTTTCCTATTTAGATGATTTTGAATTCGTCGTTTAGATATTTTTTTAATTTAGTAGCAATTGATACTACTTTATGATGTATTTATACTTCATGCCTTGTTAAATTCTTTATTGTTTATGAGATCATCCAAATGTAATCAAAATATGAAGCCATTAGGGCACCCATGACACTTGGAAATTCGAGAGCCGAGTTCTTACACGGCCCCTGAAAACCCGGGGTGTTATATTGCCATAGGACCGTTCATTTAAACTACTCGTGGTGAGGTACTGCAAGTAAATTAATCTAGGATTAGCCCAACTGAGTAGACTAGATGGTTCATGATAAGACCTAGTGCGGGCCGCCGAGCCTGATGGCCGTTTACACTTAGCGACAGCCTGTGCGGGCTATACCACGACGTGGAAAGGTTAGAAAATTATAAAAATTTAGGGAACCATAGATCTCACTGGGCTTGTAGTCAATTTCGAACCACA
The DNA here is from genome assembly GCA_037074715.1 of Magnolia kwangsiensis. Classification (NCBI taxonomy): domain Eukaryota; kingdom Viridiplantae; phylum Streptophyta; class Magnoliopsida; order Magnoliales; family Magnoliaceae; genus Magnolia; species Magnolia kwangsiensis. Next base: position 45,865,949 of record CM073574.1, on the reverse strand, counting down.
GACTCAGTGAATACCCAGAAATTAATTACCTGCGTCATTCTAGCGGCACTTGCCAAATGTAACCCACCCAAGGCCAGAATTGAAATCTGGCACTTGTAAATGAAACCGAGATTCCAAGCATTTTAGCCATCAGATCTCTTCTACATTTACGGTGAAGGTCTAATATATTATTCTACGCCCGTCCACAAAATCTGGGACCCGATCGTGGCAGGGTAATCGTTGATAGTAAATCAGACCCGTACGACCAAACCCTATATCTAATCATTTCTAAATTTTACATGGCCCTTCATTGGGCCATAGAGCACCTATCCTATAAGTTTCATAGCTAGGGGGTCACCAGAACTGCCCCAATAACAGGAATGGATGCCAAAGGGCTATTTAAAGATCGAAACCGTATGATCAAATCCAATATTTGTTCATCCGTTTATTCCCAAACTTTGCATGACCCCTCATCGGATCATGAGATACCTACACACCTAATTTGGTGGCCAAGGGTGTGTTAGGGTCACCCCAACACCAATAGGGAGTCCTAGAGGGCTATTTTGGATTGTTGTTGAAACTTGGGGCCAAAGGGCTCAAGTCTAGGAAATAAAACCCTAGCTCTTTATCTCATAACTCCCACCATAACTCCCACCAACAAGGGAGTAAAGTGAGAGCAAGGAGAGAAAGAGAGAGTGAAGGAGAGCAAAGGTGGACCTTAGATCGAGGTGGGGCCCAAAGAAATCAAATCTTGTGACTCCTTATCCCTTCTCCAAAGGAAACCCTGCACCACAATCACAACAATCATTCCGTTGATCATTTAGGTAAGATCCTTCGTCCCTTTTCTTAAAACCCTTGTGTTGAGAAGGGATTTGTTTGAGATTCTAACATGCAAATGGTTGCTCTAGAGATTTTGGTCATCTGACCCCAAAGCCCTCATTCATAGGTTGTTTTCCAAGTCTCCAACGATCCATAGGTGTGGGCTATTGTTCTTAGGTGGCCTAGCACCAATTTTAGTATGAGTTTAATGATTCTTCTTGCTTGAATGATGTAATTGGAGGATCTAGAGAAAACTTAGGATTTGAATGTTCGTTTGTAGATTGCATGAAATTGTATGTTTGTTTAGTTCTCATATGATGTTGAACGTGCTTCTCACATGATTAGGTTGTCATGGATGATTACATGGTTATGTCTTGCTTGATTTCTCATAAGATGTGCCTATAACATGTATGATTCATTAATTCTTGTGCATTTTGGTTCTAAGGGTTGTAGGAAGTGCTTAACTTCCTTACCAACCCGCACTACACACACACAACTTGTTCATGATATTATTAGCTTTGCTTGCTAGGAGAAATTGGAATTGTATGTTGAGAAATATGAGAACATGATGTTGTTTATGCTAGTTGATATATTGATAGTTGGCATGTTATGGATCACCATCCAAACCTTTGGGTTGGTCAAGAATATGAGGAAGTGAAGGTAGTCCCGCTGATAGGACTATCCTGAGGCTAAACTCATGGATTTAGAAGAGGGCGTGAAGGCTATAGTAGTTAGACTACATGGGTCGCTTGTACCCGATGTCGTCTATCACGTGTTTGCCTGACTCGTGTGGTCTAGTCTATTTACTGACCAACCTTGTTTATTAACCCTATTTGCTCATATATGTATAGAACCTGGAACACCCTACAACCGTTATGGCCCATCGATAACGAAACTGAAACTGGTCCACCGCTTCATGACCAGGGCATGGTGGAATGAAATACTGTGTCTGAGCTGTTGGCCTACACTAGGGTGTTGCGCTTCCTCGTAGTGACCGCGAGCGATCCTTTTCTCTTGGCACTCTCCTTGTGCTTGAAGTTGGGAATGGGGAACCCGATGGGATCAAGGATTGTGGGGTCTCGGCCTTACATATTGGGGGGCCTTAGCCTCAAAACTAGTTCGGGGCATTTGATACGTGCGGTGTATCAGATTTCCCAACCTGCTGGATGAACAGACTTAATTAAGAACTCGGCTAATTGTAACATCCTGGATTTTCACTGTTTTGGATTCTCAAAAATCCTTAATTTTTTTTTTAATAAATTAACTTCTAATATCACTTAAATGACCATTAACACTCAATGCTAGTCTACACAGGGGTGGTACCAGTAAAGAACCCCACAATTCCGATTAATCAACCGTAGAAAACCACTGAATCCGCCCGATCACTTGAACATCAGGTGTAGCTCCATGATGTACTCACGTAGGACCCAAATATAACCGACCCGTCGCTAACTAATCAAGACAAGTATAACTAAATTAATGATCTAACCGAAGCTGAGTCAGATAAGGTCCGGATCTTAACTAATAGATCAAATCAACCCCTGTAACGTCCCGTCCAACCAACATAGTGTCCTGGGACGTCCACGTATGATTTGCCACAGGACCATTAGTTTAAACCACTCGTGATGGGGTACCACAAGTTAATTAACCTATGATTAGTCCATTAGAGTAGACCAGATAGGTCATGATAGGGCCTAGTGCGGGTCGCCAAGCCAAATGATCATTTACACTTAGCATTAGCCTGTACGGGCTATACCGCAACGCAGGAAGATCAAAAAATTATAAAAATTTAGAGAACCTTAGATCTCACTGGGCTTGTAGTCCATCGCGGACCAAGGACTCATTGGGCACCCAGAAGTAATTATTTGAGCCGCTCCAACAGCCCATGTCAACTCACCCAAGGCCATAGTTGGAATCTGGCACGGGATTATGAAACTAAGACTCTGGGATTTTTAGCCATCGAATTTCTTCAAAATTTATAGTGAAGGTCTAATGTAGTGTCCTACACCCGTCCACAAAATCTAGAATCCGATCATGGTACGATGACCGTTGATCATAAATCGGACCCGTAAGACCCAACTCCATATCCGATCGTTCTCAAATTTTGCATGGCCCTTTATCGGGCCATGGACCACCTATCCTATAAGTTTCATGGCCAGGGGGCTACCAGAAATATCCTAAATTTCCAAACAAGCTCTAAACTGCTCGTTGGCGGGCTACTAGTTCCAGAACTATAGAGAAATGTCCGACTTAATGGGGTCGACGTCCGTCGCGGGAGTCGGAACTGAGTACTGCCCAGAACCACTCAACTTGAGCCAAAGGACGAGTGCATGAAAAGCGCAAATACCCTAAAACAAGGAGCTGAAACTTAAGTGAATTGAGTCGTCCACTCTTATGCAAAGTTGAAGATTTCAGACCGTTGGTTTACGACCAAACTTCTCACGTGGAATAAGGATATTTCCCTGCTCATATCCGTATAGCCACGGCCCCGATCGACTATCGGTGACCGTTAAATAGACCTCTAATAGTATCTGTCGATCGGCCCATCCAAATGGCGGGCCGATCCAATCTATACATGGATAATCATTAGGGCTAATTATCCTATGGTGTATATCGACTTGTACACCCCATAGTGGGCCCTAGATCTTAGAAAGACCCTCTCATAGGTCTAGTATAGTAAAAACTTAGCCCTTAGAGTCATTTACACCAATTTTAACATTATAAAAAGGCCTTCTTTTGGGCACCCCTTTCCCCATACGATTTTTGCCCTAGGAAAAGAAAGAAAGAAAGAAAAAGAGAGAGAAAGAGAGAAAGAGAAAGAGAGGAAGAAAGAGTGAAAGGGAGGGTGAAGGTGAGCAAGGTGGACTCTCAATCAAGGTGGGGCCCAAGAGGATCAAACCCACAACCTCCTACACCTTCTACAAGAAGGATCCCTCATCCACGACTGCTCTTTCGTCCCGTTGGGCATTTAGGTAAGATCCAATACCTAATTTCCTTGAAACCCTTGTGATGTAAGGGGATTTGCATGGGAATCTAACATGTGATGGTTGTTCCTAGGGTACCGGCCGTTTTACCCCAAGATCTACATCTCTTAGTGTAAGACCCGTATCATAATCTATACTATTTCGTAAATTTTCCACGATCCTCCCTGTCGATTTTTGGTGACCCGCGATATATAATCGGCGTTTGCACGTAATCCTAAGTCGTGTCCCGTATATCAGAGTCAGTTCAACCTAAGACTTGTACTAGTGCGACCGCGCCGTCGCCGCAGTTCCGATGCCGTGTCTCGCGCGCCGAGGCGATACCCGAGCCAGGAGATGTGGGCCCGCGTTCAGTTCGAGGAAACGCCGCACATTTATAAACCCAAGACAACCTTTTAAATCATGTCCCATCAATCCCATCAATGTCAAGTACAACACCTCAATCAACCCATCACCCAACACATCACTCACCCCATCACAACCCATACCTCTCTTACACAACAACCCCAAAAGTCAACTTTCCATCACCTCACCATCCCTCTATCTCATATCTCTCATTTTCCAAGCAATCCCAAAAACTCTCAACGTCCAAGCTTTCCTCCATTTTTCACCCACCATGAAGCTTCATACCCCATCATCCAACCTCTAAAATTCAATCTCGACCATTGATTCCTTCTCCTTAGAACTAGATCGCCCTAAGTGCGAAAGGAGGAGGAGTAGTTTTGAAGGTGGGTGCTTCTCTCTCTCATTTTTTATTATTGTTATTTATTTTGTGTGATGTATGGCCCACTTGGATGGACCCCACCTTGACAGAGCATGGGTCACGTAAATGGGGGACCCCCTTGTGATGCTGTGTTTATCTAGGCCGTCCAGAGTCCCCAGACGCTGGACGTGAAGCTCCCTGTGGCTAACGTGAGTGCGTAACTGACATAGGTGTGTATTAACAATCTAAAAGAAAAATAAATATATAATTAATATATATAGCATCAGTGGGTTTTATGATTTTTGGGTGGGTCATTTACACCGGCCCCGGCTTGATGCATTAATTTAATCCAAACCGTCCATTCCACTTCTCAGCTCATTTTAGGCGTTGAGACGTAAAATGAAGTGAATCTGATTATCTGGTGGGCCATACCAAAGAAAATAGCCTTTTTACCATTAAAACTTACCCTGATGTTTCGGTACACCGAAATAGTGCTGCATACTGGGCTCATTTGGTTGGTCTTGAGCCGTGGAGTATAATGGACGGGCTGGATTCAGCTGTTGCAGGCCTCACTTACGGAAAACCTAAAATCTCAGTTTTTTTAAAAATAACACCGCAACAATGTTTCTGTTGTCAGAGAGAGAGGACGCGCAGGCGTCCTGCGCTGTGGGTGGACGACCAGGGATCCACGGTCCTAGCTGTGGGCCCCACCATGATGTGTATTTTTCATCTATGCCGTCCAGTTGGTGAACCCCTTCTTGAAGTGGACTCCGTCCAAAAATTATCTTGATCTGGGACCCAGGTGGCACACATCACAGGAAACAGTGTTGAATTAAACGTCTACCTTTGAGATTCTTTGAACGTCCAGCAGCATGGGACGGTGGGTCCCTCACAGCAGTAAATTGCTGCACTGACGCAACATGTGTTGTGGGGCCAGCACGGATGCTTGTGATTTATACTCCCTCCCTGCTCGTGGGACCCACTCCACGCGTGTGACACATGTGGAGGTGGGACCCCACCTTGATGTATATTTTGTATATCCAAGCGTCTGTCCATTTGGGAACTGTGGGCCATTGCATTGACGTCAGCAAGTGGCCATCATGAGGTTGTGTTTAATCCAAACCGTTCGACCATTTTGAAAGGTGCACGTGGGGCCCATCTTGGTGACGTGCTGAGTGCAGCACATGGACCCATGATGGATGTTTTCCATCCCACACCGTCCATCCTGTTAGCTGGGACGGGCAGGAGCTTGGGGTAGACACATTGATATTTGTGTTGCATATCAACCGTCCAGCTGGACGTGAGGCAGATCCACATCCCTGGTGGGCCATGCATGTGGGACCCACCCTGATGTCTTTATTTTATATCCACACCGTTAATCCAGCTGATCTGGACGCTGCACCGTGCACCCCCTGCATATATATAAATGTATATATTAATGATATAATATTATATTGTATTTGCATATATGGTATATATATATATGTGTGTGTGTGTGTATGTCTGTATGTGGTGGGCCTCATGTGGGACCCACCTGTTGGACATAATGGTTGGGTCCTCACACTAGCTGCTATCTTGACGTCCCAAGTCATGTGGGACCCACTAACATATGGATTTAAATCCACACTGTCCACTCATCTGTGAGGACCCCACCGTGATATATGTTTTGTAATCCATGTCGTTCATCTGTTTCAACCACACCGTTCCTCTGCTGGGGCCAGCAGTTACAGCTGCTGCCGCGATGTCAGCAGCTGTGGGGCCACCTTGAATTATATTGTATCCACGCCATCCATCGGCGTGGACTCACCTTGATGGCACGTGGCATCACACCACGATGTATGTATTATCCCAGCCATCCAACTTGGACGGTGGACCCCACCGTAATGTACGCCTTCCATCCATACTGTCCAATATTTTGGATGGTGCTGGACACCGTGTGTAGGTGTTGTCCTACCCCACTTTGACGATGTGCTGACCCACACCATCCGTTCATTTGTGCCCCAGCAGCAGATCAACTGCTGTAGTGACGTATGCAAGTTCTGTGGTTTTCACCTGACGTGATGTATGTGCCTTACTTGCACCGTCCAGCTGGACAGTGCTGGATGGTGCTGTGTACTTCACCATGATGTATGTATTTTATATCCACGTTGTCCTTCCGTCGGTCCCACCTTGATGGATGTGATTCATCCACACCCCCTGGCCATGTTATGGGACCCACCTGTAATGTGACCCATCATGATGCATTTTTGGCCCGTGTGCGGGGCCCACCTGTTTGTATTTTTAGCATATGTGATGGGGCCCACCTATGATGTATATTTGAGGCCCACCTGTAATGTATATTTGAGGCCCATATGATGGGGCCCACCTACTTGGATTTAAGGCCTATGGGCAAGGCCCATTGTGATATGCATTAAGCCCATGACGTGTGGCCCCTTTTGATGGATACGTGGCCCATTTGATGCATATGAGACCCATGTGTAGGACCCACAGGTTATATATTTGAGGCCCATAAGCAAGACCCACCTGTTGTGTATATGATGGCCCATTAATGCGGCCCACTCGTGTATATGAGGACCATTAGTGCGGTCATTGATGCGGCCCACTTAATGTATTTGAGACCCTGGTGTAGGGCCCACTTATTGTGTATTTGAGGCCCCTGTGATGCATTTGAGGCTCAGGTGCAAGGCTCGCCTGTTGCGTATTCAAGGCCGATATGATGTGTGATTTTTCCATGATGATTGTGTGGGCCACTCCTTGGGAGCAATGTTGGTTGAATGTCTACATTGTTAGGCAATGATGGTTTAATGTCCTCATTGTGACCTTCCCTTGGGCCTTGTTAGGCCCATTCTTATCGATTTCTCTTAACGTGACCGATTGCCGATTCCGATCGACGTGATCGATTTGCCGATTCTGATTATCGATCGATTTCGATTGTCATGACCGATTGCTGATTCCGATTGACGTGACCGATTTGCCGACTCTAATTACTGAACGATTTGGATTAACGTGACTGATTGTTGATTCCGATTGTCGTGACTGAATGCTGATTCCGATCGACGTGACCGATTTGCCGATTCTGATTATCGATCGATTCCGATTGTCATGACCGATTGCTGATTCTGATTGACGTGACCGATTGCTGATTCTGATTGTCGTGACCGATGGTCGATTTCGATCAACGTGATCGATTTACCGATTCTGATTATCGATCGATTCCGATTGTCATGACCGATTGCTGATTTTCGATTGACGTGGCCGATTTATCGACTTTGATTATTGATCAATTCCGATTATCGCGGCCGATTGACGATGCTGATTGTCGTGACCGATCCCGATTATTGAGGCCTACTCTGATTTCGATTTCGATTTTGATTGCTAAGGCCGATTGCTGAGACTTATATGAAGTATATGCGACCCGTAGTTGAGGCCCATTATGATGTTTCTGTGGTCCTTGGGCAAGGCCCACTGTGTTGTATATTAGGCCCTTGTTTGAGGCTGTCGGCCCATTATGTGTTTGGCCTTGTGAGGGTCATTCCTTGGGGCAATGTCGGTTAGATTTGCACATTGTCGAGGCCGATTGTTGATGCTGGTTATTGATACCGATTATGAGTATGTGACTGCATAGCATCATGATACATGCCCATACGCATCATCTGCATGTCTGTTATGAGATATGATTGAGCATTGCATATGTCATAGTGTTGGTTGTTATGAGACTCCCTGATAGGCGGAGATTGTCTCACATGAGCGCACGGTTTACATAGGATTGATGCATGACTGGATTGTATGACTCGTGCATCTTGCATTGTGTGCTGTGATTACTGTATGCCCTATCGACATCAGGGTCGTAGCCCCCACAGGCATATCGTGGATGACCAGATAGGACACCAGAAATCTGTTATACATGGGGTGGTATAGATATCCCTGGGTGAAAGTCCCTAAATCCTCTTGGTTTCAGAGGTTGCTCCAACGTCTAGACCGAGTGGGTATATGAGCGTTGAGTGCCGATTACCAGATGGTTACTCTCTCCACTGTGTCGTGGTCGGTTAGAAGGGGGTGCGGCCTTACCCGCCCAAGAGTAGGGGACAATGCTAGGCTGAGTCGACCAGCTCGAGGAATGGGTCCGCTATCGACGAGTCGAGCCTGATATTGGCAGACGGATAGTGAGGTCTCTTCCACTTACCTTATTGCGCGTGATGTGGTGGCGATCTGGTTTAGAGTGTACTAGACCCCGGTGATCTCCCAGAGAGGAACCGTATTGATATGTGGACTTATTGAGTAGAAATTACATGTTCATTCATTCATTCATTCATTCACTATCCACTCGGGCTAGTGGTGCGCAACTAATTGTTGTGTACCTTCGTTATAGCAAGAATTTCGGTTGGGCGCGTGACTAACCTGAGATCAGGAGTCTACCACATTGAGTCTGACTATCTAAATTTAGGTATGGGAATGGTTTGGATAAAAGTCCTTGTGGTGGACCCCGTAGCTTGCGATACTACGTACTATCATCCCGACTTCACACTCCAGCATGGTCATTGCATTCGCATCGCATATTGCATTACATCCACAGGCATACGACATTTTGGGTTGCTATATTTCTGCACTTATATGGCCTAGACAGACTTAGCAGGATTTATATATTGTATTACATCCCCAGCATCTGATATTTGACTCTTTATGACTCCTTAGTGCATAGCTATTTTATATTACGTATTCTGATAATTGATTTACTTATGAACTTGTCCATACTTTCGCTTATTCTGTCATTGTATGATTTATGATCTTTTTAGTATTTCAGCTTATTCCGATAATGTACGATTTATGAATTACCAGTAATTTCGGTATTATATGATGATGGTATTGTATTGAACACTTGACACTTATTTTGCGCACACACTTACACCACCCTCTAAGCTTTCTATAAGCTTATGCACGATAGATGCGTGCAGGTGATGTTAGGTTGCAGCCGTGTTGAGTTTAGAGCGTGCAGCAGTCTTCTAGAGCTTGATTTTTTATTTATGTATTTTTCCCTTCAGTATTGTACTCAAATGATTATATTAGTGGATATGTGATGATGATGTTACTTTTGTGATTTGGGTAATCTTGTGGTTATGTTTATTACGATTTAAATGTATAAAAAAATATATATATCCTCCTTGTATGACCCCAGGATCGGAATCTGGCGTTTGAACGCTAGGAGCCGAGAATGGGGTACTATGGAGGCTGTCGGCACCGGATTCGGCAATCGTGATTCCTGTGAATCCGATTTCCGGGTTTGGGACGTGACACTTAGGACATTTTTTGAATCTACAACGATCTATAGGTGCGGACTATTGCTCTTAGGTGGCCTAACACCAATTTTACTATGAGATTAATGATTTTGATTGCTTGGATGCTATATTTGAAAAAATCTAGAGAAACCCTAAGATTTGCATATTTGTTGGAATTGCATGAAATGATGTGATTTGGCTCTTTTACGATGTTTATTCTTGCTTCTCATATGACTCTGTGTATGGATGACTACATGATTACGTTTGTTTGATTTTTCTCAAATGTTGTTGCTTCATTGTATGCATGATTCATTGCTCTTGTGCCTATGATGTCTTATGATAGAGGAAGTACTTAACTCCTCACTAACCCACACAACTCACACGCACCTCGCTTCATGGTTATGATTTCTTGCTTAGTAGGAATATTTGAATTCTATGGTTGAGAGGCATGAGAACATGATATTGTGATGTTTGTAGATATCCTGGATAGTTGGCATGTTATGGATCTCCATTGTACTCTTGGATTGGCCAAGAACAGGATGAGAGACGGTAGTCCCATCGGTAGGACTATATCATGGCTGGACCCGTGAGTTTGGGCGGGTATGTTCGGGTGGCTGTAATTCGACTACATGGGTCTCCTGAACCCGAGGTCACTCGTCCCATGCTCGTTTGACTCGTGCGGTCTTACCTATTGTCTGATCAACCTTATTTGTTAACCATGTTTGCTCACTTATGTATGGAACCTGAACAACTCTACAACCGTTGTAGCCCATCAATAACCCACTTGAAAACTGGTTCACAGCCTCGTGAGCCAGGCATGGTGGAATGAGACAGTATGTCTGAGCTGTCAGCCTACGCTGGGGTGTCGCGCCTCCCCGTAGTGACCGCGAGTGCTCTCTTTCTCTCGGTACTCCTCATGTGCTTGAAGTCGGAGATGAGGAACCCGACAGGATCACGGACCACGAGGTCTCGGCCTCACACATTGGGGGGTCCTGACCTCGCAACCAGCTTAGGGCATTGATACGTAGGGTGTATCAGATTCCCAAACCTGTTGGATGACTGGACTTAACTAATAACCCGGTTAACATGATCGCATTACATCGCACTAGTTAGGGTGGCGACTCGAAGGTCGAGGTTGTTCTGAAGAAGTGTTGTCATATGCGATCGTAAGATGGAGTCGCTCGAGGGAGCGTTGTGGCGAGAGCATGCATCATATCAACCCACATGCATGCATTTTAAATAAGAGTTACTAGGTGTTGATGATTATCTACTTTTCATTAAATTCATGCTATAATTAATGCCTGATAAAACTTGAGACTAATAACACCCACTGAGTTGATCACTCACTCCCACTCTGGGACGGTGTTTTAAAACACCAACCAGAACCTTCCTTAGATGCAGGTGATGTTGCATATGAGGAGCCTGGCGATGTGAGCCCCGAGGAAGACGACGAGTTCTCTTACTTTTAGCTAATGGGAGGACCTTCATCGGATCAGTAGATGCGGCGTTGGATTCCTGGGCAGAGGGCTTAGCCCCATTCTTTTGGATAGATATTCTTTTGTGATTCTGTTGGGGGTCGTCGTGTGCGACCCTTCTATTCTTTTAGACATGTACATAGATATATACATATTTAACCTTTTCATTTCAGTGAGCTTGTATGTTGATGCTTCACGTTTCAGAAAATTTCAGGCTGCGCATTTAGACTGGATTAATCGCATATTAATGAAAAACTAGTTATAAGTGACCCCGGGAACTCGGGACTCGAGTATATACATGACTCCCGATTTTCAGGGCATTACACTAATACTCTCGCATTGCATCGCACTAGCTAGGGTGGCGACTCGGCAGTCGAGGTCGCTCTGAGGGAGTGTCGGTTATACGCGATCGTTATATGGAGTCGCTTGAAGGAGTGTTGTGGCAAGGGCATACATCATATCATCTGTCATGTACGCACATTAATAAGATTAGTTAGGTGCTTATGAATAATTACTTTTCATTAAATTCATAATATAACTGATGCTTGTTACAACTTAAGACTAATAGCACCCACTGAGTTGATCACTCACTCCCACTCTGGGACGGTGTTTTAAAACACCAACCAGACTCTCTCGTAGATGCAGGTGGCGAGAAGTATGAGGAGCTGAGCGGCACGAGCTTAGACGAGGAGGACGAGTTATCCTACTTTCAATTGATGGACAACTCTCCATCGGCTTGACAGGCGAGATTCGGATCGCTGAGTTGTGGACTCAGCTTCATTCTTTTGGACATAATATTCTTTTTGTGATTTTTGTTGGGCAACGCCTTATGCGACCCATTTATGTTCTTTTGGACCTATATATGTGCTAAATATCTTTCATTTTATTAGACTTGTGTGGTTGTGCTTAATGTTTCAGAAAATTTTAGATTGTGCATTTAATCTGATTAAACGCATATTAATGAAATTGGTTATAAGTGACACTCGGGAACTCGGGAGTCGAGTCTATGCACGACTCCCGATTTCCAGAGCGTTACAAGTATTGATTGAATTTCCACAGTTAAAAACCTCCTACGGCTCACTGTAATGGTCATTTGACATCTAACCTATTGATTGGGCCATGTAAACTCAGATGAATGGAAAAAATATATATCAGATTGATCTAAAACTTTTGTGCCCCCAGGAAGTTTTTAATGGTGGGCGTTCAAACAACACTGTGCGGTCAATTTGAGATTTGGATCAACCTCATTTTTGGGCTCATACTATAAAATGATATGGAAGAATGGGTGGACGGAATAGATGAAACACATACATCATGGTGGGGCCCACAGAGCACTGACCGGCTTGTGGCAAGGTCAGTGGCCAATCCGTTTCCCAAGCGACTGCAACGATTTGGAAGTCCAATGTCAATGTGATTTGAAACGTTGTTCATTCATCAATCGAGTGAATCCCGCCCCCCACACGATATGCAGGCGTGCGTATCAGACATACGTGAGTACAGTACACATGTCACAAATCAGATCCGTTCATCAGAAAGGGTATGCAGTGAACATGCCCTAAAAAAATTAGGTTAGTGTATTATTCATTAGTGGGCCACAAGTACAAGTTGAGTTAGAGCCATTGATCGATTTCACTTAACCACCCAATTCATGTGTACAGATGTGGGCCATATAATATGAAAGCTTTCATATTTCCTGCATCCAAAAATCATAACAATAGAATCCACCAGATGAGCAGCTTGGATCTCTCACAAGTATTTAGATTTCACAAAATCTAACAAAAATACATCATCCAAGCTTATGGTTATCAAAATGAAATACCTTCATTCGTTTATTTATTCGGACTGTTTTATTTATTTATTTATTTATTTTTATGTTAGCTTGTTAGTACACCCGTCGTCAGTTCACACTTCAATGTTAGCTACCCCATTAGGAATCGATGCTAATACCTCAATGTTGAAACGAGGTATCTTTCACTCAGTCTTATTATTCGAACGGTTTAGATTGATTAAATATGAGTTGGAGAGGAAAGCCACCCCACTAGGAATCGATGTGCACCATTTTCATGTGCCCCTGTATAATGCATCACATCGTGTCAGAGGATTTAAGTCACTTCTCAATGTGTTATTCATTGGAGAGGAAAGCCTTGAGTTTGATCAAGTATATATAAATTTTATCAGTAGTTGAATATAAGTAAAATTAAGAGTTAATTACGAAAAACAACTTACCATTTAAAAATACGGTGATAAATTAGCTGCTAAGGTATTGAAAAATTCATTTTGCCTGTGTTGCCAATCATATTTAGGGATGGATTATACCCTGTTTCATATCTCAAGTGGTAGACTGAGAGAAGATACTCCGTTCCAACATTGAGGTCATGGTATCAATTCCCTAGTGGGGTGGCTAATAGTAGAGTGTGTACTGGCAACGGAGCTTGTACTAACACGCTAACCCAAAAGCAAAAAAAATAAAAAATAAATAAATAAATCATATTTATGGTTGGACCCTAATTTTTTTTTTGTGTGCGTGCTTTTGTCGGAGAGTTTGGGCCCCACCTTTAAAATATAAAGTGATTCATGTTGCACGTTTGTTTTGTAAGGCCATCTCACGGACTGATCGTCTGTCCTAGGAAGGTTTCAACAGTGTTCATTATTCAGATTTGATTTTATTGTTGTGGGTTGCATGTGGATTAGATTTGGCTGATTTTTTCACGTGAAGTCACAATATGAGTTGTCAGAGTAGATGAATGAAGTAGATCCCATGCATACATAAAAGTGGGCCCCACTGAAGGGGCAAGGGCCTGTCAGATGTAGTTTGGCTGTTGTGGGACATGTTTGGCTAAATTTTGGTTGATTTCTACGTGAAGGCCTAATATGAATTGCGAAAATAAACGGCCAGCTAAGATCATACACATACAACATCATTAGTTTGGTATAAAACCTAGTGTAGTGTTTATATCCCATCCATCCATTCAGCACCTCATTAGCTTGAATGAAATAATTAAGTATTCCAAAATTCAGGTGGGCCACACCAGTACTTCCTATGCTAGAGTGCACCAGAGATCTGGATCTATTTCATTTTTCGGCTCATGCCCTAAAATGATTCAGCAAAACGGATAGACAGCGTGGATATAAAATACACACATCAAGGTGGGTCACACGGTAAGGGCCGCACCAAATCCCATCCCCATTATTTCCTTCTCAGTAGAATAGGGCATTTTGGTAAATTTTCATCGCTAACCTAAAAATCTGAGTCAACACAACCGCCCTTAACGGCTATTGACAGTAGGGGCATTTACCCTTGTCAGAAAACTCAAGGGAGTAAATACAAATGTCAAAAACTGAGGTGGGAATTTACAAATATCATAAATCTGGGAGGAAAAATACAAATATCCCTTTTCTTTTAATAGTATTAGTGGTTAGTAAGAAAGCTAATGAAGTATTACATCTGCACATATATTTTAGGCTTAAATTAATATAACTGCTCCAGAAGAAGGAAAGCTACTTCAGGGCAGCCATGGTGGAGAGGGACACAGGATCAGGACCCCACATCTGGTGGGCCCTAACAGCATCGATCTGGAAATCCTATCCACTGCTTGATCACCACTTTTCTTGATTGATAGTTGATATTTACCATTTTGGTTTCTACTGCCTCCTTGATGGCCACTAATCAGATGGATAAGATCATCCAGTTTGTGTGATTTTTTTAAATATATCACATATACAGTATGTATGACCAGATGGACGGTCCGGATCAATTGTCTTAGATGAATGTCAGCTAAACAACAACTCTGGTAGGAAGATTCCTTGTGCTTCTCAAACATTTTAGAAAATGAGAAATGCTCTAGTGCTCCCAGAGCACCATTGGTTATAGTGCTCCTAATTGTATTGGATCACTTGGATAGTCCAATGGATCAATCCGAACCGTCTATCATGTTGAGAACACTTTTCATGGATTTCCATGAAAAGATCGCCACTGACTGAATGATCCAATCGATCTTTGATTTGGCCTTATTTTTTATAACCATCCATTTTCCAAGCTATGGATAGACTAGTTGAGATTACGAAACAAAGTAATTCTTTACAACCATAAGCAATTGCCCTAACAAATAGATGGATCAAATTGTTGATTGGATCTGTTATGTCAAAATAATATTGACCGTCCAATATAATGTAGCTCACCTACTCAACGGACCACCTTTATCGTTGAGCAGTAACATCTACACTGTGAGGTCCACCTGATGTATGGCTTAGATCTTTCACCTCTCTTTTCGCTAGCATATGAAACCTCCTATTTTCATATATATAATTCTTAGTAAGGAAGCTGGTATACATAAGATACTAATTAGAGTAGTTAAAGAGTACCCATCATAAAAGTATTTAGGAGGACGAGTGGGATGGTTCACACGTGCACACCTAACCTACGTGGAATTCAAAATGGTGGGGCCCATCGTGAATGGGTCATGGACCCTGAATCAGATAGGCCAACATCTGATCAGTGTCATGTCTTTGTTGAAATGGGACCGTTGACTATTTTTCATTTTAGCTGTCCCTTGGATTACTAATAATCTAATACCATGTTTTTATCAAGTGGCAAGAAACCGAGTTGGACGGTTACTTCACCGTGCAACTAGAGAATAATGTTTATCCTATAGTGCTTCAGATACATCCGATCCATCCAAAATATTGGCCACACTTTGCGGATCATTTTATATAAAAAAGCCAGGTTGATCCACCAATCAAGTGGGCCACACCTATTTTTTTATTATATCATTGGCTATCTACTGTTTTAGGTGTGACCCACCTGACGAGTGGATTAGGTTGGTTTTTTCACTAGATGATCTTTGTAATGGTGCCAACCTATTGAAAGGATTGACTGTAAATTAAACACTGGCCTCTCCTGAAACCATAGCTTTACTGGGGCTTCCAAGGCGCTGCAATTCTTCGGGCAGAACTAATCAAGTGAAGGGGTGTGAATGGGCCGGGCTCAGGCCTGAAAAATCAGAATTTTGAATAGGCCTGGCCCAAAACAGTTCAAAATCTGGGTCGAGACCTACCCCAGGTCCTTCTTATTGACAGCCCTAGTTAAATGCATTGGGTTAACCACTTAATTAATTAATTTTAAAATAATATTTTTTAAAATTTTATGATTTTTTACACTACTCCTAACCCCCTATTTCTTAGGGTCACTTCCGACTCTACAAACTTGTAAAAAGGTGGGCCCTCTTGTTGGAAGCTTTGTTAATTGGACTTGAGTGTAGAGGTGTACATCTCCACACATGACATAATGGCAAGTGTGTCAGAGATTAAATCCATCCATTTGTGTAAACACCCCACTTCAAGCCGATGAGCTTGATTGAACAAAAACCCCAATCCGAACCAATCCAAACCCCAAAACCCTAAAACCTAGTTAATCTGATCACAATAACATGAGAAAAACCTAAAACTGGTCATGAATCCTGACTTTAGGATAAACCTAACCTATATAGTCAACTCTTGAGTCTGCCCACTGAGTCAACTCACCCAGTTAGCCCAAATAGCCAACTAGTCAACTCACTTTGTCAAACCAAGTCCATAAACTCATTTTGGCCCAAGCCCATTCCAAAGTTCAAATTAGAGGAAAGGGGAGACAATAAGGCAACTTCGGAGGACTAAAGTCATTAACGTGTACAAGAGGAACACCCTCTGAAGCTGGAGCAAAAGTGAAGGACGACCACGTGACATTGGCCGTACTTTGGCCAGTTGCCCACTTAGCCAAAATTACACTTTATGACATCCAAACTAATACATGAGATTTTTCCACATGGCAATCTCAAATCCTAGCCATTCAAACCCTTTTTAACCTCAAGGTTTGCATGAGTTACTAAAAAGCCAGGCTGGATGGTTTTAAATACTCTACTTCCCTTCATATTTCAATCATCCACAAGCATCCACAATCAAGTATCCTCACCAATCCATAAGCATCCTAAACCCCCTAGCCATCTACCCCACCGGGGAGAGAGAGTGAGAAAGAAAGCCTAGCTTCGGTCCAGCCGTAACACAGCCTCTTGAGTTAGCACAAGTTCAATCTAATTCACTTGATACAATCCTTGCAACACTACTGTCCACCCAATTGTATTCAATCAAGCTTCATCTAGCCATAGCATTTACATATCACAACATTCATCTCATCATTCAACATGTTTTGCACCAAATTAGCTCGGAAGCATACTATAAGACTGTCCGATTAAATCGGATCCTGCTCAACAAAAAACCTACCAATTACCTCACATTTTGTCATAAGCATTACACATTCATGCATGAGAATTGAATCCTAACCCTCAAGAATAGTTAGATTCTGTGAAGTAAAGACCGTACATCTATACAAGGCAGAGTGAATGCCTACAACCTTCCTTCTTTGTAACTATGTCCCTTAGTTTAAATCTCTGATCACAGAATCAAATAGTCATCTTAGGACAGAAAATCTTTAGATCCATACCCTAACATTTTTATAGGGTTTAGCTGACTGTAGAGACAAATAAATTGGCTAGTAGCAACTCCTGAAAAAATAATCAATCAATTAGAGCGCAAGCCCTCGAAAGAAGCAACCCGTGAAAAATTGGCCTCGAGTCGATGCCAGCTCGAGATCCCAACATCCACAATTTGTTGGTTGGACCATGTTTTCCCTAAAATCAATTTGAGTAACTCAAAGATGAGCCCCAATATTAGAAACAAGTGGATGGGTTAGAAAACTTCAGCTAAGTCTTTTAGGACCATACATTTATTTTGCAAACTATGGTCCACCTAATGTGTGGATCAACTTAATTCTTGAGCTAGGGAATCAATATAAGGGTCTTTCTAATAGATGGATTGGATCTCGGACATACTTGCTATGATGGCAAACGTGTGGCATGTAAATAAGTTGTATTGCACATGCGCCAACCATCCTATAACCTTGCCTGGGGTGGTAGGGTCTACCATGATAACGAGTTGAATGTGGATCATGGTTATTTTCCACTCCTTAATCTTAACGGTCCTTTGTTATTGGATGGTTATGATGGGACACAAAAGACCCACTTATTGGAAATTAAAATTTGTACATACGGTGCAAAAATATGGGCCCTACATCCTATGGTTCTTCTTGGGAGCTTGTCCCATCATGTAAATAGATGGCCCAGATTGCCCTGCTTACCAATTACCACAAGTTCAAAATAGAAGGATGAGACTGACCAACACTCCATTCAGTATGCATAAATGGCCCACCAGATGGGTAGGCAACCGTATTTTGGATTTAGGAAGTCTAGAAGGTAGCCCACATGATGAGTGGCTTAGATATCAAATGCTTGCAGATAGTGACTACCAGAAACTGCCCTCACAAGAGCCAAATTTCCCTAGAGTCGCCTTCTTGAATCAATAAGAAAGTGTAGTTGATGCGATTCAATCTAGCAAGTAGCAAAGAACAAATAGAATCTGCTAAAAAGCCAGCTAAGGCTAATGGATATTCCTCCATATGAGACAATAGTAATAGAGAAGGTAATAGCCGAAATCGGATTTGATTTGGCCAGAGCACCCTAATCCATGATACATAAATAAAAATACCAATTAGTAGTAATTATTGAAAAGCCTTTGTGTGCTAGGGCACACATACTCAAATCTAATGAGCCTTAAATGAACCGACGAGCTAGAGAGCAACAATTACCAGCTGACCATGCACCGATTTCATATTTTTAAATTGCATTTATATATATATATATATACACACATTTTTAGTGTGTACTATCAGTGCAATTAAATTCCTGGCTGAATTTTTAAATATTGAGCCATGGAGTCAAGCCGGCCCAGCTAGATATCGAATCAAGTTGAGCTTTCCAGTTCTTAAACTATCATGCATGCCATGATTTGAATTACCTATTCAAGGTGGGCATTTTATTTCATGGAAGACATGATTTAGATTATTATAACCATAGTAAATGTTTAGACACAGTAAACAATGACAAGGTGATGTATAGCATACGGTACAAATATTATAGGTATAGCTGGATAGAAAGAAGATGTAGTTGTCATATTTGGGCCGAGACCTACGTAGGGCATGACATAATTGGGCCTCAGGTGTCAGGTTCAAAGAAAATCATTCCGGCTAGGGAAATATTGCCATTCGAAGTACGAAATGTAAATCAGCCATTACTTTTTATCCGGGTATTGTTACAGGACACACCACCTATCAATCTTTACTATAACAGGCCATTTGAGATCAACCCACACTCATAGAAGATTGCATCAATCCGTTTCTCAAGAAAACACTTCTTCCAATTCAAAATCACAATTTTAAGCAAAACTAATTGTTTCAATAAGTTTTAAATTGAATGTGTCCCCTTCGTTTTCTGATTTTAGCACATGCAGTCTTCCTAAGAACTGCTTCTAATCATAATAGGAACCATATGTCACGATTAAATTAAGACATTTAATTTTTAGCAAAATTTACTATTTCGGATAAATTCTAATTTAGTCAAATTAGGACTCAATTTTGCATTTTTCTTTGTAAGTAGTATAATCGGGAAGTCAGAGCATTGTTGAAGAATAAAATTTCAAATTTCCTGTTTCATCTTGAGAATTCAAACTCAGTGACTCAACTTGAGAGATGGGTGGTCACCACATGGTTGCTGGCTGGACTAAACATGCCATTTATAAGGTCGAGCATTGTACATTTCTCCGGCACTGTAAACACCATACAGTAGAAACAAGTGATGTTTATGCAGTAAAAGGTTACTTGAAATGAATCAACTGATAAATGTTAATGACAATTAGATGTGAATTACCAGCATGTAGCATCCATACGATATTGATTCAATGCACGACCTCAATTCCCAGACAGTTTTCCAGCCATCAATCAGGCTGGTGGACATGACCAGATCTATCCTGAGATGCTTTAGCTTCTGAGGTAGCAATTTTTACCAAATGACAGTTCAGCACAGCAACCCTTCTCACTATCCAAATTATATCTCAAGATTGCTTCATTTCAGTCTTTCAGAAACCTGCCTGATTGTTTTGGATACTTGACTTACAGAGCGTTTTCTTCACCTGATTGCCACATTTTCTACTATTACACACGTGCAAATCTACCAGAAAATTTTCAAAATCAGAATCTTCAAGTTATGATCAGCTTGGTAGGCCATGATGGAGTTACAGAATTAGACTGCTTACAATGTGATGCACAAGCATGTACAAGCGAAAAAGCGGAGGATTTTGAATATGATCAGCAACTTGAAAAAAAAAAAGAACTTTGTACAGGAATTTGTACATGGCCTGAGTTCATTTAATCTGGAGTAATGTCAATCTTCAGTGCAGCACACTTGCGACACATGTGCCAGCATGGTACGTGCACAAGACGGTTTGGTTGATTCACATGGCAGTCCCCATTGTAAATGTTCCTTGGCCCAAAATCTGGCCTGTCCAGTCTTCAGGTGGCTGAAAAGTGTACGAGGAAAATGCATGATTAGAAAGCTGCTAGCTAACAGTACAAAATTCAAAATGCATGCATCACTGACCTGATGAATATGCAGCCGGATTATTAGGATATGAGACATGGACTGAGAGGGACCATCTGGTGAGTATCTAAGATCACGAACACCTGTTTCATGTTGGGATATGTAGCTCAATCGTATTTGGTGATTAGAAACTAGGAGCCCATAATTAGCATCCTCTTTAATATATATATATATATATATATATGAGGCATTCTACGCATGTGTGCACCTTTGCACATGTGTCATGGGTGTCAAATCCGAACGGTCCATAAGATGCGGAATCCCATTAAACCTCAGGGAGTGAATTTTCATCCTGATCTAAGATTCTGGTGGGCCATAGCAAAGAGATTCAAATCAAGGGAAGAAACTGTTTGCATTTTTCATGGCCCACCAAAGTTTTGGTTCAAAGTAAAAATTGGTACCAGGGGTTTTCATGAGATTCTTCTTCATGTGGACCGTTCAGATTTTCTGATGAGTTCTCTAAAAAGTTCATAGGTAGTCCGTGCGAACTGGTTCGCAGGTGAGCATTCCACAATATATATATATATATAATAAAAGTGATTTACAAGAGAAGAAAAGAGAGATGTCAATGTGATTAATATTAAAACACGTAGATACCTACAGATTTTTCCATTGCTAGTGAACAGCATGCACATTGCACAAAAGTAAAATGCAGAAGTTGAGGGAAACACAATTGAAAACATATATACACACACCACTACATTTAAGAAATAACAACTATAATGAAATTATCAGTACATTTATCATTGAATTTAGAAATTGTTTTACATTCGATGAAAGATTAACATTAGATGTAAAAAAAAGTAAGAAGTTTATAATAACTGTCTATACTCAAATTAATAAAAAGAAATAGTCAACAAAAGAAAAAAAAATTAAAAAAAAACCTACTTAAGAAAATCATCTAAAGATTGATAAAAAGTTTGAAAATTAAATGTAGAAGGAAAATAGGTAAAAGGGCCAATAGGTTTAAAAAAATTTCAAACCACAATAAACATATATATAAAAAAAATTAAAAAATTGAAAAAAAAAAAAACTTATGTACCAAAAATAGGAGGATAAAGACAACTACAGAGCTGGAATAAAGACCCCAATTAGCTGGACTTTGATGGACCATGCTACTTGATTTTTTAAGCACGTTGCAAATGTGTATGAGATAGAACCAATAATCAGGCAGCCTATACCTTAGATGGGTGACGCCCAAATAATCATACCAATCTGCCCGAAGATGGGGCGGGTGGGTGTGTGTGAGTTTTGGGGGGTTGCTAATGTCCCCACCTTCATAGGTACATTCGCAACGTCATCAAACCTTTTAAACAGCGCACATGGTGACCAATTGTCAATCCAAATCGTTTATTCATGTCCCCACCTTCATGGGAACATTAGCAACATCCTCAAACCTTTTAAATGGCACACAGGGTAAGCTATTGTTGATCCAAACTATTCATTCATTCATACAACTAAGAGCAAGCCATAGTGCAAAAATCACGCCAATCGGGTGACCCTAAGCTTCCAATCAATAGCATGAAAGATTGACCAGAGAAAAAAAAGGTCTCGTTATCATCTTGAAACATCTAGTAGATAAACCCCACTTTGCATTTCTTATTATTCAAAAGTAACAGTTTGATTGCCAGCTAGAGGGAAAAAAATTGCATGTCAATTTTCTGGGAAGTGTTCTTGGAAAGACATTGACAGCGTCCTGCACGGATCGTGAAAGAGAGTGTTGTGCGCAAAGGTGAGCATCCTGCACGGATCGTGAAGGAGAGTGCTATATGGAGGCGAACGTAGCAAACAGGGAACTTAAGGAGGGGGGAGATTATATCACGGGAGGATCAACGTAACCATTGGCAAACCATCGACAAAAAACGAGGGAAGGGCAAGAAGGCGATCGAGAGAGTAAGAAAATCAGACTCGTACCCTACGTTGTTCGTCAGAGGCTTCCCAAAAGGGTGGTTCCCAATCAATTTCGAGAAATTTTTTGGGCGTGCCGAGGCGGTGATGGACGTTGTCCTACCTAGAGACTGGGCTTCCGGGCTCCCCTGAGGATTTGCCCTCGTAAGGATGAGTTTGGAAGAGGAGCTGGGGAGGGCAATCCAGATGCTTCATGGCCAAAGTTTTGGAAGGGCTAGGTTCGGCCCTGAAAGACTAGAGAAGAAGAAAGGCCTTGGGGATCGAAAGACTACAAACAACATCTCGAGAAATGCGGTAATGCCTATCAGGCCAACTATCAGAGATCAACCCTCTCGACTTAGCGGCCAATCGTTTAAAGATGCTTTGCTTAATTCGGGGGGATGTTCGCCTCAGCTTGTTCATCAAGAATCCCCAATAACCGACCATACCATCCGCATCAGTCAAACTGCTTTTGATCAATCTAGAGCTAATCTGGTGGATGCCATTATTATCATCAACAAAGGCGACACATCCATCCCTCATGTGAAAGATTGGATAGCTGAAACTACAGGATTTAACCCGGGCAACTACTCTATCAAACCTCTGGGGTATAATGAACTTTGGGTCAAGGTCTATCCCAGTCTCAATTTTGGAAATGATCCTTATGGCGGGTCATCTTCATTCTGGAGGCCCAATTGCGTCAGTTATTAGATGGGAAGATTAATCCATTTTCGAGAAGGAGAATATCTGGATTTAGATATGGGGAGTCCCTTTGGAACTCTGGTCTGATGATTTCTTTATTTTAGCGGCTACATGTCTAGGTTCTTTCCTCAAGCTGGACCCCAAGACGAAACTCGAGGAAGAGCTCTCCGTCATTAGGGTGAGGGTGAGAAGAAAGAAGGGTCTTCCGCTTCCTCCTCACCTCAAGGTCTTGGTCGACAACCATTCTCTTGAGTTGCCAATCCTCAGAGAAACTCCTGATACTCTGTGTCCTAGGTGGGGTGATTTCTTGCAAGTCCGGGAGGAGCCTCCCCCACCTCCGGCCGATGATCCTGCTACGACCATTAAGGCGCATACCCTCCCTCCATACTCCAGCAGAGTACCAAACCTATCCCATGTCACTCTTCTAGCTCCCATCAAGATCGGTGATCCCATCCATTCCATCCATGTAACACGTGGAAGCATCGAACGGCCCCGATCCTCTCCGCCAACGGCTCCCGATCTCAGAATCACGCCATCCGGATTGAGAAGGAAAGTGCAACACGTGACTTCACTACTACGAAAATACACTCTTTGGCAGCTTTTCCAGAAGACGGCGACCCCACAACCAGCGAGAGAAGGCCACGTCGTCAATCATTTGCAGCAATACTTAATAACCCTCATCTCAAAGCCCCCCCTTCAATCCCTCCAAAATGCGTGTCCCCCCCACGTGCCACTCTTCAAACCCATCCCGTCACCACGTGCCTTACTTTTGTCACATGCGCACCTCTTCCCACACATCTGCTTCCCCTCCCTCAACCGACTTTCTCATTTCGGATTCGGGTTCGGACCCGAACAAAACCTCTCCTAATAATCTCAGACCCCAATATCAACCTCTAGCCATCCCATCCCCTCCTCCCTCACCCCCTCACCTCCATCTTCTTCCTCCGCAAACCTTCTACGACTCTGAGATTTCTGGGGGCGATATGTTGACATTTTCAGACCTTCATTCCCGTCCTTCTTCCCCTCTGGCCCCCTTAAACCAGGTAGATGATTGTTCAGACTTTGGCCCTATCACTTTATTTCAAGATATTCCCTCAAGTGAAGCGATAGATGCTGAACCCATTCAGATGTGTGCGGATCGTTCTCAGTTTCATCAGGAAGTCTCTTCTAGCATGCCTTCGAACGCCAACCGAGCAGAGCTCCTTAACAAACTCCCCAACAAGCGCTAGATCAGGGAAGCAATCGGCCACGTGGGAAGAAGGCTTGGATTATCTTTCAGGGACCGAATTGAGGACTATATCGCCCTCTTCCAGTGTATCAAGAATGAAGGAAGACCACTTCAAGGTTCTACATCTAACATGAAGCAGCAATCCAAATCACGTAACAACCGTGAACTGTAGGGATTGGATCCAAGTCTAGGTTTTAAATCAGCCTCATCATCCAAAGGAAGGAGGCAGGGCAGTTGGGGAAATTCTATTTCCCAGTGAGAGTTCTTCCCTGGAATGTTAGAGGGGTAGGCTCCAAGTAGAAGAGAAGCCTCATTAAAGCTTTGGTAAGCAGAAAAAATCCTGATGTCGTTTGTTTCCAAGAGACCAAGATCCCTCAGTTCAACAACATCCTGTTGGCCTCCCTTTTGAGGGCGAATGATGCAAAGTGGGTCGCCCTTGATGCATATGGCTCTTCGGGGGGTATCCTCATCGCATGGAAATCTTCCAATTGGGATCTCCTCTCCTCATCGATAAGAGTCTTCTCTCTGTCGATCATTCTAAAAGATAAGTCTTCTAATTTTCAATGTCTCATTTCTTCTGTTTATGGGCCTACTGTTGATGCATCTAGATCTCAGCTATGGGAGGAGCTGACTCGAGCTAGACTCGCCTTCTTAGGTCCATATTGCTTCGTGGGTGATTTCAATATGGTCAGATTTGCAGAGGAACATTCTCGCAAAAGAAGGGTTTCCGTGGCAATGTCTTCCTTCTCTGATTGGATCCAGTCCCAGGAACTTATCGATCTCCCGCTATCAGGGGGAAATTTTACTTGGACTAATGGTAGGAAAGATCCCATTCAGTCCAGACTTGATAGGTTCCTGGTTTCTCTGGAGTGGATAGAGGCTTTCCCTTTTGTCCTTCAAATCTGATCATTGCCCGCTTCTTCTAGTTATGGAAGAAAATGATTGGGGTCCGAAACCATTCAGATTCAATTCGTCCTGGCTCAGAATTGAAGGATTCAAGGAAAAGATTATTAATTGGTGGTCGAACCCTCAGGTTGAAGGATTCACTGGTCATAGACTCATGTGAAAACTTAGATTCCTCAAGTCTAAACTCAGGGAATGGGTTCAGGAAGATCTTCATAAAAGAGGCTTAGAATTTGACTCCCTCCTCTCTGAACTTCAAAAAATCGACTCCGACTCTTCAAGCAATGTCCCAGCTTCTGATCTCATCGCTAGGCACATTCAAATCATTTAGGCTCTATCAGCTAGAGCCCTTGAAGATGAAGTTTCCTGGAGAATTAAATCCAGAACCAGGTGGATTATGGAGGGCGACAAGAATACTAAATACTTCCACAGCATTGCTAATGCTCATGCTCGATCCAAGGCTATTTTTAGTATTTCTGATAATGGTGTTGTGATTGAAGACAAACAGAAGATTGCAAACTTGGCAATCAATCATTTCAATTCTCTCCTATCCTCTGACGCCTTGACCAAACCTCGGCTCGACAAAGTTCAATTTTCTCAGTTAGAGGCAGATGAAGTGGAATTGCTTGAATCCCAATTCTCTGAAGAGAAAGTTAAAGCTGCTGTCGATTCTTTGGGTGCAGATAAATCCCCTGGTCCAGATGGCTTCCCCATCATTTTTTTCCAAGCTTTTTGGGAAACCATTCGTCACAATCTCCTTCAATTCCTTCACGAGTTTCACAACAGAGCCAGATTCTCCAAAGATCTTGGCGCAACCTTCATAACCCTAATCCCTAAGGTTGCTGGCTCCAGTATTCGAAATATCGATATTATCGGCCGATATTATCGTTATCGGCCCCCATCTGATAACCTGCGAAAGATACAAAAAATCCCAAAATCCAGATATCGCCACTACATCGTGTGATATTGCACGATTTCCTCCTCCATTATTGTCAGAAATCAACAAACAAACTCATTATTTGGGGAAAAAAAAAAACCTTTCAACAAGTAGATTTCGGTACTTGTAGAGAAGATCGCCCTAATCGGAAGCTATATTTGAAGGGTCATTCGAATCGTAGCAACGAAATCTCTAATTTGGGAGAGATTTGGGCGAAATCCGTCGAAATTCAGAGAAATCATGAAATTCAGAGAAATTTTCAGCGAAATCCAGATAAATTCTCAGCAAAATCCAAAGAAAACCTTGGCCAAATGATAGATTTGGTAGAGATTTTAGGGTTCCGGAACGCCGAAACCCTCTCTCCTTCGAAAAAAAGGGCTCCGAGCCCCTATTACGGGATGCGGATGGGCTGGTGTACCGCACACCACCGACCTGGATGGTGTGTTGACGTCACCAAGTTTTGTGGGTCCCATCATGAGGTATATGTTATATCCAAACCATTCGTCCATTTGGCGAGCTCGTCGTAAGGGTTGAGCCAAAAAATAAGACAAAGCCAAAGATCAAGTGGACCACACTAGAAAATGCAGCAGGATATTGAACGTCTACCATTGAAACCCTTTTGGGGGTCACAAAAGTTTTGGATCGTATGATATTTGTTTTTCCTCTTCATTAAGGTCATTGTAACCTCATGAACAGATTGGATGGAAAACAAACGTTATGGTGGACCCTACGAATGTTATAACAGTGAGAATTATTGTCCTCGCTGCTATTTGTGGTGTGGTCCAATTGAGGTTTGGATGTGACTCATTTTTGGGCTCATGATCTAAAATGATCTCTCCAAATGGATGAACGGTGTGGATATAATAAATACATTATTTTGGGGCCCATGTAACTCTGATCTCATTTGAACTGTTTGTACAACTCGAGGTGGATGATCGTCCACGCTTGTCTTGGCTTCGAAGTTCATGCGCTGGAAACTTAGGTGGGGTCCACCGCGATGTTTGTAAGAAATCCACTCCGTCCATCCGTTTTTTTAGCACATTTTAAGACATAGGGTTGAAAAATGAGACGGATCCAAGACTTGAGTGGGCTGAAAACATGAGGATTGAAGGTCCACAATTGAAATATTCGTGGGGCCACAAGTTTTGAATCAGTCTAATATTTGGGTTTTCAATTCATCTTAGTAGTAATAATGTTATGAACGGTATGGATGGAATGTAAACATCACTATCAACCCAAGAAGGTTTCAACGGTAGGAATTTCCCTACCCACATTTTTCTTTAGTGCGGCCCACTTGAGTCTTGGATCCTACTCAATTTTTGCCTCAAGTCTTAAAATAAGCTCACAAAACTGATGGATGGACTAGATTTCTCACAAACATCACGGTGTGCCCCACTCCTGTGAAAGGATTTAGTAGGAAATCTACGTCCCATCTTCACACGACACTTACCCATACCTCGCTGATGTGTAGTACACCAGCCAATCCACACCCTCCATCCATTTTCATAAGTAATTTTAAGACATGAGCCCAAAAAGGAGACAGATGTAAGATCAAGTGTAACACACCACAAGAAAATGTGGTGGCAATGATGTCCACCATTGAAGCTTTTTAGGGCCCACCGTAATGTTTATTTGCAATCCAATCTATTCATGAGGTTTGACAAACCTGAATGGGAAAACATAAATATTAGCTTTATACAAAAAATTTATAGCCCCAAAAAATTTTAATGGTGATCATTCAATGACCACTATTTTGTGTGGTGTGGTCCACCTCAGATTTGGATCTGCCTTATTTTTCGAGCCATGCCCTAAAATGATGTGTTAAAATGAATTTCAATTCAGGTTTGGATATGACTCATTTTCATACATATCTTTATACATTTATAAGTGGTATGCATCATATTTAAATATATTTACCTTAGCTTAAATAGATAACGCATAACTGAGTACCTTATACAAAGAAAATTTATTATGTGCACTTCTTTTTCGATATTTTATGATTTAAGAGTGTGTATTAAGGTCTTTTTAAATAATCCCTGAAGTTTCATAAAAAAATTCAACCATTTTGCTAATGTTTCCCCATGTTTCCCAAAAAGTGCGATAAATTATGCGATACAAACGATATATCCCGTGCGATAACCGATACGTATCTGTATCCCAAGGTTGCGATACATTGCGCGATACCGATATTTTGAACACTGGCTGGCGCCAACTCCTTTGCGGATTATAGACCTATAAGCTTGATTGGAGGTCCGTATAAGATTCTTGCCAAGGTCCTTTCCTCCCGCCTCTCAAAAGTCATAGGAAATTTAATCTCCCCTCATCAAAATGCTTTTATCAAAGGTAGTTAGATAACAGATTGTGCTCTCATTGCTAACGAGGTCCTCCACTCTTGCCAGAAATCCAAGTTCAAGGGTGTTTTCTGCAAACTAGATATAACCAAAGCTAATGATCATCTTGTTTGGGAGTTCCTGCAATACATGCTTCGTCGTATGGGGTTCGGGACCACCTGGAGAAGATGGATAGAAGCCTGTATCGGTTCAACTCACTTTTCCATTCTTATCAATGGTTCTCCCAAAGGTTTTTTTAAAAGTTCTAGGGGGCTGCGGTAAGGAGACCCCCTTTCGCCTCTCCTATTTCTTATTATAGGTGAAGTGTTCTCAAAGATGATGTATAAAGGGCAAGATGAAGGGATCCTGAGAAGTATCGCCATGCCTGGCCTATCTTCCCCTATCACCCACATTCAATTTGCGAACAATACTCTCATATTCGCAAAAGCTTCGGTCAACTATATTAACAATCTGCTAACGACTTTTCACTGTTTCGAAGCAGTTTCTGGGTTGAAAATCAACAGGGCCAAGTCGAAGCTATTCGGGATCAATTTCAATCCGAGGTCCTCCACGATTTTGCGGATGTTTTGGGTTGTCCAGCTGATTCCTTCCCAACTTTCTTCGTGGGTCTCCCCCTATCTGCTGGTCCTCCTTCGACATCGGCTTGGGACAAAGTCATTTCTAAATTCCACAACTATCTGGCTAGATAGAAAAGTAGATACCTCTCGATGGGAGGTCGCCTCACTCTTATTAACGCTACCCTATCTAGCCTGCCACTCTACTGCATGTCTCTATTCAGATGCCCTGCATCGGTGCTAAAGTCCATAGATGGCATAAGAAGAGATTTCCTATGGTCTGGGAAGGAAAATCAGAACAACATCCACTTGCTTGAATGGAAAGACATTTGTAAGATATTCCAACAGGGAGGAGCCAACATTAAAAACCTGAAAATTATGAATCAAGCCTTACTCGGTAAATGGACTTGGAGACTTGGCGTTGAAACCAACACTCTTTGGATAGTCATTATCAAAGGAAAATATGGATCTTCTCCGGGTGGTTGGTGGACTAGAGATTCATCCTCATACAGGGCCTCTCATGTTTGGAGAGGAATCTTGAAATCTAAGCAAGCGGTCATTCAGAATGTTGGCTTCGAGTTGGGTAGTGGAGATTCTATCAGAATATGGGAAGACCCACGGATAGGTAATTCCATGTTGAAATTGCAATTCCCAAATTTAAACCGGCTGGCTCCTGATAAAAATGTCTTCATCGCCCAATGCTACTCAGCCACGGATTCCCAGGCCGTGTGGGACATCAGATGCCGAAGGAATCTCAGCGATAGTGAATGTTCTAAGTTTCTGGACCTCATGGAATTCATCTCCAAGTCTGTGCCGATCTCATCCTCTCCCGACAGACTGATTTGGAAAATCAATAAATCGAGCTCCTTCACGGTTAAATCTTTCTACTCCCTTATCACCCCTAACCCGTCCCGGCTCAATATAGCCTCCCCTTCCATCTGGTGCTACCCGGTTCCTCCTAAATTTAACTGTTTCGCCTGGCTTATGGGGTGGAATAGAATTTTAATCGTGGACAATCTCAGGAAAAGGGGTATGCAGATTGTCAATAATCTGTCTGTGTTGTATGCATGGAGAAGAATCTGTCAACCATCTTCTCATTCATTGCCCTTTCATCACTCAGATTTGGTCAGATTTCTGTCAGCGGTTTAAGATCAAATGGTGCATCCCTCAATTGGCTCTCAATCTCTTATCAAGTTGGCATGATCTCAAATTTGGAAAGCTCAAAAGTAAGATCTGGAGGATGGCTCTTTTAGCTATTTGGTGGTCTGTTTGGCTAGAGAGGAATGACAGGTGTTTCAACGATTCTTCCTTGTCAGCTTCTGCTGTCAGGTCCAGGGCTAAAAGATTTCTAATTGATGGGGCAGTTAATGTAAAAGGGTTGTATGGTTTTGATTTCTGTTTCCTAGGGGTCTAGTGGCTTTCTGCTATCTCAGCAGCTTCGCCCCCTTTTTGTCTGTTTTCTTTTTTCTCTTTTTTTATAATATCTTCGTTGCTTAAATTTTTATTTTTATTTTTTAAAAAAAGGTAACAGTTTGATTTGATGATTCTAACCATGTGATTTATGGCTCATAAACAATGGACGGTTGTAAAGCCTTGGGATCACCCAACAAGCGTGGTCTTGTACCATTGCTTGCTCCTAGTTGTATGAATGAATGAATGGTTCAAATTGATAATAGGTCACCCCAGGTGCCGTTTAAAAGGTTTGGAGACGTTTGTGTGTGTGTGTACACACCTAGATCAGAGAATTTATGGAGGAAATCATGGGTTTGAAATTTCCAGAAACCGCATGATTATATAGCCAAAGGGAATACGCCGTGCCTAAAATCATCCCAAGGGAGAGATGTGAAAGTCATTGCCTTTTCGGCCTGTACATTACTACTGCTGTGATGTGAGTGGTTCAAATTAGTTTGATCTTTTCCAATCATCCTGGCCAGATATTGTATGCAGAACTTGTACAAAGGTGCATACATAAAGGGACCCACCCCTTTTCTTATTCGAATTTTAAGGACAAGACCTTACCCAATTCTTGAACTGTCTGCCAAGCTCTACCCTGCCCACATTTCTTTTGAAGGGAGCCAAAGAAATGTCTCCACCTACTGCCATTTCCCACACACCCAGTTACACATGCACACCACCCCCAGATGCTCTCACACACACCCACACGCGAGCGCGCGCGCACAAAAAAAAAAAAAAACAAACAAAAAGTCATGCAAAAGGCACTGAAAAGTGAGAGTTCTGCTGAGAAACCATGTACTTCTCCATATGTGCAGCCACATGAAAATTTGACAGATTTACGGACTTGTGTCAAGCTTTAGGTGGCTCACCTTGTAGATCATCTATTGTTTTTTCTTCTTCTTTCTTTTTTCTTTCTTTTCTTACCTTTTGTACTTCTTTTAAAGATAAAAGTCAAAAATAAAGGAAAGAGAACGGCCCTGAATGTCTCCATTGTTTGTGTGAGTAGAAGAAACTCAGCTGTAACTAAAAATCAAGAAGGGACTTTTTCAAATAATTCTCTTAATTAAACTAAATTTTTAATTCCCAATTTAGTAAATTCTATCACTGAACCACACAACACAATAGCATAGTCCATCAAAAGTCCTCCAATAGAGTCGTCCAATACAGTGGTTAGGATTTTCAGATTTGTATAGACTGCCTGATTATTGGTTCTATCTCATACACATCAGCAAAGTGCTTAAAAAATCAAGTCAATGATATTTACATCAAGAGCAGTCATTTGATAATCCAAAGAGTGCAATGGTTCATCTGCATATGCTAAACATTTTACATGGGGGTGCAGCATACATAAATATAACTCAAATTACATTGTCCAAATCATGGGACCCACTTTAGCTTGGTCATAGCTCCAAATCAAGACTGATTGGACCATTCTAACCTATGACAAGTAGACACTCTTTGTTGAATTTTGACCCATGACTTTCCATTTTAACAGTCCATTAGCTGTCCACCCATCCGCCAATTGGAACATTAGTTCATCATCATCATCATCATCTAAGCCTTATCCCAAGTAATTGAGAGCAGCTACCACCATTCCACTCTATCAAGGGCCATCCGATTCATGTTGGAAGTTATGGTATACGTTTGACACTAGCTGCCAACCTAATGCAAACCTCCTTTATCCAGGCTTGGGACCAGCAATGAGATCACAAATCTCCCACATGTGCAATGTAATAGACCATAACAAAGGTTGATTACAATCAAACACTACCTAATAGTCTATCACATATCAACGAGTTCAATTGGGATATTAGTTCAGTTTACACATTTTGGTTTACTCATCTAAAGTGGGGTCCATTAATTTGACGTAGTTGTATGCTAGAGGAAGAATAAATATTAGAGAACAATGCAATGCGAAAGAAAAGAGAAATGGATTACCAATTATGCTGAAGAAGCTTTCTTCTTACTCATCCTTTTCACATTCGTAATGCATTTCTTCTGCATTTTCACCACCCTCCTGGAATCCTCAAGGCTCCCCTTTTCCGCTCTCCCTTTTGGTTTAAATACCTCTGTCTTTGCTGGATCCAGAATATCACTTGAGCATTGAAGAGTGATGCCCTTCTCAACTGCCTCATCCCAAAGATGCCTGCCCTTATCAAACTCTCCACCCTTACAAAGCTTAGGTATCAGCATATCATATACTGGCCCATAATCACCCACACAGCTCTTCTTCATTCTCTCGAACATCTCAAGAGCACACCTCACTTCCTCCACTCCACAAAGAACGCCAATCAAATTATGGTAAAACCTCACCTTAGGAATCAACCCCTCTCCAATCATATGATCGACGAGCCTATTCCCTCTTCCAAACCTTCCAGTCAAATAAAAAAGCCTCACAACAATATAATAGCTGACCCAATCGGGAGAACAACCTCTTTCTTTCATCCTTTGGAGAATTTGGTAAGCTTCCTTTACTCTCCTCGTCCTACTCAAACAAGAAAGCAAGATGTTGAAGCTAACTGCAGTTGGATGAATGCCAGACGTCCTCATCTCCATCATCAAATTGGTAGCTTCCGGAACAAGTGCTGAGGGATTGAATTTAACATTTCTATCGCAAATACACCTTAGGAAAGCATTATACGAAAGCAGTCCGGGACAAATTCCTAACAACTTCATCTCATTGACAATTCTACGAACTTCCTTGACATTACCATGAATACACCATCCATGAAGGAGGCTATCATAAATGCAAGGCTCTATAGGGATTTTATTCTTATGGCGCCAAACAACACCTTCAGCCATTCTAGCATGCCCTTTAGAGCAAAGGGCGTGAACAATAACAGACAAGCTAATTCTATCTTTCGAGCAATTGAACTTATCCAAGTTCTTGAAAAGGCGCAAAGCTTCATCTTCTCTGCCTGATTTCACAAGGCTCTCTACGACACAACTGAATGTTTTGGAATTCATACTTCGATGCTCTTTTTGGAGATCTGAGATCAAAATATCCATGGCCATGAGGTCCTTCTTTTCAGAGAATATCTGGATTACATGATTGAATGTCCCATCTCCTAGTTTATCACAGTTGGGTATTTTCCGAGACCAAGAGAAGAATCTAAGGAGCCTTCGGTTGGGTGCTTGGGCTTTGCAGGAATCTATGACATGAGTAACAATCTCTGGGGTGATGTTCACATTCGAATGTTCGAGAGATGCTTCCAGGTCGTCAAGATTCCCTACGCCTCCTGAAACAATTTCACGTAGCTTTTGCAGGTCCTGTGAAGACGTGGGAGTAGTTGTTGAGTACTTGTGAGAGAGGAGACATTGGACTTGCATCCTATGAGGGGTCAGTAATGGTAGGAATCTGCTGAATTTCAACTTCAGCATCTTGTCGCCTCCACTACGCTTTTTCTCCTTTCTTTCTTTTCTCTTTCTTCATTTCTTTCTTTTATTATCTTGGTCTATGCATTTTTCTTTCATTCTTTGTCTTCATGGTCTATGCAATAAGGAAAAAAGAAATACAACTGTTACTATAATTGGAAACCAACATTTCAATAGATTAACGTTAGGGGTCGTTTGGTAGCTTGGATTTGATATGCATTGACAATTACGATGGAATACATGTGAATTGGAATCACTAATTGTGTTTGGCAGCCTATAATTGGAACCCACTGGAATCCAGCAATTTAGTAATTGGAATCACCAAATTGTGTTTGGCAGCCTGTATTTGGAAGAGAGAGTGCGAGAGATGACTATGACTTACAAATCAGTGGTAATCGATGGTAATTAGGATCCATGTATAATGCAATCACATGGTTTTGTTGTGATTTCAAAGAACCGCCTTTTGGTGTATTTGATGTGAATTGGATTCCAATATACATCAAATACACTCCTCCCAAACACACCAATTACTACCAATTCATGATCCCAAACGACCCCTTATGAGAGAAACTTTGATACTCTAGCAAAATGTGATGGATGATATGCAAGCACTCAAAAATTACTTAGAAATTGAACATGGTGCATACAAGTAGTAAAATTAAACCATCCAAATTATGGTACCCGGTGTAGATATACCATGAAAATTACGCTTATTTAATTATCTGACCATTGGATTGTTGGACGTTTATTGGAAGGTTAAAAATGAAAAGATCGAACATCCTATATCAGAGGTTAGGATTGTTCAGTCAATCTGATATTGAGATTGTGACTTGATGACAGTGGGCAGCATAATATCGTCGGTTAATTTGACTTAATCTATGCCATGTGTACAATTTATGAGGACCTGCGTATCAAGTGTTGTATTCAGCCTGAGTATCATATAACTCCTCCAATGTCATTCAGCATTCAAGATGGATAAATTGCACAGTGAATGCAAGCAAACAAAGCAAATGGAATCAGATGTTGGTTAAAACAAGAAATTTTCAAAATCAGGAAGCTCTTAGCAGTAGACTACTGAGAAATAAAATGTGAGAGTAGTGTATTGTAATGCTGTGATGGCAATGTAAAGATTGGAATCTGCAAAATTAGAAAATGTAGCCAAGTTGCATGATGAAATTCTCCAAATTTTCAAATTAAATATGATGAGATTTTAAAAAATAAAAATAAAAAATTTCTTCTGGATTCCAAGCCTCAAGCAATAAAAAGAGCAAGATAGTTTTTTAACCCCAACTTTCCATAGAAATAGTGCAAGATATATTCTCTATTTCTCCACTTAAGAGAAAATGAGGAAAATAGGGTTCTTCACATTGCCAAACTACCGACTGCGTGGAAGACGGGTTCTTCTAATCTCCAAACAACATACAGCTAGGGAAGATGGGTTCTTCAAATTTCCAAAATAGAGACAATACGCAAGACTAGGTGATGTAAGTGAGTTACAGGTGATGTTTGGGGGAGAAAATTCACCTGTAAGTCACTTATAGGAAAATCTTCCAGGCAACTGCAGGGAGCGGGGACAGGGGGTGAGAAGTCACTATCCTGTACGTGACTTACAGGCCCAACGGTCTATTTTTTCAAAGAGGGGAAGATAGGGAAGAGGGGAAGATAGGGAAACGCGCCCACCTGCCTGCAACCTCCCTTGCATCCATTGAAGAAGCTCATCCAGATCCTACAGCACCATTAACACCAGAGCTCCATTTACAGCACCAACGACCACAATTGATAAGCCATTACTGAGTGGCTGGCTCACAGCTGTTATAAAGAGGAGAAAGAGAGACTCCAGTCCTCCCTCCCTCTCTCTCTCTCTCTCTCTCTCCCTCTCTCTCTCTTAGTCGGACGGTAGGGGTTCTGGGGTTCTTTTCTTCTGTTCTTTTCTTATCTTTTCTTTTCTACCTTGCATTGGAATAGGGATTGGTCCCGATTCGGGGAGGCCGTGCCAGTGTGGCCCACTTGATGTTTTGATATATCCACGCCGCCCATTGGATATGCCAGCTCATTTTAGAGCTTGTGCCCAAAAAATGAAGCAGATCCAAATCTCTAATGGGCCACACCACATGAAACAGTGATGATTGAACGTCCACCGTTAAAAACTTCTTTGAGTCCACCGTCACGTCTATTTGCCATTTGATAAGATCACACAAACCTATATCTATGTTGATCCAACTCTTCTGTGGTCAAAAAAAATAATTATTATCATTAGTGGCCATTAATCACCACTGTTTCTTATTCGTGTCAAGATGTTGAATGCCCGCCATGTTGTGTGTTTTATCCACGCGGTCCATCCATTTTGCCAGATCGCTTTAGGACAAGATCCATAAAAATGAGGCAGATCTTTAATCTAAGGTGGACCACAACGTAAGAAAATAATGCTAAATGTAAGTACACTTTCCTAGGGCCCACTCTAATGGTTTTTGTTGCTGAGTTTTTTGGGACGGTTTCCCTCCGCGACGGACCCTCCTTCACCTGCACAAAAACAATGTCAAGGGAACCCTGGCTAGGGCCGGGGAACCTCCGATGCTTAAGTCAGTAATCTCGTCTCTGGCTCAGAGCTTTTCTCAGTTAGTATATGCGTACCTTTTACTGTTCCAAGCTTAGAGATTTATACAAGCAGTCAATCCTTATCTTTGGAGGATTCTTCTCCTGGGATCGCTCAGGATCCCGAGAATCTCGGGATCCGCAATCAACATCCCTGGATTTTCGTAGATCTGCATCTGTCCTTGCTCCGTCATTCCCTGTCTCGGTTGGACCTCGACCGACACCGGGAGAGTCTCGGCCAAGTCATGACCGACACCGGGGGAGTCTCGGTCGATGCAGGAGGTCGGGTCCTGAGCCGTGCCCGACAGAATTAGCTCCCTGAAGGGATCTTTACTCTATCGGTTAATTGGCTTTCACACGCCCGACCTTCAATGGGGTGAGGCAGGCGAAGTTATCATACTGACAGAGCGACTTTACTCGTCTTTGCTTACACCTGACGGCCCGCCATCTGCACCGTCAGCGTTGTCTCGGTTTCTTCACGCAGTGTCGGCAAAGTCGACTCGGGACTTTACCCGAGGCCGACACATTCTTCCCCAACAGTGAGCCCCCCTGCTTCTGGTGCCGTCTATGGCAGCAAGGAGCACGATTTTATCGGTCGGTTGGCGTTAGCAACCGAGACAATCATGAGGCATTTAATGTTCTTTGAGTCGTTCTTAGCGTGCGTCGTTGCGCCTTCCAAGGTCACACGTGCGGCCAGCCGTCAACTCGCTCCGTCCGCGTATAAGAAGCAGACGCGTGGCCACGATGTCAGCGCAATCAATCAACAGTCGCCACGCGTCGGAAGGGGGAGCCGAGGCGAACGTCGCTTCGCCTCCGCCATAATGACCCGCCTACGTGGCACGGCTATAAATAGCCCGGGCGGGAGGACGGTTCGAACTTTGTTTTCGTCCTCCTTCCTCCCGTCCGTATCTGAATTTTCGCTCTCTTCTTCCTCTCCTCTGCTGTCGCGTTTTTCCTCGTCAACCATTCCTTGCAATCACCGTCAATCCCTTTGGTGAGTCTTTAGTCTTCCCCTTCTCCTTTAATTAGCTTTAATGGCCGCACAAGGCTCTCAAAGCCCTCGGGAGGAAATGTCAGTGGACGAGGGCGTGTCCCAACACCTCTGGGATATTACGGACCCACCATCTCTGTTGACGGAGTTCGCCGCCGGAGCTGACGCCGCATTTCGGGTTGTCAGAGAAACCGGCAGCCCTTCTGCTGAGCATCCCGCCCAGACAGGTCCATCAAGTGGCGGGACATCTCTGGTGACTCGTCCAGGGAGACCTAACCCGTGGGCGGACCAGATGGAGGACGAGGAGGGAGAGGGAGAAGAAGATTTGGTCACAGGTGAGGGAATGGTCGTCCCATACCCTGTGACGCGAACTGCGGAGGCTTCTGGATCGTCTTCGAAAGGAGAAGGAGACGAGCCCAGCGGTCTCGTAGCTTCTACCCTCACCGAGTCCGATTTAAACCGAATCAGGGCTGGTTACCATGTGCCTGATTCGATCATCCTTCATCTGCCTCGTCCGGGTGACCTTCCTGACCATCCCCCCGCAGGGATGGTCGCAATTTTCCAAGTATCGATGCAGTGCGGCCTGCGCCTGCCACTCCAGCCCATTGCCCGTGACTTCCTCTCTCGAGTCAAAATAGCCCCCGGCCAAATCGTCCCAAACGCGTGGAGGAACTTGTTCGGGTGTGCCGTGCTTTGGTCCGAGCTAGAACAACCTTCTCTCACGGTAGACGAGTTCCTCTACTTGTATCAAGTCCGACCAAACCCCAACTTCCCTAGCCTATACTTCCTAAGTGCGTGGAGAGGCAAGGGGGGATCTCTAATAACCGACCCACCTACCTCGAACAAGTTCTGGAAGGAGAGGTGGTTTTGGGCGTGCGGTCGGTGGGAGTCGGCCGACTCGTGGCCGTACGAGCCTAAAGTACCCCGCACGTTCCGTAGAGCAGGTGACCCGGCGCCTCGGCTCGCCCTTTTTCTTATCCTCCTTTTATATATTATCTTCCTCTGATCTGGACTATTCCGTGTCTTGCAGATATCTTAAAGAGTAGGGGGAAGCTCGAGTCCGGGGCTTTGACTCGGATAAGAGAGTTGAAGAAGCTGAGCGCGGCGGAGCGATCGTGGAAGTTGCTCCTGCAACCCGAGCGTCTCCACCTTGCCGGTCTCGACTCGTTCGTTTCAGGTAATTCACTTCTCCTTACGCTTGTCTCCTTGGTTTTTGGTTCGCTTGCTGAACCTTTACATTCGTCGTTGCAGATCTCCCCGAAGCTCGCCCAATTTTAAGACCTACCCCAGAGAGCATGGCCGAGCCCCGACCCTCTCTGAAGCCTGTTTCCAAGGTGAAGGCTCCCCCACGATCGACTCTGCTGTCTGGGTCTCGACCCTCAAAGCAGCAGAAGGTCGCGGGCAAGGGGAAGGACACGGTCGCTCCACCTGCTACCGTGCCCGCCGTTCCCCAGGTGGTCGTCCTCTCTGACCCTGATGAGAGGGCCGAGGAGACGGGGCCTATCCACCCAGTCACCCAGGCGGCAGCTGAGTCGGGGCCCGCCGCGGGGGAGGTCTCAGGGCCGAGGGAGGCCCTTCGCGAAGAGTCCCCGAGAAGGGAGATGACTCAGGCGGAGTCCCCCTTCTCGAAGATTATTGCGGGGATGGTGCCTTGGGCGCTTGCCCACGGGAGTGAGAGAGAGTTTGCCAACTACTACAGCGCTCCGACGGCCCAGACCCTCGGGCATGCGGCAAGGCTGCTTTTTGAGGTAAAATCTTCTTTCTTCTCGTGTTGCTTTCTGTCTGGGTTTTCTGAGGCAACTAACCGTCTCTGTATTGCAGCTGGCGCCTTGCCTCGTTAAGGCAAGCTCGGAGCTGGTCGCCTCCCAGAAACTTGCGTCCGAGGCAGAGTCTGCGAAGAGGGTCGCGGCCGAGGCTGAGGGCCGCAGGGAGATCGCCGAGGGCCGAATCGGCATCATGACAGGCGATCTTTCTATCGCCCGGAAGATGGCCGCTGACGCCCGCGCGGCTCTCGAAGGCGTGAAGGCCGACAATGCCCGCCTTACTCTGCTCCTTCAAGAGGCCGAGGAGAGGGAGCGGCTTCTTCGCCAGGTTCATGGCGAGTGCGATGGCGCCCTCGCTCGCGCGAAGGCCGAGGCCGGCGAACTTGTTCGGGAGGCCCAGGGAGAGACGCGTCGAGCCCAGGAGGAGCGAGACCGAGCTGTAGAGGCCTTCCTCGAGTCTACCGAATTTGAGGAAGAAAGGGACCACCTTTACCAAGGCGGCTACAAGGCCTGCGTTCTCGAAATGAGGGCGGCCTTCCCTGAGCTCGATCTCTTTGCTTTCGAGGTTGACAGTCCTCCCGCCGAGGCTGCCGAGGGTGACGCCGCTGAAGGAGACGCTGCCATTGCTGCTGCCGACGAAGTCGGTCCCTCGGGCACCTCTTAAGATTGTTCTTTTTTTTATTTTTTTATTTTTTTTTTTTTTGTAATCGATACTTTTGTAACTCTCTTTCTGTAATTGGCCCGACATTGGGTACTTGAATGAAATAGAGCTTTTATTCAGTCATCTTCAATTGCAGTAAGAGTGATTATATCTTACGGATAATAAACTTTAAGATTCTCGGCGTTCCAAGGATGAGGCAACGGCTGCCCGTTCAGGTCCTCCAGTTGGTAGGTTCCAGGTCGGATGATGCCTGAAACGACATAGGGGCCTTCCCAGTTTGGGCCTAACGTACCCGACCCAATTTCCTTAGTGTTTGGGAAGGTCCTTCGGAGGACCATGTCCCCGGTTCGGAATCTTCGAACTTTTACTCGGCGATTGTAAAACCGAGACACCTGTCTCTGTCGAGCCATCACTTTCAGTCGCGCATTTTCTCTTCTTTCTTCTAGGGAATCTAGTGCAAAAGAGAGGAGTTCACCGTTCTCTCGTTCATCATATAAGTTGACTCGGGCTGAACCGATACCGATCTCGACCGGCGCGACCGCTTCCACGCCATAACATAGAGAGAAGGGGGTTTCTCCCGTCGCGGTTCGTGCCGTGGTTCGATAAGCCCACAGTATATTCGGAAGTTCTTCGGCCCATGCTCCCTTTGCCTCGTCGAGTCTGGTCCGGAGATGCTGCTTTATGATTTTGTTGACCGCCTCGACTTGTCCATTCGTCTGAGGGTGATGAGGTGAGGCGTATACATTACGAATGCCGAGGTTGCCGCACATCTCCCGGAATTGTCTGTTATCAAACTGCCTGCCATTGTCTGTTACTATCGTCCGGGGTATTCCGAACCGACATATGATATTTTTCCATAGGAAACTCGTGACCTTTTGCTCGGTAATTTTCGCCAACGGTTCTGCTTCGGCCCACTTCGTGAAGTAGTCTACCGCCACCACGGCAAACTTAGTTTGGCCCTTCCCCAATGGAAAGGGCCCGATTATGTCTATTCCCCACTGCGCGAAAGGCCAGGGTCCCGACATCGGAGTCAGCTCCTCAGGGGGTTGTCTCGGGATCGCTGCGAACCGCTGACACTTGTCACACCTTTGTACGAATCGTTTGGAGTCATGTTGTATGGTCGGCCAATAATATCCCTGCCGCAACACTTTGTTGGCGAGCGAGCGTCCTCCCGAATGGTTTCCGCATATTCCGTCGTGTATCTCCCGTAAGACATAGTCGGCTTTTTGGGAGTCGACGCACCTTAGTAGAGGAGTATGAAAGCCTTTTTTATACAGAATCCCATTGAGAACAGTGTAGCGCGAGGCTCGGGTTTTTAACCGCCGTGCCTCGGCGCGATCTTCTGGCAGTTCACCATTGTTAAGGTACCGGACGAGCGGGTCGAACCAAGCGGCCGCCGGATCGATTGGAAACAGTACCGAGACGGTCGGCTCGTTCACACTGGGTTCAGGGACATGTTCAATTGGAACTGACCGAGGTATGTCTTTCTCGTCTGCTGAGGCCAGCCTTGCTAATAGGTCGGCTTTGGCGTTGTCGGTTCTGGGTATTCGAACTATTTCACACTTCTGGAATCCGTTGATCAATTCTTTAGCCTTCTCCATGTACGCATTTAACTGTTCTTTCCGAGTCTGGTAGACGCCGAAAATTTGGTTAACAACCAATTGTGAGTCGCTGAAAACGCTCAAATGGGTCGCGCCCAGGCTCGCGGCTAGTCTGAGGCCTAGTAATAAAGCTTCATATTCTGCTGTGTTGTTGGAGGCTTGAAAGTCGAGTCGCAAGGCATACTGCATACAAGTTTGATCGGGAGTTTCTAATACTACTCCTGCCCCGCTTGCCTTCGAGTTGGACGAGCCGTCGACAAACAGCTTCCAAGGTGTAGGCCCGAGAGAAGAGGGACCCTCGGGTACATTAACTCCCTCTGGTTCGGGCGGATTATTGGGATTAGGAACCACTTCGACAAGGAAATCGGCGACGGCCTGTCCTTTTAAAGCAGCCCTGGGCCGGTATTGTATGTCAAACTCGCTGAGTTCGACTGCCCACTTTGTAAGTCGACCAGAGGCTTCCGGCTTTTGGAGAACCTGGCGGAGTGGTAGGTCGGTCACAACGGCGATGGTGTGGGCCTGAAAATATGGCCGAAGGCGTCGTGATGAAACCACTAGTGTGAAGGCTACTTTCTCAAGCTGAGGATACCTTGTCTCGGCGGGCAACAAGGCTTTGCTAACGTAGTAGACTGGCAATTGCTTCCCTTGACTCTCGCGTATTAACGCTGAGCTTACCGCAGCTTCAGACACGGCCAAGTATAACAATAACACTTCACCAGGTTCGGGCTTAGATAATAGCGGTGGAGATCCGAGGTAAACCTTCAATTCTCGAAACGCTCTCTCACATTCCTCCGTCCACATCATAGTCTGTCGTCCCTTCAATTGCTTGAAGAACGGGAGACACTTGTCTGTGGCTCGGGAGAGGAAGCGATTGAGCGCGGCCACTCTTCCAGTTAACCGTTGAATGTCTTTGATAGTTCTAGGAGACTCCATTTCGAGTAAGGCTTTGATCTTCTCTGGGTTTGCTTCGATTCCCCGCTGACTAACGAGGAAACCGAGGAACTTTCCCGAGCTCACACCGAACGCACACTTGCTTGGGTTTAGCTTCATTTTATACTTACGCAGAATTGAAAACATTTCTTCCAAATCTTTCTCATGGTCGGATGCCTGTTTACTCTTGACGAGCATATCATCAATATAAACTTCCATCGTTCGGCCAATTTGTTTGGAGAACATTTTGTTCACCAACCGCTGATAAGTTGCGCCGGCATTCTTTAATCCAAATGGCATCACTCGGTAACAGTAAAGGCCTTTGTCGGTGACAAAGGCAGTTTTTGATTTGTCATTTTCATGCATTACAATTTGATTATATCCTGAATAGGCGTCCATAAAACTGAGCAATTCATGACCCGCCGTACTATCAACCAACTGGTCGATACGAGGAAGAGGGAAGCTATCCTTGGGGCAGGCTTTGTTTAGATCCGTATAGTCTATACAGACTCGCCACTTCCCATTAGCTTTCTTCACTAGCACGACATTAGCTACCCATTCCGGATAGTACACCTCTTCGATAAACTTAGCTTTAAGGAGCTTGCCGACCTCCTCTCCTATGATAGTGTATCTCTCCGGGCCGAGAGGTCGACGCTTCTGCCGGATGGGCCTGTAGGTCGGGTCGATGTTGAGCCGGTGCGTCATGACTGAGGAATCAATCCCAGGCATATCTTCGTGACTCCAAGCGAAGACATCGGCATACCTCCGAAGCAAAGTAATTATTTGTTCTCTAAGAGGCAGGCTCAAGGATGAGCCGATTCGGACTACTTTTGAAACGTCCGTCTCGGTTAACGGCACCGAGATGAGCTCTTCCAGCGGTTCTCCCCGCTCCTGCAATCCGATACGCGGGTCCAGTGATTCGATCATCGAAATTTCTGCCGGGGCTTTTACTGCGGTGGCGTAGCACTTCCTAGACTCTTGCTGGTCTCCTTTCACCACCCCTACTCCCGATTCAGTCGGGAATTTCATGGAGAGGTGGTAGGTAAACACTATGGCCTGAAGGAGGCTGAGAGACGGTCGGCCGAGGATGGCGTTGTACACTGAAGGTTGGTCCACGACCAGGAAGTCGACCATCCCGGTCCTCTGGTGGGGCGCAGTTCCCGCTGTGAGCGGCAACGAGACGATTCCTTCCGGGAGTACCTGCCCGCCCGAGAAACCGATGAGCGGCGTCCGGACAGGCCGTAGTACCGACCGACCTATGTCCATTTTGTCGAACGCTGCAGTAAATAGGACGTCCGCTGATGACCCTGTATCCACCAGTATCCGGAACACCTTTCTGTTTGCGATGGTGAGGGTGACCACTAGCGCATCATCGTGGGGATGATGGATGCCTCGAGCATCTTCTTCAGTAAACGAGATGCAATACTTCTCTCGTTTTTTCTCTTTGGGAGGCCGAGATAGCAGGAGAATCTCGGACTCGGGGCGGTCGAGGCTTCTGGCGTGGTTTTTTCGGGCATTATGCGAATCCCCGCCTCCTCGATGACCCCCGACAATCGTTCGAATTTCTTCCTGGGGCCGGTCTACACTCGGTCCTGCGACGGCGTCGGTCCCAGCCGTGTGTTCTCTTAGGCGGCCTTCTTTAATTAGCCGCTCGATCTCGTCCTTCAGATGATAGCAGTCACTCGTGTTGTGACCGTGATCGCGATGGTAGTGGCAATACTTGTCCTTGTTCCGACGACCAGGATTCCCTCGCATTTTTTGAGGCCAGTTGACGAAACCCTCGGTTTTGATCTCCATCAGCACTTGTTCAGGAGATTTGTTCAGCGGGGTATATGCAGAGAATTTCCTGTCGGGTCTTTTCCCTGACCTGTTGTCGTCTCGGTCCCGGTCGTCTTTTCGCTTCTTCCCTCCGGCCGAGTCGGCTCCCTTTTTGGCAGACTCTTTTGCCGAAGGCTTCGTGGTCTGGTTTTTCTCTCTTAGGAGTCGCGTTTCCTCCG
This sequence comes from Magnolia kwangsiensis, assembly GCA_037074715.1. Lineage (NCBI taxonomy): Eukaryota > Viridiplantae > Streptophyta > Magnoliopsida > Magnoliales > Magnoliaceae > Magnolia > Magnolia kwangsiensis. Next base: position 45,821,271 of record CM073574.1, on the reverse strand, counting down.
CGTCGGCGTACTTGTCCGACCGAACCATAAACTCGCCCAAGGTATCAGGCGAGTTTTTATCCAGCGATGCCAGAAAAGGCTTGTCTCTGACTCCCTGCATGAGAGCGTTGAGCGCCGTTTCCTCAAAATGTTTTCGAACTTGGAGAGATTCGAAATTGAAGCGTTTAATGTAGTCCTTGAGTAATTCTCCTTCCCTCTGAACTATGTTGTTCAGATGCGCGGGAGGTTTCAGTTTCTTCTTTCCGCCAATGAAATTGCTGAGGAAGGCGTCGCTGAGTTCGGCGAACGACTTTATTGACCCGGGTTTCAGTTGTTTAAACCAAAGTCGGGCGACGTCGGTCAAGGTCAGAGAAAACGCTCGGCACATAACAGCATCCGAAGCGTCGTGCAATTCCATGTAAGTCCTGAAGCATTCAAGATGCTCTGTAGGATCGGTCTTCTCAGAAAATGGGGTAATCTGGGGCAAGCGGAACCTTTCCGGCAAGCGGGCCCGCATTACCTCGTCCACGAACGGAGAGGCTTTTTCTTCGTGTTTGGTCGGATCTGAGCTCCGACCATGCTTTATATCTGTCATTTCCTTCGCCATCTTCTCTCGGACTTCGTTTTTGAAGTCCTGCATGTCGGCCTTCCAGGGTTCGGCGCTCTCTGCCGTTTCTTCAGCGTCCGCTGGTAGCCGACTACGCCTCCTCTGATCTATTCTATGCCTCAGGTCAGAGGGAGGCAGAACTGCTGTTGCCGAACGAGCAGGTGCCGGGTGACTTGGTTCTCGTGGCTGACTCGGTCGTCTAGGAGACGGTGGCGCGGGCGGCTGCGCTATGGATACGGGTGGATGAGCTGGTGTCGACTCTTGTCGCTGCATCTGCTGGTTGCACAGTTGTTCCAGCATGTGTTTCATGGTGGCCATCTCGGAACGCATTTCCTGAACCTCACGATCCAGGTATGCGTTCCCGTGGTTGGGCTGGCTTGCAGTCGCAGGCGGCGCTGCCGGGGGAGCTCCCTGAGCGACGCTGGCGGCGGCCTCCCTCACTTCATCTGGGTCCGTCCTTCTTGTTCTTGCCATTTGAATGGTTGGAGAAAGCGGCTTTTTGTCCGTTTCCCACAGACGGCGCCAAACTGTTGCTGAGTTTTTTGGGACGGTTTCCCTCCGCGACGGACCCTCCTTCACCTGCACAAAAACAATGTCAAGGGAACCCTGGCTAGGGCCGGGGAACCTCCGATGCTTAAGTCAGTAATCTCGTCTCTGGCTCAGAGCTTTTCTCAGTTAGTATATGCGTACCTTTTACTGTTCCAAGCTTAGAGATTTATACAAGCAGTCAATCCTTATCTTTGGAGGATTCTTCTCCTGGGATCGCTCAGGATCCCAGAATCTCGGGATCCGCAATCAACATCCCTGGATTTTCGTAGATCTGCATCTGTCCTTGCTCCGTCATTCCCTGTCTCGGTTGGACCTCGACCGACACCGGGAGAGTCTCGGCCAAGTCATGACCGACACCGGGGGAGTCTCGGTCGATGCAGGAGGTCGGGTCCTGAGCCGTGCCCGACAGAATTAGCTCCCTGAAGGGATCTTTACTCTATCGGTTAAATGGCTTTCACGCGCCCGACCTTCAATGGGGTGAGGCAGGCGAAGTTATCATACTGACAGAGCGACTTTACTCGTCTTTGCTTACACCTGACGGCCCGCCATCTGCACCGTCAGCGTTGTCTCGGTTTCTTCACGCAGTGTCGGCAAAGTCGACTCGGGACTTTACCCGAGGCCGACACATTCTTCCCCAACAGTTTTTAAGCATCCAACACATTGTTAAGGTCAAACAGGCCTTCATGAAAGGAAACATAAATATCAGCTTTATCTAAAAATAATACGGCCTCCAAAGGATGCGGATTAGAGTAGAAAGAGTGGTTACTGAAATGACGTCACTGAGTGATGTAGGCCCTACCATGATGCATGTATTTTATCCACACCGTCCATCCATTTTGAGAGATACTTTTAGGGTATGAGCCAAAGAATTAGGTAGATCGAAAACTGGATTGGACCCCACCATAGAAAATAGTGGAGAGAGCGACGAACACCATTGAAACCTTCTTAAGGTCCACCGTGATGTTTATTTGAGATCCAACCTGTTCATAAGTTAATAAAGACATTAAAGAAGTGAAAACACTATCAGCTTGATCGAAAACTTTTATAGACCTTGAAGTTTTTAATGGTGGGTATCATTCCCTACGCTAAGCTGTTTTCTATGGTGTGGTCTACTAGAGATTTTGATTTGACTCATTCTTTGGCTGATTTCCTGAAATGATGTCTCCAAATGGATGGACATTATGGATTAAAAAAATACATAATGGTGGGACCCACGTTACTAGGTGACGTCACTTCAGTAGGGGTATAGCTACTCAACCTTCCGCCTCCGAAACATTTTCAACGGACGCGGATTAGATACTGACGACGGGTTCGGTCGCCAATCACACTGCTGAAGTGACGTCATCAGGTTTTGTAGGCACCACAATGATGTATGTGTTGTATCCACACCGTCCATTCATTTGGAGAGATCATTTGTATCCACACCATCCATTCATTTGGAGATATTATTTTATGGCATAAGCTAAAAAATGAAGAATCAAAAGCTTAAGTGAACCCATCATAGAAAACAGTGGAGATAGTGATGCCCACCGTTAATTCACTATTAAGCTCGCCAAGATGTTTATTTGATGTCAAATTTGTCAATGAGTCAACGCAGACATGGATGAAGGGAAAACACAAATATAGGCTTGATTGAAAACTTTTTTTGGCCCCTTAATGGTAGGCATTCAATCCCCACTATTTTTTATGGTGGGGTCTACTTGAGCTTTGGATCTGCCTCATTCTTTTGAACATTTTCTAAAATGGTCTCTCAAAGTGGATGGACGGTGTGGATACAATACATACATCATGATGGGCCTAAAAAGCCTGGTGACATCATTTCAGTAGCCAAATTCTACTCAAGTAACTCAACTAGCCAATAGCTAACTGTAACGTCTCAAAAAAATCTGTACAAAGACTTGAGTATCACCTTAGGAAGAAATTACTAAGGATCAAATTCTGTAGAAATTGGACAAAAATTAATTGAGTACTAAACTAAATAGATCGGAGAATTAACTGAAACCACTTTCTATACGAACTGCAAGACCCAAATCCATTAGAATCACTAACCCAACATTACCTAGAAACTTGTGATCAATCTCAAAATTCAGTTGCTCTCGGGAGCACATTAAAACTTTATACCAAGCGTGAACCACCCGTCGAAAGTTCAATGACTACGAAACTATAAAGTTATGACCACCTTACTAGGTTTGACAACTATCGCGGGAATCAAGTCCAAATAGTATCTAAAAACGCACAACTTGAGCCTGGAGCGAAGTGTGTGAGAAATATTAATATCTTTAGAAAATGAACTTAAACTTAAGTGAATTGGATCGTTCGCTTGCAGACCAAATTTAAGGTTAGACCATCAGATTCTGACCAACTACACCCTTGGATTAGGAAAATTTTCCTACACCCATTGGTATACTCATGGCTCTGATTGAGTGACGATGACCGTTGAACTGAAACGGGTCCTCCACGATCAATTCATTAATCCGATCGGACTGAAACCTTAACCTAGCATAGATCCATTGTCAGAGAACTTTCTTCAAACTGTATGCGAGTAATGGACCTCCAGATGAGCTCCGTTAGCCCGAAATAGACGCCTTTTGGCTATAACCTAAGTATACCGTGTCCTTGGAGCCATTGACATCATTTCTGAGCCTATATAATGCTCTAAACATGTTCCTTTCTTATTCTATACAAATTTTCTCTAACCCTAGGAGAGAGGAGAGAAAAGAGGAGAAAAGAGTAGAGATCGAAGGGAAACCTTTGGGGTTTTGCTGCAGTACTCCTTCTCGGTTACTCCGCTCATCGAATCGCTTTTAAGTCTAGCTATTCAATTCGTTTCAACTCCTTTTTTGAGTAAGAAATCTCAACCCTAATATGTTTTAGGAATCCAAATAGAGAAATCGGTGAAATAGCTAACTTATTTCAATGTTTAGGTAGCCATTGTGTTGTAAACAAAGACGCGGTGTACGAACCGAGTTTGTAATGAGCATACTGATGAAAGGTGTGGATTATAAAAGTTTAGGTTATGGTTTTCAAGACTTTCAATGTCAGCAACGATTTATGTCTGACTTGATTGCTGTCATATGATCTTAGTTACGGCGTCTTCGATATATCATGTATGTGTAAACTAGATTGTATACTTTATGCATGCCATGTGTTTGTTAAAATGTTTGAATGAATAGGAAATTATGATTTATGCTTGCCATGATTATTAATTTAGAATTCATGTTTGTTGTACATATGACAACTCCTTTGTGAAAGGATTTGTCATAATATATGTTATAACTAATTTATTACATGTATATTGGAATGTGTAGTCTAAGTGTTTGATAAAATGTCTAAATGAGAAATTGCTTGTTGAAATGTATTTAATGAGGGTGTTCAGATAGAATTCTCAATTACCTTATCTATAGTTACAGTTTCCTTCATATAACCTATCTTGCTATTATGTGATTTATGGATGAAATGCCTATGTATGATAACATGTGTAATATGATTGTTAAAATGCCCGAATGAGAATTGTATTTGTATTGGTTGTTAAATGTTGTTTCGACTATTAAAATTGCGGTAAAGACCGTTTTAATTGAATTAAGAATATACCAATATGTCCTAGAGGGGGTTGAATAGGACTTTTTAATAATTTTATGATAATTTAAAATCCTAACAGCAAGTATATATTAGGATTACTCAAGAGTAACTCTACTGGCTTCCAAGCCCGGTAGAGGATCAAATCACAAATTATTTAAGAGATGAACAATATGTAAACTAGTTTATGATTGATATGATTGTGTGTGTGTGTGTGTGAGGTGTGATCTCAGATAATCAGATATGAAAATATAAAATGAAATCACACAAAAAATGAATAGTAATCTTAAACACAGTCATTTTTATAGTGGTTCGACTACTTGTCTACTCCACTCCTAGTAACCACACTCAACCCTTAAGCGTACCGGATTTCACTAAGAAGGTTTCCCACGGTTCACCCTAAATTCAAGGTTCTAAATTAAGTTCACCTTTAACTTTTACAACCTACATGTAGACTGACTATTTATGCTCTCACGAGCAAGGGTCAACACAATGCACCCACTTTTAGGCACACTAGTCAAGGATCTTTCCACAAAACCTTAATGGAGGTTTCACATGGTTCACCTCAAACCCAAGATTTTAGACAGGTTCACCTTTAACCGGATGTTCATGCTCTCCACAGAGCAAGGGTCAACACTATATACCCACCACGTACACTCCCGCCGGAGGCATCCTAGAGGACTTACAAAGGGTGAGAAACACTTTAGATCTAATCCTATAAAGGAATGATCACTAAGGTCCTCTAGACTCTGATAACTTACAGATAAGCAGATGAGTCCCTTTTAACTCGTTATTGAAGATCTCCTCCTTTATTGATGAAGCGTCTTCTGCTTCCTTAAACCGCAACTCAGAAGATATATCAATGTATGGCGATGGAATCCTACTTTCAAATATTTTCCTATAAAGGAGATAGAGTTATTCCAGTCATCTATGCATTCAAGACATCCCAGCTTAATGATTTGCCATTAAGGTGGTAGTTGGAGGATCCTTGAGTGCGAAAATTCATTCTCCAATCCACTCTATTGAATATCAATGATGAGGGTGGATTGAATGATGAACTCCCTTGAGAGAAAGGGATTTGGGTAAATGATCTAAGGTTAAACACTCAAAAGCACTCTCTTCCTTTTCTCACAGCAACTAAAGACAAGCTCTCTATATATAGGCAAAAAGTTTCAACGGATATAAAACGATCGCATTTATGACAGAGTTTGATATCATCGAGCAGGGTTGATATCATCGAGCGTATACTCTCGATTGCATCGACTGGCCGCTCGATGACGCAAACTCAAATATCATACGCTTTTGAAACTTTTTGCTAGCCGGTCGAGGGAATCGAGACACGTGTCGATGTCGTCAGATTTTGAACTTCGATATTATCGATACAAGGATCAATTCCTTGACATTTGAAAATGAGAGAGACTTGCTTTAAAAATTTTCAGGTCAAAAGATATGATTGAAGTACACTCGATATCATTGGAATTTAAATATCGATGATATCGAAGTTTGTGTCGATGCATCGATGAATGTATAGATTTTATCAGTGAGCTTGCTGGACAGTTTATGTCCTTTCTCGATGCAATCGATCCTGCCTCGATATCGACATTTGAATATCGATTCTATCGAGTGACCATCGATCTGAAATAAAAGCTACCTGAAAAATGTTGCTGGAAAGATTGTGTCCAAAACCGATATCATCGATAGCCTTCCGATATCATCAATTTTTGAATTTCGACGATATCGAGGGGTAGATCGATATATCGAAGGTCTATATGCTTTTCTTAGAAAACATAGAGAAACAAATACTCTGTTGTCAATTATATCGAGTCTGCTTCGATAAACTCGGGATTTAAATATTGATGATATCGATTGGGGTATTGATACATTGATAAATCTGTCCAGATGAATATGTGGTTATTGGACAGCTTTGGTCCTCATTTCGATGGTATCGATTGATCATCAAGGACATTGATATCACATCTCGATTTTATCGAACCCGATATCGATAAATCGACAGAGCTAGAAAACTTAGTAATTTTCTTATTTTGTAAAAAAGTTTTCTAATTCAAAAATCATATGATATTCTAACCAATTTTAAGGGTTTTATTTACCTGGTGTTTTAGGGCATGGGACGTGAGGCTTAGATTTATCTGTGGTAAGTTCGGGCAAACATCCGGTTGAGGCAGACTTAACACTCACCCTAATTGACAAACCAAGGCACTTTCAATCTCCCTATTTGTCAATTACGAGATAAAATACCAAAACACCATAGAACAACATCTAGACAACCATATCCTAAATGTTGTACATGTAATTTACACAATTTTACAATGTCTAGTAAAACCATACACACAAGTCAGTAGCTGCTCCCCCAACAGCGTTTCTCCCCCTATCTTGATGCAACTGCTCCCTCTAACACTTGTATCACAATTCAAGTAGATATGCAATTTTTCTTGTGGGAAGTTTGAATTGTTCTCTCCCTTTTTGTCAATCATCAGCAAAGGTATAACAGATGAGATTGACTGAAGTTAAAGCAACGTGGGAGAACCAACATTCAGAGAGCATACATATGTAAGGTATAGATGTATAATGATCAAAACAATTTAATCAGGCATCATTTTCAGAAACTATGTATGCATAGCAGATCAAATAGAGTAGTGATAGAAGAAGATAAAATAATCATCAAAAACATCACATGCATTGCATATTAGAAACTAGATAAACCAGGGGATTGTAAAACATAATCATGACAGTAAAAATGTGAAGTATACCCAGCCATTCAAAAAATATCCAAAAAAAACATACTGCCCCAGTTTAGCAGTAGTATACTAATCAGTTGGTGTAAACAAGAAACCCATCCAATGTGATCCCCAAAACAAAATATACAAAAAAAAAAAAAAAATGTTGTAAACAATCGCAGCAACATAGAACTTTCCCAAACAGCTCCTACCAACCCCGAGGATCACCATGTGTGAGCAAATCTACCACTTGCTGGCTGGTTTGCTGGAGAACATCGACTTTCTCTTCAATCACGGTAAGTCGTCTTTCACAGTTGTAAAAGCTCTCCTCAATACTAGTCATCTCATTTAGTAGGTGACGTTCGAGGTGATGAGCTTGGCGATTTGTAATAGACTCTGAACTTAGCAGTGACATTCGATTTGATCCCCACGGAATAGGAGGACATGAAGGTTGAGCATGTTGAGCCGTCGATTGCATGGGAGCACTATTCTCGAGAAGAGTTGAAGTGAGATATAACTGTTGAGCCACCTGGGCTGCATCACTATCAAACCATGCTTCTGAATGAATGACATCAGATGTAGTAGGGAGTCCAACATGATGAGCAGTTTGCAGAAAAGTGTAGGAAAGGCTAGTGTAGTCCGATGGTCACCTTAGATGATACGAATTAATTGCTTGAGAAGAAGCGTCGAGAGGTACACTTGAACTTCTTGATATACACCGTAAAGTACATTTAGCACAAAGCGAGGAAGATGATTACCATTCATGTCACAGGAATATACATTGGTCCTAAAAATGCTATGGAGGATTTTAAAAGTTGTCCCTAGATGATTAATGTGAAGCGAGCTATCATCATTACGAGGAATGGTGGTCCCTAGATATAGTGTGTGAGTTAAGTGTCCCCAAACACCCAGCCCATTAAGATTCCTATTGGTGACTGGAATTCGAGTGACCTCAAGATCTAGAAGATGAACCAACGTGATGGGAGTAATGAGTTTTGAGTAATGCAAAAAATCGATTTCAATGCTGTAACGCCCTGAAAATCGGGGGTCGAGCAGATGCTCAGCTCCCGAGTTCCAATGCATCACTTATGCAACATGAAGGTAGATGATTGAATGTTGATCATGGTAGTGCATTAAACACGAGTGAGATTATACCAAGACAGTAATTCATACTTCAGATCTATCGATGAAACACAAGCGGAAGATTGAAAGATGTATATCATTGTATGTAAAACAAAATAATTTTAATTTCTCCAAAGTATGAATACATACATCAAATCTATCGATGAGTCACCATATACATACATCAAATCAAAAATCAAAAATAACAAAGGATAGTCCAACTATCAAAACTCTGTCGATCCAAGCTGCCTATGCGAAACCGTCAGAGAATTGCATGTACGAGAACTCGTCCTGGTCCTCGTAATAGTCCGGCTCCAACTCCTGAATTGTCTCACCATCTGCACCTAAGACAGAGTCTGGTTGACATTTAAAGCACTGTCCAGTAACGTGGGAGTGAGTAATCAACTCAGTGGAATCATAGAACAAAGGTTAACATGTTATCAATTCAATCAAGTAGTAATGATAAAGCAGTATAGTCAAACATTTTTAGTTACTCATGTTAATGCAAGGATGAGATGCAATAATGATGCATGCCCTCACCTACATACTCCCTCATGTGACACCATCTCACGTTCGCGGCATGCTTTCATCTCTCGGTGCTCCACATCTTCCATGCACATGCAATGCGATATGAACATGATTACCGAGTTATTATTAGTCCTTTCATTCAACAAGATTGGGAAACTAAGGTACTTCCCTTATATCATTCCCAACAAGGATCCTGTCTAGGGTCGTCAGTCCTAGTTAATCTCATACGATGTTGCGGTTCTAGGTCGCTGCAAGGGCTACCAGGGCTGTTACACGCAATCGTTACACCACTCCCCCATCACCAAATCAATACAGGCCTAGTTTGTATTCTTATTACTACGGAAGGGTTGTCGCCTCCTCGTAGACTCAGAGTACGCTCGAGGTCACTACAAGGGCTGCCAGGGCTGTTACACGCAATCGTTACACCACTCCCCCATCACCAATCAATGTAGGCCGACAGCTCGAATCAGTGTCTCATACCACCATATTCAGCTCACGAGTCTGGGTTGCTCACTGGTCACTACAGGGAGGCTCGTGGCCCCAGCGTAGGCTGACAGCTCAATCATGGTGTCCCATACCACCGTGTTCAGCTCATGAGTCTTAATAGATCAAGGTATCACGGTTATCAGAGTCATCACTAGTAAGTTCAGTACCCTAAGTTCAAGCAATAGTGTCCATACATGGTGAACATACAATAGGTAGATCGAATTACTTGACGATCTCGACTAGTACGAGTGCACATCGAATTAGTCGACATGAAATGTGTAAGCACTTCGTGTGGCCTAACTACTGCCGACGACCAACGTACGACTCGGGTTCGTCAAACATGTCCTACGTGGCGAATGAATCTCAGCCACGAACTCAAGGCTGATTACTGATTACCTGGACTATATTATAGTCCCAATCTCGTCTATTTTCAATAAGTAATCATAAGAAACAATAAAAACTGTAATGAACAGATAAATCAATCATTTCAAACATGAGCATGTTGAGAAGTACAACACAAACATGATTCCATACACATTCATTTCATAAATAAGCAGACCTCATGATGTAAACGTACATGGAGGAAATCATACACATAAATAAGGTAGCCGAGATTTACATCTCGACCCTCATACAAAGTATTTCATAGAAACAACATGCTCATTCAAACATTTCCACAAACACTTAAAATACATACTTTATCATACATGTGTATGATGATTATACATGTATTAGGCCAAATCCTTTCATTAGGGAGTTGCCCCATATACCACTTGCATATACCCACGACGGATAATCATGACATGCATGAATCCGGGTTTCGTATTCATTTAAACATTTTCACAAACACGTGAGCTACACACTTTAACATATATAACGTATATTGGTCGTGGCGTGATTTAGGGCAAGTCCTTTCGCTAATGTAAGACCCGTATCTTGGTCCGTACCTTTCTGTACACTCCCGCGGTCTTACCGGTCGAATTCCGGCGACCTTCGACCCTTAAACGATATCGACGCGCGACCCTGATTCATGTGCCGACAACCCGAGTCGACTCAACCCGAGACCAATACCATAGCGACCGCGCCGTCGTTGCGGTTCTGATACCGCGACTCGCGCGCCGAGGCGATACCCTGATCAAGAGATGTGGGCCAACTTCGGTGTGAGAAAACGCCGCGCGTTGTGAAAATTAAGGGAATCTCTACGATGTGTCACATCAATCTCATCAATCAATCACCCATTAATCCATCACATGTCAAGTACACATCACTTCCATCCCTTTTCCCAAGCAACCACAAAAGTCTTCACCACTCATACCTCTCTTACACAAAAAGCCACAAAAGTCTTCATCTCCCATACTTCTCTTACACAAAAGCCTCAAAAGTCAAGTTTTTTTTACACAACCATCACTCACCCATCCATCCATCACTCTCTCTCTCTCCCTTACATCACTCTCTCTCCTTCTCTCTTTCTCATTTCAAATTTTCAAGCAACAAATGAGCTCTAAGAGACTCCATACGTATGGAATTTCTCCAAGCTCCCTAAACTCCAAGTGGCCCACCTTCCTACCCCATCATCTCCCATCTCAACCCTCCATTCTTCATCTTAACCATTGAAGTTGAAGCCAAGGTGCCAAGGAACCTCTAGGAGCAAGAAGATCGGAGGTGGGTGCCTTTATAGGGTAGATTTACTTATTTTTATGGTGGACCAAGTGAGGCCCACCGATCAATGGTGTGGATCTCACTTGGGACCGTAAAATAAGGCCGATGGCCTACTCGGATCATCATGATCATTCCATGATGGGGCCATTCTCCATGGACCCCATCATGATGTTTATTTCATTTAGAAAGGGTCATCTAGACCGTCCATATCGGTGGGGAATGGATCTCCACCGTTGATTTACATTTTGATGGTCCCATGTTTAACGGGATCCGTATGTTGTACGATTTATTGCAAGGGAGGGCCCATAATGATGGGGTCCCTCCATCATAAGCCGTGTCCCACTCTCTATCTCTCTCTCTCTCTCTCTTTTATTTCTCTTGTTTTATCTTATTTTATTTTAGTTTAATTTTATGCTATATGATTGTGTGGCCCACTTGAATGGAACCCACCTTGATTTTTTTCAAATGGGGCCCACCATATACATTGTACCTATATCATTCATCCGTGGTGGCCCACTCCATCAGGGCCCACCACACTGCAATTATGGACCAAGACCGTCCAGCGTCTGGGACGCTGGACGTCTCAAAGGAAATGAGAAAAAGGAAAAGAAGATGTAAGGGACTTGGGTGGTCCCCTTGCATAGGCCCCACCCTGAGGTTTATATTCGATCCAAGCCGTCCATCCTCTTACCCACGGTATTTTAGCCGTTGGGTAGAATTTTGGAACTGATCCAATCACCTGGTGGGCCATAGTGTCACAAATTTTATCCTCACCTTACAAATACATTTATTTTATTTTATTTCATTTTCTTTCATCAAAAAAATTTCAACTCTAGACTCATTTGGACGGCGTCGAGCCACTGAACGCAATGGCTGGGGCGGATTTCACTTTAGCGGGCCCCACACGCGAAAAACTCCTGAAAAACTGATTTTCCAAAATTTCTAAGAGGCAGAGCCTCTACATTTTTTGGCAGAGAGCAGCGCTGCACGCTGCTGCGTGCAGCCGTGGAACGGCGGGCGGGCGGGCTGTCGTGCAGCCACCCACGGTTGTTGCCGTGGGCCCCACGTGATGTATATGTTTTATCTACACCGTCCATTAGGTGGGTCCCCTTCTCAGGTGGGCCCTCCTCCGAATTTCAGGTCGATCCAAAACTCAGGTGGCCCACACCATAGGAAACAGTGTGAATAAACATCTACCATTGAAACTCTTCCTGGGGCCCACAGAAGTTTCGAATCAAGCTGAAATTTATGTTTTTCCGTTCATACAGGTCTGAGTGACCTTATGAACGGGTTGGATTTCAAATAAACATCACGGTGGGCCCTACGTGGGACCCACCTCTGTTTGGTCAGAGAAGAAAAAGAAAGGAAAGAAAAAGAAAGAAAGAAAAAAAAATAATAATAAAAATAAAATAAAAGCAAGGGCCACGTGCCCTCCTCTCTCTACATCTCTCTCTCCCTCTATATTTCTCTCTCCCTCTATATCTCTCTCTCTGGCGTTAGTAGGCCGTGGACCCCACATCATGTATGTGTTCCGGGCCATGCCGTCCATCTGTTTTGATGGTGGGGTCCACTGTCATCTGACGCCAGCGAGTTCTGTGGGACCCACCATTACATATATATATATGTGTATATATATATATATATATATATTATTATATATTATATATTATATATTTTATGTTATATATATTTATGTATGCTATATAGTTTAAATGTATATTTTATAATATGAAAATTGTAGTGGGCCCTAGACCATGTGTCCCTATGAATAATTTGGATGGAAATAAATGTTTTGTAAAGCCCATGAGTCGGGACCCATTTAAATTCAAAAGGGCTATGGGCTAGGCCCATTTGATTCATATAAGGCCTATGGACTTAGGCCCATTCGATGTGTTGCAAGTCCATGGGACTAGGCCCATTTGATGTACTTCAAGGCCCATGTAATTGGACCCCTTTTGTTGAAATTTAAAGCCCATGGGAGTGAACCCATTTGATTATAAAAAGGGTCAATGGGATTAGGCCCACTGGACTTATTTGAGACCCATGAGTTAGGCCCATTTTATTTGATTAAGGCCTAGGGGTTTAGGCCCATTTGACTCATGTTAGGTCTATGGGTTGAGGCCCACTTGATCTACATGTGGGGCCCAATTGGTGTGACCCATTGGTCACATGTTAGACGCATGAGACTAAGCTCATTTGATGCAATCCTAGGCCCACGGGTTTGACCCATTGCAATGCACATATGACCCATTGGTGTGGCCCATTTATGTGGCCCATCTGATGAATAAAAGGCCCATAGGATGTGGCCATTTGATATATATATATGAAAAGCCCAATGGGGTGAACCTAAGGTCCATTGCAATGTGTAATCCCATACCGATTACGTAGCGAAGTTTAAGAAGATCGTGCCTTGAAAGCAATGTTGGTTTGACGTCCACATTGCGAGTGTAATGTTGGTTGGATGTCCACATTACGACTCTCCTTAGGGCCCATTACGGGGCCGTACTTACTGTGTATAGGCCGTCTAGGCCCATCCGCGTCGTATAAATGGTTCATCACTCATTTACATGTTTAGTATAGTTTCATGACCCATGATCATACGCATCATATGTATGCTTGACGTGAGGATTGTCTGATCATAGCATTTGCCTTCGGGCAGGTTGTTTATGGGCCCCCGGTTAGGCGGTGTTGCCCTACACGAGCGCACGATATGTGCAGGATTGGTTGCATGACTGGATAGCGTGATTCATGCATTCCGCATTTGTGTGACATGGTTATTGTACGCCCTAGCAACATCGGGGCTGTAGCCTCCACAGACAGATCGTGGTTGGCAGGATTGGATACCGGAAATCTTGTTCTACATGGGGTACTATAGATATCCCTGGGTGAAAGTCCCTAAACCCTTATGGTACCAAAAGGTTGCTCCAACGTCTAGACCGAGTGGGTAGATGAGCACTGAATGCCGAATACCAGTTGGCTGTGCTCTCCACTGTGTCGTGGTCGGTTGGAAGGAGGTGCGGCCTTACCCGCCCGAGTGTAGGGGGCAATACTAGGCTGAGTCTGACTAGCTCGAGGAATGGGTCCGCTATCGACGAGTCGCGCCCGATATTGGCAGACGGATAGTGTGGTCTCTTCCACTTACCTTATTGCGCGCGATGTGGAGGCAATCTGGTTTAGAGTGTACTAGACCCCGGTGATATTCCATATTTTGAGTTGTATTGATATGTGGACATAAATGAGGACCTGTATGCTTGAGTTGCATTGTACATCGCATGGCCTTGGGATGGCCGATACATTCATGTCTGGCATTGTATAGCCTTGGTACGGCTCATGATATCATGGTTCCATTTGCATATTCCGCATCATTCTGACATTGCATGTACATATTACTACCTTGCGCACACACTTTTACCACCCTCTAAGCTTTCTGTAAGCTTATGTACGACCGTTGCGTGCAGGTGACGTTGGATGGCAGCAGCGCTGAGGCAGGAGCACGTTGCTGATCATTTTGGAGTTTTTGTTATTTACCATTGTATTTCCCTTTATACTCATTGTACTTGTAAAGTTTTTGATCATAGTGGAAATGTAATGGATTTCTTGGTTGTTGTTTGTGGGTTATGCCTTTGGTTATGCTTATTACGAATCAAACTGACATTGAAAATCCTCCTCGTAGCATCCCAGGATCGGAACCTGGCGAATGGGAGCTAGGAGCCGAGAATGGGGTTCTACGGAGGCTGTCGGCGCCGGATTCGGCGATCGAAAATTTTGTGAGCCCGGTTTCCGAGTTTGGGGCATGACAGCTAAGGAGTTGTCACACATGTAACAAGCATATATTCAAGGCAAATAATCATGTTAAACACAAATCCAAATTCTATACGTATACAGGTATTCCAATAAATACATAGAATACGCATTACTATATATTTTCCATATGTATTCGTAAAGCAAAACAAACAGCACGTTAGACATGTGAAATAGCATCTACGTCAGTAATAAATCATTAACTGACATTGAAAGCCTTGAAAACCATAACCTATACATCTAAAATCCGCACCTTACGCCGATAAACGCATAACGAATTCAGTTTAGACACTGAGTCTTGTCAACGGTGGAATGACAACCTACAATATGAATTAGGTTAGCTATCATGCTACTTGCATCGATGAAAATTCCAAAACTGGCTAAGGCTAGGGTTTTCCTACCTAGATATAAAGTCAAAATCTCTGGAATAGTGATTAGATCGGGATGGTTAAGTACGTACGATAGCAGGGTAGAGTAACGGGAACTTTCTCCCACAACTCTCACACTATCTCTCTCTTTTCTCTCTTCTCTCTCCTAGGTTTTCTCTCAAATTCGTATGTGAGGAATGAGAGAGGGTTTAAGGTCCTTATATAGGCTAAAAACTCACCAAATTAGACCCAGGGCCAAGGTATACTTATGATATAGTCAAAGTAGGTCTGTTTCATCTCAACGGAGCACTTCTGGAGGTCCTCTTATTGAACGCGGTCGGACTTAAGCTCATAGATGCTGGATCTTGATCAAGTTAAGTTTTTAGTTCGATCAGATTTTCAGATCAACCGTGGCGGACCAGTTTCAGTTCAGCAGTCACCGAAACTCGATCAGGACTACAAGTATACTGACATGAGTGGGCCATCATCCCTGATCTGAGGGTGTATTTGGGTCAGATTTCGATGATCTGAATGCTTATAAATGACGTGCAAGCGACACGACCTAGATTACTTAAATTTATAATTATTTTCTTAAAAATCTTCATTTTCTCACTCTCTTCACCCCAGACTCAAGGAAACAATCTTAGGACATCTTTTGGATGCAATTTTTGAGGTGATTGTCGAGTCGAAATGTGCGGTCATAATTGTTTAAGTTTATCGCTATCAGACTTTCGAAGTGCGGTCCAGGTCCGATACGAAGTTTCAAAGTGCTCCCGAGAGTAACTGGGTTTAGAGTTGGATTCTAGATTTCAGGATAACATAGCGTTAACGATTCTATAGGTTTTAGGTCTTGCAGAACGTATTTAAAGTGAACAGTGCTAATTTCACAACTAGTCTAACTTAGTACTAGTTAACTTACGTTTAATTTCTAAAAGAATTAATCCTAAGTGATTTCTACTTGAGGTGGTACTGGGTCTTTGAACGAAATTTTTCGAGTCGTTATAAATGCATGGGGGATCATCACGAAGAATATGACATTTACTAAAAAAATCATGGATCAAACCTAGTTGATAAGAACCTCCTTGATTCAGAATATTCTGCCATCCTATTACTTCTAGGAGGAGGTCCACACCAAAAGGCTCGATGACACTGTTAATAACCAGACGTTCAACAACAGCAGCTGGATGTCTTTCTGCAAAGATGAGTTGATGCTTACTAGGTTGCTTGGTCTTTAATTTTGAAGATTGAGAAAGAGACTTACCTTTGCCTTTGATCATGATTGATTTTATTTTTTTTCAATAGGAGGAACAGGTAATAGGTAAGAAGAGGGAACCAGAGAAGGGAGGGGATATGAGATTTTGAAATCAAATGCACCCTCATTCTTATAACAGTACTGTCGATCTTATCGATTCCTCATCGATGACATCGATTTCACGCTCATAATGACATTAAAGACCGTGCTGATGACCATTGGGAAAAGGTCAATATCCAATATAAATAAGTTCAGTCCAACCGTTGGGAAGGACCGCTGGTTATCACCTTGCATTCCCAATATTCTTCGATTTCATTGATATTGAATATCGATATCATCGAACTGTAAATATCGATGATATCTACACAGTTCAGATATAATCGAGAATGTTAGAATCTGGCATCCCAAAACTAACATGGTTAATACATGAGGTTTAGACTTGTGGCTGACACTTAACCATGAATGTCCCAGTGAAGATTTATCTATATGGAGCATGGACACTGAGATATTTTCAATGAGTGCATATTCTAATGGATTTTTGAAGATCACTAAACCTATTTGTATCAAGGGATTTAGTGAGGATATTTGCGAGTTGCTTTTCTATGAAAACATAATCCAATGTAATAATCTTGTCATCAACAAGTTCTCGGATAAAGTGATGACGGATGTCAATGTGCTGGGTCTGAGAATGTTGGACATGATTCTTTGAAATGTTGATTGCACTTGTGTTATCACGGAATAGACTCATCGTGGGTTGTTCGATCCTGTAGTCTAACAACATCTGTTTCATCCAAAGGAGTTGTGTACAACAACTTCCTGCAGCAATGTATTCAGCCTCAATAGTGGATACTGATATTGAGTTTTGCTTCTTACTCTACCAGGAAACCAGACAATTTCCAATATAAAAACATCCTCCACGAGTTGATTTTCGATCATCCAAATTATCAGCCCAATCAGCATCAGAGTATCCAGCGATAATGGTGGATGTTTCAAATGGATACCACAGTCTGAAGGTGGTAGTCCCTGCTATGTGTTTAATGATTCTCTTAACAGCAGTCAGATGAGATTCCTTAGAATTTGCCTGATATCGAGCACATACTCCTATACTAAAAGATATATCAGGACGACTAGCTGTGAGGTATAGTAGGCTTCCAATCATACTCCGATAGAGATGTTGATCCACACTCTTGCCATTTATATCTTTGGAAAGTTTGAGTGTGATGCTCATGGGAGTGTGATAAGAACGACCAGATTCAAGACCAAACCTTTTCACCAAATCGTTTGCATACTTAGTTTGACAAATGAAGATTCCATCATTTAGTTGCTTGACCTGTAACCCTAGGAAGAAGTTTAATTCACCAACCATACTCATTTCAAAATTTGATTTCGTGAGACTGGCCAATTTGAGAGCAGCATCTTTACATGTTGAACCAAAGACTATATCATCCATATAAATTTGTGCAATAAGAAGTGAGTCATTTGTTGTTTGAGTAAATAATGTTTTATCTACACTTCCTTTGCAGAATTTATGGTCCAAAAGAAATTTTGTCAATCGCTCATACGAGGTGCTTGTTTGAGACCATAAAGAGCTTTGTTCAGACAATAAACATAATAGGGATACTGAGAAACCCTTCGGTTGTTCCACATAAACTTCTTCAGCAAGATCCCCATTAAGGAAAGTGCTTTTTACATCTATTTGAAATAATTTAAACTTTAATGCACATGCCACAGACATAAGTATTCTAATGAACTCAAGACAGGCTATAGGGGTAAATGTCTCATCAAAATCGATGCCTTCTATCCGTGAGTACCCTTGAGCTACAAGCCTTGTTTTGTTCCTAATTACATTTCCTGATTCATCTGATTTATTCTTGAAGACTCATTTGGTTCCAATGACATTAGTATCGAGTGGGCTGGAAACTAATTGCCATACCTCATTTCTCTGAAATTGTTGAAGTCTTCTTGCATAGCATTAATCTAGCTCTTCATAGGTTCAATCTTTAAGGTAAAGCAAAAGTGACTATAGATATTTTCTATCTGCCATTGTGTTCTCACACCATCATTGGAATCCCCAATAATTTGTTCTCGGGGGTGATCCTTAATGATGGGTATGTTCGATGATGGTTGGAGTTCATTGGATGATGGAGATTTGCTATCAGATTTATCTAGTATGCATGAATCTACATCATCTTCCAATTCATTCACAGGAGTATCTTCTTCATGAGATTGGCCATCGACTACCACATTGACTGATTCTTGAATGGTGAGAGTCCTTAGATTATACACTCTATAAGCACGATTATTCAAGGCATACCCCAGGAAGATACCTTCATCACTTTTAGACTCAAAATTTCCTAGGTGATCTCTGTCGCTTAAGATATAACATTTACTTCCAAAAACCCGAAAATATTTCACACTAGGTTGTTTACCATACTATAGTTAGTATGGAGTTTTATTCAAACCTACTCTAAGATATACTCTATTTATGATGCAGTAAGCAGTATTGACAGCTTCAGCCCAGAAACTTTTTGCCATATCTTTTCCATTTAACATAATTAACCCCATTTCTTGCAATACTTGATTTTTTTCTCTCAACGACTCCATTTTGTTGTGGGGTTTTTGGGGCTGAGAATTCATGACGAATTCCTTTTTCATTGTAATATTTTTCAAATCGCTCATTTTCAAATTCCCTACCATGATCACTTCTGATGCGAATGATACCATATCCTTTTTCATTTTAAAGTTGCTTAGCCAAGGTCACAAATTCTTCAAAGGCATCTGATTTCTCTCGAAAAAATGCGACCCAAGTAAATCTGGTGTAGTCATCTACTACAACCAGGAAGTATCTTTTCTTACCATGGCTTTCTACTTTAGTTGGACTAACCAGATCCATGTGTAGTAAGTCCAAAGGTTTTGTTGTGGCTATGGTGGTTGTCTTTTTGTGACTGACCTTTATCTGTTTTCCTTTTAAACAGTCACCACAGACAACTTTTTCTTCTTTTCTGATCTTAGAAAGTCCTCTAACCAAATTTTTTGAGCTAAGCTTGGCTAAATTTCAATAGTGGACATGTCTCAACCTTTGGTGTCATAATTTGGATTCATTTTTTACAGCCATATTATATTTGTACTTTCGATAATATAACAGTTATCATTAGTACGTAAGCCTTTTATAAGAGACTTTCTTGTATGGTCTAAGATCCTACACACATCCTTTGAGAAAGTGACCAGATGTTCTTTGTCACAGATTTAGGAGATACTAAGGAGATTATGTTTCAGGCCTTCTACACAGAGAACATGTTTGATTTTTAGAAGGCCTGGTACAACTATTGTTCCTTATCTCACAATTTTGGCTAAGCTACCATCTCCAAATGTGACTGATCCTCTATTAAAGTTGAATACTCACAGAAGTGATTTTGATCACCAGCCATGTGTCTGGAGCATCCACTATCAAGGTACCATTTTGAATTATTTTCAACTTTCAGAGTAGTATGGATTACAAGGCAATTGTTTTAATCTATCACATCCTCTGAGACACTTTCGGTCATGATTCCAACTTTAGTCAAGATCACTCTCTAGGCGGTAAATCCCTTAAAGAGAGACCCGCTTTGATACCAATTGAAATTGCGATAAAAATCACTTTAGTTGAAGTAGGAATATGCCAATATGTCCTAGAGGGGAATGAATAGGACTTTTTAATAATTTTATGATAATTTAAAATCCTATCATACTAATCCTAACAACAAGCATATATTAGGATTACTCAAGAGTAACTTTACTGGCTTCCAAGCCCGGTAGAGGATCCAATCACAAACTATTTAAGAGATGAATAATATGTAAACTAATTTATGATGGATATGACTGTGTGTGTTTGTGAGGTGTGATCTCAAATAATCAGATATGAAAATATAAAAGGAAATCACATGAATAAATGAATAGAAATCTCAAACACAGTCATTTTTATAGTGGTTCGACTACTTGTCTACTCCACTCTCGGTAACCGTACTCAACCCTTGAGTGTACCGGATTTCACTAAGGAGGTTTCCCACGGTTTACCCCAAACCCAAGGTTTTAAATCAGGTTCACCTTTAACCTTTACAACCTATATGTAAGCTGACTGTTTATGCTCTCACAAGCAAAGGTCAATACAACGCACCCACTTTTAAGCATACTGGCCAAGGATCTTTCCACAAGACCCTAATGGAGGTTTCACACGATTCACCTCAAACCCAAGGTTTTAGACAGGTTTACCTTTAATCGGATGTTTATGCTCTCCAAAGAGTAAGGGTCAACACTGTGTACCCACCACGTACTCCCACCGGAGGCCTCCTAGAAGACTTGCAAAGGGTGAGAAACACATTAGACCCAATCCTACAAAGGAATGATCACAAGGGTCCTCTAGACACTGATAACTTACAATTAAGCAAATGAGTTCCTTTTAGCTCGTTGTTGAAGATCTCCTCCTTTGTTGATGTAACACCTTAATTCTCAAAACCCAAGGATAGTCGCTCCTCATTGAGAACCCCAGTATTAAGTTAAGAAGTGGACTAACAAACATCTAATTAGGGGCAAACCTCATAACATAAAACATGACAATTACCATGTAAACTAGGATATCCATAATAACAAAAAGGGAGTTTAATACATGTAATGGAAGCAAAATGGAATCCCTCAGCAGGAAAAATTATTATTACAACTCAAACAAAACATTAAGTCCAAATCATGAAAGCAAGTAAATCGTCGAGCTCCAATGGCTCAACAACAGACACCGAACTCTTCCTCGCCACAATCCACCGCAGCCGTCCCTGGGATCTCGTCATAGGAGTCTCCACCTATTCAGCACCTGTGTCTATTTGGTACAACCGCACGATGGGTGAGTGAAAACTCAGTGAAAATTTCCCTCATAGATTCAACCATGACACATCATTCCAAAATGGGTTAACAATTCATATATAATTCATATGGCAATACAACTAACAATGCATTTACATGAATGTATGAATGTATGCTCGAGTCACAGATCTGGGGATGCACATCCAGCTGTCAAAATAAAGGGGTCGCCCAAGGCGAACTAGTCACCTGGAAAAATACTCATAGGTACGCCTAAGGAGAGCTAGTTGCCCGGAAAAGACCATGCAAACCGCCCGCGGTAGGTTAACTACCTGAAAAAGGCCATGAAGGTGAGTGCCCCCAAGGATATCTCCTGAAAAAATACACGGGGTACGTCCGAGGAGAGTCTAATCTTGAAAAAGCCTCATGTAAAAAAAGAGCAGCCCAAAGTGTACAAGTGCATAAACCTGATAGTTAGACTTAGGTAATAGAACCTTGTACAACCCAACAGGAAGTGACTTATGATGAACACTCGAAAAAGCTCACATGTCATGCGTGGATGTTATGCACCATGACACATAGATACATTACGTTGATAGAATAGTAATAACCTTCACTTTCAAATAGGCAATATCCAACTATGCATTCTATATGAACTTCTATGATTTCTGTACATTCAAAGGAGGGCTCACCAAGTGTCATGTGGAGCTCAAGTCAAATCACATTAGAGTCATGTTCATGATAACAAGATAACAAGAGGAATTTTATCTCATAGCAACAGTAATAATTATGAAAGATGGAATCTTAATCATCCCTTTTATACACTATATGTAAACACAATTATATTTGCCATATTTTAAGAACTATCCATATGATAGGGCCAACTAAATTAAAGATTAGAAAATATAGGGAGTCATGAAGGAAATGTCTCACAATTCACAGATAGTTTAATATGAAAGCCTCCCTTTGTCAACATAAGAAAACAATTATAAATGTGACATGGAGTTTGCACGACAATACATCATACCCACAATCATAAGGAAATATGGCATTAAAACAATTATTTCATGAAATTCAAGATAGCTAGGAATTAATAATCTTCTAAAATTATATACATTAGAGATTTAATCCACAAGAAAATTAGTGAAAGGAAGAAACTATAAGGGATGCTCCTCACCTTGGGGTAATTTCTCTGATTTGTAATGTTCCTATGAAGCGAGTGTGATGATCTGGTTTGAATTGATTGAAGGATGGTGCCTTACAAGTGTACCAGCTGTAAACAGCCCCTGAATGAAATATTATAGAATTTCAGTGAGTCAGTACCGAGTTGACTCGACTGCGGTTCTCAACTAACAACTAGTTGAGTCCGACTTAAGGGTTTCGTTAGCATCAGGGTTAGATTGAAGGTCTTATTGAACACAATGTTTCTCAAACTCATTCACAACTGGTTGGAGTCAGTTTGACTCCACTGGTAAACTGACCGAGTTAACTCGACAATGGATATTGAGTTGACTCAGTCGAGCTAGATGGTTGGGTTAGCCCCAAACTAGGCATATCTGGTATGCCCATGGTTGGCTCCATGTTAACTGGGCGAGTGGCTTACTAGGCCCAACTGAGTCAAGCCCTATAATCTTGAAATGGCCCTGAGTCACTGACTCAGGAGTGATTCAACTCAGCCGAGCTTTCCTTTGACTGGTGGCATGAAATCAGGTGAACATATCTGTGATCGGTTTGCTGTGCTAAACACTCTACAAGGCAGACTGATCACAACTGTGAACTTAACTCAGGGTTTGCACTCCAAACATTGATCAGGGCCACTCAACTCATGATCGAGTTGAGCCGACTGTGAAAACCGACAGTCGGGTGGGTGGAATCTGCTAAAACAGAGGGAATATGGGCATGGTTACCTGACTAGGGATGGTGTGGATGCTGTAAGGGGGGTCTGGATATGTCAAAAGTTAGGACTACACCTCCAAGACTCGTTTTCGACCACTGATTTGAGGCGATATGGGCTTGGACTGGGTTTGTAATGCCTACAACAAGATAGGCTGACTGGAACTCACGCCGACAACACCTCTACTTCCTTTCTCCCTTCTTCTTTCCCTAACCCTATCTCTCTCCTACTTCTTCTCAGCAAATGGATGACTCAAACCGAGTCGAGTTGCTACCCAACCAGCAACCCGCACAAACGGCGATCCAACTCACACACTCTCTTTTTCTCTCCATTCTTTTTCTCTAATTCTCCTTGGGATTCACCCTAAAATCATGCTATTTATAGCCTTTTTCCATTTCTAAAAATGTCCACAACTAATCACTAGGATTAGTGCAGAGATCACTTAAGCTAATCGAAAACGGCTTGGCACTAGGATCACTTAACGGTTTAGATCTTGTGTATGGGTCCCTTTGATTGTCATTGATGGACTTCGAATGTGATGGGCCACACGATGAGCAGCCTAGATAGGTGAATGGGTCAGTTTTACGAAACGTGGGTCACACAACCAATCAGGGAAGATGACCCAACGGTAATGGCAATTTCTAATCTAACGGCTGATCCTACTATCAGAGACGTTCAACTGGTTTTGATTGTGTCGAGGAGACTCGTGGGGTCCATCTTACAGCGATGTATGGACCGTTGATAACGCATTCACTAAAACTAGGTTTGTTTCGAGTGGTGACTGCAACTCGTCAATATCTCATTTCCTTACTAGATTTTGCTGATAGCCCTAAATTCAACGTCCCAGATGAGCTCTACAGAAGCTTCCAGGCGCCAATAGACGGACGAGATGAATTTTTACTATAAATGGAGATATTCTTTCCGCCATCTGACGTGTAGGTTGCTAGTTTTAGAAATGGTAGGGATGATTGGGACTCGGGTTGCATACGTGGATTCCGCTGGCCTACTTCCAACGGACGAATCTGCCAGAGGTGTTGTGCACGTGGCTTAATCACCTTCGTCAGGGACTTTTCTTTGCAATACAGGTTCGGACACTGACCGAGCTGATATAGGGAACTTTCAATCCCAGGTAACACCGGGATTAGGGTTAATGGGACCCTATCTATCAGATGAACGGTTTGGATCAGATTTTCGTATTCGAAAAACGTCCGATTACACCATCAAACGGATGGTATTTTTCAAACGCTGTTACTAGCGGGAAAGAGAGAAAAATATCTCCTCTTAGGTTTATCGGGTCAGCACGTTTAAACCATGCTGACGGTTTCGGTGTACTGTGGGTAAGAACGGGTTGTGCACACTCACGCCACAAGTGGGGTCCACATAGATGTATTTGCCAAATCCACTCCGTCCATTTCATTTGCAGGCCCCACATCAGGTTTCTGACCAATGTTCGGGCACACCCAAACCTTGGTGGACCATATTTTCCATTTTGTGAGTCTAACTGATGATTTACATCGATCTGATGATTAGATCGTTCTAGGATTGAACGCCAACGGTCAAAGTGGTCCCAAAGGTCCCTTAGTTAGAAATCAATGGCTAGATTACTGATAAGATGGTCTAATATGTATTTAAATTTTTAAATATTTTTGTTACAATATCTTTAATAATGTTATCCTTATTGTTATTAAATTCATTATTATTGTATTTTTAATCATTGAATATTTATATTCAAATATGATGGTTCTATTATTAGGAGTTATATTCTAGGCTTTTTCAAAAATAATTTATCTACTTATTTATTTATTATACTTATTTTATTTTATTTCAGATTAACGGTTGGATGTGACGATATGAATAACCTACATTATTAACCTTTAAGTCCCAACCTACCACTTAGTTTCTGTTTGATCATCTAGATCTTCTCTTATTCCAGGGTAATAATCCGATAACCTTAAAATTTGCTATTTGAGTGGCTCACAAGACTTTGTAACTACTGAGATGAAGATTTACGTTGGATCCCCCAATTTAATAAACAGATGGCGAAAATCTTTGGATGGGGATTACTCTTAATGGTTAATTTAGGCTATAGTGCAGGTAACTGTTCAGATAGTCTAGGTTTGTATTTATACTAAGTTTGGTTACAAGGTAACACCTGAGTACTAGAAAGTACGGGGTGTTACAGTTGATGAAGAGTCTTCTGCTTCCTTGAACCGCAACTCAAAAGATATACCAGTGCATGACGACGGGTTGGGTCAAGGTTATGATAGAATCCTACTCTCAAATATTTTCCTATAAAGGAGATAGAGTAATTCCAATCATCTATGCATTCAAGGCATCCCAGCTTAATGATTTGTCATTAAGGTGGTAGCTGGAGGATCCTTGCATGCGGAAATTCATTCTCTAATTCACTCTATTGAATATCAATGATGAGGGTGGATTGGAGGATGAACTCCCCTGAGTGAAAGGGCTTTGGGTAAATGATCTAAGGTTAAACCCTCATAAGCACTATCTTCTTTCTCTTACAGTAACTAAAGACAAGCTCTCTCTATATATAGGCAAAAAGTTCCAACGGATATAAAACAGTCGCATTTATAACAATGTTCGATATCATCAAGCAGGGTCGATATCATCAAGCAAGGTCGATATCATCGAGCATATACTCTCAATTGCATCAACTAGCCGCTCAATGATGCAAACTCAAATGCCATACGCTTTTGAAACTTTTTGCCAGTTGGTCAAGAAAATCGAGACACATGTCGATGTCATCGAATTTCGAACTCTAATATTATCGATACGAGGATCGATTCCTCGACATTTGAAAATGAGAGAGACTTGCTTTGAAAATTTTCAGGTTAAAAGATATGATCGAGGTACACTCGATATCATCGAAATTTGAATATCGATGATATCGAAGGTCATGTCGATGCATCAATAAATTCATAGATTTTATCAGTGAGCTTGCTGGACAGTTTATGTCCTTTCTCGATGCAATCAATCCGGCCTCGATATCATCGATATTTGAATATCGATTCTATCAAGTGACCCTTGATCTGAAATAAAAACTACCTGAAAAATGTTGTTGGAAAGACCATGTCCAAGACTGATATCATCAATGGCCTTCTGATATCATCGATTTTTGAATTCTGAGGATATCGAGGGGTACATCGATATATCGAAGGTCTATATGATTTTCTTATAAAAAATAAGGACACAAATACTCTGTTGTCGATTATATCGAGTCTGTTTCAATAAACTCGATATTCAAATATCGATGATATCGATACATCGATAAATCCGTCCAGATGAATATGTGGTTGCTGGACATATTTAGTCCTCATTTCGATGGTGTCGATTGATCATCGAGGACATCAACAACACATCTCGATTTTATCGAACCTGATATCGATAAATCGACAGAGCTAGAAAACTTAGAGATTTTCTGATTTTGTAAAAAAGTTTTCTAACTCAAAAACTCTATGATATTCTGACCAATTTTAAGGGTTTTATTTACTTGGTGTTTTGAGACATGGGATGTGAGGCTTAGATTTACCTGTGGTGAGTTCGAGCACCCATCCGGTTGAGGCAGACAGTTGATTGATCTTCCTATGGAGCTTTTTTGTCTAGTTAACTCAACACTCACGCTAATTGACAAACCATGACACTTTCAACTATCGCATATGAATGTCTATTGTATTGGAATATGATTGAGACTAATACGTAGTCCAGACAATCGGTAACCGTTTACGATCGAGTGGCCAAACTAGTCTCGCCACAATGGATACGCTCAGTGAATCTGAGTCGTACGACGATTATCGACAGTGGTCAGGCCACGAGGAGTGCGTATGCGCTCCATGTTGATTAAATTAGCGTGCGCTCATACCAATCAAACTTGTCAAGTAACCTAATTGACCTAATGTGTGTTTACCATGTATGGACGTTACTGCTTAAATCTAAGGTACCACTTACCAATGTAAAGCCCGTTTAACCTTGGTATCACGATCCGTTAAGACTCATGAGTAGGGCATGGTGGTATGGGACACCGTGGTCGAGCTGTCGGCTTACGTTGGGGTGACAAGCCTTCCCGTAGTGTCTAGTAAGCAACACAAACTCGTGACCTGAATACGGTGGTATGAGACACTGTATTCGAGCTGTCGGCCTACGATCCAGTGACTAGCCTCTCGTAGTGACCTCGAGTATAAAATAGGCCTACGCAGATAGTGACGAGCCTCCCGTAGTGACCTCGAGTGTAAACTCGTGAACTTGCTTATCCGCTGTTTTTCAAATCAGGGGTGATGTTGCCCTATAACTTACCTATCGTATGTGATTAAATAGGATTGACGACCCTAGATGGATCACCGTTTGGGTAAGTGATATAAAGGGAGATACCTTAGCTTCCAGAATCTGCTGTATAAGCTTAATTAAGAACTCAGTTAACACGTGCATGCACCGCACTGCATGTTCTTTGGCGATGAAGGCACAGTGAGAGCAGCATGTGCGACCGTGAGATGGTGTTGCTGAGGAGTGCAAGCGAAGGCATGCATCATTACTATATATCATCCCTGCATGAACCAGAGTAGTTAGGGAATGTTTGTTGTATTACTTTATCATTGTTGCTTGACTGAATTGATAACATGTTAACCTTTGCTTTATAGCTCTACTGAGTTGATCACTCACTCCCACTCTAGGACGGTGTTTTAAAACAACAACCGGATTCTGCTGTAGATGCAGGTGGCGACGATGTCTACGCTGTTGATTGGGATTTCACAGATGAGGAGGAGGAATTCTCCTACGTTCAACTATCAGGCGGGTCTATGTAGATCATGTACTAATCGACAGGATTACAAAGATTATATGATTTAGTAGGACTTTCACATTTTATCATTTTGTATATTTTGGAATAAATTATGTATATATTCAGCCCGGTAGCACGTTTATACTTTGGAGGTTATGAAACACGTATATACTCTATATATTTATCTCAGTCTTCCGCTTTCTTAATCACATTAACTCTGGAGTATGATATGCTGATTTCGTGTAATCTCACTCATGTTGCATAAGTGATGCGTTGGAACTCGGGAGTTGAGCTTTGCTCGACCCTCGATTTTTGGGGCGTTACACTAATACGCGTCCATTTTCAACAGTAAGTGTTTAATCCCCACCGTTCCTTATAGTATGGTTGAAGTTAGATTTGTATCTGCCTCAATTCTAAGCCCAAGCCCTAAAATGAGCTGGTAAAATGGATTGATGGCAGGGATAAAACACATACATTAGTGGGTCCATATCACTTTGACATCGGTTAGGTGGCTAGTGTTGGGATCAGTAGCCAAACCACATCCGTACACGGGGAGCTGACAAAACAAGCATCAAGGTGGGCTTTATCATCCAAACCATCAAGTAGACCATAGCTATTTATATTCTTTAATTTTTATTTTATTTAACTATTGCCATTATGAAAGGGTCATATTTTTTTTTTAATTTAACTCTCTCGTGTACAATCCAAACTCATTAAGGGCCCCTACACACAAGAATCCTTATTGTTGCCGACTTATTATATTTTTTGCATTTTTATTATATACTATAGGTTACATTTGATTATGGTTAACTATTACAAGCCATGATTTTTGCATTAATATATATTTTGCTAAATGTTGAGATATATTAATTGGAGTTACAATCCATTTTCATTTCATATTCGATCGTTTCTCTAGTTTTATGAAGTTTTTCTTTTTTTATTCTTATATATATATATATATATATATATATATATATATATATATATATATATATATATATATATATATATATATATAGTTGGTTATAATCTATTTCCTTCTAATGTTTATATTGAGTTATTCTTCTAAATTATAAGTATTTTCATTTCGTGGATCCACTTTTATATTTCATTTGATGATCAGGTCAACCAAAAAATTGGCTCAAAATTTTATTAAGATAAGCTTTAAAAAATTGTATATTTCATGCCAATTTTATTATTATTATTATTTTTGTAATCATAACGTTTTGAAATGATTCCCTACTTAAAGCTTCACTTGGTATACATATATGAGGCATGCTCACCTACGCACCTACGCACGTGTGCACCTTTGCACATGTGTCATGGGTGTTGAATCCGAACGGTCCATAAGATGCAGAATCCCATGAAACCTTACGGGGTGAATTTTCACCCTAATCTAAGATTGTGGTGGGCCATAGCAAAGAGAAATTCAAATCAAGGGAAGAAACTATTTGCATTTTCCATGGCCCACCGAAGTTTTGGATTAAAGTAAAAATTCGTACTAGGGCATTTCATGAGGTTCTGCTTCATGTGGACCGTTCAGATTTGCGAGTCTCATCAGATATGATGAGTTCTCAAAAAAGTTTGTATGTAGTACGTACGAACTGGTTCACAGGTGAGTGTTTCCGTACATATATAGTTTCCTAGATGTAACTAATTTATAGGTTATTTTTTAAAAAAAAAAAAAATTACATATAAATTACTTATAACTTATATTTAAATAAAATTACTAGTGACTTTCACCTATAAGTGATTTACATATAAATCACTTACAGACACCCGAATTAATGAGAAATTACACCACAATTTTTGAAATAAATATCAATTGGAACCGAAAGTGAATTCGACATAATAGCCATTTTCATAAAATTGATATGACTTGGAACCAAAGAGATTTGGATGAAGTTGGCATTTCTGAATGCCACTAAGCAGGACTTAAAGAGAAGTTCAATGAAATAGGCATTTCTCAAAATTGACATGAATTGAACCAAAGGAGATTTACTACTTAATGGGGATTTTTGAAAATGGTTATCCAATTGTACTAAAGAGGATGTCATAGGTTTTTCAAAAAATACATGAAATTTTTTGAAAGCTTGTGTTGTTGTTTTGTTTTTTCTAAGGTAAAACATTTGTTTCATTGGATGAAAAATGAGAGAAAAATATGTTTATATAATATCATTCTCCTAAGACTCTTGTATGTAGTAGTACATTGTACCTAAGATCATATGCGTGTGCAAGCCCCTTGGCATGTGTGTAGAGAGAGAGTTGTTGAGAAATTGTACATGGTCTTCGGATATGGTGTGAGAAAATCGCGAATTTGCGACGAACCAAAACCGTCGTAAAACCAAATAAACGACGGATTTCGCTAGTCCCTTTGTCTGTCGCTGTTTACTGGCCCCTCCTTTTGCGACGGATAAGGTCATCCGTCGCAAAAATATCACAATCCGTCGCAGATTCGAAAACCCACCCGAATTAATTATTAAAAATATGAGTAGAGCGACGGACCTCAAATCCGTCGTTGATTTTCAACTTGTTAAGTAATTAGCGACGGATTTGGTTCGTCGCTAAAATGTTAAATAAAACATATCATCAGAATTAGCTTTAAAACGGTTTAGATCAGCTACTGATGAAATAAGGTAATGAAATAGCTTTAAAAAATCGACCATTACAGCCCATAAAACGGTTCAACAACCACCTATTATGCTGGCCATTACCGTTGTCAAATACCTTGGGAGCAACAAACCACCTATTCAATCTTTCCTAACATGAATCACTTTCAGATTGCCAATGGCCTCGGTGGAACCTTGAAGGAGCATTCCTAAAAGGAAAATGTAGAGATTAATGCCTAACCAAGAGATTTACCTTATCTATGGTGAATAGAGTTATCTTCGAAAGGTGGTCGAAGCAATGATGCCTTCTTCAGTTTCTTTCTTCTAGACACACCAATGTATAGACAAAACTAGAAACAGTATAATGGCAACCGCTGTAACAGAGATTCCAGCAACAGCTCCCATTGAAATTCCTGCTTAAAGGACATTGTATATGCAATAAGTTTCAAAAGGCATCATATAACTTGAGTGGCTAGATTTCACATGCTCTTAACTGGTTAGAAGTTATCAGCTGGGTGGAGTGTAACTTGTTGTCCAACCGGTTGGACTTAAGGGTTGTGTGTTCACACACAGTTCTATGGTGTGCCCCACCTGATAGTTGTATGGGCAAAATGCCATATAAACACCATGGTGGGTCCCACATGCCAACTAGTTGTGTGTGGATTTTGCTAATTGTCCCCAATGTGACATGTGGGGTGCCCAATCATCAATCCGTACAGTTCATTCAATAGTAACACAAGGAGCAAGCCATGACCAAGAATCACATCGATTGGATGATTGTAACCCCGTGAATGATTCCAATTTGTTCCGTCTATTTTTTACAAACCATAGATCACACTGTTAGAATCATCAAACCAAAGTGCTACTTTGGAATCATAAGAAATATAAAAGCAGGATTGATCAAATAGATGGCTCAAGATGATGATGGACCTATTTTGCTTCTTTGCTCAATCTTGACTGCCCATTATCCCTGCGATTGATTGAACAATTGGGATCATCCTATTGGCATAGTTGTACCTAATTGTATGAAAGAATGGACAATTCGGATTGGGCATCCCACGTGCACTTGAAAGCTTTGGATAATCAACTCCAACCATTTGATTCCACATTAAAATTTATGCATCGGTCCAAAAATTGGGCCCATGCATCTGTGATTTAGGTGGGCCACACAAAGGGAAACAGTTTGGAGGGTGAGGGTTGCCCTGTACACTGTTTCCAATTGTGTGGTCTACCTGAATAGAGCTGAATCTTGGGCTTTGGGGTCAGCTACATGAATTCTGTTCTGCCATTCCACACAAGGGAGGATGCCAAGGAATTCCTTCTTTCCACAAAACAGGCTATGGAATTGTAGTAGGCATATATTGAGAAAAGAGGAATTACACAGTCAGCCACCCAGAAACATGCACGGTATACTTTGGGTTTTTGGTTTATAGAACAGGACCTGCTGTTCAGTTGTCCAGAGCATGGGCATGTTGGGCACCACTGCAGATGGAACATCTTCTCAATAGGAGAATCCTAACCTTTCAATTTGTGGCCTGCAAATAGATGGTCTAGAAGAGAAACATGGTAAAACATCCATATTCAACTCAAAAAACGGCCCAAGATAGATGGCTAGTATCTCCTAGTGGTTTTTCAGAGCATGGTTTCATCGGCCTCAGTGATCTAGATCACTGAGCCATGGTTCAATTGTACAAACTGAAAAGCCTAAGTATATTGTGCCTATGCTCAGGTTGAAAAAGCATAAAATTCTTCCCCACAAAATGTACGAGGAAATTAATTATTAATGTGAAATGAATGGTGGAATTACGGAAATTTAGGAGAGAATGGACATCTTACCAACATCCGGAAGCCCTTCTTTCCTTACAACAAACGTCTGCTTCTTTTTGTGGTCAAGGACTGCAATTACATTTGGAGAGCTAAGATAAATGCTATCCACCTGCGTACATTAGAGAAATGTTGTAAGAGATCCTTTCTGTGATTCTTGCTATCTACTCTGGCCAAGCACAAGATGGGAAATAGCTCATGTATAGAAACATTTGAAAAGTAAAATAGAAGAAAAACTTAGCAATTGTTTCCTTGTTTTTCTAGGAGGGATGGTTGGATTTCAGACCCATTTCAATGTTTACAGCAAAACATAGTTCCATTCACATAGTATCCCACATGTTTCGCCAGCCTTAGTACTCTTACCTCAGACTCAAATGTTATGGCATCTCCTTGTTCAGTGAAGCGTTCTCATTGGCAAAGGTTGTCCAGATAATCAAGTGTCTCCAGCCCTTCTATCCTCACTTCACTGTGAAGACAATTCAAGTTCATATCCAACCCATTCTAATATTTAAGACTATACAAAGCATGAATTCATGAATGTGTGTGGGACATCCAGGGTGCCAGTCACATGGGACCCATCATGCAGATGGCCTGGCTTGAAAGCCAGGAAGTCCCCTCATCAGCTGGGGCACATGTCTAAGTTGTTATGGAGTCATTACAACTTTTTAAAACCGTCATCTAAAAGGTGGGGCCCACTTGACACACTGCTTGATTTTTGCATGCGCTTGCAAGGTTGGCATGTGCGGTCACATGTAGAGGTGTGGGTGGAGGACTGCATGTGAGCTTAAAAAGCTTCATATAAAAAATTCAATTCTGAATTTTAACACTAAAGTTTGAACAACAAGACAAAAATATCAAATGATAATTCAATCAGTGGATTAAATGAAGATGAGTTCTATGGTCCTATCAAATACAGGGATGTCGATTCTAATCCAACAGAGATTTTTCCGTACCTGATGTCAGAAACAGAGAAATGTGTGGAAAGCAAAAGAGAAACTAAATGGCTTGCTGTCGAGGTTCCTAATCCGCGATATCATGGTGAGATCTCCATTCAACGCAAGAGCCACTCTAAGACGGAACTCAAAACTGAAATGCCAAGGTAAATTTTTTTCATTAGCAAGACATCGCATACAAAATAAATAAATAAAAGAGAAAATTTAACACGAAAAAGAGAATAGAAATGAAGATACAAAAGTTTCATCATTTTTCATCTGAACTATTTAAGGGCCAGTAGGAAGGGCGGCAATTCCCAAGATTTTTCTTTTTTTTTTTAAATAGAAAAAAGAGTTTAATCAAACAAGGTTAATGCAAAACAGCCCCATTAAAGGGGAAACACCTTAAAAAGGTCAACTGTATCAATTCATTTCATTTCGTCTCCCCATAGAAAACAAAATACATCAGGCTAATCTTTTCTGATTTGATTAGTGCCGCCCGCATGCAAACATGCCCTACAAAAGAGTTCCAAATTCCAACGACCCAATCAAGTTTCAATTATTGCAAGTCCAATACTACCCAAATGTTCTAAAGACTATAACAACAACAGCCCAACTGTCTATAGGTACTGGGTTCATACCATTGGGGCCAGCACTTCAGATCCTCTTCAGATGGTTTCAGTAGCAAGTCTATAGCTGATTTGCCAATGTACTCAGCAGGATGAAGAGGTGGAGGATCATCATCAATGGTCCAAATCTTATTCCTTGCAAACCCATGTTGCTCCAGTGATCCACAGTTTCCAAACTTCAAGAGCATTAAAACATGATGTCAGTCGGGAACTTGGAATTAGATACCACAGGAAAAGATACGAGCATGCATGAACCTGCGGGAAACAAATGGGGATTCCTCCTCGCATTGCTTTTGGTGGCTTAAATATAGCCTGCAGTAGATAAAAGGCAATATTTCAGCAAAAGCTAGGATGATTTCTCTAGTACATGAAGTTTGTCACATAGCTCTGCAACTCATGAATTTCATGTTCTGAAACATTTTTCACCATTAACTAAAATGAGTTCAAAGTTATTTTCCAGCAGCACCCTAACAAGCCCTAAATTTCAATAACATGAACAGAAGATTGCTTCCTAAAAATAGCAATGCCCCTGTTAATATATCAAGTGCTAGCCTAATCACCTGAGCATAATGCCGAAATCCTGAAATGCTGCCAAAATCCGGTTGGAGAATCATGCAATCCATGAGCCTACCTTCCATTGACTCAGCTTTTGCGTGAAAAAACCTCCAACTTCCAAGACAGAAAATTTGGAACCCGTGACAATCAGCATGTTACATGGAATGCATTGGAACATCACTCGTTCTTCACTGACAATCTCTAACAAAACAGAGAAAACAGACAAAAATTTGTTAGGCAAAAAATGAAGCAGCCCCTTCTGGCTCTTGTTCTCATCCTGCAGATATTAAGAAAGATTAAGAATGGGAGTTTTTAGTCCAACATTCCACATAAATGCAAACCCGCAACAACCCATTTCATGAGGATTTTTAAGAGCATTTCTGTGAGTTGCTATCTCTAAAAAATAACACATACCAGCTCTTTGAGTTCTTTTGGTGCTTTAGACGGCAAACTAGGTGCCCTTTGAACATCATCAAAATGCCCCTGAAACACCTATTCCATAATTTGTATAGAAGAACACAAAAGGCAATATCCAATTGATGTGTCGACAAAAGTGAACCCAAATGGATCTTGCACCAACCTCCTTGCTATGTTAGTACATGTGCACTCGAGCATCACGCGGTTCCCTAATATTATTTACTGATTCACACAGCATCATATTCATGCACATTGCTTGTTAAATGCTTTGATGTCACCATCACTTTGTATAAAATTACATATACGGAACAATGTTATAGGCCCAGTTTGGAAAGAGTGAAGATGTGCATATGCCATTATTATTTAAAGGCTCTGACTTGCCTTTTCAGATGTGCTTTTGCTTGCTAAGTGCAGACACCAACATTAAGCAGAGTGGAGAAATTCCATCAAACTAGCCCAAAATGACAAGTGAACTCAATTCAGGAAGCAGATGAATTAAACAAAATGCCTGTTTTTGTTAATGGCCATTGGTTCAATGGAAATATAGCAGCTTTTGAATGCATCATTGATCAAGAAAAGAAGAATATCTATTGGGAGTGAAGTATTTCATATAATAGCAAGTAAGAGATGAAGATACCTCAATAATCCTTTCTGTAATTAATTCTTCAAGGGATGCTGTAACCTCTTCTGTGATCACAGGAGGTGGTTGTACATTGTGCTCAAAATCCAGATCAACCTCGAGTGCACTGTTCTTCAGCCTTTTACTGGTGGTTACCTATCACCAGGAACCCAGCAGAATAATGATTTAACAAATCAATGACCAATCATGTGAATTTGATGCAAAGGATTGTGAACCAAATGCAAATACAAATACAACAGAGTAGAATCAGTAGATAGGCTAGCTGATGGATACAAGAATATTGACAATCAATCATTAACTCTCCCTGCATAGTCCAGGCCTTAGTTTCCAAGTTCTCTTTCTCCATCTGCTCAATTTTAGAGCGGGTCTTTTGAAGCTCTTTCTCATGGGTTGAAAGAGTTCCTTTATCATCTTCTTGTTTCTTGGCTATGCTCAGTTCTTCAGATCCATCGAAGGACTTGAGTTTTGTTGAACTTTTTTTCTTTTTACCCCCAAAGAAGTCTTCATATCTGGAAAAAGGAGATGCCACAGCCAAAGCTAATCACAACAGAGAGAAAAATAAAATTGAGAAGATATGACGTTTAACAGGTTTCATATCTTAGAAGATAACCTTTCACATTTAAAGACATCACAGGTTAACTAGTTGCTTCATTATATTACTTACAACTAATTGAGAAGAGATCCCAATTTTTACAACAACCTCCTTGCTTGCTCCTAATGTTCACAGTTCACCTAATCACACTAAACGTTATCATATCAAAAAACTTCTGGTGTCAAAATAGGCTAAATGGACGACAGCAATAAACAAGGAGTATGAATTTGCTCAGTCTGTACAGTTGCAGCTACAGTGCATTAAATAGGCAATCAAGCATGTAAACCCTCAAACAAGTTAAGCAAACAAAGGAACGAGTAGAGTCATTTACCCATTCAAACATCTAAACAGGATTAAGAGTAAAAGGATTGATATATTCATTACACACTTAATACAAGAAGCCCTTGTGTTTCTGTAAAGGTCAAGTTGAGAGATTATATTTGAGGTTGTAAATCTGTGCTTTGCATCTAACAATAACACGTATCCAAATCCAAGTTACGCAGCAGAAACTTCTCTTTGGAGGGTAACAAATATTCTATATAAAAAAAAAGGTGAAAGAAGCATTTCAGAAGAGATGAACCACTAAGCCTATTTTGGGTGACCATCTAATAACTCGTTCTTTAACAAGGGAAGCAGCAACCTCCTTTGTCATCTTGTGACTTTAGAAAATACAATCCTCCTATTAGCTAAAATGGATCTAATTTCAAGTGTCCAGAACACACAGCATCAACAGTAGAAGCCGACTTAATGGAATTACTTGAGTCACCTTTGCTTACCAGACTTGCTTGAAAAAGAGGCTTCAATAATTGACCGAACTTCCTAGGGTTCTCTGCCTCATTAGAACCCACCCTCAGTCGAAAGTGAGATGCTAATGGCTGTGGTCTATAGCATTTAGTACATATCTGACAGTGGACAAATTGACTTGACTAGGCAGAACAGTTATGTGGAAGTTGCTGGGAATTAACTAAATTACCCTAAAATTCACCTAAAATGGTAAATATATAACCCTTGAATTTAAGGGGTGTGTGTGTGTGTGTGTGTGTGTGTCTATATATATATATATGTGTGTGTGTGTGTGTGTGTGTGTGTGTGTGTCTATATATATATATATATATATATATATATATATATATATATATATATATATATATATATATATATATATATATATATATATATATATATATATATATATATAACATAAACTTTCAAAGTATGTATTACTCTTACATCCATGTAGGC
Source organism: Magnolia kwangsiensis (assembly GCA_037074715.1). Lineage (NCBI taxonomy): Eukaryota > Viridiplantae > Streptophyta > Magnoliopsida > Magnoliales > Magnoliaceae > Magnolia > Magnolia kwangsiensis. The sequence goes on along the minus strand of CM073574.1, from coordinate 45,783,656 downwards.
AAACATATGCTTAGTAGCTGCCCAGAGCAAGAGATCCTCATTCCCCCAAAAGAATGTTAGCTAGTTTGCATAGCACTTCAGGATTAAATCACAAGGATATAAGTCAATTCTTTAAGTCTATGCACAGATACGAACATAAAACAACTTATAAGAAAGAACAGTTGCATCGTTTCCTAAAAACAATATCGAACAAAAAAAAGGCATGAAAATATGCAATGTAAGGTCCAGAAATCACAATGAATCAGCAATGCTAATAATCTGATTCACCCATTGTATTTGGACTCTTCTCTGTATCCATCCATTTGACAGCTGCCAATTGGACAGAGATGATCATCCAATCAATATGTTTTTGGCACTATGCTCCATAGTTCATCCACAACGGAGCCCACAATATGCATACCGATTTGATGATCAAAAAGACTTTACGAATCCCTTCATTTACAACCCCAGCCTCTTCCTCTAATCCCCAAAATTGAGGATTTGACAACGTCCCAAAAAAGATGTACCTTCAAAATCCCCGATTCGGGGTCCACATTCAAATGTGTAAGCCCTAAAATCCCCAAATCCCTAAATGAGGGTCCACATTGAATCAGGAATCCACAAATTGCTAAATCCCCAAATCTCTAAATCGGTATTGAGATTGAGAGAGGGAGAGAGATACCGTCATCAAAAGATATATATGGGTGCCAATATCCGGGCCCACCTTGGTCCACTAAGCCCATGTGCTATGCTTATCGGGTCCCATCAGGTCAGGTTCAAGGAACGAAAATAGACAATCAAAAGATAAATATACATGTACCATATGCTATGCTTATCGGGTCAGGTTGCCCGAGCCTCAACCCAAGCCAACCATCGTAAGGTTGACGGTTTCCAAACCAACCCAACCCGGCCCAACCTAAAGTTCGGGTTGGGCCAGATGGGTATGGGTTGAGCTAAACCCAATTTGCATCCCTACAATGTCCACCAATCCAGGAATCAAATGATAGAATAAGCATAACTTTTGTTTCATGACACAGCTAAATTGTGATGGACCATTTAATTTGAATTACTTGTATGCCACCTAACTGCATATCATCCTCCACACTATTCCAGAGTATCTAAGTTTTTCTCTTCTGATCAATGCAACTACCATCTGTCACACTAAGCGCCGGTTTCAAAGTTTCCCTGTTTGCAGCAGAAATGGATGAACCCCAAAAAACACAAGCAGGATGAGAACAGTATAGAGCCCTTGTAATTGAAGCTTTAGGCCAGTTCAGAACAGATCATGATCATGTTTCACACCGACCAAGTTGCAACTGTATGAGCAAAAAGGACAAGATGAGGGGAAGATTGGATGTCGGTGGGTTGAGAAAAGGAGGGTCAGTGCAACTGAGTCACCGAGTATTGGGTGGCGGGTTAAGAGATTCAAAAAACAAATATGGAATGATTCAACTTGAAACTCGGTTGAGTCAACTTGACTTGTCACAACTTGATCGAGTCACTCGCTTGGTCCACTAGCGTTTTGTTACTAGCCAGTCAAGTGGTTCTGTTATGGCAAAAATTAGTTTTATTTTTATTTTTATTTACTAATGTCCAACAAGTTTAATATTAACTGCCGGACAAATTATGTTATATTTAGTTATTAATATATCAATTCGAGTTGAGTAACGACTTGATCAAGTCTTTGAGTCGACCTGACCCGATTGGATATTGAGTCTATTTGAGTTTTCGGGTTTTTGAACTATGATTTGAGGTAGAGAACCATGTGACAAAATAACAACAATGGCCCGTTCTTCCTAGCTACCACTTTTAGTGTGTTTTATGGTAAAGATAAGAAAGATGTGTCACAAATTGTCTCAATGAATGAGTTCAAATCGTTAGGTGAAAAAGGACAGACTCAACAAACAACCAGCTATTGAAGCTTCTGTTACCAAACTAAGATAGAGTAAGATTTGAGGGATGCAGTGAATTGAAACAAATAAAGAAATGTTCAACTGGAAAATTTTCTTATATACAGAAAAGCTAGCAGATTTAATGGTCTTCAAGACTGGATTTTACAATGAATTCGCTCTGCAAAAGCGAGCACTCTTCTATACCTACCTAAACAATGGAAGATAACTAGTTTCAAGGTTATGTGGATTCCTGTAGCAGATCCAAATTAATTGGGATAAGGGTTGGATGATGATGGTGATGGTTACAGATATGAAACAAGTCAGATTTAGAGAGGCTGAATGGCACCATTTGGGCATTCTATTCTCACTAAAAACTACATGCTTGAATCTCATGGACCATGGATCGTCAACGAAGTAATCCACGTTGATGTTTCTAATTCAGCATTTGGATGTACATGAGAATTGAATTGCACATCCCATTTGGTAGACTTCCGAAAATGGTTATCCCATCTTATTTAATCATGATTATGCATTAGAGATCATAATCTCCAATACATAATTACAATTAGCTAATATTATAGATCATGATCTCTAATACATAATTATGGTTAAGTAAAATGGGATTAACTCATTTTTTTTATGTCTACCAAACAAGCCACAAGTGTGCTCCCTAGCATTCATAATGGGGATTTAGGACTCAAATTCCAGCTACATTTCTTCCATCTCTAACTTGAAAGTAGCATAATTGCCATTAAGAGCCCAACCCACAATATGAATGCTGAGGAAATGACAATTTGATCAGTTCCATTTTATTAGACTAATAATTGCAATTCAATCACATAGAACACCCAAACGCATCTGAATTGTGCCTAAAAGAGCATTAGTTACCAATAGTCCCCACATGAGCACACCCCATTCTCAAAATGATGAAACCGATTTGTATCCCTAAGGATGATTTTGCGTTTAGTGATCATGGAGATAAGCTTGGCAGCGTGATGGCAATCCCCGCACACCCGGAGGTTCTTTGTTATTCTGATAGGTGTGCCATGCTTGGTATTTATGAGCACGAAAGCAATAGCGAGCTTCTCACTGTGGACAACAAGATGGCCTTCCTTATCTTCCTCTTCCACATCGTGAAGAGCTGAATCTGTCTCTGCAACATATCCAACCTCCTTCATCTTCCCAACCAAGAAATCCAACTTTGCGTAAATCTCCTTCGACTGTGGATGAGATCTATCGCCAACAAGAAATGTATGCACTCGGTTGTCAAGCTCGACATTGCTACACCCAGGAAATTTTTTGATTCCTCTGCTTTTCATGATGCTCCGCACGGATGTAACATCATCCCATCTTCCAGCTTTTGCATAGATGTTAGATAACAAAACGTAATAAGCAGCCTGCTCGGGAACTAGCTTAAACAAGTGATCTGCAGCTAGTAGCCCAATAGCCATATTGGAGTAAACCCGGGAAGCGCCTAAGAGAGCACCCCACACTCTCTCATTTGGTTCTACAGGCATTTGTTGAATGAAATCGTATGCCTCTTCCATCTGTCCCGCCCGTCCTAGTAGATCAACCATGCAAGCATAGTGCTCTATCCGCGGAACTAACTGATACTCATCAGTCATGAGCTTAAAGAAATATCGTCCTTCTTTAAGTAGACCTGCATGGCTACAAGCTGACAGGATTGAAACGAATGCTATGTGATCTGGTATTAGGCCCGATTCCTGCATTTTTGAGAAGAGAGTGATGGACTCTTGACCATGTCCATGAGTGCCATACGCTGATATCATTGCAGTCCAAGACACAACGTCTCGCCCTCGCATACAATCAAAAACTTCTCTCGCAGCATCCAGACATCCGCATTTAGCATACATGTCGACCAATGCATTTTCCAAGAATAGATTCGAACCAATCCTCTTTCTGATGATGTATTCGTGAATGCGTTTTCCCAGTGCAAGAGCTGATAGATCCCCACAAGCAGGAAGAATGCTGGCCAGAGTAACTGCATCAGGCTCTACCTGTTCAGCTTCCATCTGCAAGAAGAGTTGCACCGCCTCAGCCGCCATTGAATTATTTACATAAATTCCGATCATGGCATTCCAAGAAACCAAACCTTTGCAGGCCATTTCATTAAACATCTTCCGCATGAAGAGGACGTTGACAAATTCCGTATCCATCACTGCCGGCAAGATGCTCGCCATCGTACCCGCATCGGGTTTAAGCCTATTCAACTCCATTTCCTTGCAGAGCTCCAGCGCCACGTCGAACCTGCCATTCTGAGCATAGCCCGCGACCATCGCATTCCAACTAACAACATCTCTATGGAACATTCCAGCGAATACCTGGCGAGCGTCGGATAAGCAATTGCATTTCCCATACATTGCAACAAGACCATTTCCGACGAACAGATTCGAGTCGAGCCCAACTCTTATAACAACACCATGAATTTGCAGGCCTACACGCAAATTCTCGGAACCGGAACAAGCTTTGAGAACGCAAGGGAAAGTGTAGTGATCGGATTTTACCCCATGACCCACCATGCTCATGTAAACGAAAAGAGCATCTTGATAGAGTTGGTTATTAACATAGCTTCGGATCATAACGTTGAAGAATACGACATTTCTCTCGGGAATTTCATCAAACACCTGACGAGCGAACGTTGTATCTCCGCAAGCTGCATAAGCTCTCATGAGCTTGATTGCAAGAGATGGATTTGGATAGAGATCGCGAATGAGGATCTGTGAATGGAGTTTTTTCAGCGTTTGGATAGCGGGATATTCGTCCAATATTTGACTAAAGAAATCAACGGTGAGGATGGTTTCTGCTTGAGATGATTTGGGTTTTCGAAGGGACGGATTTAAGGTTTGTAAGCAGTTGGAGATGGTTGATGAACGGCGGGAAATGATGGAAAAATGGGCATCTGTTTCAGCAAGAAGCCCTCTAACAAAAACCAATCTCATTCCTGGCTAAGAAATTGAATATTTCCAATTTTCCATCACTTAAAGCTTGGTGGACCTTCTTCTTTTTTTTTTTGCAAAGAGGGGAGGATAGGGAAACGCACCAACCTGCCTGCAACCTCCCTTACAGCCATTGAAGCTCCAGCCATTGAAGAAGCTCATCCATATCCTACAGCACCATTAACACTAGAGCTCCATTTACAGCACCAACGACCACAATTGATCGGCCATTAATGAGTGGCTGGCTCACAGCTGTTATAAAGAGGAGAAAGAAAGCTTCCAACCCTCCCTCCCTCGCTCTCGCTCTCTCTCAGTAGGACGGTAGCGGTTTTGGGGTTTTCTTTTCTTTCTTCCTTTCACTGGAATCGGGATTGGTCCTGATTCGGGGAGGCCGTGACAGTGGGGGCCACCTGATGTTTTGATATATCCACGCCGCCCATTGGGTATGCCAGCTCATTTTAGAGCCCGTGCCAAAAAATGAAACAAATCCAAATCTAAGGTGATTGATGGTCCACCTTTAAAGACTTATTAAGGTCCATCGTTACGTTTATTTGCCATTTAACAACATCACACAAACCTATATCAAGCTTGATCCAACTCTTCTGTGGTCCCAAGAAATTTTATTAGTGGCCATTAATCACCATTGCTTCTTATTCGTGTCAAGGTGTTGTAGGCCCACCATGTTGTGTGTTTTATCCACGCGGTCCATCCATTTTGCCCGATTACTTCAGGACATGATAAAAAAATGAGGCAAATCCTTAATCTAAGGTGGACCACAACATAAGAAAATAATGTTAAGTGTAGGTACACTTTCCTAGGGCCCACTGTAATGATTTTTTTTAGCATCTGAACTGCTGATAAGGTCTGACCTGGATAAAAGGAAATATAAATATAAGCTTAATCTAAAATTTACTCGAGGATTAGCTACTAACATGAGTAGCGTGTTGAGATGTGGAGCCACATCTGAAGGCTGCTCGACTAGTCGTGGACTGGTTCGACTCAAAGTCCAGCAAGCTATGTTTTTTGAGGTCCGAGGTGCTCGACCAGTCGAGGTCATGCAGATTCATTTCCAGATCTTGCACGGACTGCGGATTTTTGACTTGGTTTTCGTAAGGGTGCTAAAGGAAAGTTACTTAAACTATAAATAGGAGTCCCTAGGGCTTTTCTAGGTATAATGAGAGTTATTCAAAGGTGTAGCCAAAGGGTTTTCTCTGTATTTCCAAGGAAAGACGTTAGTATATTGCCTTATAATCTTCATTTTTCTTTATAGTGGAAGTTTGCATCCGTAGTTTTTTACCCTTATTAGGATTTTTCCACGTATATATTGTCTTGTAGTTTGTTTGGAATGCTTTGATTCTTTTTGTAGTTTATATTTCTTTTTGTTTATTTTTTGTGGGTGAGATTTAAGATTGGATCTCGGCTCACTGCGTTGTTGGCGTGCTGCGCAATAACTGGTATCCGAGCTATTGGTTTAATTCTATTGGGAGAGATGACGGAAGAAGGAAAAATTAAAATTGAGAAGTTTGATGGTTCAAACTTTGCCTTCTAGAAGATGCAGATGGAGGATTATCTATATTAGAAGGACCTCTATATTCCTCTAGGAGGAAAAGAAAAGAAACCAGAAAAGATGACAGATGATAAATAGTTTTTATTGAATCGGAAGGCTTTAGAAATGATCTGACTCTCATTGTCTAAGAGCGTCGCCTTCAATATATATAAGGTAAAAATTACAAAAGAATTAATGGAAGCCCTAACCACCATATATGAAAACCTTCAGCGTCAATCAAGATTCATCTTATGAAATAGCTATTCAACATGAATATGTCAGATGGTAGGAGCGTGGCTGAACATCTAAACGTGTTCAATACAATCACGAGACAGTTAGAATCCATTGACATTATTTTTGAGGACGAGATCAGGGCATTGTTGATCTTGTCCAGTTTGTCATACAGTTGGGATGGTTTGGTGATTGCTGTGAGTAATTCTTTAGGGTCGACAAAGCTTAAATTTGATGATGTGGTCGGTCTAATTCTCAGTGAAAAATCTAGAAGAAAGGCATCAGGAGTTTCAAAGAATTCAGGGAATGCTCTAAACGTTGAAGGAAGAGGAAGATCGTTGAACAAAAGAGGTAATAAGCATAGACATTCTAAGTCGAGGAAGAAGTCCAAGGGATCGAAAGACAAAGACGGGTGTTGGCATTGCGGCAAGAAGGGCCACATGAAACGTGGTTACAGGACGCTCAAGAAACAAGAAGGAAGCTCTCAAGGAGGGAAGGATTCAATGAATCTATCTGTAACGACTCGGAAAAATCCGTATAGAAACCTAAGTCTACCTCAGATAGAAATCACTAAGGATCGTGTTCTTTAGAAATTAGACAAAAATTAATTAAGTACTAAACTGAATTAATCAGTAGATTACCTTGAATCACTTTCTATACGAACTGCAAGACCTAAAACCAATAAAATCGCTAAATCTACATTACCTAGAAACCTAAGTAAATCTCAAAACCTAGTTGCTCTCGGGAGCTCATTGAAACTAGGTATCGGACCTGGACTGAGCATCGAAAGTCCGATTAGCGCAAAATTATACGGTTATAACCGCCTTACTTGGCTTGACAACCATTATGGGAATCAAATCCAAATAGTATCCCGAAACGTACAACTTGAGGCTGAAGCGAAGTATATGAGAAACGCGAATATCTTTAGAAAATAGACTCAAACTTAAGTGATTTGGGACGTTCGCTTGCAGGTCAAATCTAAGGTTTTAGACCATCAGATTCTAACCCAACTACACCGTCAAATCAGGAAAATTTCCCTACACAAGTCAGTGTATTTGTGGCCCTCATCGAGTGGCGATAGTCGTTGAACTAAAACAGGTCCTCCGTAGTTGATCCACAAATTCGATCGGACCGAAAAGTTAACTTGACATAGATCCATTATCAGAAAACTTTCTCTGGACCGTATGCAAAAAATGGACCTCCATATGAGCTCCATTGGCCCGAAACAGCCACTCTTTGGCTATAACCTAAGTATACCATGGCCCTAGGGCCATTTTACATCAGTTCTGACCCTATGTAAGGGCCTTAACTCACCCCTCTCTCATTCCATACGAATTTCCAAAACCCTAAGAGAGAGAAGAGAGAAGAGAGAAGGAAAGAGTGAGGAGAAGAGAGAGAGAGTGTGTGAGATCGTTGCTAGGATTCGATCTCACCATTCCACGTGCCAAATCATCCTACCTATATCGCGACACAGGCGAATCTAAATCCATTTTGGGTAAGAAATCCTAACCCTAATCTGTTTTGGGGATTCAACTAGAGGAATTGGTGAAATAGCTAACCTATTTCATTGATTGGGCAATCGTTGTGTCGTAGACAAAGGCGTAGTGTTCGAACTGATTTCAATACGAGTTTACCGATGAAAGGTGCGGACTATAAACATTTAGGTTATGGTTTTCAAGGCTTTCAATGTCAGTTAATGATTTATGACTGACTTGATTGCTATCACATGTGCTTAGATGCAATGGTTTCCATGTATTACACATATATATGAACTATGTTAATTTAATGCATTCCATGTGTTTGTTGAAATGTTTGAATGAATATAGAATTATGATTATGCTTGTCATGCCTATTGATTAAGAATACATGATTGTTATATGTATGACATGTCCTTTGTGAAAGGATTTGTCATAATATATGTTATAACTACTTTATTACATGTATGTTGATATGTGTAGTTTAAGTGTTTGATAAAATGCTTGAATGAGAAAATGCTTGTTGAAATGTATTTAATGAGGGCATTGAGATAGGATTCTCAATAACATTATCTATAGTTATAGTTTCCTTCATGTAATCTATCTCGCTACTACGTGATTTATGGATAGATGTCTAGGTATGATAGCATATACATTATGTGTTTGTTAAAATGCTCAAATGAGATTTATAGTTGAATTGATTATCACATACTGTTTTGACTATCACACATGAATGTCTATTGTGTTTGAGTATGATTGAGACTAATACGAAGTCTAGGCAATCGGTAATGATCCCAAATTAGTGGCTGAGGTCGTTTCGCCACACAAGACACATTCTATGAATCCGAGTTGTACGCTGTTTATCAACAGTGGTTAGGCCACACGGAGTGCTTACGCGCTCCATGTTGATTAATTCAACATGCGCTCGTACCAGTCGAACTTGTCAAGTAACCCGATTGACCCAATCTATGTTCACCATGTATGGACGTTACTGCTTGAATCTAAAGTACCAACTTACCAGTGAAGGCCCGTTTAACCTTGGTACCACAATCTGCTAAGACTCATGAGCCGGACATGGTGGTATGGGACACCGTAGTCGAGTTGTCGGCCTACGCTGGGGTGACGAGCTTCCCCGTAATCTCCATGAGCAAACCAAACTCGTGAGCCGAATATGGTGGTATAAGACACTGTATTCTAGTTGTTGGCCTACGCTAAGGTGACGAGCCTTTCCTATAGTGACCTCAAGTATAAAATAGGCCTATGATCAGGTGATAAGCATCTCGTAGTGACATCAAGTGTGAATTAAGCGTACGCAGAGGTGACGAGCCTCCCGTAGCGACCTATAGTGTAAACTCGTGAACATGCCTATCATATGTGATTTACTAAGATTGATGACCATAGATGGATCATCTTTTGGGTAAATGATACAAAGGAAGGTACTTTAGCTTCCCAAACCTACTTATGAATAAGTCTAATTAAGAATTTGACTAATCATGCACATACACCACATTACATGTGCTTTTAGCATTGGAGTTGAGCACAGCGAGTGTTGCATGCGTGACCGTGAGATGATGTCGCAGAGGGAGTGCAGGTGAGGGCATGCATCATTAATACATACCATTCCTGCATTAATAAGAGTACTTAGGACATGATTGTTGTGCTGCTTTATCACTACTGCTTGACTGAATTGATAACATGTTAACCTTTGTCTTCTAACTCCACTGAGTTGATCACTCACTCCCACTCTGGGACAGTATTTTAAAACACCAACCAGACTCTGTTGTAGTTTCAAATGACGACGGGGCTTACGAGACGGAGCCTTCCTTCTATGACGATGATGAGTTCTCCTATCTGCTACTCTCTGGCAAGTCTATGTAGATCTGGAGTTGCGTCACCAGAGCTACAGGGATATGAATTAGATGACATTACACTTTATCATTTTGTATGTTTTAGAATTATACATGTAATTATTTAACCTGGCGACATGTTGATACTCTGGGGACTTACCACTTATATGCCTTATATATCTATCACAATCTTCCGCTTACGTAATCTAATTATCTCTGGAGTATGATATGCTGATTTAGTGTAATCTCATTCATGTTTAATGTGCTAATACAGACAACATTTAATTATCATTATCTATGTTTCATAAGTGATGTGTTGGAACTTGAGAGTCGAGCTTATGCTCGACTCCCAATTTTCAGGGCGTTACACTATCTGAAGAGAGTGACACAGAGACGTTAATCTTGTCTCTTGATGTGAGGAATGAGTCTTGGGTTATAGACTCGAGTGCTTCGTTTCATGCCACTTCATGTAAGAAAGTTCTACGTAATTATGTATCAGGTGACTTTGGGAGAGTCTACTTGGGTGATGATGAGTCGTGCAACATCGTTGGAAAGAGAGACGTTCATGTCAATTAGAAAGACGGAATAATTTTGAAATTGAAGGATATCAAACATGTATCGAGTTTGAAATGAAACTTGATCTCAATGGGGCAGTTGGCCGATATCAGTTGTCACGCCCTAAATTCGAAAACCAGGCTCACAAAATTCTCATTCACTGAATCTGGTGTCAACTGCCTTCGTAGTACCCCGTTCTCGGTTCCCAGCATGCATACACCAGATTTCGATCCTAGGATTATAAAAGGAAGATTTTCCAACATACATTTATCTCATAAGAAGCATAACCATAAGTTTACCCAAATCGCAAAAGCAACATCATCATCACATATCCACTAATATAATCATTTGAATACAATGTTCAAAGGGAAATGCATATGTATCGAAATTAAAGCTTAGAGGGTGGTATAAGTGTGTACACAAGGTAAGTGTCAAGTTTTCAACACAATATCATAATCATACAATATCAAAAATACTGGTAAGATCATGAATCATATGATATCAAAGTAAAGTGAAAATACTGATAGTCCATGAGTCAACAACATCAGAGTACGCAATACAGATCAGCTATGCAAATGAGGAATCATAAAGAGCCAAATATCAGATGTCAAAAATACAATGCAATATAAAATTCCTTATGAGTTCACGAATATCATCAGCCGTATCTAGACCATATAAACACAGAAACACAGTAATTTAAGATGTCATATGCCGCAGATGTTATACAATATGCATTGCGAATAGAATAACCATGCTGGATTGTGAAGTCGGGATGATAGTACGTAGTATCGCAGGCTATGGGGTCCATCACAAGGGACTTCTATCCAAACCGGTCTCATACCTAAATTTTGATAGTCAGACTTAATATAGTAAACTCTTGATCTCAGATTAGTCGTGCACCCCAACCGAAATCCTAATCATTATAAAGGCACACGTAATAAATAGTTGCGTACCACCAGCCCGAGTGAATAGTGATTGAATGAATGAGTATACAACTCTTGCCCAATAAGTTCACATATCAGTACTGTTCATCTCTAAGATCATCACCAAGGTCTAGTACACTTTATATACAAATTGTCACCCACTAACACGCAACCATGCAAGTGGAAGAAACCTCACTATCCGCCTGGCCAGTAGTCAGCCAATATCTACTTGGTACGTTGATAGCGGACCCATTCACGAGATAGTCAAACTCAGCCTAGCTATGCCCCCTACACTTGGGCGAGTAAGGCCACACCCCCTCCTAACCCACCACGACACAGTGAGAGACGTGGCCTCCTAGTATTTGATACTCGGGCACTCATGTATCCATTCACTCTAGACATTGGGGCGTCTCTTGACCTCAGAGGTTTAGGAACTTTCACCCACGGACATCCAAAGTGCCCAGATGCTCGAACCCAAACATTTTTGGTGTCCCATTTGATCATCCACGACATACCTGTAGAGGTCACAACCCTGATGTCACTAGGGCGTACAGTAATCACAATCACACAATGCAAGATGCATGAGTCATGTAGTCTAATCATACATCAATCATGCGCATACCGTGCGCTCATGTGGAATAACTTCGCCTATCAGGGAGTCCCATAAACCACTGACACTATGGCATATGCAATGGTCAACCATATCTCATAACAAAATGAAAATGATGCGTAAGGGCATGTATCATGATGCTATGTTGTCACATACTCATAATCGATATCAATAACCGGCATCGATAATCAACCTCGACAATGTGAACATTTAACCAACATTGCCCCCAAGGAATGACTCACATGGAGCCTGACATATACTGGACCCATGGCCTCACACAAGGGCCTAATATATACAACATCATGGGCCTCACTCAAGAGCTTAATATACATCACGATGGGCCTCTCACATGGGCCTAATATACATCACACTAAGCCTTAAACACGGACTAAATACATATCACAATGGGCCTCAAATATGGGCCGCATATACATCACATTGGGCCTTAAAAATGAGTCGCATATACATCACATTGGACCTCAAACACATGTCAAATACACATCACAATGGGTCTCAACTGCAGGCCACATATACATCATATGGGTCTTGTAAAACCCGTATCCTAATTCGTACTGTTCCTTAGACTTTCACGGTCATTCCGATCGATTTTCGGCGACTCGCGATCTATAACCGGCGTTGCGCGCAATCCTGAAACGGATTCTGTCGGTCTGAGTCGGTTCGACATGAGACTTGTACCAGTGCGACCGCGCTGTCACCGCGGTTCCGATGCCGCGTCTCACGCGCCGAGGCGATACCGAGGCCAGGAGATGTGGGCCCCCTTTCAGTTCAAGAAAACACCGCGCGTTACGGATTACGAGGGAATCTCTACGAGATGTCCCATCAATCAATCAATCATTCATGTCAAGTACAAGTCAAGTCACTCCATACCCAAGTACAACAACCCATACCTTTCTCTTATACAAGCAAGCCCAAGGTCAACCCTCACATCACTTCACCTCTCTCCCCACCCATCCCTTCTTACAACACACCACTCCACCCATCACCCATCACACCACATCACTCCATCACCCTTTTTCACCCATCACTCCCCTCTCTCTCTCATTCATTCTCAGAAAAAAAAAAAATTTCCAAGCAAAAGAACTTCACACGTCCAAGCTCTCTCTCCCTCTCCCAAATGCCAAGTGTGGCCCACCTTCCCTACTCTCTCATCTCTCATCTCAACCGTTGATCCATCATCTACCACTGTTAAAAGTCAAGCAAAGGAGCTAAGGAGGCTAGGGGAGCAAGGAGGAGGCTTAGAGGTGGGTGCTCTACCGTTAAATTCTTTTTAGGGACCACTAGTTGGTGGGACCCATTTTTTATGTATGATTTGTATTATGTGGGGCCCATAGTGGTGGAGCCCCACCATCACCGTCTCTTGTTCTCTCTTTCTCTCTCCTTATCCTTCCCCTAAAATGAAGTGAGCCTCACCGATGCATGATAAATCTACTCCATCCATCAAATGGTGTGGCCCACTACATCTTATATATATATATATATATATATATATATATATATATATACACACACACACACACACATGCAAGGTGGGCCACGATCATGTGGGACCCACCTTGGTGAACGTGGACCATGTCCCTGTGGGACCCACCGTGTTGTATCTGTTTAAAGCATGCCGTCCAGCGTCTCTAGATGCTGGACTGGCAGCGTTAACACACTGCACGTTTCAAAAAAAAAGAGGAGAAAAGTATACTTTTACGGTGGGCCACTGATGCAGGCCCCACCTTGAGGTATTTGCTTGATCTAAGCCATCCATCCTTTTTTTCAGATTACATTAGGCGTTGAGCCAAATTTTGGGACCAATCTGACTCTCAAGTGGGCCATACCATCTAAAAACATGTGGAGACATGCCTGAATATATAAGAGCACTTGGTGGGACCTACTTGAAATTTGGACGCATCTTAAACTTGGACTGAACGGTCCACCACGTGGGACACACATATTAGACGATTTGGATCATCTTATTGTGGGCCCCATATTTAAAAAAAAAAAGAGAAAAGGAAAGAAAAGGGAAGGGAAATGGTGGGCTGCTCCAACATGGCCCCACCTTGATGTATATATTTAATCCAAGCCATCCATTTTATTCTCGGGATCGATTTAGGCATTGAGCCGAAAAATGAGATCGATCCAATTATCTGACGGGCCATGGCATTAAGAATACTAGTATCTTCCTTTAAAACTTGAAAAAATGATTTCTGAGATCCACCAAAAGCTTGGACCTATCTGAAACTTGTTTTGGACCCCTATTTTTGTGGAAAACATGCAATGGATGGGGTAGATCTGGTTAATGTGGGTTCCACCTAGGATATATATATATATATATATATATATATATATATATATATATATATATATATATATATATATATATATAAAAAAAAAAATTTGTGGCATGACTTTGTGCCATGACGTCCAGAGACGTCCACGTTGAAAAGGGTGGCCGCATTGGCCCACTTGTAGACTCCACCATGATGTATGTTTTACATTTATACCGTTCATTTAATAGGTCCCCTTGAATGGTGCGTTGACTCCAAAAATCATCCACAAACTGAACTCAGGTGGGCCATACCATCCAAATCATGTGAAGACATGCCTAAATCATATAAAAACACTTGGTGGGGCCTACCTGAATTTTTAATGTGGCTGAAATTTGGTGTGAACCCTCAAATAGGTGGGACACACGTAATGGACGGGTTGGATTTGTAAATAAACACTTTGATGGGTCCTGCATGGGACCCACTGTGGTATGTGTGGCTTACCACACCGTCCACAACAGTGGGTGGTGACACCACTATGATGCAAGTGTTTCACTCACGCCGTCCGTCCACGGCAGTGGACGGTGGCCCCCACTCAGATGTATGTATTGTGTCCACGCCGTCCATCACGTGGGCCCCTGGCCACGTGACGTTATGAACAGGTTTGGATGGCAATAAACATTACAGTGGGCCCTAGGCCATGTGATTCTATGAACAGTTTGGATGCAAATAAATAGTTAGGCCATGTGATTCTATGAACAGTTTGGATGCAAATAAATAGTACAGTGGACCCAGGTTGAGTAGAAAATATACATTACGGTGGGCCCTGGGTCTATATGACCTTATCAACAGGTTTGAATGGAAAATAAACATTTTGGTGGGCCCCTTGCTACATGACCTTATCAACAGGTGGGATGTAAAATAAACATTTTGATGGGCCCCTTGCCACACGGCCTTAACAACAGGTTGGGTGGCAAATACGCATTTCAGTGGGCCCAGGATTGGATGGAAAATAAATGTCATAGTGGGCCCACATGGGAGTCTACCATGATGCATGAGTTTCATCCAAACCGTCTAACCATTTTGAGATCATTTTAAGGCCAATGTTGAGGCCCACTTTGTTATATATGGGCCCATGTGTGTAGGCCCATTTGATGTATTTGTGGCCTAATGTTGAGGCCCACTTTGGTATATATAAGGCCTATGTGATTAGGCCCATTTGATGCACATAAAGCTTATGTGATTGGGCTCATTTTAATGCATTTTAAGGCCCATGGGTGATGGCCCATTGCAAAGTACCTAAGGTCCATTGGTGAGGCCCATTGAGGTGGCCCACTTGATGAATATAAGGCCCATGGGATACGGCCCATTTGATGTATTTGAGGCCCAATGGTATGTACCTAAGGTACATTGCAATGTGTGATTCCGCCATGATTTATTTAATGATATTTAAGGCGAACCGAGCCTTGGGAGCAATGATGGTTTGACGTCCACATTGTAAGATTAATGTGGGTTAAATGTCCGCATTGTCACTCTCCCTAGGGCCTACTGATAGGCCTAACTCTTTGTGTATGAGGCCCATGTGCAGGGCCCACCTGTGACGTATATTAGGCTCATGTGTAGGGCCCACCCATTAAGTATTGGGGCCCGTGGATTGTGATGTATCTTCGGCCCAGATGGCAAGACCTGATGTTATGTATGAGAGACCTAAGGGATGTGGCCCATTACAATGTGTTCGGAGCCTATGGATATGGTCCATTATACTGTACATGCGGCCTGTATATGGGGACCATTATAATGTTACATATGGCCTTATGTGAGGACTAATGTGGTACATGTCACGCTTAGGTGATAAGGTCCACTTTGATATACTTGTGGCCCATTAGTGCGCCCCATTGATGCGACTCACTTAATGTGTATGAGGCCCATTAGTACGGCTCATTGATGCAGCCCACCTGTTGTGTACATGTAACCCTTAAGTAAGGCCCATTGTGTTGTATATTAGGCCCTTGTGTGAGGCCGTGGGCCCATTATATCTTTGGATCTGTGAGGGTCACTCCTTGGGACAATGTTGGTTAGATATCCACATTGTCGAGGTCGATTGTTGATGCCGGATATTGATACCAATTATGAGTATGTGACTGCATAGCATCATGATCCATGCCTATACGCATCATCTGCATGTATGTTATGAGATATGATTGACCATTGCATATGTCATAGTGCTGGTTGTTACGAGACTCCCTGATAGGCGGAGATTGTCTCACATGAGCGCACGGTTTGCGTAGGATTGATGCATGATTGGATTGTATGACTCATGTATCTTGTATTGTGTGCTGTGATTACTGTATGCCATAGCGACATCAGGGTCGTAGCCTCCACAGGCATATCATGGATGGCTAGATGGGACACCGAAAATCTGTTCTACATGGGGTGCTATAGATATCCCTGAGTGAAAGTCCCTAAACCCTCTTGGTTCCAGAGGTTGCTCCAACGTCTAGACCGAGTGGGTAGATGGGCGCCGAGTGCCGATTACCAGATGGCTGCGCTCTCCACTGTGTCGCTGTCGGTTGGAAGGGGGTGTAGCCTTACCTGCCCGAGAGGAGGGGGCAATGCTAGGCTAAGTCTGACCAGCTCGAGGAATGGGCCCGATATTGGTAGGCGGATAGTGAGGTCTCTTCCACTCACCTTGTTGCGCGCGATGGGGTGACAATCTGGTATGGAGTGTAATAGACCCCGGTGATTTTTCAGAGAGAAACCGTACTAATATGTGGACTTATTGAGTAGGAATTGCATGTTCATTCATTCATTCGTTCATTCACTATCCACTCGGGCTGGTGGTGTGCAATTAATTATTGTGTACCTTTGTTATGACAAGAATTTCGGTTGGGCGCGTGACTAACCTGAGATCAGGAGTCTACCACATTGAGTCTGACTATCCAAATTTAGGTATGGGACTGGTTTGGATAGAAGTCCTTGTGGTGGACCCCGTAGCTTGCGATACTATACACTATCATCCTGACTTCACACTCCAGCATGGTCATTTCATTCGCATCACATATTTCATTACATCCGCAGGCATATGGCATTTTGGGTTGCTATATTTCTGTACTTATATGGCCTAGACAGACTTAGCAGGATTTGTATATTGCATTACATCCTCGGCATCTGATACTTGACTCTTTATGACTCCTTAGTGCATATCTGTTTTATATTACGTTTCTGATAATTGACTGACTTATGAACTTGTCCATACTTTCGCTTACTCTGTCATTGTATGATCTATGATCTTGTCAGTATTTCAGGTTATGCCGATAATGTACGATTTATGAATTACCAGTAATTTTGGTATTGTATGATGATGGTATTGTATTGAACATTTGATACTTACCTTGTACACACACTTACACCACCCTCTAAGCTTTCTATAAGCTTATGCACGATAGATGCGTGCAGGTGATGTTAGGTTGCAACAGTGTTGAGCTTGGAGCGTGCAATGGTCTTCTGGAGCTTGATTTTTTCTTTATTTATGTATTCCCTTTCAGCATTGTACTCAAATGATTATATTAGTGGATATGTGATGATGATGTTTCCTTTATAATTTGGGTAAACTTGTGGTTATGCTTATTATAAGACAAATGTACGTTCGAAAAATCCTCCTTGTAGGATCCCAGGATCAGAATCTGGCGTATGTTACGCTGGGAGCCGAGAATGGAGTACTACGGAGGCTGTCGGCACCGGATTCGGCAATCGAGATTCTTGTGAATCTGATTTCTGGGTTTGGGGCGTGACAGGTCTCGACAATCGGCCTCGGCAGTTGAAATCGGCATCGGCAATCGGCCTCGACAATCGGAATCGGCCTATATAATCGGTATCAACAATCGGAATCGACTTCAATAATTGGCCTTGACAATCAGAATTGGCCTCGACAATCAGAATCGGCCTAACAAAGGGCCTAAGGGAAGGTCACAATGTGGATATTTAACCATCATTGCCCATCAATATGGTCATTTAACCATCACTACTCCTAAGGAGTGACCCACATAGAGCTAAACATATCTTGGGCCCATGGCCTCATACAAGGGCCTCATACAATCACCATGGGCCACATCAATGGGCCGCACCAACGAGCCTCATGTACATCAAGTGAGCCGTATCTATAAACTGCACCAATGGGCCTCGCATACATCAAGTGGGCCGTATCAATGGGCCACACTAATAGGCTTCATATACATCAAGTGGCCCGTATCAATGGGTCGCACCAACAAGCTTCATATATATCAATTGGGCCTACCGATGGGCCCCACCACATGGTCTTAATACACGTCATGATAGGTTGCAACCCATAGGCCTCAAATACAACAAGTGGGCCGCATCAATGGGCCCCACCAATGGACCTCATATACACAATAGGTGGGCTGTGCTCATGGGCCTCAAATACATAACATGTGAGCCCTACACATGGGTCTCGTATGTGTCAAATGGGCCACGCATCTGGGTCTTGAATACATCAAATGGGTCACGCGTCATGGGCCCAATACATATCACAATGGGCTCTGCCCATAGGCCACGAATACATCACATTGGGCCTTACCCATGGGCCTTAGATTCAAGCAGGTGGGCCCCATCATATGGCCTTCAAATACAAAATAGGTAGGCCCCGCACATGGGCCAAAATACATCGTGATGGGCCTCATGGATGGGCCGCACTATAAATGGCGGCGGATCGACGGATCATCTGGACCATACCACAAATAACAGTGGAGAAAATGATTTCCACCATTAGAAAAATCACTGGGCCGAGGCCCGCCATCACGTTTATTTTCTATCCAACCTATTCATACGGTCACAAAGACCTGAACTAATAGGAAAACAAATTTCATATAGATCCAAAACTCCCATGACCCAAAAAGGGTTTCAATGGTAGACGTTCAATCTCCACTGATTTTTGTAGTGTGGTCCACCTGATAGATTTGCCTCATTTTTAGTCTCAAGCCTTAAGGCGATCTCACCATCTGAATGGACGGTTTGGATATAACACATGCATCAACGGGACCCACAGAACTTGTTGATGACATCATAGGAGTGGTCCCCACTGAACTTGCTGATGTCAATACATCAGCAATATTGCTGATGTGAGGTACTCCAGCTAATCTGCTCCCACTGTCCATGGATTGGACGGTGGGGATACAACACATCTATCAATGTGGGGTCTAGATAAATGGACGACGAGATATAACACATATCTTATAATCAGTCCACGGATGGACGGTTAGATAAAACCCATACCTCATGGTGGGGTCTACAAGTGTGCCCCACCAGCAAAAAGGATGGACAACTTGTATAATACATACATCAGGGGTGGAATCCACGTACATGGCCCACCCACCAGAGAACTGAATCTGCTTAGTTTTTTTTGCCTTATGTTATAAAATGATATCTCAAATGGTTGGATGGTATGGATACAACACATGCATCATGGTGGGTCCCACCGTCCGAGGGCTGGACGGTGTGGATATAAGACCCATACATCATGCTACAACTCCCACACGTGGGGTGGGTCCCACCGTCCAAGGATGGTGAGGATGGGTCCACGCAGCAGATGGGCCCCACTGCTCTGACATCAATACAACATCTATATAGATGGTGTGCAGTATACGTAGGGCCCACCATCAATGCAGTAGCTATATAATATATTATTTTATTATATTTTATTTTTAGCTGCTTATTACACCCTACTGTCAATTCACGCTTCACTGTATAGACATGTCCAGCGTCTGAATAGTATGAATATGCATGTGGGGTTCCACGTGTGAGGCCCACGGCTGGTGGGTCCCACGCAGACGTGGCCCACCTGATTTAAATTAATCTGACATTTGTGTTTTCCGAACACCATTAAGGTAGGGTCCACATGGCACCATCTAACACATCCATCAGGTGGGTCTCACACACACCAAACTACTGGATGGTGTGGATACAATATATCATCAAGGTGGGCCATCAAAACAGGGAGAAGAAAGAGGGGAAAGAGAGAGAAAAGAGGACGGATGGAGGAGGGACCCCACCACTATAGGCCCCTCTAGATGATACAAACCATACATCAAATGGATTCCACTACAAGTGGGCCCTCAAATCATTAAATCTAAACAAAAGGAACAATATTAATCCTAGAAAACACCCACCTTTGATCTTCTTGGACTTCTTCTCCCATCGATGCGTCCTAGAGCTCCATGGAATGCATTTTAACAGTTGAGATGAAGCTTTGATGGTGGAGATGGGGTGCATGAAGGTGGGTCACAGCTCATTTCTTTGGGGAGGTTGGACCTTGCTCTCATAGAATTTGCTTGGAATGAAAATGAGAAATGATAGAGAGAGAGGAGATGTAAGGGAGATGGGATGGAAGGTATGGGCTCTCTTGACTTATTGGTAAGAAAGGGAAGGCTAAGCATGGGTTGCTTTGACTTTGGGTAAGGAGAGGTAAGGGTGAGTGATGACTTGTGATGGGATGTACTTGACTTGTGATTGATGTGATTGATGGGACGTGTCGTAGAGATTCTCTCGAAATTCACAACTAGCGGCGTTTTCCTCGAACTGAACGCTGGCCAATATCTCCTGGCCTGGGTATCGCCTCATCACGCGAGACATGGCGTTGGAACCACGACGACGGTGCGGTCGTACTAGTATAAGTCTCGGGTCGAGCCGACTCCAATATGTAGGACTCAGCTTAGGATCCTGTGCAAACATTGGATACAGTTCACGGGTTGCCGAAATTCGACCACGATGACCGCGGAAACCTATAGAACAATATGGTCTAAAATACAGGCCTTACATCGGTTATGTGACGATATTCACTAGTGATTTCTGGAAGATCACAAAAGGTACCTTGGTGATATCTCGAGGCAAGAAGGAAGGTACTTTGTACGTGACTTAAGGATCATATAGTTCACTCGCAGTCGCATCCACTGGAGTGAATGAGCAGTTATGACATCAGAGGTTGAGACATATGAGTGAGAAAGAGATGAAAGTGCTATTGTCAAAAGGGAAGCTACCAGGACTGAAGTCTATTGACTTGGAATTTTACGAGGACTACGTGTATGGCAAGCGGAAGAGGGTAAGTTTCAAGAAAACAGGACGCACTCCAAAGACACATCTGTTGAAGCTTGTATACATTGATGTGTGGAGACCGGCACAGGTATTATCTCTTGGTGCCTCACGTTATTTTATTTCTTTTATTGATGATGCTAGTAGAAAACTATGGGTTTATTTCTTAAAGAACAAATCTGATGTATTTGATGTATTTAAGAAGTGGAAAGTAATGATAGAAAATGAGATAGGTAAAAAAGTAAAATGTCTCAGATCAGATAATGGAGGAGAGTACTGAGATATGAGATTTGAGGAGTATTATACATCAAATGGAATCAAACATCAGAAAATGATTCCAGAGGCACCGCAGCAGAATGGTGTGGTCGAGCGCATTAACAAGATCATCCTTGAGCGCGTTAGGAGCATGAGGTTACATGCGGGGTTACCCAAGACCTTTTGGGCAGATGATGTGAATATTGCTGCATATTTCATCAATAGAAGTCCCTCAGCACCATTGAATGGTGGGCTACCAGAAGAAACATGTACTGGGAAAGAAGTGAACCTTGCGCATCTTAGAGTGTTTGGTTGCACTTCATATGTTCACATTGATGCAGAGCACAGAAACAAGCTGAATGCGAAGTCCAGGAGGTGCACATTTATAGGCTACGGGCAGCATGATTTTGGCTACAGGTTTTGGGATGCAGAAAATAAGAAAATCGTCATAAGCAAGGATATAGTTTTCAATGAAAAAGTGATGTATAAGGACAATATACAAGAAAATAAGGCCAATGAGAAAAAATTCATAGAGTTGGAAGAGTTACCGGACACGGGTGTTACAGCGCCACAGGATGATCATGCAAAGGAGCATTATGAGGCAAATCCGCAACACCAGTTGTGAGGAGGTCTACTCGGGAGAGGAGACCCACGGTCTGATACTCACCCTCCTTATATTATCTACTGCTGACAGATAATGGTGAACCAGAGTGTTTTGAAGATGCATTACAATCGGATACACGAGTTAAGTATGAGCAGACCATAGATGATGAGATGGATTCTTTTGAGTCTAATTGTACATGGGAGCTAGTCACTCTATCCAAGGGTAAGAAAGATCTTTATATCAAGTGAGTTTACAGACTGAATGAGGAGCACGGTGGTTCGAAACGATACAAGGCTAGACTGGTTATGAAAGGGTTTCAACAAAAGGCGGGTATTGATTTCACTGAAATATTTTCACCTGTGGTGAAAATGTCTACGATTCGCTTGGTCTTGAGTATAGTGGCTACCAAGGACTTACATCTAGAGCAGTAAGATGTTAAGATATCCTTTCTTCTGGGGACCTTAAAGAAGAGATATATATGCATCAGCTGACAGGATACGTGGCACCAGGAAAAGAAAATAAGGTGTGCAGATTGAAGAAGAGTTTATATGACCTGAAGCAGGCCCCGAGACAGTGGTACAAGAATTTTGACAGTTTCATGTCAAGAAACGATTTTAGGAGATGTCATGCAGACCACTGTTATTATTTGAAGAAGCTTGATACGTCTTACATCATCCTTCTTCTGTACGTTGATGATATGCTTGTGGTCAGTTCAAGCATGAAGGGCATCTCAAATCTCAAAAGACAACTGTCTAGAGATTTTTCCATGAAGGATTTAGGAGCTGTAAAACAAATCTTAGACAAAAGGATAAAGCGTGATAGAGAAAATAAGAAACTGGTTTTGTCACAGGCAGAGTATATAGCCAAGGTACTTGATCGATTCAATATGGGAGGTGCTACGCCGGTTAGCACTCCATTAGCCAACCACTTCAAGCTTTCTAAGGAGCAAGGTGCAAAGACGCAGGAGAAATGAGAATACAGGGCTAAAGTCCCAAACGCGTCAACTATTGAGAGTCTTATGTATGTTATGGTGAGCACGAGGCCAGACATTCTTCAAGCAATGGGAGTTGTTAGCAGGTTCATGAACAACCCCGGGAAGGAATATTGAGAAATTGTGAAGTGGATCCTCAAATACCTGGTAGGTACTGTGGATAAAAGGCTGTGCTATAGTGGATCGAAAATCAAGCTACAAGGCTACGTAAATTCAGATTTGGCAGGAGATATCGACAGCAGAAGAAGCACTATAGGTTATGTCTTTATTATGGGTAGTGTTATAGTCAGTTGGGTCTCTCAATTGCAGAAGATAGTATCTATCAGTATGATGGAAGCAGAATATGTTACGGCTACAGAAGCATGCAAGGAGATTGTAAGCTGTACAGTAACAGTCAGAGTGCAATACACTTGGCTAAGAATTCAGCCTTTCATTCAAGAACCAAGCATATTGACATCAGATATCACTTTATACGTTCGTTACTGGAAGATGGATCGATTGCTCTGGAGAAGATTCATACAAGTGAGAATCCTGCGGATATTCTGACCAAGGCGGTCAAACGGGAGAAGCTGAAGCTCTGTTTAGCTTTGATTGATCTTCAGGCTTGAAGATGGGGAGGTGGTGCACTCCGGATGTAGAAGATAAAGGTTTATGGCGATGTGTCTCCAAGTGGGAGATTGTAAGATGTGGAGCCACATCCGAGTCGCTCGACCGGTCGAGTGGCCTACTCGACCAGTCGTGAACTGACTCAACTCAAAGTCCAGTAAGCTATGTTTTTTGGAGTTCGAGATGCTTAACCAGTCGAGGCCCATGCTTGACTAGTCGAAGGGTCCACTCGGCCAGTCAAGCAGCCTGCACGAGTAGTTGAGGTTACGCAGATTCGTTTCCAGATCTTACACGAACTACGGATTTTTGAGTCAGTTTTCACAAGGGTGCAAAAGGGAAGTTACCTAAACTATAAATAGGGGTCCCTAGGGCTTTTCTAAGTATAATGAGAGTTATTTAAAGGTATGGGCAAAGGGTTTTCTCTATATTTTCAAGGAAAGAGGTTAGAATATTGCCTTGTAATCTTCATTTTTTTCATAGTGAAAGTTTGCATCCGTGATTTTTTATCCTTGTTGGAGTTTTTCTACGTATATCTTGTCTTGTGATTTGTTTGGAATGCTTTGATTCTTTTTTTAGTTTATATTTCTTCTTAATTATCTTTTGTGGGTGAGACCTGAGATTGGATCTCGGCTCACTGCATTGTTGGCGTGTTGTGCAACATAGCGAGATTGGCTACTGAAGTGACGTCACCGAGTTATGTAAGACCTACCATGATGTATGTATTTTATGCACACCGTCCATCCATTTTAAGATATCATTTTAGGGCATGATCCAAAGAATGAGCCGATCGAAAGCTGGATTGACCCCACCATAGAAAACAGTGGAGAGAGTGACACACCATTGAAACCTTCTAAAGGTCCATCGTGATGTTTATTTGAGATCCAACCTGTTCATAAGTTAACACAGACATTAAAGAAGTAAAAACACAAATATCAGCTTGATCAAAAACTTTTACGGCCCTTAGAAGTTTTTAACGGTGGGTGTCACTCTCTACATTAGTTTCTATGGTGGAGTCTACTAAAGATTTTGATCTGACTCATTCCTTGGCTCATGTCCTAAAATGATCTCTCCAAATGAATGGACAGTGCAAATACCAAAAATACATCACGGTGAGATCCACACAACTAGGTGACATCACTTCAGCAGGAGTATAGCTACTCAACCTGTCTGTAGCTAATCCACGTCCACATGACATCATCAAGTTTTGTAGGCCCAATTATGATGTATGTGTTGTATCCACACCATCCATCCATTTGGAGAGATCCTTCCGTGGCATGAGTCAAAAAATAAGACATACATATACCATGGTGGAATTTCACCTCCTATGGGTAATCAAATGCCAAAGAGGTGTTGAAACTCCTGGGAGTCTACCATTGGAGCAAGAGTAATGGCCCATTATATACTTTAGGTTACATTTGATTATGTTTAACTATTACAAGCCATAATTTTTGCATTAATATATATTTTGCTAAATGTTGAGATATATTATTTGGAGTTACAATCTATTTTCATTTCATATTTGATCATTTATCTGGTTTTACGAAGTTTTTTCTTTAATTTATTTTTTTATAGTTGGTTATAAATTATTTTCTTCTAATGTTTATATTGAGTTATTCCTTCAAATTATAATTATTTTGAATTCGTAGATCCACTTTCATGTTTTATTTAATGATTGGGTTAACCTAAAAATTGGCTCAAATTTTTATTAAGATAAGCTTAAAAAAATAATATATTTTGGTGCCAAATTTTTTTATGTAATCATAATATTTTGAAATGATTCCCTACTTACAGCTTCACTTGATATACATATGCAGCTTCCTAGATGTAACTAATTTATGGGTTATTTAAAAAAAAAAAAAACTTACATATAAATGACTTATAAGTTATAACTTACAGTTAAATAAAATTATTAGTAAGTGACTTTCACCTATAAGTGATTTACAACTATGAACTTACAGACATTGATGTAAAGCGGGTTGTGGACACTTTCATGTCTAAGATGGATCAAATAAGGCCTGATCAAACTTACAGACATTGATGGAAAGCGGGTTGTGGACACTTTCATGTCTAAGATGGATCAAATAAGGCCCGATCAAAGGCAGAAGTCATCAAGACTGTCAAAACCTTAAAACAGACATATCTCGCAAACCGGAATGAGTTACTTCACGCACCATGTATGATTTTGGGATAGGACGAGCTACTTTAGCCAACCAACCCGTCTATGCCGGGTTGCCCATGCCGAATTGAGCCAATGAGCTGTCTAGGTATAGTCATGGAGTCTAGATTTCAAGCCTAAGCCTGGTCCGAGCTAGGTTTAGGAGCCAAAGCCTGGCCCCACAGGCCAATGCTTGGCCCATTGCCGTATCTTGGAAATTATAGGTTCTTCCATCCAAGGTTTTCAAACTGTATAGTCGAGCTGGGAATCCGAACAAATGGAATTCATGTTTTAATAATCCAAACCATTGGTTTGTTGGTAGCCATCTTGGATGGACCATTGGTTTGTGGGTAACCATCTTGGATGGACCACACCGGGCCAGAACTCATCTTGATAGGATATTTTTAAAGGTTCATGGAATGAAAATTGACAATCAAGGAGAGAAACATAGCAACAAACTAGATAAAAATTAAAAAGAAAAGAAAAAAAAAACAATTTGGTGGTTACAAGCTTCCAATGTTAGACATTTTTGGAGAACGATTCGAACCAGGGCTGGACATACTTGAGGATTGTTGAAGCGGGTTTTACTCATATCCGCCCATTAAGGTGACTTTGCCTAATGTGTTCAACGAGGAGAGCATGGCTGCTGCTGCAAAACCTATCATATGAGCTCTGCAGAGTAGCCGTACGTTGGTGCATAGTAGCAAATATTCAATTGAGAACTTTGAAGTTCAAAAAAAAAAGAAGAAGAAGAAGAAGGTAGTGCATGCATGGCACTTGCACATGGGTTAATTCTCTCTTCAAAAGATAAATACACATGTAGCATACACTATGCTTATCCGGTTGGGTCAGGTTGCCCGAGCCTCAACCCAAGCCTAACATGGTAAGGTTGACGGTTTCCAACCCCCATGTAAAGTTCGGGTTGGGCCAGATGGGTATGGGTTGAGCTAAACCCAATTTGCATCCCTACAATGTCCACCAATCCAGGAATCAAATGATAGAATAAGCGTAACTTTTGTTTCATGAAACAGCTAAATTTTGATGGACCATTTAATTTAAATTACTTGTATGCCACCTAACTGCATATCATCCGTCACACTATTCCAGAGTATCAAAGTTTTTCTCTTCTGATCAATGCAACTACCATCCGTCACACAAAGTGCCGGTTTCAAAGTTTCCCTATTTGCAGCAGGAATGGATGAACCCCAAAATACACAAGCAGGATGAGAACAGCACAGAGCCCTTGTAATTGAAGGATTTAGGCCAGTTCAGAACAAATCATGATCATGCTTCGACCCGACCAAGTTGCAACTGTATGAGCAAACAAGGAGAAGATAAGGGGAATATTGGATGCCATTTCTCTCCTCCCAAACAGCCCACCAGATCGCTATGATTGACATCCTCAAGAGTCTAGTCCACACCTTGCCAATATTTACCCAATGCCAAGCCTGAAGAAGATGATTCACCGTACCAAGGGCACTCCAACTAATGTTAAACTGAGAGAAGAAATCTGACCAAATTGCGGTGATAAAAGGGCAGAATAGCAGCAAGTGGTCAACCGTTTCTTCGTTCCGCATACAGCACATGCAGATATTAGGAAGGACCATTCCCCATTTCCTCAAATTATCAATTGCGAGGATTTTCTTTTTGCCGACCAGCCAACCGAAGATGATATGCTTCAGAGGGGCAGGGTAATTCCAGATAAAATAGGGGTTTTGAACTACACTGACATACAAATTACTATGTAACTGGTTGTACAAGGATCTGACCGAAAACCACGAGTTGAGTAATGACTTGGTCGAGTCTTCGAGTCGACCTGACCCGATTGGATATTGAGTCAATTTGAGTTTTTGGGTTTTTGAACTATGATTTGAGCTAGAGAACCATGCGACAAAATAACAACAATGGCCCATTCTTCCTAGCTACCACTTTGTGTGTTTTATGGTAAAGATACGAAAGATGTATTACAAACTGTCTCTACTAATGAGTTTGAATCGTTAGGTGAAAAAGGACAGACTCAACAAACGACCAGCTATTGAAGTTTCCGTTTACCAAACTAAGATAGAATAAGATTCGAGGAATGCAATGAATTGAAACAAATCAAGAAATGTTCAACTGGAAAATTTTCTTCTGTACAGAAAAGCTAGCAGATTTAATGGTCTTCAAGACTGGATTTTACAATGAATTTACTGTGCAAAAGTGAGCACTCTTCTATACCTACCTAAACAATGGAAGATAACTAGTTTTAAGGTTATGCGGATTCCTGTAGTAGATCCCAATTAATTGGGATAAGGCTTGGATGATAATAATGATGATGGTCACAGATATGAAACAAGTCAGATTGAGAGAGGCTGAATGGCACCATTTCAGCCTTCTATTCTCACTAAAAACTACATGTTTAAATCTCATGGACCATGGATCAAAGTAATCCATGTTGATGTTTCTAAGTCAGCATTTGGATGTACATGAGAATTGAATTGCACATGTGCCATTTGGTAGACTATAGATCGTGATCTCTAATACATAATTATGGTTAAGTAAAATGGGATTAACTCATTTTCTGATGTCTTCCAAACAAGCCATAAATGTGCTTCCTAGCATTCATAGTGAGGATTTAGAACTCAAATTCCAGCTGCATTTCTTTCATCTCTAACTGGAAAGCGAGCACTCTTCTATACCTACCTAAACAATGGAAGATAACTAGTTTGAAGGTTATGTGGATTCCTGTAGCAGATCCAAATTAATTGGGATAAGGGTTGGATGATGATGAGGATGGTTACGGATATGAAACGAGTCAGATTTAGAGAGGCTGAATGGCACCATTTGGGCCTTCTATTCTCACTAAAAACTACATGCTTGAATCTCATGGACCATGGATCGTCAAGAAGTAATCCACGTTGATGTTTTTAAGTCAGCATTTGGATATTCATGGGAATTGGATTGCACATCCCATTTGGTAGACTTCCGAAAATGGTTATCCCATCTTATTTAATCATTTAGAGATCATCATCTCCAATACATAATTACGATTGGCTAATATTATAGATCATGATCTCTAATACATAATTATGGTTAAGAATTTCCTACACCCCTGCTGAATGAAACTTGTCTAACAGGAAGATCTCTTTCATCGTGTTATATTCCTCAGTTGCACGCTCATAATAGGACCAGAGTTCAAATATAAAGCCGATTCAAAATTTAACCATGTGCATCTAACCATTCAAGCTTTAATCAATTCCATCAAATTAAAAAAAATCATTTAGCACTATAAATTCGAAAGGATTTGAGTGAATTTATGTTTGATAGCAGGATTGTTTGGTACATGAATTTGAGAAGATTTGAGGGAATTTCAAATCCCTAGTTGTTTGGCACCATAAAGTCCATAGTGAGAGCTTGGATTACGTCTAAAATCCTTAGAAGAGTTCCATGTGTAATATGTGTGTCGCTAGAGTATTAAACTATTGGGCACATGACCCACTAATGATATCCCAAAATAACTAGATTATCAATCGCATTACTATAATTACTTTACTATGATGATATGCGACGTCCAAATATTATTTATTTAAATCTAAACGGTTAAAAATTGTTGGTTAGTTACTCAAACATGATCTTGTGCTTATGGCCCATCCGAAACTTAGAATTTCATCATTTTCATGCAAAGTATATATTTCAATGGGCTTGGTACAACCATTGTGTCAAACATTACATACATACACTAATTAGAAATATTAAAGTTAATTTAGTAATTAAATTCGAACCCTTGTAAATACACTATACATAGTTACTTTTGGGTTAGAGGGGATTCTAAATTTGGGGTGTCAAACACAATGGAAGGATTCCACATCCAGGGGTTTCAAATCTAGGGGGTTTCAAATCCAAGGGGTTCTGAATACAAGCCCCCAAACAGGCCTTAAAGCATTAGTATTGTACAATACTCATTTCTTTCTTAACTCCGATGCTTCTCATATACATTATTACTACATTGCATTTTATTATTTTCTCACATCTAACCGGAAGGTGTATGCTCTGTAGCTTGCCGATATAATCAGATCAAGCCCTCTAGAAACCTTAGCTAGTTAACCGTCGTTTTGTTATATACATCGCATTCTGTCATCTTCTTGTATCTAACTAGCGGGCCGTATGATCCATGGCTTGCCAATATAATCGAAGCATGCCCATTAAAAACCTTAGTCAATTATTCATCATTTTATCATAAGTACTTTTACATATTTCGCACCTTACACTCTATCATCTCGAACATATGCTTTGTGGTTTGTTGATATAATTAGATCTTGCTTATCAGAAATTCGGATCAATCGACTATCATTGTCATTGTATCACATTACATCTTCTGCACACAAGAAGTAATCATATTTTGCAGAAATTAGTTAGATCTTATGAAGTAAAGACCAAACATTTGTACGAGGCAGAGTGAGTACTTAACAAATTCCCTCTTTGTAACCACGGTCCCTTACTTGGACTCTGGAACACAAACTCGAGAGTCATCTTAAGATTAAAGATATTCGGATTCTCGATCATAAGCATTTTTACAGGGTTTAACCGATCACGAGATCAAAATAATTTATTAGTAACAACTTTGGTTAAATATAACACCTTCTTACCCTCAAACGAAAGCCGCGGAGTGAGGCAACCTATGGAAAAGTGAGTCGATCTCCCATCTCCTAAGAAATCCCTCCATGTCCACAATGTCCTAATTAAAGCTATAGTGAAACAGGTAAGCGAAGACACACTGTAAATTGAGTAGGTTGTTCAAGGATATATAGGCTACCTGTGTATGAATGCAATGAGATTTTGTTTAGACCATCCACCATTTACGAAAATGACTTGCTACCTAAAGGTAACTTTTGGTTGTGGATGCAAATTACCAACAAGAAAGGATTACATGAATTCCTGGTAACCTTGGTGTGGCTCAAGGATAAGTGTTGCATGCACATACTAGATGCAGAGCCCAATATACAATTTTCCCTTTTACTGCCAGCATGCGTCTAACAAGTACACTCACAATATTATCATCGAGCCACCTTAAGTGATTATTAGCAATTTACATCCTTTACAAAGGGAAGTGGATTGTTTGATGACTAAACTCGAATTGATAAGATTTGATTGATCCACATGCCACTATAAGAGATGATGCTACTTGATCAAACAAATTTCAAATGGGCACCTCTTAGAAAATGACACATGCACCAATCAAATCATGCCACGTCAAGTTACTAAGGGTGTTCCTTGTGATTTGGTCATTAGGTCATCCATATCCTTTAAAAGGAGCTCTGGGAACAAAAAGCTTCGTGAGAGCACCACCACCCATCATTTGCACTTGGAGGTGAGCCCATGCAACAATAATAAATCTCCAGTGAATCGCACTAAGAAATAGTGATGTTGGGCCCACCATTGAAACTTAATGATCGCAAATGAGTTTACCTATCTCTTAACAATATCTACAATTGATAGATTATTCTGTATTTGTTTTATTGACAATGAAATTTTAATGATGTTATTTTTATCATTATTTTAATGTCAAAATACATTAACATTATTTTTTTCACATCAATGCCATGAAAAAGTGCAATGATTATAAATTTTCACTCATCTTTTATGTATATTTGCATTTGATTCTCATGTTTGGTTTGGTACAAATATAAAATCATAATGATAACATTTTTTTCCTTTATGTTATAAGGTTAATCAGTTAAACAAACAAACCCTTAAAGTAAATCATGATACGGTAAAAGGAAAAACCAATCCAATAGTTCCAAAATTTAAGTGAACAACACCAAAGAATAGTTAGGTTGGGACCTCCATTGAAACCCTTAAAGTGAGTCCCTCATGGGCCAAAGAAAAAAACAAGTATCAGCCCCGATCAAAACTCCACTTGGCTAGGAATGATTTAATGATGGACATCCTCATCCCCACTTTTTCCAGTCAAACCTAATTGGGATTTGAATGAGCCTCATGAGCTCATGTCCTAATATACGTTGGCGCAAGTAAGGCACGATGTGGATTACTAGCGGTGTACACCGAGTCGAGTTAGCCTTGGCTCGGACTCGGCTCGGCCACTAGCTGACCCCAGCTCAAACTTGGCTCAACTCGGTCCTCGAATCTGACTAGCTAACTCGGCTTGGTTCGATCAGTAGCTCGAGCCAAGTTTGAGCCAAATTCGAGCCTCTGCGGTATTTTCACAAACACATGTAGGGCACTTTCAATTTCTCACTGCATATAAAACAGCAGCAAGTATTTCATCAAATACCTTAGAGGCAACATCAACATCAAGGAAAAATGGTATTTGTTTCATATACATACTTTCTTTGCTACTAGCCAACACTTCGTTGAATCATTTCATTGAACACTTGGTGAGCAACATCAATATCAAAGTAACTGAGTCACCGAACTAGTTCAATCTGAGTTCAATTCAAGTTGGATTTTGATCCGAGTCGAGTCGAGCTCGAGCAAGCTCAAACTTTTTTCGAGCTCAAAAACATTATCAGCTCAACTCGGTTCAAACTCAGCTTCAAACCAAGACGAACCGAGCTTTTTCGAGCCGAGTCGAGGAAGCTAACCGAGGTAACTCAGATCATGTACACCCCTATGGATTACATACAATGGGCCCCACCTCTCACAGTCGTGTAGCGTCTCCTGTAAAGGGGAGTGGATTAGGTGAGGTAACAACTTAGTGGGTGAATCTTGTCCAGGACCCATCTTGATATAAATGTTGTATATCCATGTGATCCATCAGTTATCCAATTCATTTTAAGGTATGGTTCAAGAATTTTAGTAGATCCAAATCTCAATTGAATCACACCATAAGAAATTGTGGTGATTAAACACCTAACATTAAAAAAAATCTTAGGATCCTTCGTAATGTTTATTTCCCATTTAACCTGTTGAGAAGGTCACATAGTTTGGGATGCAGTGAAAAACACAAATATAAGTTTGATTTAAAACTGTTGCTCTCCTGAGACATTTTTAATGGTAGTCATTTCAATTATTATTGTGTGGTCCACTTGAGATTTGAATCTGCTTATTTTTCAGACCATGTCTAAAATAAGCTGAAAAACTGATGAACACCTTGTGGGTATATAACACAAACATCAAGGTGGGACCCCTGGTAGAGTTGGTAGACGTTGGATTGCTGGTTGTCTTATTAAATAACGTAAGGACCAAATTATCTACAAGTGGGACCGAACTATTATGCGAATAGAGGTGCGTGTGGAAAGAGAAAGGATTGGCTACTGCCCTGGCTGGTGGCTGATAATCTGTGGGCCTAACTATGATGTATGTGTTTCATCCATTCCGTTCATCCATTTTTACAGGTCATTTTAGGGATTAATCACAAAAATGAGATGAATGTAAATCTCAGGTGGACCACCCCACAGGAAAACAATAGTGATTGGATATACACCATTAAAATCCTCATAAGGCCCACTGTACTGTTTATTTTACATCCAATCTGTTGATTAGGTCATACAGACACAGATGAAGGGAAAGACGAAGATCATCTTGATCCAAAACTTTTATGGCCCCCAAAAAGTTTTTAATGGTTGGTGTTCATTCAACACTATTTCCTGTATTGTGGTCCACTTGAGATTAGAATATATCTCAATTTTGACCTAATACCATAAAATGATCTATAAAAATAGATGGACGGCATGGATGAAACACATAAATTATGGTCGGCTCACAGAGAACCGACCGTCAGCCATTGGCTGGTGGCAGGGGAGTAGCCAATCCGTTTCCGTGTAGAAACTAAGAAGCACATCAAACGGTCTACACCATGAGGGAATGCATGCAGCGATGAAAACGAGAAAAGTAAAAGACACGTTAGAAAAGTACAAATCAACCTAAAGATGCCATGCGTAAAGAAGAGTAGATACGCCCTTCAAGAATCCTAGCCGATGTTTCTCTTTTAATCTCGACCGTTGTCTCTTTTCCATTTTGACTTCAAGGACACAAATCGGGCAGCTAGGATTCTTTACGCTAGTGATTGTACCATAGCAGATTAGGTACGGTCCTGACCGTGGGGCCCACCTTGATGTATGCATTGTATATCTACACCGTCCATCCATTTTGCTAGCTTAGTTCAAGGCATGAACAAAAAATGAAGCAGATTCAAATCTCAGGTGGACCATGTCATAGGAAGCAGTGGTGATTGAATACCCACCATTAAAAAATTTCTAGGCCCACCTAATGTTTCTGTAATTTTTAATAGCCATCCAACCTGTTGATAGGGTGACACGAATCTGGATGAAGTGGGGAAAACAAATATCGGCATGATCCAAAACTTCGTGGCCTAAATAAAGCTTTTAATGATCAGTCACTACTGTTTCTTATGGTATGATTCACCAGGGATTTGGTTCTACTTTATTTTTTAGATCATATCATAAAATGAGTTGGCAAAACGGATGAACGGCCTGGATATATAATTCATACATCAAGGTGGGCCTCACAGTGATAGCCACACCCTGTTGAGTGGGTCCGGGACGCACCTAATCCGCGCCTTATGCTTTACAACTACTGCCATTTCCCATCCGGACTCGCACTTGGTAACGACCCCTCCCGTACTGGTCGGTGCTGTGGGCCTACCATGATGTATTTGTTTTATCCACTCCATCGATTCATTTTATCAGATCAGTTTAAGGCATAAATCAAAAAAATGAGGCAGATCTAATTCTAAAGTGGACCACACCACATGAAACAGCAGTAATTAAACGCTCATCATTTAAAACTTCCCAGGGCCCACCGTAAGGTTTACTTGCCATCCAACCCGTACGATTAGGTCACACAGACAGTACGAAGGGAAAACACAAATATCTGCTCCCCAAGAAGTTTTTAACGGTGAGTGTTCAATCATCACTGTTTCCTATGGTGTGGTCCATCTGAGATTTGGATATAACTCATTTTTTATATCGTGGCCCTAAATGATCTGAAAAAAATGGATGAACGGAATGGATTAAACATATAAATACTTTTGGGACCCACATAGCTTTTCTAGCACCGACCTGTACCAACCTAGGTGGTGGAGAGGTAACTACCAAATCCGAATCTGCCTCCACAGTGGACGTAGCCATATGGCCACATTATAAAGAGTTCACCACTAGTTCGTTGTGAGACGGCCTCAGATTTAGGAATTGCCGGCAGAAAAGCCCACGTGGCACCCTCCCCTTTTGTCTTCATATATTCAAAAATTCCCTTTTTTCTCTCCAGGCAATACCTCTCCCTCTCTGGTTGTTTTGATCACAAGGAGAAAAATGAAAGGCGATCGCCGGAAAATCTCCATGCCGCCTGTTGATGTTCGGAAAGATCGAGATGACGATCTGCTTCTCTTTTTTGAGATGCGTAGGCGTGAAAAGGATCGGACGATCAATCTCCTTCAGCCAGTTTCCGATGAGTTCGAGCCCAACTCCGGTAAGTTTCTACAGCTCAAACTCTGATGGTGTGAATAGTGTCGTGGGTCGTGATGAAGATGGACGGTCCAAAATCTTCGGTGAATGAGCCACCATCATTTAAAAAAGTGGTAAACAGTCAGTAATTACCATTTTTTCAATCTTGTGCAGGAAATGGGAATTATCCTCTGTACAGAATACCTTCAGCGAAGAAAGGAACTGGCAACGATTTCCTTGACATCCACGGCAAAAATGATTATGACTGGTAGGACATGAATTAATTTCTGTCCGTTTGTAATTTTATATATTGGCCGATCCACTCATTTTGTGAGCCACACCCACACTGTCCACACGATGTACAGCCACTGATCTGGTTTAAAGCACACGTGTGGCTGACCAGATGAGTGGATCCGTCTGTGTACTTGATGATCTTTATATGGTGGGGCCAAACGTTTGGACGGATTGGATGTCCTCTGCTCATGACACGTTGGGAATAATGTCCTAGTTGAACCGTACGTAGCTAGTTGCATGTGAGACTTCAACGTCTCTTGGTTTGTATTTAGAGCTGTGCATCAACTTGAGTTGGATCGGATAGGGTCCAACTGGACTCTATCGGATTTTTCCAATAACCTAATTCTAACTCGATTTGATCTAGGACCGAGTCTAGTAGGGCTGACTCGATCCGATCCGAATGCTTGCTGGCTCTGACCCGAACCGAGTTCGACTTGGTCAAGGAAACCGAGTTGGATCGAATTAAGTTTGTCCTATCGATTCAAACCGGGCTAACTCAAGCCGAGCCGGAGACTCTCGTCCTAGGAAGGAAATGGGAGGAAAATCGAGAGAGAGAGAGAGAAAGGAGGAGAGAGAATAACCTCGTATGGCGCCGCTCACGGTTCGAGTAAAAGTAAAAGTTAAAAAAATAATTTATTTATACTAGCCCACCGGATCCGATCCGATTCCGAATCGGATCGGATTGGCTACTGACTCGAACTCGACTCGATGTGCGGTTGGATCTGAGTGGGTCTACTCGATTCGACCCGATCCTAGCTTTTGGTTTGGGTCAGATCGGATCCGATCAGTTTGAACGACTTGGATCCGTCAGTTTAGGTCAGATCCTGCCTAGCTCTATTTGTATCTTTTACGATGGGAATGACTTCTATTGGACATGTGAACTATATATCCGGTCTAGCCTATTCCTCATTGGGTAGCCTCACATAAATCACACTGATCAGATGATCCCGATCGTCCATCTAGCGGTTCCATTTTCAAAACCGTGGATTTTGTAGGCCTTTGGACTAGATAGTTAGGATCGTCAATCCAAGGTGATACCTAAGATACAAAGTGACAAATAAATCAAGGAAGGCAAATTGCCTGGGATCCAATCTTAAAGTCACCCCATCCATCCGTTCTAAAACTCAAGTGGGCCACGAAACTATAGGAATTGAATACCCACCTTTGAAACATTTGTGAAGCCACATAAGTTTTCAATTAGGCTAATATTCTTTGTGCATGTAGTTTATCTAAATGAGAATGGTTTGGATGGCATATAAATATCACGGCGGACCTTGGAAAGGTTTCAACGGTAGGCATTGCCCTTCCTTTGAAACGTTTCTCCAGTGGACTCCCCCATTTCATGTGGTGTGGCCCATTTGAGTTTTCGACTTGTCTCATTTTTGGTATTATGTCATAAAATGAGGTGGCAAAATGAATGGACAGAATGGATTTCTCAAAAGCATCATGGTGGCCCCACCTAGATCCTGATGACAAGAACAACTCCCCGGGGAAGAGTCCATGGCAGAGACTAGGCATTTGACAACAGTACCTTGTTATTATAATGTGACGCAAGGATGAATGTGATGAGGCCGATTACTATCTTCCTCAAGGATAACTACTCTAAATTTA
Organism: Magnolia kwangsiensis; assembly: GCA_037074715.1. NCBI lineage: Eukaryota > Viridiplantae > Streptophyta > Magnoliopsida > Magnoliales > Magnoliaceae > Magnolia > Magnolia kwangsiensis. Next base: position 45,746,350 of record CM073574.1, on the reverse strand, counting down.
CGAAGTTTCTCTGGACTCCTCATAGAGACTTTTTGAATTTATGAGGAAAAGAAATAGAAATAATTTTAAAATATATGAAAGAAATTTCTCAATTGATTGATAAATGAAATAAATAAGTCTATGACCCTTTAAATATGGATATTAAGACTAGGAAGAAGTTTAAAAATTAAACTATAACTAAAACTCTTTAAAATTCCTAACTTACTATAAATAGTAAATTTTTTATATAGAGAAAATGTCTTATGGCTTAACAACGTTATTCTTCTAATTTTTCTAAACACTTTTCATGAACACGACTGCTAAAGCTAACTGGATGAAGAGTTATAATCAAACTAAAACTTAATAAAAATATTAAAAACAATTATAATCAAATTAAAATTTACTAAGAATAGTAAAAACAGAAATAAACATGTAATTTAACCATCGATATGATGGAATAAATGCATAATTTGACCGTCGATATGATGGAATCTCACAAATTCGACCATATATAGTACATCGAGTAACTATTTCAATTTGTGAGATATGTTTATTTTAAAGTTTTGACAGTCCTGACTTCTGCCTCCGATCGGCCCTTCTCTGATCCATCTTGGACATGATAGTGTTCGCGACCTGCTCTACATCATAATGGCCTACTAGAATGTTAAATTCGCAAGTCATTGATCAGATGATCTGATTACTGTGATTTTGTTTTGATGGCACACTAAATGTGGGTCCAACCTGATGGACAGCCTAGATCAATGGTTGGATCATTCCTCTTGTTTATATCATTTAATATATTTATATTGGCAGGCTGAAAACACCACCAGCAACGCCTCTATTTCCGTCTCTAGAAATGGAAGCAGCTGGATCTGACTTAGTTATTCAAAAAGAGATCCCAATACTGCAGCCTATCAGACTTTCGCGGGTAAGTTTTTCGTTGTTTTCATTTCATTTTCCCACCGACTCAGTTTTTCTTCAGGTCTAAGGTGCTTGGATGGGCCGGGTCCAACTCACGAACTAAGGATACGGATCCAGACCTAGCCCTCAATTAGGTTAGACCCGGTTTGTCCATCTAAGGACCCAGAACCAGACCCAGACCCAAAGCCATAATAGGCCCTAATTGATTTTAATTTATTTAACTATAGCATCGCCATTGACCCAGTTGGACAGGTGGGTGGGAATGTTTCGGACCAAACCGCCCACAAAAACTTGTGCATCTAGACCGGGTTTTAAACCATTGACTCGGACCCGCAAATGCCAAAAATAATCGGGTCTATGAATTGGAAAAGAGACGTTAGTCACAGTCACTACTTCCGTTGCGGGCGGGGATTGGGTACTACCCCCATCAGAAGGACCTAGCTAGATGCGACGGTCCTGTCGGGAGTTCTGTGGGGGGCCCACCGTGATACATGTGATTTATCCCAGCCTTCCATTCATTTTAGAAGATCATTTAAGACGATGAGACCAAAAAATTAGGCAGACTGAATGATCAGGTGGACCATACCACAGGAAACAATAAGGATTGAATTCCTACTGCTGAAAACATCTTGGTAGCTACATAAGTTTTGGATCAAGCTGATATTCATGTTTTCCCTTCATCCAGATCCATGTGACCTTATTAACGGGTTGGATAGGAATTAAATATCACGGTGGGACCTAGGAAGGTTTCAATGATGGGACCGTTGTCACCACAGCTTTCTGTGGTGTGATCCATTTGAGTGTTATATATTCTTCATTTTTAAGATTGTTCTCTGAAATGATATTTTAAAATATATGGACGGATTAGATAAAACAAATATATCACTGTGGGCCCCACAGAGCCCTTGATAGGACCGTGTCCTGGTCGAGGTAGCACCCAATCCCCGCCCACTCCTCGCAGCATATTCAAACCAATCATCGTGGGGTGCGTGACATGGATGGGCCATAACAACATATTCACGCTGATCAGGCAATCCTAACAATTAGATTGGCCGGATTTGGGAAGACCGGATTGGTCGGTTCAAAGAATTTACAGAACATTCTCTAGACCGTCCATTTCTCCCCAAATGGTCCTCTGGTCAAAGGGCTGGAGTCGTCCAATCAGCATGATTCTTTGCCACTAGCCTATCCATGGTAAACCCCACAGGATGATCGGTTCAGATCTCACACGTGCACAAGTGACGAGTATGCACACATTATATTACTGCACTAACTTATCTAACCTCGAAAATCTTAAACGTCAGTTTTCAGGCAAGACGGAACCATCGAAAGATACAAAACCCAATACCGATACGAAATCTCCGAAACCGAAATCTTCCGTTTCCTCCGGATCCATAACACCGACATCGAAAACCAGCGTTTCGGCGAAAAATTCATCAACCCCAAAGGGAATTTCGGATAAAACGGCAAAATCGGGCTCGAATCCCAACAAAGCATCAAGCATCTCTTCAATCTCAGCAAAACCCACCAACCCAAAAGAGCTCACTCCAAAAACCGATACGAACTCGCCGAAACAAAGAGCAAACGTAAAAGAGCTCACTCCAAAAACCGATACGAACTCGCCGAAACAAAGAGCGAACGTGTCGGATCCGAAACCGAGAAGCAGGGGCGTGTCGCCTCTGGTGAGATCGAGAATACCCGCTACGATTCCCGGGTTCTCCGATGAGACTCCTCCGAATCTCAAGACAACAATCTCAGACCGATCAACGTCCGCTTCGCGGGGGCGGCCCGCGAATTCAACGGCTGATGTGAAACAGGATATCGGTAAGCAGAGAAGACAATCGTGCTCTCCGAGCGTTACGAGAGGTAGAAATCCGGAATTCGGGCAGGAGTCCAAAGGGAAGATCGCAACGGGAAATGGGTCTTTGCTTTTGGGGAGTCGGATGGTGGAGAAGGTAATGAATGCCAGGAAATCGAACGGACCAGATGAGAAAGATCCTAAACCGAAATATCGGGTTTCGGGCAATGAGAATTCGGGTTTCGGGCGAATGATATCGAAGGGTTCGTTGGATATGGCCCTCAAACACATGGTAAGATCACTTCCCTTATAACTACCCTCGAACCGCATGTGATACGTTCACACGTGTCGCTCATCTGCGTGGATCCTGAGAACCAGAAAATCAGGCCAGTTCAATCACTCATCTGGTGGGCCACACATGTATGAACAAAATGAATGGTTGAAAAACATTGACCGTGCATGATTTCTGGCCAAGGGATCTACGCGGGTGGAGCCCACTAGATGAATGGCTTGGATCTGGTAAGTTTCATCATTACCTACCTTTTTCAGACTATTTACCATGGAAACGGATTGGCTACTCCCCAGCTCTGTGGGACCCACAATGATGTATGTGTTTCATCCATTCCGTTCATCCATTTTTACAGATCATTTTAGGGAAATATCCCAAAATTGAGAGGGATATAAATCTCATGTGGACCACACCACAGGAAAACAATATTGATTGGATATCCACCATTAAAATCCTCCTAAGGCCCACTGTACTGTTTATTTGAAATCCAATCTGTTGATTAGATCATACAGACCCAGATGAAGGGAAAAAACGAAGATCAGCTCGATCCAATGGCCCCCAAAATTTTAAAATGCTCAACTTTCGTTCAACACTGTTTCCTTTAATGTGGCCCATTTGAGATTGGGATATATTTAATTTTTGGTCTCGTATCATAAAATGATCTAGAAAAATATATGGACGGCATGGATGAAACACATACATCATGGTGGGGCCCACAGAGCACCGACCATCAGCCATTGGCTGGTGGCACGGGGAGTAGCCAATCCGTTTCCATTTACCATGGTACACGTGGCAGTCATTTACACATTGCGGATTGGTCGTCCATCGAACCATGGATGGCCGTGGCCCAAAAATCAAGCCAAACGCATACTCTATAGCTGCTTGTTTTACGCATTATTTCCAACCAGATGGAAAGCTCAGATATCACACAGGTGTTTCATATTGGCACGTGTGCTTGTGTGTGAATGTTGAGGGCCCCACATGCGTGTGGAATTAGCAAACCTGAGGCCATCCACCCGTCGGTGGGCCACATCTCTACATCAGATTACACAATGCGTTGATTCCGATAGTGTGACCTTCCTGATGAGTGGACCATCTTGTTTCTCACCCCATGTCAACGGCCTGGATTTGCTCACGCCTGGATTTTAAACTATATAAGCTGGGCCTATTCAATTGATTTTGCCCGGTCCAGCCCAATTACAGAGACAAATGATAGAGAGGAATATGAGAGAGTAATTAATTGTTCATCAAGCTTCCTTATAGGATTTAAATCATTGATAGTATCCGGCAGTCATTCTAACTCTGAATTAGATGTGATTGACTCATTTTCACTTTCACAGTAGCTATGTGGATCGTTGGATGAGTATCATTCATCTTGGGCTTTACAAAATAATCTAATACACACACACACCATCAAAACCCGTGGGCTCACCATCCAAGTCTATTAGAACTATGACTAAAAATCACCCATGACTAATATTTAAATCACATCAGTAGCATACAATTAATCTTAGCCACCGGATTGTTTACAGGTGAAGAATATCACACTCCGGTTGGAAGATCTGAACCCTTGAATGGCCTAATAATAGGTTGTAAGAAATATATATATATATATATATATATATATATATATATATATATATATATATATATATATATATATATATATATATATATGACTTGGAAAAAATAAAAGGCTAATGATTAGATGTATAGGAACTTATCCCTCATAAGATTTTTTGGGCAAACCCATCTATAGCATGTCTCATCAGATTATTAATCTAGGTTGATGAACCATGGCTCCATTTTAACAAAAGAGGGCCATATAATCTTCAAATCACCATTTTACTATTGGCTAATCTTTGAATGTTTCTATCTCACCTCAAAATTATTTAATAATTAAAGCTTGACTCTTTTTTATAATAAAGATATATTCATTTTTATTTTTTATTTTAATTAAATTTAGTTAATTTTACAAGATTAGGTCAGCTCACATGTTCAACTAGTCTGATTTTCGACTAGTTGGTCGACCAAGCTGAGCCTGCGTTCTTGATTATTATTTTTTTTTAACAGTGATTGAAACTTTTTCCATTTGTCTCGTTTTCTTGCAGGAAATAAAAAGAAATCCAATTAATTTTCATCACTACAACACTATCGGTGTAAGAAAGCCATCAAGCAGTAACTCCAGTTTAAACTTGAGCCCTCGGCATACACTTGAGGAAGAGGAAAGTGAAAACCTTGAGAGCTGGAGAGGTCGGAGAACATAAAAGAATTCCACTGAGAGGAGAAGGGAGGATTGAATGTGGCTTATGTTGATACATACTATTTGTCTATTGGATCAGAACTATATTAAGAAGAGAAATGTTTGGATGATTTACCCTTGGGCCACTCATCTGGTCTAGTACAATAATGCTCTGGACAAAAGATCAGGTTGGTCTGCTCTTTAGGTAGGCTACGCATGCATGAGAAAAATTCAAGATTGGAAAGCCAAAAAAGTTAACTAATAGGCTATGTTTAGGGAGCGTTTGGATCCTAAGTTACTTTAGCTACTTATGCCTTAAGTAACTTATCTTGATTTATACTCATTAAATTGAAGTGATCAAGTAACTTTAAATAAAAAAACTATTTATAATTGATCACAAACCAAACTTATATCAAATAAGTTAGTAGATCTACTGTTATAAGTAAAAAAAGGTAACTTATTTTGTGGTATCCAAATGGGAACTTAATGTCCATGTGTGGCCCACCTGATGAGTGGATTTTGATTTTTGGACTTGGTATGTTTATGGTTGCTTCTATGTGATGAATGGCTTTGATCTTACACGCCTCGCCATCTCTCCTCATGCAAATGGCCTTAGAATTCATCTTTAGAGAGTAGGCCTAAATTCAAAAATAAAAAATAAAATAAATAAAATAAAGAAAGAAAGAAAGAAAGGTTAGTTGATTTTTCTTATGCTTTCAATGATAGGTATCAATTGAAGCTAACTTTTATATATGATTATATGTACACTGTTTGGGTTTGATTGTTACCACTGCTATAATAATAAATAAAAATAAAAAGAAACAAAAATCTACTTTCACAGAGCCAGTGATCGCTCAGACACTTATAACTTTGTTAAGTATAAATGAGTTAAACTTAAAAATACGCTTCAGATGTAAGTGACTTACAAGTAAGTGAAATTACTTCTTTTGCTTAGGATTTCAAATGCACTGAAAAGCTGTTAGTGGCTTACAGCTTGTAACTCACTAGTGAAATTTCTTGTTCAAACAGCACATGTAAGTGACTTAATCTATAAATTTTTTACAACTAACACGACTTATAGGCATCCAAACAACCCCTTGGGGCACACTGTAGGCTCCATGGGCTGTGATTCCAGCCACATTTTACCGGAAGTGTGGCATTAAAGCCTTAATCTTAATTAATTAGGTGTTAATTCCATCTCAATCATGTCCTCTCTCATCCCTTTTGGAGACCTTTTCAAATGGTTCTTATGATGATTCAGCGGGATTGGATTTCACTCCCCACTCAAAGGGATTATGATCGGTTGCTTGATCGTGCCGAAATGATTACGATATTGACTATTCTTAAGCCCATTTGATGGATTATAAAGATAGAGCTCCAAGGGAACCCATTATAGCAGGGAGACCAAAAAAAAAAAAACAGGAAATGAAAGGAAAAGCCTCTCTTGACATTGTTATGAACAGTTGATTGTCCAATTCAACTAACTAGAAAAATATAAATAACAGGTAAATTGGAACTCTGCATCTGACTAAGACAAACTAAGAGAGTAAATAATAGAATTAAACAATGTATTTAATTTCTCGCCAAGTACAAGCGAAGTTGCTCGTTTTGAGATAGTTTATGCTCCTCGGGATTTATTCAGTGCTACAAATCTTAGTTTAATGTCTCTCAAGATATAATCACTTGACGTATGTTAACCTTAAGCCTGTTTGGAACGTGGGATTAAGTGGGATGGAATTGCATTTGGTCCCATCCAATTTTTATTTGGCATTTGGAGATAACAGGAAAGATTGGAGTGATCCAAGTATCATATCATCCGGTTCCAATAGTAGATTGTCCAGGATTTCTGTTGGATTTCAAAAATGTACTACATTTGTGGCCCTACATTGATGCGTGTGTTTTATCCACACCATCCATCCATATGCACTCTTAACATGTGACATTTAAGTTGCATATGCATAAAAGTGACCGGCATACTTGTGAAATTTGGTCTGCTAATTGTAATTACATGGTCTATCGAATGCAGGTTTCACTTAATGCTATATTTTTTTAAACAAAGAATTTGATCCCATATGTGAGATTGGATGGTCAAAAATCATGACATTTCCAAACATGCAAATCATCATGTAATATAATGTTAATTCCGTCTAATGCAATTCCATACCATTTAATCCATTGTTTGACTTGGGTCATATTATTTATATTTCTTGCAAAAAGCCAAGTTATTCAACTCTTTAGGTAAGCCATGATGTTATTTAAAAAAAAAAAAAAAAAGACTTGTGTCATGGCCCACCCCAGTAGTGGAATGGCCTAATTTTCAAATCATAAAATATTTAAGCGGTGGGGCGCACCCAAATGAAAGCTTGGATCTTGCACGCATATCATGATACATTAGCATGTGTGGTTGTGTGTACATGGACAAGTGGGCAAATGGATGGGCTTACCTGATGTTGTGTGCTTGAACATGTGTTGTGAAGATCAAAATACCATATATGGCCCCCATACAAAGCTCCATCAATGCACATGTGTGCCACTATTCCTTTTTTTTTTTTTTTGGGATTTCCTATGGATTCTGAGTATCACCAATGGGCAAGTCATAATCTTCTCTCACTCTGTCTTTACCAACGCATTCTAAATACAGGTGGTTAAACATATTCACATAGATTATATTAGATTATAATCACAAGTTATTAAACACAACCAGTGATTCTAATTCCCATGCATTTCATAATAAATATCGATGAATATCAAATATATGTTCTCTAAAAATTAAGCATTATGTTCGCCATACTTTAAAAAAAAAATTTAGACAAGCCATACCTATGTGAAGAATATACATTGCATATAATACCTTAGTCCCTTCGTTATCACCCACCCACAAGCCCCATGGTTTACATCTCATCCTTATTGCTCCCATTGATAACAAAGACACAACAATATCTAAAAGAGGAGATTAGTGTGGCCAACATGAGTTAAGGAGATCAATGAGTACACTTGATGGGCCAAAGAGCTTGGGTGTCTTAGGCATTGCTAAAAATGGGTATCGCTAAAGGATTACATTCCTTAGCACCTAAAACAACTAAAATGATGGGGCCAGTATGTTATAAATGTAAAATCTACTCAATTCTATCCTTCATGTCAAGCTCTTGGGCAAAAAATCAACTAAATCCACTGTTAGGAGTTCGATTTTAGATACACTGAGATATTAAAGATAAAATAAAAATAAAATAAAATTGATCGGCTGAATCACGTATAAAATACGTTGTCTTTAAAGCGTGATTCGTCCCTTTATAAACTGCTGATGGGTTACAGGCGAATTGCTTCCAGGATAAGACAAGCCTTATCTGGATCTAGTGTGCAGCAATCACGATAGGTCTACTGTGGAACAATTTTAATGCAATAGATCTCTTCTGACAGACTTGGACGCTAGAGATGATAACAATATTGTAAAATGGAGATATTTCGTGTATTTGATCTGATAGGAGAGAGAGGTGTGTTCAGTTGATAATTTCGGACTGGAATGGTTCAGTTTATATAGGCATCAGGTAGTGGACTGCTGCTAGGGTGCAATCAAAGGTCCAGAACATTTGAAAACGTTTCTGTCCGTTGTTCATTAATCACAAACGTTTCTGGTCGTCGGATCAAAGGATCTGACCGTTGGATCATTATGAGCCGTCCGTTTTCGGACCGTTTGGCTTTCAAGGCATAGGGTCGTTTTCTGAAACCGCTGAACGTTTCGGATTTAAGATCTGACCGTTCTCAGTCATCTATAAAAGCCCAGGCTCATTTCAGATTTCCACCGCCCTAAGGCACTGACCAGACCCATCGCACCGAGGTCGCACCGGTCCACGTAAGGTCGCGAAGGAGCGACCACTCTGCGACACGATGCGCATGTACGAAGTGCACCATCTAGCGCCACTACAGCCACACTGCCCACGCCCTCACCCGTGCCCGAGTGCATGCGCGCGTGCGTGCGTTACGCACTGGAACACGCAACCCGTGTATCTCCTTCTCCAAAAGCTCCAAGTAAGAATACTGTATACCACATCTCATATAAACCACAAAAATTTCTCAACCATTTTCGATGTGGGACAAAGCACACACACGACACTTTTAATTCAAAATATTTCAAAAAGCGTTTTGGCGAAAAAATTTTGAAATTTTGAAAAATTCAAATTTTCATTTTTATTTTTTCAAAAACCATTTATTTACAACATCCACAACACATGGAGGCTAGAAAAACAAGGGTGGGATGCCGATCATAGGTTTGTGTGTGGGGCCACGACAGTGTCCTTTTGATCAAACCCGTTAATATGGTATAATTGTACATGATGAGGAGAAAATAGAAAAACAAGGGTGCATTTGGTAAATCTTAATTCCATGATTTATCACTGAAAAGTGGTATTTTTAGAGATTTTCATAATTCAAAATACTTTGGTAACAAACGATATACAGTACTTATTTGAAAAAATCACTTAAATTTTGAGTGTTTTTTTAACACCACAAGTTGGCTTAAAGCTAACGCAGAATGCGGTAAGTAATTTCCCTTTAAAATTTTAGATGCATTTTGATCAAAATATCCTTACCAACTTTTAAAAGTGGTAAGATTATATCCTAGGATTCTAAGTGTTATACTTCTCTCCCACTCAGTGAAAAAAATTCCTTAAGTATCTTCAGCCAAATCCTTCTAAAATTATTCCTTTCTTCTGGTTAATCTTCCTTTGATTTGATTTGAAGGTGAGATTTGGATCTTCTTCTTCTTTTTTTTTTTAAGCCTTTCTACAACTCTTCATGATATTTATTTGTCATCCATACCGTTCATAAGTTCACACAGACCTAGATGAAGGGAAAACACAAATATCAGCTTGATCTACCACTTTTATGGCCTCCAAAATGTTCTAAAAAGTAGACATTTGAATTCACTTCTTTAAGTGGTGTGGTACTCTTGAAATTTGGATTTGCCTCATTTTTGGGTTCATGTCCTAAAACAATCTCACCAAATGAATGGACGGTTTGGATATAACACATGCATTAACATAGGCCCTATAAAAAATATGTTTTTAACTAAAAACAGAACCATGCAACCCTAGTACTGAAGACAAATCTAACTGCGGACTGGGGAAGCAAATTGCCAGTGAGCCAGCACTATGTTCCCAAGGCTGTGTGGGTCTACCGAGATGGCCATAACAAATCCACTCCGTCCATCTATTTTAAAAGACCACAATAGAATATCATTCTAAAAATAAGATAGATCCAAAACTCAAGTGGTCCATACCAAAATACACAGTGGGAAGGGTAACGTCCACCGTTGAAACTTTCCTGGAGTTGGATATGATGTTGGTATCATCCTGATAAACTGTAGGCACAAATATCATTCCGATATAAATAAATTTTAAAAAACAACTTTTGCCACCACAAGCATTCAACCAGTTTTGAATCTGCCTTATTTTTAAACTCCCATTCTACCTGCGGACTGGCAAAATAGATAGACCGAGTGGATTTGTCATCTGCATATTTATGGGCCCCACACAACCCCACACTGGAATATCGATGTTCCGGGTCATAGGCAATCTGCTTCCACGGATTGGGTAGCTGGAGTTAGTTTTGTCATGGGATTTGTGGGGCCCGCTGTTATATATATATATATATATATATATATATATATATATATATATGCGCTAAAAAATGAGAAAGATTAAAGGCTCAAGTAGGCCAGCCACAAGAAGTAGTAGGAATTGCATGCTTATTGTTGAAAATTCCTTGAATGGCACATAAACATCACCCTAAGATTTAGGAAGTTTCAACAGTAGGAATTGAATCTTACTACTTCTCATGTATAGTTCAATTTAACCTTCAATTTACCTCCTTTTTTAGCATATACCCTTAAATAATCAATCAAAATTGATAGATAATATATAAAAAACACACACACACACTATATATATATATATATATATATATATATATATATAGTAGGCCACACAAATCCTCTGATAAGATCATTCGTCTCATGTTAGGCCTGGGTAGTACCGAATCCACTCCAATGCAGAAAAATGATGAGTGGGACCTTGTCAGTGTGGTCATTCCTAGTGTATGTATCATATATCCATATATCCATGCCGTCCATGCATTTTTCTAGCTTATTTTAAGGCATAGTTCTAAAGATTAAGCTGATACAAATCTTAATTGTATTATGCCATAGGAAAATAGTGGTGATTAAACACCCACCATTAAAAGCTTCATAAAGTCCAAAGTAATATTTATTTACAATTTAGAGAAGAAATTCTTTTGCTCAAGATCACCAAGTTCAAAATATTTGTAAATGGAATTTTAGAGATGAATAGTCTAACATCACGCGGGTAAGAAACGTCTTGGTCCAATCAAAAAATCATAATTATTCTGTCAATTCTATAGAATTTTAGTGGATTGTTTAAAATAATAATAATTATTATTATTATTCTGTCAAGAAGAATATATTACATGATTTATTAATCGATGGGACATCTTTAAGAGATGCACATGAATTACACATATACATACCATATTCAGAGGCAAGACAATATCATTTTGTCTCGTGTCTTTTAAAGGATAAAACTTGAAATAACAGGCACAAATACAATAATTTGCTAACCTTAAGACGTTGATGGTTTGTTTTTACCCATTATGTTTTTGGGAAAAAAATATTTACTTTTAAATATTATAATTGTTTTCAAACAAAATTATCAGTATTATAATAATTTAAATTCAGTTTTTTTGTCACAACTAAATTAATTTTCAAACTTTATTTTCCATCTTGCCAACTAGACTCGACCATTCAAGCAGTACGTGAACTAAGCACTTTCCATCCAGCTTACCTTTGGTCACGCCTATTCAAAAAATGGTTATCTTAAATCTACAACACGGTGGGCCCTACATAGTGTTTTACACACTGCTGCCCACCTGACACAGCTTTTTTTCAAAAAAAAAAAAAAAAAAAAACACACACACGTGCACCATAGTGGCACGAGTGGGCACGAGTGGCTGCTGAGTAGATGGGCATGGATTGGGTACCACCCTGCCTATCCCAAGCTCAGCACGAGCAAGGGCTCAGAAGGGCCTACTCCGATGCATGTGTTTGATCCATACCGTCCAAACATTTTTTTTTTCATATTATTTTATGTAAGTTTCTCAAAATGAGGCAGATCCAAGGGTCAAGTTGGACACACTTAGAGTAAGCAGCAGTGATAATGATGCCCACCATGGAAACCTTCTAGCTCCCACCGTGATTTTCATTTTCAATCCAACCTGCTTAGAGAGGCCACGTAAACGGAAAACATACATATCTATCAGCTTGACTCAAAACTTATGTGGCCCCCAAGATTCTTCAGTGGTAGGTTTTTAATCCCCCATGTGTGGTCCACATGAGCATTGAATCTCCCTCATTTTTTGTTTTATATCCTAAAATGACGTGGCAAAATAGATGGACGGTGCGGATAAAATCAATACATCACGGCGGCTCCTCAAAGCCGAGCTTGGGAAAGGCCGGGGTAGTACCCAATCCGCGGCCCGAGTATATAGGGATGGCTCACCCCCCGGAGGGCCTCGGCAACAGAGTAGAAGAAGACGTATTAGGCCGTCTGCCTTTTCTTCTTCTTCTTCTCGTCTCTCTCTGAGAGTAAGGAAAAAAGACTCTTTCCTTGGAATTTCATCGACAATGTCGAAGGAGATCGAGAACAGCAAAGAATCTGTCGGAGAAGTAGACGATCAGGTCGTGACTCCGTGGGAGGTCTCTGCGAAAGACGGCGGCAAGATCGACTACGATAAGCTCATTGACCGCTTTGGCTGCCAATGCCTCGACGAAACCCTAGTCCGCCGCGTCGAGCGCCTCACTTCCCGCCCGCCCCATGTCTTCCTCCGCCGTGGTGTCTTCTTCGCTCACCGGTAACCCTCGATCCAAACTATCTAGAATTCTCAGCCCTCGATCGCATTCGGAATTAAAAGCTCTGGTTTTATTTATTTATTTATTTGTTATTGTAGTGATTTCAATGAGATTCTGGATGTGTACGAGAGAGGCGAGAAGTTCTACCTCTATACGGGGCGAGGGCCGTCGTCAGAGGCTTTGCATCTCGGGCATTTGGTTCCTTTCATGTTTACCAAGTAAAATCCTGCAAACCCAATTCAATTTTATCTGTTACTTTTTTAGGCCGTGTTTGGATGTAGAATTGATTTCAACTGTGATTCTGCCTTGTGGATGGAGTGAAGCTTCCAATGTTGGATTACTCCGGTGGCATTCGAAGTCAATAATCAGTCACTGAATTGTGATTACTTTCTTTTCAAGTTGGACTAGAACAAAAAATTGCAAGAATACTAAGAGACAGCTAAATTATAACTACGGCGAGATTTTGATAATCTGCATCCATTTTGTTGCATCTTTAAGTACTGAATTTGAATCCACTGTATCTCAAAGGACTGCACTAGCTGGATTACGCATAGTCATTTTGAGGGCATGCTTGCAACTAAAGCACTGTGGGCTGGAGAATCTGTATCAGATCCATACCATCCATCAGGTTTGCTGCTGCATTTTCACCATGTATCCTAAAAATCATCCAAATCCAAGACTTTGGTGCCACACAGTAGGGACCGGTGTAAAATCATGTCAAAAAATTTATTTGGCTGGTGTGGCCTATGAGTCTTGGAATGTCCTGACTTTCTGGGAATCCAGCCATCCTGGTCTGGCCTGGCACGGTGCATTAGATAAGCGGAATTGATGGCGGATACACTCCATGGTGGACCTCACACATGGTTTAGACTTTTTTAATGGTGGGACTTCCCATCTCAACTGTTCCTGAATGTAGCCCACCTGAATTTTGAATTGGCCTGATTTTTGGGGCCCGTTCCAAGCAATGGGTGACAAACTTGATGGATGGGGTGGATCTTATCCATATGAAGTCCTCCATCCACATCAGCAAATAGTCATGCCCCACATGACTACACATAGTCACTTTTTGTTCGTTTTCGATATCTAAACACCATCTTGATTTTTATTTTTTTTGGTATTGGAAATTGTGAGTTTGTGAGTAATTATATTTTTGTAATATGTATGATGCAGGACAATTAACCATTTGCTCTAAAAGCTCAAACTGATAGAGCATGACAAATTAATCCCTTTATCTCATAACCCAGGCCCCAAATCCATGGGTTAGGTTCTCAGCCGAACCCTCATCGTGGGCCCCAAATCCATGGGTTCTGCCTCACACAAATCACCCACCTCACACGGCCCCCAAATCCATGGATTCTGTGGGCCGCCTACCCCAAGTGTGCCCCTGCATCTCACAGGCCACCCTACTTGAGCCCGGTGTGAAAATGTCCCCACATTAACGTACTTCAAATAAATTTCATAATTGGTATCGGATTGCACGATTTAAAAATGGTGGTGAATCATCCTCCTCGCTTGCGGCATTGATGTACACCCATCCAGACCATCCAAATTCGAGGGGAAAAAGGAAATCAAATGGTCAATATATCTTCTCAGTGCAATTTTTATTTTTTTTTTGTTTTTGCTCCATACACAGTTGGCACAGCAATTTGGCTGGATTATCTTACAAGTTACAAATTACAACTATGCCAGGGAACGTTTCAGTTGAAGAGTCACCTCCTCTTTTTACATGGTGCAAAACTAACACAGGAGTCTAGCCTGTCTTTTAAATTGTTAGGAGTACAGGAAAAATTTCAACTTGAATTGGTAGATGCACTGAAAAAAAAAGGACACATTGTTGCTGGAAAATGTTCAGTTTGTCTTTGGAAATCCAATACACATATTCTCTTCGGGTTAACATTCTTATTCACTGTGTTCGTATTTTCTTGTCAGTTTCTTAGAAGATTAATTTAGTGCAGATGGCAGTTTAGTAGGTATCTACTATTTTTCCTAATTAAATGCAAAGAAATTTAATCATTATTTTTTCTAAGCTTGTAAATGGGCAATTATTAATTTTGGCAATATTTCTCTCTCTTGTAATAATCAAGGAAGAATTGTATCTGAATTGTGTGGTTGGAAATCGTTTTTGGTAGATTAAAGGAGACAATGGAAAGATCTTCTCATTTCTTTTGCTTTCATACGTACAGAAAGCCACAAGAATTATATTGTAGCTTCTTGTTATCTCAAACTTTGCTGAAATTCTATCGTGTTTAGTAAGCACTGATTATCATTGCTTGCAGATATTTGCAGGATGCTTTTAAGGTTCCTCTTGTTATACAACTTACTGATGATGAGAAGTGCATGTGGAAGAACCTCTCAGTGGAAGAGAGCCAAAGGCTAGCTCGCGAGAATGCAAAAGACATCATTGCCTGTGGTTTTGATGTAACAAGAACCTTCATTTTCTCAGATTTCGATTATGTTGGCGGGTAAGTTCTTAAAATATCTTTTCCTTTAGCTGCATGAAAGTATTATCTGCATGATTACATGACCTAAGGCTTCATCCTAGGAAGATATGGCAATGGATTCTGATTTTGAGGTTGCACTTCAAACTACCTTGTTACTGTTGTGCACATAATTGCTTAGTTCACAGTTCTCTTTGGCTTTGGTTTCATTCATAGTTTGCAGTTCGTGGAGTGGCCAATGAAGTCAGGGATAGGGTTGTTCTTGTTATTGTTGCTTTGTTCAATTTGTTAATTCGAGTAGGTTATAGACCTGGTTTGCAAATTTGGTTTTCTTAGCTCTTCTCTAAGATTCATACATTATTTTAATATTTTGTCTGTAACTCTATATTATACAGTTGTGCATCTAGAGTGTTGCAACATGATATTTTACACACTTGCTAGTTATTCCCCACGCCATGATTTATATAGTCTAGTTATTATCAATTTGCATGATAAGCGTGACTACCTGATTTGGCAAAAATAGCATTGATTATACATCATTGGATTGATGATTAAGGAATTTTAGATACAGAGGGTGTTGCATCGAAAAGTTCAAAAATAAAAATAAAATAATAGAGTAAAAAATTTCCATCATGTTTGTTTTTCTTATTTAATATGAGAACTGATCACCTACAACTGGTTGCACACTACAACCCTTTTTTTTTATATATGGATTTTGAATTTTCATTTCCACATTTTTTTAATGGTGACTACATTTATTAAGAAGCAAGAAGAAAATACGTCAATGAGAATGGCTAATGATGAGTAACCCTCTATTCACTCCTATAGCTAATCTATTGGCCCCTTCATTAACCTCTCTTGGACGAAGGAGAAGGAAGGATTCAAAGATGCCAAAAACTATTTAATATCTTAAATACATGATTCCATTTCCATCCATTGTAACAATGGTGGTGATGAGATATTTGTTTTCGCTGCAACTATTTACTTTTATCAAACAGTTTTAAACTCAAGGCAAACCCATTTTGATGCAAGTTAAAACACTCAGGGGTAACTAGGCTCAGAATGAACAAACACAACTTAAATTACTAAATCAGGGCAAAAGAGTGCTGCGTGCAGCTGGTGAAAATCAGCGTGGTTTTAGTTTGCCTGGGTTTTTCCCCATGTTTGTCAATTTGTTCTGCCCTAATCAAATCAAATTTTAGGTGGGTTGTTCAACTTCTGCAACTATCATCTTTACAAGCAATCATTGAATTTCATCTTCCACAAAAATGTAATCATTAAATTCCCATGTCATACAAGTATGTACCTTTCCTTTCTCAGTGTTCCAATCCCTTACTCTAAATTTCCTTTCTCAGTGCCTTCTACAAGAACATGGTCAGAGTAGCAAAATGTGTGACTTTCAATAAGGTAATGGTCTTGGGAAAACCCTTTTTAATAGAAATTTGTTATTCGTGCTCTTCCACAACTGAAATTATTTGAGTGGTGCAATTCAGGTTGTGGGCATATTTGGTTTTACTGCTGAAGATCACATTGGAAAAATCAGTTTTCCACCTGTTCAGGTCTGGCAGATTACCACACTACTCTCTCTCTAGATTGGATGACACTGATAAAAAACTGCTACTGGAGACTCTTGACGCAGTCGTGTTTGTTTTGCTACAGGCTGTCCCGTCCTTCCCTAGTTCATTTCCACACCTTTTCTCTGGCAAAGACAATCTTCGTTGCTTGATTCCATGTGCTATTGACCAGGTGCTGTTTTCTTAATGTTAAAAGTTAATTCTTTCAACTTTTTGTTAGGTAAATGAATAAAATTTTGAAGTTAAAAAATCTGTATTTTTCTTAATGTTCTACTAATTTTTATTACTTTCTAGAAGGCAATCTTAACATGTCCCGCTGAGTGGTCAACTTTGTTATGGAAATTTGAAATCTGATCCAACTTGTAGACACAAATCAGAAACATCTTCTTCTTCTTCTTTTTTAAAGTGATAATGATTCATTACAATGCGCCAAAAGGTGGAGAACAAGGTACAAATGCGTGCACGCACTTCAAAACTGAGGGAAACAATCGATAGAAATGTTTAAAAAAGCCCAACCTAACATCTCTGACTTAGCCCTCCTAAACACCTCTGAGGCCAATCCACTTTTATCTCTGAAGCATCGACTGTTTCTTTCCCCCCAAATAGCCCAAAGACTGGCCAGCAGGGACAGCCTTCATAGAACCTTGCTTTCTTAACCTTGCAATCTTTCCCATAGCCACTTCCATGCCAAGCGAAAAACAAGCCATTTGTAGTCCCTGGCATCACCCAATAAGCCTTAAAGGGGTCGAGGAACCTCTCCCACACCAATTTGGCGAACGAACAATGGACAAACAAGTGGTTTACCAACTCTGCATCACGCTTGCACATTGGGCACATGTTTGGACTAACCAATGACCTCTTTTGGTGGTTGTCAGTAGTGAGCACCCTGTTTCCACCCATCAACCAAGCAAAGGCCATTATCTTTGGAGGAGCACCATTGTGCCACTGATAAGCCAACAAACTTTCATGTCTGAACTACCTAAATGCGTGCCTTTGACGTTCATAAATTTAAATGCCGTAATATATGAAGATATTATATTCATCTTTTTGTTGAATGGGTAAGTTATGATTAATTTTTGTGTCTAGTTCCTCAAGTGTCTGTTGCTGGGAACTCCTTTCTATGCCTTATGTGCTATTTAACTACCTGTTTTTGCTTCTGATTTCACCAAACGACAAACTTGCCTTTGCTGCCACTAAAGCCCCAATACAACTGTTCTCTTTAATATTTCATGGACCATTCTCTTCTCACATCACTTTATTCTTTTATATGTATTGTTGTAGCATGATGTACTATACTTCATACTTATTTTCCTGACTGTATTTCATGCTTATTCTCTCATTCCTTCAGGATCCATATTTCAGAATGACGCGGGATGTTGCTCCCAGGATAGGGTATCAAAAGCCTGCATTGATTGAGTCATTATTCTTCCCTGCCCTTCAGGTATTTTCGGGTTGTCCTTATTCTGATACCCATTTGTATTCATGATGCAAATGTGTCCAAGTTGATCCTAGATAAACGTATTATTCCTTGATGTTCTTGCCCCTATCTGTTGTACCTTTTTGTTTCATTTCTGTGCCTCTACATAGTAAACTTGTTTTTTTACTCTTAAAAGAAGTACAAAAAAAGATAAACCAGTTATGATCAGTTTAAAACAATTAAAAAATAATAAAATGCAACAATGATATTCACCTAAATTGGCAGCTTTGTTAGCTGCTATTTTAAGGGGAAGGGTTTTCTCTCTTTCTTTTTTTTTTTGTTTGGGTTTTTGTTTTTGTTTTCCTGATGAATGAAAAACTTGGTTACGTTATTCTATTCTTACCAGATATATTCAGTTGCTGTACAGAGGAATACCATTTATGTATATATATTTACTTTTGTTTGTTCTCTAGCCACACATTTTTTCTTGTGTTCAGTAATGGGTGCTAAGCTTGTTTTACAGTAGCAACCAATTGACTTCTGTACTTGAGTGGCTCATGAAGTGTGGAGAATATTTTGTACAGCATCACGTCCATACTAATGTGCTGTATATGTCATTGCGTACAGCCATAAAAACTGTTAGTTTGATTTTGTTTTACTAGCTCTGGCCAATAATATTGGACACTGAAGAATGTAGCTTGCACTTTTCATGATCTTGTTTTTCCGATTCCATTAATCTAGATGATGTTGCTGGTCAAGAGAAATCTAGATGCCTACCCCCCTTGTAAATGTTACTGTTTTCTTGAGCAATATATGAATAGTTTATTGTTTTCTAAACACTATATGAATAGGATTGGAAATTTAGTCCCAAGGCAGCCTAAGATAGGAAGCAGGATGATTTATTGCTTGGGATTCCTAGAATCACCCAAAAGAATTGTTTTCAATTAAATTCTGATGCAGGACTAATGTAGGGGCATTTTCACACCGGGCTCGAGTGGGGTCGTCTGTGGGATGCAGGGGCGCACTCGGAGTGGGCGGGGCCCACGGGGGAGGTCTCGTGTTCGAGACTCCTCACCGGGGGCGATTAATGCGCATTTCACCTAGGGCTCAAGTGGGGTAGCCAGTGGGATGCCGGGACACACTTGAGATGGGCGGCCCGTGTGAGGCGGTACCCATGTGATTTGGGGCCCACGAAGGGGGTTTGGCCGAGGTCCTAACCCATGAGATGTGGAGCCTGGGCTATGAGATAAAGGGATTAATTAGCCATGCTCTAACAGTTCGAGCTTTTAAAGCAAGTTGTTAATTGTCCTGCATCAAGGACAACTAACCACTTGCTCTAAAAGCTTGAACCGATAGAGCGTGGTGAATCAATCCCTTTTATCTCATAGCCCATGCCCTACATCCCATGGGTTAGGTCCTCGGTGAAACTCCCCTCGTGGGCCCCACATCACATGGGTTCTGCCTCACACGAGTGGGGCCCGCCTCACACACGCCACCAGGCTCACACGAGCCGCCCACCCTGAGTGTGCCCCTGCATCCCACAGGCCACCCCACTCAAGTCCGGTGTGAAAATGCCTATGCATTATTCACCTCCAGTGAAGAGTCTCAAACATGAGACCTCCCACTCTGATGCAGGACAACTAACTAGTTGCTCTAAAAGCTCGAACTAATAGAACGTGGCGAATCAATCCCTTTATCTCATAGTCCAGGCCTCACATCCCATGGGTTAGGTGCTCGGTTGAACCCCCCTCACGAGCCCCAAACACATAGGTTCCGCTTTACACGAGCCACCCACTCACCTTGAGTGTGCCCCTACATCTCACAGGCCACCCCACTTGAGCCCGGTGTAAAAATACCCTTGCATTAAATTCATTTTATATTTGATTTGTTGCGGAAAGAGTATTAGGATCCATTTTTAGCTAAGAGCCACGCCCCCTTTGCTTTCGTTATTTTGATCTATTTATTGTGTTTTATTTGGTATGTGGATGATTTTCTTTGTTATTGTCAAACTTCAACTGTCCATTTTAAAATTTCTTTTAATTCTTTACATCTTTGTTAATTATGCTTGATGAATAGACCCATTATGTTGAGTTCACTGCCTTCAGGTTTCACCCCTAGGTGGCTTCATTTCCATAAATGCTTTGGTTTCATTCCACTTCTGTAGACTAATATAACCCCAATCTGTTTTCAATATGGATGTTGCAGGGAGAAACAGGAAAAATGTCTGCCAGTGATCCGAACTCAGCAATATACGTGACAGATTCAGCTAAAGACATAAAAAATAAGGTTTTTCATCAGAAATATTGTACTTTTATGTATGTTATTAGATAAGTGTATCACTGTCAATGTGTGGCCTTTTGACTTTGATTGGATGCAAGATTTTTCTTTCTGTATGGTAAATTCGGGTAAAGGTTGATCCGGATTCCTTTGAAGTAATATATGGTCTTTTTTGAGAGACAATATGTGGTCTGTCATATGTTTTTACTTTTTGCCATAATGGTGACCTCGAGGGTATAATGTTGAGTGTAGGTGGTCCAACTTCATGCTAATAACTTTGGTCAAAAGTAAAATAAAAGAAAAAGAGAGAAGAAGTTGGACAAGTCATGTACTTAAATTTTCTGCTTCCTCTTTGGAACGTGTGATCCCTTGATGCTTTAGGAATTGTTGGAAATTCATTTTCGTTATTGGTCCTCCATTTCTCGATATGATACACCACTCATAAAAAAGAAAGAAAGATAGATACATCATTCACCATCTGTTGCCCAATAAATAAATTGTATTCTTTAGATTGCATGGTCCTCAGCTTGTTACTGTTTATATTGTCTTACTAAATTCATCAGGAGGATTGAATTGGCAGAGACGTTTACATGCCCATGATATTCCCTGGATTGGGCTCTCTTCAAATCTTTAGATGTTAGAATCAATGTGATAAGTTTAAGTGGGTAATCTATTACTATAAAATAAAGCCCCTATTGTGGATTGAGTAAAACAAATGCGAGAGTCATGTAATATCAGCTCAACTCTTTTTCTTTTCTTTTATAAATTAACACTTGTGCTGACTTTTATATGTAAATCTGAATTCCCTTTTTCTGAAGGCACATTCTTATTGTATGCTTGTTTTGGTCTTTTGGATATGCATATGTGCTAAGTTTTTGTATCCAACAACATGATATTTGCAATAACAGTAACATGCTTTATAACTTGTAGGTGAATAAGTATGCCTTTTCTGGTGGACAAGATTCTATAGAGAACCACAGAAAATATGGAGCAAATCTAGAGGTAGCAGTTTCTTGCCTTCTCTTTTCATCATGGAGATGCATATTATCAAGAAAGTCTGATTCTTTTCATGTTTGTGACAGTTTTGAAGCTTAATATTGGCAATGCATTTACTTCTTCTTCTTCTTCTTCTTCTTCTTCTTCTTTTTTTGAAAAGTGAATTTTGACTACAATAAGGAAAAGATTGTGAAAAGGGTAGGGATTCTCTAACCATAACGCTTCGCAGAGAAGCACCCTCAGCTAAGTCATCCGCTACATCATTGACATCTCCAGATACATTGGAGAAAGAAATCAACGTGGTTTATTCCATCTCCCTGATTTCCTCTATCCACCAAAAGAACCACTACAGGAAAACTCCTGAAGAAGAAGCCCATCTAATCGCATTGGCCAAATCTCCTTCACTGATGCAGTAAGAAGTGTTCATATCAGCGAGCACCTACATGCCCCTACCAAAGAGCCCTGACTCGAACTCTTGACCCTTCTGTCCAAAATCTCCCTCTAAGCATTATGGTTCTATTCTAGGTATATTTCCCAGGTTTGGTACTAAATTGAAACTGAGATCCTTTACAAACATCATTATAGGACTAGACTACGTGCAATCCTTTGGAAGGGTGTGGATTATGTGAGGCAGGTGTAACAGTTTAGTGGGTGAGGCCATGACTGGGGGGCCCACCTTGAGTATGTGTTGTATATCCATGACATCCATCCATTTTGTGAGATTATTTTAGGGCATGGTTCTAAAAATGGGGCAGATCCAAATTTCAGGTGGACCACATAATAGGGATTGAATTCCCACCAAAACTTCTTGGGGGCCACAAAAGTTTTGGATCAAGCTGCTATTTTTGTTTTCCCTTCATCAAGGTCCGTCGTCCGTGTGACCTTATCAACAGGTTGGATGGAAAATGAACATTACAGTGGACCCTAGGAAGTTTTTAATGGTGGGCGTTCAATCACCACTGTTTTCCTGATGTGTGGTCCACGTGAGATTCGGATCTGCCTCATTTTTGGGACCATGGCTAAAATGATCTGGAAAAAAGGATGGACGTTGTGGATATGCAACAGATACATTGAGGTGGACCCCATGGTCAGGGCCTCACCCACTAAGCTGTTACCCCTGCCTCACCTAATCTGTGCCCCCTTTGGGAACTTCCAAAACAGCAGGATGCCTAGCTGAAGAGGCCATCTCTTCTGCTTACCAATTTTGTGAGATTCACCGTAGGCATCCCTTCTTCACGTGCAGAATTTCAACCGCCTTTTGAGCGTCTTCTCAGTACCTGAATTGCACAAAAGCTGACCTTAGTGCCCTGGATCCCCTACATCTAGGAATGACCATCTCTAGCAGGCTTTTTAACTCTTCAAATGTCGGAGCTACATCTCTGGCCCCCCACCCCCTATCCAGAGTCAAAGCTAGCAATGAATACAAAAAGGGGCCACACATTCCCCCAGGCTGCGTAGGTCCGCCTGTCTTCCATTCAGGTAGATTGTCTTCTGATTGTTGATTCATCATCTTCCTCTTCTGCACCAAGACCAACCACCACCTACCAAAGCCTTGTTAGGATATTTCATATAGCTGCAGTTGTTCTTACTCTCAATGGGTAGGAAGAATGGCTGATGAAGCACATGGGTGGTGATCTGGGGACAGCTATATGCAACTGGGCATTCTCTCATCTGTCCAGACCCCCCAATTGATGGCTGCCTCTTGGATGGAAATTGTACTGATTGGAAGTTACCATACTTATTGTAAAATGAGTCATGGAGGACATTCTTATGTCAATATTAGTTTACTTCTAAAAAAAAAAAAGTGTGTGTGTGTGTGTGTGTGTGTGTGTGTGTGTGTGTGTGTGTGTTTTGAAAGGTATTAGTTTACGTGAGTATAAAATATAGAAAGAAAAATATATGGAGATAAGACAAATAACACTGAAACAGTTTGTGGTATAATAAAACTAGAAAGGGGTTGAGATGCACGTCTGCACTATACTTTGTAGAAGTGGGGTTCCAATCAATTATAGGGACCCTTTGTTTCTCCGCTGAGTATTTGAACTTGCGTTGAAGATCTATTTCTTTTGTTCTTCTTCAGGTAGATATACCGATTAAGTACCTGGGTTTTTTCCTAGAAGATGATGCTGAACTAGAACACATCAGAAAGGTGAGATTACTCTCTCTGCCATGTTCTAATTGTGCATTTGATGGAAATTTATATTGTTCTTTATTCCTTACATTTCCACATCTTCCCATGGCACGATTTTTTCTTTATCTCTTCGTAATAAATAAATAAAAATTCTAAAAGAATATGGTGCCGGTTATCTTGGTGCATCTATTCTTATAACATTTTTTGTGGGCATTTACCAGGAATATGGTGCTGGACGAATGCTGACAGGCGAGGTTAAGAAGCGTCTTATTGAAGTCCTGTCAGAGTTGGTGGAGAGGCATCGCACGGCACGAGCTGCAGTCACGGACGAGGTCAGCTACTTTCTACGAAATGCTTTTCTCTGCCTGTTAGCTTACTAACTATTAAAGTTGATGTTGCTGTTTCTAGGTATATACTAACAAAGGTCCATAAAGAATGGACTGCATCCCATACTATAGGGAGGTTATATTGAATTGGATCTAAGAATTGCATCATAAATCATAGCCTTTTTAAAGACACTGATAAAACACATAAAAATTAAAAAAGGCGTGTCACTTTGTCTTGGATTACTTGAATTACATACCCTGGAGGCTACAACAGCAAATGTTCGAAATGCAAGTGGCAGCTCTGAAGTAATACCAGAATATAAAGGAGGTCCAAATTCTGTTACTCATCAAAAAAGGTCAATCGCCACCCTCCGTATTGCTCTTATCACTAAACGAAGACCTAAACTCATCTGTGCATATACACATTGATTCACATGACAATGTTTTGGACCACACCCTGTTCAATGCAATGCTCCTTCACCATTCCCTATAATATTCTTATTAGCTTTATAACTACTGTTTGTATGGTTGTTTTAGATAACAATCTAGTTGAATCCTGTCCGCCAGATTTTCATTGTAAGGAAATTCAACTGCCCACATGCTATTGGTGGTAGGCTCCTACGAGATCTGTTTCAGCAGTGGTGCCCTCATATGATTACTGTCAGACAATAGTCACAATATCGGTATTGATGCATGTATTGCACCATTGGGATACGGAAGCATATTGGAATGACATAGGAAATATCGCATTTATTGGGTTATGTATCCCATGTCTGGGGAAAACATGAGGAACATGATGGAATTTGTTTTAATGAAACATCAGGATATGTTAGAAAAACATATGATTACACACTTAGAACTCAAAAACATTACGAAAAACAAGAATGCATTGACAGAAGTTATGGAATTATTATCCAAAAAGATTTCATATAATTCATAAATCATAAATACCAAAAACATCCAAAAACTTTTTAAAAAAAAGAAAAAGAAAACATCTATACGCAGTTCATAAAAAAAGAGTTTTTAAAAAAAAAAAAAAAAAATCTCACTGCTTTGATATTGTCAATATGTATTGCATGCATTGTTCAGAGTATCCTCGATATTATTGAAATATCATCGATATTATCCCTATCACCAGCTCAGTGATACCGATAACACTGGTAGTCACAGAAATTCCAGGTATCGGCGATGTATTGCTAAATACCTCCAATGTTTCGATATCTCCAATATTTATTACTGTGTAAATTTCAGGTCTCATTTGTATCGCCAACACTTCGTATGTTGGAGATATTTCGATAATATTGCCAATGTATCGATATCGCCAAAAATCTGTTTATTAAAAAAAAATCCATTTCAATTTTTTTATGGCGCGTTGTTGTATGCAGTGTTTAAATTGTTAGTGATAATATTTATCATATTGCGATATTATTATTATCTCAACATGGGCAATATCAAGACCACAGTCTTTCGTTTTCTTACCAGTTGTCAACTATATCTCAATAAAATATCGTGTTGTCAATATATTGAATTATCAATGGATGTTTGGATGGATGGTTGGATGGATGGGATGGCTGGGCTGGTTTCTTTTGACAACACATGCTTTTAAGCTCCCATTAAATGGAAACTTATTATGTATGCATTCTTTTTACAATTTTTTAATTCCTAAATATACAAATATGTGTATTTTAGCATACCCTAAAGTTTCATTGAAAATTTCGACCATTTTCCCCATGTTTCCTTGCATTTCCTGTTATCAGCAATATTATCGGTGATATCGATATCATTTTGGTATCCCTGGCTAGCGAAACTTGTAGCGATACCAATACCTTAAACACTGATTGCCCGCAACAATATTGGAGACATTTATATAGTAATCTTGACAAATATCTCATAATATTTTAAAATATTGTGATACTGTTGATACAATATGATATTATTGTGGATGCTGGGGAATTTTATAATTATCTGGTTGTTTTGTATTGAGCAACGATAATATCGGCCAATCTTATTGGTACTGAAACACTGGTCAAATAAGAGCTATTCCATTTCTCATAAATTCTCCTACAAAGGAAATTTGGTCCTAGTGATTACAGAAATCATTCCTCTTATACTTACCAACTTGCTTTCTCCCCCTTTCAGATGGTGGATGCATTCATGGCTGTGAGGCCCCTTCCTCATATGTTTGATTAAACCAGCAGCTAAACCCAGTCAGATAATTACGAGAGAGAGAGAGAGAGAGAGAGAGAATTGTTAGTTGTCACCCATTTTTATTATTGTAACCATAAGGAAATGTAGTTTCCTTAAATTATCACTTTTTCTTATCAATTTTCAATTTACAATAGCTTTGATCATTCAGATTTCATGTGCCCCTTTACAATTAATTATGCATTGATTTATTTTTCCCCATTATTCCCAAGATCATGAGGAGATGCACTTGGTTTTGCTGGTGTGGTTATCATTAGGTTTATTGATTATTTTCTGGAATGATATGTTGCCCTAGCTATTCTGTCAGAAGCCCCCTATGGAACCCTATCACTTCTTGTGTTCACCCCACATGACATGAGCACGATCCGGATCATTCATTTGGCGGGTCTCATCATGGAAATGGCCAAGGGGCAACTGTCGTTGTGATTGGAATCATCTACAATGCAAAACCATCCAGTTAGTGGTGGATGGTTGAAAGAAATATGTAGTAGTGGTTTGCATGCACTGGGCAAAAGTTCCACTGTTTGTGCGATTTTCTGATTGCAGCGGTGTGGAAACACATGACCAATCTATAGTGGGGCCCGCTGGATGAATAGTTGCGACATGATGGCATCATGTAGGCAGGCTCATGGGATTGTGATCAAAAGTTCCATCAAAGGCTTGTGTTAGTATCACTCCAAATAAGAAAGGAAAAGAAACGATAAAAAGGGCTACAACTCACCAGCCATTCCACGCCAGTATGTCATTTTCCCGTGATTTACATGTAGTAGTATCAAATGAACCACATTGGGCCAGTCTGGAAACTGCACTAACGGTGGAGTTTTCAGTACAAGTGGACTAGCCAGCAATCTGGGAACTGTTTTCAGGTGAATGCCCCCCCTAAGGGTGGAGAGATTTCGGTGGGGGCCATGGTCAGGGGGATAGAACCAGGGTATCCCTTGACTTGTCCAAGTCATAGTCTTGGACAATCTGGTTCGACACTAGTCACCTCACCCATATGATTCACCCCCGACTTGGACGAGTCAAGCCGATTCACCCCCAACTGGGGCAAGTCGTTACTCTGGCTCAAGACTGAATGATTCAGTTCCAGTTCCTGAGTTTTTAAATCATGGATGGAATGGACTGGTGGTCTGAAATAATGAACTAGACTAGTCACAATTTTCATGATATTTTCAAAATCTTGGCAGGTTTTAAAACATTGCCATATTAACTCAAAATTAGTAAAAGAATTAAAGAAGTCCTGTGTGTGTGTTAAACTTATTTAATAATTTAAAATAAATATTTTTATATTTAGTGGTATTTTATCAATAAAATCCTGGGAAAACCCTGAAAAATATCCGTGCAGAGAAATTCCTCAGAACAGGATCTGTCACTATGGCCTAAACCAGTGTGGTGAATGGTATGTATGATCTATATTTTTGTGTAGCTTGTCGAAATAGGTCGTGGGTTAAGTTAGCACAAAATGGATGGGGGCAAGATACAAAGTCACTTCGAAGAATTGCCCATCATCCAAACCATTGGCATTTTGTGTTGCAGATGGATTTCTTGGGTATTGTTTATTTTAACCATCCATTAGTAGGCCAACAATTGGACGGCTATCATCGCCTGATGGATGTGGTTCTGCATGTTTTGTGTGGTTTGTGCTCCATCTTGCAACTGGTTTCACAATATTGATGATCAGGTATTACTTATGTGTGGGGCACTTGTATTTGGATGTCTCATCCTCATTTGACGGTGTAAGAAGGTTTAGCCTTCCCATTTGAAAAGGCTAGAGATTGTACTGTTGGGCTAGGTGTAACATCCTAAATTTTCACTGTTTTGGATTTTCAAAAATTCTTAAATTTTTTTATATATAAATTAACTTATAATATCACTTAAATAACCATTAGCACTCGATGTTAGTCTATACAGGGGCAGTACCAGTAAAGAACCCCACAAGTCCAATTAATCAACAGTAGGAAACCACCGAATCCGTCCGATCACTTGAACATCAGGTGTAGCCCCATAATTCACTCACATAGGACCCAAATCTAATCGACTCGTTGCTAACTAATCAAGACGAGCATAACTAAATTAAAAATCTAACCGAAACCGAGTCAGATAAGACCCAGATCTTAATAATAGACCAAATCAACTCTTGTAACGCCCTAAAAATCGGGGGTCGTGTATATACTTGACTCCCGAATTTCCGGAGTCACTTATAACTGGTTTTCATTAATATGCGATTAATCCAGTCTAAATGCACAGCCTGAAATTTTCTAGAACATGAAGCATAACCACACAAGTCTACTGAAATGAAAGATAGCTCGCATATATATAGGTCCAAAAATATAAATGAGTTGCATAAGGCGTTGCCCAACAAAAACAAACAAAAGAATACTATGGAGGGTTGGGCGTGCGCACGCCGGGATTTTCTGCAAAATTTGGTCGACTTCAAAAATTTATATCTCATTCATTACAATTTCGATTTAGGTGATTCAAAAGCCATATTGAAGCTTAATAAGTCTAGTTTTATATAAAAATAATAAAAAATAAAAATAAAAATTATAATATACTTAAAATTAAGATGTTCTATCAACTATATAAAAATTATTAATTTCAGACAGCTGTTACTCCTACAATTTTAATAATTTATTTACAACTCTAAATGAAATGAAATTTTGTAAAATGGCTTTAAACTCAATGATAAAATATTATAAAAATTTTAAAAATAATTTACTTACCGAAAGTATGCGAAACCATACAAGAAATAAAGACATCGTGCAATCTTACAAAAATAAAAATAAAAAAAAAATCATTAGTTTCAAACAAATGTCACTTTTAGAATATATATATATATATATATATATATATATATATATATATATATATATATATATATATATATATATATATATATATATATACACAACTCAAAATGAAATAAAATTTTGTAAAGTGAGTTTAAGATTAATGATAAACTATTTAAAAATAATAATTCTATTACTAAATATATAAGGAACGTTACAATGGCCCCCGCCTGGGAGACCAATGGATAGCCCTTTATGTTTTAAACATGTGTGGGGTCACTTGAAGACCCCTCTCCCAGCCCTTTTCTTCCTCATTCCAAAAACCACAACCCACTTCTCTCCAATCTCTCTCCTCATCCATGAAACCCATCCCAACAACTCTTACTCAAATCCTTCAATTCCTCTCAAATCTTCATCAAAGCCCTCTTCTTCTTCTCCAATATCTTTTCCAATGCCCTCTTCCATTTCTACATCAAAGCCCCCTTCTACTTCTAATCTTCATCATATTAGTTATATAAATTACTTTATTTCAAGACTTAATTGAGCCATATTAAGTAAATTCAAAGGTTTTAGAAATGAGTTTACACAGTAGCTTAATTGAGAGTTTCACCAGAAATGTCGTCAAAATTTATGATTTTTTTTTTCTTTTTTTCTTTTTACTTTTTCTTTGGTCTTTTATTATTATCATTATTAGTTTTTTGGGTTTATGACTTCCCTAAAATCCCAACACATACTTTTTTAGCCGAGTCACCATCAAACTCGTCTGTGAGCCTAACTCAGCCCTGACTTGGCATGACACATCCAGTCAACTACTTACGTGGTCAAGTTGGCTTGGGTTTTGAATCCATGACTTCTAACAGAGGTAGAAACACCACCAACAGGCCAATTAACATGCACATGCACTTGCGTGTCCTTGCGTTATTTTTATATTTTACTGATATATATGTATTTTTTATCTTTTATTTTTTAAAAAAAAATTATAAATATTATTACTTCAACTATATTTGAATAGAGTTGAGTAAGACTAGTCATAGGCCTCGAGTCAACCCAACCCAACTAGACATTGAGTCGAGTTTTTATTTATTTCTTTATTTCTAAAACATGTGATGGATTAGGCTAGATATTGGGATTCAAGACTAACAACCGGGTGCATCTAATGGACGAGTTAGATGATACTTACATGTCATGGTGGGCCAAACATAAGTTTTTTTTTTTTTTTTTTTTTAAAAGGGCTGGTACTTATCATACATGCAGGCTTGTTTTAAAAGACCCTGTGGACCTTCCTATATTAACTAATAAATAGTTTTCTTAGGTCTGATTTGGATCTTGTCTAGGTTGAGTTCATTATAATATTTGATAAGATGAAACCAAATGTGATGACTTGTAATTCATTGATTGATGGATGGTGTGAGCTGGGTAACACAGAAGTTGCATCAGACATTTTGTTGTTAATGGGTGAGAAGGGTATTTTGCCGAATGGAGTTAATTATACTTCGTTGATTAAAGCCTACTATAAAGAAAGTGAGATTTAATATATATATATATATATATATATATATATATATATATATATATATATATATATATATATATATATATATATATAGCTCGTTTGACTCTATCACCTAATTTGCTTGCTCGGTTTCACTATTTGAGGTGTGCATGTAATAGTTGTGTTGGGTTTAGTATTAGATGGGACCATGTCAAGGTGCAAGTGTAGTCAATGTGAGGCTCCGTCATGGCCGGCTCCTAGATCCTAGTGTCATATCTCGAGTACTTCCCTAAGTGCAGACTATGAAGCACTCGCACACACCCTCGTTGCGAATGAGTCAGCCTATCACCATAGTGTAGTCACGCTATTTTGGAGAGGAGAGTAACATAAGAGAGCCTTCAAGGTAAGCGAATTTTTTATATTAGAACTTAAGAATGAGGTTTATGTAGTTAGTTACAAATGAGGACCCGTCTTCCTTATGTAATCCTAAGATCCTTTTAGTTACCTTACATAGATAGCTAAGATAAGGCTTACGATGTCATCCTGCGGCTAAGAAAACTTTAGAATTCATCTAGATAATCCTACGTAGTCTCTACAATACATTCTTTTACCACTCTAAAATTTTCTATACATGTAGGAACCTCTTAACCTACAAAATGTGTCAAAATGCCCAGTTTCATGGAATAGCCTCCTTGAAATTTCTGGTATATCCATGACATTAGTTAACAGATGAAGATTGATGCCCTGTGGGTTACCAATGAACTAAGTGTATTTTTTTTTCATATTGGAGTTTTAGTATTTTATTTCTTTTTAGAAATTACTTCTAACTTTGATAGAAATTGTCTTGTATGATTAAATTATATTATTTTTAGTATATTTTTCTGCTTCAAATAGTTTCCAATACGGTTGAACTACGACTCTTGAATAGGGTGAGTTTGATTGTTTAATACTTTCTAAGTTCATATTCGATACAGTCTTCACTAAAATATTATAAATTTTCTTATTTTCTTATAGAATCAAGATTCATACCACATTAAAGAGATGATGTTCTTCCTCTTTCCATTCCTGCGGCCTTTCTAGGGTCACCATCCCTTCAAACTTCTGAAATATCCTAAAACTTTCGGTTCTTTATTCTCTCTCGAAATTAACGAAACCCAAACACGGTTTGCTCATAACCCACTAACCATAAGATTGAAATGGTAATTCATATAAAATTTTGTTCCTTTAGAAACTCTTTAGGTTGCTGTTTGACCATAGGCATAGTAAGAGAATTATTAATTACTAATTTAGACAATAATTAAAATAAGAACTCTCTTGGACCAAGACCCAAAGGACGACCTTATAAATAGGAGATTTAAACTTTCCAACGATGGTCGTTTCCTAAACATTTTGATTGATTAGACTACGGAATTACGGAAGTATACGCCTCCGAAGCATTCACGGTTTAACCCAATTCTCAATCCTGGGTGACTATCAACGGACTCACTGCTTTGACCGAGCAGAAGACCAGGATCCACCAGGATGAAAAAGGGATACGATGAGCCTTCTACCCTAGTCAAGTAGATGATCGACGTATCGGGTTCAAGCCCACTACAACCGTCTCTCCGTATTGGTCTAACGTTAAAAATAAATATTTTTACTCTGCATAGAGGGAAATCGTTGTCATAAATTCAAACCTTTAAAAATAAATAGATAATTAAATAAATTTTAGTATACTATCAGGGTGAAAAAGTTTTAAGAGGGGTAGACTAAAATGAGCCGAACTATTATAGATAGTATACTCCCTACCATGTATATAAACTTGGAATCAATAAAAACTTAGACAAATGAAATAATAGTACCTTTATTTAATACCCTTAGGCAATTTCGGGGACAAAATTGTTTTTAAGGGGGTAGATTGTAACATCTTAAATTTTCACTGTTTTGGATTCCCAAAAATCTTTAAATTTTTTTTTAATAAATTAACTTATAATATCACTTAAATGACCATTAGTACTCAATGTTAGTCTATACAGGGGTGGTACCAGTAAAGAACCCCACAAGTCCAATTAATCAACCGTAGGAAAATATCAGGTGTAGCCCCATGATTCACTCACATAGGACCCAAATCTAATCGACCCATTGTTAACTAATCAAGACGAGAATAACTAAATTAAAGATCTAACCGAAGCCGAGTCAGATAAGGCCCGGATCTTAATAATAGACCAAATCAACCCTTGTAATGTCTCGTCCACCTGGCACATATCTGAGGGCATCCATGTAGGATTTGCCGCAGAACCATTCATTTAAGTCACTCGTGGTGCGGTACTACAAGTTAATTAAACTAGGATTAGCCCATTAGAGTAGACCAGACAGATCATGATAGGGCCTAGTGTGAGCTGCCAAACCAGATGACCGTTTACACTTAGCATTAGCCCGTACGGGCTATACAGCGGCGCAAAAAGGTCGAAAAATTATAAAAATTTAGGAGAACATATATCTCACTGGGCTTATGGTCCATCGCGGACCACAGACTCATTGGACACCCAAAAGTTAATTATTCGAGCCGTTACTACAGCACATGTCAACCCACCCAAGCTCAAAGTTGAAATCTGGCACGGGATAATGAAACTAAGACTTTGGGTTTTTCAACCGTCGAATTCCTTCCAAATTTACAGTGAAGGTCTAATGTAGTGACCTACACCCATCCACAAAATCTGAGACCCGATCATGGCACGACGACCGTTGATCGCAAACCTAACCCCATATCCGATCGTTTTCAAATTTTGCATGGCCCTTCATCGGGCCATGAACCACCTACCCTATAAGTTTCATGGCCAGGGGGCCACAAGAAATACCCTGAATTTTTAAACAAGCTCTAAACCGCTCGTTGACGGGCCACTAGTTCCAAAACTATAGAGAAATGTCCGTATTACTGGGCTTGACGTCCGTCGCGGGAGTCAGAACTGAGTACTGCCCGGAACCACTCAACTTGAGCCAAAAGAAGAGTGCATGAGAAGCACAAATACCCTAAAACAAGGAGCTGAAACTTAAGTAAATTGAGTCGTCCACTCTTATGCAAAGTTGAGAATTTTGGACCGTCGATTTACGACCAAACTTCTCACGTGGAGTAAGGATATTTTCCTGCTCTTATCCGTATAGTCGCGGCCCCGATCGACTATTGGTGACCGTAAACAGACTTCTAATCATATCTGTCGATCGGCGCATCCAAATGGAGTGTCGTTCGTATCCATACGTAGATCATCATTAGGGCTAACTATCCTATGGTGTATATCGACTTGTACACCCCATAGTGGGCCTTAGAGCTTAAAAAGACCCTCCATAGGTCTAGTATAGTGAAAACTTAGCCATTGGGGCCATTTACATCAAATTTGGCATTATAAAAGGGCCTCATTTGGGCACTCTCTCTCCTCAAACGATTTTGCCCTAGAGAAAAGAAAGAGGGAAAGAGAGAAAGAGAGAAGAGAGAAAAGAGAAAGAATAAGAAAGAAGAGAGGAGGGGAGAGTGAAGAAGGGAGAGGAAGTGGGTGATAGCTAAAGTGGGGCTCAAGGGAGTTCAATCTCGCAAGTCTCTACCTCTTCTTCAAGAAAACCTTCACCAGACCCACCCATGCCTAGAAGTAAAGGAAATAGTGGTTTTACCCAAATCCCCAAACCTTAAGATCTCAAAGAATGAAAATCTTCTCTTAAGGTGCTGACTATTACTCTTAGGTGGCCTAGCACCAATTTCAATATGAATCTAATGATTTTGTTTGTTGGATGATGCTATCAAAACCTAGACAAGACCTTACACTTTAGATTCCCCTCAAATTAATGTGCAATGATGATGGAACGCTTGTTGTTTCTCAAACATGATTGGGTATGTTAATGATGATTGCTTGTACCTTCCTTGCTCGATTCATGTATGATATTTTTCCCATAACATGTTTGTTGTACTAACCCTTGTGTATATTTTGGTATTAGGAGAAATATAAAATGCTTGCCTTCTACACTAACCCACACAACACTTGCACCTTTATTTCATGATATTGTTAGCATTTGCCTTGTAAAAATCTGGATTCTATGATGGGAAGTATGAATGCATGTTATTACTTATGCTAGTTGATAACCCATGTTAGTCGGCATGCTATACATTACCACCAAACCCTTGGGTTGGTCAGAAATGCGAGGAAAGTGAAGGCGGTCCTGTTGGTAGGATTATCCTAAGGTAAAACCCATGAATTTGGGTGGGTGCGTGTGGGCAATAATAGTTAGTCTACATGGGTCGCTTGTACCCAATGTCGTCTATCACGTGCTTGCCTGAACTCGTGCGATCTAACTTATTTACTGATCAACCTTGATTGTTACCCATGTTTGCTCACATATGTATGGAACCTAGAACACCCTATAACCATTGTAGCCCATCGATAGCGAATTGAATATCGATCCACAGTCTCCTGAGCCGGGCATGGTGGAATGGGACACTGTGTCTGAGCTGTCGGCCTACGCTGGGGTGATGTGCCTCCCCGTAGTGACCGCGAGAGATCCCCGTTCTTAGTACTCCCCATGTGCTTGAAGTCGGGGATGAGGAACCCGACGGGATCAAAGATCGCGGGGTCTTGACCTCACACGTTGGGGGGTCTTGGCCTCGCAACTAGTTCAGGGCATTTAATATGTGGGCTGTATCAGATTCTCCAACCTACTGGATGGACGGACTTAACTAATAATGTGGCTAACACGATCGCATTGCATCACATTAGTTAGGGTGGTGACTCGGAAGTCGAGGTCAATCTGAGGAAGTGCTAACATAAGCGATCGTTAGATGGAGTCGCTCGAGGGAGTGTTGTGGTGAGGGCATGCATCATATCATTCTGTATGCATGCATTCTAATAAGAGTTGCTAAGTGTTGATGATTGGTTGCATTTCATTAAACTCATATTATAATTGATGTCTGCTGTAACTTAAGATTAATAACACCCACTGAGTTAATCACTCACTCTCACTCTGGGACGGTGTTTTAAAACACCAACCAGACTCTTTAGTAGTTGCAGGTGACGCCGAGTACGAGGAGCCTTGCGGCACTAGCTTGGACCAGGAGGACGAGCTATCCTACTTTCAGTTGATGGACGACTCCCCATCAGCTTGATCAGGCGGGATTTGGATCGCTGAGTTGCGGACTCAGCTTTATTCTTTTGGGTTATAGTATTCTTTTGTTTGTTTTTGTTGGACAACGCCTTGTGCGACCCATTTATATTTTTGGACATATATATATATATATATATATATATATATATATATATATATATATATATATATATATATATATATATATATATGCGAGCTATCTTTCATTTCAGTAGACTTGTGTGGTTATGCTTCATGTTTTAGGAAATTTCAGGCTGCGCATTTAGACTGGATTAATCGCATATTAATGAAAACCAGTTATAAGTGACCCCGAAAACTTGGGAGTCGAGTATATATACGACCCCCG
This sequence comes from Magnolia kwangsiensis, assembly GCA_037074715.1. Taxonomy (NCBI): domain Eukaryota; kingdom Viridiplantae; phylum Streptophyta; class Magnoliopsida; order Magnoliales; family Magnoliaceae; genus Magnolia; species Magnolia kwangsiensis. Next base: position 45,710,088 of record CM073574.1, on the reverse strand, counting down.
ATTTCCAAGGCGTTACACTAGGGCTATAGGGGTGTGAATGGGTTGGGTCAAGTTAGGATGAGTTCCTGGCATAACTCATTTAAAACATTAGGTATTTTATCCCTGGACCTATTAATATCATGGGCAACTTGAAGATTTATTAAAGAAGTTAGTAACATATCAGAATATTCAAAGCCAACCAAGTTACTTAATTAGCTATTAAATCAAGTTTGGATCAAATGTGAGGATTAGATTTTCTCATAGATATGATGCCCCAAATATTTTAGTTCTTTTGAATAAAATTAAATGAGTTTTTTTTTTTTTTTGATGCACACACACCACAATGGGTGCTCAAACCCATGACCTTAGTTAAGAGCTGTACATTGAGCCGAGTCAAGTTGAGCTTTGCCCTGCTTGGCTCAGCTTGTTTCCATGACTATCTCAACTTTAGCTCAACTCGATTCGACCTTCAAGCTCAAAACGCTAACTCAGCTCAGCTTGGGGGCTTGACCTTATGGCTTAGTGTTGATACTCTTGTGAGTCTACCACTAATCCATGAGTAAGACCCAACCAAATGAGTTCAAAAGGCACACACATGGCTATATGCCATCTCAATAATAATAATAATAATAATAATAATAATAATAATAATAAAAAAGGTTAACGAACGTAAAAGAATGAATTCTAGTACAAAGGCCGTTTTGGCGATGTAGACTTAAAACTCTCGTGCAATTCGGTTCAATTTAATCCGTACAAAATTAAATGGGTTGATTGAAATAAAGTTTCTATGTGTGAGTTCAAAAAGAGCTCTTTTGGGAAATTTTGGATTCCTCTCAGATTTAACAAAGGCAAATTTCCTACTGTACGACCCATTTATGGCCCATTCCAAAAACATAAGCCCACTTATTTTGAGCTCCCAAGAATAAGCCTCAGCTGTACGACCTCATTTCTTAGGTCAAAAATGCCCCTGCTTTTTCAGCGATCTAGTTAGCAGAGGCTTGGGCTCCATTTGGCTACGGCTATAATCCGTAGTGATAACCATTTATATAACCCTATCCATAACCCACTGATTGCAAGAGGGTGAACAACGAGTCAGGGTCGACCAGGTCAGTGGAACAACAGGTCGGTCAACCCCAACTCGCTGTCCCACCTAGTTTTTTTTTTTTTTTTTTAACAATGAAAACTTTTTCTCTCCTACAATTTTCTCTAATACATATTTATATAAATATATATATATATAAGTGTATAAATTTTTTTTCTATTTTTTTATCCATTTATTTCTTTATTCATTTAATAAACATATCTCTTAAACCAAAATGAATTACTTAACGAACCATATAGGATTTTAGGGTAGGAGATGCTACTTTAGCTAACTAACCTAGTTATTTTACAAGATTCCATTAGGTCAATGGTCGAAAATCCATTTCATTCACTTCGCGGTCAATTTCAATCAGTTCATTTGGTGATCAATTTCATGCATTTCACGGTATATTCCTTTCACTTTCGTGGTCAATTCCATGCATTTCGCAAACAATTTCCTTTACTTCACAGTCGATTCAATGCATATCACGGTCAATTCCCTTCACTTCACGGTCAATTCCATGCATTTCACGGTCAATTTCCTTTACTTAACTGTCAATTCAATGCACTTCATGGTCAATTCCCTTCACTTCACGGTCATTTCCATGCACTTCATGGTCAATTCCCTTCACTTCACGGTCATTTCCATGCACTTCATGGTCAATTCCCTTCACTTCACGGAATTGACCGTGAAATGCATGGAAATAACCGTGAAGTGAAGCGAATTGACCATGAAATGCCGTGAAATGCATGGAAATAACCGTGAAGTGAAGCGAATTGACACTGAAATACTGTGAAATGCATGAAAATAACCGTGAAGTGAAGCGAATTGACCATGAAATGCATGGAAATGACCGTGAAGTGAGGGGATTTGACCATGAAGTGCATGGAAATGACCCTAAATCTAAATGGAATCGTCGGAATTGATCGTAAAATGCATGAAAATGACCATAAATCTAAACGGAATTGCAGGAATTGACCATGAAATGCATAAAAATGACCGTGAAGTGAAGCGAATTGAACGTGAAATGCGTAGAAATGACCGTGAAGTGCATGGAAATGATTGTGAATCTAAACGGAATCGCCGGAATTGACCGTGAAATGCATGGAAATGACCGTGAAGTGCATGAAAATGATCGTGAATCTAAACAGAATCGCCGGAATTGACCATGAAATGCATGGAAATGACCGTGAAGTTAAGCAAAATGACCGTGAAATGCATGGAAATAATCGCGAAGTGAAGGGATTTGATCGTGAAGTGCATCAAAATGACCGTGAAATGCATGGAAATGATGGTGAAGTGAAGGGATTTGACCGTGAAGTGCATGGAAATGACCATGACTAACAGAATCATCAAAATTGATCGTGAAATTCATGAATTTAAACGAAATCACCGAAATTTTCATGCATTTCATGGTCAATTCCGGCGATTTCGTTTAGATTCACGGTCATTTCCATGCACTTCACGATCAATTCCCTTTACTTCACGGTCATTTCCATGCATTTCACGTTCAGTTCGCTTCACTTCACGGTCATTTTCATGCATTTCACGGTCAATTCCAGTGATTCTGTTTAGATTTACAGTCATTTCGATGCACTTCACGGTTAATTCCCTTCGCTTCACGGCCATTTCCATGCATTTCATGGTCATTTCGCTTCACTTCACGATCATTTCCATGTATTTCACGTTCATTTCTGCACGATTCTGTTTATATTTACAGTCATTTCGATGCACTTCACAGTTAAGTCCCTTCGTTTCATGGTCATTTCCACGAATTTCACTGTCGATTCGCTTTACTTTACGGTCATTTTCATGCATTTTACGGTCAATTCCAGCATTCCGTTTAGATTCACGGTCATTTCAATGCACTTCATGGTCAATTCCTTTCACTTCATGACCATTTCCATGCATTTTACGGTCATTCTGCTTCACTTCATGGTCATTTTCATGCATTTTACTGTCATTTTCAGCGATTTCATTTAGATTCACCGTCATTTTCATGTATTTCACATACAATTCACTTCACTTCATCGTCATTTCCATGCATTTCACAGTCATTCCCATGATTCCGTTTAGATTCACTGTTATTTCCGACGATTCCATTTATACATTGAGGGATCCTTAGGACTACATTTTCCAGTGGGCACGCGGACTAGTAAAAATTTTTGGCATTGTCTAATAATTTAGAGAAATTTAGGACTGTGGACCCCACCTTTTAGCCAGCTTTTTTTATGAAAGAAGACAAACTTTGTTTTGCAACTTAGACCTGCTCGTACGGATAGAAATTTTGAGGATGAAAATACCCCTCCCTTTCAAAGACGAGCGCTGACGCTCCTCCAGCCGAGAGTTGTACGAACGGCTCAAAAGAGATCAAAGTTACATGGCCCCACAGCTATGTATTTATTATATCCACAACGTTCATCCATATTTTGAGATCATTTCGGAGCATTATCCAAAAAAAAAAATCATATCCAATGATCAACTGGACCACACCACAAAGAGCTGCAGGAAAACTGATTTTTACCGTTAAAAATTTTATAGGGCCCACCATAACATTTACTTTACATCCAATCTATTCATGAGGTCAAAAAGGCCTGGATGAAGAGGGAAAAAAAGTTTTCATAATGATCCAAAACTTTCGTAACCCCTAAAAGGGTTTCAATGGTAGATGTTCAATTCCTGCCTTTTACAGTGTGGTCCACTTGATAGTTAGATCTATCTTATTTTTCGTCCCAAACCTTAATATGAGCTCTTCAAATAGATGGATGGTTTGGATATAACATAGACATCATGATGGGACCCACAAAAGCAACATAGCAAAAAAAAAAAATGGCCGCAGCACTGCCTGTCCGCTACGGTAATAGCTACAGTTATAATCCGTAGCTAAAGTGTATCCAAAATTCTAAATTTTTAAGGCAAACTCGTTAGACAGTTTTGAACTTTTTTGATAATATCGACAGATCGTCTATATATTGACATATTGTCGATATATCAAATCAATAATAGCTACGGTTATAATCCGTAGCTAAAGTGTATCAAAAATTGTTATCTATGACTAACGTCGATATATCGATGATATGTAGATAATATCGACAACTTATGTCGATTATATCGATGATATGTATATAATATCGAGAACTTATGTCGATAATATCGAGGATATGTAGATAATATCGATGTTTGCATCTTTTGTAAATATATATATATATATATATATATATATATATATATATATATATATATATATATATATATATATATATTTGTTTTTGTTTTCGTTTAGGTTATAGGTTTTGGTTTAGGTTGTAGTTTTTATTTAAGTTATAGGTTAACGGTTTAGGTTAAGGTTATAGGTTTTTGGATTTGAGAATGGATTTGGGTTTAAGTTATAGGTTTTGGTTTTGGTTTTGGTTTTGGTTATAGGTTTTGGGATTTGAGAATGGGTTCGGGTCTAGGTTATAAATTTTGGTTTTGGTTTAGGTTATAGGTTATAGGTTTGGGGATTTAAGAATGGGCTCAGGTTTATGTTATTGGTTTTGGTTTTGGTTTAGGTTATTATTTTTTGGCTATGTTTCTTTTGTAGGTCTCATCATGATGTATGTGTTATATCCAAACCGTCCATATATGAGCAGGGCAAACTGGAAATTGAGCGGGGCAAACTAAAAATTGAGCAGGGCAAACTGAAAATTGAGTGGGCTTGAGCGGGGCAAACTGAAATTTTATTTTATTTTGCTATGTTGCTTTTGTGGGTCCCATTATGATGTATGTGTTATATCCAAACCGTCCATATATGAGCGGGGCAAACTGAAAATTGTGCAGGGCAAACTGAAAATTAAGCGGGGCAAAATTGAGCGAGGCAAACTAAAAATTGAGCGGGGCAAACTAGAAATTGAGCGGGACAAACTGATTTTATTTTTTTTGCTATGTTACTTTTGTGGGTCCCATCATGATGTATGTGTTATATCCAAACCGTCCATATATGAGCGGGGCAAACTGGAAATTGAGCGGGGCAAACTGAAAATTAAGCGGGGCAAACTAGAAATTGAGCGGGGCAAACTGAATTTTTTTTTGGGATTTGATAATGGGTTTGGGTTTAGGTTATAGGTCTAGGTTTAGGTTTTGGTTTAAGTTATAGGTTATAGGTTTTGAGATTTGAGAATGGGTTCAGGTTTAAGTTATAGGTTTTGGTATTGGTTTAGGTTATAGGTTTTGGTTAAGGTTATAGGTTATAGGTTCAGGTTTAGGTTAAGGTTACATTTAGGTTATAGGTTTTGGGATTTGATAATGGGTTCGGGTTTAGGTTATAGGTTTTGGTTTTGGTTTAGTTTATTGGTTACAGGTTTATGATAAGGTTTATGTTTAGGTTTAGGTTATAGTTTTTGGGATTTGAGAATGGGATTGGATTTAGGTTATAGGTATTGGTATTGGTTTAGGTTATAGGTTTTTGTTAAGGTTATAGGTTATAGGTTTAGTTTTAGGTTTAGGTTAGGTTTAGGTTATAGGTTTTGGAATTTGATAATGGATTTGGGTTTAGGTTATAGGTTATAGGTTTAGGATAAGGTGTAGGTTTAGGTTTAGGTTATAGGTTTTGGGATTTGAGAATGAGTTTGGGTTTAGGTCATAGGTTTTGGTTTTGGTTTTGGTTATAGGTTATGGGATTTGGGAATGGGTTCAGGTTTAGGTTATAGGTTTTGATTAAGGTTAAAGGTTATAGGTTTAGGTTTAGGTTTAGGTTAGGTTTAGGTTATAGATTTTAAGATTTGGAAATAGTTTTAGGTTATAAGTGGAAATCCTTCCCATCTAAGTTCATCCAGCTTTATTTTTTATTTTTTATTATTTTTTATTTTTTTACATGGAGAAATTTATTATACCTATAAGTTTCTCTAGTACATATTTATATAAATATGTATATATAAGCATATAAAATCTTTTTTTCTCTCTTTTTTCATTTCTTTCTTTATTCATTTACCAAGAATATCTTCTAAACCAAAATTAGTTACCTGACGTACCCTATATGATTTTGGGATAGGAGAAGCTAATTTAGCCAACTAACCTAGTTATTTTTCAAGATTCCATCAGGTCGATGGTCGAAAATCCATTTCATTCACTTCGCGGTTAATTTCATTCATTTCATTTACTTTGCGATCAATTCCATGCATTTCACGGTCAATCTCGTCGATTCTCTTTCCCTTCATGGTCAATTTCATGCATTTCACAGTCAATTTCATGTTTGCCCCGCTGAATTTCTAGTTTGCCCCGCTTAATTTCATTTTTGCCCCGCTGAAATTCATGTTTGTCCTGCTGAATTTCTAGTTTGTCCTGCTCAATTTCATGTTTGCCTAGCTGAATTTCTAGTTTCCCCGCTCGATTTTATGTTTGCCCTGCTCAATTTCTAGTTTGCCCAGCTCATTTTTATGTTTGCCCTGCTGAATTTCTAGTTTGCCCCGCTCAATTTCATATTTGCCCCGCTGAAATTCATGTTTGCCTCTCTCAATTTCATGTTTGCCTTGCTGAAATTCATGTTTGCCCAACTCAATTTCATGTTTTCCCCGCTCAATTTCTAGTTTGCCCCCTGAATTTCTAGTTTGCCCCGCTCAATTTCATGTTTGTCCCGCTGAAATTCATATTTGCCCCGCTGAATTTCTAGTTTGCCCAGCTCAATTTCATGTTTGCTTGGCTGAATTTATAGTTTGTCCTCCTCAATTTCATGTTTGCCCCGCTCAATTTCATGTTTGCTCCGCTAAAATTCATGTTTGCCCCGCTCAATTTCTAGTTTGCCCCGCTCAATTTCATGTTTGCCTCGCTAAAATTCATGTTTGCCCCGCTCAATTTTATATTTACCTCGCTGAATTTCTAGTTTGCCCCGCTCAATTTCATTTTTGCCCCGCTGAATTTCTAGTTTGCCCCGCTCAATTTCATGTTTTCCCCACTAAAATTCATGTTTGCCCTGCTCAATTTCTAGTTTTCCCCGCTCAATTTCATGTTTGCCCTGCTGAATTTCTACAATCTGTTGCAAGTTTTTGGCAAAACTAAGCTCAATTACATAAATGCTTTGTCAAATAACATTTACAGAAATTGACACAAATAACACAAAATTGACACAAAGTTTTGTAATGATTCTGTTAGATCAATCATTTTAAGCCACCTTCAAGAAGTGAATTGCCGTCCTCGAATTCTTAGTTTCAGCAGTATAGTTTTAAGGGTGCAGTATAGAACTTAAACCATAAGGAGTAGATTTCTTAATAACTTTAGTAAATTTAGTGTAGGTAGGTTCACTAGTAGATATGGCACGTTCAATGTGCATGGAGAGAGGAGCTTTTTGAAAGATCAGGGAAAAAAGATTGGAGAAGCATTGTAAAAAGGGAGTTATTTACTGCTCTGCTATAGTTATACTTGATACTCAAGCACTTCGAAATATCATATATTGGAAAGCAACAAATCAAATAGTACTTGGTGAAGACCTTGTCCCCCCATTAGTGCTTCAAGAACCTGTAGAACACAAACACAGCATTTCATATCGATTGCAATGAGCACAAACATACCGAGATCGTCAAAGAAGAAATCCCTCGAAGAGTACCTTTGCTAATGTAGAGAAATCCGGTTGAGATGAAGTGGAGGGAACGTTTTGGAAGAAGGAGTCTACGAATTTTGGTATTCGAGGAAATAAATGATGGTCGGTGAAAGCAGTTAATGCAGTTTTTTTTTTTTTTAAAACGGATATATCGACATGTTGTCGATATATCGACATATTGTCAATGTATCGACGTTACATCAAATTTTACGAAAGCTTGATAACTTACGCAGATAAGATCGATGATATGTCGATTATATCGACAACTTATTTCATATCATATCGACGATATGTCGATATAATCGACATTACATGGAATTTTTTTGTTTAGTCGTTGGACAAATGAGGAGTTAATTCGATATTATCGACTATATGTCGATATATCGACAAAATCAAGCATCGATATATTGACATATTGTTGATATATCGACGTTACATGGAATTTTTTGGTTTAGTCGCTGGACAAATGAGGAGTTAATTCGATATTATCAACCATATGTTGATATATCGACAAAATCAAGTATCGATATATCGACATATTGTCGATATATCTACGTTACATGGAATTTTACGAAAGCTTGATGACTTACGTAGATAAGATCGATGATATGTCGGTTATATCAACAACTTATTTCGATTATATCGATGATATGTCGATTATATCGACAACTTATTTCGATTATATCTATGATATGTCGATATAATTGACGTTACATGGAATTTTTTGATTTAGTCACTGGACAAATGAGGACTTAATTCGATATTATCGACCATATGTCGATATATCAACATATTGTCGATATATCGACGTTACATGGAATTTTTTAGTTTAGTCGCTGGACAAATGCGGACTTAATTCGATATCATCGACCATATGTCGATATATCGACAAAATCAAGCATCGATATATCGACATATTGTCGATATATTGACGTTACATGGAATTTTTTTTTTCTGGTGTATTTTTTTAGTGTATTTTTTTTTGGAATTTATTCATGCATGTTTTTCTTGGCACAATCTATTTTTATTTTTTATTTTTTAAATGTTTGGGTTAGTTTATTGAACACACCCTCCATGTTAGCCATCCCCACTAGGGATCGATACGAACATGAATAGATTCCATCATTATTTATATTTGGGTTAGTGTTTTTTTTTCCTTTTACTGCTTGTATTTTTTAGCAACTAGCCAAGGAAAACGTACTTAAATAATACTTTAATTTCACTATTAAACTATGGAGGTGTCCCAAAAGAAAATTTTGAAGGATCTTCTGAGGAATGCTTTGAATGATGCTCGAAATGTTTGTTTCAATAAGCACATTGCATTGGAAGGTATGTTTTGTACTTAAGACCTATTAGATGTGTTGTTGAAAGCGATGTTGTCACTGCAACATACATCGGGAAAATTTTAATATTCCCCACATAATACTCGCCTTATTTTCCCTGCTGCAGTTTGGCATGAACCCATAGTTTCCAAACATGGCCTAAAGAAAACACAAACATCTCTAATAGTTAGCACAAAAAATCGAGTATGCTTCTAAGAAGTTTGTAAGCCGTTGAGGCAAGCAGAATAAGCAAGATCACATATTTCTGCTTTGAACCTAAAGAAGCTGGGTCCAATCACCTCACTCTTGCAAATCATATAGAGCATCCACACCGACAGTTAGCACAAAAAATCCATGCAATTTGGATACAGATCCAGAAGATTATCAAACAAGCAAATATGCCAGCCTTCAATGGGGCTTATGTGTTTAGATACAAGTTAAGTAAAAGGAAGAAGAAGAAGAAGAAGACCTGTGAATCAGAAGAGTTCTTGCTAGGAAGAGAAATCTTTCCCTAGCCCTTTGATTACTTTTGGTTACCATGATTCATTATCTCTTGACCCTTGTGGTTACTGCAATCTGCATGTAATTTTGTTATTCTGTATGTAATTTTGTCGCTATATTAATCTGTTTATGTGATTCCTCTGATTGTTTAGGGTAATGTGATATGTTTGCATTTATTACCTAGTCAACATTTCCATGCTTTAAATTGCAAGGGCAATGTGCTTGAATTTTGAAAGGTTAGTGGATGCCATTATTCAAATTTCTGCTTCTTTTTCCCATTGCATTGAAGAGCTTGTCAGTCAATAACTAGATAAAACCAAACAAGCTGATCAAGACCACATCCATTAACCTAGGTTGATATGGTACGTGGTTGAAAACAGGAATTTGCTCTCCTTCATGTGCAATACCTGAGTGGTAAATTCATGTACTATGCAATACCTGATTGATCTCAACGACGCCTAAGTAGAGAAAAGAGGGAGAGCTAGTCTTAGCCCAAGAAGAAAAGCTCCAAATAGTTTTAGTTTCACAGGAGATACCCCAAAAGCTGGACTCTTCTCTAAATTGTTACATTAATCTATGACTAATAGGACTATTCTATTGTTATATTAATCTAACAAGTTACTTTCAATAAATTGAAAATCATTTATCAACAGAATTTTATCTTCCAATTGAACTTATTTATATAATTCTTTTAGTTGTTTAGATAGCTGAAATCATTTAGATGTTTGCAATTTGATTTTGTTTTGTGAGTCTTTTTTGGAATTGGTGTAATGCTGTTTGGTTTGTGCTTGATATTTTTATACTGAGTTTGCGGGGATGGGACGGTTTGAGTGAGGGTCAATATCAAAAGCCATTTGTTTTGGTTATTGATTCTGAATCTGATTTCTTCGGTGGGCGTGTTTTAGAAATGTTGTTTCATATTGGGTTTGTTTGGTTTTTGATATGGAATAATTCTTTTGGTTACTAGGGACAAGCAAATTGAGTCATGTTTTCCATTTCTACATTTTGAATTTAAGGTCTTCTATCTTTGTAGTCTCTCCTTTTTTGAATTGTCTTTGGTTGCATTATCCAATTGGATTGCAACCATCCGTCAAATAAAGTGGAAATAACCATATTGTAGTTTCCTTGGCATTCTTATTTAGGATGGGTTTTTGAATTCTTATATTACTTTCAAGTTAGACATGATAGGGACAAGTACAATTTGAGGGTCATTTCCCCATATGAATACCATGAGCAGCAATTAACTTTCCCATTCATATTGATTAAATTGAAGGCAATTCAATTCTATTATGCATCTAAATGAAGCCTCAGCTCAATCAGTATGTCTGGAATATGTTAGTTGACTGTGGGTTGATTTCTTGTTGAGGTTCCAAGATGATTAGTTCTTCTGTTCTTCCTTACTTTTATTGAGTGTTTTGAGTTTGTCGATTGATGTTGGGAGTTAGGACAAATATTAAAATGATTTGCATGATGAGAGTTGTTTGGACTTGAGGTTTTTATTAACGAGGCTTAACTGAGATGTCCTTTACTGTTTCTGATTGAAAGATGTCTTTTACATTATAATGTGCATGGACAGAAGAAACTAAGCTATTGAGATTGTAAAAAGGGGACATGCATCAAGCATGACTCTTAATAATTTTCAACGAGACTACCAAATTCATTTTATGCTTGTGTGAATAGATGTGAATGGAGCTGATTTCAAATAGAAGTGGCATGTTCGTATGAAGTATGGTATGGTATTACAAGTTGTGCTACAATTGCACATGCGGAGTTCTTCACTCAGTCGTTAGATGATTTATAGAGATACATCAGTTCACCGTTCAATGATAAATCATGAATTAGCCAGATATATATAGATTTTTCTAGTTTAGTTTATCATTTCCTTTATTTGAAACAGACACTATCATCGCAATAGTCATAATGCCTAAGGATAGAGGAAAAAAGGCTATGGTTGGAGAGTCATCAAAGAGAAATCATACGAAACTCCGATCAAGACATAGATCGGAACGGGACTTCCCCGACCAGGGCAAACATGAAATTGAGCGGGGCAAGCATGAAATTGAGCGGGGCAAAAAGGAAATTGAGCGGGAAAAACTGAAAAATGAGCGGGGCAAACATGAAATTGAGCGGGGCAAGCATGAAATTGAGCGGGACAAGCATGAAAATGTGCGGGGCAAACATGAAATTGAGCGGGGCAAACATGAAAATGTGCGGGCAAACATGAAATTGAGCGGGACAAGCATGAAATTGAGCGGGGCAAACTGGAAATCGAGCGGGGCAAACATGAAATTGAGCGGGGCAAGCATGAAATTGTGCGGGGCAAACTGAAAATTGAGCGAGGCATACATGAAAATGAGCGGGGCAAACATGAAATTGAGCGGGGCATGCATGAAATTCAGCGGGGCAAACTGGAAATTAAGCGGGGTAAACATGAATTCAGCGGGACAAGCTTGAAATTTAGCGGGGCAAACTGGAAATTGAGTGGGGCAAATATGAAATTGAGTGGGGCAAGCATAAAATTGAGCGGGGCAAACTGAAAATTGAGAGAGACAAACATGAAATTGAGCGGGGCAAGCATGAAATTGAGCGGGGCAAACTGAAAATTGAGCGGGGCAAACATGAAAATGAGCTGGGCAAACATGAAATTCAGCGAGGCAAGCATGAAATTGAGCGGGGCAAACTGAAAATTGAACGGGGCAAGCATGAAAATGTGCGGGGCAAACTGAAAATTGAGCGGGGCAAACATGAAATTCAGCGGGGCAAGCATGAAATTAAGCGGGGCAAACTGGAAATTGAGCGGGATAAACATGAAATTCAGCGAGGCAAGCATGAAATTGAGCGGGGCAAACTAGAAATTAAGCGGGGCAAACACGAAATTTAGCAGGGAAACATCAAACTCAGCGATCTTAGCATGAAATTTATCGAGACAAACATTAAATTGACCTTATTTACCATGAAATTAAGCTGGGCAAATATTAAATTGAGCAATCCTACAATGAAATTTATCGAGGCAAACATTTTTTTTTCTTTTTCGGTTAGCTTGTTAGTACACACCCATGTCAGTACACACACTCCATGTTAGCCACCCCCAATAAGGATCGATACCAAGACCTCAAGTGTTGAAACGAGATATCTCCACTCAGTCTACTAGTTGAGCTATAGATCTGAGTGTGAGGCAAACACTAAATTGACCTTATCTACCATGAAATTAAGCTGGGCAAACATTAAATTAAGCGATCATAGCATAATATTTATCGAGACAAACATTAAATTGACCTTATCTACCATGAAATTAAGCTGAGTAAATATTAAATAAAATGATCCTAGCATGAAATTGAGCAGGGTAAACATGGAATTCAATGAGCCTAGCATGAGATCAAGTGAGCCTTAGCATGGAATTGAGTGAGCTTCAAATTGAATTAAGCGAGTTGACATGGATTTAATCGATCAACGCACATAAAATTGACTAAGCCTAACGTATGGAATTGAACGAACTTCGCATGCAATGCCATTATATAAGTGTAGCATTTTTTTTCAAGATCTGTACCTCCGACTGCCGTAGTATCGGTCAAATGCAGGTTGAAGAGAGGTGCTTTAGAGTGAGAGAATATTGTGAACTTTTTCAAAGAGATGCAACCAGCTCGTGGGATTTCACGTAACCCTAGCCAAGATGAAAAATGACAAATGTAGAATGATGATATCTAGATGATTCACAAAGATCTCAATCAGGAAGATAAGAAAGAAAACCCTTCGTAATTCAGTTCTTAGTTCTAAGAGAGTGTAGGGCTGGAAGCACCTGTTTTTTCGTTAAGAGGAGTGAAAGCAACGCCGCAAGCAATGTAGTGAAAAGAGTACGTAAAAAGGAGGGGTATTTTCGTCCTAAAATTCAGCCTCCGCACGTGTAGGTCTAAGTTGCAAAACAAGGTTTGTCTTCTTCCATAAAAACAGCTTGATAAAAGGTGGGGTCCACAGTCCTAAATTTCTGAATAATTTATACACTGGCACTACGACATTGCATATTCTACACACAGATAACTAAAAATAAACCGTCAACATCGAGAGGTTTAACTTAGATGGACCATAAACCTAGATATTATACTTTTCTAATAACCTAAATAGTCGATTGTTGTACATCAAATGGACGGTTGAAATGAAAAGTTGCCAACGGTCCACCTTTAGAAAATAAATGTCCAATAATCAAAGACTCAAATATTATAAACAAACTGAATTTGGTTTGATAATATATCTACAGTGATTCAAGAAATTATATAGTTTAGTATTGATTGATACATGCCACTCATACCATTTCTGTGCGCCTGCGTATCAACCTTCATATTCTGCCGGAGTATATATCAAAAAATCCCTCAACTTGAACCTAGTCACCCCTCCAATCTCATTTCAAATCCGCCCTCCCAAACGGATCTCAGAGAGAGAGAGAGAGAGAGAGAGAGAGACCATGAACAAAGCGGCGATGCTCGGCAGCAGGAAAAGCTCTCTTCCATCAGCAGAAACACCTCACCCAAAGACCCAAACGAAGAAAAAAGCAAACCCCAGAAATCCATTGAAGGAACTCAACACCACCTCTTCTTCTTCTTCTTCCACCACCTCCATTGAAGCCCCAAGGGGCTGTTTCAGGTTCCTTCTCTCTTCAAATTCCTCTTCCAAAACTACCCTCCCCAGATCCAAATCCCTCACCAAAACTCCCAAATCAGCCCCAAATGCGACTCAAAAAGCTGCTTCGAACCCCAGACTCAAACCCCCCCAGAAAAATCCCAAAAAACCCAGATCACAGATTCCGCAGAAACCGAGAAGCTCGTATCTCCTTCACTGGCAAAATGGTAAGAAATCTGGTTCCGGAGGGCAATCCTCAGCAGAGAATGATGCAGGTAAGCTTCCCCAACCGAGTTTTGCAGCGGTTTTGGATGAGAATGGCACTCCTGTAAATAAGTTGGCATCTGGTTCTTGTTCGGGTTCCACTGATGATACGGTTTTGGGAAGGCTATCCGTAATCCCACCTCCTGATATGAGGTTCAGGGCATTTTTTGACATGAATGGCAGGCCTGTTAATAAACTGGCATCTGGGTCGTGTTTGGTTTCTACCCCTAGCAAGGCCTTGGAAGAGCACTCTACAACACCTCCTCTGCTGGCCTCTATATCTCCAAAAATCGATACTGTTAAGCCTGCAACGCCTCCTCTGCTGGTCTCTATATCTCCAAAAATTGATACCATTAAGCCTTCTGAGCTGAGCTTTCAGCCAGTTTTACATATCAGTGGCACTCCTCTGAATAAACTGGCATCTGGGTCTTGTTTTGTTTCTACCCCTGACAAGGTCATGCAAGGGCATCACTCCACAATGGCACTGCCCGACATGAGTTTCAGGACAGTGAATAGCACTCCTGTAAATAAACTGGCATCTGGGTCTTGTTTAGTTTCTACCCCAGACAAAGCCTTGGAAGAGAACTCCACAATCACACCCCCAGTTCAGGCCTCGATATCCCCAGAAATCCAATGTGGGTCTTCTTTGGTTTCGACTCCTGCATGTTTTGCTGCGGGCCATGTGGTTGTCGGTGTCTCTGACAGGAGGAAATGCAGGCCTAGAGGACTCTTGACCGTCGGGGAAGAGGTTGAGATTCTGGGGTTTTGTGATAACAGGGCCTCGTTGATCCCTGTGCCTGCCGAGGCCTCTATGCATTGGCACTTGTCACCTTCCGAGTCTGCAAAAAAGGGTGTGATTCATAATGGGTCGCCTGAGCTTGAAGGGTTGGTGGGCCCCACTGCATTGGTTGATGTGGGGTTTTCAGATGATGGCAGCAGTGTTAGGCTGTCTATGGTTGCTTCCCCTGCCGAGGCTTCTATGAATTGGAAGTCGCCTCCTTGTGGGGGTGAAAGGAAGGGTGTCAATCAGAACGGTTTACCTGAATTTGAAGGATCTGTGGGGCCCACTGTATCGGGAGAGGAGGGTCACCTGGGGTCCTCTGATGGTTGTAGTAGTGTTGGGGTGTCTATGGTTAGCGCCCCTGCTGAAGCTTCTATGAATTGGTTGTTGTCTCCTTGTGAAGCTACAAAGAAGGATGTTCTGGAAAAGGGGCCACTTGAATTTGAAGGATTGGTGGGACCTACTAGACTTGTTTCAGAAGCTATGCGTTCATCTGGTCATGAGTTTTGTGGTTCTTCAATGACTAATGCTGCTAGTCCTTGTCCACCGATTGTAGAAGGTCAAGCGACTTCATATGGGCCTAAAGTTCTTGTGCCCCAGGAAGAGATAGGATATCGATATGATCAAATGATAGAGAATTCTCCTTTTTCTGGGGACTCCTGGGCCAGTCACAATGTCATTTGTACACCAGTTTCAGATTCGAGCTCAGGAAGACAGGTGGGGTTTTCTTGGTCAAAATTGGAGGATCTTTCCGAATGTCGGTTTGAACTTAATTCAATGGCAGAGATCCTTGAAACCATGAGCTTGTCTCCGAAGGGGCGGGCTGAACCTTGTGACCAGACTGGTGTCTTGCCTTTGCGTGGTCTGAATTTTCAGTTATCATGTCCAGTAATGCCTTCCAATTCCATTGATCGAGCCCAGCTACTAAAGCCTTTGAATGATCAAAAATTTGGAAGAGAAGAATTTTGCAGATGGGAGGGAGGGATGTCCAGTTCAAATTTTGAGAATACTTCTCAAATGAGGATATCATGGAGGGAAGGACTAGTTAGTAGGATTTTTGAGATGGATGAATTGGATTGCTGTCAATGGCTTTCAGAAGAAGAGGAAGATGATGATTATTGCAAGAATGATCAGTTTAATTCTGATTTTGGTCTTGAATTCGATCAAAATGCAAGGAATTCTGCATCAACTGATCAAAATGATCAGAGATTAACCAATGGCTTTGGGTCTACGGAATTTGTGTATGATGTACAAGATGATGAGAAAACTGAAGTGAAGCTTCCTCCTCCTGAACCCATTTCCTGTGCAGAATCCATAAGCACAGATGGAGGTGGACTGGTTGCATCAGGTGATTCAGATTGGACTCTCTGCTACAAAAACCACTTATTTGAAGTATAATTTCCTCTTTTCATCTTTCTGTATGTCATTCTAATCTCTATTTCAGTGATCTGATTTCAGATGGAATCATGGAAGATGAAATGAGTATTTGATAGTAATCGTGGAAACTGTAGTTCTGATGTTCAACACTGTGCAATTCATGTTCTTCAAAGTTAGGTTCCTGTCTTCTTCATTTCCTTGCAAAACTAAACACAATTTAGCAGATGGTGTTGCTTTGAGGAATCTAAGCAGATGTCAGATAAACATGGGCTGTTCACTGGCAAATAAAGCATAGCCAAAGCACCCTAACATTTTGATGGGATAGATTCTGATGTGAACTTGCCATTGTGTCAACTCATCCATGTTACCTGTTTGGTCTACATGAACTCCAGCCCAGAACATCAAAATCATGGCCCCACTGTGAATGTGTAGCTGGAAAATCACACTGATCGATCATCCCGACCATCTGAATAATGGCCATGTTAAAAAATCAGTTACCAGATTGAATTTAGTTTACGGAATCAGATGGTGTAGATGGCCTCCATGTGAATCAGGCTGTGCTCCATCCATAGTATTGCGCGCTTGTTCAATGGTGTAGGTTGGTATGCATGTATGTAGATCATGTGTGTTGTTAATGAGTTGCTACATGATAATACCTGTTACAAAAAAGCACACTTTGATGTCTAGTCTAGCTGCATTTTCATAAATTGAAAACATGTAGCTTACTACTCTTCACACTATTCACTATTTAAAACACTGGTTTCATGAACTCTTAATGCTATGGCAACGACGACGAGATCAGTGACGGATGGCAACGACGACGATCCCGGTGACGACAAGATCAAAGAGGGTGAGAATGATCAGAACAGAAGAGACGAATCCAGAGACAATGCGACTGTAGAAGAAGCTGGGGAGTGGAAACAGATTCATTCCAGGAGACGCAGATGGTCCCAAGAAGGTAACGGAAGAGGGAAGTACGATTCATTTCCAACCATTTTTGTTAGAGGTTGTCCTCATGGTTGGTTCCCTCTCAACCTTGAGAGAATCTTTGGCAGAGCGGGGGCAGTCATGGATGTGGTGATGCCCAGAGATAGAGAGAGTGGTCGATATCGTGGTTTCGCACTTATTCGGATGAGTAGTGAAGAAGAACTTGCCAGAGCGGTTGACATGCTTCATGGCGTTAGTTACGATGGAAAGAAGATGCTGGTGCAATGGGCTCAGTTTGGACCTGACTGGGGAAAATCTCACCCCCTCTCTACCGGAACATCTACCCTGAAGTGGCCTGCTTCTACATCTTTCAAAGCCCCTGAAAGAGATCCCCCAAAAAAGGTCTTATCTTTCAAAGACGTACTTACAAATTCCTCTAGAGCTTCCTCGTCCCACCAATTGCAGATTCAGATTTTTGGGGATGTTGATGGTGCTCATCACTCAAATAAAAGTAAAAAATCTATGGCAGTGGCGAAACAGCTCTTGTGTGACATAACCATAGCGCACGATCGTTTTGAACGCTCAGTCTGAATTGCAAAACACTATTGTAATCTCCACGAAGCACGATGCCTCAATTCCTCAGGTGCGCAAATGGATAGATGAGTGCTGCAGAATGCAACCCTCTATATATTCCATTAGACCCATAGGATATGATGATCTTTGGATCAATGTCAGCCCGGGGGTTAACCTGGCCTCCCTTCTCATTGCCGGAGTGCTTCATACGGATGGGCCGGTAAAAAAAGTCCAAAAATGGTAAGATTACTCAATATTTGGAAAGGAATCTATGTGGATTCTTATATGGGGAATTCCATCGGAGTTCTGCTATGATGATTTTTTCATTCAAATCGCCTTCGTTCTGGGATTTCTCATTGAACTGGACACAAAGACTAAGATCGGAGCCAAGATGGCGGTGATTTGGATGCGCATTAGAAGAAGAAAAGGGGATCCTCTCCCGCCTCATATAAGGGTTGTGGTGGAAGATAGGGTCATCGTTCTCCCTGTTCAATAGGAATCAGATGGCGTATCGTACCCTAGCTGGGGAGATTATTGGCATACAAAAGATAAAGCCCATGAAGACTCAACATTTCGGCCAGTGGAAGGTGTACATGCTCAGTGCACTTGCGAACTACGGAACCATTCCTACTTCCTGCTAGCTCAAACTCCTCATCACCCAAATCTGATGTAAATCTCTGACGCGACACGTGCCTCTGATCAGGAGCCCCCTCTTTTGACTTGTGCATTACATACGAGTCCTTCTGAGTCACGTCCTCTCCTTGGAGAGTTTGATTCTCCCATCACGCGTCCACTCTCTCCGAATTTGGCGACACGTGTCTGCCTCCCTCTCCTGCCTGAAGCTCAATGATCGACACGCGTCCCTATTCCTGCACGATCCATCCATCACGTCGCCTCATTGATCTCGGGCCACGCTCGTTCCCCCTCCCGTGCTGCGATCTTTAATGAGGGAATGGCCCCCCTCATACCCGTTGAGACGCGTCTTTCCATCAGTCACGTTTGCAGCCTATAATGATCTCTCTCTCCCCAGAATCACGACATGTGGTTTTACGTCTGAAGCGACAACTCCCTCTGATTTCGAGACGCCGTCCTGCACAGACCTGGTGTCTTCACGTCATCAATGCAGTCTCTCTCTTCCTTCCTCTTGCACTCGTGTTGAGAAATCGTTGGTGCTCTCTCCACGTGCCACCCCCCCACGTCTTACTTCCCCACATGTTTCCTACGTTTCGAATATCTCTCCTTTGAACCTTGCCCAACCTCATTTACCTCTTCCTTGCCTTACTTTCATAACAAACTCCTCTCCCAATCCTCTCTCCCAACCCTCAGAAACCCCTATCCTCCCTCTGTCACCCTCTCTAGCTCATTCCGACCTTCAAATCATGCTACACCCCCCCCCCCCCCCCCCCCCCCGGTTCCTCTCGTCGAATCCCCGCGCTATCTGAATCTGCCTGGGACCTCCAACGTTACAGCCTTCAACAACAGTTCCTGGTGCTTCGATAATTCTTCCACCCCATCTGCCCCTTCTTCCTCCCTTCTTTCGTATCCCCAATCCTTGCCTGAGAATATGTTAGCTTGTTTGTTCTAGGATGACTCAGTGAATGGGGTCATCGATGTTGAACCCCTCCTAGTGCGGATGGGTCCCTCAACAAACCTAGGGGAGGAAGGCGACCAAGATCAAAAAGAAATCCTGTATAGATCTCTACTGAGGAAGAAAATTCCGAACAAGAAATGGGTTCGGGATGCAATTGGGCACATCGGAAGAGCTGTAGGACTTTTGTTTGGGGACCGTCCAGAAGACTTCGTTGCTCTCTTTCAGTGTGTGGAAGCTTGTGGCAGGCCCCTTCTAGTTTCAAGATTGTCTAAAAGACGTCCCTCAAAATTCATCGACAACAGGGACTTCCAGTCTAATGAAAAGGTTTCTCAAAATATTCAAGGTTCTATCAGTGAAACAGATAATTAGGGCAATCGGGGCAGCATGGTTAACTTATAAAGGTTGTTTCATGGAACATTAGGGGTTTAGGGTCGAAGCATAAGCGGAGTATTATCAAACTGACGTGTTTGAAGTATCGGCCTGATGTTATCTGTTTATAGGAGACCAAGACTCGCTCTTTTAGTGACCGTCTCATGGGATCTATCTGGAAATCAAAGGACACCAAATGGGTATCCCTGGATGCGACTGGGAGTGCTGGCGGAATCTTGGTGGGGTGGAATTCTACCCAATGGGACCTCATTTCATCGTGGTGCGGTTCTTTTTCAGTGTTAGTAATTATAAAAAACAAAGCTTCTGACTTCCAATGCCTTATATCCTCAGTCTATGGTCCAACTTCTGACAGCTCAAAAATCGTTTTCAGGGAACAGCTTAGCCGCTGCAGATCGCTCTTCTCAGGGCCTTCTTGTTTCGCTAGAGACTTCAACACGATCAAATCGCCTAAAGAAAAATCTCACGGCAATCGGACTTCTCTGGTCATGAGATCTTTTTCCTCCTGGATTGACGATGAAGAACTTGTGGATCTTGCCCTCGGCTCTCGTTTCACTTGGTCCAATGGTTGTGCGAGTCCAACGTTATCTAGGCTTGACAGATTCCTTCTATCCCCTGAATGGTTGGACTTCTCCCCCTCTGTTTCCCAATCGGCCCTCCTGAGAACAACTTCAGACCACTGCCCGATTCTCCTTTCTGCTGAGGACATTAATTGGGGTCTGAAACCCTTCCGTTTTGAGGCCTCCTGGCTTAAAATTGTTGGTTTCCGAAAATTGATTGCAGATTGGTGGCGTGATTTCAGGGTCGATGGTTTTGCTGGCTTCAGACTATGTTCTAAGTTCAAGTTGTTGAAAGCTAAAATAAACCAGTGGAAGATTCAGTTTCTCTCCTTCAGATAGAATGAAACTACTAATTTCTTGTCCTCTCTACAACAGATTGATGCGGATATTGAAAATGGTAAGTTGTCTCTTGAAATCCTGACCAGAAGAATTTCTCTTATTCAGGCCTTGTCAGCTAGATCCCTTGAAGACGAAATATCATGGAAACAAAAAGCTTGGGCAAGGTGGATTTAAGAGGGAGATAGAAATTCGAAATACTTCCATAACTTGGCCAGTATGCATGCCAGATCTAACAAGATCGGTAGTATCATGATTGACTGCAGACGGGTAGAAGAAAAAGAAGATATCGTTAATGCCGCAATTTCCCATTTCAGCTCTCTCCTCAGCTCGGCCCATCACAGACGCCCTGGGATCGATAATCTTCACCCCAACTCCATCTCATCTGATGATGCTTCCTCCCTTGAAGTTCCCTTCTCTTTGGAAGAAGTTAAGCTGGCCATCGACTCTCTCGGGGGAGATAAGGCCCTTGGTCTGGACAAATTTCCTATTCTATTTTTTCAATCTTTTTGGGAGACTATCCAATCTAACGTGCTGGACTTCACGATAGGGCCAAATTATCGGCTAATCTTGGAGCCACCTTCATCGCTCTCATCCCCAAGTTTCAAGGCGTAGCGTCTTTCAAGGACTTCCATCCGATCAGCCTGCTGGGTGGTTCATACAAGATTCTAGTTAAAGTCCTAACTAATCAGTTGTCAAAGTTCATCAGCAAAATTATCTCTGCTAATCAATGCGCATTTATCCCTGGAAGGCAGATCACAGATGGTGCGCTCATAGCAAATGAATGTATTGATGCTACTCACAGATCAGGTCGCAAATTCATTGGGTGCAAATTAGATATCGAAAAAGCTTATGATCATGTGGATTGAGATTTTCTGCTCCTCTTGGTAGAATGGGCTTCGAGATTCGTTGGAGAAGTTGGATCATGGAATGTATTTCTTCTGCGCGCTTCTCTGTTATCCTAAATGGTTCTCCTTTTGGGTTCTTGAATAGTAGTCGTCAAGGTATCCTGTATCGGTATCGGTTGGTGTAATGGTGCCCTTCTATACCGATACCGATACAGGGGCGTAACGGCGATACGGGGGTGTAACGGCCCGTAATGGTGCAATTTTTTTTAATTTTTTTTTGCCAAAAAAATATGAAAAAACATAGATTAAATCCGGAATATTTTAAGCGTTTCAAATATGCATTCATTTATAAATTGGAATGTGTTTATGGTAGTTTAACGATCCACTCTTTGGTGATAAGTTGTATCGGATTGTTTGATAAATTTATGAACCAGACAATCTGGATTTGACTGCAAAACTCATATATTTAATTTTCTAACTATCTACTATCAATGATAAATATATTAGAATGAATGTAATATGAAAATATCTTACATCTGTAGGTGTTTACAATTATTTTTCATAATTCATAAAAAAATATAAAATGACAACAACAATCTGCAAAATGAACATTATCATGTTCTGCTATGATTAACACATCTTATTCTACCATTAAAACATCAAAACATTTAATAAAGAATAATTTTTTGAATTTAAAAAAAAAAGAGCCAAAAATAGTGTGTAAATAGAAAAAAATTATAAAAAAAATATAAAATGACAAAGACAATCTGTATAATAGACATTAATATCTTCTATTATGATTAACACATCGTATTCTACCATTAAAACAACAAAACATTGAATAAAATGTATAAATACCTATTTTTGAGGAATTTCTGGAAAATGGCCCACGGAGCTTCGAATTAAGAAAATCCTTGATATAAGTTGTTTTTATCTGTAATATCGAGCTAAGAGTGGTCGAAAATAGCAATAAAATGATTTAGGAAGAGTTTGGAAGATAGAAGTTTCGGAAAAAGTGAAAAAATAGACCTTAAAAACCAAAAAAAAAATATCATTTTTTTACCATTACAGGGCCGTAATGGGCCATTACGGCTACAGAATCGGGGGGGTGATCATTACAACCCCGTATCGCGTAACGGCCATGGCCGTTACCGATACGTATCGGCCGATACGCCTGTATCGTAACGGATACAGGACACCCTGGTAGTCGTGGTCTGCGCCAAGGGGACCCCCTTTCCCCCTTTCTCTTCCTTATCATCAGTGAGGCTTTCTCCAAAATGCTTCATTAAGGGCAGGCAGGAAACTGAGATTCTAGCTGGCATTCCCATTTAGGGTCTCCCTGTTCCCATTTCTCACGTTCAATTTGCTGAAGACTCCTTGATTTTCAGCGAGGCTGCCCTGGATAAAATCAGCAATGTTCGTACTTCCATCGTCTGTTTTGAGGCTGTTTCGGGTCTATCTATTAATCTCGCAAAATCCAAGATTTTGGGCATAAATTTGGATGAAGAGGAAATCTTCAGATGGGCGGATCTTTTTGGCTGTTCTGCAACATTTCTCCCTTCCACATTTGTTGATCTCCCGTTATGTATCAGCGCCCCTCCTAAATCTGCTTGGGACAAGGTTATTGCTAGATTCGATTCCTTCCTGGCAAAATGGAAATGTCGGTTCCTTTCTTTTGGTGGGTGCATTACCCTTATAAAGGCGGCTCTTTCCAACCTTCCCACTTACTTTATGTCTCTATTCAAATGCCCGCCTTCAGTTCTAAAGTGTATCGAGCACAAAAGAAGAGATTTTCTTTGGCACAACAAAGGAGTGAAGAATAAATTTCATCTCGTGAATTGGAAAATTGTGTGCAAACATTACAATCAAGGTGGGACAGGTATAAAAAGTCTGAAGCTCATGAACAGGGTGCTGCTGCCTGCTAGGCAAATGGATTTGGCGGTTAGGAACCGAAGATCATAGCCTGTGGAACAAAGTTATTAAAGGTAAATACGGACAATCAGTTGGTGGCTGGTGGTCTAATGTCTCTTCTCGGTCCAAGGTGTCAGCGGTTTGGAGAGAAATCATTTCCACTAAAGATCAGGTCTTGCAAGGTGTGGATTTTCAGCTCGGAAGAGGTTCAAAAATTCGGTATTGGAAAGATTGCTGGGTAAAGAAAATCCTGCCTAGAGACAAATTCCCCTTAATTTTCTCCCTTGCTCCTAACCCAGATATTTGGTTGCTGATTGCTATTCTGTTATTGCTGGAAAGGTGGTGTGGTAAGTGGGGTGTAGAAGAAACCTTCAAGATTGGGAGGTTCAACAGTTTGTGGACCTCCTTGAGTGCATCTATAGGGCTAATCCAAATTCTGAAATCAATGATGTGTTGCTCTGGACAATGAATAAATCCAGCAAATTTACAGTCCGTTCTCTCTATGTGCAACCGGACCACTCTCCCAACTCCACTGACCATCTTTGCGCGCCGATTTGGAAATTCCCGGCCCCTCCTAAGTTTATTGCGTTTGGCTGGCTGGTCATTTTGAAAAAAATTCTGACAGTGGATAATCTTATAAAGTGAGGCATGTGTTTGGTTAACATTTGTTTATGTTGCATGAAGGCAGAGGAGTCGGTGGATCACTTGTTGCTTCATTGCCCTCATCTCTCCTATCTGGGCTGATTTTTGTCTTCGTTTTCAAGTCAATTGGTGTCCCCCTGGTTGTCTCCTCTCTCTTCTCGGATTGGAATGGGGTAAAGCTTGGCAAGAATCGATCCATCTTGTGGAGAATGGCCCTTCTTGCTACTTGGTGGAGCGTCTGGGAGGAAAGAAACGGAAGATGTTTTCGCGACATTTCCAATTCCTCTGTTTGGGTGCTTTATAGAGCAAAAGCGTTAATCTTTGAATGTGCAACCCATGTTGAATCCATGAAGGAATGTGATCTCCTGTTTCTTGGTTTATAGCCTGTGGCTGCTATCTCAGCAGTCTCGGCTGCTGTTTTTGGTTTTTGTATCTTTTCTTTCTTTTAATCAAATTTCGTTATCCTTCAAAAAAAAATAAAAATTGAAAACATAAAGGTAAAAAAAGAAGAAGTCAATATAGTCATATGATTGAGCAGTATTGAAACACCTGTAATTGTAGGACGTTCATAACAATGTAAATATCTTTCTCAATTCAGTTCAGTTGTTTACATCGGGTATGCAAGAAAAATGAATAAAGCTATCATAGACTTTTGTTACTTTTGGCACCGAGTCGACTTGACTAAGAAGATGCTGGTCTCGTTTAGAGGGTATAGTTCGGTTTCTTACTAACTGAGAAAATTTGATTAAATACCAAGGAAACTCAAATGAATGCTTAATTTACTCAACTAAGTTTGTAGTCAATTAAGACTCAATAAATTTACTAGATGACCGAAAACTAGAGAACCAATCAAATTAAGGATCTTCCTTATCAATTATAGTTTCAGTTGAATGAACTCGACTTGCATATTTACAATGTTCTCTGTTCTCAAATGGGCATTCATCTTTTGCCATTGAGGCAAATTCCAATGTATTTTAGCTGCAACATAAGCTTGAAACCTATATTTTGTGTCCGGTGTTATGGAAAAACATTAGGGGCCCATTTGGATGCACTTGCACCAAAGGGGGTTTCAAGCCTGGTCTTTAGGTCAACTCGATGAAAGCCAATCTGGCATTTTAGAGCCTATTTTGTTGTGAGGGATGGTGAAACATCGGTTTTCAAAGTGCATCCAAACACATGAAAACCATGGTGGCTCAGAAGGGGGTTTACGCATCAAATGCCCCTTTTGAGGGTGCATCCAAATGGGCCAGGAAAACTATTATATTCTACCAGTGCCTTATCATGTTCTAAAATGCAAGGGGCACATCTTCAGGATAATTAATCTGCATTGCTCCAGCAGTGCCTTGGCTATATATTTTTCATGGAAAATTTGAATGCTTTGGTAGATGTTTTCAGAAATTGCATACACCTGTTTTGATCATTTTACATTCCCATATTAGCCCATCTTGTTATGTAGCCATCTCACGCATGCCTATGGACTAATCTGCGGGAACCATTGGCTTGTTTTCATCCCAGCCATCCAAAAATGTCCACTAATGTAGAAAGCTCGGTTATTGGATTGGCATGATTTCTGAGAGATGCGTTGGCCCTACTTTCCTCATAGCTCAACTGTCCTATACAACTGACATGTAGGTAGGAAGATGGGGTTGCATGCTAAGCTAGCAAGCTTAGCATGAACTTTGCTGTAGTGACCAGTTATCTTAAGATTCCCCATTTTATTTCCTATGCTATGCTATGTGCGTATGTGCAAATTAAGGGATGAAGACTTGGTTATGATTGTTGGAAGGCATGGTGTCCAGTTGAGCTTTATGGGTCCATCGGATCTGGTCCCACACTTCCGCATGCATGCCATGCGTATGACAAGTGAATGTGTGCCAGCCTATCAAATAACTTCTGGAGGAACAGTAATGCCATGTACAGCGAAAATCTAAGCAGTTGTGGCACTTTATTATTATTTTTTTGCTAGCTTGTTAGTACACCCCACTGTCAGTACACACTTCATTGTTAGCCACCCCCTAAGGAATCGATGCCAAGACCTCAGTGTTGAGACGAGGTATCTTTCACTCAGTCTACCACTTGAGCTATGGATCAGGGTGTAGCAGTTGCGGCACATGCCCTCTTTGTTGTACAGGGAACCGGAGACTTGTTCGCATTCAACCAGAATAGGCCAGAGATAGGAGACTAGGATCTTCTTTTCTGAAATGTGGCAGTCCATCCATGGTGACAAACAACAGATAGAAGGCTTAGATCTCATACAAGTTTTCCATATTGGCACATTTGCTGCTCATGAATGTGTAAGAATCCATATGCATGTGCAACTAGCAAACCTCTTCATAGGGAAGCTCCATATTGACATGTTTCCTCTTCTTCTTTTTTTTACTTCATTTTGAGAATCTCAGTTTCTTTAGTCTTGAGTAAAGAAACGAAAAAGGGCTAATTTCCAAGAAATTTAGGAAAAGTTGAAATGTCATTTCCAAAGGAAATAATAAAGGCTAATTAATAAAGGTGTTAATGTATTCAAAATAATAATAAGTCAAGGCCATTGAAGGTCTTAAAGGCAGGAAGTTTAATGGCAGGGAGATCTGTCTGCAAATAGGTCTATGATTGACAACCTTAGGAAGATCATTAGATGCTTCAAGGTGGTGTCAGGTCTCAGAGTTACTCTGCGAAAAAGTGAGTTGTTGGGAATTCATCTCTACTTGAGAATGAAGTCTCTTAGTTAGCTAGTATTTTTGGGTGTCATGTGGGGTCCCTTCCTTCTTCTTACCTTGGTCTTCTTCTGTGTCGGGAAACCAGCTAAGCATCTGTGGGATAAGGTGGTCAAAGGTATGGAGAAGAAACTTTCCCCTTGGAGGAGTAAATTTCTTTTTCTCAGGGGAAGAATCACCCTCATTGAGGCTTCTCTATCCAACCTCCCTCTTTACTTCATGTCGTTGTTCCATTGTCCCAAATCGGTTATTTACAAGATTGATAAGCTCAGGAGAGGTTTTCTTTGGCAAGGTGGAATGTCTTTAGGTAAATTCCATCTGCTAAATTGGAAAGAAGTGTGTAGTCTTTATTCTGTTGGAGGTCTTGGGATTAAGCAATTGGATGAAGTTTATGTGGCATTGTTGGGTAAATGGGTTTAGAGATTTGGGGTCGAGGAGTTGTTTGTGGAGGTCCATTGTCATGGCTAGATATGGCTCCTCCCATAGGAGTCGGTGGATAAAGGACTCGTCACTTTATCATGCCTCCCATGTTTGAAAGGGTGTCGCTCGGATTGCTCCAAAAATTTTTGTTAGCTTGTGTTTTGTCATTGGGGAGATCGGGCTAGGTTTTGGGACGATGTCTTGTGTGGGGAAGTCTTCCCTTAAGATTGGTGTTCCCAAGATTAGCTGGGATTTGTTCTGTCCCTGGAGTTTCGGTCACTTATTGTTTTTCAGGTTCCAGGGAAAGGGGAGTGTGGATTCCTCCTTCCCAGCATAACTTGTTAAATGCAGAATTAGAGGACTTGGCCTTGCTCTTATCTCTCATGGAGGGGTACATGCCATCTCATGGTGTTTCAGGTTCTCTAGTTTGGAGGTTTCATAAATCTGGGATCTTCTCCATGAGATCCTTCTATTCTCTAATCTCCCAATTTTCAGTCCAGGTGCTGGATTCTCACACTAGTCCAATTTGGGCCTATGGTGCTCCTCTAAAAGTGGTGGCTTTCACTTGGCTTGTGGGCAGGAACCAGATCCTGACCGTCGACAACTTGTGCAAGAGTGCTATGGTGCTTCCAAATATCCATCTCCTGTCTCAAAGATGCAGAATTGGTGGATCATTTTATTTATCCACTGCCTTTTTGTGAGAGAATTCTGGAGCAGTGTCCTCTCAGCCTTTTTTACTTCATGGGTGATGCCAAATTCTATCGAAATGCTGCTTCAATTCTAGCTCATGGGTGGGGGGAAGGACATGAGGTCCAGATGGAGAGGAGTGCTTCTAGCTGTTCTCTAGTCCTTGCAGGGCAAGAGGAATGGTCAGAACAGGAAATTTTCGTCGACTGGGGTTATTAGTAGGATGAATCTTTCTATCAGGGATGAATCTTTTTTTTTTTTTTTCTATCGATCTCATTTTTGGCCTTTTGGTCTTGAATAAAATCAGTATCTTTCAAAATAATAATAATAAAAAATGCTAATAAAGGCAATCAACTGCAAATGAGGTTTTTGTGGAAATGTTGTATCTACCTTTCATTTCAGAGAATCCAAACATGCTCTTTAGGAGAACTATGCATTGGTTGATCGTTTGATATTTCTCTTGTGGGGCTTTTGATACAACGACCTTCCATTTTATTATTATTATTATTATTTTTTTTTTTACGCACGCACACACACTCACGCCACACGCACACACCGTGGGATTTCACCACCATGGGTACTTGAACCCTTGACCCGGTGTTGAAACTCCAAGGAGTCTACCACCCGGGTAAGAGCAAGGACCCAACGACCTTCCAATTGCATCTGCATAGTGCCATTTTTATTCTGGCGTTCATTGCTGTTTTATTTTCTCAAGAAATCTTGATCATAAGATCATGTTTCGTTCTGTGGGCAATTCTGCTTGCTCTTGCTAATGGATTATTGATGTGCACAGACCCAAGTTCTAGCTGACCCAAGTTGTAGCTTACTCCAAAGGCCACTTTTCTTTTAAGAATTTGTTCCAAGCCTTTGCTCATTAGTGTCTCTCCCTGCCATGGGCTAAGGTTTGGGGAATGAATGCCTCCTATTGAGTGGAGGCTTTTTTGTGGTCTAATACATTGAACAAGACTTTTACAATTGATATCATTCGAAAGCGCCATCAGTCAACAGGTGTTTGATGTGTAAAAAGGAATCAGAATATGCAACCATCTTTTCATTCAGTGTGAGGCAGTGTGGTACATTTAGTCATTTTTCTCAGCTTCTTTGAGGTTGATTGGGTTATTCCAGAGTTCATGATGGGGCTTGTGGATGGACGGCACAGTGGTCCCTTTAAAACCAGTTGGTGGAATTCACTACAAATTCCAGGTAGGTACTGTCTTAAAAGTTCAAAGCCTCTAGATCTGCAATTGAAGTCTTGAGGCGGTGGATGCCTTATCCTTCTATTTGAGCAAATGATTTGGGTAGTCCAGTTTTTTGAAGCATCAAATTATCATAGCTCTTTGATGTATATGGTGATGAATTGCAGTTCCATGGGCAGTTTCAATTGAATGTGCAGCCTCTGATGACAAGGTTCCACCAAAAGCCAAATGAGTGGAACATTGTCAGGTAATCAACTCGGGTACTCCAGCTTTTTTGGAAGCATCGAATTATTGTAACTCTTTGATGTATGTGTAGGTGAATTGCAGTTCCATGAACAGTTCCAGTTGTGTATGCAGCCTTTGATGACAAGGTTCCAGCAAAAGCCCAATGAGCAGAACATTGTGAATGTTGAGGTTTGTCTCCTATAATGTTTGAGCCAACTTACCTCTCAAAGACACTTCCATATATGCATTATTTTAGGCATGAATGCATAGTGTTTTGAGAAGGGTGTCGAATGCAGCGACACAATTCATTATTGAATGCTTAGAAAATCTTGTGACAGAATAATTGGTTCATTACTCTTTCACCCTTGGGGCATGTTTGCATACGTGGATTCTGTTTGGAGTCCATGGATAATGTAATGATTACCCACTGATAATTTCCATAGTCACGGTAGAAAATAGGATTCCAAAAATGAGGTGCCTGTTTGGATAGCAAGTCAAATTCTCAAATTCATTAGACAACAGTTACCTTGTTTCTTGCACCAGATAATTTTGACCATAGATAAAGTAATGATTACTGCATGGAATCCACATATCCAAACAGCTCAACCGACTTGTCAGTGGAAAACAACTTCCATTCTGCGTGGATTTCCTGTATACAAACACGCCCTTAATCTTCTGAATGCTCTGGAAAATATGGATTGAACAAAAATTAAGAAAAGTGACATTGAGAAGCTCAATGATGTGACTAGAAAGATTGTGTTGGTGGCTGAGTAGCCAGTGCATAATGTGCTTTCATGTCTCTGTGTCAGTGTTTTTTTTTTTTGTTTTGTTTTTTTACTGGATTAGGTTATTGTGGGTGCCTTGTAATGCTGATGGTTGTACTAATGCTGCATACCCAATTTTCTGATTAATGCTCTTTATGTTCATCAACCTAAAAAGAATCAATCACAAACCATCTTGGCCTGGTAATTTTTAGTTCCTTGTTAGCATGATGTGCTTACAGCCCCCATAACAGCCTGTTATGCCCCCTGTAAAGGCTGTAATGGCCCCGTAACAAGCCATTACAGGGCTGGTACAGGTTTTTGGGTTTTTTTTTTTTTTCAATGGAGAAAAAATGGACCCGTAACAGCCGTTATGGGGACCATAACGGCCGTTACAGCCCGTTTCGTAAAGGTAAAATGGTGGCTGTTACGACCACCGTTACTGTTATGGAATATCTTGATTGATAGTTGAATGATGATAAGGGTATGGTTACACAGATTTTCTACTTAGGAGAACTGCTCCCACTTTGGAATTTCCTGATTTCTAGAAACTTTCAGCACATTGAGGCCTGTTTTTTTGTGACTTCTGTTGACTTTGTTGCTTCCACAACAACTCCCACTTGCGCTTTTGGTGACTCAAGGTACAACTCTGTTGTCGCATCCGAGGGTGGATGGGATGGGATGTGCTCGGTCCAAATTACTAGTACAATTAGAACAGGAAAAGTATCATTCTTATCTACTTGTGATTTGTGCAGGAAAAAATGAGCAAAATGGAAGCATGCTTAATGTGGCTTCCGTTTTAGCACCATGCTGCACAACAGGTGTCCCGGGTCTCCCTGTGGTTGCAAAATCAAGCATTTCTAATTTCTGGAGTTTTAGCCCTGATGAGTGAAGGACCAGAGAAGGTCTCTACTTATGAATCGGGTATTGAACCCATGGGGGATGCTTGGTTACAATTCCGAATCCGTTGCATTCAAGCAGGCCCTTTAGAGTCGTAATAATGGGGAAACCATGTATGAGATTTGCTAATCCCGCATGGTGAATCTGCTTATCGGGCAGACCCACTATGGAAATCCGGTTGGTCAGGCAATTCTAACCATTGGATTTGGGGGACAATTGGACAGCTAGAAACTTGATCAATTGTCACTATTTGATGCTCAATTCCAGCTGTTAGGATTGTTAGACTAACCTGATTTTTGGACCAGGTATCATCCACAGCTTCACCTGTTTGGTGAGTGGCTCAAATCTTGTACATGTATGCTTGCATTTATAGGTTGGCATGTATGATAAGCATACCTCATCCCACGCATGATGGGATTGATTTGGGGTTTGGGATGCTTTATGGATCTGTTGAGGCACAACTCATTCTATAGCACGTACATCAGGTCACACTGCATTGTGTTATGTTTCGATAGCAATCCGTTTGTGGGACCCACCACCTTTCAGAGGCACAACTCTTTGTGGTGCCTTAAACCTCACCAGGTTTTGGCCTCCACGGCTGGAACAGGTGAATAAGCTGATGCCGATTGATCTGCGATGATCTAATGTATGTTTTGCCTTCTCAGTGCATTAACTCATCAATAAGATCATAGAGATGCATTTCTGTGTTCGCATTTTGTATGTTCAGGTCTTTTGCAAGGTTCCAGAATTGCATTTCAGTTGGATAACGTCCCCAGGTTCTAAGATGGAAAAAAAAAAAAAAAAAACTTGCATCAAAATCAGTTTTAAGGATGACTACTGCAGTTGTATTATCTCAAGATGAAACTGTTATTGCAATTTTGAGCCTCTTCCATGGCAGGTTCCAAACCCCTGGTAAAAGTGGGTGGCTGATGTCTAGTGGGTAACTGATCATAGAACTCTTGCCAATCTACTTAAAAGCCATCCCCAAATTGCTGGGAGAAGGATCAACTCAAGTGAAAATGCCCATTCTCCATTACAAAATCTGTAACTTAGATAACAACAAACTCGAAAGGAGAAACTTGTTTTTTTCAAACGAAAGGATCCATCGGTAAGCTCATGTTATCCATGTTAGTAATCAGGCACTCTCATCACATAGTGAAGAAAATGACACCGGTCAGATGATCCTTGCTGTCTTCGGAGGACTTCTATGGATTACAAATGGACTGATTAAAATAAAGAGGAGGAGAAAGGCTGACCAATGGTATACATTCAACTAGTAAAGATGCTCCAGTTGGTAGCTGGATCTTCCAAGTTCCAACCGGTGTGATTTTTAGGGTATTGCCACTTGACTCAATTCTATATCTAATATATATATATATATATATATATATATATATATATATATATATATATATATATAGTTTTACATAAAAATAAAAATCGAAACATCAAGAAACTTTTCTCCCACTGTTGCATTTTTTATAGTAATAAATGTGTGATTCCAGTGACTGGGTTCAAGTGAACACGATGAGTCACAACAAGTTGAGACCGAGTCACTCACATTTCTGAGTTCCATGGGGACTCGGTTCGAAACTTCGTCAAATCAACTCGGCCGAGTTTCGAGTCGAGTTGCTGAGTTTTAGAACTAGGCTTTGTACTAGATAAGAATACTTGACAATGGGCTTGGAGATGAGTGCTTAATATCGAATATTTTCTCATTCTCAAATACATATTTCTTAGATTTCAATCATTTACTAAAGGATAGTATTTTTATTCTTGAGTTGATAACTTGATAAGATTCAACCAACTCATTAGATATTGATATTCCTCTTAAACATTTCTGTCAATAGGCTTGTGCATGCTGTCATGATATTCCAAAACAATTACTTTGCTTTACAAATTACAAAAATAAAAAATAAAAAACATATCACCTTTGTGGCTTTACATGTTTCTTTTATTTCTTAATTTATTTAGGAAATTTAAAAGCATCCCCTGATAACTTCTGCTATAGTACACAAACAAGAGATTGTAGCTACCCACCTGTTATACATGCAAACATACGATTACTCCTTGAATGGACAAATTTCTTAGAAAACCTTGGTTCTTCCCTTGTCATCTCTGTTGAGTAGTACCTGCTGGTGTATTCATCAACCGACTTGGTTCTTCGGTGACCAGCATGTTCTTCGTGGAACCCGATGACCTTTTCTGGTGCCGGTGTCACATACGCATGGCTGCTAACGAAAGAATCTGCAAGGGGAAACATTTCTGCCTGGCCATGCGACAAACACCTGTATTTCCGACGGGTGTTGTTCTTCTTGATTGCCTTGTAAACCAGGGGAATCAGACCCTCCATCTGTGTATGTGGGAGAGAGAATGAACAGTTTTGGAAGGTTGGATTTGGTGTTGTACTGAGATTATTCTCCATGGTTTTTCTTATAGGAAAGCTTAGTCAAGACAATTGACCTGGATTGGCGAAATTACCAAAGTACCCTTGCAGAGTTTGTATGTTGGGGTTGGATAATCATCAAGGTATTTCCATAATGACAACGGTGGTCATAACGGCCACGGCCGTTACCATTATGGCTTACGGTGGAAATTACTTATATTCCCCTTTAAGCTTGTATTTTGATTGAATTTTGTAACAAAAGGATATTGATCCTTGGACAAGGTGGATATGGGTTTCGTATTTGGCTTTTCTTATTGGAAAGTTCTATTATGATCATTGACTTAAATAATGAAATATCTTTAACACGCTTGTAGTGGTTGTATTATATTTATTTACAAGGCTTGCTCGAATACATCCCGATGTATTGCAATAAGGTTATGTCAGACTCTAGCTGTCGAATTTGGGCTTTTTTAAAATAATCCAACAGTTTATGTGATAGGGCCCTAATTGGATGGGGGATTCCTGGAAAATCTCCCAAATTGAATATTTCAACCCTCTATACAAAGGCTATGATGACTGTTCATGTTCAAAGAAGAAGACCCAAGTTACCGAAGGGTTGAAATAATTCATTTGAGAGCTTTTATTTATTGCCTTTCCACTGTAAAAAGTGAGTCTTGTAATATGGTGGTTTGGATCCTGGAAAATGACAGATTCAAAGGCTACAGTCTTGACATACCGTATTCTAGCAAACCTCTTGATTTATAGGATTAGAAGATTTGAACTGGTCATTAGTAAATCTGTATGATGAGGTAGTTTCAGGAATTGGGTTTTGTTCTAAATGATAATTTTCCATTAGGTCCTGTTTGGTTGCCACATAAAAATCAGTTCATATCATTTTAGCAAAAAGTAGTTGTGTATTAGAGATCTTGGTAAGAAATAGAAATAATCGTGATAGCCCATGATTTTTATAAACTATGATACATAATTGCTACTAATGAAAATGAGATGAAATCATTTTTAAGTGGCAACCAAACAGGGCTTTAAGCTTTTCCAATAAGGTAGTTCTATCATGACTATTGACTCAAAATATGAAATTAATTAAATACCATGTGTGGTGTGTATTTCATTTTATAAAGCTACTAGTTTTATTAAAGTCTTAAGATAATGCCGTGAGTTTCTTACTGATATGACATGCTAACAGACCCGTCTGGCATGATAGAGTTACTCTATTAAGGATTTCGCCTGAATATATCAGACTGATAACATTGGCAATCCAAAGGGGTTGGTTTGCCATGTTTGGTCGGCCTGTCTAGTTCACCGCGATCTAAAATTTCATAGCCAATGCATATAGATATTGGGTTTCAGTCAAAATTTTATTTTTTTCCAAGTTGCATTTTAAATATTCTTCACATTTTAAAGATGAATATATTTAATAAGGGGGGCAGTTTACCAGTCCACTCCTGATTGTTTACATGATGCAGGACCCATTGGATCATCTAATCGTTGATTTTCACACCAAGGGCCATCCATGGTGGGACATGCAAGATGAACGGTTCCGATCATGGAACATGGCCCCATGTGTAGTGTGCAGTTTGAGGTAGGTCCAATGCTTTTCCCATTTAATAACCAATGCTAATAGTTTTTCTTTTATCATTAAAAAAAAAGAAGAAGAAGAAAATCCCTCATTGCTGACCTAGTCAAGCTTGGGTATCTCACCATTGTAAATAAAAAAATCAATCTTGGGTTTTTCCACCCATTTCAAAGCAATATCCCTATCCATTTTAGCCGGCTCAAGAATCTTTAATCATATCTTTCTCTCTAGAAGCAAAAGGCATCCCCTTTTATTCCTATTAGTCAGAGAGCTGTTTGGATGTTTTCAATTTTCAATCATTTTCACAAACTGGTTGCTATCATTTTCCTTTCTTATATTTCTGTCAGTATTTCCATGTTTTGTTGCTATTGAATGGACTACATGATGTTTGCAGCCGCCCATAAAGATCACACCTGTGGCCCGCCAGACTATGACGTACGTTTTCAAGATCTGAACCGTTCACCAGGCAAGACCTACAGTGAATTTTTGAGCCAACCAACAAATTGGTAGCACCTGATGATTGGTGGACCGTCAGAATTTCTGGGCCAACCAACATTCATCTTCGGAGCGGCTGATGAACGGTGGCCGGCGGATTGTAAAATCTGCTGGCTGGGTTGCAAGGATCCTTGTAAAGTCGTGTGCCTTTTGGCTTTCTCGTTTACCTACCCCCTTTGGAAGGGTGTATGTATTTGGTACGTTCCTTTCCCAACAAGCAATGAAATTATTACAAATTCGCATTATTTGATACTCCGGCTGCTTATGATGGTTGATACACAGGCACTCAAAAAATTGTACATGTCAATGCACTAACTGGAATAAAATGACTAAATTGGGGAATCCACAGGCGCCCGAGTCACAGAAATGAGAATTGGTTGAACGATCCTAACCCCTCATTCATGGACACGTTTGATGAAACAGATGGATTGGATTGTTTTTTAACCTTCCATTAGATATCCAACAATCAAATAATCTTGCTTTTTTTGGTTGAGGAGATATTTAAATTGGGACCATAGTTTGTGCAGTTTAGTTTGAATAACCTGTATGCCATGAATGTAATTTGTAAGTAATCTCCAAGTGATTGTGTATCATCCATCACAATCTGCCAGAGAATCAAAGTTCTTCACGATTCTGATCTCCCCACATAGATGAAACGTCATCATTGGAATGATAGCTAAGCTCGTGACTTTCTTATCCTAACCCTTCTACATTTGAAATTGTCAGCTTCTTGGATGCTTTCAACAACATCTATTATTGCCAAGACCGGAGGCTGCCTGGAAAAGGTTCCTACGCTGGAAAGCTTGGTGGGGTCCACCGTGATGTTTGATCCAGCCCGTCCACACGTTTTTCCAGCTTGTTTTAAGAGATGAGACAAAAATTGAGATGGACCAAAAACTCAAGGAGGCCACACAAGAGGAAACAGTGGGGATTGAACGACCTACTGTTGAAACCTTCTTGGGTCCACCTTGAAGTTTATATGCCATCCAAGCTGTTTATAAGGTCATCCCCACTGGGATGAACTGAAAACACAGGATACTTACCTTTATAGAAAGCTTTTGTGGCCTTACGATTGTTTTAACGTTGCTTATTCAATCCCAACTGTTTCCTCTCATGTGGCATCCTGGAGTTTTGGATCCGCTTCATTTTTGGTCTCATGTCCTAAAATGAGCTAGCAAAACGGATGGACGGAGTGGATTAATCACAGACATCACAGTGGCCCCACCTAGCTTTCCAGTGCATTAACTTCATGCAACCCTTTAGCAGGCAATCCACGTCCCCCAGACCTATAGGCGTCCACGCTTGGGTTTACATGGTTCCACAGGTGGGGTCCACTGTTCAGGTCATGAAACTTGAATAGCCTATGCTATAAATTCTCCAAGACCCGAAATCAATCAGTGGACAGAAAATGAACAGTTAGGAAGGAAATGCAACAATGGTCCACATTTGGTGAAATTGACAAAGATCCAATGAATAGGATCCTCCAATCTTGGGGATTTTTGGTAGGTTGGGCATCCAAAGTAGGCCTCATTGAATGTACGGTTTGGATCACTGAAAGATAGGCCACACTTGCACGAACTAAAAATCAGGTTACATAGATTTGGTAAGGTCACATTGTACATACATCCATCAACGACGAAGTAATCCAACTTTTGACTTGGTAGACGTTTTATTACAAGCTCAGCTCTTTTTAAAAAAAATTATGTTTGGGTCTGTTGAAAACCCGAGTTAGGGTTTAAGATCAAGCTGACGTGGCGTTTTCTGTTTAGGATGTGTTAGGTGAGACGTGTTGTAGATGTAGAGCTGACGTGGACTTTGATTGACCTTCCTTGTGCCTATCTATGGTCTTGACTGGGCCAACATGGGTAACTAAAAAACCGGCCAAAGTTTAAACCAATGGATCAAGATTCAATTCCAGACCTCTTGGATTTTTGATTCTATGGTCTGGATGATTCAATCAGCCTTTTCAAATTTGAAGGGGTTAAAGATATGTTTGATTCTTAATAAAATATCATCTTTCAGAAAAAAAATAATAAAAAAAAATCATTTGATTCTAGGATAAGAGGATTGCAGTTCAAGTTCTGACAATGTATGGCAATCTCCTAACACAAGCATATGAAAACATGCCTTACCAGCCAGCATTGGCCAATAATCTTTTGTTGAGCGGGTTCATTTGACAAGCTGAGTCAAATCGAAAAGTTTCAACTCAACAAGCAAAACCCATTTGACAAGCCGAGTTGACTGAGTCAACTCGACAAGCAAAACCCATTTGACGAGCCGAGTCGACTGAGTCAACTTGGCAAGTTTTCCCAAGTTAGGGTTGAGTGACTTTTAGATTCAGGTTACCCAATAACTTGGCTTGAGATCTTTCCGAGTTGAGTTTGATTGGGTTGAGTTTCAAGTCAAGTCATAAGTAAGTTTTTGAGCTATAATCTAAATTCAACTCATGATTCAACCCAACTAAATGAAACAA
The DNA here is from genome assembly GCA_037074715.1 of Magnolia kwangsiensis. NCBI lineage: Eukaryota > Viridiplantae > Streptophyta > Magnoliopsida > Magnoliales > Magnoliaceae > Magnolia > Magnolia kwangsiensis. The sequence continues at coordinate 45,671,984 of CM073574.1, read as the reverse complement.
CCTTCACGCATCTCATATCAGCTCAAAACAAGATTTGAATATTAGAAGGATTATAAAGTAGCTATCAAATCTCATTTAAGTTTGGCGGCTTATTTCTAAAGTTCTTTCTTAGGATTCTATATTTATTATGATGTGATACTGGCTTTTGGTACTCTCCCGGTGTAAGTCTCAGTCATCTATGTTAGGAGGACCGATCCATTTTCAAAAAAAAAGAAAAAAAAAAGAAAAAAGAAGTAAATCACAACATAGATTTATATGGTATCCTTTCAGTATATTCGTAATTCACGACAATGACAATCTATTATACTCGAGAGAAAAAAGAAAACTTGAGAAACAACTCCCAATACAATGACAACTCTCTCTATCATGATAGAATATATATTATTTAAAATACTTTAAGACATACATAAAACACCACATGAAATTACAAAATTTCCCTGATGATTTACAACCTTAAATGATTTTAATGTCTTGATGATGATTAGCTTTCTTAAACCCTAGTGTAATCTTGGTAGTGCCAAGCCTATTTGTGGGCACCATCTTAAAATGATCTAAGTTAAAATATGCTACTAGGACTTTGGTCATTAGGAAAATAGGACACTCCTTATTTTCTTTAGAAATTATTTTCAGAGGTACCTTTTACATGTGACAATTGAAAACATGTGTCAATGATCCAAACCATTCACATTCACCAATCCGTTTTTTATTAAGAATATTGTAAAATTAAGTGGGCTACTAGACCGTTCATTCGCAACTTAGCAGACAAAAATATTTATTTCCTGTGACCTAAAAATGAATTGGACCAATTTTCCAGTGATAGGTAATCATGTTCTCTTTGGTAATGGTTGGGCCGTTGTTTTCATGGTCCATGATCTTTCACAGTGGACAATGACTTTTTATTTTTATTTTTTTCTCTTTAAAGTGTAGTCTGCCTACTCAAAATTAAGAAAGTGGGACTAGTGGTACGGTCATGAAGGTCGTGTCATTTCACTTCTTAGATTTTGCTTAGCCCGCACGCGTGTACAAATCACATCCATTTAAAAGCTGCCACGTGTGCCATCATATCACATGGAATGAGATCCGAGACTTGGATGGAGGTGTGTCCTTAGGTGAAGATTCTTTGGCCGATTCGGATTCGGTGGCGAACCCTCTGGAACCTCTGGAAAAGATCCGTGGGCCCCGCCATGGTGTATGTATTTTATCCACGCCGTCCATCCATTTTTCAAGCTCATTTTAGATCATGAGACCAAAAATGAGGCAGATCCAAGTCTCAGGCAGACTACACTAAAGTAAAATAGTTTTCATTAGAAGGAGACCAATTAAAAACTTCCTGAACCCAGTGTAATGTCTATTTGCCATCTAACCTGTTGAATAGGTCCCATAGACCTGTGTGAAAGAAAAGAAAAAAAAAAAAAAAAACAAACATCAACTTATCCAAAACTTTTGTGTCCCTAAGGAGGTTTTTAATGGTTGGCGTTCAATCACCACTGTTTCCTATTGTGTGGTCCACATGAGATTTGGATCTCCCTTATTTTAGGAATTTTCACTGTTATGAGCTCTAAAAATGAATGGACGGAATGGATAAAACATATACATCATGGTTGGGCCCACAAAGCTTTTTCAGCACCGACCAGTACTAAGATGGGTACTGTTGGTGTCAGTACCGACTCCCGAGTCCATATATGCCGATTTTCGTCCTGTGATGTGAGCGACAGTAAAGAGACTAACGGACGGCTGAAACAAAACTACCAGAGCTTTTCAGTCCCATCAACTTGTTTCTAACATTAGTATTCTGCCTGAGGAGCAAAACATTCTGATTTTTGTGCCAGACCATCGACATGGTCAGACCCATTAGATGGACGGCTTGGATCTTTCTCCATGCTCCACCGGCACGTGCAGTGGCGTGTAAACGTATGCGTTGTACAGGCGTGTGGGGTTAGTAAAACGTATATAACATGATGATTGATTAGATTGCCACCTAAGCATCCTTTGTGTGACACACCAAACCCATTCGATTCTCGCTTCTTCTCCACAATTTGAATTTCTCATACCATGATAGGTCAACGTACCCCACCAGCAGGGGTCTCTTGGGTGGGCCCCACGCGAGCGTTTTATCTATCCTAGCACGGCTAGTGCTAGGTGAGACATTCTCTGTGGGATGCGGTTTGGCTACTGACCCCAACGCCATCCAGCTAGCTCCTGTCAAAGCTCCATGGCTCCACCTATGTATGTGTTTTATCCACGCCGTCCATTCATTTTTCCAGCTCATTTTAGCGCATGAGCCCAAAAATGAGGTAGATTCAAATCTCATGTAGACTACACGGAAAACAGTGAGAATTGAACATCCACCGTTAAAAAAAATTTAAGGTACATTGTAATGTTTATTTTCCATCAAACCTGTTCATAAGGTCACACAGACCTGGATGAAGGGAAATCACATATACCAGACGGATCCAAAACTTCCGTAAACCGCAAAAAGTTTTCAACGGTAAACGTTCAATCTCCACTGTTTCATGTTGTGTGGTTCACGTAAGATTTGGATCTGTATCGTTTTTGGGCATATGCCCTAAAATGAGCTGAAAAAATGGATGGACGGAGTGGATAAAAATGGATGATGATTTAACTAATAATAAAAAAGGGTAAATGACTGATGACATGTAGGCTGCAAATGAACGGACCTAGATCGATTATCAGGTGGGGGCCATCGGAAATTTGTTTTGTTCAGCCCAAGTCTATAAACAACTTGACCCAATCAGTAGATACATAAATAAATAATAATCTATCTCTATTTTTTTTCTTTATTTGTTTAGGGTTTTGGGTCAATTCAGTTCATCTAGCCCAAACCATTGATGAGCTGTATGGTTGGCTTGGGTTAGGTAGGGCTCAACCCAGGTCTGACCCATTTACTTAAATGAGTAACTTTTCTAGCCCGAGCCTGACCCGGTACCCATTTAGCTTGGTCCGAACCTGCCTCAAAAGTGGGTCAGCAGGCCGACCCAACGCATAACCACCCCTACTAACAAGTAGGTGTGACCCAAGTGACCTAGTGGCTGACTATTTAGCTGGTGGGCCTGGGATGGAAGACCTTAATTTCAGGACCATACAGTCAATGAATCGTCACAAATCTTCAAAACCCAATTTGTCAAAAGTGGCCTAAGCCCAATCTAGATTTGAGCCCAAGTTGTTTCAAGCCCAATCCTAGCTTGTTCTGACGTGTGAGTGCCCTTAGAGCTGTGATATAAAAAACCAAATGTGAACCATGTCCATTAGTTTTGTGGATGTGATTGTTGCATATAATGATGACAATAGGTTCTAAGTGAATATGTGACTGTGCCATGATTAATAAGCAGGAGTTTCTTGAAGCATACATGAACATTAAGTTAAAGGAGTGATTCTTGTGATTATCCTTGAAAACTTGAAATTGGATACAACTGTTACTGGCCATAATTACCTACTAAGTTGTAGGATAGACCTGTGATTATTGTCATTATTATGATAATGGATGCAGTCATCCATATGAGGGGGCTAATGAAGAATCATGTGATCATCCTGTATGAGAGGATTAATGACGAGTCAAGATGAAAGGTTACACCATTGGGCATGATGATGAGCCAGTGTACCTTCACCCTACCCAGTTGGGCACTTACATGTCGACGAGTCGAGATGGACGGCACTGATGACGGGTCAAGATGAAAGGTTTCCACCATTGGGCATGCATGGTAGATCAAGGTCAAGTTTCCAGACCAAGAGGTATGTTATGTGTAGATTGGGGTTAACTTCAGGATGCATTGAATCGGATTATTCTTTAGACTTGAGAACATTAAAAGTGCCCTTGTTAGTGCCCTGGTTTGTCAATTACCGTGTGTATTGAGTCAGTCGGACTGTAGAGCCTCACGGGAAGATCAATGCAATCGTCTGCTTCAACCGGATGTGTGGAAGCTCGCCATAGATAAATCTAAGCTTCACATCTCATGTCCCCAAATACTAGATAAATAAAACCCTTAAAACAAGATAGACGTCATAGGATTTTTTTAGGTAGGAAAACTTTTTTGAAGAATCAGAAAATCTCTAAGTTTTCTTGCTCTGTCGATTGTATTGATACACATCTGATTGCTTGCCTCCAAGTGCAGAGGTTCGTGAGTAGTATCCCGTGAATATGAGGTCGATCCCACAGGGAGATGATTTGTGAGAAGAAAAAAATCAAATGCAAAACAAGCTAAGTAATAAAAACTAAACTGATAATTTGATTTTGGGATTTTTGAATGGATGTAATTCAACTGAATAAAATAACACCCAAGGTTCAAAGTTCCACACATAGGTTAATGTTCCAAAATCATGATGACTTGGATAACATAACTAGGATCTAAGCACTGTGGTCAGCCTAGTCGAAAAATAAGACGGTTTAAATATTTTAAAAAGTGATATAAAATATTAGAAAATCATGGATTTGCATTATTGACATATATTCTCAAGCGTCAGTGATTTTAAGTATTCAATATCTATACGATAATGAATATCAAAGAAATATAACAGGTTGAGAATCTCTCCTATCTAAGAAATCTGATTAATCTAGGCTAAGCCTATCCATCAATGTAGATCTCATATGATGGAAACATATGGATCTCACAAGAGGATAAAAAAATAAAACCTAAATAATAGACAACATGCATACACCATTCTTCTCATCATTAAAACAATCAATCATCATAATCTTAAAGAAATATTAAACTTATGTGCTTTCCTTCTATCAAGCTAGAAGGAACTTAGAAAAACATAATTAAATTGCAGAAATAAAAGCAAAAAGAAAGAAAAAATGTAAATAGAAAAGATCTAAAATAAAAAGAACAACTTATAAAGCTTTAATAAAACTAAAAACTTTTTAAAAATCCTAAATTTTACTTTGGGATACCTTTAATGATATTTAGGAATACCCTAGGAAGCCCTATTTATAAGTAGGGAACTCCAATTTTTGTAAAAAGTTAAAAACCCTAGAAACCGCATCAAATATACGTATTTTTAAAACAGACTTCCAACAGCGCAGTTTTCCAGAATAAAGTTCATAGCTTTAAAATACACTTTTTCATGACGATTTCAAGATTCTTCACTTCAAATCGTCGATTCTCTTCATTCGTCACTTAATTTTCTTAGATCTTTGGTATGTAAATGCTTCAATCTTGGTCTCCTAAGATCCATCCTTTTCCTTGGTAAATCTTGAGCATCAAATCCATACTTTTTAGCATCTTTTTTCAATCTAAGCACTTGAATTCACCTTGCAACACATGCATGAGTAAAATAGAATATTAAGATGATTTATGTTCATAAAACTAAGAGATAAATGGAGAAAATTATATAATATTTGAGTCTTAACACACCCCCCAACCAACATTTTGCTAGTCCCGAGCAAAATAAGTGAAGAAAAGTAAAAATAAGAATAAAAATTAATTCTAGAAACAAAATTAAAATGAAAATAAAATTCTAACTATACCACTTTCGCAGGTAATCTCGATTGCATTTAACATATGCAATAAGCTTTTAAACCTCTAGGTTTCCCCTAATGGGCGAATTATAGTCTCATGAGGATTTTCAAAAATGTTACCCACAAACATTGACAACAAGAAAAATTGTTCGACACTTAGAAATTTATACAATTATGCCTCAATTTATCATATAAATTTCAAAATAAACTAATACTTACCTTAAGTTTGAAGTTAGTTAAAATCTCAATTTCCTAATCCATTACATTATTGAGTTCAGAGACCTTTTCAAAATTTAGAATAGTTATGCTCCAATATCCTTGAGGGCTTCGTGACACTAGTTTAACTTTGAGAAATATACATGTTCTCTATCCTAACTCCTTTCAATCATTCCAAGAATATGAAATCTCTAGTTATCTTATTTTTTTCATGTCATTTCTTCTTTTATCATCATATTCTCATTTTTATAGACCACCTTTAGATGAACATTCCCATCGGGTTTGCTTCATAACCTAAGGTATCGTATTTGTAATGGTAACAGTAATGAATACTTAGGTATCCTTACTCCAGATTACTGACACGATTGTTATGGTCATAACATTCATGCTCTATAATAATAATAATAAATTCCATTATTTTTTTCTTCAATATTCTTTCTTTTAAGCATATATCAATGATACTAGTTCATTCAACCTTGTATGAATCAAAAGTTGTTATTCTAATTCACATATCATATTCCTCACTTAGTTAGCTAGGGTGTGTTGTGAATTCAGTGTATCAAATTACAACTCATTTTAAATTAGTAATTAGACAATTGAACTCAAGTCTATAATTTTTCGTTATCAGATTTCTGACTACTATCAACCTAGAATAAATATTAACTTTTCCTTCGGAATTCGCATAATATCATGTTTACATTTTTGTATATAAAAATATTATTTTGAAAATGTTGAAAAATAAATAAATAAATAAATAAAATCTCCATAAACTTAAAAATAAACGTAAACCTAACTGAAACCTAAAAATAATAAAATAAACAGAAACTTAAAAAAAATATATATATTCAGTTGGATGACTATCCACACCCCCCACCTAAAATCTACATTGTTCCCAATGTAATGATAATGTAATGAAGAGAATAATAAAAATAAAAGAAAGGGTAGATAGTATCTACCATGAAAAACTCACTTGCTATGTGACACTAAAAAGAATTGAATATGATACAAATCTAGAAATGCTCCGTCAGACTAGGAGTATCATTCTGAATATTTTGGCTCATGAAAAGGGACGGACTCCTCTTCCAAATGAAAATTTTTCACATAAGGCTTCAATTTCTGACCATTAACCTTGTACACATTGTCATTACCTGGATTCTCAATTTCAACAACCCCATGAGTATAAACATTATTCACAATGAAGGGGCCTGTCCATCTTGATCTTAATTTTTTCAGAAAGAACTGGAGATGAGAATTGTATAATAGGACCTTTTGCTGAGGTTCAAAATTTTTCCTCAGGATATTTTTGTCATGAAAAGCTTTGGTTCTCTCTTTGTAGATTTTAGAATTTTCATATGAGTCTCTCCTCAGCTCCTCTAATTCATTCAATTCTAATTTCCTTTGTCCGCTTACTTGATTCATATCAAAGTTTAATTTCTTTATTTCCCAGTAAGCTCTATGTTCCAATTTCACGGGTAAGTGGCAAGCCTTCTCAAACACCAATCTGTATGGAGACATTCCAATCGGGGTCTTGTAAGCAGTCCTATAAGCCCGTAAAGCGTCGGATAGTCTGAGGGACCAATCCTTCCTATCTGGCCTTATAGTTTTCTCTAAAATGTGTTTGATTTTTCGATTAGAAATCTCAGCTTGCCCACTCGTTTGTGAGTGGTATGGGGTGCTCACTTTATGCTTGATGCCATATTTCTTCATCAAAGCCTCAAATGTCCTATTACAAAAGTGAGACCTGCCATCACTAATGATGGCCTTTGGAGTTCCAAATCTAGAAAAAATATTTTCCTTTAGGAATCGTATGACCACTTTGTTGTCATTGATCCTACTTGGAACTGCCTCAATCCACTTTGAAATATAGTCTACACCAACTAATATATAAAGAAATCCAAAAGAAGATGGAAATGGGCCCATAAAATCAATATCCCAACAATTAAAAATCTCTAATAGTAAAATTGAGGATAAAGGCATCATGTTGTGCTGGGACACTCTTCCCAACCTTTAACATCTATCACAAGCAACACAGAAGGCATGAGTGTCTTTAAACATGGTGGGCCAATAAAAATCACACTGCAGAATTTTTTGCAGTGGTTTTTGTCACGCCCCAAACCCGGGGACAGACAACTTCCGTGATGCCTCGAATCCGGCACTCGACTTCCATACACTAAGTCCCGAGTTCGGTGCACCACAAGGAAGATTTTGATTGAATATTTTTTTTTGTATATACATATAAAATAATACCTGAGCATAAAGATCATGATCAAATTACCAAGCGGCACTCTCCAATAGAAATCCTGATGGTTACAAGTACAATGCTTTCTAAAGGTACACAACGTCAACATTGTCAAATCGAAAAATAGATGCAATGCATCGAGAAAGCAAAGCCTTCCAAGCTACTCCAGCCCTGAAAAAAAATAGGAAATAGGAGGCTTAGGCAAAAAGCTTAGTGAGTACACACGTATGTGCAGTGTCCTACATGCAAGCAAGATAAATATGTTAAAAGGAAATCGTATAAGTGAAAGACTTGTAACATGTAAAGTATGATATCAATGCCAATGTAATGTATATGCATCATAGTAATACCCCAAGTCAATGCCACCAACATCACCAAGTCATATTTTCATTTCTCTTATACCACAACTATAACCGTATTATACGCATCCATAATCACATCATCATCATCATATTGTCATGTGATAGTTATAAAATATCAAAAATACTGACAAGTTCATGAGTCAAACAATATCAGAATACGCAATACAAATCAACTATACAAATGAGGAACAATATCAAGATATGCGATACAGATCAACTATACAAATGAGGAGTCATAAAGAGTCAAATATCAAATATCGCATCTAAATCATATAAATGCAGAACCACAGGTAACCCAAAATGTCATATGCCGTGGATGTAATGCAATATGCGGTATGAATGGAATGACTATGCTAGAGTGTGAAGTCGGGATGATAGTACGTAGTATCGCAGGCTATGGGGTCCATCACAAGGAACTTCTATTCAAACCAGTCCCATACCTAAATTTGGATAGTCAGACTCAATGTGATAAACTCCTAATCTCAGGTTAGTTGCGCGTCCCAATCGAAATTCTAGCCATTGCGAAGGTACACGTAACAAACAGTTGTGCACCACCAGCCTGAGTGGATAGTGAATGAATGAATGAATGGGTGTACAATCTCCTAATCAATAAGTCCATATATCAATACAGTTCTCCTTTGGGATCATCACCGGAATTTAGTACACTCTAAATGACACTGTCGCTCTCCAAGCTGCACAGTCCAAGTAAGAGTAAGAAACCTCATTATCTGCCTGGCCAATAGTCTGTTAATACCTATTCGGCATGTATAGTGGACCATTCATGAGCTGGTCAAACTCAGCCTAGCAATGCCCCCTACCCTCGGGGGGTAAAGCCACACCCCCTCCCAACCGACCACGACACAGTGGGAGACACGGCCTCCTGGTATTCGGCACTCTGGCGCTCATATATCCACTCAGTCTCGATGTTGAGGCGTCTCCTGGCCCGGAGGTTTAGGCGTTTTCACCCAGGGACATCTATAGCGCCCGTATGCTAGAATCAAACATTTTCGGTGTCCCATCTGGCCATCCACGATGTACCTGTGGAGGCTACAGCCCTGATGTCGCTAGGGCGTACAATAATCATGATACAAGATGCATGTTTCATACAATCCAGTTATGCATCAATCATGCACATACCATACGCTCATATGAGATAATCTCCACCTATCAGGGAGTCTCATAAAAACCTGCCCAATGATATGTGCAATGGTCAACCACATCTCGAAACATCCAGATAATGCATATGGGCATGTATCATGATGTTATGCAGTCACATACTCATAATCGGTATCACAAATCGGCATCAGTGAGGATGTGCCTAACAAGGCCTAAGGGGAGGTCACAATGTGGACATTCAACCATCATTGTTTGTCAATGTGGACATCTAACCAACATTGCTCCCAAGGAGTGGCTCTCATAGAGTCAAACGTATAATGGGCACATGGCCTCACACAAGGGCCACATATACATTACATCGGGCCTCGACGCATGGGTCGAGTATACATTATATTGGGTCTCATATACATCAAGTGGACAGCTCAAATATCATATTGGGCCACATATACATGCCAGAATTACATCTCAATGGACCTCGTCCTACGGCCGAATGCACACCACAATGGGCCTCACTAAATGGGTCATAAATACACAACAAGAGGGCTCTACACATGGGCCTCAAATACATCACACTCGCCACAACCCATGGGCTTAATGCATGTCACAGTGGGTCTTGCCCATAGGCCACGAATACATGGCTACACCAATTATGAAAAGTCTTATACTACAACCACTTCACACGTCACATAGTTAATGGCTCATATTTGGTGTCGCATGGTTAAGGGCCAAGAGCCATATTTCATCGTACCACTTACGGTTTAGAGATCATAGCGTATAGAATCCAGGACCTTGATAGCATTAGCTTGGGGAACATAACTTTACATCACATTTGGTTTAGTGTACAACTTAGTTATATGTGATTCAAGTGGCGGTATCTATATCGATAAGCACAAATCTACGTTATTGAATGACCATCAATGCTACTTGATTTCATACAGTTAGGTGGCCTTGTACGTATTTCACATTCATATAATTAGATGACTACATATACTACATATACTCCACCATTGCCTATGATTAGGTGGCTATATATACATCAAATACCTACCTGATTAATGAACTAAACAGGTATATTACACCCTCACACCACTAGAGTCTACATATTTGTTACAATTAAACATGTTTAAGGGTTTAAGTACAAGTCACATGATTCTATTACTTAGGATCGTACTCTAACCAAAGTGCCAAGTGATCAAGGGTTGTCCATAATCTGCCCATTAAAGGGATTAATCATCATTACTTTAAAAATTACAATACTAGTTCGTCATATGTTCAATATATGGAGGTTACAAATTCTTGTTGAAGAGGCCCAATGATTGGCCCAAACAAGGCTACCACTGATGGGCCCACATGACGTTCACTCAAAATGAGCATTAACATTCTTGGGCCCACATATCAATGGAATTTACAATGAGTTCTATGTGGTGGAACTCATGGGGTTTTCCCATGAGGTTAAGTCGTGTGTGACTCACTTAAGACTTAGGTCTACTTTGATTATAGTCCAAATCCTAAAATGATATGAGGAAGTGAATGGTCCGCTTGTATTAAATAGATGCACCATGGTGGCCTTAGGTTGGATTCAATAGTCGAGTCCTTATTCTCACAGCCTTGTACTGTATGGGTCCAATTCAGGTTAGATTGACTGATCTTTGGGACAATATCCTAAAGGGGACCCTGTACATGGGCTAGATGGGTTGAATATCTAATATATCATCAGGATGGCCCATAACAAATTTTCAATGATGAGAGTTCAATTTGCATATTTCAGGATGTACGACTATTTAATCATTGAATGGGCCTAAGTCTTTGTAACATATCGTAAAAAGGGGTTGATAAAATAGATGAATGACGAGAATCTTAAATATATATCATGTCATAACCATGGTGGATTAAGTGGCTTAACACCTACATCAAAGCGGGCTATACCACACACAAGTTGAGAGGTTTACCCTCCATTAAATATTCATAATTATGTGTTGGGCCCATAGAGATGTGGTTCATAAATTCAGCCCATCCATTATGTGTGTCCCACTTGGTTGAGGTGTCAGACCAAGTTTTAGATACATCCAAATTTCAAGTGGATGCCGGCAAGTGTTTTTATATGATTGGGCTCGCTTTGAGTTGTACAAACAGTTCAAGGTGATCAAAGTTACATGGATCCTAGAGTGATGTTTTTGTTACATTACACAGTTCATCTATTTTTATTTCTTTTATTTTTATATTATTATTATTATTATTTTAGAGATAATTTATAGCATTATCCAAAAATGAATCATATTCAGAGTTTATTAGGACCTCACCACAAACAGTAATGGAGATAATGATTTCACCGTTAAATAATTTATATGGCCCACCATAATGTTTATTTTCCATTCAATTCATAGGGTCACAAAGACCTGAATTGACGGGAAATACAAATTTCATATTGGTCCAAAACTTCTGACCCAAAAAAGGTTCCAATGGTAGATATTCAATCCTTACTTCTTTTGTAGTGTGGCCCGCTTGATAGTTAGATCTATCTTATTTATTATTATTATTATTATTATTTAAGCCTTAAGACATACTCACCTAAATGAATGGACGGTTTGGATATAGCACATACCTCATGATCAAACTCCAATTTATTTATTTTTACTTATTTATTTTTAATGGTGTGGGCCGCCTGATTTTCGTGTGCGGCTGATTTTTGGAGGTGACCCGTTTCTAAACGGAACCCATTAAAAGCACGATGCTGATGTTCGAAATACATCATGGCAGGGCCTGTGATGGGGCCCACTTTCAACCAGCCTTAGTAGTAGACGCTGGCAGCAGCGTCAATATAAATTTTTTTATTTTTATTTTGTTTTCAAATATGGGGCCCACAACAGGATAATCCAGTCCGACTGTTGTGTGTGTCCCACATGGTGGACGGCTCACTCCAAGTTTCAAATGCATTCAAATTTCAGATGGGCCCCAATGAGTGCTTTTATATGTTTAAGCATGTCTTCACATGATTTTTAATGGTGTGGCCTAACAGAGAACTAGATTGGCTTCTTTTTTGGCTTAACGCCTAAAATGATCTGAAAAATTGAATGGACAACGTGGATTTAATACATACATTATGGGTAGGGCCCGTTGTGGACCCACACCCTCTTCCCTTCTTTTTCTTTCAAGCGGCCGGGGCGTTGCAGCAAGAAGCCTTCCTCTTTATTTATTTAATTTTTTTTTTTGTTTTAATTATGGTGTGTATGCATGGGTGTGCTGTGTGTGTTTGGCCAACCCAATGGCCTCACTTAGGCAGTTTGGATGACTTACAAAATATTCTGGTGGGGCCCACCAACAATGGGTCCCACATAAAGCCTATAACAATTTATTTATTTATATATATGTATTCTCCCATGAATCCATACCATTAATTACAACATTATCATCATATCATCACCACTATAATCAGCCAAATAATCAAAAGAAAACAAACCAAGAGTGGAGTGGGTGTGCTCACCTTAATGGATTAGATGGATGGTTAAGATGGATGGATGAGATGGAATTGATGGTGTTGATGGCCCACCAAGATCACTCTCTCTCTCTCTCTCCATGGAAAAAAATGGTAAAATGCTTAGGGGTGGAGGGGTATATGTAGGGAAATTATAAAACTGTAGTTAGATTCACTTAATGTGATCTTGGTTAGCTTAGACTAGGATTATACCAATTAATTCATGATTTGCAATTAATGGTGGATTAAATGAGCATTGGATGGTATGGTGTGATGATGTCATGCTTAAGGTGTGGCATGGGAAAGAGTTGACTTGGGGAGACATGAGAGATGAGAGGTATGGATGGGTGACATCATACACATGGATAGAGATTCTCTCACCCATGTGTGGCATGTGCATATGTGTATGACATGTGTGGTGCACATGTGTGGAATGGAATACATGACGCCTTACGCACATGATACATCAATGATTCTTCACGGCGTATTTCACTAACAGAGTATCGTATAAATGCACGGGTGGTACGTATGCGATCGTAGCGATGGGACGGTCGATATGAGATAGGTTTTGAGGTCTTGGGATTTCGATCAGTCGGGTGTGTACTATAAATGGTCAATCCAGGTCTAGCTAAGTGCATCGATCATCACGTACATATGCATCGAAAATGGTGTGAAAGGGATGAGGTGTTACAGTTTTCTTAGCAAAAAAATGGCTACCACATGCTTCCATATGACAAAAGAAAATAACACTCTAAATTTCATCCCTTGGGACATAATGTCTAAAAATTTGATCAGTCCCATATTTATATAAATACGGGTCATCCCAGAAGAAGTTCCTAACCTCGGTTTCAAAACGCTTCCTATCTTGCGACTTCCAATGATATGACATTTTTCTGTTGTAAGATAGTTCACTATATCCGCATACCAAGGCAATTTGGAGATAATAAATAATTGTTCATCAAGAAAAGTGTCCTAGATATGCATCTCCTCAGTGGAATCATCTAACACCAATCTGAAAAGGTGATCGGCCACTACGTTTTCTACTCCCTTCTTATCTTTTATCTCTAAGTTAAGTTCTTGGAGTAGGAGGATCCATCTCAAAAGTCTCGACTTTGCATCATTCTTAGATAACAAATATTTCAAAGGCGAGTGGTCCGTGAAAATGACCATTTTAGATCCCAACAAGTAGGACCTAAACTTATCCAAAACAAAAACTACTGCAAATAACTCTTTTTCAGTTGTTGAGTAGTTCACTTGGGCTGAGTTTAGAGTTTTACTTGCATAGTGAATGACGTAGGGCCGTTTATCTTTCATTTGGCGCAAAACATCCCCTATGACATAATCACTTGCATCGCACATTAGTTCAAAAGGAAGTGTCTAATCTGGTGGACGCATGATAGATGCAGTGGTAAGAGATGATTTAATTTTATTAAAAGTACTTGTACACTCATCTGTCCACTTAAATGGAATATCCGTTTGAAGAAGATTAGTCAAGGGTCTAGTAATGACACTAAAGTCCTTGATGAATCTTATATAAAAGCCAGCATGCCCTAGAAGTGATCTAATATATCTAATAGTTCGGGAGATAGGTAGTTAGCTATAATGTCAAGTTTTGAGCGATCTACCTCGATTCTATTTTAGGAGATAACATGGCCCAAAATAATTCACTTTTGAACCATGAAATGACATTTCTCCCAATTTAAGACAAGGTGTTTCTCTTCACACCTAGACAAGACAAGAGATAAATTGTTGAGACATTCCTCAAAACTACTCCTAAATACAGAGAAGTCGTCCATGAAAACCTTAAGAAACTTTCCGACCATATTTGAAAAAATACTTAACATACACCGTTGAAAAGTTGCTGGAGCGTTACACAATCCAAATGACATCCGTTTGAAAGTAAACGTGCCAAATGGACAAGTGAACGTGGTTTTCTCTTGGTCTTCTAGGGCTATCTCTATTTGGTAATATCCGGAATATCTATTAAGAAAACTATAGAAGGAGTGACCTGCTACCCTCTCTAAAACTTGATCAATGAATGGTAGAGGGAAATGATCCTTCTTTATAACCTGGTTCAATTTTCTATAATCAATGTAAACATGCCAACTTGTGGTGACATGTGTTGGTATGAGTTCATTATTAGAATTCTGCACAATAGTTATTCCGGATTTCTTTGGGACTACTTAAGTTGGACTCTCCCAAACACTATCGGATATTGGGTAGATGATTCTCACATTCAACAATTTGATCACCTTATTTTTTATAACTTCCATCATGTTTGGATTGAGACGCCTTTGAGGTTGTCTAATTGGTTTGGTATCCTCATCGAGGTGGATCCGATGAGTGCATATAGAAGGGCTTATACCCTTGATGTCAGAAATGGCCCATCCCAAGGCTCCTTTGTGGTCCCTTAGAACATTCAACAATTTAATCTCTTGATCCTTGTCTAAAAATGAAGAGATCACCACAGGATAAGTTTTATTTTCACCTAAGAATACATACTTAAGCTCATTTGGTAGTGGTTTTAAATCAAGCTTTAGAACATTGGTTAGTGATGGCAGAGGTCGCGAGTCCTCGATAGATAGGACTTGAGGGCGCAGTCTCCATTGGTACATACCAATATCCTGGGTGGTAGTGCTCTCATTATCATTAAAAATTTCAGTAAGCACTTTTTCTAAATTAGAATTTTTCAAGTCTCCAATGACTTGAATGAATTCCTCAGTCAGACTAGATTCCAATTCCTCTTCTTCTATCAAGCAGTCCATGAAATTCAGCTCATGGATTTCATTATTATCAATGGGCTCCTTACATAGATTAAAAATATTTACCTCTAGAGTCATGTTACCAAAAGACAAGTTCATCATTCCATTCTTGCAATTTATAATTACATTTGAAGTTGCTAGGAATGAGCGGCCTAAAATGATTGGAACTTAAGTGCTAGTATTTATACATGGTTCAGTGTCTAGTACAATAAAATTCACGGGGAAGTAGAATTTCTCCACTTAGACTAGTACGTCCTCTAAAATTTTCCTTGGTACCTTAATGGAGCGGTCAGCGAGTTGGAGTGTAATCGTAGTTGGTTTAAGCTCACCTAGCCCCATTTATTTATAAACCGAATAAGGTACTAAATTGATACTTGCACTCAAATCTAGTAAAGCATGCTCAATTTAGAAATTTCCAATAATACGAGGAATAGTGGGACTTCCCAGGTCTTTGTATTTGGGTACAACCCTTTGTTGAATGATAGCGCTCACTTTCTCGGTAAGGAAGGCCTTTTTGTGTGCATTTAATTTTTTCTTTACAGTGCACAAGTCCTTAAGATATTTAACATATAATGGAATTTGTTTAATGACATCAAGAAGAGAAATATTGATAGTAACCTTTTGGAGCACATCCAACACCTCTTGATATTTCATGGGGACAGTCGAATTACGAAGTCTAGATGGAAATGGAACTGAAGGCTTATATGACTTAGTCTCTTTATCATTTTGCTGTTGCGGCTCTTGAACCATAGCCGATTCATCATTTTCTTGAGACAGTGGCTCATCCTCTAGTATTTCTACTGGTTGCATTATCTTGTTATCAACCTCTTTTCCACTTCTCAAGGTAATGATAGTCTTAGCTTGTTCATGATGTAGCTCATTTGGATTTGAGTCTCTAATGAAATATGTATTTCTAGGGTTTGACACAGGTTGAGAAAGAAGAGTGCCTTTTTCCCTAGCATTTAGTTGAGTCTCAATCCTAGCCACAGCTGTCTTTAATTTCTGATTTGATTGGATTAGAGACTGATTCATTTGAGATCGAAAGTTCATGAATGTGGTCAATGCATCCTTCACAGATGATCGCTTTGGCGGGGGCACATATGGTGCATTGTTAGGTACCCCAAAGAAGTTATTTTGTGGAGGCATTTGAGGTGCATTGGGCGTATTAATTTGTGGTCCATTCCTCTAACTAAGATTAGGGTGATTATGCCAATTTGAATTATACGTGTTTCCCATTGGTTACATAACTGACCTTTGGTAGTTATTTATAACATTTGCTTGATCATGCTCTTGCGAGATATTTTGTACAACTGAGATTATTGGACAATCCTTTGTATCATGGTCTGTACCACCACAAATGCTACAAAAATTACCTAAGGAAGTATTTTCTTTAACCATATCAACCTTTCTAATTTCCAAGGCTTCGACCTTTCTAGCCAATACAGCGAATCTTGCATTAAGGTCGTCTTCCTCTCTTAGGACATACATCCCCACTTTTTCTCTAGGAATGACTCTAGTTTGGTTTGATTTAGCAAAAACATCCCATGTCTGCGTATTTTCTGCTAACATATCTAGAAAATCTCAAGCCTCATTATGATCTTTAACAAGAAAGGTTCCACCACACATCATCTCTATGAATTGACAGGTATCCATGGTGAGCCCCTTTCGGAAAGCATAAAGCATCAATCACATGTCATGGTTCATAACCATGATATGGACAAATAATTAGAAGGTCTTTGAAGCGCTCCCAAGCTTGAAAAAATAGTTCATTCCCCTTTTGGGAGAATGACATGATTTCTTATTTTAATACATTTGTTTTGTGCTCGGGAAAGAACTTTTTCAAAAACTCTCTACTTAAGGCTTTTCATGAAGTGATGGTATTAGGTATTAGAGAGTTGAGCCATGCTTTGGCCCGATCCTTTAGAGAAAATGAGAATAACCTAAGCTTAAGTACATCCCTATTGCCATTATTTACTTGTAACGTTGCAATTACTTCCTCAAAATCCTTGAGGTGCAAGTAGGGGCTTTTAGAATCCAAACCATGAAATTTAGGAATTAATTGAATCACACCTGGTTTAAAATCAATGTTCCTTGTGTGAGCAGGAAACACTATGAAAGATGGTAAAGTTGTTCTCTCAGGGTGTAAATGTTCACGTAAAGTCCATGGTTGGTTTAACACATTCTTATGAACTTCATTTTCATCCTCAAGAGGAGGATTAGGTTGATTTTCTCTATTTTGATTTATAGTTGGATCTGACAGATTTGGATTTAGATTATCAACTGGTTCTGCCATGAAATCCAAGTGATGTTGAGTGCCTCTTCTAAGTGAATGATCAAGGCCTGGAACTAATCCGCCTTCGGAGGAGAGTCGATTGTTTTGATCTCTATTTTAAAGGGACATAAACCATCCTGTAACACCCCGAATTTTTTCCAACCTGGGATTAGACGTCCTTAGGCAATAGGTCAACTAAAACACCTGGAAAATCGCTCAGAACCCAATTCCATGGCCAAAGAAATCACTTAGGATTAATTCCTTTAGAAATTAAGCGTAAGTTAGCTAGCGATACGCTGGAGTAGCTGTGAAATTGTCCCTGACTGCTTTAAATACGTTCTACAAGACCCAAAACTTGTAGAATCAATGGTGCTATAATATCCTGAAACCTAGGATCAAACTCTAAATCTGTTTACTCTCAGGAACTCTTTGAAACTTTGTATTGGATCTAGACCGCGCGTCGAAAGTCCGATACCTACAATCTTAGTCCGTTATGACCGCTTAGCTGGACTTGACAACCGCTTGGAAAATCAAGGCCAACCAACGATCAGAGGCTATTTCATTGAGCCTGGAGTGAAGAGAGTGAGAATAGGGTTAGATTTGAAAATTTTAATTCAAATCTGGCACGTGACTTGACGCGTTATTATTAAACGTTTTGACCGTCAGAATTCAGCCAAATTATAGCCTCGAATCAAGAAAAATTTCTCTTTCATATCATGAGACTTGTAGACCTGATCTTGGTGCGATGACCGCTGAACTGAAACTGGATCGCCACGTGCGATCTGGGAACTCTACCGGTCTGAAAACTTGATGTGTGCTAGATCCAGTATGCATGAGCTTAAGTCCGACCGCGTTTGACCAGGGGACCTCCAGAAATGCTCTTTTGGACCAGAACAGCCCCGATTTGGTTATACCTCAAGTGAACCTTGTTCCCAAGCCTATTTCGGGAAGGTTAAAGGCTATAAAAGGGTTTAAAACCCTCACTTCTCTTATCCATCCGAATTTTCTAGAAACCCTAGCTAGAGAGAGAAAAAGTGAGAGTTTGTGAGAGAAGGTGGGAGAGATCTTCCTGCCACCTGCTGCTGCTGCTGCACGTGCTTAAGCGGCGTACTCCAATCACTTTTTCGGCGATTCCAACGCACTTCTAGATAAGAAAAACCCTAACCACTTGCTGATTTGGGAATTTCTTCGATTCAAATAGTAAAGTAGCTGATGTACGTATGCATTAGGTCACCTGTACGCCGTTGACGAAGCGTATACGCTCCGTTCGAAACGATAGACCTATAAAGTGAAAGGTGCGGATTTTAGACGCTTTGATTGGCTGTTTTCAACGCTTTCAATGTCGCTTAATAGTAGATTATCGACGGCAACGCCGTTTGACATATACAACATGCTGTCCGTTTCCTGTTTCGTAAGCAGACGAAAAATATGAGATTTAGGGCATTTTAGTCATTTGTAGGAAATACTGTAAACATCCATATTTTGCTAAAATGATTGACATGACTTTTTATCGCCTTAGGATATTAGGAATGCGTGCATAATCTGTTTGGCAAAGAGATTCGCCCAAATGCTCACTTTGAGTCGACATACACTATGTAGACTTAAGTGAGTAGACTAAGTGTTGGTATAAATGTTTGTATTAGTATGTATTGAATTAAATGGTATTATGAATTAGTTTGAGATTGAATTCTTAAATAATGTGCTGATGTAAATGATTTCCTACATGTTGGCTATATGCATGATTTCATTATATGTATGAAATGCATGTGTTAGATGATTTACTTAAGTTGTATGTTATAACATGTGTTAACATGCTCACATTGTTGTGTTTCATTTCCATTACTCTTATATGATTGCTGATGTGGATTCATGAATGATTGAGGCTATACTTAGTCTAAGCAGTCGGTAACCGAATAAATTCGTGGTTGGCTTATCTTTGCCACGAACGACGCGTCAATGAACGCGAGTCATGTTTTGGAGTTGGCGGCAGTGGTTAGGCCACGCGAAGTGTTTTATGCACTGCATGTCGCTCAGCTTGAGATGCGCTCGTGCTAGTCGAGCCCTTTAAGTAACCCGACCGGCCACTATATGTTCACCATGTATGTGTCATAACTGCTTGAACCTAAGGTACTGAACTTACCATTGAAAACCCTGTCAACCATAGTACCTTGATCCACAAAGACTCATGAGCCGGGCATGGTGGTATGAGACACCGTGGTCGAGTTGTAGGCCTACGCTAGGGCCACAAACCTCCCCGTAGTGACCAGTGAGCACCTATGACTCGTGAGCAGATTATGATGGTATGAGACACTATATTCTTGCTGTCGGCCTACACTGATCAGGCGACGAGCCCTTTGTAGTGACCGCGAGCGTATTCTGAGTCTACGGGAGGCGATGACCCTTCCATAGCAATGAGAGTACAGTAAGCCTGTATTGATAAGGTGATGGGGGAGCGGTGCAACGAGTGCGAGCAACAGCCCTGATAGCCCTTGCAGCGACCTACAAAATATACATCGTATGAGATTACTAGGAGTGACGACCCTAGACAGGATCTGTGTTGGGATTGATATAAGCAAGGTACCCTGGTTTTCCAATCCTGCTGTATGAATGGACTAATAATAACTCGGTAATCATATCACCATTACATTGCATGTGCCTGGAAGATGTGGAGCACTGTGGGAAGAAAGCATGCCGCGAGCGTAAGATGGTGCCGTATGAGGGAGATCGTCAGTGAGGGCATCCATCATGTCATGTCATATTGCATTAACAATAGTATTTAGGAATGTTGGATTGACTATTTTACTATTATCGCTTGATTGATTTGAGAACATGCTAATCTTTGCTCTATTATTCCACTGAGTTAATTACTCACTCCCACGTTACGGGATGATGTTCCAGACACCCACCAGTCTCTATTTTGGTTGCAGATGATGGCGCTGCTTGAGAAGCGGAGCTGGACTTGATGATGATGAGGAGGATCCCTCCTTTATGCGTGTTCTGATTGATGGGATTACAGGGAGGTTGATTAGATGCCTTGACACTTGTCATTTTATATTTTAGAGCACTCATGTATATTCTTTTTATTTACTTTTGGAGTATACATGTATGTATATAACCTGGTAACATGTTCACACTCTGGAAACATACGACAATTTTTTTTTATATGTTATACATACTATCACAGTCTTTCGCTTGTAAATTTAACTGTCTCTGGAGTATGATATGATGTTTTGGCTTAATCCCAATCTTGTTTAATGCCTGTTTACTGACAACATGCATCTAATATTATCTATGTTGCATAAATAACATTTTAAAACTCGGGAGTTAAGTTTCTACCTGACCCCCGATTTTCAGGATGTTACACATCCACACCACACAATAAATACCACTAAATTAAATAGCAAGTATGATACTTAAAATAAAAATAAAAACTTAACCAACAACTCAGGCGGCAGGGCCGACCATAAGGGTTCAGTTTACAAAGCAAAACTTAACCAATAACTCAGGCGGTCGGGCCGACTATGAGGGTTCAGTCTACAAAGCAAAAATAAATCAACAATCCAGGCGACAGGGCCAACCATGAGGGTTCAGTCTACAAAGTAAAAATAAATCAACAACCCAGGTGGCAGGGCCGAGCATAAGGATTCAGTCCACAAAAAAATAAAATAATAATAATAATAATAAATAAATCAACAAAAGTAAAACTAATGTAGAAATTAAACTATACTAATCTGGAAAATAGATTCAGCGAATGATCTTTGTGATCAAACAACAACTATAGGACTACCGTAGCACTTGGGTGATATAATCCCAAGCAGGTCAACCTTATGTTATAGTTAGTGCTTGAAAGACCCAACTGAATTTATTTTCAAAGAAAAAGGAAAAAAAAATATACAGAAAATTTGGAGGGTTTAGAAGAGAATTCACCTTAGAAAAAACTTACCTTAGTTATCTTGCACAGATTTGATCTATTTCAATCTCTCCCCAGCAACGGCAACAAAAACTTGATTGCTTGCCTCCAAGTGCAGAGGTTCGTGAGTAGTATCCCGTGAATACGGGGTCAATCTCACAGGGAGATGATTTGTGAGAACGAAAAAATTAAATGCAAAATAAGCTAAGTAATAAAAACTAAACTGATGATTTGATTTTAGGATTTTTAAATGGATGTAATTCAACTGAATAAAATAACACCCAAGCTTCAAAGTTCCACACATAGGTTAATGTTCTAAAATCATGATGACTTGGATAACACAACTAGGATCTGAGCACTATGGTCAGCCTAGTTGAAAAATAAGACGGTTTAAATATTTTTAAAAGTGATATAAAATATTAAAAAATTATGGATTTGCATCATTGACATATATTCTCAAGCGTCAATGATTTTAAGTATTCAATATCTATAGGATAATGAATATTAAAGAAATATAATAGGTTGAGAACCTCTCCTATCTAGGAAATCTGATTGATCTAGGCTAAGCTTATCCATCAATGTAGATCTCATATGATGGAAACATATGGATTTCACAAGAGAATAAAAAAATAAAACCTAAATAATAGACAACATGCATACACCATTCTTCTCATCATTAAAACAATCAATCATCATAATCTTAAAGAAATATTAAACCCATGTGCTTTCCTTCTATCTTAGGCTAGAAGGAACTTAGAAAAATATAATTAAATTACAGAAATAAAAGCAACAAGAAAGAAAAAATGTAAATAGAAAAGATCTAAAATAAAAAGAACTTATAAAGCTTTAATAAAACTAAAAACTCTTTAAAAATCCTAAATTTTGCTATGGGATGCCTTGAATGATATTTAGGAATGCCCTAGGAAGCCCTATGTATAAGTAGGGAACTCCAATTTTCGTAAAAATTTGAAAACCCTAGAAGCCGCATCAAATATACGTATTTTTCCAAAATAGACTCCTCACTGCTTAGTTCATTTAAAACAGACTTCCTGCAGCACAGTTTCTTAGAATAAATTTCACAGCTTCAAAATACACTTTTTTAGAATGATTTCATGATTCTTCACTTCAAATCATCGATTCTCTTCATTTGTCACTTAGTTTTCTTGGATCTTTGATATGTGAATTCTTTAATCTTGATCTCCTAAGATCCATCCTTTTTCTTGATAAATCTTGAGCATCAAATTCATGTTTTTAGCACCCTTTTTCAATTTAAGCACTTGAATTCACCTTGCAACACATGCATGAGTAAAATAGAATATTAAGATGATTTATGTTCATAAAACCAAGAGATAAATGAAAAAAATTATACAATATTTGAGTCTTAATAACATCTCGATATGATCGACCTGCGCTGTCGATGTCCTCGGAAGACCAATCGATAAAATCGAATGAGGACTTAATGTGTCCAGCAACCAAATACATATCTAGACAGAATTATCAATGTATCGACACACGTATCGATATCATCGATATTTGAATCTCGAGCCTATCGAAGATGGCTCGATATTATTGACAGGCAGATATTTGGCGTCCCAGTTTTTACTTAGAAAAATTATATATACTTCGATATATCATCTCTGATCAGGGGTCACTCGATAGAATCGATATTCTAAATATCGATGATATCGGGGCCGGATCGATTGCATCGAGAATGGACAAAACTATCCAGCAAGCTCACTGATAAAATCTTTAGATTTATCGATGTATCGACACGACTTTCGATATCATCAACATTCAAATTTTAATGACATCGAGTATCCCCTGATCATATCTAATGACCTGAAAAATTTCATGTTAGTCTCTCTCATTTTCAAATGTCAAGGACTCGATCCTTGTATCGATAATATTGGAGTTCGAAATCTGATGGCATCGACACGAGTCTCGATTCCCTCAACCAGTTGACAAGAGGTTTTTCAAAAGCGTATGACATTGAGTTTATGTCATCGAGTGGACCATTGATACAATCGAGAGTATACGCTCGATGATATCGAACTCGCGTGATGATATCGAACTCTATCATAAATGTGACCGTTTTATATCTGTTGGGACCTTTTGCCTATATAAAGAGAGCTTATCTATTGCTTCTGGTAGAGAAAGAAGAGAGGGCTTTTATATGTTTAACCTTAGATCATATACCCAAAGCCCTTTCTCTCAAGGGAGTTCATCCTCCAATCCACCCTCATCATTAATATTTAATAAAGTAGATTGGGGAATGAACTTTTGCATTCAAGGATCCTCCAGTTACTACTTTAATGATAAATCTTTATGTTGGGATGCTTTGAATGCATAGATGATTGGAATCGCTCTACCTTCTTAATATGAAAATATTTAGAGAGTAGGATTCCATCATAACC
This sequence comes from Magnolia kwangsiensis, assembly GCA_037074715.1. Lineage (NCBI taxonomy): Eukaryota > Viridiplantae > Streptophyta > Magnoliopsida > Magnoliales > Magnoliaceae > Magnolia > Magnolia kwangsiensis. The sequence continues at coordinate 45,647,745 of CM073574.1, read as the reverse complement.
TTGACCCAACCCTTAGCCATTTATTGATACATCATTTGTGTTGCAGATTAAGGGAGCTGAAGACTCTTTGTCAACAAAGAGGAGATCTTCACCATCGTGTTGAATGAGACTCATCAACTTATCTGTAAATATCTAGAGTCCAGAGGACCCCTTTGATTATTTCTTTTTAGGATTGGGTCTAAGGTGTTTCTCACCCTTTGAAGTCCTCAAGAAAGCCTCCAATGGGAGTGTACGTGGTAGGTGTATTGTGTGGACACTTAATCTATAGAGAGCATAAACATCTGGTTGAAGGTGAACTAGTCAAAACCTTGGGTTAGAGGTGAATCACGTAAACCTCCGTTAGGGTCTTATGGAATATCCTTGGCCAGTGTACCTAAAAGTAGGTGCGTTGTGTTGACTCTTGCTCGTGAGAGCATAAACAGTCAGCCTCAGTGTAGGTTGTAAAGGTTGAAGGTGAACCTGATTTAAAACCTTAGGTTAGAGGTAAACCATATGAAATCTCCTTAGTGAAATCTGGTACACTTAAGGGTTAAGTGCGGTTACGGGGAGTAGAGTAGATAAGTAATCGAACCACTATAAAAATGACTGTGTTTGCAATTGTTATTCTCCTGTGTATATGATTTACTACATTACTTTCATTCCTGTATATCTGAGATCACATCTTACACACACAGAGTCATATCCACCATAAACTAGGTTACATATAATTATTCCTTGAATAGTTTGTGATTAGATCCTTTACCAGGCTTAGAAGCCAGTAGAGTTCCATTTGAGTAATCCTGATGATTGCGTATTCATAGGATTAGTATAATAGGATTTTTAAATACATAGTAAAAACTTTAAAAAGTCCTATTCATCCCCCTCTAGGACACATTAGCATATTCCAACTTCAACTAAAGCGGTTTTCACCGCTATTTCAATTGGTATCAGAGCGGGTCTCTCTTTAAGGGCTTCACTGCCTAGAGAGTGATCTTGACTGAAGTTTGAAATATGGCCAAAGGAGAGGGCTCATCGGTCACTAGGCCTCCAGTATTTGATGGTTCAAATTATGCATATTGGAAAGCTAGGATACACTAGGATGCACTACTTCCTGGTATCTTTGGACCATGATGTTTGGGATATAGTTGAAAATGGTTATGTGCCACCATCTGAACAAATCACACTTGAGAGTGGCACAGCCATCACAAATCCCAAACCCAAAGAAAAGTGGACGACGTTCGACAAAGAAAAATAAACTGCTAAAGCAAAAGCTATGAACGTCATCTACTGTGTCGTGTCTGAGGATATTTTTAATGAAATAAGCATGTGTGAGACATCTAAGGAAGCATGTGATCTATTGAAAACAACCCATGAAGGCACAAGTACTGTGAAAAGGTCAAACTCCAACTCTTGACCTCACAGTTCGAAAGTCTCAGGATAGAGGAGCATGAGACATTTATGGAGTTTTTCATGAAATTAAACATCATCTGTAACTCCATGGGTGGATTGGGAGAAAAAGTTTCGGCACCTAAAATTTATAGAAAAATCCTAAGATCCTTACTGGAACGGTTTAATTCCAAAGTTACAACAATTGAGGAGTGTGGGAATATTGATGAGATGAAAGTAGAAGAACTAGTAGGTTCCCTACAAACTTTTGAACTGCACTTCAAACAATCCCAAAAATTCAAAAATACTATCCTAAAAACCTCCAAGAGAGCAATACATGAGGATAGTGGAAGTGAAAAGGAAGATGAAGATGAGGAAGTGGCTTTGCTGGCACAAATATTCAAAAGATTCTTTCAGAAGAATTGTGGTCGTCCTTCCAAAAAAAGAAAGGTAAACAACAAACCCTCTACGGGAAAATTTGGTAAAAGGACCAAAGAAACACAATGTTATGCCTGTCATGAGTATGGACACCTATAAATCGAATACCCAAACAGAAAAACTAAGGGCAAGGCAATGGCTACCACTTGGGATGATACAGAAGAATCGAATTCAGAATCCAGTGACTCAGAGAGTGAAGGAGATCAGAAATCATTGAAAATCTTTATGGTCTCCACTACTCCAATCAGTCCCAGTGAATCTAAGAACGAGAAAGAACAGCAAGTCACTTAATCATTTCCATCTGATCATGAAGAGACTGATGAAGAAGAAGAAGAGATAGAGAAAGACAAACTACAAGATGCTTATAATCAACTCTATATCCATAGCATCCACATACTTAAAAGACTTGGAATGTCAGAAAACAAGAGGGAATTGTTGCAGAAATACTTGGACAAAACCTTGGAAATTAATACACATTTAATCAATGATTTGCAGCAATATCATTCAAACAATGATAAGTTAGAAACAGAAAACCTCCCTAAAGACGAAATTATCAAAACTTATGAAACAGGTTGAATGATTAAGAGATGATAATGCGCAACTCAAGAATGAGAATCACTCACTCCGTATTGACTTAGAAAAATCCATAAAATTTGTCGAAATAAACTACAAATTCTCTTAGAGTGGTGAAAAGTTAGAAAAATTGTTAGGGATGGGAAGACAAGGAAGAGACAAGAGTGGTCTAGGGTATGATAAAACTGAAAAGAAAACTGGAAATGCTACCCCAAGCACTAAAGATCTACTGCTTTAGGTAGCAATATGAGAATTTCTTCGGTTTGTCACTTATGCGGTGATTTGGGTCATTACAAGTTTGAATGCTTGTCATCTAGACAGACTTCACATAACTTTGGTCAAAATCACATTGGTAAATTCAAACCGATCAGAGAAACACAGAAAGTTAAAAGTCCACCCAGGAGGAACACTCATCTATCACCGCCTAAGATGAAAGATAGGATAAAGAAATCTACCTCAAAATGGATAGCAAAAGAAGAAATGAATCATCTAATAACTAATATACCCTGAAACATCAAGCATAAAAGGACAAGTTCAGGTCATGCATCTAGATCTAGATATTTGCTGAAATGGTGCACTTTTGTTGAGCTCAAAATGATATATCTGAGGTCCCTGTCCTCAATCTTTTTGTATATAAACATTCAAATGTTTATACTTTTGTTGTGTACAGTGCTTGTACATAAGTTTGGTTGAGTATACTTGACTCATAGAAATTCTAAAAGTATACTTGAGAGGTCATCTGGATGCTGAAAATGAAAATCATTCTCCTTCGATACGACTATTGATAGGTCATTCTCGATTAATCGATAAAAGGTTGATAAAATCGATGACTCTTTAGAATGTGAAAGGTCACATGATTAAGAAGATATCGAAGAACGAATCGATAACATCGATCAGGGTTACTCGATATAATTGATGTCACGCTCCAAACCCGAAAATCGGATTCACATGAATCCCGATCGCCGAATCCAGTGTCAACAGCCTCCGTAGTACCCCGTTCTCAGCTCCTGTCAATCATATGCCAGATTCCGATCCTGGGATCCTACAAGGAGGATTTTTAGAATAATTTTTTTTTTTGTAATGGAGCATAACCAAGTCACAAAACAACATAACCACATATCCACTATATCAAAAACTTTAAGTACAATGCGGAAAGGGAAATACAAGGTGATCAAAAAGCTCCAAAAGGGCCTGATATGTGCTCCTGTCTCAGCGCTGCTGCTGTCCAACGCTACCTACTCGCAACTATCCTGCATAAGTTTACAAAAGCTTAGAGGGTGGTGTAAGTGTGTGCGCAAGGTAAACGTCGAGTGTACAATATCAGGGTAATGCGAAAGTATGCGGTAAGTCCATGAATAAAACCAACCATACCAATGCTATGTGATGCAAGGCATGAATGCTATCGGCCGCACCGATGCAAATGCGAGGCTTACATAGCCGAATGTCATATGCAAAATGTAATCCAAGTAGGTCGGTACTCATCAAGTACATATATCAGTACAGTTCCTCTCCAGATATCACCGGAGTCTAATACACTTCGCAGTGACTGCCACCTCTCTAGCCGCACAGTCAAGCAAGTAGAATAGACCTCACATCCACCTGACCAGTAGTCTGCCAATACCTACCCGGCTCATCGATAGCGGACTCATTTGTGAGCTAGCCAAACTCAACCTAACTTATAGCCCCCTCACTCAGGCGGATAAGGCCACACCCCCTTCCAATCGACCACAACACAGTGGGAGATGTGGCCTACTGGTATTCGACACTCGGGCGCTCGTGTATCCACTCGGTCTAAATATTGGAGCATCTCATGATACCAAAAAGGTTCTGAGACTTTCATCCAAGGACATCCTAAGTGTCCACAGTACTAGAACCAAGCATTTTTGGTATCCGATACGGCCATCCACGATGCACCTGTGGAGCCACGACCCTAATGTCGCTAGGGCGTGCAGTGATCAAGTCACACATATACGAGATGCATGAATCACACGTCAAATCATGCAGAAATCCAGTGCGTACTGCGTGATCATGTGGGGCACTCTGTCTCATAACGAGTCCCGTAAATGGTCTGTCCAATGGCGTATGCTATGATCAGTCACTACTCATATCAAGCATACATATAATGCATATGGGCATGAGTCATGGGATTATACTAAGCATGTTATAAAGTGATGAATATTGACGAGCATGGGCCTATCAATGGGCCTTAAGGAGAGTTACAATGCGGACATTTAACCAACATTGTACTTACAATGTGGACGTCAAACCATCATTGTTCCCTAGGCACGACCCACCATAAATATCATTACATGAACCATGGGAAATCACACATTGCAATGGACTCTAGGGACACCCTGTTGGGCCTCGACCCATGGGCCTTGGATACATTGAATGGGCCGTATCATATGGGCCTTACATTCATCAAATGGGCCACATTAATGGGCCTCACCAACGGGCCTTATGTACATTGCAATGGTCCATAACCTGCAGGCCTTAGAGTACATCACAATGGGCCTTAAATCGTGGTCTTGAAATACATCAAATGGGCCTTATATATGTCAAATGGGCCTGATCTCATGGGCCTCATATATGTCAAATGGGCCTGATTTCATGGGCCTTATATATGTCAAATGGGCCTAATCTCATGGGCCTTATAAATGTCAAATGGGCCTAATCCCATGGGCCTTATATGTGCACCAAGGTGGGCCTTAATGAATGGCCACAAATAAGTCAAGATGGGCCCTATACACATACTAAGGTGGGCCCACTTGGACCATAGATCTGCCTTATTCTTAAGCTCATGCCAAAAAATGATCTTTCCAAAATGGATAGATGGTTTGGGTACAACAAATGCATCATGGTGGGGGGTTCACATAAAAGTTGGACGGCTTGGATGCAACATATGCACCAAGGGTGGGATCCACTGACCGTCCAGCACTAAGCCAGATGGCTGGATGGCGTTGATAAAACACATACATCAATGGGGTCCCACCATCTAGTGATGTGGATGGTGCAGACGAAACACATATACCATGGTGGGGGGTTCCACAGTCCACGGTAGTGGACAACGTCTATGAAACACATACATCACTGTGGGCTCCCCACGTGGGGCCCACCATAACATTTATTTTCCATCCAATTCGTTGGTAAGGTCATACAGACCTGGATGAAGGGGAAATATAATTTTTAGCTTGATCCAAAACTTCTATAGCCCATGAAAGGGTTTCAATGGTAGACACTCAATTCACACTGTTTCCTCTAATGTGGGCCACCTGAGCGTTGGATCCGGCTAAAATTTGGAGGGGATCCACCTCAGGGGGTGGCCCACCTCATGAACGGGTTAGATGACAAATAAACATCAGGTGGGGCCCACGGCTAGAGCCGTGGGTTGCTGCCCGTTTCACGCTTACGCTAGCAGCATCTTCCGGCACAGCAGGCCCTGGACCTCCCTTCTTTGTTTTTTTTTTTTTAAGAAAACCATTTTTCTACGGTTTTTCGTACCTGGGGCCCACATCAACAGGATCCGCCTCACCCAATGGATTTGGCATCCCATAACAAGTCCATTAAGACTAATATCGGGCCTCTTTCAGCGTGTAGGAAAAATCTGGATATATTTCAATGGTAAAAATACTATTTTCAACACTATGGCCCACTAGACACTTTGATCAACCTCATTTTTTGGCTCAACGCTTAAAATGAGTTAGTAAATAGGATGGATGGCATGGATTGAATACATACATCCAGGTGGGGCCCATATGAGTGGCCCTTCTCCAATACTTGGAAAAAAGCTCATATTGTGTTTTCTTTCCAGCAATGTCCAGACGCTGGACGTTGTTGGTCTTAACAACATATTCAAGGTGGGCCCTATTTAGGTGGACCACCACAAGATGAATGGTGTAAGTACAATACATAGAAGATGGGCCTCACTCATGGACGGCTTGGATAAAATACTCACTCCATGGTGGGGTCCATTCAAGTGGACCACACAAACTCATCATCATCACACAAAAAAATATAAAAGAGAGGGAGAGAGAGAAAAGAGTGGGACACGCGTGATGGAGGGACCCCGACACTATGGGCCCTCCGTTTCAAGCATCCAATCATACATCAATGGGTCCCATTGCATATGGGCCCTCAAAATAAAAGAGCAACGGTGGAGATCCCTCTCCACCCAAAATGAACGGTCTATATGACCTTTTTATGTAAGGAAATATAAACATCATGATGGGGTCCATGGAGAATGGCCCCATCATGGAATGATCATGAGGATCAAGGTGGGCCATCGGCCACACCTAAGGTCCCAAGTGAGATCCATACCATCAATCGGTAGGCCTCACTTGGCCCTGCATCATAAAAGTGAAATCTAGGCCTATGGAAAACACCCATCTAGCGATCTCCTTGGTCCGTTGGATAGCCTATCTCCTTGTACTTCACTTTGATGGAGAGGATGAGAAATGGATGGCTAAGATGAAGGTTTGTAGGATAGGAAAGGTGAGCCACACAAAGTCATTTTTCTCTCTTAGAAATACATGGACGTGGGGGCCTCTTGCTTGCTTGGGAATGTGTTAGGAAATGAGAGAGAGAGAGAGTTGTAAGAGAGATGAGGGATGGGTGTGATGGGTGAAAGGGTGAAGTGAGTGATGGATGTGGTACTTGACATGTAAGGTGGTGTAAGAGAGAGAGAGGGAGAGAGTTGACTTTGGTGGTTGCTTGGGGATGGGGTGAAAGGTGATGTGTACTTGACATGAAGTGATTGATGGATTGATGGGTTGATTGATTGATTGATGGATTGATGGGACATGTTTTAGAGATTCTCTTGGGATTTACAATGCGCGGTATTTTTTCTCGAACTGAACGCGGGTTCACATCTCCCTGCCAGGGTATCAGATCGGTATGCGAGTTGCGGCGTTGGAACCACGACAACTGTGCGGCCGCAATGATACAAGTTTCGGATTAAACCAACTCAAATGTATAGGATATGACTTACGGTCATGCACAAACATCGATTACAGGTCGCGGATTGCTAGAATTCGATGGGAAGGATCGCGACAGTCGACGGAACAGTACAGACTAGGATACGGGTCTTACAGCTCTCCCCACCTAATAAAAAAATTTTATCCTCAAAATTTACACTACCATCACAACTAACCATATATAATCAAGCACAATACACCATACAATCACTCATCAAAAAGATGAGGATAGCACTCTCGAATCTCTGCCTTGCGCTCCCAAGACGCCTCATCCACACTATGATGGCTCCACTACACCTTCACTAAGGGAATGACCTTGGTTCTGAGGACCTGCTCCTTCCAATCAACGATACGACTTGGCTGCTCAATGTAAGAAGTGTCCTCACGAACCTCTAACGGCTGCCAATCAATAACGGGAACGATGTCTGACCCACACTTCCTCAACATAGAGACATGAAAAATGCTGTGGACGCTAGACAACTATGATGACAAGGTAAGCCGATAGGCCATGGGGCCAATGCACCCAATGATCTCGAAAGATCCTATGAATCTCGGGGCAAGCTTGCCCTTCGCTCCAAAACGAACCACACCCTTCATGGGTGAGACCTTGAGATACACATGATCCCCAACTGCAAACTTCAAGGGACGACGCCGACGATCAACAAAACTCTTCTGCCGGCTCTGAGCTGTGCGCATCCTCTGCCCGATAATGTTGATAGCCTCTGATGTCTACAGCACAAGCTCGGGACCTAAGAGACGCCGCTCTCCAACCTCGGTCCAACAACTCGGAGATCTACATGGTCTGCTATATAATGCCTTAAAAGGAGCCATACCAATGGTCGCCTGATAGCTGTTGTTGTACGCGAATACAGCCAATCGCAGGTGCTCATCCCAACTACCCAAGAAATTAATCACGCAAGCCCGAAGCATATCCTCAAGGATCTGGTTGACCCTTTCAGTCTGCCCATCAGTCTGCGGATGATACGCGGTGCTGAGCTGCAAATCAATGCCCATCACTCTCTGAAAGCTCCTCCAAAACTGAGACGTGAACCTCGGATCTTGGTCTGAAACGATCGAAACAGGAACACCGTGCAACCTCACGATCTCATTAACAAACATCTTGACGAGCCGATCTATATGCCAAGTCTCATGAATCGTAAGAAAATGTGCCGACTTCGTCAGACGATCCACAACAACCCAAATGGCGTCATGACCGCACTGAGTCCTCGGCAAACCCATGACAAAATCGGTAGATATGTGCTCCCACTTCCACATCGGGACGCTCAGCGGCTGCAATAGACCAGGAGGTCTCTGATGATCAGCCTTGACACGCTGGTAGGTGTCACACTCGGCTACAAAACTGACTATCTGACGCTTCATCCTCGCCCAAAAATACTAACGCCTCATATCGCGATACATCTTCGTCGAGCTAGGGTGGATAGAGAACCGCGATCGATGTGCCTTGGTCATAAGATCTTGGCGTAACTCAGGAATATCCGGGACACATAATCGACCTCTGAAGCGAAGTCCACCATCAGAACTAATCTATCAATCCGTCTGACTCTCAGATGCTGCCTCTGCTCGATAATCCTGTAACGAGTCATCTGTCTGCTGAGCCTCGATCACCCTTGCGACTAGAGAGGGTTAAATCGACAGGCTCAATAGCTGAACGATAGATGAATGCAGACAAAATTCAAAATTGTACTCTACTATATCCTCGAGCATCCTCCACTCCTGAATCATCATGTGCGCCACCAGGCCTCGTGGCTGACAGCTGAGGGCATCCACCACCACGTTTGCCTTACCCGAGTGGTACTGAAGATTAAAATCGTAGTCCTTCAGGAGTTCCATCCAATGCCTCTGCCTCATGTTCAACTCGGACTGAAAGAATAAATACTTCAAGCTCTTATGGTCGGAGAAGAGCTCGAACCTCACCCCATAGAGATAGTGCCTCCACACTTTCAGTGCAAAGACAACCGCTGCTAGCTCCAGATCATGCGTGGGGTAGTTCGGCTCATGGACCTTGAGCTGGCGGGACACATAAGCCACCGACTTCCTGTGCTGCATCAGGACAGCACCTAAGCCAACTCGTGAGGCATCAGTAAATACAACAAATCCATCACTCCTAGAGGGAAGAGTGAAGATAGGAGTGGACTTGAGGCGGTCCTTCAACTCCATAAATGTCTGCTCACAAGTGTCGCTCCAAATGAACTCGGAACCCTTCCGGGTCAACCTGGTCAACTGGGCTGCGATGCAAGAGAATTCCTCAATGAAACGTCGATAATAGCCCGCCAAACCAAGAAAACTGCGGATCTCGGATGCATTCGTGGGCTGACCCCACTGACGCACAGCATCAATCTTCGAAGGGTCTACAGCGACACCCTGCCTCGTCACTACATGGCCAAGAAACTTTACCTCCTCCTACCAAAACTTGCACTTCTCCAGCTTCGCGTAAAGCTGGTGTGCACGAAGGGTTTGCAATGTAATCTTAAGATGCAGCTCATGCTCCTCACGGGTCCTCGAATATATCAGAATGTCATCGATGAACACCACAACAAACTGATCAAGATATGGACGGAAGACCTCGTTCATCAACTGCATGAACACTATGGGCGCATTGGTCAGTCTGAAGGAATGACCTGAAACTCAAAATGACCGTAGCGCATCCTAAAGGCTGTCTTCAGGATATTCTCATCTCGAACCCGAACCTGATGATAACCGAACCGCGAGTCTATCTTCGAAAAGAACTGCGCCTCCTGCAGCTGATCAAACAAGTCATCAATCCTTGAGAGCAGGTACTTGTTCTTGATTGTGACCTTGTTGAGCTCGCGGTAATCTACGTAAAGCCTCAACGAGTCATCCTTCTTTTTCACGAAGAGTACCAGCGCTCTCCATGGTGAACTGTTCGGACGAATAAAGCCTAGCTCGCTCAACTCGTCCAACTGCTTCTGCAGTTTTCGTAACTCCAATGGTGTCATACGATATGGAGCCTTCGAGATAGGCGCGGTACTGGGCATAAGATCAATCTGGAACTCAATGTGTCGATGAGGTGGTAACTCTGGAATGATACAAGTTTCAGATTAAGCTGACTCAAATGTATAGGATACGACTTAAGGTCATGCGCAAACGTGGATTACAGGTCGCGGATTGTCGGAATTCGACGGAAAGGATCGTGGCAGTCGACGGAACAGTACGGACTAGGATATGGGTCTTACAATTGATACAAGGATCGATGATATCGACAGATGCCGCCCGATATAAACCGATGGAACGCAAAAAAGGGAATTTTTGCTCCAGGGTTTCAGGCACTCTTCCCTGCTCGTTCCTCTTAATCAGACAATTCGGAATCTTGTCAGACCAACCCAGAAGCTTAAAAATTTGGTAATACTCTTCTAATAATTGAGAATCCAAATTTTTGGGTATTTCTGGTTCTGTTGGTTTTTGTTCTCTTTAATTCCCAAATACATGTAAACTCTTTTTATCCACATGGGAAAAGACAAGGCAAAAGTGTCGGGTTCGGGTGAGTCATCAAGATCCACTCAACAAAAAGTGGTTGCATCAAAAGGAAGTTCAAGGGCCCCGGAATGGGGGACCCCCACAAGGCAACGCTCAAGATAGGGTGGGTCCTAATTTGAAGAACAGGCGCCCCCACCGGCACCTCCTCCAACTGGAGCGACTTCACATCCATCCAAATACATGGGTAGAAAGCCCATCCACGAGAGAAAAGTAGACAGGGAATGTCTGAGACCATACAATCTAGAACCCCTGTTTGCTGCAATCGACTGGTTGCCTGTTCTAGATTTTGGTGGGCCTTGTCAACTTGATCGTACACATGACTTTCTTGCCGCATGTCATTCACTTGTGTCTGATCCTCCCTCTTTCATGGTCTCTCTAGATGGTGATGATCTGCTAATCACACCTGTTATAATCGCCACAATTCTCGAACTAAACCTGGCTCCGGAAGGTCTCCCTGACATGGACCTTGAAGATATAGAAATTCGGTCCATGGTAACTAAGTATCTTTGTCACGATAGGGACATCCCTTAGTATCAAGGGAATGCGTTAAAAGCTAGGTACATGAAACCCAGATTTCGAGTGTTGCACAGTATCTTCACCACAAATATGTATTCCAAAAGCACCAACCGGTCCGATCTCACGGGTTTTATAACCATGATCGTCTACTCAGTTGCCAAAGGGATAAAGATCTGTCTTCCTACTCTGCTCGTCTATCAATTGTGAATGCTATTCACACATACAGGGACCTTCATCTGCCATATCCTTAGATCATAAGCATGATCTGCAACACCATTAACTTCCCACCAACCACTGATCAGGTATATCCTCTCCAAGTCTTTAATAAAAGCAACATTCATAAAATGAACTTGAAGTTTCATGACCTAGAGGAAGATGCTTAAGCAGAAGAAGCCAGTGGTGAAAGTGGCATTCCAATGGAAGGAACTACTATGGATAGAGATGAACCTTCGGGACCCAATCCAGCACCATCAACATCAACGCCTGGGTATGCCAAACAGTTCAAGCTGGACAGGATTGGTGCGATTCAGAGGGACATCCATTCCGTGCAAAAAAGGCTTACTTTCCTGGAGTGGCTGGTCCAAGGCGTACAACAGACTGTTCAACAGCTGGTTGATCTGATGACTTGCCGTCGGGATGAAACGACACCATCTCACTCTGCTCCGTAGTGATGGGTCTCAAATGCTATCACACACACCTCACCCCTATTTCCTCGTACGAACATTAGTATCTTTTTGGATGTTCTACGCTTTCATGGGTGTATGTGATAGTTCTCTAACTTGCACAGTTTTTTTTTTTCTTTTCATGTTTATGCCCACAGTTCCGCTAATACTGATGGTTATTTTTGGGTGTCCATTCATGGGTTTAAAGCTTTGTTTATCATTGTTAATATATCGTTGTCTAGGGTAGTATGAATGTTTAAAGGTTTTATTACATATGGCTGAATATAATTCTCACTCTTACTGCCATACTGATATATGAGATCCCTTGGTTTCTGATATTTACTCTTCTATGTGATGTATATGATTTCATTGAATACTCTATCTATTGTATAACTGCTTTATGTGCTTTACTCTACATCCATAGTATCTGTCAATGATGTATGCTTTAAACTGATCTCATCCTTGTACATCTATATATTGGTTCTCCCACATGTCTTTAAACTTCAGTCAATATCAACTGTTATATCTTTGTCAATGATTGATAAAAAGGGAGAGAATAGTTCAAAACACCCGGATGAAAAATTGTATATCTGCTTAAATGTGTTACAGGTGTTAGGGGGAGCAGCTGCACTAAAAATGGGGGAGTTTTACAGTAAGGGGGAGCAAATACTGGGTTGTGTACATGGGTTCTTTAGAAATTGTAAAATTGTGTAAAATGCATATACACACAATTTAGGATGTATCTGTCTAGATACTGTCCTAGGGTGTTTTGGGTATTTTGTCATGTAATTGACAAAGGGAGAGATTGAAAGTGCCCTTGCTAGTGCCCTGGTTTGTTAATTAGCGTGTATATTGAGTCAGTCAGACTACAGAGCCTCACAGGAAGATCAATGCAAGCGTCTGCTTCAACCGAATGTGTGGAAACTCACCATAGGTAAATCTAAGTCTCACATCCCATGTCTCAAAACACCAGGTGAATAAAACTCTTAAAACAAGATAGACATCATAGGGTTTTTTAGGTACGAAAACTTTTTCAAAGAATCAGAAAATCTCTAAGTTTTCTTACTTTGTCGATTGTATCGATACACATCTCGATATGATCGACCTGCGCTGTCAATGTCCTTGGAAGACCAATCGATAAAATCAAATGAGGACTTAATGTGTCCAGCAACCAAATACATATTTGGACAGAATTATTGATGTATCGACCCACGTATCGATATCATTGATATTTGAATCTCGAGCCCATTGAAAGTGGCTCAATATTATCGATAGGCAGATATCCGGCGCCCATGTTTTTACTTAAGAAAATCATATATGCTTCGATATATCGGACCTTTCCTCGATACCATTAGAGTTCAAATCTCGATGATATCAAAAGGCTCTCGATGATATTAGTCATGGGCGCATAGTCTTCCAGCAACATGTTTCAGGTGATTTTTTATCACTGATCGGGGGTCACTCGATAGAATCGATATTCTAAATATCGATGATATCAGGGTCGGATCGATTGCATCGAGAATGGACAAAACTATCCAGCAAGGTCACTGATAAAATCTTTGAATTTATCGATACATCGACACGACTTCTGATATCATCGATATTCAAATTTCGATGATGTCGAGTATCCCCCGATCGTATCTAATGACCTGAAAAATTTTATACAAGTCTCTCTCATTTTTCAAATGTCTAGGACTCAATCCTTGTATTGATAATATAAGAGTTCGAAATCTAATGGCATCGACACGAGTCTCAATTCCCTCGACCAGTTGGCACGAGGTTTTTCAAAAGCGCATGAAATTGAGTTTGTGTCATCGAGCGGACCATCGATACAATTGAAAGTATACGCTAGATGATATCAAACCCACTCGATGATATCGAACTCTGTCATAAATGTGATCATTTTATATCTATTAGAACCTTTTGCTTATATGAAGAGAGCTTGTCCGTTGCTGCTAGTAGAGAAAGAAGAGAGTGCTTTTGTGTATTTAACCTTAAATCATATACCCAAAGCCCTTTCTCTCAAGGGTGTTCATCCTCCAATCCACCCTCATCATTGATATTCAATAGAGTGGATTGGGGAATGAACTTCCGCATTCAAGGATCCTCTAGCTACTACTTTAATGGTAAATCTTTATGCTGGGATGCCTTGAATGCATAGATGATTGGAATCGCTCTACCTTATTAATAAGAAAATATTTAGAGGTAGGATTCCATCATAACCTTGACTCAACCCTTAGCCATATATTGGTACATCATTTGTGTAGCGGATCAAGGGAGCTGAGACTCTTTGTCAACAAGGAGGAGATCTTCGTCATTGTGCTGAATGTGACTCATCAACTTATCTATAAGTATCTAGAGTCTAGAGGACCCCTTTGATCATTCCTTTGTAGGATTGGGTTTAAGGTGTTTCTCACCCTTTGAAGTCCTCAAGGAGGCCTCCGGCGGGAGTGTACGTGATGGGTGCATTGTGTAGACCCTTGCTCTGTGGAGAGCATAAACATCTAGTTGAAGGTGAACCAGGCAAAACCTTGAGTTAGAGGCAAACCGCGTAAAACCTCCGTTAGGGTCTTATGGAAGATCTTTGGCTAGTGTGCCTAAAAGTGGGTGCGTTGTATTGACCCTTGCTCGTGAAAGTATAAACAGTCAGCCTCAGTGTAGGTTCTAAAGGTTGAAGGTGAACCTGATTTAAAACCTTAGGTTAAAGATGAACCATGTGAAATCTCCTTAGTGAAATCCAGTACACTCAAGGGTTAAGTGTGGTTATCGGGAGTGGAGTAGACAAGTAGTCGAACCACTATAAAAATGACTGTATTTGCAGTTGTTATTCTCCTGTGTATGTGATTTACTACATTACTTTCATTCCTATATATCTAAGATCACATCTTACACACACAGTCATATCCATCATAAACTAGATTACATATAATTATTTCTTGAATAGTTTGTGATTGAATCCTCTACTAGGCTTAGAAGCCAATAGAGTTACATTTGAGTAATCCTGATGATTGCATATTCATAGGATTAGTATAATAGGATTTTTAAATATATAATAAAAACTTTAAAAAGTCTTATTCACCCCCATCTAGGACACATTGACATATTCCAACTTCAACCAAAGCGGTCTTCACCGCTATTTCAATGTAAAGGTTCAAGCTTTTGATTATGTTTCCTTTTGCTTGTTTTATGAGTAATCATGTGGATAATAAGTATTTGAAGTATCAGCATCGCTATAAGTTTCGTTGGCTAGAGATGTGGAAACAATATCGATATTGCTAATAATCGAAAATGCAGAGAAACATGAAAAAAAGTGGTAGAATTTTTAGTAGAACTTTAAGAGATTAAAATGTACAAATTTAATATTTAGAAATTTAAAAAAAAAAAATTACAAAAAGAATGCAAACACAACAAGTTTCCATTTAATGGGGCCTTAATGTGTTGTTTTAAGAAATCAGTCTAACTATCCCATCCAGCCTATTTAACTATCCAACCTTCCGTCCAAACACTCATCAATATTGTAAAATATTAACAACACACAATATTTCACCAAGAAATTATTAACAATTGTAAAGGAAACCAAAGACTATAGTCTCAATATCACATATGTTGCGATATCGATACTATCGAGATGTTATCAACATTATCAATGAAAAATTGAATACTATATACAACCATATGCTTATGAAAAAAAATTGAAATAAAAAATTTTCTAATAAATTTTTTTTTAATGATATCAATATATTGACAATATTATTGAAATATCATCGATACACTTATGATACAAGCATTACCTAGAATTTACATAATCGAAAGTATTGGAGATACATTGGCGATATTGATGCATTGACAATCCAAGTGACACCTAGAATTTACATAGTTGAAAATATTGGTGATTATATTAGCGATAATGGTACGTTGGTGATACTTAGCGATACACTGCTAATACCTGAAACTTCTATACTACCAACATTATCGGTATCGGTACCAGTGTTATTGATATCGATGAGCTGGAGATAAAAATAATATCTAAGATATTTTGATAATATTGAAGATATTTTGAACACTGTGACTAATAAAAATGGGTGTAACTGAGCACATCTATCAACTAATAAGGGATGCACTAGTTTCTTAAGAACTTAATTATGACTAAGATCCAAGTGATCATGTGATCATCAAGTGGTTTGTACGCTTGGCCAGCACTTGAAAGGTTTTTAAAGATTACGCAAATATTTTTAACTGTTAAATTTTTATTTTGATCGCATTTGATAATAATTTGAATATCCAAATCTAGAGTCCACTTAATTTGCATAATTAGGTCTTTGATAGATTGACATGATAATACAAAGATTAGATCATATATAGGTGAATGGAATAAGGTAGAATCACACAATTTCAATGCAATGCAGCATACGAAGAACTACAAGGAGATTGAATACTATAACTAATAGCTCCCTTAAATCTCATATCCCAAAGAAAGAAAAGCCCTGGATAGAGTTGTTGAGAGAGACTTTCCCTTGGGTGGCACCCTCCCACCTGCATCACACATTCCACACGTGTGTCCACCCTCATGGACAACATGCGTCTCTCTTAGCCCCATCCAAGGATAATGTGTTTGGCTCTCACATTTCTTCCATCTAGGATAGATTTAGGAGAGCTTTATTGCGATAGAAGATTGGCATCGACAAAAATCAACAAGTTTATCAACGGGTCTTTGATTTGATCCATCTTAACCATAGGATCATGGTTTTTCCTTTTCTAAAAACTTAGATATATTTAAATGAGGATCCGAAAGATTTAACCACACAATCTAAACTACTAAAAACAATTCAATTTTCGATGTGTTTCCAAAAACTAACAATCAATTGACACTACTAAGGCCATAGTAGATTAAGGTGACCCAATTTAGCCGGCACCGACTCTATTCATGTCTTCATTAATTTGATGAAGCACATGAGAAATATGTTTTCATGTATATTAGACTCATTAAAGAACACCATCCTATGCCAGAGAGAAAATGATTTTATCTTCTCCTTGTGAAAGAATGTCCTAACATAGTTCTTTCTCTAAACTCATTTTCAGGCAACATTATGATAAATGGTTAGCAATGAGCCCCATTATTCTCTTTTTAATCTAATACTAACAATGACAATCAGAAGCAAGGGCTATAATCAGTAGTATCAGCTCGACTTCAATGAGACTTGTAGAAAATACAAATGTGATATCAATTACCAATATTTTGAAGATCTTATAATAATTTTCCAAAACATAATCAAAGGTGCGTTTGGTAGCAACTTCTCTTTCCAAATAGAAGCAATTCTCCACTTTAGAAAGCTTTTATAAGTGAAATCACCAGAAGTAGCTTCCTCTAGAGTTACCAAACACACCCTAAACAATTTTATCACAAGATTTTCCAAATATTGGAAGATATTAAAATTCATGATTTTAACTTCAAAAAAGTAATAAGAATATTTTAAAAAGTTGCTGTTGTTGTTGTTGTTGTTGTTGTTATGTGTGTGCGTATCAGAGGTTTTAAGCATTATTTTACATTAGATTGCCTGCCTAAGTTTTGGATCAGCCCGACTTTTGGGCACCAAGGAGAACACGAGGGGCGCACATGAGGGATGGATTGGAGGTATGCACACATCCTGGTGGACCCCACACATCACCTTGTAGGTTAAGCTCAGCATAAAAAGCTGTGAGTGGATCCAAATGAACTTTTAACTAGAACCTCCTCTACTACCATTCTACCTAATTCCCATAGATACCTCATAATCTTTATAAATCAAATAACACAATTAATTAATCAAAAGCAAGCAAAAGATGTATTTAAATTATCTAATTGTGCCTAAACATGATCTGTTTAAGTGCACCCATGTGCAATATACTTGGACCCATGCACCCAAAAAGCAAAATTCCCATGTTGGAAATTCAAGAAACTAGATGGTGGAAAAAGAAAATATAGCAGCATTCCACAATCGACCAAAAAAGGCCAAAGATTCAACGGCATCCTTAGATTGTTATGAGCCATTCATCTTTTCATTACCACCACGTAGAAGCTATTATCTTGTGGTCATGCTTCATCGCTGATCAGGAACTTGAATCTTGAATGGAATAAATGTAAACCTATCAAAATCCATTTGGGTGGTGGAGATCACCTCCACCTGGAAGATGAAATGGTCCTCTTTACACATTTCTTTTACACACCAATATCATAAGGGCACTTGAATGAGTTGAAATACAATCTGTCTAGCACTGAGACATGGTCGTCTTCAAACTTAATAAGTGTTGTTTATAATCATCCGAACCATTCATGCCCATAAACCAAAAATCACAGTGATTCATTAATCATGACCATTTAAAAATGGTGTACAAAAAGAACAAGATCTAGTAAGTGATCTTTGGCATATGATCCATTTATTAGAACCTTGAAATGAATGAGCAACTTAGCTCATCATGCCCATTTCTCTTCAATGCTAACAATACCAACTTGGGACGACAAAAATGGCGAACCCGACCTCACCCCAAAATCATAAACAGTGGGACGCACATATCTCCAACTCGGTCATTGCAAGTTTCACCCATTGGATGTGGAGAATTGTTCTTCTTCTTTTTTTCTTCTAAATGAACTACCTCCACAGCTAGGACAGTCCTATCGACTAGCCTTTACAAATACATCGAATCCATGAGACAAAATCGACGGCCTTGATCGCCATGAAAAGCGGCCACAGGTGAGGAATAAAACCAATGCATGACTATGAATGTGTTTGTTGATGATCATCTAATCAGGGGTCCAAAAAAAGAAAAAAAAAAGAAAAAGAGGAAGGAAGATGATTAGATGACAATCAACAAACATATTCACAGTAGCATTCTCTAATTTGGGCTTTTAGCTTTTGGCAACAGCAGCAATACAACCACAACATTAGGATAGAGATAGAAAGGTAGATATTTAAATGTAATAGAAGGGATGAGGAACATGTAAAGGTATATGCCAAAGAATCATGCCATCAACAAGCATATTCTTTGGGAATAAACCTTTTCATGTCTTTTTTTTCTAAGTGGTTGGTGTGAATCAAGGTTAATTTGAAGAGTAGGTTGTCTAAAAAAAATGATGCTCTACAGCTATTCAATAAGACAAGACTCCTCTAATAGTTCACCACCATGTTAAAAATGGCGGAGGCTCATCCTCCATATGTGGCCTTCATATACATGGACTATCTAGACCGTCCAAATTGTCAGGCATATTGTGGATGGAGCATATCTTTAAAATAATTCTAACTGCGAAACCCAACTGTCCAGTTGGCTATCAAATGGAGAATTAAAAGTAAAGCCGTGAGTTACCTGGTTCTCCGGGATTTATGTTTTGGGTTATGCCCCGTTATGGGAAGTGGACCAAAAGGGTGTTAGTGAAAATTAAAGAATTTACAATTTCTGTAAAATAATTAAACTGAAAATATAAGGACATGCAGAAACACCTGTGATCACGCTGTTCTTAAAGTGTTATTATTGTTCATAAAACATTATTTGCCCATTCTAAAAAAATTTGAGAATGCTGGTAGGTTTCAGGCAAACAACTTGTAGGATATAACGAGTCTGGGTGTTGATCTGCATTCAACAAATACGAAAAGCCACAAATAGAACTTTGTACACAACTTTCTGGCATATAAAGAAAAGAAAGAATCCCAAATTCAAAAAGACACTTAGAAAAAATTTAGACCATTGAGGTGGTTTGTTTCTTGAGGCGTATGAACCTTGCTAACTAATTAGAGTACGATGTTGCTTCTTTGCTAACCATATATATAGGCTAGGGTAGCTGATCGTTTTCTAGCTGTTGGTGAGAAACTAGTCGTTATTGCCAGTTTCCAACTATTGTGCATGTGAGATAATTGTTGGCTTCATGCTATCCATTTAGATTCATTGACTAGCTGTTTTATAGCTGTTGGGGTAGCCATATGTAATAGTTTCTGCATGATCCGAATTTATGTTACATTAGGAGTTACACCTCACTCCAACAACTAGTTTTCAGCATCTATAAAATCAACACAAGTCTCATTCAGACCATCCGCTCATTCCAGTCACTCAATCCATATTCCTTGTCGCATTGTGACTCGCACTCATCTTCTATTCGCTTATTCTAACCACCTGACTCATATTCCCTATCACGCTGCGACTCGCACCAGTACAGCCACCTGACCTATATTCCCTATCGCACAGTGACTCGCACTAGTTTGCGTAAGGTCACGAAGAAGTGACCTACACGTGCGAAGTGCAAAGTGCACCACTATCGCCTCTACAACTACATTGCCTCATTTGCCCATGCCCTCACACCGAGCCCGAGACCGTACCTGTGCCTTAGCGCCTGTGGGTGTTCCAGTGCGAAATATTACTCCACACATCACATATAAACACTATTTTTTCTTATCTCTTTTACTATATGTGACTATTCCCAAAAATGCCAAAACACCATTTGTTTCAAAAACCACTTACACATATTTATATTTTTTATTTATTTAAAAATAATAGTAAATATTTTTTCACAACAAAGTGCACATATTGAGAAGATGGATAGAGAAAAAGGCTCAGAAATCAGACAATGGGAGAAAAAATCTTGTAGGGAAAGGGCAAGCTACACAGAGAACAAGAAGAGTGCTCCTGGTTTCAAAGGTAGGTGACCCGTTTCAATGTTAAACCTTGTTACGGCCTATGTAAGCTTTGGATATGCCTCCTTTTAGGTTAACATCCTAACGTAAGCCTAAACAATTGATGTATGGTACAGATTTTATATAATCATTATAATGAATTTATAGAGCCTTTGTCACATAACCTCCCTACTACATCTCATGCGTGCTACATGCAGAGGAGATTTTCAAATTTTCAATCCAACAATAACCACATTAGTAGATAAGTAACTTATTGGAGATAAGTTTGGTTTAAGATAAATTGTAAGCAACTTTTTTACTTAAAGGTATTTAATCACTTCAGCTTAATAAGTAGAAACCAAGATGAGCTACTTGAGGAATAAGTAATTTATCTCAAGTAACTTATGATCCAAGCGTCTCCTTGAAATGTCTTCCTATGTCCTTTGAATATTCAAAGTTCACTGCCATACAAAACTAAGCAAAATATACATTAGGTCAGCAACTTAGGCAGTCTTGATTACTATACAACTTTGGCCTGTGTACAGTCCAAGAGTCTCCGTCATTTCAGGAATGATGGTTAACAAGCCCTCAAGAAATAGATTGCTCCAATTGTTCATTGGACCTTTGTTTAGATTAAGCAATCTTGACCATCCATTTTTTGCTACTGATTGGATGGTTGAGATCATTTGATTTGTGTAATTTTTTTCTTTATGGGGGCCCATGGGATGTGTGCTGACCATATGGAAAAACCTGATTTGCCAGTTGGACCGTTTGATGGTTCCTATGCAACTGCCAACACTGTAACTTAATGGTGCTGTAAGAACATTTGCATCATCTCTTTAAAAATCATTCCTTTTAGTTTGCTTGTTATTGCATAGAGGTAGGGCGATCAACAGGCCAGGCCTAGGACTATCTGAGGCCTACTTAGGGAAGATCATGGGCCAGGTTGGGTCATGTTTCAGAGGGGCTTTAAATGCCGGATTTGTTAATCACGAGCAACCCAGTCCCGTCCCATCTAGAAATCATTCCTTCAATTTCAAGGTCAAGAGCCACCCTCTGCAATACATACCATTCATCTTGTGAGCCCCACATGATTGGGCCATGCTCCAAAATCTTCCCCATTGAAAGAAATTATGATGATTTTTTTTATGGAGAGCCGACGCTTGGCAAAACCGTCCGCTTACAGCTTGACAGGCACCATCTAAGTAGGACATGGAGATCCCATCCAAAGCTCACCTGCAGATGATACAACTGCACATATTACAATAGACATGCTGTAAGATGCTCCTGGACATGTGAAGAACAAATAGACAACTAAGAAGGGAAATACAACACAGTTCACATTCAACCAAGAAAAAGACTCATACATCATACAGCTAGGGTCGTCCGATCTTGGTTGGTGCATGGATCATCAACATTGAGGGCCGTCGTACCAACAGTTTAAAGCATTGAACCATGGCCCCACTCCTACAAACTAAAAACCCAAACTGTATCATACAACCATTCGATGCAAGGATTATGTAACACCTCATTCACTAAAACTGAAAAGGTTGCTTTGAATAACATATATTATATTTGGAATCTGCACATAATAACGATTTCCTTCATTCAAGAGAGCAGAGTCTCCATTACGGGATAGAAGGGATCGCTTCTTGATTGCCTCCAGTGTACCCATTTAAGCATGGCGGCCGGGTTGCTCCATAGTAGAAAAAGGCCATTATCTTAGACAATTCATCTGCCGTCCGAACCACTAAACATGAAAAAGAGAACAACAGCTTAAGTCAGTAAAAACCAAAATCAGGAATCCAAGAAGTGTTTGGGTGCACAAAGGAATTGAATCACAATAATTATTCATTTGATAGCATTCATTATGAGAAAGTAGTTCTCAAATTGTGCATTCCCTTCAAGTCCAACTTGAACCTAATTGCAATTTGGAGCATACTCAATCGGTTTCAATATGGAGGAATGTAATTGGACAAGTATCACTTGATTGACTGACAGCATGTTCAAATTTCTAAAAGAATTAGGGGGTAAAAAGGAATGGGTATTTGGGGTGGGAAGACTGAGATGCTACTATTGAAGCTTCCCAAGTAAATCATGGTGCAGGTTGTTGAGGGTCAAATATTGCATATGAGACCCCATTTATTGCCTGGATTCATGAGCATGATACTGTTTAATGCCCAATTTTAATCGTGTTTATGATGCAGAGTGTATTTACGAGCATTAACTGAAAAAGGGTGCTTAAAGCATGGATTTAACGCTCTGATGACACCAAAGGCAAGGGACGGACTCCAGGGGACCAAGATTGACGGAATTACACGTCAGAGATCTGAGGAAATCGAAAAAATTGAGGCTCAAGTGGCTCGAAATTGGCTTAGAATGTAAGATCACAAGGTTCTCACCATCCGATCGGCTCGAAACTTCATACATGGCCAAGCGACCACAAATTAACCGTACATGTCAAATTCTATCCATTGAAGATCTCGGGAAGTGGGCCAACGGACAGATCAGCCCATTAATCTTCAATTTTGGGCCCACCTGCTATTTGGATATGCTTCAATCTTGGTCTCAACGTGTTAAAAGGGATGAGGAAAGGAATGGACGGAATGGATTTCGGATATACATCATAGTAGACCCCACTTGTTTTGTGAGAGTGCACGGTGCGGTGCACTCCCACACCACACCAAAACATCAAGGTAGCTTTAACTGCCTTGACCCGACCCATCTCGTTCCATGAGACAGCACCCATCGCTGCCACCACTGCTCAATCTCAGTGGGCCCAACCCATCATCCGTATCCACAATCCAGACCGTCCATCGGAGTTATACAGGTGCAATAACCATGACCTAGGTGGAAATTTTCTAGGAGCAGCATGTAGTGGATTTCAACCGTCTAAACAGACGACCAACGGTGCAATAAAATAAATTGTGGGATATAATAGTTTTGATCCAAAACGATCAAGACTGGCCGGTTTTTCATGAATAATCTAATGGACGGAGCTGATTTTCCAGAAGATTCCCATAGTGGGCCCCACTGATCATCGCACTTACATGGAATTCGAAACAGAGACGGGAACGCTCTGTTCTCCCTCGCGCACGGCCGACCGCTGGACGATTGGTGGGCCATCAAAAAGAACCCAGATGTATGATCCGGACCGTCCATTCAAACGGGACGACGGTCAAGACCAAGACCAAGATGAGTTCGGTTCATTCATGGCAAGGATCGCACTCCACTTTTTCTGGACGTTAAGACAATCTCCGCATAATCCACTAGGTGGGCCACATCAACTGCCAGTAAAAACAGTCAATCCCGGACCGAAATTTCACTACAGAACTGATGGATGGTGTGGATTTCTCAAACATCATAGAAAGTGGACCCCACCAAGCCTCAGCGCAGCTCCCTGCATAAGGCTACATGCGTCCGAGAGAAAGCCGAACTTCTATCCGTTGCATAATCATGGAGAGGATCGAACCATCCATCTGGACCATCCAAAACTTCCCAAAGGTGGGACCGACCGGAACCAAGAAGCTTGAATGGCTTAGATCTTGCGTTTGGAGGTCCCTTTAGCCTTGAATCCCATTCAGACACGATCCGCCACGTTTCCTTCCGCTGTGAAAGGTATTCCCAGCTCTGGCACGTACTTCCACACGGATTCCACTTATCCAGCGACCGACTAGAGTTTTCTATAAAGGAGGGAGAGAGTCGTGGAGAGTGGGGGGCTGGAACATGTCCATGAGAGAGGGAAAGAGAGTAGTATTGGATTTTTTTTATTTTATTTACTATTTCTTTTTTATAATTTTTGAGAGTTCTAGTCCAATCATGTTGGGCTAAACCTCTTAGCTAGGGCTAAGAGGTGAAGCTTGTGGCGTGATGGAAGATTTTATGGCTTAGATTCATACTAATTGAACTGGTTTTGATTTATTTTGAATTTAAGGAATGCTTTAGTTTTTAATGGTTTTTTGTGACTTACATTACAATAGATCTGCGATGGCTTGATCATTTCCTTTTCCTTTTATGTTTATGACGTCAGGAAGCCCTGTTGTTCACCATCGTTTCTTAAGCATGGTCGGATGACGGTACCCTTCCTAACCTTCATACATGCGATTGGTTGGTAATTAGTTTAATTCTGTTATTTACTTTGTCTCCTAAGCATGGTTTGGTGATGGAATCCATTCTAATTCATATACCTTTCATCTCTTGAAAATTATATCGATTAAGTTAAATTTAATTTCCATAAAACAGGCATAAGATCTCCCTTATCTCTACAAGTGGATCCTCTGAATCCTTAGTTTCCTTTTCTCTGAATTTCTTAAGTTTTAATTTAATATTTCACCATTATTCCTTCAAATTCAATCGATTTAGATTTCATCTTAGTCTAGTTCTACTTAGTTTCAGATAACGTACAAGTTTCAGTCCTTTGGGATTCGACCTCGGTCTTACCGAGTTTTATTACTACATCACAACCCTGCACTTGGGGAGTGAACACAAGTTGAGAAAGGAGATCTGCAATAAATATGGCTCATCTAATAGACATTTGGATCTGGCTGGGACTAAGAAAAGCTTCGGGGATGCGGAAGAGTATTTTGTGAAGTTGGGGATGAAGATAAAAGAATCGGATAAGGCTTTCAAGGAATGAATCTTTTTTTGGATTAAGGAATGATGATTGCATTCATCGTTTTCAGGACAACAAGTGAGGGGGGAAGGCCTCTTGCATTGAAATTCCCAAGAACTCTAAAGGTTGGTACTGAAAATGCTAACTTTGTGGGTATGCTTGCAGGTTTGCAGGGAAGGGTTGCATATGGAGTGTAGAGCTTAGAAAGAATTTATGGATGAGAATTTATGGTTGGTACTGAAAATGCTAACTTATGAATGCTGCTTTGCTTGGGAAATGGGCTTGGAGATTTACGACAGAAAAAGATGCGTCATGGACCTCGATCGTGAAAGGGAAATACGCTTCTTCCCTTGGCGGATGGTGGCCGAAAGATTCTTCATATTACAAGGCGTTGCATATATGGCGAGGAATCCTGTCCACAAAAAATCTGGGGATGGAAAACTGTAGCTATGTTCTAGGTAATGGATCTCTTCTGGCAAGATTTATGGGTGGGGGAAAACCGCCGAAATTCCAATTTCCGCAAATTTATCACCTTTCCCCCGACAAAGATATTTCGATCAACAGATGCTATTCCACTTCTTCGGCGCAAACTGTCTGGGATATTAGATGCAACAAGAAACTGAAGGAAGAAAAAATCAAGGAATTTACGAATCTTTACGATTACATCTCCAAGACCATGCCTCTCTGTGATCAGTCCGATAATATTAGGTGTAATTTGGACAAATTAGGCTCCTTCTCTGTGAAGTCCCTGTATTCCATCATCCTTGTTGCTACACACTCTCATCGTGATGCCAACCCCTTCATTTGGAAATACCTGGTTCCTCCTAAAGTCATTTGTTTCGGATGGCTCGCAGGTCACAACAGAATCCTTACGATCGACAATTTGGCTAAGAGAGGCATGCAAATCGTTAATATATGTTTGTGTCGTATGCGGGAGGTTGAATCTGTTAATCATCTTTTGGTCCACTACGCTTTTCTTTTCTCCTCTTTGGACTGATATCTGTCAGAGATTCTCGGTTTCATGGTGCACCCCTGAATCTACTGTTGAGCTCCTAGCATCTTAACATGGTCTTAAGTTTGGGAAGCTCAAATCCATCGTCTAGCGCATGATTATTCTTGCCATTTGGTGGGCCATATGGACTGAAAGGAATGACAGGTGCTTCAATGATAATTCCTCCTCTGCTACTTTTGTGGGTTCTAGGGCGAAGAAGATGGTTATAGAATGGGCTACTAATGTTCGGGATCTGATTAATTTTGATTTTAGTTTTTAAGGTTCCTAGAGTGCTTCTGCTATCTCAGCAGTCTTGCCTGTTTTCTTCTTGTTTTTTTTTCTTGTTTTCTTCTCTCTTTTCTGCCTCTTTTCTTTGTTTTCTCTTTGCTGTTTAATGAATTTTCAGTTTGTTGCCTTTAAAAGAAAAAAAAAAAAAAGGAATTTATGGATGAGAGAGTTGAGTACATAGGCCTCGTGGGTTTGTTTGCCAATGTGTTCATTCCTCAAGGAAAATATTCCCCCATATCCTTCTTCAATGATCTCGTTGAGCGAGAGGCTTCCCTCCTTGCACCAGTGTCTAGGGATCCTTGGCATGCCCAAGTGCTATCATATTCACTTGTATGGCCATGACCGAGAAACCCTAACTATCAATTATCTCCATGATAGGGATTGTAGTTTTTCGATCTGTAATGCAGCAAGACCTCTGTTCACGAAGACCTGCCACAAAAAAAAAAAAAAAAAAAAAAAAAAAAAAGAAGAGGTAGGCACCATAGCAGCACAATCTACCCAATTGATACTCATGCCCCAAAAATGAATCAAATTGGTCTGACACAAGGTCAGATAAGATTTGCAGATCTCACTACTGATAACCATGTATGACAAAAGAGGGTCCTTACTCATGCCTTGGAGGTAGACTCACAAGAGTTTCAACACGAGGTCATGGATTCAAGTACCCATTGTGGTGAAATCCCACTGTGGTGTGAGTGCGTGTGTGTGAGGGGTAAGAGTGCGTGTGTAATAAATAATAAATAAATAAATTTATTTTTAAAAAAAAAAAAAAAACTCTTTGGTTATTTTGAATCGTTTTCCCCATATAAGGAGTGATTCTAGAGACTTTAAGCAACTTTGCATTGACAAACCCTAGAGTTTTCTATTCTTTTCTTGAGATTATAGAGAGTAGAGTGTGAGGTTATCACTCAAATTTGATGTAAGATTATCCTTCAAAACGGCAGTGAGATATCCAATGCATCTATGCATAAATTCCACCGTCCATCTTGTACATCAGACATTAATATGCTTCGTGTCTAGAAGGGGTGGAATCAGTGCACCATCTCTTTATTCATTTTGCAACAGCAAAAGCAATTTGGGTTTATTTCCTTAGGCTCTATGGCTTTCTTGGTCTTTCCAAAAGAAACTTAGTGAGCTGTTCCAAAAGAGGATGAGGTCCCTTCAAGAGAAGAGGGAGGATGTTCAGGCACATTCATCCTTCATCTTGCTTTGGGATATATGGAAAGAGAGGATTGCATATTATTATGTGGTCTCCTCAGTGGCCGAAACTATTGATAAGGCCAGTTTGATCAAGTGAGCGTCCTCTTGAAAAGAATCTTGGGTGGTATCTACTCAGATATTCTTTCTAATTGGTCCGTTGTCTTGAATAGTGAGCACCAAGGATATAAGAAGTTCAAGCGGCCTTTGTCCACTGACCGGTTATTGGAAGCTTAACTTTGATACTTTGTCTCAAGAGAGACTAGTCCCTTGTGGCAGATCCGGTAGGGGTATGGTTCACATGGCTTTCTATGGCCTGGCCAGCTGGGAGGAAACTAATGAAGCAGAGCTCTTCAGTCTTCCCCTGATAGAGGGGCTAAGAATTCCCATCAAGGATTTCACGGCCCTTTGATCGTGGAAGGGGATTCTTCAAGCATTATTGGGAGGGCTTCCAATGAACATTGTGAGCCTTGGAAGCTAACTTTTATTTTGAGGGCATGTTTGGATATAAGGAATCCAAGTTGCGGATTAGGAAATTGTAATGATTATGCAAGGATTGTTCCCATCTTTACTGAAGAAACTAGGACTCCAAATTATGAATCGTGTTTGGATACGAGTAGGAAATCTCAATTTTATTAGACAAAAATCACCTTGTATCTTGTGTCAAGGTGGACAAGTGTACTGATTATGTTTTGGAATCTTAGATATTATTGCCATCCAAGCAGCCCCAGCTATCTTGTCAAGGGGAAACAATTTCCCTTTCCCGTCGATTCCTACTATCCAAACACACCCTAAGGGCCTGTTTGGATGCCTGTAAGTTCTTCAAGTTGTAGGTGACTTACTGGTAAGTCACTTACATGTGAAAGTCACTTACAGGTAATCCTGTTTGGATGTAGATTGTAAGTCACTAACAGGTAAGTTGGTTTTTGTGCTTGGGTAACCTATAAGTTACTTACAGGTAAGAAGCTTTATATTCACATCGAACCAAGTTTAGCTTAGGGAATGATTCCAATATGTTATGACTACATTAAAAAAAAACTTGGCACCAAATATACTTTTTGGTTAGGCCCATCTAGATAAATATTTAAGCCAATTCTTAAGCTAAAACAACCATCAAGTTAGCCATAAAAGTGGGCCCACTTATTCAAAATACCTATAATATAGAGCAATAACTTAATATATTAATTGGTAGGAAACTATGGGAAAATTTTAATTGGGCTCACTAAGAAATCTTTTTGTTGTAGCTAGATGATTGGGTTCTTTGCCGGATTTACAACAAGAAGAATGACTACAAGAAAATAGTGGAACATACTAAAGAAACATCCCACAAAGAGAGATTCCTTCGAGGCCATTGAAGACATTAGATCAGCCAGAACTCCAGAAGCAGATGTTGATAACAGCTCATTTATAGAGTTGGATTGTATACGATTCAAATTGTTGGAAGCAACTTGACTTTCTCACTCAATGCCAATCTTGAAAGCCTTAATAGAGCCTGATCATTGTATAACTTCTAGGACAACACACAAGATAGTTTAATAAAATAAAAATGGTCCATCTTAATGGGCAATAGCTAAATAATAAAAATTAAAAATATAAGAGCAATGGCCCACCATGACAGACTGGACCATGGGACCCGTGTTTCAACAGTTCATTATGAGGCATGGCCCAAAAAAAAAAAAAAAATCCAAATCTTGGATGAGCCACACCACAAGAAACAACGGTAATTGAATGCCCACCAATAGAATTTCTTGTGGGCCGCAAAAGAGTTGGATCAAGCTTATATTTATGTTTTCCTTTATCTACATATGTGTGATCTTATCAATAGGTTGGATGGCAAATAAACATAACGATGGGCCCTATGTAGTCTTTAATGGTGGACATTCAATCATCACCGTTTCCTGTGATGTGACCCACCTGAGATTTGGATTTGCCTCATTTTTTGGCCCAAGCCCTGAAACGAGATTGCAGAACTAATGGACACTGTGGATATATCAATACATAAGGTGGGCCCCACTGTCACAGCCTCACCGAATCGGGCGGATTCAAAAGGAAAAAAAAAAAAAGAAGCTTGTAACCCTAGCAACCGGAGGGAGGTAGAGAGAGAGAGAGAGAGAGAGAGAGAGAGAGAGAGAGAGAGAGCTGATTGTAGGTAGGCTGTTGGTGCATTTCTCCCCCTTTCCCTCGTTTCAAAAATCCGATTGGAGCTGATTGCAGGTAGGCTGTTGTTGCATTTCTCCCCCTTTCCCTCGTTTCAAAAATCCGAACGTTGGGTAGGCTGTTGGTGCATTTCTCCCCCTTTCCCTTGTTTCAAAAATCCGAACATTGGGCCTGTAAGTCACTTGCTTGGAAGTGACTTCTCACTCCCAGCCCCCTGCAGTTTCCTATAAGATTTGCCTATAAGTGACTTACAGGTCGTAAGTCACTTACAAGTGAATTTCCTTCCCCAAACACCACCTGTAAGTCACTGACATTTTACCTAACTTACAGGCATCCAAACAGGCCCTAACCGAAATCACAAACATTGCATCAATGATAAACAGTTCATTTGGCCATGATGATAGAGGATTGAATGATGTGATGATAGAGGATTGAATGATGTGAAGTGTCCCGCAAGTGCTAGGGAGGGTGTGGGCAGATTGGATCTTGGTATTTGAAGTGCTATCCATTTAATTTTAATAAATTCTGTTGTCACTACCTCAAAAAGAAATGAAGGTAATTGCAATTTGGTCATTTCCACTTTGTTGAAAAACTTATTATTTTAGTTCAATTCAATAGTTCATCCAAATGCAGTCTAAGTCAAAGGTGCAACAATTGATACTCTTTCTTTTAAGACATAAATGCAAGGGAATTTGCAGCAATGGTTGTGTACCTTTCTCACGATATAAGATCTTTCCTGCTTTAGTAAAGATGACTTCAGGGAAAATTGTGACTTTTAGTGCAGATACCAAATCGAGCTCAACAACAGCGTCGATAGCAACACACTGTTTACATGGCATTACAGGGTTAGGACAACGAATGTTCATATGCATGGGCATGGATACTACATTCTCTTATATGAGTTGATTGTCTGTGTATGCAATAACAGTATATGTGGTAAAATGGCTTACTCTTGGCGAAGGCAACCTGGAGTCCCAAAAGATCTGCACTGCGTCCACTAATTCATTCCGTAACTTCTCATTTTCTCGTGGTCTGCAGAAAGATATCGAAGTTTTTGCAACAAAACAGACAGTTTAGCATTCCAACCATCTAAACGGGTAATCAACTTTTGAACCTTGCCAATTAGGCACGTGTTTACCCAGCTAATCATTTGGTGGAGCCCCACCATGTTTCTGCCATAGCCTGAAATTAAGCCAGTTTGGTCATCAAGTGGGCCACACATATGCAGAAATGTAAACTGTACATCAATTCTTCAGTTCATTTTTTTTCCTCTACACATGTGCCCACTTGATGGCTGGACAGGCCTGAGCCTTGGGCTGTGGCAGTTACATGGAAGTCCACCGGACAAACTTCCTAGATTGCATGCATTGCCATGTGATTTGGATTGACTATAACCATTAAGAAGCAGAAGTCGAAATGTGAATCATATTGATGCAATATAAGCATTCCATGTGCATTATATTTTGTCAGCATTGGGGGAAATGGAGAAGAGGAATCAGACAGTGTGCAGGATCTGAGGCTTTGCACAGTATACACGGGTTTCCAATTCTGACAAGTTGTGCCCATGCTTCGATGATGTAAACCACCAGTCTGCCCGTACCACCATGGATGGACCATCCATATATATATAGACACCTTGAATGTGACAATCATGGCCTTTCAATTTTTGGACAACAATTAAGTAGTTGAAAGGAGAAACAGAGCAAGGATCCACATTCAACTGAAGAAACCCCCCGATGGTTGGTGGCTAGGAACTTCCTATCTGGCAGATTTTCAGGGCATGGTACATCCAAAGTGGAACACAACATAACAACAGTCTGATTATAGAAGCATGGTCCCACTTTTGAGAACTGAAAACCTTTGTATATTGTGGAAAGCCTTGGGTCATGTATCCTATAATTCCTCATGAACAGATTCTATGAAGCAGCAGTAAATGAAACAAATGACGAAACCAACCGCTTATATCGATTATGCACAAGAATTATCAGAGGACTGATGTCCTTAAAAACTGTCTCCTCCCATTCTCCGGTGCTAATATCTTTGATCGGCTTAATGTAGTTATCGTCTTGCCAAACCAATTCCTTATCACTGTCATAATCATCGTCGTCATCCTTCCTGACATTCTTGATCGTAATCTTGTTGAAGAATTGAGATAAGTTAAATCCCCGCCCATCAGCATCTTCAGGCCAATTGGGATCTTCCTCGTCAACAACAAGAGGGTAATCAGACAAAAGCTTCTCCAACTTCTTTCTCCTTTCGATAGGGTCCTCCTCCTCTTCGACATCCGGGTTCATGTCAATCACCTCTCTAATCTTCCTTCTCAATTCTCTTCTCTCTTCGTTGGTCATGAGCAGTGGACCATCATCATCATCATTGGCATTGCTTTTTCCTTTTACATTAGCATTAGAGTCATGGGATTCGTCACTGTCATTACCTACATCAGATTTGCGGGTCCTTTCATCCTCTTCTTTACCATCACCGTGAGAAACTTCCTCAACTACCTTAGAAGCTTTCGGTTTTGTTGTCCTCTTCCTCTGTTATGCATGTGGGGTTCAAAAACTTAAAAGACTGTTGAAAACTGAGGCTGCACTTGGCTCGGGGCCACAAGAAAAATAATTCAAGATATTAGAATTTCTACAATTAGTAGAATCTCCAAAATTCATGAAAACCATACTTTAGTACGAAAAAGCTCTTTTTTTTTCCCAAATACAACACAAGAGCTTCATTTCACTATTTCTGGAAATTCTACCAAGAGTAGAAGTTTCAAAATAAAAAATAAAAATATATTTTTCCCCACTCCGGAAATGGCAATGAGCCAAATGCAGTTGTTACAAATCCAAATGGCTTTTCTTTATTGAAAAGGACAGAGAAAATTACCAACTTTGGGTACTCTGGCATTTTATGACTAAAACCGCTTGTTATTGACAAAATCTTGGAGCTTGTCAGGTTCTTGAACAAAGGAACAGAACCAGCCATGGCAAAAGATGATTGGAGTTTACCCTCCTCTTTCAGAACCGATATTGAACACCTACACCTTAATGGATATTGCAGCGCCATTTCTACAAAAAGAATGAAAAATCTAGAACAGTTTTTCCTTTAAAATTTGCAACCAACCTAGAGATTTTTCAAAATTACAAAAAAGGGGGGGAAAGGAAAGAAGAAAAATGTCTACTAATTACGTATACATCCAAAAGTCAACAAAATGAAAAATGGGTGTTCTCCAGAATCAACAAGGAGACTGATCTCTAGAAGTTTCAGATATTCTACTTTCCTTCTTTCTTTCTTTCTTTCTTTTTATTTATTTATTTTTACTTGAACAGAAATGACAATTTATTACTAAAAAATTAATTTTAAAAAATGCAATCTGGGTTTT
Source organism: Magnolia kwangsiensis (assembly GCA_037074715.1). Classification (NCBI taxonomy): domain Eukaryota; kingdom Viridiplantae; phylum Streptophyta; class Magnoliopsida; order Magnoliales; family Magnoliaceae; genus Magnolia; species Magnolia kwangsiensis. The sequence continues at coordinate 45,614,448 of CM073574.1, read as the reverse complement.
TTTTTTCCATAATCAAATACGAAGCCATTCCAAACATGGTTCGGAGATTTCAATCAAAGGAATCGAGACATTTCAACCGAAATTGCCACTATAGAAGAAGAAGAAGAATTTATTTAAAAATAAAATAAAATAAGGCAAAAAGCCCCTGGAACAAGCTTCAAAACAAATCTACTAACTAAAGCAGTGTTTTGTAAGAATTTAACCTGAATTTTTTTCTTCGAATGATCTTTTCTTTCCTTTTCAAGTTCGATGGAATTCGAGTTCTTTCTTTTGTAGGGAAGTATAAACCCTAAACCCTAGAGAGAGAAATACGAGGGAGTTTCTTCGGGTTTTAGCAGTTGGTGAAGGTTAAGACGCCATCACCTCAGTGGTGAAGGTTTTAGCGGTGGATTTTAGCAGCCAACAGGCCAGCTCGTTTCAGTTTAGATAACGGCTCGTCAGACCGGGTTTCGAAATCCTGACTGGGACACTAATCCGGTCGGTTGAAAATCAATGGCCCAGATTAGAAAACGGACGTCCACTGTAACCCAGCCTACAAGAACCCCCAGTAACCACAAGCTCTGTGGAGCCCACCGTGATGCTTGTGTTATATCCACTCCGTCCGTCTGTTTTTCGAGCTCATTTTAGGGAATGAAACCCAAACATGAGGTAGATCCAGAACTCAAGTGGACCACACCATTAGAAAAAAAGGGGATTGAACTCCCACCATTGAAACATTCTCGGGGAACCAAGCTGAGAGTTGTGTTTCCTTTCATTCCGGTGGAAATTAGCTTATGACGGGGTTGGATGGCAAAGAAACGTCATGGTAGGACACAGGAAGGTTTCAATGGTGAGGTTTTCATCCCAAATGTTTCCAAAACGGATGGATGGACTGGATATAACTCAAACATCCAGGTGGGCCAGGCAAGTCCCGTATGAGATTAGGAGCCTTAGGATCGTCCATTCAGTCTGATTTTGAACAGCATGGATTAATGCACGTGCATGGGGAGTGAGCACTCGATCATAGCGCGCGTCATCCTACTGGGCCCACAAGCAGAGATGGCTGGATAATCAGAAGTGTCATCCTCTCAACGCAAATTCAAATGGGCAATAGTCCTTTGATCAAGCATAAGGGATGATCGTGACCATTGATTAACGGTTTATCAGTTTTACCAGCTCATTGTTGGGCATGAGACCGATATTGATCCACCCCGTTCATCCGTTTTATCAGCTCATTGTTGGGCATGAGACCGATATTGATCCAAAACTCGTGTGGACCATACACCCACCGTTGAAATCCTAGTAGGAATGGACCTTATTAACGGTTTGGATGGGATATAAACATCAAGATGGGACCCAGAAAGATTTCAACAGTAAGCATTTGTTCCCTCCACTGTTTCCTCACTCGTGGTTCCTCCACCAAGCCTTTTCTGTAACTTGGATTCTCAGGCATAAGGAAGTTACAAGGTAGACTACAGCGAGCGAGCGAGCGAGAATGTGAGATTTCCACTGCTATCAAAACAAGACACCTAGAAATGCAAATCCATGTCGGTGGAGTTTGGACATAAGGTCTGTGGTCAAGAGTGCTAAGACATCAGTGGCTGCCTAGTATCAAAGATCATCTCCCATAGAATAGCTGAGAAAATGAATAAATAAACCAGTTTGCGCAGGCTCTAAAAAACATTCCATTTACAAAACACTTTATATGGGCTTTTGTTCACAAAAAAATAAAAAATAAAAAATAAAATTCATTAAATACAAAGAGCTGAACAGCACACTGCCTGTTTAGCCAAGGAACCTAGTTTCATTATTTAAATATAATGTATGATTTGCACAGTTCCGATCCCCTTACCTTAACCAACAACACTTCCACAGCCTCAGCTACAACTAGACAGATGGGGGCCGAAGAAAGCCGGAACCATTTGACTTATATCGCCCCCCATAATCCTGCTGCACTGTAGGACCCAGATTTCAAATTGAGGGGCCATCAAAATCATTCTCCATGCTTCTCCAAGTTAGAGGGGACTATTTGGCAACCGATTTTTGCTTGTAACAGGGCACTCATCATTCATGTCTGACCAATCGCTGCATAGGTCAAGAGGCAGAAATGCACCTGAATTTTACTTGGGCAGCATCATTGTCGTTGTCAATGCTTATGCTGAAAAATGAAACATTTCCATTTTCTGTTCATGGAAATAGTGTCCCCATCCAGAAACTTGGAGGTCATTCCAACATGCTTGATGTATCAGTTATCATGTCGTCATGCTCAGGTAAGGAAGGCAGGAGCCAACTAAGGAAGCCAGCACGAGTTTCTCCATTCAACTTCTGAGACGAATACTCAATCAGCATATTCCAAAGGTCTCCAACCGTCCATTCTTGCAACAAAATCCATTGACTCACCTGTTGTGCAGCAAAAATACGCTGACATCAGCAAGAAGAATAGATAACTAACCCTGAAAATCAACTCTGTTGAATCTGCCAGTGCAGTGTTTGGGGCAGCGAAATAAACAAAACCCGAATGGGCAAATTATCAATTTTCCACTTCTCCATCCCTGGAATAATATTTTACTCATTCGAGTACAATCAAATGAAAGAAAAATAAATAAATAAATAAACATTATTTTGGTGGAAAAGCATTCCACTTGCCACATCTCCAGAGGCATCCAAATGCACCCTCAAAGCTAGAAACTGTATTCTAGCATAAGAACAAGGGAATGCTTTGCAATTTGCAATTGATGCTTTCATGTTAATATGAATGAATGCTCTGACTACTTCGGATAAATACACATTATGAGTGTATTTCAAAAGTCAATAACTACTTCCATGGTGTTTGGAAAATTGATTACACAGAGGCATTTGTGAAGGAAATAACAGATCAACCATTGAGAAGTTCTATAGTTGTATAAGTACCTCTTCTAATCTCTCCAAGGATGTTTCTTTGAACGTGCAGTACAGAATGAAAGGTTTTAGTGCCTGTTACATACTCAACTTAGTAGCATAATCTACCAAAGAAATAAATAAATAAATCCACAAAAAAGCTTTGAGCTCTCTCTCTCTCTCTCTCTCTCTCTCTCTCTCTCACAATCAAATAATCACTTAGATCATATCAGGAAACTAAATGAAAGCCCATTCCGTACAAGGGGTCACTAAACAAGCTATCTTGCAAACGGTATTGCTGGTAGAGGAATTATATGATCATATAAATGAATCTCAGGATTTCAGGCCATGGTACAGTGTTCTAGAGAGTTTTGATGAGCCCCATTGTTGAAATGTGCCCAAAAATCTCCATTACAGCAAGATCCTGTCCATCCAATCTTTGCCCATTTTTCAGTTGAATACAGACCATTGCTGTGCTTTTTTATTGTCTATTTTTCATCACCAAGGGTTAGTATAGTCTCATCAGGGTGATTTTTGGGCCATGGCCTGTCACTGTGGGGACCAACGGATCAACAGTGCAGTTCATCTAACTACGGGCTCTTGTACAAACAAAAAATCTGATTATATTATGCATGTCTTCAGGTCAGGGATCTCATAGTTCCTCTTGTTTCTTGTTTTTAAAATTGATTTCACTGGTATCTATTCTGAACGTTAGTCTTTTTTTTTTTTTTTAAAGATGTTGTTGATGGGAACCCAAAAATTATATTGGAAGATAATTGCGTAATGAATATTAGACCAGTACCTGAGAAGCTGCAAGCCACTGAATGGTACATTTAAGCTGAGGGTCTCCACCAAATGCTCCACAGCCCCAATTCCCGGTAGCAATCCCAATATTATCTTGAGACTCAGGACCTTGACTATGTTTCTGATAGCAATTTCCAATCAATTCAATACCGCTTGCTCTTTCATTGAATGCCTCATCAGAGGCAGATGAAACAGGAAGCTTCAATTGTGTGCCAGGACTCGAGCAAGAGGCCTTCTCAGATACATGATCACATGTTCTGATTGAATGAGACTCATCCCCTGCCTAACAAAAGAAAAGATGATTAACGTTGATGCTGCAAGTGTAATATCTTTCAAGGAAAAATTACATTCTCCAGAGTTCTGCCTGTGCTAACTTGAAATGGAAAAGACCTGCAACTAGAAGACACGTGACAGATAGACTTGCATTTTACAATACAGAGAACTCAGTATCAAGAGAAAATCGGAAATCTGAAAGTAAATCAGAACAGTTTGCATTGTCTTTTCCTAGGTTTAAGCTTCATAAAGACTAGGGGAAAGCTTTAGTTTCCAGAAGTAGCAGGCGGTCATAGGAGTCGCAACAATAGATAAAAGATAATTTCCACTAAAAGAAACAATAGACGAAAACAAATTCTTCAAGCTGTTAATAATCATGAGATTCCACAGTGGGAATGGCAACCTAATTTCAAAATTTGTCCACTTACAAGGAAGGTACCAAACAAGATAATCAAACAAATGGGAACGATGGGTTTACTGAGACAGAAGAGAACTAGCCCAGATACGGGAAGACAGCAACTTGGCAATCAAAATTGTAGGTAAATGTTTGGCTGTACTACTGCCAAATTATAGTTGGCAGGGCTTTCCACCACCATTGATGCACTTGTTGTTTGGGCGGCATGAAAAACCCAACCCATAAGCAGGCTAGCACCACTTCTTCAGCCCCAAATCTTGGTTGGCATAAGAACTGATATTTGACACTACCAAACACCTGTCCACCTTAGGAAACATGAATTTTAAACTTATGTTTGCACCGGTAACTAAATTTTGTGGTAGAGATTTTGATTCATGTGAATGAATAAACAAACGATAAAAGACGTATGATTGGGGATTCTCACAGGAAGGATGTTCCTGGCTTTAACATCCACACCATCAATATCCTGGCCAGACTTATCCCTGGAAAATGAACCCTCTTGAAAAAGCTTCAGATACTGTTGATACTTTGATTGATCAAGAAAACCACAGAATGCCTTATTTGCCTCCCTGTTGCACACCATTTGAAGAAATACCAGTTCAACAACAAATAACAACAGAAAGTTGTTCAGAGCAGTAGCAAGCAAGAAACAAAATTTATATATATATATATATATATGAGAGAGAGAGTTATAACCATAACAAGGCTTTGAAGTTGTTGATGATGATGAGCGATATCGTGACTAGAGATTACATAATCAACAGAAATGCAGAAGGTCATCAAATAGTGACATTTCAACATTCACAAGAAACATACCTGACAAAAGTGCCATATGATATCTGATGTTATATCTGGAATTGTCATCTCAACAAAACACATAACCAGAATTTTTTTCCCCTCTTGTTAGGTGATATTCCTAGTTACTGTATATGGAGGGTCGAGTCTGCTATGACTCCATATCAGTCTTCAAGCTGGAACAGGAATCAATGCCCTGCTTTAGCTTTACAGTGATTCAGAGAATCAAACTTCTGTAAAGCAGTATATTTATGATGGTATCAACATCCAATGTCAAAAGAGAACTCTGAAGCTGACAATATTAACTCCCCTTCTCCAAAAGCCTTTGATTTATTTCTAAGTACTCAATGCATATGCAGCTTGAAAGTGAGGCTTTCTCAGATAAAGTATTGGATCGTCAGAAAAATAATGCACAAACTGGAATGAAGATCAGGCTTTCTCAGATAAAGCAGGCTTTCTCAATGCATATGCGGCTTGAAAGTGAGCCTTTGATTCATTTCTAAGTACTCAATGCACAAACTGGAGTAATTGTCAACAACATGAGACTGCTGAAAGCTGTCAATGACAAAAGAGGTTCAAAACTTCCTGTTCATCATTCATACGTTTCACTTTCTACAAATGTCTGTAAGGATAGTGGTGCTTCCCCAAGGGAACTTTTCAATCAACCATCCAAAATTGTTCTCACATTGAACTGAGGCAACAGGCGGCTGCTGATTTTCTAGTTGAACAAAGAGGTATGAATCATTTAAAGGAGGTGAAAGAAGCACGTTTAAAAGGTGATCTAAATTCCGTCCCAGTCCAAATGTTCACACTGAAAGAAGCATGGACCTGATGATATGTTGGATAATCAAATCAGTCCAACAGTGTGGTTGATGAGGACATCACATCACGTACGCCTTTGCATATATCAAAGGAGGAGGCGGGCCCCAGTTTCTCTGTGGCTAGGCGAGTATCTGTGTTGAAAACCCATTGTGCATGTATGAGCATCTGGAAGACCCCACACTAGGAAGATGCACATGGGTTGCTTTAAGGAGTAATTTAGACCGTTGGATTTGAGGGACGCGACGATCGAACCGTTGGATCACATGGATTACATGATCAGGCCATTGATCGTGGACCATTTTTTTCATCATAGACACATGTTTTAGGATATAGTTTTATGTTTGATTTATGCTTTGGACACTTTATGAGTGATTTTATATGTTTTTTCTTAGATTAGGATTATTTTAGTTCAAAGACATAAAACAGGGACTAGTTTGTAATTTTCTTAAAGTTCTTGAGACTATATAGGGGGGGGAAGCTCCCTAATGGTAAATTTCTCTCTAAAAAAACAAAATTTCTTTGTTCCTTCTTCATGTGATGTGAAGACTTGTTCCATACAATTTGGAATGAAGATCGGTGCGATGCCTATCTTCAATCACAGGAGTGCGATTCTTCACCCCAAATCATCCAAAACCTATCCAAACACATTCCTTTCTTCTTCCTTATCATTTCCATCAAAACCCCACAGTTATGGACCAAACCCTACCCGACCAGACCCCACATGTGTGACCGTACGCCCACATGTGCAAGCCCACAGGGTGGTCCGTACAGCCACATCTCTATTCCCTCTCGCATCTTTGAACCTTCCTTCCAAAACCCTAACGCTAACCATAAAATCCCAAACCTCTCAATTTTCCCCAAATTCTCAAACCCTTGATCTTCAAATCCTTCAATTAGCCCCAAATCCCTAATTTCCCTACATCCAAAACCCTAACCCCCATCTCGTAATACCCAAATCATTTAATCCCTTCATCCAATTCCCCAATTTAGCCTTAATCTCACCCTTTTCTCCAAACTTTCCTACCCCTAGCTTCACCCACACCCAAATCTAGTAAACCCTAGGTACTATTAGACATTCCCCTTTACAATAAGCCAGTGTTTTCAGTAGCGTAGCATGTAGCATACGCTGCGTAGCATGTAGCGAAGCGTCGCGAAAATGCTATGTAGCATATACAAGTAGCGTAATTCACTAGTAGCATAAGCTATAGTGCATGTAACATAGCATAGTGTGTAGCATGGATAGCATAAGCTACCTGTAATCTCATTTTTTTAAGTGTTTTTTCCATGTTAGTTTAACACCTATTTTTAAATGGTAATAACTTATACCTATGGCACATGACACTACATTAAACTAATCCGGACCATCCAAATTATGGTCTATATCATGAATTTGTGATGTTTCAATAAATAAACAAAAAAAAAAAAAAAAAAAGGTCACACTTAGAGATGTCTAAAGGCAAAGAGAGATTTTGCATGAAAATAAGTGGTTGATGATCCAGATTTGAAGTCAAGAACTCGTATAATTTATGCATTTTGTAAATTTTATCATATTTTCTATTATTTCAATTAAAAATATTAAGGATTGTGTAGCTTACACTACACGCTATAGAGGGTTAAACGCCACGCTATACGCTACACGCTATTTAAAATACTGCAATAGACCTAACCCTATGCTATTTAGATGTTTCTACATCCATTAGATCCAAGTTTTTCATGTTTGATGGTCTTGTAGGATGATGCTTGGCAACTTAAGTTTAAACTATACATGTTTTCCTCTTAGAATCTTGATATTTGTGATGATGTTAACAAAATTTGTGGTTTTCATTCATTAATTTAATTTTGTTGATTGATCTCTCACATTATTTGAGTGGGGTTTGTGAATGGGGTATGTAATTTTTCTCTCTTGTTCCGTTTCTTTTGTTAGTTGTCTTTGTTTGGTTTTAACCTCTAGCCATAATAATATTCAGCTTTTTTTTTACCAATCGTCTTCCAAGGGACAGGAGGGTCTTTTCCAAGGATTTAAGGTGGAAAATCTCCCCCTTCAAATTAGTCTTCTTCAATTTACAAACAATACTCTGCTTCTTTTTTTTTTGTAAAGCAAAGGATTTTTTGGTAGACTTCTTAAGTATGGCTATTTGCTAGTTTCAAGTTATTTCAGGTCTCAAAGTTAACATCGCCAAAAGTGAGTTTTTTGGGATTAACTTGTCCAAAGAAAAGACTATTTCTCTTGCAGAGTCTTTTGGGTGCAGTGTGAGCTCTATCCCTACTACATACTTGGGCCTCCCCCTTTGTGTAGGAAACATCCTTTACACCTTTGGGACAAATTTATTGAGTGTTTGGAAAGAAAGCTCTCTCCTTGGAAGAGAAAACTTCTCTCTTTGGGTGGCAGGATTACTCTTATTAAAACTTCTCCTTCTAATCTGCCCCAATATTATGTCTATGTTCTCTTGCCTGAAATTGGTCATTGCCAGAATAGATAAAATGAGAAAAGACTTTTTGCGGCAAGGGGATTCCTCCTCCAAAAAGTTTCCCATTCTCAACAGGAAGGAGGTTTGTTCTCCCTAATCGGAGGTGGGGCTGCTATCAGGCGGTTGAATCTGGTCAATGAGGCTCTTTTGGGTAAATGAATCTGGAGGTTTGCTCTCAAGAACTTCAGTTTATGGAGGTCTGTTATTGCCGCTAAATATGGTCTCCACACAAGTAGTTGGAAAACCAAATCTTCTTCTCTCTATCGATCTTCTTTTCTATGGAAAGGTATTGTTAAATTGTCCCTAAAAGTCTTTTCGAAATGTAGGTTTGCATTAGGGAAGGGAGATCGAATCAAATTCTGGGAAGACCCCTAGTGCGGGCATTTTCCTCTCAAATCCTCCTTTTCGTCTCTAGCTTCCCTAAGCTCTGTTAATGATATTTTGATGATGAATTGTTTTTCAGGGAGTGGTGAAAATGGTATTTAGATCCCTTCACTTCGAAGGAACCTCTCTGATAATGAACTCTTAGACCTTTCGTCTCTCCTTCTTGGTTGCAAGGTCTTTCCCCTTCTCCCAATAAGGATGATGCCACTTCCTGAAATCTGTCAAGCTCAAGTGTCTTCTTAGTGTGTGTGTGTGTGTGTGTGTGTGTGTGCGTGCATATATATATATATATATAGGGAAAAGGTAGCTCCGTCCCATGCGGTCGAGCTGTGTGGGTCCACCGTGATGCCTTTCGAACATCTACCCCATCAGTCAGATGCGCCATTCCACTGTGAACCTAGGTCTCAAAAATCAAGTCAATCTGTGATTGTGTGGGCCACACCACATACAGAAGTGGAGAGGGGCCATGCAACCATTAAAACATTCATAATTATTTTTGGGGCCCACAAAAGATGTGGTTTGCAAATCCAGCCCATCCATTATGTGTCTCCCACTTGTATGAGGGTTCAGACCAAGTTTCAGCAGCATTCAAAACTCATGTGGGCCCCACCAAGTGCTTTTATATGTTTTAACGGTGTCTTCACATGATTTTAGATGGTATGGCCCACCTGAGTTCCGTATACAGCTGATTTTTAGGATATCTCATTATTTAAAGGGGAACCATCAAATGCACGGTGTTGATGGTTGACATGCATCACGGTGGGGCCCACACAGCTTGACCTCACGATAAGCTTATTGTGAGCTCGAGCGCATAGTACCTTTTCCCATGTATGTGTATATATATATATATATATATATATATATATATATATATATATATATATATATATATATATATATATATATATATATATAATCATCTTGCTTCGTTCATCTCAGCAGGAGCCAACAGCCATACGGGGATGATCTAGCCTGAAGGAGCCCCTCTGAAGGTGACATCCTTTGGTTGGCTCCTTGGAAAGAACCGTATTCTCACCATCAATAATCTCCAAAAAAGGGGCATGGTCTTGCTTGATGTCTGAAGCCCTCCAAGATGAAGAATTTGTCAATCATCTTTTCATTCACTGCTATTTTTCCGCAGATATGTGGAGAGAGAGATGCAAAAGGCTCGGATGTCATGGGATATGCCAGAAGATGTGGAAGGTCTGTTTTGCTTGTGGCACATAGAAAATGGGGGCATTCTTGGTAAAAAGTAGTGCATCATTTTTCTTGATGCCCTCTGGTCCATCTAGCTTGAGAAGAACAATAGGTGCTTTTGTAATTCAAGAATCTCTGCAGTCGGGGTTTTCAGAAAAGTGCTGAGTCTGTTTGCGGATTGGGCGCCTAGTCATAGGGTGTTTTCCTGGGGTGTAGCCAGCTTTGGGGCTGGTGGTCATATAGTTTTTTTTTTTTCCTCTCTAATCTGTTTGTTTCATTCTTGTTTTACTTGATAATTTTCATCTTTCAAAAAAAAAAAAACCACGTCAAGACTCCATGGGGCCAATGGGTTAATGGACGTCCTTTAAGTTAATTACTCAAGAAAGGAAAGCCTGGAAACAATCCTAGACCCTTCTCGATTTGTGATCAAAGCAGACCAAGGAAACCCTCTTCCTCTAGAGCTTTCACAGTTAGGTCAGCATACAGTCTTATTTCCCTGCTAATCAAAATTTCTTGGAGAGGGCCACAGAAATATCCTTGCATACACAAGTTGAGGTTCTTCTCGTGGCTGATCCCACTCTAGAGCCCTAACTAGAGACTGGATCAATTATAGAATCAATAACACTCCGCACATTATGTAACATAGAGGTTGAAACTCATTTGCACTTACTGTTTACCTGTTCCTTTTCCAATCTTATCCGTAACTCGCTTACCAAGCTACCAATAAATTTAACTTTCCTTTTGTTAGCCTGATTGACCCTATTGATGCTTTCAATAAGTAGAATTCTATCAGAATCAGAAAGGGTCATTCCCAGATGATATGGAAACCCATTTTATCATATACCATATGATGCATTTGGAAGTAGGGCGATGATCAAATATTTCAAAACAAGCATTCCAACCAGGGTGTAATCCTTGACTCCAGTCACGGAATTCTGTAACACTATCACTCCGAAACATCCGCAGCTGGAATTGCAGCTTATCCCTCAATTGCCCAATGGGATATGTCCAGGGAATTTCACACATTAAATGGACTTCTTATATGTCCACGGTTATAAAATCTGAACTTTGATGGAGCCTTTTCACCATCTACAAATTCTGGGGGAGCCGGAGGTATCATAAAGAACTCGGGCAGGATGTTTGTTGCAACATATAGAATTGGTTAGGGAGATTGCTCTGTAAGTTACACTCTCTTTTTAGATTGGAATTTTCCACTCCCTTAGACTTTGTACATGGATGGAACGTTCTAGCAAGAAAGGCTTTTAAAGTATATTATCTAAAATATCTCATCATTGTTTCTTCAATCTTCTGTGACAAACGGTTCACATGTAGCTGATACAGTTCGTCTTTTGGTACCTAGAGTCTAGAAACTATTGCTTACATAATAGCATGTGACAGATGAATTACCAACTAGTGTCTCGGATGAGGTCCCCTGATGCATGTCATTAGCAGTTGATACACTAGAGAGGGCACATGTCAAAATGAAGGTTTGGAGGAAAGCTTTAGAGCCTAGAGGCTTGGAGTAGTGTGTTTCTTTACCTCGGCTCTACTATTCAAAAGGATGTGGAGACTGACAAGGATGTTTCCAATAAAATTAGAGCTGGGCAGATGAAGTGGAGATGTGCATCTAGAGTGTTGTGTGATTGGTACATGCCCATTAAACTCAACAGAGAATTTTATAAGACAGTTATTCAATAGGCCAAACCATATGAGAGCAATCAGAAATCAGAATAAGTAGAGTTTGAGCGTGTAGAGAGAAGAATTTTGAGATCGACGGGTGGGAACTGGGAAGACTAGGATGGAATTAAGAATGAGGTCAGCCGAAGCAACTTAGGAGTAGTCCGAGAGCAAATAGAGATGGTCTAATCATGCGCAAGGAAGACCATTCAAGTAAGAGGAACATTGATAAGGGTTGGAGGGCTTAAAACTTACATGAGAAGAACACCTAAGAAGACTTGGATTGGGGTGGTAAGAAGGGACATGAAGGCGTGTTCACTTGCCAAGGGTAGGGCCTTTGATAGGATTGAGAGACAAACGGGATTCACAGCGTCAATACCGAATAGATGGGACAAGGCTATGATGATGATGATGATGATGAATTTATAATTATTATTGCCAAAACTGTGAATTATCAGATAGTTCAAAAATAAACATAGAACAATTGCCAAATAACAAGAAAACTATAATAAATTATATAAGCACAAATTAAACAAAGATTTAGGCACACATAGGTGACTGCAAAAATGCCCTGTGATAAGAATACCATTATATAGGCAATGTACAATTGATACTCAAAGAAGATGGTAAAGTGCAAAATGCAAATACAATGCATCAAGCAGCATCTTTTAAAAGGAAGACATTGGCACGCTACATGATGACTGCAAAATGTAAAGTAAATATAAAAGCAGAAACAGAAACGCTGCCTTGTAATTTTTTATAGATTTAGCATCACTTGTTATTGAATGAAATAAGAATTAAATTACCCAAAGAAAAGTTTAGGAATCGTGCAAAGCAATAACTTTATAATGGAGTGAGAATATATATTTCATAATTTTGGTAACTAATAAAGAACCAATGAAGAATCGATTAACTAAACTGAAGAAGTTGATACTGGGTCAGGGTCTTTTGTTCTCATTTGATCATTACATAGTAGCAGTTCTAAAGCCACAAAAAAAAATAATAAATAAATAATTGCAAACCAGTTACACACCGGAGTAGGCCTTCAAGCCTATATTGTGTCATTCTTGGGTTGCATAATGCATCTATTGCCACTATCCTCGTTTTCCGTCTACCCATAGAATCTATTGGTTTCTTATCCAGATAGTCACCCAAAAAACGGAATGAGGAGGCGTACCTACACAACAAAAAGGATGCTAATAAGGACAAAACGCCAATACAAGGGTAGAGTAAAGCTAGTGTTAGCCACTACCACTGCAGAGATCCAAGGGAATCTACAAACTCAAACAACACAACTAGTTATGAACTCACCCTGTATAGTTTGAGAACCTTTCTGCACCAATAATTTCTATGGCCTCATTATCTTCCATTGAAGGTAAGAAAAGCATGCTTACAATTAATTCAGGATTGATCATGAAACGGATCTCTTCCTATGTAGGATATAATAAAAGATCAGCACAAGTACCATCTATGAAAAAATAAATAATAGTGTGCATGGCAAGAGAGAAGCTTGAAGAACTCCAATAACACAATCTTTGAACACAGAGTTAACTGTTGAAGAGTTCCAGGTGCTGATAAGAGAGACCCATTTTCCTTAATTGGGTATAAGGGACACCCCAAGGTTTTTGAAGGGTTGAGTTATTGCTGAGTGCCGACCCCAATCAGTTGAAGGCTTAGATGATGTTGATGGTTGAATTATTATCAATTACATCACATCCAAAAACAAATTGGTGAGTTCTAGCTCTGCTCCCAAAACTTGAACATCAGAGGTACAAGAACAAAAATGGCATGTTGTAGCCTTGTAGGTTCTTGCTCTCCATAACCTTCTCGTCCCTGCCTTGTCCCATTTACTTGGGGTCAGCTTTATGAATCATGTTTTTTTTTTTTTTTAATGATGATGACGACAAGGTGTCCCCGCCCCTTTTTAAGGCAAGACTAATCCCTGTGGATGCACATAATCACCCACAAACAACATGCATTGGTTATATAACGGGGAGGGGAATCAAACTCACGTCTGTGGAGAGCAAACCCATGACGCTAGCCATTCGCCCAAACCTCAGGCGGGTATTTATGAATCATGTTTTGCCAATCTTTGGAACCAAAATTCTCTTTATTTGCTTGGCAAAGGTTTGACGACAAACTGGTTGTTTGATGTCAACCCGCCTTTACCCAGGCTTCAGTGCAAAGGGTGTGCCACTACCAGGTACAGTCATTATCTTGCTTTCCAGTTTCCTATAGGAGGCATGCCACTACCAGTAGAGTCAATGTCTTGCTTTCCAGTTTCCGCAACAATATTAAATTACGATGCAGATCATGCACTAAGGAAAAAAAAAACTAGAAAAAGGTAAAGAATCTTATTGAAGAAACTAAGCAGAAACGAAGACACAAAGGTTGCTTGGTAATCACGCAGTCTACTCTCTATTCTTGGCAGCAATTTTTTCTTTTAAGAATTCACAAAAACCTAATTAATAGGAAATAATTTTTTAAGGGAGAAGAGAGAGAGAGAGAGAGAGAGAGAGAGGAGGAGGTCAAAGCCCCAAAAATTACATTGAGCCTGCTTAAAGAAGATCGAAAGACTTAAACAGGCAATTTACAAACAGACTAAGAACCAAAGTCCCGGAAACCATGCTAGCTCTGGCCCTCCTAAACATTTCATCAAGACAACAGATGTGATTGCAGAAGCATCTCTATTGTGGTGCTTCCTCAAAGAAACCAAAGGCATGCAAGGAGAGAACCTCCACAAGATTGATCTCTTTTGGCCGAAACCACCCCCATGCCTCCCAACTACCAAACTAAACCATACCTATTAGACACAAATGGAACCCTTCTCTGCTGGAGATCAAAAGAATCACCATGTCCTCCACTTCACCCTTGTTCAAGTTCTTGTGACACGAAGGCCACTAAAATGCACGGTAGCCAGAAACAAGAAGAGATGGGATACAGGCAACCAATTGCTTCTGAGGAAACGTAATGCAGGGGCATTTTCACACCTAGCTCAAGTGGGGTCGCATGTAGGATGCAGGGGCACACTCGGGGTGGGCGGGGCCCACAGAGGAGGTCTCGTGTTTGAGACTCCTCACCGGAGGTTATTAATGCACATTTCACACCGGGCTCGAGTGGGGTAGCCTGTGGGATGCGAAGACACACTCAAGGTGGGCGGCCCGTGTGAGGCGGTACCTATGTGATTTGGGGCCCACGAGGAGGATTTAGCCGAGTTCCTAATCCATAAGATGTGAGGCTTGGGCTATGAGATAAAGGGATTAATTCATCATACTTTAACAGTTCAAGCTTTTAAAGCAAGTGGTTAATTGTCCTACATCAAAACGGAACAAAGAGGTAGTCATTGCACCAATTATCATCACAGAAAAGGATGCTAGAGCTGTCAACCATCGTGAAAACAATTTTCTCCTTGAATCAGCTTGCAAGATTGAAGATCTCCTTCCAAGCACCGAGGCATTGAGCATAGAGGACACCTTAGGGAACCAGCCCCCATCTTCAACTCCATAGTAGCATGCTATAGGTTATGTACACAAGCTATCATCCCCTGCCCCGAATCTCTATAGCCATTTCCCCAATAAGACAAGATTCAAGATTCATAATTTTCACATCTCTAATGCTTGCTCCACATTCATTGAAAGGTTTGCACGTTTCATTCCCATTGCATAAGTTGAAACTGTGCTTAACCTCCAAACCGCTCCACAAAGAATCCTTCTAGATCTTTTCCAATCCACTAAGCACACTAGTCGAACATTAAAAGAAGGACATGAAATACAACGGCATATTGGACATGGCCAACTTAATTAGCATGATTCTAATACCAAGAGATGGAAATCCTCCTTTCCAGCTAGAGAGTTTCCTCTGAATTCTCTCAACCGCTTAGTCCTAGAGATGTTTAATAAGTTTCCCTATGCACGATGGAAGTCCAAGATAAGTGGGAGGCTACCAACCCTACAACCGAAAACCTTAGCAAACCTTTCAACATCCTCAGATATCATCCTTGTTCTGAAGACCTCCCTCCTGTGAATAATGATTTTTTGCCCAACACCAACTTTGAAGTAGTTGTTTACTTTCCCCAAGTTATATACCTAACTTTCCTATGCATCATGGAAGAGGATCATGTCATCTGTGAACTTAATATGAGAGACATGGTACCTTACACTTTAACCTTAAACCCATTAACCAAACCCATAGAATCCGCTTTTTTCAACATTCTCCTAAGCGCCTCAGCCACTACCACAAACAAAAATTGGAATAACAAGTCATCTTGGTGAAGACCCCTCAAACCCCTGAAGAACCCTTGGGTGAGCTATTGACTAAAAATAACACCAACCCAAGGACACATTCTTCAATTCACCTCCTCTGTCTACAACCACCAACCCAAAAAGAAGAAGCATATAATCAAGGAAATTCCAATTGACATTATCAGAAGCCTTCCATGTGTCCAACTTATAGATAGGAGCCTCTCTTCCTTCATGTATCTCAAATCCATGCATTCATGGGCTATTAATGCACCATGATGTTGTGCCATGAACAAAACTTAGAAACAACACTCCCTAAAATTGTGGAATCTAGAAGCAATGATTTTCGCTAGGATTTTGTATTGTCCCTGATCAAACTAGCCTGAAATACTTTACGAACTATGGCCCCTCCTCCTTTGGGACAAGCAATAAAAGACACTTCCACCTCTTTTGAAAAGTGCCTCAATCGACAAGTTCTAAAATAAAGCCATCAAGTTGTATACTTGTATTCAAGGTGTCCCGTATCGGTATCGGTTGGCGTAACGGTGCCCTCTGAAACCGATACGGATACGGGGGCGTAACGGCGATACGGGGGCGTAACGGCCCATAACGGAGCAAAATTTTTTTTTTGCCAAAAAAATATGAAAAAATATGGATTAAATCCGAAATATTCTAAGCATTCCAAATATGCATTCATTTATAAATTGGAACATGTTTATGGTGGTGTAACGGTCCACTCTTTGGTCAGAAGTTGTATCGGACTGTCTGATGAATTTATGCACCAGATAACCTGAATTTGACTACAAAATTCATGTATTTAATTTTCTAACTATCTACTATCAATGATAGATATATTAGAATGAATGTAATATGAAAATATCTTACATTTAGGTGTTTGCAATTATTTTTGAGGGCCAAAATTCATGCATAAATAGAAAAAAATGTAAAAATAAAAAATAAAATGGCACCCCAAATATATAAAATGCACATTAGCATGTTCTACTATGATTAACACATCACATGGCATCATTAAAACAGCAAAAGAATCATTAAAAAATGATTTTTCGAATTTTCAAAAAAAGGGTCAAAATAAATGCGTAAATAGAAAAAAATAAAAAAAAAAATATAAAATGGCACCCCAAATCTGTAAAATGCACATTAACATGTTCTACTATGATTAACATATCATATGACATCATTAAAACAGCAAAAGAATCATTAAAAAATGATTTTTCGAATTTTCAAAAAAAGGGCCAAAATAAATGCGTAAATAGAAAAAAATATTAAAAAAATATAAAATGGCACCCCAAATCTATAACATGCACATTAACATGTTCTACTATAATTAACACATCATATGGCATGATTAAAACAACAAAACAACTATTAAAAATTGATTTTTCGAATTTTAAAAAAAAGAGCCAAAATTCATGCGTAAATAGAAAAAAATATAAAAATATATATAAAATGGTACCCCAAATCTGTAAAATGCACATTAACATGTTCTACTATGATTAACACATCATATAGCATCATTAAAACAGCAAAAGAATCATTAAAAAATGATTTTTCGAATTTTCAAAAAAAGGGCCAAAATAAATGCGTAAATAGAAAAAAATATAAAAAAAAATATAAAATGGCACCCAAAATCTGTAAAATGCACATTAACATGTCCTGCTATGATTAACACATCAAATGGCATATTAAAACAACAATACAACCATTAAAAATTGATTTTTCGAATTTTAAAAAAAGGGGCCAAAATTCATGCGTAAATAGAAAAAAATATAAAAAAAATATTAAATGACACCCAAAATCTGTAAAATGCACATTAACATGTTTTACTATGATTAACACATCATATGGTATGATTAAAACAACAAAACGTATTAAAAATATATAAATACATATTTTTGACAAATTTCTGAAAAATGGCCCATCGAGCTTTGATTCAAGAAAATTCATAATATAATGTGTTTTTATCTCAAATACTCAGCCAAAGTTGGTCGAAATTAGTAGTAAAAGGAGTAAGAAACAGTTTGGAAGCAAGAAGTTTCAAAAAAACAGCAAAAACAAAGCTTAAAATGGAAAAAGGTCAATACGGGCCTGTTACGGGCCTGTAACGGCCCGTAACGGGCCCGTAACGGCCGATACGCCCCCGTAACGGCCGATACGCCCCCGTAACGGGCCCGTATCGGCCGATACGGCTACAAAAAACCGTATCGGCCGATACGACCCCGTAACGTGTAACGGTCACCACCGTTTCCGTTACGTATTGGCCGATACGTAACCGATTTGGCATTCCTTGCTTGTATTTGATCCAAAAAGATTTGGAAGAAAGCAATGGAAAAATTGCCCACACCAGCTGCCCTATCCCTCCCAAGGGAAGAAACTGCAAGCTCCATTCCTCCTCAAATGGCTTCTCCAAGCAAGGTGTTCCATAATGGTAACGGTGGCCATAATGGGCACTACCGTTACCGTTACGATACAAGCCATAATGGCTGTTATGACCCCTGTATTGGCCATTATGGCCTCTCTCTTTTTTCTTTTTTCCTTTTTTTGAAAAAAAAATGTTTCTAGACAGTTACGGGGCTATTGCATGCCTTTATGGGGCCATTATGTCTTTTTTTTCTGTAACATCTGCTTCATCCTTACAAGGTGCAATGGTTATAACTGTTAATGTTATGTAATGGCCATTACAGCCGTTATGTAACCAATTTGGGTTACCATGTCTCCAAGTTATCGACAACCTCAAGAGCCAAAAGTAAAATTATCAAGCTCCGGCAAACCCACCCTTCTCCCTGCAAAAGGTTCATATAGAAATCCACAACATAATTACAAAAGGCTTGCTTCTCAACGTAGACCCTATTAATCAAAAGCGTATTAATCAAAAGCGTATGGATCTGATTGCATCTATCTTTGGCACTTGGAATCCCATGGAAGAATTGTGTTTGTCTCCTCTCTTTGAACCACGCCGCCTTGAAATATTGCCCCCATTTGATTTCTTCTTCCTTGAGGTTAGAGTTGCACTCCTGTTTACGATGGGCTCTCGTACCCTTTTCCAAACCTTAATAATGTCAAGCAGATGGATTTCGTGTAGAATCATATCCTTAACATCCTCCAACTTGTAAAGAACTAGAAGGCTACTGGAAATTCATTCCAAAGTCCATTATTACATAGTGCTTGTGGGAGTTTTGTGCTCTTGCGTCAGGTTAGTAGCCAGTATGAAACTTTTGCCATAAATTTCGTCATGAATCCTGACATCATGACACTCCAAAGGAGTACTGGCAGAATGGGAAATTGTGTAGCCAATGCCAACTAGTTGGGATAAGGCTTAGATGGTGATGATGATGATAACCATCTACTTTTGTGGCATCTAAGGAGGGTCGATACTACAATTAGCATACAAAATCCTGGTCTTGATCAATTTCAACTCCCTCTATTAAACAGCTAATTTTTCACCAAAAAAGGTAGGCATACAGTGTACAAAAAGCTCATGCCCTTCATCCCTGAGCGAGCTATTGATTTGTAGAAAGTGCCAGATCTAAGCACTTGATTCTGTTATTGATGGCTTCATCATGTTGAATAACCCTCTGCTCTACCTGATTAGCATGGCAGCAGTAGGTCCATAATAGCCCCAGTGCAAGCATCTTCCTCGAGTGCTACATCACAGCCACGTCGGACAGCCGTTGTCATTCTGCAGCCAAATTTCCATCTTATCTCAATGAGTTTGTTCCAAAATATGAAATGAATTCTGTCTAGTCACTTTCCCGTTCATTAATATTTAGGTTGTTAGCAATGGATCAAAGGATGAGAAAGAATGAAAACTTCAGATAAAAGGAAGTGAACTTCCCTTGTTCGAGTGCAAGCCGCATGGGAAGATTGAATAGTCCGAAGCAGCAACCAAATGGCAAGGATCACCCAGAAGCTCATTCCACTATCATCCACTATGGAGAATTTAAAATCCGTATCAATTGTGTTTCAGCTGGCAACCAATTCACCACACTAGTGTGAGCCACACCTGAGTTTTAGAAGTATCATGCATGGACAATAATTGGCACTCACGTCCTTTGATGTCTGCTTTTCTTCCAACATAAATATTAAAACTATCCACAGCATATCACACTGTCAACTTTGTTAGTCCATTTAAACTATAAGTTTTGGTGCATTATTGGCAGTCAAGAGGCACAAGTGTTTCTTTACTCGTTTGACTTGGTACTTAGCAGACTTCAATATAACTTATATATAGTCATTTTGACATCTAAAAGGCCACATCTTTCAATCAGAACATTGAAATACTATTTGACCCATTCCTTCAACTTTGATTCATGAAGCTCTCAAAACAAGTTCTGTAACTTTGTCAAACAACAAGGAGGTTTATGATGCTCACGAATGTATGTGTGATGCACATGCAAGATGCAAAATCGATTGACCATCTTTTCATCTACTGTGAGTTCGCTCGTAAGGTGTGGGCTTGTTTTCTTCGCCTTTTCAACATCACTTGGGTTATGCCGGAATCCACCACCAACCTTCTCTTTGCTTGGCACAAAGGAGGAAGAGGGAAAGATGGTGTGGAAATTAATCCTCATGCCGGTGATTTGGGCTAATTGGAAGGAAAGGAACATCCGTTGTTTTGCAATGGAAATGTTCTAGACGATGTAATCATTACGAAAGTAAAGGTTGATATTGTAAGTTGGGCGTCTGGCATAAAAGATGTGGATGTTGGTGTCTTGTTAACGTTGCTTGGGTTGTAATCCCGCCCAGCACCTTGCTTGGGTGGCTTTCTGTTTTAATAAAAGTTTTGTCATATTTCAAAAAAAAAAAGGAAAAAATGTCAAACAACCGTTAACATACGTGTAGATGTAGTTTTCCCAGTAATATCAATAACGACATATGCTTTTTATGGGTTTGTATGGTTAGGAAAAAAACCAGCATGACTTACTTCATAGAAGAATTTCAAGATCAAGCAAGACAGTATCTACCTATTCCAATGGGTTAAGAATGGAACCTGTACGCAGCCTGAATGAAGAGCACCACCTCCAATATATTTATTGGCAAAATCTACCTCAAGAGCTTCATACTGCTGATCTTCTATCAAGCCAGAGTGTAAAACCTGACCAGGGACGAAAGCCACTCTAAGACATGGTACAAAAGGCGACACTACAAATTTAAACTCAATCTACAAGTTAATGCATAAAGTAAATCAGCGAAAGGGAACTATAGGGTTTATGCCATTTACAAAATTTGCTCTCACTTTTTGTTTACCTTGAAGGAGCATAAAGGAGCAATAGATTTGCTCCAAAAATCAGCATCAGGATATACAATGCAAAAGGGACTATGCTTCAAAGGAAGAACTTTCCTCTCAAAAGAAACAAAGCCCAATGGCATGCACAAACATATCCGTTTAAAATAGTGTATGATGCACTTTATTTTATGTTCTTGGCTTTGGTTTCCTTGGGAATAAAGACGCCTGCAAACAAATAAAAACTTAACAAAGTTTACAACTTGTTTCACAAATTTGTCATCAAATAACTGTAGTTTACTACTAATATTCACCAAGTATGTTAACACTGTAAGTGGAGAGAGAAATATCCACAACTGAGATTAACTTGATAAAAAAAGAGATAAATCAATGAGTTCACATGTGTTTCTCATCCTACCTCATATTCTCATGATGTTGGATGATAAAGGCAGTTCAAAGTTCAAAAATAAAAAATAAAAAAAAATCCTAAATGGTGTGGTCAAAGATTAACGCACTCAAACAAATTATCAAAGTTGATGGTCGGAAGATGTTTGCTGTTCCTATTAAGCGTTGGAAACAAACAAAAGAAAGAGCATGCTAGCAGAGCCCCAATCAATTCCTGAAAAGAAACAAAGGCATTCAAGTCATATAACACATAAATAACAATGAACAGAATGGCAAAATGAAACAACAAATCTAAAAAGGTATACCTGGCTAAGAAACACAATACCCGCTTCTTGTGAACCCAAAAAGCGAAGCCCGGTTGTGATTATGGAGCCATCTTTTCCTTCACTGAAAATGCTATCTGCGTTTCGATAATGGTCTTCTAAAAGAGAAGGCAACCGCAACAAAAGACTTGCAAGTGATGGAATAATCTCTCCAAACCATTTCCCCGATTCAACACGATCCATCAACTGCTTGAAATTCAATCACCCGATTAAAATTTTTAAGAGGGACTGAGACAGATATATATATATATATATATATATATATATATATATATATATATATATATATATAGAGAGAGAGAGAGAGAGAGAGAGAGAGATTCGACGGATAAGTTGAAATCAGCATTTTTTTTCTAAACAGTGCCAAACATCTTAAATGGAAAAAGAAAGATAGGGAACCTTCAGACAGCGGCTGCCTTTGTGGCGGCCCTGTCCCGTGCTCTTTCCATTTCTCTCTCTTTTTTTATTTTGATGAATATATGTGTTGTTAACCATGGCATAGATAAAATAATGTTCCAGTGATCTAGTGGACTTCTCAAGAAATTGTATTCTAACTATTTGGGACACAAGTGCCAATGTGATGCATGAGAGATTGTTGACCACAAATGAGTGGGCTTGCTTGATTTTTGGACCAAATCATCTTAAGGATGGGTTCCACTTATGAATGGCCCCAGATCCTGATATTCCGTAGAAATGATGCCTTAGTGTGCATGCAAAATGCTCCCTTCAACTGACATGGATGAATAATGTTAGAATTTCTCTTTCATACAAGTGTGGCCAACATCCACTTGTGGGGGGGGGGGGGGGGGGGGGGGGGGGCGCGTGTGCACAAACATTTCATGCATGTTAAATATTTCTGCACGTGCACCTGCGCCTCGTGTGAATCCCTACCAGTAACCAACTAATAAAGCCATGGTTCTCGTAAAGTTTAAATTCCAATTCTAGAAAAACCTATGGAGTTGTTTTGATTCGATTTTGAAAGCATGGTTTTGATTCATAGACATGCAAACAAAGATACATTTTCCATAGAAACTGATCTTCAGTTGTTTGTTATATTCCAGATTTTCAATAACCCAACTGCCCTCCCTCCCTATACGTGGCATGAATGTGATTCAATCCAGACCATACAAAATTCGGTGCTCGCTATCATGTGCCATAGTTTAAATAATAATAATAATAATAATAATAATAACAAAACAGCCAAATGATCCTTGACCATTCTTTCCGTGCCCGTCAATGAAACAGATTCATCGGGAAAATGCCCACCGGTCAGATGCTTGGGGCCTTCAGATCAGTGCGATTTTTAGACGGTGCCTCATCTGTAGTGGGACCCACAATTCGGCTAGTCGAGATTGAGATAGATTTCTTCCACATGCACATGGGGGTTGACGCACAAGTACAGTCCACCCCACCTGACGATAGCATCATTCGCCGACAGAATTCAAATTGCAAAACCCTAAAGAACCCTAGAAGAGAACGAGCCAGGTCTTACATCGTCGAAGAAAAGAGCGTATCCATCTGCAGCATGAAGTGGCAGTCTCTCTTTAGAAAGACCGATCGAGTCTCTGAGATCAACGATGGCATCGAAGAGGATCGCTCCGGAATTGACTTCGCTGTACTGAGGCCCTCTCGAGAGAGCTTTGAGAGATTCGAGAGCTTTGGAAGGCCAGCAGAGAGAAGAGGATCGAAGGATGAGAGGCAAAAGCGGAAGGATCGAGTTCAAGTCTTCGCGGTTTTCCATTTTCTCGCTGGATTTTTTGGCGGGAGAATGAAGAGAGAGAATAATAAGAAAATGGAAGAGCAGAGAAGAAGCAGAGACGGAAAAGGAAAGCAAGGAAGAGCCGTGAACGCCGCTACCTTCCTTTCCGCGGATGTATCGTACGAGGGGCGCGTGGGTGATCCAAACCGTTGATATATACGGCCCGGATTGCGTACTGAGTAAACTCTGTGGGGCCCAACGTGACTTATATATTTCATCCACTCCTTCCATCCATTTTAGAAGATAATTTTATGGTTTCCGTCCAAAATAAGGCATATCAAAGCTCAAGTAGACTACACCAAAGGAAACAGTGTGAATTGAACGTCTACCGTAAAAACAAATCTTATGGGCCACGGAAGTTTTAGATCAACCTGATATTTGAGCTTTCCCTTCATCCATATCTTTGTGATCTTATGAACAGGTTGGATGAAAAATAAACATTACTGTGAGCCTAGGAAGGTTTCAACGGTGGAAATCGGTACGGTCCACTAGAGCTTAGAATATGCTTCAATCTGAGCTCAACCGCTAAAATGAGCTGGAAAACAGATGGACGGGGTGGATAAACCACGTACATTCGTGGTGCCCCAACAGAGTTTAGTCAGTACGATTAAAGCTTACTCCGTGTGTGCCTATGCGTGAAAATGTTTTGAAAATAGAAATCTGGGCGACTGACAACGAAACGGTTGAGATTTGAGAAAGTATTTGGGTTATCAGTTCCTGTTCAACCTCTGCCGCGCCCAATATCCAATGGCTGTGATCCTTTTTCTTCTTTTCTTTTCTTCTTTTTTTCCCTTTTTTTTATGCCCATCCGCGATGTGATATATGTGCGTTAAATCCACACCGTTTGTCCGATCCAAACTATGGCAGATCCAAAACCCACATGTACCATACGACAGGCAGCAGCAGTGATTGACTCCCCACCATTGATACCTTAACGGGGACATCGGAATATTTATTTCCTAATCCAACCAGTCGATAACGTATCAAACACCTAGATGAAGAGACCACACCACAAATCCCCTGCATCCAAAATATTAGGTGCCCACAAGATGAATTTCATGGTCAATTAAGGTATGATATGTGTACTATTCTCTTGTTCATATTTGATGGCCACTGTCATTCCAACTCATGTGGTCCACTAAAATGTTGGATCTGCCTAGGAGTTTCATGTACCCTGAAAATGAGCCCATAAGCCGATAGGACGGAGTGGATTTCACAAAAACATCACCGTATCCCACAATCGCAACGCATGCCCAAGCAATAATAATCAAATATGGTATGATGGGTCCCTCTAGCAATGACCAATTGCATGTTGTACATGGTATGCCACGTAGCATTGTTGTTGGGCACTATGCCTCTTTTTTTTTTGGTAGAATTTCACCACCTATGAGTACTCAAACCCTTGACCAGTAGTTGAACCCTTGACCAGTAGTTGACCACTCTGCCTCTACTCTTATTCATTCCCAAATTTTTTTGTATACATGAGTCATATATATATATATATATATATATATATATATATATATATATATATATATATATATATATATATATATATATATATATATATATATATATATATATATAAGGCATGCTCTCTTATGCACTTATGTATGTGCACACCTGTAAACAGTCTATAAGATGTAGAATTTTATGAAACCTTGGGATGTGAATTTTCACCCTGATCCGAGATTTTGATTGGTCATAGTAAAGAGAAATTCATATCAAAAAAATAAACTATTTGCATTTTTATGACCATTAAAATTTTGATTCAAAGTAAAATTGGTATAAGGGAGTTTTATGAGGTTCTACTTCATGTGGACTATTTTAATTTTTGAAAATCATCAGATATGATGAGTTTCCAAAAAAGTTCATATATAGTCCATAGTACACAGGTAAGCGTTTCGCTATATTGTTCCTCCAAATCAGTAAAACTTAAAAATGAGAATATATATATATACACATAACCAAGTCCAAATTAGTAAAGCCTAAAACGAAAAACATCTGTTGCCTCCCAAATTGCTAAAGGTACCTTGTTCACATAGTAATCATCACATCATGGGCATTAGCTGAAGGATGAGTTACATCCTAAGTTTGAGTGCGATGCAAAAGTTTTCACCACCTGTGCTTTTCCTTCATTCATGTCTATATTACCTTATGTACAAGTTAGATCTCAAATAAACATCACGAGGACTCTAGTAAGGTTTCAACAATGAGCATCACTTTCCTTCTTATTTTTTATAGTGGGGTCTTCTTCAACTATTGATATGTTTCATTATTTAGCTCATGACTTAAAATGGATCAATAGTAGGGATATAATTTATATTATCATGTTGGAGTCTATAAAACTTGGTGAAGTTAAGTCAAAGACATATTTTTAATAATAAACTGACCAGAGTTTCAACAGGAGGTCATGGCTTTTAAGTACCTAACGGGAAACCTATTTTAAACATGCATAGTCTAACTAAGTTTCATGCCGTACATCCACGCCACATGACGCGGGGGTTATTGGATGCCCGAGAAAGTTACGGATACCCGAGTAAAGGGTTAACAGTAGACTCTCATGAGTTTCAACTCCGGGTCAAAGGTTTTGAGCACCTTAAAATATAAAGTACAGCTTGTTTCAGAATTTTGTACCCTAATAAGATTTTGTCTTAGCTTCATGTTTTTAAACATGCCCTAAAAGGGATGGACGGACGGCAATGATGTAATGAACACGTAAACGGATTGGCTACTCCCCCTTGCCACTGACGAATGGCTGATGGTGGGTGCTCTGTGGGCTCCACCATGATGTATGTGTTTCATCCATGCTGTCTACATATTTTTCAAGATCATTTTAATTATAAGACCAAAAAAATGAGGTATATCACAATCTCAGGTGGACCACATTACAGGAAACAATGTTTGAATGAACATCAGATGATTAAAAACTTTTTAGGGCCATAAAAGTTTTGGAACAAGCTGATCTTTATTTTTTCCCTTCATCTAGGTCTGTATGACCTAATCAATAGATTGGATGTCAAATAAACAGTAAAGTGGTCCTTAGAAGGATTTAAATGGTAGATATCTCATGTGGTGTGGTCCACCTGAGATTTATATCCCTCTTATTTTTGCAATAAAGCCTAAAATGATCGGTAAAAATGGATGAACAGCATGGATGAAACACATACATCATAGTGAGGCCCACAGAGCACCGATCATCAGCCACCAGGCTGGTGGCAGGGGAGTAGCCAGTCCGTTTCCAATGAACACACATCACGGTAAGCCCGACAGACGACCGTCAGAGATTGATCCACCGAAGCCGCGCCTGCGGGCATAACGTTGGCCATCTGCATGACTGCATCTGCCCATGGAAGGAAATGATACTATAGAGCTGGCAGAATTCAGTACACTACACTCTAAAGGTGGCAGGGTGATGTACGTACGAACCAGTTAGGTGACATAGAAATGATATATCATTTCTCGAAAGAGATCATCCACCAGACAATCCTAACTATCTGATGTGAGGCCATCAAAGCAACGGTAGAAAACAAAAACAACTCACTGTCAGATATTCAGTGTGTTAAGATGAAGAAAATAAACGTACAGGATCTTTTTATGAGCCTGATTTTTGCAAATAAGCCAATCATAAGAGTGCCTATCAGATGAATGGACCGGATTGGTACGTTACCCTCCCACGTGTACGGTGAGATAGATGGCTCTTCCGTAGCAGGGTTCTCCCGCCTCTACTGTATGATCTCCTTCCCTCTTTCAGGATCTCCTCTTCCATTTCAGTTGTAGCAGATAGAGAGGGATACTCTTCCACTTCAGTTGCAGAGAGAGAGAGAGAGAGAATGGCTTCTTTCAATGCTGCGTCTGAGCTTTTCTTCCGACTCTCGTCTTCTTCATCTCCATCAACACGCTCTAGATCGACTTCATTTCAATCCGGGCATTCTCCCAAAACCCTCGTCTCCTTTTCCTCTTCAATTCGAGGTAAGTTTCTCCCCCGAATTCTTTATATATATATATATATATATATATATATATATATATATATATATATATTCTTTATGTTTTTGGATTTTTTTGAAGTGTGTGTTGCCCGTCTCGATCCTTTCAGCTTCTCCCGCCAATCTAGCTTGTAAGAGAGACGTGCGTTCTCCGTCGTTCGTGGCCTCTGCAGGTGTTCAGCATTTGATAGGATCATTGACGAGAAATGAAGGCCTCCGCTTCGCTGTGGTGAGGTTCTTTTTTTTCTTTTTTTTTTGGTAAATCATGGCTTGGGTTTTTTTCAATTGGACCTCCCTCTCTCTGATGATTTGGTGACAATGGCTTTTAAAGGAACTTTCAAGCTTGAAGGGTCTGCTTTTGAACTTTAGATTGGAGTGGCATCGG
This sequence comes from Magnolia kwangsiensis, assembly GCA_037074715.1. NCBI lineage: Eukaryota > Viridiplantae > Streptophyta > Magnoliopsida > Magnoliales > Magnoliaceae > Magnolia > Magnolia kwangsiensis. Next base: position 45,586,416 of record CM073574.1, on the reverse strand, counting down.
ATTGGGTGTTTGGGAGTTATTTGATGCATTGGCTGAGAACTAAAGCCCAAATTCATTTGTTGGGTGCTGTACTTGTATCTCATGGCATCCGTTGAAGCTTGGCCATGGGCCAGAGTTTACACTGAATGGGTGATTCTAACTGTCACATTGGCATCCACAAAATGGATGGTGGAGATGAAAAACTATCAATAGTCCAAACTGAAACAATGGGTCTCTGTTGAAAAGATTTTACCAAAAAAAAACCCCTGTCAATTGGATATTGGTGTTATACAGTCATTCCTATTTTGGGTTTGATCGGGATAGAATATAGTCTCTCTGGGCCTATTTCCAAAAAAAACTGAAACCGATCTCTATTAGAGAGAGTCTTTAACAATAGTTACACAAAATTGTGGGTATGAAGCCACAAAAGACAATGCATTTTCTTTTCATTTGGAAAAGAAAGGAATGAAATACTCTTTTGTGCACTGGTCTCCCACAAGGAGACAGATTTCTGACATGTCCTCATCAGTCAGATATTGTATAAGATAGTAATTCATTTGAATTTCTAGGCGGCAAACAGGCCATTTGGAATTTTAAAACTTCCAAGTTTATGATTGGAGGTAGGTTTGCATCTTCTTTCATTTTGGCTTCAATAATTAAGATCCAGGGAGTTTTGTTTGTGGGAGAACTGCTCCATTTTTATTTGAATTTCCTGTCTGGTTATGCATATGAAGGTTGTAGCTCGTTTCAATGAGGTTGTGACGAAGTTGCTGTTGGAGGGTGCTTTGGATACTTTTAAGAGATATTCAGTCAGAGAAGAAGACATCGACGTATGTAACCCTCCTATATCTCACAGGCAATCAATAATTACTATTTTTTTTTTTTGCACACACTCACACCCACACACACCACAATGGGCACTCAAACCATTGAGCCATGAGAAAGGATCCAGTGAAGAACTTGCGAATGACTAACTATTGTGTAAATTATTGTGTGTATGAAAATGTTTACTCTTATGATGCAAAGTGGGTACATTCTTCATATATCTTCATCTCGTTTTATGCACTACAAAGTGGTGGGATTCACGTGAATAAGTAGCATGATTTTGTTTTATCATTTATAATTTCATTGAGACTGTTAACTGGGATAATATATCATCTTGTTGTGCCTCAGGTTGTGTGGGTTCCTGGTAGCTTTGAAATTCCTGTTGTCGCAGCAAAGCTTGGGAAGTCAGGAGGCTATCATGCAATTTTGTGTATTGGAGCAGTGGTATGGCTGTCATCTGCACTAATTTGTCGGGATGCATATTTGTATCTTTGTATTCATGTTGGGTGACATTATTTTTCCTGTTGATTACTTAATTATTGGGTGATTATGATATTTATTTTAATAGGTAATATAGGCTCAAATACATGACCTCAATGTTGAAACTCACTGTGTACAACTGACCTCAAGATAATGCTAGCAACATTTAGTTAATTGTCAAAATTATTTATTTGGATAGTTTAGTTAATTAAGAGTCATCTACATTGAACCTACATGCCATGCGTCATGCTTGTCCATGAAAATGTCTGCAACAATAATTGGTAGTCTCGGAAGTAAGGTATTCCATAACAGTAATGGTAGCTGTGATGGTAATGGTAGCCGTAACAGTAATGGTAGCCATAACGATCACCACCATTACCTTTACAATACGGGTTGCAACGGCTGTTACGATCTCTTTATCTTTAAAAAATAAAAAATAAAAAAAATAAAAAAAATGAAAGAATAAAGCCAAAAAACATGTATCTGCTCCTTAACGTTGAAAATAAATCCGGAAAACTTGTATTTGCACCGTAACAAACCATTACGAGGATGTTACGACCTTTACAGGGGGTGTAACGGGCCGTTAATGGCGGTTATAGGTTATTTTTCCATCTATTACGATCATTATGATCATGTAACGTGTAATGGTTGCCACCGTTTCCTGTATGACACACCGTGCATCATGTACATGTAACCATATATGCATGTATGCATGTCCATCCATCAATCAATTCCTTAACATGTGATGAAAAAAATAAGAAGAGAAGAATGGATTTTTGCAAACGCGCATACATATAATTGTGTGTGCGCTCGCATGCATAAGAGAATGATTTCTCCCCAACCTCACACTTATTTTTAATTCAAATGTTCATTGGATATGGCATCTATAAAGACACAAACACACATATAAACTCAATTATTCTAAATTAAGACCAAAATAATAATAATCTAAAAAATGCCACACACATGGACATAAATCTCCCTCTTCCTTCTATTCTATTGTGCTTTTCTTATTTCTGATATTATTAAGATCTTACAAGATGTTATCGATAATAGAAGTGCATATTATATTAGCTATGCTCGAGTGCTTATCAAATTTGAATGAGTACAAAGTCATTGAATTTACATCTAGGGTCTCCTAAAACCAGGTTTAAATGCTATGTAATGAGCACAATCCTTTTTTTTATATATAATAATTTTATAACATTTCTAAATTTGGCAGCCTTTTTCAAATGCATACCAGAATGATGCGAAAGCAAGTTAGCTGTTTGAATGATCTTTTGGTGCTACTTATGTTTGCTATTGACATACTTAATCATTCAGTGCTACTTTCATATGCTATTGATGTAGATTTGTTTTAGTTCTGTTGACAACTTGACATACAATTTCCTACTTATGCATATACGACTCATATAAGTTCGTAAATTGTAGTGAGAGACCAGCCAATCCCCAGCTCGGTTAGAGGATTGATGTCAAGTATGCGACCTGTCATTAACCTTTTACCAAGCAATCTTGAGAAGTTGCTTCAAAGCCGACCTCAAATAGAGAGGACAAGGCTATGACGTATGGTTATGTGAATTATAGTGCTGTTGGCATGTTTGGTTTGCCTCGGGCGTTGTGCCCGTGACCTCTTCTCTTCCCAAGTTCTGTAGGTTAAACGTATTAAACATCATCAGTTTATGCGCTGGTTAAGTGGTTACAAGTTACAACATTGTATGAAAATTACGCATATTAAAATTTAAATACATTAAACAACATTGTAAGTGGTTACAATATTTTATGAAAATTATATGTATAATGTAATTATTAACACGTCAACAACTATCTAATGACACCTGTAACAATCATTCAAGGCCTTTGGCCCTAAATTCTTTCAGAAGAAGGTTTCGCTTTATTCAGATTGGGTCTGCTGACCATGACTATTAATCTTAGCAATTGATGCTAGGCTATTTAACTATCAAGCTTGCCATCTAGAGAAACTATGGGGTCTGAGGTAAGGGTGGCAATGGGCTGGATAGCCTTCCCAACCCAATGAACCTGACCCAGCTTTGAGCCAGGCTTGGGCATTGCATGCATGGCCTGATCATTTTTTTTCTTCTTTTCGGGTTTCCTCGCCAGAATTCAGTACGTGTGCTTTTCTATATGGTTGAGCATGTGAAATTCATTTTATTTTACTTTTTGAGAAAGACACTTCCAACTTGTAGGGAACAAAGAAGAAGAAAACAAGTTCTAGAGAAAATAAACTTTGAGGTTTGAGCAAGGTCAAAAGAAAACCAGCAAAAAGCTAAAAGTAGATTGCATCTCCGGAGGTGTTGTATACACTATATAGATAATTTTCATGCCTTTGTGCATTAAATTATTAAAAAACACAAAATCATGTTTGTCCTATATTCTCATGCTATGTGTACGTGATTTTTGTTGCTTTATGCACTTTATTAAGTCTCTCTTTATGTTTGTTTGAGCATTATTAATGATAGAGATTGCTCGATCTGTAATGAGAATAACCGCAGTGCATTTTTTCTGCTCATGGGATCTGTACATGCTTGTTGCTTGTGTTGTGATCAATGATTGATTTTCTTTGTTGGTAGATAAGAGGTGATACTACCCACTATGATGCTGTTGCTAATTCAGCTGCATCTGGAGTACTTTCAGCAGGTCTAAACTCAGGTTGGTATTTCTAAACCATATTTTCTTGTATGGTCACTCGCTTTCAGCTTATCCATTTTATTATCTTAGGCTTATTTACTTTCTTTTTTCGGGGTAGAAGGGAATCCATAAATTGAGTTGTTGCTTGTTACAACTATTTTTATGTCCTTTGGTGGGGCATTCCCATGGTATCGATATTGCAGCTCTCAGTCCTTTGTCAGCTTGCTTTTGATTTTTTTTTTTCCTCACCCCTTCTCTTAAGCATGTTACGGGAATACTTCTGTCAAACAACTTCCCATATTGGGTACAACTCTTGTACTGGGTATCGCATACTGACATGGGTATCACAACTTTTTTAATACTATTACATGCTTACTCCTTTATCACTTGCTGTTTGGTTTCAGTAGTGGATTCTAATTTCTGTGAAGAAACCTATGCTTGAACGAGGAAAGATGTTAAAAATGTCTCATTGCTGATATTGCAGGAGTTCCATGCATTTTTGGTGTCCTGACCTGTGATGATATGGATCAGGTAAATTACAGTACAAGTTTTACCTTCCTGTACTGGAACTCGAGGAACTGATTTGCATTTGCTTTGAGAACGTAGGTGCTCCAATGTTCAAGGACTCGTTGATGGGCTTGGAACTTGTCTGAGTTGATTAATTTTGGCCTGGTCCAGTTCTAAGCATATGGTTCTGTTCATAGAAAAATCAGTTGAATGGATGATCAACTGGCAGACTAGATATAAAATCGTTGCGTGTTTTATCAACTTGGCGCAATGGAATGTTAAATCCAAAAGGCTGTCTTCTGAATTGATTCTGAGTTTTTTGAACATCGAGGCCCACATTTGATTGCAGAAAAAGGGTAATTAGATTCCCGTGAATCCAGAGATGTTATTTATCAGTCTTCTAGTCATGCTTCCAAACTTGTCATTAATGGAGAGGTATTCTATGGATAAAGTATGATCGTTTATTGTGGAAGGTATAACTCTTATTATGAGTTTGGTGGCATGTACAGGCTTTAAATCGAGCAGGAGGCAAATCTGGAAATAAAGGCGCTGAGGCTGCGCTGACAGCTGTAAGTTGATTAATATGCATTGAAATGAATAATGTTATCTATTTGTTGTCGGATAAACCTAAACATTGCTAAGCAAGAAGGAAACTACAGTTTAAACCATCCGTCTACTTTGAGGGAAAAATCCCAGACGTGATAGTGTGCTGTCTCCACAGTCCAAACCCTGATTAAGCCTGTACCTACACTCGATTCCAAAACTCAGTTTCTCTTTCATTGAATGTTGGATCCATGGTAGCGCAACACAATGTTGAGGAAGTTGAGCACCCACGTAAAATACAAGTCAGCATCACAGAGATCCACCATTGTGACTGCGGTTTTTTCTGCAGCAGAATCTGTTTCAAGCTGTAGAATACGAAAGTAAATCTTTTCATTATAGCTGGCTAGACAATAGATAATGATGGTGCCATGTCCAAGTGCAGCTAAGTAATGCCTTTGGTGTAGGAATATGGAGTCTAGCCATGTGTATCTACCTCATCAGCAAGCTACACTAGACTTCTTAAAATAGGGGAATGAAGGGGCCATCTCAATCATTCCCCATCTACCACAGCTGAAAAGAAGGAGAAGCCATTTTGGAGTCCATCAGTTATCTCACGCTAAAGAACCTAAGGGCTAGATCTTCAATCCTAGAATATGGATCAAGGAATGCATCAATTCTGCCAGATAATCAATAAATTTATATGTTGATTTCTTTTGGCAAAGAGTGGAAGACGAACATAAATATATGTTGCTATTCCAATGCCCAGTGGCGGTGATATACAGGATGGAAAGAATTAGGCTTGATTTCTTTTGGCAAAGAGTGGAAGACGAACATAAATTTCACTCGCTTAAGTTGAAGGAGGTTGTAGACTAAACGTGGAGAGAGGCATGGGGCCAAGGGAGCTGAAATCCATAAATTCTACATTCTTGGGTAAATTGTTGTGGATGATTAAAGACAACAATCTTTGGAAGGAGGTGGTTGCTAGTAAATATGGCATGGAAGTTGGGGTGGTTGATGCAAGACGGATGACCTAGCCTAGAATGATGCAATGGGATCATCAACGGATTAACTAGAACAATTTAAAGCACAAAATAATGCTAATCAATCACAAGCTTAATGAATTCAAGTATTTAACTATGTTCAGATTCAAGACTAAATCACAACCTGTCAATTAGATCTTATAAAACACGATTAGATAGACGATTAGATAGGACCTATGGAAGGAAGGACTGCCATCTAGCATAGGGGTTGTTCTCAATTCAAAGGAGTTCACTTGGTTTATGAGGGTTTGGGTAGGTTAGGGTTAGGACTTTAGGGTTTGGGAATCGGATTTTGGAAATTAGGTTTGGAAGTAGGGTTATGGGGAATTAGAGTTTTGAGGGTTAAGGTTTTGGAGAATTAAGTTTGTGGGAATTAGGGTTTTAGGAAACTAGGGTTGGAAATTGGGGTTTTAGGGATTAGGGTTAGGTTGCGGGTGTATGGGTTGGGAAAAAGAGGAAAAAGGATGTGGGTGGAGATTGTTTGTTGTTGGAGAAAAAAGAAAAGAAAACTAGAAAGAAAGAGAGAGAAAAGAGAAGAAATACATTTTGATGGAAGAGAATGAAAGAGAAGGATAACTTGGATTCACTCCATGGCATCACACCAAATCACTCCAATTGCAGGTGGTTTTACTTCATCACAATGTAAAGAGAAAAATAACTTCAAAAAAAATTTTAAAAAAAATTCATATGCAATAATGGCTAGGGTGGGGATGTCCAACCCATATATAGTCTCAAGAAAGACTTTTTACAAAAAAGGAGCTCTTAGATAAAAAGTTTCACATAAAGACACTCAATAAAATAAAATTTGTTCCTAACTCCCTAAACTCAGTACAAATATAAGCTAAACAAAAAATTACAAAATATAAACAACTAAATGAACTAGACTATTTCATGGCCCACTATCAAGATGTCCAACGACAATGGTCTTACGGTCAGAATGGTCCAACTAAGTAGCCCACATGCATCTTCCCATTATGGGACCTTCAAATATGTATAATTATGCATGTGGGCTCTTCAACAAGCTAGGCACTTAAATTGGGCCCACAGGGCCCCATGTATATATCACCTAGTCATAAAGAAACGGGAGCTCTCCTCCTCCTTTTGTATACCCTGACTGGTGCTTGGATGTCCTCATTAACTCCCCTCGGCTAAGAAGAGTTCGCCTCTGGCGAAATAAAGCTGCAGGAATGCTCGAGGAGATCCGGGTCTAACCTCTGAAACTCTGCTTCTATGATCCACGTACAGTCTGACTCTGGCTTGTTCTTCCACTTAACGAGATACTTCTGGAAACCTCCGTATTTGGTGGAAACCACCTACTCATCCAAGATATCTTCAATATCCTCTTTTATTGGGTATGAATGGTAGAGAAGGCGAAGGCTAGGAAGAAGGGTTTGGCAAAGGCCATGATTTGTGGGACAAATCGAGAAAACTATTTATGTCAATGTGAGGGTCGGAATAAGTTGTAGACGATGAAGTTGTCGGGCCCTTAAAGGAAGCAAGATCTTTCACATTGAATGTAGAGCTAATACCCATATAAGGTGGAAGTTCTACAACATACACTTTGGAGCCCAATTTTCTCGATATCTTATAAGGATTGGCACTACGGGCTTGTAATTTCCTAACTGCCCCTTGCAGAAACCGTTCTGGCCTTATACGAACCATCACATAGTTACCTACTTGAAATTCTTTAAATCCGCGATGAAAGTCAGCAAATATCTTGTACTTTTCTTTACTCATATTAATCTGTTTTCTAATCTCACAATGCACATCATGGACATGGCGTGCGAATGCATCTACGGACTCTGAAGGTCTATGGGAGACTGAGATGAGAATAATATTTATAGGTTTTCTAGGCTTGTAACCATGTACTACTTTAAAAGGATTCATGCCTATTGACTGAACTATTATATGCAAACTTTATGATGGGTAAAACAAAATCCCAGGTCCTAGTATTGTCACCCACAAGACATCGTAACAGGTTTCCTAAGTTATGATTAACTACTTTCGTTTAATCGTTAGTTTGAGGATGGTATGTCGACGGGAATTGAAGTCTCGTACCCATCATGTGCCAAAGTGTCTTCCATTCATCTCTTGGGTGAATACGTATCTGATGATACCCGCTTTTGATACCGATTTTAGAAAAAAATTTGTGGCACTGGCCATTATATCTAACATGTCGTCAAGATGAGGTATAGGAAACCGATACTTACCGTAATCTTGTTGATGGCTTGACTGTCTATGTGCATGCGCCGAGTGCTATCTTTCTCAGGCGTGAGAGTTAGCACGACATATGAACTCAAACTTTCCTAGATGAACCCTTTCTTAAGAAGCTCATCAACTTGTCTCTTCAATTCCACATGCTCCGTGGGGTTCATTCGGTAGTGAGGAAGGTTTGGTAGAGTCGACCCAAGGACACTATCAATGGCATACTAAATATCCCGCATGGGTAGAAGCTCATCCGGTAGGTCCTCAAGGAAATCGGAATCACTTCAGGTGACAACTCTACACTAACCTTGGGTGTGACCCCTCTTGCCATGGGGGCATATACCATCAAATCAGATTTAGCCTCCCTTTCAAATCCATTGGTGTTTATTATGTGGAGGGACTTAGGCTGCAACTTCCTCATATATTTAGGATCACCCTTCTTGACGTTCTCTTTCTTCTCCGGGGTGCTTTTGGGCGAAAGAGGGTTTAGCTTTATCTTCTTACCTTCATACATAAATGAACACTTATTCGAGTGGCCGAATAGTGTCACATCACGATCATAAGACCAAAGTTTGCCCAAAATGATGTGGCCTACATCCATAGGCAAAACATCTCACCATAGTGTGCCTTTGTAGGAAGCAAATTGAATGAGAATAAGACATGTTGAGAAACCGGTATCGAGTATGATCAACCCATGAAACTCAATAGGACTGATGGTGAGGAATGGGTTTCAATCCCAAACGATTTACAATGCTAGCGGAGACTCTGTTGGTGCAACTAACACTATCAATTATCACCTTGCAATTGTTGTCGCTAAACTTGTGGAAAATTGAATTCCCGTGCCAATCATCTCTCTTTAACTTGGGCTACGACGCATCTAACAACTGCAGGTGGCACAATCTCAACTCCTTCAACTTCTTCATCACTAGCACCGATTTCAGGCTGATATTCTTCTTCTTCGCAATCCCCCTGATCATATGCATCCCTGTCAAACTCACCAATTGCCAGGGCCCTACCTTGCTCTTTTGTAAGGCACTGATATGCAAAATAACCATATCCTTGACAATTGTAACACCGCGTATGTTCACCTCCCCTCAAACTGGTACTAGCTAGACCTTTGTCCCTCACGTCCCTATTGTTGGGTTGAGTAACAGTTAGGGCTTTGGAATGACTCCCAAGACTAGGCTTGGTTCCCTGGAGAGTGACCCTAACATTGGCACCACAGGAGTCGAATTGCTTCACGAATTGTAGTTTCAGATACCGCTCAAGTTCTTGCACTACTTTGTAGGCATGCTCTATGGTGTTAACGTCATGAGGAATGAGCTCATGCTGAAGCTTGGGTCGGAGGTTCGTCTTGAAATGGGAAAATCATCAACGTGTCCTCCTCGATGTTACTACACATCATGTATTTGTCAAACTTAACGATGTAATCAACCACGTACATTAATCCTTGACGAAAGGATTGCCACTAATCCTAAAACTTTTGGCGGTAAGAGAGAAGAAGGTACTTTTCCTTCAAAATCTCTTTCATCTCGGCCCACAATGAGATCAGGTCATCTTCAAACCTTTCCATCTTTCGCTCGACATTTGCCCAAAACAACTTGGCTTGGCCCACCAACTTCATTGTAGTGAATCTCACTTGATAACGATTAGACATATCGTACCACTCAAAATAATGATCTATGTCCGCGAGCCAATTGAGAAAGGCCTTGGGGTCCAAGCGATCATCATAATTCGAGGCCTCAATTTTCACTCTTCATTACCCTATCATTAGGATCATGGTGGTTCAAGCGACCATCATAATTCAGGGCCTCAATTTTCACACTCTTCATTACCCGATCATTAGGATCATGGTGGTCCAAGCGACCATCATAATTCGGGGCCTCAATTTCACACTCTTCCCTATTGTCGGGGTTTACCTGGAGGAAAGCTTCCAACTGAGTCATGTGAGTATGAGTCTCATTCCTGAGGGTTGCCAGTTGTTGACTGGTGGTTCTACTTTAGGCCTCAATGGCCGCGAGATGGTTATTGATGACATTGATAGCCACAACAAGTTGTTTCGAATTCATTGTGGGGTGTAGACCAAAATCACGCCCAGTACAAGTGGACATAAACCGGGGATCTAATAGGGACCCTAAAATCTAAAGACTATAAATGCAATGTTATGAGAATGGGAAGTCTACTAACCCTAGACATGTCAATATGAAAACCTGACCTAGATGCAACATGAGAGTCCTATGCTAGACCTAGGTTTTGATACCAAAATTTGATGTAGGACGGATGACCTAGCCTAGAATGATGCAATGAGATAATCGAGGATTAACTAGAACAATTTAAAGCGCAAAATAATGCTAATTAATCACAAGTTTAATGAATTCAAGTATTTAACCATGTTCAAATTCAAGACTATATCACATCCCGTCAATTAAATCTTATAAAACATGATTAGATAGGACCTATGGTAGGCATGACTTCCATCTAGCATAGGGGTTGTTCTCAATTCAAAGGGGTTCACTTGGTTTGTGATGGTTTGCGTTAGGGCCTGTTTGATTTTCCATGATACATGTAAATCAGGGTAAACAAGTAATTATTACTTTTTCACCATGTTTGAAAAGATGAGAGCAATTCCACCTCGAAAATCGAAACAAAAGTGTTGACTTAAATATGTGGACCCCAATGTAATGTGTATGATATATCCACACCGTCCATCTATTTTATTAGAACATTTTGGAACATGAACCGAAAAATGAGGTAGATCCGACACTCAGATAGCCCACACTAAAGGAAACAATGGCCTTAATTCGTCCACCATTGAAAGTTATTTTCTTCACCGGGCCCACATTGAGATTTTTTTCATCATCTTACCTGTTCATAGGGTCACATAGGCGTGGATAAGGGGAAAACACAAATATCAGCTTGATCCAAAACTTTTAAGGGCCCCAAGAAGATTTTAATGGTAGGCATTTGATTCCCGTTGTTTCTTGTGGTGTGGTCCACTTGACCTTTGGATCTGCCTCATTTTTTCGCTCATGCCACAAATTCGACTACCATAACAAATGAGCGGTGTGGATAAGTAACATACATCACGATGGGCCCCACATTGATGTTGTAAATTTCTCGATTAAAGTATTAAAAAAGTAAGTTGTCACATCTGCATTGGGAAAGATGTGGTAATTACTTAGGTAAATAATTATTACCCATTTACATGGTAATTACACTTGAGCCGGAAAATCAAACAAGCCCTTAGGACTTTAGGGTTTGGGAACCGGATTTTGGAAATTAGGGTTTACAAGTAGGGTTATGGGGAATTAGAGTTTGGAGGGTTAGGGTTTTAGAGAATTAGGTTTGTGGGAATTAGGATTTTGAGAATTAGGGTTTGAGACTAAGGGTTTAAAGTAAGGGTTTTAGGAAACTAGGGTTGGAAATTGGGGTTTTAGGGATAGGGTTAGGTTGCGGGTGTATGGGTTGGGAGAAAGAGGAACGAGGATGTAGGTGGAGATTGTTTGTTGTTGGAGAAAAAAGAAAAGAGAACTGAAAAGAAAGAGAAAGAGGAAAGAGAATAAATACATTTTGATGGAAGAGAATGAAACAGAAGGATAACTTGGATCCACTCCATGGCATCACACCAAATCACTCCAATTGTAGGGGGCTTTATTTCATCACAAAGTAAAGAGAAATTTATTTATTTATTTTTTATTTTTTTAATTTCATATGCAACAATGGCGAAGGTGGGGACATCCAACCCTTACATAGTCTCAAGACAGACTTTTTACAAAAATGCGCTCTCAAATAGAAGTTTCACATAATTACGATCAATAAAATAAAATTTATTCCTAACGCCCTAAACTTAGCAAAAATATAAGCTAAACACAAAATAACAAAAATATAAACAACTAAATAAACTTGACTATTTCATGGCCCAGATCAAGATGTTCAATGATGATGATCCAATGGTCGGAATGGTCCAACTAAGTAGCCCACATGCATCTTCCTAGTACAGGGCCTTCAAAGATACATAATCATCCATGTGGGGGGGTTTAACGGGCTAGGCACTCGAATTGGACCAACGGGCCCCGTGTATGTATCACCTAGCCACAAAGAAACGGGAGCTCTCCTCTGGTATACTTTGACTGGTGCTTGGATATCCTCATCAGTTTACTAATGATACTTCAGTTTTTAGGGCGTCATCTCTCGCATCAAAATTTGGGATGACGTGTTTTGTGGTGATGGACTGTTAAATATGGTTTCCCCAGATCGGCCAGGCTAGCTCCAAATCCAAACATCCTCGTGTCTCTTTGCCGTGCTTCAGGAGATAACGTTATAGTTTGGACATCATTGTGCAGGGGAAATCTAAGGAAGAACGAGAGTAGATAGGCTCAATGTCATTGCTTTGGTCTCGAAGTTTGTCCCCCATGGCAAGGATGGGTGGGAACAAAGATGGGAGAAGTCGAGAAAATTTTGTCTGTTCTTTGTTTGGGGCAATCTGTGCTTCATTGGAAAGGTATGTGGAAGTGCCTACCAAGTTTATATTGTCATAGGGTGGACCTCTAAAGGTTGTGTCTTTTGCTTGGCTTGTGGGCATAAACAAAATTCTCATGATCAACAATATCCAAAAATGATGAATGATTTTTTATTTTTTTTCTTTGGTGTCAAGAAATGAGAAAAAATTTATTCGAAAGGGAGACGAAGCTCAAAAGTTGTTTTAGAGAGACCGGACAAGAAGTAGTTAGACTTGTCCAATGACCAAATCATCTAATCTCCCTCCCCTTGAATAGGAGCGAAGCTTCGAAGAAGCTCCATCAACTGCACAAACTCTTCTACTTTGGCATCCAACGGGTTCCGTCTACAAGGAGGGGCACCAATCACTATTTCACCAGTAGATTAAAAGCATTTATTGATGGTTGCTCTTGGATCCGGAGCCAAACTAGATAGCCTTGGGAAAATTTTCCTAAGTAGTCTATCCCCAATCCACAAATTGTCCTAGTATTGAATCTGCTTCCCGTTGCTACAAGAGAAGCAAACACCTTCCTTCACCTTGCTAGACATGCTAACATGCCCTTTCCACAAACATGATGCTCTATACATCGACAACTCCTTATCCACTAATTCCCATCCTGAACTCCACATTTGCCCGCTATCACCTCTCTCCACAATCTACCATTCTCCATGATGAAATTCTAGAACCATTTCTCAAAAAGCACGTAATTCATAATTTCCAAATTCCTAATTCCCGCACCCTTTCCTAATGTGGCTTGCACACCTCATCCCACCTTAGGAGATGAAACGTACTTTCCACAAAAGTTCCTCAAATTTTCCAATCTCTTTAGGACAGACGTCGGACATTTGAAAAGGGACATGGTATAGAGGGAGATTTGAGAGAGCCGCCTTGATCAAAGTGATTCTCCCACCAAGAGGAAGATATTGATGCAGGCCCACGATCCATCTAGGCTCACTGTAGGGCCCGCCAATGACATAGGCCCACAACCCACCATAGGGCCTAACATGTGCTGATTTTTCGACTGTTTATTTATAGATTTGGGAGTCTAAATCAAGGATTGCAATTTACTATATTTGGGCGATATGGGGGACTGATTTGAAGATGCGATCAATATTGTTAAAGATATGGGCTGGTTTTAGAGATATAATTACTTTTTCTTAGGCCTTTACCATATTAAGGAAGATTATATCAGTTTGTAATACATTATGATTGATTCTCTTAGTTTGGGGGATTTCAGTTAAAGATTCATTTAGGATCTATAAAAGGGGTGGCGTTGTACCCTATAGGAGTTCATTCAAATATTTCATTTAAAGATTCATTTAGGATCAATAAAATTCTCTCCATCTCTACTCCATTGTTTTTGTCGGTATACTTTTTTAATATTTTTGCAATTCGAGTATCGAGATCTCGTTGACTCGATAATTAGGTTGCACCATTTTGGTATCAGAGTGGGTTGTTGTTGGAAAACTCCTGACTCTACATCTTTTCCTTGTGGCTTTGAAGGAGGTGACACAAGAAGAGTGTGTGCAATTAATCCAATTGATCCACATACTCACAAAGTGGGTAGATCAACTCATGTATGTGGTAGGCAATCTCACTAATAAAGTGGGGGAGCTCCGACGTGGAAGGAATCTGGAGACCGAAGTTGGAACGTGCGGACACATAGGGGGAGATCTCCACTAAAGTCCTAACCAACAACGGGCAACCTCAGCTTATAAAAGCTTATAAAGACACCAATGATCAAATCCTTTGATTGTTGGAACGTAACAGAGGGCTCATAATTGAAGTAGAAATTTTGGAAATGATGAAGAAATACACGAAGCCAAAGGAAAAGTTGACATATGAAGTGATTGTATGATTGATGCATTAACATAGTGATCGATGCATTAACATTGGACTTGGACTTGAATTCACCAATGGATCAATTGATGGATCCAATGATAGTGTTGGTCACACTGATAGACATGCAAGTGGGTCTTAATACTCAAATTGAAACTCCTTTGCAAAAGATAACTATGGCACAAAAAATGGAGCAAATGTTTTAGGATCTACGAAGAACTTTAAAGTTACAACAAACAAGCTGGCACTCAAAAAAGCCTAGGCGAAAAGACATCATCTACAGTGGACTCCAATGAAGTTTGTGTTGAGTCAATGCTTAGGGTTACACCATCTACTTCCACCAAAGAAGAACATGATTTATCGTAGAGATATCACAAGTCTCAAGGTTGAGATTGGTTTCCAACTCGAGGCAGAGTTCTTTTGAAGTCGGGGAGAATTGATGCAGGCCCACAACCCATCTAGCCCACTATAGGGCCTGTTAATGATGCAGGCCTAGAGCTGGACACCGAGCCAAACCAAATCGAGCTTAGCACAGCTCGACTCGGTTCGACCATCAGACTACCTGAGCTTAAGTTCGGCTCAGCTTAGTCCTCGAGCCGGGCAGGCCAACTCGACTCGGTTTGGTCACACAGATCTAGAGTCGAGTTCAAGCTTGAGCTCGAGCTTTTGAGCCTACTTCAAGCTTAACCTTTCGAGTTTGTTCATAAAATCCAATGCATAAAGGATAAAACCCAATCCATCAACTGATCAACATCATATATGTAGAATTGAAAATAAAATATGACTTACAAACAAAAAATTGATAATATTACAAACTTTACAATGTTCACAAGTCACAACATCAACTTAATATCCTCTTGCATTTGAACCGGATCCATTACTTTCACTTGAGCTACTATTTAACTCTTCGTACAGGTACTGGTTCACCTCTTCTAAATTATAAGGTGAAGAGAGTTTTTCGTTGTGCTCTTGTATAGATTAAATTATAATTTTCAAGCTTCATTTGTGAGCAGATTTATACTCAATACCCAACACTCTGTAGAATGCATCGAAACTAGAGATAAACTTAGATAGTTTGTTACTTCTCTTCTTCTTGCTCGATCCAGCTTGGCATTATGTTGTCTTGGAGGATATTGTTGTTGTTTAGTAGCCTCTTTTAGACTATGTTTTACAGCTAGCTTCAAATTCACTTCTTCCAATGCTTCTAATCTTGGAGGATATTGTTGTTGTTTTCTGAGGTTTGGATGGAGTAGAAGTTTTCTTATTTGAATCGAGAAGTGCTTGAAAAAGAAGTTGGGCCTCCTTTAGGGCTTTCGGATACGATTTTGCATCTCCACCCCGACTTGAAAGGCGAAACCTAAGCCGATTAGTTTTGTAAAAAAAAATAAAATTGCTCGCACAAACGACACTATATCTTCATTCTGTCGGACATTGGGGAGTGGACTAGGGAACCGTAGTCCCAAACATCGGCCGATGGCTCAAATGACTACATATCTACACTCCATTTTTTAAAAATAAAATAAAATTAGTATATTAGCATAGTTAAGAATCAAATTGAAATTACAAAATGGAATATAAAGAAACACAATAATGAAATATGTTCTAACGAAAGCATAATACAAAGAAAGTGAAAAACTCATTGCATTTATTCAAATATGTATACACCACTTCCAACAAATTACAAATAATTTAAAACACCCTTCACGTTCATGTTGTTGCAGTTGCAGTCTCGTCTCGTGACTCGATCTCCTCCTTATCTTCTTTCTCAATATTAAAGCTACTACCTCTCCAAACCAAATGCAACCAATCCTATGTACAAATCAATGCTTTAACTGTTTTTGGTGCAAGTGAGCTTCGATGCTTGCTCACGACCCTACTTCCTATGCTAAAAGTTAATTCTGATGTCATTGTTGAAATTGGAATTGGCAATGTCTCGTTCCATCACTGATAATGTAGGGTATTTTGATTCACTGACTCTCATCTTAAACCGTCCCAAAGCATCGAAGTCTAAGTTCAGGCGTTTTACAATTGGTTCTTTGAGATACAAGTCTAACTCTGATTCCTGTGTCTGATCTTTTGTTTCTTCTTGTGCTAAGAAAGACGTATTTATCGAGCACGTTGTCTTCGCTTGTAGCTCTAACTTCTTTATTACCTGTTATGTCTGGGGGTAAAGTAAAAACAATGAAGTATATAACTATTGGATTGCATCACGAATTTTGGAGGTTTCACTTCCCGCCCTTTTAACAGAATAAATTTTCATGAAAATGAACCTAACCATGCCAATCTTGTACCGAGGATCAAGAACAACGGGTAAGGTCATTCGTCCCAGTAATTATTAAACTTCATTTGCATACCACTTGCCATCAATTGTAGAAAATTTGGACCTCATCACTAGCACTTTTTTTAGGGCTTCCTTAATTTTCCAAAGAGACGGAAGGAAGAGATTTGCAGTGGGATACTTATTTCTAGAAAAAATCTTCGTGTAATTGTAAATTTTTTAAAGAAACTTGTAAACTTATTTCGCTTTATTCCAATTATCTTCATTAGTCAACCAAACATTCTGTCACGTGCCGCGTATTCAAGGAATGCAAGCTCTAATTTCACGGCCGAATCCAACATTTCAAAAGTCGAATTCCAACGTGTGCATACATCTAACTTCAACGTTTTCTGGGATTTCACATTCAAACATTGAATTATATCACACCATATACTCAATCTTGAAGGTGACCCAATATGTATTTTACATTCTCTCTCGTGTTCTCTATAGTGGGGTCAAAGATCTTCAACCCTTCTTGTACAATTAAGTTTAGTATGTGGGCACAACACAGCCTAGATTATTTTTTCCTCAAAAAAAATAAAAATTGTAAGTTGCCTTGAATTGGTTGTGTAAGAATGAAATTACGTTGTCATTTACAGAGGTATTATTTAAAATTATTGAAGATATTTTGTTTTCAATGCCCCACTCTTATAGACAACTGTAGATGCAATTTGAAATAACTAGACCAATATGAGGAGGAAGGTAGCGGAAGTTCAAAATTTTCTTGTAGAGATTCCAATCTTCATCAACGTAGTGCGCAATTAATGAAATGTATCACTTTCTTCGATCGCATGCCTTCTACAAATCAGACGTCAGACTTATTCTTAAGATTGACGCCAAAGCAACTTTCAGTTTTATTTTCTCGCTTACATACATCTTCATGCACTCTTGCTTCACGGTGATGCAAGAGGCCTTCTCAAGTTGAGGATTAAGGTATTTACAAAATTGCATAAAAACTTTGTTTTCTACTATTTTGAATGGTTTTTCTTCAACAATCACTATTCTTGCATAACATTCTTTCATCTTCTTTTTTATCAAACTTGTGAGTGGTAAGTTGACCTTAAGAGCCGCCCCTTTCAAACGTGGTAAATGAAAGCAAACGTTGGCCTGGAAGTTGGATTTTTGGTCTCTTCAAACAATTTTGCTTATGTTTTTGTAAATGGATTGTTGCACCCTCCCCCCCAGGATTCTTAGTGTACAATATCTTTCAGTAAATATATCAAATCTTCGTCACACCATTAACCACTGCTTCCTCAAAGCCATCCCACACCGTTGATCTTTTTTTTTTTTTTTTTTTTGTTTCCATTGGCTGCAACTGAAGACACTTTTCCCTTCACAATAAGAGGAGATGTGGTTGATACACCGTCCTTGGGACTAGTTAGCACATCCTCACTAGTCATCTATAAACATGATGGTGTCAACTCAAATGCCCCTCCAAGAGAGAAAGGGAGAGATGAACTGGAACTTGCATATGCATTAAATTTGGAACAAACGAAAACACTACAATCTATTCAACATTGAACTGTCCAAAAATGGGACAATTTGAGGATTTCTATGCCACTAAAAGCACACTGTATCTGTGCCTCACAACATAGAAATGCTCAAACGAGCATCTGATTATCATATACTAATCAATTCACAATTCATAATTCACTAATCAATAGAAATTAATTCACTAATCAATTCACAATTCATAATTCACTAATCAATAGAAATTAATTCACTAATCAATATCATTAATCACAAATTCACCAATAATAATCAATAATTTACTAATCACAAATTCACTAATCAATATTCCTAATTAATATCATTAATCACAAATTCACTAATAATAATCAATTCACAAATATACTACTTAATTCACTAATTAATTCACAAATTCACTAATGTACTAGTCAATTCACTAACGAATTCACAAATATACTAATAAATTCACTAATTCACAGATATACTAATAAATTCACAAATTCACTAATATATTAATCAATTCACTAATATACTAATCAATTCACTAATAAATTCACAAATATACTAATCAATTCACTAAGGTGACCGGACAGTGGCAGACCAAATAATGGGGGTCGAGTCTGTGCAGAGGTGGACGGCTGGGCAAGGTGGCAGAGGCAGACGGGCGAGATCAGTTCACTAATCAATTCACAAATATACTAATCAGTTCACTAAGGGGGTGTTTGGACGGACATATTGGAAGGGATTGGAAGGGATAGAATGGTAAAATCCCGGGATATGCCAAACGTGCCAAACAGACCCGGTGAACTTGTCCCGTGATATAGCAAACCCATGGATCTTAAACCAATCCACTGACATCACCATTACTACCTTAAAATTAATCCCATCCCTGCTAATCCCGTTCAATTGGGCCTGGGGCGTGTTTGGACGGACAGATTGGAAGGGATTGGAAGGTAAAATCTCGGATTATGCCAAACGTGCCAAACAGACCTGGTGAACTTGTCTCGGGATATAACAAACCCATGGATCTTAGACCAATCCACTGACATCACCATCATTACCTTAAAATTGATCCCATCCCTCCTAATCCTGTTCAATCCAGCCAGCCAAACAGGCCCTAAGGTGATCGAACAATGGCGGACCAGAGGGTTACTATGTTTTCCTCGAAAAAGGTGACCAGACAGTTGCAACTGAGTCTGTGTGGAGGCGGACGGGTGAGATTAAGAGAGGAATTAAGAGAGAGAGAGAGAGAGGCAGCAGTCGAGGTGGACAGTTGGGTAGGGGGTCAAAGGTGGACGGGCAAGAGTAAGAAAAAGTGTTGAAAGCAGGGCCAGACGCAACAAGCGAGGCAGACGGGCGACTAGTTGAGATGCTTGACGGTCGAGAGAGTAAGAGAGAGAGGAAGGTTGAGAGAGACTGAAAGAGTAAGAGAGAGAGCTTGAGAGAGTCGAGAGCAGAGGGCCAAAGGCGAGGCAGACGGGCTGGTTGTTGAGACTCGGCGAGCAGGAAAGAGGGGGGGGCACCCGTCCTTTAAGGCCTTTATATATATAATTATTATTATTATCAATTAGAAATAAGTTGAGTCGAATCGAACTCAAACCTAGTCAAACTGATCCGAACTCTGAACCGAGCCGAATCGAGCTTGGGTCAGCTCAAGCTCGGCTCGAAAATCTTTCGAGCCTAAAACAATGGCTCGACTCCGTTTGAACCCAACGTTCGATCCGAGCTGAGTCGAGCTGGTTCAAGTTGAGTTGAGTGAGCCAAACGAGCTAGCTCGACTCGTGTTCAGCTCTATGTAGGCCTACAACCTACTATAGGGCCCAACATGTGCTGATGTTTGGACTATTTATTTATAGATTTGGTAGCCTAAATCATGGATTGCAATTTACTATTGTTGAGAGATATGGTGGGCTGATTTGAATATATGATTGATATTATTAAAGATATGGGTTGGTTTTAGAGATATAATTACTTTCCATTTTTACTTTTTATTAGGCTTTTACTATATTAAGGAAAGATTAAATTAGTTTGTAATAAATTTTGATTGATTCTCTTAGTTGGGGGATTTCAATTAAAGATTCATTTAGGATCTATAAAAGAGGGTGGTTTTGTAAGAGTTAGTCATTCGAATATTTTTCTAAGTGTGACTTTTCTTAAAGTTTTTTAAGAAAAGAAGGTGGATATCATTAAAGTTCTCTCCCTCTTTACTCCATTGTTACTGTTTTTATATATATATATATATATATATATATATATATATATATGCAATTTTGGTATCGAGATCTCATGGACTCGATAACCGGGTTACACCGGATGCCTACATTTCTATTTGGACAACTTCCTTTCAACCATTTTTATCACTCTATCCCACATATGCCTCTCGGGTTTCCAATGCATAGAGGAAGCCCAAGGTTTAATGTTAGAAATGAACCGATCTAGCATCTGAAAACCTTCACTAACCTTTCCACTACCTATTATTGTTATTCACACCTAGCATTTTTCTCTTGACCTTGCTCACTTTTAACCCAAAAACTGCTTCAAAACATATCACTAGCCTTCTCAAATTGTCCACCATCTCAATCTCTGCATCGCAAAATAGAATAGTGTCGTCAACGAACTAAAGATGGGAAATTTGGAGCTCTATGCTTGCCCACCTTGAATCCATTGATCAATCCGATAGCTTGACCCTTGCTAATCATTCTACTCATTGCACCAGCCATCACTACAAATAGAAATGGGGAGAGAGGATCCCAAATGTAGGGGCATTTTCACACCAAGCTCGAGTGGGGTGGCCTGTGGGATGCGGGGACACACTCAGGGTGGGCAGCCCGTGTGAGACGGGTGGCTCGTGTGAGGCAGTACCCATGTGATTTGGCACCCATGAGGGGGGTTCGGCGGGGGTCCTAACCCATGAGATGTGGGGCCTAGGCTATGAGATAAAGAGATTGATTTGTCATGCTCTAACAATTTGAGCTTTTAAAGTAAGTGGTTAATTGTCCTATATCAAATTGGTATTAAAGCGGGAGGTCTTATGTTCGAGACTCTTCACCAGGGGTGAGTAATGCAGGGGCATTCTCACACCGGGCTCGAGTGGGGTGGCCTATGGGATGCGGGGACACTTGGGGTGGGCAGCTCGTGTGAGGTGGGTGGCTCGCGTGAGGCAGTACCCATGTGATTTGGGGCCCACGAGGGGGGTTCGGCCGAGGTCCTAACCCATGAGATGTGGGGCCTGGGCTATGAGATGAAGGGACTGATTCGCCATGATCTAACAGTTCGAGCTTTTAGAACAAGTGGTTAATTGTCCTGCATTAATCCCCTTGCCTTAAAACATCTTAATGCCTTAAAATAACCTTTTGGAGAGTTGTTTACTAGGATGGAGAACCTTGCTGAATGGACACATTCTTGCATCCACCTTCTCCACTTGGGCCCACAACCCGCTCTTTCTAATATATGGTAAAAAAAACCCCAATTGACATGATCATAAAGCCTTCTCGATGTATAACTTACACACAATACTCTTCTTTTCCTTGTGGCGCACATCGAGGCACTCATGAGCAATGAGAGCACTATCCAAGATTTTCCTTCTTGCAACAAAGACACCCTGAGATTCCGTAATCACCCCATCTAACATGAACCAAAATTTGGAGGCCAGAATTTTCAAAAAAATCTCGTACAGATCCCCCCGTTCAAGCTAATAGGCCCAAAGTCCCATAGACTCTCGGCACCTTAACCTTTGGAATGATGGTGAGAAAGGAAGTGCCTGACTAGAATTTTCAAAAGAATCTTGCACAGATCCCCCCTTCAAGCTAATAGACCCAAAGTCTTGTAGACTCTTGACACCTTAGACCTCTGGAATGATAGCGAGAAAGGAAGTGCCCAACTCCAACGAGATTCCGCTTCTCTCCCAACACACACACACACACACACACACACACACACACACACACACACACACACACAGATCATCACATCCACTTTCACCTTCTCCTAAATAAAAAAAAAAACTTAAAGAAAGTGATAAGAAAGCCATTGTCCGGACCCGAAGCCTTGTCCTTCCCCAAGGAGTCCACTATGCATTAGCTTCTTCCATTGTGATTGACCTCTCTAAACCAGCCGCATTCTCTAAGAAATCCGATTGAATTCTAGGTTGTCTAGATGAGGCCTCATCCACCCAGTGTTCGAAATAATGGTATCACATTACGCATCACACCCTTGGGATACAGATACGTATCGGTTATCGCATGAGATATTGTTTTTCTTAGGTAATTTATCACACTTTTTGAGAAACATGGGGAAACATTGAGGAAATGGTTGAATTTTTCAATGAAACTTTAGGGATCATTAAAAAAGACCTCAATAAATACTTTTAAATCATAACATCTCAAAAAAGAATTGCACATAATAAGTTTCCTTTGTATGGGGTCCTAAGCTATACGCTATTTGACTGAACTAATGCAACTATATTCAAATTGAATTAATAACATTTATAAATGTATGAAGACATTATGAAATTAGAGTGTACGTGCTGATCATTTCATCAAACACTTCTAAATACTTCTAAATTAGTCTCAATTCACAACCGGTTGACGGGAAATTTTGAAAAAATAATAATATTTTAATAATTTTTAATTAAAAAATATTTTTTTCTCAAAATTTGAAAAAAAGTTCACAAATCAGTAGATCAGGCCTCATATATGCTTGATTTCATGTTTGGAGTGAAAAATTGCAAGCAATTTGGGCAAAATTGGGAAAATTTCATCGACCCACCTAAAACTCCAAATCGAAGATGGAAATCCTTGATTTTCCATATAAAACATGAAGAATCAAGGATTTCTTTTCATTTCACATGATTTAAACCAAAATAAATATATCAAAATGGAAAACATCTCATTGATCGAGCATGGTCCGAAATTCGAGAAATCGATGATTTCGGCTTGAAGTTTTTGTTTTCCTCCCAAAATCTTGCACAAGATGGACCGAAATCCACCTAAGACTAAGTTGGAAGAAATTTGAGAGGAAAATGGGAAATTTTGTGTTTTGGGGATTTCCTTTTTTTTTTTTTTAAACGAAGGGAAGAGGTTCCTGGTTGATATCAGGTATATATAAGTAAAAACCCGTGATATGAAGTGATATATCGGCAATATTGCATGATAGTTTTTGATATATCGCACAATACATGAGTTTGTGATTTTTTATTTTTTTGTATTTCTCAGATGTCTAGTCTTTGGTCCATTTTGGCCTTTTTGTTTATCCTTTTTTCTTCTTTCTTCTCTTCAGTGTGGATTTCTTGCTATGCCTTACCAATAAAATCACCACCTTTCCAAAAAGGAAGAAGAAGAAGAAGAAGAAAACCCAGGGGCAGCATTGAAAAAAAGAAAAGAAAAGAAAGAAGAGAAAAAACAGAATTGGTCTGTGGGGTTCCTCCCTGCCAACACAAGGAAAAAAAGATGATATGGGCCATGTGCCCCATGTCTTCAGGAAGACAGTAACTGCCCTTGATTGAATGCTGAAAGTATTTATCATGCAAACAAGCTCTACAGAATGGGGAAGGAAGGAAATGTTCTGATTTGGTCTTTTTATAATGGGTAACTGCACTACACTAAGAGAAGAAAAGAACCACACACAAAACATGCAGCCACAGGAGCCAGACCTGCTAATTTTCCCTCCCTACATCAAACATCCCCACCCAAACCCTCTCAAAATCTTCCTTGCATCCCACAGGCTCCTTTGACAACAATGCCCATGAAAATAATTGGCCCTCAGCACTATCCATGCCTTGCTCTAAATTCTCATAACCATAGACGAACTCAAGCTATGATGTGGTTAGTCTCATCATTCCGATATAATGGTTGATCAATCTGACATGAGGTAGTCAATTCCGTGTTAGGGTTGTAATCATGACATTAGTTCATTGACATGTATATATAAAAAAAAAAGTGTACCTAGATTACTTGCACAAAAGACTCATTAATACTTCCTAAAATGATTTAGGGTGCATTTGGATGCACCTATCAATTTGAATTGCAATAATTAGCCCAATAAAGTGGAAATATCCAGATTGTAGTTGCATTCCTTCGCACTTATCCTGAGGGACTGGGCTCCAAATTGCAATGACATTACCTTCAAGTTGGATTTGGAAGGAACACAATTGCAATTTGAGTGCCACTCCATTATGAATACTGAGAAGCATCATTAAAATTTGTACTTTACCTGTTGATTAAACTAAATTTTAAAAAATGAATTGTGCATTCTTGCAGCCTAATCGCTCTGTTAAATAGGTTTCTAAGGTCATTGACTGCTTTCATGGGTTTTGGGTCGTGCAGATTGAGATGGCTTCGTTGTTTGAACACCATCTGAAGCAATAGTTCACAACTGAAGAGCAGAGTATCAACGCCACTTGGCTTTTCATTTTCTCAAATCTATCTCACACCTTGCAATTTAGTGTATTTCGTTGGGAAAGACTCGCTATAGATTAGAGAATTATGCTTTGCCAGATTTTTCCGGCTATAGCCGAGACATGACCCACCACCTCCTAAACTCCAGAGGGCATTTTGTAATTCGCCGGAACGTATTCTTAGCTTGAGACAACAAACAGTAGGAGAGCTGATGCTTGCAGCATTTTGTTGATTGTTATAAAACGGACAGTACTGCACACTCACATTTCTAGGTATTGCTTTGAAAATTTAACAACATGCTCTGATGATGGTTGTTTATTTGGGGGATGGTATCACGTGATTGTTCTCATATCTGAATACATTGACTGAAATTGTCTCATGAACAACCATGATGCATGCCGTTGGGCTTGGAGAGGCTCTGGCATGAAGGGCTGGATCTGCTAGTGTTGTGATCAGGCCATACAAGGCCTGCCAAAATTTATTGAGACGGCCCCATGCTTTGCTTTGATACTCAAGCTTAAGCCCCAGGCCCATGAAAACAGTTGTTTATGCTAAGACAGAAGGAATAGTCTGATGGGGATGAGGATTAGGTGGTGCCATGCCACTCCTAGCAATGTATTGATGTGTTGGGCGCTGTTGGGTCCACTATGATGTATGTGTTTTACATCCGTTTTCCCAGCTAATTTTAGAGTATTAAACCAAAATGAAGCAGATCAAAAGCTCAAGCGGCCCACACCACAAGAAACAGTGGGAATAATGACACCGATGGTTGAAACCTTGCTAGGGTCCACCGTAATGTTTATTTGCCATCCAAACTGTTGATGAGGTCACATGGACCTTAATGAAGGGAAAACATAAATATCAGCTTGATCCAAAACCTGTGGCCCCCAAGAAGGTTTTAATGGTGGGCATTCAATCACCACCGTTTCCTGTACTTGCGCTTTGTACCTGCTTCATTTTTTGGGTTCATGCCCTAAAATAAGCTGGCAAAATGGATGGACAGCGTGGATATAAACACATACATCCCAGTGGGTCCCACAGAGCCCAAAACACAACAACATCTGTCCACGTCTGTTTGATGGACCATGCCTCAAATCGAGATTGATTCCTGGCCGTCCAACATTTGGCCTATTTTTTGGTTGAATGTGGACTGTAGTTCAATTCCTCCTCTTAACTGATTTCTATTTGCACAAAAAGGATTTGAATTGCCCTGTCTAGAAGTTTTTGGGGGCATGCTCCATCTGTTATGAGCCCCATGGGATCAAAGTCTGGATCACCCAACCATGTACAAGGGACAAGGGGGGTTGCCATATAATCCTTGTATTGAGGATCCCACCAGAAGTGGGGTCTTCATTTTCATGGCAGTAAGTTAATTACCCCACACTAATCAAATTGTTTAATCGTATGGGTTGTTCATGTTTCTGATAGTGAATAATCAATACCCACATTGTGGAATTGCTCAAGGTTGTGTTTGGTTGCACCAAATATCATGAAATTTCATCATTGATGAGTCTATTTTGGTGCAAGATATCATGAGACTTGATGTGATCAAATGAATGTAGAAAAGAAAATTAATGCCTAAATATGGGGCCATAGTTCTTTGTCAGTAGCTATCCTGTTATTGCCCAGTTTGGAAGAGCATCAAATATGTAGTCCATCGTGTTAAAACCCAGTTCGGAAGATCATGAACATGTGTTGCTTTCTCAAATGTTCTTCAGTTGGAAACCCCATTACTAAGCCTGCTCCATGGAGAAAGTCCATAAGAGCTTGATATGGCAAGTGAGGCTTGCGTCCTAATAACAGCTATTTTGGCCAGTTGCCATTTTTTACGCTAAAAAATAATAATAATAAATAATAAAAATAATTTAAAAACTCAGTTACATTTTGGTAAGGTCCTGTTTTGGTAGATGCCTTCAAATGAGTTCATTTCATTTTAGTTAATTGTAACTAAGTATTAGAGGTCATATTACTTTCTGGTGAACTTAATTTAAGGACTACCAAACAGGCCCGAAAATTATTATTTTTTTACACGCGCACACACATCCCCACACACTCAAGCTAGTGGAATTTCACCACCTATGGGTATTCGAACCGTTGACCTTGACTACCACCCGAGCAAGAGTAACGACCCGAAAATTTTAAAATACAATTTTCATCACATTGAGATTTGAGAGCTGTTCTACCTATGAGAGAGTCTTCATTTCAATGAAATAGAGAGGGTAGTGAACAAATTGGCTTAGAAGAGAGATGCTCACGTCCAGATGGTTGGTCCTGCGGACAATCTTCATCCCCAGTATGAGGATCACCTTATGAAAAAAAATCACCCCACTGCACCCATCAGGTGGGCTATCTGTATTCTTTTATTATATCAGTGGCTATCAATTGTTTTCTATCTTGTGGCCCACCCCCGATGCGTCAATCGAGTTGAACTTTTCACTATAGGTGACAATCATTGTGGGGCAAACCTATTGGACGGGTTCAATGTCACACACGTAGAACAGGTTAGAACTTATCTGCTGGTTGTATGGTAACTTATCATCCAACCAGTTGGACATGAACATTTCTCTAACAGAGATACTCCAAAACAGATGTTGGCTTTCCTTCTATCCTCACTTCATGGTGGGAAAGAGGTGCAGCTGTAATTTGAATTTCCCACCAATGAGGCAGAGAAAAGGCAGGGGTCTGCAGAAGTATTGCAGATATAGAAAATCTCTCTTGAAAGAACTACAGTAAAAGCAGATTAGCAAATTTTGTACTCTTAACAGAGTGGGATTTGACATTCTTGGTTGAATACATCGGAGGGTTTTCAAATTTCCAATCTAGTTATAAGGAAGCAATACTAGTTATGAGAAAAATGTTCAGTTACTGACCATATCTGAGTGTATCTGCTTATGGCATCTACATTTTGGAAGTGATACTGCAGACGACTGGTTTAGAATGTTAACAACCATCTGTTGGATGGATAAAGAAACAGTAAGCATTCATTAAAGCAGTTCGACAGATCAAAAGATTCGGTACTAAAAAAGGAAATGCTCCAATGCTCAGATAATGTATGAATCATTCCAGCATCAACATTCTAGGTTTTCAGATGATAGACATGTTGTTTACATAAATATGAACACAAATGAGATATGCAGTGTTTCAAAATGCTCAGCCCAGCAGCAGCATCATATAAATATGAACCAACAATTGGTGAACTCATCTGATTTAATAAATGTCTAACCAAATAACTGGCGACATTGTAACCTCAGAATTACTTTTAACTTGTAAAATGAGGATGCAGCTCTCTAGATAGCATTATATGGTTATGGTTTCTCATCATGAACAGGCGTTTCAAGAATCCCCATGATCTTGGAATGGTGTGAGATCGATTTTGAATGGTTTTTTCCCCTTGCTGACCCTCTGCAATTTACAAGAAATAATCGTTTGTCAATCGATAAGAGATTAAAGTGCACTTGGATGCCACCCAAAGTGTAAGTGGAATGGATTTAGGCAGAACAGATTGTTATCCATTCTGCTGTGTTCGGGTAGTCTAGAGATCGCATTACATGAGATACCAGTTTTCTTTCCCGCCCCATATCAAAATACCATAAGCATCATGTCCTGGCTGATACATAAAGAGTAACAATTTAGGCAGAAAAGCATTCCACCCACATGCCTTTCTAGGTGCATCCAAATGTTTCGTAAGTAACTAGTCCATGAAGGCAGTAGGAAGGGATGAAAAACTTACAGCTATGGCAATGAGCTCTTCTAGTAGCTCCTCCAAGTGGCGCAGAGGCTATTCAAATGAACATGAAAATGCCAATGAACATCATTCATTATAGAAAATGAAATTTTCTTTGAACAGTAAAAGCAAATTCCCATGAGAAATAAACGCCCATTTTCAAGAAAATGCCCATGCATTCAAATCAGACATGAAGTGGAAACTCACCCATTGTGTTGGCCCATCTACAGGTGCTTTAAGAGGATCATCGTGCACCTAACCACCCAATAAACAGCTATTAGCAACTCCTAGTAGACAATGAAAAGAAAAGATTCCATAATTCTTTACTTCATCAATGGATTAGTTTACATTACAAAGTCAACCATGCCAGAACAAACCGTCTTGGTCACATCTAGGAGCTGATTCATATTGTCGATAATAATAGGAACTGAACCATTATGGCAAGAGAAAGTGTGACTCAGAGGAAGAGAATGAAGCAGAAATTGGAACAGAAATTCTGCATGCTCTAGACATCGTTAGCAACTCTGCTTTGTGGGCATCGCAGAGAATTTGCTTGTAAGGTGTAGTGTGGGGCTTGATCATGCTCACATGTGAGTCAAGTGGCAGTGGTTCCCCTGCTATTGTTGCAGCCACTTACTCAAGCATGAACTTTCATGCTTGTGCGTGCTTCATGCTCAGCATTTTGCCAGCAACTGCCCCCTCCATGACCCTACTTTGCTTGCGCGCCCTTTGGGCTGTGTATTAAATAGTTGGGCTGGAGGTCAGTACTGGGTGGGACTATGTTGGCAGGTGAGTGGTGTCAATGTGAGCCTCTGCCATGGCATGTTACAAGAGCCAGGGTAAAAGAGGAATTTTGATGCCTGGTAGGCAGCCGATGTAGAACTTTTGCCGCCAACCCAAATTGCTTGGAGAAAAAGGTAAGATGATGACATTGATGATGTCAATTCAATGTTACACTCAAGCGAAGCCATAAGCCACTTCTAGCAAGTTGTGTAGAGAAGCCATGGGAAATAGCTAGAAGATGGTGTTTAGCGACGGATGACCAGAGTGGGAACTCTGACCCCAACTAGATTTTGAGAGACAGATGCTAAGAATGTTACAATGTTCCATTCTGATCAAGTACCTCCATGAAGATTCCATCCACCCCAACTGCAACTGATGTCCTTGCAATGCATGGTATTAGTTCACGGAGACCTCCACTGGCAACACCTCCACCTTCCAGCTATTAAAAAAACATATTGCCTCAGTTTCTTTTCAGGAGTAAATACTTATAAGAAGAAGAATATATAAGATTTGAGAGAGAGAGAGAGAGAGAGAGAGAGAGAGAGAGAGAGAGAGAGAGAGTCCTGTATAAACTGGTATAAAGTTCATACATGGAGAAAATAACATAATCGATTAAAGTAGAAACTAGTACCATGAAATTATATGGGTGCCAAAAAAAAAAAAAACCGTATGTTCCTAGAACATGGAAACTGGATAAAAACATAATGAATGTTAGAAGCTTCAACCTCATCCCATAGCATTGTAGCTGTGTGCAAACATACCAACTTATAAACGGAAAGACAGACTATATGGCAAAATGGAAGATTAAGTTAGGACATTCCAATGCTAAGAGTCTCAGGTTCGTGAGCTCCTTACTACAAAAGAACAATAGATGGAGAAATCAGGAATTAATAGCTGCTTTCAGCTTGTTTATGAAGAGAAAATGGATATTCTAAGTTTCTCAGCATTCCTCTACTAATTGAATGGGCATTCAAAAGAAGACGAGGAAGGCATACATGGCCTGTTGAAACATCAAATGTGCAATTCAAGAGCTTCAAAAGTCATACTTAGTTGTTGATGGGAAGTTTAGATTGATTGATGCATTGGACTCGTGATTTCTGGAGCAGAAATGAAGTGCCAACAGGCATCCTCGAAATAAATACAATTTTAGTAATGTACTGTTTCACTTATTCTGTTTAAACAAAACCTCAGAAAACTATACCCCAGTTCCACAGAGAATAGAATGGTTCTTCTTAACTGCTTAGTTCGCTCTTCCCTATATCCTGGTTAGATCAAGTGTACTCAATGTACTGGCTGCATTTTATATCTGTAAAATATTTCCAAAAGCTTAGTTCTATTTTAGACCCTCTGGAAGTTTGCATGTAAAACGTTTTTAAGAAACTACAAAATGCAGAACCTAGTTTGATTCGGACCTAAAGCAGGTTCATATGGTCCAGAATATCTGATAAATAGTTAGGGAGAAAAGAAGATTAATCTAGCCCTCGGTTCAAACATACAGTTTCATCTTTCAGCTTCTGGAGGACAACGTCATCTCGCTAATGAATTCAGCTATTTCTAGAATATGTGTACAGACAAGTGAATGAAACATGTAAAATAAACACACATGCAGAAATATCACAGATAATATGTCAAAATGTAAATGTGTGTAGCTGGTAACATTGTTATTTTCAATTAAAGCTGCATCCAGGTACACGTACACCCAATGTCATTTTCCAATCGTATCTCACAAAATTGACGAACGTGTCAATCAACATGAGCCCATCAATGGATGGGAGAGCTCATGGATGGGACAATGCTTAAAACAGCAATGAGTGGCTGTTTCTATTCATTCAATTCTTAGGCCTTTTTTTTTCTTGGACCGTTGCTCCATATTCTTTTCTTGATTGTTGAAAAAATTGGTGATTGGATAGTTATGAGTCTTTTTTTTTTTTTTAAAAGATGAATTTTATTAAGGCCAAAGGCAATGAAAGCAACAAGAAAAACAAAAGAAAACAGACACAGGAGAAGCAACAACCAGAAAAAACTTAAAGAACTACCTGTCAGGGAACCCACTCCCTGACATACAAGGCAACCTTGTTGGAGATGCCAGCAGGTGAGCACCCACAATTACAGAAGCAACAGCTATTTCTCTCCAGCCACAACGCCCAGAAGGATGCAAGAAGGGCAACTCTCTATTTCTTCTTGCCAAGAATACCACTGCTGGAAGCATGCCAAGATCGAAAGAGGGCTTCGACCGAAGCTGGCATCACCCAGCTAATATCAGCTGACCTTGGAATGCTGGGCCACACAACGCAAGAGAATGAACAATGAATGAAGAGGTGGATAGTTATGAGTCTTATGACTTGTGAACTTCCAATCGGAATTTTTTTGCTATGCCTCATTGAAGAGGTGGTCAGTGGTCCACTACTTGGACAGTCTGGATGCATCACCAAAGAGCAGTAATTGATGGTGTAGGGTTGATACCTTTTACTAAAGATACTAGGCATACATTGGATCCTAAACCACTTTAATTATGATTCAGAAACTCATCTCAGGGGATGAGAGTGGAGACCTGCAGTAGTACAAAGCCATAAAATAGGATGGCAAGCAAAGATGAAATGGAAGACCCTGAATTGAATTCCATTAGGGAGTTGTTCCCACCTATACACAGTCACACATGATTATGGAGCAAATGGTGACTCATGGATTTCACTTTGGAACTTAAAATCATTTTCAATATTTAGATGTGCCATAAAATTGTTGTTAACTCTGTTAGGACAAATAGTTGCCCCATACAATCCTGTTCAGACATACTTTCAGTAGAAAAAGAAGAGAAAAGAACCAACTCATGATTTTCCAGATTATTCTTGTTATTCCCTTGAAATATCCAAGACTAAATTCAAGAACTTTTATGCATCCTCATCAAGTTTGTAAGGACAATAGGAATTTGTGGCCTTTTTGAGTAGTGAAAAGTTGGTCAGTTTCCCATCTCTAAAGTGATCAATAAGAACATGTCAAGAAATACGATAACTATTTGGAATATTGCTGCTCATTAGCATAAATATATCTACATTTAATTCTCTACTGTAACTTTGAAAAATGAAATATTTAAACAAGTCCACACCTTTCTCCCAGCAGGTTGTTGCAGTGAATGCGTAACATCTGCTACCTGGTTACGGAATTTCAATCAGACAGACAGTTACTTCATGGAAACCCCATTTAACTGTACAAAGCATCACCATCAACCATGACTATTAAGAACATCATCAAAAGGTAAGAAAAGTTTTTGACAGTGGACAATTCATTGTTTTAGTATTGGTTGAAGATTCTGAAGAAACACAGAAATGCTGTTGCAGGTCACTGGTGACCGGAAAGCCTGCAAACATACTCATTATCACCGTCATTTTTGTTTGAATAAAAAAGTTGAAAGCACAGAAACATATACCAGCACTGATTCCAGTTTATGGTGTTACCCACTATGACAAACAGAAATTATTGCTATAGACAGCATGATGCATTCTAATGCTACTTTAAGTGTTACCATAATCCAACAACTAAGAACATAACCTAATCATCTGTGCATGTGAACTGTTTGACTGAGGTCAAAAAGTATATTCTGAAATTTGTTCTCTCTTAAGACAAAGGAAATGTAAACAGGCATCCATTAACAAAAAGGATGAAGAAGAAGAAAAAGAATTTTAAACAGGAAAATTAGGATTAGTCAAAGATAAAAGCATTTTTAACATAGTTAAAGATAAGTAAAAATGAAGTTCCTCAAATAGACAGACATGATCACTATTATTCAGTAGAATTCCCCATTGACACAGTTCAGATGCATGAAAGAAAAAGAATAAGACCAAGAAGACAGTTTTGAGCATCTTTGCAGGGAAACCTGTCCAAAAGGAGGGAAGTATTTCCCAGAAACAAAATCGAAATGAATTCAGTTTACCTCAACAGCATTAGATGATTCCTTGTACAAAAGGCAGCACCAATGTGGATGAAGGCAATGACAAAGGATGTGAAAGAATTCAAGTTCCAACTACCATGACATAAATGATCTTTAAGGGTGGGGCATGCATGTCCTCAATACTGCTCATAACCAAAATTCATGCATTGATATACGGTCTATGGAATATTGGCATCCATGATAAAAGTAAATTATACACGGATTTGCATAAATTTCCATCTTGTTATGGGGACACTACATTCCACAACGACATACTGCAAGCTGTTAATTTCCTTCTCATGGGGGAAAAAAAAACTTTAAAAGGAAAAATCTAAGCATATCCTGCAATATAGGTGTACAGTGCATTTACAAGTATTTGACATCATTTGTGACCAATGGTTGACGATTAAATGATTGATCACATGGCTCAATAGTGGACCCAAGGTAGTTCGCATGATGAACCATTCATGTAGAAGGTTTGTGGTTGAGAGAATGTATGTTGATACTTGAGAGAAGCTACCCCCTAATGAAGACTTACATGACGGTGCATCAATAGAACATGGGCAGGTTCAGTGCGATGACTGATGACTAATATGGCACTGAAGAGCGCGTAGCTGCACAATAGTGCATGGAAAAACAGTTGCATCGTGGCACTATAGTATACATGTGTAAGGAAGTGGAGGATGTCGCACCCGAATATTTTTATCATGTGTAAGGAAAACGAGGAAACAGTTGATAATCCATTCTTCCACTGTCCAGTGGCTAGGGACGTTTGGGTCTTCTTTCTATCTCAGTTTGGGACAGAATGGTGCTTCAATACTTCCATAGGAAATAAAATGGGGGAATGAACAGACAGTCCTTCAAAAACCACAAAGAGATACTGTGGAAGTTGTGCTTTTTGGGGATTCTTTGGGGTGTGTGGAAGGAGCAAAATGCCAGAATATTTGAGGATAAAACCACACCAGCAGAAGCGTTGAAGAGAAAAATCCTGTTCGTGATTATCAACTGGGCACTTGAGAGACAAGATTTCCAAGATGGAGATGCTTGGGAATTGGGATAATCTGTAAGTGTGGCTATAGGGAGAACTGATTGGATTATGATGTCATTTTTGTAATGTTGACTGAGCCAGCTAGATGCATCCATGAGCGGGGAGAAAGTCGGTTGCATGATGTCTTCTAGCATTTGTATTTCTTAATTTTTATCAATAAAATCATTAAATTCTCAAAAAAAAAAAAAAAAAAAAAAAAAAAACAAAAAACAAAAAACAAAAAACTCTGTTTTGTAGGGGTGATCTAGTCTCCTGCTCGTTAGATGAGCTGGTAGAGTGTAGTGTGTGTGAGTGATCCAGGGTTCAATCCCAGGTTGTGCTACCCTTCCAGAAAAAAAAAAATAGCAGTGATCTATAATAATCTTCCATGCATTCTTTTTAATCAATAGTTATAGGAGACAATGTAGTATTCACCAGTGTTCGAAATATCGGTATCGCACAATGTATCGCACCCTTGGGATACAGATACGTATCGGTTATCGCACGGGATATATCGTTTGTATCGCATAGTTTATCGCACTTTTTGGGAAACATGGGGAAACATTGAAAAAATGATTGAATTTTTAATGAAACTTTGGGGATTGTTAAAAAGGCCCTTAATACACACTTTTAAATCATAACATCTCAAAAAAAGATGCACATAATAAATTTCCTTTGTATAGGGCCTCATGGCTGGCGGTCGGTGCTCTCTGGGCCCCACTATAATATATTTGTTTCATCCATTCTGTTCATCCATTTCTAAGGATCATTTTAGGATTATTACAAAAAATAACAGGGATATAAATCGCAGGTGGACCACACCAAAGGAAAAAAATAATGATATAAATCGCGATGTTTAACTGAACTAATGCAACTATATTTAAATTGGATGCATGATATTTATAAATATATCATAATCATGTATGAAAACACAACTATTTGGAGATATCATTTTAGACCATGAGAAAAAGAATGAGTCAGATCTAAAGCTCGAGTGGACCCCCCACCACTAAAAATAGTGGAGAGAGTGACGCCCACCATTAAAAAATTCTAAGGGCCACAAAAGTTTTCGATCAAGCTGAAATTTGTTTTTTCTCTTTTTTTTTGTCTTTCTTAACTTATAAACAGGTTGGATTTTGGATAAACATCATAGTGGACCTTTGGAAGGTTTCAATGGTAGGCGTCCCTCTCCCCACTGTTTTCTGTGGTGGGGTCCACTCCAGATTTGCATCTGATTCATTTTTTGTTTCATGCTTTAAAATAATATAGCCAAATGTATGGACGGTGTAGATACACCCAATACATCATGGTGGGCCTCACAGAACTTGGTGCGTCACTTCGGTAGCCAGTCAGGCTACGCAACTTGTCAGCGTTTGGACGCAAATTGCGTACTACCCCCGCCCATCCTTAGCTTCGAATGGGCGGTTCTATGGGCGGGTCCACCATGATGTATCTGTACATCCAAGTCGTCAATCCCTTTTCTCATATTATTTTAAGGCACGAGCACAAAAATGAGGCAGATCCAACGTTCGAGTGGACCACACCAAATAATAAGCTTGGTTGCATTAAAATGCACAAAGCATTAAGCTTTAATGCTAGTGGTCGGTGCTCTGTGGGCCCCACCATAATGTATTTGTTTCATGCATTCCGTTCATACATTTTTACCGATCATTTTAGGGATTGATACAAAAAATTATAGGGATATGAATCGTAGGTGGACCACACCACAGGAAAACAATAATGATTGGATATCCACCATTAAAATCCTCCTAAGGCCCACTGTATTGTTTATTTGACATCCAATCTGTTGATTGGGTCCTAAAGACCCAGATGAAGGGAAGAAATAAATATCAGGTTGATCCAAAGCTTTTATGGCCCCCAAAATGTTTTTAATGGTCAACGCTCATTCAACACTGTTTCCTGTAACGTGGTCTACTTGAGTTGTATATATGATTTAATTTTGGGCTCAACATCTAAAATGATCATTAAAAACGGATGGACGGCGTGGATGAACCACATACATTAAATGTGAGCCCAAGTGAGTTTATTGAGTACCATAAGAGCTCACTGAGTAACGCACACGCGCGGATTACGTACCGAGTAACTCAACGTACTGAGTAAATTCTGTGGGGCCCACCATCATTCATGCGCTGTATCAACTCTGTAAATAAGCTTTATAATATAATTTTAGGGCTTTAAACCAAAATTTAATCATATCCAGAGTTTAAGTGGACCACACCACCTGAAATAGTGTGAATTAAAGTCTACCGTTGAAAAGTTCTCGGGGCCCATGGAAGTTTTAGATCAAGATGATATTTTTGTTTTCCATTCATCCATGTCTGCGTGATCTCATGAACAGTTTGGATGACAAATAAACATCACCGGGGGCCTTAGAAATGTTTCAACGGTGGAAATCAATACTTCTACTGTTTCCTTTGGTACGGTGTACTTGAGCTTTTGATATACTTTAGTTTTGGGCTCAACCCCTAAAATGACATGGAAAAACGCATGGACGGTGTGGATAAATCACATGAATTCATAGTGGGCCAACAGAGTTTACTCAACACGATGATCTCGACTTCATTAACCCATCCGCGCGACTCCTTTCACCCATCCACGCGACCCCTCTGCTTCACACCTTCCCTCTTCTTCACGAACGCATGCCTTCCGGAGGACCGGAGCAACATTCGCGGCGAGGTTTCCTCATCGGCGTGGATCTCTCGCCTTTCGGAACACATTCCGGCCTGATTTCTTGCCGGAATCTCAGAAAAATTCCCACGGACGCTCTCCAATCAGCGAATGGCCCACCTCCGATCACCGATCTTCGCTGCAGCCTACAGGTACGCTTCGATTTCTTTTTTTTCTTTTTTTTTTTTTTTTTTTCTGATTCTTTTTTTTTTTTTTCGCGCGATATTGCCGATATATCAAGCGATATTGACGATATATCGGCCGATATCTGGATTTTGGGCTTTTTGGTATCTTCCGGGGGTTATCGCGAGGGTTTCGTCTCGCAGGGGTGCGATAACGATAATATCGGCCGATAGTATCGATATTTCGAACACTGGTATTCACAACTTGATATCAAATCAACCACGGATGCCTAAGATCCATTGTGCAAATAAACTATTATTAGTGTAGATAGCTTTGGGTGCACCTGCAGTGCGACATATCAAGAATGACAGTATACACTCCATATGTGCACCTGCAGTATTACCATACATGTATGCATTATCTTAGATGTGGTTTATCATAACTGCCATTATCTACCGTGATTATCTAGGGAATAATAATGATTGTCTAGGAAGCCTTGTACTCTTGTAAACTTGTATTCATTGTAAATAAAGCATGGATAGAGGAGGAATGCATCCTCTAAAAATCTTCGCAAAGTCTCCTCTCCTTTCTTCTTTATGTTTCTTGCATCTCTTAGTTTACAACCATGAAATAAGCACAATTCTGAAAAAGTGCCAACCAGTGATGATTCATTGTCTAAGCCAACTTTGAACTATAACATAATACAAAATGAAAAACAAGAAAATGAATATTTTACTTACAATAGGGCAATTTGCTTCTCTCATCCACTCCAAGTTGCGTGGATCAACAATCAAATCATCTGCATTTTAAACCCAACAAAAGTTTAAGGTTAAAGTTTGCAAAAGAAGTGGCATCAAATGAAGTACACATGAATTGCTGTTAATACACACACACACACACACACACACACACACACACACACACCAAAAAAGAAATAGTTAAGCACAAAATACAAGGTTTCACTTTTGATTATAGTAGATTTTTATAATTCGTGAGATGAGGGGGGGAAGGGAAAGAGAGATGCTCACACAACTAGCTGGTGTGTGGGGCCCACCATGGCGTTTGTATGACATCTTACCGGCCTAGCATGGTTTTCTAGAAAACGGGATGCCCTAAAAATCAGCTTGATCCAACCATTAGATGCATCCCACATGAATATAGAATTTTTTGAGTGGTTGTTCATAGTTTTCTATGATGTGCCCTACCTAATAATTGGATTGACCGATTGACCTGATTTTTCGAGCATCCCATTTTCATGGTGGGACAGCCATGTTAAATGGGCAAGATGTCATACAAACACCATGGTGGGCCCCACATGCAAAAGTAGTTGTATGTGAGCATTACTACTACTACTACTATATATATATATATATATATATATATATATATATATATATATATATATATATATATATATATATATATCTGTTAACCTGCAGGGTATTCAAATGAAATACTTCTATCATTAAGGTAGATAGCATTTTCAGGCCTTATTTAAGTCAGAGAAATTCCAAATTTATTAAAGAGGTAATTTTAAGACTAGATGAAAGTAGAGTTTGGTTTCACAAAAGCCATTCCATTGCCATATCTAGGAGGTGGTGAACCATAGAACAATGTATCCTACTCCTGATCTCAATGTTAGGAATAGTTGAAAATGCTCAGAAACATAAGCAAGACAAGGATTAAAATCCCTGAGGATGATAAAAGCCATAGATGTTCCATTTCAAGAATTCAAGTTTACTGGAGCTTAAGAACGAACTTCCTCTTCTGTCTCTTTCTGAATTATCAATTGGAGAGAATCTCACCTAAAGAAAAACTTGAGAAGCCTAGTGCCAAATGAGTCAATTTCAAATCATGTAAATCGGAGGCAGTAAGAAACCCAAAAGTCCAATGAAAATGACTTACTATAGCCGAACATGGTGCCTCGCTCACAAACCATCACATTTTGGTTCCCAGCCAATCTTACTTTCTCTGCAGAGTTTGCCATGACCTGCCCAAAAATCCTTAGTTATCCAAGACTACGAACCGCATGGG
Source organism: Magnolia kwangsiensis (assembly GCA_037074715.1). Taxonomy (NCBI): domain Eukaryota; kingdom Viridiplantae; phylum Streptophyta; class Magnoliopsida; order Magnoliales; family Magnoliaceae; genus Magnolia; species Magnolia kwangsiensis. Next base: position 45,547,368 of record CM073574.1, on the reverse strand, counting down.
GATGCATTCATCACATACAAATATTGTCAAATGGCATAAGTGATCCTCTGTGATTACTTATGCCTGATCGCTAATGTGATCGCACAACTTTATTTATTTATTTATTTTTAATCGAAAAAAAGTGGAAAGTATGCGATCACATAATCGCATATGCGATATTTCATCGCATACTATCCATATGGCATATGCGATGATGACATTATGCGATTATGCGATCGCTTTTGACAACATTGATCACGTAAGCTCATTAAATACTACACAGCTTGATGCAGTATAGCAGCACCATGACCATGCTTTAGTCAATTCAATACATAAGCCCTCTTTAAGTCTGAAAATTCATTAATCTCTATAGCCTTCTCCCAACTATATACCCAGCAGATATAATTTGACAAAAAAAAAAAAAAGCAGTTATAGTGGCAATGAAGAAATGCACTGGAAGTTTTGAATTGGAAATCACAAAGAAGGATACATGAGCACTACAAAGAAAGTGAGCAAATAGTCAGCAAAAGAAAGTATAGTTGGATATAGCGAGTGATTGAAGAGAATGAATTGCCATATATATCAAAAGAAGTTGTCATTTTTAGTCTCAAATTTACAATTCATAGAATTAAAATACCTGAAAGCTCAAAATGGTTCATAAACAGTGTAAGCGTTGTTGCCATATTGACATTCTGGAGCAGCAAAAATATTCTAGACAATGCATTCATGATTCATGCAGGCATGTTTCAAGCAACTCACTAGAATAAGAATACAGGATCAAACAGTTACAAAAACCCATGGTACTCAAGCTCGAGCTATATAATTCTACATCTCAATCATCTGCAATATAATGAAATCGACATTCCATCAAAGAACTTACAGAAGGAGCACAAAATTGGCCTTTCTTAATATTGATAATTTTTCCAGTCTTGGCAGCTGCAACTAGAAGGTCTGTCTGTTATGATAAATGCTTTGTATTAGATGAATGCATTGAAAAATTCTAGTTCTCTGAAGCTATCAATCATCTAATTAAGACGATTAGAAAGAAGTTGTGAGAGAAAAAAGCCAAATAGGCCAAAATTAACCTGGCGGCAAAGGAAAGCTGGAATTTGAATAATATCTGCAACTCTGCCAACAGGTTCACACTGGATAACAGTGAATCACATCAGAAACATATCATAGCATTTTCTATAAACTATACATCCAACTTTCTTCTAAGTTTCTACCAAGTTCTAACATTACACAAGGTAGAAAATAATAGAATGTAATTATAGAAAAAAATTAGAAATGAAATAGAAAAATAAATTAAACATGTTTCTAGATTGTGAATTGGTGGTTGAAGGAGAAGCCAGCAGGGAAGAAGCACAGTAGGGACATGGAGGTACTGTAGCTAGTCATCGTGACAGAGTACGAGTCACATAGACATATGGAGCATCATGTGTACAGGCTCAAGTGGTTGGCTGCATAGAATAGCAAGGAGCCAATTTGATTCATGTTTATTGAAAACCATTTGCATGAGAACATGGTCATGGCGCAGTCTGCATGTTGCCCAACTATTATGCGCTACTCACAAAGGAAAATTTTTTAACAGTTACAGTCTAGATGAAAAATGGAAAGGGTTGTTGGCTTCACAAAATAGCAAGGAGCTCACCAACACATGCTTACTAAACACCACTCACATGGAAACACAATCATACCCTATGCTGCATGCCAACCCAACTATTGTGCTGAGGCCATATGAAGAATTTCTCTGTGTTTCCACTCACACGGAAACACAGTCATACCCCACGCTTTATGCCAACCCAACTATTGTGTGCCGAGACAAACACACTTTTGTTTACTCTTCAAAGTGGAAATCTACCAGTTGGGATTAGTACATGCTAAATTTGTTTGAAGGTTGTAGATAGAGAAGTGAGCATTCAAGAATATTAGATAACAGAAACTCAATCAGTTCAAAGGGATAAACATTTGTTGTTTTCACCTGAATTGCTTACTCCAACAAATTCTTTATGGTTGAGGACGAAACCTTCAATATTTTCTGTTGACTTGAACCCACACCTTTACACACCACTATATTAATCTAGTCAATGGTGCAAACAAATAGAATTGCTCTCTGAAAAATGTATACTGCTCCAACAGCAATCTATGTATAAATGTAATAATGTCAGCTTCCTTTCCCAACTATTCTCTTTATCCTTCATTTATTTCACATAGAAACATTCTCGTGGTACTTGAGGGCTAGGAGAGCTGCCTGTGTCTTACTAACCAAAATGGGAAAAAAATATATATATATATATAGCATAAAACAAAATCATCACCATCATAATAGCCTTGCCACGGCTATTTGGAGTCGGCTTTAGTAACCTGTTTTACCAATCATTCCTATCTAAGACTCCATCCTAGGTATGTGAATAAGCCTTCAAATTTCTTTTCACCACCCTAATGAAGCCCTTCATGTCCTCTTCTCACCCTCTTTTCAGGCTGTTCAACTCTTCCTCTACTTAGTCCGTATTAAAGCCATCTCCTGCTTCATTGCACATGAGTGACCATCTTAGTATGCTCTCCATCATTTTTCTCTTATGGTGATCTCTCCTAGGTTGTTTGAGATGATGCCATTCTTAATTCTACCCTTCATAGTCTTTCCACACATCTATCTCAACGTTCTCATCTCAGCAATGCTCATCCTTGATTCATTTTCTTTTTTGATTGCCAAACAGTCTGCCCAGAAAGCACAGCCAATTGAATGGTTGCTCTTCAAAAGATTTCCCTCAAGTTTCATAAGATTGCAGCAATCATGCAACAGTCTGAAGGCATATCTCCACTTCAGCCATTTAGCTCTATTCTATTAGAAACATTCGTATCAATTTCTTCATACAGTTAAATATTAGAGCCAAGGTAATGAAATAAATCTCTTTTAGGAATCTTCTAACCATAAATTTTAACTAAAGCCTCACCACCATCACTGATCCTAATGTAGTTGATTCAGAAACTCCGTCTTGGTAATGCTCTACAATTCTAGAGTGTTTTCATGAACCTCTAAGTTAGCATTTGCTTGCTCTCTCACATCGCGAACCAACAGTACCTCATCCACAAACAACAGACACCAAGGAACCTCATCTTGGACACTGGTGATCAATTCATCTATCAAAGTGTGAAAAATTAACGGCTTAATGCTGACCACTGATCAAAACCTATTGCTACTAAAAACTCATCAATCTTACCACAAGAGATTCACATTCCAGTATCCAATGTTTTAAATATCGACGAAATTGGCCGATATATCCCACGATATCTTGTATCCTTTGGGATACGAAATACACAGGTAGTGCCGATATATCCCACATGTTCGATCTGGTGAGCATTTTCAATTTCCAATCCTTTTTTTTTTTTTTGAAATTATGTAACTCGGTGTCAAATGGTTATAAATCCATTGGTTCTTCATGTTTTGCATGAAAAATCATGGAGTTGGAGCTTTGATTTCGATATCTAGTGGTGGTTCATGTTCTCCATGTTTGTTTTCAAAAATTTCCTTCAACCAGCTATCAATTGAGACTAATTTCGAAGTATCTAGAAGCATTTGATGAAATGATCATCACTTACACTCTAATTTCAAATTTTGAGTGTATGTGGTCGGATTTGGGGAATTTTGGGGAAAATTCAAAATTTCCCCAATTTCTCCCAAATTTCTTACAATGTTGTAATGCAAACATGAAATCAAGCATGTATGAGGGCTGATCTACTGATTTGTTAAGTCCTTGTAAATTTTCGAAAAATAAAAAAACATTTTTTAATAAAAAATTATTAAATTATTATTTTTTCTTGAAATTTCCCTTCAACTAGATGTCAATTGAGTCTAATTTTGAAGTATTTAGGAGTGTTTGATGAAATGATCATCGCGTACACTCTAAATGTTATGCATTCAATTTGAATATAGTTGCATTAGTTCAGTCAGACAGTGGATAGCTTAGGACCCTATACAAAGGAAACCTATTATGTGCACTTCTTTTTTCATATGCTATGATTTAAAAGTGTGTATAAGGTTTTTTTTTAACAATCGCTGAAGTTTCATTGAAAAATTCAACCATTTTCCCCATGTTTCCCAAAAAGTGCGATAAATTACTCGATACAAATGATATATCCCATGCGATAATTAATACGTATATGTATCCCAAGGATGCGATACATAATGCGATACTGCTATTTCGAACACTGCCTATAACAATAGCCCATACTTGTCTTCATAGATGTTGATATATCTTCTTGAGGCCTCTTTCCTCATCACCCCACCACATATCCCTAGGTACTCTTTAACTTTTGGTTTATCCAGATATATAAAACAATGCAAATATTCTTCCCTTTCTCCATACTTTTTTCATCAATTGTCTACATAGAAAAATAGCTTAGATTGTTGATCTCCTTGGCATGAAGCTAAACTGATTTTTTGATATCCTTATTTCTCTTATTTCTCTTTGTTCTTGTAAATATCATGATGCTTTTCTCCACTCATCAAGCATTTTCTTTGCTACAAAATTTTATTAAAAAGACTAGTTAACAAAACCAGTCTAGTTTCACTTTCACCAAGAATCTTCCACACCTCTGGCATATCAGATGTCCCTGCAAACCTTTCTTTTCCACATCCTCAACAGGATTACGTTTACTTTCCTTGCAAGAAATTTGCAATAACACGCATGCCTTCCCAACCCCTAGAGTCTGAGGCTCCTCATAATTCTTTCTTCATGACTAGATCTTTATTCAACAACTTCCAAAAGAAATTTCTCCATCTTTAGCTGATCTGACAAATTTTCACTAGGACCCTCTGGCCCTCACCCTTTAAAGCATCTTACATGAATTATCTCTCTCCTTTTCCACTCCCTCAGTTTTGCTAGTTTCTATTTGTTTTTCTCGCCCTTTCTACATCTTAACCTATCTTATAAATCATCATGGCTTATATTTGGCCTTACTTCTTCACTTCCCTTTCAGAAATTTTACATCTTTAAAGGTCTTCACTTTTAGTTCTATATCAATCCTTACAGCAGGACCCTCTATAACACATCCCCACCTCTATGTTTCTTTATATATGTGATTTTGGCCTTTAAATCCTCCAATCACGTCTTTCACCACTTTATATCCAACCGTATTTCTTTCATTTATACTTCCAAATTCCATTTGCTTTATCCTATCACTTTTTTTTTCCAAAATAACACCAATTCTTTCTCCTTTTAGACTCCATCATCTGATCCTTGGCTCTTTGCTTCCTTTCTTTCAGTTCTTAATACACATATCCAAGACCAGTAGTCTACATGTGTGGTCATATGACCAGGTGGTATGACTTCGTAATTCCTGCATGATGATGGCTTTACCCTTCAAGCAAAGAAAAAGACAATTTCTGGTAAGTATGGTCCACTCTTGAAAGTCACCAAATGCCATACCTCTTTTTAAAACGCATTCGCTATTTCCACCTCATACATATGTGTGTCGAACCACCCAAGGATTGCTTTCCCTGACTCATTTCTTTCTCTGAACCCATATCCTGCATGTAAACTATCATACCCGCTGCTAACAACATGGCCTTGTAGTTGTCACCTATAAATATTCTCTCTGTCTGGCAATCCTAGCATTAGCCATCAATTACCTCCAACTCCTAGAACTGTTTCTTAATACTTTTTCCCTGCCTCGCCTAAAGTATAAACGCACCAATGATGTTAATTATCACCTCATCCAAAACCATCTCAACTGTCATTAGCTTGTAACTTACAAGCCATTCTCTTTAACTCCCATAATTTCATCATTAAAAGTATTTTTCTACAACCATCCCTACCCCATTTCTAATATTATCCTTTCTCACGTAAATCAGCTTGTATGCACTGGCAATCTCTTTGGCTTTTGCTCCTTTCCACCCTTTTCCCTCTTGTTGGCAATTTATATTAATCTACCTTTTTCAATTATATCCACCAATTCAATGCTCTGACAAAGTGCCGACGTTTCAAGGCAACAAATTTTCCTCATATGAACTTTCTTTCTTTACCTGCACTCATCCAGTCCAGTGTATGAACTGTTGCCCACTTTCCCCTACAATAGGGAGTCGGTCTGGTGCCTCACTTATGGAGAATACCATACTTCCACCACAGCTGGATTTATAGATTGTGGCATGTTACTTTTATTAATAAAACAAGTTCGGGTGCATCGCTTCCAGCAAACATCCTAGGATGATCAAGATTTAAAATAGGAATCAGCATTATTGCTTAGCAAACATTTAATAACATGCTACTTACCTGGCATCCTCTACCTTACCCAGGCTGGCAGAGGTGCAAATGGGTTGGGTTGGGTCAGGTTAAGGAGAATTCTAGACATGACCAGTTTAATAATCGAGTCTAGATTTTAGCCACATGCCCCATCCATTAACATATTGGTCAATTGCCTTTAACTGAATGGACTTGTAGGGTTCGGTTCCAGATCGAGTTCAAGCTAGGTATGTGTCGGGTCAATTTTTGGATGATCCAAATCTTCCACACTTAAATGTCAGGTCAGGAGTGCGGTGGGGCAGGTCAAGACATCTTTGAGAGGTTCTGGACTGACCCATTTAATAATCAGGGTGGGTCGAATTTCAAATCCAAACCAGTTTATTATCAGGTTGGGTCCATTGACCCTTGGGTTGACCCAACCCATTTGCACCGCAAATGGGGCAGATCAAGACATCTTTGAGAGGTTCTGGACTGACCCATTTAATAATCAGGGTAGGTCGAATTTCAAATCCAAACCAGTTTATTATCAGGTTGGGTCCATTGACCCTTGGGTTGACCCAACCCATTTGCACCGCAACAGGCTGGGGACCAGCGGACGCTGACTACTAAGCAGAAACATTATGTCAAGGTAAATGTGAATACAACATTATGTTGAAAAGAAAATTGATTTGAGCAATTAAAAAACTGCAAATGTGCATACAACATTACACAACCTAAGCAATAACTTTGACCTCATCACCTGCTATTGTTAAGAAAACATCTTTGCAGAGAACAATCAAGTCTATAAAGAAAGAGAAGAAAGGGGTTACCTGGCTAGCCTCATGCACATCAGTCACTATGGGAAGGTCGTACATTGTTTTGACCTTTTCAAGGATCTGCATTTGAGACAGTGTAATAAGAACAATGATCAAGTCTCTGGAAGAACTAATGTAAAGGACAAAATAGGGACTGCATACTAGGTATATTAAGCAAGCCAAAAAAATCACAAAAGAAGACACCTATTTAGAGTCTTTCAGAGATGCCAGTGTCCCTACCAGTGCATCAAATTGATTGCCAACCATCGATTTTGTTAGCAAGTCACAGGCGCACGCACACGCACAGGTGAAGGGTCAAAAGGACACGTAACTGGGAGCAAGCGAGCTGGATTTTGAAATGAAAGTGGAAATGGAAGTTGAAAAGTGGTTGGAGGCAGATTTGATAAAAGCAGTTGAGTACTTGGATTGGCTCTCATGTCCCTGTGCCCAAAAAGGATGGGTGAATCCGGTTTGAGTCTTCATTGATTGGGTTGCTCTTGGGTACGTTCAGGGATTATTATGCGCAAAAAGCTGATACCTATCAAGCTAATAAAGTGTCAAAATCACATGTGAATGAACATGTTTTTCACATCCAGCTCGTCAGTTGTGCTGATTAGTGCACCCTCATAGAGGGAGAAGTGGGCTCAAGTCCCACTGTATTGGTTAATCCAAAAAGAAAGAAAGAATGAACAGGTTCTTTCTATCGATATCATGTTTGCATGATTACACTAAATGGCATTCATATTTTTCACTCAACCATAGTACCGGACAAAAGATACCACTTTCATATTGCACATGGGACACAAAATAGATCATTAATTTCATCTAATGCTAACAGTAGGAAAAGCAAAAAGAAGAGAGATATAAGAGAAAGATGGAGAGTGGGAGTGAAGAGGAAGAGGAAGATGAGAAAGAAGACTTTTTAGAGAAATGCAATACTTGTGTTAGATTGTTAGTCCCTCTTGACACACAAACACATAGAAACGCATATTAACATCAGAAAAACAGTCTTCGCAGAAATACAACAATTGCTCTATGTGATGGAATAGAGCAACCGCATTGTCGTCCCCTGCTTGGAAAGACAACCCCAACTTCCTCCCTACCCTGTTAATAATATCCTTAGTCCAGTCCAACACCTCTGCTGACATGGGAATATCACTGGGTTCGCCTGCTGTAGTTGCTTCTTCTTTGTAGATGTCCGATACTGCACACAACAGGCCCTCAAAATTCCCGACGTGGCTTGGCGAGGAGTAATGTCCAACGTCTCATCCATCTCGTCCCTTCGCTCTTCTTCACCTCCTACCGTGAGAGTCAAGGCCACCGCACTAGGGCTTCTCTCGAAAGAAGAGCACGAGACCATAGTGACATCGCCTATGAGGCATCTAGAGCAACCAGATTAAGTCACTAAATTTTCAAGTCTCATAACTTTCGCTGCCCTCTGATGGCTCGTTTTGAAGACCGATTGTGGATAATCTTTCCCCTCTGCTCTATGTGATGGAATATAGCAACTACATTGCCGCCCACTGCTTGGAAAGACAACCCCAACTTCCTCCCTACCCTGTTAATAATATCCTTAGTCCAATCCAACACCTCTATTGACATGGGAATATCACTAGGTTTGCCTACCGTAGTTGCTTCTTCTTGGCAGATCTCCGATCCTGCGCACAACAAGCCCTCGAATTTCTCGACGTGGCTTGGAGAGGAGTAACATCCTACGTCTCATCCATCTCGTCCCTTTGCTCTTCTTCACCTCCCACTGCGAGAGTCAGGGCCACCGCACTAGGGCTTCTCTCAAAAGAAGAGTCCGAGACCGTAGTGACATCACCTGTGAGGCAGCTAGAGGAACCGGATCCCCCCCCCCCCCCCCCCCCCCCCAATGAAGGTGATTCTTGGCCCAATGAAAGAGGAATTTACACATAAGTCTTCTAAGGAGAAAGGTAACAAATTTCTATCACTTTGCACTTTGGCTTTGGAGGTCATTGGATTCAAGTGCCTTAAAGATCTATATGCGTACTTTGGCCCAACTGTAAAGAATTGCAAAAATGGGGCATGTGATGGCTATCTATTGCATTATGGGTTCCTCTTCAAGGGAGTCCAACTATGTGTTCCGGATTGTTCACTTCGATAGGCTATTATTATGGAGCTTAGCAGTGGGCTTAGCGGTCTCTTTGGGACTTTGGGTGTGATGGATGAGACATGACTCGGTATGTGAAGAGACGTGGAATTTGCCAAGCTTCCAAGGGGCACGCACAAAACACGAGACTTTATAGGCCATTTCTGATTCCTATGCCTCCTTGTGTCGATATTAGCAAGGATTTTGTGTTGGGGCCTCCTAGAACCCAACAAGGTATGGATTCTATTTTTGTCGTCACAGATTGCTTCTCAAAGATGGCTCATGTTATTGCTTGCAAGAAGATTATGGATGTTACCCATGTTGCTAAATTGTTCTTCAAAGAGGTTGTTCACTTGCATGGCGTACCGAAGTCCATCACCTTGTACCGAGACGCAAAAATTTTAAGTAATTTTTGGAGGATGTTGTGAAAGAGGATAGGCATTACTTTGTGATATAGTAGTGCATATCATCCCCCAAACGGATGGCCAAACCAAGGTGGTAAATAGAAGCCCTGGAAACTTATTGAGAAGCATTGTAGGGGACAAAACAAGACAATGGGACTTGGTTTTAGCACAAGCAACGTTCACATTCAATAGCTCAAAATTCTACTGGGAAAAGCCCTTTCAAGGTTATTTATGGAAGGATCCCCAATCATGTGCTAGACTTAGCCCATTTACCGATTGAGGGGGGGTCAAGCAAGGAAGTGAAGGACATGGGGACGAACATGCATGACATCCACGAACAAGTGCGGAAGAGTTTGGAAGAAAACTATAAAAAAATATATACAAAGAAGATGCCAACACACATAAGCATTTCAAGGTGTTTGCGGAAAGCGATTTGTTTATGGTGTACTAGCGCAAGGAACGATTTCTGACCACACCTACAACAAGTTGAAGCCAAAGAAAGTTGACTCATGTAGAGTGTTGAAGAAAATCAATGACAACGCATATCGGATCGAGCTCCCGAAAGGCTTAAACATCTTGCCTATTTTTAACATGGTGGACCTTTTTGAATTTCACGAAATGTTGATGAAGCGAATAGGGGTAACTAGGTAATTTTCATAGTGCTTTGGTTGGGCTTTCTATAAAAGGGGGGGTTCTAGAGGAAGTAGGGGACTTTTTGGCATTTTACTTCCATTTTTAAGAGGGCTCTTGTCTAGAGAGTGAGGTTGGAGGAAAACTTATACCCATTCACCATAGTGAAATCTTGTCATTTCTATGCTTCTTCCATTATCTTCTTGTATTTCTATCCCCTCAACTCCATTTGCATTAAAGTCCCCACGGAGAGTCATTCTTGACATCAAGTTGATGGAGAAGCCATGATAAATTGGCAGTTGGGGAGAGAACACGTGCAGAGAATTAAGTTTCAGAACAAGAGCAAAAATCCCATGGAAGTCCACCCCCTGAGTCTGAGTAAAACCTTTGGCTACAAGACAAGCTTTGTACAGCTCAACATATCCGTTTGGTTTATGTTTGATAGTGAAGACCTCATTTACATCTAGTTGCCTTTTTCCAATGAGGCAACTTAACGATATCCCATATTTGATTTTTTTTTTTTTTCCAAGGCATGCATCTCCTCTAATATGGCATGTTTCCACTAAGGAAGTTGAAAGCTTGATGAATGCTTGAAGGAACTGTGACAAAAGAGATATAGGAAAGAATCCATATGAAAGTGAAAGAGAATTATATGGAATGAAGTTGGCAAGGGAATAAGCAGTACATGAACACTTTTCTGCATGCAAAGCAATGCGACAATAAAAAAGGATTGGGTAAAGAAGTAATACCTAAGTCTAGATCAGTTGAGTGGAGAGGGGCCGTGGTGGGAAAGCCATTACACTGTTTATTCCTTTAAACATATGCTTTAAGGCCACCAATCTGTTGAGTAGGAAGAGACTAATAAGATGGAGAGAGAGTTGAAGATTCAATACTAGATATGGAGAGGAACAATCAAATATAGGAAGAGGTAAGCAATGAGGCATTGGAGACTCCTCCTAATGAGGGGAATTAAAAGACTTCTATGGAGAGGAGTAATACGGAATATCTTCAAAGGTCGCATCCATCGAGACAAACTGTTTTACAATGATGCCAGGGGCATAACATTTGTATCCTTTTTTTACAATAATAACCTAAAAAGATACATTTAATAGCTTTTGCATTTAATTTGTCTCAATGGATGCTAGGAACATGAACAAAGCACACACAGGCAAGCACCTTAGGGTGAATAGGAAATAAGGGTTGCTTGGTTACGAAACTTGAATGGAAGCCCCCCCCCCCCCCACCCCCAAAAAATAAATAAATAAATAAATAATAAAAATAAAATCCGAGTGGGCATTCTATTAACTAGGTACATGGCGCTTGACACAAGATCAGCCCGTAAATGTTTTGGAAAATTCTTTTTAAGAAGAAGAGCCCAGGCTACTTCAAGAAGATGTCTATTCTCTCTCAAACACTCTATTTTGCTTGGGAGTATAAAGACATGTGGCATGAGATTTTACACCATTTCCCAAGCAAGTAGTTTTGAAAGACTGTTGAGATATATTCACCACCATGATCAGAACACAAGATTTTTGAATTGGTTGGTAATCATCTTATGGAATTCGAAAGATGGAGAAAACTTCATCTTTGGATTTCATAAAATAGACCCAAGTAGCTCAAGTACAATCAGTCATTTATGAAAGAAACACAATATGTATAACCAAACATAGAAGGCACTGGAGAAGAGTCCTAAACATTAGTGTATAAGAGCGAAAGGGACATCACACTTTGCATTAGAGGACTAGCTAGATCATCGGCAATGTTTTTATCAATTGACATATCTTACAGAATAATTCATTCACACTTCTAGATATAAACAAAATAGGGAGTAACAACCTGAGACTACAAATCGGTATATGACCAAGATGGCACGATGCCAATACAAAAGCCAATCTGTAGCTAACTAGGATGAAACTGAGGTCTAAAGATACGATCCAACATCATCTGAAGGTCGAAAAAGATAAAGTTCATCTTGCTCACGATCCACCCCAATCCTCTGGATAGTCGTCAGCTCTTAAAAAACACAGTGAGAAGGAAAAAAGATTGCACAACAGTTAAAAAAATCAATAAGACAACTAACAGAAAATAAGTCGCAAGATAATTTGGGGACATGGAAAACATAAGACAAGTGAAAAGATGGTGACACATTGATGGTTCCGGCCCCTTTAACATGAGTATAAGAGCCATCCGCAATTTTTACATAACTGTCGGATGAAGATAATGACTAGCGTGAAACAGTGAAGTCATACTAGTTATATGATCTAAAGCTCTGGAATCAATGACTGAGGACAGACTGACAGTGGAAGTGAAGACTAAATGCGCAGAAACTAATGTACCTGATGGATTTGACGTTGCTGAGAGGAAGAGGTTCAAGGAGGGCCCCATGACGATGCAGGTCAGCAATTTTGTTAGAAGGCAACTGACAACTAGGAGATCTTAAACTCTGGAATTTATCACGAATATTGTCAAATAAGTAAGTTGTAGCCACAAGTGCCTTGCTCGGTGGTTAATACACCAGATTCCAACGTGTATCTTTAATGCGCCTGAGATGTCCACAATGAGTACAAACTAACTTGTCAAGCTCATTGCTTGATAAATTGCTTAGACCCCTTCTAAGATCAATACGACCACGATCCATAACCCCATAACTACGATCAGAGTCACCATGACTTACACCATGACCAGAATCACCCTGCCCCAAACCATAACCCCCAGATCCAAAACAATCACGGTCCAAGCGTAGCACCATCTACCAATACTTGAACTAAGCAGGGAAATCTTGATCATGAGAACTAAGAGTAGTATCCATCATAAATTTTCTGCAACTTTCTTCTTGTTGAAGTAAAGAGACAGCAGTCTCAAGTGAAGGTTGAGGTTCCTAACTGAGAATTTCGGCCCGAATGGTTTCATATTCTGAATTAAGCCTGCAAAAAAATCAAAAACATGTTGCTCCTCGATCACAACTCGTCACTCCTGAGCAGAACATGAACAGATTGGTCTATAGTGACCCAACTCCAACTACGAACCACCAAGTGTTGTATAATAATCTCCCAAAGATCTCTGCCCCTGACAAATGTTAGCAATCTTTCGGATTAACTGAAAAACCTGAGCTACATTTTTCTTCTAAGAATAGGCTGCCGCAATAGAATCCCACATTTTTTAACAGTTTCACTGTACCCAAAAGTATCACCAATTTCAACATTCATTGAGTGCGACAACCATCCTATATTTATCATATTATCGGCTTCCGAATCCACATAAGAAGGATTTGACTTCTCAGGTGCTGGCATAGTCCCATCTATCACATTATTGGCTTCCCAATCCACATAAGACGGATTTGACTTCTTAGGCGCTAGAATAGTCCCATCTATGTATCCCAATTTTTTCGACCGCCAATAAACATAAGGTCTGATTATGATGATGACTAATAATTCAAACCATCAATCTAAATGATGACTAATAATTTGAACCATCAATCTAATCTGGGTAATTTTTCAACCTGGATTGTCACTTACCAAGTACACTAACCCCCATTTGAATGTGAAGATATGCCTTCCATTTTGCCAAGAAAATCACTCCAAACTGCTAAAGACCACCCAAGCACGCTCCCAACTACATACACACTACTACCCACCACTCCAAACAACCCGGAACCACTCAAGGCTGACCACAACTACACATGTACAAGTGTGGGAACTATCTTAACACACATCTAAGCCCCCATTTGAGGAAATGGCATTAGAAACAGTAAGAAAATACCTAAGACACGGTTGTACAACCATTTTTCCTCACAAAATACCTCATAACTTCCTCAAATCTCACCTAATCAACATGATACTTGTTCTAATAAATGGGAAACCCCAAATCTCAGCAAACCCCAATGAAAAACCAATACAAGAAAAATTGTGGAGAGAAAAACAGGAATTGGCAGTCTTTCCAGACTTCTTCTTTTTTGGCTAGAACTCCAAAAACTTACCAAGAAATCTCATAAAAATCACAATAGATCTTCTAAGGTCATGCTTTTCCAGATCTCATACTTTTCTACTGCCATGGGGCCATTTGATCATACACCACTAACGCCACCCGTACAGACAATGACAAAAATTATGAGCCCCACCAAAAAGATCTTCAATCAGCACAGGAATCCCTCTCTGATACCAAGTAGAAAGAGTAGAAAGAAGAAAGAGAGACAAGAGAGATGGAGAGTGAGACTGACAAGGAAGAGGAAAAAGAACAAGAAGGAAAAGAAAGAGAACATTTTTAAAGAAATGCAACATTTGTGTTAGTCCCTATTGACTAACTTTTGTGTGTGCGTGTGTGGACATGAGAAAAACATATACTGCTCAATACAACAATAAAATACACATGCACACACATTCACATTCCCTACGCTAACAAGATAAGAACCATTGTTACCTTCAATCCTTCAGCCATACCAGGACCACGGAATGATTTTGACGATGTGCGGTTAGCTTTGTCAAAGCTTGACTTGAAAACCAGCGGCAACCCAACTCTGGAAAAAGTGGAGTTTAAAATATTTACATTAGCAACCTAACATATAATTCCCCAAAATTTTTATACTACATTTCTTCACCTAAGCACGAGCATTGCTAGCCAGAGTCCCAGACACATACTTGGTGGTGATACTCTTTATATGTTTAGCCATCCGTAGAATATGCTCCTCAGATTCAATAACATTGGGGCCTGCTAATACGAAAAAAGGTTCTGCAGCCTGCTCAGAATGGGTGTAAACAAAAAAGCATACATGTCAATATTACATGCAAACATCATCACCCACTTCCCTACTAAAGATATAAAAGTGGTTTACTGACTATTTTTTAAGTGTAATTGCATCACAGAAACATAATCTTAAAAAGGAACATATAGATAAAGAGCACAAATGGCAAATAACAAATGATTAAGGTTTTCAGTGATAATCATGACATGCAAGATGAACTGTAATGTTGGCAAAATGTTTCCAGCTGCCAATGACCTCAACAAGAACAACAGGTTAAAATCCATCATGCAAGCGGACTAATTATTATATCATGTGAATAGAGCTTTGGCATAAGCTCTATACTGAAGTGAATCGATGACAAAAACAACCTAGCCAAATGCAGCATTTAGAGCACATCATGTCGGTGCTTTGAGGTTTTTTTAATCATGCATGTGAAGAAGTGATGCCATCCCCCATTCCTCTCCTCAGATTTCCAGATACTTTCACGTCCATATATACTGGCAGCATCATATTGTGTTGAAACATTACCAATACTGATACCGGATGCTTCATGGATATTCGTAAGATAGGGGGTTGAAACGTATCCTGTTGTATTACTATCATTAAATTCACAGTAATTTGTCCTGGTATTAAAGTATCATGAATACTTGTATCTGTAGGTCGTAGATTTAAGGAAATGCAGATTGTATCCCCTGCTCTTTATATCCATATGTCCTTATCAGAATGTCAAGGGTTGCTTCTACTTTCAAATATTTGTCGATGTCAATCGAAAAGTCATAATAAGAATTACACTACAAGCATTCCTTTTCTCAAAAAGCTAAGCAGTAATTATAAAAGACATGAACTGTGCTTCTCCCCTTTTATCACCTCTTATTGGCTGAATGTCAAATAATTGTAGATGTCAATCGAAAAGTCATAATAGGAATTACACTACAGGCATTTCTTTCTCAAAAAGCTCAGCAGTAATTATAAAAGACCCGAACTGTACTCTCCCCTTTTATCGCCTCTTATTGGCTGTTGAAATAGGGGGCCTACATGAAACGTGGAGGGTCCTATCACTTTCTATGTGGGTCCAAACCTTCCAATGATGGCAAGCAAAGGCTACATATTTCATGAACTCTGACCCTTTTCAGATAATTAGATATGTGATCTATAGCTGTCTAAAGATTTCACCTTCCCCAAGGAAAATAACAATTGAAATGGCACAAAAGCTAATTTCTTTAACATCAGCAAACAAATAGAACAAAGATGGATACCCATAAGCAAAATATAGCACAATGAAGAAGAAACAAACAAAAATGTGAAGGAATGGAATGACTCAGTGAAACATGCCAACACTAAGTTAGAAGCAAACCTTTAGCTGGTTAAACAGCACTGTCGAGGAATCCATATCTCAGTTTCACTTGCAAGCTTCAAATTCAAGTAAGGCTGCAACAGGAATCAATTACATGCTTGAGGTATATATACCAAAAATGGGACAAATTTTCCAGCACAGAGAAAATGCCTTTTGATGGATAACATGCTACAATGAGAAATGAAGAGTTATAAATAAATTGTGTCGGCTACATCAAAAGAAAGAAAACTATAAGAAAGAGAAATAAACACAAGCCTTTGGCTTTCAATTTCTCAATGCTTGCAGCAATCACCATGAAAGTTACTAGTACGTACATCACTAAAGACGAAACAAACAATTGTTAGCACTTAGCGGGTAAAACATCATTTTTCGCTCAACTCCTCAAAATTGTAAGCATTCTTCATTAGAACAATACAAGCTTTCCCATTAATTTTCTTGGTTTTCAACAGAGTTCTCTTACATTCTCACTAAGTCCTTAGGTGGAAGGTTTTAAATTGATTTATCAGATATCAAATACATTTCCCCTATAGCAGGCTGTTTTGGGCTGATACGGGCAGCTACAGCTGTATAATTCATGGGCGATACCGGTACATATCAGGCAATGTGTATTGGTTTCAGATGGTATTTTAAACCTTGTTGGGGTGTTGTGCAAGTGCCACATGGGCAGTTGTGCTAAAGAGTTCGCAAGTCTAAGACAGTCTGCCATCTCTGACGAGGCTGCCATATGAATGTTTTGAGTCCCTAAAAGGGCCCCACCTGTATAGTAGCTGTGCTGAGCAGTAAAACATCAATTTTACTTGGCTAAGCATCAAATTATATAAACAATAAGCAAAATACATCTCCCTCCTTTGGATTCAATCAGAATTATGACAAACATTGAGATTAGAAATGCAGTTTGCAATGAAATTCAACAGTGAGAAGAAAAGCAGCTTTAGTGTTTGATCATTTGTAACTCACAACCACAACAAAAAAGCAGGACAGATCATCTGAAGGAATTCAAGTTGAGAAATGCTACAACCGAACTTGATAAGTAGGCTTTTTCAGCGCTCGGCTAACACATTGCAGTACAGCGCATGTGTGCAAGATCCAAGTCGCTCATCAGATCACACCCACCTTGTCCTGAAAAATCAGCCCAGTCTGATATCAGTTGGGCCAATGAACGTATGCTTAAGGCAAACTGACCCACGGTCCAAGTTAACGTACACGCGTATCCCATCCGACAATCAGACAGGCCTGATTTCCAAGACAGCATCTGCTTGGTAGGATCCGCCCGATGAACAGCTTGGATCTCGCACATGTGCGCCACATTGCCACGTATCTGAGTCAAGTGCCCAAGAAGGAAATAAAAAAAGCCTACTCGCTTGAGTTCGCTGAGAATGTAAAATTGTTTTCTTTTTCTTCATCAGTTTCGGGAATTTGATTATCTTTAGAAAGAGTGGAGTTGTAGTATAGAAATGCAGTTCGATTTCAGAGAATTACATCAGATCTACTGCCGATTCCAAACGGAAAGGAGCTGGAAAACGTACCTCTGTTCTTTTTGGATAGTTGAGGAGGATTCTTGAGATTGGAAATTTCAGAATATCTCTCTCTGTGTGAATTTATAGAAGAGCCTCGCCACTCGATTCCAAACGTTCCTCTGTTTATTTTCTTTCGTTTTGGCACGTTGCTACCGAAGCGTTCCGTAGCTAATCCGCGCCCTATGCCATGCGTTCTATGGACTAGGGGAAGAGTTCGGTTTTGCCTCCGTCGCGACTGATAATCTATTGTGAGTTGCCACCCACTGGGGCCCGCGTGCGGTACATCACTGATGGGAGCGATTATGTGAGACCCTGTGGGGCTCACAGTGATGAACATGCCTTAAATCCACACCGTCTAACCATTTTGACAGCTTATTTTAGGGAAGTGGAACTCCAACCTGGCTGGTGTGGGTACGTCGCCATGTTACGTGGGTCCCATCAAACGGAAGCGGATTGGCTGGCGTGTCACACGCCAGGAACGGATTGGCTACTCCCCCTGACACCAGCCCCGTGGCTGGTGGTCGGACGCGGATTTCCTGCGAAAGGGAAGCTCCTGCGCTGGAAACCCAAGTGGGCCCACCGTTATTTTTTTGTGAAATCCATACCGTCCATACCTTTTTTTGAGATCATTTTAAGGCTTGGGTAAAAAATGAGACGGATCCAATACTAAAGTGGGCCGAAAACGTGAGCATTTGAACGTCCACTGTTGAAATATTCATGGGGCAAAGAAGTTTTGAATCGTTCTAATATTTATGTTTTCAGTTCATCTCAGTAGGAACTATGTTAAGAAGTGTATGGCTGGCATGTATACATAACTGTCAGCCTCAGACAGTTTTCAACGGTAGGACTTTCCCTACTCACCTTTTCCTTTAACGTAGCTCACTTGAGTATTGGATCTGGCTTATTTTTGGCTCTACTTATTAAAATGGTTTCAAAAAATGTATGGACGGGATGGATTTCTCACTAACATCACAGTGGGACCTACCTAGGTTTCCAACGCAGGAACTTCCTGCAAAGGCTTTAGCAGAAATCCGCATCCCTTGTGGTCGGTGCTCCGTGGGCCCTACCATGATGTATATGTTTCATCCATTCCGTTCATCCATTTTTAAAGATCATTTTAATTCTTTATCCCAAAACCTAGAGGTATATAAGTCTCAGGTAGTCCACACCATACGAAAATAATATTTATTGGATATCCACCATTAAGATCCTCCTAAGCCCCACTGTACTTTTTATTTGATATCCAATCTGTTGATTAGGTCATAAAGGCCCAGATGAAAGGAAAAAACAAAAATCATCTTAATCCAAAGCTTTTATGGCTGCTAAAATGTTTTTAATGGTCAACGCTTATTCAACACTATTTCGTGTAATGTGGTCTACTTTGAGGTTGGGATATAATAAAATGATCTGTAAACACATAAATGAAACATATACATCATTGTGGGGCGACAGAGAACCGATCACCAGCCATTGGCCGGTGTCAGGGGGAGTAGGCAATCCGTTCAAATCACACGCCGCTATATAGTTGGTGTAGGTACGCGTCGCGCGAAGATGAGCGCTGACGCTCCTTGAGCTCGAGTTTTACTAATGGTTAAAAGGAGATCAAAGTTACATGGCCCCACAATGATATATTTATTATATCCATACCGTTCATCCATTTTTAGAGATCATTCTATGGTACTATCCAAAAAATGAATAATATCCAAAGATCAAATGGACCACACCACAAATAGCAGTGAAGATAATGATTTTCACCGTTAAAATTTTTGTAGGACCCACCATAACATTTAGTTTCCATCCAATCTATTCATAAGGTCACACATACCTAGACGAAGAGGAAAAACAAATTTCATATTGATCCAAAAGTTCTATGAATCCCAAAAGGGTTTCAATGGTAGACATTCAATCCCTCCTTGCTTTTTTCATTGTGATCCACTTGATTGTTAGATCAGTCTTAGTTTCTGTTTCAAACTTTAAGAGCTTGAAAAATGTATGGACGGTTTGGATATAACACATACCTTATGATGGGATCCACAGAATTTCCTGACCTCAATACACAGCTATATAGCTAGTATGTTGTCCTTGTTGTAATGGTTATGCCGAAAAGTTAGAAAGATGATTATAAAAAGCAGTGGGGATTGATCGTCCATGTAACTTTATGGTATTTGTTTTTTGTTTAAATCCAGGTCTCCGTGATATTTACAGATTGGATGAAAAATAAACATTAACGCGGTGGGCGTGTGGCTGTTTTAATTGTGAAAATCATTATTCTACTGTTATTTGTGGGACCACACGCTTGTCCATCATTCTTGAGATCATGCTTTAAAATGATCCCCAAATGGAGGGATGGTGTGGATATAAGAAATACGCGTCTGCACTGACACGTACAAGCTGACTCAAATCTTAAGTGAACCACGCTGCATGAAACGGTTTATGTTTGAATCCTCACCGTTGAAAATTGTGTGGATTCCACCGCAATGTATATTTTCCATTGAACCTGTTGACAAGTTAAAAAATGACCTTAATGAAAAGACAACACGAATATCATCTTGATCCAAAGTTTTGGTGGCTCACAGGAAGTTTTCAATGGTCAATCACTGTTGCTTCCTGTACCATGATACATGTGTAAGTTGGGATTTACTTCATTTTTTTAGATCATACCCTGAAATAAGCTTTCAATACTGATGAACAACATGAATGTAGTCAAATACATCACAGCTGGCCCCATAGTCAGGGGTCCCACCCACCTAGGTGGATTCGGGGTCTCACCTAATCCGTTCCCATCACTGATATCTGCCAGTGGGACGATCCACCTGTATTTAATCATCAATGTCTGCGTTAAATCACCACTATTTCCAGTGGTGTGTTCCACCTGAGATTTGCACTGCTAAAGTTTTGGCATCTCATCCTAAGATGGACCGGAAAAACGGATGAACAGTATGGATATACAACATATTCATCAAGGTGGGCCCACACGTTCAGGGTAAGGGTAACACCTAATACACTCCCCGGGCAGCGAACCTGAAAATAAACGGCCTCCGTGTAAATAAAAATTAAAATTTTTTTTTTTTAAAAAAAGGTGATCTACCTCATCTATTTGAGTGTGATTCTAGAAAAGCCTTGCGGTCCCTACCATGTTGTATATGTTCTATCCACACTGTCCATCCATTTTTTCAACTAATTTTAGGACATGAGTCCAAAAACGAGGCAGATCCAATTATCAGGTGGACCACACCACAGGAAATGTGGTGATCGAATAACATTACAATCGTCTCTGAGCCCACCATAATGTTTATTTATCATCCAAACTTGTTTATCAGGTCACACAAGGTTGGATGAAGAGAAAAAATACAAATATGGGCTTGATCCAAAACTTTTGTAGTCCTGGATAAGCTTTTAATGAGTTCATCCAACCTATGAGGTATTGTCCTGATCTATCCTAATACAAAGAGTTGAGATTGACTTATGTTAGAGGTAAGTGTTCATCGTCCACAAGGGAAGTGCTCATCCCCAATCTCTCTCTCAACACAGTCTTTCTTTTCTCTCTTTCTCTCAAAGTACTATCTTTATTTTCCATCCATGGATCTTTTCAAGTCTTCTTCTCTTTTAGTATGAGATTATATATATATATATATATATATATATATATATATATATAGAGAGAGAGAGAGAGAGAGAGAGAGAGAGAGAGAGGGATTAGGGTTTCATGAGTGCATGCAGTATAGCGTTCTACCACTCCATGAACTTTGGTATACGTAACCAATTACGAGGGAAGTGTATCGATTTGCCTCATTCATGCATGTACACGTGATCTAATCTTCCTACTATCATGATCATTCATCAAAGACTTATATCCCCATGTTCATCAAATGGTGGACAATTTGATCTAGATCACCAAGTTATTATTAAACGGTATCGATACAATTGTAACAGTTAAAAAAGCTTTAACAATCAAAAACCTTTGGAAAGCTGACCAAAGCATTCAGAGTACTTAGCCAAAGAAAAAAAAAATCATTTGATGAGTCCTTAATCGTACAGATCTAGCCATATAATAGTCCTTAAGTAAACCTAATGGGTTCCTTGCTGGCTCATGCGATAATCAACAATTTCTAATGGAAGTACCTAGTCACATCCACTTGCAATGGATTTTAAGTAATCTTATAGAATTAGCCAAAGCCTACCAACTAAGGTAGTCCCATTCACGTGTTCTCAAGTTTAAGCATTAATCAATTCTATGCAACATCAATTCGTGATCTTCATGATCATTTAGTTTGGCCTAGTGGGTCCTAAGACCAATAACTTGAACTTGATCAACCAATGTGAGTGCCTGAGAGGTTTGACATTGGATATTGTGTCCATAACAAACTAACACTTCTATTTGGGATGAGGGCAAAGACACACCAACACCAAGTCAACTCCTCGATAGTGGAGATTGTCAATCCTAAGTTAAGTTACCTCATACGAGATGACCACACATCTCATAATAGAATGTTCATAGATATATCCTATATACCTGTGTCAGTCATAGTTTACACTAGGTGCAAAGATCCCTAGACCAAAACACTTATGATCGATGACTGTTTGTCTAATCTATAGTTTTCAAGATTTTGATATGGGGGTAAATATAAGCAGGGGTGACACTAAATACTAAAGAATAACACGTCCCATAGGACTATGGGCGCCATGATCTATGACCAAGATGAGTCATGTCCCATTCACATGGCCAATGGATTAGGGCTCACATTGGTTTTTCAAGGCGTGTACTTATGAATGCTGGATCTCATGAGATTATGAGTATCTTCGGCGCTCACGCATCTTTATCGGATCATTTGTGGTTACACGTGCAAGGGATGAGTATGTAATATAGTAATAAATATAGGACTAGGTACACTCGGAATTATGACGTAACAAGGTCCAAATTTCTGACAAATCATATAATATATGTCCAAAGAGCGTCTAGAATGTAATGCATGAGAACTAGGCTACCACGAGTTGTTTGATGAGATATGATTCAAAATTCCGGCAAGTCACATAGCTTAGACTCAATGGAATCTAGCGAAGAGGGTCGAAGATGGATTAATGATGTCATGAATGCTGCTCGCATCACGTGCACCCCACTCGCTTCCTTTGGCATGGAACCCCAAGGGAAATAATTTACTAGGCTCGATTTATTTTTCTTAGTTGTGCAATATATCTTTAGGTTAACATAATAGCTCGTTTGAGTATCTTTGAGCACACAAGGAGTCGCCACTATCTAGAAAAAGGTTGTGGAATCCACGGTTGGTTAGAGACCGTAGAATTTCCTAGAGAGCAATAAATCGGAATAAATATTGACTTAAGTGGCTATTGAGTTGATACGCATTGTGAATTATAGGCAAGGGTCTCAGTTACAAAAACGGAAGGGGTTGTGTATAGAGCTGGGCATCGGTCCGGATCAGAACGGATTACGCCTAACTCGAGCCGATCCGAAATCTTCAGGGTCTGACACGAAGTCGATCCGATCCAGGACCAAGTCCGGGTCACCTGACTCTGACCGATCTGATGTAGGGTTGGCCTGATCCGAACTGAGTCCGACTCAGCCAGGGCAACCGAGTCGGATCGGGTTGAGTATGATTTAGATTGTTTAAATTTAATCTGACTATTTCATGCGATGTGGTTCACTTCAGCCTTCAATATACTACATTTTTGTTCTCAAGGCTTAAAATGTTATGTCCAAATGGATGAACGGCTTAAATGAAACATATACATCAAGGTAGGCCCCACATGACTCTCAAAAAATTGTATCTGCACTTTCATCGAAATGTACTGTAGTGTTGACATTGCTGTACCGACGTTCTTTTCACACAAAGTACGTGACTTGTTGTATTGACATTAGCAAGTTTTGTAGGTATCATCATGGGGTATGTGTCATATCCAAACCGTTCATTCATTTGGCGAGCTCGTCTTATGGCAAGCTAGTCTTAAGGCTTGAGACGAAAAATAAGACAGTTCTAACTATCATGTAGAGAATTATTTAACGATGAAAATCGTTCTCTACTGTTATTTGTGGTGTGGTCCAAATGATTTTTAGATATCATTCATTTTTTGGATGATGCTCTATAATGATCTCTTAAAATATATGAACGGTGTAGATATAATAAATACATCACTGTGGGCCCATGTAACTTTGATATCCTTTGAACCTTTTGTACGACTCGGAGCTCGAGGAGCGTCAGTGCTCATCTTCGCACGACACATACCTACAGAACCTAGAGCCTAGTCAGAGAGTTGTCCCGTCATGATGGGCATAGAGAGGAAACAGATTGGCTACTTCCCTGACATGGTTGGTGCTATTTAGGTCCCATCATGACGTATTTGTTTCATCCATGCTGTCCATCTATTTTTATAGATCATTTTACAGAATGAGTCAAAAAATGAGGTATATCCAAATCTCAAGTGGACCACTAACAGGAAACAGTGTTGAATGAGAGTCGACTATTAAAAACATTTTGAGGGCTATAAAAGTTTTGGATCAAGATGATCTTTGGTTTTTCTATTCATTTGGGACCGTATGACCTAATCAACAGATTGGATGTCAAATAAACAGTATAATATGCTTTAGGAGGATTTTAATGGTGGATATCTCACCGCTATTGTTTTCATGTGGTGTGGTCCACCTGATATTTATATTCCTCTCATTTTAGGTATCAAGCCATAACATGATCTTTAAAAATGGATGAATGGAATGGACGAAACACATACATCATGGTGGGTCCCACAGAGCACTGACCACCACTTACGGAGATGGTGGCAGGGGGAGTACCCAATCCGTTTCCCACGGGGAGCAGGCGTTGTAGAGATGATCCTAAGAGAGAGAGAACTAACCAGTAACCAGTTGGCTTTCTCGCTTTCTCTGTCCACCTGATCAAATTCGATACTCCACTGCTGTATCTGCGGCCCTTTGGCAGCGAGCCAAGTTAATTTATATCTGGTTGTGAAGCCACCTCCACACCAACAGTAATGGGATAATCATCATGTTCAACAAATCCTTCTCTCATTTTCTCTCGCAATACGTATAGTAGTTACGTCCCACAAATGGTGCCAACAAATGCACGTGGTTTATTCACTCTGGATGTAACGCCCCGAAAAATTGGAGGTCGTGCATATGCTCAACTCCTGGGTCCCCGAGTGTCACTTATCATCAATCTTATAATTTTATAATTTATCAAGTTTAAAAGCGCAACATGGAATTAATTGAAATATGAGGCACATCCACAACTAGTCTACTGAACTGAGAGAAATCAATATATACAGGTTCAAAAAGAATATAAATGGGCCGCACAAGGCGATGCCCAACAAAATCACAAAGGGAATCATATGTCCAAAGAACGGTGCGTTGAGCCCACGACTCAACACCCATGAATCCAGTCTTCTAAGCCGGTTGAGGACCGCCCATCAACTGGAAGTAGGAGAACTTGTCCTCCTCGCTTAAGCTCGCGCCGTCAGGCTCGTCGAACTCAGCACAACTGGCAACTACTGAAGAGTTTAAGTGGTGTTTTAAAACACCGTCCCAGAGTGGGAGTGAGTGATCAACTCAGTGGGTGCTATTAATCTTAAGTTTTAACAGGCATCAATTATAATATGAATTTAATGAAAAGCAGATAATCAACAATAACTAACAACTCTTATTTAAAATGCATGCATGCAGAATGATATGATGCATGCCCTCGCCACAACACTCCCTCGAGTGACTCCATCTAACGATCGCGTATGTCAGCACTCCCTCATTGCGACCTTGACTTCCGAGTCGCCACCCTAACTAATGTAATGCAATGCGATTGTATTAGTCGAGTTATTAGTTAAGTCCATTCATCCAGCAGGTTTGAGAATCTGATGCACCCCACATATCAATGCCTTAAACTGATTGCGAGGCCAAGCCCCCCCAATGCGTGAGGCCAAGACCTCACGGTCCGTGATCCCGTCGGGTTTCTCATCCCCGACTTCAAGCACATGAGGAGTACCAAGAGAAAGGAGTCGCTCGCGGTCACTACGGGGAGGCGCGGCACCGCAGCATAGGCCGACAGCTCGGACACAATGTCTCATTCCACCATGCCCGGCTCACGAGACTATGAACCAATTTTAAGTGAGTTATTAATGGGCTGCAATGGTTGTAGGGTGGTTCAGGTTCCATACATATGTGAGCATACAGGGTTAACAAACAGGGTTGATCAGCTCATAAACTAGACCGCAAGAGTCCAGGCCAGTACGTGGCGGAACGGCATTGGGTGCAAGCAACTCATGTAGTCTAACTACTGTCGCCCACACGCACTCGCCCAAATCCATGGGTTTAGCCTCAAGGCGGTTCTACCAATGGGGCCACCTTCGCTCTCCTCAAATTACTGACCAACCCAAGGATTTGGGAGGTGATTCAGAATATGCCGACTATCAATGCATCATCTAACATAAACAACATCATGTTCTCATGCTTTTCAACATAAAATTCTAAATTTCTACTAACATGTAAAGCTAACCATATCATGAACAAGGTGTGTGTGTGTTGTGTGGGTGGATAAGGAAGTTAAACACTTCCTACCCCCCTTAGAACCGAAATACACAAAAATTAATGAATCATACATGTTATAAGGCACATCATATGAGAAAATCAAACAAGGCATGAGCATGCAATTGTTCATACACAAAGTCATGTGAGGGGCAAAAATAACATCATATGAGAGTCAAACATACCATTCTAACAAACATGCAAATCCTAGGGTTTCTCTAAATTCTCCTAATATAGCATCCAAGCAACCAAAATCATTAAACACATACTAAAGTTAGTGCTAGGCCACCTAAGAGCAATAGTCCGCACCTATGAGGTCGTTGGAGTCTCGAACCGACCTAGGAAAGCTCGGATTTAGGGGTTGGACGGCCGGAATCCCTAGAGCATGCAATTGCATGTTAGAATCTTATGTAAATCCCTCCTTAGATCATGAGATTCAAGAAAAAAGAGATGGAGGATCTTACCTAGAAGACCGGCAGACGTTTCCTAGAGTTTTGATGATGGGTTTCCCTTGGAAGAGGATAGGGTGTTAATGGGGTTGATGCTCTTGGGCCCCACACGAATTTGGAGTCCACCTTGACTCTCTTCTTGCTCCTTTCCTCCCTCTTACTCTTCTCAATCGTTGAAAAATGGTAAGAGCTAAGAGGAAGAGATGGGTTGTTGGAGATGGAAGTAATGAAGAAGGGGCTTTGATTGTTAAAGGATGGTGGAGTAATGAGGGAGGGTTTGTTGTAGTAAAAAAGGAAGTTATGAGGGAGAGAGAGATAGATTGAGAAATGGGGAGTGTATGAGATAGCGAAGGTTTTATCTCTAGGTTTGGCCTCTTTGGCCCTAAGTTTCCCAAAATCCCTAAAATAGCCACCTAGGACCACTTGTTGTGTTAGGGGCAGTTCTATCACCCCCCCTGCCACCAAATTTGCTGTGTGGATACCTCATGGCCCAATGACGGGCCGTATAAAATTTAAAAACAATCGGATGAACGGATATGAGATCTGAGTAAGCGATCCCGATCTTTAAATGGCCCTGTGGGGTCCATTCCGGTCGTTGGGGAAGTTTTGGTGGTCCCCTGGCCATGAAATTTATAGGGTAAGTGGTCCATGGTCAAATAAAGGATCATACAAATTTTGGAGTCGATCGGATATTTGGTTTGATCGTACGGGTCCGATTTGCGATCAACGGTTACCGTGTCATGATCGGGTTTCAGATTTTGTGGACGGGTGTAGAAAAATACATTAGACTTTCGCTATAAATTTAAAAGAAATTCGACGGCTGAAAAGCCTAGAGTCTCGGTTTCATTTGCAAGTGCCAGATTCCAATTCTGGCATTGGTGGGGTGCATTTGGCAAGTGTCAGATCCCAATTCTGGGTGTTCGCTGGGTCTGCAATCCACGATGGACCACAAGCCCAGTGAGATCTATGATTTTCTAAATTTTTAAAATTTTTTGACCCTCCTCAGTCGTTGTGTGGCCCACATGGGCTGTTGTTAAGTGTAAATATGTCATTTGGCTTGGCGGCTCGCACTAGGCCTTATCATGACCTGTCCGGTCTACTCTAATGAGCTAATCGTAGGTTAATCAACTTGTAGTACCCCACCATGAGTGCCCCACCATGAGTGACTTAAACAAATGGTCATGCGGCAAATCCTACGTGGACGCCCCAGGACACTGTGCTGGTTGGATGGGACATTACAAGGGTTGATTTGGTCTAATGTTAAGATCCTGACCTCATCTGACTCGGCTTTAGTTAGATCTTTAATTTAGTTATGCTTGTCTTAATTAGTTAACGACGGGTTAGTTAGATTTGGGTCCTATATGAGTAAATTATGGGGCTACACTTGATGTTCAAGCGATCAGGCGAATTCATTGACTTCCTACGGTTGATTAATCGGACTTGTGCAGTTCTTTACTGGTACCACTCCTGTATAAACTAATATTGAGTGCTAATGGTCATTAAGTGATGTTAAGTTAATTAAATAAAAAAAATTAAGGATTTTTGAAAATTTGAAACAGTGAAAAATCCGGGATGTTACACCAGATCAGGTCAGTTCGAACCCAATCGGATCGGATTGGTCCGGGTAGACATGGATCCAGCTCGACCTGAAATACTTTCGGATCTATACTATCCTACTCGATCCGCATTGATCCAGCCCGTTTAATCGGTTCGGAATGAGCTGAATCAGGTTAGGATTGCCAGCTCTAGTTGTGTACCCTTTTTCACCCGTACATTGCATGGTCTCTACTTTATTAGGATATATGTGTTTTAAAGGGGATTCGAGAAACTTCTAACAGGATACGAAAATCAACAGTATACTATTAGCCTAATATGTCCTAATATGTCCTAAATAAATAAGAAAATAAACCAAAGACAAAAGAAAATAAAGCAAGATAAAATCATGAGTAGAAGCAATACTGAATTTTTGGTTGACTCCTCTGTATCATGTTCTATGATACAGAGGATTCCCTAGAGAGGCAATTGTAGAATATACTTTACATGACATCATAGAAGAGCCTACTAATAGAAGTATGTTAAAAAAAAAAAAAAAAAAACATAATAAAAAGGTGAGGGAAAGCAAGGGTCTTGGATATGTAGGAAATATGCATAATGAAATAAGAATTGATCCGAGATGTGAGAGAAAAATAAGAGAAATCAAATACCCTTTTTCGTTTGCAAAAGAGGTAGTCGGATGTCCCAAGTTCCGACTCTACCTGGTAACTTCGGCTATATATTGGCTTTTGGCTTCTCAAATGAAAGAGATGGAGAAAGAAGAAAGTCAGGGAGCAACTCCTGACGGATAGTGGAAGAAACAATTTGAAATGATCCGAAGAAAGAAAGAAAGAAAGAAAAAAAAGCAGGTTGTAAGATTCTACAGAGCCATTTGGCTCTTTCCTTTGTTGTTAAAGGGTCAGAGTAGTTTTCTCCGCCACCGACTCTCTCTCCCTCACTCCTTTTTTTTTTCTCCATGCTTTCTCCTCCTGTCTGCTTTCTCTTAAGCCTTTCTTCCTCGTTCTTTCAAGTGTAAGGATGCCTTTAAATAGGCACACCGGAGTGCTCTAGTGGTAACACATAAGTGTCTGAAGCCAGGTTTGATTTTGCCGAACCTTAAATCAAACATTGTTGACTTGGCATAGAGCGAGGGTCGAAAAACTGATGCGTAGTTGTTGGGCGGTGTGGTTGTGACTAGTCTAACGCATCATATGACCAAAATCGGCCATATAGTGGATGGTTTTGATCAAAATCGGCCATCCAATGGTGGGTTTCGGGTTTTCGAGCAAAACCAATCATATAATGGTTGGCTTTGATCATAAGCTCATCTACTCTGTCCACTATACTCTTGAGTGGGGATAGAGTGAGGTCAATAGTCAAGATTGGCCTTGTCTCAATGGTGGGGTGTCTACTAGGCTTGTACATCAAGTCGAGTCGAGTTGAGGTGAGCCAAGCTTAGCCTGACTCGTCCGTACTCTTCTTGAGCTTGAGCTTACCATTGGAGCTTGCCTTGACTCATCCTTGCTCCTCTTTAGGTCAAGCTTACCATTTGAACTCCCAGCCCTAATCCGACCCCCAAAACTTTCAATTTGCAAATCATATATTCAAAACTAAAAATCTCAATTTTGAGATTTAGAGTTTTTCTATTTTTAACAATTATATATATATATATATATATATATATATATATATATATATATATATATATATATATATATATATATATATCAAATATTAGTTTTATATATACCTTGATGTTGAGAGAGGGAGAAAAAAGAGCTCGAGTGGACTCGGCAGGTTGAGTTTATAAAGGGAAAGATAAAGAAAGTGACGAATAGGATGCGTCCTTTAGAATTATATATATATATCAAATATTAGTTTTATATATACCTTGATGTTGAGAGAAGGAGAAAAAAGAGCTCGAGTGGGCTCAGCAGGTTGAGTTTGTAAAGGGAAAGATAAAGAAAGTGACGAATGGGATACGACCTTTAGAATTTTATATATATATATATATATATTTGGGGGGGGGGGGGGGGGGGGTTTCACCTATGCACATGCGCACCTTTGTACACGTGTCATGGGCGTCTAATCCGAACGGTCCATGTGATGCGGCATCCCATGAAACTCTAAGGGAGAAATTTTTGCCCTAATCTAAAATTCTGGTGGGCCATAGTAAAGAGAGATGCAAATCAATGAAGGAAACTATTTTCATTTTTTATGGCCCACCAAAGTTTTGGATTAAAGTAAAAGTCAGGCCATGGGGGTTTTATAGGGTGTTGCTTCACATGGACCGTTCAGATTTTGGAGTCACATCATGTATAATGAGTTCTTAAAAAGTTTGCACGAGTTCCGTGTGAACAGGTGAGAAACTAAGCATTCAGATATATATATATATATATATATATATATATATATATATATATATATATATATATATATATATATATATATATATATATATATATATATATATATATATATATATATATATATATATATATATATATATATAGTTGAGTATCAAATATTACATATTCTCCCCTATTTATATCTTGGTTTTATGAACATGATAATGCTTGCTATAGTTTATACATATTTGTGTTGTAAGGTGAATCAGAGAGCTTGGATTGAAAAGAATGCTAAAAGCATAAATTTAATGCTCAAGAATCACCAAGGAAAATGATGGATCTTAGGAGACCAATAATGAAAAATTCACATGTCAAAGATTTAAGGAAATCAAGCACAAAGGATGAAGGAAGGACTTGAAAAACTTCAGAATCTGTAGGAGAAAACAGACAAGTTCGGTTCGACCGAAATCGCACAAAATAGTTCAGTAGTCAAAGATGAAATTTAAAGCTAATTAGGTTTCACTGATAGTTAATTCAGTCTGACTGAGACCCGGTTCGGTGTAAAGATGGAAGAGGGAGAGAAATATCTTGCCTTGACTCATCCTTGCTCCCCTTTAGGTCAAGCTCGTCCCTCGAGCTTACCATTTGAACTCCCAGCCCTAATCTGACCTCCAAAACTTTCAATTTGCAAATCATATATTCAAAACTAGAAATCTCAATTTTGGGATTTAGAGTTTTTCTATTTTTAACAATTATATATATATATATATATATATATATATATATATATATATATATATATATATATATATAAATTAAATATTAGTTTTATATATACCTTGATGTTGAGAGAGGGAGAAAAAAGAACTCGAGTAGGCACGACAGGTTGAGTTTGTAAAGGGAAAGATAAAGAAAGTGATGAATAGGATATGACCTTTAGAGTTATATATATATATATATATATATATATATATATATATATATATATATATATATATATATATATATATATATATATATATATATATATATATATATATTTTTAAGTGTCAAATATTACATATTCTCCCCTATTTATATCTTGGTTTTATGAACATGATAATGCTTGGTATAGTTTATACATGTTTGTGTTGTAAGGTGAATCCGAGAGCTTGGATTGAAAATAATGTTAAAGCATAGATTTAATGCTCAAGAATCACCAAGGAAAATGATGGATCTTAGGAGACCAATAGTGAAAAATTCACATGTCAAAGATTTAAGGAAATCAAGTACAAAGGATGAAGGAAGGACTTGAAAAACTTCAAAATCTGTAGGAGAAAATAGACAAGTTCAGTCCGACCGAAATCACACAAAACAGTTCAGTAGTCAAAGATGAAATTCAAAGCTAATTCGGTTTGACTGACAGTTAATTCGGTCTGATCGAGACTCGGTTCGGTGTAAAGATGGAAGAGGGAGAGAAATATTTGACTGAATTGTGATTGATTTCGTATTGAGTTTTATAAATAAATAGATGTACAATGAGCTATGTATGGAAAAATATATTCTAAAAATAATCTAATTACAAATTTTATGCATGTATGGTAAGAAATTTGTCAATACTCCCCCTCAAGTTGGCGCATGGAGGTCCGTAATGCCCAACTTGCATGAAAAATGATGAAAAAGTTCATGTCCCAAAGCTTTAGTGAAGATATCGGCAACTTGCTCACTGGAAGAAGTGTGGACAGCTTTGAGGAGGCCCGAGTGAATTTTATCGCGAATAATATGGCAATCAATCTCAATGTGTTTAGTACATTCATGAAATATAGGATTGTGGGCAATATATAGTGCAGATTGATTATCACAATGTAGAGTGAATGGTTCAGGATGAGAGACACCAAGATCAGTGAGAAGTTGTTTTAACCAAGTGAGTTCACAGGTTGTGACAGTTGTGGCTCGATATTCAACTTCAGCGAAAGAGCAAGCAACTGTATTCTGCTTCTTAGTGCGCCATGAGATCGGACTGGTGCTTAACTGAATAAATTAGCCGGTGGTGGATCGGCGGGTGGTGGGACAGTTGGCCCAATCAGAATCTGTATAAGCTGTGACATGTGTACTATTGGATGAAGGAAAGAAGATGCCTTGGCCGGGGCAACCTTTAATGTAGTGGAGAACTCTGGTAGCTGCAGTCATGTGGGGGACCCGAGGAGTATGCATGAATTGACTGAGTGTGTTGACTGCATAAACGATGTCTATTCTGGTGATGGTCAGATAGATGAGACGGTCAACAAAGTGACGGTAAAGGCCAGGATCAGGGAAAAGGTCATCATCTTGAGTATTAAGCTTCAAATGTTGCTCCATAGGAAAAAGAGCAGTCCGTGCACCAAGTTGTCCACTGTTAGAGAGAATGTCAAGAGCATATTTGCATTGATTAAGAAAGATGCCTTTAGGAGAGCGAACAACTTTGAGTCCAAGAAAGTAGAACCAAGGTTCTTTGTCTTAAAGCGAGTGGAGAGAATTTTCTTAAAAAGCTCGATTTGAGAGATGTCGTTACCAGCAACCAGGATGTCATCAACGTAAACAAGGACAAGAGTGACGCTGGTGGAAGTGATGAGAGTGAATAAAAAATAATCCGCCTGAGACTGATGAAAACCTGCATCAAGAAGCACAGAGGTTAGTTTAAAAAACCAGTTTCGGGAGGCTTGTTTGAGGCCATAGAGGGATTTTCTGAGACGACAGACACGGGTCTCTCCTTGAGGACAATATCCAGGTGGTGGTGTCATGTGGACTTCTTCATCAAGATCGTCGTATAAGAAGGCATTATTGACGTCAAGCTAATGAATAATTCAATTTTTGGTAGCTGCAACTGCCAGTAAGCAGTGGACTGTGGTCATTTTGGCAATCAGAGCAAAAGTCTCATGTTAGTCAAGTTCTTCAACCTGAGTGTATCCTTTGGCAACAAGCCGAGCTTTGTACCTCTCGATGGATCCGTCAGCTTTGAAAACTCATTTGTACCCAATGAGTTTCTTACCAAGAGGAAGATGCTCAAGAGTCCACGTGGAATTATCCTCTAAAGCACGAAGCTCAGCAGACATTGCCTCGCACTAGTGGGAGTGGCGGATAGCATCAGAATAGCATGGGGGGTTAGTACAAGAGGTAAGAGCAGTCAAATAAGTAATATGTGAGGGGAAAAAATGGAAATATGAAAGAAAAACAGACAAAGGGTGAGCAGTACCTGAAGCCGGTGAAGCAGGTGTAGATGTCGTGGGCTCCGCATGTAAGGTGGGATTGTAACACCCTGAAAATCGGGAGTCGTGTATAAACTCAACTCTCGAGTTCCAGACCGTCACTTATGCAACAAAAATGATTATAATTCAATGTTGTCTGATTTAAAGCATTCACATGAGTAAAAGTATACCAAAACTGCAATTCATACTTCAGATCCAGTGATAAAAGCAAGCGGAAGACTAAACAATATGTATATCACTGTATGGAAAAACAAAGTAAATCTCATCTGTCTCCAAAGTATGACTACATCTCTGAGTCTCATATAATATACATGAACAAAATAAATATCCAAAATGGTCCCACTGAAATCCTATCAATCCAGGTCGCCTACGCGAAGCCATCGTGATACTGCATGTACGAGAACTCGTCCTGGTCCTCGTCAAAGTCTGGCTCCACCTCCTGGATCTCAGCCTCACCTGCATCTACAACAGGGTCTGGTGGGTGTTGCAAACACCATCCCGTAACGTGGGAGTGAGTGATCAACTCAGTGGAATCATAGAGCAAAGATTAGCATGTTCACAATTCAATCATGCGATAATAGTAAAGCAGTAAATCAGACAATCCTAATACTGTTGTTAATGCAAGATGACATGACGTGATGTATGCCCTCACCGACGCTCTCCCTCATACGGCAACATCTTACGACCGCGGCATGCCACACTCCCTAGAGTGCTCCACATCTTCCAGGCACATGCAATGCTATGGTGATATGATTTCCAAGTTGTTATTAGTCCATTCAAACAGCAGGATTGAGAAACTAAGGTACTTCCCTTGTATCAATCCCAACACAAATCCTGTCTAGGGTCGTCACTCCTAGAAATCTCATACGATGTATATTTCGTAGGTCACTGCAAGGGCTGCCAGGGCTGTTGCTCGCACTCGTTGCACCGCTCCCCCATCACCTTATCAATACAGGTCTACTGTACTCTACTACAACGGAAGGGTCGTCGCCTCCCGTGGACTCAGAATACGCTCGCGGTCACTACAAAGGACTCGTCGCCTGATCAGTGTAGGCCGACAGCTAGAATATAGTGTCCCATACCACCATAATCTGCTCACGAGTCTAGGTGCTCACTGGTCACTACGGGGAGGTTTGTGGCCCCAGCGTAGGCCGACAGCTCGACCACGGTGTCCCATACCACCATGCCCGGCTCATGAGTCTTCGTGGATCAAGGTACCATGGTTAACAGGGTTTACAATGGTAAGTTCAGTACCCTAGGTTCAAGCAGTTATGACTCATACAAGGTGAACATACATCGGCCAGTCGGGTTGCTTGACGGGCTCGACTAGCGCGATCGTATCTCAAGTCGAACGACATGAAGTGCGTAAAACACTTCGCGTGGCCTAACCACTGCCGCCAACTCTAAACACGAATCACGTTCATCGACGCGTCGTTCGCGGCTATGACCAGTCAGCCACGAATTCGCTCGGTTACCGACTGCCTGGACTAAGTCTAGTCCCAAACACTTATGGAATCACATCAGCAATTCATGCAAGAGTATTGGAATTGAAATACAATCATGTGAGCATGTTAACACATGTTATAACATTCAACTTAAGCAAATCTTCAAGCACATATATTCCATGCATGTAATGAAATCATGCATTTAGTCAACATGTAGAAAATCATTTAGGTCAGCATATTAATTGAGAAATCAATCATAAACTATCACATAACATCATTTAATTCAATACATACTAATACAAGCATTTATACAAACACATACACTACACACTTAAGTCTACATATAGTATGTCGACCCGAAGTGCGCAATTAGGCGAATCTCTCCGCCAAACTAATTATGCACGTATTCCTAACTTCCTAATGCGACAACAAACCATGTCAATCACATCAGCAAAATATGAATGTAAACAGTACTTCCTACAAATGACTAAAATGCCCTAAATCTCATATTCTTCGTTAGTTTACGAAACGGAAAACGGAGAGCATTTTGTACATGTCAAACGGCGTTGCCGTCAATAATCTACTATTAAACGACATTGAAAGCGTTGGGAACCGTCAATCAAAGCGTCTAAAATCCTCACCTTATGTCTTGTAGACTCGAGAATTGAAACGGAGCGTATACGCTTCGTCTACGGCGAATAGGGAACCTAATACACGAGATCCATAAGCTACATCGCTATGGAAACAAGGGAAACTCAAATCAGCATCTATTTAGGATATTTACTTACCTAGAATCACGGTGAAATCGCCGGAAAAGCGGTAGAGGTGTGTTGCTTAAGCACGTGCAACACGTAGCACAAGTGGCAGAAAGAACTCTCCCACTCTCTCACAATCTCTCACCTTTTTCTCTCTCCCAAGTTAGGGTTTCTCTCAAATTCGGATGGGAGAGAGGAGTGAGGGTTTCAACCCCTTTTATAGCCTAAAACATGCCCAAAATAGGCTTGGGAACAATGTTTACTTGGTGCTTAACCAAATCGGGGCCGTTTCGGTCCAAAAGGGCATTTCTGAAGGTCCCCAGGCTAAATGCGGTCGGACTTAAGCTCATGCATACTAGATCTAGCACACATCCAGTTTTCAGACCGGTAGAGTTCCCAGATCACACGTGGCGGTCCAATTTCAGTTTAACGGTCATCGCACCAAGATCAGGCCTATAAGTCTCGTGATATATAATAGATATTTTTCCTGATCCAAGGGTGTAATTTGGCTGTATTCTGACGGTCAGAACGCTTAATACTGATGCGTCAAATTTGTGTGCCAGATTTGAATTTCAAATTCCAATTCTAACCCTATTCTCACTCTCTTCACTCCAGGCTCAATGAAATAGCGTCTGAACGTCGGTTGGACTTGATTTTCTAAACGATTGCCAAGCCCAGCTAAGTGGTCATAACGGTCTAAGATGGTAGGTATCTGACTTACGACGCGCGGTCTAGATCCAATACAAAGTTTCAAGGAGGTCCCGAGAACAAACCGGTTTAGAGTTTGATCTGAGGCTTTAGAGCATTATAGCACCCTTGGTTCCACTCGCTTTGGGCCTTGTAGAACGTATTTAAAGTGATCAGGGACCATTTTCCAGCTATTCTAACATTGCACTAGCTAACCTAGTCATATTTTCTAAAGGAATGAATTCTACACAAATTTCGGGTCGAGTTGGTACTCGAGCCCAAGTATGGATTTTTCACGGGCGTTACAATCTACCCCCCTTAATAAATAATTTCGTCCTTGAAATTTTGTACCTTTTCGTACTCCTCGAGAAGCTGTGGGTAGTTCTTTCTGATCTCGCCTTCTGTCTCCCAGGTAGCCTCCTCCTCAGAGTGATGCGTCCATAATACCTTCACAAGGGGAATCACCTTGCTACGCAGTACCTGCTCCTTCCTGTCTAGGATACGTGTCGGTCGCAGGATATATGTAACATCCTCTCCTAACTGCACCTGCTCCCATCTGATGATATGGGAAAGATCAGCAACGTACTTCTTCAGCATAGAAACATGAAATACGTTGTGAACGCTCGCGAGAGGCGTGGGTAAAGCCAATCGGTAAGCCACCGCTCCCACACGATCGAGGATCTGGAATGAACCAATGAATCGCGGTGCCAGTTTTCCCTTCTTCCCGAACCGAAGGACTCCCTTCATAGGGAAAACTCGCAAAAACACATGATCCCCAACTGTGAACTCTAGTGGCCTCCGTCTCGTATCGGCGTAGCTCTTCTGTCTGCTCTGCGCTGTACGAAGCCGACGTTGAATGATATCAATCTTCTCTGACGTCGCCTGCACTAACTCTGGGCCAATCAAGCTACGCTCACCGACCTCTAGACAGTAATGTGGTGCGCGACAAGGTCACCCATACAGTGCCTCATAAGGTGCCATCTCGATAATCTCCTGGAAGCTGTTGTTGTACGCAAACTCCGCATATGCAAGACAATCATCACAACTGTCCTTGAAGTCCAATGCGCAAGCTCGCAACATATCCTCCAAGATCTGGTTCACTCGCTCTGTCTGTCCGTCCGTCTGTGGGTGGAAGGCAGTATTGAACTTCAACTTCACACCCATAGCCTCCTGAATGCGAGTCCAGAAGATAGAAGTAAACCGCGTGTCTCTGTCCGACACGATCTCCAACGGAACTCCATGCAGACGCACAATCTCTCTGATGTACAATCTAGCCATCTCGTCTGCAGAGTTCGTAACTCTGATCGGTAGGAAGTGTGCCGACTTCGTCAGACGGTCGACGATCACCCAAATGGAATCATGTCCCTTCCTCGTCTTCGACAACCTAGAAATGAAGTCCATAGATATGAAATTCCACTTCCACTCTGCGATCGGCATGGGCTGCAAAAGTCTAGGTGGTCGGCGATGCTCTGCCTTCACCTGCTGACAAGTGAGACAACGGGACACGAACTCAGCTATGTGGGTCTTCATACCTTCCCACCAATACGTCCTCTTCACATCACGATACATCTTTGTGCTGCCTGGATGCATCGCGAGTCTAGTACAATGCGCAGCCTCGAGAATCTCTCGTCTCAAGTCAGGGACATCTGGGACGCATAGGCGGCCACGGTAACGTAAGCCTCCATCCATACCAACTCGTCAGTCGGCGTTAGCATCATCACTGGCCTGCTCTCGAAGCTCAGTAAGATGCACATCGTCCCTCTGCGCCTCGATGACTCGGTCATCGATCTGAGATCACACCTGTACATGTGCGATGAACTCAAACGGCTCCTTTACCGTGAGTTTCTGCTCAAAGTCTCGCAAAAACTCAACCATATCCCACTCGGCAACCATCAGCGGAGCCGCAAACTCTATCGCCTTCTTGCGGCTCAACGCATCAGCCACAAGGTTCGCCTTCCCAGGATGGTAAGAGACTTCAAACTTGAAGTCCTTCAACGTCTCCATCCATCGCCGCTGCCTCATATTCAAGTCTCGCTGCGTGAATATGTACTTGAGGCTCTTGTGGTCGCAAAAGAGCTCGAACTCCTCTCCATAGAGGTAATGTCTCCAGAGTCTCAGTGCGAATATAACGGCTGCCAACTCTAGGTCGTGTGTAGGGTAATTCTCCTCGTGCTTCCTTAATTGTCTCAAGGCATACGAAATTACCCTGTCCCTCTGCATAAGGACACAACCCAAACCAACGCTAGACGCGTCAGTGTATATAGTGTATCTAACCCCTTGCTCTGACAATACTAGCACAGGGGCGGACGTAAGTCTGTCCTTCAGCTCCTGAAAAGCCGACTCCGCCTTGTCATTCCAGGCGAACTTCACGTCCTTCCGTGTCAACTGAGATAGGGGTCTCGCGATCTTCGAGAAGTCCTGAATGAAACGCCGATAGTAGCCAGCGAGACCCAAGAAACTCCTCACCTCAGTGATAGAACCAGGCTGCTCCCAGTCCTGCACCGCAGCTACCTTAGACAGGTCAACTGCCATGCCATCCTTGGACACCACATGTCCCAGAAACTTCACCTCCTGCTTCCAGAAGTCGCACTTCTTGTACTGTGCGAACAACTGATGCTGTCTGAGCGTATCCAGGACCAAACGTAAGTGCTCCTCATGCTCCTCTCGACTCCTAGAGTACACCAAAATGTCGTCAATGAATACAACGACGAATCGATAGAGGAAAGGCCGAAATACCCGGTTCATCAGATCCATGAACACGGCTGGTGCGTTCGTGAGACCGAACGACATCACGAGGAACTCGTAGTGGCCAAAACTGGTCCTGAATGCTGTCTTCTGCACGTCTTCATCCCTGACGCGCAGCTGATGATAACCTGACTGCAGATCAATTTTCGAGAAGTACTGCGCTCCTCTCAGCTGATCGAACAAGTCATCGATCATGGGTAAAGGGTACTTGTTCTTCACCGTGAGCTGGTTCAACCTGCGATAATCAATACACAATCGCATCGAACCATCCTTCTTCCTCACGAACAAGACCGGTGCTCCCCAAGGAGACACGCTAGGCCGTATAAGGCCAAGCTCCAGCAGACCATCAATCTGCGTCCTCAACTCCTCCATCTCACATGGTGCCATGCGATATGTCGGCAGTGAGACGGGTGTAGAACCAGGAACCAGATCAATAGTGAAATCGATCTCACGTCGGGGCGACAAACCAGGGATCTTCCTGAACAGATCCCCGAACTCAGAAACGACTGGCCTATGCTCAAGTACCTGGGCCCCAGCGTCGCGCAATAAAGTGGCATAGCTAAGTATGTGGAAAGGAAGATTTACCCGCATTGAAAACGTAAAAGGCATGCCCTCAGGCTCGTACACCATCACCATACGAGCCTCGCAGTCAATCTCGGCTCTCGCTGCAGTTAACCAGTCCATGCCAAGAATGACGTCGAGATAAACGAGCGAGGGATCGACGACAAGATCAAGAGTCATCGTCCTGCCTCCCAGATCAACTAAACAACCCTCACACATCTGGGTGACATCCGAATAATCCCCATGAACTGCAAAGACTCGCACACTATCCATAGTGATAGTCTGTAATCCAAGACGCCTGACTACGACACGCGATATCAAAGAAATCGTGGAACCAGTGTCCACCATCATAAGAACGGGAGTACCTCCAATATGGGCCGTGACCTCGAAGGTTGAATGCTGGGAAGTCGACGTCGCAGCTGCCTCAGCTGTCAATGCATGAACCCGAGCCTGCTGTGGCCGGTTCGGCCGCTGTGTCAAGGGCCGTGGAGGTTGTCTGATCTGCGATACCGTAGGTCTGAATGCAGGATGCGCAGGAGCTGATCGTATAGGCGGTGCTGATAACGCCTGTGGACGTGCACGGTCGATCTTCTGTGGCGGCGAGAACCCACTGTCCTGCATCTGAGAAAAACAGCTCTGCGCCAAGTGGCCTGTCCTCCCACAGTATGTACATGTCAAATCAGGGCACCGAAACGGTGGTACAGGCGCCGTAGTCCTAGTAGGAGGATCAATACGAGGCCTCTTGCCCTCGAGGGGCCTGTCCTGCGTGTCTGGTCGCGGCCTAGAAGCAACCGGGCCACGAGATCGCGCAAGTCAATCCACA
The DNA here is from genome assembly GCA_037074715.1 of Magnolia kwangsiensis. NCBI lineage: Eukaryota > Viridiplantae > Streptophyta > Magnoliopsida > Magnoliales > Magnoliaceae > Magnolia > Magnolia kwangsiensis. The sequence continues at coordinate 45,506,488 of CM073574.1, read as the reverse complement.
TCCTGCTCTGCCCGCAGGGACATGTGAATCAACTCCGCATAAGAGGGAATGCTAACACAGCACATCTTCGACCGAATATCCAATCGCAAACTCTCCAAAAAGCGCCGTATGCTCATCTGCTCATCAGCCAAAATCGTCGGGACGTACCTGTCCAACTCCATGAACCGATGCTCATACTCTGTAACTGTCATCGCTGCCTGTCTGAGGCGGAGAAACTCATTCTCCCTGTCATGCCTGTAAGTCTGGGGATAATACTTCTCATGGAAGCGGAACTCAAACGCTGCCCACGTCCATACAAAGTCTGCGGCAACGGTCCGCAGTACGCTATCCCACCACATGCTGGCCTCTCTCTCAAACAGGAAGGTAGCCAGCTCTACCTGCTCGGCCTCGGTGCAATGCAACATCCGCAAAATCTTCGACACCCTGTCGAGCCAGTACTCAGCCTCCTCGGGTCTGTGAGAACCCGTGAAAGTGGGAGGCCGCAAGCGCTGAAATCGCTCCAATAGGCCCCGTGTATCTGCGGGATTCCCCGCAGGGTAAGCAGGCGGCCCAGGATGAGCCATGCCCTCATCCTGGGAGTATGTATAAGCATCTTCAGCTGGATGCGTAGGCGGTGCAGGTGGTGTAGATGGAGCCGCACCCCAACCCTGGGCTAATGTCCCCACGATGGTAGTCAGAAGCTGCTGCTGCTGCAGCATCATAGCCATCATCTGCTCGAATCTGTCAGGAGGTGGAGCAGGCTGTGGCGGATGCTGTGTGGAAGTAGACGCGCGATATGGCTCTCTGACTGATGGCGTAAATGGCGGTGGTCCATCTGTAGGACCAGCGGTAGGCTGAGACGATCGAACTGCCTCAGAAATCGGGCCCAAAGCAGGGTCCGTATGGGTGCCAGACTGAGAGGGAGTCTGATCCATATGCTCGGTCAATGCAAGCCGAACCGTGCTCCGCGTAGCCTTAGGCGGCATTCCCTATATTCAAAATAGGGCGCAACCTTGTCAGTCTCATTAGCACAAATACACCGCAATCATTCACATAAGAAATCAAAGGCATTCCATGTATTTCAATTAATCAAAATTATCACAATACAAGGGATATATCCTTACAAGCATCATGACGAGAAATACATGGGAATTAAGATAGTTAAACAACAGCAACATGAACAAAGCACTAGCCCTAATAGGCTTACACACATAAAGCAGGAAATGACTAACTACTGATAATAACATCAAAGATCGCATCGCTAGTCGGAGTCTGGTGACGGAGGAGGAGTACCCTTATCCTGCAAGCAACACAGGATCGCCTTCAAGGTGCGAGTCACCTTGCCGAGTTTCTTCTTTGTAACGGCCTTGGCATCCGCTATCTCTGCGCGAAGTTCTTGGACTTCCCTTCCCAAAGCGGTCTGACTCTCCTCCATCCGAGCAATGCGATCGTCGATAGCAGCCTGAGCAGAAGGAGGAGGGCTCTCATCTGTATCCTGAGCCTCCTCTTCTGCCTCTTCCTGAGCTTCTTCCTGAACCTCTGCTCTAGGTTCTTCTTCACTTTGATCTTCCTCATCATCAAAGTCATCATCACTATCCTTTTCAAGTTGATTTTCACGGTATTGTGACCCAATCTTCATCTTGACCATTGTCGACTCATCAATACTATGAATCGAGACTGGCATTTTCGGCCCAAATCTGTAAGCAAACTCGAGGGCGATTTTGCAAACCAGTCGGCCAAAAGGAAGTGATTCGGATGTTCTTCTTGACCTGGCTATGAGGACTATCTGTCGTAAGATGAAAGTAGCCATGCATACGTTCTCTCCCTGGGCCACCATATACAGGAAATCAACCATAAGGCGTGTACATTCAATGCGATTCGTCGACCTGGGATAAACATTGAACAGATATGGTGCAGCAGGCGTAAATTCTCAGACATATACGTCGCCTTGAGGCTATTATTAGGCTGCCATGGAACCAACTTACCGCACAGGAACCTGGTGCGGCGATCTCGTTCACGTCTAGTCCTCAGATTCTTCTCACTAGGATGCACATCACCAAAAGGCACGTTGAGAAGTCACACAATCAACCGAACATCGATCGTAGCCATCCGATCTTTACCAAAAGGAATTTTGAACTGCAAAGGCTCCAAGGTAGGATTCTGAATACTAGCGTAGAAGGCACGAACGGTGCTCACATTAGCACGAGCGCGAACTTCAAAGATCGGACCCCAATGCGCAGCTTCAATGCGTTCGAACAACAGATATTCGCCGAATAGTCATCCATCTACGTCCGCCTCAAATAACATTTTGCGATCAGTGTATTGGCCATGAGGCTTCTCTAATAAAATTGCTCGCCCAAGGTGTGCATGGGGATCCAAATCCCGCTTTGTACGGCACTCCAGGACTGCAGCTGGACCTGCGGCGGCGCTTGAACTTGCGGTACCACCCCGCGGTCTTCTCGATTGAGCAGGACGGCTTGGCCCAGCCTCGTCTGTTACGGTTTTCCTCTTACCCATCAAAGATTATGATGGATGAGAGTGATAAGAGGCCTAAAATGGCTTCCACAAAAGCCATGAAAAACGGTGAAAATGCGAAGAAGTGGCTGTCCAATCTGGAAAAAGGAAATCTAGGCGTTGTAGAGGGATGCTTCAAGCTTCCCAAGGCTGTATTTTCAAGGAGAAATGCAAACAAAAAGTGGAATGGAGCACATCACGATTTCAGCTCTATTTGGGAATTTTTGGAGCTCCAAATGGTGAAATCTTCAAGAGGAAGGGCTGCCAACTCCCAAGAAGTGATGGATGATGGTCAGTTTTGGCTAAGGGGAGGGCTGTTTGTGAAGGAGGGGTGTGTTTTGGGGGTTTTCATGGGACGAGAGTTATATGGGGATGATGTGCACCCCATTTAAGGGCGTGAAATCAGCACCAACGGGCCCCACCGGTCGGCGATGGCATCGCCGGCCAACTTCCCAGTTGGTCGGTGGGACCACATGGGTCTGGTCCCCCATGGTCCAGGGACCCCAAAAATGTGTGGTCCACCCCCTGGTTCATTGTATTTTGACCTATATGAGCCCAAACATGTGTTCGGGGCTTTTCGGGACCACTCCGCAATTCCGAATACCAAACCCTATGATGCAGCATATGAATTTGGGGTAGAAGGAGCTAGTACATCCATCTAGATCCTTAGTTGCTAAAGAAAGTGAAGTTAGAATGGCCTTATGGCCATTTTTTATGAAATTTTACTATTCACTGTACAATTTTATGAAAGTACTAATTTGTGTTATTTTCACATTAGGTTTGATGCCTAATATAAAATGGATAAGAAAGAAATGAAGATCGGAGTGTTTAGAGGAGGAATTTTGAAGATTTTTGGTGAAACGGGTTTTTAAGCCCTGACGATTGATTATAAGAGTCGTGGTCATCCAACGGCCCAAGAATTTACCTTTACGGGTTTAAAATCGTCCATAGGATGTCTCAACCCGACTTTCTACAGCTTGGAAGCTATTCGGGTTACTTTACGCGACCCGAGATGCGTTACAGACTCGATCGTGCGATCGATTCTAATAGACTTCGCCTATCGACGAATCTGCGGTCCTAGAAATGTTTCTAGACCCTTCTCGCACCCACCTAAGTCAAAGGAAGCGACAGCGTACGTCGCGAGACCATAACCCAGGCCCAGTATACACTTATTCATTCTCTTATACCAACTTGTAACACCCTGAAAATCGGGAGTCATGTATAAACTCAACTCCCGAGTTCCAGACCGTCACTTATGCAACAAAAATGATTATGATTCAATGTTGTCTGATTTAAAGCATTCACATGAGTAAAAGTATACCAAAACTGCAATTCATACTTCAGATCCAGTGATAAAAGCAAGCGGAAGACTAAACAATATGTATATCACTGTATGGAAAAACAAAGTAAATCTCATCTGTCTCCAAAGTATGACTACATCTCTGAGTCTCATATAATATACATGAACAAAATAAATATTCAAAATGGTCCCACTGAAATCCCATCGATCCAGGTCGCCTACGCGAAGCCATCGTGATACTGCATGTACGAGAACTCGTCCTGGTCCTCGTCAAAGTCTGGCTCCATCTCCTGGATCTCAGCCTCACCTGCATCTACAATAGGGTCTGGTGGGTGTTGCAAACACCATCCCGTAACGTGGGAGTGAGTGATCAACTCAGTGGAATCATAGAGCAAAGATTAGCATGTTCACAATTCAATCATGCGATAATAGTAAAGCAGTAAATCAGACAATCCTAATACTGTTGTTAATGCAAGATGACATGACGTGATGTATGCCCTCACCGACGATCTCCCTCATACGGCAACATCTTACGACCGCGGCATGCCACACTCCCTAGAGTGCTCCACATCTTCCAGGCACATGCAATGCTATGGTGATATGATTTTCAAGTTGTTATTAGTCCATTCAAACAGCAGGATTGAGAAACTAAGGTACTTCCCTTGTATCAATCCCAACACAGATCCTGTCTAGGGTCGTCACTCCTAGAAATCTCATACGATGTATATTTCGTAGGTCACTGCAAGGGCTGCCAGGGCTGTTGCTCGCACTCGTTGCACCGCTCCCCCATCACCTTATCAATACAGGCCTACTGTACTCTACTACAACGGAAGGGTCGTCGCCTCCCGTGGACTCAGAATACGCTCGCGGTCACTACAAAGGACTCGTCGCCTGATCAGTGTAGGCCGACAGCTAGAATATAGTGTCCCATACCACCATAATCTGCTCACGAGTCTAGGTGCTCACTGGTCACTACGGGGAGGTTTGTGGCCCCAGCGTAGGCCGACAGCTCGACCACGGTGTCCCATACCACCATGCCCGGCTCATGAGTCTTCGTGGATCAAGGTACCATGGTTAACAGGGTTTACAATGGTAAGTTCAGTACCCTAGGTTCAAGCAGTTATGACTCATACAAGGTGAACATACATCGGCCAGTCGGGTTGCTTGACGGGCTCGACTAGCGCGATCGCATCTCAAGTCGAACGACATGAAGTGCGTAAAACACTTCGCGTGGCCTAACCACTGCCGCCAACTCTAAACACGAATCACGTTCATCGACGCGTCGTTCGTGGCTATGACCAGTCAGCCACGAATTCGCTCGGTTACCAACTGCCTGGACTAAGTCTAGTCCCAAACACTTATGGAATCACATCAGCAATTCATGCAAGAGTATTAGAATTGAAATACAATCATGTGAGCATGTTAACACATGTTATAACATTCAACTTAAGCAAATCTTCAAGCACATATATTCCATGCATGTAATGAAATCATGCATTTAGTCAACATGTAGAAAATCATTTAGGTCAGCATATTAATTGAGAAATCAATCATAAACTATCACATAACATCATTTAATTCAATACATACTAATACAAGCATTTATACAAACACATACACTACACACTTAAGTCTACATATAGTATGCCGACCCAAAGTGCGCAATTAGGCGAATCTCTCCGCCAAACTAATTATGCACGTATTCCTAACTTCCTAATGCGACAACAAACCATGTCAATCACATCAGCAAAATATGAATGTAAACAGTACTTCCTACAAATGACTAAAATGCCCTAAATCTCATATTCTTCGTTAGTTTACGAAACGGGAAACGGAGAGCATTTTGTACATGTCAAACGGCGTTGCCGTCAATAATCTACTATTAAACGACATTGAAAGCGTTGGGAACCGTCAATCAAAGCGTCTAAAATCCTCACCTTATGTCTTGTAGACTCGGGAATTGAAACGGAGCGTATACGCTTCGTCTACGGCGAATAGGGAACCTAATACACGAGATCCATAAGCTACATCGCTATGAAAACAAGGAAAACTCAAATCAGCATCTATTTAGGGTATTTACTTACCTAGAATCGCGGTGAAATCGCCGGAAAAGCGGTAGAGGTGTGTTTCTTAAGCACGTGCAACACGTAGCACAAGTGGCAGAAAGAACTCTCCCACTCTCTCACAATCTCTCACCTTTTTCTCTCTCCCAAGTTAGGGTTTCTCTCAAATTCGGATGGGAGAGAGGAGTGAGGGTTTCAACCCCTTTTATAGCCTAAAACATGCCCAAAATAGGCTTGGGAACAATGTTTACTTGGTGCTTAACTAAATCGGGGCCGTTTCGGTCCAAAAGGGCATTTCTGAAGGTCCCCAGGCCAAATGTGGTCGGACTTAAGCTCATGCATACTGGATCTAGCACACATCCAGTTTTCAGACCGGTAGAGTTCCCAGATCGCACGTGACGGTCCAATTTCAGTTTAACGGTCATCGCACCAAGATCAAGCCTATAAGTCTCGTGATATATAATAGATATTTTTCCTGATCCAAGGGTGTAATTTGGCTGTATTCTGACGGTCAGAACGCTTAATACTGATGCGTCAAATTTGTGTGCCAGATTTGAATTTCAAATTCCAATTCTAACCCTATTCTCACTCTCTTCACTCCAGGCTCAATGAAATAGCCTCTGAATGTCAGTTGGACTTGATTTTCGAAACGATTGCCAAGCCCAGCTAAGTGGTCATAACGGTCTAAGATGGTAGGTATCTGACTTACGACGCGCGGTCTAGATCCAATACAAAGTTTCAAGGAGGTCCCGAGAACAAACCGGTTTAGAGTTTGATCCGAGGCTTTAGAGCATTATAGCACCCTTGGTTCCACTCGCTTTGGGCCTTGTAGAACATATTTAAAGTGATTAGGGACCATTTCCCAGCTATTCTAACGTTGCACTAGCTAACCTAGTCATATTTTCTAAAGGAATGAATTCTACAGAAATTTCGGGTCGATTTGGTACTCGAGCCCAAGTATGGATTTTTCACGGGCGTTACAGGGATAGATATAGTCGTGAAGGTAGGCAGGTCGAGTAATGGTGCGGCGAGGGCGAGGAGCTGGTGGAGATGTGTTTGATAAGGTCGTGGAGGTTGAGGAATTAGGAGAGTCAGGGGAGTTAGGAAGGTTAGGAGAGGTCGGGGAATCAGGAGAAGGAGACATAATATGTTCAGTGACGAGAAGAGGAATGATAGGAACGGGAAGGGAAGGAGTGTCAGGAAGATCTTGGAAAGAGAATATTTGTTCGTGGAAGGTGACATCTCGAGAGTAGAAGATGGATTGAGTATTGAGATTGTAGAGCTTATAGGCTTTATGTGTGCTTAGGTAGCCAAGAAAGACACATTTAGTGGCACAGTGAGAAAATTTATTGCGGTGAGCGCTGAGAGTTTGTGCATAACAAAGACATCCAAATACTCGAAGATGATCATAGTTTGGAGGTTTATTGAACAGAATTTCAAAAGGTGATTTATTTTAGAGAGTGTGACTAGGGGTGCGATTGATAAGGTAAGATGCGGTGAGGACACAATCACCCCCAAAAAGGTAGAGGTAAGTGTGCTTGAAAATGAAGACTGTGGGCAACATTTAAAAGGTGCCGATGTTTACACTCCGCAACGCCATTTTGTTGAGGAGTTTTGACACAAGTATGTTCATGAATGATACTGTGATTGTGTATGTATGTTTGAAATTGATGGGAAAGAAATTCTTGTCCATTATCAATTCTAATAATTTTGACTATAGTGTTAAACTAATTGTGGACAAGAGCGAAGAAGTGCGTTAAATGAGTGTAAGCCTCAGATTTAAGATATACCCATGTGGTGTGAGAAAAATCATCAATAATTGTGAGAAAATAATGAATTACACATAAAGAGGCGGTGTGATAACCACCTAAAATATCACAAATGATACTATTAAAACGAGAATCACTTTTATTGGCATAATTGAAAAAAGGTAATCTTGTATGCTTAGAACGAGCACAAACATCACATTCAGAAATAGTACAAGGAGAATTAAAAATACTGGGAATAGTAAAACTGGAGGGATGTCCTAGACGTTGATGTCATAGGGTCTTATTAACAGGATTGAGCAGCGAAAATGACGGGAGGATCGGGGCGGTACATGCCCGTTGCATAGATCACCTGCTCTAATTGGCTCTATCGATTGAGGGTTCTGAAATAAACAAGTGTTAGAGAAAAAAGAGATAACACAGGAATTAAGAAGAGCAATTTGGAAAACTGAGAGTAAATTGAAGGACAAAAGTGAAACATAGAAAATGTATTTTAATTTGAGAGAAGGGGAGAGAATACAAGAACCCAGCCCTTCGGCTGGGATATCTTGTCATGTTGGAAGCCGAATGTAGTGAGGGGAGGCAAGGGGCTTCAAATCGGCAAAATCATCGCGTTGGTGACAGATTTAGTGGCTCGCACCACTGTCCACCACCCAATGGAGGCGCTGATTGAAGGAGAAATCAGATGGTGAGAAGAGGTTACAAGCGAAATTTGTAAGAGATGGATCATTCGGAGGTTGCGACGGTGCGAGGAGGCTGAGCAACTTCTGATACAACTCCGGTGACAATCCAGGGACCGAACTTGAAGTGGATGGAGAGTGAGATAGACCAGATTCGCAGTCAAAGGAGGTTTCCCTAAGATGGACGACCGCGATTTGTTGTCGGCCATGGCAGAATGGGTTGATCTTTTTAGTCTCTGATACCATGTAAAGATGGAAGAGGGAGAGAAATTTTGACTGAATTGTGATTGATTTCGTATTGAGCTTTAAAAATAAATAGATGTACAATGAGCTATGTATGAAAAAATATATTCTAAAAATAATCTAATTACAGATTTTGTGCAAGTCTTGATTTTGTGCATGTATGGTAAGAAATCTGTCAATAGTGCGATTGAAAGTGCACAAAAAGCTTTGGCGCTTAAAGGAGTTAGTTCGGTTCGACTAATGATTAATTCGATCCAACTGAGAACTTAAGTTCAGTCCGACTGAAATCGGGTAACTGCTGAAATAGAATCCTTTCCAAGTTCGGATTTGACTTCGATCCGACCGATGAGTAATGCGACTGCGTAAATTGAGATACTTTCATGATCGAATTGCGAAAATTCCAAGTCGAAGAGTAAGGTGGAACTTCACAATTATAAATAGGAGTCCCTAGGACATTCCTAGGTATCTTATAGGGTTTAAGGAGTGGAGAAAAAGGGTAGAGAGCCGCCGCCAAGAGTTTCTCTTCTTTTTTCTTAGTTGTTTTTATGCTTTCTTTAAGAATTTTTTTGTTTAATCATGTCTATGGTTAACTAAACCTCTTAGCTAGGGCTAAGAGGTGAAGCTTGTAGCATGATTGAAATATTTACTTTGCTTTGATTTATTTTTATATTGAACCTCACTGATTTATAGTTGATTTTAATGAATATTTTCAGTTTTATATGGTTTGTTGTGACTCGAATTACAATAGACGTTGCGATAGCTTTGAATATCTTCTTTTCCTATTTGAGATTGTGGGATTGGTAAATCTTGTTATTTGTCATTGTCTCTTGGGCATGGTTAGGTAATAGAGTCCCTTCCAATCTTCATAATCCTCTTCCATTGAGGCTGGATCAACGAGAAGTTCAGAGATTTGATCGTCTCTTATTTCAATTGGATAAGATAGGACACCAATTCCAGTTGTGTATCTTGAAACAAGTAAGGTATCATCTTAATAGCTATAAGTGGATCCTTGGCACCCTAATTCCCACCTTTAAATTCCCAAGTTCCAATCAACATCATTCACAATTACTTCCATATTTAGATCTTCTTCTTCTAGTTCAAATTATAGCTACTCTTAGAATACGCACAAGTTTAGTCCTCATGTATATATATATATATGTATGTATGTATGAGTCATACTCACCTGTGCACACGTGTGCACCTTTGCACATGTGTTATGTGTGTCTAATTCGAACGGTCCATATGATGCGGAATCCCATGAAACCACGAGGGACAAATTTTCATCCAGATCTAAAATTCTAGTGAGCCATAGCAAAGACAAATGCAAATCAATGGAGGAAATTGTTTTCATTTTTTATGGCCCACTAAAGTTTTGGATCAAAGTAAAAATTGGGCCTGGGGGTTAATGAGGCGTTACTTCACCTGAGCCGTACAAATTTTGGAGTCACACACATGTGATGATTTCTCAAAAAAGTTCACACGAGTTCCGTGCAAACCAGTGCACAATTGAGCATTCAGCTCTCTCTCTCTCTCTCTCTCTCTCTCTCTCTCTATATATATATATATATATATATATATATATATATATATATATAAAAGCCAAGTTAAGTCAAGCTCTACTCGATTTTGGCTCGTTTTCAAATGACTTGGTCATATGAAACTTATCTTGCCTTAAGTCACTAGTTAAGTTGAGTTACACTGAGCTAGATTGATCCAAACCAAACAAGCTTTTCAAGCTAGCTTAGTTTGTGTACGACTCTAGTATCTACATCGCTCCAATAATCAGGATCTTACATATGCAATCATAGGGGAGAGTTGCTACTCACAAGATGTTCCTTTAACTAAAAGCTAGTGGACATAATAATGATGTTTGTGTAAAATCGCCCTGTCCATACATGGGTCACTGCTGCATCACATTTTAATTCAGCCCCAACTAACTCTTCCATAGTTAATAGAAATGTATGTTAGGACATGAGCCCAAAAATAAAATAAAACCAAAACTTAAGTGGACTAAAACGATCAGAAACGGTGGAGATGGAACATCCACCATTTCAACATTTATGGGCCCTGAGAAGTTTTGAATCACGCTGATATTTTTGTTGAGTTCATAGCAGTGGGAACGGTTTGGATGGCATGTAAACATCACGGTGGACCCGAGAAGGTTTCAACGGTAGGCATTTCCCTCCTCTCCTTTTCCTCTCACATGACCCACTTAATTCCGGATCTGGCTCAAACGGATTGGCTACTCCCCCCCACCGACCATGCCGTGTGGCCCACACCATGATGTATGTGTTTCATCCATTCCCACCGACCAATGGCTGGTGGTCTATACTTTATCAGGCTACATGCATTTTAAATGGGGTTCGAGGAACTTCTAACATAATACGAAAATCAATAGTATAATATTAGTCTAATAAGTCCTAAATAAATTAGAAAATAAACCAAAGGCAAAAGAAAATAAAGCAAGATAAAAGCGTGAGTGGAAGCGATACTAAATTTTTGATTAACTCCTTTAAATCATGTTTTATGATATAGAGGATGCCCTAGAGAGGCAACTATAGAATATACTTTACATGACATCGGAGCAGAACCTACTAATAGAAGTATGTGAAAACAATATGAGAAAAACATAATAATAGGTGAGGGAAAGCACGGGTATTGGATATGTGGGAAATGTGCATAGTGAAATAAGAATTGATCCAAGATGTGAGAGAAAAATAAGAGAAATCGAATACCTTTTTTGTTTTCAAAAGAGGCCGTCGGATGTCCCAAGTTTTGACTCTACTCGGTAACTTCGGGTATATGTTGGCTTTTGGCTTCTGAAAAGAATGAGATGGAGAAAGAAGAAAGTCAAGGGGTAACTCCCAACGGATAGTGAAAAAAACAATAGCAGGTTGTAGGATTCTATAGAGCCTTTTGGCTCTTTCCTTTGTTGTTGAAGGGTTAGAGGAGTTTTATCTGCCACCGACTTAAACTCTCCTTCACTCCTGTTTTTTAAAAATAAATAAAATAAATAAATCTCTATGCTTTCTCCTCCTCTCCAATTTCTCATAAGCCTCTCCTCCTTATTCTTTCAAGTGCAGGGATGCCTTTAAATAGGCTCAAGAAAATGCTCTAGTGGCAACACATAAGTGTCTGAAGCCAGGTTCAATTTTGCCGAACCTTAAATCGAACAGTGCTAACTTGACATACAGCAAGGGTCGAAAAAACTGATGCATAGCTGCTGGGTGATGCGGTTGTGATTGGTCCGGCGCATCATATGACCAAAACTGGGCATAGAGTGGATGGTTTTGATCAAAACCGGCCATCCAATGGTGGGTTTCGAGTTTTCGAGCAAAAACAGTCATATAATGGCTGTCTTTGATCTCGAGCTCATTTGCTCCGTCCACTATACTTTGAGTGGGGTTGAAGTGAGGTCAATAGTCAAGATTGGCCCTGTCTTAACAGTGGGCTGCCTACTAGGGCTGTACATTGAGTCGAGTCGGGTCGAGGTGAGCTAAGCTTCGCCTGACTCACCCGTACTCTCCTCGAGCTTGAGCTTACCAAATCAAAATCTCAATTTTAAGATTTAGAATTTTATAGTTTTAAACAATTACACACACACTAGACTTTAGCTTGTTTTTAAATGAGCTGGGTCATATAAAGTTTATCTCACCTTAAGTCACTGTTTAAGCTGAGTCAAACCAAGATTGATCCAAACCAAACCAATAGAACATTTCAAACTAGCTTAGCTCGTGTACAACCCTAGTATCTACGGCACTCCAATGACCAGGATCTTACGTGTGCAATCAGAGGGGAGAGTTGCTAATCACATGATGTTCTTATAACTAAAAGCTAGTGGCACAGTAATGATGTTTGTGTAAAATCACCTTGTCTATCAGTGGATCACTGTTGCATAACATTTTGATTCAGCCTCAACTAACTCTTCCATAGTTGATAGAAATGTATGTCACGAGACTCAGGACATGAGCTGCAAAAATAAAATAGTACCAAACTCAAGTGGACTAAAATGATAGGAAACGGTGGAGATTGAACGTCCACAGTTTCAACATTCATGCGACCTGAGAAATTTCGAATCAGGCTAGTATTTTTGTTCACTTCATAGCAGTGGGAACGGTTTGGATGGCACGTAAACATCACGGTGGACCCGAAGAAGGTTTCAACGGTAGGCATTTTCCTACCCTCTTTTTACTTCCGGATGTGGCTCAAACGGATTGACTACTCCCCGACTGGCCAATGGCTGGTGGTCGGTGCCGTGTGGCCCCCGCTATGATGTATGTGCTTCATCCATTCCGTCCATTGATTTTTCTAGATCATTTTATAGTAATAGAACAAAAATGAGGTAAATCCCAATCTCAAGTGGACCACATTATGTGAAAGAGTATTGAATGAACGTCGACCATTAAAAACTTTTTCAGGCCATAAAAGTTTTGGATCAAGCTGATCTTTGTTTTTTCCCTTCATCTAGGTATGTATGACCTAATCAACAGATTGGATGTCAAATAAATAATACAATGGGTCTTAGGAGAATTTTAATGGTGGATATCCAATCACTATTGTTTTCCTGTGGTGTGGTCCACCTGAGATTTATATCCCTCTCATTTGCCGAACTAAGCCCTAAAATGATCTGTAAAAATGGATGAACGGCATGGATAAAACACATACATCATTGTGGGGCCCACAGAGCACCGACCATCAGCCACCGACCTCGTGGCAGGGGGAGTAGCCGAGTAGCCAATCCGTTTCCCGGATAGACGGGGTGGATTTCACGCGTGCATTACGGTGGGCCTCACCTAGCTTCCGACCGCAGTAACTTACTGCGGTCGGGGTCGCAGGCAATCCGCGCACCTCAGTCCAAGACGCCCACAAAGGAGGAAGAAGAGAGAGAATCTAAAGGAGAGAGAGACCGAACAAGGAAGGAGAAATGGGCGGTCGAGATCGAGAGGTGTGTGAGAGCTGCGTGGAGAGTATGATCATAGAGATGGTGTCCGCCTACTCCAATCGCTTCTACTCCTCCAAGCCCGAGATCGCTGCTCGCAGAATCGAAGCCATCGGTTTCCAGGTGGGGCACCAGCTCTCCGAAAGGTATTGTCAAAACCCCAACCCTAATCCAATTCCTTCAAATCATTTCCATTTTTATTATTTATTTTTTGTTCATGCAATTTCTTGCTGTAATTATTCGATCCAACGGAAATCTTGCAATTGTAACACTGCCTGCACTGTCGATAACATCGGTTGGATCTTTTTGCTGAAATAGAAGATGCATTTTACATACTAAGAACATTGAAATCGAGATTCGATTGCGGATGAATAGATTCATCGTGGACTGTCGACTTATTTTCGAAATCGGCATGGAAAAAATGGACATTTGGGGTTTGAGTTTGTACGGTAAAGGCCCCGTGTTTGTCGATCTAAACCATTCGTCAGATTGGCTCCAAAGTGGATAGACAGTGTCCTAGAAACCTTCAACATTCAATTCGAGGCCCGTGAATAGATGGTCAAAAGAAATGCGGCAATGGTCAACATTCAGAAGAGAAAGATAAAAAGATTGAATGGCTAGGATCTTCCAATCGGTGAGAAATTTTGGATGTTCTCCATCCATGCGAGAGCCACTAGATCAGCATTCGAGCACCGAAGCATTTGCTCCATGAGTACAGCCTCAAGATCATAAGGGTACTAATATCCTTCGGGTCAAGGATCATATAATTCCTCGAATTGTAATGTAAAGATCAGAAGTGCTTTGCTTCACCTTGTAGGCCACAGCATAAATGCGTAAATAGCTTCCTCCTTTTAAAGGGTTTGGATGCATGTAAAATCCTTAGTTGTAAAGGGTTTACAGGTGGGTGTTTGGATGGGAAAATTATTCTGTAAAGCGCTTACAAGTTGTAAACACTTTATAGGTAAACTACTTACACCTTAAAAGATTTTATGCATGGCAAAACACGATGGTTGATACACATGCTTGCTGTATGGGATCCATCGTGATGTGCATAGTACATCCCAATCCATCCATCCATCATGTGTTGATCATTAGATGGGCCACACAACAGGGAACAATTTAGATGGGATGCCCACCATTAAAAACCTTTTGAGTCGTGTGTGGGGCCCCTCTGTGATGGGTACAGGACATTCAATCCGCACAACATGTGTCACTTGATGCTCACCTAGAGCCTCCAAAAAATAGAACCCTTTTTACATTATTTGAAGAATTTGGTGTGATTTTCTGTCCCAAGCTTTATGTGGTGTGCATTTTTTGAAAGATGATGCATTTTATTAGGGCCAAAGGTCAGGAAACAAAAAACAAAAAAAAAAAAAACAAAGGAGAAAAAGGAAGGCACAAACAAATACAAGAGCAACGCATAGACCACCCAAACCCAACCAACAAATTGCCCTTCAGGGCACCCAATCCTTGATATACATCACAACCCAATTGAAAAGTCCAACACTACAACTGCTCTTATTGCAGAAGCAATGTGAATTTCTTTCATCGCAAATGGCCCACAGGATAGTTAACAGAGCCACTCTCCATTTCCCTTTGCCTAAACACACCCCTCCACCAACATGCCACGAACAGGAAAAAGGTCCTTAATTGAACTAGGCATAACCGAGGAAACCTTTGACCAAATGAGAATGCGAGACCAAACATCCAAGGAGAAGGGGCAGTGAATAAATAAATGATCTACTAGCTCTACATCCTTCATACACAGAAAACAAATGTTAGGCAAAACCATTGCTCTTTTGCGGAGATTATCGACTGCGAGTATTCTGTTTCTCCTAGCCAACCAAGCAAATGTCACAATTTTGGGGGGAGCTCCATAAGATGAGACCAGACCACTATGGTGCTTGCAATCACCTGAGACATGATTGAGTGCAAAGACCGCACTAAGAAGGCTCCCGATATACCAAACCACCAGGAAAAAAAAAGAATCTTTAACTCTAGGAAGAAAATGAATCCCTTACAATCGAGATAACAAACACACCATGTCATCACCCTAAGAATCCGATAAATTTCAGTGGTGCAGAGGAAGCCGGACGCCCCAAAAGCCGGGCTTGAGAAGCAATTGTCAATTGAAATGCCCTCCACAGGAAGGAAAAACTGAATAGAATGAAGAATCTCCACACCAAATGTCCTTAACGATGAAATTTATACTAGCAGACACCTTGGAGGCAACTTGAGCAATGACCCGATAAAGGAACGATTCCTTGATCAACCAACCCATAGAAGAAGTGATATGGACTTCCATAGTTTAGATTCCTCTGTCCAAATCACAAAACCCATTTGCCTAGGAGGGCATAGTTGACGATCTCAAGACGCTTAATACCCCCCCTCCCTCAAACCAAGGGCAACAAACCTCATTCCAACTTAACAAATGGAACTTCCTAGAATCGGCACCTCCTTGCAATAGGAAATCCCTACAGAGCTTATCAATTCTTAGAAGAATTGATTTAAGACAGCGAAAAAGAGAGATGAAGTAGATTGGAAGATTGAAGAGCAACGCCGTAATTAAAGTAATTCTGCCCCCAAGAGATAATAATTTGCTTTTCCGGGGCAAGTGTTTCTCTCCATTCTCGTAGTAACCTTGTTCCAAAGATGAGTTACATGCCTACCAATACAAAGAGGGAGACCAAGGTAAGAAGAAGGAAGAGAGCATACTTAGCAGCCGAACAAGCTAGCCAACCGGGAAACCTCCTCCTTGGCAAGATGGATCCCGAGAAGCTCACTCTTAGCCCGATTAACTTTTAGCCCTGAAACAACGTCAAACCAATAGACAATCATCCTCAAATTGTCCACCATGGACTCATTAGCTTCACATAAGGGCGTTATCTACAAACTAGAGATGACTGATACATGGAGGAAAATTATCAACCTCAAAGCCATGGATGAGACCCATAGATTGAGCCCTAGATAGCATACTGCTCAAGGCTTTTGAAACCACCAAAAGTTATATATATATATATATTAAAAAAAAAGAAAAAGAGGGAAAAGAGGATCTCCCTGTCGAAGACCCCGTGAGGCTTTGAAGAAACCAAATGGAGACCCATTAATAAGACTGAAAAATCTCATGGATGACACACAGGTATGAATCCAATGTCTCTACTTGACTCTGAAACCCAACCGAGCTATCATATAATCTAAGAATACCCACTTTATACATGTAAACACGTTACAAGTTAATCGATCACATACATTGTTTCCTTGCAAACACTTTACCACTTAAAAAGCCAAGCAGGATAATGCGGGGGCATTTACACGCTGGGCTTGACTGGGGTGGCCTATGGGATGCTGGGGCACAATCGGGGTGGGTGGCCCGTGGAACTCGTGTGAATTGGGGCCCATGTGAGGCGGAACCCATGTGATTTGGGGCCCACGAGGAGGGTTCGGCCAAGGACCTAACCCATGGATTTGGATCCTGAGCTATGAGATAAGACGGGTTAATTTGTCATGCTCTATCAGTTTAAGCTTTTAGAATAAGTGGTTAATTGTCCTGCATCAAATTGGTATCAGAGCGGGGCGTCTCGTGTTCGAGACTCCTCAACGGGGGTGATTAATGGAGGGCGGGGTAGCCGTGGAACCCATGTTATTTGGGGCCCGTGTGAGGCGGGTGGCTTGTGTGAGGCAGAATCCATGGATTTGGGGCCTACGAGGAGGGTTTGGCCAAGGACCTAACTCATGAATTTGGGGCATGAGCTATGAGATTAAGGGATTAATTCACCATGCTCTATCAGTACGAGCTTTTAGAGCAAATGGTTAATTGTTCTACATCACAGGAGAGCACACAAACAGCTTAAACCTGAAACTCTTTTTAAGGTCTAAAGTATTTACAACTTAAAAACTTTATAGGCATCCAAATGACCCTTAGCATTGACATTATTTTCAGTACTTGTGACTTCTTCCTTCACTTCCTCCATGATGGTCCTCTTCATCACTTAGGGTTACAGCAGCTGCTGTAGAGTTTTTTAGAAATTGATAAATGCCATGGCACTTAGCTTACTTCATGTTGAGTTTATATTGTTAACTTGAGTGTGGTCTCTGTTGAGCTTCCATAACAACTTACAGGAACTTAAAAAAAAAAAAGAAAAAAGAAAAAGAAATTCAATAATGGGATATGGGAAGTACTATTGTTTTTTCAACATAAAGTTGAAATCCAGGGCCAGCAGGTGCTCCTTTGGAATCCAGGGGCCAGTTGGTTCAGGCACTGCGGTCCGCGATGGCAATGGCTCGACAATCCTTGAGTTCTCTGGGTGATGGGGCCCCTTGGTACTGCAGACTCTAATTTTGCTGAGGCTGCTGCCTTTCATCAAGCAATCAGGCTGGTTTCATAGTTGAAAATTCTTCTGGTTAGCTTAGAGGGTGACTCTAGCAATTGCTATATACATACTGGGTAAAGAGTGGAAAGTATCCATGGAGGTGGCAGATTCGATGGGGATTTGTGACAGGAGCTATATCTCGTTTTCGAAGGTCCCAAGAGATGCGAACAGTCTTACTGATCCTTTAGCTAAAGAGGGTGACCTCATCTGTCAGTGGTTGATGGTAGGCAGTAGCTGGGCTAAGTTGAATGTTCACTGAGTTATAATTTGCTGTTTTTTGGGCCTTTTTGTAGCCTTGTTCCATGAGGTCTGATGGGCTGTTTAGGCATCTGTGTGGCCAGTGGGCTTTCTTGTTGCTTTTTGTTTGTTTTGGTTTCCATTATTAAAAAGAAAGAGAGTCAGCTTTGTTTAGGTTTTTGCTTAGAAGGCTGTCTGATATGCTAGGTGATCCTTTTGTGGAAGATAGGAAGGCCTGGAAATGGTCACCAAACAGTTCTTTCTTGGCAAAATCAGTGCTCTCTAGGCTCTTGGATGGGCCAGTGCATCCACTCAGAGTGCAATTGTGTGAAAATCTCTAGCGTCTCAAGAGATAAAGCTTTTGCTTGAACTGCTTTGGCTAACAAGATTCTCCCAATGGATAACCTTAAGAAGTAGAGCTCCATGCTTCCAAATAGATGCATTATGTAAGAAGTGGAGCTTCATGCTTCCAAATAGATGCATTATGTATAAATCAGAGGAGACATCTTGACCACCTGTTTATATTCATCGTGTTGTTGTAGCTAAAGAAGTTTGGGCTTATTTCCTAGCAAGATTTGAGATAAATTGGGTTTACAATGGTTCTATTGGCAAGGTGCTTCTTGAGTGGTTTGTCTGACCATTCAAAGGCCACAAGAAAACCGTTTGGGTCCTTCGTGTTTTTTGGGATATTGTGGGGGATTAGGAGAGAAGAATAGCAAGATTTTATTTTATTTTATTATTTTATTATTATTATTATTATTTTGTAACAAAATCACTGCTATTGTAGCTTTAAATAGTAAAATCTTATGAATGATTATCAATTGGGCTCTTGTGAGTTGTGGCTCAACAATGTAGAGGATGGTCGTTCGATGGTTTGGTGGGAGACAGGAGAGAGGATTTTGGTAATCCAAGATCTACTTTTGGCTGGTTCAATCTTTTCTTTTCTTCTTTTTTTTTTTTAAAAATAAAATAAAATAAAATAAAATAAAATTTAAAAATACTGTTCTTCTGCCATTTGATCCATGTGTATCCTTGTTTTTGCTGAGTTGACGACAGGGCCACTTCCTAGATTCATATGCTTTTGGTTCTTCTTCGGCAAATAAAATTGTCATATTGAGAGAGAGAGAGAGAGAGAGAGAGAGCTAAAAGGTTTTACTAAATCGGTGGAAGGCACCTCCCAAAGGGCTAGGTCGTTGGTCATTAAATGGGCCTCTTGTGTTTCTAAAATAAAAAGGTTGTAATCTTGATTTCCTTGGTTGTAATCAGGTCACATTCTTGCACCCCTTTCTCGTTATAGTTTTGTTTGCTTCTTAAATATAATTTTCGTTATCTCTCACAAAAAAAAATCAAAATAAAAATAAAAAATGAAAGGGTTTTGCGAACGTCCCCCTACACGTTTTGAATGACATGTGGGATGCCCAATCATTGACTAGGACAGTTCATTCAATAGTACCAATGGGAGCAAACCATGGTGCAAAAATCATGCTGATAAGATGATCTTAACCCGTTGAATGGAGCCAATTTGTTGCAAGCATCCATTGTTTATGAGCCATGGTCTTCGGCTCGTTTGTTGAGCTGGTAGAGGCGGTGTAGTGTGTGTGAGTCACCAGGGTTAAAAAGGAGGTTAGAATCATCAAACCAAAGTGCTACTTGGGAATCATAAACAATACAGAGTGGGGTCTATCTGCTAGATGTTTCAAGATGAGCTGGTTTGTTTCTCTGCTAAATCTTGGCTCTCTGTTTCCATGCTATTGATCGTACCCTTAGGATCATCCGATCGGTGTGATTTTTATGCTATGGCTTGCTCCTAGTTGTATGAATGAATGAATGGTTCATATTGATGATGGGTTACCCCATGTGCCATCTAAAAGCTTCAGGGACGTTGCTAATGTCCCATGACGGTAGGAACGTTACCAAAACTCAAACTAAAAATAAATAAGGACTGCAGAAAATAGAGAAGCAACACTCAACAATATAGGGCTTACTATAGCAGAAAATAGATTGCTAGATGGAGTAACCTTTTACTCAAGCTAGATGTCCCCTTCCAATCACCGGTGTAGTCACATTCATAGAATTAACTTGTAGTAGTCAAAATATAAACTAAAAATATATAACGATTGCTATGATTTGATTAACTTGCTCAACAAATAAACTAAAAATAGAATACTACTAACTAGTACAGCAGCTAGGACTCTTTTTAATTTTAATTTTTTTAAAGACGATGAAATTTATTAAAGTCCAAAGGCCAAGAGACAACAAAAGAAGAGAAAAACAGAAAAGAACAATGAAAACAGAAAACAAGGAACAAGTAACAAAACCTCAAAAACCTAAAAAAGAAAACTATGCAACCAAGCCCAGCCTTAAAGAAAGGTGAGAGCTCCCTCAGGGTCCCCGATCCCTAATACACAAAGCAACCTGACTAAAAACCCCAGAGGCAGAGCTGTTAATATTGCAGAAGAACCATCCATTTCTTTCCAACCAGATGCACTAGAGAAGGGCTAACAAAGCTATCTTCCATCTTTTTTTTAGGCAAGGGCAGCAACCCCCCCCCCCTGCCAGCAATAGATAGGACCTTCAATAGGATTGCTAGTACTGTTGAACTTGCTCAACAAGCAAATTGAGGATAGATCACTAGGACAGTGAGGGCTGATTAACTTATATTGCAAGGTACTGGTGACTCGTCATTGTATCACTCCCTTTCGAGTCTCCCTGTGGAATGGTCTTGATTGGAACTATGTGGACAGAATATCCTTTGATTTTATGTTTTCATTGTGTGTTTTTTTTTTTTTTTTTAATTCATCTTATTTATATTTTATTTATTTACGTGTCCTCATGTAGCTTCCATGTTGCAGCCTTTAGATGTTTTAACACATGGCACCCATGCCATGTGTCCAGGTAGCTCTGATTGTTGTGCTAGACTAAGCATGCCTGCCACAACTCATCAACCATACATATTGGATACATGATCCCAATCATGGGCCGGGTTGCAGATGGAACATAGACCAAAAATCAAACCAATTGGACGATCTTAACCATCTAATTTTGCCTCTTGAATTTGGACAAGCTAACATTTTAGTTTCAACCAGCCATTTAATGTCACAAATTCATTGGTTAGGATTGTTTGGTGGATGTAAGTTTAGTAATCCCAATCCACAATGGTCCCCATGAGTTTGGTGTTCTGGATTGATATGCATGTCTGCAGCATATATGGTGCATGAGTCACCATAATTTAAAAAATGGCGGTAAACACAATTCAAAAGCCTTTTTCTTTTTTTTTTGCATTATGGTTGTCTTTTTAGTGGGCAGGAGTAGCTGTACTTAATTGCCTTTTCAGTGCCTTGGTATCGATTGTAAGCATGGTTAGGATGACATGCCATGAAGGAAGAACGAAGATTATGACACATGCATCCTACCGTCCCTTATAAACATCCATAGTAGCAAACACTTTAATCAGTCTCCTTGTGATTCCTCTCATGATGATAATTAAACTTCTTTCAAGAAGATTCGCAGATTACTGTGAAATTTTTATACTGGACACTGTTTCCTTTTGATTCTTGCTAGGTATACAATGGAGCGGCCTCGATTTAGTGATCATCTAGAGGCAATCAAGTTCATCTGCAAGGATTTCTGGTCAGAACTTTTCAAGAAACAAATTGACAACCTGAAAACCAACCATAGGGTAAATCTACCAAAAGAAACAAAATGGCTACTCAAGGAATCCTACACTTCCCACGCGCTAATGTGTGCAAGATGTGGGATGTTCATGAGGTGGGCCCACTGTGTTTGTTGTGGCCCAAATCGGGTTTGTCTGAAACAGGTGGGCTGCACAGGTATGACAAAATGAGCGGGGCTTGTAATCAGCATACATGTGTGGCCCACCTGATGACCGGACCAGGCTCTGACCTATTTTTTGCACCATGTCACATAGATGGTGGGATACGCCTAATAAACAATCAGTATCTTGTACGCATGCCACCACATTCGCACATGTGGAAGAGTAGGATTTGAAGTCCTCCCATTAGTAGTCAGCAGCCACTGTGGGGCACCTCAGGGGAAATTATGTCTTCTGAGATATGTAACAATAGTTGTTCATGTTATCCTGCAGGGTACTTTCGTTTTGCAAGATAATCGGTTCCGATGGCTCACCCGTGTGTCGATCGAACCATCCCCAGCAAACACAGATTTATCTCAGGATGACTCGTCCCCACCACCTGATGATAGTAAGGTAGCACAAGCAACAAGCATGCATCTCTACTTCCCATGTGGGATCATAAGGGGAGCACTTACAAATCTGGGAATCCCGTGTGCAGTATCTGCTGATATGTCCAACCTTCCAGCATGTGAGTTGTGCAGGAATTCATTTGCTCAGCCAGATTTAATAAAATCCTCTTTACAGTGGAGTAATACAGTCCTGAGCCTCAGCGTGGTGTAGCCTGATGGGCCACAGGATTCCTCTAATGCAGGATCCATTTTTCAGTGATGCAGGCAGTTCATATGATGTGGATGGGGAATGCCTGCAAGGGGAGGATCCTAACTGTTGGATAAGTTGCTTAGAAATAGAATAAATAAATAAAAATGAAGCATGGTTCCATGTTCAATGGAAAATATGCCAAAGTTTCAAAGGCCGGGATTTTCCAAATTGGCAGATTTTGTCTGGCATCCCCCATACACATTGGTAAGATCAGATCAATGGGCTGGATAATTGACCCGTGGGCACCAATCCAGAGCCAGACTATCCAACCTAAGAGTGAATTGATTCTTAGCTAGCAGATCAACAACGAACTTTTTGATAGCAAGAGTCATGGGCAAGGATGCAGGGTCCACCGATTTTCCTCGAGATGAGGGTGAATGGCATAGGATTGGTGCAGCTTTGGGGCTAGTCTATCATAAGAACTTCCCGTTGATTGGACAGTTCGGCCTGGGGGCAGCCACCATGCCAAGTTTAGAAGCCCTGGCCTATTGCCACCCTTTTGCACCAGTCATCAAGTTTCAGTGTAAATTTTATTATTATTTTTTATTTTTATTTATTTTTAAAAGCAACAAACTGAAAATCCATTATAAAAAAGAGAGAGAAAACAATACAGAAAGAAAAGAAAGAAAAGGAGCCGAACTGTTAAGATAGCAGAAAACTCCTAACAACCTAAAAAAGAAAGATCAACACTGTTTATATCCTTAACATTGACAGCCCATTCTAAAACCAATTTTTTGGCCCTGGCCCCCACCACTTTAGCTGTAGACGATTTGTTTTCGAAGCATTGGTCATTTCTTTCTTTCCAAACCACCCACTAAATCGCCAGAATGAGCATATGCCAGATCTTCAACTTCCTTTTTTCAAGCTTAACGCCGTTCCACACTGTCAACAACTTCGCAGCGGACTCCGGGACACACCCACCAACCAAGTTTCAGTGTAATTATCCATATGATCGTATTAAAAGCTCAGGCCTGTTTGGATAATGCCTTTAAACTAAGTGATTCCACCGTGCATGAAATAGCTCTCAACTCTTTTGTGCAAAATGAAGAGGGAGTTTTTCTGCCAACTTGTACATTTGCCAATGTGTCGAACATTTTTTTGGGATCCAAACAGCCTTTAGGGGTATTGTCTCATGACTATACCCTCACTAAAAGGTCAGACCATCCATTCTTTAGGTGGATCAGAATAGTGATGTAAATCTCAACCATTGTTCAACTTCCCCGACAGCAATCAACAGAGTTGTTGCCATTTTCGGTTAGAAATGAATTATAATGAATTTTGGGTGTCATCCAAATGAGTCCTTAGGTTAACCTGCTGACACCTTTTTTTTCAAATTGATTAACAGGTTCGTTTGTGATCCGTATAAAGGCTTGAAGGATGTTCATGTTAAAAGAAAAACAAACAAGAATGCGTGTACCTTCTTTTCTTTTTCTTTTTCATAATAAATATTTTATTTAGGAACTGAAGAACTCCAATTTACTCATTTACTGCGGGCTTTGTGATTCCGCATGTGGTTAGTCATTTGTGATGTGCCTATGAATTTCAGTTTGCCAATGCTTCATTCTGTTGGATGTATCTATTCCCACGTGTTGCAAATTCGATTTGTTGGATGTGTTATTTATTCCTTCCAGGTACTTCCAAGTGCCCAATAGCTAGGGCTGGTGGGTGCTTTTCCATCCAAAGCATTTCAGCTTTTATGAATGTTATGGGGCAGATAAGCCTAGAATAAACCAAATAACACATTGTTCTGGTTTTCGACCATTCTGCCGTGGCTCGCCATACCTCTGGGTACATGCTAATGGGTTTGCAAAGCCACTTGAAATCTCCTAACAGTCTTCAAGTGCATAAAGAATCAGATTGCATTCTCAACTTCCAACTTATGGGATCTCACGCATGTGTTTTCAGTTGTCAGTTCCCCGGGAACCTGGGTAAACAAGCTAATTTTGGGAGGAGGTTTGTTGTGCTGAGATGACAAGCAGTTTTGGTGCGCCACTGATTAAAAGTCATTTAAAATGGATGATGCTAATCCAATTGGTGGTCTTCAAATTGAATGTAACCAAAGATATCCAATGATTGGATTATGAAAAGTAATGGCTAGGATTGGACTATGGAACTCAGAGGCTACCAGGTGGAAGATTCTGATCTTCATGACCCCGGCCACTCGATCTTCATGACCCCGGCCACGAGTGGCAGGTGATTCTATTATGCTAAGGTCACAGTGGCAAATCTTGCTCTTGGAAATTTCTCACCTGGAAATCTCTTGGGAGATTGTCAAAATTCAAAGGTTTTCTTGGGATATTATTGGGAAATCTCACCAAGAATAAAAATATGTACTGTATATTATTAAATAAAATTTAAGATATATATTATAATAAACTCTTAATGTCTTTACGAACTTTCGAGTTAATATCATGATAGAACCTGCATAGATTTTAAAAATAGTGGTAACATTGATTTTCAAATTCAAGGCAACATTTGTCAAAGTGGTTATGATGCAACAGCCAGGTGATGAAGAATCCCGAAATATTTTCACTCCACACGGGAGATATAGCCCATCCATCATGGATGGACAATGATCTGGTGGACCTCCTGTGTATCCCTACCTTACTGTCATTATCTTTTACTCTGTTCGCATGACACAACTGGTTTTATCTTTAACTCCACCCTGTCCGCAAAAACCCAACGTTGGACTTTCAATCCATTAGTTAGAATTCATGGGAAAGATTGGCTGATTTGTGGGTGGCAAAAGACCAGCTCCCAGTCAGCCGAACCTTGCCTGTTTATCATTGGACCCCAAAATTCGGGCTAGGATACAATCCCTTTATTGTAAAATCCTGGAAACTCAGGAGTGTGCCCAACCTGTATATTAATTAAGCCCAAAATTCAGGCCCGGCCATTGTCCATGATATCCACAAACAAGGAAAATTTCATTAATCAAATGAACAGGAAGAACTCTTGGGAATGGTCAGTGTAAGTGTGTTCAACATAGTAGTTTGGACTGATCAAGGAAACGGCACCTCTCCACACACACACACACACACACACCTCACCATTTTTTATACTTTCATAGCATTTAGGTGTGCCACCAAATTGTGTTTTAAAACACTTACCAATTGCCCTAGATATAGTGGAATTGCGGAAAAGGATTCATGTAGCTAACACCCAATTAGTTGGGATAAGGCCTAGATGATGATGCTGACAAGGATGAGGGGGGTTTCCAATTGCCACATCTAAGGAAAAATATGGAATAAGGAAACTGCAGAATAGAATTCTTAAATAACCTGTTTGTTTTTAGCATGCATGATTTCAATAGAAATGTGAAATGGTTAACGGTAAAAAAGTGAGAGTTGTCCCCAAAAAATATGGAAAATTCGTATCTTGGGTTTTGGATGGGTGAAGGAAATGGCGCTTTTATGGGAGGAAAAAAGTTGAAAGGAAAACTGATTTCCCCAGTCATTAGTCTTTCAAAAATGAAATGATCACATATGAGGATATCAATTTCCTTTTCCACAGTTGAATCCTATTTTCCATGAGTCCAAACAGCCACTTAACATGAGTGTTCAGAGCCTGCAGAAAACCTTAGACTACGTAAAGTGGGCTAGATTACATCACTTCTTTTTCCACCCCAAAACTTCCTGAGGTAAGAACTTTCTAGTTTTTATTGCAACCATGAGTTGGTGCTTGCACATCATGCAGGCCTCCGAAACCACGCATCAATGCCTAAGCCAACGCTGATTAATCAGTCTCTCTTCTTTTTTTGGAACTTTATGTAACATACAACAAGGTCCATGCATGGTTTGTTTGATTCAGAAAAAAGTGTGTACATACAAGTCTTACCCAGATCACTTTGGTCCATAAGTTCAAAAAAAAAGAAAAAGAAGAAGAAGAAGAAGAAGAAGAAGAGAAGAAAAGAAAAGAAAAGAAAAGAAAGGAAAAAAAGAAAAAAAAGAAGCTTTGGTTTAATAAACAGAGGTGATTGGGCATTTGCTATGAGCCTTGGAACGCTTCCATTGTTACCTCCGTGACTTAGCTGTGATCTGCAGCATTCAGCATTTTGCCAGCATTGGCACTATTACGCATCGCACGTCGCAGTTCTGCCAAGAAGTCAATCTGCCAGTGAAAATACAAGTCAGAGATAACGCATGGCGGCCTCGAGTCAAGTAAAAAATAGATGAAACAAAGGTGGGGTATCGGTAAAAAGATAACCCATTAAGAATGGAACCCTTCCATTGTCACCTGTGGAGGAAGTTTCGAGTGCCCCCATGCTGACCCACTTGCTCCCGAGTACATAACTGGTCTTTCTGATACAAATAAATAAATAAATTCACAAAAGGAAAAAAATATGATCCATAAAGGTTTAGGCAGCAAAGCGTCTGGCCTACTGCCAAATCATGGTTAGTGGTTCCAAGTTCACAGAATTCATTCTCTGATAGGGACAGATATGATCCAACGGTTAGCATTTCCCTGCCTTTTCCAGCCTCCAGTTGTGGTTGAGATAAGAACAGGAAGGTTCCATCCATTATCTCAACAACATTTTGGCACTAGGGGAACCACCAAGACCCGCCCGCAACCAGTCGCACCATAACACCATGCTTATGTAAAAGAGGTATTACAAAGTGCTCGGGCCAAAAGTTTAAACTATACATTTAGCTTTCAAGTTTTGTACAAATGAGGCACATGATCAGCAAGTTGAAATGCTGATATTAGTATGTACCCAACTGTGGTGGCCCATACATCAAATCCCCCAATTAGAGTCCTAACGCTTCAATAGGTGCCCTGCAAATAGATGGTTAATAAAGCAAAAATTGTAATGGTTCATATCGAACCAAAAATCAGCCAAATTTTCTACAGTTATGATGTCGTATCAAAGGGTATCATTGAACCATGGGCCCCCTTGGCCCCACTTGTACAAACTGAATATTCAAACATTACCCTACCAACTTGGGCTTCGAGCATTGTATAAAACCTCTATGCAAAATGGGAACTTCATTTTCTAGAAAATTTTCCTTGTCAGACGTTGGAGACACTTGTCAGGAATTCTTTGACAGTCAACATTCCCTGAAAAGAAACAAGACCTATGGAATGGTGCTTGCTTAATAATTCCAGACTTCAATCCTTGATGCTATGACTTTGGCTCAACGCCTATCTAAAGAAAAGTGGGATTGAAAACTGTATAGCGTATACACTGTCCTCCTGCTTCTTCTTCTACACTATTGGAGCTGGAAATGCACTCAAAACAGGATAGGCTCAAACAGAAGGCAGAGTCCCACCCAAAGTGCCTTTAGCTCCAGCGTCAAAACAATACAGACACCAATGGGACATGAGAAATAGGCCAAATTTCTTCTATAGCAATAGCAACCAACAAAACCTGAAGGTCCCATATTGGTGGAAGAGTATCTGGCAACAGTTAGCTTCCACAAGCTTGAATGATATGTTCAAGCAGAGAGTTGACCTCTCTAGTCATGGAAGCAGTGCTGAGAAAAATTCCCTTCTGACTGGTTAAGATACCCTTGGCAAGCATTCCTTTAAATCTCCCTTCTTTTGAAAAGATTATTGATATTATGAGAGTCACAGAGAAGCTACGGAGGCGCCAGTAGAGCGTGATCCTCCTGTCACTCACTCCAGCAATAGCTAAACTACAGGCCACAGCTTTAAAACTTTCCGGGATTAAATTACGCATACTGCCCAAAGATCCAATAAGAGATCAAATTTGATATAAGAGCTTAATCTCCATGATGCTAACTTTACGCCGGAAACCCACTTGAAGACTTGATTAAAGTTCCCTCCGAGCACCAGATTTCCAGTATGCAATGATGTGTAACACTTCTCCAATTGCAAGGAGCAACCCCTTAGATAAATTCCTAGCATGACAGGGCTCACAACCAATAAGAGAGCTTCTAATGGTTGCAAACACCTCTAGAAACATCCTCTCCTTACTATAAAAAATCCACTCGTTACTTTCCTTCCCAAGGCCCTGAAGGATTGCATAAAAAAGAGGCCTCCAAACCATGTTGAATTTAGCCCCAAAAGGAACCCCATCATATCCTTGGAAAAAGCTAACCATGAACACTTGACTCTCCCACACCGCCAAAAAGTAAATCATCGTGATAATCTAAGCCTTATCCCATCTCTCCAAAAAAAAAATCTAATCCTTATCCTAACTAATTATGCCAAAAAGTATTTATGGAAAAAAAAAAAAACTCACACCAAATGGAACTTGTCTCACTACAATCAGCATGAAGATAATTGACAGACTCCTCCAAAGACTTGCACTAAAGCACATATTAAGAAGGTGGTGAAGAGACGTTGGAGATGGTTGAGGGTGAGGATTTTATCAGCCACAACTGTCTAAAAGGAAGTTATTGCTCTAGCCAGTGTGGATTATCCCCAGGGTGGGTTAATCTGATGGTAGTGAGGGCTGAATAAGAGAATTTCAAAGAAAAAGCACAGTTTTGAGTTCTGTGTTTTCCATCCTCCATTTTTCTAGCAATAAGGATATCCTTCTTGACTCCCCTATTTGCTCTTTCTATCAAATTTCTTTGAAAAATAATATTACAAACACTATTTTCCTGCAGAAAATTCATAATCCCTCACACCCCTTTTAACAATAACTTTGGCATGAAGATAATTGACAGACTCCTCCAAAGACTTGCACTAAAGCACATATTAGGAAGGTGGTGAAGAGACATTGGAGATGGTTGAGGGTGAGGATTTTATCAGCCACAACTGTCTAAAAGGAAGTTATTGCTCTAGGCAGTGTCGATTATCCCCAGGGTGGGTTAATCTGAAGGTAGTGAGGGCTGAATAAGAGAATTTCAAAGAAAAAGCAGAGTTTCGAGTTCTGTGTTCTTCCATACTCCATTTTTCTAGCAATAAGGATATCCTTCTTGACTCCCCTACTTGATCTTTCTATCAAATTTCTTTGAAAAATAATATTACAAACACTATTTACCTGCTGAAAATTCATAATCCCTCACACCCCTTTTAACAATAACTTTGTAGAGCTTGGAAAAGATGCCTTTAACACCCCTTCTCCTAGCCAAATGTCCTCTCAAAATTTCACCTCACTTCATTCTCCAACACTACAGAGAATCTTCTCAAAAGTTTCGCCAGCTTCCTTAGTAGTGTCTCCTGACTTGCATATATTCTTCAACGCCATTGATCCTAGCATTCTTCCACCACCTCCACCCAAATTCCATCCTCCATCACTCTCTCCATATTTAAGGGTATGATTGTCCTCAAAAGCACATTTGTTTATTGACAGAATCTCCACCGCCATTTTGAAAGCAAAGCCAATTCCTATCCTCTATTTTCCAGATACCTGAATCCCTTTTCCTTTTGTATTTGATAATAAATAAAATAAATAGAAGGCTAGAATACCAAGCACATAACCTCATGATCTTTAGCTCACTAAGAAGCTCTATTAAGTAGAAAACATGAATGGCCAAATTATTTTGTGCACCCAAGTAGAGCTTCAAGCATTTATTACATAATGCTACTATGTTGCTGGCAGTTGTCATGTTACAACTTACAAACTGATAATGAGCCCCACAAGCAACGAAAAATGTCATGCATATAAAACAAATTAAAGGTAGTACCAGTCCAAACAAGTGGTCATAAAAAGAAAGAGAATACAAAAATGTAAAGTGAATCATAAAATCATATTCCGAAAATCTGAATAATGGTCTGACTCACCGGATAAATCTATTGGCGGATCATTATGCAAGCGCATAGCAGCTGCCCAACCTGCATTCAGAGAAAAAGAAATGAATCTGTATGCAAATTATAAATAACAAGTATATACACTTATACTGGTCCTCAATTGGAATGAGTGGGGTAACTATTCTTACCAGAGCTTTCAATCGTATGATCAGATGTATGTGCATCGCGGCCACTGTTGTTGCTGCTGTTAAATTTAATTCTTATTATTGTTGTAATTACCGTTATTAGAGAGAGAGAGAGAGAGAGAGAGAGAGAGAGAGAGAGACGAAGGTTTTGTGGGTATATGTGTGTGAGTGAGATTCTAGCAGCGGCGACCTATTCTGCGGCTTCCTGAAAACCTGTGGGGGCCAGATTCTTATTGAAGGAGCTGATGCACAAGTAGCTGGGGTGTGTTGCGTACTTTTAAAAAGATATCCTCCATCGAGATTTTATATGATTTTTTTCTCTTTTCCAAATTCAATATGTTGGTTGTGTTTCATTTCTATGCATGTCAGGAGTTTTTCTGTTGATTCTGCTTTCAGTTGCAAAATCTTCTGGATAATGCATGGAATGTTCGCTATTTTATTCAATCTTTTCGTTGTTTCTTAGATATGGTGTTTTTTTTTGTTTTTTTTCTGAACCTCAAAAATCAAATTATTGTCAACTTCTACAATGAAATTTGGGTATTGCTGAATTGCTGAATTTGAATGCCACATCCATTCAGTTTTCAAGATATTTGGCTATTTTCCAATGTTGGGACGGGCAATGGACATTGATATTGTCTATAGCAATACATATCAATATCGCTGAATTGCGCCCCTCCCTCCCTCCCTCTCAGAACATCATTGGCTGCAAGAACCTCAAATTCCTCAGATCACCCAATTGAAAAAAATTCCAAACAAATATCTTAGTTGGTCTGCTTCAACATATTCAGACATCACTTCTTCTTCTTTTTTTAAATATCAAATGATGTATCGTAAAATGGCTTTGGGAGTTCTGTGCTCACGTTGTCGTTTCCCAGCCCGGATAGAGGAGGATGGTTGCGTCGGGTTGGCAGCCGGCGAAAACTTCAACATAACTTTTATCATGAATCCGGACAGATGGCACAACTGGATTCATGTAGCTGACTCTGATTAGTTGGGAACAGGCTTCGATGACGATCATGATTATCATTAGTTGTAGCAGCAGTAATATAATTACTATTATGAAATGGCAGATAATTTGTAATTAAAGCTAATATTCATACATATTTGGTTGCAAGGAACATTTATGTAGCTACTGATTTCATGATAGCAGTGCTAATTTCTAAGTCTCATGGAGCAGAAGCAGGAGCAACTTCAGTTCTGCAAGAAGCAATGTGTTTCACAAAAATTGCAGGAAGTAAGAAAGCTTTGGTATGACATTTTTTTTTTAAAAAAAAAAAAAAAAAAAATCAGAAAATTAATATTAAAGGATTGAAGTGTTATATTTATATTGACAATATGGAAAAAAATTATGTAGGGAATGGTTTTATAAGAAAATACGAATACATGCGCCTGCACACACAGAAATGTGCATTTCATAGGTAAGCTGGTACTTAACCTGCAGCAATGTTGTGGTTGAATTAAATGCTACAAGACTGCTCGAGTTGAAGAGCCTCAGCGGAGTCATGGTAGCAGTAGACCAATAGTTGCTAGTGGAAGCAAGAAGTTCGTAAATGGGAGCTAGATTCTGAAGCATGAATGGGCAACTTGAATTTCAGTCCCCTACTATTGCAACTTACATTTGTTAAATTTAGAATTAGCTTCAGCTGATGAACCAATTATAATTTTGATTGGCAACAAGAAGCATGCATACATCATCATCATCATAACCTTGTCCCAAACACTTGAGGTCAGCTTTACAAGTCCTGTTTTACTGTAACATGAATTCTCATGGTAGCGTGACAAAAGTTTGAAGAATGGCTGCCCACCTGACACCAAACAACCTACGCCTTTAAATGGGCAGGGGACTGGCTAGTGCAATCATGAAAAGAAGCATGACTTGAGAAATGCAAGCATCAAGCTCATATTATACAACATTGTTGAGCAAGTGTGAGATAATGTTGCTTTGGGTCTGTTAATTGGTATTGCGCATTGCAGTACATTGAAGAAGCTTCTCACAAATACAATGTAGTGAAGTATAATAACACTCAGATATGAAAAGCCCCAAGTGATTGCATTGATCTATTAAGAAAAATATAAGAGCATACATACGCTCATTCAAAAGCTGGGCAGCTTCACTGCTACTACACCCATTTATAGGTATCAACCCAGGAAGTGGGTTCTCGCTTGGAAGAGTGTTGATACCTGCCTCCCCATGATCTAAAGCACGAGTGTTGTTTTTTGAAGATGTAACTTGATTCTTGTCTCCGTCATTTCCGAGAGAGTTGATCCTCTCAAAGCGATCTAACAAATTAGAAATGACCAAATAAAAAAATCAACACAAACGAAGGCTCAAAGTGTAAATAAGCAAACAAATAATACTGGTTCATTATGCGTGTTCACCCACCAGGCATGCATGCATGTACATATATATCTGATAGCATATTTTTCAGGTATATTAAGTTATTAGTAAAGACAGTGTGTTCTTAAGTTGGCCAATACCATCTTCTTCCATAAGGATGGTTTTGCAAAGAGGAATGATGTTTCCAGCCACCCAAACTTCAAGGGCCAAACAGAAACAACCTATAAGTGCAAATGTGGCACATGCATGGGGGACCCTGGACATTCATTGAGCAGTCCTCACAGTAAGTGACACATGCATGTTGAATGGAGATCATCATCATTTTCTAACATTACATTTCTTCATATGTATGTGGCCCACCAGGTAGACCAGACAAATATTTGGCTAAGAAATGCTCGTGTTAAGGCTTGTGCTTTGTGCTTGGAGATGGGAGCGTCTAGGAATAGGAGTCATACACTGAAAAAAAATTATGTTATAATGAGATTGGGGTAGGCCCCCCTGAAAAACCTTCTCATTCAAAACGATGCTAGATAAAATACAAAAATCAAAGTCAACCCTGACTTCAGTTGCTTTGTTTTTGCCCTTCTATGACTGTGGGATGCAGAAAACAAAATAGCCTGCATTGAAACCTCCAAGGATATTATTTTTCAAAGGTTTTGGTGTGGAAGTTAGCAACACCCCCAAACCTTTTAGACAGCACACAGGGTGACCTATCGTTGATCTGAACCATTCATTCCTTCATACAACTAGGAGCAAGCCATGGTGCAAGAATCACACCGATCAGATGATGCTGAGCCTTTAAATGGGGCAATTTTGTTACGACAGTCCATTGTTTACAAGCAATAAATCACATGGTTAGAATCATCAAATCGAAGAGTTACTTTAGAATCATAAGAAATACAAAGTGGGATTGGATCTATCTACTAAGATGTTTCAAGATGATGATTGGCCTATTTTGGTTCTCCACTCAATCACTATCAATTTTCATGCTACTGATCGGGAGCTTAGCATCACCCAATTGGCATGATTTTTGCACCTTGGCTTGCTCCTAGTTGTATGTATGAATGAATAGTTTGGATCGGCAACAAGTCACCCCGTATGCCAGTTAAAAGGTTTTGGGATGTTAGCAAAACCAGTTTTTAAATAATTCAGAAAAAACTCACTAACTGTTGTTTTTCATCATTAGGTGACTGCATCTATGAGCAGCTTGTTGACATTTGCTGATACATCAACCTCTTCAGAAGCTCAATGCATGAAACCAACGATTCATTTGGAACATCATTGCAGGATTCTTTCATTTCACCTAAGCTCCCATTTCAGGCCATGGACATTGAGATAATTGTAGGAACTTTGATTCTCTCTCTACAGATTTGCTCTTCCAATTCCTATGAACTGTGTTGCCAGCTCACTTTCCCAGATATGATATAGTTATTTATCTCCCCTATGCATGTGGGGTCCTCATTTTGTCACTAGAAAAGGATGATCATGCATATAGCCTTTCTTTTACAATTGTATGTTACAAGCATTTTAAGAAAATCTAACTTTACGTAAAAGTAAATGTTTTAATAATTAGTTCATCAGCATCAGCATCACTAGACCTTATCACACCTAATTGGGGTTGGCTACATGGATCTTGTTCCACCATTCCACTCTATCAGGAGCCATAACTTCAGTTAGACCATAGGTCATCAAGATATTTATTTTAAAGTGTGTTTCCCATTCACTTTCCCAGAGGGGATGTATAGTTATTTCTCCCATATACATGTGGGGTCATCATATGTTACGTCTCCTGCTCATTAGATGAGCTGGTAGAGACAGCGTAGTATGTCAGTGATCCAGGGTTCAATCCCTGGTAGTGTTACCTTACAAAAAAATCATATGCTACAAAAGATTTTATGGAAAATCTAACTTTACATAAAAGTAAATGTTTTAATAATTAGTTCATCATCATCTAAGCCACATCCCAACTAATTGGGGTTGGCTACATGAATCCTGCTCTGCCATTCCACTTTATCGAGGACCATAACTTCAGTTATGCTATAGGTGATCAAGTCTTTTCTTACTTACCTCCACCCACATCCTTTTGGGCCTTCCCCTTGCGGTTTTAGAGCTTTCAACTTGTACCAATTCACTCCTAATTGGCACAGTTCTTGGTCTCTATTGCACATGATCAAACCATCTAGTATATTTTCCCTCATCATATTACCTATTGCACCACTCTTAAGTTAAGCATTCATTTCTACTTCTATCCTTCCATGTCTTACTACTCATCCATCTCAGCATCCTCACTTCAACTACACTCAATCTATGAATATGTTATTCCCTAACTGCCCAACATTATGTCCCACAAAGCATGGTTGTTCTTATAGGTATCCTACAAAAAAAATCTTTTCAGTTTGAGTGATGCATGTCAATCACATAAAACTCCAAAGGCACATCTCCATTTCTTCCACTTGGCTTGAATTCTATGGGTAACATCATTCTAAATGTCTCCACTCTCATGGAATATTGAACCAAGATACTGAAAGTGGTCGTTTTGGGAACTTCTTGGTCAATAGTCTTAACTAATTCCTCATTTCCACTCCTATTATTACTAAATTTCACTATAAATACTTTTCTAAGTACTCCATATACTTTGTTTTAGTCCAACTAATTTTAAATCCTTTAGATTCTAAAGCAACCCTCCATAAATCTAGCTTTATGTTAACATTCTCCCTCGTCTTGTCAATCAAAACTATGTCATCTGCAAACCACATACACCATGGGATCTCTTCTTCCAAATGCCTCATTAATTTGTCCATAATTAATGCAAAAAGGTACAAGCTCAATGCTAACCCTTGGAGCAAGCCTACAGTAATTGGGAACTCACTTGTCTCTCCACTAGAGGTCCTCACATTTGTTACCGCTACCTCATACATACACTTAATCATTTCAATATACCCTCTTGAAACTCATTTCTTTCTGAACACCCACCAATCAACTTCCTAGGGACCCTATCATAAACTTTCTGTAAGTCAATAAAGACCATGTGAAGATCCTTTCTCCTCACCCTATATTTCTCCATCAATTATTTGAGTAGGAAAATATATTCAGTTGTTCATCTCCCAAGTATGAAACCAAACTGATTTTGTGATAAATTCATCTCATGCTATAGTCTTTTAGCTCTTTGCTCAATAACTCGCCCAAAATTTCATATTATGGCTCGTAAGTTTAATCCCACGATAGTTAGTGCAGCTCCTCATGTCTCCTTTATTCTTATAAATAGCTACCATGGTACTTTTCCTCCATTCGTCTAGTATTTTCTTCAATCTTACAATCTTGTTGAACAACTTTGACAATTAAAATAATTCATTATCTCCCATACGCTTCCAAAACTCTACTAGTCTACCACCTAGTTCGAGGGCCTTTCTTATTTTCATCTTTCTCAGCATTTCTTTCATTTTAGATATCCTAATCCTACGAAAGTATCTACGGTCACCGACATCATTTGAGTTTATGGTTAATTCTATCCCTATGCTTTCTGAGTGGTTGTCATTCAACGAATTCTGCAAATCCATCCACCTTTCATTCATCTCATTGTCCTCGACTAGAATCCCCTGGTCATCACTCTTAATGCATCTAATTTGATCCAGGTCTGTAACCTTCCTCTATCATTTTTGCAAGTTTGAAGGACATCTTTCTCACCTTCTCGTCTCCAATCTATTGTAAGTCATCATAGGCCTTAAGTTTAGCGTCACTACTTTCTTACCAATCTTTTTGGCATTTCTCTATTGTTCAAAATGTTCATTGTTTCTAGTTATATATAAGATATACATTTTATGATATTTTTTATAGTCTAATTTAATGTAATTACATAAAAATACTGAAGAAAATATAAGTTAATATAATTACATGTGTGTATATATGGTACGGGCAGTTCCTTGAACTTTGAACTTCTAGCTTCTAAAAAACAGGCAATTCCATGCCTCCGCTTCATGCAACTAAGATTCAGAAGCATATTCAGAGGTTGATTTTTTAGGGGGCTGCCTTCTTTCATATCTTGGCCCCACACAAGCAAGCTGAGATGCAATGCTCAGACACGACTGTTGATAAAAAGGAGACTTATAAATTCTCAATTTTCACTACAAGTAGTTCCCTAGCTTCATTTACTACGGAGTTATTGAGACATAGAGATACTTCATATGTGGAGGTAAAACAGCAGTGCCACCAGCCACGGACGGAGGTTTCCGCAAGACCGACAGGGCATGTGTCCGATAAGAGCTTGCAATGAGAACCCCCTGGCAGGCCCAAGCCACTTTCTGTGCATAATCTATGCCAAGATGCAGCATGCGAGTTTTGATCTCGCCCCAGGAGTGGCAGTGAAGTACAATTTTCCAAGAATATCCCTATCTTTTACAAATTGGTGGGGACCCTCAACCATAATAGAGTGTTTGAACAAAGGAAATGCTAACATCCCACATTAATGAACTTTTAAGTGACCCATGGCAGATGGCATGGGCCAATCATTGACCTGGACAGTCCACTCAATTGTGCCATTGGATAAAGCCATGGTGCAAAATTCCCCACCAATCGAATGATCCCTAACCACTTGAGTGTGGTCCATTTTATCACAACCGTCCAAATTTATGAGTTGCAAATCAGATGATTAGCAAAGAAAGTTCTTCTTTGGGATCATAAGAAATCCATGGTGGTACATATTGCATAGATGTTTCAAGATCACCATTGGGCCTTTTTTTCTCCGTTTGATCTTAACCATCCAGTTTTCATGTTATTTATAAGGTTAGGATCATCTGATCAGCGAGGTTTTTGCGCCATGGCTTGCCCCCGAAGGGACAATTGAATGGATCAACCAGGTCAATAATTGGTCGTGCCGCATTATCCAAGTGGAAAGTTAAGTATTTTTTTTAGGAGGGAGAATAATCATTATTAAATCCACCCTGGCCCATCTTCCAGCTGATTTCCTTTCCCTCCTCAAACTACCAGACCTTGTGGCATATAAATAGAGCCAATTCAAAGGAACTCTCTCGAAAGGGTGGGACGAGGAGAATAAATTTCTTCTCACGAATTGGAAGGATGTGGCGTGTGAAAGAGGAATTGGACTGTCAAAATAGAAGAGAAGAATTAGGCATTCTTGAGCATATTGGCAGTGTAGGTCTGGGGAGGAACCAAAGGCGTTGTGGGGAGATGTAATCGGTAGAAAATATGAGGTGTCTAGAGGAGGTTGGTTGCTGAGCATGTTTCTAGTTGGGTTGGTTGATAAGCAAAGCGGGCAATCAAGAAGGTGAGCTGAATGGGTCTCTTGTTGGTAAGGAACGTTATGAATTTTGGAAAGTGATCCAGTTCATCATTGAAAGGGGGGATAGAGATCTTTTTTGGAAAGATATCTGGCTTAATAATAATCTGGAAGCCGAGTCCTCGGCAGGCCTCTTCTCTCTTTCAGCTTCTGATGAGGAAAAGGTTAGTGCTACAAAGTCCTTAGAAGAGTTACCACATGGAGCTTAAATCTTTGCAAAAGTCTATCTGATGTTGGCACAAAATCTCTTTGAAAAAAGGTTTCAAATTCATCCAAAACTGGTACGTATTGGGCGATAGGTACAGGTATTGGCACAGGGCGATCCAATACGCCCCTCATTTCACACAGGACCTGCCTG
Source organism: Magnolia kwangsiensis (assembly GCA_037074715.1). Taxonomy (NCBI): domain Eukaryota; kingdom Viridiplantae; phylum Streptophyta; class Magnoliopsida; order Magnoliales; family Magnoliaceae; genus Magnolia; species Magnolia kwangsiensis. The sequence goes on along the minus strand of CM073574.1, from coordinate 45,468,090 downwards.
AATTGGGCTAACTCATCCGTATGGGGTTGACTCAGACAAGTGGAGATGATTCAGATCGAGTCACTCCTGTCCAGCTCGGCCCAACCTCTTTGGGGACAGCCGTGCTATGCCCCCATTCATGCTTTTTCTCACCAATCCATTCTGTTCATCAGATTAGGCCATCTTTGATTGCTCACAGCCCAAATTTTACACCAAAATCAAACTCAAGTGGGCCACAACAATGGGAATAATGGGGAAGAATGCCCAACATTGAAAATTATGACACTATGTTGGGTCTACAGTTGTGACTATATACCCATCCAACCTGTTGATAATGTGAGCCCTATCAAGATGAATGGACTAACAGACTCCCAAAATATCAGATTGATCCAAAATTCAGGTGGGCCATGCCACTTCAATTTACGAGCTAAGAAAAAAAAAAAGTTTACATTGTTTCCTTTGGATTGGCCCACCAAAGTTTTTTATCGACTTCTATTTTTGGTTCATATCACCATGGGGACACACATGATGCCACATATACAGTAAGATGGCCCCATAAATCTATCCATTTGGTGGCGCTTCCAGGTGCTACAGTTCCATATCTTGGACAGCTGTATATGAGCAATGCTTCCTTTCCTGCAACTGCTAAGCTGGCTCTGGCTTGAGTTTGAATTGACTTTTGAGGACAGTTATTTGATACTCTGCCAATTACGGTGCTTGGTACACATGCTCTCAGAAATGTAAATGTGGCATACTTTAACACAAACTAAACCGACTAAATTGTGAAACCCACTATTTCTGAGTCATGATCCAAAATCAAATTGTTTGACCAGTCCCAATTCTGATTTATGGACATTCGTTTGTTTAAATAGGGTCATTGGATCGCAATGACTCATCTCTCTCACATGCAGCAGTTACATACAGGATACAGCCATGTGATTCCATCTAGAATCCAAGCTTGTGGAACACATTGTGGACGGTGCACATCTCTAAGATCCAGGGTATTCAAAATCGGTTACGTAACGGTAACAGTCATAACCGTTACGCGTTACGGGGTCGAAACGGCCCTAACAGAAAAATGGACCGTAACGGCCCCGTAACAGTCTCGTAACGGACCATAACGGTCCAACAATAACATTTTTCAAAAAATAAAAAATGGCCGTAACAACCGATACAGGGGCTATAACGGCCGTTACGGCCCATATCATAACGGTAACGGTGGTGGCTGTTACAGCCACCGTTACCGTTTTGGAACACCTTGCTAAGATCACAGTGACCTAAAAATCCTACCCATCTGATTTGGATAGAATGGGGCTGAAATTGAGTGTATAAGCCTGTACCAACTGATATGGTGGTACGACCCAATTTTGGCAATGGCTGATCCGGATCTCCAGAACCAATTTCTAAAGTTTGCTTTGAAAACCTCCTGGGAAAACTGCGGGACTTTTTTTTCATGTTGATTCGAAGCTGCCAATTGTGGGATAAACATGAGCACACTACTGATGTTTGGTTCTACCCCAGGCAAGGTTGTAGCCTTCACGTGGTAGGTGGGAAGAAAGAGGGTGCTTACTTTAAGAAAGAGGGTGCTTACTTTAGATAATCTTCAAAAGAGGGGATAGTTCTTCCCAACATATGTATCACGTGTATGCTAGATGATGAATTGGTGAAACGTTCATTTAGCTTTTGGGTTATGAGTGAGACTCGTCTCTTCTTCTGTCAAGGCACTCTTTTTGGCTTTGGCATGGTGCAGGCAGTGTGGGGAAAAAAAGGAAAGGTGGTGTGGCGTTTGGTTTTCTTAGCAGTCTTTTGGGCCATTTGGGGGAAAAGAAACAGATGTTTTCAAAATAAATGTCTGAGTGTTTCGGAGGTGTGTGAAAAGGTTAACTTAGGGCCTGTTTGATTTTCATCGTTTCACGTGGAAATGGTAAATACCCAAGAAATGGGTGATTATTACCGTTTCACCTGTTTGAATATTCACGGGGATTTCACTTCTTGGAAACCGGTTCAAAAGTATTAGTGGCCATTTTAGGACCCTACTTTAATGTATATGATATATCTACTCCGTCCATTCATTTTATCACAACATTTTGAGATATTAGAAGAAAAATGAGTTAGATCCAACACTCAACTGGCCCGTACCAAAAGAAACAATGGCCACATGAAGTTTTTAATGGTAAGTATTTAATTCACATATTTCTATTGCGTGGTCCACTTGAGCATTGGATAAAACTCATTTTTTGGCTTATATCATAAATTTATCTGACAAAATGGATGAACGGTGTGGATATATGATATGCATCATGGTGGGACCCACAAATGTTTGATAGTATTTGCAATTTTAACCTCCAAAAAGTAGCCGTCGAATTAGTTACGGGGAAGAGTGCGGCAACTACGGAGGGAAATAATTATTATTCTTTTTCCAGGTATTTACCATTCCACTGGAAAATCAAACAGGCCCTTAGATGCAATGGGATGAGCCATGTTAAGTCCTTGGATGTTGAGTCCTTGGTTTATTTTCTTGGGTTGTAATAGGAGTTGTTCTTGGGGTCGGATTGTTTCTTTTATGTGCTTTTGAATAAAATTCCATTAATTTCAAATGAAAAAAGAAGAAGAAGATTGCAGTTGATCCATATAGACCCGTTTACGGAAGATAGAAAGATATGCAATCACTCATCAAATGTGAAATTCTCTCTTCTAATGAGCGAGTTGTTTTGCCATGAGCCAAGGGGTGGGGGACCCATGTTCCACCTAGGGTGCAACCCTTCGCATAAGTCACTGCAGGAAAAAAAAAAGCGTCACTATGGATAATCTGAAGAAGCGTCAATTGACATTCCCAAATTGGTGTTATATGTGTTTTGAGGAGGAAGAAATGTGGATCACTTGCTTATCCATTGTTGAGTGGCCAGGGAAATGTGGGGTCTTTTCTTTAGTTTATCAGCATTGATTGAACTATAGATGGTCCCCTTCCTCAAGTAATTAGTGGATGGTGGTCACGCCTGTTGAGTTGATGCAAGATGCATGCATGTGGCTAAATGGTGAAGTAAGATTAATCAACGAATTAAATTAAATAATCAAAATCACGAATCACGCCAACATAATCAAATATCTCATGAAACTATGAATAGTCTAGGCCACAATCAACAAAGTACGCCATGCATGATCATTGAATACTAGAAATTAAGATCTAATGGATGTAAGAACACCTAAATTGTATAGAAATAAGTCTATTTCAAACAGGAATGATTATTACTAACTAGGGTTTGCTCGATTAGAATGTAGGCTAACCTAATGTTTAAGGAATTTAGGGGAAAAGGTAAAATTAGAGTTTAGACGGTTTAATTGGATAAGGGATTTTGTTGCATAGGTATTACTTGAGTGGAATTAGAGCTTTACGTGGTTGGAGGTTTGGGATTTTAGGTTATAAGGAAATTGGGATTCTAGGGTTTAGGGATTTTAGAATTTGGATTTTTAGAAATTGTGGATCTAAGGTTTAGGGTAGGGATAGGAATGGGGAATTAAGGGATTTTGATGGGAGAAGCAAGGGAAAATCAAGGGATTGAGGGGTTGTTTGTATGGTCTGCCTAAGATCTCGCATGTGTGGCCGTATGGTCACACGTGTGGGTTGTTGGCTAGGGTTTCGGGGTCCTCAATGATTGGGTTCGGTTGGGGTTGAAGTTGGATGATAAAAAGTTGATGAAGAAGATGATTTGGATGGTTTTGGATGAGAATGGAATAAGAAAGAGGAAGTTTTGAAAAAATACTTCTTATGGATAGAAAGGACGAGAGGAGGATGATAGATGGGAAGCCCTACACCTCCGTTGAACGGGAATGGAATCACACCACACCCAAGTTCCAAATCATATGGAGTATTCTTCAAATCACACAAAGAAGAGAAAAAACAACTAGTATCAGAAAGACTTTTACAAAAAAAATCTCTCTCAGGAAAGAATTCTCATTAAAAAACTCCATCTCAAGTAAAACATAAAAAAGTCTAAAAATAATAAAATAAATGATACAAACTACTCAAAACAAATAAATCTAAACTATTCGTAGCCAGTGGGGTGATCCACGATCAAGTGTGGTCCAAAGGCCTATCATGTGCGATCCTACGGTCTAATTGATGCAGGCACTCAATCTAACGGTCCAGACTCCTCAAGAATGCAGCCCATATGCATCTTCCTAGTGTAGGGTCTTCAAATATGCATTAAATGCATGTGGAGTCTTCAAAATGGGCCACTCAGCCCACTTGAGCCCACATAGTAGTCACCCATCCAAAGGGAAACTAGTAATCATCTCTTCCTCCTCTGGTAGACCCTAAATGGTGCTCTAATGTCCTCATCATGAGTACAAGAGGAAGAATCATGTGGATGATGTTTCCCTATGGTATCATGTCGTGTGGTGAGAAAGGAAAGGAAGGATGATTTAGAATAAGCAAGTTTGCATTGATTCTCTCAAAAAAAGCACTCTTCATTATTGACCGGTTGAGCTCTTCCAAGGCCAAAATTTAAGGGTTGCTCCATTGGGATTGGGAAGATATATTGAGGAGCTAGAGAGCAATGGTTCAAGATGCAAGTGGTTAATCAAGATGTGATGTTATTGGTGTAATAAAAATTCATTGTTTAAAAAAAAAGTGATTAAGGGGTGAAACATAGAAGTCCCCATACTTCTGATACATTCGATGCTTTGTATCACATCCCCAGGTGATTGTATCCCGACATGAAGCATTATTATAATAAATTTGAACAATGAGAATTTAATTATTTATGAATATTTTAAACACTCATTGCATCTTATCAATTAACGGATGAAAGCAAAAGCATGAGTTACCTCCAGATTTACGCCTGTTGGGGACTCGGTTCCTGCAACATTACATAGCCAAGACATTAGGAACAGGTGAAGATATGGAAAAACCCATCTTCACTAAATATCAGATAGCTCTCTAAGATACATATCAAATAAGAGGAATTATAAGGTCCTGTCTCTTAGTAAAGGTACAATTCATTGAGGTCCAGGATTTCCTACATGTGAGACCAATGGTTAATCCAGATCGCTGAAACGGTGGGCCCCACCATGGATGGGTGATGTCCCGATAACCCAGATTATAAGATCCAATCCATGCGATCTTTACATTGCATGTGGGCTTTTGCTGAATTTTTTTCCTCAACTGTCTATTTGCAGGTGCCACTGATGAAAGCAGACCATCCAATCTGGGGAACTTCTGGGACTTGCGCCATGCCACCATCTTTAGTCAGGCCCATCTAAGCAAAGTGTATGTTTGCTGAGGCATGGCACTTTATAATTCCGCATCAACTAAAATGAATTGTGGCAAAGACTCTTTTTTTTTTTTTGAAGGATAGCAAAGATGTTATCTAGATGAGAGAAAAATGAGAAGCAAGCAATCATCTACATAGCGCAATCATTTCTAGATCTAACTACAATATAACCACAACCCTACAGCCAATGTTAGTCCATCAATCCCATCACCAAGAGCATTTATACTAGGACTGCAACTAGGGTTGGAGTCAAACAGTTTGGGTTGGGTTGTCAGGGTCTTCGGGTAGGGTTAGTGTTGGAAAACTCCAACCCAATTTGAAATTGGGTTGTGTTCGGATTGAGCAAATTCAGGTCAGGTTGGGTCAGTTCGGAATAATCACATGTATTTGGGTTGGGTCGGGTAGGGTTGATTTAGGGTTGTATATAGAGGAATTCTGGTTGCACACCGCAGGTAAGAATTCGGGTCAAGTAATGGTGCGGGTTGGGTCCTCTTGCGGTAAGGTTGGGCTCAGGTTGACCTTCAACCCAACCCGCCTGAGTTGCATCCCTAAGTTATACATAATAACAGCTTAGCAATACATTCATGAGAAGAGAACCAATCACATACAGGCAACGGTACCACAACCATATAATGTACCATGTTTCCTGCCAACATCCCACTTGCATTGAATATCACTGCCATGAAAACTGCAGGCCCCACCACGAAGATCATTGTTCTCAAAATCCAGATTGATTTGCTCACTAGGTGGGCCATAACTGTATGATTAGTCAGACCAAGCCACCTCACACCACGTCAATCTGTGGTCTACACTATAGGTCCTCCATCTGTAGAGGAGCCAGTCTGATACGAATTAGGTCGTAACACCAGAACATACAACCATGTTTTCAGAATTTTGATAATGGGTGTTTCCTATCTGGTCTAAACACAACTGCAGGAGTGTCTAACAGATCATTTGCAATGACAAAGTAGTCGGATTGTACTTGGGAACAAAACTTAACATAATTGCAGCAATATAGAACCCAACACCAGAGTTCTAACTTTTAGGCAGGCAAGCAACCTCTTCATCAAGTTTCTGATTTAGATCAGTTGCTAATTGTTCAACATAATCCCAATAAAGAGCACAAGATTCCAACAGCATCTCTCTTAAGACACGGCATGCATTAACTGCGGCAAGAATTGCATGTCAGCAGAAGGGTTGCAGGAAATGTCGATGCCTCAGGAAAGACCTCTAACCAACCAGCCAATTGTGCTCATCCCACAGATGAGAGAACAAATGATGTGGGAGCTGTATTTCCCAAGGAAGAGAATAAAAGAAAAGGAGATCAGCAACTTCCAATAGTAGCAGCTCTGAAAGGCACTGCTTTCAGGTTAATCCATAATTCCACCTCTCTTCCACTGCTTTGCCTGCCCACACAGCTCCCCCTTTAGAAGGAATGACTCTGCTACCCCCCAATCGAAGCTGAAAATGTAGGCTTAGAACTTTCACCATGCTTTCCCTCCTTCCATCTAATAGTCACAGTACATTTAATTAATGGTGTGACCCACCCGATAGGTGGAACAGCCTGATTTTCGAGAATGGTGATCTTGATGGTGGGCCTGCCATTTTCATGGTACCATATTAGCAGAAACATGGTATGATACCACAAGATGTGGTACCTTGGCTGTGTATGCTAGCAGTTATCTCACAAGAAAATGGCATCAAGTTTTAGAAAATAAAAATGATGCATTTTACTAAAAATCAAAGCAATGCAATGCTAGATGTTCAATCAATACATCAACAACAAGAGATTTCTGACACAATGAGAAGAAATTATTCTGGCAGGAAAAAGAAAAAGAAATAGTCTGCATTTGTTTCAGTGACTTTTCAGGATTTTTCAGTAGTACTTTTACAATGCAAAAAAATAGAAATTCAGCAGCAGCACAATTCCGGGAAGCAGAAATTAGAAAAAGAAAAAAAAAAAATTTAAAAACACAAAAGCCAAAACAGAGAATTTTCAGTAATTTCATAGATTCAACTTGGGGTCTATTTGGATATGCAGAATCCTCGTGGAAGAGTAAATGGTTTTCCACTAACAAAACAGTTTGGCTGTTTAGATAAGATGTATTCCACAATGCAATCATTTGCCTAATCGACACTAAGGTTTCTCTAGCACAAGAAATGAGATGACCATTGTCTAATGAACTTATAGTTTTCACTTGCTATCCAAACAAGAGCCCTAAATTTGGAATCCTGCTTCCTACAGTAAAGATGGAAATAAGTATTAATTGGATTATCATTATAATAGTTGTATCTCCACCTTGGATTCGATGTATCCAATCACACAAAATTTCTGAACATGTGAGAGAGACATGAAAATCATAAGGCCATTTTGAGGTTCCCAAAATCCCTTTCGCCCAAATGCATCCCTGGTAATTTGGGGGGTCAAACACTATACATTGATTTTGGAGGCCAGATCCAGGGTGCTTCTAGTACGATTTAGTAAATGGTACCAGCCTAGTAGCTGAGATGATTGTGTAGTCCAATCCAAACCACCCAACTCAAGGACCACCTCATGGATGGGCCAACCGCCGAAACTGCAGCAATTGGTTGTTTCTAATTGTTTAGCCTACAGCCCTTTTTACGAACCATTGGACACGTTTGAGAGCTTGTATTTGGAATGCATTGGAATCCAAATCACAAATCAAGGTGATTTTGAATCCTCAATTGTGTTTGGCAGTTGGAATGCATTAGATTCCAAGAACAGGAATGCATTGAAATTTTGTAGTATATTTACAGGAATTTGATTTTTATTTTTATTTTTTGAAAGATGAAATATTATTAAAGCAAAAGGCTGAAAAGAAAGCAGCAAAAGCCAACGGGACACAAAAGCGAAATAGAAAGAAACGAAAAGAAAAGCCATTAGGGAGTCCACTCCCTAATATACAAATCAAACCTGCCACAAACACCAGTGATAGAACCCCTCAAGTTACAAAAACAATGGTTATTTCTTTACAGCCAAATTGCCCAGAAAACCACCATCAAAGCGATTTTCCACTTCTTCTTGCTAAAAGAACCACCGGAATCAGAGTGCCAGCTACGCGGGAGAGCTTCAACAAAGAATGGCATCACCCAAGATACGTTTGTTGAATAAAGATCCTAGGCCAAACAATACGAGAAAGTAGTGGATGAATAAGTGGTCCACTGATTCCTCTGCTTGAAGGCACAGTGGACACCCGTTTGGAATGATGAAGGATCTTTTACGCAAGTTGTCAATTGTAAGAATTTTGCAACGGCCCACCAGCCATAAGAAAGCGACAACCGTAGGGGGGCAAAGGGCCAAACAAAGGAGGTGTGGCTCATTCCCGCATCTACTGGGGGAGCCAACAAGATGGAATACATGGACCAAACAGGGAAAACGCCATTTTTGGAGAACCTCCAATGAAGAGAATCCCCTTCACCTGGAGTTGGCTCGATCCTCTACAAAAAGAAGAGGAGAGACACAAAATCACTAAACTTTTCTACAAGGGGGAACCCAGAGATGTTAGCATCGAGGTAAAGATTCGCTAAGGATAGGAATCCTTGAGGGGGGCATTTCCATACCAGACATCTTCCCATAAGTGAACCCTATACACATCCCCTATAGCAAAAGAAATATCATCCACCATCAGCAAAGAAATCCCAGCTATAGATCTCCACAGGGAGGAATCCCTCATCCACCAACCAACACCCCCCCCCCCCCCCCCCCCCCCCCCCCCCGGCGGAAAAAATAAATAAATAAATAAAAAATCTCCTAACCCATTTGCCTAAGAGAGAGGAGTTGACAAGGTCCAAACGTTTGATGCCTGCTCCACCTTCAAAAATAGGCTTACAAACATCACACCATTTCAAAAGGTGGAATTTTCTAGTAGCCAACCCACCCTACCAAAGAAAGTCCCTCATGATTTTTTCAATAAGCATAAATTTGGGATATTTATAGAGAGGCAGGAAGTAAATCGGGAGATTGGAAAGAGAGGCTTTAATAAGGATAATACAACCACAAGGGAATAGAAGCTTGTTTTTCCACGGGGACAACCTACTTTCCATCCTCTCCACAATTCTATCCCAAAGGTGCATAGCAGGTTTACTTAGGCAAAGAAGGAGCCCCAATTAGGTAGAAGGGAACGGAGCAGATTTACAGCCAAAGAAATCAGTAAAGGAATCAATCTCAGCTGAAGATAAATTGATCCCCAAAAGTTAGGGGTGTCAATGGGCCAGCTCGAGCCTAAAAAACAGAATTTTGTGTAGGGTCGGCCCAACGACCTAGCCCAAAACAATTTAAAATCAGGCTGAGACCTACCACAAGCCCGGCCTGTTGACAGCCCTACCAAAAGTTCACTTTTACCAACATTTACCTAATACCACTTCAAACCATTCAATGGCTATTCGTAGGGTGGCTACTTCAGCCTCAGAGGCTTCACAAAATAGTAGGGTATTGTCTGCGAACTGGAGGTAGTTAATGGGAGATGGAAGATTAGCAATCTGAAAACTTTTGAATAGGCCAGCCTCCTGGCCCTTACAAAGCATGCAACTGAGGGCCTCAACAATTATAACAACCAGGAATAGGGACAGCGGATCCCCCGAAAGGAACTAAAGAATCCAAAGGGGGATCCATTGATCAGGACCGAGAACTTAGCCAAAGAGATGCAGGATTTGATCCAAAGTATTCATTTTTCCCCAAATCCCATTCTAAATAACAAATAATCAAGGAAAGACCATTCAACATGGTCATAAGCCTTTTCCAAGTCGAGCTTGAAGACAATACACTTTCTACCTAATTTATGGTAGGAATCCAAACATTTATGAGCGAGCAAAGCATTGTCAAAGAATTGTCTACCAGCTGCAAAGACACTTTGATAAGGCGAGATTGCATGAGGGAGGACTTTTATAAACCTTTGTCTTAATATCTTAGCAATGATCTTGTATAGGCTACCAATCAAGCTAATAGAAAGGTTTTTAAGTTGTCAGCACTTTTAATTTTAGGAATCAAAGCTCTGAAAGTACATCCAAGTTCAAAGGGGAAACTACCATCGGAGAAAAATTCATTAGTGAAATCCATTAGATCACTCTTAATGTGGTCCTAGAAAGATTGAAAGAAAGCTATAGGGAACCCGTCAAGACCAAGGGCTTTATCACCCCCCAAATCGTCTACAGCTTCCTTAATTTCTTCAATACAAAAAGAAATTTCCAGCGAAACAACTGACTCAAAAGATAAAGAGTCGAAGTGGAGGTTATCAGGAGATGGGCATAGGAGGCCCTTATTGGATAACAAGGACTGGTAGAACTCTACAGTAGCCTTACAAATGGAATCTTTATCCTCCAATCTAACAACATTAACAAATAAGGAAGAGATATAATTGCCCCTCGCTCTGCCACTGGCAAAACATGGAAGAATTTGGTGTTTCTATCTCCAGCTTCGAGCCACACCGCACGAGAACATTACCGCTAACTTATTTTTTCCTCTTTAAACCTCGAATTATCATCAAATAGAAACTTATCTCTAAGAGACGATCCTTAACAGACAATTGGCCTCCCTCCTCTTTGATATCTAGAGCTTGGATGGAAGAGAGCAGCATGTCCTTTTCCTTGTCCCTTAGACCAAATACCTCCCGCTTCCACACCGAAAGCTTAACCTTCAGCATCTAAAGCCCCTTGAATAGCTTAAAACCAACACAACCCTTGACCTGCAAAGAAGACCACCAATCTGAAACAAGAGAGGTGAAGCCAACGAATTAGAGCCAGGCTAATTCAAAGCAAAATGGCTTAGGGCCCCAATTCAAGGCCTCAACTTGAAAGAGCACCAGGCGATGGTATGAGATTGTCCTAGGGAGACCAGATTGGTGGGAGAAGGGAAACTTTTTTAGATCAAAGGGACAACACAAGAAATATGTCAAGTAAAGACATAACAGGAATCGCCTGACCATTAGACCAAGAGAACCGATTCCCCTCATAAGGGTATCAACCAACTCATGCTTTCGGACTCGGTCCGCAAAGCCTCTCATACTCGAAGTAATGCGATCGTTTTGGGATTTCTCATGAACAAATTTAATCACATTAAAGTCACCTCCAATGCACCATAGGTGAGACCATCTATCGACAACCAATGATAATTCATCCCAGAATTGGGGGCTAAAGGCAGGGCGGTTCCGCCCATAAACCTTATTGAGGACCCACTAGAAGCAAGCATATATTTCCCTAAAAATAATGCTAACAAAGAAAGACCCGACCCAACTATCCTCCTTAGACCAAAAAGATGGGTTCCAAGTTCCAACATATGATTACTCCGAGGCCTTGTAGAATCCAAGGAAACCCATTCCACCGGTCTGCAGCTCCAAACTGACTCTACCACACTTTTATCAACATTATGAAGTTTGGACTCTTGGAGAATCAAAATAGACGCTTTGGATTTCTTACAAACAGCCTTAACTTGGATGTATTTTTTGGGGCATTCAAACCCACGCACGTTCCATGATAGGATCTTCATGAGGTCACTTGTCTTGCCCTTCTCTACTTTCTTGCCCTTCGAGGAGTAGACTATAATTGGCCGTCAAATAGCACTCCTAAATTAATAAGCACCCTACAACCTCTTGGAGTCTTTGGAGATCTCCTTTGAATGCCACCTGGAGTGATGTGAATGCCTCCTTACTCCATGAGATGGAACAAGGCAATGTAATCCTCATCATGGTCTCAAAAGACCACTCCCAGAAGTCTCACCACATGAAAGATGGGCTCCTAGACCCAACGTTTACTTCTAACTGCTGCCACTAAGTCTTCAAGCTCCCTTGGGGACAAGGATGGGGCAGAGTATTATCAGGGGGAACAAAGATTCTCAAGGCTCATAACCAGCCGCAGAGGGGGAATATCTTGGGGACTATTGCGATCGTGAAGATTGGCTAACAGATCATCTGCTAAATGAGAGTTAACTTGGAAATGGGGATCCGACGAAAGGCTACCATCAGAGAACAGGACCAAAGCGACAAATTGAGATGGAGGAGGACGGGAAGAAGGTTGGAGCGTAAGAGCATCAATGACCTAGGGAATTTGATTACTAAATCAACTTTAATACTCCAGATTAGTGTTCATATGTAATATTTGATAGATTGTTATAAGCCCATTGAAATATATACTTTGGCCAAAAATGATGAAATTCTGAGCCTCGGGTGGGCCGCAAGCATAGGATCACAAACGACCAACTCGCCAATGTTTTTTAACTGTTGATTTACATTGCCAATGTTTGGACAGTTCGGATCATTCTATTGATGTAATTTAAAGATGCAACTGATAATTTGATTGTTGTGGGATCATTAGCGTGCCACGTGTACAGTGAATTAGTAGCCAAGCAATGCCCTTTTACACGTGCAACTCTCTGGCATTTAAAAAGGAGTGAAAAAAGGTATTTGATTCCAAATCACAGCAAAAAGGAGATATTTCAAAACATAGCCAAATTGTGTATTTCAAATACCTCCGAATCCACACTACCAAACAACTTTTGGATTCAGCATGCAATAAAATACACTCAAATACATGCTGCCAAACAACCACATTTTTCTTAACTATTCCAAAAAAAAAAAAAAAACAGAGAGAGAGAGAGAGGCTCGGACAGTTACGAACTGCCAGTGTGAGGGATTTTGAGGATATAGCTCATCCAAGAGGCGGGCCACGATATTGAGCAGTCTAGATCGATCACCAAAATGCACAAACGAGCGCAGATGTAACTGCTATTACCCCTTTATACATCACTATAAACACCCAGCCTGATAGATTAACTTACCCGCAATTTCAATTTGGATAAGAACTGATATACTGCAAAACTGTACCAATTCAACTCCAGAAAAGATAGAAAATATAAGAAAAATTGGTGTAAAAAAAGTAATCAGGGTGGGTGTGGATGTCAATTCCCTTTTCCAATACTAATCGATCTGGGAGATTTAGAAGAGAGAGAGAGAGAGAAATTGCCTTTGAGGAGGGTCGTAACGCTTTACGGTGGTGGTTGTATCAGAAGGATTTTCGAGCATCTCTTCGGAGAAGAATAACCAGAAATCCTTGCCCTAGAAAGATGGGGAAAGGCGTACCGAAACCCCTCTCTCCTCCTTTTCTTCTTCTTCTTTCTCTCTCTCTCTTTTTTAATTTGCTTTCTTTCTTCTTTTAATCAATCAAAGGCTCTCTCTTAATAGCTGCTTTCTTTCATCTTTTCTTCCTAACGAGACCGGTGGGGTTTGTGCCCGCTTGGGCTTTGACTTTCCTTGTAACGTACTCCAAGGTTCGAGCCCGGTCCGAGCCTTGCCGGGCCGAACGTCGACCGTGTCACAATTTCGCTGGGCCTGGTCTGGCCCTAACCAAAAAATTGATTTAAAAAAAAAAAAAAAACTTTTTCCACTTTGTGCCTGTTTGGATTTATGGACAGCATAGAAATTTATTTTTTAAAAAAACGTATTTTACTGAACATGTGGGAAAGAAAACATTGTTTTGATTATTTGTTTGTCGACCAATTTTTTAGAATTTAAGATATATTTTTAAATTTATTGTTTGGTAAAACAGAAGATAAATTTTATTACGTGGTCACTAGCATGTGACAAATTAGCACATATAACACATGTTAGATGATTAAAGATAAATAGTAACACATGTGATAGATGTAGCATGTATGGATGCTTGAAGTTGAATTGTGGCACATACACTAAATGAAAGGTGATTAAAGTTGTATGGTGATACATGCGACACCAGTAGCATATTAGCACATTAGATATATGGGTACTTGAAATTAGAGGGCAACATTTGTGCACATTGGCACATTGACACATGGCATATTTGGAGAACTGAAATTGGATGATAGCATTGTGGCACAACGCTACATGCATAGTACTTTACACGTGTGGGGGCACAAATGAAGATAAATGGCGACACATGTGGCATATTAGTACATGTCAGCACTAGAGAAGATGAATGGTGTTACATGTGGCACATTAGCATGTGTTGGGCACAAGAGAAGATGGGTGGTGACACATGTGATACATTGAGGCATGTGGCACTAGTGGACCGTAACCAAATATGGATAATAGCTCATTTGGCATATTGACACATGTAGCACGGGTGATGAAAGGTGGTATATATAGACTTAACCCCTGGGTAACATTTTACTTTTATTATGATAAAATGTCTTTCTTAGAGGTAGATGTGAAAAAATACATTTGTTTAATTCAAAAAATAGTGGTAAGTGAGAGATAGCATTTTTCAAAAATTACTATATAAAATGCTTGAAAAATAACAGAAAGTGAGTTTTAAGGGAAACAATGTTTCCTTTCCTTTCCATGAATCTAGACATGCCTTTAATGTTTTTAATCTCTTCGCCGATCAATTGGCTACACATGCACAGAGTCATATACATGTTGGGGCACAAAACTAACAATTTCTTTAAAGATGCATAGGTTGCCTAATCAATGATTAGGATAACATATTTGTAGGATATAAAATGTGTAAAATGCACATTTTTTAAGATGGGGCCCATATGAGAGATGAGTTGCTAATAGATATTTTAGATTGATTAACAGTACATGGTAGTATAATAGTTTATAAGTATATTACCATTCACTAAATAGACCAAATCTGCCCAACTTAACCTTAGATTGGGACTAAACTCTACTTAATCTGGCCCTTTCAAAAACAACTGGAGATTATATAAAATGTTAATCAAAGTACGTTTTGCATTTTTAATCCAAGTAAAAGTAGTTTATAATGTCTTTGATTTTTTAGTATTTTAGATTTTCAAAAAATCTTGAAAAATTTTCACTATAATTAGCTCACGTTGTTACTGACTGATCCTTACAGTTCGAAGTGAGTCTATACATAGGTGGTACCAATAAAGAACTGCACAAATCCATTTAATCAACTGTGGGAAACCAACAAATATGCACAATCACTTAAACATCGAGTCTAGCCGTGCGATTTCTTTATCCATGGCCCAAATCTACCCAACTTATCACTGACTAATCGAAACAACCGTAACTAAGTAAAGACCTATCTAAAGTCAAGATTACTAGGGGTCAAATCTTAATTAACAAATCAAATTAACACAGTTATTCCTCTAACCTAATAACCAACGGTTTAGAGTGATTAGGGTTGAATCACCTTTTTCATTAATTGCGAATAGGCTACACTATAAACTTGGCTAATCCATATCTTAATCGTTGCGCACAAAAAATCTCACTGTCCAATTCATTTCATAAATGCCCTAATTATCTAACTAAGCTCTATACCGTTCATTAGTAGGCTACTAAATTCAAGGATATAGAAAGATCGTCTTCTTTGTGGGCTTGACGTCTATCGTGGGACATCGAGTCGAGTCTTGTCTTAAATTGTTCGACTTAGACCCACAAACCAAGTATATGAGATGTGCGAATGCCTTACGTGAAAACTTATAACTTCAGTGAAACTAACTTCTTTGTTCTTTTATGGAGTTGTAACTTTTGGACCGTCGATTTGTGGCCAAAGTCAGGGTATGGATTAAAAGACATTATCTATATAGTTACGGCCCCGATTGATCATCGATGATCGTCAATCTGGGTTAAGACTTTTTCAGTTGATCCGCACGTCCGATCATCAAATGGTTGTATCCAAGCATAGATTGCCTATTGAGACACTTATTTCATGGCTTAGATTGACCCATACATCTCTTAGTGGGTCCCATTGATTGGAAACAACTCTCTATGAAGTTAGTATAATGAATAAAGGGTCACTGGGGCCATTTCTCTATCATCCGACACTATAAATATAATTTCATTTCACACCCCACTCTCACATAGGAATTTTCCCTATAAATTGGGGAGAAAGAGTGAAAGGAATGGAGAAATTTAGAAAAAAAGAGAAAGAGAGGAAGAGAGTGAGGTCCTTCATATTTGCTTACACCGGAATTCATTTGACAAAACCTAATCTATTAATGTTTTCCTCTGTCGAATCCACCCTTATGCACAATCGGAGGTAAGAAACTCTTCCTACCTCGTGTTTAAAATATCTCATGTTAGATTCTATGAATCTTACATAAATTTTTTATTATTATTATTTGAATTGGTAATTTTTCCTAAAATCATAACCCTAAAAGCTTAAAGATTAGAAATCTCCTTTTATGGTATGGACCATTATGCCTAGGTTGTCATGTATCAATTATTGAGGATCTTGGTTAATGATGTCTTGTTGTAAATAATTTGTTGATTGCTAATATATCCATATTTCCAATTTGATTGCAAGATGTGTTATTAGTTGTTTATAGATGCTCACATGTTTAATGAAATGTGTAAGTGATTGTAACGCCCCGTACTTCCCAATAGTCGATTGTTACCATGTAATCTAACTTAATTGAACGTTGTTCACCATGGGAATCATCAACGGTTATCTTTAAAATTGATCCAAAATTTAAGTTATTAAGGATAAGCACTCTAATATGAGAGTTATGGTCCAGCTAAGCTATTGATCAGCGTCACTGTCAAGCGAGTGGGAGATCATAAATTGTTGGACTTAATGGGTAGGTTAGATTCCTGGAGAGATCATTGCAAACCCCTAAGACCATTTTAGTTCAAGCCTGAGAACAATCTAACCATCAGGTTATAAATGTAATTGTCAAATGTTCACTAAACTAGTACGGAAAACATTGAGTGCTTATTCGATCATTAG
The DNA here is from genome assembly GCA_037074715.1 of Magnolia kwangsiensis. NCBI lineage: Eukaryota > Viridiplantae > Streptophyta > Magnoliopsida > Magnoliales > Magnoliaceae > Magnolia > Magnolia kwangsiensis. The sequence continues at coordinate 45,451,156 of CM073574.1, read as the reverse complement.
ATTGGTCATCCAATTCAGAATATACAATATGTAATAATTATTAAATATATATAACTTATATATATGTAATATAACTATTTAATAATCATGTATAATAAATAAAATAATACAACATAAATATATGCACTATGAAATGTTATTTATACACTTTATAAATATTTAAAATTACATATTAAAATAGGAAGTAACTATAATTCATACTATATTTATACACTTATAACATCATTAATATAGATTACAAATTATAAAATTTGTATTACATAAAAAATTAAATACACTATAAAATTTTATAATAAATAACATATTTCAAACAATTTAACAATTTATATAAAACTAAGGCATAACACATATATAACTATACAAATAATATATATATAAATCTTTGCTTACTAATATTCATATAATTTATATTTTAATAATATGTGATAATATAAATTACATATAACAAATTACATTATTACTTGTTAGTAATATAATAAAACAATATAATCATATCTAATCAGGATTTACTCTTAGATTCTACGTAATCAGCCGTCAAAGCCCCAAATAGTCAATTAAACTATAATAAGAAAAAATTTGACCGCTAAACTTTTAAAGATTGTCAGGTATCATCATCCAAATGCATCATACCGATATTATGGCCCACCTGAGTTGTATATTGGACCCAGCTTTGACCTACAGTCATAATAAACCCCCAAAAATCAAATGGACGAAGTGGATTTATCATAAACGTCACGGTGGTCCCCACATAAGGCGAGTGTGCACCACCAGTCTCCATGCACGACGTGCACGAGACTGCGCTGTTGGTTTGACCAGCTTGGACCTGAAAAACTATTAAAAAGAGAGGATCTCTCTCTTAAATGGACACAATCCGTAAACTCAGTTCGTGGCCCACCATCATGGCCAGTACCATGATCTGCTTCGTCTATCTGGTATAGGGGTCACAAAAGACCCAAACCTCTTAGGTTTTACGAGGTTACGGGCCCGATCACAAGCACGACAACGATCCCAAGAGGACTGATGTACAATGGAGACTGTGTTTCCAGCCGCACCTAAACCAGACCATGGGGACCTACATGAGACACCTTGAGACGATCTGAACCGTCTTTCGGACAGAGGAATTCTGTTCGATCTAAGCCACATTGTTGGTACACACCCATGCACACGTACATGAACACCACAGAAGGTGTTAAGCGCATGCTTGTGGTTCGTGCATTCTGAGAATGGAAACATTCTTCCATTTCTCCTTACCACGAGGGCAATCCATGTGTGTCCCCCTCTTTCATCTCGGTTGTTCGTTGAGAGCGCATCTCAGCGCTTCTCTCGGTGCCAAAAACGAGCAGACAGCCTGTCTGCGGGGTGGAAGGGACGGTCGACCATTCCCTTTTAGGAAACCCGTCTGGCACGATCCATGCCCTTCACGAAGCCACGTGGAGAGATCCCTGTCATTCTTAGTAGGGCAGCAACGTCTCCCTTAAGGAAGCCTCCCATCTAGCGAGAAAACTTTGGGTGAGGAAAATCTCACGAGATGGGCGTAACTGTGATGAACGGCGGAAAAAGAGGACCCCGCAATGATCAACGCCATCATCTAGACCGTCCAAGTGGATCAGATCATCGGTTTAGTCCATATATAAAGATTTGTCATTTATGGCCCCATCATCTTCCCCGTTAAGCCAAAGACCCATTGGATTGGCATGGGCCCCACTCACTGATCCATAGTGCTTTTTCAGTGGGCCTTGATGAGTGAAATCCATCCCTCATGAGGGATTTTCCCCATGCGCCCGAGAAAAAGGAGTAGGGGCGTGCACACAGCTATTTATCTCGACCGTTGGATAGGTCGTTCGCACGAGTTTCAGCCCTATAAATCTGGGCCGCCCGTCTCAAGATTCCCACCAAGGAAGGCAAAGAGAAAATAGGGGAGGATATAGGGAGAGAGTGGACGTCGTGCCACACCAAGCTACTGCACTAGATGGCTCGATCGGGTAAGCATTAGAGTCGAGGCCAAGTCCAGGCTCTGTCTAGCCAGGGGACAAGACTCAGGGAGAAAGGAGGAAAGAAGGTAGAGAGAGTGAGAGGGTAGATGCACTACTACCCGCTGCCACCGTGCCACACCCAGACTCGATCCTAGTTCAGGACAAGTCTAAGTCGGGTTGGGTCAAGTTGCGGTTGGGTCGTGAGCAAGTCGAAAGCTCTTTAAGGTGCCTGGTTGAGCCTTACTCTGATGGGTTAAAAGGAGGAGTGTGGGAAGAGGAGCTGAGTACCGACATTTGTTGTGCGGGTGAAGTCGAGTTATCTCGCCTGACCAATCACAACTGCGAGTTCCAACCAAGTCAGGCGGCCATTATTAGAGGATTTCAGATCTGGGTCGGTCACTTCAGAACTTTTGGGAGACTTTTCTGGCACTTGTGGCGACCTCAAATCAGCAACCAAAGGCAAGTTCTGGTCAATTTAGTTGCAGTTAGTGCAACTCTTACCAGAGTCAACTCATCACTCTAAATCATACTCAAAAAAATGTCGGGCAAGTACGTGCGATTTCCAGTATGACTTGTTGAAATGATAACACAGAAATGCCTGATCAGTCTCATATCTAAATTATTGCAATCATGTTGAGTTAACTCGTTCCCTACTACTAGGATTGACTTGGTAATCTCCGAGTCCTCATTAGCTTCATAAGCTAAACTCAGCTCTCAAATTAGCAATAACCGTTGATCTTTATGAACCAAGCTGTGATTTGATGATTCAAACTCTGTTCCTCCAGCATGTCTAAACTAAGTTGAATGATCCAAGCAACCCGATTCTAGGCAGACTCAGTAAGCTACGACCAAGTAGATGTACCAATCCAGGGTCTGATCTGTAGCTACTTTGGTTGGTTCAACTCAACAACTTAGTTGTGGTGATAATGGTCGAAGGAAAAATGACTCAACTTGTCACCTTAAACTTGTAGCAACCTTAAGGCTGACTAGAATTGAGTAACCCTCTAGACTAATATGTAATCAAACTCAACTTTAGCTTTGTGCCTTTGTAACTGAATTTCATTCACCATTGAGGAAAATCTAATGACCAACTCTAATTTTGTTGTAGGAGGTTATATGCCCCTATCACTCTTGAACTACTAGTATTACGGGTTAGTTATGGGAAGATAACTAGCTAGAGGTGTCCGAATTTTCCTAGACTCTTAGTACATTTGAGCCGAAGGTGCACTTGTAAAGTGATGATTTCTTCCCCTCGGGCTTTCCGTCTCCAAATTAGATCAAGGATAGTTTTTAAATTGATTATGAATGACGCCTTAGAGCTTAATTAATTATATGATTAGCTTACTTAGATATATGTTTGAGAATTGATCACAAATATCAAATGTATATACTAGACCTTGACTCATTTAATAGTTTTTGAATTGTATTTACATTTGTACTTAAGATGTACTTTATTATAATGGTATCCTAGTTCGATATTTAATCTCCATGCCATTTGAATATGTTATTGTACCGTTTGTAAGACACATATGAATCGAAATCTTTCTAGCCTATGAGGGAAACCTCTATCTATGAAAGAGAGTCCGCACTTGGGGAGTAACGAGATTGATTGTGTTAGGAATAAGCCCTCAACATGGAGGTTATGTTAGTGGTAAAAATTATTAATGAGATTTACCATCCATGGAGTGATTCCACCTATCCGATTGTGGGATGAACTATTTGATATTTTTATCGCTGTTGCTTATTCGTATTTGAAGTATACATACTGACTTTTTTTAATTGTTGTATTTAGTATCTTCGATATTTCATTCCCACTCAGCATACGATGGTAGTTTCCCCACACATCGAGATTTGATTGGCCACGTGTTGATGAGTTCTATTAACACCCTAAGGCGGTAGCCTCATAAGTCGGGGATGGTGGTATGGGACTTATGCCCAAGCTATTGGTCTACATTAGGTGACAAGTCCCCCATGGTGACCTTGAGCTTTATTAAACCGGTTGATTGTAATTGGACTAATAATAGCTTGGCTAATCATGCATACATGACATATTTGCGATGACGGGTGGATGTTTTTGGATGCTGTAGCACGTCCCTCTGAGTTATTGGGGGTATCGTTTCACTAGTTGTTAAACTGCCAACTATCAATTTACATACATGATGTACGATGGGTAGTCATTATGCGGTACGTGATGTACATGCGTAATGTGTTTTGCTAATGGCCAGCCTTTGCATGGGTGACGAGCCCAACTGCCAACTAGATGAGCATCCTCAGGTCGATGATGCATTCATGCATCCATGTATATGATAAGATTGTATTTTGTTATATTTTATATGCCTTATTGCTTTTATACTATACTTGTCTAAGGTGGCAGTATGTGATCTTGAGGGGAATTCACACTGAGTTGGTCACTCATCCATCAAATATATAACCGTACAGGTAGAGCGGGTGGCCTAGATGATATGCATGTTCAGACTTGATGAGGAGCAAGGTACAATCACCAGATATGCACGGCCGTATTTATCCAGAGGAGCTACGTGATCTTGCGGCTCAAATTTATATGCTTCTTTTTATTTCTCTTATACAAATTATGAAATTCTTGTATTTGTTATTTTGAAGACATTGGTTTGTATAAATCATTATGGGCAATCTCTTGTATATTGTAAATGTAAATGCAAATCTTCCTTTATGTTAATTTGTCCATCTTACACTAAACTACTAACTCCAAAAGATAATGAATATATATATATATATATATGAATTTGGCTTTCTCTAGGTTAACACTCGGGACACCCAGATCCATATCTCAACTGGCAGACTGAGTAGAGATACCTCGTTTCAACACTTGAGGTCATTGTATCGATCCCTAGTGGGGGTGGCTAACATGGAGTGTGTACTAACAAGCTAACCCAAAAAAAAGGTTAACACTCGGGTTTTTGGTAAATGAGTCATATAATTGGGTCCTGAAAACATGGGTCGTTACAGTGATTGAATGTGTTGTTTTATTGATGCCCATATGTTTGATGAAATGCCCAAATGAACGTATTGCTCTGTTGATGCTCATATATTTAATGAAATGCCCATATGAATGTATTATTCCACTTATGCTCATCTGTTTAACGAAATGCCTAAGTAGACGTATCATTGAATTCATGTTTCATGTGAAATCTCTCTATGACTACATGACAAATTGTTGAGTCTATAGCGATGCTTAGGATTGCTTACAATGTTAGGACTGTCATGCCTCAAACCCAGAAATCGGATTCACAGAAATTTCGATCGCCGAACCCGATGCCGACAACCTCTGTAGTACCCCATTCTCGGCTCCCAGCGTTCATACGCTAGGTTTCGATCCTAGGATCCTACAAGGGGGATTTTCTAATGTACATTTGTCTCATAAGAAGTATAACCACAAGTATACCCAAATCATAAAGGCAACATCATCATCACATATCTACTAATATAATCATTTGAATACAATGCTAAAAGGGAAACATGTATATCGAAATCAAAGCTCCAGAAGACAGCTGCACACTCTAAGCTCAACGCTGCTGCAAACTAACGCCACCTACATGCATCTATCATGCATAAGCTTATAGAAAGCTTAGAGGGTGGTGAAAGTATGCACACAAGATAAGTGTCAAGTATCCAATAAAGCCCATAAATCATACATCATCGGAATAAGCTGAAATACTAACAAGATCATGAATCATACGATATCAGAGTAATCAGAGTGAGCGAAAATATACTGGTAAGTCCATGAGTCATATAATATCAGAATACGCAATACAGATCAGCAATGTAAATGAGGAGTCATAGAGAGTCAAATATCAGATGCAGAGGCTACAATGCAATATCTAAATCCTGCTAAGTCTGTCTAGGCCATATAAGTATTAAAAACATAACGACCTAAAATGCCATATGAATGAGGATGCAATATGCGATATGAATGAAATGACCAAGTCGGAGTGTGAGGTTGGGGTGATAGTACGTAGTATCGCAGGCTACAGGGTCCATCACAAGGGACTTCTATCCAAACCAGTCTCATACCTAAATTTAGATAGTCAGACTCAATGTGGTAAACTCCTGGTCTCAGGTTAGTTGCGCCTCCAACTGAAATCCTAGCCATGCGAAGGTACATGTAATAAATAGTTGCTCACTACCAGCTCGAGTGGATCATGAATGAATGAATGAATATGCAATTCATGCTCAATAAGTCCACATATCAGTACGGTTCCTCTTTGGGATCATCATCGGGGTCTAATACACTCTACGTCACTTGCCGCCCCATCAAGTGCACAACTGGATAAGTGGAAGAGACCTCACTATTCGCCTGGCCAGTAGTCTGTCAATACCTACCTGGCTCATCGATAGTAGACTCATTTCTTGAGCTGGTCAAACTCGGCCTAGCTATGCCTACTCCCTCGAGCGGGTAAGGCCACACCCCCTCCCAACCAACCACGACACGATGGGAGACGCGACCTCCTGATATTCGACACTCGGACGCTCATGTATATCCACTTAGTCTCGACATTGGGGCTTCTTTTGGTACCAAGAGGATTTTAGGAATTTTTACACAAGGCCATCTATGGTAGCCCGATGTTAGAACAGATTTTCGGTGTCCAATCTGACCATCCACGATATGCCTGTGGAGGCTACGACCCTGATGTCACTAGGGCGTATAGTAATCATAACTCATAATGTAAGATGCGTGAGTCATACAATCCGGTTATGCAGCAATTCTACGCATACCATGCGCTCACGTGAGATAACCTTCACCTATCAGGGAGTCTCATAACAATCTGCCCAATGACATATGTAATGGTCAACCACATCATAACAAACATGCAGATGATGCGTATGGGAAAATATCATGATGCTATGTTGTACATACTCATAATCGGTATTGTTAATCGACATTGATAATCAGCCTCGACAAGCACAATCGGTAATCAGCCTAACAAAGGGCCGGAGGGAAGGTCACAATGAGGACATTAAACCATCATTGCCCAACAATGTGGTCATTTAACCAACATTGCTCCCAAGGAGTGACCCATATAAGGGATTCATATACAACTTAACGGGTCATACATACATCGCACTGGGCCTTAACCATGGGCCTCAAATACATCACAATGGGTCTTGCCAAATGGTTGGAAATACATCACAGTGGGCCTTACCAAATGGGCCAGAAATATATCACAATAGGCCTCAACCCACGGGCCCTAATACATCACAATGAGCCTTAACCCATGGGCTCCAAATACAACACAAGGGGCCTCAACCCATGAGCCCTAATACATCACAATGAGCCTTAATCCATGGGCCCTAATACATCACAATGAGCCTTAATCCATGGGCCCTAATACATCACAATGAGCCTTAATCCATGGGCCCTAATATATCACAATGGGCCTTAACCCATGAGCTCCAAATACATCAAATGGGCCACATTATATGGGCCTCATATATGCCAAGGTGGGTCTCAACGGACGGCCACAAATACATCAATATGGGCCTCATCAATAGGCCACACTAATGGGCCTAATACATATCACAATGGGCCTTGCCTATAAGCCACGCATATATTACAATTGGCCTTGCCCATGGGCCTTAGATTCAATCAAGTGGGCCCCATCATATGTGCCTTATATACATCACAATGGACCACTTCGCATGGGTCTTATACATCATAATGGGCCGCATCAATGGGCTTGACACATCACATCGAGCCTCTTGGATCAAATACGTACATCACGTGGGGCCATGTGGATGGACGGTGTGAATATACAACACATCTCAAGATAGGCCTTACCCGTCCTACGACAAAACAAATGGACGGTTGGGTATAGAACGCACGCATCAAGGGGCCCACTGTCCCACAAAATAGATGGACGGCGCTACTGCAAAGCACATACATCATGGTCGGCCCATACAGCACCGTCCAAATGGATGACGTGTATATAAAATACATATATCAAGGTGGGCCATAATGATGGACCTCGCTCATGGGACTCACATATATCAGGTGGGCCTAAAAACGGGTAGACGACGTGGGAAAGCCTATACATCATGATGGGCCACAAGTATTATCAAGGTAGGCCTCTCAAATGAGCCACAAAATATATCAAAGTGGGCCTGACGGATGGGCCACAAAGTACATAAGATGGACCTCACAGATGGACCATAAACACATCAAAGGTGGGCCTCAACAACGGGCCTCATATATATGAAGGTGGGCCTAAAAAACGGGCCTTGACAATAGACCTCATATATATCAAGGTGGGCCTTAATGGATGGGCCACAAATACATTAAGGTGGGCCTCATCAATGTTCCTCTTATACAATGATTGGGTTGCATTAATGGGCTGCACCAATGGGCCTCTTATACATCAAGTGGGTCGCACCAGTGAACAGTATAGATATACAATACATGTATCAATGCTAGGCCCCACACGACACCGTCCAAAGGTGGATGGTGTGAATGTACATACACCAAGGTAGGCCCCATCACATGGACAGTGTGGATCATCGTATACATCATGGAAGACCCACAAAGCTTGTAACATCAAGACAATTATTCTGCTAGTGTGTGAAGACCAGCCAATTGTATCCCACATAGGTGGGTCCCACGTAGGGCCCACCATACAATACTATTTATTACACACACACAACAGCTATTCAGTTGGGGTCCATGGAACTTGCTGACTTCATCGCACCAGCCATACGCGGCTGGGGCCCACCGTCCAATAGGCTAGACGGTGCGGCTACAACACTACATCATAGTGGACCCTACCTGCAAATGGAAGGATGGTTGAATATAACATATACCTCATGTTGGTGGGGTCCTGCACAAATGGACGACAAATATAAAACACACACACACACACACACACACACACACACACACACACACACACACACACACATATATATATGGTGTAGATTCCACCGTCCATTACTAGACGGTGATGATAAGACACATACACCATGGTGGGTTCCACCGTCCGTGGACGGTGTGAATAAACACATACATCTTTGGGTCCCACGAGGGGCCCACCATAACAATTTATTCTTCATCTAAACCTTTGATAAGGTTACATAGACCCTGATGAAGACGGAAAATAAGTTTCATGATGATCCAAAACTTCTGGGACACCTAAAAGGGTTGCAATGGCAGATGTTCAATCTCATTATTTCTTGTGATGTGGGCCACCTGAGTTCCAGATAAGGCTGATTTTTGGAGTAACCCACTGGGTAGAGGGGACCCAACAAATGGTCGGTGTTGATGATTACAACACATCATGGTGGGGCCGACGGCTGGGATCGTGGTCCCTGCCCGCTCGCCCGCCAACGCAGCAGCGTCCTGCCAGCAGCAGCAGGCGCTGTATGCATGGTGTATTTTTTAAAAAAAAAATTCATTTTTCTGCGGTTTTGCCTAGGTAGGGCCCATATCAGGGGAATCCGACCCAGCCATTGGTTCCTATGGCTTAAGACAAGCCAAACAAGCCCAATATTGTGTATGTTTAGGGTACAAAACCTCAGGGTAGATTTCAACGGTTGAAAATACTGTTTTCTAAGGTATGGCCCGCCAGAAAGTCGGATTGCCTTCATTTTTCGACTCAACGCTTAAAATGATCTGGGGAACAGAATAGACTGCGTGGATTAGATCAATGCATCAAGGTAGGGCCTGCATAAGTGGCTCACCCCAAGTCTTAAATCAAAATGATATTTATATATTTTTTTCTGCATGTCAGGGCACCACAGCGTCACTTCACACTTCACACTTCACAAATAGCCACGTCCAGCATTCCTGGACGTTGGACGGTTTGGGTAACACAAATTTAAGGTGGGCCCCACCCACATACATGCTACCAAGGTGGGCCACTAAATGATTGGATGGCTTAGGTGAGACACACATCAAGGTGGGGTCCATCCGAGTGGGCCACACAGCCACATCATCGTACACAAAACAAATGAAAAAGGGAGGGAGAGGGAGAGAAAGAGAGAGAAAGAGGAACACGCATGATGGAAGGCTTCACCACTATGAGCCCTCCCTTGCACTCAATCATATATCAAGTAGGTCCCAATACATGTGGGCCCACCAAATCAAAGATCAACGGTAGAGATTCCTTCTCCACCCAAAATGGACGGTCTAGATGACCTCTTTTCATGCAAGAGAAAATAAACATCATGATGGGGTCCATGGAAAATGGCCCCATCATGGAATGATCATAAGGATTAAGGTGGACCATCGGCCACACCTAGGGTTCAAAGTGAGATCTATACCATCAATCGGTAGGCCTCATTTGGTCCATCATAAAAACATGAAATGTAGCCTATAGAAGCACCCACCGTTTGATCTTCTTAGTCCGATGGAACGCCAATCTCCTTGTATCCCTCTTTGATGGAAGATGATGAGAGATGAAGGGTTAGGATGAAGGATTTTGGGAGAGAAAGTGGGCCACACACAACTCACTTTTCTCACTTGGGAGAGCTTGGACGTGCACCTCTCTTGCTTGGGAGAATGAGAGAGAGAGAGAGATGAGAGAGAGGTTAGAAGGGAGAGGGATGGGTATGATGGGTGATGTGTACTTTAACATGTGAGGGATGGGTTACTTTGACTTTGAGGTTACTTGGGGATGGGGTTTTGTACTTGACATGAGAGGTGATTGATGGGATCAATTTGACATGTTGTAGAGATTCTCTTGGGATTGCAAATGCGGAGCGTTTTCTCAAACTAATAGCGAGCCCACATCTCCTACCCCGGGTATTGCCTCAGTGCATAATACGCGGCGTCGAAACCGTGGCGACGGTGCGATCGTAATAGTACAAGTCTCAGATTGAGTTAGCTCAGATCTACAGGATACGACTTAAGGTCGCACGTAAATGTCAATCATAGGTCACGGGTTACTGGAATTCATCGGGAATGATCGCGAGAGTTGACGGAACAGTACGAACTAGGATGCGGGCCTTACAAGGACAATCGGCTAACCGCCCGAACGAAGCAGTGACCTGAATTAAGTCGACCACCCTGGGCTTGTTTGATCAACTCGAGTTGAACATGAACGACCGATAGTAACTTGACTACACGGGATGCTCTCACCTAATGCCGGTTGCACCGAAGTTATCCAAGTTAATCGAATTAGTCTAATAGTCAACTGACCATATGTGTTCACAATGTATGATAACACTGAATAAAATATAGGATATCTTGTTTCCATTAAATGAGTTTACTTCTAATCATTAGTGGTACGATTCACAAGACTCATGAGCCGAACATAGTGGTATGAGACACTGTGTTTGAGCTATCGGCCTATGCTTGGGTGAAGAGCATCCCCGTAATGACCAATGAGCAATCAAGAAGGCTATGAGCCTGGTAATGATGTCGCGATCGCTCCACATCTGTGTTTAGGTGACAACTCTTATATCATTTGTAGGTGTCTCTCCACCCATTAATAGGCCGCCTAACCCTGTGCGTCCGGGCTGTGTTATCTCGGTCATTAGTGATCAGTCGAGCCAATGTTAGCCTTGCATTGATTGGGGAGTTATCCTTTGAGTGGTAAACCCTAATACATATCAAGGGACACAGGCAAGGAATTGCTTCGGCCGCCCCGAGTCTAGTGATCCAGTTGAGACCACGATAAAATGAGGATACCCTAGCTTCCCCAACATGTTAGGTGAATAAAACCTAATAACTACTCAACTTGTCACGCTCCAAACTCGGAAAACAGGCTTACAAAATTTTTGATCGCCGAATCCGGCGCCCACAACCTCCGTAGTACTCCATTCTCGGATCCCGACACTCACATGCTAGATTCCGATCCTGGGATCATACAAGGAAGATTTTCAGTATGATTTTTTTTTATAATGGAGTATAACCACAAGTATAACCAAGTTACAAAATAACATCACCACATATCCACTATATCAAAAACTTTAAATACAATGCGGAAAGGGAAATACAGGGTGATCAAAAACTCCAAAATAATCTGATGTGCACTCCTGCCTCAGCGTTGCTACGATCCAATGCCACTTGCACGCAACGGTCATGCATAAGCTTACAAAAGCTTAGAGGGTGGTATAAGTGTGTGCGCAAGGCAAGCGTCAAGTGTACAATATCAGAATAATGTGAAAATATGCGGTAAGTTCATGAATGATATCAGCTGTACTAAAGCTATGTGATGCAAGGCATGAATGCTATCGGCCATACCAAGGCTATGCGATGCGAGGCCTATGTAGCCAAATGTCATATGCGAGATGCAAAGCAAGCATGTCAGTCCTCATCAAGTACACATATCAGTATAGTTCCTCTCTGGATATCACCGGATCTAATACACTTCATACTGACTGCCTCCTCCCTAGCCGCATAGCCAAGCAAGTGGAAGAGACCACACTATCCGCCTGACCAGTAGTCTACCAATACCTACCGGACTCGTCGATAGCGGACTCATTTGCGAGCTGGTCAAACTCAACCTAGCTTATAACCCCCTCACTCGGGTAGATAAGGCCACACCCCCTTCCAACCGACCATGACATAGTGGGAGATGCAGCCTACTGGTATTCGACACTCGGGTGCTCATGTATCCACTCGGTCTAGATGTTGGAGCACCTCCTAGTACCAAAAAAGGTTTTGGGACTTTCACCCAAGGACATCCTAAACGTCTACAGTGCTAGAACCAAGTGTTTTTAGTATCCGATACGGCCATCCACAATGTACCTGTGGGGCCACGACCCTAATGTCTCTAGGGCGTACAATGATCAAGTCACACATATGGGAGATATATGAGTCACATCATACAGTCATGCAGTAATCCCGCGCGTACCACGCGATCATGTGGAGCACTTTATCTCATAAGGAGTCCCGTAAATGTCTCAGCCTAACGACTTATGCTATGATCAAACATTTCTCATATCAAGCATACATATAATGCGTATGGGCGTGAATCATGGAATTATACTAAGCATGTTATAAAGTAATGAACTATCTTTACAATGCAGATAAACCTAAACGGCCTACACACAACCAGTACGAGCCTGACAATGGGCCCTAGGGAGAGTTATAATGCGGAAATTTAACCAACATTTATTCTTACAATGTGGATGTCAAACCATCATTGCTCCCAAGGCACGACCCGTCATAAATATCATTACATAAATCATAGAGGAATCACACATTGTAATGGACCTTAGGTACATCCCATTGGGCCTTAAATACATCAAATAGGTCATATCACATAGGCCTTATATTCATCAAGTGGGCCGCACCAATTGGCCTTATGTACATTGCAATGAGCCATAGGCCTTAGAATACATCAAAACGGGCTTAATCATATGGGCCATATGCATATCAAATGAGTAACACCAATGGGCCCTAGGTATATCAAATAGGCCACACCCAAATATAGGTGGTGATAATGGTTTCTACCATTAAAATTCCCAACGCCCACCATAATATATATTTCCCATCTAATCTGATCATAAGGTCACACTCACCTAAAAGGGTTTTTAATGGTGGACGGTCAAACCCACTGATCTCTAAAGTGTGGTCCACCTAATCCTAGAGCTGTCTTATTTTTAGTCTCATGCCATAAAATGACCTCTCAAAATGGTTGGAAGGTATGGATACAACTCATGCATCATGGTGGGTCCCACCGTCCACACCACTGGACGGTGGTGTGAATAAAACACATACATCACTGGGGGTCCCACCGTCCACACCACTGGATGGTGGTGAATAAAACACATACGTCACTGAGGTCCCATCGTCCACACCACTGGACGGTGGTGAATAAAACACATACATTATTGGTCTCACGTGGGGCCCACCATAATGTAGATTTTCCATCCAATTCGCTGCCAAGGTCATGCAGACCTCGAGGCAAAGGAAAAATAAATTTCACATTGACCCAACACCTCTGTAATACCCAAAAATGGGTTTCAATGGCAGCCGATCAATCCTATTGTTTCTTGTGATGTGGGCCACCTGAGCTTTGGATGTGGCTGATTTTTGGAGGGGGCCCACCTAATGAATGGTTTGGATGACAAACACACATCATGGTGGGGCCCACGACTGGGATTGTGGGTCCTAACCACCGTCCAGCATCATAAGCAGCAGGAGGACGCTGCTGCATCCTCGCCTGCTGCTGCCTCTTTTGCTTATTTTTTTTTAAAAAGATTTTCTTGGGGTTTTTCCCATGTGGAGCCCACATCGTGAGGATCCACTCCGCCCATTGGATTCCATGGCCCGATACTGTCTAAAAGAGCCCAATATTCGGTACGTTTTTGGTGTAGCGAAACATCAGGATGGGTTTTAACAGTAAAAAACACCATTTACTATGTCATGGCCCGCCAGAAAATCGAATTGACTTCATTTTTTGTCTCAACGCTTAAAACAGGCTGAGGGATGGAATGGACTGCGTGGATTAAATACATACATCAAGGTGGGGCCTGCATGAGCGGTCCACCCAAAAACCACTCTTTTCCCTTTTTTTTTGTTGACGTTAGCACACCCCACTCCAGTGAACACGTCCAACGTCCAGGGACCCTGGATGGACTAGGTTCACATGTTGATTAAGGTGGGTCCCACATGGACGTGGCCCACTTAGATCATTATGATATTTGTGTTTTACCATCCTCATCAAGGTAGGGCCCACATGTTTTGGACTGTTTGGATAAGGCATACATCAATGTGAGGTCCATCCGATTGCGTCACATAATCACATCATGATATAAAATGAAAAAAAAGAGGGAGAGAAAGATAGAGATAGAGAGACGCGTGTGATGGAGGGCTCCGCCACTATGAGCCCTTCCTTGCGTTCAAGCATACATCAAGTGGGTCCCATTACACGTGGGCCCATCAAATCAAAAATCAACGGTGGAGATCCTTTCTCCACCAAAATGAAAGGTCTAGATGACCCTATTTATGCAAGAAAAAATAAACATCATGATGGGTCCATGGAGAATGGCCCCATCATGAAATGACCATGGGAATCAAGGTGGGTCATCAGCCACACATAGGGTCCAAAGTGAGATCCATACCATCAATCGGTAGGCCTCACTTGGCCCATCATCAAAATATGAAAATCTAGCCTATAGAAGCACCCACCGTTCGATATTCTTGGCCCGTTGGAAAGTCGATCTCCTTGTGTCTCACTTTGATAGTGGAAGATGAGAAATGAATGACTATGATAAAGGTTTTTGGGATGGGAAGGTGGGCCACCAAAATCAATTTTCTCTCTTGGAATGCATGGATGTGCACTTCTCTTGCTAGCTTGGAATTTGTGTTGAGAAATGAGAGAGAAAGAGAGAGGGTTGTAAGGAGAGAGAGTGATGGGTGATGGAGTGATGAGTGTGTAAAAGCTTTTTGATTTTAGGGGTAGATTGTGTAAGAAAGGTATGAGGTGTGTAAGAACTTTTTGACTTATGGGGTTGCTTGGGGATGGGTGTGAGGTGATGTGTACTTGACATGTACTTTACCCTTAATGGGATTGATTGATTGATGAATGTGACATTCGGTAGAGATTCTCTTGGGTTTTGCAAGCATGACATTTTCCTCAAACTGAACATGAGCCCACATCTCCTGGCCTGGGTATCACCTCGGCACGTGAGACGCGACATCGGAATCGTGACGACGGCGGGGTCGTCAGGGTATAAGTCTCGGGTTAAGTCAACTCGGGTTGACGGCGTGTAACTCAGGGTCATGCGCAAACATCGGATAAAGGTCAAAGGTTGCCGGAAGTCGACTGAAAAGACCGCGAAAGCCGACGAAACAGTACGGAATAGGATACGGGTCTTACACAACTAACATACGTATTCACTGCATTGTATTAGATAGGACTTGCGATTTGGCGTTTGACCACTTGTGAGGAAGTGTTGGCACATGCAAAATAGGCGTTGAAGTCACTTATGATGGAGTGTTGTTTGGAAAGAGCATATATCATGTCATATATTCACATGCACATCTAACAAGAGTATTTAAAAATTATGTGATTTCTTATTTTATCACTATCTGTGCTGATTGGGTTGATAACATGTGTAACTTATAACTAGTGGAACCATTGAGTTAGCTACTCACTTCCACCTGGAGCAGTATTTTACAATACTAACTAGGCAATATTATTGATATAAGTATTAGCGAGACTTCAAACAGGTAGGCTTAGATCAGCTTATGCCACTAACGTTATGGTTTAGAGGATTGGACCAAATGAAAAACTTTATACTTTAATCATTTTGGGTATGTATATTGTGACTTTTATAATCCCTATTTTGATGGACACCATGTTTTAATCGTACTTTGATCGTTAGCCCTACATTTATTGATTTTTGTTATATCTACCTCATTTTGGACCCATTAATTTGAATTGTGCTACTCTAATTGTTCGTGTGTGAAAGGAATGTGAATCTGAATGAGGTCACACATGCATTTTCGTTGGGTTCACACCCAGTAACTCAGAAGCGGGGTCTTTATACTCGAGTGTCAATTTTTGAGGCGTGACATAGTCCCACGGGCATATCTTTTTCATATACTTATTTTTAATACAATTCTTATATTGTTATGCGTTTACACATACCAGAACTTATTTTACAAGGAATTTTGCTTATTACAACTTACGGTTATAGCCACTATTCCTTTGGACTTCAATTGTCGATTCCCCCATCATCAAGTCACCAACTTTCTTAATATTACGATACTAGGTATGCATCAACCCTAACATACATGACGGTCTTACGACTTTATGACTTTGTGTAATGCTTTGAAAATCGGCACTCGAGTATATAGACTCTGGTTCCGAGTTCCCAGGTGTTAACTTAATAAAATGCATATGTGTCCTCATTCTAATTCACATTAAGTCCATTACAAATAATCAAAGTTGCATGATTCAACTTAGCGGAAATAAAGCGAGGTAGAGATAACAAAAATTAATAAATACAAGGCAGACAATTAAAGTACAATTGAAAAGTGGTGTCCACCCAAATGAGAATTATACAAGCCACAATATACATACCCAATATGGTTAAGTGTAAAGTTTTCAGTTTATGCCTAATCCTCCAAAATATAATGGTGGTGGCATAAGTCGATCTAAGTCTACCCGTTGAGGTCTCACTAGTACCTGCATCAATTATATGCCTGGTTGGTGTTTTAAAACACCGTCCTAGGTAGGAGTGAATAGGTAACTCAATGGTTCAATTAGTTCTAAGTTACACATGTTATCAACCCAATCAGCACAGGTAATGATAAAATAAAAAATTAAACAACTCCTAAATACTCTTGTTAAATGCGCATAAGAAGATATGACATGATGCATTCTCTTTCTAAATAACACTCTCCTAAGCGACTTCAATGCTTATTTCGCATATGCCAACACTTCCTCACAGGCGGCCTAATGTCAAATCGCAAGTCCTATCTAATGCAATGCGGTGAATGTGCATGTTAGATAAATAATTATTAGGTTCTATTCATCCAGTATATTGGGGAAGCCAGGGTACCCTGTCACGACCCAAATTCAATTTTCGGCGCTCATTCGCCGTAAACTGAATCCGGCGCTAACAACCTCCATGGCACCCCAATTTCGATTCCTACCTTACGCCAAGTTCCGAAATCGAAATCCCATAAGGAGAATTTTGAGGATAAATTTTTTTAGGAGAAACATAACCATGACTGTACCATAAGCCAAACAACATCACATGTATCCATTATAAAAGGATTTGAGTACAATACTAGAAAGGGAAATACAATATATATATAAAAACTCCAAAAGGTCAGGCGTCTGCTCCTGCCTCACTACTGTTGCTGTCTAGCATAACCTGCATGTAAACAACGTGCGTAAGCTAACTACGAAGCTTAAAGAGTGCGTGTGTGCGTGCACAATAGGTATGTGATGGAGAGCTATACTACTAAGTCCATGAATGTTAACGGTCATACCAAGGTTATACAAAGTAAAAGGTCATCGAACCAAATGTCACATATAGTAATGTAATATAAAAATGCATGATGAAGGAACGAGTCATAGTGCATAGTGTCGTATGCTGGTAGGGGCCTTACACTTGGGGTTACGGCACATGTTAGTCTTATAGCAAACATGTAATGTAATTCCAGAATGATAAGCTCCTGATCCCGAATAGTCCCATACCTATTGGGGATCGGGTCCACGATTGTATAACACTTAATTATATTTATGCATCTACAATCATGAGTGCTACATGAATGTATGGTTACCATATGTCACCTATCAATCCTAATGTTTAGTCCATATCTTATAATAGTTCACAATTGGATCATTACTGGGGTCTAGTACACTTCTGACACTGCTCACCGCCCATCGCGCACGAGACCAAGAGAGTGCAAGAGACCTCACTATTCGTCTCGTCAGTAGTATATGAAAACACACCTGGTTCGCTGATAACGAATCCGTTTCACGAGCTAGTCAAACTCAACCTAGCATATAACCATCTTCACCAGGGCGGGTAAGGTCAAACTCTCTTCCAATCGACTACGAAACAGTAGGAGACGTGGTCTACCAGTATCTAGCCCTCATGCGCTCATGAATCCACTCGGTCTAAACATTGGAGCATCCTACTTGTACCACAAGGTTTATGGACTTTTCACCCATGGACGCCTGTGACGCCTGTAACCTCAATAGTTTCCGGCGTCTATACTCATATACGCCAACAATATCCTGACTGCAGAACTACTTCCCTGGTGTCGCTATGGAGTAGATGCAACATGTCATACATAATGCGTTATGCATGAATCACAATTTTAAGTCATGCATCAAGTTATATTATGATCATGCAAGCGGCCTTGTCTTATACAGGTCCCCTAAGTATATCAATCTGAAAGACATATGCTATGATTAATCGGAATCGATAACAGACACGCAGATAATGCATGTAGCATATGAATGAGCATGATATGCCTTATACTAAGCATAGTAGTAGTGTTGACCTTACTAGGGCCAGGTATAATAGTATGTTACTAAAATTTGGTACACGCATATTAATGTGATAAGCAACATTAAATAGCTGAGTGTGGACTCGAATGGCGGTCATAGTAGAATTTTAAATATTCATGTGACATGACTCACTTAAGACTTGCAACAACCTCATACTTGGGCATATGCGCATAAAATGAACTAGTACAATAGATGTATGATTTGGATAAAGCATATATGTCACGGTGGATTCCAATTATGGCCATGTTTTGAATCAAGCTAACATTTGTGATTTTCCTTTATACATGTCTCCTTGATCTTACCAACACGTTTGGTTGCAAAGCAAATTACACGTGGCCTCAAGAAACTTCCAACGGTGGACAGTCATTTACTGTTGTTTCTTAGAGTGGGTCAGTTGGAGCCTTAGATTTTCCCTAGACTTGGGGGTTTGGTCACGTCTACACCTGGGTGATCTTGTCACCAGGTTGGAGGACAATCAATCATCATGGTAGAGCCATTGGAAAATTTCAACGGTAGACATCATTGTCCCCACTATTTTCTTTGATGTGGTCCACTGAGATCCTGTTCTATTCCTATTTCAGGCTCCAGTCTTACAATGATATTACACATGTTACATGAGTTCCATAGTTAACGAGTGTAGATAAAAACACATTCACCAGTTGAAACGTGCTAATATATGTGACTTCCACTCATACAAGTGGGTGTCACCCGGTGAACAGGTTCGATATCAAACCACACTACAGGCCACAAGAATATTCAAAGTAGCCGTTTAATTGCCACTGATATAAAGGAACATGGGGTTCATGGGAGTATGGCATCAAGACGATATTTGTGTATTCCTTTCATCTACTGGTCACATTTGACCTCACACGTGTGGGTGGTGAACAAGGTGGCCCTTAGGAAGGTTTAAACGTTGGACTTTCAATCTTACTGTTCCTGTTGGTGTGGCCTATCTGAGATCTTACGGTTCTTACTGGTGTGGCCTATAATCTATCCCATTCTTGATCCCAATGCCTAAGATAGCTAGTCCAAAATGAATGAACGGCTTGGTAGAACATATATATCATGGTGGGGCCAAACCAGGTCCCACATCCCTGTGCATAAATAAGGGACTGGACATCCCTCTCACCCTTTACTTTATATAAAATAATATATTATATTATGTAATATATACTATATATACTATTATATTAGCATTTATATATATACATAAAGGTCAAGGAAGGCTTAAGGGTGGACGTTCCTGTCTATTCTGTGGTGTGGCCCACCTTAGATTTGGATCTGCCTCAGCTTAGGGCCTATACTTTAAAATAACATGGAGAAATAGATGGGTGGTATAGATACACTAAAGCAGGCACTAAATGTGCAGCCTACGGAAAATTTTGGGTCAAACATGTAAGTGAGGACGTCACTGCATGGCCAGACATCCAGGGAGGTTTTGACGCTGGCCATCAGTCTCACCACTATTTTTCTATAGTGTGGTCCACCTATTGTAGATATCTGTCGAAGAGTCTAGTTCCTGAGCTTAGAGTTGTCGGGTAAAAAAGTACTGATGGTATGGATCAAACATATGTATTCAGATAGGTCCCATGAGTGGACCACTTATTGCTTGAGATGTCACTTTCAAGCTTACATCATCTCATGAAAATGGCATATGGCAATAAATGCCACATAAGTTAGTTTTCAATGGTCTACATGCCTGTCGTAACTAATTCCTATAGTGTGACCCATCCGAGATCAGGGTTAAGCCTATTATTGGGAACAAGGCCTAAAATGGTCAAGCAAAACCGATGCCACACATACAACCAGTGGGTCTTATCATTGGGGTCACCTCTTTTTGGTATCATGTTTTCACCGTGTACAAAAACCTACTAAGATGGAAATAAATGCCATGGTACATCTCTAGGAAGATTTCAATGGTAGACGTCACCCTCACCACTGTTTCCTACAATGTGGCCCACTTGAGGTCGGAATCTACCCCATATTTGGTTTTCAACTATAAAATGATCCAACAAAGAAGATGGACGGTTTGCGTTAACCACATGCTTCAAGGTGAGGCTACGAGTGAAAAACTTCACTCACCCTGTTGAGGACGTAGACACCTTTTGCTGTCTTAGATAGTGACTACTCAGTTTATTTATTTTTTCTTTGTAAATACATAAGTAGGGTTTACGTAAGTGATTAACTCCTTCTATAAGGTTGGTCAGTTCATGGCCAACCTACCGAGCTTTGCATATCCATTAAAACCTAAGAACATGTAAATAGAGAAGGAAAAGAAAACATGGTATTCCAGCCAACAATTGAGCTTCCGCTACTATGAAACCCATATATACGAATAATATACATATCTAAGTGGACCATATGTTGGCCACGCTGGGTAGCATGGACAGGTGGGTCCCACCTAACAGAAAAATAACATGAATATCAACATATACGTTAAGATGGAGTCCATTTGATGAGCTCGACATCAAGGCAATGGGCAAACGACCCGTGCACTCACCTCAACGGTTGATTTTGACACTGGATGTATATGAACGGTTGACATCACCTTTATTTCTTCCTAATCTCTCGTTCAACTATATATTTTCTTTCTTTGTATCATTTCGATTATTTTCTATACGAGGACGACATGGTCATCGTTGAATATAGAGGTGAGGAGATGTGGGATAGGCATGATGCGGTAAGGGTGAGGCATAAATGCGTTAGATATATATTTTTTATTTGAAAGTGACGTTTTACTATTCCAAATTTTTTATACTAAGTGGGCCCCATATCACGTGTTCATACATGCACGATGCATGTCATTTGTTGATTCTAATGGGGTACACATCTTTTGATCTGGCCATCTAAATGAAACATGCCGCGTGGCATTGGAATTAATACATTCGCGTGATTACTAATGTATAAATCTCGGGTCATTGCGACACTAAAACATGGCAACCGATCGGAACTCGTCAATCTGGTCCATTCTAACGTAAGCCGACGCCGATAATCAAGCATAAGGAAGGTTAATTGGGATATGGGTCTCACATACCCTCATTTTATCATGGTTCTAACTGAATCACTAAGCTCGGGGTGGCCAAAGCAGCTCCTTACCTGTGTCCCTTGATTCGTATTTGGGTGTATCACCTAGACGATAACTTTCCAATCAATGTGACGTTAACACTGGCCCGACCGATCACTAAGGATCCGGATGATATAGCACGAACACACAGGGTTAGAAGGCCCATCGATGGGTGGAGGGTGCCCACAAATGATATATAAGGTTCATGGCCTTCTTAATTGCTCATTGGTCACTACGGGGAGGCTCGTCACCCCACCTATAACGTCCTGGTTTTTGGAACCCAAGTATATGACTCATTTTCCAAAAACTCAAGTGTTAGCTTATTAAATTTAGTATAAATTTGAACCGCTTATCATTAATAAGAATTAATGGCAACGAAGCTAGAATAAACCATGAAAATATTTTGGTTATCACAAAATTCTAAATGTAGCGCCCATACATGACTTATATAATTCACAAATAACAAAGTGCAGTAATTAATAAAAAAAAGTCTATCTAACGGTATGGGCCGCATGGACCCCATCTAGTTCCTTAGCTACCTGATCTGCTCTAACAACCCAGTGAACAGCATCGACTCGCCCTACACCTGCATTAACTGTTACGGTTTGATGGCGTCATTGACTATCGAATTGAGGAGCACCCTCTAAGATTACACACTCATCATTCATAATCCAGCATAATTCACAATATATGAGGAGAGACATATTAAACAATGCAATTTAAAATCGTGGTCATATTCACAAATAAGCTAGTCAACATAACTTCGACATGAAGAGAATGTAATGAAAATTGCAATGCAAGGGGATGTGTCCAGATAATCAAAATAATCAAACTTATAAACTCCATAAAATGACTAGAAAATCAAGCTTAAAATCTCTACTTCACACGAAAATCATATCATATGCGAACACCGCAAGATGGCTAGGAAATCGCTAAGTGAACATCCGCTCCACCCAGAAATCACAATACGACCAAATACAGTAAGATGAAGAGGGAACAATATACAAACGTCTACATCACCCAAAAATCATATCGTACGTGAACACCGCAAGATTGCTAGGAAATCACTTAGTGAACACCCGCTCCACCCAAAAATCACAGTACAGCTAAACGCCACAAGATGGCTAGGAAACAGCAAGATATGCGAATATAACCATCAAGCTAGAAAAGGGCACCAATAATCCATCAAAGCCACAAAGGGCAAATAAACAATCCAAGCCACGTGGGGCAAATATGCAGTCCAAGCCATGTAAGGCAAAATGTGATCCAAGCCATGTAAGACAGATATGCGATCCAAGTCGCGTAAGTCAAATGTGCAATCTAAGCTGTGTAAGGCAAATGTGCGATCTAAGCCGTGTAAGGCGAATGTGCAATCGCAGGATAGTAAGTGCACGATAGGTTCCATTCATTGCATCATTTAAGCACAAGTGCTAGCATAGAGTTAATTAATACACGTATAATAAAAGATAACATGTTACCATCAAATCATTTATGCATGTTACAATTAAAGAGAGATATCTATCATCTAACACAACAATTTAGCTTATTCAATGGTAAGGAAAGTAACTCAATTAGAGGAATCATGCCATCATGTATATCCAGAATAATGAAATTAAGTGGAAAGCTCAAAGGGTGAGTCCTTACCTATATGCTGGATCGCTCGAAATTGAATGCCTCGATCCGAATACACTCAAAAGAGGTGAGAAGTTTGGAAACTCGAATTCCCTAGTTGTGTGTCCCTCTAAGATGCAAATTGGTTTCAACCCCAAACGATTCAACACGACCCAATCTCCACATGGCCATGACCTAGTAGATCGGATAGGATGTTATAAAAGAAAACAACAAGAATCAGATTTAATTCTATACCCAAAATCAAACAAGAAGGAATCACCGAGTCAATCTAGTAAGGGTCTAAACATCCTACTAACTCAGTTACACAACTTGCACTACAACCAATTGTCAAGAACCCATGGTGACCTCTTGACCGAATTCATTTTAGATAGAACAAGCCTGATCCAAAATTCCATCGATGGGTGTCACTACCCCAAAATCATTATTTTGCGACGGACCAAATCCGTCGTAAAACCAAATAAATGACGGACTTCGTCCGTCGTTGTTTACTGGGTCATTTTTGGTTTTACAACGGATTTTATCCGTTGTTTAATCTGCGACGGATAAGGTCCGTCACATCATAGCGATAGATAAAATCCGTCGTAAAAAATAAAAAATCTGTCAGTAATATTTAAAAAATTAGTCTTCACTAAAAACATTAGCGACGGATAAGAGTAAGCGACGGACCTCGTATCCTTCGTTGATATTCAACGGTTAGAAATTAGCAACGGATAAGGTCCGTCGCCTAATACGAGTAAGCGACGAACCTCAAATCCCTCATTTATATTCAATTTTCAGAAATTAGCGACGAATTTGGTCCGTTGCGAAAATATCTGTAAATTAAAAAAAAATCAATAAATTATTTATTTATTTATTTAATCTTGCACAAGATAGTCATTCAAAAAATAATTCACACTATTGTTTGATAACAATCCTATTCACAAAATTGGTAACAACTCAATTCAATAAAATAGGAAATGACCCAAGTGGCCCACTCCAACCAGTAGTTTTCATTTTTTTTTTTTTAGTTCTAAATCCTTTAAAAAAAACTATAATTTACAGATGAACTACATTTTGTTCGTGAAATAGAAGAGAAAGGAAAGAAGAACCCATGGTGACCTCTTGACCGAATTCATTTTAGATAGAACAAGCCCGATCCAAAATTCCATCGGCGGATGTTGAGTCAACTAGCTGCAAACATAGTCTAGTTAGAACCAACTGTCGTGTAGCCTTAAAAGCTGATAACAACTGTTGGATTCTAATAGATTTCTGAGAGGTTATTCATCGACCTAATGGCCGGTGAATCACAGATCGGAGAGCGAATAAGAGGTCGGGTTCTAACCAAACTTAACAACTAACTGAGTTGATATAGCAAGTAAACTAAAACCCGGTTCAAACTCGTTACCTGGCAGAACCAGCGTTACTTCTTAGCAGTGACCTGGTTGCTGGTGGTACGTTTTCTAATCAGAGGTACCTGATGCATCAAACTCTACGCCTGACTCGGTTAAGACTCAGTACAAGACTCGGCCCAAACTCATCTATTGGATCAGCTGAGCTTAGTGCTACTGCAGCAGCAGCTCCATGTCTCACTCTCTTTCTCCCTTGATTCTCCTCATCCGCTGCTTCTTTTCTTGCTTCCTTTCTCTTACAACTCGACAGCTCACACGACCAGACCCAGACTGAACTCGGTCCGAGTCGAGCTGGTGCGGCAGTGGGTCAGCAGGCAGAAATAAGACGTCATCCTCCCCCCTCTCTTTCTCTCTCATTGTCTACTCTCTTTCTCACTCTTCTATATTCCTTTCTTCCTTTGCCTTTTCTTCTTCCTCTGTAGCGTCCCACATTCGCGACCCAGCAAACCAATGGTTTGCAGCTCGGGCAGTAGCAAGGTGTCGCACCAACTTGCTGATCCGACTCGACAGCAGCTCACTCCATCTCTCTTCTTCTCTCCTTATTCCTTTTACTTCTCTCTCTCTCTATAAGCCTTTCCTCACGGCCAAATAGAGCTCGGACTCGACCCAAGTCAATGTGGCTTAGTGGAGAAGATGAGTCGATCGTTAATGGCAGAATGAAATTCGACGAATCTCCCTTCAATCTGCTTCATGAGGACGGCTCTAGTTGCTCCCACAGTGCTCCCCGAGCCTCAATTTTGAAGCTTTGAAATGGTTTGGATGGTGGGTTCAAGCTTTGGAAGAAAACGACTTAAGTTCTGGTGCGACTACAAGGGATAGGGCAGCGAACCTATTGCTATATATGCCCCGCTTTCGAAGCCATAAACTCCCTCTAAGCCATCGGATGGAGGATGGATGGCCTGGATTCAATCCTGCTGTAAGACCCGTGTCCTAGTTCGTACCGTTCCGTTGGCCTCCGCGGTTCTTTCAGTCGAAATTCGACAATCCTCGACCTATTTCTGACGTTTGCGCCCGATCCTAAGCCAAGACCTGTATGACAAAGTTGGCTAAAATCGAAACCCATACCTTAGCAACCACGCCGTCGCTGCGGTTCTAACGTCGTAACTCACGCACCAAACCGGTACCCAGGGTAGAAGATGTAGGCCCGCGTTCATTTCGAGAAAAATGTCGTGCGTGCGAATTTCGAGAGAATCTCTACGATATGTTTCATCAATCAATCAATCAATCAATGTCAAGTACAAGTCAAGTCACTCCATACCCCAAGTACAACAACCCATCCCTCCCCATTCCCAAAGTCAACTCTCTCTCTCTCTCTCTCCACCCATCCCTTCCTTACATCCATCACTCAACCCATCACCCATCACACCTCACCCATCCTTATCATCCCATCACTTCTCTCTCTCCCTCATTTCTCAAAAATCTCTCCCAAGAAACATCCCATGTCCAAGCTTTCTCTCTTCCAAACCCCAAGTGTGGCCCACCCTCTCATCTCTCATCCTCACCATTAAAACTCCATCGCCACCGTTAAACATTGAGCATAGGTGTATACAAGCCTTAAGGAGCAAGGAGGAGTGCAAGAGGTGGGTGATCATCCTTCATTTCAATTTTTAAGGGCCCACTTGTTGTGGGACCCACTTGATGTATGTGTTGTAACTATGGAGGGCCCATAGTGGCAGGGACCCTCCCCTCTATCACCATCTCTCTCTCTCTCTCTCTCTCTCTCTCTCTCTCTCTCTCTCTCTCTCTCTCTCTCTCTCTCTCTCTCTCTCTCTCCCCTTTGTATGATGTCTTGTGGCCACTACGGTGCGAGATGATCTTGACTGACCGATCGTGAGGCCCACCTTACAATGGGTCCATTGGACAGCCAAGATAAAGGAAAAACACAAGTATCAAATTGATCCAAACTAGGTGGGCCACGTTTATGTGGGACCCACCTTGACTAGAATGGTGGGCCACGTCCCATGTGGGACCCACCCCAATGCATGTGTTTACCCAGGCCGTCTAGCGTCCAGGGACGCTGGACGGGTGTGGCTAACATGGAGTTGTATACTGATAGGGGTGTGTACTTACAAGCTTTAAAAAAAAAAAAAAAAAGGAAGAGAAATAATGGGCCACCCTTGCAGGCCCCACCTTGATGTATGTATGCAATCCACGTCGTCCATTCCATTTCTCAGCCAACTTTAGGCGTTGAGCCAAAATTTGGGACCAATCCGATTCTCGGGCGGGCCATACCAAAGGAAATAGCGGTACCACTACTATAACCCACCTTAACTATTCTATTTGCCAAAAACACACAGCATATTAGTCTCATTGGGTTGATCAGGGGCCATAAAATCCAATGGTCAGACCGAATTTTTCAGATGCGGGCCCCACTTATCAAAAACCACGAGATTACTGGTTTTCAAAAAAAAAAAGAAAAAAAGAAAGGAAGCAGGGCAGCAGCACCTACTGCTGCCGCTGTCAGAGGCAAGCGGACGGACCAGCTGGGCCTCACGTCCCTAACTGTGGGCCCCACCGTGATGCGATTCGAACATCAACACGTGCATTGGGTGGGCCCATAGGGCAGTGGCTCCCTACCAAAAATCAGCCGTATGCAGAATTCAGGTGGGCCATACCATCTAAAATCATGTGAAGACATGCCTAAAATATATAAAATCACTTGGTGGGGCCTACCTGGAATTTGGATGCAGCTGAAACTTGGTCTGAACCCTCAGCCAAGTGGGACGCACCTAATGGGTGGGCTGGATTTTGAACCACATCACGATGAGATCCCTGGTCTACGTGACCCATATTAATAGGTTGGGTGGAAATAAACATCATGATGGGCTCCCTGACTCGCGTAACCTTATGAACAGGTTATTTGGCAAATAAACATTACAGTGGGCCCCCTCCCTGACCGTGTGGCCCTATGAACAGCATAGGTGGCAAATAAATATTGCGGTGGGCCTAAGGTCCGTGAGACCTTATGAATAGATTGGATTGCAAATAAATATTACAGTAGGCCCTAGGCCCTATGACCAGTTTGGATGAAAAATAAACATCATGTTGGGCCCCAGTTTGGATGGAAAACAAACATTTTAGTGGGCCCAAACCCATGTGACCTTTTGGATAGTTTTGGGTGGAAAATAAACATTTTTGGTGGGCTCAAACTCATGTGACCTTATCAATTGGTTGGGTGGAAAATAAACCTTATGGTGGGCCCCACATGGGACCCACTGGTGTATGTATTGTAATCCAAACCCTCCATTATTATGGGCCCCACTATAAGGTATGTTTTTCATTGATGCCGACCATCCTTTCCATCCCTATGGGATCCTCCATAATGCATGTGTTTCATCCAAACTGTACAACCATTTGGGGATTATTTTAAGGTCCACTTTGATACATATGGGCCCATGTATTTAGGCCCATCTTGAGGAGTTTATAGGCCCATTGTTGAGGCCACCTTGATTTGTATGAAGCCATTTGTTGAGGCTCATCTTAATGTATTTGTGGCCATCCACTAAGGCCCGCTTTGATATATATATATATATATATATATATATATATATATATATATATATATATATAAAGACCATGGTTTGGGGCCCATTTGATGTATTGAAGGCCCA
Source organism: Magnolia kwangsiensis (assembly GCA_037074715.1). Lineage (NCBI taxonomy): Eukaryota > Viridiplantae > Streptophyta > Magnoliopsida > Magnoliales > Magnoliaceae > Magnolia > Magnolia kwangsiensis. The sequence goes on along the minus strand of CM073574.1, from coordinate 45,422,533 downwards.
TGGGTCGAGGCCCAATGGGATGTAAATGAGGCCCATTATAACGGGATTCTACCATGGTTTATGAGTTGACTATTGTAGTGGGCTATGCCTTGGGAGCAATGATGGTTTGATGCCCACATTGTAGGGATAATGTTGTTTAAATGTCCGCATTGTCAGTCTCCCTAAGGCCCACTGATAGGCCCATACTTGTAGCGAGTAGACCGTCTAGGCCCATTCGTTATACACAAAGCCCATCTTTATATACATGTTTGGTATAGATCCATGATTCATGATCATACGCATCATATGTATGACTGATATGAGGAGTGACTGATCATAGCATATGCCTTCGGCGGATTGTTTATAGGCTCCCTGATAGGCGGAGTTACCTTACATGAGCGCATGGTATACGTAGGACTGTTGCATGACTGGTAGTGTGACTCATGCACTTGCATTTGTATGATTGTAGTTATTGTATGCCCTAGGACATCAGGGCCAAAGCCTCCACAGACGCATCGTGGGTGGCTGGATTGGGAACCGAAAATGTTTAATTCTAGCATACAGGCGCCATAGATGTCCCTAAGTGAAAATTCTTAAATCCGATGGTACCAGAGGATGACTCCAACGTCGAGACCGAGTAAATACACGAGTGCGCGATGACTGTATACTAGTAGGCCACGTCTCCCACTGTGTCGTGGTCGGTTGAAAAGGGGTGTGACCTTACCCACTTGAGTGAGAGGGCAATCTGTAATACCCGAGATTTTTGCCAACCTGGAATTAGACGTCTTTAGGCCAATGGGTTAACCATAATACCTTGGTAACTTTTCATACCTCAATTCCAAAGCTAACGAAATCGCTTTTCAATCCATTTCCTTCAAATTCTCACCTTTCACCACTTCATTCTTCAAATTTCTCCAAGTACTTTCATATTAGACACAAACCTAAAGTTTAAAATGTGAGGAACGATACTTAAACTAAAACTTACTAAAAATGGTAAATACATGCATAAAATGGGATTTCAACTATTTAATATTTAGAATTTCATGATGTTGATAGGTTATTTGGATGGATTAGTTTCTTCTATCCCAAAATCATATATTGTACGTCGCGTAACTCATTCCAGTTTACAAATGAGACTCGATAAATGCCTCGATGGACTCGTGGGCCCAAACGGCGCAATTCGAGGGGACCCGAGGTGGGTCCCACATGTTTCTGGCATCCCCGGGGGAGGAGGACCTCGCCCCTAGGGCGATCCCTAGCCAAATAGGTTAGTGACCAGCGAGGGGATCGCCGAATCGAGGCCTCGTCCGTACAACGGACAGGGAGCCCGGTTTTAGCATTTTTTCTGCACATTTTGTTAAACTTTGAAAAATCATATCTCCTTTGTTATAACTCATATTTAGGTAATTCAAAAACTAAATTAAAGATAAATGAGTCTAGTTTTATATAAAAATATTTAAAAAATATAATAAAATATTTAATATAGTTTAAAGTAGGTCGTTGTGAGCAACTGTCCGATAATCACTTGTGGACAATTGCTACTTCTGAAATTTTTAGAATTTTTTTACAACTCGACATGTTATGAAATTTGGTGGAGCCAGGGTAAACTCGATGATGAACCATTATAAAAATAATTAAAATAATACGATAACTAGAAGTGCCCAAAATGGGGCATAGAATGGCCCTAGGACCGTATTCTGCCATAATTAGGGTAGAATTTGGTTAAGTACGAAACTGAATACTTAGTAGAATTAACTTAAACTACTTTAAATACAAACTATAAGATCCAAAATGATTAAGACTGCTAACGCTATGTTACCTAGAAACCTAGGATCAATCTCTAAACCCATTTTCTCATGGGAGCATCGTGAAACTTCGTATCGAACCTGGACCGCACGTTGAAAGTCTGATAGTGATGAACTTAGACAATTACGACCGCCTAGTTAGACTTGACTATCACCTTAAAAATCAAGGCCATACGATGTCCTGGGACTGTTTCCTTGAGTCCAGAGTGAAGAGAGTGAGAAAGCAAAAATTTTTAGAAAATTAAAAAAAATTTTAAGTAATCTGGAACGTTTCATTTGCACATTATTTCTAAGCATTCTGACCATTAGAATTTGACCCAAATTCACCCTCAGATCAGGATAGGTGGCCCTTACATATCATAATACTTGTAGCTCTGATCGAGTTCCCGTAACCGTTGAACTAAAACTAGTCCGCCGCGGTCGATCTGAAAACTCGACCGAACTGAAAACTTAGCTTGACCTAGATCCAATATTAGAGAGCTTAAGTCCGATCGCATTTAGTAACAGGACCTCCAGAAGTGCTCCGTTGAGACGGAACAGTCCGTATTTGGATATAACCTGAGTATACCATGACCCTGAACCTATTTTCGGCAATTTCGGGACTATATAAGGACCTTAAAACCCTTCTTTCTCTTCACATACGAATTTCTAACCCTAAGGAGAAAAGAGAGAAGGAAATAGAGAGAAAGTGTAAGAGAGAGTTGGTGTTCGATACAGGGCTTCTTTCCTGCCATTCCACGTACTCAACTATCAAGTCTGCATCATTTTTTCGACGATTCTAACTTCGTTCTTAGGTAAGAAAACCTAACCCTAATCAGTTCTAGAGATTTGAATAGCATAAGTGATGAAATAGCTAACCTATTTAATGCTACAGGTTACCTTTGTGCCGTAGACAAAGACTTAGAGTCTCTGTTGAGTTCATTGTGATTCTACGGCATAAGGTGCGGACTGTATACGTTTAGGTTATGGTTTTCAAGACTTTCAATGTTAGATAATAATTTATTCATGTTGTGCTTGCCGTTACACATGCCAAATGCGCTATCCGTTTTGATTTCCGTATATGTATTCTTTATATTGTAATTAGCGTATTTCTTGAATATGTTAGAATACCTGTATATGTACGGAATCTGTAGTTTTGGTTGTCATGATAAATTGTCGTTATTATATGCTTGATATGTATGCAGTAACTCCTTGGTGAAAGGACTTGCCCTAATATGCATCGGTGTCGACATACGTGATGCATGTTGAAGAGTGTAATTTAAGTGTTTGTTTAAATGCCTAAATGAGTTAGTAGTTAGTAAAATGTGATTGTTAAGATGGTTGAAATATGGATTTCAACCATAATATTTGAGTGTATGATTTCCTCCATGAATCATGTAACGCAGATTATCCATGTCAAATGTGCATATGATATCCTTCATGGATTGATCAACTTAGATGTAACATGTGAAAGATGTGTATGATTTCCTCCACGTACTGTATTTACATTCAAGTTATATTGGATATATCTCATATGCCTGATATTGAATCTGTATGTGAATGGGGCTGTGCTACAATCCAGGTAATCGGTAATCGTACTCCAAATGGTGGTTGAGGTTGTTTTCGCCACATAGGATGAGTTTAACGAATCTAAGTCGTGCATGGGGTGTTCGGCAGTGGTTAGGCCATACGGAGTGCTTATGCATTCCATGTCGTTCAACTCAACGTACGCTTGGCCTAGTTGAGCTTATCAACTAACCCGATTAACCGATGTTTGTTCACCATGTTTGGTCTCCACTGTTTGAATCTAAGGCATCGAGCTTACCAGTGAAACTCCCGTTAACCGTGGTATCATGATCCCCTAAGACTCATGAGCCGGACATGGTGGTATGAGACACCGTGGTTGATCTGTCGGCCTACGCTGGGGCCACAAACCTCCCCGTAGTGACCAGTGAGCACCCTACTCTGAGCAAATTATGGTGGTATGGGACACTATATTCTTGCAATCATCCTACACTGATTGGTGACGAGCCCTTTGTAGTGACCTTGAGTTTATCCTAAAACTGCATAGGGGTTGTAGTCTTGAGGATATAAGTAGGCCTGTATTGATAAGGTGATGGGGGAGTGGTGTATTGATTGCGCGCAACAGCCCTAACAGCCCTTACAGCGACCTAGAACCGTAAGATCGTATGAGAATTCCTAGGACTGACGACCCTAGAATGGATCAATGTTGGGAATTGATATAAGGGAGGTGTCTTAGCTTCCCAATCCTGTTGTATGAAAAAGATTAATAAGAACTTGGTAAGCATGCTCATCTCATCGTATTGCATGTGCTAACGGGGTTGGTGATAGAGCACAGAGGAAGTGATATATGCCGCAATCGTTGGATGATGTCGCAAAGGGGATTGTGGTGAGGGCATGCATCATCTTCATATCATCCTTGCATTAACAAGAGTATGTAGAACCTGTTTGATTGTACTGCCTTATCATTACTGCTTGATTGAATTGATAACATGTTAACTTTTACTGTATAGTTTCCACTGAGTTGATCACTCACTCTCATGTTACAGGACGGTGTTGTAGACACCAACCAGACCCTGTTTTTGTTTCAGATGACGACGTTGCTTACGAAGCAGAGCCGGACTTTATGATGATGAGGAGGATTTCTCCTATATGCAGGTTCTGATCGACGGGGTTATAGGGTTACTGATTAGATGCCAATACACTTGGTATTTTACCTTTTATTTAAACATCCATGTATATTCTTTTCTTTCTATTTTTGGAGTATACATATATTTAGTTAACCTGGTAACATGTTCACACTCTGGAGACTTACAATCAATTATACATTTTATATATTTACCGCAGTCTTTCGCTTGCGAAATTTAACTGTCTCTGGAGTATGATATGCTGTTTTGGCTTAATCCACTTCATGTTTTATACACTACTACACCGACATTCATCCATCATTAAAAATGTTGCATAAGTGATGTTCTGGAACTCGGGAGTGGAGTTTATGCTCGACCCCCGATTTTCAGGATGTTACACAATCTCTAGGTTAAGTTTGACCAGCTTGAGGAATAGGTCCGCTATCGATGAGCCGGGCCTGATATTGGCAAGCGGATAGTGAGGTCTCTTCCGCTCTCCCAGTTGTGCGTCCGGATAGGGGCGACAAGCTGTCGTAGAGTGTACTTGACTCCGGTGATTATCCAAAATGAGAACTGTACTGATATGTGGATTTGAATTGACATGCTTGAGTTGCATCTCGCATCACATGATCCTAATATGACCGATAGCATTCATATCCTACACTGCATAGCCTTGGTACGGCTGATTTGCATTCATGTACTCATCAGCATTATTCCGCATTACTCTGACCTTACATTCTAAGCACGCTCATATCGCGCACACACTTACACTGCCCTCTAAGCTTTCTATAAGCTTATGCACGATTGATGCGTGCAGGTGACGCTAGGACGCAGCCGTAGCATAGTAACAGTAGGAGCATACAGTCGAGTTTTTGGAGTTTTCGTTATTTGCATTATCTTGTATTTCCCTTTAGACGCATTGTACTCAAAAGTTTTTTATCATAGTAGATTTTGTGATGGTGTTCCTATGGTTATTGTTCGTGGGTTATGTTTAGGTTATGCTCATTACGGATCAAATGGATATTAGAAATCCTCCTTATAGCATCTCAGGATCGGAACCTGGTATATGGGTACCGGGAGCAGAGAATGGGGTACTATGGAGGCTGTCGGCGCCAGATTCAGTGATCAAAAATTTTGTGACCCCGGTTTTCGAGTTTGGGGCGTGACACCTGCTGTCTGATCTCTAGAAACAGCTAGCAAAATAGTGGTTTTCTTACACTGATTTTCTACAAAAAAACCTAATCCATGTGAACAGCAATGGATGGCTGAGATAGGCTCGCTCCAACGACTAAGATGCGTGGATGCAGATCACCAGCGTGGAAGAAAACAGGGCTTTCCATTTTTGGAAAGAAAAGAAGCACAACTAGCCCTCGTGCGCTGGTGTTTTTGATCACGCATGTGCGAGGAATCAGGTGAAAGTGGGCATGGATTGCATGGATTTGGGTCCTCTATGACATGGACGGTTTGGATCTTCCAATTGAGTGATGTTGATGGGTCACGAACGTCGCAAATGGATGGTTCTCGTTCGCACGTCGCGGGTGGGAGAAGGATTTTTTAAAAAGGAAAATCCTTTATTTTTTTGTGTTATATGGGTCAGACCTGGTTTGATCAGTCTCCCAGATCCGGAGCACCTCGAGTGTGCTCCAACCATGTACACACTCTTATGTGCGGCCCACCATGATCCTTTTGGTGGATCCATTCCATTGACTGGCCTCTATTGGTCCTAATAGGCCATTAGTCCAAAATTTGGGTAGATTCGAAACTTAGGTGGACCATGCTTTCGGGGTCCTTAGTTATAGGTTTTATTAATCCGACGGTTAGATTATATCTGAATGTGGCCATCAGTGGTTACAAAGCTTTATAGTTCAATTTAGAGGGAATTTGTCAAATACTTCTATGGTTCATCAATCTTATATCTCAATTGGGCAAATGATAATGAGCTTGAATGGTTGGATCGCTTCAACACCGATCGTTAGTGGTCCACCAAGATGTCTACTTAAAATCTAGCCTAATCATTAGATTTCATGGGTCTAAGTACGACACCTGACCAAAGATTAGGCAGATCTATAGTTTAGGTGGGTCATCTCATTAAAATCTTAGCCTATAACTGAGGATTCTTACTGATCTGACTGCCATATTTTATTTTATTTTTAAATCTGATTGTCAACATACTTAATGGTTTGGAGTCCTATTTTGGGCAAATTCAACAATCATCTATATGATCGATTACTCTTACTTATTAGTTAAACGAGTGATTATGAATTTTAACTCTCGTATAACAAGATTATTAACTATCTTGGGAGTCAGTCGAGGCTCTTAAAGATTATATAATTGGAAACCTAGCCATTAATCCTTTACCTAGATGGACGGATTTCTTATAGGCTTAATCAATGTCGATCAAAAGGATTCTAGGGGTCCTAAGTTTAAGATGGTCAGTTAGATTTGCCCATCAATGAAGTTCGAATCCCAATAGTAGGTTTTTCTAACGATGGGGTGATCAATTTAAAGAATATCGGATGAGTAGTTTAGTATATGGATGAGAACTGCTTTTATCATGATTAGATTTTGACTGGAAATCATGTAAATGTTCACTTAAGGTAGATTTGTATTTATACTAAGTTAGGTTACACGGTAACACCCGAGGACTGAAATGTGCGGGTGTTACACCATCGTAGGCCGACAACTCAGACATGGTGTCTCATACTACCATGCTCAGCCCATGAGTCATGTGGATCGTACCACTAATAGTTGTAAGTAGGCTCATTCAATGGGAAGGAGGTATCCTAGATTTTGTTCAGTGTTGTCCACATTAAAAACATAAGCGGTTAGTCAACTTTTAAGTTGGTTCAATTGACTCGGGGCACTCCGGATCGATCGACATTGGGTGCGAGAATCCCATATAGTCCAGGTATTGTCGGTCATCCGTGTTTGACTCGAGTCGACCAAACAAGTTTAGGGTGGTCGACCTATCTCGGGCCTCCCCTTAGTTTGAGCGGTTAGTCAACTGACCTAACATCATAGACAATTTTAATATCATTATAGACCTAACAACTCATCATGCGATCATTGCGAGGTTTCATAAGAATCATAGATTTAACAATGCAAACATTTGGGCATTTTTTCAAACATGTGAGTCTCAATAAAGTAATATATTCACTAGAGCATTTAATTAAACACGCAAACATCAACAAATCAACATGTTCAATCAAGCATTCAATCAAACATGCGAGCATCATTAGAATAACACTTTTAATCACCTAGGCATTTTATCAAACACGTGTGCATCCATAAACAACCAATAACACATATTACAATCAAACATGAAATATGGACATACTAGTTATTTACAACCCATTCAGCATAAGACATCATTAATTGAGACTCTCGAGGGTCAATAAAAAGTAACTTAGGGGAAATGGTCTGCTCCTCTAAGAAGGAATCTCCGATTTTGAGCTCTTAGGGTTAGAGTGTTTCGACAAGAAATGAATGAGTTTTGATAGGAGAATTATCATTCAATAATAATGAAGAAAATAAAAGAACATTCATCATCATAGATTTTATTAAATCTGAGTTCGTTTACATCCTCATGTTTCCCTTGATTCTGAAATAAAGTACGAATCAGCACAATGACATTAAAAAGAAGTAATCCAATGACAATTTCAACAGCATTTCAGCGTATTTTGCATCCATCGGGGTGACAAAAGGGTTGTGCGGGTCTAAGATCTTTACTCTAGGCCGACATTCATTGTGTATATATATATATATATATATATATATATTGGAGGTTAGACGTAAAAGAATCCACAAAACTACAAAGAATAGAGCTATGGGGACACTTGTTGCACTCATATGTAGTGTACCGCACAACACTATTCACTGCACAATACTATTCATCGCACAACACTATTCCTGGTACCTGCTCCTCTGTCTGGAACTTTTGATGATGTAAATGAGAGGGGGAGGGGGTATTCATAGACTTTCACACATGTAAGACCTTAAATTATGTACCACAGGCCCCATCCCACATAACAACACTATTCCCGCGCAATACTATTTACATGTAACACTATTCCCATGCAATACTATTCACGCATAACACCATTCATCGCGCAACAGATTTTTCAGAGAGAGGGATGATCGAGAGAGGATCGCATAAATAGGAGAATGCTGCGCAATGAGAGATCTAGGAAGATAGAGAGAAGGCAGCAAAATGGACATGGTTGCTTATCTTGGATCCTTGACGTGCAACACACCAAACTCCTATTGAATCATGCATTTTTTGTGCCCCAACATAGAGATTTGGAGGAAATCATAAATTCCTATATAAACACTAAAAACTATGTGAGATTCATGCAATTCATTTTATAAAAACCTAAGTGGAAAGTATGATTTGTTTCTTACCTCCCAATCGCGAGTGAGGTGGATTCAGTGGAGGAAAATGATCAAGGCTAGGCTAGGGCCTTGATTGGAGAAAACTGATGAAAGAAAGTACCAAAATTTCTCCACTCCTACTCTCACTCTTCTTCTTTCTCTTTCTCTTTTTCTCTCCTTTGGCAAAGGCAAATTCGTATGAGGAGAGGGGGTATGAAATAAAATAGGTTTTATAGTGCCGGATGTTGTACAAATAGCCTCAATGGCCCTTTATTCATTATACTAACCTTGGAGGGGGTTATTTCCAACAATGGGGCCCGCTGGGAGGTGTGAGGGTCAATCTAAGACATGGGATAAGTGTCCTAATAGGCGATCTATATTTAGGTACAACCATTTGATGATCGGGCATGCTGATTAACCAGGAAGGCCCTAACTTAGATCGACGGTCACCGATTATCAATCTGAGTCGTGGAATACGAATGTATAGGGGAATGTCTTTAGTTAGTACCATGACTTTGGCCATGAATCGATGGTCTGAAAGTTACAACTTCGTAAAAGAGAAATGGGCTATTTTCACTTAAATTCTAAATTTTCATACAAGATATTCGCACAACTCAAGCACTCGCCTTGCGAGTCCAAGTTGAACAATTCGAGATGCGATCTCGATTTAATGTCTCACGATGGAGGTCAAGCCCACTAAGACGAACGTCTTTTTATCGTCTCGGGTTTAGTGGCCCACTAACAAGTGGTATATAACTTGTTCAGATAATCAGGGCATTTTTAGAATGAATTGACTAGCGAGATTTCTTATGCATAATTATTGGGGTTTAGATTAGCTAAGTTCATAGTGTGGTCTATTCACATTTAGTGGAAATGACGATTTGATTATAATCACCCTAAACCGTCGGTTCTCAGGCTAAAAGAATATTGGGTTAATTTGGTTTGTTAATTAAGATTTGACCTCTAGTTATCTTGATTTTAAGTAGATCTTTATTTAGTTATGGTTATCTTGATTAGTCAGTGATATGTCAACTACATTTAAGCCTTAGATGAATAAATCATATGGCTAAACTCGGTGTTTTAGTGATCGGCCGGATTCATTGGCTTCCTACGGTTGATTAATTGAATTTATGCGGTTTTTTATTGACACCACCCATGTATAGGCTAACATCGAGTGTTAATGGTCAATAAGTGATAACATAAGTTAATTATAACAAAAAATTTCAAAGGTTTTTGAAAATCTAAAATAACAAAAAATCCAGGACGTTACACTTTGTGGAGGCAAAATAAGGGAAACATGGTAGAATCATCTCTTTATGTACACATGGTAAGGTCATCAAGTTATCTTGGTCACATATGACAAATAGTTTGAACTACAAGTAGATTAAGTAATCCTAGCCATGTTATTAAATGGCCTAAAAAACAATCGTCGAGCGATTCATTGAAAAAACGGTTGTGTAAAATGTCTTTTTGTTTCTTAAGCCCATTTGGATTGAAGATTATTACAATAATACAATGGAAAAATGCAATAATTACAAATTCTTATACCTACTTCAAAAATAATTGCAGTTGATGATGATTGCCTAGTTTGGTTTATTGATGGTAAAATTGTACCAATGATGTTATTATGTTACTCAAGGGTTTTTTTGTTCCATCAATTATCAAGACAATGCAAATAAAATGTACAAAGATTACAAATTATTTTTTCTCCCGTAACATTTATATTTGACCACCCATTTTTATGTCTATTCATTCGGCAATAAAATCGTAATGATGACATTTTTACATTACTAATATCCAATCATCATCAAAATTAAAGCTATACACGAACCGAGTTAGCTCGGTTAGCTTGTTCTACTCGACTCGAAAAAGCTCGATTTGACTTGGTTTGAAATTGAGTTCGAGTAAAGTCGAGCTGATTTTTTAAGCTCAGAAAAATTTGAGCCGTGTTCAAGCTTGCCCGAGCTCGACTCGACTCAGATCGAACCCCAACTTGAATCGAACTCAGATCGAACTAGTTCGGTGACTCGATTATTTTGATATTGATGTTGCTCAACAAGTGTTTGTGAAATGACTCAACGAAGTGCCGGCCGGTGGGTGGTGAGGAAGGTATAAATATGAAACAAATACCCTTGTATCTTGATTGTTATGTTACCTATTGAGTGTTTGATGAAATACTTGTAAACCGATGTTGTTGTTTTACATTTCGTGAGAAATTGAAGGTGCATTCCATGTGTTTGAGAAAATTCCGTAGAGGCTTGATCTTGGCTCGAACTGCTTGAGCTGTTGATCGAAGTGAGCTAAGCTGCCTAGTCAGGCTTGAGGATCGAGCTGAGTTCAAGCTGGGGTCAGCTAGTGACCGAGCCGAGTCGAGTTGTGCCAAGCTTGACTCATGTACACCTCTAATCAAAAATTTTGATATACTGTTGGAATTTAATAATTTTTTTATTACACCATAAAAAATTACAATAATTATAAACTTCTTCAATTGTTTCTACATACATTTGCATTTGACTGGAGACTCCCCTATTTGATTTGGTGGTAATAAAATTATAATGTTGATACTTTTCCTTTCAATTTTGGGGTAATTCAATTTTTGGGTATTTACTGAAACAAATACTCATTTAATGTTGGTTTATAAAATCCGTACAATGATGCAACTTTTTTGATTTGAGATTTTTTCAGTAATGCAATTGAAAAATACAATGATTATAATTTCCTTTGTATATCCCCTTAAAACATATGTATTTGGTTGATTATTTTTGTGTTTGTTTTTCGATGATAAAATCATAATAATGGCAATGTTCCTATACATTACCATGATAATCTCTAGCCTAAACACGCCCTTATGCAATGATAAAGTGCATACCACATTTCTATGAAGGGTGTGATCCGACAAGGGCTTATATTTCGAGGGGATCAAACACGTGGGATACATGAGAAGTCAACGCACATGTAAAGAAACCATGCCAATAATCAAGTAATGTACACAATAAACATGACATGTACCAGTATCATACTCATCAAGTAAGTTGCACATGTACATTGAATTGAATTTGGACCGTTGAACATTTTTTTTCTAACCATAAATTCTTTTTTCATGCAAGTTTCACCTTGTGTGTAAGACCCATATCCTAGACTGTACCGTTCCGTAGGCTTCCGCGGTCCTTCTGGTCAAATTCTGGCAACTCTTGACCTGTATCCGATGTTTACGCACGATCCTAAGCTGAGTCCCGCATATTAGAGTCGATTCGACTCGAAACTTGTACCCTAGCCACCGTGTCATCGCCGCAGTTCCATCGCCGCGACTTGCGCACCGATCCGATACTCAGGCTATAAGATATGGGCCCGCGTTTATTTTGAGGAAAAAGCCACATGTGCGAATTCCCAGAGAATCTCGACGACCTATCCCATCAATCAAACAATCAATTGAGTCAAGTACACTTTATACCCCAAGTACAACAGCTCATCCCTTCCCATTCCCAAAGTCAACCCTTACATTACTTCATCCATCACTCCATCCATCCCTTTCTTACAACACCATCACCCATCACTCTATCACTTTTTCATCCCATCACTCCTGTCTCTCCCTCATTTCTCAAAATAACCTCCCAAGCAATAACACCCCACGTCTAAATCTTCTCAAGCTCTCCCAAATCAACAAGTGTAGCCCACTCTCTCATCTCTCATCTTGTAAGACCCGTATCTTAGTCCGTACCGTTCTGTAGACTTTCGCGTTCTTCTCAGTCAAATTCCGGCAACCTTCGACCCTTAACCGATATTTGCGCGCGACCCTGATTCGTATCTCGTCAACCCGTATCGACTCAACCCAAGACCTTTACCATAGCAAACGCGCCGTCGCCCGGTTCCGATGCCCCGACTCGCGCGCCGAGGTGATACCCTGGTCAGGAGATGTGGGCCAGCGTACGGTGCGAGAAAAATATCGCGCGTTGTGAAACACAAGAAAATCTCTACGAGATGTCACATCAATCCATCAATCCATTAATCTCAACATGTCAAGTGCACATCACCTTTCACCCATTCTCAAGCAAGCCTCAAAAGTTAAAAAGTCTCTTACACTCACATACCTTTCTTACACAAATGGCCACAAAAGTAAAAAAGGCCTCTTACACCCATCACCACCACATCTATCACTCCATCACCCATCGCTCTCTCTCTCTCTCTCCCTTTACAACTCTCTCTCCTTCATTTTCAAATCACTTCCCAAGCTAAAGAAAACCTCCATACGTATGAGCCTCTCCAAGCTCTTCCAAGCTCCAAGTGTGGCCTACCTTTCCATCCCAAGATCTCCCATCTCAACCATCCAAACCTTATCTCCTTCGTTGGAATTGAAGTTAAGGAGCTAAGGAAGCCTATGGTACAAGAAGAAGCCGGTGGGTGATCTTAGATCTTTGTTTTCATTCATTTTGTTTGATTAAGGGTCCATGTATGTGGGACCCACCTTGATGTATATTTGTATGCAAGAGGGGCCCATAGTGGCGGGGCCCCTCCATCCTTACCGATCTTTCTCTCTCTCCCTTTTTCCTTTGTATATGATGGCTTGTGGCCCACTTGATGTATGTATCTCATCCATACCATCCAAATAGTGGGCCACCTTGATGAAAGGGAAACACAAATATCAGGTTGATTCAAAGCAGGTGGGCCATGTGGGACCCACATCGTTGAGGTGTACATCCACACCGTCCGTCCAGGAACACTGGACATAATGGCTGACAGTGAAGTGCCAATTGACAGTAAGGTGGCTAACGTGAAGTGTGGTCTGACATGGGACCCAGCCCCATGGCTCGGTGGCAGACCGAGTGAAAGATACCTCGTTTCAAGTTGAGGGCCTGGTATTGGTCCCTGTGGTGGTGGCTAACTTGGGGTGTGTACTGACATGGGGTGTGGACGGACGTGGGGTCCATGGGACCCATCCACACCCTCCACCCCACATGTGGGGCCCACCTTGGTGTGATCCCACACCCAGATCCCTAGCTCAACTTGTAGATGGGGTGGAGATACCTCGCTGCAACACTTGAGGTCCTGGTTTTGATCCCTAGCAGGTGTGCTAACATACACCCAGATCCATACCTTAGCTGGCAGTCTGAGAGGGGATACCTCCTTCCAGCGCTGGGGCCCACACACCCTACCTCACTGGCAGACTGAGTGAAGGTATCTCGTTTCAACGGTGGGGCCCCTGGCTCACGTAGCAGTTTGAGTGGAGATACCTCCTTCCAACGCTGAGGTCATGGGGTCCGTGGGACCCATCCAAGCCGTCCATTCATTGAAGATGACCCCACCATGATGCATGTATTGGGTCCACCGTCCACCTGACGGTGGGACACACCCCATGTGTGGGGCCCAACCTTGATGTACGTGGCTGTCCAGGCCACTGCCTGGACATTTCTCATAATATATATATATATATATATATATATATATATATATATATATATATATATATATATATATTATAATATATATACTAATATGTATGCTATGGTGGTGGGGCCTACGTGGGACCCACCTCTGTTGTGTCAGGGAGGAAAAGAAAAAGAAAAAGAAAAGAAAGAAAAGAAAATGAAAAGGGGCCACGTGCCCTCTCTCTCTCTACCACTCTCTCTCTATATCTCTCTACCTCTCTCTCTCTCTATCTCTTAATTGTCCAGAGACTTGTGGGCCCCATCATGTGGCACGTGTGATCTGACGGTGGGACCTACCCTCACGTGTGGGATGGTGTATGTGTGTATGTGTATATATATATAATATTATATTATATGTAATATTGTATATATATACACTATATATAGTTTATATATTATTATATATAATATACATGATAGTGGGCCTTCACGTGGGCCCCCACCATGATGTATGGGTTGCATCCAATCCATCCATCCATTTGGAAAGCCCATTTTATGGCATGGGCATAAAGAATTAGCCAGATCCATAGTCCAAGTGGACCCCACCTTGGCATGTTATGAGGCCTATCTTAAATGTATCTATGGTAGTCCATTGGGGCCCACTTTGATGTGGATGTAAGGCCCATGTTATGAGGCCATTTGATGTACTTGTGGTCCATGGTTGAGGCCCACTTGATATATATGTAAGGCCCATGGGTCGAGGCCCATTGGATGTATTAGGGGCCCATGGGTTAAGGCCCACTGAGATGTATTAGGGCCTATGAGTTGAGGCCCATTTGATGTACATATGGGGCCCAATGGGTGTGGCCCATTTTATGCACATAAGGCCCATTTGATGTATTTAAGGCCCAACGGGTTATGGCCCATTGCAATGTACATAAAGCCCATTGGTGCGGCCCATTGATGTGGCCCACTTGATGAACATAAGGCCCATATGATATGGCCCATTTGACATATTTAAAGCCCAATGGGATGTACCTAAGGTCCATTGCAATGTGTGATCCCAACACGGATTACGTAATGGTGTTTACGACGATCGTGCCTTGGAAGCAATGTTGGTTTGACGTCCACATTACGAGTATAATGTTGGTTAAATGTCCACATTACGACTCTCCTTAGGGCCCATTGATAGGCCCGTACTTATTGTGTGTAGGCCGTCTAGGCTCATCTGCGTTGTAAAGATAGTTCATTATTTTATTACATGTTTAGTATAGTTTCATGACTTATGATCATACGCATCATATGTATGCTTGATATGAGAAGTGACTGATCATAGCATATGCCTTCAGGCAGGTTGTTTATGGGCTTTCGGTTAGGCAGTGTTGCCCTACATGAGCGCATGTTACGCGCAGGATTGCTGCATGACTGGATAGTGTGATTCATGCATTCACATTGTGTGATATGGTACTGTACGCCCTAGCAACATCAGGGTCGTAGCCTTCACAGGCGTATTGTGAATGACATGATTAGATACTTAAAATCTTATTATACATGGGGTGTTATAGATATCCCTGGGTGAAAGTCCCTAAACCTTTATGGTACCAAGAGGTTGCTCCAACGTCTAGACCGAGTGGGTACATGAGTGCCGAGTGTCTATTACCAGACGGTCGTGCTTTCTACTGTGTCGTGGTCGGTTGAAAGGGGGTGCGGCCTTACCCGCCCGAGAGTAGGGGGTTAAGTTAGGCTGAGTTTGACCAGCTCGAGGAATGAGTCCACTATCAGCGAGTCGAGCCCGATATTGGTAGACGGATAGTGAGGTCTCTTCCACTTACCTTATTGTGCGCGATGGGGCGATGATCTGGTTTAGAGTGTACTAGACCCCGGTGATATTCCAGATTTGAGCTGTATTGATATGTAGTCTTATATGAGGATTGTATGCTTGAGTTGCATTTCGCATCGCATGGCCTTGGTATGGTCGACATCATTCATGCTTTACACTGCATGGCCTTGGTATGACTAATGGTATTCATAGCTTTCATCAGCATATTCCACATTACTCTGATATTGCATGATCATATTACTACCTTGCGCACACACTTTCACCACCCTCTAAGCTTTCTATAAGCTTATGCACGACCGTTGCGTGCAGGTGACGTTGGGGCGCAACAGCGCTGAGGCAGGAGCGCTTTGAAGATCATCTTAGAGTTTTTGTTCATTATCATTGTATTTCCTTTTATGTTCATTGTACTTGTAAAGTTTTTTATCATAGTGAAAATGTAATGGAGTTTTTGGTTGTTATTTGTGGATTATGCCTTTGGTTGTGCTTATTACGAATCAAACTGACGTTTAAAATCCTCCTCGTAGTATCTCAGGATCGGAACCTGGCGAATGGGCACTGGAAGCCGAGAATGGGGTTTTACGGAGGTTGTCGGTGCTAGATTCGACGATCTAAAATTTTGCGAGCCCAGTTTCTGAGTTTGGAGCGTGACACATCTCCACCATCAAAACTCCATCAACCACCATCAAAACTCCATCAACCACAGGTAAGGAGCATTGGAGTCCAAGGGATCAAGAAGGAGGCCGATAGGTAGGTGATCGACCATTAAATTTCTTTTTTTGGGACCACATGTGATGGGACCCATTTGAAGCACATAATGAAAGAAATGGAGGGCCCATAGTGGCGGGGTCCCTCCTCTTCATCACGATCTCTCTCGTCTCTTCTTTTCTCTCTTTCATTTTGAGTTGATTTGATTGCGTGGCCCATCGGGATGGACCCCACCATGAAGTGTACATCTTATCCATGCCGTCCATCGAGTGGGCCCACCTGGCATCCCATAACCCACAGGCCAGATGTAAGGAGAACACAAATATCAGATTGATCCCAACAGGTGGACATGGCCACGTCCACATGGGACCCACCATGATGCCTATGTTGTATCCAACTGTCCAGCATCCAGGGACGCTGGATGTGCCCAGTAGTGGGTGTGGATAACAGTGTGGTGTAAATTGACGTGGGTGTGGCTAACAGTGAAGTGTGGACCACTCATGTAGGCCCCACCTTAATGTAAAAATCAAATCCACGCCGTCCATTCCATTTCTCAGCCCATTTTAGGCGTTGAGCCGAAAAATGAGGCTAATTCGAAACTCTGGTAGGCCACACCATCTAAATATCATTTTTAATAGTGAGAAATTGATAGGGCCCACTGTGATGTTTCTATGCATCAAAACATACCCAATATTGGGCTTGTTAGGCCCGTGTTAAGTCCAGGAACCCAGCCGACGGACTAGATCCCCTTAATATGGGCCCCACCTATGAAGAACTTCAATATATATATATATATAACAACAGTAGACGATGTTGCTATCAGCGTCTGTTGCAGCGTCCACTACTTTGGATGACACTGGTCCGTGGGCCCCATCTCAGGCCCCACCGTGATGTGTGTAGAACATCTACTTTGTGCATTTAGTGGGCCTTCCTTCTAACTGTGGGCCGCCCCAAAAATCAACCATTTGTGGGACTTTGGTGGCCCACACAGCAGGAAACAGTGAGGATTGAACGCCTGCCATTGAAACCCCATGGGTTTTCACGGAAGTCTTAGATCATTACGAAATTTATTTTTCCTCTTCATCCAGGTCCGTGTGACCTTATCAACAATTGGATGAAAAATTAACGTGATAGTGGGCCCTACGTGGGACCCACCCATGTGGATGAAGATTGGTTGGTGTACCTTTCAACAACTATTTAGCTATTGTATTCACGTCAGTAAGGCACGTGGGCCTGGTAGTATCTCGACTGTCCGTATGGACGGTGGGACCCTATACATATGGCCGATGTATTTTCAGTCAGCAAGTTCTGTGGACCATGCCATGATGTATATGTTATATCCAACAACCTACTAGGTGGACCACACTACAAAATCAGTGGGTTTCGAATGCCTACCATTGAAATTCTTTGGGTCACAGCAGTTTTGGACCAATCTGATATTTATTTATCCTCTTAGATCTAGTCTTTATGACCTCACGAATGAACTAGATGGAAAATGAATACTATGGTGGGCCCACTGGAATTTAACAGTATGGTCCAGATGATCATTTGGATATAATTCATTTTATTTCTTTCTATATATGTGATCTATAACGATCTTTACAATAAATGAATGGCCTATTGGAATCGGCTTGTTCAACTTGGCCTATTGATTCGGCCCATTTGATTTGGTCCATTTGAATCAGCCCATTCGACTCGGCCCATTTGACTCGGCCCATTCAACTCAGCACATTCGGCTTAGCCTAGTTGACTCAGCTCATTGTTTTAGCCCATTTGATTAGGCCTGATGTGATATATGAGGCCCGATGTTAAGGCCTACTTGGATATATATGTGAGGCCCATGTGATGTGACCCATTTGATGTATTTAGAGCCCTTGGGTCGAGGCCCAATAGAATGTACGTAAGGCCCATTGCAATGTGTGACTCCGCCATGGTTTAGGTAATGATGTTCGAGTCAGGCCGTGCCTTGGGAGCAATGATGGTTTGATGCCCACATTGTAAGGATAATGTTGGTTAAATATCTGCATTGTCACTCTCTCCAGGGCCCATTGATAAGCCCATACTTGTAGTGTGTAGGCCGTCTAGGCCCATCTTCGTTATGAACAAAATTCATCATCTTGTAACGTGTTTACTATAGATCTATGATTCATGCTCATGCGCATCATATGTATGCTTGATTTAAGGAGTGACTGATAATAGTATATTTCTTCGGGAAAATTGTTTATGGGCTCCCCAATAGGCCGAGTTGTCCTTCATGAGTGCGTGGTACATGCATGATTGTTGCAAGTCTAGTAGAGTGATTCATGCACTGCCATTTGTGTGATTGTGATTATTGTATGCCCTAGCAACATTAAGGCCATAACCTCCACACATCAAGGCCATAGCCTCCACAGAGACATCGTGGATGGTTGGATTGGATACCGAAAATATTGTTTCTAGCATCGGGGCGTCATAGATGTCCCTGGGTGAAAATTTCTAAACCCGATGGTATCAGAAGATGACTCCAACGTTAAGACCGAGTGGATACATGAGCGCGCGTGGGCTGTATACCAGTAAGCCACGTCTCCCACTGTGTCGTGGTCGGTTGGAAAGGGGTGTGACCTTATCCGCCTAAGTGAGGGGATAATTTCTAGGTTGAGTTTTACCAGCTTGAGGAATGGGCTCGCTATCGATGAGCGAGACCTGATATTGGTAGGAGGATAGTGAGGTCTCTTCCACTCTCCTAGTTGTGCGTTTGGATAGGGGCGGCAAGCTGGCGTAGAGTGTACTAGACCCCAATGATTATTCAGACTGAGAACTATACCAATATTAATGACTTGTATGAGGATTTGGATAAGGATTGACATGCTTGAGTTGCATCTCGCATCGCATGGTCTTGATATGGCTGATAGCATTCATACTACATTGTATAGCCTTGGTACAGCTGATTGCATTCGTGTACTGATATTTTAATTTAAACCAATTTGATTTAAATGATTTTTAAACTCGTAAGTATACGAATCAGATGTAGATGCGGTACGTATTATGAGCTCGTTCCCACGAGGACTGGTTGTCACAATTCAAAATTTAAGACTCTTCTTAACTAATCCAATGAATGGTTTAACAAACTATTAAGTAAATTAGCATAAATCTATGGAAAATAATTGAGAACAATGAGTAAAATTCAATCAAAGAGAAGACTAGGACTTTCGAATCCACCCCTAATTATCCTAACCTTTATTTTACCTGTTGATTTACCCTAATTCAGATTGATATAATTTTAATAAACAAAGCACATCATATGTCCTTGGTCGGGCATATAGAATGTATAATCCTTTAAAGCATATAGATCACATCTTTCCATCCATGGTCAGGTATGGAGAGATGTAAATCCTGTTTTTTCCTCTATAGGAAACCTGTTCATGGTCAGACACAAGCACCTATAATAATATTCCAAATAACATCCATATCTAGACTGTGGTTGAGCTCATTGAATGGAGAAGTATGGAAATCTCAAGAAAGCACACTAGAAAAAGAAACAAATCAATCAAATTAAAATAAATTCAACATATACAAGAGTCAATCAAATTAGGGGTTTCATCTCAGCCCTAGCTGAGAAAATTAGAAATCCATAAAATTAATTAGGAAAAAGGAAATATAAAATAAAAGCATTATAAACGTCTCCCTTATCTCTCTTCTTCCTTTTTCTCTCTCTTCTCTTTCTTCACCTTGGCTCTGGATCTCCTCAAGGTCTGAATGTCTGCTCCCCACATCCAAAACCTCCTTATATAGCTACTGGAGTGGTGAAAATCATATTTGAATTAGATTTGGAAAGCTATGCATGCCCAACGAAAGCTTTTTCGTAGCCAAGTTCGGTGCCTCAAAAATCGCCACCTTCCTCACTTAATTTTCAAAGAAACACCGTCTCTTAGGACGTTTTTGGGTCCTCTACATGATAGACGGTTCAGATATGCCATATGATCAAAGATGGTGGGCCATAACTGCCTGAAAAAGTCAGTTTTCGCGGATGTGCGAAACCTTTTGCACTCTTTCACTGTCGTGATCGGTGGGCCCCACATAAGCATTTTATGAAAAATCCACCCCGTCCATTGGATTCAAGACGAAAGTTTAGTCAAGAATAGGTAGTTTTTAACGTCCATTGGTGTGTCACAGAGAATAAATCACTAAAAGATCATATTTGAATGCTACAGGGCAGCCCTTTTGTGGCCCCTGTATCTCACACGTGTGCTTGCATGGGTGAAAATGATTAGCATGGTTTTGAAACTCTCGAGCCCGTCTACACGGTGGACGGCTTGGATCTGACGTACGGCCAATGGGTGGGGCCCACTACCTTCCGCAAAACTGGTCGCCCGTCGGTTACGCAGCCAGCGAGAAAAAAAGAAAATTCCTTTCTTTTTTTTAAAGTCGGACTGAGAACTATACCAATATTAATGACTTGTATGAGGATTTGGATAAAGATTGACATGCTTGAGTTACATCTCGCATCGCATGGTCTTGATATGGCTGATAGCATTCATACTGCACTGTATGGCCTTGGTACGGCTGATTGCATTCGTGTACTGATATTTTAATTTAAACCAATTTGATTTAAATGATTTTTAAACTCGCAAGTATACGAATCAGATGTAGATGCGGTACGTATTACGAGATCGTTCCCACGAGGACTGGTTGTCACAATTCAAAATTTAAGACTCTTCTTAACTAATCCAACAAATGGTTTAACAAACTATTAAGTAAATTAGCATAAATCTATGGAAAATAACTGAAAACAATGAGTAAAATTTAATCAAAGAGAAGACTAGGACTTTCGAATCCACCCCTAATTATCCTGACCCTTATTTTACCTATTGATTTACCCTAATTCATATTGATATAATTTTAATAAACAAAGCACATCATATGTCCTTGATCGGGCACATAGAATGTATAATCCTTTAAAGCATATGGATCACATCTTTCTATCCATGGTCAGGCATGGAGAGATGTAAATCCTGTTTTTTCCTCTATAGAAAACTTTTTCATGGTCAGAAAAAAGCACCTAGAATAATATTCCAAACAACATCCATATTTAGACTGTGGTTGAGCTCATATAATGAAGAAGTACGGAAATCTCAAGAAAGCACACTAGAAAAAGAAACAAATCAATCAAATTAAAATAAATTCAACATAAACAAGAGTCAATCAAATTAGGGGTTTCATCTCAGCCCTAACTAAGAAAATTAGAAATCCATAAAATTAATTAGGAAAAATAAAATATAAAATAAAAACATTATAAACGTCTCCCTTGTCTCTCTTCTTCCTTTTTCTCTCTCTTCTCTTTCTTCACCTTGGCTCTGGATCTCCTCAAGGTCTGAATGCCTGCTCCCCACATCCAAAGCCTCCTTATATAGCTGCTGGAGTGGTGAAAATCAGATTTGAATCAAATTTGGAAAGCTATGCATGCCCAACGAAAGCTTTTTCGTAGCCAAGTTCGGTGCCTCAAAAATCGCCACTTTCCTCACTTAATTTACAAAGAAACACCGTCTTTTAGGACATTTTTGGGTCCTCTACATGATAGACGGTTCAGATATGCCATATGATCAAAGATGGTGGGCCATAACCGCCTGAAAAAGTTAGTTTTCGCGGATGTGCGAAACCTTTTACACTCTTTCGCTGTCGTGATCGGTGGGCCCCACATAAGCATTTTATGAAAAATTCACCCCGTCCATTGGATTCAGGACGAAAGTTTAGTCAAGAATAGGTGGTTTTTAACGTCCATTGGTGTGTCCCAGAGAAGAAATCACTAAAACATCAGATTTAAACGCTACAGGGCAGCCCTTTTGTGGCCCCTGTATCTCACACGTGTGCTTGCATGGGTGAAAATGATTAGCATGGTTTTGAAACTCTCGAGCCCGTCTACACGGTGGACGGCTTGGATCTGACGTACGACCAATGAGTGGGGCCCACTACCTTCCGCAAAACCGGCCGCCCGTCGGTTACGCAGCCAGCGAGAAAAAAAGAAAATTCCTTTTTTTTTTAAGTCAGTCGCGCAGGCGCTGGTCAGCGCTGCTGACTATTGCAGTGCTCGTCCCCACTTTATACATTGTATACGCACACAAACACGTGTGGGACCCACTATAATATTTTTATGAAATCCAATCCGTCCATTCCTTTTTTCAAACTATTTTAATCGTCGATACCAAAGTTGAGGCAGTTCCAGATATCAGTGGGCCCAGAATCAACGGCTCATGGGCTGATCTGTCAGTTGGGGCACTTACATAGTGATCCGAGGGCTGAAATTTAAAATTTACGGTTAATTTATGTCTCTAATATCATGTGTGAAGTTTCAAGCCAATCGGATGGCGGAAACCTTGTGATCTTGCATTCTGGACCAATTTCGAGTTTCTTTAACGTGAGCGGATTGATTTTCTCGGATCCTTGGCATGTAAATCCGTTGATCTTGGTTCTCTAGAGTCTGTCCCTTACTCTGGTGACTTCGGAGCATCAAATCCATGCTTTTAATACACTTTTTCAATCAACGCTCTTAATTTCATCCTGCAACAAAACACAATTAAACTATGGCATTAAGCATTATCATGTTGGTTAAATCTGGTAATAGTCCGGGTCTAATATGCAATATTTGACCCTCATCATGTACCCATCAGCATTATTCTGCATTACTCTGACCTTGCATTCCGAGTACACTCATATTGCGCACATACTTACACCGCCCTCTCAGCTTTCTATAAGCTTATGCATGATTGATGCGTGCAGGTGACGTCCGGACGTAGTCATAGCCTCATCACAGTTGGAGTGCAACCAAGCTTTTGGAGTTTCTGTTATTATCATTATCTTGTATTTCCCTTCATACACACTGTACTCAAAGTTTTTGATCATAGTGGATTTTGTGATGGTGTTCTTCTGGTTATTGTTCGTGGGTTATGCTTATGGTTATTCTTATACCGAAACAAAATCATATTTGAAATCCTCCTTATATGATCTCAGGATCGGAACCTGGTGTATGGGTGTCGGAAGTCGAAAATGGGATACTACGGAGGCTGTCGGTGCTGGATTCGGCGATCGAAAATTTTGTTAACCCGGTTTCCGAGTTCGGGGTCTGACATTGTGAGCCAACCAGCTTCATTTTTGGTCCGCTACATGTTAACTGTGTACCTTATATGGGAAATGGTTAAAATCGTTGTATCAAAGGTCTTCGGTGTTATGGTCATTTAAAGGTAGTGTGTACACAATGGATGTGGATTGCATTGGTGCATCTGTTTATTCACATCCTCTGTAGCTTGTCTTATATCTATTTAAGGTATGAGTCCAAAAATAAACGGATCCAACACTTGAATAAACAATATCATAGTTGATTATTGCATTTAATGCAACCTAAGTATACTATTGAGCTTTGGATCTACTTCATTTTTGGGCCCATATATTAAAATGATCTGATAAAAGGGATGGACGCCATGGATAAACAGATACATCACGGTGGGCCTCCCTACCGATCTATCTGTTGGTGGCTTGAAAAGGTGGGGTAGGACACATTCTGCGTCCGTATATGATACGCCGTTGAAATCAATGAACATATTTTTTCAATATTATAAGTCTAGACCATTTACTTTCAAAACTGGAATTTTTGACCTGGCGCATAAAATAATAGTTAAAAGAGTCGCTCCGCATTGAAATGTAACATTTAAATGAGCATTCCTGATAGAGAGTTTTATTGGAATTTATTACAAAAAAAAAAAAAATAACCCTTACCTGATGAGTCCCACCAAATAAATGGTCCGGATCATCGAAGGATGGCCACATCTCCAATGGCAATTGCTCCAATGCAATAAAAGGGGAAACGGATTGGCTACTCCCCCCGCCACCCGCCAATGGCTGGTGGTCGGTGCTATGTCGGCCCACCATGATGTATGCGGTTCATCCATGCCGTTCCTCTATTTTTTCATATCATTTTATGATATGAGACAAAAAAGGTTAGGTATATACAAATATCAAGTGGTCCACTTTACATTACAGGAAAAAGTGTTGAATGAGCGTCTACCATTAAAAATCTTTTAGGGCCATGTAAAAGTTTTGGATCAAGCTGATATTTGTTTTGCCCCTTCATATGGGCCTGTATGATCTAATCAACAGATTGGATGTCAAATAAACAGTAGCCACTGGAAGGATTTTAATGATGGATATCCAATTACTATTGTTTTCTTTTGGTGTGGTCCACCTGAGATTCATATCTCTCTCACTTTTTGGATTAAGCCTAAAATGTTCGTAAAAATGGATGAACGGAATGGACGAAACACATACATCATGGTGGCGCCCACATAGCACCGACCATCAGCCACCGGGCTGGTGGCAGGGGGAGTAGCCAATCCGTTTCCAATAAAAGGGAGGCTATTTTTGCAAGATCTCATTTTGCATCCGCGAACATTTTTAGGATCCAGCGTGTCCCTGCCTTGTGGGACCCACGTGTGTGGTCCGATTACCGGAACGGTCCATTTTGTGGGGACCACAACATGTTTGACGAGCCCCTCCTCTGACACATTTGTCAAACAATCTTATCCTAAATAAGATTATTCCACAACGTGACGTGGGGGCCACACTTCGATGCGTGCACGGCATCCACCGTCCAGCAGGGGCGCCTTCCCATGTCAGTCTTTTACTCAGGTGGCCCACACCCGTAAATTCATGCCCCAAACATCTAAAAATCACATGGTGTGGTGTGGCCCATCTGAGTTTTGAAATGGGCTGATTTTTGAGGTTTTCATTCGCCTAGGGGCTCATCTAATGAATGCATTGGACGGCTTATAGAAAACTTGAAGAACCCTAGCCACGGTCTAAGGTTTTAATAGCGGGTGTACCATCACAACCGCTCACTGCATCGATGGGTGTTTTGGATCGACCTGATTCTGGGATACAAGGTTAATTTGAAAGGGGCCCACTTTATGGACGGAGTGGATGTAGTCCGTACAACATGACGGCCCGCACCTAGAATAGAATAGAATAACCCTATTGTACCAACACCGAAGAGTCACCGACCTCTTCTTTAATTAAAGTTACTTCTCTGCCACATGTTGAATTTCTCAGTAACTGCGTATCATGATCACACTCAGCCCGAGTATAAAAGTAATGCTCTTCTTAAAATATAAAGTGCTGCGGTGCTCTCGGTGTACTAGAAGTTACAGTGCTCCTAGCTGCATCAGTTCACTTGGAGAATCCGATCAATCGATCTGAGCAGTCCATTGAGTATACAACACACTTCATGGCCTACAATGCAAAAACCACTGATCAGATTATCCCATCTATGCTTGATTTGGCCGTATTTCTAAGTCATGGTGGTCCTTTTTTCCAAGCCATTGACGGATCAAATTGTTTATTTGACTTTTTATAAAAATGATCTTGACCGTCCATATTGAAACCACCGATCAAATGGTTACCATTTGTTAAATCAGCGTTATTTTTGCATCGTAGTAATGAAATATACATTGACCCTTAGTGAGCAGTCCAGATCATTGGATTAGATTGTCTAAGTGTCCCAGTTCAACTAGGAGTACTATAGCTTACAGTACTACGAGAGCACCGGAGCATTTAATAAAGAAAACAGAAAACGTCTGTCCTGTATGAATGGTGTAATTTATGGGACCACAAAAACACACCACAAACTTGTATCCTTGGACTGTCAGACGCATAGGATTCATTTGATGATCTGAAATTATAGAGCCACCTTCCACCGTCCACGCGGAAGGGTAGCCGAATCGGGACCGTACAGCTTTCACGAAAATGATAATCTAGGGCAGGGAGCGGATTAGCTGTACAGCTTAGTGGGTGTTACCCTCACCGTTTGAGGCCAACGTTGTTGAGTTTTCGTAATATATATGTTGATACACGGGTAAACTCCTCGATTAACCCTTTCAACCAAGGAAATAAGAGACAAATGAGATCCTAGCTTGTATAGGAGACTCACCGATGCCTAAATCAAAACCTTAGATCATTTGTAAGATAGGATCTCTTTAGAAAAAGAGTCACCGGTCGAGTATAGGTATATGTAATGTGTACCTTACATCGGTAGGGGTACTTCTATTTATAAGAGAAGGAAAACAGCCATAAAGAGTGAGTTGTTTTTGATATGCCGGAGATGAATCTGTCAAGAGATTTGTCTAGAATTTTCTCGAGATTATCATCATCCTAGGTTCTCGGGATCTGATTTGATCCTTTAAAGATCTTAGGAGAAATCTTCGGGCGTTAAAGAGATTCCTGAACTATTGATCTACTAGAAGATCATACAAGCTATATTGAGCTTTTCGTAAAATCCGCGTTTGCTTTGTTTTAGAAATTATCCAGAACTATAGCTAAGCTATGGCTGAGCTATGATCGAGCAATGGTCAATCTATAGTCGACCTATGGCCAAGCTATGGTCGACCTATACCTGAGTTATGGCCGAGCTATGGTCGACCTATATCTAAGGTCGTCAATTGGTCATTTGAGTGAACTTACAATTGCATCCTCTTTGAGTATTCTTACAATTGCACCATCCTCTTTGGGTATCCTTACAATTGCACCATCCTCCTTGAAGGTCAGCCTGTTTTAGGAAGTGGAAGTCCCTTATGGCTCGAATCCCTCAGGGTCCGTGCTGATTAATAGAGTTGGTCCATTCTATAGGTCGACCTATCAAACTTATTTGATTTTTCACCCAACAATATCCACGTTGTCTATCCATTTTTTTCATATCATTTAAGGACTTTAATGTAAAGCTTAAGCAGATCCAAGTCTCTGGTGGACCAAACCACTGGAAAAAGTGGTGAACGACCGTCAAAAGCTTTTTGTAGGCCATCAAAGTTTTTGATTAAGCTAATCTTCTTAGCTTCCCTTCATCCATTAAAGCTGATCTTATCAACAAGTTGGATGGAAAATAAACATTAAGGATCTTCTTATAACAGGCATTGGGAAGTTTTTAATGGTAAGCATTCAATCATCAATAAGAATATGGTATGGTTTACCTTAGATTTGGATATGCCTAATTTTTGGTATCATATCCTAAAATGAGCTGAACAAATGGATGTACCGATTGAATATACGATATATAATCAAGGTGGGCCCTACTATAAGGGCAACACCCAAGCTGTTACTCATGTAACACGCGCCTGTCTGAGCGTGACTCGCGCGATAAGGTGTAGCTTTCATTTTTCACATTTGTTACATGATACGCGGATTGCATGATGAACCAACACGGACGCGGATTGCCTACCTACAGGACGAGGATTGCGTGGTCCCGTAATGTATGTGTTTTATCCTAAGGGCCTATTTGGATTCGTGTATAGTATTATATTGTATTATATTTGGGTACTGTTCATGTATACATTGGACGGTTTTCAGAATACATCCAAATCAATCAGATACTAATCAATGTTTGGATATGAGGTATTGTTTGGCATAGTATACAATACGTTATACAGATCAATGTTTGGATAGAACGTATTATGTCTGCGTATTGTACAACCTTAATTGGGTTGGGTGGCCTATTTGACTTATGAAACTTTCTGATTTTTAGCCCAAATGATTTTCATATTGAAATGTACCAAATGAACGGTCTTGATCCTACACTACATATGTACCAGATATCTTGTAATCGTATAAATTTCAAATTTTCATCCACTGTCGAATACAGTGCAATGAGTACGAAGTATTGGTGGCAACGGAACCCACTGACAATACTCTACCGCCGGTTTAAAAAATTGGCTGGAGTTTGTATTTGCACGTATGGGATTCAACTCCTATTCACTCCAATCCAAACAAGATAAACGTCAAATCATAACTTCTAATACGATACAATACATCCAAAAATGCGTATCCAAACAGGCCCTTAGTGTATGATCCAAATATCCAACATCAAGTGAACCCAACCGTAGAAAATAGCGGTGATTGAACGCTCGCTGTCTAAAACTTCTTAGAGCCCGTTGTAATGTTCATACATCATTATAAGGCCCCAAAGCTAGTTAATAAAAGTGTAAATGAAGGATTAGGGATCCATGGGGCTGTGGATATCAGTTTTGCCTGGCCCGGGTAGTCTACACTGCAAGAAACAACATGGATGATGTAATTCTCCGCTTGAAACCTTGGTGGTGCTCATATTGATGTTTATTTGTCATATCTAACTTATTTGTAACGTCACATATACCTAGAAGGAAGGAAAACACAAATATCATATCGGTCCAAAAGTCATAATGTCTTCGATGATATTCATTCAATCCCCGATCATTATATGGTGTGGTCTACTTGAGGTTTTTTATTTGAAAAGTGAGGAGCCAGCAAGTTTTAATTGCACATCACCTTAGTGGGTGTTACCTTGACCGTGTGGGGTCCACTTTGATAAATTTATCGTTGTCCACAAGTTTTTACATCTCATTTTAGGATGAGATCTCAAAACGTATATGGATCCAAATCTAACCCAGACCACACTACAGGAAATAGTGGTGATTGAACGTTTATCATTAAAAACTTCCTTAGGCCTATAATAATGTTTATTTGCCATCCAGCTGATTGATGAGGTCAAACAAACTTAGATGAAAGTGAAAATGCAAAGATTAGCTTCGTCTAAAACTTTTATAGGGCAAAAAATATTTTTAATGGTCAATACCCACCACCAATATGGTACACTTTGTATTTGAGTCTGCTTAAGTTTTAGGACATATCAATGGTCTGAAAAAAAGGTGAATGGAGTGGTATGCAGCACATCGTAAAAATGATACAGCTAATCTGTTACCAAGAATGACAAATGGGCTTACCATGGTGTATGGATTTATCCACATTATTCATCCATTTTTCTATATCATTTCAATGTATAAACCCAAAAATGAGACATAACCAAGGATAGGTGGACCTCAAAATAGATATTAATAGTCATTAGTAAAAGTTTCTTGGGAGCCATAAAACTTTTGAATCAAGCTTACATTTATGTTTTACCTTCATTTATATTTACGTGAGACGCAGATTAGATACTAACAAGGTTAGCAACCAAATGGCTATTGAAGTGACGTCACCAAGCTATGTGAACCCCGCCATGATGCATATGTTGTATCCTTGCCGTCCATTAATTTGGAGAGTTCGTTTTATGATATAAGAAAAATAATGAGATAGATCTAAAGTTCAAGTGGACCCCACCATAGAAAATAGTGGGTACAATGACATCCACCGTTCAAAACTTCTTAGGGGCCACAGAAGTTTCCAATCAAGCTGATATTTTTGTTTTCACTTCATCTATCTCTATGTTAACTTATGAATAGGTTGGATCTGAAAAATACATCATGGTGGACCCTATTAATGTTTCAACGAAGAGCGTAACTGCTCCCACGGTTTTCTAGGGTTGGTCCACTTTAACTTTAGATCTATCTACTTTTTATTCACATGCCATAAAACGATCTCTTTAAATGGTTGGACGGTATAGATACAACACATGCATCATGATGGGGTCCACAGAGCTTGGTGACATCACTTAAGTAGCGATATGGCTACTGACCTTGTCAGTATCTAATCCGGGTATGAATTGATTATATGGCCCATACACATCATAGTGGGCCCTAAGCGGGTTTCAATGGTGGACATTGTTTCAACAAAGAAACAAATATTTTTGATTTGGGGGATTGTCTTATTCAAACAAAACAGAGAGAGTACTAGGAACATTCATTGTATTTGATTAGTTACTCAGTTCATTTACATCCTCTTTACATCCCTTGATTCTAACATAGATCATTTAGAAATAAAGGATTTGTGCTTTTAAACATTAAAAGTTCATTTCGACATCCTTCCGGCGCCTGATTCGATCATCTCGTAGGACTTAGGAGTAATGCCGATTCGATCGACGAGTCATTTCGACAGCCTTTCGGCGCCTGATTTGATCTTCTCCTAGGACTTAGGAGGAATGCCGATCCGATCGACGGGCCTTCAATGAAATAGATATTTCAACAGCATAACAGCGCCTGTTTCAACCATCTTCTGGGACTTATGAGGAATGTCGATTAAATCGACTGATCATTCTCCTTAGAACCCATGAAGAGGAGAAAACCCGGAGAAAGGAAGCCTGAGCCACGGACTTCGGCAGCACAACGGCTCTTGGACTTCACAGACTGCAGGGCAGTCCGGTTGCGCGGTCCTGCGCAACTCCCAGGAGACTTCGCTCCTACCTTCTGTCTTTCGCTCCGCTTTGCTCCTCTTGAAAATCTTCCATCCCCCTCAACGAAGGAGGGGAGGGGGTATTTATAGGCCCTCGAGCTCATGAAAATCCCGATCTTAGCGATGTGGGACTATTTTCGGTGCTTCGGATGATTTCGTAAGGGACTGTTGCCGTAGCTTGTTTCGAGTCTTCGCGTAACTGATATTTAGGTTGCGCGGACACGCGCAACATATATTGATTGCGCGGAGCCGCACAACTGACGTTGGTTGCGCGGTCCTGCGAAAAACCTCTAAAACTGTCATTTTCTTATTCTTTTCGAGTGTTCTTTCCATTTCCTTATCTCTTCTTGCTTTAATCCCCCTAAACTACCCCTGGAGCTGGAACTTTACCAAAATACCTAAACTACCCTTGGTACTGGAACTGTACCAAAATACCTAAACTACCCTTGGAGAAGATCAACACCATGAGCTTTCCTGATCACTACAATAAGATATTTTTGTGCCTCAACAGACATTATTATTACTGCTGCTTCATGTGATGTGGTTCACCGACGCCTTAGATTAGACTCGTTTTTGGCTTATAACTTAAAATGATATGAACAAATAAATGGAATGTGGATAAACCCATATGTCAAGGTGGGCCCCCTTAGAGTGCTGCCTGTTCCAACCTTGGGATAGTGGGTACTACCCAATCCCCATCCTGCTCCCAAGAAAGTAGAGGCAGATTTTTTGGCAAAATAAAGCCCATGGACGCGGATTTTCTTTTACATGAAGTTTCGGAAAAGCTAACTGGAGCCAGTTATGATGTTTGTGAGAAATCCTTTATTTTTTTAGTTTATTTTAGAGAGAATAACTCTATAAACTTTTCAAATGGCATATAAACATCAAGTTGGAGCATAAAAAGATTTCAATGACAAACATTTTATTTTACTTTTTTAGTTTTTCCTTTGGCATTGTCTACTTGAGTCTTGAAACCAGATCATTTTTGGTTGAATGTAAATAAGGTTGCAAAACTTACACCTAAAATAGCTTTCTCACAAACACTAGGGTGGGCCTCACCTAGGTTCCAAGTGAAGGAACTTCCAGTGATTCCTGCACAGTGAAGCTAGCGTTGTAAAATATTGATTTTAAATAAAATATATTTTTAATACCAAAAATAATATATAATATATAAAAAAGTTATTTGAAAAACACTTTTTGTGGGTTTTTGGGAATAGTCCCACATGGGAAAGGGAAGAGAGAAAAAAGGTGTTTAAATGAAAAGTGTGGAGTACCATAATATTTGCTTACCTAGTCCGTGTACTATGGGACTTACGTGTCCGTGCACGCGCTCGGGCTCGGTCTTGGTCACAGGTTCGATGAGAGGGCGTAGGCATGTGAGACAGTGTGGCTGTAGAGGCGCTAGTGGCGCACTTCGCACGTGCGCATCGTGTCGCAGAGGGTCGCTCACTTTGTGAACCGGAGCGAGACGGGTGCGAGTCGCGGTGCCAATAGTTATAAAACGACTATAGACTTAACTGCTAGAAACTGTTACCAACAGTCATAAAACGGTTAGCCCAAAAGCTATAAACGGCTAGCCAGCTCTCTCACAACAGCCATAAAATGACTAGTTTATAACAGTCATATAACAGCTAGTGTCCAACAGTCATAAAATGGCTAGTGGGATTTATGTCCTTGGACCATAACTCCCAACCATCTGAGC
The DNA here is from genome assembly GCA_037074715.1 of Magnolia kwangsiensis. Lineage (NCBI taxonomy): Eukaryota > Viridiplantae > Streptophyta > Magnoliopsida > Magnoliales > Magnoliaceae > Magnolia > Magnolia kwangsiensis. Next base: position 45,389,987 of record CM073574.1, on the reverse strand, counting down.
CTATAAAATAAGTGCCTGGATGAGTTTCCAAACCATATCAACTTACTCCAGCAAACCCAGACGAACTGAGATAGTCAGTTCTTCTCCACACATATATTATAGTGTTTCCAGCAACATAGCAAGGATTGAACCTTAGCTTGAAGAATAGACCAGTGGTGTGGTATAGGACGGTTCAACTGAACCAGTGGCTGAAGATTTGAACTGACCAGCGTAGTGGTCGAAGAACTCTTTTCCTCTTCATTTTCTTCTTTTGGGATTTTTCTCTCTTTTTGTAATTCTGTCAAAAATTGTGTAATAAAGTTCCATTTAGTGGGCTTTCGTGTTTGCTAAACATAGACCCACACCAGGCTGGTCGTATCCTATAAGCGGTTTACCTATAACCTATCAACATACTCAATTCACTTGAATAGGGACAAATAACGCTTTAAGGACAACATTTCACACGTGCTTCAGCCTGTCCTTAAGTTCTGATCATAGTGATTTTTTGGTTTCCACATTATACAGATATTATCTTAATCTGTATAAATTCCCAACAGCTAGGTGGGGCCCTCCGTGATTTTTGTAAGAAATCCATCTTGTCTAATCATTTTTTCAGATCCTTTTAATACATGAAATAGATTTTTATGAGAAATCCATCATGCCTAATCATTTTTTCAGATCCTTTTAATACATGAGATAAAAACAAGGTGAATTCGAAACTTAAGTGGGCCACACGAGAGGAAATAATAGGGATTCAACAATTACCGTTGAACCATTTCTATAGCCACTTAAGTTCAATACTAGGTTAAGTTGTTTTTTTTTTTAAAATTTATTTATTTTGGTATTAGATTAAGTTTTTTAATTTTTAGTTTACAATTCGCCCATGTGGGGAAGAACTTATAAACGACTCCAATGGCATATAAGCATCAAGGTGGACTTAAAAGGGATACAAGGGTAGGCATTTCTTCCCCCTCCTTTCTCTCTTGCGAATCCCAAAGTTTTGGATCGGAATGTCAGGTTGAGTAGCCAAACAGGCTGTTGAAGTGACGTCCAAGTTATGTGGGCACCACTATGATGTATGTTTTGTATCCACACAGTCAATACATTTTGAGAGATCATTTTAGGGCATTATACAAAGAATGAGCCGGATCCAAGGCTGGAGTGGACCTCACCACATAAAACAGCAGAGAGAGTGATGCACACCGTTGAAACCTTTCGAAAGTCCACCATGATATTTATTTGAGATCCAACCTGTTCATGTGTTAAAGAAGGCATGAAATAAGGGAAAACACAAATATCAGCTTGATCCAAAACTTTTGGCCCTTTGAACTTTTTAATGGTGGCATCACTCTCCACACTATTTTTTGTGGTGGGGTCCACTCGAGATTTGGATCTGACTCATTCTCTGGATTATGCCCTAATATGATCTCTCCATATGGATGGATGGTGTCGATACAAAACATACATTATGGTGAGCCCACATAAGTTGGTAGCAAGTCTCACTATTCAACCTGTATCTCATCTGAGTTCATTTAAAAACGTTTAGGGGTTTAAAAGTTTTGGATTAAGCTGATATTTATTGTTTCCTTTCATATGGGCCTTTATGACCTAATCAACCGATTGGATGTCAAATAAACAGTATCGTGGGCCTTCAATGAATTTTAATGATGGATATATAATCATTATGTTTTTCTGTGTTGTGGTCTATCTGGGCTTTTTATTCCTATTATTTTTTGTGTCAAGCCTTAAAATATTCTTAAAAAATGGATGAAACAAATACATCATGATATGATCCACGAAGCACCGACCAACAGCCACGGCCTGGTGTCTGGCGAAGTAGCCAATCCGTCTCCCGCGTCCATATCACGTATCGTACGTGTGTTTGCTGTACCAATGAGAGCTACACCTAACCGGGTATTTCCCGCCTCACCGAATCGGAAACGGATTGGCTACTAACCCTGACACTAGCTAATGCTGATGGTCCGTGCTATATGAGCTTCACAATGATGAATTTGTTTCATTCATGCCGTCTATGTATTTTTAAAGATCAGTTTAATGTATATGGCCAAATATAAGTTATATCTCAATCCCAAGTGGCCACATTATAAGAAATAGTTTTGAATGAGCATCGACCATTAAAAATATTTTGAAGGCCTTAAAAGTTTTGGACCAAGCTGATTTTTTTTTTTTTTTCCTTCATTTGGCCTTGTATGACCTGATCAATTGATTGAATTTCAAATAAACAGTACAGTAGACCTTAGGAGGATTTTAACGGTGAATATCTAATAATTATTGTTTTCATGTGATGTGGTTAACCTGAGATTTATATATCTCTCATTTTTGGGATCAAGCGCTGTACTGATCTTTAAAAATGTATGAAGAATGGATGAAACAAATACATAATGATGGGTCCCACAGAGCACCGACCACCAGCCAATCCGTTTCCCACCGAATCCGGTTACAGTCCCAATACGGGGCAGCGAAGACGTTATCTGTGAGCCCCACCATGATGTTTGTGCTTTATCAGGCCGTCCATCAATTTTGGATTATGATTTCTAGGGCATGGGCCTAAAATGAGGCAGATCCAGAACTCAGGTGGACAACACCACAAGAAACAATGGCGATTGAATGCCATCCGTTGAAAACATATTAAGCCCACTGTAACGTTTATTTCTCATCCAACCTGTTGATTAGGTCGCAAAGACCTTGATGAAGGAATATGACAAATATAAACTTGATCTAAAACTTCTGTGGCCGTTAACAAGTTTTTAGTGGTAGGCGTTCAATCACCACTATTTCCAAAAGTGTGGTCCACTTTAGAATTTAGATGCCTAATTTTTGTTTAAATACAATTAAATAATCTGAAAAAATGAATGGACGGCGTGGATGAAACATATACATCATGGTTAGGCCGCATAGCACACATAGCACTATAATACTATGGACGTCGGCAATGTCATTCCGTAGGCAATCCGCGTCCGCGGTGGACGAAGGCAGTCCCAATCCGCGCCCCAATCAAGTAAAATGTGCCTGTTTTGTAGCAATTTCGCCACCATTACGTAAAAGCCATCAATGGTTATATGCACATCCATCCAGACCGTCCAATATGTGGACCACATTGCAGACAGTGCGTCAGCCAACAGACTAATCTGACGAACTTAACCATCCGATCCATCCACTCGAACTTTGAAACATGATCGTTTTCTTTTCATCGGTCCATTTGAGTTCCCCAGTTGGATTTTTGCAGAAATCTTATGGTTCTGATGATTGTTCTGTTGTCCATCGACGATCAGACCAAAGTATCGACGGTCTGGATAAGCACACAGATGAGTTACCGAGTTCAACAAATGGTGGCAAACGCGCTCGTCGCGATATTGTTCACGTCTCGAACGAAGTAAATTGGACTCGCTACGCGGGCGATAAATGGATGGAAGGCTTCGTAGTACAAATAAAACAATGAAAGTTATTTTTAAGATCTAGACCATTAATATGAAATAAATAATTTAAAAATATACATTATAGAGAAAATATATAATTTTTTTTCAAAATAACTAAAATTATAGAAGATAAAAATACACCGTTAGAAGAGAATCAGCATTTAGGACTATCTTAAACGCTTTATTTCTTCTATAGGAAAATCAGATATGGGAAGTACCTGAAAAAAGGATGGGATTCTTAACACGTGCATTAATATGGTACGAGTGGTGAGATTTCCCTGTCCGTGTCATGCGAGCGATTGAACTCGTAGTTTACAGCTTTTTTAAGCGATCAACCGCCCTAGTCCGAGTGGCCATAAATAACCGTCTGTCTTTTGACTCTTTTGTCCAAAACAAAACACTCTAAGCTGTTGCTGCTTTCCATCAGATAGCGTTTTTGCGCTAAAAAATCCCCCATTTTCAGGTGAATTGAATTTCTCTTTCCTTTCTCTAATCATCATTCGTTTGCGGTCTCCTTTCAATTTCAGCCATTGATCCAGATCGATCCGTTTCTCCTAGGGTTCGAGAAGCAGATCTGCTGTTTCGGCACGTCAAACCCTAGATCGATCGATCTGGAGAGGTTTTGCTTTTCCATGTATTGGATCAAGCGTTTCAGGCCGATCGCCTGATTGTCTTTGATTTTTCTGACGTTTCTGTAGTTATTTTTCTTTTTTTAGTTAGTGTAGTGTAGGATCGTTCACTTCAAGCTGGTCGAGGCAGATCTCATTCTATATTCATCTAGATGTAGATCTTGACATCTGAAACCCTAGAAATTGATGGATCTAAACGTGTTTAGTATGCTAAGCTGGTCGATCTAAGTACTGAAATTCAAACTTGCGTTCTTGCTTTCAAGAGTAGTTTAATCTCCGGAAGTTCAATTTGTAGTATGGAAGAAATCGAATAATGTTTTTTCTCCCCTCTTTTGTCTGGCAACTTGTATTCCTCGTGTACTTGACCTTTTGACTTCTCAGACTATAATAGACATTGATTGAGCGAGCAGCTTGCTTGGTTAGATACAATCATCCAAGCATCAGAGTGAAAAAACTTGCTTTCTTTGTAATCTTGAGTCATGTTTTGATCTTTGAACATTTTCTAATGATCTGAAATTGAATGTTAGAGAAATGGATCGATTTTAGGTAAGAGAAATGATCAGATACACTGATACAGCCATTTTTCTTGCCAACTTATCATATGTAGAATATCTGATCCATGCAAAAGGTCCGCCACACCATGGTGATCAGCTGGTAAGAAAATCAGGCTGATCTACTCATCGAGAAGAACACTACATCCAAATCAAGCGACTGCTGATGGTTTGAGTCAGCGTGCTAGCGTGGCACAGCCAATGAGTCATTATTCCTGATTTTCATATCTGGTGATTGTTATGGTGCAGCCTATGTTTTGCACGGATTGGATACTTGACGCATCTGACATGTTGGCGGAAGAAAATGGCAGTATCAGAACTTCTGATAGAGTCAATGCATCTGGTCATTTATCGTATTTGGATCGGTAGAAGCAAAAATGTGGATATGGAAATCCATTGTGGAAAACTGAGAATAGGGAGAAGAATCTATTTTAACCTGTTTGTTTTAAGCTACTAGCACACTTTACTTCCTTGGAAATATTAAAAGGTCAGTAGTCAAACAATGAGAGCTGTCTCTCGTAATTGTGGAGATCTAAATTTAACAGGATTTAGATAGGAAATTGGTTTTGCCTCTTCTCAAGAAAACTGTGGAAATGGAATTTGATTTCTGTCCTAGTTGTGTATTCACAAACAGGGGCAATGGCACATCTATGAAGATTGGTTTCATTTCCACGGTTTTCCACTGATCCAAACATTGATATCAACGCCCAACTTCACTCACGAATAGACCCTTCAATTTTCTACTTATTGGTAAGATAGGACATTTGAGAGACTGAAATGTCATATAATTCAATTGATTCAACCAACAGATATCAACACCCACCCTGATGAATCTTTCGTAAGTCAATAGTACAACTTTGTGATATTGTGCTACCAAAATTTGAAAACTGTGGATGCATTTATACATTAATGTGGGCCCGACATTAAAGCAAACGTTTACCTTTACAACTGGCAGCCAAAAGACTCAGAAAATTTCACCGTCGATAGTCTTATGCTAATTATCAGCATAGTTATGATCTTTGATTGTTTTGTATCATGATACTGATCTATATTTAATACTTTCAGCTTTTGGAATGGATGGATCGGATGTCGATTTCCTGTGAAAGAGGTTCCTGCACTGGGATGCTAGGTGGGGCCCACCCTGATGCTTGTGAGAAATCCACACTGTGTATCCGTTTCGAGAGCTCATTTTAGGACATACGACCAAAAATGAGATGGATCCAAAACTCAAGAGGGCTGCACGAGAGGAAACAGTGGGGATTTAGCAACCACCATTTGAAACATTTGTATGGTCACAAAGTTTCATATCAGGCTAAGTTTTTGGTGTTTTCACTTTATCCCAGTGGTAATGACCTTATAAACGGTTTGGATGGCATATAAACATCATGGTAGATCACAGGAAGGTTTCAATGGTAGGAAACTCTTTCCCCGGTTTTCCCTCTCGTATGGCCGCCTTGAGTTTTGGATCCACCTGATTTTTGGACTCGTGTCCTAAAATGATCTGGAAAAACGGATGCGCGGAGTGGATTTCTCACAAACATCACAGTGGGCCCCACCTAGCATCCCAACGTAGGAACTTCCTGCAAAAGGCTTTCGCAGGAAATCCGCGTCCAGATAGATCTAACCTGCCTTTAATGGTATTAGGGTTTATTATGAAGTCATTTTCTAGTAGTGTGGAATTTTTCTTAGAAATGGAACTGATTATGGTTTTAAATTGGTGTTTGGGGCATCTTATTGTTCACAACTGATACGGCCCTGTGTTGCCCCATATTGCCCCTATATCGGGCTGTTTCTAGCTGAAATGGGCCAATAACGCCCTTTTGTTCATGGGCAATGCTGGCTTGTATTGGGTGTTACGTACCAGTTTCGGATGATATTTCGAACCTTGGAACTAGAGTATGAGTGTGGTAACTTTTCCTGATTTTTAGCACTAATAGGTTCTATGATATGATCCATATGTTTCTGGGATATGAGACTCTAAAGCATTTGAAATGGGTTGATCTTTTAGTCTTGTATGCTGTGCTTTTCCTTCTTTGCTAACCCTTGGTTTATTTTCAATGCTTGTCTTCAGATTTCACACGAAAAGTATTTTGACACCAAACTTAAAAAAAAAAAAAAGAAAAGAAAAGAAAAGAAAGAAAAAGTATTCTGACACCACAGGCTTTGCAATGGACCAATCCAGACATCAGAATTTACTTTGGACATTTGAACTTTCGCTAGAGCTGAATCTGCAATTGTGACAAAGTAATACATCGAGGTGATTTTTGAATGGTACATGTGGTATGCATGGATGCCAATGCAAATGGCCAAAGCCATGACCTCACCGTGGATGGATTATAGCCAAAATCGCACTGATTGGAAAATCCTAGCCATTGATCAATGGCAATTAAATGGATGGCTAAGAAAATAAAATGGTAAATGGTCCAAATTTGACACCTGAAATCAGATGGTTAAGATCATCCAATCAGTTTGATTTTAAAGCTGCAATCTGTCTGTGATTTTGATGGTCTGGATTGATAAGCATGCATGCATGCGTTAGCTCTTGAATTTTGTTTTTTTTTTCCTTTTTACCTGTTCTTAATGGGCTGAGATGATCCATTGGCACCACAAGTTTATTTTAATTAAAGACGAATGTAATTACCTTCGGCTTGGGACTGATCAGTCGAACTATAGTATTAATGTCTTAAGAACATTGTTTAGAGGGCAATGGTAGATTATGAGTTATTATTTGAAACCTTAGTTAAAAAATTCACTTTTAATTTATACTCTCCTTTTTACTTATTTCGTCAATTGTTAATTTAAATTGGTATGGGGCATGGCCTAAACATTATATGTGTTGACATCTATTTTAGGTGTTCTTAAGGTATGTCGTCCTCTGACGATAAGCCAGAAGTAGCTGAAAGGGAAGTTAAGGAGGAGAAAGACCACAAGGAAGAGGAAAAAGATGATGAAAAGGGAGGATTTATTGAAAAGGTCAAGGGTTTCATTCAGAACATCGGAGAAAAGCTTGAGGAAGCAATTGGTTTCGGGAAGCCAACTGCTGATGTTTCAGGGATTCACATCCCCTTGATCAATCTGAAGAAGGCGGAGATCGTTGTAGATGTATTGGTTACAAACCCAAATCCCATCCCAATCCCTCTAATTGACATAAATTACCTAGTAGAGAGTGATGGGAGGAAACTCGTGTCCGGACTAATCCCTGATGCGGGAACAATCCATGCGCATGGATCAGAAACTGTTAAGGTACCACTGACATTGATCTATGATGATATTAAAGAAACCTACCATGATATCAAACCTGGAAGCATTATTCCTTACAGACTCAAGGTCGATCTCATTGTTGATGTTCCTGTTTTCGGTAGGCTTACTCTTCCTCTGGAGAAGACAGGCGAGATACCCATCCCTTACAAACCTGATATTGATATTGAGAAGATAAATTTCCAGAAATTCTCCATTGAAGAAACTACTGCAATCCTCCACCTGAAATTGGAGAACAAGAACAACTTTGACTTGGGCCTTAATGACCTGGACTATGAAGTTTGGCTCTCTGACGTGAGCATCGTAAGTGCAGACCTCGCCAAATCAACTAAAATTGATAAAAATGGAATTAGTTACATCGATATTCCAATTACATTTAGGCCTAAGGACTGCGGCTCTGCTGTCTGGGACATGATTAGAGGGAAGGGTACAGGTTATTCCATGAAAGGAAATATCAATGTGGACACCCCCTTCGGACCAATGAAGTTACCCATCAGCAAGGAGAATGGGACCACCCGTCTCAAAAAGAACAAAGAAGATGGTGAAGAAGAAGACGACGATGATGAGGTAATCTGACTCAAGGATGTTTTACGGTCTCTCTCTCTCTCTCTTTTCTATATAATTTCATGCATATCATTCTTTTAGTGCTTTTTCGAAATATCACTTGTTATATAATGTTGTTTGCAGTAGTTAAAATTTGAAAGCATTTATTTACTACCAGAATGGATCACCTGTTCCTTATCTTGCTTTCTCTGTGTGTGTGTAATATGTGTGTGTGTGTGTGTGTGTGTGTGTGTGTGTGTGTATTAAAAGGGCAATGATATCTTATTAAAAGCCAAAGAAAAGGCAAGAAAGCAAGACATACATAGAATGATGAGATGTCATCAAACCCAAGGGCTCAAGGTCCACACCACCGAGTTCTCTCAATCTCCTCCTAATGACACCCCTTAAAGATTTTGAGCTAGAGCCCTCCGAATAACCATCCTTTCGGCCCTAGAGAGCACTTTCTCAGCAGGATTGAAGAAACTGAAGTTTCTATTATTTTATTCTTTCTACATTGCCATCATAACCAGCCAGAAGGGCAACTTCCATAGCACATTCCCGCCTTTACCTTGTTGATTTCCACTTCATGCCACACCGGGCAATTTAAATAGGCCTTATCTGGCTCTAATCGTGCCCATACGGAGTGACAAATCCAAACTTCTGTTTGTAAAAGCATGAGGTGCAAATAAATAAATAAATAGATAAATGTGAATTCATTAGATCTACTTAAATTGTATATAAATAACCAAAAAAGAAACCTTTTTTGACATGCAAATAGTTCATTTTTTGAAAATAGCACACTTGCTATATGGCTATGTGGGCTCTCTTTAGTAGATGTGTGGTGAACTTCTAACAAAACTTTATATTTGTGGGAAAAGAAAATAAGAAATAAAATGTGTAAACAGCCTATGTTACTTTGTGCAGGATAATCTTTGCCTATGTTACTTTGTGCAGGATAATCTTTGTACAAAATGACATTTCACTAAATTGCATTTGAAACACGTCCAAACACACCCTAATAGAGTGGAAATAACCAGATTTTATTTTCCTTACATTCACTTTGAAGATCTAGGCTTGATGCAGTAAATATGTTGCTTTCAAGTTCAAGCTTTAAAGGAAGAGAAGTGCAATTTGAGGTCTTCTTCCTTATCATGTATAGACAGTATAGAAGGAAATGTTGTTGATGTTGTTGTTATAATTATCATTATTTTTTTAACCATACATTGTTAGTAATTTTTTATTTTTATTTTTTCATTTCCTCTTGATTAAACTGAACATTTGTAATACAATCTACTTGTGGTTCCATTGTTCATGCTTTAAGTTGTGTTCAGGTAGAACCTTTTGAACATGTCTATCCAACCAAGGGTGTCTAAACAACGAATGGACCATTTTATTCAATTTCTGCTGTTTGTCTAATACTCTATCTGGACAAGCACAAGCTTGTTAGGTTCTTGCACACATTATGCACATTGAACCTTTTGGACACGTGACGCACTTTTAGATTAATAACGGCACATGTGGAACATATGGGCTACTCGAAGATGCATGGTAGCACATCTCAATCTCTTGAACATGCATGGTGGCACATTTGAGCTTGAAGGCTGAATGTGGCACATGTGGGTGGTTGAAGACTAGTACTCACACTTATGGCACATTCACATGTGTGGCTTATGTCGCAAATGCAGCACATGTGCCATGCATGTTTACGAAATATTGGCACTCCTATGTGTATTTTATGGAAAATATGAACCGACTGTGTATCTGGATTGCCCAATCCATAAATAATGGCTAGTTTTTCGGACAGCCTTGTCTTTGGTTTTATTGCAATTTGTGTCTTGTCCAAATAATTGTTGTTGACAAACCAAATGGCCCCTAAGCATGAGAACATGCATATATGTTGGATGTAGAGAAGTAGGCAACACCTTGTTCCATTAGGTGTTTACACACCCATTTGGATACCACCAAATAAGTTACACACCCATTTGGATGTAGAGAAGTAGGCAACACCCTGTTCCATTAGGTGTTTACACACCCGTTTGGGTCCTTACTCTTGCTCGGGTGGTAGACTCTCAAGAGTTTCAACTCCCGGTCAAGAGTTTGAGTACCCATAGGTGGCGAAATTCCACTAGCGTGAGTGTGTGGGGTGTGTGCGCGTGGGTAAGAAAAAAAAAGTTGCTTTTTTTATTTACAACAGTAGATAAGTAACTTATTTGAGATAATTTTGGTTTATGAGAATCTGTGTCGTAGATCAAACCTGGAGTCACTCAAGAGTCGGGAATTCTTCAGTTTTCCCTATCTCAAGGCAATTCCACGGATTTTAGCCTACCGTGGACTTTGGAACTTTTATTTTGGCTAGTGGCGATGATGTAGAGCAGGTCGTAGACAGTTTCATGGCCAAGATGGATCAGAAAAGGCCCGGTCGACGACATAAGTGATCCAGACTGTCAAACCTTAGATTGGGCATATCTCGCAATTCAGAATGAGTTATCGGGCGTAAAATATATGATTTTGGGGTAGAATGAGCTACTTTAGCAACCCAACCCTGCTATGCCGGGTTGCACAAGCCGGATTTGTGAAATACTCCTGAATCGACGGTCGTTTCCCTATTTTAAATCCGTTTTTACTATAAATAGTAAGTTTTAGTTTGATTATAACTTTTCATCCGTTGGGCTTTAGGAGTTGCGCCCAATATAAAAAGAGCTTAGAATAATTAGGAGAATAACTTGGTGAAGCCAAATAGGACACTAACTATTTTTGGTTGAAGACCTTGCGCACTAGTAGACATCACGACCATCTATAAATAGTAAGTTTACTATTTATAGTTGGTTGCGAATTCTAGGAGTTTTAGTTATAGTTTGCTTCGGATTTCTCTCCCATTGCTCGGTATTCCTATTTTAAGAGTTGTGAACTCGTTATTTTCACTCATCAATCAAATTACGAATTTATTAGAATTTATTTATGTTCTTCTTGCTTTCTTCCTCATGGATTCGAGAAGTCTCTGTGAGGAGTCAAGAGAAAGCTCCGTGGATTCGGAGTAGTTATCCTTGAGGAAGACGATGATCAACCTCATCACGTTCATCCTTGCATAGGAGTGCCAATATTTCGTAAACAAGGGATGAATCCTGACCATCTGAAACTTGCAAATGATGAACTTGCTGGCCTTCTGGCTGAAGGTCTCATTGAGCCCACTGATTCACCTTAGGCTTGCGAAGCTTTTTACGTGAACAAGCATGGCGAGTAAGTTTGTGGAAAACTTCGCTTTGTCATCAACTACAAACCTTTAAACAAATATCTCCAGGATGACAAGTTTCTATTGCCACATCGTGCCTCCTTATTTCAACACTTGACAGATGCAAATCTATTCTTCAAGTTTGATTTAAAGGCAGGATTCTGGCAACTGGGTATCAACCCAGCTGATTAGCACAAAACAGCGTTTACTGTCCCAAATGCACACTATCAATGGACGGTAATGCCTTTTAGATTGAAAATCGCCGTGTCTCTTTTTCAAAAAGCGATAGTTCGGATCTTACAACCCATTCTTAACCATTGCTTGGTCTACATTGATGATCTCTTTCTCTACTCCCCTGATGAGAAGACTCACAGTGATCTTCTCCAGCGCTTTCATGCAATCTGTGTAGAACACGGCATCATGCTCTCTGAAAGAAAGATGCAGTTGGCTCAAACCAACATTGATTTTCTCGACATGGAAATCAGAAATGGACGATACTCTCCTCAGCTACACATTACTGAACATCTTCTCCAATTTCACGATGTTCTGACGACCGCAAAGCAAATCCAACAGTTCGTCGGCATTGTGAATTATGTCTCTGATTTCATTCCGAATGTGAGTTCTTATCGCAACGTCTTCACCTCATTGCTCAAGAAAGAAGCTCCTCCTTGCAATGATACTCATACAAATGCTGTTAGAGCTCTCAAGAAGATTATCCCTAATCTTTCTCCGCTGTAGATTCCGAGCACGAATGCAGTCCGTATCCTCCAGACAGATGCCATTGACACTCGATGGGGTGCTGTTCTTCTTCAAGACATCAACGTCACTAGACAAGTTTGTGGGTATCGTAGTGGTCAGTTCAAGCCCTCAGAGCAACATTACCACTCTACTTACAGAAATTCTAGCAGTCAAATACAACATTTCCAAGTTCCAGTTCCATCTACTTGGCCACCATTTTTTGGTCGAGATGGACATGTCAGCGTTCCTGCAAATGCTCGACTTTAAGCAGAAGATGATCCCTTAACCTTAGCTGCTACGTTGGTCTAATTGGTTTTCCCAATGGAGTTTTACAGTAAAAAAGATTAAAGGAAAGGATAACATCCTTGCAGACTTCCTGTCTCGCCTTCCTTGTCAAACCCCCTCCAAAAGCCATATCCTCTATAGTCATCCATGAACTCTCCATACCCCATATCTTTCCTCTTGAAAGAATTCCAACTCTCCCTCCAGAACTCCAGGCCATAATCTGCTCCTTGTATATTGCAAACAGGTCAACCCACAATCTTAAAACCTTCCTTGAGATCCATCTGTTTCGAAATGCTCCGGTTTTTAGCCATATACCACATCCTCATTACCCATACCTTACACCCATATCCTTCCGAGATCTGTATTACTTGCCCAATGCAGCCTTTTGCTTCCTATACTATCTTGTGCAAAGTTGGACGATCATGTTCATCTTCAATGTGGCTTCGCTCCATGCGTACCTTACTCGCATCCAATGAGACAACTCTTCCGGTACCAACTAAATGACTCAGACCAACAAGAATCTATCCAAGTTCCTTGAACTGTTTCATCCGCTCCATGTTTGGCACTCGCAGTTCCATCATCATAGTGAATTTGTTGAGATCACATTCAGAAATCCCAGGGATCTCGTCTCTGCTATTGATGATACGTTTTACTACGTTCCCTTAGCCTATGATCGTGTGGTGATCCGTGGCTACAGTAACACGCCATTTTCTTTACCTCTTGCTTCAGTACATGTTACGATTCTGATTAGGGTTTTCTGCATACCAGGGTTACTTAATAGAGGTTGTAGAAACGGTCTAGTTTGCCCAGGTAAGAGTTGTTTTTTACCAACCAACTCGCATGCTCGTGTGGCGATTGTCTTGATGATGAGTGTGAAGACAATCCTAAAAAATCTAGATCCTTTCAGGCACAAGCTCAAACGCATATATGAAGCGGGAGATCCAAAAGTTGGACTCCTTGGCGAACCCTCTCGAAAGTTCGACTATTATGTCCTCTACCCCAAAAAGAAGCCCGTATCCATTCCTCCTCCACCATGTAAACCATCACCTCCTAAGCCAAAACCTCTACCACCTATACCTCCAAGATGTACCCCATCATCTCCTAAACCAAATCTAGCACTGCCGAAGCGACCTCTTATCCCATATTACCAAAAGGCCTTAGCCCATCTCAAGTGTTCCTAGTCCCATCTTCAAAAGCCTCATCGTCTCCCTTCCACCCATGGTGTGTGCATATGAACCAATAGCCGATCCACACTTTCCTGACACTGACGACTTTGACCACCCAACAGAACGAACTCGTTACATCTGGAAGATCAAAGACCCTTCTGGTCTTCATTCCGACAGCACTCCCAAACGCGTTTCTGCTGCTGAAGCGGCCTTAAATTGGCAAGCTGAGAATGCTGCCCCAACAAAATCATGCGTTGCAAAAGATTTTGTACAACCAGCAACAGTTAGCTGCCTCTGTTCAAAAGCAAAGTCCGGTAATTCCTCTCCTTGAAGCCTGCATTGCAGCCGTTGAAAAGGAACTGTTTGACATTGCTACAACAGTTCGCGATTCAAAACTCCTCTTGCAGAAGGAGAAGGAAAGAAATTTCCTTAAAGATCAGCTCCACTCCATCCAACATTCACCTTATCCTGCTTCCATTTACCCTCCGGAAAATCCTTTATTCCCCCAGTTGAACCAGTACCAAATACCTTCTCCGCCACCATTACCATGGAAAGTGATAGCAAGGCATACAACACCAAAGTGCAAATGAGTGAATCCTTGTTGCACGAACGACTTAAATGAGATCAAAGTTACATGGGCCCCACAATGATGTATTTATTATATCCATACCGTCTATCCATTTTTCGAGATCGTTTTAGAGCATTAGAAAAAAAAAAAGAATCATATCGAAAGCTCAAATGGACCACACCAAAAATAGGAGCGAGGATAATGATTTTCATCGTTAAAAATTTCGCAGGCCTCACCATGACGTTTACTTTCCATCTAATCTGTTAATAAGGTTAAAAATACATGGAAGAAGAGGAAAAACAAATTTTGTATTGATCCAAAACTACTATGATCTCCAAAATGATTTCAATGGTAAACATTCAATCCCCCACTGTTTTTGGCAGTGTGGTCCATCTGATCTTTAGATCTGTCATATTTTTCGGCTCAAGCCTTAGGACGAGCTCTCCAAATGGATGGATGGTTTGGATATAACACATACCTCATAGTTTGACCCACAAAACTTGCTGATGTCAATACACCACCATCCAATCTGCTTTCGGTTCATGGAATCGTGACTCGTACTCCACTCACTTCTCTCTCCTCTGCCCTAATCCCGCCCCTCCCTACCAATTAGGTCATTTATCCCGCCCATTCCCCTTCTGTATCCAACCCGATCCGACTCGGTTTCCTTGACCGAGTCAGACTCGGTTCGGGTCAGGCTAACAGTGCATCGGATTGGATTGAGTCGGCTGACCCGGACTCGGTCCCGGATCGAGTTCGGGTCAGTTACTTGAAAAATTTGTATCGAGTTAAGTTGGACCCAATCCGGTCTGACTGGACTCGACTCGATGCCCACCTCTACTCCTGACCATTCGGGATTTCATGGAGGAATCCAAGGAAATCGGCAAGGTATATGCTGTAATGGTGAAGGGCGAGGAATCAGAACCCTCAAACATTCCTCCAAGTTTAAGACTATTGCTAAACGAATTCAAAATAGTCTGGCCTGAAGATTTACCCGATGGATTGCCCCTCATGAGGGACATCTAACATCACATAGACCTCGTCTCTGAGGCTAGCTTGCCTAACTGCGCTCATTATTGGATGAGTCCGAAGGAGAGTGAGATATTTCAGAGGCAAGTGGAGGAATTCATCCGTAAAGGGTCTCTTGAGAGAGCACGAGCCCATGTGCCGTACCAGCATTATTAACACAAAAAAAAGATGGGAGCTGACGCATGTGTGTTGACAGTCGGGCAATCAACAAAATTACCATCAAATATTGGTTGCCATTATCGCGGTTGGACGAGATGCTCGATATGCTAGAAGGGGCCAAGGTGTTCTCTAAACTAGAGCTAAGGAGCGGGTACCATCAGATTCGTATCAACCCGGTGAAGAGTGGAAAACGACATTCAAGATTAAGGAAGGGTTGTATGAGTGACTGGTCATGTCCTTTGGTTTATCGAATGCACTAAGTACTTTTATGTGTTTGATGAATCAAGTTCTAAAACAGTTGACTGGCCGATTTGTGGTAGTATATTTTGATGACATATTGATATATAGCTAGGATGAGACGGAGCACATGAAACATCTCAGGTAGGTGTTGCAGGTCTTATAAATTAACAAGTTGTACTTCAACTTGAAGAAGCGTAGCTTTTTAACGGACAGTCTGTTGTTCATGGGATTTTTTGTAACGTCCACTGACATCCGTGTGGACGATGAAAAGGTGCGAGCCATTATGGAATGACTGATTCCGAAAAACATTCATGAGGTGAGGAGTTTCCACTGGTTGACGACCTTTTATCATCGATTCGTGCAAAATTTTAACATAATAGTCGTGCCTATTACAGATTGCATAAAAAAAGGACCGTTTCAGTGGACCGATGAAGCTGACAATAGCTTTTATGAGATCAAGCATCGTTTGTCTAGAACACCGGTCTTGGTGCTACCAAATTTCGACAAGCTGTTTGAGGTTAAGTGTGATGCTTCATATTTCAGAATTGGAGGAGTATTATCACAGGAAGGCAGGTCGGTAGCCTTCTACAACGAGAAGCTCAACGAAGCTTGAAAGAAGTGGTCGACGTATGAACTTGAGTTGTACGCAGTTGTTCAGGCACCGCGACATTGGTGGCATTAGTTGATTCAAAGAGAGTTTGTTTTGTACACTGACCATCAAGCATTAAAGTTTATTAATAGTCAGACTAACGTGAATTGTGTGCATGCTAGATGAGTTGCGTTTTTATAAGAATTCACGTTCGTTCTAAAGCACAAGTCAGGGCAGAAGAACAAGAAGGCTGATGCGCTTAGCCGTCATGCATCACTACTTGTTACGAAGAGCAATGAGGTGGTCGGCTTCGACTGTCTCAAAGAGCTGTATGCCGAGGACGGAGACTTTAAAGATTCTTGGATGAATTGCCAAGAAGGTCATCCTAATGACCTTCATATACAAGACAATTTCCTCTTCAAAGGGAATTGATTGTGCATCTGCCAAAGTTCTTTGAGGGAGCGGATTATTCAGGAACTACATGGAGGTGGCCTTGGTGGACACCTTGGGTGAGACAAGATGCAAGCTCCTATGGAAGAGCGGTATTACTGACCGTAATTGGTACATGATGTGGGAAAAGCCGTATAACGTTGTCATGTTTGTTAGATCTCCAAGGGGCAATCTCAGAATATGGGCCTCTACACCCTGTTACCTGTGCCTGATGGTCCTTAGGAGGATTTATCTATGGATTTCGTGCTTGATCTCCCACGAACGTGGCATGAATTCGGTGTTCGTGGTGGTAAATTATTTCTCCAAGATGGTGGCGCACTTTATGCCATGCAAAAAGACCCTCAATGCAACACACGTGACGAATCTATTTTTCAGAGAGGTCGTATGGCTACATGGGTTCCCCATGACCATTACTTTTAATCGTGACATAAAGTTCATTAGCCACTTTTGGCGGACTTTGTGGACTCGATTCGATACACGACTTTAATTCAACAACGCCTACCACTCACAGACTGATGGCAGACCGAAGTTGTGAATCACACGTTGAGAAACCTCCTTCGTTGTATTTCAGGAGAAAAACCGAAGTAGTTGGATTTGGCCTTGTCTCAAGCAGAGTTTGCATTCAACAACGTGGTGAATCGCTCGACAGGGAAATCACCGTTCCAGATCATTTATGGACGAGTGTCTCGCCACACACTTGACTTGGTTTCTCTGCCCAAGCTCCCAGGCATGAGCATTGCAAAAGAACGTATGACATACAGGATCATGGGCATCCATGTGGAGGTGCAGACCAAGCTACATGCCTCAAACGAGAAGTATAATGAACAAATGGACAAGCATCGATGACAAAAAGTGTTTGAGGTGGGCGACCACGTTATGGTCTATCTGCGCAAAGAAAGATTTCCGACCGGGACGTACAACAAATTAAAGAATAAGAAGATTGGATCGGTACCAATCATCCGAAAGATCAATGACAACGCTTACGTTGTTGATTTTTCAAATGACATGACGATCTCACGGACTTTCAATGTCGTGGACCTGACCGAGTATCATGAACCAGAGCAAGACGAGAACTCGAGGACGAGTTCTTTTGAAGTAGAGGGGATTGATGTAGAGTGGGTCGCGGACAATTTCATGGCCAAGATGGATCAGAAAAGGCCCGATTGATGACGAAAGTGATCCAGATCGTCAGACCTTATATCAGGCATATCTCGCAATCCGGAATGAGTTATCAGGCATAAAACATATGATTTTGGGGTAGAACGAGCTACTTTAGCCACCCAACCCCACTATGCCAGGTTGCGCAAGTCAGATTTGTGAAATACCCCTGGATCGACGGTTGTTTCCCTATTTTAAATCCACTTTTACTAAGTTTTGGTTTGATTATAACTCTTCATCCGTTGGGCTTTAGGAGTTGTGCCCAACTTGAAAAGAGCTTAGAATAATTAGGAGAACAACTTGGTGAAGCCAAATAAGACACCTACTATTTTTGGCCGAAGACCTTGTGAACTAGTAGACATCACGACCGTCTATAAATAGTAAGTTTACCATTTATATTTAGTTGCGAATTCTAGGAATTTTAGTTATAGTTTGCTTCTGATTTCCCTCCCATTACTTGGTATGCCTATTTAAAGGGTTGTGAACTCGTTATTTTCATTCATCAATCAAATTATGAATTTATTTCTATTCTTCTTGCTTTCTTTCCTCGTGGATTTGAGAAGTCTCTGTGAGGAGTCCAGAGAAGCTCCGTGGATTCGGAGTAGTTATCCTTGAGGAAGATGGTGATCGACCTCATCACGTTCATCCTTGCGTTAGGTGACTTCAAAATAGTGCTCAGTCAAGCCATTCTATTAGTCTTGTGAAAGGTAGTGTACAATCTAGAACCATATTAGGTTATTGCAAACCAAGTGCACACCTATTTGTCCAGTGGCATGAAGTTGGGTTAGTTGCAGCTTCTAAGAAGAAATGGAGAATGTTCCTTTTGGCAGGTTTGTGGGCTATTTGGGCGGAAAGGAATAATAGGTGTTTTAGAGATAAAAGTGGGTCTTCCAAGAGTGTGTTCTTGCCTCTCTTTCTAATATAACTTTGTGGTCTGGGTTGCAATCTGTGTAGATTTCCTATCTTTTTTCGTTTTACTTTCTTTTGGCTTTTGCCGCTTTTTAATAAAGTTGTCATCCTTTAAAAAAAAAAAGAAAAGAAAGATCAATTATAAGTAACTTATTTTAATTTAAAGTTACTTAATCACTTCAGTTTAATAAGTAGAAAAAGATAAGCTACTTAAGGCATAAGTAGCTTATCTTAAGTAACTTACGATTCAAACGCCCCCTAAGTGATGCAGGGACACGTGATGACCTAATCGTAGATGTATGTATAATCAGGTTAAATAATGTTCAAATAAATACATGAATCAACTAACCGTTTTCAATCAAAGGAATTACATAAATTTCAACACAAAGATGGGGTCATTCTGTCAGGATCATGCCCCTTGGCATAAAATCGCGTAAACAGTAAAAAGGGAGGACCTAGAGATATAATGATATCCCAGATCTAGCATAAATCAGTCCACGGTCAAGTTTGAATCTGATTATACTGATTAACCATGTTTCTTTTCCGTTTAAATTAGAAAGGGGATAACCAGATAGGAACGAAATGGGTGAAGAGTGAAGGGTTCAAGATGAAGAAAGTACAGGTCTTTTTATCGTCAAAAGAAAAGAAGAAGAGTGATTCTTACCTTTTCCTGCATCTCAAAGATTTAGAAAGAAGGAAACCTGAAATCGGAGTGGAATCCTCAACACCCAAGGCTAATCCTGAAATCCTAATATCTTGAATAAAGAGGAAGAAAAGATATGAATTTCTATTCATTCAATAATCATGAAAATAGGATTTCTCACAACGTATATATAAGCTATGAAAAAAGTAAAAGTGCACTAAAGTCCATGAAAACAAGAAAATTAACCAAAAAATGAAAAAAATAAAGTGCAATAAAACCCCCTTAAACAAGAAAAAAGAATAAAAACGCTTAAAACTAAAACACCGTGTGGTAGGGTGTGAAATCCAACCCATGGATTTATGGTTAGGGTGCGGTCATGCTGCTCCTGCACTCGTAGCGCGTCAGAAAATGGGTCTGATGGACCCGACGTCCATTCACATCAACTCCTTCGCTCCGGTACTCTGTCAGCGACGCCGCCTCCTTTGGTACACTCTAAAAGGTGCACCACCGATGTCCGCATCACTAAGAGTCCATGATTTTTAAACTTATGGTGCTTTCTTGTAGGAAAAGACATGCATGTGTGAAAAATGGGTTTATAACTGCTCCCTTTTGATATATCAGTTCTTGTAAATTATAGATGAAGTATGCGGTCCTCTACACCTAGCATTTTCTCATATTATTGTGCGAGTTCATATGTGGGACGTGAGAAAATTGTGTGAGGGCTTGCTTGGTTGACCATTTCACCATACCATGTATCTAGCTTTTACATTGTTTCACATGATCCGCCTCACTATGTATCTAGCTTCAACATTCAATTGTTACACACACCAATGGAAAATCAGAAACCTCATCAGAAAGAAACTCTTCCTATGAGTTTCCCCAGTTTTTATCAACTAGGTGACAGTGGTGTTCTTTATGTCATACTGTCTCGTCTATACGCATAGCCGGCCATAAGCTAAGGTTTTGAAGTAAATAGCTATGCCAATGTGTGAAACATGAAGATGAGAACCGAGATTGTATCATCTTTACTTACAATCATATTGGTTCTTCTTCTTCTTCTTCTTCTTCTTTTTTTTCTTTTTTTTTTTTTTGTTGTGGAGGTTTTAGATCTCTGACAAATCATAGAAAGAGCAGATTACCTCCTGTTGAATCTACAACTGACTGATGCATCTCCAACCATTTTCTGATATTTTGTGCAGGAATAGAAGTCTCCTGCCATAACTCATACTTGCAGCGTGTGATTTTGCAATAATGTCATCAAATTTTAATTTAGGTTCGACTCTTCTATGCATTTAAGCATTGCACTGGACTCCTTGCTTTTCGAGGTAATATCTATGGTTATTGATTTCTATGTATCTGTTAGCTGTTATACCTATGGAATGATCTTTCTGCATGGTCACTGCAAAGTTGATTTAGATAAGCATATGGATTGCCATAGCTTTTTATCTTATTATTTATTTCTAAGGGTGTATTTAGTTCCACCAAATATCATGACCAAACAGTCAATTTGGTGCAGCCAAATGCAACCTAAAGCATTTCATTCGAGGAACCCATTCAACCATTCTATGCATTGGAAATGCACAATTGCATCCATAACTTGTTTTTTCATGGCCGACCCCATGGATGGTGTGAATGCAATTTCTCGACACCTTATTTACAATGAAAAAATTTTCACCTCTCCGGAGGCACTTGCACCCCCCCCCCAATTTTTACTGCTTGGGCTGCACTGTATATATAGTATTGGTCTTTGTTCGGCCTGGGTTTGCCTATTTGCCTCCCTGAAGTGCATGGATGTGCGAGGCTGTAGCTTGCAAGCTGAAAGTAGATGGGTTTGACTATGGTGACTCATCCGCAGTACATGTGTCATTCAGATATTGCTGTGTGTATTGTCCAAATTGCGTGGCCAAGTTGTTGTAGAGCATAACGCTAAATTCACATTGATTTTGTGACCTCAACCAAATGGGACATGCTCACATACATTTGATTTGAGGGTTTTCTCTGTGCCATATGTGCCAACTTTTGGCTCATTGTGCAAGATCATCAGTGGTGGGGCCGAATGGGAAAATGCCTAGGGGGACCACATGTATATGTTCAAGATGAACCGTTCTTTTCCATTTTCTTTTTTCTAAGGTTCCGTTTCTTAACATGCATGCCCTACATGATGATGAGTGGACTATCCAACATTTGGATGGTTAAGATGGTCAGGTGGGTTAAAGGTATGCTCCATCCAGAATGGCCCCCACCATTTGAACACTGCTCATTTTCTTACCATCCCCTGCATTCTAAATCACTTGCATCTCTATCATATATGACTTGAGAAGTTGAATAGAGAACAAAAAAGAATACTTGGTTGTGTCTGGCCCCCTAGATAGGAGGTATATCCATTGTTTCCATTTCCATAAGATTATCTAGCACCCTTTTTCTTTCCTCTTTGAGTGTAGTCTGCTCGCCATGTGATCCTTAAGAAGTCTGTAAACCACATAGGGCCCGCAGTGATGTCTCTGCAACATTCACTGCCCATTAATTGCCCCACGTTTCATATTAGGATGGGATGCCAAAACCCAGGCATATCTAAAACTCAAGTGGACCAAGCACTAGAAAATGTTAGATGAGACATCCACCATTTGAAACGGCTTTAGCATTGCATGTATTCGGCACCTAGCCACTATCTTTTCCTCCCATTTCTCCAGATGTTTTGCACATACCATACCCCATAGGTGACCGTGGATAAAACCAAAGTCGTAAGAAAAGGCTAATGAAAAATCATGCGTTTTTTTGGAAGGTTATCAGAACACGGTTGGAGAGAATCCACTGTAAAATAAACACGAAGAAAGCAAAAAAAAACTGCGAGGTTCAATGAACAAGGGTCCTATAGGTTCATGCACTGAGATAGGCTTGGGGGCATTACCCATTGCTGGATACAGCAGTACATGACAGTACCGAAAAATCTACTCATCAGCAAAATCATTGGGGGGACATCATCTACAGCACATTCTTTTTTACCATAAAAATGTCTTGGTATGTGAAATGACCATGGTGCTCTCATCTACTTTTTTTTTTTTTTTAACCTTCCAAAATGTAGGGTCCAGCATTGTGGGTACATTCAACCCTTCCAACAGGTGAATCCCTCCATGATGAACAACCAAAAAAAAAAAAGAGAAGAAAAGAACAGACTTATCCAATCGTCAGGTGGGCCACACCATTTCCAAATTCAGATCTAGCCTACCTGATGATCAGATTTACCTTATTTTTAGTTGGCAACTTTCAAAAAGTCGGGCCACACAACATCATTTTTATTTTTATTTTTCTTTTTATAAAGGAAAAAAGTAGACAGCTAATGCGGTGAATCGGTCCCAGAAAAGCTCATTCTAAAGGCTAAGAAGGTCAAGGCATTGTTCGGTAAAATCAGAAATCACGAGGAATTTTCCTCCATGAAAATTCCAAATTGTTTTCCCTTTGATTGACGGCCAGCAAATAGACAGCTAATAAGATATTCGGTAAAATCAGAAATCATGAAAATTCCAAATTGTTATCCCTTTGATTGATGGCCAGCAAATAGACAGCTAATAAGATACAGCAACCGTCTATATTGAACTAAGAGCAGGCCAAGAGTCGATAGCCAGGATCTTCAAATCTAGGGAGCTTTTGGTGCAATGGCCACCTAAAATAAAACTCCCCTCACCACCGAGCAGTGGGCCCTACTGGCACAAATGAAGCCCTAAGGGCCTGTTTGGGTGCAACTTAAACATGAGCTGATCTCATCTTAGTTATTATCAATCCCACGCAAGACTCTTCAAGGGATGATAGTTTATATAAATGGTCAATTTTATTTTTAATCCCTGCTAAAAAATGAAGTCCTCTGAGGGCAGGCACACTTGATGCCTCTATAAATGTGTTTTGGTGCATCTTGCTCTGTCTCAGACCCTGTCCGAAGCATACCAACGGTTAGATATTAAGATATGAGAGTGTGGCACAGTGAAGCATCTATTGGATCCTGAAATTCTACTTCTATGTATTGTTTGTGAAGGCGAGTCTGATGAGCAAATTCCAATTTTTCGGTTTTAACGTGTGTGAGAGATGGACGTCTGTATCTGAGGATTTAATGTAAAATGAAAAGTGGGCGGCATACAAGCACAACCTAATACAATTAGGATTGATGAAAATGAGATTTAACTTTCTTTTTTTAGTGGCAACCAAACAGGCCCTGAGAATATATGAATATTGTACGGATATTTCGTGCCCCTGCACTGTAAATGCGTCAGTGGCGTTTGGACAGGGTTACTTACATGGCGACATTCGACGGTCTTATCATGTCCAACGCTCATTGCTTTTTGGCCCTTCTTTGAAACTAGTATACAGGGGGACCCACCCATGCTAGAATTCCCACCATCCATAGTCTGCTGAGTTCTAGCCGGAATCTTTCTCTAAATGATGGGTTGATTAAAATATTAGCGTTCTTCGCAATGCAATTCAAGGGAGTGCACTCATCAGCTTTAGTGATCCAGACCATTGAGATTGTGGCTCTCATCATGGATGGACCATGCTCAAAGAATCTCCTTTTGGTTTCTTGCACGGAACTTTTATAGTTCAATTCAATTGAAAGAAAAAGTCCAAAGAGAGACAGCTGGAATTTCTAATTTTAGGAAACTTTTTGTTTCATGGCCCATACATGATGGGGGCATCAAATCAATGACTTGGATGACTCAACCATAGCCCCACAACACACAAGTTATCTATTAGATGCTAAAAGAGAAATCAGCCTAACAATCACAATAATCATTTTTTTATGGAGACTAAAAACCAAATGAATTCTGAATCTCTCTCATGTGGGCCTGGAGCATTGGTGCGATGATCTAGACCTTTGATTTGATAACTAGCCCTACGGTTTATCCATGGTCATAAAAAGTTATGGGATGGAAGTATATTAGTAATCTCAATAGTGTCCAGACATTGAATTGTTGAAGAGATTAGGTAAAAGTATAGGCGATGATCCACATTCAATGGACAAAATTGTACCATCAAGTGAGTTGTTGGAATCATTTGGCTGTCATGATTTTCAGACCATGGCCCATTTCTCTGCAATTGCTGATGTGGGTCCCGTTCCAAATGCATGTAGCGGTTAGAAGTGGAAATTAGAAGATGACGACTTGCTGGGATTACGTTAGAAATTGACTAGATGCATGGCACATAGCTTTTCTGTAGCTGAAGGTGAATTTTCAACCAAAAAAATCAGTGATGGTGGGCCGGCATGTTTCGGTGCAGTGCCTAGTCTTTCTTTTCCTTTCTAAAACCATGTCCACGCTGTTGGGTTTTGACTTTATACATTTTAATCCTGTAACTAATTGAAAAATAGTGCAGTTTTACCGTGAATTGGAGGGGAAATTGTAACTATTAGCTTTTAAAACGTGTTTGGCAAGGAGCCGGAATTTCATGTACAAAACCGGGCCCTACTCAATAACCAAACTGCTGTTTTCTAGTAAAATTCCATGGGCCCTACCAGGATGTATGTGTTATATCCATGCTGTCCATTCATTTTTTAGATCATTTTAAGGCATGATTCTAAAAAATGAGGCTGATCCAAAGCTTAAGTGGACCACATCACAGAAAAAGTTGGGGAATGAATTCCCACCATTGAAAACTTTGGGACTTATATAAATTTTGGATCAAGCTGATACGTGTTTTTCCTTCACCCGTCTGTGTGACTTTATGAACAGATTGGATCTCAAATAAACATCATGGTAGGCCCCAGTTAGGTTTCAACGTTGGGTGTCATTATTTCCACTGCTTACTGTGGTGTGGTCCGTTTGAGCTTTGGGTCTGCCTCATTTTTGGGCTCCCTTATTATTATTATCATTATTATTTATCACAAGCACTCACGTAAGCCCATGCACACACCCCAATGGATAACCGAACCCATGACCTCATGTTGAAACTCTTCTAAGTCTACCACTGAGCCATAGGGTTACAAGACTCATTTTTGAGCTCCTGCCCTGAAATGATCCAGCAAAATAGATGGACAGCCGGGATATATAAAACACATACATGTTGGTGGGGCCCACAGTGCGGTGGCAAAATGAATGGGCGGCCTGGATAAAACACATGCATCTTAGTGTGGCCCACAGCGTTTCGCCACTTTCCCGCGGTGAACCTTGTTTTTCGGGTCGGGACCTACCAAAGATGTCTACATTGCATGTGACTTCCCACCAATTTCGGTAAATGTAATTTTATAAAATTTAAAGTGTTTACAGCTAATCCAACAGGCCCCATGGAGTAGTTTGAATGCAAGCAAAGTTGCAAAGGCGGCCTAGGCTAGTCTATCTCAAATAGTCTTTTCATATCATGGGTGTACATATCATTCGAAGTACATTTACGTTTTGACACATGTGGCGCATTTATAACACTTGAAGATTAATACATTTGGCACCTATACACACACATATATGTTTGTAGAACACTGTTTTTGTATAAGTTGAACCAAGAATAAAATATCATCCTTGTTATTTTACCTTTTTTTCGAAGACATTATTCTTGCAAAGGGTGAGGATGCAGGATACATTATCCTTATTTTGATAGGATTTTCCTCCTCAGATCAGAGGAGAGATGGTGCAACGGGTGAAAAATCGGAGTAATTCACCGTGTTGCTCGACTGGTCGTGGGGGAGCCACGACTGGTCGTGGGAGGCGCTCGACCGGTCGTAAGTTCGAACCCGGGCACGACTAGAAGTTGAGCGAGTTGTGCTGTTTTTTTCCGTGGTCTAGGACTAGTCGTGGGTGAGCTACGACTAGTGGTGAGTGAGTTACGACTAGTCGTAGGTGGTCTACGACCAGTCGTGGAAGAGCTACGACTAGTCATAGGTTACGCAGTTTGTTCCGCGATTTTGCATGAAACTGCAGATTTGAGTCCTTTCGCAACAGAAATGCGGAAAGGAATTTCCTAAAACTATAAAAAAGGGTCTCTAAAGTTTTTCTAGGGTATGAGAAAAACACAAGAGGGTTATCAAGGGTGAGAGAGAAAGAGAAAGAGAGGGAGGAAGCTTGTGGAAGAGAGTCGTCGTCTCAGTGCTTCTATGTCCTCGTGATCGGTGAGATCCCTCTGTTTTCTTTTATTCTCTTATTATTTATCCACTCCTGTGTGAGTGACGAAAGTTGTAAACATTCTATTTCATAGTGGATTGTTGATCTGGACGAGGTCCCGTGATTTTTACCTTTTTGAGGGTTTTTCACGTAAAAATCTCTTGTGTGGTGTGTGATTGTTGCTTTGATTTATTTCATTGCTATTATTATCTCATAATTCTGGTTTGTTCGGGAGGCTAGATCCTAAGGTTTTGTGCAAGGCCCCCAACAAAGTGGTATCAGAGCGCTAGGTTCATTGAACGGGTATGATCGGTTTAGAATTATGGAAGGTGGCTCATCAAGGATGATCAGCCTCAATGGTTCTAACTGGACCATATGGAAGGCTAAGATGGAGAACTTGCTTTATTGCAAGGATCTATATTCTCCAATTTTAGGCATATCAGCAAAATCCAAGGATATGTCTGATGATGATTGGAAGAAGTTGGACCGAAAGACGGTAGGGTTTATTAGACAATAGCTGAATGACTCTGTGTTCCACCATGTGTCTACGGAAACCTCTGCCGCTAGCCTATGGCTGAAACTACAAAGGCTGTATGAGAGGAAGACAGCCGGTAATAAGATTTTTCTGATAAGGCGACTTGTGAATCTCAAGTTCAAGGATGGTGGTACTGTGGCCAAGCACATGAATGAGGTCAGCAATATATTGAACCAACTCTCTTCTATGAAGATGGTCCTGGATGATGAATTCCAGGCTTTACTATTGCTTAGTTCGTTGCCTGACAGTTGGGAGACATTGGTGGTGTCTCTAAGTAACTCCGCGACAGACGGAAAGATATCCATGGAACAGGTTACTAGCTGTCTTTTCAATGAAGAGACATGGAGGAAGTCTCAGGGGTCTACTCAGCAAGAGGCACTTATGACACAGAAACGAGGGAGAGGAAAGAACAGGAAGGGCGGAAAGGCTCGAGATAAATTAAGAGGCAAGTTGAGTAATAGAAAAGATGTTGAATGCTAGAATTGTGGCAAGAAGGGTTACTATAAGCATGAATGTTGTAAGGCTAAAAACGACAAGAAAGGAAAAGGAAAGGAGAAGGAAGATGAATCTGATTCTATTGCAGTCGCTTCAGATGACGACGTTATTATTATTCTTTCCATAGATCATGATGTTTGTCTCACGGCTACTGGTCAGGACACAGACTGGGTGATTGACTCAAAAGCTTCTTTCCATGCAACTCCGCGTAGGGATTTTTTCACAAGCTACAAGTCAGGTGACTATGGGACCGTGAAGATGGAAAATTCTGACATATCGAAGATCGTAGGGGTTGGTGATATTTGTGTGAAGACCAACGTGGGTTGCACATTGGTTCTCAGGGATGTGAGGCATATCCCAGACCTTCGCCTCAACTTGATGTCGACGGGAAGGTTGGATGATGATGGCTATGAAAGCCGGCTTGCTGGTGGGAACTGGAAGCTCATCAAGGGTTTGTTGATCGCAGCCAGAGGAAAGAAGTGTTGCACCCTATACAAGGCAAGTGTCAGTGTATGCAAGGGTGGGTCGAACGCAGTGGAAGATTCAGCTATTGACATGTGGCACAGGCGTCTAGGCCACATGAGTGAAAAAGGGCTTCAGCTACTAACGAGGAAGCGACTCCTTCCAGACGTGACAGGTATACCTCTAAAAACCTATCTTGATTGTTTATCAGGAAAACAACATAGAGTTTCATTTGTTAAAACTGTTTCTCATGTTAATAAAGTGCACGCATTAGATTTAGTTTATTCTGATGTATGTGGTCCTATGAGGACAAAAACATTGGGTGGGGCATTGTATTTTTTTACTTTTATAGATGATGCATCTAGAAGGGTTTGGGCTTATGCTTTGAAATCCAAGGACGAGGTCTTTGGTGTGTTTAAGTTGTTTCATGCTATGGTCGAAAGAGAGATGGGTAGATCATTGAAGTGCATCCGCACTAACAATGGTGGTGAATACATCGGCGACTTTCATGAGTACTGCAAGTCCCTGGGTATACGACATGAACAGACGGTTCCCAAGACCCCCCAGCATAATGGTGTAGCTAAACGAATGAATCGCACAATTGTAGAGAGAATCAGATGCATGATATCCCATGCGAAGTTGCCCAAGACGTTCTGGGGAGAAACAATGCACATAGCGGTGTATCTGATAAACAGGTCTCCATCAGCCTCATTGAATGGAGAAGTACCTGAGAAGGTGTGGACTGAATAGGATCCATCGTACAGTCATCTCAGGGTGTTTGGATGCAGGGTATCCATTCACGTACCAAAGGACGAGAGGTCCAAGCTCGATATGAAGATCAGGCAGTGTGTGTTCTTAGGGTATGGTGATGAAAAGTTCGGTTATAAATTGTGGGATCCGACCGAGAAGAAGCTCGTAAGGAGCAGAGATGTGATTTTCTTTGAAGATCAGTGTATTGAAGACATTGGTAAGCCAGAGAAGAACTAGCCTAGTTCAGGTGAGCTAGAAGACATGAATCCGGTTATTCCTTCCGTGGTGCCTGATGACGGGGAAGTACAGCGAGGTGCAGGGGACGAGGGGGTTCCTATAAAAGATGAACTGGGGGAGCAGCCCCCACTTGATCCACCTGTTGAGCCACAGGTGAGGAGGTCATCTAGGGACAGACAGCCGTCCAAGAGGTACTCACCGCATGAGTACATTATGCTGACTGATAGGAGAGAGCCAGAAGATTATTCTGAGGCCCTAGCCGATAAGCATAAGGAGGAGTGGTTGAAAGCTATGTAAGAGGAGATGAAATCCTTGCAGAAGAACCACACTTATGACATGGTGAAACTGCCTAAGGGTAAGAAAGCTCTGAGCAACAAGTGGGTGTTCAGAAAGAAGGTTGAGCAGAAGAATTCACATACGAGGTTCAAGGCCAGACTTGTGGTAAAAGGGTTCGGTCAGAAGAAAGGCATAGACTTCAAGGAGATATTCTCACCAGTGATGAAGATGACATCCATACGGGTGTTGCTTGGGTTGACGGCTAGCATGGATCTGGAGATAGAGCAGTTAGACCTTAAAACTGCTTTTCTCTAAGGTGACCTGGAAGAAAAGATCTACATGCACCAACCAGAGTGGTTCGAAGTCAAGGGCAATGAACATATGGTGTATAGGCTGAGGAAAAGCTTGTATGGGCGGAAATAAGCTCCACGATAATGGTACAAGAAGTTCGATTCGTTCATGTTACAGCATGGGTATGACAGAACGAAGTCGGACCACTGTGTGTTCACGCGCAAGTTCTCAGATGGTGATTTCATAGTTCTACTATTATACGTTGATGACATGCTCATCATGAGAAAGGACATCAAGAAGATCAACAGGCTGAAACAGGAGTTGGGCAAGTCTTTTGCGATGAAAGACTTGGGCCCGGCTAAACAGATGATACGAATGGAGATAACCCGTGACAGAAGTAGCAGGAAGCTTTGGCTGTCACAAGATCGGTATATTGAGAAAGTCCTAGAGCGGTTCAATATGAATGCAACAAAGTCGGTCAGTACTCCACTAGATGGTCACTTCAAATTAAGCGACAGACAGTGTTCCAAGACGAAGACAGAGGTGGAAGAGATGCAGAAGATACCGTACGCGTCAGTTATAAGAAGTTTGATGTATGCTATGATGTGTACACGCCTAGACATAGCATATGCGGTTGGTGTTGTCAGCCGGTATCTTGCCAATCTTGGCAAAGAACATTGGGCAACGGTGAAGTGGATACTGCGGTATCTAAGAAGCTCATCTAGGTTGAGCCTATGCTATGGTGATAGTAAACCTGTGCTAGAGGGCTACACAGATACAGATATGACAGGCGACATAGACTCCAGGAAGTCTACATCGAGGTTCATGTTTACGTTTGTAGGGGGAGTGGTTTCTTGGTAGAGCAAGTTACAGAGGGTCGTAGCATTGTCGAAGACAGAGGCCGAGTATATTGCAGTCACAGAGGCATGTAAAGAGATGCTTTGGATGAAGAAGTTCCTACAGGAACTTAGTCTGAGGTAGGAGGAGCACGTGGTCTATTGCGATAGTTAGAGTGCTATACACTTGAGCAAGAATCCAAGTCAGCATTCCAAGTCGAAGCACATAAAGATTCGGTATCACTGGATCAGGGATACTTTGGAACAGAAAGTGTTACAGCTTGAGAAAGTCCACACGGGACATAATGAGTCAGACATGATGACCAAGGCTTTGCTCAAGGATAAGTTTGAGGTTTGTAGAAACCTGACTGGCTTGAAGAAGGTGAATTCCTCCTGAGTCGGAAAGGGGGAGATTTGATGAGATTTTCCTCCTCAAATCAGAGGAGAAATGGAGCAACGGGTGAAAAATCAGAGTAATTCACCGCGTTGCTCGACTGGTCATGGGGGAGCCACAACTGGTCGTGGGAGGCGCTCAACCGGTCGTAGGTTTGAGCCCTGACACGACTCGAAGTCCAGCGATTTGTGCTATTTTTTTCGGGGTCTAGGACTAGTCGTGGGTGAGCTACGACTAGTCGTAGGTGGTCTACGACCAGTCGTGGGAGAGCTACGACTAGTCGTAGGTTACGCAGTTTGTTCTGCGATTTTGCGTGAAACTGTGGATTTAAGTCCTTTCGCAATAGGGATGCAAAAAGAAATTTTCTAAAACTATAAAAATGGGTCTCTAGAATTTTTCTAGGGTATGAGAAAAACACAAGAAGGTTATCAAGGGTGAGAGAGAAAGAGAAAGAGAGGGAGGAAACTTGTGGAATGGAGCCGTCGTCTCAACGCTTCTACGTCCTCGTGATCGGTGAGATCCCTATGTTTTCTTTTATTCTCTTATTGTTTATCCACTCTTGCGTGAGTGACGAAAGTTATAAACGTTCTACTTCATAGTGGATTGTTGATCTGGACGAGGTCCCGTGGTTTTTACCTCTTTGAGGATTTTCCATGTAAAAATCTCTTGTGTAGTGTGTGATTGTTGCTTTGATTTATTTCATTGCTATTATTATCCCATAATTCTAGTTTGTTCGAGAGGCTATATCCTAAGGTTTTGTGCAAGGCCCGCAACATATTTTACTAGGTTATAATGCATAAATGGATTTGACAAACTATCATATTGTCTATCATTGCATATGTCAACACAACTTTGCCTAAATCAAAATCACCTCTTTATTTATGGGTCATTTGGTAAAGGTAAATAGTTGTAGTTGGTGCTAAATGGATGCACGTGTTAAAAAGGGTTGTTTGGTTGATGGTAAACAGTGATAATTAAAATCAATGTGAAATGTAATACAACAAAATCATGTGACATGGAACCTCTTAAAAGGTGGGGAAGTGGCCTACTTTTATAACCCACTCGAGTGATGTAGGATGTGGCATAGATACATTCCTAATATGGTGGAACTAAAAGAAGGCCAAATGAAAGCCGAAGTAGTTTGTTAGATTCGAGCTCAGTCCTACATAGCTCATGACATAATTAGGCTCCTGCCATGTTCAGTTCAAAGAAATTCAATTGATACAGGGAGATATTGTTGTTTGAACTGTGAACCGTAAAATAACCATAACTTTTGATTAAGGTATTGTTACATGATGCATGATTGCATGATTTATTGATCTTTATGTAGCAGGCCATTCAAAGTCAAAACACACTATATGGGTCGCGCCTGTCCGTTTCGTAAGAAAATATACACTTCCAGTTCAAAATTAAGATTTTAGAAAATTTTTTTTTCCTATTTTTAGTAATTTCAATTTTTATCGTATTTTCCTATATTAAGAGTTTTATATTTTCACCTTTTTCAGAGATCGATTGTAATTATGCCGAAAATCCTCCCATAATGTTTATCTAGACTTTCTTTTTAAAATACTTTTGTTAGCATGAAGAAATTAAACTTTAGAAGAGTTTTGTTAGAATTAGGATATTAGGCTTTAAAAGAATTTTAAAAAATTGAATACTCTCAAATTAGAATTTTATTATTATTTTTTTTAATTAATAGTGTTGTTATTATCAATATTTGGTTGAACAAATGTGATCAATTAATGAGGTGATGGACTTACATAAGAACAAGAAGAAGTAGACAACGAAAGGGGGAGCCGAAATCGGCCATGGACCCTCCAATGCTTAAGTCAGACTAAGGGGCTCAAAGGAAAGGCTTAAGTTTAGATTGTTTTTTCTTACCCTTCATTCGTAGCTGCTATACTTACAGGGTTTACGGGTAGTGGCCATTCTAGCGTCTCTTAGTGGGATGCGCTGGAAGGTCCTTGTTTGAATGGGGATTCACCCCTGAAGATATTGCCAAGCCTGCTTCGATCGGCGTCATCTTCGGGTAGGATTATTTCAAACCTTTCATTCCTTGATACGAGACATGATTCTCTCCAAGTTTCCCTCCCAATTTCTCATCGTTGTTGATTTGGCAAGCTCGGGACTTTGGGAATTCATAACCTGAGCTCATTGCTTTGTGGGTTATGCAGTTGTATATGTGGAACAACTCAACAACAATTGAGCTCTGCCCTTAGTTAGCTCACCTTAAGTCGGCTTCAAGACATATCTCTTGGTCGGGCATATCACTTGCTCTGCCTTTTGAATTCTGTACTTTTTTATTGCGTCTGTTGTATTTATCGTATGGTAGACCAATTCGGTTTTACCCACAACATGTGTAATTGAAAAATCATACACATTAGACAATTATTCAAGAAAATTTTTGAGTTTTCTTTAAAAACTAACTTATTGATTCAAGGTTTTAATTGCTCAATGAAGACAGTGATCTTCCTCTTCATTTTTTCACACTCTTCCCTACAACACCGAGGCTCATAATATCCATATATATATATATATATATATATATATATATATATATATATATATATATATATATATATATATATATATATATACACCAAAGTATTTATTTCAATAAACTCATTATAATTATTATGTCAAAATTCACATATACTAATTTAAAATATTAAAATTAATTTACTGAATGCATTCTAATTACAAGCATCCAAACACAAATTTTGAATTATATTATATTCTAATTACAAACATCTTAACACAATTGAGGATGCCATTTGCAACGCGACGTAGATTTCGTTGTATTCCAATTACAAGCATCGAAAGGAACTCTTACTGACTCAAAATTATTCACCTGAGCTCGAGTTAAGCTTGAGAAGTAATTCTAAAATTATGGTTGATTTTTATGTCGGCTTATCAGTAATACAAGGAATCCTGTCATGACTCACAAGCAAGCATGCGTGGAGAGAGGAGCACTACAATATGTCGGACTACCAAGTGGGTCTTCCCAACTCCCACTGTTGGGAATGCTGTGATATGACCTTGAAATGACTACCCCAGCCATTGGTTTAATGGGCCCCACTTCAAAACCAGAGGATCCCATTGTTTTTACAAAAATGGAGAGTAGTGGACCAGCCGGTTTGGTGGTCTCACAAAAGTGACACCATGAGGTGCAACATGCCTGATTTGAATTGGAAGCAGATTGGCTGGGGTACCACACACTACTGATCTGGCTGGTGTGGGTATGTGTTCCGCCAAGACAGGCGCTGCAGCTCTTCTAGCTCCGAGTTGTACAAACTGTTGAAAGGAGATCAAAGTTACATGGCCCCCTAAATGATATATGTCTTATATTCACTCTGTTCGTCCATTTTTCTAGATCATTTTAGAGCATGACCCCAAAAATTATTTATATCCAAAGCTTAAGTGGAGCACACCACAAATAGTAGTGGGAATAATAATTCTCACGGTTAACACGTTTATAGGCCCCACCATAATGTTTATTTTCCATTCTATTCACAAGGTCGAAAAGACTTGGATAAAGAGTGAAAACAAATATTATTTCATCTAAAACTTGTATGACCCTTAAAATGGTTTCAATGGTAGATGTTCAATACCCCACTGCTTTTTGAATGTGGTTTACTTGATCTTTGGATTTGTCTTAATTTTTGTCTCAAGCCTCCTAATGGAAGGATGATTTGAGATATAACACATACCTCGTGATGGGACTGATGGAACTTGGTGATGTCAACACACCAACTAGATCTGTGGTGTGTGGTACACCAGTCAATCTACTTCCCAGTGTCTTAAATTAATGAAAGACCCAATGACTTAACTGTCTATTTATTTTTTTCACACACGCACTCACACCACACCACAATGAGTATGCAAACCCATGACCCCGTGTTAAAACTCTTATGAGTCTACTATTGAGGTATGAGTAAGAACCCAGACCTATGATCTAACTTAGATTTACCTAATTGAGGCCAATTAATTGAAATAAAGCTTAGAATATGATGAGTATGTTTGACTAATAGATCATTTATCTTTTACCTAGACCTGACCTAAACCCAATCTGAATTTTAATGGGTTGGGTCTGGGATCAAAACTCTGACTCGATTCTTAAGTGGGTTGGGTCTTACTCCCCTTGCCCAATTTGACCCGACTCATTTTAGGCCCTTATGGCGATGTGCCCATGCCTTTCTCCACAAACTGATCATTCATCTGAGTTGCCTAGGTTGTATCAAGTCAAGCGTTATATGTTTCAATCAACAATGCGACTGAACCAGCCCAACTTAGACGAGTCACCCTAACTCAGTTGAGCTTCAACTCAACTCGGTATGGATGATACAATCCAAATTGTAATTATTTCTGGGATTTATAATTACATAGTAATCAATCCTGAAACTTATACTCAAACTTATATTTGGACTGTAATTATTTTTGAAACTTGTACGTATTCTGGTTATAGTTATTTTCAAAACCTATAATTAAATCGTAATCATTCCTAAAACCTTTTATTAAACCATAATCAATCTAAGACATTTTTTAGCAAGTTGGGTCTAGCTCCCAACTTGGCTCAACTCATCATAAGGCCTTATAACCACATGTGCCCACACCTTTCTCCACAAATTGGTTACTTATCCCAGTCGGCTTAGACCCAGTCGTGCCCGTTCAAGTCAAGCACCACGAGTTAGAATCGACACTATGAGTGAACCAGCCCAACTTAGACAAGCTACCCCTAACTCAGCCGAATCTCTACTCAACTCAACTCGGAACCGAATGAGTCGGTCCGAGTCACAAAACCATCTCTCTGTCTATCTCAAGTGGTTAAATAAGCAGTGGACCCCGCCCACAGAAAAGCAAACCTCTGTTCCTAAATGGGTTTGAAACTTAGAATAATGGGACATTGTGTAATGGCCAGCATTTGAATAATTGAACATGGATGGTTGTGATTTGTTTATTGACTCCATAGATAATTAGTCAAGGTTCATCGAATCATATCTCTCTCTCTCTCTCTCTCTCTCTCTCTCTCTCACCTTACAATTGCAGTCTTAAAAAAGGCACATGTTTTCCTTCCTTTTCTATCAAGTCATTTACTGTAAAAAATAAAGAAAGAGAAAACCAAGAAATGATTTCTAGAATCCCATACAGAATCTTCCTTTCCAACCCCTCTTTTGTTTTTCATCAGCAATCGTACCGTACCTGTGCGAGAGTACTGTTCATGATACACATGCGCGCACAGACATTATCCATAGTACCTGAACCCCAGCCATTCAAAATCTGGGGCCCAGATATAAAAAAGTCACATTGAATGGCTCAGAGTAACCATCTGTTTCGGTTACTGTCAAGGCAAATGGCTACTATTTGAACGGTTAGGATTGTCTTGTCCTTGTGATTTTTGGGTTGTATTCCACCACCCATCACTTGGATGGTTAGATCATCCTACACCTGAGCCCCAACCATTCAAATTCTGGGGCTAGACAATTCCATAACTATATTGTTTGGCCGCATCCTAACCGTCTGTTTCATTACCATCTATAAGTAGGTGAATGCCCATTGGTGGGACGGTTAGGATCATCCTTGGGATTTTGGGGTCGTACCCCACCCATCACATGGATGGTTAGGTCGCCGTACTTACAACAAATAAGTAGGGGAAACGCCATTAATTGCACGGTTCGGATCATCCTGTTCTTGTGATACCCCACCCATCACATAGATGGTTAGGTCATTCTTAGTCATTTAACAATCACATTGAATGGCTAATCCTAACTGTAACATCCCGTCTAACTAGCACAGTGTCATGGGGCATTTACGTAGGATTCGCCGCAGGACCGTTCGTTTAGACTACTTGTGGTGATGTATCACACCTAAATTAATTTAGGATTAGTCCAACAGAGTAGACTAGACGGGTCATGTTAGGACCAAATATGGGCCGCCAAGGCAGATGACCGTTTATACTTAACAATAGCTCGTGTGGGTCATACTGCAACGCAGGAAGGTCAGAAAATTATAAAACTTTAGGAAACACTAGATCTCACTGGGCTTGTGGTCCATCGCGGACCACAGACTCATTGGACATCCGAAAACTAATTATCCAAGCCATTCCTACAGCACTGGTCAACCCACACAAGGCCATATTGGAAATCTGGCGCTTGTCGAGGGAGCAGAGATTCCGGGCGTATTAGCCATCAGATTACTTCCAAATTTTCGGTGAAGGTCTAATGTGGTGTCCCTCACCCGTCCACAAAATTTGGGTCCCGATCGTGTCACGATGACCGTTGATCGCAAATCAGACCCGTGCGACCAAACCCATATCCGATTGCTCCCAAAATTTGTATGATCCTTCATCGGGCCATGGACCACCTGCCCTACAAATTTCATGGTCAGGGGACTACCAGAACCTCTCCAACCACCGGGTTAGACCCCGCTAGGTCGCCTAGAGATCGGGATCGTCTGATCAAATCTCATTGTTGTTTATCCGTTAGATCTCAAACTTTGCATGAACCCTTGTTAGGCCATGAGACACCTACACACCCAATTTGGTGGCCATAGGAGTGTTGGGGCCACCACAATAACAATAGTAGTCCTAAAAGGCTATTTTGAAAAATTATAGAAACTTAGGGCCATGAGGCCCAACTCTAGAGAATAAACCCTAGTTCTTTCTCATAACCCTCATTCTTCAACAACAAAATATCTCTCTCTCCCTCATAACTTCCTCCAAATCTCTCCGACCAAACCTCCCTCCTTCATAGCTCCTCAACCTCCAACAACCTATCATCTCTCCCTCATAACTTTCACCATCTTCCAACGACAAGTTCTCCCCTTTTCGTAGCTCCCACCATTCTCCAACAACCGAGGAGAGTAAGGAGAGAAAGGGAGGGTGAAGGTGAGCAAGGTGGACTCTCAAATCAAGGTGGGGCAAGGGCATCAACCTTTTCAACTCTCAAATTCTCCTCCAAGAAGAAACTCTCCGCCACAATCCCAAATTCATCCGTTGGCCATTTAGGTAAGAACCTCTCTCCATTTCTTTTTGAGATCCAAGTATTAAGAAAGGATTGATATGAAAATTTTCACATGCAAGGATTGGTTTTAGGGATTCCGGCCGATTTATCCTGAAATCCACATCTCCTAAGTCGTTTTCAAGCCTCTATCGAATCCAAAGGTGAGGACTATTAATCTTAGGTAGCCTAGCACCACTTATACCATGAATCTAATGATTTTGCTTGTTTGAGTGAGACACTTGTAGAATCTAGAGACCCTAGGATTTGGGTGATTCGTTTAGAGATGTAGGAAAGTGTATGTTGTGTATTATGCTTGTGATGTTATTTGTGCCGTTACATGCTTAAGTTGTAGTGAAAGTTGTATAATCATGTGTCGCATTACCTTCTCATATGTTGTTGCTTATGACATGTATGATGCTTGCCCTTGTGTATTTTCATTCCTTGAAATGTAGGAAGTGTTTCACTTCCTCACTAATCCTCACGACTCACACACACCTTGTTTATGATAATGTAACATGCTTCTAGGAATGTTGAACTGTATGATAGAATGTGTGTAACATGCTACTGTAGGCTAATTGATAACCTTGATTTTGGCATGCTATGAATCATTATCAACCCCTGATTGAGCAGGAACTTGACGTGAGACGGTAGTCCCATTGGTTGGATTACCTTAAGACCAAACCCGCAAATCGGGTGGGTCTGAGTGGGCGGCAATAGTTCGACTAAATGGGTCTCTTCTACCCGATGTCGCTTGTCACGTGCTCGCCTGACTCGTGCGGTCTGGCTTACTTACTGCCAATCCCGATTGTTAACCATGTTTACTCACATATGTATGGAACCTGAAACACCCTACCGCCGTTACAGCCCACCGATAACCCCATGCAATCAATCCACTGCCTCGTGAGCCGGGCATGGTGGAATGGGACACTATGTCCGAGCTGTAGGCTTATGCTGGGGTGATGCGCCTCCCCGTAGTGACCGCGAGCGATTCCAGTTCTCAGCACTCCCCATGTGCTTGAAGTCGGGGATGAGGAACCGACGAGATCAAGGATCGCGGGGACTTGGCCTCACACGTTGGGGGGTCTTGGCCTCGCAACTAGTTCAGGGCATTTGATTCTTGGGGTGCAACAGATTCCTCAATCTGCTAGATGAATGGACTTAAATAATAACTCGGGTAACACGATTGCACTGCATCGCATTAGTTAGGGTAGCGACTCGGAAGTCGAGGTCGCTCTGAGAGAGTGTTGACATACGCGATCGTTAGATGGAGTCGCTCGAGGGAGCGTTGTGGCGAGGGCATTCATCATATCATCTCGCATTCATGCATTTAAATAAGAGTTTATAGGAATTGATGACTGATTGTATTTAATTAAATTCATATTATAATTGATGCATGTTGTAACTTAAGATTAATAGTACCCACTGAGTTTATCACTCACTCCCACTCTGGGACGGTGTTTTAAAACGCTAACCAGACTCTCTCATAGATACAGGGGATGCGGAGCAGGGGGAGCATGACGATGCTATTCTCGACAAGGAGGAGGAGCTGTCATACTTCCAGCTGATGGGTGGCTCTCCGCCAGCTTCAGTGACGGGTTTGGATCACTGAGTGTGGGCTCAGCCTTATATTTTTTTGACATATACATTCTTTTGTGATTTTGATGGGTGGCGCCATGTGCGATCCCCTTATTCTTTTGGATATATACATATACATATGTTAGATCTCTTTCATTTCTGCGGACTTGTTGTTGTATTCCATGATTTCAGGAAATTTCACGTTGCGCAAATAAACCAAATTAAATGATTAATAATGAAATCGGTTATAAGTGACTCTCGGGAACTCGAGAATTGAGCGTATGCGCGACTCCCGATTTCCAGAGCATTACACTGACCGTCTGTTTCAGTTGCCACAAATAATTAAGGGACACGGCTTCCGTGGATCCCTGACTGTGGGGCCCACCGTAATGTATGTGCCTCACATCCACGCTATCCATCTGTTTTGACAGCTCATTTTTGTGGATGATCCCAAAAATGAAGCATATCCAAATCTCAGGTGGACCATACCACAGGTAACAGTGGTGATTGACCGTTAAAAACTTCTTTTGGGCCATAGAAGTTTTGGATCAAGCTGATGTTTGTGTGGTCCCTTCATCCAGGTCTTTGTGACCTTATCAACAGGTTGGATGGCAAATAAACATTCCCAGTGGCTCGTAAGAAAATTTTAATGGCCGATATTCAATCACCACTTTTTCATGTGGTGTGGTCCACCTATTATTTAGATCTGCTTCATTTTTCACATGACCTAAAATGAGATTTCAAAATTGATGGACGGCGTGGATATAATTCACATACATTCGGTGGGCCCCACATGGATCCACCAAACCGCATCCATAACTAGACCTACACGCATTAACTGAACGGTGAGGATTTTCCTGTAGTTGTGCATTTTTGGGTTATACCCCATTCACAGCTGGGACCAATGGTTTGAACGGTTTAGATCTAGGTACATGCATCCATGAATGATGCATGAAACAGGATACGGATTCGGATATCAACGTGAGTCAGTGATATGGTGTGACATGCTTTTATTTCATTTTTTTTTTTTTAATTTTTACTTCTTTTTTTTCTTTTATCAGTTTCATTGAATCTAACCATTAAACGGGGTATGTATGTACCAGATCTGGACCATTAATGCAGTCAGTTCCTTTGTAAATGGGCCATGGTCAAACGGCCGCGTTGATTAAATAAAACTCAACCGTCTGTACTGTCTATTAATGGCCGGCAAATGGACAGTCAAAAACAAAATAACCACGGTTCACATCCAACAGGCAAAAGTCCTCCCATTGGATTTTGGGCTTACCCTACAAACCCATCTTGGTGGGCCCCACATGTACGGTCTGGGTTCAGTTATAGGAAGCAGAACACGCAAAACATCACGTGTCCCAATTGGTCCACGTGAATTTGTCCACCACATATTTCCCACCGTCCATCACATGGATTTAAGGCAGCCCAATTGGTGCTGGAAGAGTTCCGTGGGTCCACTATGATGTATGAGTTTTATCTACACCGTTTATTCATTTTTCCAGATCATTTTAGGGTATAAGCCCAAAAATGAGACAGATCCAAAGCTCAAGTGGACCACACCAAAGAAAGCATGGGATATAGACGCCCTATGTTTGAAACCTTCCTATGGCCCATTACGATTTTTATTTAGAATCCAACCTGTTCATATAGTCACATAAACCTGGATGAATGGAAACCGTAGATATCAGCTGGGTCCAAAACTTCTACGGCCAACAAGAAGTTTTCAATGGTGGACATTCAATTCTCACTCTGTGGTCTATTTGAGCTGTTGATCTATCTCAATTTTCAGCTCATGCCCTAAAATATTCTAGAAAAATGGATGCAAAGAATGGATGAAACACGTGCGTCATTGTGGGGCCCACAGAGCTTTTATAGCACCGACGTGGATACTGGAGGGGTAACTACCGAATCCGAATCCGAATCGGAATCCCGGTTAGTTCTACGAATGGATTTGGGATACACGGCACCCATCTCGGTGGGCCCAACACCTATGGTCCAGGTTCAATGACAGGGAGCAAAAGAAGGGCGGATCACGTGTCTACCAAAGACCTTCCACCGTCCATCACATGATTTAAGCAAACCCTGTTGTCAGTAACATTATTTGTCCTGCTAATAGACGGTTCAAAACAAAACAACCCACCTTTGTAACCTTACTATGGCCCACCATGATGTTTGTGAGAAATCCATACCATCCATCCGTTTTCCCAGCTAATGTCAGTATATGATCTCAAAAACGAGGCAGTTCCAGAACGTTGGCAGCACGACAGGAAAAAGTGGGAAGGGAAATGCCCACCATTGAAACTTTTCTGAGTCCACCGTGAGTTTATATGCCATCCAAACCGTTCATAAAGTCATTATTACTGAGATGATCTGAAAAAGTAAAAACATTAGTCTGATCCAAAACTTCTTTGGCCCACGAATGTTTCAATGGTGGACGTTCAATCCTTA
This sequence comes from Magnolia kwangsiensis, assembly GCA_037074715.1. Classification (NCBI taxonomy): domain Eukaryota; kingdom Viridiplantae; phylum Streptophyta; class Magnoliopsida; order Magnoliales; family Magnoliaceae; genus Magnolia; species Magnolia kwangsiensis. Next base: position 45,348,048 of record CM073574.1, on the reverse strand, counting down.
ATGTTTCTTATCGTGGCCCACTTGAGGTTTGGATCCGCCTCATTTTTTGGCTCATGTCCTATGATAATATATGAAAACGGATGGGTGGAATGGATTTCTCATAAAGATCACAGTGGCCGCAGGAACTTCCTGCCATGTGGTGTCCCAGGCAATCCACGTTCGAATTTGGGCTACAACCCATCTTGGTGGGCCCCACACGAATGGCCCGGGTTCAATGAATAGGAAGCAAGATAAGGGAGAATCACGTGCGTCAATTAGTATACACGTGAAGTTGTACCGGATATCTCCCACCGTCCATCACAAGAAGCAGGTGGGAAATGTGAATATCGATTTCCTCGAGCACCAACGTACAGTGAGAAATGTTCAACATGTACTGCACCATCTTTCTCGTCCACATGCCACTTGTGCAAGACATCCGTACCATGAAAATGGTAGGCCCCACGTTAAAGATCACCTACCGCAGAAATCAGGGCTGTTGCCTTCTTAAGATCAGCCACAGTGTTGAAATAAATTCATGACAGGTGATCTGACTCAACATGTATTTGTGGCCCACGTAACGAGCAGATCAGCCTGATTTTCGAAATGTGAAATTTTCATGGTGGGATATACCGTTTTCACGGTGTAGATGTCATACACTAAGGGGGTCTTTGTTTGTTTGTTTTGTTTTATTTTGTTTTTTTTTTTTTTCTGGCTGGAAATAGAAGTAAATAAACCATCTTTATTTTCGGTCAAATAAACCATCCTTATTTTCGGGCAGAAGTATAGGGTAGCCGCCCATTCACAGGGACTTTTTATTTGACTTCACGCTAATATTAAGGAAAAAGTTTAATATTTTGTCCGCCCATAATGATATATGTGTCTGATCCAAGCCGTCCATCCAGTTTAACTATTCATTTTAGTGCATACATATTAAACACAAGAATAATGGGGATTAAACAGGCAGAGGCAAATCCAAAGCGCAAGTGTACCAAAACACAAGAATAATGGGGATTAAACACCCGCCATTGAAAACTTCTTTTGGGCTATAAGAGTTTTGTATCAAGCTTATATTTGTGTTTTTCTTTCATCTGTATCTATGTGATCATATGAACAGGTTGGATCACATATACACACCACTGTAGGACTCACGAATGGCTTTACATTTTAACGATGGACATCAATATTACTGTGGTGTGGTCCACTTGAGCTTATAATCTTTCTAATTTTTGAGAAATGCTCTAAAATAATCTGATAAAAAAGATAAACAGTGTAGATCGATCACATAAATCATGATGGGATCCATAAATTTCACTCAGTTATTCCCTGTGGTTTTTTTCAAAAAAGTAAATTCTAAAAATAGATGCTTAATTATCATTTGTATTTCCTCTCTTCCAAATAATGGGAATAGGTTATAATTAACTGGGAAAACAAACACAATCTAATTGCATTGGTGGGAAACACTGGGGTGGCAATACCAATGATCATGCAACACATATGGGTGAATTTGGGGCCCACAAGTCCTTTGTCTACCATCCAAGCTGTCCATCAGTGTCATCCTACCATGTAAGTTTGTATAACGCCCTGAAAATCGGAGGTCGTGCATACGCTCGACTCCCGAGTTACAGGACATCACTTATATCCGATTTTTATTAATTTGCGTTTAATCAGATTTAAATGCATAGCCTGAAATTACTTAGAACATAAATCACATTCACGATACATTAACTGAAATGAAAAGAGGTCAGACATATATATACAGGTCTAAAAATATATAAATGGGTCGCACGAGGCGTTGCCGACAAAACAATAAAAAGAATACTGTTTCCAAAAGAATAAAGCTGAGTCCACTATTCAGCAATCCGCTCCCGCCTCTCGAGCTATCGGAGAGCCGTCCATCAACTGGAAGTAAGACAGCTCCTCCTCCTCGTAGCTCGCCTCACCAGACTCCTTATGCCCTAAATCACATGCATCTATGAACGGGTCTGGTTGGTGTTTTAAAACACCATCCCAGAGTGGGAGTGAGTGATTAACTCAGTGGGTGCTATTAATTTTAAGTTATAACAGGTATCAATTATAATATGAATTTAATGAAACACAGTCAATCATCAACTCCTAACAACTCTTACTAAAATGCATGCATGCGGAATGATATGATGCATGCCCTCGCCACAACGCTCCCTCGAACGACTCCATCTAACGATCGGGTATGTCAGCACTCCCTCAGAGCGATCTCGACTTCCGAGTCACCACCCTAACTAGTGCGATGCAATACGGTCGGGTTAGCCGAGTTATTAGTTAAGTCCAGTCATCCAGCAGATTGGAGAATCTTATACACCCCACGTATCAATGCCCTAAACTGGTTGCTAGGCCAAGGCCCCCCAACGAGTGAGGCCAAGACCCCGCGGTCCGTGATCCCGTCGGGTTCCTCATCCCCGACTTCAAGCACATGAGGAGTGCCGAGAGAAAGGGATCACTCACGGTCACTACGGGGAGGCACGACACCCCAACGTAGGCCGACAGCTCAGACACAGTGTCTTATTCCACCATGTCCGGCTCACGAGGCTGTGGACCAGTTTCAAGTGGGTTATTGATGGGCTACAACGGTGGTAGGGTGGTTCAGGTTCCATGCATATATGAGCAAACAAGGTTAACAGAGAGGGTTGGTCAGCCTGTAGACTAGACCGCACGAGTCCAGGCAAGTACGTGACGGAACGGCATCGGGTGCAAGAAACACATGTAGTCTAACTACTGTCGCCCACACGCACTCACCCAAATTCATGGGTTTAAACCTCGAGGTGGTCCTACTAACGGAACCACCTTCACTCTCCTCATGTTACTAGCCAACCCAAGGTTACGAATAGTGATTTATAGCATGCTGACTACCAATGTATCAGTATAATAAACAATATCATGTTATCATACTTCTCAACATATAATTCAACTTCTCATAGCAAGCAAGGCTAACAATATCAAAAAATAAGTGCATGTGACAGTGTATGTGTGTGTGTGTGAGGAAGTTAAGCACTTCCTCCATCTTAAGAAATCATAGGCATAAGAGTAATGAAATCGTACATACTATGAAGCAACAATACATAAAAAAATCAACAAGGCATGAGCATGTAATCATCCATACACAAATCATGTGAGAAGCAAGAATAAGATCAAGAGAGCCAAACATACAATTTCATACAATGTCAACAATCATACAATTTCTAGGGCTTCTCTAGGTTCTCCAAATATGGCATCCAAACACTCAAAATCATTAACCTCATACTACAATTGGTGTTAGGCCACCTAAGAACAATAGTCTACACCTATGGATCGTTGGAGATTCGAAAAACGTCCTAAGAAAGAGGGCTTTGAGGTCAATCGACCGGAATCCCTAAAACAAGCTCTTGCATGTGAGAAATCCATGTCAATCCTTCCTCAATACATGAGTTTTAAGAAAAAGAGGTGAAGGATCTTACCTAAATGTCCTACGGACGATTGTAGAGGTTGTGGTGGAGAGTTTCCTTTGGAGAAAGGATAGAGAGTTGGAAGGGTTTATTCCCTTGGGCCCCAACTCGATCTAGGGTCCACCTTGGATCTCTTGCACACACTTTTTCTTTTTTTCTTTCTCTCTAGCCCTCTCTTTAGTCCCTTGGTAATGGTGGTTGTGGTGGGAGTTATGAGATAAGGGTTAAGGTTTATTTGCTAGACTTGGGCCCTTTGACCTTAAGTTTCATCAAATTCCCAAAATAGCCTACTAGGACTCATTATTGGTGTTGAGGTGGCCCTAACACTCTTTTGGTCACCAAATTAGGGGTGCAGGTGTCTCATGGCCCAACAAGGATCCATGCAATGTTTGAGATCAAACGAATGAACGAATATGTGGTTCGACCATATGGTCCCAATCTTTAAGTGGCCCTGTGGGGTCCATTTCGGTTGTTGGGATAGTTCTGGTGGCCGCCTGACCATGAAACTTATAAGATAGGTGGTCCATGGCCCGATGAAGGGCCATGAAAAATTTAGAAATGATCGAATATAGGGTTTGGTCGTATGGATCCAATTTGCGATCAACAGTCGTCGTGCCACGATCGGATCCCAGGTTTTGTGGATGGGCATATGACACTACATTAGACCTTCACTGTAAATTTTAAAGAAATTCGATGGCTGAAAAGCCTAGAGTCTCAGTTTCATTTACTAGTGCCAGATTTCTACTCTGCCCTTGGGTGAGTTGACATGGGTTGTTGGAACAGCTTGAATAATTACTTCTGAGTGCTCAATGAGTCTGTGGTCCATGATGGACCCCAAGGCCAGTGAGATTTATGGTTCCCTAAAGTTTCATAAATTTCTGACCTTCCTGCGTCGCAGTATGGCCCATATGGGCTGATGCTAAGTGCGACCGAGCCATCTGGCTTGACGGCCCATACTTGGCCCTATTATGACCTGTCTAGTCTACTCTAATGGGATAATCCTATATTAATTAACTTGTGGTACCCCATCATGAGTGGTTAAACAAAGGGTCCTACGGCAAATCCTACATGGACGCCCCAGAACATGGTACTGGTTGGACGGGACGTTACAATCTACCCCCTTTACAAATAAATTTTGTCCTCGAAATTTGTACCTGTTCGTATTGTTGGAGTAGGCTCGGGTAATACTTGTGGACTTCTGCTTCCGTCTCCCAAGTGACCTGTCTTCATCATGATGGGTCCATAATACCTTGACCAATGGGATGACCTTGTTATGCAGGACCTGCTCATTCCTATTCAGTATTCGAGTGGGTCAAAGAATGTAAGTAGCATTTTTCTTGAGCTCCACATGTTCCCACTTGATGATATGTTAAGGATTGGGGATATACTTCTTCAACATAGATACGTGGAAGACGTATGCACTCCAGCGAGAGGCGTGGGTAGGGCCAAGCGATAGGCAATCGCACCAACACGGTCCAAAATCTGGAAGGGCCCGATGAACTGTAACGCGAGCTTTCCCTTCTTGCCGAAGCGTAAAATGCCCTTCATTGGGGAGATCTTGAGAAACACGTGATCTCCAGCCTCAAATTGTAAGTCCCTCCGTCTAGTATCAGCATAGCTCTTCTGTCTGCTTTGAGCCGTCAAGAGGCGGCGTCGGATAATTTCAATTTTTTCGGTCGTGATCCGCACCAAATCTGGTCCTATCAAGCTTTTCTCGCCAATTTCTTTCTAACAGTGCGGGGCACGGCGACGCCCATACAAAGCCTTGTAGGGTGTCATACCAATGCTAGCCTGAAAGCTATTATTGTAGGCAAACTCGGCATATGGGAGACAATCGTCCCAACTCTCCTAAAAGTCCAGAACACAAGCCCGCAACATGTTTTCTAAAATCTGGTTCACCCGCTCGGTTTGCCCATCCGTCTATGGGTGGAAGGCGGTGTTAAACTTCAACTTCACTCCCATGGCCTCTTAAATGGGGGTCCAGAAGATCGACGTAAATTGGGTATCCCAGTCCGACAAATTTTCAATGGGACGCCATGGAGCCGCACGATTTGCTTGATATATAACTCGGCCAAATAGTCAGCAGAACTAGCAATCTTGATCGGCAAGAAGTGGGTTGATTTGGTTAGCCTGTCCACAATCACCCATATTGAATCATGCCCCTTTCTAGTCTTGGGCAATCTGGAAATGAAGTCCAGAGATATGAAGTCCCACTTCCACTCTGCTATGGGCATGGGTTGCAAAAGGCCTGGCGATCTGTAACATCCTGGATTTTCACTGTTTTGGATTCTCAAAAAATCCTTGAATTTTTTTTTATTTTTTTATAAATTAACTTATAATATCACTTAAATGACCATTAACACTCAATGTTAGTCTGTACAGGGGTGGTACCAGTAAAGGACTACACAAGTCCGATTAATCAACCGTAGAAAACCACCGAATCCACCTGATCGCTTGAACATTAGGTGTAGCCCCATAATTTACTCACATAGGACCCAAATCTAACTGACCCGTCGTTAACTAATCAAGACAAGCATCACTAAATTAAAGATCTAACCAAAGCCGAGTCAGATGAGGCCCAGATCTTAATGAATAAACCAAATCAACCCTTGTAACGTCCCGTCCAACCAACACAGTGTCTTGGGGAGTCCATGTAGGGTTTACCACAGGACCAATAGTTTAAATTGTTCGTGGTGGGGTATCACAAGTTAATTAACCCGTGATTAGCCCATTAGAGTAGACTAGACAGGCCATGATAGGACCTGGTGTGGGCCTTCAGGCCAGATTGCAGTTTGCACCTGGCGACAGCCCATGCGGGCCCTATAATGACATGAGAAGGTCAGAAAATTATAAAACTTTAGGGAACCATAAATCTCACTAGGCTTGTAGTCCATCATAGACCACGGGCTCATTGGGCACCCAGAAGTTAGTTATCCGAGCCGTTCCATCAGCACTTAACAACTCATCCAAGGCCATATCTAGAATCTGGCATGGGATAATGAAACTAAGACACTGGGCCTTCCAGCCGTCGGATTTCTTCCAAATTCATGGTGAAGGTCTAATGTGGTGTCCTTAACCCGTCCACAGAATCTGGAACCCGATCATGACACGATAACCGTTGATCGCAAATCGGACCCATACGATCAAACCAAATATCCGATCGTCCTCAAATTTTTCATGGCCCTTTATCGGGTCATGGTCCACCTATCTTATAAGTTTCATGACCAGGGGACCACCAGAACCTTTCCAATCATCGGAATAGACCCCATAGGGCCACTTAAGGATCGAAACCATATGGTCAAACCCCATATCCGATCCTTCCCAAATCTTACATAGCCCTTCATCGGGCCATGGAGCACATATCCTGAGGTGTATATCAATATGTATACCTCATAGTGGGCCCTAGATCTTAGAAAGACCCTCCCATAGGTCTAGTATAGTAAAAACTTAGCCTTTAGGGCCATTTACACCAATTTTGACATTATAAAAGGCCTTCTCTTGGGCACCCCTCTCCCCATACGATTTTTACCCTAGGGAAAGAAAGAAAGAAAGAAAAAAAGAGAGAAAGAGAGAAAGAAAAAGAGAGGAAGAAAGAGTGAAATAGAGAGTGAAGAAGAGATCCAAGGTTGTAACATCCCGAAAATCGGGGGGTCGAGCAAAAACCCAACTCCCGAGTTTCAAAATGTTATTTATGCAACATGGATATGTATGATTGAATGTTGTCTGTGATAATGTATTAAACATGAGTGAGATTAAGCCAGAACAGCATATCATACTCCAGAGACAGTGAAATTTGCAAGCGGAAGACTGTAATAGTATGTATAACGTACATAAACTGTTGTATGTCTCCAAAGTGTGAATATATTACCAGGTTATGCACATACATGTATACTTCAAAAGTAAACAAAATGAATATACATGAGGGCGCTAAAAATTCAAAATGACAAATGTCAAAGTATCTAATCAACCTCCCTGCAATCCCGTCAATCAGAACACGCATAAAGGAGGAATCCTCCTTCTTATCATCAAGTCCAGCTCCGCCTCACAGGCCGCGCCATCATCTGCAATCACAAAAGGGACTGGTGGGTGTCCGGAAACACCATCCCGTAACGTGGGAGTGAGTGATCAACTCAGTGGGATAAGAGAGCAGGGATTAGCATGTTCACAATTCAATCACGCGATAATAGTAAAGCAGTAAATCAGACAATCCTAATACTGTTGTTAATGCAAGATGACATGACGTGATGTATGCCCTCACCGACGATCACCCTCATGCGGCAACATCTTACGACCGCGGCATGCCGCACTCCCTCAAGTACTCCACATCTTCCAGGCACATGCAATGTCATGGTGATATAATTACCTAGTTGTTATTAGTCCATTCAAACAGCAGGATTGGGAAACTAAGGTACTTCCCTTGTATCAATCCCAACACCGATCCTGTCTAGGGTCGTCACTCCTAGTAATCTCATACGATGTATATTTCGTAGGTCACTGCAAGGGCTGTCAGGGCTGTTGCTCGCACTCGTTGCACCGCTCCCCCATCACCTTATCAATACAGGCCTACTGTACTCTACTGCACGGAAGGGTCGTCTCCTCCCGTGGACTCAGAATACGCTCGCGGTCACTACAAAGGGCTCGTCGCCTGATCAGTGTAGGCCGACAGCTAGAATATAGTGTCCCATACCACCATAATCTGCTCACGAGTTTAGGTGCTCACTGGTCACTACGGGGAGGTTTGTGGCCCCAGCGTAGGCCGACAGCTCGACCACGGTATCCCATACCACCATGCCCGGCTCATGAGTCTTCGTGGATCAAGGTACCACGGTTAATAGGGTTTACAATGGTAAGTTCAGTACCCTAGGTTCAAGCAGTTATGATACATACAAGGTGAACAAACATCGGCCAGTCGGGTTACTTGACGGGCTCGACTAGCGCGATCGCATCTCAAGTTGAACGACATGAAGTGCGTAAAACACTTCACGTGGTCTAACCACTGCCGCCAACTCTCAACACGAATCACGTTCATCGACGCGTCGTTCGTGGCTATGACCAGTCAGCCACGAATTCGCTCGGTTACCGACTGCCTGGACTAAGTCAAGTCCCACACATCTATGGAATTTCATTAACACTATATACAAGGTATTGGAATTGGAATACATCATGTGAGCATGTTAGCACATGTTATAACATTCAACTTAAGCAAATCTTCAAGGCATACTTTCCATGCATATTCAACTTAAGCAAATCTTCAAGGCATACTTTCTATGCATGTAGTGCAATCATGCATAAGGTAAGCATGTAGGAAATCATTTAGGTCAGCATTTTAATCAGGAAATCAATCTCAAACTACTACATAACATTATTCAATACAATACATACTAATACAAGCATTTATACAAACACATACACTACACACTTAAGTCCACATATAGTATGTCGACCCAAAGTGCGCAACTTGGCGAATCTCTTCGCCAAACTGATTATGCAAGCATTCCTAACTCTCTAATGCGGCGACAAACCATGTCAATCACGTCAGCAAAATATGCATGTAGACCGTACTTCCTACAAATGACTAAAATGCCCTAAATCTCATATTCTTCGTTAATTTACGAAACAGGAAACGGAGAGCATATTGTACATGTCAAACGGCGATGCCGTCGATAATCTACTATTAAACGACATTGAAAGTGTTGTAAACCGTCAATCAAAGCGTCTAAAATCCTCACCTTGTCTCTTATGGATGTTGAAATTCGAACGGAGCGTATACGCTTCGTCTACGGCGACTAGGCAACCTAATACACAAGATCTATTAGCTATTTCTCTATGGAACCAAGGAATCAGCAAATCAGCAACTTTCTAGGGTTTTTCTTACCTGAAAACGCGGAGAAATCACCGGCAACGTGATCGGAGTGCGTTGCCTAAGCACGTGCAGCAGCAGCAGGAAAAGCTCTCCCACCTTCTCTCACAAATCTCACTTTCTCTCTCACTCTTGCTAGGGTTTCTAACAAATTCGGATGGGTGAGAGAAGTGAGGGTTTCAACCCCTTTTATAAGCCCAAATGTGCCCAAAACAGGCTCCAGGTCAAGGTACACTTGAGGTATGTCCAATTCGGGGCTGTTTTGGCCCAAAAGATGTTTTCTGGTGGTCCCCTGGCCAAATGCGGTCGGACTTAAGCTCATGAATACTGGATCTAGCATACATCAAGTTTTCAGTCCGGCAGGGTTCGCAGATCGCACGTGGAGGACCAGTTTCAGTTCAGCGGTCACCGCATGTAGATCAGGCCTGCAAATCTCATGATATGAAATAGAAATTTTTCCTGATCCGAGGGTGTAATCTGGATGAATTCTGACGGTCAGAACGCTCAATACTGACGCGTCAAGTCGTGTGCCAGATTTGAATTTGAAATTTCAAATCCGTCCCTATTCGCGGTCGCTTCAGTCTGGGTTCAACGAAATAGTCTGTGATTATCGGTTTGACTTGATTTTCGAGATGATTGTCAAGTCCAGCTGGGCGGTTCTAACGGTCTAAGATAGGAGGTATCGGACCTTCGACGCGCGGTCTAAATCCAATATAAAAATTCAATATGGTCCAAAGGACAAACCCGCTTAGAGTTTGATCCGAGGTTATAGAGTATTCTAGAGTCATTGGTTCTACTCGATTTGGGTCTTGTAGAACGTATTTAAAGTAATCAGGGACTGTTTCCCAGCCACTCCAACGTTGCGCTAGCTAACTTATGCTTAGTTTCTAAAGAAATTTATCCTAAGTGGTTTCTTTGGCTATGGAATTGGGTTCTGAACGATTTTTCAGGTGTTTTAATTGACCCACTGCCTAAGGACGTCAAATCCCAGGTTAGCCAAAATCCGGGGTGTTACAAAGGTGGACCCCAGATCGTGGTGGGGCCTAGGAGATCAAGCATTGCAACTCCCTACTCCTTTCTCTAACAAAAATCCTCTACCACTACCACCACAATAATCATTCTATGAAGCATCTAGGTAAGATCCTTCACCATTTTTCTTGAAACCCATGTATTGAGAACGGTTTGGCTTGGATTCTCACATGCAAGAGCTTGCTTTAGGGATTTCGGCCGGCCAACCCCCAAAACCCTCATTTCTAGGTCGTCTATCCAGCCTCCAACAATCCGAAGGTGTGGACTATTGCTCTTAGGTGGCCTAGCACCAATTCTATTATGAGTTTAACGATTTTGATTGCTTGGGTGACATTTTTGGAGAACTTAGAGAATCCCTATAAATTGCATGTTTGTTGAAATGGTATGGAATGGTACGTTTGACTCACATGATGTTGTTCATGCTTCTCATATGATGTTGTGTATGTATGGTGTATGCTCATGCCTTGTTGAATTCTTTTTCATGTATAGATGCTCCGTAGTATGTATGATTTTCTTCCTCTTAATCACATGATTTCTTGAAATGGAGGGAGTGCTTAACTTCCTCACCCACACACCCTCACACACACATACTCACATGCACTTGTTTCTTGATATGGATGGCCTAGCTTGTTAGGAGAATATGAATTGTATGTTGATATGTATGAGAACATGCGTTTGTTGTTCTAGTGATACATTGTTAGTCGGCATGCTATGGATCACTATTTATGCCCAGGGGTTGGCTAGAATCGCGAGGAGAGCAAAGGTGGTCTCATCGGTAGGACCACCTCCAGACTAAACCTATGGATTTGGGCAGGTGTGTTCGGACGGCTGTAGTTCGACTGCATGAGTCTCTGGTGCCCGATGTCGCTCGTCTCACGCTCGCTTGACTCTTGCGGTTTAGTATACAGTCTGACCAACTTTGATTGTTAACCCTACTTGCTCACATATGTTTGGAACCTGAGCCACCCTACAACCATTGTAGCCCATTAATAACTCACTTAAAATTGGTCCACAGCTTCGTGAGCCAGGCATGGTGGAATGAGACACTATGTCTGAGCTGTCGGCCTACACTGGGGTGTCGTGCCTCCTCGTAGTGACCATGAGCGATCCCTTTCTCTTGGCACTCCTTATGTGCTTGAAGTCGGGGATGAGGAACCCGACGGGATCTCAGACCGCAAGGTCTTGGCCTCACGCATTGGGGGGTTTTGGCCTCGCAACCGTCTTAGGACATTGATACTTGGGGTGCATCAGATTTTTCAATCTGCTGGATGAATGGACTTAACTAATAACTCCGCTAACATGATCGCATTGCATCGCATTAGTTAGGATGGTGACTCGGAAGTCGAGGTCGCAATGAGCGAGTGCTGACATACGCGATCGTTAGATGGAGTCGCTCGAGGAAGCGTTGTGGTGAGGGCATGCATCATATCATTCCACATGCATGCATTTTAATAAGAGTTGTTAGGTTTTGATGATTGGCTGCGTTTCATTAAATTCATATTATAATTGATGTCTGTTGTAACTTAAGATTAATAGCCCCCACTGAGTTGATTACTCACTCCCACTCTGGTGATGCTACTCTCGACGAGGAGGAGCTGTCATACTTCCAGATGATGGATGGTTCTCTGCCAGCTTGATAGGCGGGATTGGATCGCTGAGCAGTGGGCTCAACTCTGATCTTTTGGACATCTTCATTTTTATGATTTTGTCTGGTGTCGCCGTGTGCGACCCTTCTTTTCTTTTGGACATGTATATGTGTATATATATATATATATATATATATTGAGTTGCTTTCATTTCAGTGGATTATGAGGTTATATGTCATGTTTCAGGAAATTCTAAGTTGTGCAATTAAACATGATTAATCATAAAACTATAAAATTGATGAAAGTGACACTCGGGAACTCGGGAGTTGAGTGTATGCACGACCCCCGATTTTCAGGATATTACACGATCGACGGTGCTCGGCCTTGACTTGCTGACAGGTAAGGCATCGGGACACATACTCCGCTATTTTCTTCTTCATGTTGTCTCACCAATAATTTCACTTTAGATCCCGGTACAATTTTATACCACCAAGATGCATCGATAACTTGGAGTTGTGAGCGGCGTTTAAGACCTCTTCTCGTAGTTCTTGAAGGTTTGGGACACAAAGGCAACCTTGGTACCGCAATCCCCTATCCGTGCCGACTCTCCACTCGGACTTCCCATCATTTCTTACCCTTTTCCTCATCTTCTTCAATAGTTCATCGCCCTCCTGGGCTTTAATGATTTTAATGTCAACTAGTGGCTGGGCCTAAATGTGGGCTACGACCTCGTACGGCTCCTCCACGGTTAGTTTCATGTTGAAGTCCCAAACGAATTCCACCATATCCCACTCCCTCACCATTAGAGAAGTCACAAATTCGATTGCCTTTTTACAATTCAAGGCGCATGCTACCAAATTGGCATTGCTATGGTGATATGAGACATCCAACTTGAAGTCCTTTAACGTTTCCATCCAGCGATGTTGTCTCATGTTCAGGTCCTTCTGGGTGAAAATGTATTTGAGGCTCTTATAATCAGAAAAGAGCTCAAACTCCTCACCATACAAATAGTGTCTCCATATCTTTAATGCAAAAACTACCGCTGTAAGCTCGAGGTCATGTGTAGGGTAATTCTCCTCAGTTTCCTTAATTGTCGAGATGCATAAGCAATTACCCTATCCTTCTGCATGAACACATAGCCCAAACCTATTCGAGAGGTGTTCGTATAGACGGTATACTTGACCCCTTGCTCAGGTAGCACAAGCACAGGTGCCGATGTTAATTTTTCTTTCAAGTCTTGGAAGGCCGCCTCCACTTTCTTATTCCATACAAATTTGAAGTCTTTTCGCGTAAGCTGGGATAGTGGTCGGGCTATCTTCGAAAAGTTCCTTATGAATCTGCGGTAATAGCTTATAAGACCAAAAAGCTTCTCACTTTTGTGACCGACTTCGGTTACTTCCAATCTTACATTGTCGTCACCTTGGCGAGATCCACAGATATGCCCTCCTTGGACACTGCATGTCTCAGAAATTTAACCTCCTCCTTCTAGAAGGCACACTTCCTAAATTGTGCAAACAACTGATTTTTCTTAAGGGTTTCAAGGACCGCCCTTAGGTGCTCTTCATACTCTTCACGGTTCTTTAAATAAATCAATATGTCATCGATCAACACGATGACGAATCTATATAAAAACGGCATAAAGATTCTGTTCATGAGGTCTATGAATACCGCTGGGGCATTGGTGAGCCCGTACAACATAACTAGGAACTCATAATGGCCAAAACAGGTCCTGAAGGCCGTTTTCTGTATATCCTCATCCTTGACTCGCAACTGATGGTACCTTAATTGTAGATCGATCTTTGAGAAGTATTGAGCACCCCTCAACTGGTCGAATAAGTCGTCAATTCGGGGTAACGGGTATTTGTTCTGAACCGTCACTTAGTTCAATTTCCTGTAATCTACGCATAGACGTAATGAGCCGTCCTTCTTTGACACAAATAAGACCGGGGCTCCGCATGGCGATACGCTGGGTCAGATGAAACCTTTCTCTGGCAATTTGTCAATTTGAGACCTAAGTTCTTCCATCTCACGTGGGTGCATGCGGTAAGTAAGCAAGGAGATGAGCTTAGCACCCGGAGTCAGATCGATTGTGAAATCTATCTCATGTTGAGGAGGAAGCCCTGGTATGACTTTAAATACATCACCAAAATCATTAACTACGGGAGTGCGTATTAATGAAGGCCTGTTATACCCGTCCTCTAATGAAGCATAACATAAAATCCTACGATCGTGGCTAACCTGGATTGGGAATGTGAGAGAAGTGTCGTCGCCTTCATATATTTTCACTGTCAGAGTGTTATAGTCAATCTCTACCTTCATCGTGGTCAACTAATCCATGCCCAAGATGACGTCATAATGGAAGATCTTGGTCACAATCAGATCCACAAGTGCCACCTTGCATCCCAAGTCAAAGGGGCAATCATGACATATCTTCGTTGCTTCTGAGAAAGTACTAGCGGCGACAAAGATCTTTACCCTTACGAAGGGGGTAGAGTGTAGTCTTAGGTGCTTGACAGTCGCATGTGATATGAGAGAAGTAGTGGATCCAGTGTCCACTAACAGAAATATGAGAGTACCTTGAATGTGGGTTGTCACCTCAAAGGCCGTAGGAGTGGGGATGATGGCATCCTGGCCCTCGGCCGCTAGTGCATGGACTCGTGCCTGCTAAGCGAGGTTCAGCCGCTGCATGGGTCGTTGAGGTGGCCTGACTTGCGGTGCAGGAGGGCGACGGAACTGCTGGCTTGGCCCCACTGTCCGTAGGGGCAAAATCTGCAACGCGTGTTGTGGGGTCCTGTTGTTGCGTTGAGGTGGAGTGAAACCGAGGTCCCTCATCCTCATAAAGCAATACGGCTCTTAGTGGCCAACTCTCCTACAATAGCTGCATATCTGTGTAGGTCATGTAAAGGGTGCCGGTGTGGCAGCTAGTTGAGGTGGAGAGTTCAGGCGCGGCCTTTTTTCAACAAAAGACGAGGACGGTCATTCCATCCTGTTGCGGGGCCCTAGCTGTGAACGGGTCAGTGAGACACGCTACTCATCCTGCTCTGCCGGTATTGACATCTCCACAAGCTCGGCGTATGTCCTGATGCTGGCACAACACATCTTGGAGCGGATGCTACTCCTCAGCCCCGTTGTGAATTGCCTCATTATAATTGCTTCATTGGCGATCATCTCGGATGCGTAGCACGATAGTTCCATGAACCGGTTTTCTTATTGCGCCACGGTCATTCCTTCTTGTTGGAGGTGAAGAAACTCATTTTTTCTCTCGTGCTGGTATGTCTGACGGAGGTATTTTTCGTTGAAGCGGCTCTCGAAGTCCTCCCATGTCCATACGTGGTTCTTGGGAACAGACCGGAGAATACTCTCCCATCACAGGTCTGCCTCTTTCTCAAAGAAGTATGAGAGGAGCTCGACACTCTTCGCATCAGAACAGTGGAGAGGCCGAAGTAGCTTGGTGACTCAATTGAGCCAGTACTCCGCTTCCTCGGGGCGGTGTGTGCTGGTAAACATAGGTGGCCTATACTGCTGGAACCGCTTAAAGAGATTGCTTATGTTGTTCGTAGGCGCGGCCATGGCAGGTGGTTCCGGTTGTTGTATGCCAAAGTTCTGGGCCATGGCTCCCATCATAGTGGCCATCATCTGCTCCTGTTATTACATATTAGCGGCCATCATTTGCTGTTATTGTTGCATAAGATGCAACATTTGGCCCATCTGATCCATGGCCTGAGGTGGAGGAGGTACGGGTGCCGCGGGTTGTGGTGGCGGTGCATTCGGGGCCGCCTCCTGGGTAGTGCTACCCGTATTTTGGGGGCCATTCGCCCCTTGGGGGCCTTGGTGATCATCGGAGATCTAGTCCCTATCAACTAGGTCACCGTGAGGCAGGTGGTTATATCGACCCTCCGCTCGCGGAGGCATTTCCTAGAAAAAAATTCCTTAAAGTATTAGTCACTAGAGCATCGCGTACATCGGGCATACAAGACCTATAGCCTGTCATTTATGAATATAATTACAACACAGGCAAGGCATACTTTAAGCAAAGAAATCTTTAGGTCGATCCATACATTAGCAGTAATTTCAAAATGCCATAAACATGGCCAGTTACATGCTACAACATGGATTACAAGCACTACTTAAACATGCTAGGCGAAGGGAAAATGCAATCTAATTAAGCAAAAGTCCTAACTATTTCAGTACATGAGATTTAACCTAAGCAACTTAAAGCAAACTACTCATCATCAGTAAGGTGGTGCTACTACTCGTCTGAATCAGGCGAAAGTGGAGGTGCTTCTTCCCCCTTGCTGCAGCAGATCAAGGCCTTTATGGCCCGATACATCTTCTTGTTCCACTTTTCCTACTTCGTTTGGTGCCTTGCTTGGGTTTCCTCCATTCTAGTCAGTCTAGCGTCGAGCGCTTCCCAGCGCTCGTGCATGTCTGAAGCGGCAGGTGGCTCCCTGCTAACTTTCTGGATCTCCTCAGTTTGCTCAACCCTTTCAGCATTTCCAGCTTCTTCCTCCCCCTTATCGTCTCATCGTCTTCATGGTCTTCGCTGCCTTCCTCTTCTTCTTCAACAGGTTCCCCATATTGATCGATGTGGGCCTGTTGCTGTTTTAGGCCTATTCCCATATTGTTCAACTTACCATCACCCAATATCTGTGTCAGTATAAAGTTTCCATCCGATCCGCCCATACCGTATAGCTGGGCCAACTGACAGACCAGGCGATCAAAAGGGAGACATACTTCCTTCCGCGTTGCCCTTGCGGCCCTCACGATTTTGTGAAGTACTATGCTGGAGAGGCATATGTTTGCGTTCTGGCCTATCTGATATAAGAGCTTTACTATATAGCGGGAGCACTTAGTACGGTTCTTCAGCCTCAGATAGACATTATGGGTGCAAAATCGGTGAAGCACTCGGTACTCTGGGGTCAAGTTAGACGAGTTTAGGCCAACGTCTCGCCTCCATTGGGCAACTCGCCCACACAAGAGGCGAGTCCGCTCGTTGCGGGCTCGACTCGTATCCAAGTTCTTCTCATCAATTTGTACTTCGCCTCATGGCACTCCAAGCACGCCGGTAATCTGCTCCACCCCAAATTGGAACCTCTTGCCACTCACTATAAGATCAAAGTCTAGGGGCTTGAATTGAGGGTTTCTGATCCGCACGTAAAAAGCCTTCACTTGTCCTTCATCGGCCTGAGAATCTTCATAGAATATTGGACCCCATCCCCTTTTCATAAGCCGACCGAGTAAGACGATATCATCGAACAAGTGCTCTTCTACGGATGCTTCAAAGGCGACGTTGCGTACGCGAAAATTTTCCATATCCTCAACGGGTGGTCGGGACGTTTGAATCGCGAGAGCCCCTAGAGTGTCGTTTTTGCACTTGGGTCGGACTTCCTCTATTTCCTTCCCCTTTGGATCGGCCTTTTGCTTGCTTCGCCTTTCCCGGCTTGGTCTCGGCTCGGCGGTTACCGGTCTTTTCTTCCCCATAAGTGAAAGAATCACCAGGATGGAGAAGAAGGCGACGATGGTAGCTAGAAATGCCATTTCTTTAGCAAGAAGATGGATGATTGTTGGAAATGTGTAGGTGAGTGTGGGAGGGGATTGGGTTTGTTAAAGGGGCTTTGAGGCTGAGATGAATATGAGAGGGGTTCTTGGAAAGAGTTGAAAGTGGGTTGTGGAATATGAGGAGAGTAGAAAAATAGGAAAATGATTAAGGAAAGGTTTATGAATATGATTTGGAGGAAGAGTGTTTGAAGTGGGTTTAGTGTTGAGTGAGAAGAAATTGAAAGTGAGTTGAAAATGTGGGATTTGAGATGGGTTTGGAAAATGAAGTTTTCGAGAATGGGTTCATGAGTTGGGGAATGAGAGTTGAGAGGTTTGTGAAATGGATGGGGTTGTGAATGGGTTTTAATGTGGGTTTTGGAAGGGAAAGAGGGGTTGGAATGGGAAATGTGGAAGAAGAAGGCAGGTTTCCTTGAAGGAATGGCTTGAGAATGGGTTTGGAAAATGAAATTTGGGAATGGGTTTGAGATGATGTTATGTGAGATGAATTAGAAGGTGGGTTGAGGATATGGGGTTTGAGGAGGGATTGGGATTTGAGATGGGTTTGAAGATGGTGTTGAGAATAGGTTTGAAATGGGTTTGTTGAAGGGGTTTTGGAAATGGATCTTGGAAGGGTGTCTTGAAATGGGTTTGGAGTGAATGGGTGAATGAGCATGTATGGATATATTGTGGGTCTTGGGAGTGAAGGAGGGATTGAAAGGAAGTGTGGTGGAGTAGAAGAAGATGGTTTAAAGAAATGAGAGTGAGGGTGTTGGAGTAAGAAATGTAAAGGAGAAGGAGATGGGAAATGTGATGGAATGAAGATGGGTTTTGAGGTTTGGGGATTTAGAATGGAGAAAAGGGAAAGGTCTCTCTCGCTCTAGGGATTTAGAACAATGGAGGGGGTGAGTTGTGAAGAATGAGGGTTTTAGGTCCCTTAAAATGCACTAGGAATGGCCCCCACTTGGATTTTTTTAAAGGCAAGGGGAAGGACCATATTTTTGGGGTCTGGGCGGGGCCCATGCCAGTCGGGTGAGGTCTCACAGACACTCTGTACATCTAGGGGGGGCCCACACCGGTCGGGTGGGGTCCCGGGAACGGTCTGGATAGTTGGGCAAGGGCCACGCGTGGTGGGCGGGGTCCCACATGGACGCTAGAGAGGCAGGCGGGGGTCACGCCAGGCGGGCAGGGTCCCGTGGGCACGCTGAAGGTCAGGCAGACGCATGGACGGGGTTGCGTGGGCAAGCGTAAGCGAGCGGGCGGGCGAGGTCCCACTGGCCTGTGTTTTCTGGGTGGGGGTCCACTTTCATCGTGGTTTCCTGGGCGTTCGTAAGGCCCCCGAGACCGTGCTATATATGATTTTGGGGTAGAAGGAGATGCTCTACGCAATGGGCCTATCTGTTTCATGAGATTCTTCCCGGTTAGGGGCCAAAATATTATTTTTTTTATGTCCTCTCTATTTCCCACAAACTTCATTCATCCTTACCAAATTTTTCCCGAATGGGTCGGAAATAATGCGTTCGGTCTAAGATTTTCTCCCTTGGACTTGGGCGATGGCCTCGACTGTTTAATCACTCAATCTCCAGCTCGATTCTCTTAACGTCCTAGGAAAAGTAAGGGACAGAGTGTAGGTAGGTGAAGGTTTTAGGGGGATAGGTTAAGCAAAGGAATATAGACTTAGGCTTGCTTGGTTAGTGGCATTAAGCTGTACGAAGCGGGATTACAATGCTAATCCCAACTCACGATTTGGGAATGGCATGTCTGGAATGAGTGTGGGATGGGATTCCAAATTCACTCCCTAGGCTTTGCTAGATGAGCCTGGTGTTAAGAGGCGTGATGTGGGATTTCCAAATCCCATGATGATGAACCTTCCAAGTAAATTTTGGAAGAAAATCTGAAATCTAGCTCTAGTTGGATACAATCCAACTAGCATCATGGAATATGGGATGCGCTCATCCCATGGACAATACCTTATACCTATATTAATCGTTACTCTAACATTCATTTCACCTTAATCCCACTTATTTCAGTTGGCCCCATGGGTCCTAAGAATTTGGTGGACTAATGAGCTAAACCTCCTAATCAATCGAATCGAATCTTGCCATCAGATTAAGACTCTCAGATCCCCCTCTCTTGCTACCCATTCCTAACCCCTTGCAAGTCCTCCCTTTCGTTTAAAGTTGTTGGTTCAGGGTTTAGGATGGTTCCTAACATTCTAAGTTTCCATCGCTTTTTCTAATACGTATTCTCTTAAGTCAGCCGACACGCAGTGAGTTCATGACCCATGGCCCAATGAATTCCAAACTGTTGCTCTGATACCAACTTGTAACGCCTTGAAAAATGGGAGTCATGCATACGCTCGACTCCCGAGTTCCAGGACATCACTTATATCCTATTCTTATTGATTTACGTTTAATCAGATTTAAATGCGCAGCCTAGAATTACTTGGAACATAAATCACATTCACGACACGTTAACTGAAATGAAAAGAGGTCAGACATATATATATACAAGTCCAAAAATATATAAACGGGTCGCACGAGGCATTGCCCGATAAAATAGTAAAAAGAATACTATGTCCAAAAGAATAAAGATGAGTCCACTACTCAGCGATCCGCTCCCGCCTCTCGAGCTATCTGAGAACCGTCCATCAATTGGAAGTAAGACAACTCGTCCTTCTCCTCGTAGCTCGCCTCACCAGGTTCCTCATGCCCTGAATCACCTGCATTTATGAATGGGTCTGATTGGTGTTTTAAGACACCATCCCAAAGTGGGAGTGAGTGATCAACTCAGTGGGTGTTATTAAACTTAAGTTATAACAGGCATCAATTATAATATGAATTTAATGAAACGCAGCCAATCATCAACACCTAGCAACTCTTATTAAAATGTATGCATGCGGAATGATATGATGTATACCCTCGCCACAACGCTCCCTCGAGTGACTCCATCTAATGATCACGTATGTCAGCACTAGGTCGCCACCCTAATTAGTGTGATGCAATGCGGTCATGTTAGCCTAGTTATTAGTTAAGTTTAGTCATTCAGCAGATTGAGGAATCTGATACACCCCACGTATCAATGTCCTAAGCTGGTTGCGAGGCTAAGGCCTCCAACGCGTGAGGCCAAGACTCCGCGGTCCATGATCCCGTTGGGTTCCTCATCCCCGACTTCAAGCACATGAGGAGTGCCGAGAGAAAGGGATCGCTCGGGGTCACTACGAGGAGGCGCGACACCCCAGTGTAGGCCAATAGCTCAGACACAATGTCTTATTTCACCATACCCGGCTCATGAGGCTGTGGACCAGTTTCAAGTGGGTTATTGATGGGCTACAACAGTGGTAGGGTGGTTCAGGTTCCATGCATATGTGAGCAAACAAGGTTAACAGACAGGGTTAGTCAGCATGTAGACTAGACCGCACGAGTCCAGACAAGTACGTGACGGAACGGCATCGGGTGCAAGCAACCCATGTAGTTTAACTACTGTTGCCCACACGCACTCGCCTAAATCCATGAGTTTAGCCTCGAGGCGGTCCTACCAACAGAACCACCTTCGCTCTCCTCATGTTCCTGGCCAACCCAAGGTTACGAATAGTGATTCATAGTATGCCGACTACCAATGTATGACTAGAATAAACAACATCATGTTCTCATACTTCTCAACATACAATTCAGATTCTCATAGCAAGCAAGGCTAACAATATCAAGAAATAAGTGCATGTGAGAGTGTGTGTATGTGTGTGTGAGGAAGTTAAGCACTTCCTCTATCTTAAGAAATCATAGGCATAAGAGTAATGAAATCATACATACTATTAAGCAACAATACATAAAAAAAATTAACAAGGCATGAGCATGTAATCATCCATACACAAATCATGTGAGAAGCAAGAACAAGATCATGAGAGTCAAACATACAATTTCATACAATGTCAACAATCATACAATTTCTAGGGCTTCTCTAAGTTCTCCAAATATGGTATCCAAACAATCAAAATCATTAACCTTATACTACAATTGGTTCTAGGCACCTAAGAACAATAGTCCGCACCTATGGATCATTGGAGATTCAGAAAACATCCTAGGAAAGAGGGCTTTGAGGTCGATCGACTGGAATCCCTAAAACAAGCTCTTACATGTGAGAAATCCATGACAATCCTTCCTCAATACATGCGTTTCAAGAAAAGAAGGTGAAGGATCTTACCTAGATGTCCCATGGACGATTGTGGAGGTTGTGGTGGAGAGTTTCTTTTGGAGAAAGGATAGAGAGTTGGAAGGGTTGATTCCCTTGGGCCCCAACTCGATCTAGGGTCCACCTTGGATCTCTTGCACACACTCTTTCTTCTCTCCTTGCTCTCTAGTCCTCTCTTTAGTCCCTTGGTAATGGTGGTTATGGTGGGAGTTATGAGATAAGGGTTAGGGTTTATTTACTAGACTTGGGCCCTTTGGCCTTAAGTTTCCTCAAATTCCCAAAATAGCCTACTGAGACTCATTATTGGTGTTGGGGTGTCCCTAACACTCCTTTGGTCACCAAATTTGGGGTGTAGGTGTCTCATGGCCCAACAAGGATCCATGCAACGTTTGTGATCAAACGGATGAACAAATATGGGGTTTGACCATATGGTCCCGATCTTTAAGTGGCCCTTTGGGATCCATTCCGATTTTTGGGGTAGTTCTGGTAGACCCCTAGCCATGAAACTTATAGAATAGGTGGTCCATGACCCGATGAAGGGACATGCAAAATTTGGAAACGATCGGATATAAGGTCTGGTCGTACGTGTCAGATTTGTGATCAATGGTCGTCGTGTCACGATCGGGTCCCAGGTTTTGTTGACGTGCATAGGACACCACATTAGACCTTCACCGTAAATTTTGAAGAAATCCGATGGCTGAAAAGTCCAAAGTCTCAGTTTCATTTACCAGTGCCAGATTTTTACTCTGGCCTTTGGTGAGTTGAAATGGGCTGTCGGAACTGCTCGAATAATTACTTTTGGGTGCCCAATGACTCCGTGGTCAACGTTGGACCCTAAGCCTAGTGAGATTTATGGTTCCCTAAAGTTTTATAAATTTCTTACCTTCTTACGTCGCGGTATGGCCCATACGGGCTGATGCTAAGTACAACCAAGCCATCTGGCTTGACGACCCGCACTTGGGCCTATTATGACCTGTCCGGTCTACTTTAATGGGCTAATTCTAGGTTAATTAACTTATGGTACTCCACCAATAGTGGTTAAACGAAGGGTCCTACGACAAATCCTACGTGGATGCCCTAGAACATAGTGCTGGTTGGACGAGACGTTACAGTTTGACACATTAAAAATCATGCCAATCCAACCATCATAATTAGAGGTTTTTGGATTCCATTGTTTTCTATGATATGGCCCACCTAATGAAGCTATAGGCCTAATTTAAGAGCCATTCCATCATCATAGTGGGGCTCACATAAAACAACCGTCAGATGACATATCCAAAACATGATACACCCCACAACGCAAAATAACCGACAGCCATTTTCAAAAAACTTGCAAATCCATGTGGTGGGCCATTGGATTGTCCTGAACTTTTGGCATCCATCTTTCATAATTGAAGCAAACCAGATCAACGGGTTGGATCATACAAACTCCGGTGGGCCACACCAGGCCACCTTGTCCCTTCATTCCGAATAATGTTTTATAAATATACAAAAATGCACGTGCCCTGTCAGGAAGAAGAATTTAGAAAATGTTAGACTGTCCAATCCCTATTTATTTTCTAAGACAAATGTAGGTTAGGAGCCATACCTACAAACCACATTGTCGTTTGGTGGGTAAGCTTGCTTAGACAAATCCCGTACCAGTTTTTATCAAGTGTACCAAAATAATAGTGTCACTAAAAATAGCAGCATTTACTTAAATGAGGCCAAAAAATGATTTATTTTCATTTTTTTAATTAGAATAGATATGTTACAATAGGTAGTTAAATGAGGCCAAAAAATAATTTATTTTCATTTTTGAAACATGGATAGACATGTTTGATTCTCATTGAAAAGTGGACCGCAGGCTTGGAAATAAAACACTTCTCATGTCATTTTTTGCGTGAAAAGCATTGAAAATTATTTTTTCGGCGGTATGGTTAGGTGGGCAAAAGTCATTTCAAAAGCGTCGTCGGAAGAGACCCTTAGTTTCAATTTTCCATGTTGAAATTAAGGTAGACCCTTAGTTTCAATTTTCCATGTTGAAATTAAGGCCTTGTAGAAAGAAATTCTAATTGTAATTATCTGATTTCGCTACCTTCACATCAAGGTATAAGTCTTCATCGAGTCGTTTGACTTGGGCTCGATTCGATCCAACACTATGAGTTAGTCTAGCCACCTTAAGTTGCGTATACGTCATGAATCATCTAAGACTAAATGGGTTTGACCGAGTCATGGGGTTTAAAACCATGGTTCAATGTTCTAGGTGGATGGGCACTACCCTCATTCATAAATGAGAATGAATAGTGGCCATTGTGATGTATGAGTTCTATCCACACCGTTCATTGATTTTGCCATATCATTTTAGGGTACAAATCTAAGATTAAGGCAGTTCTAATGCTCAAATGAACTACACAATGGGAATGAAACACATACCGTTTAAATTTTTCATGAGGCCACGAGTTTCAGATCAAGCCGATATGTGTTATTCCTTTGTCAAGGTTTATGTGAGCTTATGAATAACTTAGATGACAATTAACTATCATGATGGACATTAGAAGATTTAAACGGTGGGTGTCATTATCACCGCTGTTTTCTATGGTGTACACTTATGCTTTTGATTTACTTCATTTTTGAACTCGTACCCTAAATTAATATGTGGGCAAATGGTAGACAGTATGGATAAAACACATATATCATGGTGTCATGGCTCCTCTGAGCCCTAATTTGTTCCTAGTGGGGGATGAGAGTGCCAATAAAACCCAATTTTTATATGCATTTTGGAAAATGTTGAAAGCTAATTTCACAATGGACGGAGCAGATTTTTTTTAATTATTGTTAAGAAATTAATGGCTCACAAAAATCCATTGAGAGTGAAGGATTATTATTATTAGAATTTTTAAGACTAAAAACCACTATTCTATTTGCAAAGCTAGTAACTTTTTAGGTGATCAATTTTATTATTTTTTCCTTGTTGCTTTCGGTAATAAAAGAAATGTGAAACACTTTCGGTCATTGGTCATCTTGTATAATATAATCATAGAAAGCAACAATTGTATCCTAAGACGTTAAAAAATAGGCCAAAACACATCATGACTTGACGGACAGACGACAATAAAAAATCATTCTAACTAATCAATGTTTCGAATGCTTGGAATGCATCAACTCCATTATTTTAAAATTTGGGTGAGTTTGACTTGGACTTTAGGGACCATAAGTCGTCATCCTCAAATGGATTTAGCCATCCAAACGGGGCCTAATTGATTTCGGCCAGACCAGCCTTTGGGTTCGGAAATTTTGACTAGGTGAGTCGAATCAGTGTGTCATATGAGTCATATTCTTTTTAAATGAAGTGATCTGTCATGATTCTTTTGGGCAATTGCTATCTTTTGAAACCTGAGGTGCTATTTTTTAAATACAAAAGCTACAAATCGGACTGTTTTATTATAATCTGCCTAAGTCAATGTCATTTATGTAAGAACCTACACGTACGAACCTGGGCCCACCAAAAATATAGTGGTCCCACTGTCTCGACCAATGGAAAGTGTCCACCATGGATAGGACATGCAAATGTGTGTATCAATAGGATGATCCTGACCATTCGATTGGGTCCTACAAGTGTATGGAGAGTGGTTCATATTCAGTGAATAAAAATCATTGATTAGATGGATAGGATCGTCTGATTATTGCAAAATTTCATCTAGGCCGTATTTGGATGGTACTGATCAGCCTGCCCATGTGCGGAGTACGCATCAAGGCCATTCGCTTGATTCTACCACGGTGATATGGCTATTTTTCACAAATGGGCCACACGGTCTGGTGATCAAGACCGTTGATATGATGGGCTTAGTTGATAAGGCCTGGATTGGAAGATCCTGGCCTTTTTTCTTGCCCTTTGCTACGTTTTCTTCTAACCGTCCATTCATAACTATTGATCAGATATTCAAAATTGGAGACATTTAGGGCATCCCCATTAGTGGGGCCCACCGAATCAACATCCGGCCAGCAAATCAGGGGCCTGTTTAGGTCCAGATACAACAGGACATATCATTCCTCCAACAACATTTGATTAATCACACTTTAAACAATAGATCAAGGTGGGACCCACTTCTAATTTCCAAATCAAGAACGATGCAGGTGCTACTTACAAAGCGATGGAATATATATTCCCGTGCAATCTTAGAAGCGTGTGGTGTGGTGGACCGACAAACTCATTTTAATATCGTTCTTTAGCTGAGAAATGCTCGCATGCATCCACACAATCCTAACCCCACTATCCAGCACCTTATTTTCCTCCAATTCGTCACACGCATAAAAGATCTCATCCGTCCAGATGATGGATCCCATCATTTATATAACTCTACATGAAAATTAGTCTAGTCCAATCATCAAATTATCCCACACCACCGAGATAAACAGACGACCGATGATATGACTCTACATATAAGTGTGGCCCACCTAATGAGTTTTTCAGTCAGATATTTTATTTTGGTGGCCTTGATGATGTTTCACGCCTTTTCACAGATGAGATTTTTCACATGCTGACTGATTGGGGGGGGAAAGCAGCGCAGATGGTCAGGTTAGTATGGTCTAGCTATACATAATCATTCCTCGATTGAAGAAGTATATAATACAATGTAGAGTATAGCTATATATAGAATACAATAATGTAAATTGAAGATAAGATAGAGGGCCAAGATTTCTGACGTCCCCGAAATAATAAGAATCCGAGGCCGTCAGATTTCCAGCTAAACATGGCCAGCCTCTTTATTACAAATCATATAATACTCCGCAGGAGTATGGAATTTCATACTCATGCACGCATACGTTAGAGCTTGTTTGTTTCTCGATCCAAACCGTCCGAATTACGGAACCACCAGTTTTTGGGTTACTGTCTCATCAACTTGGGCCCCACAATTCCTGTTTCTATATTGGTGGAGCCCACTAATTATTACTCTATCTATCCATTAATCAGAGGTCAGGATTGTCTCATCAAATCTGATTTTTGGGATACGAGTAATCTTTAGTGGGTCCCAACTGTTTGGACGGTTACGATTCGATGTACATGCCACGTGTCCAGTAGGGAGATTCCCCAACTCCGTTGCCTTCGTTGGCACGTGAGTTGCGGGCTTCACACGTTAAATGCTCCGTCAGGGTGTGATGGATGATAAATACACGAGCGCTCTGAAAATGCGTACGTGGCGTATAATTAGTACAAATTAAAAATGAACATGAAATAAAAATTACATTTGTTTGATTATCTGCTTATCGGATACGTGGACATTTACTGGACGGTTAAAAATAAAAATTTCCAAAGTTTCTAATTCAATAAGCATGTGTCCACAGATCAGAGGTTAGGATGGTTCAATCAAACTGATATTAGGATTTTGATTTATTAATAGTGGGTTCCACGTTTCAGTCGGTTCGATTTTGAGTTAATTTGTTCCACGTGTTTAATTTCAGAGTGGCTGTGTATCAAGTGTCATGCTCTGCCAGTGTATCAAATGACTCGGCTGCGGAGGGCTGAGTTTCTCCGGAGAGGAGAAGCGAATTGATATTCCTATGCCCGGAGCTGTGTGGGGCCCACATATTATTTCCGTGATAAATCCAATCGGTCCATCTGTTTTGAAAGACCACAACAGGACAGGGGTTCTAAAAATCAGGCAATCTGCTTCCACGAGAGGGAGGATAAAAGCTTTATACTCTGAAAGAGTAGGATACTTGATACGCAGTCACCAAGAAATTTCACAGGTGGTATATAAATCATTTAAATCAAACCATCCAAAAAGTGGGTCCCATTTTTAATAGCTCATAAACCCGAAATTCAATGATTTCTGGACATTTCAATGGTCCAAATTCAACAGGAAAATGACAAATAATCAAAGATTAGAATCACTCAATCACTTTGAAATTCATAGCACGCGATATATGAAGAGGTTCCACGAACCTGGACGGTTTAGTTTGAATTACGTTACCAAGTGTACAACTTCTCAGTGCCTGTGTATCAACCATCCTATTCTGTAGAGTATCAAATGAGAGAGGGAAAGAGGAAAAAGACAAAAGTAGAGGTGGTGGAAAAAAAGAGAAGGGATGACCAGGGGTGAAGAACCTTTAACATGAACACACGCACACAAACTCCTTTTAAAAAAAAAAAAAAAAAAAAAAAATTTAAAATTTAAAATTACAACCACTTGCATGGAAGCTACCCCACTTGGATTCAGTGCAGTGTATCCACCCCTCCCTATACTCCTTCCACAATCTCTTTCCTCTATACCTCTCCCCGCCTCTCTCTCTCTCTTTCCTCTCTATATCTATTGTAGACATTCCCATCTCCATCCCCAGCAACTACAACAAAAACTAAAACAACAACAACAACAGCCACAACCACTACCAAAACAACAACATCAACATCAACATCAAAGGTATTGGCTTTTCTCAGCTTACAGTAAAGAAATAATATTTGGGTTGCACTCATTCCTCTCTCTCTCTCTCTCTCTCTCTCTCTCTCTCTCTCTCTCTCTCTCTCTCGATAGTTCGTGATTTGGGTTTCAAATGGAAAAGAAAAATAAAGAGAAAGGAACCACGAGCTTTGTTTTTTGGTGCTTGTTTCTGGAGAATTATCAGTCTACATGCAAACAGTGCATCAATATCAACATCACATGTATATTTTTTTCTTGATTTTTTTTTGGTTTAGTTTTGCATGAAAAGGAATATCTGTTTTGTTCTCTATATCCCCTTTCTCTTTTATTTTGGGATCTGGGTTTCATAGATAGATGCAAATGGGGTAGAATGAAATTGGTTTAGCTGGTGCTTGATTTGGAATTTTTGATCTCCATCCAAACAGGAATTCCCAAAAGAAAAAAAAAAAAAATCATTCATCTGTTCTTTGTGATCTCTCTCTCTCTCTCTCTCTCTCTCTCTCTCTCTCTCTCTCTCTCTCTCTCTCTCTCTCTCTCTCAGTTTGTGATGTGGGTTTCAAGAAAATACTGAAATGCAAGTTGGTTTATGTAGGGGATTTTTTTAAAATTTTTTTTCTTTTTGGCTGATTTGGATTTTTTTTTTTTTTTTTTCCATTTCAAATAACAAAATGAATATCAAAATCACGGTTTTTTTTAAAAAAAAAAAAAAAAATTTTTAATACCATGCTCATATCATCAATACCATCCACCTTCATGTGGGGTTTTCTACTCTGTCATTGATTATCTTTTAATTTGGTGATTTTGGTTTTGTAGAGAAGATTCAGAGGGCTGAAATGCTCATAATATTATAAGGGGAACTTGCATATTTGTTTCTTGATTTGGAATTTGTTTATATCTCAATGAGTTTCATGCTGGAGGTTTGGTACATTCTATGGAAATGACATGATATAACAATATCGATCCAGTTTTTCTTTTTATCCATTTTCTTTCTGTTAGACTATTTGATGAATACCCATTTCGCATCAACAAAAGAAAATGAAATTTTAGTGACTTTCTTTTTTTTTTTGCCAGGATAAGGTGTTGTGAGCTTGATTTTCTCTATTGAAATATATATATATATATATATATATATATATATATATATATATATATATATATATATATATATATATATATATCCTGTTCAGTGGTTGTATTTTTAATTGGCAATGTAGTTATTAGGCTGATTGAGGGTGATCATTGCATTGTGCACAGGTTGAAATTCCGCGGGTTTGAAAGATGGAAACCATGATTTCATCTGCCTGAGAGGTGATTTTAGGGAATTAAAATCTACACACGGCCAATGTAGCTGGATTTTATTCATGTGTGAATCCATGTTCAGATCTGGTCTTTCTGGAAACTGAAGCTGAAGTTCCGCTGCCGCTCTTTAACATCTGCAGATTTCAACATGGTTGTCTTCAGTTCCTAAGATTGCTGCGCCGGCGCTTTGTTATGTTCAGAGAAGAAGAAAAGAAAGTACAAGAACAGAAATTCAATATTGTGGTTCTTTCAAAAACACAGCTACCCCAATCCTGTTTGTATCTGTTGCCCATTTCTGGAACCCGGAGCTAAGTTTGGTCCTTTTATAAGTTCATCATCTGGTGCGTTGCTGTGACAAGATATTCAAGTTGACAGGTCTTTCCAAAGCACAATTACTCAAAATTCAAAACTTCTTTCACTTCCAAGTTCGTGCATTTTGGCGCTTGTGTGATTGCCAGAAGAACCTTAATCTACAATAGCTTTGAATTTGGTGTGGAGATTAAGCTTGAATATAGCCTAGAGAGACGGAGAGATTTAAATGAGTTTTGAATTCCCAAATGTGGAGTCAAGACCATCACGAATTCTAACTAAATTTCAGCATCGTTGGGTTGGTGTAATGGAAAGTGGAGCAAGGAAGGCTACTTTAGTGGAGGGAAAACCCAGAGAGTATAAGCCAACTGCACGTGCGAACAGCCGGAAATCCTTTCCTTCAAGCTTTGGTATAGAATCGTTACTGGTACTGCTCTGCCTCACGGCTTCGTTACTCCTGCTTCCCCTTATACTGCCACCATTGCCTCCCCCACCATTCATGTTGCTGTTGCTTCCGATAGGCATATTTGCTGTGCTTCTGATTTTGGCTTTCATGCCGTATGATGTTCGAGATATTGCATCGTCTTATGTCTAACAAGAATGCAATACCCGTCCCCTTTTTCTGCAATACGAATGATTTCTTGTTTTTTTTTTTTTTCTCTTTCGAAAGATCGCATGGTGTCGCTTTCTGTTATCTTTATTATTTTTTCTATGAACTTTGCTAAGCTCACATGCATGCACAAGCCAGCTAATTCACACACCAATGCACATGCCAGCATGGCACATAGGTGTAATGTCCAAGCAATTCATCAGAAGGTAGCCAATATGTAGATTCCCTATCCCAAGAATCAGGGTGGTCCACTAATCAAGTGGGCCACAATTAACTGAAAAAATACACAATTGTGAAAAAATTGGCCAAATTTTTCTAATCCAGCGATTTGTTTCTAACATCATGGCACACCTACAGAATGGAACACTTTTATCTCTTGATAATAGTATATACAAAATGAGGCCCACATGATGGATGGCTTGAATATTTCACACGTGTGCCACGTTAGCATATGTGGTGTGTGTGCATTAGCTGACTTGTATGCACGTGTGGGCTTAGCGAAGCTCTTTTTCTATGTAGTGTTCTTGTGTAATCATAGGATGCCCCTTTCCTAGAAATGTCTTTTATACATTTTCTGATATTTGTTTTCCATGGAGATTGTCTCCAAAGAGATTATTGTGTTCTGATGATTGGAGACCAGTCTGAGTGCTGTAAGAAACCATGATCTTATTTTTTAAAATGATTGTTTGCAAGCCTTCGGATGAGAAATGACAATTCCATCTCATAATTTATTTGTAATTCATTGCTGATGTTTCAGGCTTGGTTTTTTAAGTAGAGTCATGTTGATATATTAAGACTGATAGTACTTCCAGAATCATATTAACCATGCTATTTTTAGGATTTAACATCCATTGGAAGCTCCTTTTACATGGGTTCTAAACATGGTATTGCCATTGTTTTGGTATTGCATACCCGTCGCGTCGATTAATTTTGGTGAAACGAATTTCAAACCTTCACTCCACATTGTAGATATCTCCACATTGCAGTTCGGACACCTCCATCAGTTATATAAAGAATATTCTTCAATATCTGTATACTATATATAACACAAGCAACTTTTTTCCGTTTTTTGTGCCCGCAATTAGTTTCGTAGGGCAAAGAAAATTTGAATACTCAGAGGACGTGGGAAGACATTGAAGTTAAAGGTATTTTGAGAACTGGAAAATGTGGCTGTTGTATGGCACATGGTTTAGATTTCACTCGTAAACAGCCTGCAATGGCTTATATTTTACCTGTGTCATTTCAGTTTTTGATGTGTACCCGTTTGAACATCTCCTCTTTGCATGTAGCCCACATAAAGCTTGGCAGTAGGGAGACTGTGCAACAAGGCTCTGTGGAGCCCACTGTGATGATTGTGTGAAATCCATACTGTACATCTATTGCGCTGGCTCATGTTAGGACATCAACCCAAAAAGGGAGCAGATTTGAAGCTTGAGTGAGCGACAACATAGGAAAACGTGGAGATGGGTTGCCCATTGTTAAAATCATGACTGTCCTTATTTCTCTCTCTACATGTAGCCCTCACCTGCTACAATTTCTTCCCTTCTAGCCTTCACCTTTGTGACAATTTCACCCTTTCTTCTCCCCCTTTCAGATGCATTGCATGTGCCACTTCCCTTGGTCAACATATAATTGGTGGAGGTCGCATGTCAAGATCAGCAGTCTCTACTTGTGCAAGATCTTGAGTTGCAACACCGTCTATATCCATTTCCAAGATTTTCCAATTAATGCCTGAAAATTCTGAATTCTATGAAAAGTTGTCTTGGTTAAGAACTTGTAATCACTTTCAGATATCACTCGAGCCCGGTGTGAAAATGCCCTTACATTAATCACCCTCAGTAAGGAGTATCGAGCACGAGACTTTCTGCTCTAATACCACTTTGATGCAGGACAATAACCACTTGCTCTAAAAGCTTGAATCTTCTGTTCTAATGCCACTTTGATGCAGGACAGCTAACCACTTGCTCTAAAAGCTCGAATTGTGGCAAATTAATCATTTTATCTCATAGCCCAGGCCCCGCATCCCATGGGTCAGGTCTTCGACCGAACCCCCCTCATGAGCCCCACTTCACATGGACCCATCTCCTATGACTTTCGCATCACATGAGCCACCCGTCTCACATGGGCTGCCCACCTCGAGTGTGTCTCTGCATCCCACAAGCCACCCCACTCGAGCCCGGTGTGAAAATGCCTTTGCATTAAAAACTCATAAAAATTCGACTCAACTTGCCAACACTCTAAATTATTTATAGTTTTAAATATTAAATATCACTTAGTCTTAGTATTCAAAACTCGGAAAAACACAACCAAGATACTCAACTCAATGAATTTTCAAGTTCACTAGTTTTGTAACTATGACACTGTTTGTCGTGGCGACAATAGGTTCATGTCAGAGAGCTTATTATGTTTTTGGAGGCATCATCTGTACGTGTGGACCAGAGAAACCACATCACAGGGGTGGTGACTGGCCAGGCCAGTGCCCTGCCTGTTTAAAACCAGGCCTCCCTTTCAGGTCCAAGCTGGAACATCAACATCATAAAGGGGCTCGTCTTGGGGCTCGGGTTGTGCCTCAATAGACTAATTTCTGCAAAATCGATATCTGGGTCTGATCCATTTGTTAATCAAGCCGACCCACGAGCCTCTATTACAGATCCAAGCCTTAATCAGACTAGGCCAGGACTGGAAACCTGATGGGCCACCCAGCCCATTTCCACCCCTAATTGTGAAGACTTCTATTTGGGCCACAGCCAAATCTGTATAATCAATAGGGTAGAGAGACAAAAAGAAAAAAGCAAAAAAGAAGCACGGTGGAGATTGCCCTAACCAACGCCGGAAAGATTTATACTGGTGACCCCTCATTGAAATTTGCCAGTAACAGGATAGAGAGTTCCTCGTCAGTTTCATGGCCGACATGGCCAATCACATCCACTATGTTAGATGTCTCAAGTTTCAACAAGTGGGCAGCATGGAAAATCAGGAGATTCTTTCAAGAGTCACAGAAGATGCTACCTACACCCGTGGGGCTAACATTACCTGATTGGATCCAATTTTAAAATTAGTGATGATGTTGATGAGGGTCCCAAGCAACAGGAGGCTGATGATGTTGATGAGAGTCCCAAGCAACAGGAAGATTTGAATTCTGTTGATTTTGTATATTTTGGTTCTTTGTTTTTGTTTTTCTTGCCTTGGGGATTTTAGTTAACAAGGGAGGAAAAAGGAAATGAAGGAAATCTGCATCGTGGCGGTTATTTGAGTAAGGCAATCTTTCATAGCATTGGCAGCCTATGGGGGAAATGGAAAGCCCCTGTTGAATACTCGAGAAATGAAAAACTATGGATTCCAACGGTAATTACGTTGTTTGGTTATGAGTGTTGTTTACCAT
Source organism: Magnolia kwangsiensis (assembly GCA_037074715.1). Taxonomy (NCBI): domain Eukaryota; kingdom Viridiplantae; phylum Streptophyta; class Magnoliopsida; order Magnoliales; family Magnoliaceae; genus Magnolia; species Magnolia kwangsiensis. The sequence goes on along the minus strand of CM073574.1, from coordinate 45,314,418 downwards.
GGAAATGTTAAAAGGTTGAGAGTGATTTCTCATTACTGTGGAAATCTATATTTAACAGGTTTTCTGGGAAATGGTTTTACTTGTTTCATGATGAAAAGCTAGGAACACACAAGATCCATTTCTCCCTTTTCGTGGTTTCTCAAACATAAGAAACTTGTACATCAGGGGAATTCTCAACCTTTCCAATTCTTTTTATTGCCATTCTTTTTATTGGGTTCTCTCTCTGAACAACCAGGAATAATAGCTAGGAGAAAATGCATCTTGGAAAATATGTTTGGGCCTGTTTGGAAGTTGCGATGCGACCATGATGGGTTAGACCCATTATGTCACATTCATGTTTTCAAAATGCAGCCTGGTCAGGCTTCATTCTACGCCGTTCGTGTTCTCGAGTTACGTCCAAACGTGTTCCATACCTTACTCTTCCTGCTTCAGTACAATGCAGTTTCCTCTATTGCTTTCTGTTGGTTTTGTGTTTGATCATATTCAACTTGCTCTATTGTTAGCTGTTGTATCCATGGTATTATCCTTTGTCCAAGGTAAGTTCTTTCAAGCATATTTCTTTTGTTATTTCATGTGGAATTTCCTCGACGCCACATTAGTGAAAACCATCATCATATGGTTGAGATTGCTTCTAATTGCATTAATCAGGCCGTATAATTCCCCGGGTCCTGCTCATCAGCAAACAGCAATTTTATGGTTTCCTAGACCATGGCTCAGGTATCAACACCGTTGTTCTGATGGGCCACTCGGTAAATGGGTTATGGGTGCCTCAAAAATCTATAGATTGAAATAACACCGAGGTCGATCAATGGCATAGAATAAGATGGTTCATTAGATGGAAAATACATCAGTGGTTCCCATTTAAGTGAAAACAGTACAACAATGGAAGGGGTTGGGATCTTCGAACCCGGCGTGCCTTGATGCCAACACATCATACTCTCCGTGACCCAACAAGTAGAATAGCAGTTTTGCCGGTAACTTCAAATGAATGGTTTAAAGCCGGTAGCATCATAGTGCAAGCAATGGGTTGACATTAGCAATATTGAAAATGTCCATGCATTAATCACTCTTGAACAGGAGACCTCTTGTGCAGGATAACTAACCACTCACTCTAAAAGCTTGAATTGATAAATCATGGCGAACAATCTCCTTTTCTCATAGCCTAGGCCCCACATCACATGGGTTAGGTTCTTGCCGAATCCCCCTCATGGCCTTACATCATGTGCTTTCCACCTCATATGAGCCATCCACCTCACATGGGTGGGGCCCGCCTCATACGAGCCACTCGCCTCAGACGGGTTGCCCACCCCGAGTGTGCCCTTGCATTCCCAAGGCTGCCCCACTCGAACCCGGTGTGAAAATGCACATGCATTACATCATGTTCATTTTCTCTTCCTTTTACACCCGTCGAATATGGTTCTAGGACATGTTTTATAGGTGGTTTTATATAACATGGTTCAGACATGTTCATGATGCAATGTTCCATATAAGCCGTTCATATGGCACCTTGTGTAGTAAAATTGAAATCGTGCCTCGCCAGGTAGCTATATTTTTAATGGCGATTTTACAATCTAATAATTAAAATTTCAAAGATTAATTGTGAGGCCAAAATTGTCTAAAACTACGGGCATTGTGTGGTATAGATAAAGGCACCAGCCCAGACGGTGTCCGTTTCGGCAACAGAGACGGGTTTTAACTTGGTGGAATGGTTGTTTTAACTCATATTATGAATAAAATGTAGCCCAAAAATGACAACTACATAATGATCATAGGTGGTGGCAAAAATCACCCCAATAGGGCAAATCCAACCACATTGAAATGGATGGTCCATTTGGACGGTTAGGATGAAAAAAGAAAAAGAAAAAGGTCTTCTTCTCATGTTAGCCATGGGTATGAGGAATGAGTCCTTGATCAGGGATTTGGATGTTATCATCTTTTCCCTGCCTTTTAATTAAAGATTTAAAGGTTAAAAATCTTAGCATAGTTTCTGATCAGATGATGCTAGAAAGGGTTAGGATCATCTGATCAGTGTGAGTTTTTGCAGTATGGTCCTGTAACGAAGGACTTAACCAAATTGATGATTTGTTCCTTACTTGTCTTTTAATCTTTCTCAAGTGATTGCAAATCATGAAAGAATATGTTCTTTATGATCCGTTAATTAATTGGGATTGGCTACATGAGTCTTATTATGTGGAGTACCATATTTTCAGTTAAACCATAAGAAAGTTTTTAATGGTAAGCATTCAAATCATCACCGTCTCTTGTGGTGTGGCCCATCTGAGATTTGGATCTGCTTCACTTCTGGGCCCATGCCATAAAATGATCCGGCAAAAACAGATAAGACTCTGTAAATATACAGGGGACGTGGATTGCCTACTGACGCTGCCAGTAACCACTGGCTACTGGACAGTGCTCTGTGGGCCCCACCAAATGTATGTATTTTATCCATGCTGTCCATCCATCCATTTTCCTAGATCATTTTAGGGGACGAGCCCAAAAATGAGGTCGATCCAGATCTCATATGGATCACACCACAGGAAACAGTGGTGATTGAACACCCACCGTTAAAAAAATTATTGGGAGCCACGAAAGCTTTGGATGAAGCTGATATTTGTGTTTTCCCTTCATGTAAGTCCGTGTAACCTAATCAATAGGTTAGATCGCTAATAAACATTAAAGTGGGCCCTAGGAAGTTTTTAATGGTGGGAGTTCAATCACCACTGTTATCCTGTGGTGTGGTCCACCTAAGACTTAGATCTGCCTCATTTTTGGGCTTATCCCCTAAAATTATAATCTAAAATGGATGGACGGCAAGGATAAAACACATACATTATGGTGGGGCCCATAGGGCAACATCTACTAGCCAAGTCCGGATCCAGGGTCGCAGCACACGTACCAACCTCCCAAGTGTGTGGGGCATCTGAGCAATGCAAGAAGGGGAACCCAAAAGCTTTTCCACAACAGTCAGGCCAACCACTCATCAAACGGGCAACTGGCCCACATCCAAAATCCGTGCATGGCCCACTCCTCGAATTCTCCCACCTGATTTTTGTGCCTGCCCATTTAACAGTGTGGTCCATCACTGCCTGCCCATATACGAGGGGCTACCTAACTTCTGAAGCTTAAATCATACTGTTGGTAATCAAAACGCTGTAGAACCGTCCATCCACCATACACGCATAGAAAAATCCGGACCGTCCATCTACTGGCTCCAAGTGCAGATGGCAAGCAGTTCAAAACCCACACCAACTGGATGATCCAAGCCATCCAATCGGTGGCTCAAAATGAAAATGGTCAGCCAGATGGCAAAGACTAAATGAGTGCTTCCAAACCATCGACAACTCACGCAATAAGGCCCACCGACGGACAGCCCCAATTGCGGGCATCCCAACCGTCCATGTGTACAGCTGAGTCACCATATCAATTGAAAATTACCAAAATATCCTCATGTTTATCTTTACAATGCCCAAAATACCCTCACATTTCTGCCCCACATACATAAACAACACAGAGGAACAGAACATACTAAAAACTCTTTTAATAATCATTTGATTAGTATTATCACTCATATTTAGGAAGAATTAAATCACTTGATAATCAGTCACCTTAAAAACTCTCTCCCCCCCTCTATCAATATCTTATATGATTTTACGAAAATGAAAATTTCTGAGATTTTAAGGCCCTTACGCGTCACTCAGCGGCGGCGCATTCACAAAAGCTGGTGGAAGGTGGTGCTCCAAAACTGCCAGCAGCTCTCTTCCCTGAGCTGCCTCGTCGATGGGCCCATTCCCAAGCCTCCTTGCCGCATCCAAGAGTTGGCCTCTAAGCCGCTGAGATGGCAAGCAGCCACCCGCCTCCACGCACTCCCTGTAGAGTGGCAAGTATGCGATGGCAGCCCGCAAGGGTGCTGGCAGGTCCCTGAGGCAGATGGGTGATCTGCCCTGCTTCAGGATCCTCGTCACATTCACATAGTGGTCCTGACCGCAATTCAAGCCATCCATGAATGCTGCCACTGACCAGTGTTCACGCAGGAATGCTCTCAGCTCAGGTGCGACAGCCTCGTCGTCTGACCTTGCAATGCTGTCGGCAACGGCATAGGTGGCAGCAGGGTCCCCTAGGAAGTCAGAGCGGAGGAGGAAGGAGACGCCGTCAAGGGACCCACTGCTCCTTTCTCCGGCGGCTTTGAGGATCTCAATGCTGAGGGCAGCAAGGACGTGCTGGGGCACGTGCGGGAGGAGGTAGGCGGCAATCCCGACCTGGCTGCTAGAGGTGGCAGCAGTGAGGGCCAGGCACAGCTCCATGTCCCGACATCCCCGCTCGACGAACCAACGGACAACCTGCATGCATCCCCTCTCTGCTGCTCTCATTAGAGGACCCAGGAAGGCGATGGCATTGCCCTCTTCAACCAGACACTCCATGGTGCCAATCTTGCAGTAGTGGGAGGCGAAGCCCAGAGCCAGATCAACATCCACGTCCAAGCTGTTCCTTTGAGCAATCTAAACAGACCATCCAATACTATAAATGAAAAACACTAAAAACCAAACACAAGCAACAAGCGTTGGTGATCCATCTAAATAAAAAAAGCTAAAAACTAAAGACAAGCAACAAACACTAGTGATCCATCCAAAAGATTATTTTTTTTAAAAGGACAAACAACAACAACAACAACAACAACATCATCATCATCATAACAAGTTGGCTGAGTCAGTGATAATCGGATTCAATTATTTTCAGGCCAGTTCTGAATTTTTAAAATAAGCTTAAAAACCCCAAGTTAGAAATTGCACTTGATATGGAATTGGGTTCCTTAGCTTGGGGGGGGGGGTGGACTTGGGCACGTTTGGATACATGGAAACCACTGGGAAAAGAAGTAAGATTCCCTTCACAAAGAGGCTGTTTGGGTAATAAGATGGAAAACCGTGGATTCTGCCAAATAATCATTACATCTATCCAGAGTGGCAGTTCCCTAGTGCAAGGTATGAGGTGAAAGTCGTCTAACGAAACTAGGATTTCCACTTTGCATCCAAATAAGGTCCCTAATTTTGGATCCTACTGTCTACAGCGTATCCAAACACAGAAATTGAAAATCCCTAATTTTGTAATCCCTAAAGTAGTTTTTTTTTTTTTTTCTTCTCTGAGAGCTAGATTATCTGCATGAAGAGGTAAGCCACCATCCAGGATAGACAAAGCTATTCCATTTACTCAATCCTTCAAAAATTATGTTGATGGCCCAGTTTGGGGGCTCTCTTCTTTTGGAATGTCGTGTTTATTGATGTTTGGAACCAGGTATGATTGTATCTTTCAGGGATGCACTACCCCATGACCTACATTAACATATTTCGAGTAACATGTAGTGGTGGTGCACTCCAGGCAGTAGCTTACTTGAGAACAAAGTGGCGTATGTCCAGACTGCTGAAAGAGGAGCAGCTGCTTTGTCAATGGATAGGGCAATGGTAAGGCAGGCCTTTCAGGATGTGTTGTGAAAACAGATTTATCTGTGATTTAAACTTTTTGAAGACAGATGGAGCAGTGAATGCTTAACCCTGTTCTGGGAGCTTCCCCTTGGCCTTCATGTCCTTTTGCCTCATTTCTCTATCGATTCTCATTTGATTTTTGGCTTTTGGGTACATGGGGGCACACCCCATGTAAGAGAAGTAGTGAGAGGGTCATTGCCACAGGGCTTTGCCATCATCATTATCCCACGCAATCGGGGTCAGCTACAGGAATCCCGTTCTGCCATTCCACTCTATCGAAGACTATATCCTCAATAAAACCATAGGTCATCAAATCATTTCTTACTACCTCGGCCCATGACCTTTTGGGGCCTTCTTATTGCCCTTCTAGAGCCTTCAACTTGAAGGAAGTCATTCTTAACCATTATAAGTGGCTAAATATCTACGCCTACTTTTCCTTCCCCCTCCCTCCCTCCCTCCTTGGCCCTCAAAGCAGAGGCATTGGTTATAACAGATCCACGGAAATAAGGGAAGCAGATGATTTCGGGATCTCAGGTCTGACCTACAAAGATTCTTCTGAAACCCCTGGCCCAGATGGTTTGTACAACTACTTCAACATTCATTGACAAGACAATGATCTGGCTGATTGCCCTTCAGTGGTGTTGGATTGCACAATCTTATTTCTCAAACCAAGTCTCTTCCTGCAGTGGCAAAGTTACCAAGCCCTCCCTTCTCTCTTCTGCTTTCCTGCCCCATGGCTATATTTTTAATCACTTTTTTTTTCTTGCAATAAAATGGTCCGTTAACATGCCAAGAAATGTAGTTGATGGGATCTTGCAAATAAACATTTGCACCACGTTCAAACAAGTTCATTTTGTGCCATGTCATGCAAGAGTGGGCAGATATCCATCTACAGCAGATGATTCCATTGTCCATATTGTAAGACTCAGTTCCCTAGAGTTTCATACTCGATGAGGCAGCAAAGGAAGAAATGTGGAGGTAGGGATATAATTTGTTAATAGATTGCTATAAACTGCTTGGATCCTCAAAAGAACTGCATGGCTGCAGCCTGTTCCATCATTAATCTCCCTGATTGTTTTCTTTTCTTTTCCTTTTTTTCCCCATTCGCAAGCAAAGTCTCTCCAGGCACCTTCCTCTGCTAAGATGCCATCAACACCATCCACATCTCTGAGAAAACAATACACAACCGTTTAAGGTAGAACCCAAATCATAAATCTCATTGAAAATGAAGGTTAAAGGTGCCAAGGTTAAGGGATGTGGGTAGTCAGCCAAGAAATTGAACTACTCAAATAAGTTTCATCCAGCCTCGATTGGATGAACTACACCTCTTTGGGTTCAAAGAGCTTTGTCATCCACCTTTGGGCAAATGTATGCACCAATGTTCCAAGTTCAAAGCTACAGCAGTTTGATCAAACCTTGAGAACCAGAGTATTTGATCAACATGCAATGCTGAATCCTAAGCTTTCAAAATGACATGTAATGATTCAGATTGGTTAACCCAGCATATAAAAAAACCTGAAGAGAGAAAAACTCCAACAAAACAATTTGTTTGAGATGCTGCAATATCATGAGGCTGTCATAAAGAATTAGACACAGCAATTTAAATAGCGGTTTCAGAGTGCAACTCATATGGGGACTCAAAAAAGTACAACTCTCAAGTCTCGTCCATTTCAATGCGGTATCAGTCCTTGGTCTTGTTTCAACCTCATACTGGCCTGGTCGCACACATGCACGGTTTTGCAGGAGTGGCAAGCAATGGTTTTCCTCTTTTTCTATTCTCTTCTTCTTTTTATTTTTATTTTTTTAGTGTTATTTTTATTTTTATGGCAGTGCCAAACAATGGTTGGTGCGATTTCTGATCCAACAGGAGGTATGATTAGCATTTTCTCTTCTTCATAATGGCTGGTTGGTGTGATGTCTGATTCAACAGTTATGATTGGCATTTTCTCTTCTTCTTCTTCTACTTCTTCTTCTTCTTTTTTAATGGCAGTGCCAAACAGTGGTTGGTGTGACTTCTGATCCAACAGGTATGATTGGCATTTTCTCTTCTTCTTTTTTAATGGCAGTGCAAAACAGTGATTGGTGTGACTTCTAATCCAACAGGTAAGATTGGCATTTGGGGAAGTGCAGAAAAGGGAATTCACATTAAGCTCACTTCCATTTTATGAGTGGTATACATATAGGAAGCTCCTGAACATCTCTCACTCTAGACATTTGTATTGGGCCTCTGAAACTGAGTACTTTCAAATGTACACTCAAAAAGATGTGAGAGCAGAATTATATCAGAGTATGCTCAGCAATAAGAAGGGTAAATATGGCCAGTAGTCTGCACACTGGTCAATCGCAGCCTCCATTGGGGTAAAGTGATGGGACCTCCCCATGGAAAGCACAGGTCTACAACTGTACACATAAGCAATGGTAGTTTGAAATGACTAGACTGGACCCCTAATAAAAATACCCATATGCTAACCAAGAAGTAAACAATCAAGCACATGCGATTGCAGGAACAATGCAAGTTACCTGCAACAAGATGCGTACAAGCTCTGTGCTCCCAAAACGTGAAGCTTCCAGAAAGCACTGGTTGACATTGTCTGCACCCCCCTCTACCAACATACCCAACAAGCCCTGAATTGCAGTCGCCGAAATTCCAGAAGCCCAGCCAGGATCGAATGAGCTAGAGAAGAGAGTTAGAGGAAAGCATGCGGCATCGAAGGCCTCCGTGAAGTCCTTCCCTGTAAGCTGATTGCCGGCAAGATCCAAAAACATCTTGAATGCAGATAGCTGGAGCTGGATCTCAATGGATGAGCTGTGACTTACCCTGTCCCTATTTCCTTGGCAACGGGAGTGGAACCCAATGCATTTCAAAGCCCATTCTGTGAATTTTTGGACCTTGGCACCGGCTTCTGCTTTCAAAACCTCATCCCCATTACATTCTTGGAGACGCTCATGCAACCTGCTAAAGAGGAAATGATAAAACAAATTGATCCATCCATTCATCATAAGAAATGAAAAGGACCCATTTGAACAAAAACAAACCCACCACACCATCCAAAGACTGGAGAAATTTTATGTTATCTAGAATTCTGAGGCATATCTAAGGAAAATTTTTGTTTAGATTTCTTTCTTTTTTGAGCCTGCTAGTGGGAATCATGCAAAGTAGCCAGGCAGTCCTCTTCATGGCACACATAAATTCATCGCACACTTCTGCGCCTGCGAGATTCAGGTCATTCATCAAGTGGGGCACACCCATGTGCACGCTCAGGCTAAAAAATCATGCCAATCCACCAATCAGATGGGCCCAAGCATGTAAGATAAAAGTAGTCAGTTCAAAAAAAATCAACCACCTTTCCACATTCAGCATACATGTGGCCCCGACTGGTAAGCAGACTGGCCTACTATTCGCCCAGGGCATCTTCATGGTGTGGGCCATGCATGTGACACAGGATTCTCGATTCTCTCAGAGCAGAATTCCCCTTTATTTCTATTCTTGTCTCATAAATATAATTAACTTTTTTGTGTAGATTTTTCATGAGAAATCCATGAAATGTTATAACAGATGCAAGCACAACAACCAATTGATATTGTTATGGATCAATAAAGAGAACAAATCAGAGACTGATCAGCCATACCTTTGAGCCATGACGGTTACCGTATCCGCTAAACTCATCGTCCGGCTCTGACAGGCAGAGACGCATGAAGCAAGAAATGATGTCCTCAGAGCTGCCCTTGTGAAGTCATAAGCGCCATTAGAAATGATCTTCTTGATCAGCCCAGTGATTCCGTACAGTTCTTGCTGTGTGCTCAAAAACCAAATGGAGTCCAACGAGATGCACAATGCGTCGTTGAGTGTCTGTGGATCTGCCAACAGAATCAGACTCTCCGCAAGCTCCCAATCGTGAGAACTTGCTGCGCCCTGAAACATGCGACCCAGCTCGATCCGGTCCTGTCGACTGAGCTTTCTGTCGTGCCCGCTCTTGTCCTTTTTATGGAGCTCGAGTTCTGCCACAGTTGCCCTCGATTTCAGCTTCTTAGCGCCACAGCTACTGCAACTGCCAGCAGTTCTCAGGTCTTTGTTGAGGAGAGGAGCCTCCCTAGAGAATACCATGTTGCTCCCATCACCATTCTCTGGCACAAAACCCTCCCCATTTTCTTTCGAATTTCCAAATTCATTCTCGTCGGTTTCCATCTCCAAACACAAGAGATCTTCTGAAGGATTCTCATCTACTAAGTGCTGACCGTTCTGCTCCCCGACCGACATGGTCTCATCTTCCATCCTCGACCACTGATCAATACCAACCGTTCCTATGTCCCAAAATCCAACCTTTAACTCAAGGCAATTGCTTGAATTCTACAAAAGTTCTCCACATGGCAAATGCCAGCCCTGTTGATTTTACAAACTGAAGCACTTAATATGGGCGAAAAGCCAGATGCCAGAATCCCCAAACTCTGCCAAAGAACGACACGGGTACACAAGAGGAATCACCGAAAACCAAATTAACCAAAAACCAACCAGCAGATGATTGAGATAATGAAAACCCAATACCCAAATCTCAAAAAGGCACAATTCCTGCCAATTTCAATAACCTTTCTCACTTCTCCCACGTTCGGCTCGCTTCACCCATCAACCAAAGAAACCTATCAAAGAACTCCAATCTCCCTCTCCAAAACCTTCCCAAAACATACCAAATCCAACATTACCAAGAACCCCCTTCAAAAAAAAAAAAAAAAAATCAAGAATAACCCATCAGAGAGAAGTTTCTTACTGTCAGCAAAAGACCCTCAAAACCCCACCGTCTGATCAAATCAACATATGCTGCCATTATAGAAAGAGATCCAATACCATCCGAAATAAATACAATAAAATAAAATAAAAAATCAATAAAGCACATATATTCAAAATAAAAATAAAAGAAGAAACAAGCACCTTTGTTGAGGAATGGAGAGAGAGAAGGAGCACTGATGATCAGAATCCTCAGAAGGGATTTTTTTTTTCTTTTTTTTTCCTTTTTTTTATTCTTTTCTTTTTCCTTCTCTAAGAGAGAGATGGCTTTTAGGGCTGAATGCTTGGAATTTCTTGCAAAAAATCAGCCACCATTCTCATGAAAATGAGGGCCACCACAACACCACCTCAGCCTTTTACTTTCGCGGGCCCCACACCCTCCTTTATGTTGAATGATCGAACCCCACCACAATGATTGCATTACACTCCTTCAAATAAACCACCTCTCTCTCTCTCTCTCTCGATGGACTATACACTGCACAGTACGTTCGCCTCTCAATTTACACAAGTGGACCCATGATTGAGTGATCCAGAACGTTGATGTGATGGGACTGACCTTAGATGACCTACGTACCAAAAATTACTCTGGATCGAAGGATCCTAGCTCTAGAATATTATAGGTCTTTAATTGGTTGAATGGGAACCATTGATGTGTTTTCTATGGTCTTACGTTGTTTTTCCTCTGGAATGTCTTCTAGTTCTGCCCATAATATCAACGGTTTGGATCATTGAAGATGCTTTGCCCGTACAAACTGATGACACCAGCGGGGACGCGCATTTCCTGGGAAAGCCTTTCGGGAACGTATGTAAGGCCCACCGTGATGTTTTTACGAAATCCACCCTGTTATTCCGTTTTGTGAGTTCATTTTAAGGATACGATGCAACAAAATGAAACAGATTCATTACTAGAGTTGGCCTAAAACCGGAGGATTAAACTTCCACAGTTGAAATATTCGTGAGGCCATGTAAGTTTTTAATCAGGCTAATATTTATGTTTTCAAGTCATCTCAATCGGAATGACGTTATGAACGGCACAGATGGCATGTAAAATAACCGTCGACCCATGCAGGTTTCAACCCTGGCAATTCCCTTACCTGCCTTTTCCTTCAACGTTGCTTACTTGAGTCATGGATCCTACCTAATTTTCCTCGTACATACTGAAATGATCTTACAAAACGGATGGTCAGGTGAATTTCTCGCAAACATCACCGTGGCCCCAACTACATTTACAACGCAGGAACTTCCCTGCTAAAGCCAATCCGCGTGAAATCCGCGTCTCACCAGCGGTGATAGGTGGGAAACGGATTGGCTACTCCCCCTTACACCAGCCAATGGCTGGTGGTCGGTGCTCCACTGTACCCACCATTATGTATGTGTTTCATCCTTTGTCTATATATTTTTACAATCATTTTAGAATATTTGACAAAAAATAAAGTATGTCCCAATCTTAAGTCGATGACATTACAAGAGATAGTGTTGAATGAGCGTATACCATTAGATAACATTATGAGGCTATAAAAGTTTTAGACCAAGTTGATTTTTATGTTTTCCCTTCATCTGGGCTTGTATGACCTAATCAACATATTGGATGTCAAATAAATAGTATAGTGGGCCTTAGGAGGATTTTAATGATGGATATCCAACCATTATTGTTTTCATGTGGTGTGGTCCACCTAAGATATATATATATATATATATATATATATATATATATATATATATATATATATATAAAATTTTTGAAATCAAGCCATAAACTGATCTATAAAAATGGATGAAACACATACATCATGGCGGGGCACACAAAGCATTGACCATCAGTCGAGGGTTGGTGTCAGAGGGAGTAGCCAATTCGTTCCCGATCGATGGTGTACCATACTTCTCCCCGAGTATTGTGTGATTCGGACGCCAATTCTTAGGTTGATGCAGATTATGCAGTGAGTGAGTGAACTCTTTGGGGCTTACTTGGATGTATGTGTCATTATCCACACCGTCCATCTATATTTTCAAAACATTTTATGTAATAAGCTACTCTAGTGGGCCACACAATAGAAAATAGTGAGGATAATGACTTCCACCATCAATGAAACCTCCCTCGACCCACAGACATGTTTATTTGTCATCCAACCTATTCATAAAAGCACAAATATCATACTTGTCACGCCCCAAAATTCAGGTACTCGAATAGGGTGTCCAGGACCCGAATTCCAGACCCGTGACCTATGAATAAAAATAAAATATAAAGTATGACAATTTCATATGCATTTCATTTTCTTTCATACCATAGCCCAACACTTTAATATCCAAACACAACTAAAATAACTAATTACATAATCTGATTTACATCGATACATAATTATTTAACTTAACTTGAAGTAAGAAAATCAAACCAAATATTACTATATTCAGAATTCTAAAATAAACTAAAATTTATCATAAGTAGAATGACATGTCACGTGCATTTAACCACTCCACTACTAATAGTAATGTCTTACATCTTCAAAATATTCGTAACCTAAAAATGTTAAAACATAATGAGTTGACAACTCAATAGGATCACATCAATCTCGAGTTGAAAATATCACAAATATTACCGAATTTAATCTCTACATATTAATCAAAATAAAGCGAATATTGGATGTAAAATCATAGTTAATAATTTGACATTCATGAACATGAAATAAATGAATTATTTAACATAGCTTTTCTAAAAATATTAAGATTTGGAGTGGACAAAACACTCATGTGTGCTGATCCTTTTAGGGGATGACCCACGACAGAGCACTGGTGTTGATCCTTTCAGGATATGACCCTCAGCAGAGCACCGGTATAACGTTTTAGGGACAAAAGTCCAGGGCAATGCACCCGTGTGTACTGATCCTTTTAGGGAATCACCCAGGGCAGAGCACCCGTACTGTTCATTTTGGGATGACCCTGGGCAGAGCACCCGTGTCGTACTGATCATTTCGGGAATAACCCTGGGCAGAGCACTCATAAGAATCATTGCATAAAAAAATAAATCACATAAAATGTATTTTACTTACAAGGAAATATGACAGATATAGTGTCAATGTTCACATAATGAATATTCCTTATTACCACAAGATAATATTAAATAAATAAATAAAATAATGATGTTTGTATTGGTTCAATTAAATAAAGAATATCTCACTGTCTAGATTAAATAAAGTCATTACTTATGAAATTTTTAAATAAGGAATGATCACCTATCTGATATGAAAAAATAGTGTGATGAGAGAAAAAAATAATTTAAAGCAATGCCATGTACTAACTTGGATTGATGAACTCTGAACTCGATGTTGAACCCTCACGGATACTCTCCTTTCCTTGAGCACTCTTTTTCTTCTCACAGATTTTCTCTCTAGTTTTCTCTAGATAGCATGAGAAATAGATAAAAAAAAATGGAGTCAGGTGAGTTGGTGGGTTCTGAGTTTAATAGATGGTTTAGATTGAGGAGTGGGTCCCACAAGAATCATGTGATAAATCCACACCGCTCATCAGTTTTGCCCGACAAGGTTAGGCCATGTGCCCAAAAATGAGGGTCATCCAAAGCTCATGTGGGCCACATCATATGAAACAATGGGTTAACGGTGGAACCCACCGTTTAAAAAGAGACGTAGTATTACGATACTGATCCAAAATTTCTGCGGCCCAGGAAGTTTTCATTGGTGTCTAAAAAATGAAGCGAATCTAAGTGGACAACACATTAGGAATTGAATGTCCACCGTTAAAAACCTCCTGGGCCACCAAAGTTTTAGATTGTACGGCACATAAACATTACAATAGGTCCTATAAAGTTTTTAACGGTGGACTTTTAATCACCACTGTTTCGTATAAACATTACCAGGTCTCCGTAGCTTTACCAATAGATTGGACGGCACATAAACATTACAATAGGTCCTATAAAGTTTTTAACGGTGGACTTTTAATTACCACTGTTTCCTATGGTTTTGTCCACTCTAAGATTTGGATTTGTTTCATTGTTTGGACCATGCCTTAAAATCATCTGTAAAAACTGATGGACGGCATGGATATACAATATATACATCAAGGTGGGCCCCACAATAAGGGAAGCACACACTATGGTGGTGTTAGCCGAGTAACACCTAATCCACTCCCTTTGGGTGGGCCTCACCTGGAACAGCGGCAAGTGGGCTGATCAGGTCCTGCCACACCCGGCAATTTGCTTACGTCTTTGTGATTTCACTCCCTCGTGCCAAAAATAGCATAAGGCAGATGCAAAACCCATGTGGGCCATGGAGAAGGAATCAGCGAGGATGGTGACGCGCACCACTGAAACGTTCTTTGCAACCACAGAAGTTTTGTATCACGCTAACATCGTGTCTTCCCTCCATCCCTGTGCTATTCACCTTATGAACGGTTTGGATGGAATATAAATATGATGGTCGGCTCATGATAGTTTCAACGGTGGCAGCCTCCATCCCTCTGATTCCTGTGGTGTGGCCCACTTGACCTTCAGATTTCATGATTTTTTTCTTGATATCCTAACATGATCTGTATCACCTAATGGACGGAGTCGATTTTACCTGGACATCACGGTGGGCTACGTACAAGGTGTTGTGAGAAATTCGTCTATGTAATTCCTCTTTTTTCTCTTCGAGTAGAAAGGTGTTAGTTCACCACCATCTTGAGACATCCTCCTGATCCACCGCAGGACAACTCATCCGACCGTCCGAACTGTCTGATTTCAATTGTCGAATTTGGACAGTTGACAGAGTTATTTTAAACCGTCCATTTGATACTGTTGGATGGTTAGGACAATTTGATAGAAGTGGTTTTGGATATGAACGATTTTGATTGTACATATTTTCATGCATATGTGCCACGTGTCAGGCGGATGACTCACTACCATTTCGAAAACTGTGGTCCAACTATCACCATTTCCCACCTTTCTAATTCTCTTTGGTTGGCCTGGTTCAAACCTGGGGATCCACTTCTGACTTCACCATAAATGGCTAAAATATAAAGAAACTACGCTACTCCAGCAGAGTGTGATAGATCATATGCATGCACTCATAGGCTGTAAACATGGAAAATTTTTACCACAGATCAACCGTCCAGATTGTGGGCCTACTTACGATGGACTATAAATCAAGAAGTTACATCCAAACCTTATCATGAATTGTCGATTTCATGACATCTAATGGACCATTAAGATGAAAAGTATTAAACGGTCCAAATTCAATAAATTCCATTTACTAGGACGATAGGATCATCCAACGGATCAGATTTCTGTCTTATGAACACTGGATCCCACCTTCTTGACCGTTTGATTTGGATGACGTGTCTGTCACGCGTACAATTTGCGAATGAACATGCATGAATCATCATGCCAAGTAAATACCGTCATGAAACAATACCCTCTTTCTTCATTCATTGCTTTTTGCATCCTAGCAACTTTCGTAGAATAAGATCATCGTATAAAGTTGCAGGGTGGCCAACCATCAGACCCTTCATAAGGTTGGACCAGTTAAAAGTGGAATTCCACGGACATTGGATTGATCCAAGAACTCTGCAGAAAGATGTGATTTTGGAGATTTTGAGATGGTTGTCCATTATTATTTTTAATTATCTGTCTCACCAGTTTATTTTATATGTTTGATTTTTTTTATTTTTTTTATTTTTCAAATTTAATGTTCAAATAAATTACATGAAAACAACATGGTGGGCCATACTCTAGAAAACAATAGACAACCTCCACATCAGTGGATTGTCAATGCATGGTGGTTGGATGGACCTAACTCTTAGGTCTTTCAAATTTCATATGGATTGCTTTGTGATTGTCACCACAATGTTTATAATGACCCAACATGGTTTGATTTGATTGGACAATATGCCACTGTAAAAAATGGACTGACACAAAGTATATTGAAAGTTGTTAGGTTGAATGTGTACTTGATCAGGCTATATATATCATAGCACATGGCCCAATTAAGTCCCATCACATTGGGTTACCACGAACATCCATGGTGGTATGGTCACCAAGCAATAGGGTTCAACACCAACGGAGTTAGCTTGGTTAGCTCGCTTGAATTGGCTAAAAAAGATCGATTCAACTTAGTTTGAAACTAAGTTCGAGCTGAGTTGATCTAATTTTTTAGCTCAAAAAATTTTCGAACCGAGTTCCAGCTTGCCTGAGCTCGACTCAATTCGGATCAAACCAATTTGATAACTTCATTACTTTGATATTGATGTTGCTCACCAAGTGTTTGATGAAATGACTCAACAAAGTGTCAGCAGGTGGCAAGAAAGGTATGTATATAAAACAAATACCTTTTAAATTTTTTTTTTAATGTTACATACAAGGTGTATGATGAAATACTCGTAAAATCGCTATTGTTGTTTTACGTACAGTGAGAATTTGAATGTGTAATCTATGTGTTTGTGAAAATGCTGCATATGCGAGCTTAGCTCGAACTGGCCCAAGCTGCTAATCGAACCGAGTTGAGCCGGCCGGTCAAGCTCGAGGACCAAGCCGAGTTGAGTTTAAGCTGGGGTCAGTTAGTGGTTGAGCCGAGTTGAGCTGTGCTAGGCTCGACTCAATTCAACTTGTGTATACTTCTACCAAGTAATTTGTGTATGAAGTGGATGACATACTGAGTAATTCACTATGTTATGCATAATGAGTAAACTGTATGGGGCCCACCGTGCTTTATATATATTATTCACTTTGTCCATCCATTTTATCATATAATTTTAGGACTTGAGCTAAAATTGAAGAACATCTCATGCTTAAGTGAACCACATCATAGGAAACATTGTGAATTGAACATTTAGTGTTTAAAAATTCTTGAGGCCATTGAAGTTTTGGATCAAGCTGATATTTGTATTTTCCTTTCATCCATGTTTATGAGATTTTATGAATAGGTTGGCTGACAAATAAATATCATTATGGACCTTATAAAGATTTCAACGGTGGAAATCATTATTTCCACTATTTTCTGTGTTGTAGCCCACTTAAGCCTAGGATATGCTTCAATTTTGGGCTCAACCCCTAAAATGAGCTGAAAAATGGATGGATGGCATGGATAAACCTCATAAAACTTTACTTAGTACAATGAAAACATAGTGAGTAACTAAGTAGGTAATTCAATTTCATTAGCATAAGAAAGAGCCACCGAAGGAATATTAATCTGGGAGATTAAATTTTAATTAATTAGGGATATAGCTCACATGGTAGAGTGCTCACTTTGCATGCCAGAAGTACGGGGTTTGATACCCTGCATCTCCAATTTTTTTATATGATACATTTTGTTTTTTGAAAACTACTCATTTCAACCGTTCATTTAATGGCCTCTGATCAGATGGTCAATTTTTTGCAATGGTGAGGATCATCCAATTAAGATTATTTAATTGGGTCTTGGGATCTAGGTTTTAGGC
The DNA here is from genome assembly GCA_037074715.1 of Magnolia kwangsiensis. Classification (NCBI taxonomy): domain Eukaryota; kingdom Viridiplantae; phylum Streptophyta; class Magnoliopsida; order Magnoliales; family Magnoliaceae; genus Magnolia; species Magnolia kwangsiensis. The sequence goes on along the minus strand of CM073574.1, from coordinate 45,296,742 downwards.
TGCGGATAATTAAAATTATTTACATGGATGGGCCTATATAATGGATGGATTAGATTGTGCACACATGAACTTTGACACACATATTGAAGGTAGGAGACAAGGCTAAGAAAACCCTCTTCTTTTAATAGAATAATCATTGCATGCTAAAAGTTCATAATTTTACTATTAAACTATCGGCCCCGAATAGTTATGACCCGATGACACATGGACCTGACTAGAACCTGACCTAGACCCAATTTTAACCGGGCCCAAAAGGTTCAAGTACTCCTATTGAGAAGATTTGCGTGGCCCATTCATCAGGTAGCGATCCAGATTGATCAGACTGATATATGATCTTAACCATCCGATTCCATCCATTGTATTTGGGAAACCGCCAATCCAACAAGTTTTCTTTGTTATGGTCTGGATTTACTTATGTATACGCATAGGTGGGGCTCTCAATAGGTCGGGTTCTAGTCGGGTCCTATAGTATATGCACCTAAGGTAATTGGGTTCGGGTCTTGCCGGATCTCGGTATAGATCTTCGTGACCCATGCTAGATCTTAATCAGGTTTAGATAGCCATCAGGTCTTTGGATCTAGGTTTTGAGTTGGGTTTGATATGATTAAAACCATTTACATTGTTAGGCCTACACAATCGATTGATTAGATTCTACACACGTGCATTTTTGACACACGTGTAATGTGCAAACAGGCTCTCTTACGTGCGTGCGACTGAGGAAACCTCAATTCCCTTACTAGAATGATCATTGCATACTATAAAAGTACTTAAATTTACTATAAGAATTACTTAGGCCTAACTCGACTCGATTGAGCCGGAATTTAAGAAGGTCCAGGTCCGTCACATTGGCCTGATCTGAACTTTAACTAGACCCGATTTCGTTTGAAAGGTAAGACTTAACCAGACACGTTAAAATCAGGCCAGCTCATCAGATACCCACCTATTTAGATAGCCATTGACAACCCTACAAATAGGTCTCCATCAAATCAACATCATTTCATGAAAAGGAATATGAGGTGGCGTGTGCAATACACGTGGCCAGGGTAGGGGAGAATAAAACAGAAATGAAAGAAATTGGTCTACGGATCGTTGATGTCTCAAAATTTTTAGCAACGGGTCCGTCGATGCCAGTGAGAGAATATTTGATGCCATAGTTGAGGCCACAGGGTGTTCTTGAAATCCTATATTAATAGTTGGACACTTTCTAATATCCTGCTCAATGTCATTGAAGGGGTTTGTTGCTATTGTCGAGCCATCGGTGCCAATAAAGTTCCATCCAAAATGTCATCAGAAAAATTTAAAAAATTCATATTTTATCGATTGAATATTTTGGTGTTTGCTTGATGACATTGAAGGTGTTTAATGTCATCAAAGCGTCATCGAAGATGTTATTGAACATGCACGTAAAATTACCAGAATTCTATAAGTGCGGGATTTTTTTTTCGTATTTCGTTTGTGATTCTTTTAGAGGCTATATATATGAGTGTAATCGGGAATATAGTGCATCTCGGGATTTTTCAATTCATTTTAAAAGGTTTTAAGAGCTTGTAAGGGAGATTCAAGGCTTGTTCAAATCAGATAATATTTATCTCTTGTAAATTTGTACTTTCATAGTGCATTATTATCGCTTTGTGCATGGTTTTTTCATACAAAATTCAGTTTGCTTATGTTTGAACATGGTTGTTCGATTGTAGTCCTTTGCTTGATTCATCTCTGTGTGCTTATGTGGTTCCCCGACAAGTGGTATCAGAGCTTAACGTTGAAAAACATATTAAATTTGAAAGCATAGTATCAATGGCTTCTAATCTAAAGTTCGATGTTGAAAAATATTTTGAAAAAATTAATTTTGAACTATGAAAGGTCAAGATGACCGGTCTTTTAGTTCAGCAAGGTATAAATGATGTTCTCCTTGAGAAGTAACTAGAATTTATGACCGAAGATGAATGAAGCAAGATGGATAAGAAATCGGGAACCTCTATCCAATTGTACTTAATAGATGAAGTCCTTTACAATGTCATGAAAGAGAAAATTGCAGCAAGTAAATGGGTGAAATTAGAGAACATTTATGTGAAGAAATCTCTTGAAAATTGTTTATACTTGAAGCTTTAGTTGTTCAATTTAAATATGACGGAAGGGGTTAATGTTGAGGCCCAAATTAGTAACTTCAACAAGTTGACTTGTAAATTATTGGATGTGGAGGAAATGATGAAAGATGATGATCAGACATATATCTTGTTGAATCATCTCTCGGCCTCATATGAGTCATTCAAGGATTTTTTATGCATCGGTAGAATGACCGTTAGTGTTGATATTGTTATATCAACCCTTCAGTTGAAGGTGACGAGAAAGAAAATCAGTGATGTGGGTGCCTCTACAGATGCATTAGTTACGAGGGAACAAAATTCAGATTAAGACAATGGATTTTCACGATCGAGGTCCAAATCCAAGGGCAAAGGCAAAAGAAAATTGAAGTGCTAAATTTGTGGGATATCCAGACACATGAAGAATGATTACACAAATCCTAAGGCAAGAAAAAGAGAATTTTAAGAGTTCTTCCAAGGAGGTCAACACAACAAAATCTTGTAAGGAGATGGACTATAGTGACGTGCTGACCATATCAGAATCAGGGTACTTCGATGGAGAATGAATTTTGGATATGGGGACTTCATACCACATGAACCCTCATCAAAGTTGGTTCACTAGTTACAATGAGTGCGATGGTGGCCAAGTCTTTATGAGCAATGTAATGCCTATAAAGTTATTAGTGTTGGATTGGTGCACATCAAGATGTTTGATGGCATTGAGCATATCTTAATCGAAGTGAGAAACATTCTTGATTTGAGGAAGAGTTCGATATCTCTTGGAGCACTCGAGGCATTAGGGTGTAAATTCATTGGGTTCAATCGTATCCTTAAAGTTTCAAAGGGGGCACTAGTAGTCATGAATGCACAGTGGAATGAAAATCTTTACTGGTTAATATCGAGCACTTCATTAAGTGAAGTTGTAGCGTCTGTAGTAGATTTTACGTCTATACATATGTGGTAGGCCACATGAGCAAACGGGGCATGAAGGTATTTTATAATCGTTGTTTGATTCAAGTTTTTTAAAGTTTTAATTTGAGTATATGCGAACATTGTATGTATGGTAAACATTCAATGTTGTCTTTTAAATATGAAAAACATGTATCTAAGGGTGTTCTTGATTATGTGCATTCAGATGTATGAGGGCCGAAGCCCATGGTTCCTGGAGGAGTGTGACATCCCGAAAATCGAGGGGTCGAGCAAAAACCCAACTCCCGAGTTCCAGCATGTTATTTATGCAACATAGATATGTATGATTGAATGTTGTCGGTGATAATGTATTAAACATGAGTGAGATTAAGCCAGAACAGCATATCATACTCCAGAGACAGTTAAATTAACCAGCGGAAGTCTGTAATAGTAGGTATAACATATATAAACTGTTGTATGTCTCCAGAGTGTGAACATGTTACCAGGTTATATACATACATGTATACTCTAAAAGTAGACAAAACGAATATACATGAGTGCGCTAAAAATATAAAATGACAAGTGTCAAGACATCTAATCAACCTCCCTGTAATTCCGTCGATCAGAATACGCATAAAGGAGGAATTCTCCTCATCATCATCAAGTCCAGCTCCGCCTCACAGGCCGCGCCATCATCTGCAATCACAAAAGGTCTGGTGGGTGTCCAGGAACACCGTCCCGTAACGTGGGAGTGAGTAGCTAACTCAGTGGAATAATAGAGCAAAAATTAACATGTTATCAAATCAATCATGCGATAATAGTAAAGCAGTAATTCAAACATTCCTAATACTGTTGTTAATGCAATTATGACATGACGTGATGTATGCCCTCACCGACGATCACCCTCATGCGGCAACATCTTACGACCGTGGCATGCCACACTCCCTAGAGTGCTCCACATCTTCCAGGCACATGCAATGCTATGGTGATATGATTTTCGAGTTATTATTAGTCCACTCAAACAGCAGGATTGGGAAACTAAGGTACTTCCCTTATATCAATCCCAACATAGATCCTGTCTAGGGTCGTCACTCCTAGTAATCTCATACGATGTATATTTCGTAGGTCGCTGCAAGGGCTGCCAGGGCTGTTGCACGCACTCGTTGCTCCGCTCCCCCATCACCTTATCAATACAGGCCTACTGTACTCTACTGCTACTGAAGGGTCGTCGCCTCCCGTAGACTCAGAATACGCTCGCGGTCACTACAAAGGACTCGTCGCCTGATCAGTGTAGGCCGACAGCTAGAATATAGTGTCCCATACCACCATAATCTGCTCACGAGTCTAGGTGCTCACTGGTCACTACGGGGAGGTTTGTGGCCCCAGCGTAGGCCGACAGCTCGACCACGGTGTCCCATACCACCATGCCCGGCTCATGAGTCTTTATGGATCAAGGTACCATGGTTAACAGGGTTTACAATGGTAAGTTCAGTACCCTAGGTTCAAGCAGTTATGACTCATGCAGGGTGAACATACAATGGCCAGTCGGGTTACTTGACGGCTCGACTAGCGCGATCGCATCTCAAGTTGACGACATGAAGTGCGTAAAACACTTCGTGTGGCCTAACCACTGTCGCCAACTCCAGAACACGGCTCGCGTTCATCGACGCGTCGTTCGTGGCGAAGATAAACTAACCACGAATTCGCTCGGTTACCGACTGCCTGGACTAAGTATAGTCCCAAACAATCATGGAATCATGTCAGCATTCATGTAAGAGTAATGGAAATGAAATACAATCATGTGAGCATGTTAACACCTGTTATAACGTACAACTTAAGTAAATCATCCTACACATGTCTTTCACACATATAATGAAATTATGCATATCGCCAAGATATAGGAAATCCTCTCCATTAGCCTATTAATTGAGAATTCAATCTCAAATAAACCATAATGAAATCATCAGTACATGTTATAGCATACCACTTAAGTGCAACATCCAACATATGCATTTCATACATATAATGAAATCGTACATACGGCTAACATGTAGGAAATCATTTACATCAGCATATTAATTGAGAAATCAATCTCAAATTAATTCATAACACCATTTAATTCAATACATACTAATACAAGCATTTATACAAACACTTACACTACACACTTGAGTCTACATATAGTATGTCGACCCGAAATGCGCATTTAGGCGAATCTCTTCGCCAAACTAATTATGCACGCATTCCTAACATTCTAATGCGACAACAAACCATGTCAATCACGTCAGCAAAATATGAATGTAGACCGTACTTCCTACAAATGACTAAAATGCCCTAAATCTCATATTCTTCATTAATTTACGAAACAGGAAACGGAGAGCATGTTGTACATGTCAAACGGCGATGCCGTCGAGAATCTACTATTAAACGACATTGAAAGCTTTGGAAACAGTCAATCAAAGCGTCTAAAATCCGCACCTTGTCTCTTATGGATGTTGAAATTCGAACGGAGCGTATACGCTTCGTTTACAGCGATAAGTGAACCTGTTTTACGAGATTTACTAACTATCAAGCTATGGAACGGAAGAAACATCAAATCAGCAACTTTCTAGGGTTTTTCTTACCTGAAAACGTGGAGGAATCGCCGGGAAAGTGATTGGATCGCGTGGCTTAAACACGTGTAGCAGGTAGCACCAGCAGCAGGAAATTCTCTCCCACCTCTCTCACAATCTCTCACCTTTTCTCTCCCTCAATCTATAGCTTTTCCCAAATTCGGATGGGAGAGATATGAGAGGGTTTCAACCCCTTTTATAAGCCCAAAAACGCCCAAAATAGGCTCAGGAACAAAGTTCACTTAGTGCCTATCCAATTCGGGGCTGTTTCGGTCCAAAACATGCTTTCTGGTGGTCCCCTTATCGATTACGATCGGACTTAAGCTCATGCGTACCAAATCTAGCACGTATTAAGTTTTCAGTCCGGCAGGGTTCGCAGATCGCACGTGGCGGTCCAGTTTCAGTTCAGCGGTCACCGCACGTAGATCAGGGCTGAAAGTCTCGTGATATAAAATAGAAATTTTTCCTGATCCGAGGGTGTAATCTGGATGAATTCTGACTGTCAGAACGCTTAATACTGACGCGTCAAGTCGTGTGCCAGATTTGAATTTGAAATTCCAAATCTGTCCCCATTCACACTCTCTTCGGTCCGGGCTCAATGAAATAGTCTGTGATTATCGGTTTGACTTGATTTTCGAAATGATTGTCAAGTCCAGCTAGGCGGTTCTAACGGTCTAAGATAGGAGGTATCGGACTTTCGACGCGGCGGTTTAGATCCAATACAAAATTTCAAAGTGGTCCAGAGAACAAACCTGTTTAGAGTTTGATCCAAGGTTATAGAGTATTATGGAGTCATACGTTCTACTCGATTTGGGTCTTGTAGAACGTATTTAAAGTGATCAGGGACTGTTTTTCAGCTACTCCAGCGTTGCGCTAGCTAACTTACGCTAAATTTCCATAGGAATTAATCCTAAGTGGTTTCTTTGGCTATGAAATTGGGTTCTGAGCGATTTTCCAGGTGTTTTAGTTGACCCATTGCCTAAGGACGTCAAATCCCAGATTGACCAAAATCCGGGGTGTTACAAAGAGGGTCATCATGGTTTGTCACATTCATTGACGATTATTCTAGAAAAGTATAGGTTTAATTAATGAAAAATAAATTTGATGTTTTCACAAACTTTAAGCAATAGAAGACAATGATAGAAAATACGGTAAGGGTGAAATGTGAAAGTGTTGAGGTGTAACATCCCGAATTTTTAACTGTTTTGGATTTTCAAAAATTCTTAATTTTTTTTATTAATTAACTTATAACATCACTTAATGACCATTAGCACTCAATATTAGTTTATATAGGGGGTGGTACCAGTAAAAAACTGCACAAGTCCGATTAATCAATCGTAGGAAGTCAACGAATCCGCCTGATCGCTTGAACATCAGGTATAGCCCCATAATTTACTCATATAGGACCCAAATCTAACTGACTCATCGTTAACTAATCCAGACAAGCATAACTAAATTAAAGATCTAACCAAATCTGAGTCAGATGAGGCTCGAATCTTAACTAATAAACCAAATTAACCCTTGTAACGTCCCGTCCAAGCAGCACAGTGTCCTGGAGAGTCTACGTAGGATTTCCCACATGACCATTTATTTAAGCCACTCGTGGTGGGGTACCACAAGTTAATTAACGTAGGATTAGCCCATTAGAGTAGACCAGACAGGTCATAATAGGGCCTAGTGCGAGCCGTCAAGCCAGATGACTGTTTACATTTAGCATCAGCCCGTACGGGCTATACAGCGGCACAGAAAGGTCAAAAAATAATAAAAATTTAAGAAAACATATATCTCACTGGGGTTGTAGTCCATTGTAGATCGCAGACTCATTAGACACCTAAAATCTAAGTATTCGAGCCGTTACTACAGCACATGTCAACCCACCCAAGGCCAAAGTCGAAATCTGGCATGAGATAATGAAACTAAGACACTGGGCCTTCTAGCTGTCAGATTTCATCAAAATTCATAGTGAAGGCCTAATGTGGTGTCCTTCACCCGTCCACAGAATCTGGAACTCGATCATGGCACGGTAACCGTTGATTGTAAATCAGACCCATACGATCAAACCAAATATCCGATCGTCCCCAAAATTTACATGGCCCTTCATCGGGCCATGGTCCACCTATCCTATAAGTTTCATGGCCAGAGGACAACCAGAACCTCTCCGATCACTGAAATAGACCCCACGATGCCACTTAAGGATCGGGACCATATGGTTAAACCCCATATCTGATCGTTCTCAAACTTTGTGTGGCCTTTCATCGGGCCATGGAGCACTTATCCTGTGGTGTATATTGATATGTACACCCCATAGTGGGCCGTAGATCTTAGAAAGACCCTCCTATAGGTCTAGTATAGTAAAAACTTAGCCCTTAGGGCCATTTACACCAATTTTTACATTATAAAAAGGCCTTCTCTTGGGCACCCCTCTCCCCATACAATTTTTATCCTAGGAAAAGAAAGAAAGAAAAAGAGAGAGAAAGAGAGAAAGAGAAAGAGAGGAAGAAAGAGTGAAGGAGAGAGTGAAGGAGAGCAAGGTGGACTCTCATTCAAGGTGGGGCCCAAGAGGATCAAACCCACAACCTCCTACACCTTCTCCAAGAAAGATCCCTCATCCACGGCCGCTCTTTCATCCCGTTGGGCGTTTAGGTAAGATCCATCACTTAATTTTTTTAAAACCCTTGTGATGTAAGGGGATTTACATGGGAATCTAACATGTGATGGTTGTTCCTAGGGTACCGGCCATTTTGCCCCAAGATCCACATCTCTTCGGACATTTTTCGAATCTACAACGATCCATAGGTGTGGACTATTGCTCTTAGGTGGCCTAGCACCAATTCTATTATGAGTTTAATGATTTTGATTGCTTGGTTGCTATGATTGGAGAATCTAGAGAAACCCTAGGAATTGTATGTTTGACTCTCTCATGATGTGTTCTTGCCTCTAACATGATTTTGTGTATGGTTGATTACATGCTCATGCCTTGTTAGACTTTTCCATATGTTGTTGCTTCATGGTATGTATGATTCACTACTATTGTGCATATGATTTCCTACGATGGAGGAAGTGCTCAACTTCCTCACTAACCCACACACCCACACTCACCTTGTTCTTAATCATGAAGTATGCTTGCTAGGAATATTGGATCGTAGGTTGCGACGTATGTGAACATGACATTTTTGTGCTAGTTGATAATCTTGATGGTTGGCATGCTATGAACCAACATTAAACCCTCGGGTTGGTTGGGAATACAAGGAGAGACGCTAGTCCCGTGGGTAGGATTATACTAGGGCTATACCAATGGGTTTGGGCGAGTGTGCTCGGGTGGCTATAGTTCGACTACATGGGTCCTCTGCGCTCAATGTCACTCGTCTCAAGCTCGCCTGACTCGTGCAGTCTAGCCCACTGTCTGACCAACACTGTTTGTTAACCCTGGTTGGTCACATATGTATGGAACTTGAAACTTCCTACGACTATTGTAGCCCATCAATAACTCACTTATAAACTGGTCCACAATCTCGTGAGCCGGGCATGGTGGAATGAGACACTGTGTTTGAGCTATCAGCCTACGCTGGGGTGCCGCGTCTCCCCGTAGTGACCGCGAGCGATCCCTTTTCTCTCAGCACTCCTCATGTGCTTGAAGTCGGGGATGAGGAACCCGACGGGATCATGGACCACGAGGACTTGACCTCACGTATTGGGGGGTCTTGGCCTCGCAACTCGTTTAGGGCATTGATACGTGGGGTGTTTTGGTTTTTCAAACTTTCTGGATGAATGGACTTAATTAATAACTCGGTTAACATGATCGCATTACATCGCATTAGTTAGGGTGGTAACTCGGAAGTCGAAGTCGCTCTGAGGGAGTGCTGACATATGCGATATTTAGATGGAGTCGCTCGAGGGAGCATTGTGGCGAGGGCATGCATCATATCATCCTGCATGCATGCATTTTAAATAAGAGTTATTACGTGTTGATGATTTTCTGTGTTTCATTAAATTCATATTATAATTGATGCCTGTTAAAACTTAAGACTAATAACTCCCACTGAGTTAATCACTCACTCTCACTCTGGGACGGTATTTTAAAACACTAAGCAGACCCTCTTATAGATGCAGGTGATGTGGAGCAGGGGGAGCATGGTGATGTTGCTCTCGACGAGGAGGAGATGTCATACTTCCAGATGATGGATGGTTCTCCGCCAGCTTGATAGGCAGGATTGGATCGCTGAGCAGTGGACTGAGCTCTAATCTTTTGGACATCTTATTTTTTTATAATTTTGTCGGGTGTCGTTCTGTGCAACCCTTATATTCTTTTGGACATGTATATGTATATATATATATCTATATATTTGAGTTGCTTTCATTTCAGTGGATTATGTGGTTATGCGTCATGTTCCAGGAAATTCTAAATTGCGCAATTAAACATGATTAATCATAAAACCATAAAATTGATGAAAGTGACACTCGGGGACTCTGGAGTCGAGTGTATACATGACTCCCAATTTTTAGGGCGTTACAAGTTGGTATCAGAGCAATAGTTTGGAATCCCTTGGGCCATGGGTCATGAGCCCACTAACGCGTCCGCTGACGTGAGAGGATATGTATTAGATAACCAATAAGGACTTAGAACACTAAGAACCATCCCAAGTCCTGAACGAACAATCTCGGACGAAGGGTAGACTTGCTAGTAATTAGAAATGGATAGCGAGAGAAGGAATCGAAGGGTCTTAACCTGACGGCGAGATTCGCTTTGATTGACTAGGAGGTTTAGCTCGTTAACCCACCAAATTCATAGGGCCCATGGGCCAACTGAAATAGACGGGTTTATGGTGAAACGAATGCTGGAGTAATGATCAATGTAGGTGTGAAGTAAAGTCCATAGGATGAATGCATCCCATGTTCCATGATGTCTTGTTGGCATGTATCCAACTATAGGTAAAATTTTGGGTTTCCTTTCGAAATTTACTTGAAAAGTTCATCATGGGATTTGAAAATCCCGCATCACGCCTCTTAACACTAGACTTATCTAGTAAAGCCTAAGAAGTTAGTTTGGAATTCCATCCCACACTCATTCCAGACATATCATTCCCAATAGTGAGTTGAGATTAGCATTGTAATTCCATTTTGTACAGCTTAAGGCCACTAGCTAATCAGACCAAAGATTAAAATCCTTTTTTTTTCCCGATACAGTTCTTAAGACATTCACCTGTCACCGCACTATTCTTGAACTCCCTCGCGTAACTTTAGAAACGAGCTGTAGGCTAAAGGATTGGACAGTAGAGGCCCACGTCCAAGTTCAAATGAACCAATATTAGGTTGACCATGCTAGTTCCAACCCATTCGGGGGTTTTAGGTAAGGACAAATGATTTTTTTTTTAAATAGAAAGGAAGGAGGAAAATAAGATTTTTTTCCCTAACCGGAAAGAATCTCATGAAATGGATAGTCCCACGGTGAAGATCAGCTCCTCCTACCCCAAAATCATATGTAGCACTTCCCATGGAGCCTTTCCGATACTTGAGAAAGTCGAAAGACATCCGGGCCTCCAACCGGCGTGGCCCCCTCCAAGTCAGCAGTGGCCCCCACCGTCCCTCCGCGTGGCCCCCGCCGTCCATCCAGGGGAGCGCGTGGCCCCCGTCGGACCATCTTTGCCCTCCCCTTGTAAAAATTTGAAAATTTGATGGGGCCCACTACCTTGTACACTTAAGGACCCCTACTCTCTCTCTTATTTCACTCAAAACCTTCCCAAGGAGAAGTTTCTTCCCTCCAAATCCTTCAAACCCTTTTTCTTGAATCTCACCTTAACCTCAAACCCACCTCACTTCACTCCCTCCAAAACCCCCCTAAACAAACCATTCTTCTTCCATTTTCACTTCCATCTCACTAACCCATCTTCTCTCCCACATTCCCCATTCCCTCCCACTATTTCCTCCAAAAAAAAAAAAAAAAACACACAACCCATTTCCAACATACCTTCCCTAAACCTCCTTCAACACTCACCTCCTCTCCCTTTTCCATTCTCAAACCCCATTCTCAAAACCTATTTCCATAGCCACCTCCAACCCACTCACCCAAATCCATCTTAAGCTCCAAACTCAAACCCATTCTCAATATCACCTCAAGATCCATTCATCAAACCCCCTCTCAAATCTTATTCTTCAACAACTTCCACCTCTTCTCTTTCCCTTCCAACCCACCTTCACCCTTCCTCCTTTCCCATCTTCTCCTCCTTCACATTTCCCATTCTCATTTCCAAAGTACATTTTCAACACCCATCCTCCAACTCCATGTCACATAAACTCATCTAAGTCTCATCTTAAATCTCATATCATCAACCCATTTCAAATTCTTCTCACTCAACATCACCTTAAACCCATCCCTCATCATCTTTCTTCAACATTTCTCATTCCCTCAAACCACTCCACTCCCAAAACCCCTACCTCAAACCTATTTCTAACCCAACCTCAAACTCTCTCTCAATCCATTCTCTCCAACAATCCAACCACCTATCTCACCCCCAACTCCATCTTAGCCAAGGGAAATGACATTCTTAGCAACTATCGTTTCCTCTTTTTTCTCCATCTCGGTGATCTTATCACTTATGGGGAAGAAAAGACCGACTCCCGCCGAGCCGGAACCGCGCCAAGAAAGACGAAGTAAGAAGAAGGCCGATCCGAAGGGGAAGAAAATAGCAGAAGCCCGACCCAAGAGAAAAAATGGCTCTCAAAGGGCTCTCGCGGTTCAAACCTCCCGACCGCCCGTCGAGGACATGAAAAATTTTCTTATATGCAATGTCACCTTTGAAGCGTCCGTGGAAGAGCACCTGTTCAATGATATCGGCTTACTCGGTCGGCTTATGGAAAAGGGATAGGGTCCAGTATTCTATGGAGGCTCCCAGGAGGATGAAGGAGAAGCTAGGGCTTTCTATGTGCGGATTAGAAACCCTCAATTCACACTGCTGGGCTTTAATCTGGTGGCGGGAGGCAAGAAGTTCCCATTTGGTGTGGAGATCATTGCCAGCATACTCGGGGTACCATGAGGCGAAGTACAAATTGTTGAAGAAAATTTGGATACAAGTCAAGCCCGCAATGAGTGAACTCGTTTCTTGTGTAGGCGGATTTTCCAATGGAGGCGTGATGTTGGCTTGAACTCACCCAACTTGACTATGGAATATCGCGCGCTTCACCGCATCTGCACCCACAATGTCTATCCGAGGCTGAAGAATCGTACCGAGTGCTCTCGCTATATGGTGGAGCTCTTATATCAGATAAGCCAGGGAGCAGACATGTGCCTTCCCAGCATAGTACTGTACCAGCTCGTGAGGGCCGCAAGGGCAATGCAGAAGGATGTATGTCTCCCTTTTGGTCGCCTAGTTTTTCGGTTGGCCCAGCTATATGGTGTGGGCGGATCGAATGAAAATTTTATACCGACACAAATATTGGACGATAGTATGTTGAACAATATGGGAATAGGCCCCAAACAGCGATAGGCCCACATCGACCAATACAGGGAACCTGTTGAAGAAGAAGAGGAGAGCGATGGAAGCGATGAGGGTGAAGATGAAGCTGAGGGGGTGGAAAGAGCTAACGAGATCGAATAAGCTAGCAGGGAGCCACTTACTACTCCAGATATACGTGAGTGCTTAGATGCACTCAAGGCCGAGGTAGCAGAGATCAAGGAGAGCCAAGCCAGGCACCAAGCGAAGCAGGAAAAGTGGAACAAGAAGATGTATTGGGCTATAAGGGCCCTGATCTGCTGCAGCAAGGGCGAAGAAGCACCTTCACTTTCACCCGACTCAGATGAGTAGCAGCACCACCTTACTGATGATCTGTAGTTTGCTTTAGGTCGTTTAGGTCTAATCTCATATACTGAAATAGTCAACACGTTTGCTTAAGTAGGTTGCATTTTCTTTTCGTCTACCGTGTTTAATGATGTTGGTAATCCATGTTGTAGCATGTAACTGACCATGTTAATGGTATTTTAAAATTAATGTGAATGTATGGGTGGTCTAGCAAATTTCTTGTCATCGTGAGAATGCATGTATGTATAGTTACTTTTGTCTACAAATGAGATGTATATGAATCGTGTATATGTACGCATAACCTTGGTATGGGCAATGTTCTAGTACCAAATTCATCCAAGGGCGTTACTCGAGTGGTGCCCATTTCCCTTACTATTTAGGACTATCTAGAGTCCATAAACCTATCTCTACTACTCCCACTACCCTCCACTATCCCTCCTAAACCCTAGAAAAAACTCTCCCTCTCCCAATTCCTAAACACACCATCTTCTTCTTTGCTCTAACCCATCTCAATCCTCATTCTCTCAAGCCCTTTCCAAACTTTTTCCAATATAATTTCTTCAACCATTTCCAAATTCATCTCACTCAACATCTCCAGACCCATCTTCTCTTCCTTCACGAACCCGTCACCAAATCCATTCTCAACATCATTTCAAACTCATTCACCAAACCTATTCTCATCACCTTCCCCTTCAACAAAATCTATTCAAAACCACCCACGCATTCACTCCCATAAGCTCATTCACAAAACTCAACGATTTGTGTGAGTGTGTGTGTGTATATATATATATATATATATATATATATATATATATATATATATAAAATTGATTTTATATACTTTATCATAGATTGATCATTACATTGTTGCAATTGAAAATATTTATATAAGGTTTGATAATAATCAAGAGGCAACAATTTACTATCTATTTTCAACTTCATTTTAGCTTAATTATTAATCTTTTCCATTCTCTTCCTTTCATAGGCCAATTGGGGCTGTTGCCACCACATAAGCACAGACCTTAATTTCTTTCCATTCTCCAAAGCTTCCCAGATAACGAAAGCTACTAAGGATGGTATGTAGCCCACCTAATCAATGTGATTTAAGTTGCCTCTAAGATCCAACACACCGACCTGGATGGTGTGATCTGACCCTTCAATAGCTTGGGCTAGGTATTCCATCTAATAAATTGTCCTTGTTATCTTGTTGGAGTTATAACAGAAGTTGAGTCTTGATTGACTCTATTAGCTCTCTCCAAATCACCCTCATCACTTTCTGAGCCTTAAATTGCTGCGACAAAGGAGAGGAGACACCCCCGTCCCCATCCGACCCAGAAGAATAATAGCTTAACTTTACGAAAATTAGTAGTTGTTTTAAGTTAGTTAGGACTACTACCATATATTGAAGATACTTAAAAGTCCTGCTTGATTTGTCTGCTTTTTCTTCTTTATATTTAAAGTATCTAGTAATACATGTAAATCAATATTGTAGGATATAACTAGCCATACTAATGGCATTTTGAATTCAATATGAATGTATCGATTGTTTTGGAATTTTCTTGTCGTCTTGTGAATGCTTTTATGAATAATTGCCTTACTGTGTCCATATTAACCTTATTAGCACTCTAAACCACCTAAATGCCTTAAAGCTTTCGATTCTTCCTTCTCTTCTAGAATTTATGAAACCAAAGCATGGTTTACTCATAACCCACTAGCCATATGACCGAGATGATAACATAGAGATACAATCTTAGGCTATTGAAAATTTTTCTAAGATAATCGTTTAACCATAGGCACAATGAAGGATTAATTAATCATAAATTTGGACATGAATTAAAAAAAGAAACTCTCTTAACAAAGATCCAAATGATAACCTTAAAAATAAGAGATTTTAACATTTTAAAGATAAGAGATATTTCCTAAATATTTTAGTTGATTGGACTACGGAATTATGGAACCATACATTTATAAAGTATTCGCAGCCTAACCCAATTCTCAATCCTGGGCGACTACCAATGGACTCACTGCTTTGATCGAGCAGAAGACCAGGATCTACCAGGATGAAGAAAGGATACGATGAGCCTTCTACCTTGGTCAGGTAGATGATCGATGTATCGGGTTCAAGCCCACCACGACCGTCTCTCCGTATTGTTCTAACAAAAAAATAAATAAGTATTTTTACTCTATATAGAGAAAAATTGTTGCCATAAATTCAAACCTTTAAAAATAAATATATAATTAAATAAATTATAGTATATCATTAGGGTGAAAAAGTTTTAAGGGGGGTAGACTAAAATGAGTCAAACTAGTATATATACTATACCCCCTACCATGCATATAAACTTGGAATCCATAAAAACTTAGACAAAAGAAATAATAATACCTTTACTTAATACCCTTAGGCAATTTCGGGGATGAAATTATTTTTAAGGGGGGTAGATTGTAACATCCTGAATTTTTTACTGTTTTAGATTTTCAAAAATTCTTAAATTTTTTTTTATTAATTAACTTATAACATCACTTAATGACCATTAGCATTCAATATTACTTTATGCAGGGGGTGGTACCAGTAAAGAACCGCACAAGTCTGATTAATCAACCGTAGGAAGTCAACGAATCCGCCTGATCGCTTGAACATCAGGTGTAGCCCCATAATTTACTCACATAAGACCCAAATTTAACTGACCCGTCGTTAACTAATCAAGACAAGCAAACTAAATTAAAGATCTAACCAAAGCTAAGTCAGATGAGACCTGGATCTTAACTAATAAACCAAATCAACCCTTATAACGTCCCGTCCAACCAGCACAGTGTCCTGGGGCGTCCACGTAGGATTTGCCGCATGACCATTTGTTTAAGCCACTCGTGGTGGGGTACCACAAGTTAATTAACCTAGGATTATCCCATTAGAGTAGACCAGACAGGTCATAATAAGGCCTAGTACGAGCCGTCAAGCCAGATGACCGTTTACATTTAGCATCAGCCCGTACGGGCTATACAGCGGCGCAGAAAGGTTAAAAAATAATAAAAATTTAAGAAAACATATATCTCACTAGGCTTGTAGTCCATCGTAGATCGCAGACTCATTAGACACCTAAAATCTAAGTATTCGAGCCGTTACTACAGCACATGTCAACCCACCCAAGGCCAAAGTCGAAATCTGGCATGAGATAATGAAACTAAGACACCGGGCCTTCCAGCTGTTAGATTTCATCAAAATTCATAGTGAAGGCCTAATGTGGTGTCCTTCACCCATCCACAGAATCTAGAACTCGATCATGGCACGGTAACCGTTGATTGTAAATCTGACCCGTACGATCAAACCAAATATCCGATCGTCCCCAAAATTTACATGGCCCTTCATCGGGCCATGGTCCACCTATCCTATAAGTTTCATGGCCAGAGGATAATCAGAACCTCTCCAATCACTGGAATAGACCCCACAGTGCCACTTAAGGATCGGGACCATATGGTCAAACCCCATATCTGATCGTTCTCAAACTTTGTGTGGCCCTTCATCGGGCCATGGAACACTTATCCTGTGGTGTATATTGATATGTACACCCCATAGTGGGCCGTATATCTTAGAAAGACCCTCGCATAGGTCTAGTATAGTAAAAACTTAGCCCTTAGGGCCATTTACACCAATTTTTACATTATAAAAAGGCCTTCTCTTGAGCACCCCTCTCCCCATACGATTTTTACCCTAGGAAAAGAAAGAAAGAAAAAGAGAGAGAAAGAGAGGAAGAAAGAGTGAAGGAGAGAGTGAAGGAGAGCAAGGTGGACTCTCATTCAAGGTGGGGCCCAAGAGGATCAAACCCACAACCTCCTACACCTTCTCCAAGAAGGATCCCTCATCCACGACCACTGTTTCATCCCGTTGGGCATTTAGGTAAGATCCATCACCTAATTTCCTTGAAACCCTGGTGATTTAAGGGGATTTACATGGGAATCTAACATGTGATGGTTGTTCCTAGGGTACCGGCCATTTTTCCCCAAGATTCACATATCTTCGGACGTTTTTCGAATCTACAACGATCCATAGGTGTGGACTATTGCTCTTAGGTGGCCTAGCACCAATTCTATTATGAGTTTAATGATTTTGATTGCTTGGTTGCTATGATTGGAGAATCTAGAGAAACTCTAGAAATTGTATGTTTGACTCTCTCATGATGTGTTCTTGCCTCTAACATGATTTTGTGTATGGTTGATTACATGCTCATGCCTTGTTCGACTTTCCTATATGTTGTTGCTTCATGGTATGTATGGTTCACTACTCTTATGCATATAATTTTCTACGATAGAGGAAGTGCTCAACTTCCTCACTAACCCAGACACCCACACGCACCTTGTTCTTAATCATGAAGTATGCTTGCTAGGAATATTGGATCGTAGGTTTTGATATATGTGAACATGACATTTTTGTGCTAGTTGATAATCTTGATAGTTGACATGCTATGAACCAACATTGAACCCTCGGGTTAGTTGAGAACATAAGGAGAGACGCTAATCCCGTGGGTAGGATTATGCTAGGGCTATACCCGTGGGTTTGGGCAGGTGTGCTCGGGTGGATATAGTTCGACCACATGGGTCCTCTGTGCCCAATATCACTCGTCTCACGCTCGCCTGACTCGTGCGGTCTAGCCTACTGTCTGACCAACACTGTTTGTTAACCCTGGTTGTTCACATATGTATGGAACCTGAAAATTTATACAACCATTGTAGCCCATCAATAATCCACTTGTAAACTGGTCCACAGCTTCGTGAGCCAGGCATGGTGGAATGGGACACTGTGTCTAAGCTGTCGGCCTACGCTGGGGTGCCGTGCCTTCCCGTAATGACTGCGAGCGATCCCTTTTCTCTCGGCACTCCTCTTATGCTTGAAGTCGGGGATGAGGAACCCGACAGGATCATGGACCACGAGGACTCGGCCTCACGCATTGGGGGGTCTTGGCCTCGCAACCCGTTTAGGGCATTGATACGTGGGGTGTTTGGATTTTTCAAACCTGTTGGATGAATGAACTTAATTAATAACTCGGATAACTCGATTGCATTGCATCGCATTAGTTAGGGTGGCGACTCAGAAGTCAAAGTTACTCTGAGGGAGTGCTGACATATGCGATCGTTAGATGGAGTCCCTCGAGGGAGCGTTGTGACGAGGGCATGCATCATATCATCCTACATGCATGCATTTTAAATAAGAGCTATTTAGTGTTGATGATTATCTGTGTTTCATTAAATTCATATTATAATTGATGCCTGTTAAAACTTAAGACTAATAGCTCCCACTGAGTTGATCACTCACTCCCACTCTGGGACGGTGTTTTAAAACACTAATCAGACCCTCTTATAGATGCAGGTGATGCGGAGCAGGGGGAGCATGGTGATGTTGCTCTCGACGAGGAGGAGCTGTCATACTTCCAGATGATAGATAGTTCTCCGCCAGCTTGATAGGCAGGATTGGATCACTGAGCAGTGTGCTCGGCTCTAATCTTTTGGACATATTATGTTTTTGTGATTTTGTCGGGTGTCGCTGTGTGCGACCCTTCTATTCTTTTGGACATGTATATATATATATATATATATATATATATATATATATATATATATATATATATATATTTGAATTGCTTTCATTTCAGTGGATTATGTGGTTATGTGTCATGTTCTAGAAAATTTTAAATTACGCAATTAAACATGATTAATCATAAAACCATAAAATTGATGAAAGTGACACTCGGGGACTCTGGAGTCGAGTGTATACACGACCCCCAATTTTCAGGGCGTTACATGAGGATTGATAACGATGATGAATTCACTTCAGGAGAATTTAATTGATATTACAAAGAAGAAGAGATCATAAGGCACAACACAGTGAGTCACACACTAGAGCAGAATGATGTGGTTAAGCGGATGAATGTGACTATCTTGAAGAGGGCCCAATGCATGATTAGTAATACTAGGTTGGACAAGGAATTATAGACAGAGGTCGTTAACACGGTTTGTTGCTTGGTGAATTGGTCTCCTTCTACGACAATTGATTGCAAGTAGAGTTGTACACGAGTTAAATCGAGTCAAGCTTGGCACAGCTCGACTTGGCTCAACCAGTAGCTGACCTCATCTCGAACTTTGCTTGGCTCAGTCCTCGAGCCTCACTAACCAGCTTGACTTAGTTCAGTCAGCAACTTGGGCTAGTTTGAGCCAAGTTCGAGCCTCTGCGACATTTTCTCAAACACATGGAATGCACCTTCAATTTCTCACAGTATGCAAAACAGTAGCAGGAGTTTACAGGCATTTCATCAAACACTCGATAGGCAGTTTCAAAATTAAAATACAATGGTAGTTTTATCATGTAAATTTTTTTGTAGTGATTTGTTTCGTAGCATACCTTCCTCGCCACCAGTCGATCCTGCAGAGAATGTATACACCCGAAACACTACTTCATTGAGTCATTTAATCAAACACTTGGTGAGCAATGTCAATATCAAAATAATCGAGTAACCAAACTGATTTGATCCTAGTTCGATTCGAGTTAAGGTTCGATCCGAGTTGATTCGAGCTTGGAGAAGCTCGAAGTTGGCTCAAAATTTTTTCAAGATCTAAAAATCAGCTCAACTTGGCTTGAATTGAGTCTTGAACTGAGTCGAATTAAGATTTTTCGAGTCGAGTTGAGTGAGTTAACTGAGCTAACTTGGTTCATGTACAACTCTAATTTTAAAATTTCAAAGGAAGTGTGGAGTGGTCAACAGGTAAACTATTCATGACTGTGTATATTTGGTTACGATAGTTTCTCTTATGTATCATCAGTTAAGAGAGATAAGCTAGACTAAAGGGATAAGAAATACATCTTTATTATCTATGGCGGTGGTGTGAAGGGGTGCCGACTGTATGACCAGGTTACACGAAAAATCATCCTTAGTCGTGACATCAAATTCAACAAAGGTTCCGTATTCTGTAAGGATGAATACAAGGAACCGAAAAAGTAAGTTGTGATCGTGCAGTTAAAGAGAGATCAGACACGGTTGATACAAGTACGTTGAAAGAGGTACAAGAGCAAGTGGAGCAGCCACCTATGAGAAGGAATCCACCAAGGTATCGAAGGTTACCAACGAGATACAAAGATGACTCAAATATCAATTTAACCCTCATTACGGATGAGAGAATCCATCTATTCTTTAGGAGACTCTTGATGAGCCTGATGCTAAAAAGTGAAAAGTAGTGATGAATGATGAGATGGACTGTAAAGCCTAAAAAATCAGCACCCGAGTACATAGACTACGGTCCCGAGTTTCCATGAGTTAACTTAATAAAATGCACATATATGCTCATTCAGATTCAAATTTATTTCATCCACAGATAATTAAAGTTGCGCAATTTAACTTAA
Source organism: Magnolia kwangsiensis (assembly GCA_037074715.1). Lineage (NCBI taxonomy): Eukaryota > Viridiplantae > Streptophyta > Magnoliopsida > Magnoliales > Magnoliaceae > Magnolia > Magnolia kwangsiensis. The sequence goes on along the minus strand of CM073574.1, from coordinate 45,275,963 downwards.
CTGAACCAAAGCGAGGTGAATATAACAAAAATCAATATATATATATATATATATATATATAGGGGTTAAGAGTCAAAATACAGTTCCGATAGTGTTGGTCGCCCAAAATGGGGATTATACAAGCCCGACTTTAACATATGCACAAAATTAAGTAAACGAAAGGACTTCCAGCTTCGTTCGATGCTCTCAAGGTATCATGACGAAAGTGTACGCTGATCTAAGCCTATCCGCCGAGGGCCTCGCTAGTATCTACATCAATAATATTGTCTGGTTAGTATTTTAAAACACCGTCCTAAGTGGAAGTGAGTAGCTAACTCAGTGATTTCATTAGTACTAAGTTACAAATGTTATCGACTCAATCCATGCAGTTAATGATAAACAATATATCAAACATTTCCTAAATGCTCTTGTTAAATATATGAATGAGATTATGAAATGATGTATGTACCTTTCAATCCAACACTCCCTCACATGCAACTTTAATGCCTATTTTGTAAATGCCAACACTCCCACATCACACGACTTCAACCCCAAATCACCACATCATATCAATGTAATGCAATTGATGCATATGTTGGCCGAGTAATTATATCACAAGTCCTTATCCGGATACCGACATTATATCACGAGTTCTTATTCGGATCACGTGGCTCGTTGCCGCACGTAGTGACTTCTTACCAATGTCTCTTGATCCAACTTTAGGTATCACTCGTTTATCTCACCAATCAACAATTTCAAAGATACAATATGATACCCAAAGGTATAAGGATCAACTTGGTATGGGTCGTCACCCAAACATCGAGTATGATCACTCAGTTCTGAGGTGTGAGCTTTTCACATAAAACCAAACCACTACAAAGGAAAGGGTTTGTCACATAATTTCATTCACACCCAGGTTGTTCGAACGGTACTCTGACATGAAATAATCGGCCGGATAATTTAACGGGGGCCGTTCGAACATTAATCTTTCACCTCCATTAGTACTCACTAGTCACTATAGGGAGGCTCGTCATCCCAGCGTAGGCCGACAACTCGGACATGGTGTCCCATATCACAATATCCGACTCATGAGTCTTAGAGGGATCGTATCGTAGTAATGGTTATGAATGGACTCATCCATTGGGAACGAGGTATCTTAGATTTCATTTAGTTGTGTCATACATTGTGAACATACATTTTCGGTCGGCTAGTAGACTAATTTGATTGACATGAGAAAACCACGACACAACCGACATTGAGTGTAAGCATGTCGTGTAGTCCAGCTACTGTCTGTCGTCCATATTCAGCCCAGGTCGATCGAATAAGCCAAAGGTGGCCGCTGCAATTCGGGCCACTCCTTTAATTCTGGCGGTTAGCCAACTGACCCAACATTATAAGTAACCTAAGCATAACTATAAACTTAGCAATTTGTCATGCCATCAATATAGATTCAATTGCACAACCAGTCAACTATATAGGCATTTTATAAAAAATGTGAGCCTCAATAGATTAATACATTCACTAGTACATTTAATCAAACATGTAAACATCGATAAATCAACACATTCAATCGAGCATTCAATCAAACATGTAAGCTTCATTAGATTAACACTTTCAATCACATAGACATTTTATCAAACATGTAGGCATGCATCCATAAACAACCAATGGTATATAATATAATCAAACATGAAATATGAACATGCTAGCTATTACAACCCATTTAATATAAGACATAATTAACTGAGACCCTCAAGGGACGATAAATGGAAACTTAGGCTTAATGGTCCACACCTTTAAGGAGAAATATCTGATTTTGAGCTCCTAAGGTTAGGAATTTGAGAAAAAATAATTCCTACATCAATTTCAAAGCAAGTAGGTGAGATTTATGCAATTCAATGTACACAAGCCTAGGTTGGGAAGTAGGGTTTGTTTCTTACCTCCCGATTGCTAGTGAGATGGATTCAATGTAAAAGAATGGTCGAAGGTAGGGCTTGATCGAAGGGAATCCATCAAGAACACCCCAAGATTTCCCTTCTTCTCTCTTTCTCTCTCTCTCTCTTTCCTTCTTTCTTGGACAAAATTCGTATGGAGAGATGGAGTACCCAAATGAAGGCCTTATATAGTTCTAGAAGTTATAAAAATGACCTTAAGGGCTAGATTTTCATTATACTAGCCCTATGAGAGGATTTTTCTAACCTTTAGGGCCCACTGTGGGGTGTAATCTACATATGGATATGATCGATCCTCCATTTGGATGCGCCGATGGCAGATATGATTAGAAGTCTGTTCAACGGTCACCGATAGTTGATCGGGGCCGCGACTATACGGATATGTTTGGGAAAATATCTTTAGTCGGTACCTCGACATTTGTCGTGAATTGACGGTCCGAAAGTTATAACTTTGTAAAAGAATAAATAGACTTATTTCACTAAAGTTTCATATTTTTATATAAGGTATTCACATAACCTAAGAACTCGACTTGCGAGTCCAAGTTGAATGATTCGAGACGCGATCTCAGCTCGATGTCCTGCAATGGACGTCAAGCCCATCTATAGTCTCGGGTTTAGTGGCCTACTAACAAATGATCTAAAGCTTGTTTTGATAATCAGGGCATTTTTTGAATGAATTAAGTAGTAAGATTTCTCATGCACAATCATAAGAGTTTGGATTAGCTAAGTTCTTATTGTGTACTATTCGCAACTAGCGAAAATAATAATTCGATTATAATCACTATAAACCGTCAGTTCTTAGGCTAAAAGGATACGGGATCAGTTTGGTTTGTTAATTAAGATCTAGCCACTAGTTATCTCAAAATTTGGTAGGTCTTTATTTAGTTATAATTGTCTTAACTAATTAACAATAGGTTGGATAGATTTAAACTTTGTGTGAGCAAATCATGTGGTTAAAATTAGTATTGAAGTGATCAGCCGGATTTATTGGCTTCCTATGGTTGATTAATCAGATTTGTGCGGTTCTTTACTGGTAATGCGGTTCTTTACTGGTAATACCCATGTATAAACTAACATTGAGTGTTAATGGTCAGTAAGTGATAATATAAGCTAATTATATAAAAAAATTTAAGGGTTTTTAGAAATCCAAAATAATGAAAATTCAGGACGCTACATGGACTCTTTGTACAAGAATGAGATATGTGAGTTGGTGAAGCTTTTCTTCGGCTGAAAAGCGATCAGGTGCAAGTGGATCTTTAAGAAGAAACATAATAGGTACAAAGCAAAGTTAATAGTTGTAACACTCTAGTTTTCGAAACTTGAGTACACTACTCGTTTTCTAAAAACCCGAGTGTTAACCTTTAACTATGGCTCAAATTTCACTTACATTTTTTTTTCCTTTATCAGAGTTAATAGTTTTAGCATAATAGAAACAAATTAAGTATAAGAGAGAGTCCAAATATACATAACCAAATATTCAAATACCTAGCCGAAAACTTATACAAACCAATGTCTTAAGTTTTAATAATGCAAATAGCACAACTTAAATGCAAATGAAATCAATAATAGGGAGTCACAAGATCGTCTGGCTCCTTCTATTCCACCTGAACACCAGCATGCTCACCCTCTGCGTCTCCTGCATACTGATTACGGTTTGATAGCGTCAATGGCTATTGTAGTGAGGTACAACCCCCAAGATTTATAATACATCAAGATAATTAAGCATAGTTATCAGGAATAATGTATAACTAATATTTCACAATGATTATCATGGTAGTTAGGTAAGGTTCATCAGATATGCATTCGTTAAATAAATTTCACAAAGAAAATCTTGTTTAAATGCATGAATGCATGTAATGCATATAGACCTGGGGATGCTCATTCAGTTGGTAAAAAGGTTACCCAAGGAGAATTAGCCATCCGGAAAAATACTCAAAGGTACGCCCAAGGAGAACTAGCCACCTGAAAAAGACCATATAATGAGGACATCCAAGGTAAGTTAGTTTTCAAGAAGAGTATTCTATCATACGTCCAAGAAAAATTAGACACCCAGAAAAGTCCATGTGAAAAAGGACAACCCTTGGTAGTCGAATACATGCAATGAAAAATTAGGATCACCATGTAAAATACTCTACGATACAGCTCATAGTGACCTAAGAAAACATCGCGTCTTGTATCGACCACCCAGTAAAGTTCGTATGCCATGAAGATGCTTGATTAGCCCAACTATTATTATTTCAATTTTAAACAACTATTTTAAGAAAGCTCAAAGGTCACTATGGGGGGTTTGTCACCCAACATAAGCCGATAGCTCAGGCATAGTGTCTCATTCCACAATTTCTGGCTCATAAGACTAACAATTATAATGTTTTAAGGGTAACCTCTTCAATTAGTGACCAATTACAGTTCACCAAGTGGACCTTAACATTGTAGGGTTATTAAAAATAATTTATTAAAGCCGCAAAGGGTAAATAGTTGATCAAAACCACACATGGCAAATGGTCCATTTAATGATGCGATATAAAAGGGATTGTCCCCAAACGCCACATAGGCACAAATGGTCCATAAGATGGTAAGTCCACAACAAAAATTTTTTATTTTATATATTAGTTAAAATAGCCACTAGTTCGAGGACTTCCAAAAACACCATAAGGTAATCAAAAGTGGTGAAACAAGCCACATACAACATCAATAGCATTTACACATATAAAGTGAGATATTTGAGATCTATCACATATTCAGATATTTGAATGTAAATCCAATGATCAATCATTTATGAAGAATCATTCAAATAGAAATTAGCATTTATTAACATTTTCACCAAGTATTATATTGAGCAATCAATGAAATAAACAAACTAAATTAACTATCAAGTTGTAGAAAAGCTTGAAGGGTGATCCTCATCTTAAGATGTGGATTCCTTCCTTGCTTGATTAGAGATCACTAAGGAGCATTAAATGTCCACTTTAGCCTAAAATACCATACTTGACTGGTTAGGGTCTAATGGATGCAAATGTACTCCAATAGTTATGTATCTAAATATGGAAAATTAGGAAACCATTTTTCCCATTTAATTCAACAATTTAACATATATTTGTTTGTGGAAAGCTTAATTGGATGGTTCAAGAGATCATTTACCTTACCACTTCTAGATGACCCAAAAATGTACTCAAACTAGGTTCCAAGAGGATCCAATTAATCAAACTTGTATGGAGAATTCAGAAATCCTACATTCAATCCAAAGATGACTCAATAGTTCCAATTAAACTACAATTGATACTCTAATTAGGGGATATATGACTAACTCACCTCAAACAAGATGATCACTCCGTTGATTTAAAGGGGTAAATTCTAATATGAGGGAAGGAATGATTTTACCTATAATCAAAACATTAATAATTAATAATATCCCTAATTCAACCCTTAATTTAGCTTAGAGAAGCATGAAAGCATAGAGTTAACTCACTGAGTTCATAACTCAGCTCACTCAGTTCTAGCTTATGAAAATTCAGCTTCCGTTAGGTCTCGTGGAATGGATGTGTCACCAAGCATTCTCTCCAAGGATGTTGAATTAGATCTTAGCCTCCAGTAGATCTCATTCAACACAAACCAAGAAGATTCTACTGAGTTAACCCGACATCCCGACCAGAATATCTCTTAAACTTGGTTCCAAACTTGAGTTTGAATAGTGGCTCCAACAACTCTTCTTTGAGATAGTTGAAGCTGATCTAAACTGGGTCTATGGATGAAAATAACTGAACTCAGGTCAGGATTTATGCTGAACTCAGCATGTGACTCACCGAGTCAACCCAGAGACGCGTTACACAACTCGATCTCTGCTTAGATTCGAACCAGTAATCCACCTACTTCATCTCCTTCTTCTCCCACTTCTTTCTTTCTTCTCTTTGTTTCCATCGAACTCATCGAACCCAACAAACTTTGGACTCAACTCGACCAAGTCCGAGCAAGTCAGAGACTCAACTCAAGTCAATCTAGCACAGTTCTCTCTATCTCATTCTCCCTCTACTGTAATTCCGACAACACCTAGACCAAAACCTGAACTTGACTAGATCTCGACTCAGTTCCTCAACTCGCTCGAGTTGAGCTAGTGTGGTCAGCTGCACTCCCTTTCTTCCTTCTCTATCTTCTGTCTTCATCTTCTTTCTTCCTGATTTTCTTCTTCTTCTACACCTTGCTTCCTTTCTTTCTGCTAGGAGGGCTCGAGGTACGGGACTTGGCTCAGACTTGGCCTAGACTTGAACTGAGTCAACTCAACTTGATGCGGCATTAAAATGACAATCTTTTCTCTCTTTTCTGATTTTTTTTTGGAATGGCTGCCCTAAAAGGACACCTTTTATGAGGATGCGCCAACTAATCATGGGATTAGTTATGAGTATTTGCTCTAATTGAGAGAGTTCGCATACAAAGCTCACGATCTGGCTTGCATGGTTATGATCGGACAATATGGATGGACATCTGAGGCTATGAGCCACTAGATGGACGACTTAGATCAAGGAATGGGGTCCATCACCAAATGGTGGGTTTTTCGGATTAACGGGGAAGATGACCTCTTAGACAATGGTAGTTTCTCAACAGGTGGTTGATCCAATGATCTAATGCCTATGGATGGTGTGGATTTGCTCAATGATCATTGTGGGACCCATATTTTGGGAGGACAACACGATGATCTCAGCCATATGCGAGATTTTGAATCTTTGGCGGTATCTCATGTGGTTGCGAGATCTCCTAACCAATTAAAAAAGGGTTTTAGGAAGCCCTAAATCTGACGCTTGTGATGGATTGGAAAGCTTCTAGAAGCTTTTGAATGGTTGAGATGGAGCCACGTTTCATAACAGAAAGATTCTTTCTGCGGCTCCACTCGCTATCCATTTCTCTCTCTTTCCTGTTATAACAACCTAGCTTCTAGGGCTAAGATTGTTCAGAATAAAGGGTTGGGATGAAGGAGCTGAGTTGTTTCCGTTTGCCAGCTCGTAAGAGGAACAGAAGGAGAAAATAAAAACTCCCTTTTCAAAAATGTGAGAAGGGGAGGGGACCCCGCCACTATGGGCCCTTCCTATACAATGCATACATCAAGATGAGTCCCACATATGTGGGCCCTTAAACCATTATAATCATACAAATTAAACCTTAGAAAAACACCCACCTTTTATCTTCCTGAACTTCTTCTTCCATCAACGCATCCTAGAGCTCCAAGGGATGCATTTGAACGGTGGAAATGGTCTTTGCATGGTGGGATTGAGTGATAGGGAAGTGGGCCACACCAAGCTTCTCCATGGAAGCCACGGACGATTGCTCTCATGGGAGTTGCTTGAAAATGAGAGAGAAATGAGAGAGAGTGATGTAAGTGAAGTGATGGGAGAGAGGGATAGTGAGGTGATGGAAAAGTTAACTTTTTTGGGGTTACTTTTGTACCTGGGAATGGGAAGAGTAATGGGTTAAGTGATGGGTGTACTTTTGACAAATGAGGTGATTGATGTGATGGATTCTCTTAGGTTTTGCAACGCGTGACATTTTTCTCGAACTGAATGCAAGCCCATATCTCCTGGCCCAGGTATCACCTCGACACGCGAGGCACGGTGTCGAAACCACGGCGACGGCACAGTCGCAATGATATAAGTCTCGGGCCGAGCTGACTCAGATTGACAGGATGCAACTCAAGGTCACGCGTAACTGCCGATAACAGATCGTAGTGGCCGAAATTCGACCGGATGGTCCGCGGAGGCCTACGGAACGGTGTGGGCTAGGATACGGGTCTTACATGGAATGCCTTGAATGCATAGATAATTGGAATCACTCTATCTCCCTTATAGGAAAACATTTAATATAGTAGAATCCCATTATTACCTTGACTCAACCTATCCTCATGTATTGGTACATCTTCTGAGTTGTGGTTCAAGGAAGCAGAAGATTCTTCATCATCAAAGGAAGAGATCTTTGATAACGTGTTGAATGAGACTCATCTACTTATATGTAAGTTATTAGAGCCCAAAGGACCCTTGTGATAATTCCTTTGTAGGATTGAGTCTAAGGTATTTCTCACCCCTTGCAAGTCCTCGTAGGAGACCTCCTACAGGAGTGTACGTGGGGGTGCTTTGAGAGGACCCTTGCTCTATGGAGAGCATAAACTAGTGAGAGGTGAACCTGTTTAAAACCTCCGGTTAGAGGTGAACCTATTGTGAAATCTCCGTTAAGTTCCTTATGTGGATCATTGGCCTGTGGGGCCTAAAAGTCGGGTGCTATGTATTGACCCTTATTCATGGGAGCATAAACAGTGTCGTGTAGACACATTATAGCCTAAGTGTAGGTTATACTGGTTAGAGGTGAACCTGATTTAAAACCTCCAATTTGAGGTCAACCTATTGTGAAACCTCCTCTAATGAGATCTGGTACACTTATGGGTTGAGCGCGTCCGTCGAAAGTGGAGTAGACAAGTAGTCGAACCACTATAAAAATGATTGTGTTTGAGATTGCTATTGTCTTGCTTGTGTGATTCCTTTAAATGCTTTCATACTTAATTATCTGAGATCACATCTCACACATGCATAGTCACATCTATCATAAACTGATATACATTTTATTTATCTCTCAAATAGTTTTATGATTGGATTCTCTACTTGGCTTGGAAGCCAGTAGAGTTACTCTGAAGTAATCTTAATGCTTGCCTACTGTTAGGATTAGAGTGATTGGATTTTTAAAGTGTCATAAAATACTAAAAATTCCTATTCACCCCCCTCTAGGATATATTGACATATTCCTACTTCAACTAAAGTGGTCATTACCGTAATTTCAATTGGTATCAGAGAAGGTCTCTCTTAAGGGCTTCACCGCCTAAAGAGTGATCTTGACTGAAGTTGGTAGTATGGCCAAAGGAGAGGGCTCATCGGTCACTAGACCTCCAGTTTTTGATGAATCAAACTATGCATATTGGAAGTTTAGAATGTATTACTTTCTGAGATCTTTGGATCGTGATGTTTGAGACATTGTTGAAAGAGAATATGTGCCACCAACCGAACAAATAGTACTTGAGAATGACACTACTATCACTAAATCTAAAGCCAAAGAAAAGCGGACAACATTCGATAAAGAAAACCCAATTGCTGAGGCTAAAATAATGATTGTTATCTACTGTGTTGTGTCCCAAGATATTTTCAATCAAATCAGTATGTGTGGGACAACTAAAGAAGCATGGGATTTGTTGGAAACAACCCATGAAGGAACAAGCACTATGAAGAGATCCAAATTGTAACTCTTAACATCACAGTTTGAAAGTCTCAGAATGGAAGAGCATGAGACATTCATGGAGTTTTTCACAAAACTAAACATCATTTGCAACTTCATAGGTAGATTAGGTGAGAAAGTTCCGGTCCCAAAAATCTATAGGAAAATACTAAGATCATTATCGAAATGGTTTAATCCTAAAGTAACTACCATTGAAGAATGTAGAAATATATATGAAATGAAAGTACAAGAACTAGTAGGTTCCTTACAAGCCTTTGAACTACACTTTAAACAAACCCCTAAATCCAAAACTACTGTCCTCAAAACTTCAAAAAATACAACAAATGAGGACATTAGAAGTGAAAGAGAAAATGAAGATGAAGAGGTGATTTTGTTGGTTCAATGGTTCAGAAAGTTCTTTCAGAAAAATCGTGGCCATCCATTTAAAGGAAGACAGATGAACAACAAACATTTTACAGGTAAATTGGTAAAAAATATAAGGAACCACAATGTTATACCTGTCAAAAGTTTGGACATCTGTCTACTGAATGCCCAAATAGAAAAACTAAGGGAAAGGCAATGACTGCCACATGGGATGAAACGGAAGAGTCAAATTCAGAATCTAGCGACTTAGAAAGCGATGGAGACCAGAAATCTCTGAAAATTCTTATGGTCTCCACTACCTTAACTATTCCCACTGAAACTGAAAATGTTAAAGAACCATAAGTCACTGAATCATTTTCATCAGATAATGAGGAAACTGAGAAAGAAGAAGAAGAACAGGAAAAATTACAGGATGCGTACAACAACTTTAATTCATAGCATCAACATTCTTAAAAGACTTGGAATACCCGAAAATAAAAAGGAATTGCTGTAAAAAGATCTAGATAAAACTTTGGAAATTAATACACATCTAATTGATAATTTACAACAATATTGTAACACCTCAAGTTTTCAGGAGGCCGTGTAAGAACTCGGCTCCCGAATTCCCAGGTGTCATGGGTGCCCTAATGGGCTTTATATTTTGATCACATTTGGATGATCTCATAAACAATGAATGATTTAACAAGGCATGAAGTATAAATACATCATAAAGCAGTATCAATTGTTACTAAATTAAAAATATCTAAACGACAAATTCAAAATCATATAAATAGGGAACTAGTCCCACCCATACATGACCCAAGGCGACTAGGGCCCTGGTCCATACCCCGTGGTGGCCCGAACTCAACTAAAAAGATCCACCGAAAGTCTGGAAGCAGGAAAGCTCCTCTTCCCTATCCTTGCTCAACTTACTCGGCTCGTCGAGCTCCGCCTCACCTGCATCTAGTAAAGAGTCTGGTTGGTGTTTTAAAATACCGTCCCAAAGTGGGAGTGAGTGATCAACTCAGTGGGTGCTATTAATCTTAAGTTATAACAAACATTAATTATAATATAAATTTAATGAAATGCAACCAATCATCAACACCTGCAACTCTTATTAAAATGCATGCATGCGAAATGATATGATGCATGCCCTGACCACAACGCTCTCTCGAGTAACTCCATCTAACGGTCGTATATGTCAGCACTCCCTTAGAGAGACCTCGACTTCTGAGTCGCTACCCTAACTAATGCGATGCAATGCGGTCGTGCTAGTTGAGTTATTAGTTAAGTCCATTCATCCAGCAGGTTGGAGAATTTGATATACCCTACGTATCAATGCCTTAAGCTGATTGTGAGGCCAAGGCCCCCCAATGCGTGAGGCCAAGATCCCTCTGTCCATGATCCCGTCGGGTTCCTCATCCCTGACTTTAAGCACATGAGGAGTGTCAAGAGAAGGGGATCGCTCGTGGTCACTACAGGGAGGCGAGACACCCCAGCGTAGACCGACAGCTCAGACACAGTATCCCATTCCACCATGCCCGACTCATGAGGCTGTGGACTAGTTTCAACTGGGTTATTGATGGGCTATAATGGTTGTAGGGTGGTTTAGATTTCATACATATGTGAGCAAACAGGGTTGGTCAGCCTGTAGACTAGACCATACGAGTCCAGGCAAGTACATGAAGGAACGACATCGGGTGTAAGCAACCCATGTAGTCTAACTACTGTCGTCCACATGCACTCACCCAAATCCATGGGTTTAGCCCCGAGGCGGTCCTACCAACAGAACCACCTTTGTTCTCCTCGTGTTCCTGGCCAATCCAAGGGTATGAATAGTAATTCATAGCATGCCGACTACTCATATATCACTAGAATAACAACATCATGTTCTCTCACTTATCAACATATAATTCAGATTCTCATAGCAAGCAAGGATAATCATATCATGAAACAAGTGCATGTGAGTGTGTGTGTGTGTGGGTGTGAGGAAGTTAAACACTTCCTCCATCTTAGAAAATCATATGCATAAGAATAATGAAACCTTACCTACTATGAAGCAACAATACATAGAAAAAATTAACAAGACATGAGCATATAATCATCCATACACAAAATCATGTGAGAAGTTAGAACAACATCATGAGAGTCAATCATACCATTCCATATGATTTCAACAAACATGCAATTCCTAGAGATTCTCTAAGTTCTCTAAAGATGGCATCCAAGCAATCAAAATCATTAATCTCATACTAAAATTGGTGTTAGGCCACATAGAAACAATAGTCTGCACATATGGATGGTTGGAGATTCGAAAAACGTTTTAGGAAAGATGGCTTTGAGGTCGATCGGCCAGAATCCCTAAAATAAACTCTTGCATGTGAGAAATCCATGTCAATCCTTCCTCAATATATGAGTTTCAAGAAAAAGAGATGAACGATCTTACCTAGATATCCTATGGACGATTTTGGAGGTTGTGGTGGAGAGTTTCCTTTGGAGAAACGATAAAGAGTTGGAAGGGTTGATTCCCTTGGGCCCCAACTCAATCTAGGGTCTACCTTAGATCTCTTTCACACATTCTTTCTTCTCTCCTTGCTCTCTAGCCCTCTCTTTAGTCCCTTAGTAATGGTAGTTGTGGTGGGAGATATGAGATTAGGGTTAGGGTTTATTTGCTAGACTTGAGCCTTTTGGCCTTAAGTTTCCTCAAATTCCCAAAATAGCCCACTAAGACTCACTATTGGTGTTGGGGTGGCCCTAACACTCTTTTGGTCACGAAATTAGGGGTGTAGGTGTTTCATGGCCCCACAAGGATCCATGCAACGTTTGAGATCAAACGGATGAACGAATATGGGGTTTGACCATAGGGTCCCGATCTTTAAGTGGCCCTGTGGGGCCATTCCGATTTTTAGGGTAGTTCTGGTGGCCCCCTAGCCATGAAACTTATAGAGTAGGTCATCCATGACCCGATAAAGGGCCATGTAAAATTTAGAAATGATCGGATATGGGGTTTGGTCGTACGGGTCTGATTTACGATCAACAGTCATCGTGCCATGATCGGGTCCCAGATTTGGTGGACGGGTGTAGGACAACACATTAGACCTTCACCATAAATTTTGAAGAAATTTGACGGCTGATAAGCCTGAAATCTCAGTTTTATTTACCAATGCTAAACTTCAGTTCTGACTTTGGGTGAGTTGACATGAGCTGTTGGAACGGCTCAGATAATTAGTTTCTGAGTGTCCAATGAGTCCGTGGTTCACAATGAACCACAAGCCCAGTGAGATCTAAGGTTCTCTAAATTTTTATAATTTTTTGACAGCCCGCACGGGCTGATGCTAAGTGCAACCAACTATCTGGCTTGGCGGCCTGCATTAGGTCTTATCATGACCCATCTGGTCTACTCTAATGGACTAATCCTAGGTTAATTAACTTGTGGTACCTTACCATGAGTAGTCTAAACGAACGGTCCTGCGACAAATCCTACGTAGATGCCCCATGACACTGTGCTAGTTAATGGGACGTTACAGATTCTTTACTGGTTTCACTCCTGTATATACTAACATTGAGTGCTGACGGTCATTAAGTGATATTATAGTTAATTAATAAAAAAAATTTCAAGGATTTTTGGAAACCCAAGATAGTGAAAATTCAGGATGTTACAAATATCATTCAGATAATGATAGATTAGAAAGAATCAATACCTTCCTTAAATCCGAGTCTGACAAACTAAACAAACAGGTTGAGCTATTAAAAGATAAAAATATGCTACTTCAAAATGAAAATCACATACTCCTGTTTGATTTATAAAAATATAAAAAATCTGCTCAGATAAACAATAAGATTTCCCAGAGTGGTGAGAAATTAGAAAAATTGTTAGGGATAAGTTTAAAGACAAGAGCGGCCTAGGATATGATAAGTTTAAAGAAAAATCTGTTGCTTCAGGAAGTAAAACTAAGCTTACACCTGTTTGTCATTCGTGTGGTGATTCCAGACATTATAAGTTTGAATGCATGTCTCCTAGGAAGACTCAACGTAAGTCTGGTCAAAATCATACCAATAAATATAGACAAACTAGAGGAACAATACAAAATGTCAAGAGTCCATCTAAGGATATGAATAGAAGAAATACATATCTATCACCACCTAGAAAAATGAAGGAATTGTTGAATCAAGTGACTAAATTAAACAAGAAAACTAATGATTTTGTAAGACAAGGAAGCACGATTCAGTTACCCAACTTGATTAGAGAAACTAAAAGCACCACAATTAAAAATCCTGTTACAAAATGGATAGTGAAACAAAAGAAAAGTTGCCTTATAACTCACTCAATTCATATGAACTAGATCTAGATAGTTGCTGATTTTGCACTCTTAATGGTATAACTGAGGTCTCTCACCTCAACTTTTGTATATAAACATCTTAATGTTTATAATTTTGGATTGTACAATGCTTGTACAAATTTTTGCTATGTATACTATCTGATACAGAGACACACCATATTATACATGGGACGATATCGATATGATGGAGATTATTGATAGATATACACCTTCGATATGTCTGTCGATAAATCGTGTGACTCTTTCGATTAAATCGACCAAGAGTCGATATCATCGACATCTCTTCAGAATTCGAAAAGTCACATGATTGAGACTGTTATCGAAGACATCGTCGATAACATCAATGAGGTCCATCGATATCATCGAAAAGATGTTCGATGATATCGACGGATGCAGCCCGATAAAAGGCGGTCGAGTGGGAAAATCACAATTTTCTTCTAAAAAGGTATTTTCCTTTCTCCCCGCTCATCCCTTTCAGCCAGAGGCTCATCGGTGGGTTTGAAACGTTCTTCAAATCTGGAAATACTCCTTCCATTTTCTCCTCACGTCAAGATTCCATCTTGATCTTGTTAGGGTATTTCTTGATTAATTTTTTTAAAGAATCTCTGCCCCTTTTTATCTTCAATCTCTTCAAATCCCTTTCTATGAAAATCAAAAATGGGGAAGGACAAAGGAAAATCGTCTGGGCCTGGAGAATCTCCGCGATCCTCCAAACAAAAAGTCTTTGTTCCAAGGGAAAGGGCAAGAGTTCCTGAACAGGGGACTCTCACTCGCCAATGAACACGGCAAACTTCACGTGGCGGGTCTTAATCTGAAATACCAGCCCCTCCTCCTGCCAAGGTGAATCCAGCGCTGGCAAAATACACTGGGCGGAAGTTGGTTTTTGAAAGAAGAGTCAACGGGGAATGCTTACAACCTTACAATCTGGAACCCCTATTAGCCGAAATTGGATGGTTGTCTCTACTCGATTTTAGGGGTCCTTGTCACAATGAACAGACCTAAAATTTCTTTGCCTCATGTCATTCACCAGTGTCTGATCCTCCATCCATCACAGTTTCGGTTGATGGTGATGATGTAGAGATTACACCTGTCGCGGTTGTAAACATCTTGGGGTTGACACTGTCACCCGTCGGTCTCCCTGAAATGGACCTCGAAAATGTTGAAACCCGGTCTATGGTTACTAAATTTCTCTATCATAATCGTGATATTCCCTGGTACCAAGGGAATACACTAAAAGTAAAGTTCATGGAACCCCAATATCGTGTTTTACATGGCATCTTTGCCTCCAACGTATACCCTCGTGGTTCAAATCGTGCCGACCTCACTGGGTTCATGGCCATGATAGTCTATTCGGTAGCCACAGGGATAAAAATCTGCCTTCCGACTCTAATTGTACACCAGCTTGTATATGTGATCCATACGTTTAGGGATGTCCAGTTGCCCTATCCTTGGATTATTCAAAATGTGTGCAATACGATTAGTCTACCCACAACAAATGATCTGGAACTTCCCCTCCAACACTTCAACAAGAACAATATTCGAAGGATGGACTTAAGTTTCACAAAATTTCAGAAGATCAACTGGAGGAAGGGATATAAGAAGAAGGCGAACATGGTGCTCCAGCAGAGGGCGCTGAAATGGCTAAAGGTGACCCTCGTGCATCTCAACAGGCTCCACCCCCATCTGACCTTGGACCTGCAAAGATGTTCAAGTTACATCATGAGCGGATTGGGGCAATACAATGAGATGTCATTCAGCTAAAGGAGTCAACAAATGCACGATTCAATGTCCTGGAATGACTGGTGAATGGGGTGTAGCAGTCTATACAGCAATTGGTCGATCTGCTTACCTGCCGGTGCGACGACACAGTACCGTCTTCCTCCGCTCCTTCACCTTAGTGCTGACATCCAGGATCTGTCTCATACACTCTTCTCTTATATCTGCATATGAGCATTGGTATCTTTTTGAATGCCCTACGATCCCATGAGTGTATGAGATACATTACTAACCTACAAAGTCTGACATTTTTTTTTTCATTGTTGATATGCCCATGGATGGGCTCCATACTCATAGTTTTTTTTTTTTTTTTGTGCCCATGGATGGGCTGAATGTTATTTTGGTATGGGATGAATGATCATATTACTACCAATCTTGGGCAGTATATATTTATATATATACTTTTGGTTATTTTGGGCTATGGCTATCTCATATCTCCTTACTGCCATATTTTGCAATCTCCTGTGTTCACTAGTTCATATAGGAAATGAAATATGATGCGTGTGATGATTGCTCCTTATTTCCATATTATCTATGATTCACTACTCTTCTTGTCCTGATAAGCATACATGTTTTCTAAAATGAGATGATCTTGTACATCTATCTACTATGCTTATGTCTTGCATTTAGGTTCTCTTAATTACTTTAAACTTCAGTCAATATCAACTGTTATATTATCTTTTGCCAATGACTGATAAAATGGGGGAGAACAAATCCACACCCCAAAGGAAAATTGTATCTGTTTATAGATAATGGTGCAGGTGTTAGGGGGAGCAGGTGCAAGGAGACAGGGGGAGATTGTTGTTAGGGGGAGCAGCAACAGGATGTGTGTATGTGCAAACTAGATAATTTTATACAATTGTATATAGATCATGTACACACAATTTAAGGTGTTTGTCTAGAAGTTTTTCTAGGGTGTTTTGGTATTTTTGTTACGTAATTGACAAAAGGGGAGATTGAAAATGCCCTAGTTTGTCAATTAGTGTGAGCGTTGAGTCAACTAGACGGAAGAGCCCCACAGGAAGATTAATCAAGCGTCTGCCTCAACTGGATGTGTGTCAGAACTCGCCATAGGTAAATCTTAGCCTCAAATCCTATGTCCCAAAACACCAAGTAATTAAACTCCTTAAAACTGGATAGATCCTAAGGAATTATGGTTAGAAATTTTTTTTCAAACTTAGAAAAATCTCTAAGTTTTCTGCCTTTGTCGATTTATCGACAAGTGGTTCGATGAAATCGAACACTGCTGTCGATGTCCTCGAACCTCACCCGATGTTATTGAAATGAGGACATAAGTTGTCCAGCAACCACAAAAATCTCTGGACAGAATTATCGATGTTTTGATATCATCGAAACTTTTTTTCAAACTCAGAAAAATCCCTAAGTTTTCTCCCTTTGTCAATTTATTAACAAGTGGTTTAATGAAATCAAACACTGTTGTTGATGTCCTCGAAGCTCACTCGATATTATCAAAATGAGGACATAAGTTGTCTAGAAACTACAAAAATCTCTGGACAGAATTATCGATGAATCGATAGAAGTTTCGATATCATCAAAATTTGAATCTCAAGTCCATCGAGTAGACTCGATAAAATCGACATCAGGTCTATTGTGTCCAAAGTTCTGGTAAGGAAAATCATGTAATCTTTGATATATCGAAGAGCTTCTTGATATCCTTAGAATTTAAATCTCGATGATATCAGAAGCCCTTCGATGATATCGAATTGGGACACATTTATATCTAGCAAGTTTTTTCAGGATTATTTTTCTCGGATCGAGGGTTACTTAATGAAAATGATATTTAAATATCGATCATATCAAGGTATGGTCGAGATCATTGAAGATGGACACAAACTGTCTAATAAGCTTATGGAAAAATTTCTTAGAATTATCGATGAAATCGACACTTCCCTCGATATCATCGATATTCAAATTCTGATGATATTGAGTGATTCTCGATCATATCTTTTTCCTGAAAATATTCAAAGGCAAGTCTCTCACATTTTTAAATGTCGAGGAATCAAACTTTGTGTCGATGAAATCGGAGTTCGAAATCTGATGACATCGACGCATGTTCAATTTCCTCAACCAGCTGGTAAAAAGTTTTAAAAGTGTTTGACATTTGAGTTCGTGTCATCGAGCGGCCAGTCGATGCTATCGAGAGTATACGCTCGATGATATCGACCCTGCTCGATGATATCGAACTCTGTAAAAAATGTGACCGTTTTATATCTATTGGAACCTTTTACCTATTTAATGAGAGCTTCCCCTTGGTTGTTGGATAGAGAAAATAGGGAGTGTTTTTGTGTGTTTAACCCTAGATCATATACCCTAAGCCTTTTCTCTCATGGGAGTTCATCCTCCAATCCACCCTCATCGTTGACATTCAATAGAGTGGATTGGGGAATGAACTTCCACATTCAAGGATCCTATAGCTACCACCTTAATAGTAAATCATTAAGCTGGGATGCCTTGAATGCATAGATAATTGGAATCACTCTATCTTCCTTATAGGAAAATATTTAATAGAGTAGGATTCCATTATTACCTTGACCCAACCTGTCGCCATGTATTGGTACATCTTCTGAGTTACAATTCAAGGAAGCAGAAGATTCTTCGTCATCAAAGGAGGAGATCTTTGACAACACGCTGAATGAGGCTCATCTACTTATCTATAAGTCATTAGAGTCCAGAAGACCCTTGTGATTATTCCTTTGTAGGTTGGGTGTAAGGTATTTCTCACCCCTTGCAAGTCCTCGTAGGAGGCCTCCGGCAGGAGTGTACGTGGGGGTGCTTTAAGAGGACCCTTGCTCTATGGAGAGTATAAACTGGTTAGAGGTGAACCTGTTTAAAACCTCTGGTTAGAGGTGAACCTGTTGCAAAACCTTCACTAGGTTCCTTGTATGGATCCTTGGCCTATGCGGCCTAAAAGTCGGGTGTTATGTGTTGACCTTTGCTCATGGGAGCATAAACAATGTTGTGTAAACACATTATGTCAGCCTAAGTGTGGGTTGTACTGGTTAGAGGTGAACCTGATTAAAAACCTCTAGTTTGAGATAAACCTGTTGTGAAACCTCCTTTAGTAAGATCCGGTACACTCAAGGGTTGAGAGCTTCCACCGGAAGTGGAGTAGATAAGTAGTCGAACCACTATAAAAATGATTGTGTTGAGATTGCTATTGTCTTGCTTGTGTGATTCCTTTAAATGCTTTCATACTTAATTATCTGAGATCACATCTCACACATGCACAGTCACATCTATCATAAACTGATATGCATTTTGTTTATCTCTTAAATAGTTTTATGATTGGATTCTCTACTAGGCTTGGAAGCCAATAGAGTTGCTCGGAAGTAATCCTAATGCTTGCTTACTATTAGGATTAGAGTGATAGGATTTTAAAAGTGTCATAAAATATTAAAAAGTCTTATTCACCCCCCTCTAGGACGTATTGACATATTCCTACTTCAACTAAAGCGATCATTACTGCAATTTCAGAGTTGGGTAGTCTAAGCGTGTGAGGTGGCTGAGAGAGAGAGAGAGAGTGTGTGTATGTGTGTGTGTGTGGAATGGTGAGGTGGTTACTGAGAGAAAAAGTGGAAGGGGGTATGTAGTGATTGTGAAATGTGCGTCACCATGCGCACATGAACGGTAACGGGTTCTTCATGACTTGGTCTGCTAATGTGGTGTTGCGCAGACCTGCGGGCGATACTTCCACAACCGTGGTCACGGGCCAATCGATATGACGACATCTCAGGATCTTGGGGCTCGGTTTATCATTACTTGCCTCCAAGTGCAGAGATTCGTAAGTAATATCCTGTGAATATAAGGTCGATCCCATAGGGAGATGTAATGTCCTGAAAATCGGGGGTCACGCATACGCTTGATTCTCGAGTTCCTGAGTGTCACCTATAATCGGTTTTGTTAATATGCGTTTAATTCGGTTTAGTTCTAAAAATTTCTAAAACATGAAGCATGACCATACGAGTCCACTGAAATGAAAAGAGATCCAATATATACATGTTCAAAAGAATATAGGGGTCGCACATGGTGTCACCCAACAAAATTATAAAAGAATAGTGTGTCCCAAAAAGAATAGAGCTGAGCCCACTGCTCAGCGATCCAACGGCCCAGCTAGAGATCCAATGAGGACCCACCCATCAGCTGAAAGTAAGAGAACTCGTCCTCCTCCTCGAGGCTCACGTTGCCAGCCTCCTCATGCCCTGAATCACCTGCATCTACGAATGGGTCTGGTTAGTATTTTAAAATATCATCCCAAAGTGGGAGTGAGTGATCAACTCAGTGGGTGTTACTAATCTTAAGTTATAACATGCATCAATTATATTATGAATTTAATAAAACGCAGCCAATCATCAACACTTAGTAACTCTTATTAAAATGCATGTGTGCAGAATGATATGATGCATGCCCTCGCCACAACGCTCCCTCGAGCGACTCTATCTAACGATCGTATATGTCAACACTCCCTCAGAGTGACCTCGACTTTCGAGTCGCCACCCTAACTAATGCGATGAAATGTGATCGTGTTAGCCGAGTTATTAATTAAGTCCATTCATGTAGAAGGTTGGGGAATCTGATACACCCTATGTATCAATGCCCTAAGCTGGTTGCGAGGCCAAGGATCCCCAACACGTGAGGCCAAGACCCCACAGTCAGTAATCTCATCGGGTTCCTCATCCCCGACTTCAAGCACATGAGGAGTGCCAAGAGAAGGGAATCGCTCGTGGTCACTATGGGGAAGTGTGGCACCCTAGCGTAGGCCGAAAGCTCGGACACAGTGTCCCATTCCACCATGCCCGGCTCACGAGGCTGTGGACCTATCACAATCAGTTATTGGTAGGCTGTTATAGTTATAGGGTGTTCTAGGTTCCATACAGGTGTGAGCAATTAGGGTTTATAATCAAGATTTGTCAGACAGTATGCTAAACTGTAAGAGTCAGGTGAGCGTGAGACAAGTGACATCAGACACAAGGGACCCATGTAGTCGAACTACAGCCACCCGAACACACCCACCCAAATCCATGAGTTTAGTCTTGAGGCGATCCTACCAACGGAACTACCTTCGCTCTTCTCATGTTCTTAGCCAACCCAAGGGTACGAATAGTGATTCATAGTATGCCGACTACCAATGCATCACTAGAATAAACATCATCATGTTCTCATACTTATTGACATACAATTCAAATTTTCATAGCAAGCAAGGCTAACTGCATCAAGATTCAGGTGCTGTGAGTGTGTGTGTGTGTGTGTGTGTGTGTGTGTGTGTGTGTGTGTGTGTGTGTGTGAGGAAGTTAAGAATTTCCTCCATCTTAAGAAATCATATGCATAAGAGTTATGAAATCAATCATATTATGAAGTAATAATGCATGGGAACAATCAACAAGGTGTGAGCATATATGAACGACTCGAAAAAATCTGTGCAAAGACTCAAGTATAAACTCAGGCAGAAATCCCTCAGGACTAAATCCTTTAGAAACTAGACGAGAATTAACTAAGTGCTAACCTAGATTACCTGTAAAATTAACACTAATCACTTTAAATACGATCTACAAGATCCAAAACTTGTAGAATCGTTAATGCTACATTACCCTAAAATCTAGAATCCAACTCTAAACCCAGTTGCTCCTGGGAGCACTTTGAAACTTCGTAATGGACCTGGACCGCACGTTGAAAGTCCGATAGCAATGAACTTAAAAGATTACGACCGCCTAGTTGTACTTGACAATCACCTCAAAAATCATATCCAAACGATGTCCTAAGACTGTTTACTTGAGTCCGGAGTGAAGAGTGTGAAAAAGTGAAGATATTTAAGAAATTAAATATGAATTTAAATAATCTAAGTCGTGTCGCTTATGCGCCATTTATAAGCATTTCGACCGTTGATTTTTGACCCAAATTCACCATTGGATCAGGGATGATGGCCCACACATGTCAAGTACTTGTGGCCCTGATCGAGTTTTGGTGACCGCTGAACTGAAACTGGTCCACCACGATTGATCTAGGAACCTGATTGAACTGAAAACTTAACTTGATCAGGATTTGATATTAGAAAGCTTAATTCCGACCGTATTTAGTAAAAGAACCTCCAGAAGTGTTCCGTTGGATCGGAAAGAGCCCGATTTGGTTATAACCTAAGTATACCTTGGCCTTAGGGCTAATTTCGTCAGTTCTGGGCCTATATAAGGGCTTGAAACCCTTACCCCCTCTCACCATATGAATTTCTTACAACCCTAAGAAAGAGAAGAGAGTAAAGAGAGAGAAAGTGAGAGAGAAGTGGGAGCTACTCCTGAGATTCGATTCCCGTTACTCCACGTGCTTATTTACGGCTAAGGGATCGCTATTCCGGTGATTTTAAATATAATATTGGATAAGAAAACCTAACCCTAATCAGTTCTAGGATTTTAACTAGTTAAAGTGATGTAATAACTAACTTATTTCATGTAATAGGTTACCGTTGGGCCATAGACGAAGCGTGAGTGAACGAACTGAGTTCGTTACATGTTTATCGGCGTAAGGTGCAGATTATAGATGTATAGATTATGGTTTTCAAAGCTTTCAATGTCAGATAATGATTTATTACTGACGTGGATGCTATTACACATGCCAAATGCGCTATCTGTTCTGTTTTACGATTATGTATAGTTTATGTTGTAAATATAGTATTCCATGTGTTTGTTAAAATGTTTGTATGCATATGAAATCTGATGTTGTGATTGCCATGATAAATCATTGTTAGTACATGCTTGTTATGTATGCGATAACTCCTTAGCAAAAGGATTTGCCCAAATATACAATATGCCAACATGCGTGATGTATGTTGAATAGTGTAGTTTAAGTGTTTGTGTAAATGCCTGAATGGAATAGAAATAGGTAAAGTATGATTTTTAAGGGTATTGAGATATGAATCCCAATCACCTTACTTGTGTGTATGATTTCCTCCATGTTATATTTAGCCTATTTTATTCTTGCTAACTATGTGTATGATTTCTTCCATGTATTATATTCACGTTTAAGTAATATTTCATACCATGCTCATATGAATGTGAAATTTGAATTAAATGTCTATTAATGAAATTGTACATGATTAGGGCCATGTTATGGTCCAGGCATTCGATAACAGGCTTGAATTCATGGCTGAGATTGATTCGCTATGTAGGGTGTGTATGACGAACCCGAGCCGTACTAGAGTTGTCGACAGTGGTTTGGCAACACGGAGTGCTTATGCATTTCATGTCGATCAACTCAACGTGCGATCGTGCTAATCAAGCTCGTCAAGTAACCTGATTGATTGAATGTATGTTCACCATGTTTGGACACTCCTGTTTGAATCTAGGGTACCAAAGTTACCAGTGCAATCCCGTCAACCTTGGTACCTCGATCTGCTAAGACTCATGAGCCAAAAATGGTAGTATAGGACACCGTGGTCGAGCTGTCGGCCTACGCTGGGGCGATGAGCCTCCCCGTAGTGACCAGTGAGCACCTAGACTCGTAAGCCGATTATGGTGGTATGAGACACTATATTCGAGCTGTCGGCCTACTCTGATTGGTGACGAGCCCTTTGTAGTGACCTCGAGTATATCCTGAAACTACATTGGGCTGACGAGCCTTATTGTAGTTGATAAGATACAACTAGACCTGTATTGATTGCTGATGAGCCCTTTACAGTGCTCTAGAACTGTAATATCGTATGAGATTGTCTAGGATTGACGACCCTAGAATGGATCATCGTTTGGGTAATGATATAAGGGATGTAACTTAGCTTCCAATACTTCTGTATGAAAAGGACTAATAATAACTCGGTAATCACGTTCATAACATCGCATTGCATGTGCCCCGGGTTGAAGAGCACAGAGGGAAGAAAGCATGCCACAGACGTAAGATGGTGTCGCATGAGGGAGTGTAGACGAGGGCATGCATCATGAAAACATTCCATCCTTTCATTAACAAGAGTATCTAGGAATGTTTGATATATCTGCTTTATTATTACTGCTTGACTGAATTGATAACATGTTAATCTTTACTCTATGATTCCACTGAGTTGATCACTCATTCCCACATTCTAGGACGGTATTTGAACACCCACCAGACTCTATCATAGTTGTAGATGATGATGCGACTCAGGAGGCGGAGCCTGATTACTACGACAATCAGGACGAGTTCTCATATATGCAGTTCTCTGACGGTTTTGCTTAGACCATTCTAATTGACGGGGCTACATGGCTTCTCATTGTAGTTGAACTATTCTTTTGACATTTTACTTTTGAACTATTACATGTATATGGTGACTCAGTGATATATTCATACTTTGGCGATCGACAACGATCTTTTAGATTCATATGCATTTATATATATCTTTCAGTCTTCCGCTTGCATTATATAAACTGATCTAGAGTATGAATTACTGTTTTGGTGTAATCTCACTTATGTTTAATGCACTCATATGAACTAATTACTGTTTTGGTGTAATCTCACTTATGTTTAATGCACTCATATGAACAACATTTAATCATCATTATCTATATTGCATAAGTGATGCATTGGAACTCGGGAGCTTGCTTCTGCTTGACCCCCGATTTTCAGGGCGTTACAATATAATCATCCATACACAATATCATATGAGAAACAAAAACAACTTCATGAGAGTCAAGCATATCATTCCTCAACAATCATGCAATTCCTAGGGATTCTCTAGGTTCTCCAAAGATGTCATATAAGTAATTAAAATCATTAAACTCATAATAAAATTGGTGCTAGGCCACCTAAGAGCAATAGTCCACACCTATGGGTCGTTGGAGACTTAGAAATCGACCTAGGAATGAGGGCTTCAGGTCGGACGGTCGGAATCTCTAAAATAAGCTCTTGCATGTGAGAAATCCATGTCAATCCTTTCAAGAAAAGGGATGAGGGATCTTACCTAGATGGTCAATGAAACGATCCTTGTGGTTAGGGTGTAGGGATTTCCTTGGAGAAGGGGTAGAGAGTTGCAAGGTTGAGCTTCCTTGGGCCCCACTACTAACAACACCTTCCTTCACTCTCTTCTTCCTCTCTCTTTCTCCTTGGTGGTTAGGGTAAAAAGGGGGAGTTATGAGAGGGCTAGAGATGAGTTGTTGGAGAATGGAGGAAGTATGAAGGAAGGAGCTTGATTGTTGGAGATTATAGGAAGTTATGAGGGAGAGTTTAGTTGTTGAAAAAATTGAAGGAGGATATGAGGGAGAGGGATTTGTTGTTGTTGGAGAATGGTGGGAGATATGAGAAAAGGGCTAGGATTTGTTTCCTAGAGTTGGGCCCTTTGGCCTTAAGTTTTCTCGAATTCCTAAAATAGCCCATTAGGACTAACTGCTGGTATTGGGATGGTCCTAATACTCCTTTGGCCACCAAATTGGGTGTGTAGGTGTCTCATGGCCCATCTAGGGTCCATATAAAGTTTGAGATCAAACGGATAAACGAATATGGGATTTGACTATATGGTCCTGATCTCCAAATGGCCCTGTGGGGTCCATTCCGATTGTTGGGCAGTTCTGGTGGTCCCCTGTCCATGAAACTTATAGGGTAGGTGGTCCATGGCCCGATGAAGGGCCATACAGAATTTGAAAATGATCGGATATGGGGTTGGGTCATACGAGTCCGATTTGTGATCAACGGTCTTCGTGCCACGATCGGGTCCTAAATTTTGTGGACGGGAGCAGGACACCACATTATACCTTCATCATAAATTTTAAAAAAATTCTATGGCTAGAAAGCTTGGAGTCTCAGATTCATTTACAGTGCCAGATTTCAACTTTGGCCCTGGATGGGTTGACGAGTGTTATTGGAACGACTCGAATAATTAACTTCTGGGTGTCCAATGAGTTCGTGATCCGCGATGGACCACAAGCCTAGTAAGATATAGGGTTTCCTAAGTTTTTATAATTTTTTGACCCTCCTGCACTGCGGTATTGTCCGTACAGGCTAATGCTAAGTGTAAACGGTCATCTGGCTTGGTAGCCCGCACTAGGCCCTATCATGACCTATCTGGTCTACTCTAATGGGCTAATCATACGTTAATTAACTTGTGGTACCTCACTATAAGTAATTTAAATGAATGGTCCTGTGACAAATCCTACGCGGACGCCACAGGACACTGTGCTGGTTGGATGGAACGCTACAGGGATTGATTTAGTCTATTAGTTAAGATTCAGGCCTTATCTGACTCGGCTTCGGTTAGATCTTTAATTTAGTTATGCTTGTCTTGATTACTTTTGGGTCATATGTGAGTAAATCATAGGGCTACACCTAATGTTCAAGTAATCGAGCGGATTCGGTGGTTTCCTACAGTTGATTAATCGGACTTGTGTGGTTCTTTACTGGTACCACCCCTGTATAGACTAACATTGAATGTTAATGGTCATTTAAGTGTTATTATAGGTTAATTTATATAAAAAAAATTTCAAGGATTTTTGGGAATCCAAAACTGTGAAAATTTAGGATGTTACAGGAGATGATTTATGAAAATAAAAAAATCAAATGTAAAATTAACTAAGTAATGAAAACTAAACAAATGAAATAATTTTAAATATATAAAATTTAATTAATTTGAAAACAACACCCAATCTTTAAAGTTTCACACATAGGTTAATGTTTCATCAGTCATGATGACTTTGATAACACAACTAGGATCTGAGCACTATGGTCATCTTAATCGGAAAGTAAAATTTTTTAAATATTTTTATAAATGATATAAAATATTAAAGAATCATGGATTAACATTATTGATATATATTCCCAATCGCCAGTGATTTTAAGCATTTAATATCCATGAGATAATGAATTAAAGAAATGTACCAGGTTGAGAACATTTCTCATCTAGAAAATTTAACTAATCCAAGTTAAGCCTATCCATCAATATGGATCTTGTATGATAGAAATATATGGATCTCACATGAGGATAAAAAACCTAAATTCAGATAATTGATAACATGCATGCATCATTCATCTCATCATTAAAAAATAATCAATCATCATAATTTATAAAATCATTAAACCAATGTGTTTCCCTTTTATATTGGGCTAGAGGGTACTAGAAAAACATAACTAAATTGTAAAATAGAAATGCAACAAATAAGAAATAAATGCAAATAAAAAAGATCTAAAAGAATTTTTTTATAAAACTTTAATAAAATTAAAAACTCTTTAAAAACTCTAAATCTTGCTCTTGAATGCTTTGAATGATGCCTAGGAATGCCCTGAGAAGCTCTATTTATAAGTAGGAAATTTCCTCCTTCAAACTGATTTGAAAAATTTAGAAACCACCTCAAATTTACACAGTTTGTTAAAATAGACTTCACTCTGGACAGTTTTCCAAAATAAACTTAACTCTGCGTAATTTCATAAAATGACCTAAAGTTTCAAAATATGTTTTTTCAAGACGATTTCAAAATTCCTTTTCTTCACTTCAAATCTTTAATTCTCTTCATTCCTTGATTTTCTTAGATATTTGGCATGTGAATTCTTCAATCTTTATCTTCTAAGATCCATCGATTACCTTGGTGATTCTTGAGCATCAAACTTATGCTTTTAGCACCCTTTTCAATCAAAGCTCTTAAATTTATATTGCAACACAAACATGAGTAAAATAGATCATTAAGTATTATCATGTTCATAAAACCAAGATATAAATGGAGAATAATATGTAATATTTGACCATTAACACACCCCCAACTAGCATTTTGCTTGTTCTGAATAAAATAAGTGAAGAAAAATAAAAATAATAATAAAAATTAATTCTAGAAAAATTAAAACGAAAATAAAAATTCTAACTATACCACTTTCACAGGTAATGTTAATTACTTTTATCATAAGCAATAAACCTTTAAACCCCTAGGTTTTCCTTAGTGGACAAGTTATAGTCTTATAAGAGTTTTTAAAAATGTTACCCATAAATATTGAAAACATGGAAAATAATTCAAAACTCAGAACTTTATACAATTATGCCTCCATTCATCATATGAATTTCAAAATAAAGCAACACTTATCCAAGTCTAAAGTTAGTTAGAATCTCGATTTCCTAATCTATTACATTCTTGAATTCAGAGATCTAATCAAAATTTAAAATAGTTATGATCCAATATACTCAGGTGCTCAGTGACACTGGTATAACTTTAAGAAATACGCATGTTCTCTATCTTAACACATTTCAATTATCTCAATAATATGAAATCTCTAGTTAGCTCATTTCCTTCATACCCTTTCCTTTTTTATTATCATATTCTCATTATTATAAACCACCCTTAGATGAAGATTCCTACTAGATTTTCTTCATAACCTAAGGTATCGTAATTGTAACAGTAACAATACGAGATACTTAGGTATCTTTACTCTGGATTATTGACATGATTGTTATGGTCATTAAAAAAATTCTTTAATAAAAACATATATCAATGGTACTAGTTCATTTATCCTTGTTTGAAATAAAATTTATTATTCTAGTTCACATATCATATTCCTCATTTAGTTAGCTAGGGTGTATTATGAATTCAGTACATCAAATTATAACTCATTATAAACTAGTGTTTAGGTAATTGAACTCAAGTATATAATTTTCAATTATCAGAATTCTGACTACCATCAACCTAGAATAAGTATTAACTTTTCCTTGAGAATTCACATAATATCATGTTCAATTCTTGTATATAAAAATTATATTTTGAAAATGTTGAAATTTTTTTCCATAAACGTAAAAAAGAAACTCAAAACATTAAAAAAAAAACTCACATGGATGATTATCCACACCCCCAACTTAAAATCTACATTGTCCCCAATGTAATGATACATGTAATGCAGAGAACAATAAAAAGAAAAGAAATGGTGAATAGTACCTGCCATGAAGAAACGCACATGGTAAGTGTCATTAAAAAATGAATATTATACAAATCCTACTCAAATGCTCTGTCAGACTACGAGCATCAATTCGAATATTCTGGTTGATGAAGAGGAACAGACTCTTTTTCCAAATGAAAGTTTTTCGCATAAGGCTTCAATATCTGACCATTAACTTTGTACACATTGTCATTACGTAGATTCTCAATTTCAACAGCCCCATGAGTATAAACATTCTTCACAATGAAGGGGTTTATCCATCTTGATCTTAACTTTTTCGAAAAGAACTAGAGAGGAGAATTGTACAATAAGACCTTTTGCTCTTTTGCTCAGGTTCAAAATTATTTCTCATTATGTTTTTGTCATGAAAAGCTTTGGTCCTCTCATCATAGATTTTACAATTTTCATAGGAGTCTCTCCTCAACTCCTATAATTCATTCAACTCTAATTTCTTTTATTCACTTGCTTCGTATATATCAAAGTTTAATTTCTTTATTGCCTAGTAGATTCTATGTTCCAATTTCACATGTAAGTAGTAAGCCTTCTCATACACCAATCTATATAGGGACATTCCAATCGGGGTCTTATAAATAGTCTTATAAGTCCATAAAGTGTCGGATAGTCAGAGCGACCAATCTTTCCTATCTGGCCTTATAGTTTTCTTTAAAATGTATTTAATTTTCTGATTAGAAGTCTCAACTTGCCTATTCACTTGTGGGTGGTATGGGGTGCTCATTTTATGCTTGATGCTATATTTCTTCATCAAAGCCTCAAATGTACTATTACAAAAGTGAGACTCGCCATCACTAATGATGGTTTTTAGAGTTCTAAATCTAGAAAAAATATTTTTCTTGAGGAATCGTATGACCACTTTGTTGTCATTGATTGTTGAGGGTCAAATATTGCATATTAGACCTCAGTTATTACTTAGATTTACAAACATGATACCGTTTAGCGCCCTATTTTAATTGTGTTTGTGTTGCAAGGTGAATTAAGGAGCCTGGACTGAAAAAAGCTGTTAAATGCATGAATTTAATACTCAAAAATCAACATGGCAAGGGACGGATCCCAAGAGACCAAGATCGAGGAATTTACATGCCAGTGAGTTGAGAAAATCAAGTCATTCACGTTAAAGAGGATTGAGAATCATCAAGAATGCAAAATCACAGGGTTACCACCATCCGTTCGGCTTGAAACTTTATATATGACCTGAAGACCATAAATTAACTGTACACGTCAAATTTTAACCATTGGATCCCTATGAAGGGGCCCAATGGACAGATCAGCCTATGAAACATTGATCATAGGCCCACCTGATCTCTAGATATGCTTCAATTTTGGTTTTAACCCCTTAAATGAGGTGGTAAAATGAATGGACGGATCAGATTTATCATGAATATCACGATGGGGCCCAAACAAGTGATGCATGTGCACCATGATAGGTGCACTTGCCGTACACTAAATGTCGGGTCGGGTCAAACCGACTTTGACCCGACGCTCAGCCCGTTTTCACACAGTTCAGTGGACCTGTAATGGCCCACCATCATCGTGCAATTCGATGATCTGAGTCGTCCAATGTGTCTGAATGGGGGGGGACGACCAAATCCATGGTGTCTAAATGCATCCACGCCCGTGCTCGTAAGAAGATCATCGTTAAACGTAAGATGAACAACGGTACGATCTAATACAGTGGGCAACTCCAAACTTGAGCAAAAATACTCCTTTTCAATTAAAATCATGCCAGAAATCCACTAAATGAGGTGGATTTCACCACAAACATCCCTGTGGGGCCCACCGAACATCTCAGCATGCCTTGTTTCTGCAGGGATGTGCGTCCGCACGTTCGACTCTTCATGGCCCGTTCTGTGATCCCGATCATAGTCGGATGGGTGATCTAGACTGTTCAAACTATCCATAGGGAGGTCATGACCCTAGCCAAGATGTCAAAATGGGGTGGATTAGATGATCCTTGTACCGAAAAAACACGTCAAACGTAACTCATCTCGTGTTTTCTGCTGCTGCCGCGTGACCTGCGAAAGGAGTGCATTCATACACTCCACTGACTCCAGCAAGGTCGGTTCTCCATTGACAGTTCTCCACTGCCCTCTCCTGCTATAAAAGAAAGAGAAGAAAGAGAGGGAAGCATAAAAGTTGGGATGTGCATAGAGAAAGAGAGAGAGAGAGAGAGAGAGTTTTATTTTCTATTTTTTTTTTTTTCTGTTTTAGTTTTCTTTTCTTTTCTTTTAACTCTTAGTTAATCATGCTTATGGTTAGCAAACCTCTTAGCTAGGGCTAAGAGGTGAAACTTGTAGAGTGATGGGATGACTTTACGATTTTGATTTAGTACTGAAATTCTATTTGATTTTAGTTTGATTAAAGAATGCCTTTAGTTTTTAATGGTTTGTTGTGACTTCAATTACAATAGATTTGCGATGACTTTAAGTATTTCTTTTTCATTATTTTGATTATGAAGTTAGGAAGCCTTGTTGTTCACCATAGCCCCTTGGACATGTTTAGATAATGGAATCCTTCCTAACATTCATATATCTCTCAGATTGGCTGTGGATTAGTTTAATTCTGTTGTTTACTTTGTCGCATGGGCATGGTTTGGTGATTGAATCCATTATAATTTATATCCGTCTTATCTCTTAAAAACTAGATCAAAAGACGTTCAGATGGATTTTCATGGTTATATCTTCCAACTGGATGAAGATGGGACTCAAAGTCCAGTTGAGTTCATGAATCAAGCGTAGATCTCCCTGATCTCTACAAGTGGATCCTCGGCACCCTAGTTCCCTACCTCTAATTTTTACTAGTTTTTATATTAATATTTTCACCATTATTCCCTCAACTATCCTTGATTTAGATTACATCTTATTTTAGTTCTAGTTCTGGTTACCTTCAGATTATGTAAAGGTTTCAATCGCTATGGATTCGACTTCGGTCTTACCGAGTTTATTACTACATCATAACCCTATACTTGGGGTGTGAACATTGGTTTTACTTGGAACTATTTCAATCAACTTGGAAACATAATCTACACCTATCAATATGTAAAGAAATCCAAAAGGAGATGAAAATGGCCTATAAAATCAATACCCCAACAATAAAAAATTTTCAATGATAAAATAGAGGATAAAGGCATCATGTTACACCGGGACACTCTCTAATCTTTAACATCTATCACAAGCAACACAAAAAAGTGTGGGTGTGTTTAAACATGGTGGGCCAATAAAAACCACACTGTAGGATTTTTGTAGTGGTTTTCTTAGCAGAAAAATGGCCACCACATGCTTCCATGTGGCAAAAGGAAATAACACTCTGAACTTCATCCTCTGAGAGACAACGTTTAAAATTTTGATCAGTCCCATATTTATATAAATATGAGTCATCCCAAAAGAAGTTCTTAATCTCGATTTCAAAATGCTTCATATCTTGTGACTTTCAATAATATGACATTTTTTGTCACAAGATAGGTTATTATATTTTCATACCAAGGCAATTTGGAGATCATAAATAATTTTTCATCAGGGAAAGTATCCTGGAATCATCTAACGCCAATCTGGAAAGGTGATCGGCCACTACGTTTTCTACTCTTTTCTTATCTTTTCTTATCTTTTATTTCTAAGTTAAATTCTTGAAGTAGGAGGATCCGTCTCAAAAGTCTCGGCTTTGCATCTTTCTTATATAGCAAATATTTCAAGGCCGAGTGGTCCATGAAAATAATCACTTTATATCTCAGCAAGTAGGAGCTAAAATTATCTAAATAAAAAACTACTGCAAGTAACTCTTGTTCAGTTGTTGAGTAGTTCACTTGGGTCGACTTTATATTTCTACTCATATAATGAATAACATAGGGTTGTTTATCTTTACTTTAGCCCAAAACAACCCTTATGGCATAATTACTTGCATCGCACATTAGTTCAAAAGGAAGTATCCAATTTGGTGGACTCATGATAGGTGCAGTGGTAAAGAATTATTTAATTTTATTAAAGGCATTTACACACTCATCTGTCCACTTAAATGGAACATCTTTTTGGAGAAGATTAGTCAATGGTCTAGTAAAAGCACTAAAGTCTTTGATGAATCTTCTAAAGAAACCGGCGTGCTCTAGAAGTGATCTAATATCTCTAACAGTTTGGGAAATGGGTAGATTAGTAATAATGTTCAGTTTTGAGCAATCTATCTCGATTCCATTTTTGGAGATAACATGGCCCAAAATAATTTCCTTTTAAACCATGAAATAACACTTCTCTCAATTTAAGACAGTGTGCTTCTCTTCACACCTAGATAAGATAAGAGATAAATTGTTGAGGCATTTCTCAAAACTACTCCCAAATACAAAGAAATCATTCATGAAAACCTCAAGAAACTTTCCAACCATATTTGAAAAAATACTTAACATACACCGTTGGAAAGTTGTTGGGGTGTTGTATAATCTAAATGACATCCGTTTGAAGAAAAACGTGTAAATGGATAAGTGAATATAGTTTTTTCTTAGTCTTCCAAGGCTATCTCTATTTGGTTATATCCAAAATATCCATAAATGAAACTATAGAATGAGTGACCTTCTGCCCTCTCTAAAAATTTATCAATGAATGATAGAGGGAAATGATCCTTCTTTGTGACTGTATTCAATTTTCTATAGTTAATGCAAACACATCAATCAGTGGTGACACGTGTTGGTATAAGTTCATTATTAGAATTTTACACGATAGTTATTCCGAATTTCTTTGGGACTACTTGAGTTGGACTCATCCAAACACCATGAATATTGGGTAAATGATTCTCACATCCAACAATATGATCACTTCATTTTTTACAACTTCCATCATGTTTGGATTGAAATGCCTTTGAGGTTGTCTAGTTGGTTTGACGTCCTCATCGAGGTGGATCCGATGGGTGCATATGGAAGGGCTTATACCCTTAATGTCAGAAATGGTCTACCCCAAGGATACTTTGTGGTCCCTAAGAACATTTAACAATTTAATCTCTAGATCCTTGTCTAAAAATGAAGAGATCATCACAAGATAAGGTTTATTTTCACCTAAGTATACATACTTAAGCTCATTTAGTAGTGGTTTTAAATCAACCTTTGGAACATTGGTTGGTGATGGTAGAGGTCGAAAGTTTTTGATAGATAGGATTTGAGTACGATACCTCCATTGGTACATACCAATATTCTAAGTGGTAGTGCTCTCATTATCATCATAAATTTCAACAATCACTTTTTTAAATTAGAATTTTTCAAGTCCCCAACTACTTTAATCAATTCCTTAGATAGGTTAAGTTCCAATTACTCATCCTCTATCAAGCAATCCATAAAATTCAGCTCATGGATCTCATTATTTTCCATAGGCTGCTTACATAGATTGAAAATATTGAGTTCTAGAGTCATGTTGCTAAAACACAACTTCATCATTCTATTCCTATAATTTATGATTGCATTTGAAGTTGCTAGGAATGGATGACCTAAAATGATGGTAACTTGAGCGCTAACATCTACGCATGGTTCAGTGTCTAGTACAATAAAATCTACAGGAAAGTGAAATTGCTCCACTTGGACTAACACATCCTCTAAGATTCCCCTTGATACCTTAATGGAGCAGTCAACAAGTTGGAGTGTAATTGTGGTTGGTTTAAGCTCTCCTAACCCCATTTATTTGTAAACCGAATAAAATACCAAGTTGACACTTGCACCCAAATCTAGCAAAGCATGCTCAATTTAGAAATTTTCAATAATATAAGGAATAGTGGGACTTCCCAAGTCTTTGTATTTGGGTACAACTCTTTTCTAAATGATAGCGCTCACTTTCTTAGTGAGGAAGTCCTTCTTGTGCATATTTAATTTCCTCTTTACAGTGCATAAGTCTTTGAGATATTTAACATATGATGGAATTTGTCTAATGGCATCAAGCAAAGAAATATTGACAGTAAACTTTTGGAGCATATCCAACACTTCTTGATATTTCATGGGGACAGTCGGGTTCCAAAGTCTAAATGGGAACGGAACCGGAGGCTCATGTGACTTGGTCTCTTTATCCTTTTGTTGTTGGGGCTCTTGAACCATAGTTGGTTCATCATTCTCTTGAGACTATGGCTCATTCCCTGGTATTTCTACCGGTTGCATTATCTTGTTATCGACCTCTTTTTCACTTCTCAAGATAATGATGGCATTGGCTTGTTCATAATATAGCTTACTTGGATTTGAGTATCCAATGAAATGTGTATTTATAGGGTTTGACACAAGTTGTGAAGGAAGGGTGCCTTTTTTCTTAACATTTAGTTGAGTCTTAATCATAGCCACGGTTTTTAATTCCTGGTTAGATTGGATTAGAGACTGATTCATTTGAGCTTAAGAGTTCATGAATGCGGTCAATGTATCCTCCACAGATGATCGCTTTAGTGGGGGCACATATGTTGCATTGTTGAGTGCCCCAAAGAAGTTATTTTGTGTAGGCACTTGAGGTGCATTAGGCATATTAATTTGTGGTTTACTCCTTTAACTAAAATTAAGATGGTTACGCTAATTTGGATTGTACGTGTTTCCCATTGGTTACACAACTGGCCTTTGATAGTTATTTATAACATTTGTTTACCTATGCTCATGCTTGATATCTTGTGTAACTGGAATTGTTGGTGTAACGCCCCACCCAATGACACGATATTGTCCGATTTGCCCATAAGGCTCATGACTTTATTCTTGGGGTTGCCCCCAAAATGTGTTGTATCCTTAAGGGGAGAACCCCATATATAGCCAGGTCGATCGAGCACTCCCTTTCCGATGTGGGATGAGCACGCTGCCCCCAACCAACTGAAGTGATATTTTCGAAGCCTGATTGATCCCACACATAGACCCGGATGACAACCCACCTGGATGACAACCCATGGTTAGTTTTGTAGCTTAACGAAGTGTTTAAGTACATGTAATTCTAACTTGGAACGAGTGAATTTGGTAAATCTTCGCTCGAGTGAGCAAGATTCGACGTAGGAGTTTAAAGTCTCAGTAAGATGAGTGATCCGAACTTGATAGAAACTCGACCAACAAGTACAAAGTTAAAGTTTTATGGAATATAGACTGTGGGGCTCTGTTCCTTAAAGTAATAGTTAGGGGTTGTTTGACGCCATGGATTTAATGATATTTGAGAAAATTTGAGGGGGTTTCAAATCTCCTGGTTGTATGGCATGCCTACCCAGTTGGGCTTAGTTTGAGCGTGGGTTGTCATCCGGGTCCTTGATGTGGGATTGGTCAGGCTTTGAAAATACTGCTCCAATTGGTTGGGAGCAGCGCGCTCATCCCACATTAGAAAGGGAGTGCCTCTTGATTCGAGCTATATGTGGGGTTCAGCCTTCAATAGTATAACGCATTCAGGGTGAGCCTTGTGTTAACACTGAAAACAAAATCGTGCGCCCTCAGGCAAAGTGGACAATATTATATTGTTGGGGCTGGGCTGTTACAGATGGTATCAGAGCAGGGGTGCTCTGTCTCCCGAGGGGGGTGGGTGCCTGCCCAGCCAGGCTATTGTCCAAGTGTGGGTTGTCATTCGGGTCCTTGATGTGGGATCGGTTGAGCTTCGAAAATAGAGCTTTAGTTGATCGGGGGCAGCGCACTGGTCCCACATTAGAAAGGGAGTGCCTCTCGATCCAGGTTATATGTGGGGTTCAACCTTTAATAGTATAACGCATTTTATGATGAGCCTTGAGCTAACCCTGAAAACAAAACCGTGCGCCCTCGGGCAAAGAGGAAAATATTATATTGTTGGGGCTGGGCTGTTATCGTTACACAATTCTTTGTGTCATGGTCGACACCACCATAAATGCTACAAAAATTACCTAAGGAGGTGTTTGCTTTAATCACATCAAGCTTTCTAATTTCTAAGGCTTCGACTTTTCTATCTAATGCAGTGAATTTTGCATTAAGGTCGTCTTCCCCTCTTAGGACATACATCTCCACTTTCTCTCTAGGAATGGGTCTAGTTTGGAGTGGTTTAACAAAGACATCCTATATCTGAGTGTTCTCTACTACCATATCTAGAAAATCTCCAACCCCTCATTATGATCTTTGTCAAGAAAGGTTCCACTACACATCATCTCTATAAACTAACGGGTATTCATGGTGAGCCCCTTTTTGAACGCATTAATCAAGTGTCATGGTTCATAACATGATGTGGGCAAGTGAGTTAAAGGTCTTTGAAGTGCTCCCAAGGTTAGAAAAAAATTCATTCCCTTTTGGGAGAATGACATAATTTCCTATTTCGGTGCATTTGTTTTGTGCTCGGGAAAGAATTTTTTCAAAAACTCTTGACTTAAGGCTTGTCATGTAGTGATGGTATGAGGTCTTAGAGAGTTAAGCCATGCTTTGGCCCGATCCTTTAGAGAAAATGAGAATAACTTAAGTTTGAGTACAACCCTATTATTATTATTTACTTGTAATGTTACAATTACTTACTCAAAGTCCTTGAGGTACCAGTAGTGGTTTTCAGAATCCAAGCCATGAAATTTAGGAATCAATTGAATTACACCTTGTTTAAAATCAATGTTCCCTATGTGAGCATAAAACATAATGCAAGATGGTAAAGATGATCTCTCAGGGTGTAGATGTTCACGTAAAGCTCGTGGTTGGTATAACACATTCCTATGAACTTCATTTTCATCCTCAAGAGGAGGATTGTGTTGATTTTCTCCGTTTTGGATTAGAGTTGAATTTGACAAATTTAGATTTACATTATCAACTGGGTTTGCCATGGAATCTAAGTGGTGTTGACTTCCTCTCCTAAATGAATGATCAAGGCCTAGGACTAGTCCACCTTTGGAAGAGAGTTGATTGTTTTGATCTCTACTCCAATGAGACATAAACCATACACACCACTCAACAAATGCCACTAATTCAAATAGCAAGTATAATATTTAAAATAAAAATAAAAACATAACCAACAACACAGGCGGTAAAGCCGAACATAATGGTTCAATCCACAAAGCAAAATAAATCAACAATCCATGCGGCAGAGCCGACCATGAGGGTTCAATCCACAAAGCAAAATAAATCAACAACTCAAGTGGCAGAGCTGACCATAAGTGGTCAAACCACAAAGCAAAATTAAAAAATAAATCAATAAAAGTAAACCTAATGCAGAAATTAAATTATGCTAATATAAAAAATAGATTTAGTGGATGATCTTTATGATCAAACAATAACTGTATGACAACCATAGCACTTGGGTGATAAAATCCCAAGCAGGGCAACCTTATGTCACAGTTAGTGCTTGAAAGACCCAACTGAATTTGATTTCAAAGTAAAACAGAAAATTTATAAAAATTTTAGAAGTTTTAGAAAAGAACTTACCTTAGCTACCTTGTACAGATCTAATCTAATTCCGTCTTTCCCCAACAACGGCGCAAAAAACTTAACTACTTATCTCCAAGTGCAGAGGTTCATAAGTAATATCCTGTGAATACAGGGTCAATCCCACAGGGAGATGATCTATGGGAATGAGAAAATCAAATACAAAATTAATTAAGTAATGAAAACTAAACGAATGAAATGATTGTGAAGGTTTTGAATGTATGAAATTCAATTAATTTAAAAACAACACTCAATTTTTAAAATTCCACACATAGGCTAATGTTTCATAAGTTATGATGAGTTTGATAACACAATTAGAATTTGAGCACCATGGTCAGCCTAATCGAAAAATAAAAGAGTTTAAATATTTTAATAAATTATATAAAAGAGTAA
The DNA here is from genome assembly GCA_037074715.1 of Magnolia kwangsiensis. NCBI lineage: Eukaryota > Viridiplantae > Streptophyta > Magnoliopsida > Magnoliales > Magnoliaceae > Magnolia > Magnolia kwangsiensis. Next base: position 45,237,705 of record CM073574.1, on the reverse strand, counting down.
AGAATCATAGATTAACATCATTAATGTATATTTTCAAGCCCCAGTAATTTTAAGCATTCAATATCCATGAGATAATGAATCAAAGAAATGTAGTAGGTCAAGAATATCTCCCATCTAGAAAATCTAATTATTCCAGGTTAAGCCTATCCATCAATATGGATCTCATATGATAGAAACATATGAATCTCACATGAGGATAAAAAACCTAAACCTAAATAATTGATAACATGCATACACTATTCATCTCATCATTAAAAAATAATCAAGCATTATAATTTATAAAATTATTAAATCAATGTGTTTCCCTTTTAGCTTGGGATAGAGGAAACTAGAAAAACATAACTAAATTGTAAAATCAAAAAATAACAAGAAAGAAATAAATGTAAATAGAAAAGATCTAAAAGAAAATTAATAATTTATAAAACTTTAATAAAATTGAAAACTCTTTAAAAATCTTAAATCTTACTCTTGAATGCTTTGAATGATGCCTATGAATGCCCTTAGAAGCCCTATTTATAAGTGGAAAACTCCATCCTTCCAACTGATTTGAAATATTCAGAAACCACCTTAAATTTACGTAGTTTGTTAAAATAAACTTCACTCTGCACAGTTTTTTGAAATAGACTTAACTCTGTACAATTTCACAAAATGACCCAGAGTTTTAGAATATATTTTTTCAGGATGATTTCAGAATTTCTTTTCTTCACTTCAAATATTTAATTCTCTTCATTCCTCACTTAGTTTTCTTGGATCTTTGGCATGTAGCATATGAATTCTTCAATCTTGGTCTCCTAAGATCCATCCATTGCCTTGGTGATTCTTGAGCATCAAATCTATACTTTTAACACTATTTTCAATCCAAGCTCTTAAATTCACCTTACAACACAAACATGAGTAAAATAAATCATTAAGCATTATCATGTTCATAAAACTAAGATATAAAAGGGAAATAATATACAATATTTGACCCTCAACAGTTCACTTGGGTATAAACTATACAAAAGTAGTTTAGGGCCTGTCGGGGAGCTGGACATCATGCACACGGGCATGAAAATGCACTAGAAAAATCAAAGCATTACACTTGTAATATCATATTTTTAGAATAAAATTTAAACAATAAATGGTTTAGATTTTACTTGAATGATGAATGCTTGTGATGTAAAAAGCATAAGCTATTTTTGTTAATTTCGATCTTCCAATGTAAAAAGTTTCTCCTTTATCTATACCAGTTAAAGAAGAGTGAGAGCCTTTTATGTTTGTCTCAGTGGATCACCGAGGCAGACACATGTCCTCACAAAGTGGACCTCACACGTCACGTGATGGTGGAAATGAGGGAGAAAAAATCTCTTTCTCTTTCTTCACTCTCTCTCTTTTCTCATAGCCATCAATGGATTCTTTTCATGTATACGTGTAATCTTTATTACTTTTTTTTTGGTATTATAGTTTTATTATATTTTATGTATATCCATTAGTTTTCTTATGTAATCATTGTATTCCTTTAATTAAACTATATTCAGGTAAAATAATATACATGAAAACACATGAGAACTTTCTAAATCGTAATGTTTCATGGTATCAAAGCGGTTAATTTGGGTCATCAATCATTGAGTCCAACACTCCCACCATGCTAATGACACCTAAAATTTATTCTAATCAGGTCTATTTTCTACCATTAATCAGTTGTTGACCTCCACTGCAAAACATGAGAATTTTTCAAATCATCGTATTATCATTTTCTTCTCTCGCTAGGTCATACTTAAATGAATGGGGGTTTAAGTTCTCTCTCAGACTGGTGTTCTCTTTAGGGTGTGATCTTATTTATAAGGAGAAATTAGGGTTACATATGTGCACCACTTTTGGTACTCTGTCATCCTATAGTTCTTCATATGCCCCACATAATTAAAATAATATGTACCTACCTTATGTATAAATGTACTTATGATCAAATTCTTCCACTGCTATGGCCATTTACTAAAGACCCTATGCCCATGCCAGTCAAGGGTTAAACCATTAGATCTAGACCATCAACTTATCATTAACCGTGATCAAAATAATTTTTACGATCAAAATAGAACATTTATAAAAACCTTTTAAGTGTAAGTCTAACAGTAAAATCACTCGATGAACCTTTTATTTTTTAGATCTCCATAATAAATTAGTCGTTTGGAAACCAATGGACCCATTGTTGGCTTATTTAAGGATCAATGGACCCTGACAAATGCACCTAACCGTACCTACTTTCATTAATCAAATGACAGTCTCATAAAGTAAGACAAAGCATATACATTTAAGACCTTGACCATCGCTTGTCATTAGGGCTAAGAATTAATCAAGTCCTAGTATATCATTAAGTCCCACATAATTCATGAAAATGTGCCCCCATACTACTAACTTGATCCTAATCCAAAATGCAAGTGCTCAGTAGGTCTAACATGATCATGTATCTATGGCACACTAAGGCTAAGATGTGCTGACATCAAATCATGTTCGATGGTGGAGATTGCACATTTTGACCTAAGTTAATTCCCCCACATAGGATGGCCATATCCGTCATCATATGATGGTCATAAGTCTATCTTAAGACTTGAAATGGTTATGGCATACACGGTACTAAGATTCATGTATTCACCAAAATAACCATGTAATCAAACCACGTGAGCTAAATTATTTACCAAAACATTAAAACAATAAAATCACATGAGTTAAATTACCATTTTTTCTATTTGTCATATCTTTGTATACAATAATCGTGAAATAGATCCTTAATTCAACTTAATTGAGGAGAACCGAAAGATACAAATCATGTTTTTGTACTAAAGGGTTTTATTAACAAGAGAGACTTAATTATGTTAAAACATTCAATCCTGTTACTAACCATACCTCAATTGGGCCCGTATTTTCTCTTACCATGGTATGGAATTGACCCATATAATAAATGGATGTAAAAAATGTGTTCACACATGAACTCCTCAATTATGATGCTTATAGGGAAAAATCTTCAGGTTTCATCAATTTGGACAACTCCACACATGTGTGGCAAGCTTTACAAATTCATATATGAGTCAAAAAGGCCCAATAGTTTGGTTTCAATGTCTCTCATTTATTAAACATTTTGGCTTCATCGAATCCACTATGGATCTGTCGCTATTTAGCTATCATTATGGGTGGGCGTCATCATGCTTATCTATGTTGATGATATCATTATGGTGGTCAACAGTATGGACCACTTGCATTATCTCATACAATATTGAAAACGTGCTTTGCAATGAAAGATCTCATGCTTCTAAATATTTTTCTAGGCCAGACACACTTCATTAAAGGTATGTATCTCACTTGAATCAAATATATCGTGGATCTATTATTCAAGTACAAAATAGATGGAGCAAAATCATATGCATCACCTATAGTCATTAGTAGCAAACTATCTATCAATGATGGCATTTCACTCACTGATCCCACTGAGTATAATAGCGTAGTGGGGGCTCTACAATATTTATCTCTCATCTGACTTAACATTGCTCTCCCCGTCAATCAAATGTGTTAATTCATGCACAAACCCACCACCGATCATTGGGTTGTGATTAGACGCATCTTGAGACATCTCGAAGGAACCGTTGATCGATGACTATTATTTCAAAATTTAGGCCAATTGAACTTCATGCCTACTCAAATGCTAACTGAGATAAGAGTTTCGATGATCAAAGGTTTACAAGTGAGTATTATGTCTACTTTGACCCTAGTATCATCTCACAAAGCATCAAAAAGTAATCCACAATGCATTAATCAAGCACGAAATTTGAATATCATTCCTTGGCCAACACCATTGCCAAGATATATTAGATTCAGAAGTTAATACCCAATCTTTATGTTTTTCTTCTATACACATCATTGATATGGTCTGATAACTTCATTGCCGTCTTTCTTTCCTCAAATACCATTTTTCATGCTAAAACAAAACACATCAAAGAAGATTATCATTATATTCATGATAATGTGGTCCATAAAGATATTTATGTTCGTTATGTGTTCACAAATGAGTAAGTCACAAATATCTTTACCAAATGACTCACTTCGGCCCATTTTTAAAGCATAAAGACAAGTTAATGGTCCGTAAGTAGCCTATCAACTTAAGGCGGGGGGGGGGGGGGGGGGGGGGGGGGGGGGGGGTGTATTAATTAAAACAACCATGTAACCAAATGCATGAGTTGGATTATTTATTAAAATAACAAAGCAATTAAATTGCATTTGCTAAATTAACATTTTTATATTTGTCATTGTAGACATCCCACCTAATATCAAGAGGTACACCTTGGCCTCTGCTTCATTTAGATTGAGCCATTGGGAGAATGCCACATGAGGCTTGATCATCTGATCAGACATCAGTGACAAATATTAAATAAATAGACAAAAGAAAAATGCACCTCATTAAATGAGGCTCTTCTCAAAAGTGAAACTCTTCTAATGGCAACTTAGCCCGTAAGCATTGCTCTCTGACTGATAACTTAAGATGGTAGCTATCGAAAGCAGCTCTATCACTGATTTCGCGTATAAAAACCCTCTATAGCAACCATTCAAGAGAAGACAGAGATAATAGGAGTAGCAACGAGAGGAGGCAAATTGAGACTCTACGAAGAGTGTTTAGGGGAATGTTTAAAGGTGAGGGGCAGTTGCTAAGGGGTAATGTAGAGTAAAAGCTATGATTTTTTTCTCTAAATTCACTCATATAAACTCACTAGTAATCTCCATAATGATTGATCTTCGAAGAATCTCAAGTGCATAGTAGGGGTATGATCATGGATGTTCGATCATCTCTTTTAAATAAGAGTGTCTGATTTTCCCCTTCTTTACGCCTCTTTAACACATTAATTTAAACTCCACACATTATAAGCAATTTTCTTTATTTATTTCTACTTTTGCTCATTTTTTTCTTTAAATTTATCTATCTGACAACTTATCATAAAATTCCTAAAGAAATTAATAAAACTTTGCTAAGTAGAGAGCGTACATGTATACGGGCAGAAAAGGGTACTAAACCCTTCTTTTTTCGTAACTGTGACCTTTTCCCAATATCTACGGTGTAAATCGGTACAGGAGTTATTCTAATAAAGGGTTCCTTGGACCTCTCGTGCATTCAACAATTCTATGGATTCCAGTGGATTGTAAATTTGGTTGGTAGTGACTCCAAAATATTCTAACACGCAAGATGTGCCAGTATAACTCCCTTGAAAATGTATTGAGTAATTAAGGAGCTAAAGCCAAATCAAACTAATCACTCATACTTGAGCATCATCCCAAAAGTGACGCCCTAAAAATTGAATGTTGTGCATATGCTCGACTCCCAAGTTCCCGGGTATTACTTATAACCAATTTTACTGTTTTAAGTTTAATCCGGTTTAATGAGCAGCATGGAATTACTTAGATCATGGATCACAATCACATCTAAACTAATAAAATGGAAGTGGCTAAATGTATACAAGTCCAAAATAATATCAAGGGATCGCATAAGGCGTCACCCAGTAAAAATACAAAAGAATGACACATCCAAAAGAATAGTGTTCTGAGTCCACCACTCATCATTCCAAAATCCGTCAGCTAAGCCTATGGTGAACTGCCCATCAGATGAAAGTAGAACAGCTCATCCTCCTCGTTAATGCTTGTGCTGCACGGATGATCGTTGTGGTTGAGGTGGGGAGTTTTCTTTGGAGAAAGGGGGTAAGAAGTTAGAAGGGTTGATTTCTTTGGGCCCCACCACGAACTAGGGTATACCTTAGATCTTCTTCACTCTCTCAATCTTTCCTCCTTGCTGGCAATTCCAAATCTAACCCTATTCTCACTCTCTTCACTCCAAGCTCAATGAAATAGCCTGCGAATGTCGGTTGGACTTGATTTTCGAAATGATTGTCAAGTCCAGCTAGGCGGTTATAACGGTCTAAGATTGTAAGTATCGGACTTTCGACGCGCGGTCTAGATCCAATACAAAGTTTCAAAGAGGTCTTGAGAACAAACCGGTTTAGAGTTTGATCCGAGGTTTTAGAGTATTATAGCGTCATTGGTTCTACTCGCTTTGGATCTTGTAGAACGTATTTAAAGTGATCAGGGACTATTTTCCAGCTACTCTAGCGTTGCGCTAGCTAACTTACACTTATTTTCTAAAGGAATTAATCGTATGTGATTTCTGGTTGAGTTGGTACTCGAGCCCAAGTACTGATTTTTCCAGGGCGTTACAAACTTCCTCACCCACACACCCTCTCACACACACACACAGTCACATGCACTTATTTCTTGATATGGTTAGCCTAGCTTGCTAGGAGAATATGAATTGTATGTTGATATGTATGAGAACATGCATATGTTTGTTCTAACGATACATTATTAGTTGACATGATATGGATCACTATTCGTGCCCTTGGGTTGGCCAGAATCATGAGGAGAGCAAAGGTGGTCCCGTCGGTAGGACCGTCTTGAGACTAAACCTACGGATTTGGATAGGTGTGTTTGGGCGACTGTAGTTCGACTGCATGGGTCTCTTGTGCTCGATGTCGCTCGTCTCACGCTCGCCTGACTCTTGCGGTTTAGTCTACTGTCTGACCAACCTTAAATGTTGACCCTGAATGCTCATACATGTATGGAACCTGAACCACCCTGCAACCGTTGTAGCCCATCAATAACCCACTTGAAACTGGTCCACAGCCTAGTGAGCCGGACATGGTGGAATGAGACAATGTGTCCGAGCTATCGGCCTATGTTGGGGTGCCATGCCTCCCCGTAGTGACCGCGAGCGATCCCTTTCTCTCGGCATTCCTCATGTGCTTGAAGTCGGGTATGAGGAACCCGACGGGATTAAGGACTGCGAGGTCTCAGCCTTACGCATTGGGGGGTCTTGGCCTCGCAACTCATCCAGGGCATTGATATGTGGGGTGTATCAGATTCTCCAATCTACTGGATGAATGAACTTAATTAATAACTCGGATAACACGATCGCATTGCATCGCATTAGTTAGGGTGGTGACTCGAAAGTTGAGGTCACTCTAAGGGAGTGTTGACATACGCGATTGTTAGATGGAGTCGCTCGAGGGAGCGTTGTGGCGAGGGTATGCATCATATCATTCTGCATGCATGCATTTTAATAAGAGTTACTAAGTGTTGATGATTGACTGCGTTTCATTAAATTCATGTTATAATTGATGCCTAATATAACTTAAGATTAGTAGCATTTACTGAGTTGATCACTCACTCCCACTCTAGGACGGTATTTTAAAATACTAACCAGACCCGTTCATAGATGCAAGTGACTTAGGGCAGGAGAAGCCTGACAAGGCGAGCCTCGAAAAGGAGGACGAGTTATCTTACTTCCAGCTGATGGGTGGGTCCTCATCGGATCAGTAGCTGAGCCGTTGGATCGCTGAGCAGTGGGCTCAGTTTTATTCTTTTTGGACATAGTATTCTTTTTGATGTTTTGTCAGGCAATGCCTCGTGCGACCCATTCATATTCTTTTGGACATGTATATATGTATATCTCTTTCATTTTAGTAGACTTGTGTGTTGATGCTTCATGTTCTAGGAGTTTTTAGTTTTGTGCAACTAAACTGGATTAAACGCATAATAATGAAAACGGTTATAAGTGACACTCAGGAACTCGGGAGTCGAGCGTATGCGCGACCCCCAATTTTCAGGGCGTTACAAGTAGGTTTTCTCTAAATTATCCAAATACATTACCCGAAACATTCATTATCATTAGATTCATACTAAAATTGGTGCTAGGCCATTTAAGAATAATAGTCCCCACCTATGGATCGTTGAGAGCTCTAGGAAACGATCTAGGGTTGCCAAGCTCACGAGTGGATTCGCAGAGATCCCGAGTCAAAAGGACTTGCATGTTAGGATTATATGTAAATCCTCCCTCAGCATAAGGGTTTCCAAAAGGATGATAGATTTACCTAACCAATTGGCGGAGAGGGGTTCTTCCGGTTGTGGGCGAGAAAATTTCTTGAGGGAGAGGTAAAGAGTTGCAAGATTGAACTCCCTTGGGCCCCACTTTGAATTATAGTCCACCTTCACTCCCTCATTCACTCTCTCCTTTCTCTCTCTCTCTTCTCTCTTTACTCTCTCCTCTCTCTTTGGTTGTTGGAGTAATGGTGGGAGTATGAGAGAAAGGGCATTAGGGCTTTATTTCCTAGGTTTGGGCCCATTGGCCTTAAGTTTCAACAATTTCCCTCAATGGCCCTGTGGGGGCCTTCTTTAGTTTTGGGGCAGCCCTGTTACCCTCTTGGCCACCAAATTTGGTGTGTAGGTGTCTCATGGCCCTATGAAAGGCTGTGCAAAATTTGGAAGAAAACGTATATGGGGTTTTATAGTACGATTCCGATCTATAAATGGCCTTGTGGGGTCCATTCTGGTTGTAGGGGCGGTTCTGATACCCCCCTAGCCACCAAATTTATAGGGTAGGTGCTCCATAGCCCGATAAAAGGCCGCTCAAAGTTTGAAGACAAACGGATGTGAGGTTTTACTGTACGGGATCAATTTGGGATCAACGGTCATCGTCACATGATCGGGTTCCAGATTTTATGAATGGGCGTAGAAAAATACTTTAGGCCCTCCCTGTAAATGTAGAAGAGATCCAATGGCTGTAAAGCATAATATCTCAGTTTCATTTACAGGTGCTAAATTTCAATTTTAGCCCTTGGGTTAAGGCTGGGTGAGTTACGTTTGGAAAGTGCCGATGGGATGACGTAGATAATTAATTTTTAGGTGTCTATTGAGTCTGCAGTCCGCGATGAACCACAAGCTTAGTGAGATATATAGTTTAGATTTTTCTGACCTTCCTAGACTGCTGCACGGCCTGCACAAGCTGTTGTCAAATACAAACAGGTTATCTGACTTAAAGGTCCGCACCTGGTCCGATCATAACCAGACTGATCTACCATAATGAGCTAACTAGGGTTAATTTATTGGCGGTACCCCACACTCGAGTGGCTTAAGTGAACTGTCCTATGGCAAATCGTACGTGGACGCCTCAGGACACTGATCTGGATAGACAGGACGTTACAAGAATTGTGCAGCAAATCTTGTAAAATAGAAGTATAATATTATTTATATGGCGTGAATATCAAAAATTTGTGCCGGACCACAACTCTCCATTGGTCAATAACCATTATGTCTAGCATCAAGTTCTTAAAGAAAACTAATAGAATCACCTGTATACTTGACCCATATTCATGTATGTTTAATGTGATATATAATATAGAATAAGGCATGCCAATCTACATACTTAGGAAACTTAGTTATCATACCACGTACGGCGGAGATTATCATCGTCATATTAACATGCAACCAACGATTTCATTGATGAAGGGAAGACATAAACCTCTTCATGAGGTTGTACAGTCTTGGAAGAAAGGAAAAACACAAATATCAGCTTGGCCCAAAACTTCCATGGCCCCTAAAAGCTTTCAACGACTAACGTTCAATTTCTACTGCTTTTTGTGGTGTGGTCCATTGAGCTTTGGATCTACCTCGATTTTGGGCTCGTGATCTAAACTGATCTGAAAAAATGAATGGATGGTGTGGATATAACGCAGACATCATAGTCAATTCACCATCGAGGCCTACACCATGCAATGTGTCTTCCACATAGCTCCAACGGGCTAATAGCACGGTCAACAGTCGAAGTGATTAGGTTTTACTCTTAATTCGGGGTTCACACATATCCACGCTGTCCATCCGTTTTTCCAGATCATTTTATTAAGCAGATCAAGTCTCAGGAGGACCACACCACATGAAACAGTAGTGATTGAATGACGACTGTTAAAAACTTTCCATGGGCCACTATAAGCATATTCGTAATGTTTATTTATCATCTGACCTGTTGATAAGTTAAGAAGGACCTGAATAAAGGAAAAATACAAAGCTAATATGGATCCAAAACTCTTATGGCCTACAAAATATTTTTAACGGCCATTTACCATTTTTCCAGTGTTGTGGTCGTCCACAAGAGAGTTGGATCTGCTTAAATTTTTGGTTAAACATCTAAAATGAGATGAAAAACCGGATGGGTGGCGTGGATATACAAAAAATTCATAAAGGTGGACCCCACAAGGTAAGGGTAACACCAACTAAGGTGTTACACGGTAATACCGTCAATAGCATGTTCCCCTCCTCTAGAAAGGAAGCGGATTGGCGTACTGAGTAAACTTTGTGGGGCCCACCGTGGATGTACGTGACTTATCCACGCCGTCCATCCGTTTTTTTACATATCATTTTAGGGCATGAGGCCAAAATTGAAGCATATCCAAAGTTAAATGGACCATAACACTGGAAAACAATGTGCAGAGTGACGTCGACCACTGAAACATTCCTAGGGCCCACAGTCATGTTTATTTTTCATCCAACCTCTTAATAACGTCACGAAACGTGTGGCCCCCAAGAAGTTTTCAACGGTGACCGTTCAATTCACATTATTTTATGTGGTGTGGCCTACTTGAGCTTTGGATATCATTTAATTTTGTGCTCTTGATCTAAAATGATCTGTTAAAACGGATGGGCAGAGTGGATAAGAAATATACATTACGGTGGACCCCACAGGGTTTACTCAGTACCAATCTGCTTCCCTACAGACAAAAACCCTTCTTAAGGAATTATTTTACTTTCACTAATGACCTCTAATCTTTTCTTTGAGCCGTTGATCAAAGGCTATGATATTTCAATCTTGATGATGTTTTTTACGAAGATCCACCTGCTATGAATTTCATGGGAGCGGATTGGCTGGTGTGGTGTAGATACGTGTCCTGCGAAGACGAGTGTCGGCGCTCCTCGAGCTCCAAGTTACACGAACGGTTCAAATGAGATCAAAGTTACATGAGCCCCACAATGATATATTTATTATATCCACACTGTTCATCCATTTTTATAGATCATTTTAGAGAATTAAAAAAAAATTGAATCATATCCAGAGCTCAAATAGACCACACCAAAAATAATAATTTTCACCGTTAAAAAATTCGTAGGGCCCACCATAACGTTTATTTTCCATCCAATCTGTTAATAAGGTCACAAATACATGGATGAAGAGGAAAATTTTTTTTATATTGATCTGAAACTTCTATGACCCCCAAAATGGTTTCAATGGTAGACGTTCAATCCCCCACTTCTTTTTGAAGTGTGGTCCACTTGATCTTTAGATCTGTCTTATTTTTTGGATCAAATCTTAATACGGGCTCCCCAAATGGATGGATGGTTAAAACTTGCTGACGTCAATACACTAGCTATATAACTGGTGTGTGGTACATCCGCCAATCCGCTTCCGAATTTCATCGGATCAGCGGTCACTATCATCCAACATTGATCCGCATATTCAGCGGTCATTACTTGGATGCCTTTCTTTCCGACGAGGAATTATAAGAATCGCGGCCAGAGACTTTGCAAATATACTCGAGATTTACGTAATAACAGGTGTGACCCATGATCTGGTAATCCACACCGTTGTTATGGGAGTCCCACTAAATATGGAATAGTTCCCTAAATCATTAGAAGAAGAATGATCATAACCATCAATATTTGGAATTGAAATTGGATGGTTGTATTTCACTCATTGAAAACCGTCTATTTGTAGGAGATGAATTGGAAGGTTGTAGTTATTTTATCAAGGTATATTCTTTTTTGAGTAGCCTATCTATGGTAGAATACAACAAATCAATGGTCTGAATTACTCAAGCATGAGACCCACTTGTGCGATCTTTAAATCGCGTGTACTGCGCAAAGCCTCCCTGCAATTCCATCTTTCCTCAAGTGCCCTTCTTTCTCCTGGTGCTGCTACGCCACTCTCCCGCGTTAGATTGTAGTATAATTCGTCTCACATGATGTGAAAAATTTTCATTTTATTTTAAAATCTGAACCATTCATAATGTTTACAACATCATATATATTTATTTAATAAAAAATTGTAAATAAATATGATTATATTTTCAAATGGTGAAGTTACGATGGTTTTTAAATATGGACGCTGGATAGTTTTAATAATCCATTTTTATCATGAAAATGATATAAGAATAGAAGATATTATTGTATTTTATGTAATTAAATATATGGGTCTGACATTATTAAAGGCCAAGATCTTTTTTAAACATGAACATTTAAACAGGTTACGGATGGCTATTTTCCACGCGACTAAGCACTTAACCACGATTCTTTCCTTTTTTTTAAATAGAGGTTTTCTCGAATACATCGCAACGAATGGCAACGTAATACGTCGGGACTGTATCATCAGAATTGAGTTTCTTCTTAAATGATCCAAACCGTTCATGTGATTAATATTATATTGGATGTTGGATCAGAAGAAAATTCCTCATATATAATATTCTAACCCCTTTATTACTCAAATAATATGATAAACGCCCATTTTAAAAGCAAAAGAACTACATTTCAAAGTTTTAAAGTAATCCAATATGAGATATTTATTAGTTACTTAATCCACCTTAAAAGGTGAGATTAGTCGTATAAAGAGCATAGATCATTGGAACTCGCATATTGAAAAGATGAAGTCCCGACGCATCGTGCTGCAATATATCTGGATGTATTCGAGGGACGCGGATTGCGTCCTACCCCCGCCCGGACGGTAATCCGTCAGGGCAGGGCTTTGTGCGGCCCACCGTGATGTAAGTGTTTTATCCACGGTTCAACGATTTTTTCAGATAAATTTAGTGTAAAAACCAAAAAATGAGGCAATTCCAAGGCTTAAGTGGACCACAACAAAGGAATCTGCACTGATATGACACCCACCGTTGAAACCTTTCCAAGGGCCCACGTGATGTTTTTTTTACCATAAAACCTATTCATAAGGTCATGTAGACGTGGATGAAGTGAAAACACAAATATCAGCTTGATCTGAAACTTCTCCAGCTCCCAAGAAGCTTTTAATGGTGGACGTTCAATCCCCACTTTGTGGTCCAATCAAGCGTTGGATCTGCCTCACTTTTAATGGTGGACGTTCAATCCCCACTTTGTGGTCCAGCTCCCAAGAAGCTTTTAATGGTGGACGTTCAATCCCCACTTTTAGTTCACGTATTAAAATTTTCTGAAAAAAAAATCATTAAACGGCGTGGATAAAACAATAACATCATGGTGGGCCCCACAGAGCCCTGCCCGGACGGATTACCGTCCGGGCAGGGGTAGGACGCAATCCAATACGGACGCGGATTGCGTCCTACCCCCACCCGGGCGGTAATCCGTCCGTGCAGGGATCTGTGGGGCCCACCGTGATGTAAGTATTTCATCTACTACGTTCATCGTTTTTCTAATATCATGTAAGGTTTGATTTTGAAAATGAAGCAGGTGCACAGCTCTAGTGGACCACAAAAAAGGAAGCTGCAGTGATAATGACACCCACCGTTGAAACCTTTCTAAGGGCCACCGTGATGTTTTTTTTACCATCTAACTTATTCATAAGGTCATGTAGACGTGGATGAAGTGAAAACAAAAATATCAGTTTGATCCGAAACTTCGCCGGCTCTCAAGAAGTTTTTAATGGTGGATGTTCAATACCCACTTTGTGGTCCACTTAAGCCCTTGACCTGCGTCATTTTTAGGTACATGCTTTAAAATGATACGAGAAAAACGATGAACGGAGTGGATAAAATAATTACATCAGTAGACCCCACAGATCCCTGCCCGCTGCCTCCGTACTAGAGAGGATTCAGAGAGGAATCGGTGAGGGTGTGACTGTGGAGCCCATCTCGATGTATATGTGTATATCTACGCCGTCCGTATGTTTTTTCACCTGATCATGAGCCTAAAAATGAAGCAGGTCCAAATCCCAGCTGGACCACATCAAGGAAACAGTGATGGTTGAACACCAACCATTAAAAACTTCATGTGGGCTACTAAGGTTTTGAATCAAGATGATATTTGTGTTTTTATTTTCTCTTTCACGAGAGTCTGCGTGTCCACGTCACGCTTTTAATGGTAAGCGTTCAATCTCCAATATTTCCTATGGTGTGGTTCACCTGAGATATGAACATGCTTCATTTTTGGGCTTATGCTCTTTGCTGAGCTGGGGAAAAAGATGTACGGCGTGGATATACAACAAATATATCAAGGTGGGCCCCACGTCGTGACCTCACCGAATCCGCTCTCACGATACAGCTGCCGTACGCGGTGCCCTTTCAACGCGGACTGCGTCCTAGGGACACCGCTTCCGTGGATCACTGAATGTGGGGCCCTTGGTTTATGTGCCTTACATCCACGCCTTTCATCTATTGAGCTTGATGGATCATAAGAAGTTTTAAACGGTCAATCACCACTGTTTCCTGTGCCATGGTCCACCTGATATCTAGATCTGCTTCATTTTTGGGATCATCTCCTGAAAGGAGCTTTCAAAACGGATGGACGGCGTGGATGTAAGGCACATATATCATGGTGGGACCCATATTGTGGGATCCACTAAAACAGTGTCCCTTTTACAAGGCAGTAATGAGAACATGAACGGTTCAAATCATATTCTAAGATGCAATCCGGTGTTAAAAGCGATCCCGTACGGTACGGTGTTATGCGGCACCGTATAGTATAGTATGTCTTGGAACTGTCTTTCCAGGAAGCGCATTCGCAGGAAGTTCCTGCGCAAGGATCTGGGTGGGGCCCACAGAGCTATTTTTAAGAAATCCGCTCCGTCCATCCGTTTTTAGAGATAACTTAAGGATTTTAGATTAAAAATTGGGTGCTTTTTGAACTCAAGTGGGACACACGAGAGTAAACAGTGATCATTCAGTTAGCACCGTTGAAGCATTATTATGGCCAAAAAATATTGTATCAGGCTATATTTTTGGTTTTTTCACTTAATCCCATTGAGAATTACCTTATAAACGGTTTGGATAACATATAAACATCAAAGGGGAGCACAGTAAAGTTTCAACAGTCAAAATTTCTTTCCCCAATTTTCCCTCTCGTGTGACCCAGTTGAGTTTTTTATCTACCTAATTTTTGTTTGTACGTCTTAAAATGATATCTTAAAGCGGATGGACGGAATGGATTTATTACATAAAATGTAGTGGGCCCCACCCAGATCCTTGCGCAGGAACCTCCCGCAAAGGCTTTCGCAGGAAATCCGCGTCCGTCTTTCCAAAAGAGTCGCCTTCTCTTGAAGCCTGGTTTATCGCGATGGACTTAAGCTTGACAACTTTCAACTCCCGATCGCAAGCGCGGGGGTCTTAATCAGTGAATCGAGATCGTCTATCTAGTGGGCCTCACACGATGTCCCACTGTTGGGAAAACACACTTCTGACCATGTATGTCTACGAGGTGCCACTTAACTCGAACAAATATGGACCGTTGAGAAGAACAAACGGTTCAAATTCAATTCACATGCGTGGCCGAACTGATGAACCGTCAAGATGTCTCACACATGTGCACCAGCAGCACCTGCCTTCCAGGCAGGCAGTATCTACTATCTAACCTTTGCGTCTCTCAGTCTATTAATCGATGCCTAGAATCATTCAATCGGTCCAACGCTTTACACAATGACCAACTCCTGATAGGACCCACCAGGATGCCCGGTCAATATGAACTGGAATCCTCTATAACATCTGTTTTAGGCACCGTTTTAAACACCCAAGAATATTGGGTCCACAACGTTATGCATGTGATATCCACTCCGTCCATCAGGTTCTGTCCTCCATTTTTAAACTTTTAAAAAGCAGCGATATCTAATCACTACTCAGATGGGCCACACCAAAATAAACAATGAGGAAGGAATTCCAACCATAGGTTTGTGTGTTGGGCCACCATGGTGTCTATCATTCATCTAAACCGTTAATCATGTATACATCATAAGGATGAAGTGGGACTACAGAAATAATCATGATCCAGATATCAACCGTGACACGCTCCGTGAACTTATAGGTTGTAAGAGAAGTTTTACATTTTTCCAATTTCTGTTGCCTTAAAAGTTTCTTATGAGGATGATATTTTGTATCTACGGTTAGAAGAATGTTTCTCACCTGATGGACGGAGTTGATTTATGTTTAAAACATTTTGGGACCCACACGGCTCGGGTGTTTTACTGAAGATACCCTTCAAAGGTTCCGCGGTCAGTGGGAGAAAGCCGAAAATAGCATAAACACAGGTTAATCGCGACGGTCCAAAATACAGGTTAGCTTCCCTCTTCAATCTACAAAGCATCCCTTTTCTCCTCTTAAGTTTCTAAGATTGTTTTATAGCATTATAAACTCCTCCGAACGCTCCTCTCTCTCTCTCTCTCTCTCTCTCTCTATTCGCCATGGATGAAGAGTATGATGTGATAGTGCTCGGTACAGGACTCAAGGAATGCATCCTCAGCGGTCTTCTCTCCGTCGACGGTCTCAAGGTCTCATCTTTCCTCCGCTCTCTCTCTATCCTTTTGGATATCCTTTCTTCTCTGCTAATGTCAGATTGGATGAAGCAGTTTGTAATTATATTAATGATTTGGCATCGAATTTACTTGTTGTGAGTCTTGATACCAATTATCTGATCAGATCACGCGTGATTTCCTCACTTTTGTATGTTTTTCTCTTCTTCTTTGTTTCCTTTCTTTCTATCGGTAGGTTTTATGATTGAAAAGGAACTGAAACAAGTCCAAATCTTTCAGTTTGAAGTAGTTTCTGAAATGGGTAGTTCTTGTTTTTTTCTTATAAGTAACTTCAAATCATGCTGTTTGTGTTGAACACCGGCGATTTCGTGTTAATCTCGAATTGGGTGTTATAGTTTTTTTTTTTTTTACTTCGATTGTGATCTGATTACAGCTAAAATGATTGTTGCAATTCCCCCCCTTTTCTCCCGTGATTATTGTAGCTTTGAATAAGCCTCAAAATTATGTGTTCTGATGTGTTTTCTGGAGTGGGTAGTCTTTGTTTCGATCCAAATTGACTGTAAATCATGGTTTCGTTGTTTTCAAAGTTTGCGTTCTCAAGGCTTTATACAAAAAAGGCGCTCTTAGTTTCAGCTCATTTAGATTCGTATCATATGCTTTTGGCTAAATGTCGACGGTTTTGTTTTGAACCTTTAATGAGTTTTCAATATTCATCTGTGATCAGTTGTGATCTTGGCATTCTGATTAGAGTATGTGTTTTCCCACCTTTCTTTCGCTCTTTTTCCCTGTTAGTCAGTGTGATGGTTATCCTTGCTTTGAAGTAGTCCACCAATCAAGCATTAAGGTTGATCTCAAATGGATAGTTTTGTTTCTCAATCATATCACTTCAAGGCAGACAGTTTCTGCTGAATATCAATGATTTCATGTTAAACTAGAAATGGATATCAACTTTTATTCATGATGAATCTGGACCTTGACTCGCAGGATCTGACTTTCTGTGCTTACTTCGAGTTGCTGATGCATAATAGTTGTGGTTTCTTTAAAAGAAGCCCAAATCTGGGTGTGTTTTTTTTTTGTTTTTTTCTTTCACATTATTATGGAAATGAGTGTTCTTACTTTGGTTCAAGTTCACAACATGCAGTACTACTGAATATGAATATGGGCATTTATGATACGTGCGTGATCAGTCTTGATCTCAGAATTCTGTTGCATCACATGCAATTTACTTAAAACAATTTTTTTTTAATTTTTTTTCCTTCTGTTCATCTCCCCATCCTCAAGCGTGATGATTACAGGCACTTTCAATAAGCCCCAATTGCACTTTGAAGTGTTTCTCAAATGTTAGTCTTTTACTATTATCTATTCTGTTCGGATTGAGTTTAAATCACAGTGTTTGTACTAGATCAGTGACTATGTAAAACTTTAAATAGTTAGTTGAGTTCTGTTTGAAATGGTGTTGTCAATTGTCATGGTATGCAGAACTCTATGTTACCACTTTCTCCACTGTCTATTTCTCCTTTTGTTTAGTGTCGTTATTAGATTGCCATTTGTTAAGCCTGAAATAAGCATTCTGAGGGTTTTTTGTTTTTTGCCATGCAAAGTTTGATATATTGCAGTTGCCCAAGTTGTATATGGTTTTCCATTGGATGATGTTGATTTGTTTTCTTGCGACCAATTTATGAACAATGGAGTATTGGTGTTTTTTTTTCCCTTCACATTTACAGTTCTTTATTTTATATCAGCAGTTGTTTTGTTGCCTGATTAGTTTCTTTGTCCGTATTGTTTATTTTATATTGGCAGTTGTTTGTGATATTCTTCTTCATATTTTACACTCTCACTGATTGTTTCGATTGGATATAGGTTCTACACATGGACAGGAATGACTATTATGGAGGAGAGTCTAGCTCACTCAATCTCATTCAGGTGATAGCTGTGGGGCGAGCCAGAAAATTCTCATAAGCATAGTTAATACAGGATTTAGGGATACAATTAAATATTTTGTTTCTATCCTTTTAACTTTTTCAAGCATTTCCATTTGCAGCTTTGGAAAAGGTTTAGGGGAAATGACAAGCCTCCTGCCCATTTGGGCTCCAGCAGGGATTACAATGTTGACATGATTCCAAAGGTTAGCTTCTTCACATCCCTCTAAACTCATTGCCTCTTAGTGATTGGTTTACATATTGACTCAGCTACCGCAGTTTGACTTTACATTGAATTCTTTCAGTAACTAAATGATGGACATGTCCTCTTTCTTCATGGTGCCACTGTATAGGCGCTCATTCTCTATCCTTTTTAAGTTCCATCAAACTCCATAGAATAACCGATTGTTAGATGCTAAGACTCCTTTTTCGTTTGATGGTTTACTCATGTACTTTAATCCTAGGGTTCATTGTGCTCAGTTGTTAAACATTTATCCATGGTGGTGGTGGCATGAGGCTTGCAGAACAGTGTTCAAGTGGTTGTATCCATCCTTTCAGTTTCTGTTCTATGCTGTTCAAGTGTCTCCTTGATAATATTAGTTTGCTTGAAGATCATAGCCATTGGCTGATGATGATAAACAGTGCTAGTTTTTTTTTTCCTGTTCTAATTCCCCAGAAGAAGAAGCAGAAGAAAGCGAAGTACAGATTGGCCTAGAGTGTGAGCAAGTTTTCGAGCATTTTATTATAATTAGAAAGTCAGTTTGGGTGTTTTTTCCTTGAGCTAACCACTTCATTTACCCTATTGATATCTTTTATTTCTGGATCACTTTTCATTTTTTTAAAATCATATGTAATGGAAAACAAAAGAGACCTAATTATTTAGCAGATAACATATCTATGCCCAAATGTCGGCCAATCTGATTGACCCAGTTATCTTCTTTTAGGCATATTTGTTCCTTTCATATTTCATGTTTTGTTGAGGTTCAAACTCTACCGACTAATGGTAATATGCCGCTATATCACTCTCTCTTTTTGGAACAGTCACTGGGCTGGCAAGCAGATATGTTGATAATAACACAATAGTCAAAGCTTGCATTCATGCTTTCTTATTTGTTTGTTGTTGTCATTGATTTTCTGTGAAATTTGATATCTCTGGACTAGAATTCTCTAGATTTAGGAATCCTATATTGGATGAAATTAGAAGTATTTGTGGTGAACCCTTGGTATCTCAATTGAATTAAACAGTGCATCTGATGCACTTTTACAGTTAATATTCAATAAAACTAGACTGAAGAAGATTGTTTGAGTAATATTTGTTGGTCCAGTTCATGATGGCGAACGGTACTCTAGTTCGGGTTCTTATTCATACGGATGTTACAAAGTACCTAAGCTTCAAAGCTGTGGATGGGAGCTATGTCTTTAACAAGGGAAAGGTAACCCCATTTCTGTTCGTTAAACTTCAAAGTGTTGATGATCTGTTCTGCCATCACTTCGACTTTCAGCGGTTCTTACGCCTACACTTGCTGATCGTTGCAACAGGTTCACAAAGCTCCAGCAACAGACATGGAGGCCCTCAAATCTCCATTGATGGGCTTATTTGAAAAGCGTCGTGCTCGTAAGTTCTTCATCTATGTCCAAAATTATGTAGAAAATGACCCCAAGACACATGAAGGGCTGGACCTTACAAGAGTGACGACTAGAGAACTTATCGCGTATGTTCCTGATCTTTCACTTGCATATACAAAATTATTTCATATTGAGAATACTTTGTTATAATCATGGAAGTATCTACTATTAAGTTTTTGATTTATGTGCCTTGAATTGAACAACTCACATTCTCACATGGATTTTTAAAGTTCAGACCAGTCTATATGATTTTGTCATGAGGCCAGATCCACTACAAAGCATTGTAGGTTAAGCTTAACCTACAATGCATTGTGTGGAGCCCCATTGTGATGGGTGCATGATATCAATCAGTGCATCATGTGCCCCTTCATGTTCTCCTTGGCTCTCAAAAATAGGCTGATCTGAAAGTCAAGTGGACCATACCTTGTAAAATCATGCTCAAAACATAAAAGCCTGATGTTTGGGGTGTCCATTTATCTAGTTGGTGCATCCTCTGAAATATACAGAAACCTGTGGACCCCATATGCAATCTGGAAGGCTTCTAATGGCAGGTGTGCCCATCTCAACTGTTCCTTTTGGTGTGGGCACCTTCGTTTTGATTGGCCTTATTTTGGGTGCCAAGAGAACATGAGGGGCACACTTGATGGACGGATGGGATGTCATGCACACATACTAGGAGCCCCGCACAGTGCATTTTGGGTTAAGCTTAACCTACAAAGCTTTATAGTGGATCCAGTCTCCTAATGTAATAGGTTGTCAATTGAGAGCTATCTGCATTTTATTGCGTGTTCTCAGGGCAGATCTCTGCTAATTGTTTTTGCTTGTTACCATCACAACATCATTTTTCCTAAATATGGACTAGATTATTGCAAAAGAAGAGGTAGAATTCAAGGAAGAGAGCTAGAAACTTGGTACAGAGGTTGAGTATCACCCCAAAACTTAAATTCAGTAAAGAAAGACTGTTCGCTAAGTTTATTATTTTCTGTTGGAAAATACTTAAGAATTTAATATGATTTCTGGCACTCAAATCTTCCACGTCTTTTGTTTTGAAAATTTAACCCGTGGTGAATCTGTTATAGAAGCCACTAGTGCTCTTTTTTCTATGCGATAGTTAATTGCTTTCTCACATAATGGGTTTTATGTCTGCTGTTGAATGGTTGTTGTGCCCTGTAATCAGTTTTGAAGCTCATATAGACATTCCCCCCCTCACAATTTGGTTACAGTTTTCACATGTTTGCATCTCTATTATTTAAGTGCCAAATGTATCAAACACCCTGTTTCCTTCCTGTTACAATCTGGTATCCTTTTGGCAGAAAATATGGTCTCGATGACAACACCGTAGACTTTATTGGCCATGCTGTAGCACTTCATAGAGATGACCGCTATCTAGATGAACCTGCATTGGATACTGTGAAGAGAATGAAGGTAAGAGACCATTGGAATTCTTATGCTTTTGTAGAGATTGAGATCATGTGATGACTTGTTGCTGCTTCTGTTGACTTGTGTTCCCTTTAGCTTTATGCCGAGTCTGTTGCACGGTTTCAAGGAGGATCGCCATACATTTATCCGTTATATGGCTTAGGAGAGCTACCACAGGTCTGTTTCGGTGATCATCTATATAAAGGGTAATACTGTAAAGGTTCATCCACTTACGTTGAAGCGGCTGTTTCAACATTTTTCAGGGATTTGCACGCCTCAGTGCTGTTTATGGTGGAACCTATATGTTGAATAAGCCCGAGTGCAAGGTAATTTTTTTTTAAAGTACTTGCCATGTATTGCTGTCTATAATTCAAAGAGGGAAATCTCATGAAGAAATTTCAATATTTTAAATAATATTGTTTCCACTCTTAAGTATCATACCTTTGATTGGGAAATACTCATTGAGAAATCAGTGGGAAAAAAACAAAAGTAACGAAAATGTAATAATTATCCAATGATGATTTCCATGAGTACTATTGAAATATGGATGCTCATGGATAGAGCTGGGCATCAGTCCGGATCGGATCGGATTGGGTTCAACTCGATCCGATTCGAAATGTCAATGGTTTTACCCGAACTCGATCCGATCCGGAACCAAATCCAGGTCACCTGACTCGACCCGATCCGATACATGATTCGCCTGACCCGAACCGAGTCCGACTCGGTCAGAGAAACCGAGTCGGATCGAGTTGGGTACGATTCGGATCGTATGAATTTTCAACTGTTTCATGTGATGTGGTCCACTTCAACCTTTAATATATTCCATTTTTTTGCTCAAGGCCTAAAATGATATGTCAAAATGGATGAACGGCTTAGATAAAACATATACATCAAGATGGGCCTCACATGGCTCTAAAAGAGCTTTCCATCTTACATATTCATGTTTTTATTGGACGTTGACTTGACGTGCATAGCATGAAATTGCATGACTTGCTTTTCACGCAAGCACAACTTGCACAGTTGTGATTTTGTATCGACATTAGCGAGTTGTGTGGGTCTAATCATGGGGTATGTGTTATATCCAAACCGTCCATCCATTTGGTGAGCTCGTATTAAGGCGTGAGACGAAAAATAAGACAGATCTGACTATCAAGTGGACCACACGAATTGTTTAATGACGAAAATCATTCTCTGCCGCTATTTGTAGTGTGGTCGAGATAATCTTTGGATATTATTCATTTTTTGGATAATGTCCTATAATGATCTCTAAAAATATATGAACGGTGTAGATATAATAAATACATCACTATGGGGCCCATGTAACTTTGATCTCCTTTGAACCGTTCGTACAACTCGGAGCTCGAGGAACGCTCGGAGCTCAAGGAGCGTAGACGTACTGGAAATGGATGGGCTACTTGCCTACTCCCCTACCACCAGCAAATGGCCCGTGGTCGATGCTCTTTGGGCCCCACCATGATGTATGTGTTTCATCCATGCCCTCCATCTATTTTTATAGATCATTTTATTTTATGAGAAAAAAAAATGAGGTATATAGAAATCTCAAGTGGAACACATTGTAGGAAATAGTGTTGAATGAACGTTGACCATTAAAAACATTTTGGAGGCCATAAAAGTTTTTGATCAAGCTGATATTTATTGTTTCCTTTCATCTGGGTCCTTATAACCTAATCAACAGATTAGATGTCAAATAAATAGTACAATGGACCTTTGGAGGATTATAATGGTGGATATCCAATCATTATTGTTTTCCTGTGGTGTGTTCCACATGAGATTTATATCACTATCATTTTTTTACATGAAGCCCTAAAATGATATGTAAAATGGATGAACGGAATGGATGAAACACATACATAATGATGGGGCCAGATCGGGTCGGGTCGGGTCAGGTCGGATCCAATCGGATCGGATTCCAAATCGGATCGGTTCAAGTAGGTATAGATCCGAACTCGACCCGAAAATCTTTCGGATATGGACTGCCCTACTCGATTCGCACCGATGCAGGCTGTCGGATCGGTTCGGTTCGGGTCAGATCCTGTTGGATCCACCGGATCGGGTCAGGATTGCCCAGCTCTACTCATGGACAGTTTTAATGGGTCTTGTTTGGATAACAAGTGGAAATCTCATATTTGTGAGACAATGATCACCTTGTATCTTATCTGTGAGAATTTGATCATGGAAAAAGGCTAATCATTGTTATGTGGAATCCTCCATTTTCTTGGCTATCCAAACATATTTCTTTTCTTTTCCCACTATCTAAACATTCCCAATTTGGTCTTACTGTGGAGGCTCTTGCTTTGCACTTTCCTTTTCCTTTTTCCTTTTTTTTTTTTTTCCCCTCCTTTTTGAGGGGAGGCTGATATGAAGTGTGCTTGTATTGAACGCAGGTAGAATTCAATGAAGAAGGAAAAGTTTGTGGAGTGACATCACAAGGGGAAACAGCTAAATGCAAGAAAGTTGTTTGTGATCCTTCATACTTGCAAAACAAGGTACTGGCTTTCCTGTCAGCTTGTTTCCTGGGAACCCAGTTATGATTTTGACTGATTAAGCTATCCAAAGATTTTCTAGTTCGGTGCATTTTTCAAAAACTTGGATTTGAACTAGAATTTGGTTTCAATTTCTGAGTTTGATGACCTGGTCATGACTCACTGAAAAACTCGCTGGTTTTGTGAAATATTGAGACTGAACTCAATGCTGGGAACCGAACCGAGCCAAGCCAAGGTGCTTTAACCGAGTTTCGTGTTAATCGGCGAGTTTGAAGAATTCATGTTGAGTTCAAACCAAGCCTGGTTTTTGTTAATAAGAAACTTGAAGCTTGAAAAGACTCAAAAACTCTTTTACTGAGAGGCTTCCAATCATTGGAACAGGTTAGGAAGGTCGGAAGAGTTGCAAGGGCGATTTGTATCATGAGCCATCCCATCCCAAACACCGATGAATCTCACTCAGTGCAAGTTATTCTGCCCCAGAAACAACTGGGACGAAGATCTGACATGTAAGTTTTTTGATGAGGGGACTAAAAAATCAGAATTCAAGTAAATATGTGGTCATATCTTTCTTTTCCTATCAACACCCCTGAAAGTTTAGATTATTTACGGTCGATGTATATAGACAGAGGCGATTTGCCAAGCTGACACCAAGTAGCTGGGAAGAGGCTATGATGATGATACAGATGGGGGAGATAGGCTAGCCCCACAAGCCCCTCTAGATGCTCTACCTGTGCAAACCTAGCAAATGGGCAGGATGTCTGAGCCCTGTATCAGGTGGGATCCAATTGTATTGATGATGTGTTCAAATATTGAGGCTGTTCAGCCACCAGGTAGGCCACACGTGAGAAAGCAAGAAAAGCTGAGTTCTTTTAGACCTTCCATGCACACTTAGGGCTTGCTTGATTGTTAAAGATCCTGAGTTTTATATGGATGGTCTGTTCAAATATTCGGGCTGTTTAGCCACCAGGTAGGCCACACATGCAAGGAAACAAAGAAAAGCCTAAAAGTTTTTGTAGACCGTCCATAGTTTTCACACATCTGTGCCTTACCTGATTGTTAAAGATCCTGAAATCTGTCAAAATTATCTCCAGTGGGTTCCACTTGATAGGCGGCTTGGATCTCCTACACATTTCAGGTTGGCAAGTCTGGTGCATGTTGAGGTTGGTGTAGAAAACCTCATACATGGGAACAGTGGGTAGTTATAATGCATTCCTGTTTTGCCCAAACAGGTATCTGTTCTGCTGTTCATACTCTCACAATGTTGCTCCTAAAGGCAAATTCATTGCATTCGTCTCAACTGAAGCGGAGACAGATCAGCCCGAGGTAGAACTAAAGCCAGGTATCGATCTTCTGGGTCCGATCGATGAGATATTTTTTGATATTTATGACAGATACGAACCTGTCAATGAACCGTCTCTTGATAACTGCTTTATCTCAACGGTGAGTCTCTTTAACTGTGTTTTGCCTTTTATCTGACCATTGCTCATCAATCCTGATGCATACTGATGATTCTCTGGACATCGACAGAGTTATGATGCCACAACACACTTCGAGTCAACTGTTATGGATGTGCTTTCCATGTACACAATGATTACTGGGAAGGTAATGTTTTGTTTTGTTTTGGTTTATATATTATTATTATTATTATTATTTTGCTTAAGCAAAGTGACAAGCATTGCAAAGTTTATTTGGCCCACTAGGGACATGTTTGGAATGTTCCATGATTTCTGTCAAACACGAATGGTAGGTGTAAGCTGCATTGATTGAGAATGCGATGACAACTCGTCTGATCCATTGTCATCGCATTCTCGTTTTTGGGGTGTGTAGACAGGAGAAATTGACACATGCCACGGTCTTCATTTTATGGATGCCCTAATTGTCTCCACTTTTGCAAAATGAGCATGGACCCAGCCAGATTGGATCCCATTCCCATTCTGGCGCACATTTAAATGTTCTCTCCACCTTGATCAATCTGGGGCTGGCTTGCATATATCATCAATTTAGGCCTTCATAACCAGCTTCCTGACTATAGATTGAGATATAAATTAACTATCAGACTTTAATGCTTGATTGCGGATTGCATTTGTTCATTTATGCATTCTCATGAGATTTTTTTTGCTTGTGAGAGCAGGTTGTTGACCTTAGTGTGGATCTAAGTGCTGCCAGTGCTGCTGAGGAATGAGATGTCTAGCCAGTAACAGCTTTTTAGCTTAGCTTTTCCGTAATTTTATAAGATGGTCTTGATGTGACATTATGTAATGGGCCACCACTTGATGAGGGCTGGTTTCTTTAAAGATGGTTGTGATTTTTAATTCTTGTTGAGTAGTTTCTTTATTGAACCTGACATTACCATCTAAGGAGCTGGTGTGTGTGTGTGTGTGTGTGTGTGTGTTTGTTTGACTTGGAGACTCTGGACCAGCTCATTCAGTCCTGAATCTTGAGTTGGGAATCGTTCAAGTTGGGCCCAAGTCACCCTCGATTCTCAATCCCAACTCGTGGTGCCAAAACAGATTGGACTAGACCCTGCTCGTCAATCCATGCCCCGACTGGTGGTTTGAACAATATGTTTGGATTTTAAGTTTGTACAAGTGGGGTTGTTTGGTATCAGTTTTGACTGTGGATATTACAGGCTTTGCTGTGGATGGCCCATGAACTGAAAATTCCTAGACCGGGATAGATCCGAACCATTGAATCTGTCCTTTCTCTGTTCATTGGCTACCAATTGAAGGGTCAGGATTTTCCCATCTGGAAGGTTTTGGACTCGTGAGACCATCAAGAATGGGGCCAATGTTATTAGAGGCTTAGGAGTTTTTCTACTTGTAAACACATGATACACCTGAAAAGAGTTTCAGGTGTAATCTGTTTACATGCTATTTGGTTTGGCTTTTACGTGATAATCATTTTACTAGTAAACAAATTGTGTTTGGCTAGCCTGGAAAGTGTTTACAAGGAATAAAGTAGGTATTCATACCATAGAGGTTGGACGGTTAACCTTCCAAAATCTGCAAATCACATAAGAAAGGCTTGATTTGTATAGAGCCCTAAGAGAGCAATAAAGCATGCACGCACTAAAAATATTAGATGTCTTCCACCCATCACAGTGGGTCACAAATGTAATCTAGAAGTTTTAAATGGCATAAGTCCCGTTCTTCTCTCATGTGGTCTCTCATGTGGTCTATTTGATAACGGATAAGCTGTTTTTTTAGAGCCAGAGGAGAGCATCAAGGGAAGTACATGATGAATAGATTGGATGTACCATATATTATGGTGGGCTCCACATATCATGAGTGTATATTAACTAGTAATTTGAAACAGGGAACTTTTTCTTTTTTCTGTTTTTTTTTTTTTAATACCAGGTTTCATATTACCGCCTGTAAAGCCTTTACAGGCAAATACATGCATACAAACAGCCACTGTAATTAGATTAACTGTACAAGCCAAAAACCAAGCAGCGTAGAAACTTAAAAAAGACACCTTGCGAGTCGAAGAGATGCTAGGTGTTAGCGTGAGAGAAATCCAGAAGAATTTCCGTGGACTATATGGTATGTTTGAAAGGAACAGCCCACGTGTCATGCTAGAATCTTATCTGAATATGCCCTGTACCAAAAGTCGTGCTGGGGGTTAATAAGGCACTACTGGTTTTGATCATTTTTATACTTGTGTGAGTTATGTAATTAATGGATGGACCTGATTTATGGGCCAGGGAATATGTTGAGTTGGCCCCACCAGACGAGTGGCCACGATATGATTTAAATGTGCATAAAGTATGCATATATTATACAAAGTGCAACTACTATAAAAAGCAATACGCTCAATTCAAATCGCGTCTTCTCTTTGTTTCTTTAATGGTTGAGATGTCCATTTTCTGTTTGAAAAAGCATTGTTGTATAGAGCTTTGCTAGCACAAACACATCTGATTAAAACATAATGAAGGCCCAGCCAAAAAATATCAGCTCAAAACTTTTCAGGTCAGCCACAGATACGTTGATTCTAGACCCTTTTCAGGTTTTCTAAACCGTCCATTGTTCTCTCACGTATGGTCATGTACACGGTGAGAGAGAGAGAGAGAGAGAGAGATCCATGTTAGATGAACTGTATAGTGAGTGTTTTGGGCATTCTTGATTGCAATTTGGGAAGTCCTTAAACCATCAATGAACTTCATCACAGGGATCAGAAAAAATTGTTAAAGAGGGCATTCTACATTCAACTTGAGTCACTGCACCGAGCTAGATAAACACTCTTGGCAAGAACATGGAAGATCATCCAATAACATCTGCAAACCTCCTCATTCAATTGCATCAATTAATACTGTTGATGATGGGGGAGCTTGTCGAGCTTGTAGCTCCCAAGCTTAAATATCACAAAGTACCACCACGTCCAGGACTGTCATCATGAAAACCATAACCGAAATCAAAAGCACATTTTACTGAGATCAATGTAGTTATATGCAAACCTAGAGCAATAGTATGATGAACCAAGTCTCCAGGACCTATTGTTAAAAGTAGTGGACTACTATTCTCATTATAATTGCATTCAATAAGCTGGGTAACCACATGCTTCGACCAGTTTTCTTAAGCTTGCAAATTCTGAGAGGGCATTTCTTAGATGTATACCCATCAGGGATCTTGTATAAGCTTCTAGTCAATTGACATCAAGCAAGAAAAAGAAGAGGAAAAGTTGAAACTGCTGTGTGAGGTCAGTGCTCATTTCTTCAATTGGTCTAGAAAATCCCTTCATCTCAATTCCTGCAATACCTTCTCTTTTCTTGCAACAAGGCAGGTCTTGTGTCTCCCAATAGTGCCAGGTGTGTTCTGACATTTTATTGGTACAATTTAGGTGCTCCATGTTCACTGATGATTTTGAAGAATGCCTTGCGAAACAATTCAATGTGCAAAACAAAGTGGTTTTACATGTCTGGGTTGGCCTCCTCTGGCACCACAGTCAGAGTCACCATCTTATTATGTGCTCGTTTCACTAGTACTTTCAAGGGCATCCTGACCTTGTCCCCCATTATTTCGATGATCTGCAAAAAGGAAAAAAAGAAGAAAAAAAAAAGTAATGTTTTTTAAGGGTGCTGAATTTCAATTGCATGCAAAGGCATGGGTGTGTGAGATTGCATCATGTTCTTTTATCGTGGTTGGCACTTGTATTGATGTATAACTGACAAATATTAGAAGCATATGTACAGGGGGAAATAATCCCATCACACCCAGAAAGCAAACATGTGATTGGAATCCCAATACAATTAGATGAGTTCACCGAGCATCAAGTGTCAATGAGCATGCACATGCTATCGGCTGGGAAGAAAGCAAAATGACATACCTCATTGATGCTTCCGACAGGCTTCCCCTCGAATTCAATGACAACATCACCCGGGCGGAATCCGGCATGGTCAGCTGGAGACCCTGGAGTTACCTGGTTGGCAGTTCGATGTAAACATATAATCATGCATTAATGTGTGCCTATGCGCATAGCCATAGACACAGCTGTGTACATGCACAAATACAAGAGTGGATGCATCCAAAGTTGCATATCTATAATACAGTCTGCTTGTTTATAAATGACTTCCACAGTAGCACTTAAACAATGTGATATAGGTTCTGTCATATGACCCAAGAAGTCAGAACCGTACAACAGGCTTACCATCGGTACGAGGACCCCTTTGGTTACATTTGGGAAAGTAGGGTCTCTTTCTTTAAGCTGAGCGATAACCATTTCATTGAGATCAAGCATTTTCAATCCAAGCCATGGCCGAACAACTCTCCTGCATAGCAGTAGAATCTATATTAATAGTCTGAATGACATGTCAAAAGACTCTTTTTTCTTCTTCTTCTTCTTCTTCTTTTGTGGGGGGGGGGGATAAAATGAAGTGACAAAACAAGCTCAAACCTCTCCATATGGAAGGCCCAAATACTGAGTAGAAAGATGGGGCAGCTACACAAATCAATTTGCAATAAAATAAATACAAACCAACCTGTTTCTGGAAAGGTAGTATCAAGTGCTTCCATCTAATAGTGCATATCTATTAGGCCTCTGAGAATCTGGAGACTAAAATAGTTGGGCTGTTCTAGAAAACGAAGTTACATTGGTCCTGTCAGATTCCTCGTGTTCATTGTCTGCTTAAAGGAATTGGCAACAACACAGAGAAATTGAAAAATGGAGTCTAGAACACAAGCTAATTGATAAGATGTAAACCAATCACATGGTGTTGAAAAGATGCACCAAAATATGGGACCACTACTAGAGACCATATCGATTGCTTCTAAATCTAATGATACAAGATTCATCAGCCACTAGTCGCAGGACCCTTTTAACTAGGACAATGCTTTAATTGCCCATAAATGCATCGAAGTTCAAGGACAAAAAGAATGGGTTGGTTTGTAAACTGGATATTGAAACGGCCTATGACCACATTGACTGGGGTTTTCTTGATTATATCCTACACAGGCTGGGGTGGAAAGTGGATTGGAGCACGTGTTCGATCCACTTCCTTTTCTGTGCTAGTTAACGGTTCTTCGGCAGGGTGACCTGATCTCCCCTTATCTATTTGTAGTCATCAAAGAAGCTCTTAGCATGATGCTCCGGAAGAGGGAAATGGTTTGTTTTGCAGATTCAAGGGCTTTAGAGAGGGAGAATGCATCAGTCACCTCCAATATGCGGATGATCCTTTGTTGTTTTGTGAAGCTGAGATAGAGTTGGTGGACAATCTCTGGAAGATTCTAGTTTGCTTTGAGGTAGCTTCAGGTCTAAGGATCAATGTGGCCAAATCCGAGATGTTGGGTGTGTGATGTGTGAGGATTTAAGGCGTTTGCAGACATTTTAGGATGCAAATCAGGTGCCTTCCCTTCATCATATCTTCAGTTCCTCTCTGCATTGGGAAGCCTCCCAAACACTTGTGGGATAAAAGTTACTGAGAGGATTGAAAGGAAACTTATATCTTGGAAATGCTGATAATCTCTCCTTGGAAGAGCATCCAACTCTTATCAAAACTGCTTTTTCTAACATGACGGTGTATTTCATGTATATGTTCAAATGCCCTGTATCAATTTTGCAACGCCTCGAGAAGCTAAGAAAGACTTTCTGTGGAGAGGAGACAGCAAAGGGAGGAAGTTCCATCTTCTCAATTGGGATGAGATCTGCAGGCCGATTAAAAAAGGAGGGGCCAATCTTAGGCCACTGGCTGCTATGAACTTGGCATTGATTAGAAAATGGAGCTGGATATTCCAGACAGAAGAGGGCAGCAAATGGAGGGAGTGAATTGCTTCTAAATACGAAATATGGTGTGAAGGGGTATCTTGTTTGCTTTGGGCAATGAGCAGCATATCCGATTATGGGTTGACAGATGGTGTGGAGATGAGGCCTTGCAGGATTTGTTTCCTAGAGTTGTTTGGTTGGCTTCCGAGCACTTCATTACAGTGACTGACTGTTTCTCTATCAATGGTGAGTTAATATTCTGGGCCCTCCTTTCCAAAGAGACATAACGAACGACGAGATATTTGACTTGATCAATTTGCTGATTTCTTACAAAATCTCAAGCCTGATAGTCAATATGAGGATAAGATAGTTCGGAGATCTCATAAATCCGAAAAGTTCTCCATCGAATCTTTGTGCAATATGTTTTCAGATCCAGTGCATCATTCTCCCACATCTCATCCTCACCAATGGTTTTATGGTGCTCCTCCAAGGGTTGTGGTGTTTGTTTGGGTTGTTGGTAGGAAAAGAATTCTGACAATTGATAATCTTCAAAGAAGGGCCCTAGTTCTCCCCAACGTTTGCTTGATGTGCATGGAAAATGATGAGACCATCGATCACCTCTTTATTCATTGCCCTTTTGCTGCTAGTGTGTGGCATTATTTCCTATCCTTTTTCAACACTGCTTGAGCAATGCCAAAGTCGGCAAAAGATTTGCTTTGGGCTTGGCACGGGGGAGGAGTGGGGCGAGATGGTAGAGAAGTGTGAAGGTTGACTATATTGGCTCTTTTTTAGGCCATTTGGGGGTCTAGGAATGGGCGATGTTTTTGCAATGAGCGGGAGAGCCGGGATGAAGTCGTTAAAATTAAGGGCATGGTATAGGAGTGGACTTTGTAAGTAAAAGAGGTCCTGGCATGTCTTATTTTCAAAGTTGTTCGGCTTGTTGGTTGTTTTTGTCTCACTTCTCGTGAACTGCTAATAAAATTTTAGTCACTTTTCCAAAAAAAAAAAAAGGGTGCTACTCTCACTTTGAATAATGGCTGCAACTTGGGTTTGGGTCAACCCCAACCCAAGTTAAGCTAGGTCGGGTCAACTTGTCAAGGTCCTTGGTTTAGCTTTGTGTTGGAAAACACCAACCCGATTTGTACTTGGGTTGGCTTTGCGTTGAGCAAATTTGGATTGGGTTAGGTCAGGTTGGGACATTTGGGTCAGGTTAGGTCGAGTCTAGAGGAATTCAGGTTATTTTCGGGTTGGGCATCTCAGATTGGAATTCAGGTTGGGTTGGGTTGTGGATTGGGTCTTCTTGAGGTTGGATCTGGCTTGGGATGACCAGTGTTCGAGTTGTCGGTATCGCTACAAGTTTCGCTGGCCAGAGATAAAGATATAATATCATTATCGATGCAGGGAAAAGGGGGGAACATGGAGAAAATGGTGGAATTTTTTAGTGAAACTTCAGGACATGCCTAAATACACATATTTACATATTCAAGAATGAAAAAATTGCAAAAAGAATGCATTAAATTAGAAGTTTCCATTTAATGGGGGCCAAAAAGCATGCGTTGTCGTAAGAAATCACTCAAATAGTAACCAAAATGAGTTCATATAATACAAATGCAGCTGACATACAGTAATTAAGACATGTAAAAGTAAATGAACTCAAAGATGTCAAATCAAGGATGGATTAGATTATCCAATCAGTGTGGTATTTGATACTCTGGTTGCGTATGACACTTGATACCTAGCATTTGAAAATGGTACATGTGGCAAATTCTAACATAATCTAAACCGTGTTTTAGTTTCATCAAGATCTGTGCAACCTAATCAAGAGCTTGGATGACAAAAAAAAAAAAAAAACTATTACAATGGCCCTATGAAGTTTTTAATGGTGGGCATTTAATCACCACTGTTTCCTTTAGTGTGGTCCACCTGAGATGCAGTCATGCAGATCTGTCTCATTTTGGACTCATGCCTTAAAATTATCTATCAAAATAAATGGATGACATTGATAAAATATTTATCATTATGATGGCCCCACATAACATTGACCCATCAATCCACGGATACAAACACGTGACACGTGCGCACCCTATTAATCAGTACACTTGTCGTACCCAGTCAACTGTGTGGGGCCCATTGTGATTTATGTATTTTATCCACCCCATCCATCCATTTTTACAAGATAATTTTAAGGCTTGATCCCAAAGATGAAGCATATCCAATGCTCAAATGGACCGCACCACAGGAAACAATGTGAATTGAACATGCCTACCATTGAAAAATCATTAGGGGCCACGAAAGTTTTGGATCCATGTCATTTTTGTATTTTACCTTAATCCATCTCCGTGTGATCTTATAAACAACTTGGATGACAAATAAACACCACTGTGGGCCATAGCGCTTAGGAAGGTTTCAACGGTAGGAATAATTGTCCCCACTGCCTTGGCGGTGTGGTCCACCGTAGCTTTGGATCTGCCTCATTTTTGGGTTCACTACCTAAAATGATCTTGCTAATTGGATGGACCCTGTGGATATAACACATACATCATGGTGGGGTCCACAAAACTTGGTGATGTCCACATGCCACTGACGTTCGCACCCGCACACCACGCTAAAAGGAAGCGGATTGCGTACCGAGTAACTTAGTAGGCTAAGCGTACTGAGTAAACTCTGTGGGGTCCACCGTGATTTATGTATTTTATCCACTCCGTCCATCCATTTTAATAGATAATTTTTGGGCTTGACTCTAAAAATGAAGTACATCCCAACCTCAAGTGGAACACACAATGGGAAACAGTGTGAATTGAACATCTACCGTTGAAAATTTCTTAGGGGGTAGAAAATTTCTTAGGGGCCACAAAAGTTTTGGATCAAGCTTGTATTTGTGTTTTCCCTTCATCCATGTCTTTGTGATCTTATGAACAGGTTGGATAACAAATAAACATCACTGTGGGCCCAAGAAATGTTTCAATGGTGGAAGTTATTATTCCAATTGTTTCCAATGGTATGGTCCACTTAATCTTTGGGTATGCTTAAATTTTGGTCTCAACCCCTAAAATAATATGGAAAAACGGATGGACGGTGTGGATAGACCAGATACATTCACGGTGGGCCTAATGGAGTTTACTCAATACGAACTGAGTAACTCAGTACGCAATCTGCTTTCCGTGTAAAAACTGGACGCGGATTAGATACTGACAGGTTGAGTAGCGAGACTCGCTACACGTCACCAAGTTCTGTGGACCCCACTATGATGTACGTTTGTATCCACAACGTCCATTCATTTGGAGATATTATTTGAAGGCATTACGCAGAGAATGAGGCAGATCCAAAGCTTTAGTGGACCCCACCACACAAAACAATGGGAAGATTGATGTACACCGTTGAAACCTTCCTAAGGCCCACCATAACGTTTATTTTCCATCCAATTTGTTCATAAGGTCACAAAGACCTGAATGAAGAGGAAAAACAAATTTCATATTGATCCAAAACTTCTATGACCCCAAAAAGTGTTTCAATGGTAGATGTTCAATTTCCCACTAGTTTTTGCAATGTGGTCCACTAGATAGTTAGACCTGTCTTATTTTTCTTCTAAAGCCTTAAGACGAGCTCGCCAAATGGATTGACGGTTTGGATATAACACATACCTCATGATCAGACCCCATGAACTTGCTGACGTCAATACAGCAACTATATAACTGGTGTAAGGTACACCAGCCAATCCACTTCCGTTCGTAGCTTAATCCGCATCGTCGAGCCTCGAAATAAAGAAAAAAGAAAAAAAGAAGAAGAAAACCCTGAAATGTCGTTCGCGAGGGATTCTTACCAAAGAAAGGGGGTTTTTGAGGGAGGATTTCGAGACCCTATATCATTCCCAAATCGCAAGGAAATTCCCAAAATCGCTGATTTTTCGCCGAAATTTCAAGCTTCCAATCGAAAAAGGAAAGGGAATTTTGAGGTTTTTCTTACCTCTTTGCAATGTTCGAAGATCGACAGGAGGCATTCTTACGAGTTGTGAGTTCTAATTAATCAGGTACGCAATCACTCATATATTACAAAAATAGTGAAATCAAAGCGAATTTTTTTATTTTTTATTTCCTTATTTTTACCTATTTATCGAAAAAATAGGTTGTTGGTTACAGTTTTCTATTGATAGGTTACGTGGTTGGTGGCTACGGTCGATATTCTCGGCGATAATCCAAAATTATCGATAATATCTCCAATTTTTCGTCGATAATAGGGAGAGAAACTAAAAATTGGGGTTTCGGTATCGCTAGACTAGTGACACCAATATTATCGGCAATCATATCGACATTTCGTCGACAATTTGAACACTGGGGATGACCCTCTACCTGAACCAATTTGAACAAGTTGCAGCCCTACATTGAATCCCCACTCTGGGCTCTTGCTTTCGTTCCCACTTTCTACCTATTTATACTTGTTTACATTTTCAAAGAGACATGCTTCCCCGCTCCTACACCCAAAATTGTTGCCGCTTCGCTTCACGCTTCGTGCGATTATACACTAACCATTTCTCTTACACGCCTTCAACCAGAACGGTTTATCATGTTACTTCTAGAGGTGAAGCTGTAATAGTTTCAAAGGAAACCTTCTCTCTAGTTGCAAAACTAACATGATTATGGATATTTTGCAGCATTGGTTGCATATCATGACCAAGAACTATATCATTCAAGTGTGAACTTCCCCAAATCGGCAGCTAGAAGTAGCACACGTCAGAAAATGAGAAACAATAAGATGATTAAGACAACAACAATGAATTATTGATGAAGGATGGTGGCTACTACGATGACGACGATGGAGGTGGTCAGAAAAAAAGCAAGTACAATTTATGCCAAGACAGATAGCATACCCCTTCTTCCTGAAGTGCTCAATGATTTTAGCTACTGTATCAATTGGCACCGCAAAACTCAAACCATCAGCAGCCACAATCTTCAAAATATTAACTCCTATAACTTCTCCATCAAGATTCACAAGGGGTCCCCCAGAGTTACCCTGTACAAGAAAAGGATATAAAGGAAATTATAAACAAATAGTTGCAAAAACCAAATAAGATTGTAACATTCTTGCCATTCAAAAGAAGAGGAATAAGAAGAAGAAGAAGAAAAAGAGGATCAAGAAGAAGAAAGAAAGAATGATCATAACAATCAAAGAAAAAGGTTAGAAAATGTTTATTGATATCTGAGAAGCTAATCCCCTTGCAGATGTGTTGGCAAAGGAAGCTGTCTCTAGACTTCCACTTGGTGTTGATAGTCTGTATCATTACCTTAATGGATAGCTGTATTCTTCTTCTTCTTCTTCTTTTTCTTTTCCTTTTTTTATCTTTTATGAGTAGCACTCTAAAATTCATATTATAGTGGAAAAAACTAAATCCTTTGATGGTTTACTTCCACATCAAACTCTCGACTAAGAAAGTTCTGATTAGTAACCACTCATCAAATGATGCTGCCAGATCCTTATTTAGAAATGGAGTGATGAGAGGGCCACTCATTTTCAGTGACACTCTGCCTCTCCCTTGAGTTGATTCTTTTGCATCCTTTTCTTCTTCCAATAAAATATGGTCATCTATTCCAATAATAAAAATAAATAAATAACCACCCCCATAATGCAAAAAGCTTTTGAATGAAACATGAAATGTGGGGAGGATGAAAGAGAAGTTTGCTGGGAATTGCTCTTAATGCTCACGCACTGTCGATGAGCTTTTTTTCCCCCCTTTCTTTTTCTTTTTTCCTTTTTAAACGCTAACTCAAAACATTGTTAAAAGGAGGTGATGATAAACTCTTATTCACAAATCCCAACTTTATGTTCACCTGTCTTCTGACATTGGAGGCCAGCTGTTATGCAGATCACAGGACAAAGGAATTCATCCTAGTTGACCAACCACAGGAGGATAACAATAATTAGTCATTAAGCAAGCTGGCAGATGACACCAGCCACCCAGTCGAACATTAAATGTTAATTGTGGATGGTAGCATCAGACTACTTGGGACAATGCTTTAGATGGCAGCAGCTAGGATCAGTGTTTCAGTTAAGAGAACCCATGATAAGAAGAATGAATCAAATGTTACACTGTAAAGCATGGGAACGGTTGTCTGAATTTAAATCTTTAGTCTTTTTAAGGTGGTGACATTCTATTACAACCAATGTTTTAAATATCGTTATCACGTAAGTATCGCACCCTTGGGATACGGGTAAATGTCGGTTATCGCATGGGATACATTGGTTGTATCGCATAATGTATCGTTGTTGTTGGGAAACATGGGAACATTGGGAAATTGGTTGAACTTTTCAATGAAACTTTAGGAATTGTTGAAAATGACATCAATACACACTTAGAAATCAAAACATTACAAAAAAGTACACATAATTGGGGTTTCCTATGTATGGGGTCCTAATATATACGCTTTCCAACTAAATTGATGCCAGTATATTCAAAGTTTATTCATATATTTTATAAACGTAAGAAGACATGTATGGAAACATAGGCAATACATTCAAAAGCAAAAGAAGAATCACTAGATCAGGTTACATACATGTTTAATTTTGTGTTTGGATACAAAGATTGCAACTGATTTGTGAGAAATTGAGTAATTTTGATGTTTCTCAATTTTCCGCAACCCGCTTCATCTCCCCCAAATCTCAAAGTCAAAGTTCCAAATCCATGATTTTTTAGGGAAAACATGAAGAATCATAGATTTGTAACCATTTGATACTGGTTTAACAAGATTTACAACAAAAACATGGATCGGAAATTGAAAATGCTCACTGGATTGAATAGGTGGGATATATCGACACTACCTATGTGTTTCGTATTGCACAAGTGGGATTCAAGATATATCGTGAGATATATCGGCTGATATCGTCGATATTTAAAACACTGATTACAACCTATATTATGGAAATGGTACTTGAAGACAATGCTTTTAATGGCATGGTCCTCCCATCCTGCTACAGTATAAAACCTATATTGTAGAAAAGATACTTCAGTAAAATATATGGTATGACACCTGCCACCTTGTCAAACTTTAAATGTTAATGTTTGATGGTGGCATCAAACTACCTGGGACAATGATTTAGATAGCACCAGCTAGGTTCAGAGTTTTGGCAAGCATGGTTAGAAAATCCATGATAACAAGAGTTATTGGCATGTATCCCCCTCCATTTTTGCTGCAATAGAAATAACCCCATCCCCTTCTGTAATTGTAACTGCAATAGAAAATCCATGATAAGAAGGGTTCTGGATCAAGCGCTCTGTGCTACAGTAACAAGTATATTGTTCTGCAAAACTAAATATTAGTTTTGACAAATTAGACATGCCTCACTACCATCTCATCTGTTTGTCTGATTTGCATCATACAACAATACCTGACAGAAACTAAACTTCTCAATTTTCACTTCTTTAGGCATCTCTACATCTCTTGGTAATTATTATTACACTGAACGTAAAAGAGAGACAATGTTGCCTGCCAGTCAAGAAATTGTAAAACAGGAGGGGCCAATGTTGCACTACCAGGGCATGTAAGGGTTTGGTTTACCTGACAGACCAGCTAGCCTGATCCACTATTTAGTTGGGTCAGACCACATTTATTGGGGCAACAATTGGATTCTCTCTTGAAAATGAAGCCCATTAAGTAAAAACAGTGCCGGGGCTGACCAAGCCTGCTTAAAAGAAGGTTATATTATAAGTAGTAACAGAAAGGTGCGATCCCAAACCTCTTAAATAGTACTGATGGACCTGAAATGAGGCCCACTACGTAACCTGAATGAGTTTGGCCTAACAATTTGTTTAAGGGCCATGCCACGGGCTTAAGTTCTTGGCCCATTTTGTAAATGACCCAGGCCTCAGCAAACCCCAACCTACTGAAACATGACCCACTCGACCAATTACCAACTGCTTTGCACCATGGAAGCATCGATTAATGAAATTACTAAATCCATTAGTTGTTGAAAGAGCTCTCAAGAAATCACAAAGTTTTGAGGCATGATAAACACCATTTTTTTTTTTCATTTTTTGAGAAAATAAATGTCGACTACTAAATATAAACATGTATAGAAACTCCAGAAAATCCAAGTAAGAATTGTAAAGGGCCTGTTTGGATTCATTGAAATTGAAAAGTGGAAAATTGCTGGTCTTGAAATAGTATTTCCTGGAAAATTATTGGCAATGAAACACTATTTCCACTGTTTGCTTTTCTACAAAATTTACCATGGAAACTGGTTCATTTTCCACATATTTTGTTTGGCATCCCACTCATTTCCACGAAAATTTATGACTTGGCAAACATATTAGTAAATATCCGCAATTCATGGCCCATTGTCGTCATCTCACACGTGCCAACTTTGCTATGATAAGAATAAGATCATCTAAAGATGAGGCCCATGTAGGAAAAAACGCATGCTTAGGATTGACTGACAACGGGCTGCGGATGGTCATGATCATCTGATGATGGGCCAAATGGAAATAATCATGCTTAGGATTGACTAACGATGGGGCCACAGTTTTCAGAGTTAAGATCATCCAAGAATTTGCCACAAATAGAAATACACATGGTCAGTAATGAACGACGATGTACCCCACATAGTTAAGATCATCAAACAATTGAGCCCAACATTGTTATGCTCATCTAAGATAAGCCCACATGGAAATACACATGGTTATGATCAACTAATTATAGACCCACATGGTTAGGGTCCTCTAATGATGAAACCCCAACTGAAAATATGCATAGGTTAAAATCATCTACCAATGGGCCCTACTTGGGATCATCTAACAGTAGCCCCCACATGGAAATAGAAGTGGTTAGGATCAACCACAAATGCTTTGTTAAAGTGAGAATGGAAAAGAATTTTCTTAAATCAATGGTAGTTAAAAAATAGGGCTGGGATGGGGAAGGAGGCAAAGTAGGGTTGAGATAGAGAAGGAGAAGAAGGAACATAAACTTTCATCTGAAGTGAAGAAATTGTATTTCTTAGCTTTTAAAATAGAAATTGAAAGTTCCATTTTCATTGAATTTTGTCGAAGTGGAAATTGAATTTCCATGGAAACTTTGGAAAACAAAAGAAAAGGAAAAACAAACAGTGGGAATTTTGATGTCCATAAAAAGTAAATTTACTTTTTCAATTTCTATGAATAAACAGGCTCAAGCCAAATTGCAGTGCATATGAAAATATATGCATAACAAGTTCTAATATGGCATCAGAAAGGAATACGCTATCTTACTTCATTGATTGCACAATCAGTCTGTAGATACTCCCTTTGACCTCCAAGGCCTAAATCACTGCTTTTGCGGTCAACACAGCTAGTGCACGAAACATTGGGAAAAATCAGCATGGTTCAGCCTTAGGGCACTCCCAAAACTCTACCAAGACAATGTTCCTAAATACTGGTAAGAATCACCTAGCTTAATTACTGCATGTGAATATGTCGTATAGAGGAGGCATTTCAGGGGAACAATGAGCCTGGTCTAGATTGATTTATCTAAACTTAACTTTTCAACAGACCAGGAAAAACTTGTGTGCTTTTAAATGAAAGGCACCATGTCTGCATAATATCTATTTTAAGGCACCTGACAATCCCAGCTGTGATTGTATTTTGGAGAGAAAGCGGGCAACCCAAAGAAACCACCCAGTCTCCAGGACGAAGCTTGCACGAGGACCCAAGTTTTGCTGTTGGTAGTGGAGTTCTGGATTTGATCTTTACAACAGCAATGTCAGAATGCAAATCAGCATTGACAACAGTACCCTCAAATGTTCGACCATCTTGCAAAGTCACATCAACCTGTCCAATTTAATCATTTAATTCATTTCAGTTATAAGAAATTCAAGAATAAATGAAAGCTGTCGTGCACAAGATACTAATTCTTCAAATTCAAAACAGTAAAGCTAACAGATAACAAACTCAGTATCATTCCTGCGAAAAATTGGAGATAAGGGATGACAAATGCTGCTTCTTCTTTTGGAGATAAGACAAATGCAACCTTCTTCTTTTGGAGAAAACGGATAACAAATGCCTGCTTCTTCTTCTTCTTCAGTGCTAATGTGGGTTGAAACATATTCTTCTTCTATGATGGGATGGCATCTGTCTCCAAAAGAAGAAGAAGAAGTCGCTGGGATGACTTCTTCTTCTTCTTCTATGATGGGAGGATGTCTTTATCTCCAAAAGAAGAAGAAGAAGGCTGCATAAACATTAAGACTCAATGACAAATGCCACTTCTTCTACTTCTTTTGGAGATGAGATAAGGGATAACAAATGCTGCTGCTTCTTCTTCTTTAGGGTTAATGAGGGTTAATGTATGAACTTTTAAGATTGAATTATGGAATGACATCTTTAAGAATATTGGCAATGCATAAACTACATAGTAGGTGGTGATTGATGAGCAAATGCTAAATTCAATGGCCCCTGGCTTTTCCTTTGGTAGAGTTGATAGTCTTTGATGGGCAGAAAAAACAAAAGGTAATCTGACCTGCATTATCAAGGGTTCTTTAATGAATAACCAGATTTATTGGAAGAACGCGAAATAACAACACCAAGAGAATGGAACACCAACAGAGCCCCAAACTAAAACCTATCAGCCCTGCCAGATCCCAGCAACAAGACAGGCTAAAACATGGAAAAAAAAAAAAAAAACACACCTCAGTTACACATCATCCCTAGATTCCTCACATCTAAAAATCAGCACCCCACCCTAGTTACACATTATCCCTAGATTCCTCAAACCTGAAAGTAGTTGCCAAGGCACCCTCTTTTTGGCTAAAACATCCACCTCCCCGTTTGCTTCTCTGAGGGTGTGAACAAACAAGCTATCATGCTGGGTTCTCAAGTCATGAACCTCCACCATATCCACAAACTTCCAAGGATAGCTCCCACCCATCAACAATGAAATTGCATTCCAGGAATCTCCTTCAATAATAATAGGACTAAGCTTAAGGTCAGCCACCGACTTGACTGTCTTCCAAAGGGCGGAGGCCTCTACATAGTCCCGAGTCCGGGATAGGCCCCAATAAGGAAACTAAAATCTCCCTGTTGCAATTGAAGACCAAACCCCAAAACTGCAGGGCCCAGATTACTAAGAGAACATCTGTCAAAGTTACCAGCAGGCCACCCTGCTATTGTTGGCTCTCAAGGGACACCAATTGGCAAGCCTCATTAGTCCTTCACCATCATCCCCATCACCACCACCACCACCAGAATCAACCACAGCATAACCTTGTGCCAGCTATTCGAGGTCAGCTTTATGAATCATGTCTCGCCAATCAATCCTTTGTAAGGCCCGATTCTCAGCAAGTGAAAACACCTTCCCTTCTCACCACCTCAATTCAAGTCCTTTTAGGTCTATCTTCTCGTCCACCGTTTAGCCCGAGCCATCTCCAAGTCTCCTTTATTCACATAAAAAACCATCTCAGTGTGCAGTCCATTTTATCTTATATTGGGCTACTCCTAGGCTGCTTCATATGGCAGCATTTTTAATTCCATCCATCATAGTTCCCACATATTCATCTCAACATTCTCTACTCTGCAACACATGCTTTGCACATATTGCCTTCTTACTGCTCAACACTAATGCCCTACAAAGCATAACCAATCAAATAGCTGTCTTAGAAAATATTTCCACAAGTTTCATAGGCATGTGTGGATCACACAACATTCCAAAGGACAGGTCCAAGGCTCTAGGAAATATTCCTAAACTTTCATTTTTCCATCTCACGAATGGTCAAATTTTAATGGTAATTTCCATCTCACACAACATTCCAGAGGACAGGTCCACACCGTTCGGGGCCTTGAAGGATTACTCAATCACATCCTCACAGCTCTCCTTCAATCGCTAACCACCGATCTCTTTCCTCTCTATTCATGCTTAAAAAGTTTCTAATATGTTTGATGGATTTCTCCGAGTGGACCACACTTGTATTTTGCTATTTATTAATGGCTATATTTTTTTTGTCTATGTTGTGGCCCATTTGATGAGTAAGATGTGAATGAGATTTGCACTAGGTGACCCTCATTTTGGGGCCAATCTATTGGAAAGGTTGGATTTCACATGCCTTCAACTAGTTGGAAGTTATCTGCTGGGTGGACCATACCTTGTGGTCCGACCGGTTTGACTTGAGACCGCCTCTTTTTTCCTAATATGATACTTTGGTGGGTATGATGCTTGATGCACTTGCACTCAGGAAATTGTACACAGCATATATTATCTCAAAATTAACCAATTAAAATAAGAAACTCGATGTTGCTAAAACACAATCCCAAAATCAAATTGCTTGAACGATCCTAACCACTGATTTACAGACACTTGTTTTTTGAAATAGACCATTGGATATTTTTCATTCTTCACCGTCCAATAAATATCCACCGATCTGTGGCCAATTTCATTAGTGGGATGAGGTCCAATAGATTGCATGAATTTGAAGCTGATTTAGGGTATTGAGTGTTCTGCCAAATTGGCCCCAAATCAGCAACACTATTCACTCAAATTCAATTCAAAATTTTCTAAAAATTTATTCGGGGAAATGATGTCAAATGATTAGGAATATGCATTTGTGAGATAGGAGTTATAGCTTGAATGAATTTGGAGTTGGGGGCATTTGAGTGGCCCCCTAAATCGACAAAACTGTTAATCAAAATTTAATTTTAATTTTTCTTATAATTATTTGGGGGAAGTGATGTCAAATGCTTAGAGATATGCATTAGTGGAATGAATGTCATACATTATATGAATTTCGTGTCCATTTGGGGGCATTCAAGTAGTTCCCAAAATCAGCGACATTATTCATCTGAATTTAATTTAATTTTTTTTTTCTTAAAATTTCTTAGGAGGACTGATGTCAAATCCTTAGGGATGTGAATTAGTGGAATGATTGACATAACTTTTATAAATTTTAAGCCAATTTATGATCAATCTAAGCCCGTCAGTTTAACAAAATCATAAGACAGGCTGAGACAACATTTTTACCAAAGAGTAAACCGTTACACCATAAACACGTTCAAAACCGCAAAAAGATTGGAATCTTCTATATCTTTTTTTTTCCATATGTTTTCGAGATTTTTGGTGGATTTT
This sequence comes from Magnolia kwangsiensis, assembly GCA_037074715.1. NCBI lineage: Eukaryota > Viridiplantae > Streptophyta > Magnoliopsida > Magnoliales > Magnoliaceae > Magnolia > Magnolia kwangsiensis. The sequence goes on along the minus strand of CM073574.1, from coordinate 45,193,640 downwards.
TTTAACCTTTACGGGGGCATAATGGCCATTATGCCCCCCGTTATGCATAATGGTAATGGCGGGAACCATTATGCCCGCCGTTACCATTACGGCACACCTTGATCAGTAAGCTTCCATCATCCTAAATTGACCTTTCTATATGTGTCAAGAAACCAGCTAAACGTTTATGGGATGCAGTAGTCAAAAGAATCGTGCACAAGCATAAATACAGCATGCTACATGAAAAAAAGCTAAGTATAGATTTTAGAATGAGCACCACCAACCTTTCCCTTAGAAATAGTTCTCCTGCTCTGGAAGTCTACCACAACATGAGCACAAGTTAAGATTGTACCATCAGGATCTATGATTGTTCCGGAGCCTATACTCTTCCCAAGGGTCATCCCATGGAAACCTGAATAAAGCATTTAAACGATAGCCTGTTAAAAATCAATAGCTCACCATGTATGCATGCCTTCATTCAAGATCACCATTGAATTGTTAGCATAACAGCTCCAGAGTCAAGCTATCACCTTGTGTAACTGATATATTAACAACAGCAGGACCAGCCACAGCAGCAGCTGTAGCAATGGAATCTCTACTTAGACACCCAGGACAGCATTTAGTGCTATCTCCAACATCTCCAGAAGCCCCCTTCCTCATATCAGTTGATGGAAGAGAACCTGCTCTGGAAAAATGTAGTGGAAGATTCCCTAGAATTGCAAGTGCAAAATAATATCAAAGAGAGAAGTACTCATCTAAACAACAAAAGGGGGTTGAAGTTTTGGATCTTGGCAAGTTCCATACCTGATACCGAGAAGTTGTCCCACGAATACATCCAAGGAAGCTCTAGCAGAGACTTCCATGACTGCAACAGCAATTCAAGCAATGGCTTGGACACCGACAGACTCATTTCTGAAATTTCATCCATTGCAGATAATTACAAACATTTCAGTAGGAAAAAGAAACAAAGTGCATACTTAAGTTGTAAGGTAAAGGGTCTAAGCAGAATAATCAGCTGGGCGTCGTGAGTCATGACTCAATCCCTTTCAGTGTCTGAGCAGGGAGCAAATGGATGTTTATGGAGAGGACAGGGCATGTTTTTGCTAAGATTATCCCTTATCATCCTAGCCGATAGTATTGGCTCCTCGGGCTTCTTGTTCTTTTCCTTTTTAATAAAATTCAGTTGCCACCTAAAAAAAGATTTAAAGGCTGTGTTTGGGCAGAAAGCAAAGTTGCATTTGGCGTGACTCCCAAGCTAAGGCATGCTTAGAGCTTGGTGAGGCATGGAAAACGGAAAACGCAAAAAGAACACTTCCTTCTTCCCATCTCAAATCATAGACATCCAAAGGAAGTCCTCAAACATATGCCAATTGCATTTTGGAACTAGCCTGTCATGTTTGTTTTTTTTTTTTTTTGTTTTATTAAATTTTTTTATTTTTATTTTTTAAAGCAACGAGAATATATTAAAAAACGAAAGAAAGAAACAAGGGGGACTGTTGAGATAGTAGAAGCAGAACCAGAACCAGAAAAGAAGAAACTACAAGCCTAAAAAGAGAAAATTAAATCTTTAAGACTAGGCACAACAGAAGCCCATTTGATAAGCAACTGCTTGGCTCTCGAACCGACAACTTGAACCGAAGCGTGCGCATTGTTGAAACACCTGTCGTTTCTCTCCCTCCAAACCGCCCACCAAATAGCCATGATTGTCATTTTCCAAACCTTCGATATGATTTTACCCAGCTTGAACCCGTGCTAGTAAGTGAGCAAAGAGGAAGCTGAAGCTGGTACGCAGCCACTGACATTAAATCTTGAGAAAAAGTCCAGCCGAATCGGAGAGACGAAAGGACAGTGCACGAGGAGGTGATCGACCGATTCATCAAAGGCCATGCAACAAAGACATATGTTGGCGAGCTGCATTCCTCTTTTCATGAGGTTATCAATTGTTAAAATCCGATTCCTAGAGGCCAACCAAGTAAAACAAATATATTTAGGGGGGCGGGGTATTTCTAGATAAACGAGGAAGCCGACGATGCAGGGGGAGGGGATCGGAGAAGGGTAGAATAGAGGGACTTCACTGAAAACTGGGAGGATTTATCTTTGGTCCAGATGATTTTATGCGGCTCGGACAGGAAAGGGGAAAACCTAGATAAGCAATCAAGAAGATTTGCAAACTGAGAAACCTCCCAATCGTACAAGTTTCTGCGGCAACTGATGTCCCAGACTATGCCATTTTCGGATCAAGAGAAAAAACTGTTGATGGGTTTGTCCTTCCTAACTACAAGATGGTAAATAGAGGGGAAGCTCTCTCTCAAACTCCTTTCCCCAATCTAGTGATCCTTCCAAAAGCGAATTGCCGACCTGTCTCCCAAATGAAAAGCGATATTCTCCAAAACCGGATTTTTAGATCAAAGAATTCCTTTCCAAATACGAGAAGCTCTGTATGCGGAGGAATCCCTTGTCCACCAACGTCCCGAGGAGGACCCATATTTCCCTTTTATGATGATGTTCCATAAAGCTTCCGGTTTCGATCCCAGTCTCCAGATCCACTTGCCCAGGAGAGCCTTGTTCATCACCTTCAGATTTTTTACACTTGCGCCTCCCTCTTTGAAGTGCATACAGACCTCTTACCAGTCCAGGAGATGGATTTTGTTCTCATTTTCCTTACTGCTCCACAGAAAATCTCTTCTCAGTTTGTTAATCCGATGCTGAATAGCTAAAGGGCAAATGAAGAGGGACATGAAATAGATGGGAATATTAGACAAAGCAGCTTTGATGAGCGTAAGTCTGCCCCCCAAAGACAAGTACCTGCATTTCCACGCTGCCAAATTTTTTTGGAATTTCACCACCACCCTGTCCCACATAGAAAGAGGAGGAGAGCCAATGGCTAGAGGCAAACCAACAAAGAAAGTAGGCAGAAGAGCAATGGAACAACCAAAGATTAGAGCAAAGGAATTTAAGTCCTATTTAGCAACATTGATCCCAAATATTTTGGAGTTAGCCATATTAATACACAACCCCGACACTGCCTCAAAACATCGAAGAGTCGTGTGAAGATTATCAATGGCTTCTGTATTGGCTTCGCAAGTGATCAACGTATCATCTGCAAATTGAATATGAGAAATCGGCGTGAAGACCCCTAGCATGGAGATGCCTTTGAATAGACCAGCACTTTGGCCCTTTAGCAGCATTTGGGAGAGAGCTTCAGAAATCAAGAGGAAAAGGAGGGGCAAGAGGGGATCTCCCTGGCGCAAGCCCCTCGAACTAGGGAAGAAGCCCTTTAGGGACACCATTGACGAGAACCGAAAAGAGAGGAGATTCAACACAAGCCTTCATCCACATCCTCTATTTCTGACCGAAACCCATTCGGGAGAGCATGTAGTAAAGAAATTTCCAGTCCACATGGTCGTCGGCTTTCTCTATATCAAGCTTGCAAAAGACTGATTTAATCACAGAACTATGACAGAAATGAAGAATTTCATTGCCGATAAGCGCAACGTCCACGATCTGTCTACCCTTGATAAAAGGCATGATTGGAAATCAGCTTATCCATCACAGTAGCAAGCCTTATGGATAGGATTTTAGCCAGGATTTTATACAAGCTGCCAATTAAACTAATGAGCCTGAATTCAGTGAAGGAATTTGCCCCCGACACTTTAGCAATGGGGGCAATGAAGGATGCTCCAATACCCTTAGAAAGCTTTCCCCTGGCGTGAAACTCGTTTAGAAAATCCACCACGTCCGGTTGCACGATGTCCCAGAATGAGTGGAAGGAACACATAGGGAAACCATCAGGCCTAGGAGATTTGTCCCCATCCAACACATCGACAGTTGCTTTGATCTCCTCCCGAGAAAGGAGACTCCCGGCGATCAGCTTCAGCCAGAGAAAGAGAATGGAAAAGGATCCCATCCAACCAAAGCCTGGACCAGCCTTCAAAAGAAAGAAGAGATTTGAAATGGGACACAACAGCTTCCGAAATCTCATCTTTATCATCAATTTGTCTGTCGTCCACAGAGATGCTGTGGATAACCTTGGCCCGGGCTTGCATATTGGCAAGGCTATGGAAGTACCTAGAATTCTTGTCGCCCTCAGCTATCCACTTGGATCTCAATAGGATAGTTCATCCTCCAAGGATTTGGAGGAAATGGATTGAATGAGCTAAATTCGTCTGGCTACGATCTCCAGAGGGATGTCTTGGCCATCAAATCCAGAATCGAGCAGTTGTAACTCAGTGAATAAAGCCTCAGTGTCGCAGTCTCTCTTCCCAAGATAGTCTTGATTCCAGACTTTTAACATACGAAACTTGCACATTACTCGATGCCCTGCAAAGCCGTCAGCCTGAAACGAGGCCCACCAATCAACAACTATCTGTTTAAAACCATCGATACTCAGCCAAGCAGAGTTGAATTGAAAGGTTTAGGGCCCCAATCATCGATTTTGATAGATAGGAGAATAGGACAGTGATCAGAAGTCGATCTGGGAAGAGCAATCTGAGACGCAGTCGGGAATTCGTCAATCCAGTCCGAAGATAGGAGGAATCTATCTAATTGTGACTGAGTGGAGGATCTGCGGTCATTGGACCAGGTATATTTGGCACTGGAAAGAGGCAAGTCCACCAGCTCTTGTGCATGAATCCAGTCAGAGAAAAGTTGCATGGCAAGAGTATGTCTCCTTCTTCATGAGTGCTCCTCAGTGAAATGGATTACTTTGAAATCGCCCACATAACAGCAAAGACCTGAATAAGACTGTCTGATGGCAATCAGCTCATCCCAGAATTTGGATCTAAGAGAATCATCATTAGGACCATACACAGAAATAAGAATGCAACGGAAGGATGAATACTTATCTTGAAGAATGACTGCTTTAGAGAACGGCTACACAGAACTGGCCTGTCATGTTGTCCTGGGAAACTGAGAATTTTCAAAGGCAGCCTAAAATTCTAGAAAAAAAAAAATACAAGTAGTTACATGTTTCTTATGAATGCAGGATGACATAATCCATGAGCAGCAATGGTGATCTGACGATCCTTCAGCGGACGACATGCATAATATCCTCTGACACTTAGTCCTAATAAGATAGGCCTATTTTTTTTTTTTTCCAATCCAGACCGTTCATGTGGTTGGCCACACAGTGGATGCAACATGGCTTAAAAATCTCTTGAAACAGATGGACAGATCCTAACCACAGCATATCTGCCACTTTTTAACCCCAGTCCATTACTGATCAGGCTGTTAGGATCCATCCACAGCGGGTTCCATCTGCATGGTCTAAGCCACCAACCCATGGTACTTCTAGTATTAACTGGGTAGATAATTCATATTACACAACCTAAGGATGAAATTGAACTAGGAAATTTGGAAATACACGTCCAAAGCTTCAAAATTCAGAAAATAAAAAATAAAAAATCATGAAATAATACAAACGGGAAATTGTATGATTCACGAGAAGTAGCCATAATGCTTACTGGTATCCCTGTCGCAGTCATTGGAACATATAAAGCCAGCTGTGCCGACAGCAGCCAAAGCTAATAGCCGCACAGCCCTGCTCCGATCACCCGCACTTCCAGAATCCTTCCTGGGAAGCAGCGGCGAGAGCCTTCTCTGAGGAAAAAAAATAAAATAAAATAAAAATCAGAAATGAATTAGTCAAAATCGCAATTCGAGAAAGATCTTGATTTGGAGATAGAAATATAGGTTGAGAATCCGCTTACAAGAAATCGTGTCATGGGCGTTGGATCTGCAGCGCGAATTAGGGTTTCTGCTTCGATCCTTTCGATAAAGAAAATGAAAATTAAAGAGAGGAGTAAACGAAGACGTGAAAAAAATGCGTTCCGCTCTTAAACCCTTTGAAACGCTCCCTAAAACCCTACACTGGAAACGGATTGGCTGCTCCCCCCGCCACTAGCCCGGTGGCTGATGATCGGTGCTATGTGGGCCCCACAATGATATATGTGTTTCATCCATGCCGTTCATCCATTTTTAAAGATCATTTTAGGGATTAATCCTCAGTAATAGAAGGATATAAATCTCAGGTGGACCACACCATAGTAAAACAATAGCGATTGGATATCTACGTTAAAATCCTCCCAAAGTGACATCCAATACATTGATTATACCAGAAGACCGAGATAAAAGGGAAAAATAAAGATCAGCTTGATCAAAAAGGTTTTAATGATCGGCATTTATTCAACACCATTTCATATGACGTGGTTCACTTAAGATTGTAATATATCTCATTTTTGGTCTTATACCATAAAATGATTTATAAAAACAGATGGACAGCATGAAACCCAAGGGGAGATTCGTGAAATCTGAGTGGAAGCGGCTTCGGTGGATCCCTGTCTGCGGGCTCACCTTGATCTGTGTGCCTTAAATCCACACCGTCCGCCCATTTTGTCAGATCATTGGAAGTTCTAAAAAAATAGCAGATTCAAATCTCAGATGACCGCATCATAGGAAACCATAGGGAATGAATACCCAACATAAAAAACTTCCCAGGGCTACCAGTATCTTTATTTGCCATTCAACCTGTTGATAAGGTCACAAGGACCTAGATGAAGAGATTACACCAACATTAGCTTAATCATAGCCTCACGTGGTCCATAAGAAGTATATAATTGTCGATCACTACTATTTCCTTGGTATGGTACGGTCCAAGAGTTGGACTCGGGTTTAATATTTTAAATAGAGATGTATACGAGTCAAATTGAGTGGTAGCTAACTGTAGCTCAAACTTAGCTTGACTTAGTCCTTGAATTTGTTGCTTAGGTTAGTTCGAGTTTAGTTCAAGCCCATATAATATTTTCTCAAACATACAAAATGCATATTCAATTTCTCACGTAATACAAAACATTAACAACATTTTATGATATTTCATCAAACACTTGATGAGTAACATTGAAATCAAAATAGGAGGATAGTCACCATTCGTTAAGTCATTTCATTGAACACTTGGTGAACGACATCAATATCAAAATAAATGAGTCACTGATCAAATTCGATTCAAGTCAAATCAAGCTCGAGCAAGCTTGAACTTAGATTGAATTTTTTTTTGAGATCCAAAATCCAGCTTAACTTGATTCGAATCTGATTTCGAGCCAAGGCGAACTAAGCTAGCTGACTAGCTAACTCAACTATGTACATCTCTAATGTTAAGGCATGGTGGCTAGGCTCGGGCCTAGTTCTTTTAGACAAAACGAAGGAGGGCAGTCCTTAACATTGACTTCACCACATTTCGAAATTGATCCTTAAAACAGGCCCAATCTAGGCCTATTAACATCAATGTCTACGGATCGTGAGCGGGCCTCAAGTTCAGGCCCAAACATCTCCTGCAAATCCGTCGGATCGAAGCTTCCAAATGACACCTAAGTTATAAGATCACCGGTCCCTTTGAGGTGGCCCACTTAATCAGGGGGACTGACTCAAAGTCACACCAATTTGAGATCAAGACGTGTATGGCTGATGGGTCGGGGTGGATCAAGGCCGTTAGTTAATGACTTGGAGAAAAGAAGTAGGTCAAAGGAGCCAGTTTTTCAATCCCTGGCAAGGCATAGGCTGGACCCACCATTCATAGGTTCAAGCCCACACTCAGACCAGCTGATCATGGGCCTTAGAATCGGGTCTGTGATGGGCCCCAGCATTCAGCCCAAAACCGGCCCAAATGGATCTGGCCTTGAGCTAAGCAGCTGCAACAGCAGCTTAGCCCATTTGCCACGCTGTTCATAGAGGCGTGCTCCTAGGGAGCCCATGCAACAAAAAGCTAAGCTACGTGGGGCCCACCGTGATGTGTACGTGAATCCACTCCATCCATCCGACTGCACCAAATCATGTTGGGCCACGACCTCAAAAATCAGGCCGAACCAGACCTCAAACGGGCAACGTCCCTGATTAAAGTACTCGGCTACTCGGGCTGAGTCGTACTCGAGTCGACTTGTACGAGTTGCATCCCACTCATCCGAGTCTTAGAACTATGCTCGGGCAATCCATGATGTTTCTATTCCATCCAATCCGTTAATAAGGTGGGGTCCACTAAGATGAATGATAAAACTAAATATCAGCTTGATCCAAAACGTGAGTGAGCCGCAGAAAGGTTTCGACGGTATACATTCCCATCCCCACCTTTCTTTGTGGAGTGGCCCACTTGAATCTTTGATTGACTATATTTTTGGGTTCACACTCTGTCATGATATAAATCAACTGATGGACGGACTGGATGTCACACAAACATTAGGCTAGCTCCCCGCATAGCGGTTTTGTTGCCCGGGCTCCCTGCAACGACGTGGTAGGCAATTCGCGTCCCATCCTTGTAAACCTAATCTTAACCACTTATCCATCGGCTATTATTAGTAAGTCTTACATAGTTCATCAAGCATTTTTTTTTACCAAATAGTCCATCCACGGTGGGACGCAACAGATCAACGGTCCAGATTACAAAAATATGAGCCCCACCTGTTAGAATCGAAAACGCACGTGTACTGTTGAAAGAACGCGGTATTGTATCATATAATTCCTCGCCATAACTTCTCAGTAGCCAGCAACCTCAGGCCTTAAACCCTAGTTTACAGAGCGATTTCTGGTGGGTGTTATGATTCAGCAACTATAAAAACGGCCTCGTTCTTCTTCGTCTTCTTCTTCAGTAACAGAGAGAAGCCATGAAGCTCGACGTTAACGTTCTCAGATATCTTACGAAAGATGATTTTAGGGTTCTCACTGCCGTCGAGATGGGAATGAGAAACGTCCGTTCTCTCTCCCTCTTTCCTTCTCTCGTTCTCTCTTTCTACAGAGTAGAATTTCTAGGATTATGCTTTTTGTGCAAATTCGTAGGTTCGAAAACGGTTTCCATCAATATGAATGCTGGCTAGTTTTCTGTAATTGTTGAATTTTTACTCTGTTTTGTTCTTAAAATATCTGAAAATGGATGTTTATTGAATTTCAGCATGAAATTGTACCAGCAGAGCTCATCGATCGAATCGCCGGTCTCAAGTATGTGCCGTTTTTTTACTTGTTTGAGATCCCTTTATTTCTGGGTTTTTTTTTTTTTTTTTTTTTTTGTTTCTGAATTGGGTTTGTTATGAAATTAGGGTTTTCTGCGATTACTTATAAGGTATTCCTAATGGGCTCCTGTCAGCTTATCTGATTGGCCATGAATGGGGGATGCGTTTGAAGTTTCCCAGATTGGATTTCCCCAGCCATCTGATCTTCTTTTCAGACAATTGATGCGCTTTGTTTTCACTTAAAAGTGTCTGTAGGCCACTGACCAAATGGTTAGAGTGCTCCAATCAGGTAGATTTTTAGTTTAGGTAACCCCCCATTATCAGATTGATGGCCTGGATTACTGGACCCTGGGGTGCAGTTTTGTAGACTAGGTACATTGGGACACTTTACATGTCCTTTTGCAAGCTTTCTTATACAAACTTCTCTAAGTTCTCACAGAATGTGGATTATATATGCCATGTCTGAGTCTTGCACAAAAGAAGGAAGTGCGTCACGGCAGTTCAGCAATCCGGGTGGTTCAATTGGTGGGTCAGTCCAATCTTGAACAGCCCAATTTTCAGACTTGATCAGAGTGCTCTACCTTTCTGATTGTTGGACCTTCTCCCATCCTATTGTAGCTGTAATGCCATGTGATGCACAAAAAAAGGAAGCGCACCATGGCAGTTCAGCAATCAGGGCCGTTCATTTGAGGTGTTAGTCCAATCTTGGATGGGTCACTTTTCAGAAATGATCAGGGCACTCTACCTTTCTGATCTGCGAACCTTCTCCCATTGTGTTGTGGCCATTGATGATATTCTTTCTACCACCTTTTATGACTAATAGTTAGACAGATATGATCATCTAAGTAGTAGGGAACTAAGGATTATAATAGGAAGTGCAGAAGAGCGAGCCCTCAGGATCTGACAGTCTGCACGATATGGAACCTCCACAAAGCTGAAGACGAACAGTCCAGATCTAGCGGTCCGCCTAACCATTGCTGGAGCATGTGTCTAATCAGCCCTCTGATTTTATAGTATAGATGGCCCTGGATTACGATATATGGCTTAGATTGGCCCAAGGACAAGCTAAAGGAACAAATTTCTATATACCACTATTCCTCTTTTTACTCATGTTATTCCTTGATATCTTTTTATGAGAAAGCCTTATCCTATTTATAGGAAAGGATGAGAAGTTTGGATGAGATCAGGAATTATCCGGTCTTATCCCTATCTCCTCTTTTTAAATCAAAATTCAAACTTGAATTTGAAATCCATCTGTTAATGAAGGAGGCCGAAAGAGGCCTAAACTCATGAGACCCACCCACTAGTGATTGCCCACCAGTGGGCCCCACTGGCCTATCTTCCACTCAATCACATTGTGGGATAGGCACAAAAATTTGTCCATCTAACTCGCCTAATAATAATCAAAGCCAAACATCGCGATCAAAAGAATCAGAGGCGTGGGACCAACTGAATCACCGAATCTTCTCACAGGTGTTAAAGTACTAAGTGATCACTTAACTAGTACTCAATAACCCAAGCTTTGAAATGTCTGTCCTAGTCTGCATCACCACACCGGATGGAGTTAACTCCCGATTTGGAGTACTCGGCCAACATACGCACTTATCCAACTTATCGAGTTATTATGAAAACTCAATATTCATAAGTTTCGATTAAAATCAATTTAAAACAATACTTATATATATGTTTTTTTTTAAAAAATATTGTTTGCAAAAGTCTAATAAGAACAACTCGATACTGCCGGCAGATAAGTTTTTAAGTGTGTATTTATAGTTCTAAAAACTTGGTGCAGATGTGTAATTTGGAATTAATCCAGCTGCTTTCCTAGTGTAATTGAGTCTGGCCAATCAAGAACCTTTCGTCATAGTACACTAAAGTAGCGACACTTAATCTTATCTTCCTATACACAAGAGGAGGGTAGCTAAGGACACAGAGTCACCTACGGGATTGGCTACTTGCACATTGCAATGATTAGATCGAATCAAAGCAATCTGTAGGTAAAAGGTCCTATCACATGGCTATAATTTACGTCGTAAAGTAGACAATACTAGGTATATGTCGGGTTTACAATACGCAGGTTATTCTACATGAAATACGACTCATCTCATAACCTCACAACCTGATTGTTAATTTAGGCTATAACATTGATCGCATGAAAGGGAATGATGCGATTATGTTGTTTGACTTGATCAGTCTCATCGTCAATCTTATAAAGATTGTAGGTGGATACGACTCACTTATATCATTATCCTTTATTATTCACAATAAATAGAAATTCATACCTCAGTGTATGAACATTGCCACAAATGTACCTCTCTTGTACATTTAAGGTTGGTCAACCCGTGCGAGTGGGTGACTGACCTGCCGACAAAAAAAAAATAGAAATCCTACATAATCTCATGGTAAATGCAGATGATCTACGTACCTAGATAATATAAGTACTCAATACTGAATAAATGGAATGTGTTATTCACTAATGAAAGATCAAAGATACTAGATACAAGCATATCACTCAAGCTTTCTTCAATCCCATCTGCCTAACGTGAACCTGAAATAGATCTCTTGCTATGTGTTTCGTCATGGGATTAGCCATCATCTCCCTAGTAGAAATGTAGCTGAGGGCGACCTTCTTATCTTTCATTTAATCACGGACGTAATGATACTTGATCTCAATGTGCTTGGACTTCTGGTGGTGTTTAAGGTCCTTTGCTAAGTTAATGACAAAAGTATTGTCTATCTTCAGCGATATAAGCTGACGAATGCTCGGTACAACACCCAGACTTAGTAAAAATCAGCGAACCCATACACACTCCTGAACTACAGCATAACATGCAATTTACTTGGTTTCCATAGATGAATGAGTTGTGGATGTCTGTTTCTTACTCGACCGTGAGAAAAAAAAATGGCTTAGATCTAATCATATCAAGCCTTATTATGTCACATATATAAACATTATCATTAGATTTAAAAAGAGGAGAGATAAAGATCAGATAATTCCTGGTCTTATCCAAACTCCCCATCCTATCCTATAAATAGGATAAGCTCTCTCGTGAAAAGATATCAAGGAATAACGAGAGTAAAAAGAGGAATAGTGGTATATAGAAAATTGTCCATTTAGCTTGTCCTTGGGACGATCTAAGCCATAGATCGTAATTCGGGGCCATTTATACCGTAGAATCAGAGGGGTAATTAGACTCATCTGCTCCAGTAGTGGTTAAGCGGACCGCTAGATCTGGACCGCTCATCTTCAGCTTTGTGGAGGTTCCATATCGTGTAGATCGTCAGATCTTGAGAGCTTGCTCTTTCGCACTTCCTATCAATGGTATCAAAGCAACTCAACGGTGGATCTCTAATTTAATATTTTCATCACAAAAGGTAAGTAGCCTTTTTTTCTTTTTTTCTTTTTTTTTTTTAAAAGTAAGAATTCCTTTCAGAAAATCTGCTATGGATTGGATTCCTGCTCTTGGCTTTTGAATGGTATCAGATCAGTGTGCGCACTGTGACTCTAGATGTGCACATATGCTACACAGATGCATGTGCACATGTAAAATCTGGACTCGTGGATGAGCATGCTGTGGATAGTGCACACTGCATTTGATATTTTTTTAAAGCCTTGATTATGTTTGACTCATGGGTTAATGTTTGTAAAACGTTGGCTCATACCATAGAAATTGCTGCAAGGAATCACATAGCTATCGGTTTCATCTTAGCCATCCATTGTGTTTTATATATGATATTCAACACTTGCCCTTGCTATGATCCCATGATTCTGGAGGTATTAGATAGGAGTAATGCTAAACACAAATGCATCACAAGTGCGAGCAATGGCACATGGATGTGGGATCCAGAGCGTTCATAGTATAGCCCATACAGTAAACGTTACTAAGCCGAAAAATCCAATCGGTCCATTTATCTGGTTGGGGCAAACAATCCACACTCAATGTGCATATGTCACTCGCTGGATGAGTGGGCCAGACTGATTTTTGGTATAGGACAGATGCATTGAGACGACCATCTGATTGGTTATCTTGCATGCAGCACACATGTAACTGTGGCATGTGTGGGGTGAATGTGATGGGCAGTTGAAGACATGCAAGTCCAATCATAATGTCCAATTTTTTTGTTACTCTAGGGCCACCTGATATGTAAAATGTGTTGATATTGAGGTCAGAAGAACCTAAATGATGTTTCCCACCTGATTCAAATATAAGATCGAAGCACCTATCCCATATTGACATATGCGGCTGCATGTGGATTGGTAGTGTTCCCACACGCATGTGAGAGTGGATAGATAAGAGAAAAATCTTCCGGATTTGGGAGGATCTTAACCCTTCAATCATTGGACGATTTTTTGATAAATGTGGACCGTTGATGCATTCTCTTTTTGTAACCATCTATTCGTAGGCCATTGATTGAAGGGTTAAGAGATTATGAATGCAGCAAGAGGATTATATGACCTTTGTTCTGTCATCTGTGCATAGATTAGTTTTCCAAATTCCTTTTATAAAGCAAAAAGTTGCTTGGACATCAGCAGCATAATCATTATCCCTATTCCATCAAGGCCATGATTCATTGTGGCTTCACATTCCTGCTCTCAATCTCAGTCATGGTTCCATTATATCTACACACACACACACACACACACACACACACACACACACTCACTCACTCTCACATTCCTGCTCTCAATCTCAGTCATGGTTCCATTGACACACAGGCATGGAGGCACATACAAAGTGTTGAAGAACTTGCTCAAACACAAGCTGGTGCATCACGACTCCTCAAAATGTGAGTCTCAGTTCCTATTTGAGAAGCTAATCTTGCAGGTTCAATTGGTCCTCTTCTAATTATTCTTTGTTCCCTGCAGATGATGGGTTTCGGCTGACCTACCTAGGATATGATTTTTTAGCTATTAAAACCCTGGTTAACAGAGGCGTTTTCGTGTCCGTTGGTCGCCAAATAGGTGTTGGAAAAGAGTCAGGTAACATCATAGAAATTCCTTCTGCTTCAATAGGAACATGCTATTACTTGTACATACACATTTGTCTACTTTATGTTTGTCACTCTTAAACTTTTGGTGCTCGTTTTTTTATACCTACATTAATGTTTACAATGATCCATTTCCGATGTGAAGATATATTTGAAGTCGCAACAGAAGATGGCACAGTGTTGGCAATGAAATTGCACAGGCTAGGCAGGATCTCTTTCAGGGCTGTCAAATCTAAGCGTGATTATCTGATGCATCGCAATAGTTATAACTGGCTCTACCTATCACGGCTTGCTGCACTCAAGGAATTTGCCTTTATGAAGGTTTGTTGTATGACGTTGCTGGTATATGATGTCGGAGCTATCTCCTTAAATCTATTGATGTTTCTGTAATACCTGCTCTCGTCTTTCACAGGCTTTAAAAGAGCATGGGTTTCCTGTTCCAGATGCTGTAGATTGCAATAGGCATTGTGTAATTATGTCGCTTGTCCAAGGTTATCCACTGTAAGATTTCCTTTTAAGATTCTGAAATACTCTTGATTTCGAAGCCCACCTTTTTTGGCTACTAGGGGATGTTTGATTTACTTGTAGAACGTTTTTTTTACATGCATCAGAAGTGTCGGTTTTCTTCTTTATCCTTATGTAAACTTACATGTTTTCTGAGGTTGGCTTGCTGGAAAATGACAGTTTATGATTCAGTGAGTTGTCTCCATGCAGGGTACAGGTAAAGCAATTGGAAAACCCAGACACAGTTTTTGACACAATTGTTGGTCTTGTTGTTCGTTTGGCAGAACATGGTCTCATACACTGTGACTTCAATGAATTTAACATTATGGTATGCAATTATCTCTGATAAGCAAATGATTCCATTTTTTACATTTCCTTAGAATTGTTGAAATTCTATTGTCATCCTGACTTTTGGTTTTGGGTGTTATCATCAGCAGATCAGGATTTATTTATTTTCTTTTTCTAGATACGATATTTTTAATGTGGCTGTAACTCTATCATTGAAGAGTTCATAACGGCTTTTGCTTGATTTCTATGCAAGTTATTTTTTCTTGAATAAACATGTGATACAAATATAGGGAATGTAGCTATTTTATTGTATCTATGTTTTCCGTGTGCATGCGTGTGCCCCATGTGTGTGAAGTTGTTGCAAGCAATATGCATGTGTGTGCGTGCGTGCAGGTGGGTGTGTATCATTTGTTTGTGAAGTTGTTGCAAGCAATTTGCTTGTGTGCAGGTGGGTGTGTATCACACGTGTGAACTTGTTGTAAGCATTTTGTGTGCATGTGTGTGTGGGCATGCGTGTGTGCAGAGTTGCGAGCAATGCCGGTCACTCTTTCTTTTTCTTTTTTTTTTTCCTGTTCATAGTTATCAGCTTTAGCCCTTAGTAAGAAACCTCCTCCTCAATATAAGTTCCTCGATATATGGTCAGCTATCCTAATCTATGGATTATTTGTCAGCTATGCATCATTTGATAATTATACTCACCTTTAATCAATTGACTCAACTGTTTTATTATAGATCAATGATGATGAGGAGGTTACAATGATTGATTTCCCTCAAATGGTTTCTGTTTCGCATCGCAACGCACAAATGTATGTAATACATCCTCCAATGTTCTAAGTTGTTAGCCCATTATTTACTTGTTAACAACTGTCCTCACAATTATTATATTTCTGGAAACCTCCCCTTGTCTCAGGTACTTTGATCGTGATGTTGAATGCATTTACAAGTTCTTCAGTAGAAGGTCAGTAGCTGGAATCCTTGAATTTATTTATTGATTGTCTTCTATGTGATTACAAATAGATTGATATAACTACATTTTGCGCGCGCGTGTGTTTTCCTCAACATCCTCTTCTAACATTGCACAGCATCTTGAAGCATTTTCCAGATGTGGTTTGAAATAACATGTGAAATCTTTTGCATCTTCATTCTTTTATTTATTTGCGACTATGTTAATATACATTTTTCAGCTTGTTGTCTTTTACTTGGGTTGGTCCTTGAAAGTTCATTCACAAAGACCACAAAAAGAATGCATTTGGGTATTCAAAACCAAAATTTTTGGTGATGTGGATTTTCATATGCAAAATGAGAATAGCAAGATAGGCATATCCATTGCATATGACACAGATTATGCAAGAGTTTGAAACAAATACAACATTTGCAACTTTTGGTGAGAAAAACAATCTCCTGGTGCAATATAATGTTATCTTTCAATAACGTGGGGAAATCTGTTCATCCCGATGCACCCTAAAAAAAAAGGTGGTTCTGAGTTCTAAATTCTAAACTTGGTGTGTGAAGAGATCTAATGTGGATAAATTCAGCTTTGAGGTTTCAAAAAAAAAAAAAAAAAAGGTTTGGATCTTCACTCGTAACAGTAGTAAAAAGAGAAGGAGAAAGTTAAAAATAATTAAGAAATATCGGGGACTAAACTTAAGATTTGCTAAATCTCTTCCTGTGATTGCTTCCATCTTAGCCTGTATTTTTGCATTTTCCTCTTTCCAGATTCAACCTTTCTTATCATGAGGATTCTGACGAGAGTGACGGATCAGGATCAGACTCTGAAGAAAATGGAAGGCCCTGCTTCTCTTCAATAGCGAAATCTACTGGTTTTCTGGACAAGGAACTTGCTGCCAGTGGGTTTACAAGAAATGCTCAAGATGAGATTGAAAAGGTACCTGATTCGTGATGTGCTCTCTGTGAACTAATGTTTTGTGGTCTGCTTGTATGTGACACCATTCTTTCTCAGTACTGTGATTGTGCAACTGGAATCTGATTAGGAAAGTGATTGATCTATTCTAGTGATACAGTCAACTTAACTAAGGGTCCATTTAGGTGATATCAAATTAGGATTTTATTTATTTATTTATTTTGTGTTTTATCACTCTTCTTTTGGGAAATCCAAGACTTTGCATTTCAGTCGGCACTTTCAGATGGGTAATCTGGAAATAAGCTTTTTGGAACTTGTTTTTTGCAATCCTTAGGGGGAAAAATAAAAAAATAAAAAATCTTTAAATGATCCAAAAAGCAAATCTCTACTTCTTCAATCATTGAAACTCAATTGGCATTAAGTGCTACTTTGTTTTTCTGTAAAAGTTTATGTAAACTGTGAACTTGCATTCTTATTTATGTCAGTAAAATCTCTTGGGCTAGTTCATGTTGGTTGCATATCATGGATTTTGATGTGTTGGGGGTTAGCATGTTCATTCAGCAAGTTGCTGGATTTTCCCAATCACTTAGCCTCTCAATCACTGCCATACATAGTTTGCAGTAAGAAACATGAGCTGTGCATGACGTTTCATGGAGAAAAAGGAAGGGGTTTGACAAAATTCTTTGTTACTTGGTCACCACTATTGCTGATCTATAGTTTTTTAGAAGCTAATTCATGCATACCATTTCATGATGAAAATGGAAGGGCCTTTATAGAAAGTTCCCAATTCATGGTATTATACACTCTTATGGTATGTATGATAATTATGTTGTACATCATGTGTGAAAGATTCCTATGTTCTTCCCATCCTATTTCACTCCCATAAACTAATCAACTTTATGCTAATACATTTGCCTTCGAATTATGATTCGAGCAATATGTGGCCTTCTCATTGCAAAAGCAAATATATGTTAAAATGCTGGCCCAAAACCTACTCCAAATATCATCTCACATTACACTAATTATTGATAGAATTCTTTTGTAGAGTTTCTTATCCATGCAAAGGAGCAGACCAACATACAAGCCTTCTCATCTAGACTGCTCGTAAAGCGGTCTTTTTTCCCCTGCCTATAATCAGTGGTTGCAAGCTTCCAAGAAATGAGTTGGAATGGGCTGGGGGTGAAGGGAATGGGAAACGAGAACAAAGTGAAAAGGCTTCAATTTTCAGGACATACATGAGAAAATACATCATCACCATAAGCCTTATCCCAACTAATCAGGGTCAGCTACATGAATCCTGTATTGCCATGCCACTCTATCAAGGTCCAACTTGAGAAAATATACACAAGACAAAAATAAATAAATAGATAATAAGAAAAAACTAGAACTAGGATTGGGAGCGAGCAAAGTACCCACTGAATCATGCACGTTAAAACATTGTTTAAATATAATGTGTGGGCATTTTCACATCGGGTTCGAGTGGGTGGCCTGTGGGCTGCAGGGGCACACTCGGGGTGGGTGGCCCGCATAACCCATGAATTTGGGACCCGTGTGAGACGGGTGGCTCATGAGGAGGGTTCGGCCGAGGACCTAACCCATGGATTTGGGACCAGGGATTAATTCGCCATGCTTTATCAGTTTGAGCTTTTCGAGTAAGTGGTTAATTGTTCTGCATCAAAATAAAAGAAATGGCAAGCAACAGATCTATCCTAGTAAGTCAAGGACTTCTAGTACATGAATGTGCCTAATAAGCCAAAGACTTCTGTATTAAAGTTTATATAGGGAATATCTGTTTGTATTATTTATATATTTTCTATAAAAAAAAAAGAAAGCAACAGCCTTCAGATGGCTTGTTGGTAGAAAGAGGGTGTTGACCATTGATAACTTAGGAAGAGGGGAATGGTGATTCTGAATAGGTGCATTTTATGTAAAAATATTAAGAAGTCAATGGATAACCTCTTCATCCATTGTCCTTTTTCTTAGAAGAGTTGTGATTCTATACTTTATTCGTTCAAGATTCAGTGGTGCATGCTTGTTTTGGTGGATAGCCTTTTGGAGTGGGGGCATGGGGTTTGTATTCTGAAGCAATCTCAGAGAAAATGGCGGTTGGGTATTTTAGTAGTTTTTGGGGCTATTTAGGGTGAGAGGAATGGTCGGGTACTACTATGATTCTTCTAAGGAAGTTG
Organism: Magnolia kwangsiensis; assembly: GCA_037074715.1. Classification (NCBI taxonomy): domain Eukaryota; kingdom Viridiplantae; phylum Streptophyta; class Magnoliopsida; order Magnoliales; family Magnoliaceae; genus Magnolia; species Magnolia kwangsiensis. The sequence continues at coordinate 45,174,843 of CM073574.1, read as the reverse complement.
TTTTTGTAATCAGTGTTTTAAATAGCAAATAGTGTGTAGCATAGCGTTCACCTCTTCGAAGCATTAGGCGTAAGCTACATAGCATGTAGCGTAAGTTACACGCAACTTCTAGATTTTTAATCAAGGTGCTTGGTTGCACCAATGCCATGATATTCTATGCCAGATTAGACTGATTAATAATGAAATTTGACAAAATTTCATGATATTTGGTGCAACAAAATGCTACCTAAAGTAATAGGAAAGGGCAATGATTAAGCATAAAGGTAAAGAAAGAGCAATTAAACTAATTTAATATTGTATTTATATTTTTTTATTAAAAGCACTACAAAGGTTAACTAATTTTTATTGGAAAAAGGGAAAATGTATCAAATTATTGAAAACATCATGTGGGCTACATAGCTTGTAGCGTAGTCTACATAGCATGTAGCGTATGCAAATTATGATGTAGTGTAGGCTACATGCGACTTAAGCTATTTTCATGAGCTACGTAGCGTTAAAGTTATACTACACTGCATAGTGTAAGCTACACGCTACATAGCATCGCTATTTAAAACACTATTTGTAATTAGTAGGGAGAAATCTTTTGTTGCCAATTGGACTTTTTATATTTCGCTTTTGAAAGATGCTTCTTTGCTTTATGCTAGATAGGGCCGTACGTTTTGTGATGCCATCTCAGGTGCCCTCTTATTAAAATCCCTTTATCTTTCCAAAAAAAAAAGAAAAGAAAAGAAGAAGAAGGCCACAACCATGTTTCTATATAAATTTTTGTGTAATTAATGGAATAAATTGGGTAAAGGGGTTAAAGGATTTAGGTACTAGGATAAAGGAATTAGAGTTTTGGATGGAGGGAATGTAGGATTTGGGTTTGATTGAAGATTGTGAAGATCTAGGGTTTGTGATGAAAATGGTCCATAATCAACGGCTTGATCATGTACTACATGCGATCCAACGGTCCGATCGTCACATCCCTCAAATTCAATAGTCCAAATCACTCCCTAAAGCAACCCATGTGCATCTTCCCAGTATGGGGTCTTCCATATGCTCGCACATGTATACGGGGTCTTCAACATGATCATGGGTACTCACCTAGTCATAGAGAAATCGGTACGGCCCGTCTCCTCTTCTAATACGTAGCAAAGGGATACGTGATGTGATGTCATCATCAACTTTCCTCGGATTTTGTGATAAAAAAGAAAAAAAGAAAAAAAGAAAAAGAGAAAAGCTCTTACTTTCTTCTCCCATCTTTATACGATTTGAAAATACTTCCATGTGATTTGGAAGGAAGATTGTCCGAGGCTAATCTTTATCAACGGAGGTACGAGATCTCCATCTATTCCCACATCATCTTCTATTTTCTTCCCCATCCATGTTTTTTCTTCAGGTACTTCATTCTCTCCATCCCATATCTTCGTCTTCTTCCAAACCCTACTTTTCCATTCCCATCCACAATCCAAACCCTAACCGACCTAAACCCATCATCCCACGCCACACGTGTGAGTCCCACATGCCCCTTTTGGTTTCCCACCATTATTATATAAAAACCCCTTTCTTCCATCCTTGAAACCCTAACCTTAAACCCAAAATTCCTAATTTTCCTACTTTCCCAAATTATCCAAACCCTAATTTTCATCATAGGTTGTATTGAGTTTTTTATTTTGAAGTAGGCTATACCTTGTGCTAAGTGGATGTACCTGCATCCATTAGATCCTAGTTTCTTTTTTATTTAATGATCTTGTGTTACGATGTTGGTAGCTTAAGCCAGGATTATGTATGATTTTCTTTTGATTTTCATGATATTTGTGATGAATATAGCGGTGTTTGTGTTTTTTTTTTTAAATATCTTAATTCAGCTATTGATCTCACATGTTACTTAGTCCATGCATCGGTCGTGCGTCACTTAACTTTATGCTATTTGAGATGTTCCTACATCCATTAGATCTTAGTTTCCCTTATTTAATGGTCTTGTAGGATGATGCTTGGCAACATAGGCTTGAATTATGCATGATCTCCTTTTGGAATCTTGGTATTTGTGATGATGATAGCAAGTTTTGTGATTTTTATTAATTAATCTCTCACAATATTTGAGTTCATGCATCTGTCTTACATCAAAAAGTCATTCACTTTCTGGGCACATTGATAGTGTTATTCACTTACTAGAGGTATGGACTAGAAGAAAGTCAAGTGACTACCTCCTAGGCAGCTGCATATTTTTCCTTTTTCTTATGGTTCCTTCTATCTTAACTTTACATAGGTATACATTTCTATTCTTTCCTGTCATTATTTCTTAGAGAAGTATGTTTTCCAAACTTTCAAGGGGTTCTTTTGTGGAAGACCACAATGCAATGCTGATTTTAATTTTTAATTTTTTAAAAAAAGGAAACTACCACAATGCACTGGCTATGTTTCCAGAAGACATTGGTTGGGTCAAAATTTTGTCCTCTTGTGTTTTCCGTGGTGGGACTGGATTAATTGCTCATGGTTATATCAGTTACAGTATGTATCCTTCAATTTGTACTATTTTGAAATAGGCCCTTCAATAATTTTCATTTGTTATTTGTTCTTACAAGTGTTCTTGTTTATCCCCATGATGCAGTTCATTGAGGGAGAGCATGAGCAGGACAGTGCAAGTTCTGACAATGAAGAGAATGCAGAAGAAGGATACGTTCCTGATGAACACAATAACACTAGTGTCAATAATCTGGAATCCTTGCATTTGGTACGTTACCAACTCGTTAAATGATTGGTTAATCAGATAACAAACAAAATGATTCAGCAAATGACCAAAATGCTCATTTTGATATAATGCCCTAAGTTATGGATGCTTATGTGATTATTCTGTCCTGCGGCCGAGTGGCAATAAATGGAATCTGACCATAACCTACCATGTTCAGTAGAAGTAACTACATCCATTGACGGGTCCTTACTCTTGCTCGGGTGGTAGACTCTCAGGAGTTTTAACTCCTGGTCAAGGGTTCGAGTACCCATAGGTGGTGAAACTCCACTAGTGTGAGTGTGTGGGGCGTGTGTGCGTGTAAAAAAATAATAAAAATAAATAAATAAAAACTATATCCATTGATGTTTCATAAAGTGAGAGGTCCCTTCAGATGAGTGCCACTCTTGGGAAGCGTAATATTGATCTGCAAAGTAATTTGCTTCTCCTGGATCTTTCTCTGGAAATGAGTTTTTAAAGATTTATACTGGGATCTATGAGGATTACCTCATCCCCATGAATTGTGGCCAGAGCATATTTGGCCTTTCTGTGAACTGTCCATGCCGAAACTTGTGACTACATTAGTTCAGTCTTACTGTATTGAGATCTTGCTAGCATGATCCCTTTATTTATTGGCTTATCAAGGAGACTTCCATTTATATTATGAGGGTCTTACAGGATGAGCACAACATGGGTGCCGATGATGAAATGGAGAAGCACTGTTCTCATAAAGTCGGTCATACCAATGACACTGAATCTTTGGAAACAAGTGAGAAGGTATTCATACTTTTTGAGATTGAGCTGTGTACTGCTTTTCTTCTTCTTCTTCTTCTTCTTCTTCTTCTTTTTTTTTTCCTTCAGATCTTACTCTAAAAGCATTCTCAGATATTTATATAGAAATTTAAATATAATATAAGACAGTTTATTACCATTCATTCAAATGAATCTTGATGAATCATCAAGCATTCTTAAATGAATCTTTTGGGTCTTTTTGTCCCTGCTAAAACTTAGTGTATTGTTTCATTTCCCCCCTTACCAATTATGCTTGTTTTATGCACTCGTTTATTGATACATCAAGATGAGTATCACTCTCTCTTTTTGGATCTTACAGTGTGAACACATCGTGAATTGTGACACCGAGAGTGACATGGACAAGAATCAAGCCAGTGGCAGCAATGAACCTGAAATTTTACAAACAAGTGAAAAGGTATGCCTCGTCCATTTCGAGACAATGCTCGAAACATTCTTGTTTTCTGCCTTCCGTGGATTGAGATGTTTCCTGACTTAGAGTGAAGTTAAAACCTTTTGATAATACCTAATCTCTCTAGCTTGGGACTTGGCACCACTCACAAGTAATACATACATTTCTTATTACCAACTTTTCTTTTCTGTGTGGCCTTCTTTGTTTTCCTTGGCCATTTTCTTAGCTGGTAAAGGTCGTGATATTTATGCAGTGAGGCCCAGCTCAGCACTCACAAATTTAAGCCTGTAGGGGCTACAGTTTATCGTTGGCCACTTAAGACTGGGGCCCATGTGCTCATCATTATCTTGTTTGGGCTCTTCTGTCCTGCCCATGGATGGTGTAAATCCCCATGGGACTATAATCCGTGAGGACTCTCAACCACTTCCTTTATGCAATATCCCATGGTTGATTTATTTTGTATTAGGAAAGAAGCAACGAAATAAAATAAAAAAGAACTACATTGGTGGAGAAATAGCCTCTTGATTCTAGATGAGGAAAATGAATGTTTTAAGGGAAAAGTTGAAATCTGGTAATACCAGGTTGTCCAACAGCCTGCCAGGCAGGACTATAAATGGCCAGGTAAGTGGAGCCCAGTTTACCCAGCTACTGAATACCTTCAAGGTAAAATGCTGGAAATTTTGGCTGCTGGATAGCACCAGGCCTCGATGTGAGAAAGTTTAGCTACTTTGTTACTGCTTGATATAGTGCCTAGTTGTTGTTGCAAGCATTGGTGTTCCATTCGCAAATTACTGCTAACTATCAGCTTTCTAGGCTGTTTGTCTGCGACTACTCACCATATGTGAATCTGTGATATACAAATAAAAGTAGTGTAGGTTGGCCCTATTCAATGTGTTTTCATCTTTTTATTTTATTTTATTTTATGTTTGTTCAGTTAATGATTCACAAAATTCACATTTTCTGAAAGTGATTTAGATCTTTTATAATTAACCAGAAGTGCCGCCACTTTCACCGGTTGATGATTTTTCCCACCCATGTACCATCTATGTCCCTTGTGTGATTGGAAGGGAACTCCTTTGCTTCAATCATGTGGTATCAGATGTTCACCAGCTTCCATTCAAAAGTCTGTTGTGCTGTGCATGTATCAACTCTGGGCAATTAAATGAAGAGGAGCTCAATCTGAATGTTTTATTGTTTTGGCATTTTAAATGGCCATAAACCCATTAAATACACTGCCAAAAATCGAAGAAAAACTTTTATAAATTTTTTTTTTTTTTTTGAAAGGTACACACACTCCTACACCCACACCCACACACCACCCGGGTTCTCGAACCCATGACCTCAGAGTAGAAATAAGTCTACAATTGAGCCATGAGTAGAGACCCAGAAAAATCTTTATAATGCGACAATAATATCTACAAACTCGTTGGTTATGCTGTTTATATCACCCATTTTGTGAATTACAAAGACTAGACATTTTCTGCCCATAGCATTATCTGCCCAGGGGTAGGTAGCTCGTCTGTATCCTTGATGTTTGTTGCTTTCAAATTCGAGAAATTAGCCAAATAATAATTATCGTATTGAAAGGGAGCTCTTTGTTTCAGGAGGATAACGATGACAGTGCGAATGAAGGTGATGTTTTGCTGTTGAAGCGTTTGAATAAGCAGAGACGAAGGGCAGTAGCAGCTGCTCAGGGCAGTCGGAAGGTCTTTGCCTCTAGAAATTCCTACAAGGACAAGGGTGGCAAGAGCTCCCACAATTCCAAAATCCAGAAGCAACTAAACACATGGTGATCAGAGAATGCTACAAAGGGGAATGCATAGAACCAGCTATCAATGCTCCTACAAACACAGGACAAGGAAATAGATTTTGCCTTGTTTTTGCTGTGGCAGCTGAGGGGGTTACTCCATACCAATTTTGTTTAGTTAGGTTTGAGTCACAAACGGGCAAATGCTTGCAGCTGGCCTGGAAAAAAAGGAAGAATTTGAGGCATTTGGCTGTGAGAGAAATTTTGGTCCTCAGTGGGGGGGAAATATCATTTTCATTACCTGTATTTATAACCTATCAAAATATTTTTAAGACTGCATGGGCAAACGATACCAATGAATTGAATAAAGTCTTCCTAATAGTTTGATCTTTGCAAGTTCTTTGGAGATAACGAGGATTATCTGATCTTTCCAAAGATTCCGGACACATGAGGCCACCTTTCATAAAGCAAGGTTTGGCGAGGCCATGTTTTTCATCATCTACTGCAGTACTTTGGTGTGCCATCCCATCAAATTCGAACCATAATTCTTAAGATCTGAAAACTTATTTCAACTCGACTCGTTGTTCATCTGGGTCAGGTACTCTTTAAGGACTCAACTGAGTAAACTCACGCATAAAATAGCCTTATTTTTACACACACACACACACACACACACACTATAAAATCCATTAGAAGTCACATTGATAGCATGTAGACTGCTGGTTGTGTAGAGGTCACCAGCCGAATTGCTTTGAATCAAATGGAATTGATCAAGATTTCAAGTTGACTCAGTGAATCCCTCCGATCCAAGATTCAGTCTGAAGACTCAGTTTCCAAGTGACTCGGCTGAGTTTTGAGTTGGGTCGGTGAGTTTTAAAACTATGATTTGAACCCCCCCACGTGAAAATTGCCAATCTTTTGTATGATAGGCAAACTTCACATTAACAGCGTGAAGACTGCTGGTTGCAGGCTTCTGTTTGTGTTGAGGTTGCAGGGTCCCAAACTTTGCCTATGCTTTCACTTTTTATTCACAAAATCCCAACCTACCAGACAAGTGACTCAGTTGATTTGTTTTGAGTCACTGTTGTCCAAGTTATCAAGTTGACTCAATGAGTCTCTCCGATTGAAGACCAAGTATCTAAGTGACTCAGTTCAATCTCTAGCCAAGTTGATTTAACTAGGCTGAGTTTTGAGTTGGGTCAGTGACTTCTAAAACTATGATTTTGAACCCCCAAGTGAAAATGATCCATCTTTTGGATGGTCGACAATTTTTACGGAATGATATTTGACCCCCCAATGAATGTGGTTGATTTAGATGGATAGGATTAAACCAAATAATGCAGGATATGAAAATTAATTATGATATACAAGATCTCAGGCTTTAGATCAAATTAATTCATAAACATTCACATTCCATACAAAAGTTCAAACATTCAAGCAAGAAGAATCTGTGCGGGTCCAGGTTTACACATGTTAGGACTGGATCAACAAAAATTATGGGCCAAATGATACTCAAAGGGAAGTAAAGCTCATCCACATGTGTACAACAATCAGTATCTAATCCAAGAGATTCACCAGTTTCAATTCAGAGTATTCTAGGATTAAAAAAGGGCAAATAAAGTAAAAGTAATGCAATCTAGGATTAGGGTCAGGGAAAATAGGTATGAGGGGAGTAAAATATGTAAGAAATCTGAACCTTGAGACAGTTCCCGCGCACGGATAGTGGGCAGGCTTGTCACACGTCGCAGGGGCTTGGCCGCAGGTGCGAGGGGGCACCGAATGAGGAAAGCGCCTCCTTGGCTCTAGTCGGCCAGGGGAGGGTTTCAAAATACCCAAGTCTCGTGTCAATCAAATGCACGGTCTGTACGTGGTGTTCCGCCGAAGTTTCAGCCCTCCTGCAGGGCTAGATTCTGAAAATCGGCTGTAGGGAGAAGAACTGTTGCAAAAGCTGGCAGATTCGAAGCTAAGATGTGTGTAAAAGGTGAGAAGTATGAATGATAGAAGATAAGGGCAGATCGGGATAGATGTGGCTTCGCACCATGGTAGTTAGCCCTTTGATGGAGAGCTTTGCACCCACTTGGATTTTCACAACTCAAGAACTCATATGAGTAGAAAAATGTAGAAATTTTTATTATTCTTCAATGAATCAAAAAAACTACAAGGGTGCCTATTTATAAGAAAATCTTATACCTCAAAACTCGCACCATATGCGCAACCTATTATTTAGCAATGAAGTAAACAAAAATAAAAACTAATCAAAGGAAATCTAAATTGTCCATGATATTTTAAATAACATTAATAAGCAAAACTTAAAATATGAGATTAATTAGATTAGTGGGTCACGATCATGAGATCCCATGATGGTCTTTACTTGACTATCGGGCCCACTTCAACGAACCAAAACTCCGTCTTCTAACTAGGAGGCCCTCCCTAGACGTCGTCATCGATCCAGATCGATGATGGAGCCCTCCTTTTCCTTGCGTACGTGCGTAAGGGGCAGTGTGCATGTGCTTGTGCGTGATGTCCCCATCAACTCTCTACGGCTGCGAAGATTTCACCACTGGTGAAATAAAACTCTTGAACCGCTCAAAGATATCAGGATCAAGTCTCTGAAGCTCCTCCTCAATGAGTCACGTGTTGTCTGAAGCTAGTGGTGACTTTCATTTAACCAAATATTTTTGAAACCCCCCGTCCGACGTTGAAATTATTTGATGGTCCAAAATATCTTCTATTTCCTCTGTGGGTGTTTGAAGGTTAGGTATGGGAGATAGAGGCTGGAAAGAAAAGTCGGGAAAAGGTCATGTATCAAGGGACAGATCTGGGGAATCAGGATGGGTGGGCGAAGGGCCGAACAAAGTATCAGGGGTTCCCTGAAAAGCAACTAGATCCTCCACATTGAATGTGGAACTAATTCTCATGGAAGGTGGAAGATCTACCACATACGCATTAAGACTGTTTCGCTTGATAATTTTGAAGGGTCAAGCGCTACATGCATGTAATTTACGAACGACCCCTTTAAAATACTACTCGGGCCTGATGCGGACCATCATAGAATCCCTTACATTGGATTCCTTGAAATGTTTATGTTAGTCTGCAAAAAATTTGTAATGTTCATTATTAGTAGCGATCTTTCGCCTAATTTCTTGATGCAATGAATGAATGTGATGCGCAAAATACTCTGTAAGATTTGACGACATATGGGACAATGACATAGGGACAAGGTCAATAGGCTTCCTAGGCTTATAATCAATAACGACCTCAAAAGGATTTAGACCTGTGGACTTATTGACAGAACTATTGAACGCAAATACGGCTATAGGTAGTACGGTGTCCCATATCCTGGTGTGCTCTCTCACTAAACATCTGAGCAAACTTCCTAAGCTCCTATTGACCACTTCAGTTTGACTATCGGTTTGAGGGTGGCAAGCAAAATAAAACTAGAGCCGAGTGTTCATCATGTGCCATAATATCTTCCAAAAGTAACTCATGAATCGCCCGTCCCAATCAGACACTATAGTTTTTGGTAACCCATGCAATTTGACGACTTCACTAAAGAATAATTTGGGAACATGAGATGCGTCAAATGTCTTAAAACAATGAATGAAGTGGGCCATTTTAGAAAAACGGTCCACGACAACAAATATGGAATCGTGTTTCTGAATAGTCTTGGGAAGTCTAAGCATAAATCCATACTGATGTCCTACTAAAGGATGAATGAAACTGGCAAAGGTGTGTATAATCTTGTGTTTTGTTTCCTTTGCTTTGCCAGTTGACAAGTATGACATTATCCTAAAATTTTGGCTACGTCTCGCTTGAGGCTTGACCAATGAAACCTATCCTCCACTGGGGCAATGGTCTTATCTCGACTAAAATGACCAGCGACCTCTCCTGAATGTAACTCTTAGACAAGAAAATCACAGAGGGAGGTGCGTGGTATGCACAAGCAGTCACTCCTAAACAAGTATTCGCTTAAAATCAAGTACTCACTGCTAGCTCCTGATGGACTCTCTAACAACGACGCATACATAACTCTAAAATCTAGACACTCAGAATACTCTTCTTTGATGCACTCGAGGACCATGACTTTGACACTCATGGAATTGAGTAATGCGACTCGACGACTCAACGTGTCGGCAGACTATTCTTTACACTGGCCTTGTGCTTAAGCACAAAAGTGTACTCTTGAAGGAATTGAATCCACTTGGCATGCTTAGAGTTTAATTTCTTCTAAGAGTTCTGGTATCTTAAAGCCTCGTGATCTGAGAATAAGACGAATTCTTGCGACAATAGGTAATGACACCAATGGAGCAGTAATTACACTACAGCATAAAACTCTTTCTCATAGGTGGAATATTTCTTTTTAGCCTCCTTCAATTTCTCATTAAAAAAGGCGACGAGGTGCCCTTCCTGACTAAGTACTCCTATGCTAACTCCTGATGCGTCACATGCGACTTTAAAAGCTTTTAAAAAATTCGAAAGTCGCGGACTAGAGCTTTGGTCATCTTGACCTTTATCTCCTTGAAGACCTTCACGGCTACCTTTGTCCATTGAAACTCTTCTTTTTTTAATGCAATCCGTGATGGGAGCCATAATGAAACTAAAACCTCGAATGAACTGCCTATAAAAGGTGACTAAGCCATGAAAGCTGTGCACTTCATGAATGTTGCGGGGTTTAGGCCAATTGACTATGGCCTTGACCTTCTTGGGATCCGTTGATATGCCCTTAATTGACACATTAAAACCTATGAAGATAACACTATTAAACAAAAATGCATACTTCTTTAGGTTGGAGTACAACTTCTCGGCCATAAGGACACAAACTTACCTCAAATGGTTGAGGTGTTGCTCATTGGTTATGCTATAAATCAAGATGTAAGCCCCGTATCCTAGACTGTATCATTTCATAGACTTCCGCGGTTTTACCGGTCGAATTCCGGCAACCTTCGACCCTTAACCGATATTTGCGCGCGACCCTGATTCGTAAGCCGTCAACCCGAGTCGACTCAACCCAAGACCTTTACCATAGCGACCACGTCGTCGCGGCGGTTCCGATGCTGTGACTCTCTCGCCGAGGCAATACCCTGGCCAGGAGATGTGGGCCAACGTTCGATGCGAGGAAAACACCGCGCGTTGCGAAACCCAAGGAAATCTCTACGACTTGTCACATCAATCTCATTAATCAATCACTCCATCAATCAATCACCTCACATCATGTTAAGTACAACATCACCTCACACCCCATCCTCAAGCAACCCATAAGTCAAAAGTTTCTTCCACACCACATACCTTTCTTACATTACCCCTCCCTAAAGTCAACAAAGCCTTACGCACCTATCTTTCTCCCATCCATCACTCCATCACCTCACATCTTCTTACAACACTCTTTCTTTCTCATTTCTCATCTCATTTTCTCAAGCAACCAAAAGAAAAAAAAAAAAAAAAAAAAAACCCCATATGTATGAGAATTTTCCAAGTCTTCCAAACCCCAAGTGTAGCCCACCTTTCCATCTCAAGATCTCTCATCTCAACTATCCAAACCTCATCTCATCTGTTGGAATCGAAGCTAAGGAGATAAGGAATCCAAGAGAGCAAGAAGATCAACAATGGGTGATCTTAGATCTTTATTTTATATTCATTTTGTTTGATTAAGGGTCCATATATGTGGGACCTACCTTGATGTATATTTGTATGAGGGGCCCATAGTGGCGGGTTCTCTCCATCCTCACTGATCTCTCTCTCTCTCTCTCTCTCTCTCTCTCTCTGTCTCTCTCCCCCTTTTCCTTTGTGTATGATGGCTTGTGACCCACTTGATGTATGTATCTCATCCATACCAATAGTGGGCCACCTTGATTTTTTGTTGTTGTTGTTTTTGGTATGAACCGTCCAAATAGTGGGCCACCCGGATGAAAGGGAAACCCAATATTTGCATGATCCAAAACAGGTCGGGTCATGTGGGACCCACCTTGATGAAGGGTGGCTAATGGTGAAATGTAATTGACAATGAGGTGAGTACCGGCGGTAGGTGTGGCCGGTAGTGAAGAGTGGGCTGACGTGGGATGGTGGCAACATTGAAGTGTTAGCGGACGATAGGGTCCATGGGACCACTCACTTCATCCATCCTTTGTGTGGGGCCACACCATGGTATATTTGTTGTATCCAAACCGTCCACCGCTCCTGGATGGTGGGACTCATGTCCGTGTGGGGCCCTCCCTGACACACCCAGATCCCTAACTCAACTAATAGATGGGGTGGAGATACCTCGCTGCAACACTTGAGGTCATGGTAACGATCCCTGTGGAGGTGGCTACATGGAGTGTGTCCTGACATGGGTGTGTACTGACATGGGGGTGTATCTGATGTGGGGTCCATGGGATCCATCCACACCCTCCACTCCACGTGTGGGGCCCACCTTGGTGTGATCCCACACCCAGTTCCATAGCTCAACGGGCAGACTGAGTGGAGATACCGCGTTTCAACAAGTGAGGTCTTGGTATCCGTCCCTGTGAGGGTGGCCTACATGGGACCCACCCAAGTTTTTGGATGCGGCTGGAATCGGTCTGACCCTCCATTCAAGTGGGGCACCCACGATGGGTGGGCTGAATTTGTGGACCCCATCTCGACGGGCCTAATAATGACTATGAATGTTTTCAATGGAGGGTAACCCTCTTAACTGTTGTATCTGGTGCGGCCCACACAAGTCACAGACCGACTTGATTTTTTGTGACCTAGGCCACGCTGGAATGGTGCACCTGACCAATGGGTTAGATGTTGGAAAACATCAAGGGTGGGATCCACATAGCTGCTGTACCTTGTCCCATATATACATATATGTGGCCCCTACATGGACCCACCCCTGTGGTGTCTCTTCTTGTGTCAGGGAAGAAAAGAAAAAGAAAAAGAAAAAGAAAAGAAAAGAAAAGAAAAGAAACAGAAAGAAAAAGGTGGAAGGGGCCACGTTCCCTCTCCCACTCTACGTTTCTCTCTCTCTCTTTGTAGCGTCAGTGGGCCGCACGCCCCACATGATGTATGTGTTCTGGCCCATGCCGTCCATCTATTTTGATGGTGGGGCCCACTGTCATATGGTGACAGCGAGTTCTGTGGGTCCCACCGTTATATATATATATATATATATATATATATATATATATATATATATTATTATATTATATATTATATATTATATACTGTATATATTTCATATTATATATTTTATAATATGTATATGGTGGTGGGCCCTACGTGGGACCCACCTCTGTTCCCTTTTGAAGTGCTTAAAAAGCTACAGCAGCAGCTATATATATATTACTATATATATTACATATGTGGGCCCAAGGTCCATATGACCTATTGAATAGAATGGATTGCAAATAAATATTACAGTGGGCCCTAGGCCCATGTGACCCTATGAATAGTTTGGATGAAAATAAACGTCATATTGGGATCCAGTTTGGATGGAAAATAAACATTATGTAAGGCCCATGGGTCGAGGGCCACTTGATGTATTCTAAGGCCCATAGAATTAGGCCATTTGATGTTTTAGGGGCCCATGGGTTTAGACCCATTGTGATGTACTAGGGCCTCTGGATTGAGGCCCATTTGTTGTATATATGGGGCCTAATTGGTGTAGCCCATTTGTTACATATAAGACTCATGAGATTAGGCCCATTTGATGCAATCTAAGGCCCACGGGTTATGACCCATTGCAATGCACATAAGGCCCATTGGTGCGGCCCATTTATGTGGCCCATTCGATGAATAAAAGGCCCCTATGATATGACCCATTTAATGTACTTAAGGCCCAATGGGATGTACCTAAGGTCCATTGCAATGTGTGATCCCAACATGGATTATGTAACAATGTTTACGACGATCGTGCCTTGGGAGCAATGTTGGTTTGACGTCCATATTGCGAGTATAATGTTGGTTAGATGTCCACATTACGACTCTCCTTAGGGCCCATTGTTAGGCCTGTACTTGTTGTGTATAGGCTGACTAGGCCCTTCTACTTTGCAAAGATAGTGCATTATTTTATAACATGTTTACTATAGTTATATGACTTATGATCATATGCATAATATGTATGCTTGATATGAGAAGTGATTGATCATAGCATATGCCTTCGGACAGATTATTTATTTAGGGGCTCCCGATTAGGCGATGTTGCCCCACATGAGCACACGATACGCGCAGAATTTACCGCATGATTGGATAGTGTGATTCATGCATTTCGCATTGTATGACATGATTATTGTACGCCCTAGCGACATCGGGGCATAGCCTCCACAGACGCATTGTGGTTGGCAGGATTGGATACCGAAAATTTTGTTTTACATGGGGTGCTATAGATATTCCTGGGTGAAAGTCTCTAAACCCTTATGATACCAAGAGATTGCTCCAATGTCTAGACCGAGTGGGTAGATGAGCGTTGAGTGCCGATTACCAAATGGTTGCGCTCTCTACTGTATCGTGGTCGGTTGGAAGGGGGTGCGGTCTTACCCGCCCGAGAGTAGGAGGCAAAGCTAGGCTGAGTCTGACTAGCTTGAGGAATGTGTCCGCTATTGACGAGCCGAGCACGATATTAGCAGGCGGATAGTGAGGTCTCTTCCACTTACCTTATTGTGCGCGATGGGGCGGCGATCTGGTTTAGAGTGTATTGGACCCCGGTGATATCCCAGATTTGAACTGTATCGATATGTGGACTTTGATGAGGACTGTATGCTTGAGTTGCATTTCGCATCGCATGGCCTTGGTATGGCTGACATCATTCATGCTTTGCACCGCATGGCCTTGGTACGATCAATAGTATTCATGGATTCATCAGCATATTTCGCATTACTCTGATATTACATGATCATATTACTACCTTGCGCACACACTTTCACCACCCTCTAAGCTTTCTATAAGCTTATGCACGATCGTTGAGTGCAGGTGACGTTGGATCGCAGCAGCGCTGAGGCTTGAGCACGTGACAGATCATTTTGGAGTTTTTATTCTTCATCATTGTATTTCCCTTTATGCTCATTGTACTTGTAAAGTTTTTGATAATAGTGAAAATGTAATGGAGTTTTTGGTTGTTGTTTGTGGGTTATGCCTTTGGTTATGCTTATCACGATTTCAAACTAATCTTGAAAATCCTCCTCGTAGCATCTCAGGATCGGAACCTGATGAATGGGAGCTGGGAGCTGAGAATGAGGTTCTACGGAGGCTGTCGGCGCCAGATTCGGTGATTAAAAATTTTGTGAGCTCGGTTTCTGAGTTTGGGGCGTGACACAAGATATCGTAAAAGTATACAATCAGGAACTTCCCCATGAAGGGTCTCAACACTTGGGTCATCACATGCATGAAGGTGCTTGGGGTGTTAGTTAACCTAAAAGGCATAACTAGTCACTCGTATAAGGTATAATAGTATTAGCCATCATATCCAACATATCATCAAAACGCGGTATGAAAAACCGATACTTAAACTGTGATTTTGTTGATGACCCTACTATCAACACACATCCTCCATGTGTCATCCTTCTTAGGTGTAAGAAGGGTGGGCATGACACACGGGTTCATGTTCTCTCAAATGAAATCCTTCTCTAGGAGTTTGTCAATCTTCCCCTTCAACTCAGCATGCTCCTTTAGGTTCATTCTGTAATGCAGGAGGTTTGGTAGAGTCGCCCTAGGGATTAAATCAATGGCATGCTATATATCCCTCATAGGGGGAAGCTCATTCGGTAGATCATCAGGAAAGACATCATGAAACTCATGCACTACCTGAATGGCCTTAGTGGGTAACTCTACGCTAGCCTCTAGTACACTCTCCCTAGCCACAAGAGCATATACTATTGAGTCTGCCTCTGTTTCTCGCTTAAAATCCTTGGCATTTAGAATATGGAGTGGTTTGGACGTGGACTTCGATTCCTTCAATTCTTTTGAGCCGCTCACTCCACTCTGTGTGATGGACTCCTTTCTAGTCGTGTTCTTGGGTGGCGGTGGATTTAACTTGACTTTCTTGCTCTCAAACCAGAATGTACATACATTCGAACAACCAAATATGGTAACATCCCTTTCATAGAGCCATGGTCGACCCAGAATAATATAGCCAACATCCATGAGAACAACATCATACCAAAGTGTCTTTATATGATCCAAAGTAAATAGGAACTTATGATCCAAACTGAATAGGAATAAGATAACGATGCGAGACTGGAATGGATGTTTCATCAACCAAGGAGACTCTATAGGGTTGAGGATGGGCTTCCAGCTTCAAGCCTAAATGGCTCACAGTGCTAGCCGATGCCACATTGGTACAACTACCACTATACACTATCATATTACAGCTCTTTTTTTCATATTTTGCATAAGTATAGAAGATCGTGTTGTGGCACCAATCATCAGTGTTATTGTCCTGAGCCAAGCCGTAACACACAATCGCGAGGGTCGTAGACTCTTGCGCTCCCTCTTCCTCATCACTAAGGGTTTCTACTGGCTCATATTCTTCCTCTTCACCATCACTCTATAGGGGCACTACTTCTACTTGCCCATCAATAAAGAATACTTTGGTGCTATCTTTCGTGTCGCACTGATGGGTAAGCGACCAAAGCCTTAATACCTAAATACCTAGTTTTCCCACTTCCACGTAAGCTAGACCTGACAATTTCTTTACCCTTATTATCCTTGGGCTTGTGCTGAAAACAGTTAGAAGGTTTGTTCTAGTACCAAGTGTTAGGTTTAGCCCCAGAGGGGTTAGCCTTAGTACTAGAATCACGAAAGTCAAACCGCCTTTTCACAGATGCTTTGAGGTATTCTCGACTTCTAACACTACTTAATACAATTGTTCAATAGTGTCCATGTCTTTGGTGAGCAATTCTTTCCTAATGTCAGGACGGAGGCCCATTTTAAGATGAGCAAGGGTGAGTATGGGGTCCTCATCAACCTCGCAACGGGTTAAGTACTCTTCGAACTTCTCAATATACTCAGCAACACTCATGGAACCCTGTCGAAGAGACTGCTATTCCTCAATCAACCACAAGCGATAAGAGAAAATAAGGTACTTCTCTTTAAGCGTTTCTTTCATTTCTCTCCAATGGACTATTAAGAACTTTTTCACTCTTTCTTTCTTTCGATCTACTATCGCCCAAAACCTCTTTGCTTGGCCCATAAGGTTTATCTTCGCGAATCGGACTCGACAAGCATCCAGCATGTCATACCACTCAAAATAGTAGTTCATATCCACCAACTAATCTAAAAAGGCTTTAGGGTCCAAGTGCCCATCAAATGCAGGGGTATCTACTCTAACTCCCTTGAGGAGTTGTGCATCTGAGTCATACTAATTATGATGTCCCTTGCGGAGTGGTTGCATTGGTGCGCGCCCATGACCAATTCCTTGGCCACGCTCATTCCTTGGTCTAACCTCCTGACCCCCTACTTAAGATTGAGCATCTTCCTCAATGGTGGGGTTTGCCCTGAGGGAGGTCACTAGTTGGGTAACGCGCGTATTAAACTACTCAAGGCGTTGATCCATACGTTGTTCCAAGCGTTTTCCCAAATAATCAACCTTCTGGGTCAACTTGTCCACTGATTCTTACAATTGGTTCATGTTTAGTGTAGGGTGCAAGCTAAAACCATGACCCATACGCGTGGGCATACAACTACTAACTCAACCTAAAGACCTTCTATTACAACTATATGTGTTTAAATGAAACTAAATAATCCTATGAGACTTTATATGAGGAAAACCACACAACTTCACTAAAACTCAGTAATATAGCTATTAAAATAAAGGGATAACAGAAAATTCCATCAATGTGAGTTGCTAACTTTCTGTTAACAGAATTTTCAGCAGCTTGTATCAGGATTTATAGATCTCTAAATAGCTATATATGATGAGACTTGATGTATGATGGGCATAAACAAAATAAACCCTAAACATGTGATGTATTCTCCTATAAGAACCCTAGGCTTTGATACTAAATTTGATGCAGGACATGAAAATTAACTACGATATGCAAGGGTCCTTACTTTTGCCCAGGTGGTAGACTCTTAGGAGTTTCAACTCCCGGTCAAGGGTTCGAGTACTCATAGGTGGTGAAATTCTACTATCGTGAGTGTGTGAGGGTGTGTGTACGTGTGTAACAAAAAAAAAAACTACGATATGCAAAATCTCAAGCTTTAGATCAAACTAATTCAGAAACATTCACATAAAATTTTCACATCTAAAAGTTCAAACATTTAAGCAATAAGAATCTGTGCAGGTCCAGGCATACACATGTTAGGGCTGGATCAATGAAAATTATGAGACAAACGATACTTAAAGGGAAGTAAAACTCATCCACACGTGCACAACAATTAGTCCCTAATACAAGGGATTCATCAATTTTAATTCAGAATACCCTAGTTTTAGAAAAAGGGTAAATAAATTGTAAGTAATGCAATCTAGGGTTAATGTTAGGAAAAATAGGTATGAGGGGGGTAAAATAGGTAGGAAATCTGAACCTGAAAACAACTCCTACGCGCAGACAACAGGTCAGGCCTGTCACACATGCACAGGGGCCTGGGCGCACATGCGAGGGGGTGCCAAATGCGAAAAGCGCCTCATTGGCTCTGGTTGGCCAGGGGAGGGCTTCAAAACTCCCGAGTCTCGTGTCAATCGGATGCGCAGTTTGTACGTGGTGCTCCGTCGAAGTTTCAGCCATCCAGTAGGGCCAGATTCTAAAAATCGGCTGTAGGGAGAATAACTATTGCAAAAGCTGATGGATTCGAAGCTAGGATGGGTGTAGAAGGTGAGAAGTATGGATGATATAAGATAGGGGCAGATCAAGATAGATGTGGTTTCGTACCATGGTAGTTAGCCCTTCAATGAAGGGAGGGTTTCGCACCAAATTGAATTTCCATAACTCAAGAACTAAGAAGAGTAGAAAAACATAGGAATTTTTATTAATCTTCAATGAATAAAAAAAAACTACAAGGGGTGAGTATTTATAAGAAAACCCTAGACCCCAAAACTCGCGCAATGTGCGCAACCTAGTACGTGGTGATGAAGTAAACAAAAATAAAAACTAATCAAAGAAATCTGAATCGTCCATAATATTCTAAATAATATTAATAAATAAAATCTAAAATATGAGATTAATCCGACTAGTGGGCCAAGATCATGAGATCCAATGATGGGCTTTACTTGACTTTCGGGCCCACTCTAACAAACCAAAACTTCGTCTTTTAACTAGGAGACCCTCCCTGGACATCGTCATCAATCTGGATCGACGGTGGGGCCCTCCTTCTCCTTGTGTACATGCGTGGGGGGGTGGCATGCGCGCGAGTGATGCCCCCATCACCAAACCAAAACATCAACTAGGTAACTTGATTTTGAAGTTTGGTATAAGTTTGGCTCTGGTTGCCAACTTAATACAACCCTCATAGGCTATGCAAGCACAAAACTCCAACAGGCACAATGTAACAAACTATCATAGATTTTTATTATAATAAAAAAGCTAACTTGGATGGAACAAGATTCATGTCTAGGATAAGGCTCAGACGATGAAGGCGACGATGTATCTTTACTTTTATTTTTCCTTTTCCTTTTTAGTAATAAAGTTGTAGACACCCCACCCAGGTTAACATCTTAAAGAGACAAGGACAATACGAAACATGATCAACAACCCGAACTCGAAACCCTAATCCAACCCCTACCCGAACCCGAAATCCTAATCCAAACCTAACCCATAACCCAAAACTCTAATCCAACCCATACCCGAACTCAAAACCCTAACTAAACCATTAGAACCTCCCACACCCAGCCCGAAATCCCAAATCTATGACCCATTTGAGCCAAGTCAACCTAAAAATACACCCGGCCGAGCCAACAACCCGAAAAAAGGATCATCGGACAAACTAGTGCGCCACACGAGGACCACCAGTTCAGGCCCGACCTGAGCCGTGTGCCCTCTGAGCAATAGCTGGCACAACATCCAAAAGTGAACTTTCTCCAGGAATTACCCCATATCCGATCTTATTTACCATTTTACCAAGCCCAAGAGCCAATAAGAGCGCGCCACGTGGCGTTTCTCTCTCCTCAATCAATCACCACTTGCCACCTCAGCTTTTACCCCTCCTAAACTTACAATTACCATAATGTCATTAAAGAAGGCTATAAATAGCCCTCTCCTCCTCTCATTTTCAACAACAACAACAACACCTTAAGCATCTCCACATCCAAGAGAGTGAGAGAAAGAGGGAGATGAAGAGAGGGAAGGAGAGGAAAGGAGCTCCCAAGCCTCCCAAGATTCTCTTACCTCCTAGCCTTTCCTCTTGACTCTTCTAAGCCTAGCCCATGTTGGTCATGGTTCAGTCCATGTTCTAGCATATCGAAGTCTAAAGTTAAGGTTCCACTCATCTCATACACCATCATGACATTTACTCCCTTCTTAACCGCCTTGCTCCTCTAAACTTCTAGTGAACGTATGCTCTGTGACTTGCCGTACTGCAAATCCTATCACATCAGAAATTCTTAGTAGTCTAGTCCATTTTTCTTACCTTTTTGCATAAGCATCATGTAACGTCTCAGAAAAATTCGTACAAAGACCCGAATACCACCTCAGGAAAAAATCACTAAGGATCAAATTCTTTAGAAATTAGACGAGAATTAACTAAGTGCTAGAGTTGTTCACGAGTCAAGCTAGCTCGAATAACTTGCTCAACTCGGCTCAAGTCAGCTCGGATTGACTCGGCTTGAATGGCTGAGTCGGGCTGAGTCAAGCTAAAATATTATAGCTCGAGTTGAGTTCGAGTCGAGTTCGACCATGGGCCATTTTAACTCGACTCAAAACTCGAGCTCGAGCTCGACTCGGCTCGTTAAAAATAGGTTTTTATATATTTTTAAATATTTTATATATATATATATATATATATATATATATATATATATATATATATATATATATATATATATATATATATAAATATAATCGTAAAAAATAAAAACCCTACCCCACCACACTGCATGGTTGCCTCTTTTTTCTTCTCTTTCTCTATCTCTATCCCACGATCCCCACCCAGCCTGCTGCTCGCTACACGCTCGCCCGACCAACATCATCAAGGTGAGTTCTTCTTCTTCTTTTTTTTTATCTTTCTTGATTCTATTGGAGAATGGAGTCCACCTGATGAGTGGCTTGGATCTCGAATCAGGTTCCATGATGGTCCACCTGATGCCCCACCTGATGAGTGGATGGATTAGATCTCTCACGTATCTGCCTGTAGGGTAGGTCAAGAATGGCTATAATAATGGTAGGATGCAGGAGGTTGGAGGCGGAAAGGATGGAATAGATCTGGGGTTGTGGTTTTTCAGAGAATGGGGATACGGATTGGCTACTCCCCCTGACACCATCCCTGGACCTAGTGGTCGGTGCTCTATGGGCCCCACCATGATGTATATGTTTCATCCATTCCGTTCATCCATTTTAAAATATAATTTTAGGTCTTTATTCCAAAAATTAGAGGGATATAAATCTCAAGTGGACCACACCACAGGAAAACAACAGTGATTGGATATCCATCATTTAAATCCTCCTAAGGCCCACTACACTGTTTATTTGACATCCAATCTGTTGATTAGGTCATAAAGACCCAGATGAAGGGGAAAAAACAAAGATCAACTTGATCCAATACTTTTATGGCCCCAAAAAGTTTTTAATGGTCAAAGTACCATTGAGACCGGGCTATATATCATTTTTTGTGTATTACACATAAATTGATCTAGAAAAATATATGGACGGATTGGATGAAATACATACATCATGATGGGCCCACATAGCACCGACCACGAGTAGCAAATCCGTTTCCAGATAACTGTCGAAAGGCAGCTCCGAAACGTGATTTCAGGCATGGGCTGTGAAGCCCCCTTGGAAAGTACGCTGGAGCAAGTGATTTTCTTCGTCTGGCGCTGGATTTCGTGTGCCTAGTGGTTGGTGCTATGTGGGGCGCACTATGATGTATGTGCTTTATCTTTGCTATCCATCCATTTTGAGATATAATTTCAGGGCTTTATCACAAAATTGAGTTAGAAATAAATCTCAGGTGGACCACACCATGGGAAAACAGTAGTGATTGAATTACACCATTAAAATTCTCCTAGGGCCAAATGTAATGGTTATTTGACATCTAACCCGTTGATTAGATAATAAAGCTACTTGGATGAAGGGAAAAAATAGTTATTAGTTTGATCCAAAACTTTTGTGGCTCCCAAAAAGTTTTTAACGGTGGGAGTTCAATCGAAACTGTGTGGTCCACTTGACATTTGGATCAAACTCATTTTTGGGTTCATATCATAAAATGATCTGAAAGAATAGGTGGACAGCATGGATGAAACACATACATCATGGTGGGGCCCACAGTGCTTATGCTCTACAACCTACCATTATATATATATATATATATATATATATATATATATATATATATATATATATATATATATGACGGATCCCTTGTTGAGAAACACCTTTGATACTGTGGCGAAGCATCATAGACGATACGCATGTACTTGAGACTTGCATACATTGCTTAAAATTAGTTTAAATTAAACCGTCTGAATTATGGGTATCACTTTAGATTTAGGAAAAAATTATGCCCACTTGGTAATCTAATATTAGATTTATGAAAAAATATTAAACAATTAGAAATTAATCCTATCATATATATGGCATGATTCCAACAAGTGTTCATGAATCATATGTCATGATTTTCTAGGATACGGTGGATTACATTGGAGATGAAAAATAAATATTATTACATTTGAAAGAAAGTTTTAACAGTAGACATCATTACTCCCACTGTTTCTATTGGCATGGTCCACTTGAACTTTAGAGATGCTGCAATTTTGAGTGAGAAATTTACGACTATACGATCCATTTATAACTCATTTACGCTACCAAGCCCACCTTATTTTACCTTGCAAAAACTAAGTCCTATATGTACGGATGACTTGTCAAAGGTCAAAAATGCTCCTGCTTTTTCCTTTAAGCGGATCGGTGGTGCTCGAAGATGAGCGCTGACTCCTCGAACTACGAGTTGTACGGACGGTTCAAAAGATATCAAAGTAACATGCCCCACAGTTACGTATTTATTATATCCACGACGTTCATCTATATTTCGAGATCATTTGAGAGCATTATCAAAAAAAAAAAAACATCACAAGGATCAACTGAAAAATCAATTTTCACCATTAAAAAATTTGTAGGGCCCACCATAACATTTATTTTCCATCCAATCTATTCATAAGGTCACAAAGACCTGGATGAAGAGAAAAAATAAATTTCATAATAATCCAAAACTTTTGTGACCCTTAAAAGGGTTTTAAAGGTTGCGTTCAATCCTCCACAGCCTTTTACAATGTGGTCCACTTGATAGCTAGATCTATCTTATTTTTTGTCTCAAGTTTTAACGCGAGTTCGTCAAATAGATGGACGGTTTGGATATAACACATACCTCATAATATGACCCACAAAAAGAAGTGGGGATTACAACAGTAAAAAATAAAATAATAATAAATAAATAGACCAAGAACTTATGGCTATGTTGTTTTCTATAGCTACGAATTATAATCGTAGCCATAACTGTAACCTCTGCCGTTTCGATATATCCTTTTATATGTATCGAAGGTCTTTTGATATGTATCGAAGGTCTTCGTAAAGGGTTCAGAATTGTCCAGAGAGTTTGCCTCAAAAATCCTGCAATTTTCGATACATATCGAGGAGTATTCAATATGTATCGAAGGTGATTTGACCAATAGCTACGGATTATAACCGTAGCTATAACTGTATTCTGTGACTGTTTATGAATATATATATTTTTTATTTTTTTACATGGAGAAATTTATTCAACCTACAATTTTCTCTAATACATATTTGTATAAATATGTATATATAAGTATATATAAAAAAAAATTCTCTCTTTTATTTATTTATTTCTTTATTCATTTAACAAGAATATCTTTTAAACAAAAATTAGTTACTTGACATACCCTATATGATTTTAGGGTAGGAGAAGCTACTTCAGCCAACTAACTTGATTATTTTTCAAGATTCCATTAGATCTATGGTCAAAAATCCAATTCATTTACTTCGCGGTCAATTTCAATCAGTTCGCGGTTAATTTCATTCATTTCATTTACTTCGATATCAATTCCATGCATTTCACAGTCAATCCCAGCAATTCCGTTTTGATTCACGCCCATTTCCATGCATTTCACGGTCAATTCCCTTCACTTCACGGTCATTTTCATGTATTTCACGGTCAATCGCTTCACTTCATTATCATTGCCATGCATACCACAGCCATTCCCACCTATTCCATGTTGATTCACGGTCATTTCGGCGCATTTCACGGTCATGCCCCTTCACTTTACGGTCATTTCGGCGCATTTTACGGTCCAATCGCATCACTTCACGGTCATTCTTGCCTATTCTGTAAGACCCGTATCTTAATCCATACCGTTCCGTAGACTTCCGCGGTCTTACCGGTCGAATTTCGGCAACCTTCGACCCTTAATCGATATTCATGCGCGACCTTGATTCATATGCCGTCAACCTGCATCGACTCAACCCAAGACCATTACCATAGCGACCGCGCCGTCGCTGCGGTTCCGATGCCACGACTTGCCCGCCGAGGCGATACCCTGATCAAGAGATGTGGGCCAATGTTCGGTGCGAGGAAAACTCCGCGCGTTGCGAAATCCAAGAGAATCTCTACGAGGTGTCACATCAATCAATCAATCCATCAATCCATCACATGTCAAGTACATGTCAAGTACACATCACCTTTCACCTTTTCCCAAGTAAGCCTCAAAAGTCAAAAATTCTCTTACAAACCCATGCCTTGCTTTTCTTACACAAAAGGCCACAAAAGTCAAAAAGTTCTTATACACATATATTACTTCATCCATCCATCACCCATCTCTCTCTCCCTTTACAACTCTCTCTCTCTTTCTCAGTTTCAAAATCCACTCCAAGCAACTAAAAACCCTCTATACGTATGAGCCTCTCTCTCCCTTTCAAAACTCCAAGTGTGGCCCACCTCTCCATTCCAAGATCTTCAATCCTAGCCATCCATTCTTCATCTCCTCCATTGAAATCAAAGCTAAGGTGCTAAGGAACCCATAGGAGCAAGAAGATCGAACGATGGGTGCTTGATGTTAGTAGTTTTTCATGTTTTTAAGATGGGCCAAGTGAGGCCAACCGATCAATGGTTTGGATCTCACTTGGGACCCTAAGTTGTGGCCGATGGCCCACTTTGATCATCATGATCATCCATGATGGGGCCATTCTCCATGGACCCCGCCATAATGTTTATTTCATTGCATTAGGAAGGTCATCTAGACCGTCCATATTGGTGGGGAAAGGATCCTCACCGTTGATTTTCAATTTCGATAATCCCATGTGTAGAGGGATCCATTGATGTATGATTTCGTATAAGAGAGGGCTCGTAGTGGCGGAGCCCTCCATCACACGCGTGTCCCACCCCTTTTTCTCTCTCTCCATCCTTTTTCTTTCTTTTCTCATGTAATGATAAGGTAGTTGTGTGGCCCACTTGAATGGACCCCACCTTGAAGTAATTACTTTATCCAAGTTATCCTCAAGTGGGGCCCACCTTAAATGTATGGTACCCACCCCACTCTCCATGAAGTGGCCCACCTAATCAGGACCCACCTCAATGCATATTACAAGGTCCACCGTCCAGCGTCTAGGACGCTTGACGTCCCTGTATAAAGGAAAACACAAATATAAGCTTGGTTCAAAGCTTTGAGGGTGGGCCCTTGTGTAAGCCCCACCTTGATGTATATATCCAATCCAAGCCGTCCATCCTCTTACCAATATCATTTTAGCCGTTGGGTAGAAGAATGGGGCTGATCTGAGTATCTGGTGGGCCATAGCATAGGGAACTTTGGTGGTTACCATTGGAAGATCTTCTAATGTTGTTTTCACACCTAAAAATCCCGAACTTCAGACTCATTTTGTTTGTCTCGGGCTGTAGAGTCACATGGTCGGAATGGATTTACCAAATGTGGGTCCCACCTGTGAGAAACCACAGAAAACGATATAAAAAAAAAGAAATAATAAAGGAATGAGGGAGTGCTGCTGGCAGCAGCTGTCAGCGCCTGCTGTACGGCGAGTTGGCGGGCAGACAACCAGCAGCATCCCACGGCTGCTGTCGTGGGCCCCACCGTGATGTATTTTACGAAATTCAACCTGTTCATGAGGTGGGCCACTCCCAGAAGTGGGCCCCCTCCGAAAATCAGCCTGATCCAACGCTCAGGTGGCCCACATCATAGGAAACAATGTGAATGAACATCTACCATTGAAACTCGTTCTGGGGTCCACATAAGTTTTGGATCAAGATGAAATTTGCGTTTTCCTTCCACTCAGGCCCACATGACCTTATGAACGGTTTGGATGGCATTTAAACTTTACAGTGGGCCCCACATGGGACCCACAGTGATGTACGTGTCTTATACCCACCGTCCAGGCAGACGGTGGGAGCCCACCATGATATTTGTGTTTTCCTCTCACCGTCCAGCAGACGATGGAGGTGGAGCCCTCGGTGGTGTGTGTGCATGCGCACGTTTGTGAGTGTGGCAATGAGTGTGCGTGTGTGTGCTGTATGCATGTATGCAACGTGTGGGTGTGTGTGTGTATATATATATATATATATATATATAATATTATGTATAATGTTATATTATATATAATGCAGTATAATTATATATATAATTTATATATTATATTCTTGATGGTGGGCCTTCATGTGGGCCCCCAGCATTGATGCAGGTGCTGCATCTAATCTGTCCATCCATTTTAAAGATCATTTTATGGAATGAGTCAAAGAATGAGCCAGATCCACAGTCCAAGTGGACCCCATCTTGGCATGATTTGAGGTTCATCTTAATGTATTGTGACAGTTTATTGGGGCCCACTTTGATGTGGATGTAAGGCCCATGGGATTGGACCATTTGATATATCCCAAGGCCCTTGGGACCAGACCCATTTGACTTATATAAGGCCTATGGATTTAGGCCCATTTGACATATAAGGCCTATGATTTAGGCCCATTTGATTTATATAAGGTCTATGGGTTTAGGCCCACTTGATCTATATAAGGCCTATGATTCAGGCCCATTTGGTATGTATAAAGCCCATGGGATTAGGCCCATTTAAGACACATAAGGCCCATGTGATTAGACCCACTATGACGTACTCTGAGGCCCATGAGTTATGACCCGTTGCAATGTACCTAAGGCCCATTGGTGAAGCCGAGTAATGCGGCCCATTTGATGAACGTAAGGCCCACTAATGTAACCCATTTGATGTAATGAAGGCCCAATAGGATGTACCTAAGATCCATTGCAATGTGTGAACCCAACATAGTTTGTGTAATGATGTTTACTACGGGCTATGGCTTGGGAGTAATGATGGTTTGACGTCCACATTGCAGGTATAATGTTGGTTAAACGTCCGCATTACGGCTCTCCCTAAGGCCCTTTGATAGGCAGTACTTGTTGTGTATAGGCCGTCTAGGTCCATCTGCGTTGTAAGAATAGTTCATCACTTATTTACATGTTTAGTATAGTTTCATGACTCATGATCATACGCATCATATGTATGCTTGATATGAAAATTGATTGATCATAGCATATGCCTTTGGATAGGTTATTTATGGGCTCCCGGTTAGGCGGTGTTACCCTACATGAGCGCACGATATGCGCAGGATTTTTTGCATGACTGGATAACGTGATTCATGCATTTCGTATTTGTGTGACATGGTTATTGTACGCCCTAGCGACATCGAGGCCGTAGCCTCCACAGGCATATCGTGGTTAGCAGGATTGGATACCGAAAATCTTGTTCTACATGGGGTGCTATAGATATCCCTGGGTGAAAGTCCCTAAACCCTTATGGTATCAAGAGGTTGCTCTAACGTCTAGACCGAATGGGTAGATGAGCGTTGAGTGCCGAATACCAAATGGCTGCGCTCTCCATTGTGTCATGGTTGGTTGGAAGGGGATGCGGCCTTACCCTCCCGAGAGTAGGGGGCAATGCTAGGCTGAGTTTGACCAGCTCGAGGAATGGGTCCGCTATCGACGAGTCGAGCCCGATATTCGCAGACGGATAGTGAAGTATCTTCCACTTACCTTATTACGCGTGATGTGGCGGCGATCTGGTTTAGAGTATATTAGACCTCGGTGATATCCCAGAATTGAGCTGTATTGACATGTGGACTTAGATGAGGACTGTATGCTTGACTTGCATCTTGCATCGCATAGCCTTGGTATGGCTCATGATATTATGGATCCATCTGCATATTCTGCATTACTCTGATATTGTATGTTCATATTACTACCTTGCGCACACACTTTCATCACCCTCTAAACTTTCTATAAGCTTATGCACGACCGTTGCGTGCAGGTGACGTTGGGGCACAGCAGATCTGAGGCAGGAGCACTTGTAGATCATTTTGGAGTTTTTGTTCCTTACCATTGTATTTCCCTTTATGCTCTTTGTACTTGTAAAGTTTTTTATCATAGTGAAAATGTAATGGAGTTCTTGGTTGTTGTTTGTGGGTTATGCCTTTGGTTATGCTTATTACGAATCAAACTGACGTTGAAAATCCTCCTCGTAGCATCCCAGGATCGGAACCTGGCGAATGGGAGCTGAGAGCCGAGAATGGGGTTCTACGGAGGCTGTCGGCGCCGGATTTGGCGACCGAGAATTTTGTGAGCCTGATTTCTGAGTTTGGGGCGTGACATATTCCGTGTTGATTCAGGATCATTTTGACGCATTTTACGATCATGCCCGTTTACGGTCATTTTCGCGCATTTCACAGTCTAATCGCTTCACTTCACGGTCATTTTCATGCCTATCACGGTAGTTCCCGCCTATTTCGTGTTGATTCACAGTCCATTCGGCGCATTTCACGTCATGCCCCTTCACTTCACGGTCATTTTCGAGCATTTCGCAGTACAATCGCCTCACTTCACGGTCATTTCCATGCATATCATGCTCATTTCCACCTATTCCGTGTTGATTCACGGTCATTTCGGCGCATTTCACGGTCACCGCCCTTCACTTCACGGTCATTTTCGCACATTTCGCGGTCCAATCACTTCACTTCACGGTCATTTCCATGTATATCACGGTCATTCTCACATATTCCGTGTTGATTCAAGGTCCTTTCGACGCATTTTACTGTCATGCCCCTTCGCTTCATGGTCATTTCCGCGCATTTCGCGGTACAGTTGCCTCACTCCACGGTCATTTCCATGCATATCATGGTCATTCCCGCCTATTCCGTGTTGATTCACGGTCATTTCGGCGCATTTCAGTGTAAGATCCTAAAAATCGAGGGGTCGAGTAGAACCCAACTCCCGAGTTTCAAAACATCACTTTTGCAACATAGATAATGATACATGAATGTTGTCTGTAGAAGGGCATTAAACATGATTGAGATCATACCAAAAACAACATATCATACTCCAAAGGCATTTAAATTATGCAAGCGGAAGACTGTGATAAGTATTTAAACTAGATAAGAGTGATAGTAAGCCCTCAGAGTATGAATGTCACTAGGTTAACAATTACAAATTTGATTACAAAATGCACAAAATGAGAAAAATGTAATGTCTTATATCTCAAATACCGAAGCCCTGTCGGTGTAACTCCAGGTCAAATAGACCCGTCAAAGAGTTACATGCAGGAGAACTCATCATCAAAAAGCAAAGTCCGGCTCCGCTTCACAAGCATCGCCCTCACCTGAAACTAAGACAGGGTCTGGTTGGTGTGTACAACACCGTCCCATAACGTGGGAGTGAGTAGCTAACTCAGTGGAACAATAGAGTAAAGATTAACATATTATCAAATCAGTCAAGCGGTAATGATAAAACATTACAATCAAACACTCTTAAATACTGTAATTAATGCAAGGATGAGATGCAATAATGATGCATGCCCTCGCCAACATACTCCCTCATGCGACACCATCTTACGTTCACGGCATGCTTTCGTTCCTTAATGCTCAACATCTTCCAGGCACATGCAGTGCGATATGAACATGATTACTTAGTTGTTATTAGTCCTTTTCATACAACAGGATTGAGAAGCTAAAGTACCTCCCTTATATCATTTCCCAACAATGATCCAGTATATAGTCGTCAGTCCTAGCATATCTCATACGAAGTGCGGTTCTAGGTCGCTGCAAGGGCTGTCAGGCTGTTACACGCACTCGTTGCACCGCTCCCCATCACCTTATCAATACAGGCTTAGTTTATACTCTGTTTACTACGGGAAGGCTCGTTGCACCACTCCCCTATCACCTTATCAGTGTAGGCCGATAGCTCGAATATAGTGTCTCATACCACCATATTCGGCTCATGAGTCTGGGTTGCTCACTGGTTACTACGGGGAGGCTCGTGGCCCCAGCGTAGGCCGACATCTCAACTACGGTGTCCCATACCACCATACCCGGCTCATGAGTCTTAGCGGATCGAGGTACCATGATTAACGGGATTTCCACTGGTAAGTTTGGTACTTTAGATTCAAGCAGTAGCGTCCATACATGATTAACATACATCAGGCTAATCGGGTTACTTGACGAGTTCGACTAGTACGAATGCCCGTTGAGTTGTTCGACATGAAGTGCATAAGCACCTCGTGTGGCCTACCCACTGTCAACAAGCAACGCACGGCTCAGGTTCGTCAAACACGTCCTACATGGGGAATAGGTCTAGACCACGAACTCAAGGCGTATTACCAATTGCCTGGACTATTTAATAGCCCCAAACACATTCAACTGCAACATGATGTCCTATGAGATAGTCAAAGCAGTAATGGATCAAGATTGCAAATCATTCAATCATATGAACATGTTCTGAAGTGCATTGTAAACATGAATTCACACACATTCAATTCATAATCAAGCAGACATCAAAATAAGTCATACATGGAGGAAATCATACACATCATTGATGTGGTTGAGAATCATATCTCAACCCGCATACAGGTACATCTTGCTAACTACTAACTCATTCAGAAACTTTTACAAACACTTAGCCTACACATTACATCATACATATTATGTGTTAATTTGCATACGTATTAGGGCAAATCCTTTCGTCAAAGGGTTGTCGCCCATACAACAATCATACATCCACGACAGTTTGTCATGGCGAGCACGAATACAAAGTCTATACTCATTCAGTCATTTTCACAAACACTTGGGCTACACATACTAAATACATATCGTATGTTGGTATATCATGTATTTGGGTTAAACCTTTATGTAACGCCCCGTGTTTTCAGGACCCGAGTATATGACTCGTTTCCTAAAAACCCGAGTGTTGACCTTAAATGATGGTCAAATTCGAGTATATTTTTTTTTCTTTTATCAGAGTAGGCAGATGAGCGTAGAATGAACAAATCAACATAAGGAAAGTTTCATTATCTTTCAAATAAACAAGTAGCCCATAATGACTTATACAAACCAATGTCTCAACATTAACGATTACAAGATTTGCATACATAAAAATTAACAGAAAGAATATAAATGTAAGTCGTATGACCACGCAGCTCCTCTTAGCAATACGGCCGTGCATCCATGGCACCTGCACAGCTCCTCGTCACGTCTAATCATATACATCATTTGAGCCACCTGTTCTACCTGTACGATTATATATTTGATGGATGAGTGGTCAGCTCAGTGCGAATTTCCCTCAAGATTACACACCGCCGCATTAGGTAAGAATAGTTATAAAACGACAAAGCATTCAAAACAATACATGATGCAGTCTTTTTAAATGCATGGATGCATGAATGCACATCGGCCTGAGGATGCACATCCAGCCGGACTTGGGCTCGTCGCCCATGCAATCATCGACCTGGGAAAATCATCCAGTCGGACAGGGGTCGATAGTCGGTGGTCTAGGAGCTAGTGAAACGATACCCCGAAGATTATAAGGGCACGTGCTACAACATCCAGAATTAGCCACCCGTCATCGCCAATATGCTATGGATGCATGATAAGTCAAACCGTTATTAATCCAGTTACAATCAGCCAATTTAAGTAAGCTCAAGGTCACTACGGGGAGCTCAGAGCCCAGCGCAGGCCGACGGCTCGGGCATAATGTCCCATTACCACCATCCCCGGCCTATGAGACTACCATCTTAGGATGTTTAATGGAAACCCATCGACTAGTGGCCAATCATATTACAACATATGGGGCTTATCATCGCCTAGTTGCACAGTATAAAACATCAAACTCATATAGAAAAAATATCAAAACAAAACCACGTAGGACGAGTATCAAAATATGCCACATAGGGCGATATTAAACAAGCCACATAGGCAATTATCAAAATAAGCCACGTAAGGCGAGAATCAAAACCATGCGATGAAAGACCATCCTTGAAAATTATTGGACACAACAACCCTGGATGGTAGACCCACATCAATGATCCATCTAAACCACCACTCAATAACTACTAGATCGAAGGTCCATTGTAATCACCATAAATCAAGTTACATCTCAAGTATGGGTGTACATTTATAGGTAAAAATTTCTCACTAATGTACCATTTTAGGTTCCATAAGCAATCCACAATAAAAATTCCACAAGCATGAATAATTCTACAGGATAACCATAAAGCATGTAATACAACAATTCAATTTTCACTAGCTAACACATATGATTGTAAAGGGAGATATCAAATATAAATTTAAATAAAATCTATAACTTAAGCTAATGAGAAGATGAAAAGATCAAGGGGAAGAATCATCACCTTATTTGTCGACTGGCCTTCCAATGTTATTAGAAAGAGCGCACGTCCTTAGACTTAGATCCTATCAGGAATTGTAAGTTGTATGGTTAGATCAAGTCCTATAAACTATTCATGGTTGAGATTTTAATTTGGGGTTTAGATTACCTATGTCTAGGGTTCACCCTCGAGTTTAGGTCTATGATAAATTTCTTTTAGGATTTAGATTGTGGTTGACATCAATTTACCATTTTAATTTAATAATTGAAAAGTAATGGTTAACATTAGTGTTATAATTAACGTTAGTCAATTTATTAATAATCATCATTATGACGCTAGTGATGCTATAATTCTACTATTAATGATTTTACCTAAGAAAGATAATTAAATGATTAGTATATAATAGTGATAATTTTGTTTGTAAGCATTACTATTAGCATGGATAAATTGCTAATGGTTAGCTGTGTTTAATAATTACAATTATTATCATAATACTAATGATAAAATAATGGATATCAACTATTAATAATGGATTTAATTACGATAACAGATGCTAAAATCTGCCATTAAAGCATTCATAATCATTTGTTGGGCCCGCCAAGATGTGGTTTACAAATCCGACCCATCCATTATGTGTGTCCCACTAGTTTAAGCGATCAAACCAAGTTTCAGGTGCATCCAAATCTCAGATGGCCCCCAACAAGTATTTTTATATGGTTTAATATGTCTTCACCAAATTGCAAATGGGGTGGGCCACCTGCTCTCTGTGTATTGCTGATTTTTGGGGGCACCCAATATTCAAAGGAGACATAACAAATGAACGATGCTGATGTTCAACATACGTCATGATAGGGCCTGTGGTGGGGGCCATGGTCCTGGCCAAAAATTCCATGCATCCAGAGGACGTTTACGTGAATGTTTCTTGTAATATTTTTTTTTTTATTTTTGATAGGTGGGACCTGCCTCAGGATGATCTACTCTGTTGGTTGGGTTCCAGGCTTAGGAGAGGTCCAATGGATCCAATATGGATGTCTTGACGCACCGAAATATCGCAGCGGACCCCAATGATTTACCACTACTAAGTTAGTCTTTCTGCTGGTGTGGCCTACCAGAGGGTTAGGTTGGCTTCATTTTTTGGGTCAACGCCTAAAATGAGGTGGGAAATGGGATGGTCGGTGGAAACATAACATACATCTAGGTGGGGTCCCACTTTAATCAAAATGGATGGAAAGTGTTGAATAACACATACCTCAGTTACGCTCACAGACCAGGGAACTTGGTAATGTCAATGCAGCAGCCGTCTTGCTGCTGGGGCCACGGATGGACGGCATGAATGGGATGCAACCATCAATGGGGTGCTGTAATATAGTATATTATATTATGTTGCATCCATATGCACGTAAACATGAATGCTTATATATTTCAATATACTATTATATTAAATATGTTTTTCTTCTTTAAGGC
Source organism: Magnolia kwangsiensis (assembly GCA_037074715.1). NCBI lineage: Eukaryota > Viridiplantae > Streptophyta > Magnoliopsida > Magnoliales > Magnoliaceae > Magnolia > Magnolia kwangsiensis. The sequence continues at coordinate 45,140,941 of CM073574.1, read as the reverse complement.
AAGACGTCCAGGGCTGGAAAAATGAACGGACGGTCTGGACGAGCTGCCTCATCAAGGTGGGGCCATATATGTGGCCCACCAACTGTGGTACGGTGGGGGGTTCACCTGCTGACACTGTGTGCGGCCCGCCTGCATTTGTGCAGGGCCTAAAACCAAGGCATCCCATCTGTTTTGGGTGAGGCCCACCTGCATTTGGCAAGGCCCAGTTGAAATTTGGTAAGGCCCAGAATAGTGCAGCCCATCAGTGTTGGCAACATGCGCAGCCGCCCCTGTTGGCGTGGTGTTTAGCTAGTTTTTTTTATTATTTATTTTTAAAGCCCAGCTGCGAGCCTAACTGCGGCCAGATTTTGGGTCCATCTAGAGCCCACATAGAGGCTTACATCTGGCTCGAATTTACTCTATTTCCAGACCTGTTAACAGTCCAGCCAGGGGACCTTTTTCTGCTACCGTTAAGCTAAAATCTCAGCCATTTTTAACCAAATAAACAGCTGCTCACAGGTCGTGTTTTCAGCCTGTTTTCATGCCGGAAAATAGCTGTTATCATGTTGTGTTTTCAGCCACAAACAGAGCCCGTTTTAGAGGGCTGTTCATGGCGTGAGCAAGGCGTGATGGAGCTTTGTTTCGAGTTCATTTCAGAGTTCCAGAAGGACTCTACCTGCTTCAGTTGGGTCTGACTCGAGCTTGGGCTATCACGCACACACCCATCTCTTTTCTGTCTTCCCCACTTTCCTTTCTTCTCCCTCACACAACTGGTGTGGCCGTGGGCTCACACTGACTCGGCTCGGTCCATTTCTCACGGACTGAGTCGGGACAGTGAGTGCTAGGCTCGCCTTCCTTCTTTCTGCTCTCTCTCTCTCTCTCTCTCTCTCTCTCTCTCTCTCTGTTCTCTCTATTTCCTTCCTTCCTCACCACTCTATCCGTGTGAGATTTGAGAGGGCTGGACGTCCCCATTTATAGGCAGGGAGAGGGACTTTCAATGGCTAGGATTGCTTGGGATTGAATGTCCGAGATTGAGGGTGAGGAGCGCACGCGGATCATGCCAGCTGGAGTGGACAGTTGCCATTTTCAGTATTTTTTTATTTTTGGGTACGCTGGTTCTCGTGTGTCTACATGTGCATAAAATTCAATTATGTTAGTTGGGTTTTAGTCAGCTCTACCTCCTTAATCAAATGGACGGTTTGGATCATTGAGATGACCCCTCATGGTGGGCCATTTCTTGATCAACGGGGGAGGGAAAAACACAATGAGCCGTGTTATAAATGGCAGCGCAGCGGGAGAATTCCCATTTTTGGGAAATGGCTGGTTTCTGACCACGCATGTCATTCACTGTGCTGCTGGTGCACACGCACTGAGTGGACACTCTAAATCTAGAGGTGGGATCCACCGACTCCTTACCAAATCTACTTCATCCATTGAGTTCTAGAAGCTCCACCAACAGACCTTGGCCGTTGATCAGACTGATCTAAGGTCTAGGTGGGCCATACGGGTCGATTCCTAGTTCTAATGGTGGATTCTCATTAATCTAATGGTCGGATTGATCCGAGATCAAACGTCAATGGTTAAAAGAATCCAATGGACCATTCAGGCTAAAAGTTAATTGTTAGATTGTGGATTATGTGACCTATTACACATTAACTATCATGCTACAATACTTGTAATATTATTATTTACTTATTATTATTATTATTATTATTATTATTATTATTATATATACGTATCAGATTGTAAATTGGCTGATTGTGTGTGTGTTATGTCTTAAATATTTATATAAGTCATTAAATTGTTTGAAATATATTATTTATTATAAGCTTTTCCAGTATATTTTATTTTCATATATTATAAATTTTATAGCTTGTAATTTATATTAATGATGTTGTAAATATATGTACATAATATGGATTTTAGTTACGTATCATTTTAATATGAAACTTGAATATTTATAAAATATATGAACAACATTTCATAGCATATATATTTAGGTTATATTATTTTATTTTTTTTGACTTATTATTAAATTAAATTAAATGGTAACACTCGAGTACTGAAAAGTACGGGGTGTTACACTTTAGCCCAGGAGTTGTTACACATACATCTAGCATACATAGACGACAGTTAATCATGACAAACACACTTTCATATTTTGTACGTATACGGTATTTTCTACGAATATAAAGAATACACAAAATTCCATATTCTTCGTATTTAACCGAAACGGAAAATGGGTAACATGTTCTACATGTGAAATAGCATCCACGTCAGGAATCTATCATTATCCGACATTGAAAGCTTTGAAAAATGACAATCTAAACGTCTAAAGTCCACACCTTATGTCATAGAAGCGTAAAGAAGTCGATGGAATCTCTAAGTCTTCGTTAACGTTGATATGACGACCTATAACACGAGGTAAGTCAGCTATTTTGCTACTTGCAACTATCAAAACCCTAAAACAGATTAGGGTTAGGTTTTCTTACCTAGAAACGAAGTCAGAATCGGCGGAATAATGATTAGATCGTGATGGTTAAGCACGTGCAGTAGTAGGATAGAGTATCAGGGAGATCTTCCCACTTCTCTCACACTTTCTCTGTCTTTACTCTCTCCTCTCTCCTAGGGTCTTCTCAAATTCGTATGGGAGGAATGAGAGAGGGTTTAAGGTCATTATATATGCCCAGAACTCACGAAAATAGACCCCAGGCCATGGTATACTTAGGTTATAACCAAATCGAGCTTGTTCTGATCCAACGAAGCACTTCTGGAGGTCCTGTTACTAAATGCGGTCGGACTTAAGCTCTCTAATATCGGATCTAGGTCAAGCTAAGTTTTCAGTCCGATCGAATTTCCAGATCGACCGTGGCGGACCAATTTCAGTTCAGCAGTCACCGAGAGTTGATCAGAGCCACAAATACTATAACATGTAAGGGCCACCTATCCTGATCCAAGGGTAAATTTGGGTCAAAATCCAATGGTAAGAACGTTTAAAAATAACACGTAAGCGACACGTCTCAGATTTCTTAAAATTATATTTAATTTCTTAAAAATCTTCAGTTTCTCACTCTCTTCACTCCAGACTCAAGGAAATGGTCTCAGGACATCGTTTGGTCTTGATTTTTGAGGTGGACGTCAAGCCCAACAAGATGGTCGTGTTCGTCTAAGTTAATCACTATCAGACTTGCAACGTGCGGTCCAGGTCCGATACGAAGTTTCTGAATGCTCCCGAGAGCAACTAGGCTTAGAGATTGATCCTAGGTTTCGAGGTAACATAGCGTTAGCAGTCCTACTCATTTTGGATCTTGTAGTTTATATTTAAAGTGGTTCAAGTTAATTCTACTGAGTATTCAGTTTGGTACTTAACCAAATTCTACCCTAATTATGACAGAATATGGTCCTAGGGCCATTCTATGCCCCATTTTGGGTACTTCTAGTTATTATTTTATTTTAATTATTTTTTTAATACTTCATCATCAAGTTTACCCTATCTCCACCAAATTTCATAAGATTTCAAGTTGTAAAAAAATTCTAAAAATTTCAGAAGCAGCAGCTGTCTAATAAGTGATTAAGATTTCAAGTTGTAGAAAAATTCTAAAAATTCCAAAAGCAGCAGCTATCCAACAAGTGATTTTCAGAAACTTGTCACAACTTCCTGCTTTAAACTATATTAAATATTTTATTATATTTTTTTTACATATTTTTATATAAAACTAGACTCATTTATCTTCAATATGGTTTTTGAATCACCTAAATCGGAGTTATAACGAAGGAGATATGATTTTTCAAAGTTGGGTGAAATGCGCAGAAAATGGGCTGCCTGACCGCTGTACGGATGAGGCCTCGCCAACTCGGCGAGGACCTCGCCGGTCACTGGACTAATTGGTGAGGGATCGCCCCAGGGGCGAGGTCCTCCCCCCTGGGGATGCCGAAAACATGTGGGACCCACCTCGGGTCGTCCCGAATTGAGTCGTTTGGGCCCACGAGTTCGTCGAGGTATTTATCGAATCTCATTTACAAACTGGAATGAGTTACACGATATACAATATATGATTTTGGAGTAGAAGAAGCTAGTCCAACCAAATAACCTATCTACATCATGATATTCTAAGAATTCCATAGTCAAAATCTCATTTTATGCATGTATGAACCATTTATAGTAAGTTTTAGTTTAAGTATATTTCTTCACCTTTTAAATTTTAGGTTTTATGTCTAATATGAAAGTACTTGGAGAAATTTGAAGAATGAGGTGGTGAAAGGTGACATTTTGAAGGAAATGGGTTGAAAAGCGATGTTTAGACTTTGGAACTGAGCTCTAAGAGTGATATACTTGACCCATTGCCTAAGGACGTCTAATTCCAGGTTGGCAAAAATTCGGGGTGTTACATTCACAGTCATGCCCCTTCACTTCGAGGTCATTTCCACACATTTCACGGTCCAATCGCTTCACTTTACGATCATTTTCATGCATATCACGGTCATTCCCGCCTATTCTATGTTGATTCACGGTCCTTTCGGCACATTTCATAGTCATGCCCCTTCACTTCACGGTCATTTCTGCACATTTCGCGGTCCAATCGCTTTACTTCACGATCATTTCTATGCATACCACGGTCATTCTCGCCTATTCCGTGTTGATTCACAGTCATTTCGGCACATTTCACGGTCATGCCCCTTCACTTCATGGTCATTTCAGCGCATTTCAAGGTCCAATCGCCTCACTTCACGGTCATTTCCATGCATACCAGGTCATTCTCGCCTATTCCGTGTTGATTCACGATCATTTTGATGCATTTCACGGTCATGCCCCTTCACTTCACTGTCATTTCCGCGCATTTAATGGTCCAATCGCCTCACTTCACGGTCATTTCCATGCATATCATGGTCATTCTCACGAAATATCGACACATGACATCGATTTCAAGGCGATGTATCGTTCCATGGTACTTTCACGGAATGACCGTGATATGCCTGAAAATTACGATGAAGTGAGGTGCTTGTATCGCCAAATGTACGGAAATGACCACAAAGTGAAGGGGCATGACTGTGCAATGCACCGAAAGGACCGTGAATTAACACAGAATAGGCGGGAATGACCGTGGTATGCATGGAAATGACCGTGAAGTAAAGCGATTGGACCGCGAAATGTGTGGAAATGACCGTGAAGTGAAGGGGCATGACCGTGAAATGTGCCGAAAGGACCTTGAATCAACATGGAATAGGTGGGAATGACTGTGATATGCATGAAAATGACCGTGAAGTGAAGCAATTGGACTGTGAAATGCGCAGAAATAACCGTGAAGTGAAGGGGCATGACCGTGAAATGCGCTTAAATGACCGTGAATCAACACGGAATAGGTGGAAATGACTGTGATATGCATGGAAATGACCGTGAAGTGAGGCGATTGGACCGTGAAATGTGCCGAAATGACCGTGAAGTGAAGGGGCATGACCGTGAAATGTGCCGAAATGACAGTGAATCAACACGGAATAGGCGGAAATGAACATGGTATGCATGGAAATGATCGTGAAGTTAAGCAATTGGACCGCGAAATGCGCGGATATGACCATGAAGTAAAGGGGCATGACCATGAAATGGGCCGAAATGACGGTGAATCAACATGGAGTAAGCAGGAATGACCATGATATGCATGAAAATGACCGTGAAGTGAGGCGATTGGACCGTGAAATACACGAAAATGACCGTGAAGTGAAGGGGCAACACCGTAAAATGCATCGAAATGACTGTAAATTAATGCGGAATAGGCAGGAATGACCGTGGTATGCATGGAAATGACCTTGAAGTGAGACGATTAGACCTTGAAATGCACGTAAATGACCGTGAAGTGAAGGGGTATGACCGTGAAATGCGCAGAAATGACCGTGAATCAACACAGAATCGCCGGGAATGAGCGTGATATGCATAGAAATGACCGTGAAGTGAGGCAATTGGACCATGAAATGCGCGGATATGACCGTGAAGTAAAGGGGCATGACCGTGAAATGCACCAAACTGACCATGAATCAACACGGAATCGTCGGGAATGAGCGTGATATGCATGGAAATGACCGTGAAGTGAGGCGATTGGACCGTGAAATGTGTGGAAATGACCTTGAAGTGAAGGGGCATGACCATAAATCAACACGGAATAGGCGGGAATGACCATGGTATGCATGGAAATGACCGTGAAGTGAAGCAATTGGACCACGAAATGCATGAAAATGACCGTGAAGTGAAGCGGCATGACCGTGAAATGTGCCGAAATGACCGTGAATCAATAGGAATAGGCGGGAATGACAGTGATATGCATGGAAATGACCGTGAAGTGGAACGATTGGACCTTGAAATGCGCAAAAATGACCGTGAAGTGAAGGGAAATGACCTTGAAATGCGCCAAAAAGACCGTGAATCAACACGGAATAGGCGGGAATGACAGTGATATGCATGGAAATGACCATGAAGTGAAGCGATTGGACCATGAAATGTGCAGAAATGACCTTGAAGTCAAGGGGCATGACCGTGAAATGTGCCGAAATGGCCGTGAATCAACACGGAATAGGCGGGAATGACCGTGATATGCATGGAAATGACCGTGAAGTGAAGCGATTATACCATGAAATGCACCGAAATGACCGTGAAGTGAAGGGGCATGACCGTGAAATGTGTCGAAATGACCGTGAATCAACACGGAATAGGAGGGAATGACCGTGGTATGCATGAAAATGACCATGAAGTCAAGTGATTGACCGTGAAATGCATGGAAATGACTGTGAAGTGAAGGGAATTGACCGTGAAATGCATGGAAATGACTGTGAATCAAAACGGAATCGCTGGGATTAACCGTGAATTGCATGAAATTGATCGCGAAGTAAATGAAATGAATGAAATTGACTGCAAACTAATTGAAATTAACCATAAAGTGAGTGAAATGGATTTTCGACCATAGACCTGATGGAATCTTGAAAAATAAATAGGTTGGTTGGCTAAAATAGCCTTTCCTACCCCATAATCATATAGGGTACGTCAAGTAACTAATTTTGGTTTAGAAGATATTCTTGTTAAATGAATAAAGATAGAAATGAAAAAAAAAAAGAGAGAATTTTTTTTATATATACTTATATATACATATTTATATAAATATGTATTAGAGAAAATTGTAGGTAGAATAAAGTTCTCCATGTAAAAAAATAAATAAAATAAAATAAAAATTAAAATTTATAAACTAGTACAGACTACAGTTATGGCTACGCTTATAATCCTTAGTTATTGGTAAAATACCTTCAATGCATATCAAATACACTTCGATATGTATCAAAAATTGCAGAATTTTTTAGGCAAACTTGCTGGACAGTTCTAGACCTTTTTCAATTAATTGAAAGACCTTCGATACATATAAAAGGACATATCGAAATGGCAGGGGCTATGGATATGGCTACAGTTATAATCCGTAGCCATAAAAAACCCTGTAGCCATAAGTTCCCGGTTTATTTGTTTATTATTATTTTTTGTTGTTGTAATCCTCACCGTTTTTTGTGGGTCCTATTATGAGGTATGTGTTATATCCAAACCGTCCATCTATCTTGAGACGAAACATAAGACAGATCTAGCTATCAAGTGGACCACACTGTAAAAGGTTTTGGAGGATTGAATGTCTACCATTGAAACCCTTTTAGGGGTCACAAAAGTTTTAGATCATTATGAAATTTGTTTTTCCTCTTCATCCAGATCTTTGTGACCTTATGAATAGATTGGATGGAAAATAAATGTTATGGTGGGCCCTACAAAATTTTTAACGGTGAAAATCAATTTTTTCGCTGCTCTCTGTGGTGTGGTACAGTTAATCTTTGGATACGATTTTTTTTTTTTTTTTTTTTTGATAATGCTCCGAAATGATCTCAAAATATGGATGAACATTGTGGATATAATAAATACGTAACTGTGGGGCCCATGTAACTTTGATATCTTTTGCACCGTTTGTACAACTCGGAGTTCGAGGAGGGTCAGCACTCGTCTTCGACACCACCGACCCGCTTGAAGGAAAAAGCAGGGGCATTTTCGACCTTTGGCAAGTCGTCCGTATAGCTGGGGCTTATTCTTGTGAGGTAAAATGAGGTGGGCTTCGTCTCGTAAATGGGCCATAAATGGGTTGTACAGTTGTAAATTTCTCAATTTTGAGCTCATGCCTTAAAAAATGAACGAACGACTTGGATAAAATACACACGTCACCGTGAAGTTACGTGGTGTTGGATAAAATTTTGAGCTCATGTCTTAGTAATGTAGCATTTAATTTGTATATTTTAGTTAAAATTTTAATAACTTAACCTATGATAAATGATATGAACAAGCTCGAGCTCGACTCGAGATAAACTCGACTCAACTCGAACCACTAGATCGAATCGAACTCGACTCGACAACTTTGGTAAACAATCCAAGCTTCAATGTTGAGCTCGAGGCCGAGCTCGAACTCGAGTACACCATAGCCAAGCCAAGCCAAGCTTGGCCCAACTCGACTTGACTTGGCTCGATGCCCACCTCTACTAAGTGCTAAACTAGATTATCTATGAAATTAGCACTAATCACTTTATATACGATCTGGAAAACCCAAAATAAGTGAATCTGTTAACACTATATTACTTAAAAACTTAGGATCCATCTCAAAACCCAGTTGCTCTCGGGAGCATCACGAAACTTCGTATCAGACCTGTACCGCGCGTCGAAAGCCTGATTACCCTGAAACTATACGGTTATAACCGCTTTACTGGACTTGACAGCTATCTTAGAAATCAAGTCCTAAAGGTACCCAGAAACGCATAACTTAGGCCCAGAGCGAAGTGTGTGAGAAACGTGAATATCTTTAGGAAATGAACTGAAACTTAAGTGAATTGAGTCGTTCGCTTGTACGCCAAATCTAAGGATTCAGACCGTCGGAATCTGACCCAAGTACACCCTCGGATCAGGAAAAATGTCCAACACATGTCAGGGTATTTGTGACCCTGATCGAGTGCTGGTGACCATTGAACTGAAATTGGTCCACTATGATCGATCTGTAAACCCAATCGGACCAAAACCCTAGCCTGACCTAGATCCAATGTCAGAAAGCTTAAGTCCGACCACATGTAGAAAAGGAGCCTCCAGAATAGCTTCGTTGGATCGAAATGGCCAGTCCTTGGCTATAACCTAAGTATACCATAGCCCTGGGGCCATTCCCATCAGTTCTGGGCCTATATAAGCCCCTTAAACCCTCTCCCCCTCATTCCTTACGAATTTGGAAAACCCTAAGGGAGAGAAAAGAGAAAAAAGAAGGAAAGAGAGAGAAAGTGAGAAGGAGAGTTGGCATCTATCCCTGGGATTAAGTCTCGCCGGTCCACGTGCTTAACCAACATTCTTATATCGCTATATCGGCGATTTCGATTCCGTTCTTAGGTAAGAAATTCTAACCCTAATTTGTTTTAGGGATTCAAATAGAGTACATGCTGAAATAGCTAACCTATTTCATGTTATAGGTTGCAGTCGTGTTGTAGACGAAGACTTAGTGTTGAAACTGAGTTCGTTGCGAGTCTACCGGCGAAAGGTGCAGGCTATAAATGTTTAGGTTATGATTTTCAAGGCTTTCAATGTCAATAATGATTTATGACTGGCTTGATTGCTATCACATGTGCTTAGATATGAGGGTTTCTGTGTATTATATATATATATATATATATATATATATATATATATATATATATATATATATATATATATATATATATATATATATATATATATATAAACTATGTTGATTTACAATACATTTCGTGTGTTTGTTAAAATGTGTGAATGAGTATGGAATTATGATTTATGCTTGCCATGTTTATTGACTACGAATACATGCTTGTTGTACATATGGTGAACCCTTTATGAAGGGATTTGTTATAAGACCTGTTAATTACATGTATATGATATGTGTAGCCTAAGTATTTGATAAAATGCCTGAATGTAAAAATGCTTGCTTAAATGCATGTATTGTGGATGTTGAGATAGGATTCTCAATTCCCTTAATTATGATTGTAGTATCCTTTATATAACTTATCTTACTACAATGTGTTGTATGGATGAAATGTCTATGTATGATAATATGTGTAGTATGTGTTTGTTTAATTGCTTAATTAAGATTTATATCTGATTTTAGTTGTCACATACTGTTTTGGATTACTACATGGGAATGCTACTGTTAGAATGTGATTGGGGCTAAAATGTAGTCCAGACAATCGACAAATGTTTATGAACGGTGGTTGAACTGCTTAACCATGAAGGATATGCCCAATGAATCCGAGTCGTACGTTGCTTATCGGCAGTGGTTAGGCCACGCGGAGTTGCTTGCACGCTCTATATCGATCGGCTCGACGTATGCTCGTACCAGTCGAGTTTGTTAAGCAACCTAGTTAACCCGATATATGTTCACCATGTATGGACGTTACTGTTTGAATTTAAGGTACAAACTCACCAGTGCAAAGCCTGTTTAACCTTGGTACCTCGATCTGCTAAGACTCATGAGCCGGGCATGGTGGTATGGGACACTGTGGTCGTGCTATCAGCCTACGCTGGGACGATAAGCCTCCCTGTAGTGACCAGTGAGCAACCCAAACTCATGAGACGAATACGGTGGTATGGGACACTATATTCGAGGTGTCGGCCTATGATCAGGTGACGAGCTCGTAGTAACCTCGAGCATACACTAAAAACTATGTTGAGGTGACGAGTCTTTCCATAGTAAACTAGAGTATAAACCGGGCCTACATTGACGGTGACGAGCCTCTCCGTAGCGACCTGAAAACCGTCTATCGTATATGATTACTAGGATTGATGACCCTAGATGGATTAATGTTTGGGAAGTGATATAAGGGAGGTACCTTAGCTTCCCAATCCTGCTGTGTGAAAAGATCTAATAAGAACTCGGTTATCACGCTCATGCACAGCATTGCATGTGCCTTTGGCGTTGGTGTTGAGCATAGAGGAAGGGGTGCATGCCACGACTATAAGAGGAAGATCTCAGAGAGAGTGCAGGTGAGGGCATGCATCATTAATACATATCATTTTTACATTAACCAGAGTACTTAGGGATGCCTGATTTTATTACTTTATCATTACAGCTTGATTAAATTGATAACATGTTAACCTCTGCCTTATAGCTTCACTGAGTTAATCACTCACTTCCACGTTCTGTGACGATATTTTAAACACCAACCAGACTCTGTCTTAGCTGCAGGTGATGGCGATGCTTATGAGGCAAAGCCGAACTATTTCGATGACGAGGAGTTCTCCTATATGCAACTCTCTGGTGGGTCTATGTAGACCTGGAGTTACGCTGAAAGGGCTACAGGGTTTTGGATAGAGAACATTATATTTTTCTGAATCGCATATTTTTGAATTAAACTTGTAGTTATTTAACCTAGTGACATTCATAATCTGGGGGCTTGATATTACTTTTGAGCAGTTTATATACATATTACAGTCTTCTGCTAACGTACTTTCATTGCCTTTGGAGTATGATATGTTATTTTGGTATAATCTCATACATGTTTAAGGCACTAATACAGACAACATTCAATCATCATTGTCTATGTTGCATAAGTGATGTGCTGGAACTCGGGAGTTGGGCTCCTTCTCGACCCTCGAATTTCAAGGCGTTACACATCATTACATCTGCCTTCTAGACACACCGTGGACGTATGCTCTGTTGCTTGCCGAGACTTCGGATCTTGTCACATCAAAAATCTACACGTGTGCCTAGTCCCATCTCGACCACAACATTCATCTTCTCTTGAGAGTATTGTATCACACTAAGTAAAGACCGTATATGTGTACGTGCTGAGACCTCCTAACACCTTCCCTCTTTGTAACCAAGGTCCCTTCCCCAGAATTCCAGATCGCAGACCAGGAGTCAACCTAAGGTAGGAAAGTCTTCGGATTTCTCCAACCTTATGTATTCCATGGTTCTAGCCGATCGCAGGATTCTTAGATTTATCGGCTAGTAGCGACTCAAACATCCACAAATTAGCCTAATCACCCCTACCACCAAAACAAGACATACAAATCAACGTGGGCTCTAATTTTCAGTGTCCACAAAAGCTCCAATTTTTACTACGCTGTTATTTTTCTAAATGGGAAAGGTATTCTCTCGTACCCTAATCAGAATCAGTTGTGGTTGTAAGAGGAGGTAATATCTCATGCCCTAATCTGAATCTGTTATGGTTGTAAGAGAATTTTTTTTAATATCCAATAAATTTTTACACCTTGTTTAGGAGCATAGAATTGAAATCTTGAATTTTTGGTTCTATTTGATTGTATGGATTTTCAAAATCCTAGATTTCAAAAGTTGTGTTTGGAGCTTGGATTTTGACTCTTGGATTTCTAAAATTGTTTTTAGTATATTTATAGGATAATAAATATGATAAATTAAATCCCTTTAAATAACTCTGACATACATATGTAACATGAAACAATCATTGCATTGAACCTTATGTAAGATAGTCTTGACTAAAAAGTAAGGCAATTACAAGTTTTTGGTAACCTACAAACGTGGGCCCACTAATTTTATATTTGAAACTAAATTCTATATTTCTTTTTGAGTGATTATTGTTGGACGTAGATCAGTGGGGCCCACTGGTGAGCAATCACTAGTGGATGGGTCCCATGTATTTAGGACTCTTTCGTCCTCCTCTCTTTTTAGTTGGTTTTTCAAATTCAATTTTGAATTTAATTTTGGATGGGAGATATGGAGAAGACTGGATAATCTGGTCTCATCCATATTCCATCTTTTCCTATAAAAGGAGATAAGTCTCTCTCATTCAATGCATTAAGAGAAATACCATGAGTAAAATAGAGAGGAATAGTGTGCACAGTAGTTTGTCCATTTAACTTGTCCTTGAGATGATCTAAACCATAGATCGTGATTCGGGGCCATCTATACTGCTGAATCAGAGGGGTGAATAGACTCATCGGCTCCAGTAGTAAATAGACGAGTTGTTGGATCTGGAGCGTTAATCTTCGGTTTCTTGAAGGTTCCATATCTTGTAGAACGTCAGATCTTGATGACTCACACTTCCGCACTTCCCAACAATTATCAATTTTTTCTCTATAGTATGAGCCTACATAATAATGTATAGGCTTGATTTTTATAGCATCACGTCATCATAATGTGAATGCAAGTGAAAATATTCACACTATTTAGTATTGAACACTAAGATAAATTATGTATGTAGATCATCAGCATTTACCTTGAGATCATGTAGGACTTCTATTTTTTATCAGTAGGCCGGTCACCCACTCGCACGGGTTGACCAACCTTTAATGTATAAGAGAGGTACATTTGGGGCTATATTCATATACTGAGGTATGTACTTCTCTTTATTGTGAATAATAAATGATGAGGAAATGAGTGAGTCATATCCACTTATAATCTTAAAAAAATTGAAGATGAGACTGATAAAGTCAAATAACATAATCGCACCATTCCTTTTTTATGCACTCAATGTTATGGCCTGAATTTATAGTCAGGTTATGAGATGAGTCGTACCTCATGTAGAATGACCTGCGTATTGTAGACCCAACATATACCTAGTATTTTCTACTTTACAACGTAGATTGTGGCCACAAGCTGAGACCTTTTACCTGCAGATTACTTTAATTCGATCTAATCATTACAACGTGCGAGTAGTCAGTCTCGTAGGTGACTCTTTATGTCCTTAGCTACCCTCCTCTTGTGTATAAGAGGATGAGATTAAGTGTCGTTACTTTAGTGTACTATAACGAAAGGTCCTTCATTGACCAGACTCAGTTACGCTAGGAAAGTGGCTTGGTTGATTCCAAATTACACATTTGCTTGGGAAAGATCCCGTGACAGCTACACCAAATTTATAGAAGCATAAATACGCACCTGAAGACTTATCAACCGACAGTATCGAGTTATTTTTATTAAACTTTTGCAAATAATATTTTTTTAAAAAGCATATATATATATATATATATATATATATATATATATATATATATATATATAGGGAAAAGGTTCTATGCGGTCGAGCTCATGGGAACTTCCCGTGAGGTTGAGCTGTGTGGGCCCCATCGTGATGCGTGTCAACCATCTACCCCATCAGTCAGATGTACCGTTCCATGGTAGGCTTGGGGCGTAAAAATCAAGTCAATCCGTGACTTGTGCAGGCCACACCACATACAAAAGTTGAGAGGGGTTCCCTCCATTAAAACATTCATAATCATTTTTTGGGCCCACTGAGATATGGTTCACAAATCCAGCCCATCCATTATGTGTGTCCCACTTGGATGAGGGGTCCGACCAAGTTTAAGATGCATCCAAATTTCAGGTGAGCCCCACTAAGTGCTTTTATATGTTTTAGGCATGTCTTCACAAGATTTTAGATGGTATGGCCCACCTGATTTCCGCATACGGCTAATTTTTGGGATATCCTATAATTTAAAGGAGACCCATCAAATTCACGGTGTAGATGGTCGACACACATCACGGTGGGGCCCACACAGCTCGACCTCATGGGAAGTTCCCATGAGCTCGACCACATAGAACCTCCCCCCCCCCCCCCCCCCCACACACACACACACAGTGATTTCCGCATACGGCTAATTTTTGGGATATCCTATAATTTAAAGGAGACCCATCAAATTCACGGTGTAGATGGTCGACACACATCACGGTGGGGCCCACACAGCTCGACCTCATGGGAAGTTCCCATGAGCTCGACCACATAGAACCTCCCCCCCACACACACACACAGTGTATATACATATGTGTGCATGTGTGTGTGTGTGTGTATATAAAAGTATTGCTTTAAATTGGTTTTAGTCGAAGTTTGTGAAAAATTGAATTTTTATAATAACTCGATAAGTTGGATAAGTGCGTATGTTGGCCGAGTACTCCAGATTGGGAGTTAACTCCATCTGGTGTGGTCATGCAGACTAGGACAAACATTACAAAGCTTAAGTTATTGAGTGCTAGTAAGGTGGTCGCTTAGTACTTTAACACCTGTAAGAATATTACGGTGATCCAGCTGGTCCCACGCCTCTGATTCTTATGATCGCAGTGTTTGGTTTTGATTGTTATTAGGCAAGTTAAATGGACAAATTCTTTGTGCCTATCTCACAATGTGATTGAGTGGGAGATGTTGGACGTAGATCAGTGGGGCCCACTGGTGAGCAATCACTAGTGAATGGGTCCAATGTATTTAGACCTCTTCAGACCTCCTCTCTTTTTAGTCGGTTTTTCAAATTCAATTTTGAACTTGATTTTGGATGGGAGATACGGAGAAGATTGGATAATCTGGTCTGATCCATATTCCTTCTTTTCCTATAAAAGGAGATAAGACTCTCTCGTTTAATGCATTAAGAGAAATACCGTGAGTAAAATAGAGAGGAATAGTGTACACAATAGTTCGTCCATTTAGTTTGTCCTTGGGACGATCTAAACCATAAATCGTGATCTAAAGCCATCTATACCGTTGAATCAAAGGGGTGAATAGACCCATCTGCTCCAATAGTAAATAGACGGGCCGCTGGATCTAAAGCGTTAATCTTCAGCTTCATGAAAGTTTCATATCGTGTAGACCGTCAGATCTTGAGGGCTCACACTTCCGCACTTCTCAACAATTATCAATTTTTTCTCTATAGTATGGGCCTATATAATAATATATAGGCTTGATTTTTATAGCATCACATCGTCATAATGTGAATGTAAGTGAAACCATTCCACAGCGTAAATGAATATGAGTACCTTAAGCAAGGAGGATATGGTAATAATGGTGGTTAGAGATGACCCCAAAATTCTAGATTTTGCAAGGGTTCTCCTTTGGAACTGAAAAAGGATAAAAATCCTGAATTTGTAACCGCCTTGTAATTGAAATGAACCTCCGTTTGCAAATCCTGGATTTCAATTTCCAACTGTCCAAATCCCAGAATTTTGGCAAGGAGCAACTATGACAGGTCCATTGTCTGACCAAACTAGGTTGGTGCCTTAGGCTCCCATTGATGGAAAAAGGCAATGTTATATTTGTTGAGCGTGTGGTTGCCATGGAATGGATGGGCCCTGCTGTTGATGGACGAAAGCAATTGGGACATGCCCTACCTGCCGGTCCGAAAACTGAAGCATTCTTCTTCCTCACTGTAAAAATGCATAGAATGTTGGTAGTGTAGCGAAAGAAATACAGTATTTGATGCCAAAAGTAACCTCTTGAAATAGCATTTTCAACTCATCTTCTACACCTCTTTCACTGTCTACAATATTCCTATAATCTGTATAGGAATGATAGCCTTCCTTTTCTACAAAATATCAAAGTATGAACATTTTGTATAAGAGAACCACATGCTGTGTAAATGCACTTTACCTACAAGTAGCTTTGCAATGCATGCTGATTTATATTATGGTGTGAGGGCACTACTCACTGCTTGAGGGTTCATGGGTCATGCCCATTCAAGGCTGTTGGTCGATCAATAGTCCCCTTTTCTCCCTCGCCCACCTTCTGCAGCTGAATTCCCAAAGAAGAACCATCTGTGGATCCCACATGGCTAGAACTGTTGCGGCCATTGGCCACTCTAATTGCCTTCCTCTTCTTTACTTTCTGGGCCCACCCAACTAGGCCCTCCTGCACGTGCTCATCGAATATCGCCTTCTTGAATGAACTCCCCATCTTCATCAGAAAAATGGCAGTTACCATCAGTAGCTATCGTTTGATTGTGTAGTGAAGCTTGTAGTGAAAGAGCTTCGAGCCTGCTGGCAACACTCGAGAGAAGGATTTTGAGTCCTACACTTCCCACACCTGTGCACAAGATTTCTCTGAGGCTGTTCATCAGGTAGATTGTCTGACCACATCATATGTGGACCACTGGCACTGATCAAGTACTTATAACCATCCATTTTCTTCATACATGTGGCACACCAACGACCACATCCACCTGATGATGAACAGCTGAAATCTTGCCAGACATTCCTGAACTCGAAAAACTCATCCAGTCTAGATGCCTGGCAGGCTTGGGTAATTTAAACATATTTAGATGTGTAACGAATATTTTAAATACCTACATTTAGGTAAATATATAAAATAGCTAAGGCTGAGTTTGGTTGGACCAATATCTACCTGATTAATCAGGAAATATCATATCTGGTGTAACCAAACGCACGACTAAAAAATGCAATGCAATGGTGTGGTTGTTATGGATGTTTGCCTCCTCAGTAAGGTTGTGAGCAACTTGGCTTGAGTCACCACTCACCATGAGTCGCATTGAGTCGACTGAGTCAGCTCTCTGACCCAATGAGTCTTGTCAATGCAGCACCAAGTCACTCTCACAAGAAAGTTCTCTAGCGACTTGGCTCAAAATCTCATTGGGTCAACTGAGTCAGCTTGCTGACTTGATGAGCTTTGTTGATTCAGCACCAAGTCACACTCACAAGCAAGTTCTCTAGAGACTTGGCTCAAAATCTTGTCAGGTCGGCTCATTTGAGTTTTGAGCTGAGTCAGTGAGTTCTAGTGCAAATGTCACTGAGCAGCCGTATCATTTCTCCTGCAACTCACCTGGGTGACGATGGCATAAAGCGGTAAGGTGCTGTAGCTGCAGAGTAACTGAATAATCACCCTATTCACCAACAAACACAGCATCATGACAAATTTCACAGAAAGAATCACATGGATGAATTGAGACAAGGTTCGAGAGATGTCTACCCAATTACAAGTCTGGGGACGATATAGCGAACTTCTCCCATGATGCATGAGTCGAAGCCGTATGTTGTCTGCACAGGACAGTGGTTTTATTAGAGGCAAGCAACTGCTCTGGAGCAGAAAAATCAAGAAAAACAGGTGCCTGCCCAACATGTTTCCTGTTTTGTGACCCAATCCAAATGATAAGGTGGATTTGTATCATTGATTCCTCCGAAAAAAATCCAAACAAATCCTGATTTCTTTCGAGAGATGTCCAAACAGGCCCTTAAAGAAATCGAAACAGATTTGACTGACCCGAGTTGTAAAGCCAGCAGAGAAAGCATGATCCATAGAATTTTCCATCTTGACATTCATAACAATGGATGCCATGAATGGTCACTTACCAATATCCAGAAGAAGAATGCAATCTCAAATGCATTTTGGAAGAGGATGAAATGGATCAAGTAGAGGACTATCTTGGGGCGGTCGAACCAGAAATGGTCGTCTGAAGGCCGAACTACCAAGTCCCCTTCCAGCGCTGTGTGTTTCTCTGCAACCTCATGGGCTAACTGAGTGATAACATGTTCCAGCTTCGTGCCCACAGCAAGCAGAAGCTACAAAAACCACTCGGAAAAATCACATTTTGGTTCCTTACGAAACTTGCACATGTATGTTTGAGCAATACAAATGGGAACCAAATGAAATACAATATTTGCAAATCAAAAGGAATATACGACAATACATGAATTTGCAATGCATGGACTTAGAAAGAGTAATTCCGAGAGTAAGCTTTCTTACGAATAATGGAATAAATGCTATCCAAAAATATGTATGCCAACCTGCAGCAGGTAATAGAAAAGAGCGTGAGTGCAATAGCGGTCAGCGAATTGAGCATTTTCTACATTAGCTCAATTTCAATAGTTTGGTGCCGCAAAAGCTTAATGTGAAAGTGTCTGATGCTAACAGTTATATCAAAGGCCGGGTTTGGATGTAACGATATCTGGTGGCAGCCCTTGAAAATTTCATTATATTTAGATTTGAAAGCATAGGTAGAAGCAGGATTATAAAAATATGTGTCCAAAAGGTGTGATAGGCCGCTAATAATCAAACAAGGCTTCCTTGAAGTTAGCAGGCTAAAGGATAGGTGGTGCCATTTGACAGAAACTGAAAGTTGGTTCACTCCATCAAGTGCCGATTTTGGTTTGTAGAAAATTGAGCAAAATGCCATTCGGCATTGAATTGAAATTGGACCAAGGTTATTTAACACGCGCTTGATATCCTTACGCATGGCACACATGTAAGAGATCCAGATTGTTCATCCATTGTGACCTATCATGAACAGGCTATATGTTATATACTTGCTGTCAGTTGGAGGATTTTTTTTTTTTTCCCAATTGAATGTTGGTTGCCCTTTTCTTAATTTCTCATTTGTGATTCTCAATGGTCCCCCAATCAGCAGTTAGGATCAGCCCTAATCAGGGGTACATCTTATCCATTGTAAGGCCCAGATTGAAACAATAATGGGTCTGGATCTCATTCACTTGTACTATACAAACCTATGCTTGAATATTTGAAAAAGAAAAAAAAGCCCGACTTGAAACATGTCCAGGTTGACTAATTTCATCAAAAACAAACTCAATTTGGTCATGACTGGTCAAGAGTCAGTTTTAAGATTTGTCAGTCAATTGATTTTGATTCATCAAAACTCCAGTTGGTGTTTAAGACTCTCAAAAAACTCGACCAAGTTACTCGATTCAACGGACTCATGAGTTTTTGAGTTGTAGAACTATGGATAGTGCTTAGTGATATAGATAACATTGGATCTCTTTAACTTCATTGGAGTAGCTTTAAGATGATTATTCCCTTTCCTTACAGAAGGAATTACTCAATGAGGAAGAACAGAAACATCAGATATATATCCTCGCATTCATTTTTGATGAATAAAATAGAAACAGATTCATCGTCTATCAACTTCAGCAACAATATCTTGAGATTGAACTTACCATCAACATTCAGCAACAAGAAAATGACAACAAAGATCCAAAGGTACCAACTGCAATGAAAGTGAATTGAAAGGAATCAGAATTCGGAACAAATATATATATATATATATATATATATATATATATATATATATATATATATATATATATATATATATATATATATATATAAAGAAGAAGAAGCATTCATCCTCAGGTACATATGCCAAATGAACAAGACCCCATGCTAAAACAAAAAAAATCGCCAGTTTAGGAATAAGGCAGACACACATGTTCACCATTCAAAATGAGAATGCAACAGTAACAAGTCTGTTATTCTTAAATTCATTACAGGGAGATTTTGCTGATACAAAGAGGCCCTTGACAGGGAGATTTTGCTGATACAAAGAGGCCCTTGACATTGAGTGTTAAGAATCCAATCAATACACCAAAAGCCTTAGGCCTGATGGAATGTGTCAAGCTACACTCTTTAAACCATCGGGATTGTTACATTGAGCAAATACCATCAGATACTAGTAATATACCTTATACCAACGACTTTCTTGAAATCTGCTTCAAGGGCTCGTATCATGTACTTGTGGAAATTGAATTTTGGGTTTCCCTTGCAATGCGTCTACACCAGAAATAACATAGATGAAAAATAAAAACTCCCACAGAAAAAAAATAAATAAATAAATAAAATCAAAATCAAATCTATGTGAAAGATCTGAGTCGATAATACTTCTTGAATTTTCAAATCAATTGCTTACCATGATGAAACCGAGACGTAGTGTGATGTAATCCGCTTTGGTCACAGATGCATAGAATTGCTTGACAAAAGAATGCTGAAGAAATAACACAATTAATCAATGAAGTAAAACACAAGCACGTAACAATATGCGCTCTTATGGGGGAATCGTTGGTTGCTACAATGTGAGGCATGACTAGCATTACAAATGGGACAGCCCATGCCGGCCCCATTTGCCACCCTAGGCATACAACACTGCCAAGCAGCCTATATGAGCGAAGCAAGGAAAGTCTGTGTTAGAGTCTGTACAATGCTGAATGTACAAGCCATTGGGAGTGAAGTCTTCAGTTTTAGATCCAAGAGACATCCAAATACAATACCCTTCACTGTTTCAACATCCACCAAATCCATTACTGGTTGAATGTAAGCGTCCACTAAATTATGCATTTTGGGCACTCCCTTAATGTTGATGCAGGAGCATGTTGTATCTCTACGCTAGGGTGGGGTGGCCCACGAGGTGGGGCCGGGGACCTGTGCAAAGCAGGTGTTGCCCATGGGGAGGTCTTGCCTAGGTTTTCCTAGGGGGCATTCATATAGGGATAAAACGGTCCTTCTCCATCAGCTCTGGAGCTTTTGGTGTGCTGGTTGGTTGTCCGCTATCAGAATTGTATCAAAGCGGGAGCCTAGTGTTCTAGTGTGATTTGAGGACAGTGTGGAAGCATTTGGGGTGCCCCCAAAATGCATCTGAGTCAGATGTGCTTGTCGGGTAGTGTCCAAGCATTTGGGTGTGCTTGTGGGTAGTGTCCAAGCATTCATTTCCACCCCGAATTGTGGATGAGATAGAGATGGTTCAAAACCATTTACTTTAATCTCTTGATGACTTCATGACACATCAAAACATTTCATTATGAAACAAATCAACCATAAAGGATGAAATAACATACCATCCAACCTAGTATAGCAGAATCTTTCCCCATGCCTGAAAAATGTTGCTGGATGAAAACGTGTTCATGCACATGTGTGATATTCGAATTCGAAGCTGCATATAAGATTTTTCCCAGGTTAGAAAATTTGCAGACAAATCATAAAGAGGCATCACTTTTGAAAATTTTGAGCATCTGAAAGTATTACCCTTTTCTGTATCGTAGTTCTCTTTTGCAATTGAATCCTCCCAATGCTTCCATTGACGTATCTAAGCCAAGGCAGAGAAAAAGAAAAGAAATAGTCGTAAATGCCTGCGTCAACAACACTGTTGAAATTGGAATTTTTAAGGACCATAAGACAGTTAAGCAGTTACCTTTGCACCTCCCAAAATCATAGTAAGAAGGCAGAAAACAACATGGACGGTTGCAAGAACGAAGATGAAGATGTGCAGCTGATGCAGTGCTTCCAGGGATAGCAATGGGACCTTCCCCTGAAAAACACATCAGACCTCTTGATTCTCATACTGGAATTGGAACTAAAAGCAGGGGAAATTGAGTCAGAGCTCAGTGCACTCAAATTGGGCAAATGGTGTGAAGATCCAGGATTTGGACCGTTCATCTGGTGGGTCCCACAGTGGATGGATAACAATCCGCAGATTGTACGGATTGGATGATCCTAGGTCTAAAATGGGTGGGTCGTTTCCGGTTTAATTAAGAAGCTGTTACTGAAATGCTGATGAATGATCAAAATGGCACTGTGTCTGAATGGAATCCAATGCTCCAGATTATTAAATCAGCGAACTGCGACCCCATTACAAGCTGAGGAATCATGCAAATCCCACCGGAAAGATATTGCTCAGCTCTTGAACTTGTACTACAGGCCTTGATCTGATGGACCATGCAGTACATGGGCCATACCCCAAATCACCCATATTGGGAGATCCTCACCATCCAATCTTTGTCCTTTTTTCTCATCGAATGTGATCTAATGGTGTATTTTCTCTATCAAAATTTTGATCTTCAGATAACTAGATCAAAGGGTCAGACCTGTCCGATAGGAGGTTATTTTCAGGGCATGATCCATCCAAGGTGGGGCCAATCTGGCCAATGGTCTGGATACCATCTTCAAGAAAAAGAACAAAGAGATAATTGAGAATTGAGACAACACATTGCATTTAATATCTTATAATTAGTTAATTCGGATATGGTGATCTGTGGTAGATTACCTCAGCGCAGTGGCCGGCTTTGGTGGATCCTTCAGCAAGTAGGCGTCTCCCGCCGTTGAGAATTCCAGAGAAGAAGAAGGATTGGAAGTGGGCTGTCGTGGCCTCGGTGTTCTGTTTTTCCTTCTTGCAAGGAAGCATGTGGCGGGTGAGACTCTCTGGTACGCAAATGCGGCTCACCGCACCTTGGAAGACCGTCAATAGAAGCGAGATGAATCCCAACACCATCAGCTCTGCATATGGACAAATATATTCAGGGTAATTTCAACTTCTTCTTTCATGGAGACAGAGAGAGAGGGACAGAGAAACAGAGAGGGAGACGGAGAGAGAGAGAGAGAGAGAGAGAGAGAGAGAGAGAGAGAGAGAGGACCTTCTTTCACTTTCTGTAAGGCTTCGAATAATGGCTTCTGGTTCTTCTTCTTCAAGTACTATTGAGGGGAAATAAATACACAGAAACTGATGAGTGTATGAGAGAGAGAGAGAGAGAGAGAGAGAGAGAGAGAGAGAGAGAGAGAGAGAGAGAGAGAGAGATGATGCATGCCTTTCCAAGGAAATGAAGGGTGCGCTCGAGAGAGAGAGATATGACGACGATAACGGAGCAAACAGCAGCTACAATCCATGTTGGTGTGTATTCTAAAGGCGTTGAGTTCTCTCCTCCGCCCGCCATCTCTCTCTGTGTTTTGGAATGAAGTTTTTGAAACTTGGGTTTTCCTAGTTGAAGTAGTTGGATTGATGAGCTCTCTCTCTCTCTCTCTGTATTGAAATGAAGTTTTTGAAATTTGGGTTTTCTAGTTGGACTGATGGGCTCTCTCTCTCTCTCTTGCACCTTCCTTTTGTGCGTAAGAAAAAACCGGCACTGGCAGAAACGGTGAAGATGGTAATTATAACGTTAGAGCAGAATCGTCCACATCACTATTGTACGCAGCTGAGTGCAACACCAAGCTTGGTGGGACCTACCATGTATATTGTTTGACATCTAATCCGTTCATCAGGTGAGAATATTGATTGTAAGGCTTCAGTAGAAAAATCATCCGGATTCACAAATCATGTGGGCCACACCATAGGGAACAATAGGAAAGGAAGCATCAACCATAGGTTTGTATGTGGGGTCCACATGGTGCGAACGTTACATCGAGTGCGAAATAGCGTGGGTTTTTTATGATGGAAGATCTAAACAGCCTATCTCACATGATTGAAAGTTCAGATCTTACACAAGTGTTTCCTATTTACGTGTTTGCCTGCTTGTAGATGTGTACGGCCCCCACACGAGTATGAAATTAGCATATCTGACAAATGGGCCCCTTGGTCTGCTAATCTGGACCATTGGCCTGTTGCTTACCACAGTAATCTGGGCCATTTACGTAGGCCAGTTCCAAGCTTTCAATCCGTAGAAAAAAAATACAATAACCATTTACATTCGATTTTAAAATGTACTAAGATTCTTTTTGGGATATTTTAATATAATTTAATTTAATTTAATGGTGGGAGGGAATAGATAAACGGTCTGGATTACCGTAAAATGTTCAAAATTATCAATGTTGAAGAACGCGTGTATTAACATACAATGATCCGGCCATGCATCAAATTGTTTTGCCCTCATTTCCGTGGCGCCTACTACCACTCGCTCCTTTTCAAACCAGTTTCATATAATGTGAGTTTTGCACAAGTCACTAAAGTGTGGCAACTCGTTGACGCAACCAAACTTGTTGACTAATTGGACCGTTGGCTGCCCCAATCGAGACGTATCAAAGCTTGAAAATCACTCTAATTGGCCCATCTAACCGTCCAATTGATGCCCATCAAATGAAGACCGTCCGATAAATGTGAATTCTGTGGCCACTTCCAAAAGTACTGCAATGTGGGGTTGTTCATCCGGTAGGCCCCACGGCTACACTTCCAAAAAAGACACGTGTGGCCCACACGATGATCAAGTCAGCGTGATTTTTATAGGATAAGGAAAACGCGAAATGGACTCATTTGATGAATGACACGTGGGGGCAGATCATACCACAAGATGAAAAGACCAGTCTGATTTTAGCCTATGAAAACAAGAATAGTGACCCCATCTGATGACTAACGGCCTCGATTTAGAATAAGCACGTGTCTAAATTCAGGGTTGTGAAAAACGCACATTATAATGTAGGAGGCCCTTTTCAAATGGAAGCCGATTGGCTGGTGTACCACGACGTCACCAAGTTCTGTGGGTCCCATCACGAGGTATGTTTCATATCCAAACAGTCTGTCCATTTTTCGAACTCTTAGTAAGCCTTAAGACGAAAAAATAAGACAGATCTAAAGAGCAAGTGGACCACACTACAAAAAGCAGTGATGAATTGAACGTCTACCATTGAAACCCTTTTAGGGTCACAGAAGTTTTAGATCAATATGATATTTGGTTTTCCTCTTCATCCAGGTCTTTGAGAAGTTATCAACAGAATGGATGGAAAATAAACGTTATAGCGGGCCCTATAAATGTTTCAACGGTGATAATATGTTCCCACTTATGATGTGGTCCACTTGAGTTTTGATATAAATCATTTTTGGGATCATTATCTAGAATGATCTCTCCAAATGAATGCACGGTGTGGATATTATAAATACATCATTTTAGAGCCCATGTAACTTTGATCTCATTTGAACCGTTCGTACAACTCGGAGCTCGAGGAGCGTAAGCGCTCGTCTTCGCACGACACGTAGCCACAGCAGTCAGGTCAGTGGTGTGTGTTACACCAGCCAATTGGAAACGGATTGGCTACTCCCCTGCCACTGGCCAATGGCTGGTGCTCTGTGGGCCCCACCATGATGTATATGTTTCATCCATGCCGTTCATCCATTTTTAAAGAACATTTTATCTCTTAATCCAAAAAATGAGATGGATATAAATCTCAGATGGATCACACCACAGGAAAACAATAGTGATTGAATATCCACCATTAAAATCCTCCTAAGGCCCACTGTACTGTTTATTTGACATTCAATCTGTTGGTTAGGTCATACATACCTAGATTAAGGGAAAAAACAAAGATCTCCAAAACTTTTATTTCCCCAAAAGTTTTTAATGGTCAACATTCATTCAACACTTTTTCCTGTCATGTGATCCACTTGAGACTGACATATACCTCATTTTTAATCTCATAACGTAAAATGATCTAGAAAAATATATGGACGGCATGGATGAAACACATACATCATGGTGGGCCCACAGAGCACATACCACCAGCCACTGGCGGCGGCAGGGGGAGTAGCTAATCCGCTTCCCGCGTACGGGTAAAACAGGTAACATGGGAAAACGGTAGGAGCGCGAAATCCGGGGCAGACACACCCACACGCCTTGTGACCTTCTGTTTTTTGGATGCATCTGTTTTCGGGACAAAAGGGGCCTATAATTACCAATTTGCCATTCTCAATAGAGATGGTTTACCTGAACATGATACACGCATCCATCCACCTTACACGTGGCAGGATGTCTTATCATTCAGGACCGTCCATCTTGTTGCCCCTATCATAGATGGAAAATGGCCCAAAATACATGGAGATCAGGTGACCCTTAACTTCTGATCAGTGGCCGTGAAAACAACGGTAGGAAAAAGAAAATACCCCACGGACAACATTCATCGTGAGACTTCAGCATGTGGCAAACATCATGAAAGGTGAAACGTCCAAATCATGATCGCCATGTTTAGGGGTGGGCATTGAGCCGAGTCAAGTCTAGGTTAGCCAAGCTCGGCTTGGCTTGTTCATGATGTACTCGAGTTCGAGCTTGAGCTTAAGGTTGGTTTTGAGCTCAACATTAAAGCTTAGCTTGTTTGCCAAAGCTATCGAGTTGAGTTAGTGGTTCAAGTCGAGTCGAGTCAATCTCGAGCTTAATGGGTGAGAAAATAATGGATTCTGTTCTTGATCCTCCTTCATTGATGAAAAATTCAAAAATCTTAAGAGAATCAAAGCAAAACCCGATGAAAAAATCAAACAAAACTTCGAATCGAATGAGGAAACCTGATGGTGGCGGTTTGGGCGGGCGTGCAGCTGGCAGTGGGTAGAGAAAGAGAAGAAAGGAAAAGGGAAAGGGAAAGGGGGTGCATGCGGTTGGGTAAAAACTCTAGGGTTTATTTGTTTTTTTTTTTTTTAAAATAAAATTAAATAAATAAATTAAAAGTTAAAACTTATATTAATATAATATATATAGTATTTAATATTTAATATATTTATTAATCGAGCTGAGTCGAGCTCGAGTTCGAGCTTCGAGTCGAGTTGAAATGCTCCCTGGTCGAACTTGGCTTGAACTCAACTCGAGCTTCAAATAATTAGCCTGGCCTAGCTTGAATCGGCCATTCAAGCCGAGTCAATCCGAGCTGACTCGAGCCGAGTCGAGCGAGTTTTTCGAGCTAGCTCGACTCATGAACAGCCCTAGCCATGATATTAATATTGAAGACAATCAAACCAATTTGATATCCTTTTAGGGCCTGTTTGGTTGGGCGGGTTAAGAGGGATTATGAGAGATGGTAAAATCTCAGGATATGCTAAACGAGCTAAATAGACCTGCGTACTTGTCCGGGGATATGACAAACCCATGGATCTTAAACCAATCCACTGACAATCACCATCATTACCTTAAAATCCATCCCATCCCTCCTAATTCCGTTCAATTAAGCTTGGGCAATGTTTGGTTGGGCGGATTGGAAGAGATTGGGATGATAAAATCTTATGATATGCCCGATGGGCCAAACAGACTCATAGAACTTGTCCCAAGATATAACAATTCCATGGATCTTAAACTAATACACTGACGCCACCATCATTACCTTAAAAATCCATCCAATCCCTCCTAATCTCATGAAATCCGTCTGATTTTGCCCGTGAGACAACTTATCTCATGAACTATATATCATACTACATGTGCTAGTAGAGACATGGTTCAATGATTGAGACCATCGGGTGGTTTGTAAGGATGCGGTGAATACGTGACTATAGGGCCCACTATGATGTATGTGTTATATATCCATATTGTTTATCCCTTTTGCATTAAGGCCTGTTTGGAAGTGTGGATTCAAAACACCTAGATTTGAAATCTTCTTATTATGTTTGGCACCCTAAATTGGGATTCAACTTTAATCTAAAAGTAGTTGTGCATGGTATATTCATAAGGATTTAAATTTAATTATTAGTTAAATTTAAATATCTTTAATTAGTGAATGTACGTAATGTTTGACACAATGGTTATAATAAGCCTGCCCACATATATATTTTGATAAAAAAATTATGAAATTTCAAGTTTCATGTGAGCCACAAGCACAAGTTCATGTCGTACTGGCTAACCAATGATTTTTAACTATTGATTTAAAAAAAACAATGTTTGGAATCATCATTTTAAAGTAATTATAGTGATGCAATTGATAATTTAAATGTTTTAGGATATCATTAGTAGGATATGTGCCTAATAGTTTAATAGATATATTACACATGTAATTTCTTAAAGCATTTTAGATGTAATCCAAGTTGGATTTGAAACCCCAATTGCTTTGCGATGCCAGACAACGAAACAACTAGAGGATTTGAAATCCCCTCAAATCCATCACCAAACGACCATTTTTGAACTTATTTTAAGACAATCTCAATACAATTTTTAGGTGGAGCACATTAGAGGAATAGGTGGTCAGTGAACGCTCATTGGAAAAAACCTCATAGCATCCACAGTAAAGCATGTTGGCCATCCAATCTGTTGATAAGATCACACATGCACCGATGAGTTGAAAAAAAAAAAAAAAAAAGGCTTGACTGAAAACTTTTGTGGCCCACATTGATCAAATTTTTTGAAAAATAAAAACCTGTTGTTTCCAATGGTGTAGTCTACCTCAAATTTGGATCTACCCAGCATGGATATACAATGGATATATTAAGGTGGGAATCCTAAGGGCTAGGGTCTCACCCACATTGTTGGATCTGTGCCTGTGGTCACATTGAAGTCACACTCATGAGTCAAAATCAAAGCAAATTCAATTCTCAAGTAGGCCATACTTTAGAAAACAATGGTGATAGGTCATTAATAGGCTATAAAAGTTTTCAATCAAGCTGGTATTTATTTATTTTCTTCATCTAGGGCAACACGCATATCAATTAAACATTATTGGAACATTAGGGTGGTCCTTAAGAAAAATGTAATGGTAAGGGACAGTCAAGTACCTTGTTTTTATAGTATGTTTTACCTGTGATTTTAGAACTTCTTTACTTCCGGACTCATATATCCCGAAATGATCAGGTAAAACAGGCGAACAGTTAGATATAAAATACATATATTAATAAATGGCCTCTAGTAAGAAGTTCTAATAATGTTTTGTTGCCTCATAAAGTTTTTAATAGATATATTACACGTGCAGCCCTTACTTTTGTTGCCTCAAAGTTTTTAATAGTGAGCACTCAATCACCAGTGTTTTTTATGCGAGGTCTCACCCAAGATTTAGATCTCATTCATTTTAGAATCGGGAAAATTAATGGACCGCGTTGATATATAATGCACACATCACTTTAGGCTCCCAAAGTCACGGATCCACCTAACTCACCGAATCCGCGTCACCACATTAGATGGACCGTGTCAGGAAATCTCCCTGAGAAAATAGATGGTCAGGTAGAGAAATAAGCAACGGCTGACATTAAGCTAAAATGGGTGGCTATGATTATCCAATCTCGAAGATTGATAAATCCACGGTGGGAATCACCTGATCAATGGCGTTGATCACTGTACCAGGGGCCCTACTAGTGAAAACTAAAAGGCTGAGTATACTATACATATCTTCACGTATCTTGTGTTGGACAAGTGGGGCCCACACGTCGTGCCATGTCTTCTTCTTTATTATTATTGTTATTATTATTATTATTATTATTTTTTTTTTCCGTCACGTCTGGAAGCACATGCAAATTCGCTCCTAGAATCAATCCGATGATGGCGGATTGGCGGGTCTGAGCTAATACCGGGCATTCACACCCATGCGTGACCTCTCGGATATGGAGGTTAAGCTCTCGGTCTCTACAAGTGGGGCCCACCGTTTTGTGATCTAAAGCGTTGATTCGATGGGACCCATAATGAATGGTCCATTTGCCAAAATTTACCGAGGATCGGTAAAGATCCTAGCTAATAAATATTTTAGAATTTTATTAGTTGATTGTGAACTCTTGACCGTTTATTCGTCCGCTGACTATTGAAAGGTTCAGTAGTTTTCCTTTCTTAAGAATTTTGGTGCGTGGCCTTTTCAAGCGTGTCCCAATATACCAACGGTTCAGATCACCTACGGTGGGCCCCACTTGCCCAATCAAAAGACCGAACACCACCGTACAATGCCTCCTCTCCCGTATACGGATTGTCTACTTCCCCTCACGCAGCTAATGGATGATGGTCGGTGCTTCATGGGACACATTACGATGTATGTGTTTCATACATGCCGTTTATCTATTTTTCTAAATCATTTTATGGTACGAGATAGAAAATAAAGTATATGGAAGTCCCAGGTGGATTATATTGTAGGAAACAGTGTTGAATCAACTTATTTATTCAAAACTTTTTGCAGGCTATGAAAGTTTTTAATAAGGCTAATATTTGTTTTTTCCCTTCATCTATGTCTGTATGTATGATGTAATCAACATATTAAATATCAAATAAACAGTATAGTGGGACTTAAGTAATTTTTAATGATGGATATCTAATTACTATTACTTTTTTCTGGACAATTTTTGAGATCAAGTCCTAAAATGATATGGGAAAATGGCTGGAAGTAATGGATGAAAGACATACATCATCATTGTAGGCTCATAGAGCACTTACCACCAGCCACAGCGGAGTAGCTAATCCGTTCCCTTAGGAAATAAGCTGATATTCGTATCTTCCCTTCGTTAAGGCTGGTATGACTTCATCAATGTATTAAATGAAAAACAAACATTACACAAGATTCTAAGAATTTTTTTAACGGTGACCTAAAATGAGTCAGAAAAATAGCCCCCCGTTGAAAGAAACAGTCATTGTGGGGACGCGGATTTCCTGCTAATGTACCTGCGATGGGATGGAAGGTGGGGTCCACCGTAATTTTCACGAGAAATCCAACCTGTATTCATTGTCAGAGCCCATTTTAAAACAAGATGTTAAAAATGATGTCTAATTCAAAACTCAAGTGGGCATACAAGGTGAAACAGTGGGGAAAGGAATCCCTACCCTTGAAGCCTTCCAAGACTCCACATTAACGTTTACATGCCATGCAAACCGTTTACAAAGTCATTTTCACTGTTATAAATTAAAACACTAAAAATTTATACAGATACAGAACTTTTGTGGGTTTATAAATATTTTAATCCTCGTCACTAAATCTCCACCGTTACCTTCAATGTGGACTATTTGAGTTTTGGATTCGTATTATTTTTTGTCTCGTATCGTAAAATGAGCTCTAAAAGCGGATGAATGGTTTGTGATAAATGAGCTCTAAAAACGGATGAATGGTTTGGATTTATCACAAACACCGCAGTGGGTCCTAACAGAATCCTTACGCAGGAACTTCCGGCTAAGGCTTTTCAGGAAATCCGTGTCCTCGTTGTGGGGCCCGCATGCAATCCGCGTCCTTTTATATATGGTAAGACTTTGATCGGGAGTAATGAAAGGAAAGGAAAAGAACGTGAGTGGATTCCACGTGACCCGGGTATGGAGATATTCTTATGCCCGGGGCTGTGTGGGGCCCACATAGATGTCCGTTACAAATCCACTCGGTACATCTGTTTTGAAAGACCATAGTAGCAGGAACCTAAAAATAAGTTAGACACAAACTCAGGTGGGCCATACCAGATGAAATATTGGGAACAGAAATGTCCACCATTGAAACCATCCCAGAGGTGACCATGATATGTATATTCCATCCAAACCGTTCATAGGGTTATCATCAATCAGATAAATGGTGGAAACAAATATCGTCCTGATATAAAACTTCTATCGCCCCAGCCGTACAATCCCTACTGTTTCGTGTGGTATGGCCCACATGAGATTTGAATCTGCCTGGATTTTAGATTCCTGTCCGATTGGGTCTTTAAAAACAGATGGATGGAGTGGATTTATCACAGACATGTCTTTGGACCCCACACAGCCCCAGGCACAGAAATATCTCTGTGCACGGGTCACAGGCATCCTAAAGAAAAAGACCCAGAAGCCTCTTCTCTGGCGCGCGGCGTAGGTTGCATGGTATTCTGGCGGAGTACGACGCTTGATACGCAGACACTCTATATGTACACGTGGCATATATCAACTCAAAAATAAACCGGCTAAATTGTGAAACCCACTCTCTTAATCACAGCCGTAAAACGGAATTTTAGAAAAATTCCTAGCTTCTGATTCGTGGATGCTTGTTTTTTTGAAATATGACCACTGAATACTTTGATTTTAACCGTCCAATAAAAGTCCACTAATCCAATAATTAAATAATCAAATAAATTCAATTTTTGAATTTATGGTACATCCAAACTGGGGTATACAATTTGGACAGTTTAATCTGAATTATTTATATATGAGATCAATTTCTAAGCTACTGTGTATCATTCATCACACTTCACAAGATTAATCAATCTTCTTTTTTTTTTTCAAATCCTTTTTTATTATTTTTTACTTTATTTCTGTTTTCTCATTGACCATCTCCGAGAGGTATTATGGCACGCGGTTACGGGTGAGAGCCGTTGAATCCACTTTAAAAATAGCAATGACTCTTTCATCTCCACGTTGGTATAGTTTTATGGCCATCCGGACCGTCCAAATTACTCACCCAGTCACCAAATAGATGACACCAACCATCTGATTTTTCATTTGGAATTTGAACCATTCTTACTGTCAACCATCCATAGCATGGGAGATTAGGATTGCTTAATCTGGCTGAATTTCTACATATGCTCTATCAACAATGTGCCCCATAATTTAGATGGTCTGGATATCAGTACATGTGTGCCACTTGTGAGGAGGATGATTCAACACCTTCATAGAAGTCTTTCCAGGCAAAGAGTTTGTGAAGTACGTTCAGGCAGCCTGCATTGTTTTTCAGATTTACTCATAAATAATGATTTGGATCGATTGATCAAGAGAGCATAGGAGGAAACAAATTGGAATCCGGATAATTCTGGACAGATTCAATCGATCTACAAGTTCATTCAATCCAAATAATTTGAAAAATTCATATTATTTCTTTATATATTTTTTGGCACGTTCGATTTATTTATTGATGTTTGCTCAATCAATGCTTGGATCTACAGCACACGGCTTCACGTAATTGTATGATTTATTTTCTATTCGAGTTGTAATGCTCTCTCTCTCTCTCTCTCTCTCTCTCTCTATATATATATATATATATATATATATATATGTGTGTGTGTGTGTAATTGCAGATTTAGGGTAGAACAATGGGGGCTAAATTGATTCTAGGATTTGAAAAGGAGATCAAGGGATTTCATATATATAAGTTATTCCATCTCTTGTACTTTTGTTTTCATTATGAATTGTTTGTTGTTTTGTGCCATAGTTTTTTTTTTTTTTTTTTTTTTTTTTTTTTCTTTTTTCTGCAAGAGTTTTCTATGTAAAAACGTGTATTCGTGTGCACGTTTTATTTGCATTTATTTCTCATTGAATTATTTGAATTCAGGATTTGCTTCCATGATTCCTCAATGAGTGATATCAGAGATATGTGTTGGGATTCGAGTTTGAATCTAAAACATGACGATGAAGTGGTATAATGTGAAGTAAGAGATAGAGAAGTTCATTAGGAAAAATAACTTTGAACTATAGAAGTTGAAGATGAGTCATTCCAATTCAAAAAGGATTGCAACATGCACTCCTTAGTATATCGAAGCATCCTATGACTATGAACAATAAAAAGTGAGGAGAACTCAGTGACTGCTTTGATTCAATTATGTTTGTCCAACGAAGTTTATAATATTCTTAATCAAAAGACCACTACAGGACTTTGGATGAAGGTAGAAAACTTGTACATGACAAAATCTTTCTCATATCGCCTATATCTAGAAAATTGATTCTATATCTGAATACGGTGCAAGGGTCAGATATTGATTAACACATTACGGTATTTAATCAACTACTTTGTAAGTTAACGAGTACGGAGGTAAAGATCAACGAAGAAAACCAAGCCTTAATCCTGTTAAATTCTCTCCCAGATTTGTATGAGAGTCTCCTAGACACTATGTGTTATGCTAGAGAGACCATTGATGTCGAAATTGTTATCTCACTCATTCATTCAAAGCAGTTGAGAAAGAAAGACTATGGCAAGGGTTCCTCTACGGATGTGTTGGTTGCTAGGGGAAAAGGTTCTAAGTGGGAGCAAAAAAATTCACGATCTAGGTCCAATTTTTAGGGTAAAGGGAATATGAAGTAATAAAATTATGGGAGATTAGAGACATGAAAAAGGATGGTCAGAATCCTAAAACCTAGAAAGCAGAAAAATCAAAGGATTCACCGAATGAGGCCAACATAGGGGAATCCAGTGAACTGGCGGGTTGTGATGTTCTAACCGTATCAAAATCTGTGTATTTTAGCAACGAGTGGATTTTGGATTCAGGAGCTTCATACCACATGACCTCTCATTGAAGTTAGTTCACCCGTTATAACAAATATGATGGTGACCAGGTGTTTATAGGCAATGACATTGCTTGTAAGGTTGTTGGTATCGAATCGGTGCATATTAAGATGCTTGATGGGATGAAGCGTATCATGATGGATGCGAGACACATTCCTGATATAAGGAAGAATTTAATATCTTTGGGGTTCTCAAGGCACTTTGATGTAAATTCACTAAGTTTAATCGTGTCCTTAAAGGTTAAAAAAGGACACTCATTGTTATGAAAGTGCAACGGATTGGTAACCTGTACAAGTTGATTGGTAATACCAAAATGGGTGGATCTGCAGCGTTTGTAATAGAAACTACATCAGCACATTTTTGGCATGCACACCTAAGTCACATGAGCAAGCGTAGTATGAAGGAACTTTCTGATCATTATTTAATTCTTGTATTTAAAAGTGTTGATTTTAATATATGTGAGCATTGTATATATGGTAAATAATAATAATTATCTTTTAAGTATGAAAAATATGTAAGTAAAAAGGTGCTTAATTATGTGCATTTGGAAGTATGAGGGATATGGGAGGATCGACATTCATTGTCACATTCATCAATAATTTCTTCATAAAGGTGTGAGTTTATTTTTTGAAAACTTAATTCAATGTTTTCGACGTTTTTAAGATATGGAAGATAATTGTAGAAAAACAGTCAGGATAAACGTTGAAAGTGTTGAGGACAGACAATGGTAGGGAATTCACTTCTAGCGAATTTAATCAGTTTTGCAAAGATGAAGGGATAGTGAGACACAATACATTAAGACATACACCGGAGCAGAATAGTGTGACAGAACGAATGAATCGAACTCTCTTGAAGAAATCCCGAAGCATGTTGAGTAATGCTGCATTGGGTAAGGAGCCATGTATTGAGGCCGTGAATATGGCTTGGTGCTTAGTGAATCGGTACTCGTTTACACCGATTGATTGTAAAATTTCAGAGGAAGTGTGAGGTGGTCATGATTTAGACTACTCATGGCTACAAGTATATGATTGTGATACTTACTCTTATATACCGTTAGTTGAGAGAAATAAGTTAGACCAAAAGGTAAAGAAGTGTGCCTTTGTGGGCTATGGTGGTGATGTGAAGGGATACATGTTATAACTAAGTCACACGAAAGATCACAATAAGATGTGACATCAGGTTTGATGAGGATTCCTTGTTACGCAAGGATGAACATAAAGAAATAGGAAAGTCAGTGGCAATTAATATTGAAATTTTAAAAAAAAATAAGAAAAGAAGGTGAGACACAGTTAGAACCTAAGCCACATGAAAAGGTACATGAGCAGGTAAAATAACCACCTGTGAGGAGAAATCTATTGAGAGATCGTATATTACTAACGAAATATAGAGATAAGTTAAATATTATATTCACTATCATTATGGATAAGGGGGATCCATCTATCTTACAGGAAGCACTAGATGACACAGATACTAAGAAGTGGATGACGACGTTGTAGGATGAGATGGACTCTTTGTACAAGAATGAGACATGTTAGTTGACGGAGTTTCCCATTGGGCGTAGAGTGATTAGTCGTAAGTGGATCTATCAGAAGAAACATGATATATATAAAGTTAGTTGGTTAAGAAGGGTTATGGGCGGAAGGAATGTATCGACTTCAACAATATTTTTATACATGTGGTCAAGTAGGCATCTATCAATTTTGTGTTGCCTATGGTTGCCCAATACAATCTGAAACTGGAACAAATAGATGGAAAGATTGTTTTCCTACATAGGGAATTGGAAGAACAGATCTACATGAAGCAACCAGAAGGGTTCAATATACAGGGGTCAAATAATAAGGTTTACAGGTTGAGAATCTTGTTGTACGACCTGAAACAGTCGCCTAGGCATTGGTATAAAAGATTTCATTCTTTCATTGTGAGTTCATCGCTTATCAAAAGTGAATATAATCATTACGTCTATTCCAAGAGACTAAGTGATAAATAATTCATTGTACTAGCATTATAAGTTGATGACATGCATATCGCCAACAATAGTATGTATGAGATCAATATATTGAAGACTCAGTTATCGTAGACATTCAAAATGAAAGATCTGGGGATTGTAGAGAAGATTCTCAATACTAATATACACAGAAATAGGGAGAGGAGTATGTTATAGGTATCTCAAGTAAAAACCTTGAGAAGGTATTGGTCAAGTTTATGATGGATAATGCTAAACTGGGTAATACACTTCATGCTACTCACTTTTAACTTTTTTCATAATAATGTTTCATTATAGATGAAGAAAAGCGGTTTATATCTCATGTGCCCTACTCAAGCACGGTTAATAATTCGATGTATGACATGGTTTCTGCGAGACCAAATATTTCACATGTAGTATGTGTTGTGAGCAGATACATGTTGAACCTTGGCAAGTAACATTGAGAGGTAGTGAAATAGTTACTTCGTTATCTACGAGGTACAACAGACTACATCTTGACATTCAAAAATCAGAGAAAAACTCATAGGTTATGTTGATTCAAGCTACGCAAGGAACATGAACAATAAAATGTCAACTTTCGATTACTCGTTTGTGTTAATGAGTGGAGCAATCAGTTGGATGCCGAAACTTTAGTATGTGGTTGTATTTTTCACAACCAAAGCCGAGTATATGGTAGTGACAGTCATTTAAATAAGGTATTTGGTTGAGAGGAATAATGAACAAGCTTTGACTTTAGTAGGAAATCGTGTCAGTTAATTGTAACAGCGAAAGTATGATCAATTTGGCAAAGAATTTGGTATATCATTCTCATACTAAGCATATTAATGTTTGTCATCATTTTATCCGATGGATGCTTGAGGAATGAGGTGTTACTCTTGAAAAGATCCACATGAGTAGACTTGTACATAAGTCGAACCAAGTCGAGATTGGAATAGCTTGGCTTGACTCGGCCAATAGCTAACCCTAGCTCGAACTCGGCTCAGTTCGATCCATGAGCCTGACTGGCTAACTCGGCTCAGTTCGATCAGTAGCTCGAGCTAGTTTAAGTCAAGTTTGAGCTTGTGCAATATTTTCTCAAACACATAAAATGCATTTTCAATCTTCCACAGAATTCAAAATAATAAAACACTTTGCAAGCATTTGATTAAATACTTGGCAAGCAACATCAAGATCAAGATATGAAGGCATTCCTACAATGTGAAGTTTTTCTTTAGTCCTTCTTTGAATGCCCATTTCGAGAATACCTTGATATGAGGGCATTCTAAGAAATACACATTTTTTAAAGTTATTTCATCAAACACTCAGTGAGCAACATCAAGATTAAAATAACAAAGTCACCAAGTCGATTAGATCCAAGTCAATTTGAGTTAAGGTTCGAGTTGAGTTGAGTTGAACTCGGGCAAGCTTGAACTCGACTCGAAATTTTTTTGAGCTCCAAAAACAAGCTTAACTAGTTTGAAACCAATTTTGAGTTGAGATGAGTCAAGATTTTTTGAATCGAGTCGAGCAAGATGATCGAGCTAACTCGACTCATGTACACCTCTACACATGAGCGTGAATCCAAGAGATATGCTTACAAAGGTGGTTCCCATAGAGAAGTTCAAATTCTATTTGACTTCTCTAGGCTTGCAAAGGTTTAATGAGGATGCAGTGTGTATGATAAGCGACGATTGATGAAGTAATGATGGAGATGATTAGAAACGAAGCTTAGAGTTGTGGTTCATGATGATTGAAGCCATAGTGGAAATTATTATTTGCATGTCTCCAATTTGTATAAAAATAACAAATTTTGATCAATCAATCGGTTTGATCGATTGATCGAGAAAGCTCCAGATTAAACAGATTGGTCTCTGGACAGTTTTGGGCAAGTTCGATCAATTAAATTCGATCGATCAAGATAAATCAAAAAAATCATGTTAACTCTCTGGACATTTTTTAGCTTGTTCAATCAATCAAACATATGGTTGTCTATCGATTGATGGTTTCTCAATCAATGTCTATGGATTGATGCTGAAATCAACAATGCCTATAGTGTAATACTATATATATGGGTGTAATTGTGGATTAGGATAAAACAAGGATGACTAAATTGATTCTAAGTTTTGGATGGGAGAAAACAAATGATTCCATTTCTTGTACTTTCATTTTTACATTAGATTTGCTTGTCACTTCGTACCTTAGTTTTCTTCCGCAATGGTTTATCACATAAAATCGTGTGTTCCTATCCATGCATTGTTTACGTTTGTTTCTAGTTGTGTGATTCAAATTTGGAGTTTGCTCCCATGGTTCTCCAACATGTATAAGCGGGCCTCACTCTTTAATGCCGATGCAAATGTTGTAGATGGGAAGATCCTACCTGTAGAAATTTTTTTTCGATCTTCCCGGGTTGCATGTGAATGAGTTTAAGGGTTTAGAATTTTTCCATATGAGAGACTTTTTGGTTCATAAATCATCCATGTGTGCCCATTATGAACGGTTTGGATCACTGGATCATGGTTACACTTATACAAACAAAAAGCCCAACCCTACCGTACAAACATTCAACCGGAGCATTGTACCAGTCCTCTAAGCCACATGACACTAGAGGATGGGACACTGTTTTCATCATCCCAATCAACATTCGAAAGGAAATGATCAAATTATCCAGGAGGTTTTTGGTCACATGATGGTGGGACACAACAGGCTAACGATCTAGATTAACCCACAAGCCAACTCATCGTAATTGAAAACCTAATTGCAGTAAGAAAAGCCACAGGTGGTGGATCTTACTGTGATGGAAAGTGGGTCACCACTGCTCAATAACCATTAAGGATTTCCTACCATGTGAAAATACAATGATAAATGTGGTTTGGTTGAAGCTGTAACCACCACCTTATCAATATTGTAGAATAATGGAGGTGGGCCACACTGGAACCATCACCAGAAATGAAAGGAATTGAATTGTGCTCGGGTCAGTGTGCAGTCCATAGAGATGTCCGTGACAAATCCGCTTCGTCCATGTGTTTTGAAAGACCATTGTAACGCCCTGAAAATTGGAGGTCGTTCACCCACTCGATTCCCAAGTTCCCGAGTGTCACTTATATAAAATTTTACTGTTTTGCGTTAATCAGGATTAAATACGCAGCATGGAATTACTTGAAACATGAATCACAATTCACAACTAGTCTACTGTAATGGAAAAAGGTTAAATGTTTACAAGTCCAAAAGAAAATTGTCACGCCCCAAACTCAGAAACCGGGCTCACAAAATTCTCGATCGCCGAATCTGGCACCGACAGCCTCCTTAGAACCCCATTCTCAGCTCCTAACGCCCATTCACCAGGTTCCGATCTTAGGATGCTACGAGGAGGATTTTCAACGTCAGTTTGATTCGTAATAAGCATAACCAAAGGCATAACCCACAAACAACAACCAAGAACTCCATTACATTTTCACTATGATCAGAAAATTTACAAGTACAATGAGCATAAAGGGAAATACAATGGTAAAGAATAAAAACTTTAAAATGATCTGCAACGTGCTCCTGCCTCAGCGCTGTTGCGCCCCAACGTTACTTGCACGTAACGGTCGTGCATAAGCTTATAGAAAGCTTAGAGGGTGGTGAAAGTGTGTGCGCAAGGTAGTAATATGATCATGCAGTATCAGAGTAATGCAGAATATACAGATGGATCCATGAAATCATAAGCCATACCAAGGCTATACGATGCAAAGATGAAGGATGTCGGTCATACCAAGGCTATGCGATGCAAGATGCAAGTCAAGCATACAATCCTCATCTAAGTCTACATATCAATACAACTCAACTTTGGAATATCACCGGGGCCTCGTACACTCTAAATCAGATCGTCACCACATCACGCGCAATAAGGTAAGTGAAAGAGACCTCACTATCCGTCTGTCAATATCAGGTCCGACTCGTCGATAGCGGACCCATTCCTTGAGCTGGTTAGACTCAGCCTAGCATTGCCCCCTAAATTCGGGTGAGTAAGGCCGTATCCCCTTCCAACCGACCATGACACAGTGGAGAGCGCAACTGTCTGGTAATCGGCACTCAACGCTCATCTACCCACTCGGTCTAGACGTTGGAGCAACTTCTTGGTACCATAAGGGTTTAGGAACTTTCACCCAGGGATATCTATAGCACCCCATGTAGAATAAAATTTTCGGTATCCAATCTTGCCAACCACGATGCGTCTGTGGAGGCTACGACCCCGATGTCGCTAGGGCGTACAATAACCATATCACACAATGCAAAATGCATGAATCACACTATCCAATCATGCAGCAAATCCTGTGCGTATCATGCGCTCATGTCGGGCAACACCGCCTAATCGGGAGCCCATAAACAACCTGCCCGAAGGCATATGCTGTGATCAGTCACCTCTCATATCAAGCATACATATGATGCGTATGATCATGAGTCATGAAACTATACTAAACATGTAATAAAGTAATGAATTACCCATAAAACGCAGGTGGGTCTAGATGGCCTACACCCAATAAGTACGGGCCTAATAATGGGCCCTAAGGAGAGTCGTAATGTGGACATCCAACCAACATTACACTCGCAATCTGGACGTCAAACCAACATTGCTCCCAAGACATGATCGTCGTAAACATCGTTACATAATTCATGCTGGGATCACACATTGCAATGAACCTTAGGTACATTCCATTGGGCCTTAAATACATCAAATGGGCCATGTCATATGGGCCTTTTATTCATCAAATGGGCCACATAAATGGACCACACCAATGGGCCTTATGTACATTACAATGGGTCATAACCCGTGGGCCTTAGATTACATCAAATGGGCCTAACCTTATAGGCTTTAAAATACATCAAATGGGTCCAATCCCATGGACCTTGGAATACATCAAATGGGTCCACTCCCATGGGCCTAAGATCCACATCAAAGTGGACCCCAATGAACTACTACAACTACCTTAAGATGGGCCTCAAAACAGGCCAAGGTGGGGTCCACTTGGACTATGGATCTGGCTCATCTTCCCATGTCATAAATTAATCTTACAAATGGTTGGACGGCGTGGATACAACAAATTTATCATGGTGGGTCCATAGATAGACAACATTGATGGAATAGGTGGAACTCACGGGATTTGCAGCCGTGTGAAGTGGCAAGCTCACGGGCCAAAGGGCAGCTAATGCTGCGGTACATGCAGCATAGATGGCTAAAAGATCAGTAGAGGTGGGTCCCATGTAGGGCCCACCACTACATTCAAGTAGTAAGCTTTATAATATAATATATAGTATATATAATATAATATATACACATATATAATATATCAAACCTCCTTAGGAGTGGGACCCACAGAACTTGATGTCACCATATGACAGTGGGTCCCACCATCAAAACAAATGTACAACATCATGTAAACCACATACGTTGTGCATGGACCACCACCAACATGGATGGACAGCTGGTGTAAACCACAAACATCATGTGGACCTTGTACTTGCTGACATCAAGAGAGCAGCCATGTAGCTGCTCCACGTGCAGCTTGCTGCTCATTTGTAAAATAGAGGTGGGTCCCACGTAGGGCCCACCCTTATGCATTGGAATATAATATAATATATATATATATAGATATGTATAATACGTGAAGCCACTGTTGCTTTTTAAAAGTAGCATAGGTGGAGCCCACCACAACGTTAATTGCAAGTAAGCTATATTATATTATAATATATAATATATCATAACATATATTAACATAATATAATATATTATATTAATACCACACACACACCCTCCTGGACAGTCCTGCATACACCAAGGTGGCCCCACACGTGAGGTGTGATGCCCACTGTCCAGGTTCAATGTATGGTTTGGATAAAACACATGCATCATGTGGTGTGGCCCACCAAAAGAGATGGATGAGGTGGGTGGGTCCCACGGACCCCACCATCAGGTCACACTTCACCGTTAGCCCCCACCACCAGGGTTGGAAGCCAAGACCTTGGTGTTGGAAACGAGGTATCTTTCATTGTCTGCCACGTGGGCTGTGGAGGCCCACCGTTGAAATGGGGTATCTTTCATTCTGTCAACCAGTTGAGCTATGGATTTTTGGGCGTGGATTCATGCATCAAAGACGGTTCCACACCACAAGTGGGGTGGGCCCCACTGCCCAGGGCAGTGAACGGTTTGGATAAACACCTACATCAATGGTGTGGCCCAACCCAAGGGTGGAGGATGGTGGTGGGTCCCTTGGACCCTACCATCAGTTCATACATCACTGGTAGTCACCCCTGTCAATCCACACCCCACACTTGCATACGTCCAGCGTCCTAGGGACGCTGGACAATCTGGATATAACGCAAGCCTCATGGTGGGTCCCAGAGGGACGTGACGCACCAAACTTTTGGATCAAGCTACTATTTGTGTTTCTCCTACATCCAGGGCCACCCAAAGGTGGTAAGCAAGGTGGGCCCTACGGATGAGAAGACATGGATCATACATGATAGTGAGGGGCCCATAACACATAAGAAAGAGAGGGAGAGAGAGAGAGAGAGAGATCGGCGAGGATGGAGGGCCCCCGCCACTATGGGTCCCTCTTTGATACAAAATATACATCAAGGTGGGTCCCACATACATGGACCCTTAATCAAATAAAATGAATGAAAACAAAGATCTAAGATCACCCATCGGTTTCTTCTTGCACCAAAGGCTTCCTTAGCTCCTTAACTTCGAATTCAATGGATGAGATGGGGAATGGATGGCTAGGATGGGAGATGATGGGGTAGGAAAGTGGGCCACACTTGGAGTTGGAAGACATGGAGAAATTCTCATACGTATGGGAGGGATCTTGCTTGGATTTTTTTGAAAATGAGAAAGAGAGGAGTTGTAAAGGGAGAAAGAGATGGGTGATGGATGGATGGAGTGATAGATGTGTGTAAGAACTTTTTGACTTTTGTGGCCTTTTGTGTAAGAAAGGCATGGGTTTGTAAGAGATTTTTTGACTTTTGAGGTTGCTTGGGTATGGGTGAAAGGTGATGTGTACTTGACATGTACTTGACATGTGATGGATTAATAGATTGATTGATTGATGGGATTGATGTGACACATCGTAGAGATTCTCTTGGATTTCGCAACGCGCGGCGTTTTCCTCGCACCGAACGTTGGCCCACATCTCTTGACCAGGGTATCGCCTCGGAGTGCAAGTTGCGGCATCAGAACCGCAGCGATGGTGCGGTCGCTATGGTAATGGTCTTGAGTTGAGTCGGCTCTAGTTGACGGCATACGAATCAGGGTCGTGAGTAAGTATCGGTTAAGGGTCGAAGGTTGTCGAAATTTGACCGGTAAGACTGTAGAAGTCTACGGAATAGTACGGACTAAAATATACGTCTTATAAAAATTTATAACTATGGGTCATACAAGGCGTTGCCCAACAAGAGTACAAACAAAGTATATCCAAAAGAATGATTCAGCAAGTCCCCTACTTAGCAATCTAAGTCCGCCCGTAAAACTAGGACGAGCTGCCCATCAACTGGAAATAAGACAACTCGTCCTCCACATCCAGTCTCGTGTCGTCATGCTTCTCGGACTCTGTGTTACCTTCATCTACTGAAGAGTCTGGTTAGTGTTTTAAAACACCGTCCCAGAGTGGGAGTAAGTGATCAACTCAGTGGGTGCTATTAATCTTAAGTTATAACAGGCATCAATTATAATATGAATTTAATGAAATATAGTCAATCATTAACACCCAGCAACTCTTATTAAAATGTATGCATGCAGAATGATATGATGCATGCCCTTGCCACAACGCTCCCTCAAGCGACTCCATTTAACGATCGCGTATGTCAGCCTCCCTCAGAGAGACATCGACTTCCGAGTCGCCACCCTAGCTAGTGCGATGCAATGTGATCGTGTTAGCCGAGTTATTAGTTAAGTCTAGTCATACAACAAATTGAGGAATCTGATACACCTCACGTATCAATGCCCTAAACTGGTTGCGAGGCCAAGACCCTCCAATGCGTGAGGCTGAGACCTCGCGGTCCGTGATCCCGTCGGGTTCTTCATCCTCGACTTCAAGCACATGAGGAATACCGAGAGAAAAAGATCGCTCACGGTCACTACGGGGAGGCGCAACACCTCAGCGTAGGCCGACAGTTCGGACACAGTGTCCCATTCCACCATGCTCGACTCACAAGGCTATGGACTAGTTATAATGGTTATTGGTGAGCCACTATGGTTGAAGGGTGTTTCAGGTTCCATACATGTGTGAGCAAATAGGGTTAACAAACAAGGTTGGTCCAACAATAGGCTAAACCGCATGAGTTAGGCGAACGTGAGACGAGTGACATCGGGCACAAATGACCTATGTAGTGGAATTACAGCCACCCGAACACACCCACCCAAACCCACGAGTCTAGCCATAGCATAGTCCTACCGATGGGATTACCGCCTCTCCTCAGGTTCTAGACCAACCCAAGAGTGTGAGGGTGATCCATAACATGCCAACACCAAGTTATCAACTATCATAGTAATAACATGTTCTCATGCATCTCAATCATACAAAATGGATGCTCCTACAAACAAGTAGACATTATTAAGAATCAAAGTGCGTGTGAGTGTGTGGGTTTGTGAAAAAGCTAAACACTTCCTCCATCTAAGAAATCATATGCATAAGAGTAAGGAAAACATATCTACTATGAAGCAACTATACATGAAAAAAATTAACAAGGCATGAGCATACAATCATCCATACAC
Source organism: Magnolia kwangsiensis (assembly GCA_037074715.1). Lineage (NCBI taxonomy): Eukaryota > Viridiplantae > Streptophyta > Magnoliopsida > Magnoliales > Magnoliaceae > Magnolia > Magnolia kwangsiensis. The sequence continues at coordinate 45,096,077 of CM073574.1, read as the reverse complement.
AACATCATGTGAAAAGTAAGAACAACATCATGAGAGTCAAACATACCATTCCATACAATTTTAACAAACATGTAATTTCTAGAAATTCTCTAGGTTCTCCAAAGATGTCATCCAAGCAATCAAAATCATTAAACTCATAATAGAATTGGTGCTAGGCCACCTAAGAGCAATAGTCTGCACCTATGGGTCGTTGGAGACTCGAAAATCAACCTAGGAATGAGGGCTTTGGGTCGAATGGCTAGAATCCTAAAAGCAACCCTTACATGTTAGAATTTCATGTAATTCCTTCTCATCACAAGAGTTTTTAAGGAAAAAGGGTAATGGATCTTACCTAGACGATCAACGGGATGAATGGGCGATTTTAGAGAAGGGATTCTTCTTGAAGAAGAGGTAAGGAGTTGAAAGGGTTGATTCCCTCGGGCCTCAACTCGATCTAAGGTCCACCTTGGATCTCTTTCACACACTCTTTCTCCTTTCTTTACTCCCTTACTCTCTCTTTATGGTAGTGGAAGTTATGAGATAAGAGAGGTTGATTGTTGGTGGATAGTGGAAGTTTGTGAGGGGGATTTGTTGTTGGAGAAATGAGGAGGATATGAGGGAGAGGAATTTGTTGTTATTGGAGAATGGTGGGAGATATGAGGAAGAGAGCTTGATGATTTGGGGAAGGTAGGAAGTTATGAGGGAGAGCTTGGTTGTGGGAATGAACAATGGAGGAAATATGAGAGAGTGAGCTAGGGTTTATTTTCTAGACTTGGGCTCTTTAGCCTTAAGTTTCCTCAAATCCCCAAAATAGCCTACTAGGACTCACTATTGGTGTTGGGGTGGCCCTAACACTCCTTTGACCTCCAAAATTAGCGTGAAGGTACCTCATGACCCGATGAGAGGTCATGCAAATTTTGAGGATAAACGGATCAATGAATGTGGGGTCTGATCCTATGGTTTCGATCTTCATATGGCCCTATGGGGACCATTCTGGTTGTTGGGATAGTTTTGGTGGCCCCCTGGCCATGAAATTTATAGGGTAGGTGGTTCATGGCCTGATGAAGGGTCATGCAAAATTTGAAAATGATCGGATATGGGGTTTGGTCGTATGAGTCTGATTTGTGATCAATGGTCGTCGTACCACAATCGGGTCTCAAATTTTGTGGACGGGCGTAGGAAACTACATTAGACCTTCACTGTAAATTTTGAAGGAATCCTACGGCTTAAAAGCCCGGAGTCTCAGTTTCATTTACCAATGCCAGATTTCAACTCTAGCCTTGGGTGAGTTGACATGAGCTGTTGAAATAGCTCAAATAATTAGTTTCTGAGTGTCAAATGAGTTTGTGGTTCGTGATGGACTACAAGCCCAGTAAGATTTATGGTTCCTTAAAGTTTTATCTTTTTCTGACCTTCCTGCGTCGCGGTATGGCCCGTATGGGCTGATGCTAAGTGCAACTGATCATCTAACTTGATGGCCTGCACACAGTATGATCGTGACCAGACTGGACCACTCGTGTATAATCTAACGTTGAGTGCTAATGGTCAGTAAGTGATAATATAAGTTAATAAAAAAATTTAAGAATTTTTGAAAATCTAAAACAGTGAAAATCCAGGATGTTACAACCATAATAAGACAGGATTATAAAAATCATGCAGATCTAAAACTCAGGTGGGCCACACCAATAAAACAGTGGGAATTGAAACATCCACTGTTGGAACCTTCCTGAAACTGACCATGATGTTTATATGCCATACAAACCGTTCATAGAATTATTACTACTCAGATGAACTGTAGTCATAAATATCATCCTGATACAAAACTACTCTCACAATAGGCATTTAATCTCCACTGTTCCGCGTGTTATCGCCTACATGAGTTTTAGATCTATCTAATTTTTAGAATCCTATCCTATTGTGGTCATGCAAAATAGATGAACAGAGTGGATTTTTCACCAACATCTCTATGGGTCCCACACAACCCTTGATACAAGAATATCTCTTCCCTGGGGCCACAGGCAATCCACTTCCAAAATGAAATGGTGGCTGAAGCAGTTGAACCACACTGTGCAACGTGGATCAGGTGGTGGGGAGCTCACTACCTTCAGGGAGTGGATTTGGTGCGGCCTTTGTATTTTATATCCACACCATCCATTTGTTTTGCTACGTCATTTTAAAGTATGAGCACAAAAATAAAATAGATCCAACTCTCAGGTGGACCATACCATAAGAAACAGTAGTGATTCATCATTAAAAGCTTCTTGTAGGCCAAAAACGTTTTGGATCCAGCTTATATTTATTTTATCTCTTCATTTAGGTTTGTGCGACCTCATTGACAGGTTGGATGGCTAATAAATAGAAATATTATAGTAAGCCGTGGGAAGTTTTTAATTTGGGCATTTAATGAACACGGTTTCCTATAGCATGATACACCTAAGATTTGGTTTGAGAAATTGACCATTGTAAACGCCACATTTTACACGCGGTCTTTTCAAAACGCTCCCAAACTTTACTTTCCCAACATAAACCATTATGTACGGACACACTATTTACTGATGAATTAGTGTGTCCATACAAAATGATTTACTTTGGAAAAGTTAAGTTTGGGAGCGTTTTGAAAAGACGCTGGGTAAAAGGTGGTGTCTACAGTGGTCAATTTCTCATTTGGTTTTGCTTCATCTTTGGGCTGGTATCCTAGAATGATCTGCCAAAATGGATGGAGCGTGTCGATGCAGAACGCATACATCAACGTGGTCCCACGGTAGGGCCACACCTAATCAGCTCTCGCCACCCTTCGTGATGGTGTGGCCAGATTTGATTGGTGGGGGTGTATGCTATCAGAGGATAGATGCCTTGTGAAGGCTTAAAGAAACTTTTCCCTAGACTGCCCACTAGGCGTCCAAAGTTGGACCTACACACACACACACACACACACACACACACACATACACGCATGTGACAGGATTCGGATATCCGACAAGTTGTAAAGCATTTGTCTTCGTAAACCTAGTATATTGTCAGCTCGATTGATATGAACGATAGCATGTGAATGCCCAAGTTCGAAGTCTATATTGATCCAGTAAAACTTGTAGCTGAGACCTTCATATTTGAATCTAATTGAGGGGTTAAGAAGAGAAGATTTATGATTTTAAGTGCTTGATGATTCAAATAGTAACATATGAAGGCCAAGATTCGAAGTATATCTATATCTAATAGAACCCATAATTAAGATCTCCATACCTGAAACTCGTAAAGGGGTTGAAAAGAGAAGATAATAATTATACTTATATCGTTCGTAACCCTCATACAACATGCTCATATTCTCATACACTGAGCCTCGGGGGAGGGAGGGGTGTGGGGGTTGTGTACTCAGTTTGCAACAATCTGGTACGGTTCTAGGTTGTATACTACCTTCCACAAGATGTATATAATGGCTCTATTGAGCACTGTTTTAAAGTCGTCATTAGTAAGAAAAAGGCTCCAGAATTTACAGTTGGCTAGAATCTGTGGGATCGCGTTAAGATCGAGAAAACTGAAGAATTCCTAACTCAAGTGACTCTTGGTTTGATCTGTGCCATGGATTCTGGGTAAAGGTGTAGTTATGAAAAAGGAAGAGGTATGACACCCTTTTGCTGCTCGGTCGTGTGAAATAGGGTCTCTATTTTTTCAGGTTGTATACTTTCAAATAGGATTTAAAGAACTTCTAGTAAAATATTCAGCTTTATATGTCTAAACTATAAAAGGTAAACTGAAAATGAAATAGTAATGGTAAAAAAAGAGTTTTTCGATAGAAGTACATAAAAGAAAAAGAACATAGTGTTTTTAGTTATTCCTTCAAATCATGCATTCTGATAAAGAACATTCTTAAGAGAGGCAACTGTAGAGTATACTTTATGTGATGTCATACCAGATCCTATTATATTAGGTGTTCAAAGCAATGAGGTTGAAATATATAGATTGAAAAATGATAGAACGAGAATACGTCATTGGCTTTGTAAATGGAAATAGAATAGAAGATATCAGGAGAGCATAGATTGGAAGACTAGAAGAGATTGAGAGAGCAGAAGTGACAAACTCTCTGTCCCTGTCTGAGAACTAAACTTCAAAGCTGTTTTCTCACTAGACTTTGGGGGCTCGGAGTTTCTCTAGTGATCTTTGAGAGCTCTCTCCTCTCTGGGTTTTTTCTTCCTTCTTTGTTGTGAGAGTGATATCCTCTTTTTATACATGTTTGAGTCAGGGATACATAAGGTTGGATGTTTCGGCTTGGTTGCCTTGAGCATAAGATGGAAGTGCTGATTGATTATGTGAGTTTAGGCTTGAGAGAACTGAAGCACATGGAAAATATAAAACCAACCAAGCTCGCAAGTGTTGACTCATCAGATAAGACCCAAACAAAAGTGAGCTTATGATGGATCCAGAGCACGCTAGGGGACAAGGGCCATTTCCAAATACAAACGGTTGAGTTGGGGCTGCACAGAAAAGGTCGAGTCGAGGCCATTTCCGCACAGAAAAGGCCGAGCCACAACCATTTTCATGAAATTGGCCGTGTTTACGGTTGTTCTACCAAAACTAGCCTCGACAGGGTCATTTCTGTCAGGTCTACCCTAATTTGGTTCGTTGGCTACCCGTCTTATGTGTTTTGAGCCGTTTTTTCTCTCTAATCAAGGGCCCACCCAAGTTATAAAGCCAAGTGGTTGTATTTTGATAGCAGGGTGTCTATAAGCCTATTTTAAAGGTTTTTTTGGCTGGGAAGCGGACTTGCTGCTACCTAGGTAACTACTTAGTGGGTGTTACCCTTACCATGTGGGGCCCACCCTGATGTATTTGTTGTATATTCACGCCGTATATCTGTTTTGTAGGTCATTTAAGGATGTTATCCCAAAACTTAAGCAGATCCAAATCTCCTGTGGATCACACAATTGGAAGAAGTGGTGAACAATGATTAAAAGCTTTTTACAGGTCACGAAAGTTCTGGAGCAAGTTAATCTTTGTATTTTCCCATCATCAAGTTTTGTTTCACCTTATCAACATGTTGGATTGCAAATAAACATTACATATTTGCTCATAGTGGGCCTTAGGAAGTTTTTAATGGTGAGTGTTCAATCGTCATTGTTTCTTGTGGATTAATTGGTCCACCTGAGATTTGGACATGTTTAATATTTGGAACGATGTCCTAAAATGGGATGTAAAAATTTATGGATGGAGTGGATATACAACATATGATCAAGGTGGGCCCTGCGAAAAGGGTAGCACCCACTAAGTTGTTTCCAGGGTAATACCTAATCTACGCCCTTCTGGCTTAGTATGGATTCAATCTATCTCTAACAGCATATAGCCCCACTAATCAAATCTCACCACATCATCACACGTTGATGGTGAGGGCCTTACTACCTAATCGACATCCACTTCTTTATGCCTGTGGCATGACCTGGTAAGCATTACCTTAGTTGGTACTCCCTTAAGTAGTACTCATGAGTGGGAGATTTTCTTGGCTCACACGTGCATACAATAAAAATCATTTACATACCACGCATGTGCCAGTATAGGGGTGTAAATGGGTTGTGCCGGGCTTAAACAGTTCAGGTCCAACCATGCCTTGTGCCATGATATGTTGTGCTGGATGGCGTGCCATATCAAGTCATTTTTTATTTACAAAGTGAGTCCCAACACAACCCGCGTGCCTAACGTGCCTTACGGGTCCTGCCGTGCCGAACTGTACTTAACGAGTCATACCTAACGGGTCATGCCTATCCATCCATTCAAAATGAAGGTAGACATATATACTGAAAAATTACACTTTATTTTATATGTGGATCAAATGTTAAATTGAAAGTTACAAAATTTATTATTAGTTGAGTACATCCCGACTATGTTGGCACCCACTCACCTATGACTATTGATAGGAAGAAAAGAAAGATTACTTGATAATAATACATATATATATTTTTTAGTTTTTATTTAAAAAAATTTTAAAAAATCATAATTAAGAAGAAAATTTTACATATAATGTTGAATTAAACAAACTGCTAAATTTTTGCTTTATTGATTTTATTTCTGAGAGTATCTTCATTTATCAAGCTTTGCTCTCTAATCTTCTCTCTAAACCAATCTCTGAAGCACACGCAACACTCCACCGTCTCTACTGATAATCTACTCTTGAAGTCATTCAGAACACGATTACTTGTGCTAAACATCAACTCAGATAAAATTATAGAAAATGGAACTGTTAGTGGATCTCTGGCCATGACGGAACATCTTTATTTATCAAGCTTTGCTCTCTGCTTTAAACTAATCCCTGAAGCACACACAACACTCTATTGTCTCTGCCGATAATCTGCTCTTGTAGTCATCCAACACAAGATTACCTGTGCTAAACATCGATTCAAATCAAATGAAATTGTAGAAAATGGAATTGTTAGTGGATCTCTGGCCATGAATAGGAAAGCTAGCTTCATGTCCCCTCCACTAGGCCAAAACATCGAAATGAGTGGCTTTATTTGGAGTATGAAAAATGAGCCGTTCATTTTCAAGATAAATAGCTAATTCAGAGGATAAATTACTAGCTGATTTACATATTCTTTTATTAAGATTAAACTAAGATGGATCAAATCTAGTTAATGACGAGGTAGGGGTAGAACTTATTTCTACCATAGCACCTAATTGGTTTTAATATTCTTCAAAAAATTCATTTGATGTTGTCCTAACAATGGACGTGTGGATTGAACTATCGATATTCATATTTTTACTACATTCATGAAGAAAATCTTCTAAACCACATAATTTTATTCTAAGGTTTGCAATAGAAGTTAAACAAAAGAAAATTATAGGGATATCTCTCCAATATTTTTAAAACTTTTCTTCCATTACTACATTAATTTCTTAAAAACTAGCTATATTTCGGTAATTTAAAGAAATAAACTTATATTGTATAAATGGGTTATAGTTTAATTAGACATTTAATAGTAAATACCAAATGAAGTTGTGGTTGCGTTACAAAAGGCTTGTAAAAACACTTTTATTATTTTTTCAATATTCCAGTCGATATTAATTGTTGTATACTCAAAATCTCTACTTAAGCAAAACTAAGTTATCACATCTTTAAATTCGTATGAAGCTCTAATATATAAAAAAGTGGAATTCCACTAGTCTTTAACATCCAATGAAACATTTCTACCCTTTTTTACCTACTGTTGTGCATATGATTTTAAAATCTTGATATCTAGTAAGAGAAGTAAATTTAAAACTTATTACTTGCCTAATACGTTCTATATAAGGTCTAATAAACATTAAACCATCTTGCATAACTAAATTTATGATATGACAAGCATATAGTATGTGAAATTTTTTTTCACGAACATTAAGGGGGATATGATTTTATAGAAAACTAAATGATAAATTGTTAAATGAAACATTATTTAAACTTATAGAAAAAAAATCTATTCTGAATTTCATATTCTCTATAACTGTCGATTGTAGCCGAACCTATTTTAGGTCCTGAGTGAAAGAACTCAAGTAAAGGAAACATAATTGATTATTCTTTTTTATAATCTCTAATCCGAATATATCCAATGAGCGGTTACACATATATAACATACATCTTGATTGGAAGCCCATAAGTCAAAAGTTGGACTTATTTTTCCATGATATTTATAAAAGCTTTAATTAAAGCATCATTCTCTTTTCTAAATAGTTTTAAAACATCATTTCTACCAGTAATTCTTAAATTTTTTAAAAACTGAGGGATAAATGAATTTCAAATTATTTGTTTGAAATCCTTATTTTCTACAAAAGTAAATGGTTGTTCAGTTTTAATTATAAATTTGACAAGTTCTAGCTGAGTATTGGCTTGGTTAAAATTAAATGTAGACAAGCTATTCCCTTTGGAGGCTTAACTAATTCAGATTTGTTTAGAATCATTTTCTAATATTTTTGCCAAATATTTATCTAGATGACATTTTAGGTAGCCAGTACCACCGAAGGATTACAACTATTATTGTTAAATGTAATCCCATATGTGCATATGCGATCACATATGCGCATACTATTGATCAAATCGCATATGCCATAATGGCATATGCGATCCTGGTAAGTATTCTATGGCATACTTTTATATGTGACCAATATGAGATCGCATATGCGAGTTTGTAATCGTATATTTCGCAATAGCTACGAGTGTAAGAATTTTATTTTTGTTCAATTTGGAGAACTTTTTCCTATAAATAGGCACTCATATCCCCTCCATTTTCACTATTCTTTACTCCAAAGCTCTAAATCTCTTACTCTTTCTCTCTCACACCTCTTCTCTTACTCTAATCTCTCTACAATTATTTCAATTATGTTTATTTTTTGTATTTTATAAGTAGTGCTTATTTTTTATAAATTAAGTTGTAAGTTATAAGTTGTTTCAAGTTATCCATTTATTAGTAAAATTTATTTGTTTGAAGTTTATAATAATCAGTTATCTTTTAATGTAGCTTGTTGATTGTATTGTTACAATTTATATAATATAATATAATATAAATAATTAAATATATCACTTAGCGAAACCCTCAAACTATAATGAAATAAATAAAATAATCCAATCCAATCATGTGTACTAATTAGATAAGTTTTTCATCTCTCTCTCTCTCTCTTTTCTTTTTGTTTTAAAGGATTTTTTTCAAAAAAAAATTGAATTTTTATTATTTAAAAAAATTTATGTCATGGCATATGCGATTGTGCGATTGCATACGTGAACAAAATATGTTGATAGCATGTGATCGCATATGCGATTTGACAACATTGATTACAACTATACTAACTTTAACATAAAACACGAATGACCTTAGACACCATTTGGCCCTCATTATTTTTAAAATTAGTTACTTTCATATATTTCTAAACTTCTGAAGAATGGGTCCTTTTTTAACCAGTTGATGATTCTACGGGTTCTTCTTCCACTCTAACTTCTTGATTTAAATTGGGGTCAAAGGGGTGGAGAACTCATGGATCCGTAATCAGGGATTGTTTGGTTAATTTACTCTAATTCTTCAGTGTTAAAAAATCTAGTGTTCATATGTAATATATATTAAATAAAATATATAAAAAAGTTATCTTAATTATATTAAGAAGAGTAATAAAGAATGACAATTAATTATATATTATTATAATTAAAAGATAAAAGAAATAAAATTAAATAAGAAAGTTACCAAATTTTGATAACTTCATGTGTTAAAAAAATTGAGATATTGAGAAATTGAAAGCTTGAGATTTTTCGAGCTTTTGATTTGGGAAACTTAAGATAAATTGAAACCTATGGACCTGATCACTCAAGAGCCTAAGAGTTCGAGTATTTAGAGAACTTGAGAGATTTGAGGGAGGGAGGAGTTTGATAGCTTTGAAAAAGGGAGTAATCCCCTTTTATAGTTTTTCTTAAATGTCAAATGATCAATTTTGTCCCTAAGCTAGCCGTTTTATGGCTGTTGTGTGTGTGTGTGTGTGTTGCGAGGGGGTTGTCAATTTCACAAAAATAACAATTTGAGGGCCGTGTTGGCCCATGCTGAGCTGATCATTAATCGTGCCAAACGGGTCGTGTCGCGTGTTGTGTCGTGTCATGTTGTGGGCCTAATGGGTCGTGCTTCGTGTCGGGCCGCGGTCCAGGATATTGAAACCCGGCATGGCCTATTATTTTACCATGCAGGGCCGTGCTGCAGGCTAATTTTACTGTGCCAGGCTGTGCTGTGGATTGACGGGCCATATTTACACCTCATACCAATATGACACATAGGTTCAAGATCTAATCAATAGAACATGACAGCCAATAGCGAGTGACTACTAATCAGTACTCTATGGGATCCACCATGATATACATGTTTAATCTATGTTGTCTGTCCATTCCACTGGATCATTTATATTGCAAGGTCTTAAAAATGAAGCATATTCAAATCTAAGGTGGACTTTACCACAAGAAACAGTGGTGATTGAACACTCACCATCTTAGGGACCACAAAAGTGTTGGATCAATCTAATGTTTGTGTTTTCCCTTCATCCATGTCTGTGTGATCTAATGGACAGGTTTATGGTAAAAAACATTACATTAGGCACTAGGAAGCTTTTAATTGTGAGAGATCAATCATTAGTATTTTCCTTTAGTGTGGTCCACCTAAGATTTGGATCCCCTCCTTTTCTTCTCATGTCCTCAAATGACTTGGAAATTGGATGAGAACATGGATAAAACACAAAAATTATAGTGGGGCCTACATAACATTGATGGGTAGTCACTTCACTATTAGCAGCATCAATCTACAACCCAATCCATATATCAGGGGATGCAGATTACATAGTTAGGCCAACACCACCCTCCGCTATGGTACGGTGATAGGGCAATGTGATTGTGATTGGTAGGCCTATACACTGTTAGAGATGGGCCAATAAATTAGGGTTACATGTGGAATTGGTAGAATCGGTAAACTGGACCGGCATCGAATTTGGTCCGGTTCTGAAGTGCACCGGTTCCGGTTCTGGTTCTAAAAATCGAAGAACTAGTTATTTTAATTTGATTTTCAGTTTGGGGTTATGTAGAATTGAACCTGATCGTAAACCGGACTGTAGAACCGAGCCTGAAACTAATTGAAATTGGATCGTAGAACTGAACTTGGAATAGAACCTGAAGTCGGACCATGATTATCTTGTTATTATCATGCTTAATTGGACTTGTCTTAAAGCTATTTTATGAGTTTACAATGTATTTTACTTGTCTATTTAACTCATGATTTATGGTTTACAATGTGCCCTTTGATTGTTTCCGTAAATATCTTTTTGCACACCTTACACAATATCTATACCATTCATCAAATGGATCACAACACAAATGGACATGGGTTGGATTATAAAAAAACCCAAAATTGCAGAACTGAACCGGAATCGAATCGGTTCTATGGTCCGGTTCTGTAACGCCCCGGTTTTTCAAGGGTCGAGCAGAAACTCGGCTCCCGAATTCTTAGATGCCACGTGTGCCATAATGGGCTTCAGACTTTAATTACATTTAGATTATTTCATAAGGAATGAAGAGTTTAACAGGACATGAAGCATAAATAAGTCATAAAGCATAATCAAGTGTCACTAAATGTAAAAATATCCAAACCACAAATCTAAAAACATACAAACAAAGAACTAGTCCCACCCATACATATGTCCCTCAAAGTGACTAGGGCCCTGGCCCAATCCACGCAGTCACCAAGCTCAGTCTAGAAAGATCTACCATAAGTCTGGTAATGCGCTCGCTCCTCCTCGCCGTCCATGTCGGCATCCTCCAATGCATCCAGCTCCATCAAACCTGCATTTATAATGCGTTTTGGTTAGTGTTTTAGAACACCGTCCCAGGTGGGAGTGAGTAGTTAATTCAATGGTTCCATTAGTTCTAAGTTACACATGTCATCAACCCAATCAGCGTAGGTAATGATAAAACAAGAAATCAAATATTTTCTAAACACTTTTATTAAATATGTATATGAAGATATGACATGATGCATGCCCTTTTCAACCAATACTCCCTCACACGCGATTTTGACCACCTGATTTGCAAATGACAATAGTCCCTCAAACGTGCGACTTCAACGCCTGTTTTGCCACATTTTAACTAATTCAATTCGATGAAAGATCATGTTAGCTGAATAATTATTAAGTTCAATTCATCCAGTATATTGGCAAAGTTAAGATACCGACATTATATCAGGAGTCCTTATCTGGATCACGTGGCTAGTTGTCGCACGTAGCGACTCCTTCTCAGTGTCTATTAATCCAACTTTAGGTATCACCCGTTTATCTCATAAATCAACAATTTCAAATGTATGGCATAATACCTAAATGTATGAGGATCAACCCAATATGAATCGTCACCCAATATTGGGTACGATCACTCAATTCTGAGGTGCGGGCTTATCATATAAAATCAAAACACAGAGGAAAATGGCTCGTCACTCAATTCCATTCACGCCCTGAGTTGTTCAAACGGTACTCTAACATGCGATCATCAGCCGGATAATTTGACGGGGGCCATTCGAACAATGGTCTATCACCTCCATTAGTTCTCACTAGTCATTATGGGGAGGTTCGTCACCCTATCATAGGTCGATAGTTTGAACACGGTGTCCTATTCCACCATGTTCATCTCATGAGTCTTAGTTGCTCACTGGTCACTACGGGGAGGCTCGTCATCCCAGCGTAGGTCGACAGCTCGGACACGATATCCCATATTACCATGCTCGGTTCATGAGTCTTAGTGGGATCGTACAACACTACGGTTATGAATGGATACATCCATTGAGAACGGGGTATCTTATATTCCATTTAGTCTATCATACATTATGAACATACAAGATCAGTCGGCTAATGGACTAATTTGATTAGCCTATGAGAACCACGACACAACTGACATTGGGTGCAAGCAACCCGTATAGTCCAGCTATTGTCAGTTATCTGTGTTCACCCGGGTCAATTAAACAAGCCTAAGGTGGCCGGCCTAACTAGGGTCACCCCTTGGTTTGAGCGATTTACCAACTAACCCAACATTGTAAGTAATCTTAAGTATCACTATAGACTAAACACTACATCACATGATTATAGCATAAGTTCTACTATACAACCACTTAGGCATTTCATCGAACATGTTAGCATACATATTATACTACATTCACTAAGGTATTAAATCAAACATATGAGCATGCATAAAGTAATACAATCACTTAAGTATTAAATCAAGCACATTAGCACCAAAAAAAGCAATACATTCCACCATTCAAGCATTTCATCAAACATGTAAGCATCCGCATCTAACAAATAACATATAATGCAATCAAACATGAAATATGAACATGCTAGATATTACAACTCATTCAACACAAGACATCATTATCTAAGACCCTCAAGGGTCGATAAATGAAAAACTAGAAATAATGGTTCACGACTTAAGAATGAACATCCGATTTTGAGCTCCTAGGGTTAGGGACTTGGGGAAAATCACAAATTCCTATATAAACACCAAGACTATATAAGATTCATACGATTCATTTTAGAAAGAACCTAGGTTAGGAAGTAGGTTTATTTCTTAACTCCAAATCACAAATGGAGTGGATTCGGTGGAGGAGAATGATCAATGTTAGGGCTTTGATTGAAGGAGACTAATGAAGGGAAGCACTAAAGCTTCCCCACTCCTACTCTCACCCTTCTTCTCTTCTTCTTTCTCCTTCTCTTTCTCTCTTTCTCTCCCTTGGAGGATGTAAATTCGTATGGAGAGATGGGGTGCCCAAATGAGGCCCTTATATAGTGTCAAATTGGGTGCAAATGGCCCCAATGGTTGGATTTTTACTATACTAGCCCTATGAGATGATTTTTCTAACCTCTAGGGCCCATTATGGGGTGTACATGTCAATATGCACCGTAGGATAGCTAGCACTAATGATGATATATGTATAGATATGATCGGCCTGCCATTTGGATGTGTCAATTAACGGATATGATTAGAAGTCTGTTTAACGGTCACCAATGGTTGATTGGGGTCGCGGCTATACAGATATGAGAAGAAAAATATCATTAATTGGTACTCCAATTTTGGTTGTGGATTGACGGCCTGAAAGCCACAACTTCACGAAAGAACGGAATTTCTATTTCACTTAAGTTTTAGATTTCGGTATAGGAGATTCGCGCGTTGCAAGCACTTAGCTTTCGGCCCAAGTTGAGCTATTCTAGGTACTTCTTGTTTCGCCACCTGCAATGGACATCAAACCTAGTGAGATAGACATTATTCTATAATTTCGGAACTAGTGGCCTACTAACGAGCGGTTTAGAGCTTGTTTGAAAAATCGGTGCATTTATGGAATGAATTAGGTATCAAGATTTCTTGCACTCAATTATTAGGGTTTGGATTAGCTAAGTTCATAGTGTACCTATTCGCAACTAGTGAAAATGAAGATTTGATTATAATCATTCTAAACCGTCGGTTCTTAGGCTAAAAGGATACCGACTCAGTTTGGTTTGTTAATTAAGATCCAACCTTTAGTTGTCACAACTTTTGACATGTTTTTATTTAGTTACGGTCATCTTAATTAGTTAGTGATAGGTCAGATAGAATTGGACCCTACGTGAACAAGTCCCGAGGCTATGATCAATGTTTAAGTGATTGGGCGGATCCATTGGTCTTCTAAGATCGATCAATCCTATTTGTACGGTTCTTTATCGGTACCAGCTGCGTATAAGCCTATCTCGAGTGTCGAGGGTCAGTAAGTGATGACGTGGCTAGTTATAAAAAAGAAAATTTAAGGATTTTTGGAAATTTTAAAATAATGAAAATTCGAGGTATTGCAGGTTCCGATTTAGTTACAGGGTGGAAATGGTCCGATTCAAGTTCCAATTTTCCTAAAACTGGTAGCTAGGAATGGTTCGATTATGTTTCACTCCTAAACCGGACTGAACCGAATCGAATCGAACCATGTGCACACCTTAGAGTACATACTCAGTAAAATAAAAAATAAAAAAATCTAATAAATGGCTATGCTTACCATTATTGAAGGAGGCAGGCCTTACCACCTAATCCATGTCTCCTGCTCCACTTAGTACGTCAGCTTTAAAATTGAAAACAAGTGTAAGAGTGAGGAAACTTTATTCAAGCTTTTAAAAGCCTTCCATCTTTTGAAAATGTGGCCCACCTAGCCAATTGATCAACTTCATTGGTGGGCATGTGAATCAACATGGGTTTCGATGCACACATATCTACTGTCAGCAAAGCTACATCAGAAAGATGCACTTCTTTTTTATAGCAAAGATGCTAGCGTGACCAGGTGTTGAAACTCATGAGAGTATACCATCGAAGCAAGTGTAAGACAAGAAGGAGACAGGCCTTACTCCTTAATTCACGGCTCCCGTCAAGATCGATCCGAATTTCTACATGTTTTCTAGAAAAGTAAATCTGCTCCACTCAGCACGTCTGCCCTAAAATTGTAAACAAGTGTAAGAGTGAGGAAACTTTATTCTAAGTTTTAAAAGCCTTCCATCTTTTGAAAACTGTGGCCCACCTAGCCAATGGATCAACTTCATTGGTGGGCATGTGAATCAACATGGGTTTTTATGCACACGTATTTATTGTTAGCAAAGCTCCATCAGAAAGATGCACTTCTTTTTTATAGCAAAGATGCTAGTGTGACCGAGTGTTGAAACTCATGAGAGTCTACCACCGGAGCAAGTGTACGACAAGAAGGAGACAGGCCTTACTCCTTAATTCACGTCTCTTGTCAAGATGGATCCGAATTTCTACATGTTTTCTAGAAAAGTAGATCTGCTCTACTCAGCACGTCTACTCTAAAATTGTAAACAAGTGTAAGAGTGAGGAAACTTGATTCAAGCTTTTAAAAGCCTTCTATCTTTTGAAAACTGTGGCCCGCCTAGCCAATGGATCAACTTCATTGGTGGGCATGTGAATCAACATGGGTTTCGATGCACACGTATCTACTGTTAGCAAAGATGCACTTCTTTTTTATAGCAAAGATGTTAGCATGACTGGGTGTTAAAACTTATGAGAGTCTACCACCGGAGCAAGTGTAAGACAAGAAGGAGACAGGCCTTGCTCCTTAATTCATGTCTCTTATCAAGATCGGTCCAAATTTCTACATGTTTTCTAGAAAAGTAAATCTGCTCCGCTTAGCACGTCTGCTCTAAAATTGTAAACAAGTGTAAGAGTGAGGAAACTTTATTTAAGCTTTTAAAAGCCTTCCATCTTTTGAAAATTGTGTCCCACCTAGCCAATGGATCAACTTCATTGGTAGGCATGTGAATCAACATGGGTTTCAATGCACACGTATCTACTGTTAACAAAGCTCCATCAGAAAAATGCACTTCTTTTTTATAACAAAGATGCTAGCGTGACCAGGTGTTGAAACTCATGAGACTCTACCACCGGAGCAAGTGTACGATAAGAAGGAGACAGGCCTTACTCCTTAATTCACGTCTCTTGTCAAGATGGATCCGAATTTCTACCTGTTTTCTAGAAAAGTAGATCTGCTCTACTCAGCACGTCTGCTCTAAAATGGTAAACAAGTGTAAGAGTGAGAAAACTTTATTCTAAGTTTTAAAAGCCTTTAATTTTTTAAAACTGTGGCCTACCTAGCCAATGGATCTACTTCATTGGTGGGCATGTGAATCAACACGGTGGATCCTTTATTATTGATAGATTGGATACCTAACCTCAAGTACCATGCTGGCACATGTGTGGTTGGGTTTCGATGTACACGTATATGCGGTTGGCAAAGATCCATCATTCACATGCAGCAAAAATGGCAGCGTGAATCGCGGAGGGAAACATGGGCTAACGACTTATATGTGAATGAGATCCAACCGTCCATCATATGTGCCGCTCTGTTTTAAGTCTTTATGTTAAATTCAGACCATTTCAAAACTCATTTATGCCACTTCATGCACAACACTGTACAAACATGACTAAAATCTATAAAATTATGAGAGTGGGCCCACTTATTAATTTTTGAGCGTCGCTTCAACGGAAACAGATTGGCTACTCACCTGCCACTAGCCCGGTGGCCGGTGGTCGGTGCTCTATGGGCTCCACTATGATGTATGTGTTTCATCGCGCCATTTATCCATTTTTACCCATTTTTACGTATCATTTTAGGGCTCAATAAAAAAAATAAATAGACGGATATAAATCTCAGGTGTACCACACTACAGGAAAACAATAGTGATTAGATATCCACTATTAAAATCCTCCTAAGGCCTACTGTACTGTTTATTTGACATCCAATCTCTTTATTAGGTTGTACAGACCTAGATGAAAGCAAAGAAAAAAAAAGATCAGCTTGATCCAAAACTTTTATGGCCTGAAAAAGTTTTTAATGGTTAAAATTCATTCAACACTTTTTCCTGTAATGTGGTCCACTTGAGATTGGGATATATCTCATTTTCGGTCTAATATTATAAAATGATCTAAAAAAATCAATAGACGGATTGGATGAAACACATACATCATAATGGGGCCCACAGAGCACCGACCATCAGCCATTGGCTGATGACAGGGGAAGTCGCCAATCCGCGTCCCTCTTCAATACGATGAAATGTGTCAGATGCATTGATTAGATGGAGGTTTGGCCAGTGAGGCTGCCACTAGCCACGTGGCTAGTGGTCGGTGCTCTGTAGGCCCCTCTTTGAATCATGTGTTTTATCCGCACCGTCCATCCATTTTTTAAGATCATTTAGAGGTTGGTGAGGCGGATCTAAATCTCATGTGGAATACACCACTTGGAAAACAGTAGCTATTGAATGACCGATTGCAGTGATTATTTGACATCCAACCTGTTTGATTAGGTCATACAGACGTGGATGAAGGGAAAAATAAATATCCACTTGATCTAAAACTTTTGTGACCTACAAGAAGTATTTAATGGTGGGAGTTCAATCAACACTGTGTGGTCCACTTGAGATTTTGATTTACCTTATATTTAGTTTTGTACCATAAAATGATCTGGAAAAATGAATGGACAGCATGCATGAAACACATAAATCATAGTGGGGCTCACATAGCACCAACTATTAGCCATTGGTTCCTGATTAGTTTGAATATAAACAACATAGAGGGCGTTCCCATCAAAGCATTTCTCCATTTGTGGCCCACCTGCGTTTTAGATCCAAGTGAGGCGAGAAACATGGGTGAGGTCCTGAGAGGGAAAGATTGATTGGTGCACGTGTAGCTGTTAAGGTGGGCCATGGAGCCCTATTTAAGGAGGTGGGGGAACATGGTGTTGAGTAAGGCCCAGATGTGGTGAGCTTTGATCGGACAGCTTTCAAAGATGGAGGTACACTACAAGAAGAAGGATTTCTACCGGCGCTTTTAAGTGAGCACCGCTCTAAATTTTTAGCGGCGCTAGCCAAGCGCCGAAGGATGTGGGTGTCGGTAAATGTTTCAGCGGCGCTAGTATACTTTAGCGGCATTTACCTGAGCGCCGCGAATTCTATAGCCTTTGGGTCCTCGTTGGAATTTTAGCGGCGCTTTTGGTGACCGCGGTATTTCTGACAGAAGTGCCGCAAAATACTATACAAGTGCCGCTAAAAGTACTGTTCCTTAACAGCTTTTCACAGAAAAGCGCCGCTAAATACATTTTATAGATTTGAAATGCCACAATAGGCCAATAATTCAATTGAAAACCCTGCAGTTTTTTTAGTATTTGAAACATTAAAAATGATGCAATACAATTAAAACTGAATATTAAATAAATTTTATATTACTTCATAATAAAAAAATGTAACATTTATTCTATCCCAGCTAGATAAACCAACAATGTTTTAGACTACGAAAATGAGAAAAACTCACTTTCTAACAGGAATTGTTAAAAAACAATATGATCATTGTGAACCACGACAAGCTATACAATCTTAATATCAAACAAAAGCTTACCTTGAACTGTCTAAAATAGGTATTTCTAGGACCTTTGGCCAGAGGTAGAGGCTTGCAACCTGTTCTTTGATAAATTTCTGTGACAGAAGATCATTACAAAAATAGTTAGTTTAAGTCACTTCTAAAGTACTATGCTTTCACTTACTATGTTTGTAGGACCTTAAAATAAAATTAAATGATGTACAAGATTTCTCAACAGTGCAGTATAGGAAACTGCCTACCTTCCCAACACCCCAATCAAGACCAAAAAATATAGTTGTTCCTAATTGACGAATTTGGTGTAGTGATACCTTGTAATGAGAAGGTAGACTACGTATTAGTTTGATGCATATGCAAAGGCCAATAACTGTAGCCATACTACAATAACATGGCTTTGCTCATCATTCACCTCAATTGCATCTTTTGTAAGCACTTTCAATTCCTCAAGAGAAGAAGGATGTTATGAATCTTTGATATCTATAAACATGATTTAAGATTGTTATGGAAAAACATTCTCATCCCACAAACATTACATACATGCATAGTCAGGCAAATAGACATAAACAGGGCTCTGTAACTCAACCAATAACTGCAGCCTAAATGATGGAAAGTTGTTGCATTTAGATGACTAAAGCATAACATCCAGATACCTTTGCTTTATAAGTAAAAGGGAAGTTCAGTACCTTTGCATTTTCAACACATACAAAGTCCTGATAGCAGGAATCCATCTGCAAGTGTGGGTTCCACAAAACAGCATCTGTCCAGCTGCAAAGGTAAGATACACTTTAAAAAATAATATAGAATAATAGCTGCAGGAATATCTACAAACAATGGGGCCAAAACCAAGCCAAAGCATCAAAGGACAGTCACAGATCACGCACTTTTCTTGACGGAAATTTTATCACTAAGTCCATTGTCAAGGTGTAGCTCATTAGGTGCATCAAGGTAAATGTAGTCCACAAATTCAGGAAAAGTGATCACCTCCCTGAATTGCAATTAAACTGGTTAGAACCTAGAAACAGTTCCACTAAATACATTCTGTAAGATGTGGCATAAAATGTTTAGTGTGGAAACTTTGAAAATTTCCCAGTGAAACCATGCATTGGCAAGCATTTATATTTCTATTACATTTGGATGATTTACACCTAAGATAAGATCCATGTGAGATGAAAAACAAACCTCTCTTCCTTCCCCTCCAACGGATTAGAAGGGTCAGGATCCTTGTTCAATGTCTTGCACCCTTTCAGACCTTTAACTGAAGCCCCTATAACTGAAGCCTGCAGAATTATCAAGGCACCATTTAAATCTGCCAGCAAATACTGCATCTCAAACTGTTACAAGATGAGATAATTAAAAGACAAGGAGTTGAGCACATAGTTCAACTGAATGGTGCTTAGTGTCACGACCTTGAGGTCACGGGCTCGATCCAGCTTACCTTAAAACAATAACAAGAATAACAGAAGATAATATTCTAAAAGAGATAATCAATCAATGAGCTGTTAATTCTAAAAGAAACAATGGTATGATATAAATCAAGCTCAGTGTAGGGGACAGTGAACAGACTACAAACCGTCAGATCAGAAAACCATACAGTCACATACGTAGCATGCAGTCATTTGCATGTGCATGTGCATGCATGGACATCTATTTGTAATGTGTCTACAAGGTTTGCTAATTCAAGGAAAACATGTGCCAAATCAAGCTATCCATCAGGCATGCATCATAAAGAATCAAGCGGGCCACACATATACACAGAATGTGGATCACAGCTCAATTCTTCTTAGCCATCCATTACTTTTTTTCTTACACTGGCGTGCCCTGACCAGCCTCATTCTTGGGCCTGAGTACACAATGGGGCTTGCATGATGATAGTTTGGAACCCATTGATGTGTGCCACATTGGCACATAAGGGGGTATGTAGAATAGCTGGGTCACATGCCGTCAGATCAGAAAACCTCATGAATCTAGTCATGGAAAAAAGACATGGGGACTCGGACCGACTCGTCCAGTCTGGAGTCGAGTTGGGACTCGCCCACGTCTGGATAAATTGGTCTGACTTGAATGAGTCAAGGGTGACTCGGGATGTCAAGTGACTCAAACCATATTGGGTCCGACTGAGTCTTGAGTTGACTTGGACGAGTCCAATGGGACTTGTCCAAGTCTTGAAATAATGGATCTAGTTCCCTCATTTTTTGAAGGAATCATGGGTGTACCCCCACATGCACATTATTTTTTCGTATTTATTAAATAAGTATCATTTAAGCAGAATTGATTGCGAAGGAGGCAGTCATACCGAGATCAGCAGAGATGAGGGCCTCTCCTTCATGATTGGGTCCCGCCAAAATAGTTCCTGATGGTGAAATAATCACACTACCTCCCGAGCATACAACAAAATCTGGCGAGTATTCTTCCTCTGGACCAATGAATACATAATCTGGTGCAGGTGGAAAATCTTTCCTTCGGCAGAATTGGTTCACAGATAGAACAAAGTATTCTTCCTCTGCTCAATTGAATATTCCCAACAAAAAAACAGTTAGATGCTTTGAACCTGAAATAAATTTCAGAGGTAAGGGCAATTAGAACACTTAGTATCTGGACTTTTTGAATGTAATGAAGCACATCAAAATGCAATGGAGTACATCATGATCATTTAAATGAATGCTTGATACACAAAAAAAAAAAATTAGAGAGAATGCTGCAAACATCCAAATCATACTAACTGGGGTTCCAATGATGTAGAATACCTTAATGCTTAATACTGATGGGGCTCCTACCCTTACAAATGGTGGCCCATCAAATGAATGGCTAAAGATAATTTTCTGTATACCTTTTTAAACTCAAGAAATTCAATTAATTTTACTTATTTTTAGCTGGTGAATCTCTGATTTCAATTTTTCCAAAAACCCATTTTAGGATTCTTTTCCTTATGCTTGGCTGATCAACTGGATTCCATGTTTTAATCCAATCAAAACATTGAATACTCAAAATCTACAAGGTCTGTGACCTTTTAGCCATCTTTCACGGTTAATTCACAAACAAGCAAACAAATGAAAAGTTAGAATCAAAATTACAGCTTCAGCAATATCCTGCCAAAATTCAGGTTTGAAAATCTAGTAAGTTAGAATCCAAATCTATGCAGCCAAATGACATCTAATAATAAAACCAAAAAATGAGATAGTCAAGTGTAATTACCAGCTTCCTCTACTATTGACTTTGCGACGCTCTGCAATTGAATTTCATTGTAGCCTGCACACAAAAATATATGAGTGATGCCAAAAGTGTATGATTGTCAAAGCTTATGCACCGTCATAGCATGAGCACCCATGAAAGACAACAGTTCTTACATTATGGCAGAGGATTGCAAATCCCATTCCACTTTGATTAGAATTGAAACAAATAGAACTACACAGTTTATTGCATTTGGGATCTGTAGATAATCTCAAATCTGCATCCATAACTAACTTTGCATAGGATGCTTTATATGCATGTGCACAGCAAATACAATATATGTATGGTCAGTTCAAGTTGAATTACTGAAAATTTAACCAACTTAATACATGCTAACCAGAGTCCAATTTCTAACCTCATTAGTATACGACCAACCATCCAATCATGGCCCATTGAACAATCCATTCTATGCGGTCCTTGTCTAACCTACCATGATTCACCAGGGGGATCCATCACGATCCATGTTAGTGGAGAAGATGTCCGCACATTATGGAATTAAGATGCGGTGGGCATCCAAATCAAATTCGGATGAATACACAAGTGAAGAAAAGAAAATTTGCATAGACTATGGTTTGTCACTTCCTTTCACTTAACATGGAAGGAACTGTTGGATTAGCTATGAACTCTAAATTAATCAAATTTGCAATAATGCATAAGAGACAAAAACCGATAAAACTCCTTGATCTCTAATACATATGAACAAGACCGATAAAAAGTCTATTCAACAAACAAAACAAGAATGAAATGAAACACATGTAACAAATCAACCACCTGTAAACATGAACCACTTAACTCTTCCTCCCGAAAGGTAGACCACTCTTTTTTCTTTCATCTTTTTTTTTTTGTTGTTGTCAAATGCCCCCAAAATCCAAAATCTTCATTCTGCAGCTCCATGGATTCAATTTAATTAAATCACAATAATATGATGCAGTGAAAAGAGCACTATTGTAATTTTGTGAAGGGAGGGGGGAGCAAGAAAATTCTGCCAAACACAGATCTTACTGAACAAACTCAACAAAATAAGAAACCAAAGAAGCACCTTGTTCAGCTGTTTCTTCAGAACCTCTGCCTCCTTCAACTCGATGAACATATATCATGGAATGGAAACTAATATCTTCTTTGCTTGAGATCAGAAAATCAGATGGTTATTCTCGTACTTGTGGAAGTTACAGATCTCTGCATAAAACAAATTTTAAAAAATGATCATAGCTTTAAGGTTGCCAACATATGAATAAATGAGCAGCTCCAAAAGTACAGTGCAAAAATAGAAGAATGACTTGATGGACCTGAAAAAATGAAGGCAAAAAAGAAAAAGAACAAAAAAAATAAAAGAACCGAAGGCAGTTCAAATCCACACTTTGATTTCATTCACTTCAAAAGAAATGTCAGTATCAAATCCCCATAGTACTTGTAAAGAAGCTTCAGACTCGTCTGTCATGCCCATTTTGGCCTAGACACCAAGAAAAGAGACCCCTGAATCAAGAATAAGAATCCTAGAACTTGTTCAGAAGGTGTTTACTAATGAGAAAATCATTGAACGAGTTCAAAAGTTAATGCTCAAAAAGCAACAAGATGGTAAAATGATCTGCTATAAGTGCGGACACGACCATGCCTATCCAATGAACAAGGTGGGGCATGTTCCATTGTGAAAATCATAATGTTTACACTGAATCTTTGAAGCATTATACATTAGTATGGTGAAAATCATGCTTACAGGTCCAGCTTCCTTTGTGATGTTTCCTGATACAAAAATTTTCAAAGAATTAGGCCAATGTTTACACTGAATAGAAAATAAACAAGACGTGTCATGAAAGCTTACAGGATATGGTGGGTTTGTTCATCATGATGTACGATCCAAGCATCAATGTATAACTTTGTTACAAAACAATCCAAGGGAGTGCTTTTGACAGAGAATTGCTGCCACTTCTTAACATTTCTTTCAAAATAAATGCTTGGACACTGCTACAATGTATTTTGAACATGAATTCTCAATAGACGACTCAAAAGAGAAGAAACTCATGAGCATAATACAAATCCTAAAAATGAGTATCAACCTAACAGAAATATCATGATAAGCATAGTTTCCTACTAAAGTTAACTAAATAAAGAAGTAGCACCATTAACCAACCTGATCAAGTCCTAAAAGTTAGCAAGCAACCACCAGCAAAACAACATGAAACTGAGAAAAAGCACCTACAAGAAACCACCTGTAAGAGAACAGCAATCCAAAGATAGTGATTGCTATGCATATGAGCCATGTCTATATGGTAGTGGTAAGAAAATAAACAGTTCAAATCAATCTAAGACAATGATTTGTAAAAAACATAGATACTCTAGCAGACTGTCATCAATGCATAATGAGGCACTTTAAAAAAATCTAATGTTTCTATATACCAAATGCAAATCGACACTAGAACATGGGCCAGCAATTGCAGCTTTGAAAGGAAGAAACACTGTAATGCATAAAGGTGATATACCTTCAGTCTTCTAATTCAGTTACCAAGGATTTAACTCTTCCCAGAATGCAGGAATTTTGTCCTCTTTTACAGACATGACTAGTTCCATTAGCCTATAATTCCTCAACTGCAATTACCCACAGTAAATGAGCACGGTTAAATGCCACAATGATTGAAGAAAGAAGTCATAGAAAAGCACTGGAAAAGCATTTCAGGTTATCAGGAACAGGCTTTGCCAAAGGTTGCCCACATCACCAAATTATCCTAAAAGGATCCCTCTCACAACATTCAATGATTATGGTAATAAATGGAGAATCTGTTTGACATATCTCGAGGAGTGGTGTGTTTGAACCATTTGGATTAGGTCTGCAGGAGTATTGCATGAATGGACACACCACTCCTCGAGATATGTCAAGTAACAGTGTGGTAATTAGCTTACCATTATGCAATACCTGTAATGTTTGCATTGATTTCTAGGTTGTAGAAATGTTTGCATTAACCCCTACCTGATGAATCACCCAGATATCTCACATAAATGCCATGAATCACCTCTTCAATCTCTCCTCACATGAATTACCCAACACTTTAAACATTGAAACATAGTACAAGAAGAAGTGGGAACAGAAATTTTCAGTTTTTGCCTACTACCATGAACCAGAGGGGAAATCCTCAACAGTATACAAAAAAAAAAAAGAAAAAGGAAAAAAAAGGAAGAACAAAGTGACAATAGTATCCTCAAGAATATAAGACAGGATGAGAAACAATAAACTAGAGGATTGAAACACTCTCAATGGGATAAGTTTTAACTTACACAACAATAATTACAGGATTTACACTTCTGCAATAAACGAGAAGAAATTGCAAAACTTACACATTGGCAAGCATTTTTTTTTTTTTTTTAAAGCATGGTTCAAAGAAACAAGAAAATAACAGAATCAATTGGATGAAAATGTACAAAACATAAAAGGAGCTCATAACAGAATGATTTTCATGACATTGAATGAAGGGACAATCTCACTCAAAATATAAATGCATGACACAAATAGAAAGAGAACTCACCTCCTGATGAGCAGACCTGCGACACCTATCAGTTTGAAGGGCAAACCGAACCTTCTTCAAGACATACCTTAAAAGAGAACAAAAAATCGAGAGAAAAACCAGTCAAATCATAACTAAACAAAAGGAAACATTCTCAAGCTAGATATAAACTGTCACAACTGAGAGGGTGGTAAGAAAAGATGATGAAAATCAGATGGCTATACTCTCACTTCTTCTTTTCATGCTTCTGCCTCACAAGAAGAGCAGAACCGAAAGCTCCTTTCCAAATCTGCTCAAGTACTTCGTACTGCTCCATTTCCAGTGACTTGCTTCTCCATTTTAACACTTACAAATTGACGAGTGGTTTTAGGGTGTGTTTGGATGCCATGTAAAAGGTCAATGCTTTCTAAGAAAATATGAAATGGCAGTGTCTCTGAGTTACAGACAGTTGAAATTCCTAATGGACAAAACCTCGATTTGACAGCGAAGTTAGTAACCACCTAAGTTTCTCATCTTTTTCTACGAAGTTCATTTTAGGAAAAAAAGAAAAAAGAAAAAAGGAAGACTACAAAGGCTGAGACTGAGCTTTTTACATCATAATTTTCTATATTAACTATTGGAAGAGACTGAGCCTCATTGATGTTGACCATTGAAAGAGAAAAAAATTCAACACCTTAAACAATTACAGCAGCATAGTTAATTACTCACTATCCAAACTGGATTTAAGGTGCGGAACAACGAAAGATGATGAATTCACTTGATCAAGGCAGCGCTATCCAACAACGTGTCAACACATTCAAAAGCAGCTTTCCTAAGCTCAAGGCCATCGTCTATAGTGTGCTTAAAAGGACCAAGATCGACTGTCCTATTCAATTCTTGCTGCATCAAAAACAGTAAATTACCAAAAGGTGACCATCATATTTCTAAATTGTTCAGTAAAAGAACTGTTGGGGGAAAGACGGAAGAGTCAATGAGAAGGCAACTAAGCTAGGCCTCTAGGTTAGCCTATACCTGGCTGCCCAATTTTAGCAAGAATCAAGCCTATGATAGGCATAGACATCTAAAGCTCAAGCCTAGTTCAGTTCATACTCTATAGGAACATAAGCTAGCAAAAACAATGAAAGCACCTCATCTCAATAAATGTTGCAGCTCATTTTCTTGTAGTATAGACAGGAAAAGAAAATCTCCTGTACCCACTAATGTGGATATCAGGTCAGGAAAATAAAAATAGCATAAATCGCAAAAATAGTTAAACGCCTTGAAAATCTCCTACACAGTCTCATAGTATAAACCAGTTTTAGCCCATCCACCAGTAAATTGCACACTGTTCACCAGGTTGAGCTTCTGCAGTAGATGAACATTGATTTCTTGGCAGTAGAAAGGTATTCACCTTATTCTTGAATGTTCTATGGTAGATTACAAATATGTTAGGCATTATGTTTGTAAAATTTTTACTATAGGATATGACATGTGAAAGTAATGTATAGCCCCAAGGAACAGGGCATCTCTTTCTTTGAATTGCATATTTGCTCTCTTTTTTTTTATCTGATGAGTGAATCATGTATTCCCCATTGTTGGGCAATGTATCTCAGCTTAGTAAACACCCATTCTCAAAGCAAACAACAATGTCAGGAACCTAGAGAAAGAAGCCCTAGTAGTTGCATTGTTTAAGGAAAGAGGCCGCTATTTTGACGGATGCATTAAAACATTAATACACAACACTTGTTTAAGCTCACCAGGACAGTTGACTTGATAGACAATCATGTGGATGGATCATATCTCAAAAAATCTTGTCCAGTTTACCCTGTACATTTCTACTTTTTTCTTTCTTTCTGAAAAATAAGTATTGTTCAGTTTTCACAGAGGAAAAAAAAAAAAAGATCTTCTGAAATATACAAATTTTTAAATATATAAGCAATTATACGAGTATTTCTCAAAGTTACAAGTTTAGAAAGGAGTTCTGCTAACTATGATTATAGTAGTAGACTCTAGAACATTTACAGTGAGTGGGTCTAGAAAGGGACAAAGCCATTTACCATGTTCTTCTAATAATAAAGATAAACTCCAACTCACTCATTGCAGAAAATGCAGATTTCTTAAGGAGCAATATTGAGATTTAAATCTCCATCTTCATCCAAGCCATAAAATTGCTGCCGCAAATTCTGCTCCTAGCACCACCATGGTAGATCGTAGACCCAAGAGACCAAGTCATCAATGATCTCCAAAAACAAGTGGTTGCTCTTATAGCATTGGTTCAATTCACAACTACAAATTAGCAGCCAGGTACATCTACTTCAGAAAATTATGACTCTTAATTCCACTCTCATTCCTCCACACCCTTTAGGGGCCTCAGATCATATGACTAGTAAGAAAGATGAGTTTATTTCATATATTCCTATCCCTGGTGGTATCAAACTTGCTGATGGGTCATTCTCCAGTGCAATTGAAAAAGGGACTCATCAACTTTCTTAGTCACTGGAATTACCTTCAACTGCACATGTTTCTCTATTTCTTAGACACAAAAATAAGTCCCAACTATGCTATGAAATCAGGAAATCTAGAAATGAAGATATTATCTATTTCCTTCTAGAGATAGGTAGCACCATACCTCTTCCGATTGATGGTGTCCTCTGAGGAGAGTGCCAGTGGCACTGTTGCAGTACAAATTCAGTTCAGGAGAGTGCCAATGGCACTGTTGCAGTACATATTTCGTTTTGCATCCATCAGTAACAAGAATTTTGAGAATTACATATCTCCATTCTTTATGGGACTTCATTTATGCTGCTCATAAGATATTTTCATATAAACTTAGTAAAACCATTGATAAATGAAATGAAACATCTAACTGAATAGAGAAAAATCCAGCAGCAGACCCTCCCCACACATAAGAATGGATCAGTGCAAATGGAGGAATTGATTTATTTTCAGCAACGAGATAAACAGAACAAGCATGTTTAGATAATAGGAAAGGAAAGCTTCACAATCAAAGGACTTACTGTTGTCACAGCTAGCAAATGGACCGCATCGAGTCAACTCAACAAGCCTTCCTGAGTTGGTGCAAGAACAGGGCCTTCACCCGCACCTACAATAACAAAGAGCAGAGCTCTGTTCTGATTGTCAGTCCACCACCGTCGCAGATCGCAAAATTACAGGGCCTTCTTCTTCATTAGCTTCCGTCTTCGATCCTCCATTAAATTCGGCAACCCTCAAAAATCAGCGACCCATGCGCCTTAGGCAGCCATTAAAACCGTCATCCTATGACGTGGCTTACTCAAATCCTCGATCCAGACCTTCGGCCACCATCTTCTACGGTTGCTCCCGTCTCGACTTCCACCCCTGCTCCATTGAGCGTACACTGCTTCCACGCTTCCTACCATGATAGGGTTTCAAAAACCCCCCTTTTGCCAAATGACGACACTAATCTGCCGTTCCAATCGGCGAAAAAGTGGATGGCAATGAGAATCCGAACCGCCCTTGACCGCAAACAGGTATTGTCGAACTCCTATATAGGGTTTGGAAAAGACAAAAAAAATGGATTTGAAATCCTTGTTTACACACCGAAAAATTGCGGAAGAAGAGAGATTAGGGATTTGAAATCCTCGTTTACGCACTGAAAAATTGCAAAAGAAGAGAGATCCCTAAAAACTAGTGAAGTGGGAAAGGCAAAAGGAAATCCAAACTAGATCTGCTCCAAGTTGTAGAGAGAGAGAGAGAGGGAAAGGGAATAGGGGAACAGGGCGCTGGGAGAGAGAGAGAGAGAGAGAGAGAGAGAGAGAGAGAGAGAGAGAGAGAGAGAGGGAAGGGTGGCGGAGGGCACTGGGAGTGAGAGAGAGAGGGAATGGGGGTGGAGGGCGCTGGGAGAGAGAGAGACGGAGGAGAGAGAAAATAAGAATAAGGGTTCTGTTTTTTTTTTATTTTTTAAAGCTTTTTCGGCACCCTTTGCTAGCGGCTGCTTTTAATTAGCGCCGAAAAGAATTCCCGTAACACCGTCGGATCGTCATCGGCAATTAATGATTTTTACATTTGCTGGCAGTTCGTGCTGGTCATCGGCAAAAAAAGTGCCGGCAATGGCCCACTTTCTTGTAGTGCCACAAGAGCCTGATTCTTTGAGGTCAGGAAACACTGTGTTTGGCTAAGCCCTAACTCATGTGACACATGAGCTGGACAAATCAATTATAGGTGATTGGTCTAGCTCATGTATTACAATGAAACACACTATACGTGGCTCATCACTAACAATAGCACATGGCTTAATCTAATTTCATGCAGTAGGTTTACACTGAGAACTCTCCACAATCATGCAAAACATGTGTGAGAGCGACTTCCTACTGGGTCAACATCCCACACAGCGGGCTAGACCGATGGGAGCCTTCCACGCCGAAACTTGAACTTAGTGTTTTCCATCCTCACCGAACCCGGCTCCACCCATTGGGTGATGCGTCAGTGGTCAGTGGTAGACAGGAGGTGTAACTCTCACCTTACTGAATCTAGCCGAAAAATGTTATAAGATGTCTTAAATTTTGTCTAGAATTGAGTTTGTTAATGGCATCGACAACCCACTTGTTCCTATCAAACAGCTGTCAATCACATCGATAATCTATTTGATCTCATCGAGAAAATCTTGATTTATTTTTTTTGTTCACTAAACTGCTTATAGGTCCAAATCGATATAATCAAAGGTGGCTTCGTTCTCCATTGAAGAGCCTTTGATGATTGTCAATCTCATCAAGAGTGTGTGGCTTTGCAAAATTATGAGAGTTGTTTCTTATTTCAGGTGCCGACACTATAAGTAGGTGTAAATGTGAGATTAGGGTAATGCAACTATTATAAGGAGGGTTATGTGTTTTTTAGAGCATAGGGAAAGTGAAAACAAGAGTTTTTAAATTATTGTAAGTGATTTCATATCTTGCTCTTTTACTTTTACAGTTATTCGTTGTCGCTTTGTGCAGTAATTTTTTCCTGCAAAATTTTTTTTACATAAAATCGTATGTACTTTTTAATTACTTGTTTACGTTTGCTTAATCTTATGTAATTCAAATTTGAAATTTGCTTTCACATATTCTAACAGAAAATACAGTGGGTCAATGGTAAGTAGTTTTCTATTGCATAACTATGTATATACGTGGCCCATAGTTCTATCATCAATACTATTGATTTATTATTAGTATTATGGACAGTGGATTCATAAAAATCTCACTGGATAGATGTTTGTAATGCTTTCATGTGCCTAAACATAGGTGGTTGAAAACAAAAACACATGAATGGACTGAAAAAAGCAAAAGATTTACTAGATTTTTTATTTTGTACTTATAAATTATTCTTACTCTAATATGATTGTAGAGTGGAGCCTAATTCTAGAATTAGCTTATTCTCTACCCACGTCCACCGTGATGTAGGGCCCGCTTTCACTCCGTACATTTGGTGACCCACTTTCATATTCACACCCATTTCCAAAAAGCAGACGGATTCAAAATATAGGCTGGTCGGACCAC
This sequence comes from Magnolia kwangsiensis, assembly GCA_037074715.1. Taxonomy (NCBI): domain Eukaryota; kingdom Viridiplantae; phylum Streptophyta; class Magnoliopsida; order Magnoliales; family Magnoliaceae; genus Magnolia; species Magnolia kwangsiensis. The sequence goes on along the minus strand of CM073574.1, from coordinate 45,065,475 downwards.
ATGCAACGGTTGGGATAGGTACACCCACCTTTAAAACTTGTCATATTTGTGCCATGGGGCTCACTGTATTTTAATATGCTATCACTCCATTTATAATAGTCGTCCCAATATGATAAATGGACACCTAAAAACTAACACTATTTCAAGACTCAGGTGGGCCACACGATGTGATTTTAATGGCCTTTTTTGCATGACCTTACATGTTTGTGGCCCACATGATTGTTGGATCAAACTGATGTTTGGCCTCCAAGGAAAACAATCATGGATACAAATGATGTAGCAATTGGATGTGATGCACACATCTTGGTGGTCTCCACACATTAAAATACATTCTCGTGTACCATCACATGATGCAAGTACAATTTCGGACGCGGATTAGAGACTGACAGGTTGAGTCGGAAGACTCGCAACTGAAGCGCGGACACCAAGTTCTATAAGACCTACCATGATGTATGTATTATATCCGCATCATCCAACCATTCGGAGAGATCATTTTGTGAAGTGTCGCTTCAGCATCAAGTCTAGCTATTCAACCACACCCAGATCCATGTCTCAACTGGCATACTGAGTAGAGATACCTCGTTTCAACACTTGAGGTCCTGGTATCGATTCCTATTGGTGGTGGCCAACAAAGAGTATATGTACTGACATCCTTATTCAAAAAAAAAAAAAAAAAAGAAAAGTCTGGCTACTGAACCTGCCAATAGCTAATCCGTGTCCGACTATTTCAAGCAGCCCACGGAACCTTGAGCATGATATGATGAGATGATTATTTAACACTCTAGCAGAGTAAAATAGGTGATTCACATACATTAAAAAATTATATATATGTAATGTAGAAAATAAAATATAAAAACTATACTTGCATTAATAAAATTCGATTTATAAGATAGTTGAAGCCTTCTAATTGTGTAAGGGATTCAACTATACTATTTCAAAATTCAATTGAGCTTGAGCCGAGCAAGTCTTCAGACGAGTTTGAACTATCCAGTAAAGATACAGTAATCAATCTTAGCCGTAGATGCCTAAAACGAGTGGAAAAGAAAGAAGATGGAAGTTGAAGTGGTTCAAGCATGTTGGATGGAAAATAAACATTACATTAGTATTTAGGAGGTTTTGAATTGTGTGTTTAATCACCACTGTTTTACTATGGTGTGGTCCACCTGAGATTTGGATCTGTATTATTAGCTCATGTGATAAGATGATATAGAAAAATGGATGGACGGTGTGGATGAAAGAAAGGCATCATTATAGGCTCACAAAGCACTGACCAGTAGCCACGTAGATTACTTTTGGGTCGTTATGCAATCGGCGTGCCATTTTGAATTGCAGGACCTTTTGATCGTGAGTAAAGAAAAGAAAAGAAGCGAAAACTAAGGGGAGATTGCCGGCAAAAATCCCGGGCATAGAGATATTCTTGTAATTGGGGCTGTGTGGGGTCCACTGAAATGTCTACGACAAAGCCAGTCCGTCCATCTGCTTTCACGGACCACAACAGGATAGGAGTCTAAAATTCACGCAAGTCCGAACTCAGGTGTGTCGTACCAAATGAAGCAGTGGGAATTAAAAGTCCACCATTGAAATCATCTTGGAGGTGACCATGATATTTATGTACCATCCAAACCGTTCATAGCGTTACTATCACTCATATAAACTATAGGCACAATTATCATCTTGATATGAAAAGTCTATCGCCCTCGTACGTTCAATACCTACTGTTACGTGTTGAATGACCCATATGAGTTATGAATCTAATTGATTTTTAGTCTCCTGTCTTATTTAGTCTTTAAAAACAGGTGGATGGAGTAGATTTGTCACGGAAATCCATGTGGACCCAACGCAGCCCTAGCCCCAAGTATTTGCACAAGGATGCTAGGTGGGTCCCATAGAGATGTTTGTGAGAAATCCATCCTTTCCATCCGTTTTGAGAGCCCATTTAAGTATAAGTAGTTAAAAATTGATGTAGATCCAAAACTCATGTGGGCCACACAAGAGGTAACAGTAGTGACTTAGTGAGCACTGTTGAAGCTTTTTTTTGGCCATAAAAATTTTGTATCAGACTGAAATTTGTGTGTTTTCACTTCATCTCGATGGGAATGATCTTATAAACGGTTTGGATGTCATGTAAACATCAATGTGGAGCCCATGAAAGTTTCAACGATTGGCATTTCTTTCCTCAAAATTTCCTCTCGTTTTAACTACTTCGAGTCTTGGATCCACCTAATTTTTGGTCGGATGGACGGAGTGAATTTCTCACAAACATCGTGTGGCCCCACCCAGCATCCATGCGCAGGAAAGCTTTGGTGGAAACGGATTCGCTACTCCCCCTGCCACCAGCTCGTGGCTGATGGTCAATGTTCTGTGGCCCCACTATGATGTATATGTTTCATACATTCTGTTCATCCATTTTTAAAGATTATGTCATTTTTTAACTATGATGTATATGTTTCATACATTCTGTTCATCCATTTTTAAAGATCATGTTATTTTTGATTTAAAAAATGAGAGGAATATAAATTTCAGGTGGACCACACCACATGAAAACAATAAAGATTGAATATCCACCATTAAAATCCTCCTAAGGCCCACTATATTGTTTATTTGACATCCAATCTGTTGATTAGGCCATACAGTCCCAGTTGAAGAGAAAAAACAAAGATCAGCTTGATCCAAAACTTTTATAGCCCCCAAAATGTTTTTAATGGTCAACCCTCATTCAACACGGTTTCTGTAATGTGCTCCACTTGAGATTTGGATATAACTCAATTTTGGACTCGTGTTGTAAAATGATCTCCAAAACTAGATGGAAGGAATGGATGAACACATAAATAATGGTGGGCCCGAAAGACCTTTTCGCGGTCAGTTGACTCGGCGGAGATTTATGGTATTCTGGCAGACTACCACACTTGATACACAGACATTCATAACATGTACACGTGGCATACATCAACTCAAAACTAAACCGGCTAAATTGTGGGTCCCACTTTTTCTGAGTCACAACCTCAAAACAAAATTTCAGGAACAATCCTTACCTTCAATTCGTGGACGCTTGTTTTTTAAATAAGAGCACCGTATATTTTTCATTTCAACCGTCCAATAAAGGTCCACTAACCTAATATTCTGATAATCAAATAAGCTTAATTTTGGATTCATGGCACATCCAAACTGGGGCTTACAATCTGGACAATTTAACCTGAATTATTTGTATCTTAGATCAAATTTTAAGTAATTTCTAAGTTACTGTGTATCATTCATCACACTCCGCCAGAGTAATCAAAGTTTTTTTTCTTTTTATTTTATTTTCTTGTTAACTATCTCTGGAGAAGGTATTATGGCACGCGGTTGTTGTTGATAGCCGCTCAATCGATGGGATGGATTTTAAGTAATTTCTAAGTTCCGGTGTATCATTCTCAAAGTTTATTTTTCTTTTTATTTTATATTCTTGTTGACTATCTCTGGAGAGGTATTATGGCACGCGGCTGTTGTTGATAGCCGTTAAATCGATGGGATGGTTTACTTGCTTTGGACCATTTTAAAAATAGCAGCCACTCTTTCATCTACACGTGTTATAGTTTTGTGGCCATCCAGACCGTCCAAATCGCTGACCCAGTTGCAGATGGATGCTACCCCCAAAACTACACTGAATAGATGATAGCAACCGTCTGATTTTTCATTTGGATTTTGAACCATTTTATCTTTACTCTCAACCATCCATTAGTAATCATATACTGAGAGGTTAGTGTTCACTCCCCAAGTATAGGGTTGTAATGTAGTAATAAACTCGGTGAGACCGAGGTCAAATTCCAAGGAACTGAAACTTATACGTAATTTGAAAATAACTATAACTAGAACTAAAATAAGATAAAATGTAAATCGAATGAAATTTAAGGAATAATGGTGAAATAATTATTTAAAACTTAAAGAATTCAGGAAAATGAAATTGGGCATTCAAAGGATCCACTTGTAGAGATCAAGGAGATCTTATGCCTGCTTTAAGAACTCAACTCGATTTAAAGTCTCATCTTCATTCAGTTGAAAAGTGTAACCAAAGAAATCAAGACTGAACTTCCTTTGATATAATTTTTAAGAGATGAAAGGTATATGAATTAGAATGTATTCCATTATCAAATCATCCCAAGAGACAAAGTAAACAACAGAATTAAACTAATTAACAATGTATGAAGGTTAGGAAGGGTACCATCATCCAACCATGCCCAGGAGGCGAAGGTGAACAATAAGGCTTACTGACGACATAAACATAAAAAAAGAAAGGAACATGCTTAAAGCTATTGCAGACCCATTGTAATTTTAGTCACAACAGACCATTAAAAACTAAAAACATTCTCTTAATTAAATTAAAATCAACATCAGTTCAGTCTAAACAAAAGGCACAAGTAAAAGGTCTCCCATCATGTTACAAGCTTCACCTCTTATCCCTAGCTAAGAGGTTTAGCTACACAAACATGATTAGGCTAATCATAAAAAATAAAGCGAAAAGATAAAAAAACTTCACTCCCTGTTTCTCTTTCTTTCTCTCTATCCACGTCCACCTCCTTTGCTTCCTGTCAAACCTTCATGGCTCCCCCTCTCCTTTCTTCCTCTTTTTCTTTTATAAGCATAGGAGAGTCAGTGCTGAGGTTGTGGAGACGTGCGTAGAGACTGGAGTCGGTGGAGAAACTCCTTACGCAACATGTGTAATGAAAAACGCAACTAACTTGCGTTTGGATGGTGTTTGCGGAAAATGCATGGCCTATCTTTGGGATCTGACTTCATGGTGTGGTTAAAGATCCACTTCTCCATCATTTGAACGGTCTGGATCATTGATCCGATCGTGATTGAGATCACATAAAAATCCACGGAAGACGGCAGCGTCCGAGCTCTGCTTGGATGCACAGCCTACGCAAGACCTGTGCTGGGATGATGGTGGGGCCCATTTCTTGGTGTTGCTCCCAAGATCCAATCCGTTCATTGGACTTTGCACAGAAAACCATCGGACATGACCATTTTTTCTCTGTTTTGGTGTGGCCCACCAGATTTCTCCTTACATCGTCTATCCTCCGCTTGAACGGCTAGATTTCGATCCTCACGATCTTCTTCAAATCTGCCACCTAGGCAGTGATAAGAAGCTCGATGGGAGACCAATGGACGGTCTGGATCAGTCATGTAGATCGAGACCGTAGCCCACAAGAAAGGACTGCAGGTCCTTGTTTCATTTTTGAATTTGAATTGGAGCTAACGTCGAGTCAGCGCAAGCTGACCGGCTTTGGCTAGTTCGGTACATGGCAGGTGTACACCTGTTGTGTACACCATCCACATGAAGTGGGACCCACCTTAATATGTTGAGAAATCCGTTCTGTCCATTTGTTCTATCATATCATTTTAGGCGTTAAGGCCAAAATAAAGGTAAATCCAGAGATCAGGTGGGCCCCAAATCAGAGATTCATGGGTTGATCTGTCCATTGGTCCACTTCCACAAGGATCTGAGGGTTGAAATTTGACGTGTACTGTTCATTTATAGTCCTCAGGCTATGTATGAAGTTTCAAGCTGAACAGATGATGGAAACCATGTGATCTTTCATTCTGGCCGACTTTCAGGACACTTGAGCTTCATTTTCTCGATTTTCTCGGATCTCTGGTATGTAAATCCGTAGATCTTGGTCCCCTTGAGTCCGTCCCTTGCCTTGGTGACTTCTGTGCATTAAATCCATGTCTTTAACATTCTTTTCAATCCACGCTCATAAATCCACCTTGCAACACAAACATAATTAAAATAGACCACTAAACGACATCATGTTCGTAAATTCATGTAGTAATTGGGGTCTAATATGTAATATTTGACCCTCAACACAACTCCCAACCAGCATTTTGCTAGTCCCGAGAAAAGTATGCGAAAAAATAAGTTTAGACTTACAGGATGATTTCTATAAATTCGAGTGGTTTTTGAAAAACAACCTAAATCTTAGAATTTTAAGATTAATGAATGTTGGGCATTACATTCCCCCTACTCCAACGCTCGGTAGACTTCATAATCAAGATCAAAGTATTACTCCATTAATTAAAAAAAATTCTAAACATTAGGATCCATGAGTGTATAATCTAATCTCGACTTATCATCGTTAAACTTTACTTCTCTATTTCAGGATATTATTGATAACCAATAAAAGAATTCATGATAATCAAAACTTAAACCAAAACTTGCCTCATATATCATCTTTTTATTCTTCCAGCTTTTCATTTTTTCATTAAAAGTAATACTAAGAAAGGAATCAAATCCTTACCTATAGGGAGCAAACTTATGGTGAAGACTGTTCACCCAACCCTTTTCACATATCATTTATGGGGAATGAAATCTACACCTATAAGGAGCAAACCTATGGTGAAGATTATTCGCCCAACCAAAGGTATCTGTTGTTTTTTTTTTTTTTTAGCTCGGTATTTTCTTTTTCTTCAATTGATCATGACGGACAAATTTTTCACGCTGGTTCCTTACGTGCTTAGTGATTACCAAGTTAACCTTTCAATATCAAACTAAAGCCTTAATGTATAGGCGAGATGTGACATGTGAAATTATGACTCGATCAATGTTTACAATTTCTAATTTTGAATTAATAATTCAAACTTAACTGTGAAGTCTAACAGATGGCTGAATCCAAGAGACATAAATTATCAACATTATGTATCTCGCAATTCTAAATCAAAGATGGCTATCAAAATCACTTTGAATTCACAAGAATTAAAAAAAATTTCACAAATTTTGCTCAAGACTAAGAAAACACCGATTAGGTAACCTAATTTCCCACCCCCAACCTAAAATCTACATTGTCCTCAATGTAAAAGATATGAGCATATAATGCACATGGGACAACTAAAGTAAATGAAAAGTGATGGAAAGATAGTACCTGGATGAAGAAATTAAGAGGCTTTTCCATAAAGATCTTAACATGAAAGCAGGTCAGCCAAAGAGTGAAAAAAACTAAATCAACTATCCTAAAATAATGTAGGAAACAAATTAACCTAATAGCATAAAACCATCTAACCTAGAACAGTATAAAGCAAACGACCCTAGTCTTATGAAAGCAAGGAAAAACTACTCAATCATGCTAGTATCTTGATAAGTTTCTTAGTAAGTTCCTCAACAGGATCATCCAAAGGCCCTTTTTATAATAGTCTTGAATGCCCTGGAGCATGACTTTCCGTAGAAACTTATGTACCTTATAAAAAAATTTCCGTTGAATTGCTTGAGGTATCCAGAGTATATACGATTTACTTGTGACATAAGAAGTTTCAACATTAGTATCTCATGGTACATCAGAGACTACAAGTAGATAAAGTTCAGAAAAATTTTCAGGAAGTAATGTAGTCTCAACATATTCCAAAGTATCAGACTTTGGTTCCATTGTTAGCTCCTCCTCCTTTAATGGTAGACATTTAGGATCTGGGAAAGAAGAGACTTCAAAATAAGGGTTCTCTTGATCCATAACAACTACCGAGGTATTATATTGCGAGGCATCCAATATTTCTTGTATCATGGGATCATTTGAATCTGCAGAGTGTGTCAAACAATCGTCTAAAGGGTTGGGTAATTCATCTGAGAATGACTCATTTTTCGCATCAAAGATTGTGATGATTTACCCAATGGTTCCATCATCTTTAAAAGTAGATGGAGGTATACTCTCTTGATCCAACCCTGCGCAAACAAATTGAGAGTCAGGAGACGAAGTATCGATTTAAAGACTCTATTCATTAATACTACTCGGAAGAGGCATTAAATCGTCAAAAGTGTATAACTCAGATAGTGGCCTCAACTGGGTAGTTTCAACTTCTAAAGTCATATCAGGTGGCTCGTTCTTCTCCCGAATCATATCATCATCCAATTCACGAGAGTGATCTAAACATGCCTCGCAAAGGTTGGAAGGTTTAGGTGAAAGTGGTTCATCCTCCACATTTAAATTAGCCATGTCAGATATGTGGAGTAAAACTTCTTGTGCCTTGTGATCACCTTCCTGGATCATAATTGAAGTTGATTGCAGTGAAATTTGGGTTGTGCTCTCATGAATCTCATCCCAATACTTATCAGCTTCCAATTTGGTACAGTACACACTTAGGATGGGATTGCTTTCCTCACATTATATTCCTAAATTGGGTTGAGGTTCGAATAAACTAACCTCTTCCTCATCATTGAACTTGAGTGTGTTATGTGAGTGAAGTGTTTGAAAGATATCCATGTTTCTCACCATTCTTTTCAACAATTATCGAGATCAACTCATCGGGAAATTAAACCGTATGCTCATTATCCCAACCCAACTCTGTATTTCAAATTCCAGAATTTTCCACAAGTGAGTTAGGATCACATTCCTTGCATTGTATTTTTGGAATGGGTTGTGGTTGAGATGAATGAGCTTCCTTTATCTTATCGAGGTGTGAATTAAGTGCTTCCATCGCTTTTTTCATTTCCGCAAGACATTTCATGGTATACTGAATTGAATCCTCTTGGATTGTTTCCAATTGGGTCTCAAAGGTAGGGTATCACAGAGAATACTCATTATAACATGTTATTGGTTTATTTTCTCAATTTTAATGTTTTCACTGGTTATAGTCATACTGATCATACGTGGGAGAATATGATGGTTGGTAATACTTATTATCACTCATAATATAATCACACATTATTTTTTTCTTATCTGATGGGTGATAATAGTCCTCATGCCCATAATTATGATAACCCCAACACTCACGTACTATTTTTGTAATCCGTTGGGTGTAATTATTCTCCCACATATGATCGCATAAGGACTTTTGTAACGTCCCGTCCAATCAGCACAGTCTCCTGGGGCGTCCACATAGGATTCGCCGCAGGACCATTCATTTAAACCGCTCGTAATGGATTACAACAAGTTAATTAACCCATGATTAGCCTATTAGAGCAGATCAGACGGGTCATGATAGGACCTATTACGGGCCGTCAAGCCAGATGGTTGGTTGCACTTAGCATTAGCCCGTGCGGGCCATATAGTGACGCAGGAAGGACAAAATTATGAAACTTTAGGGAACCATAAATCTTACTGGGCTTGGGGTCCATCACGGACCATAGATTCATTGGGCACCTAGAAGTAATTATTCGAGCTGCTCCAACAGCCCATGTCAACTCACCCAAGGCCAAAGTGAAAATCTGGCATTGGATAATGAAATTGAGACTTCAGGCTTTCCAGTTGTCGAATTTCTTCAAAATTTTCGGTGAAGGTCTAATGTGGTGTCCTTCACCCGTCTACAATATCTGGGATCCGATCATGGCACGATGACCGTCGATCGTAAATTGTACCCGTACGACCCAACCCCATATCCGATCGTTCCCAAATTTTGCATGACCCTTCATCAGGCCATGGACCAACCACCCTATAAGTTTCGTGGACAGGGGACCACCAAAATTGCCCCAACAACCAGAATGGACCCCACAGGGCCATTTGGGGATCAGGACCATATGGTCAAGCCCCATATTCATTTACCCGTTTGATCCCAAACTTTGCATGAACCCTGGTTGGGCCATGAGGCACCTACACACCTAATTTGGTGGCCAAAGGAGTGTTGGGACCACCCCAACACTGATAGTTAGTCCTAGTGGGCTATTTTGGGCAATTAAGGAAACTTAAGGCCAAAAGGCCCAAGTATAGGAAATAAACCTTAGCTCTCTCATAACTCCTTCATTTACCACAACCACCAAGGAATGAGAGAGAGAGAGAGAGCAAAAGAGAGTAAAGGAGAAGAAAGAGTGGGTGGAGAAGAACAAGGTGGACCTTAGATAGAAGTGGGGCCAAGGAAACTCAACCCTTTCAACTCCCTCCCTCTCCTCCAAGGAAAAACTCTCCTCCACAACTCTAACAATCGTCCGTTAAGCGTCTAGGTAACGTCCTTCATCCATCCTCTTGAAACCCTTGTATTAAGAAAGGAATGACATGAAATTCTCACATGCTAGAGCTTGTTTTAGGGATTCCGGCCGGCCAACCCCCCAAAACCCTCATTTCTAAGTCGTTTCCAAGCCTTCAATGAATCCGAAGGTGCGGACTATTGCTCTTAGGTGGTTTAGCACCAATTCTATTATGAGTTTAATGATTTTGATTGCTTGGATGTCATTTTTGGAGAACCTAGAGAATCCCTAGGAATTGCATGCTTATTGAAATCGTATGAAATGGTATGTTTGATTCTCATGATGTTGTTCTTGTTTCTCACATGATTTGGTGTGTGATTAATTTTTGCTCATGCCTTGTTGATTTTCCTCATGAATTGTTGTTTTATAGTATGTATGATTTCATTATTCTTATGCATGTGATTTCTTGAGATGGAGGAAGTGCTTAACTTTCTCACCCACACACCCACACACATACACTCACATGCACTTATTTTCTTGATATGGTTCGTCTAGCTTGCTATGAGAATATGAATTGCATGTTGATATGTATGAGAGCATGAGCTTATTTATTCTAGCGATACATTGTTAGTCAGCATGCTATGAATCACTATTCGTGCCCTTGGGTTGACCAGAATCATGAGGAGAGCGAAGGTGGCCCCGATGGTAAGACCGCCTCGAGACTAAATCTATGGATTTGGGCGGGTGTGTTCGGATGGCTATAATTCGACTACATGGTCTCTTGTGCCCGATGTCACTCGTCTCACCCTCGCCTGACTCTTGCGGTTTAGTCTACTGTCTAATCAACCTTGAATGTTAACCCTGATTGCTCACATATGTATGGAACTTGAACCACCCTGCAACCATTGTAGCCCACCAATAACTCACTTGAAACTGGTCTACAGCCTCGTGGGCCAGGCATGGTGGAATGGAACACTGTGTCTGAGTTGTCGGCTTATGTTGGGGTGTCGCGCCTCCCCGTAGTGACCGCGAGCGATCCCTTTCTCTCGGCACTCCTCATGTGCTTGAAGTCGGGAATGAGGAACCCGACGGGATCACGAACCGTGAGGTCTTGGCCTCACGCATTGGGGGGTTTTGGCTTCACAACCGGCTTAGGGCATTGATACGTGAGGTGCATCAGATTCTCCAACCTGCTGGACGAATGGACTTAATTAATAACTCGGCTAACACGATCGCATTGTATCGCATTAGTTAGGGTGGCGACTTGAAAGTCAAGGTCGCTCTGAGGGAGTATTGACATACGCGATCGTTAAATGGAGTCGCTCGAGGGAGCATTGTGCAAAGGCATGCATCATATCATTCCGCATACATGCATTTAAATAAGAGTTGTTAGGTATTAATGATTGACTGCGTTTCTTTAAATTCATATTAAAATTGATGCCTGCTATAACTTAAGATTAATAGCACCCACTGAGTTGATCACTCCCACTCTGGGACGGTGTTTTAAAACACCAACTAGACCCGTACTTAGATGCAGGTGACCCAGGGTAGGAGGAGCCTAGTAAGGCGAGCTTCGAGGAGGACGAGTTCTCTTACTTCCAGCTGATGGGCGGATCCTCATCGGATTAGTAGCTGGATCTTTGGATCTCTGAGCAGTGGGCTCAGATCTGTTCTTTTGGACATAGTATTCTTTTTGTTGTTCTGTCGGGCAACGCCTCGTGCAACCTGTTTATATTCTTTTGGACTTATATATATGTATAACTCTTCCATTTCAGTAGACGTTTGTGATGATGCTTCATGTTTCAGGGGTTTTCAGACTTGCGCAACTAAACTGAATTAAATGCATATTAATAAAATCGGATTATAAGTGACACTCAGGAACTCGCGAGTTGAGCGTATGCGCGACCCCTAATTTTCAGGGCGTTAATCGGTGGATCATTATATTCCAGTTAGTTCTCAATGATGGTTTCAGAAGAGTTTTGAGACAGGTTGATTTCTACCATAAGCATTTAACACGTTTTCACGGAACCTCTTATTTTCTAGAAATAAATTACCATACTATCCACTCTTATTTGTTTATTGTGACACCTTAATTCTGAATCTAATCCTTAAAAAAAAAAATAATCCTACAACAGTATGAAAAGTAAGAGGAGAAGTTAGAAAGATGTTACCAAATAAGACGTTCATATGTTAAGATCCTGCAAAACAAAACAAACCAAGATAAGACCTAATCTAAAGAATAGAGAAAGTAAAGAAATTAGGACGAAGTTACCAAATTAAAAGATCTATCAACAACCCTACAAAACAGGAAAGTTCTAAAAATCAAGTGGAAAGAAAAAAAATCTAAAATTAAAGTTAGTAAATCCTAATCTTAATCTAATTCTAAAACTAATTAATTTCAGAGAATCGTAGTCGTCACTTTTCGGCAAAGGCGCCAAAAACTTGTTCGCTCCCCAAGTATAGGGTTGTGATGTAGTAATAAACTCAGTGGGACCGTGGTTGAATCCCAAGGAATTGAAACCTGTACATAATCTGAAAATAACCAAAACTAGAATTAGAATAAGATGAAATCTAAATCGAATGAAATTTAAGGAATAATGGTGAAATAATTATCTAAAACTTAAAGAATTCAGGGAAATGAAACTAGGAATTCAGATGATCCACTTGTAGAGATCAGGGAGATCTTATGCTTGCTTCAAGAACTCAGCTAGACTTAGAGTCTCATCTTCATCCAGTTGAAGAGTGTAACCATGAAAATCAAGACTGAACTTCCATTGATATAATTTTCAAGAGATGAAATGTATATGAATTAGAATGGATTCCATTATCAAACCATGCTCAGGAGACAAAGTAAACAACAGAATTAAATAAATTACCAACCAATCAACAATGCATGAATGTTAGAAAGGGTACCGTCATCCGACCATGCCCAGGAGACGGTGGTGAACAACAAGGCTTCTTGATGACATAAACATAAAAAAGGAAAGGAACATGTTTAAAGCTATCAAAGACGTATTGTAATTTTAGTCACAACAGACCATTAAAAACTAAAAACATTCCTTTAATTAAACTAAAATTAACATCAGTTTAGTCTAAACAAAAGGCACAAGCAAAGGGTCACCCATCATGCTACAAGCTTCACCTCTTAGCCCTAGCTAAGAGGTTTAGCTACACATAAACATGATTAGGCTAATCCTAAAAAATAAAGCGAAAAGATAAAAGAACTTCACTCTGTTTCTCTTTCTTTCTCTCTATCCACGTCCACCTCCTCTGCTTCCTATCAAACCTTCATGGTTCCTCCTCTCATTTCTTCCTCTTTTTCTTTTATAAGCATAGGAGAGTCAGTGCTGGGGTTGTGGAGACGTACGTAAGAGATTGGAGTCGGTGGAGAAACTCCTTACGCAGCGTGCACAGTGAAAAATGCAACTGACTTGCGTTTGGATGGTGTTTGCGGCAAATGTATGGCCTATCTTTGGGATCTGACTTCATGGTGTGGTTAAAGATCCACTTCTCCATCATTTGAATGGTCTGGATCATTGATCCGATTATGATTGAGATCACATAAGAACCCAAGGAAGACAGCAGTGTCCGAGCTCTGCTTGGACGCATGGCCTGCGCAAGACCTATGTTGGGATGATGGTGGGGCCCATTTCTAGGTGTTGCTCGCAAGATCCAATCCGTTCATTGGATTTTGCATGAAAAACCTTCGGATATGACCATTTTTTCTCTGTTTTGGTGTGGCCCACCAGATTTCTCCTTACACCATCTATCCTCTGCTTGAACGGCTAGATTTCAATCCTCGCGATCTTCTGAAAACTGCAACCTAGGCAGTGATAAAAAGCTTGATGGGAGACCAATGGACGGTCTGGATCGGTCATGTAGATCGAAACTGTGGCCCACAAGAAAGGACCGCAGGTCTTATTTTGTTTTTGAATTTGAATTGGAGCCAACGTCGGGTCAGTGCAAGCTGGTCAGCTTTGGCTAGTTCGGTACATGGTAGGTGTACACCTGCTGTGTCACCACCCACGCGAAGTGGGACCCACCTTAATGTGTTTAGAAATCCGTTCCGTCCATCTATTCTATCATATCATTTTAGGAGTTGAGTCTACAATAGAGGCAAATCCAGAGATCAGGTGGGCCCCAAATCAGAGATTCATGGTCTGATCTGTCCATTGGCCCACTTCCACAAGGATCATAGGGCTGAAAGTCAATGTGTACGGTTCATTTATGGTCCTCAGGCCATGTATAAAGTTTCGAGCTGAATAGATGATGGAAACCCTATGATCTTTCATTCTGGCCAACTTTCAGGCCACATAGGCTTCATTTCTCAATTTTCTTGAATCTCTGGCATGTAAAGCTGTCGATCTTAGTCCCTTTGAGTCCTTCCCTTGCTTTGGTGACTTCTGTGCGTTAAATCCATGCCTTTAACACTCTTTTTAGTCCACGCTCATAAATTCACCTTGCAACACAAACACGACTAAAATAGGGCATTAAACGGTATTATGTTCATAAATTCATACAGTAAGTGGGGTCTAATAAGCAATATTCGACCCTCTACAGTTACGATTGCTTAATCTGTGTGAATTTCGAGATATGTTCCATCAACAATTTGCCCCATAATTTGGATGGTGTGGATATCAGTACATGTGTGCCACGTGTGAGGAGCATGAGTAACTACCATCATAGAAATCTATCCTGGTGGAGAGGTTGTAAAGTACGAGCTCACTCTTGAAGGCCCATGCAAATATTGTAGATGGGAAGATCCTACCTGTAGAATATTTTTTTGGTCTTCTCTGGTTGCATGTGAACCAGTTTAAAGGTTTGGGATTTCTTCCATATGGGAGGTTTTTTGGTTCATGTGTCATCTACGTGTGTGGCCCAATTATGAATGGTTTGGATCACTGAATCATGGCTGCACTTGTACACACAGAAAGCCCAAACCCACTCATTGCACAGAGGATGGGACCCACTGGATTCATCATATCAATCAGCATTCAAAAGGAAATAATCCAATTATCTAGGGGGTTTTGGGGCACAAGATCCATCCATGATGAGACATGACAGGCCAACGGTCTAGATTAACCCATAGACCAATTCATAATAATTAAGTGGGCCTCAACTGCTCAATAACCATAAAGGATTTCCTAATGTGAAAACACAATGATAAATGCGGTTTGTTTGAAACTGTAACCACCATCTTATCAATATTATAGATTGATGAGGTGGGCCACACTGGAACCACCAACGGAAATGAAAGGAATCGGATTGCCTGCGTTCCCCAGCAGAGAGATATACCTGTGGGGACGCGGTTTGGCTAGTGAAGCTGCCACTAGCCAGTTGGGTAGTGGTCGGTGTTATGTGGACCCCCATGATGTATATGTTTTATCCAAGCCGTCCATCCATTTTTGAAAGATAATATTAGAGTTTTATCTGAGAAATTAGTTAGATCTAAATCTCAGGTGGACCACACCATGGTAAAACAGTAGTGATTGAATATTCACCATTAATATCCTCCTAGGGTACACTGGAATGGTTATTTGACATCTAACCTGTTGATTAAGTCATACAGACTTGGATGAACGGAAAAAACCTATACCAGCTTGATCCAAAACTTTTGTGGCCCCTAAGAAGTTTTTAATGGTAGCCGTTCAATCAACACTGTGCGGTGAGATTTGAATCAACCTGATTTTTGGGATCATACCATAAAATGATCTATAAGAATTGGTGGACGGCATGGATGAAACACATACATCATGGTGGGTCCCACAGAGCACTTACACTAGCCATTGGCCAGTGGCAGGTTCATTAGCCAATCCGTTTCGTACCTGTGGCGAGTCTGTGTGGGTCCCCAGAGATGTCGGTGAGATAAGGTTGGGAATTTTAAAAATCACGCAGATTCAAAACTCAGGTGGGCCACACCAATAAAACAGTGTGAACAAAAACGTCCAGCATTGAAACCTTCCTGAAGCTGACCATGATGTTTATATGTCATCCAAACCGTTCACAGGGTTATTACCACTCAGATAAACTGTAGTCATGAATATCATCTTGATACAGAACTTCTGTCACCCCGGGAGTTCAATCCCCAGTGTTTCGTGTGGTATGGCCCACATGAATTTTAGATTTTCTTTATTTTTAGAATTTTATGGCCCACATGAATTTTAGATTTTCTTTATTTTTAGAATTTTGTCCTATGGTGGTCTTGCAGAATGGATGGAGAGAGTGAGTTTGTTTCCAACTTCTCTGTGGGCCCTGAATCACGCATTCCAAAATGAAAAGGTTGGTGAAGCAGTTGAACCGCTTCTGTGCAACGCGGATTAGGTGGCGAGGAGCCCACTGCCCAAATAAGAGAGAGGTTTAGGTGCGGCCAATGGTGGAATCCTTATTGTGGGGCCTGCATTTATGTTTGTATTCTATATCCACACCATCCATCTATTTTCCTAGATCATTTTAGAGTATGAGTCTTAAAATGAAACAGATCTAACTCTCGGGTGGACCATGCTGTGAGAAATATTGGTGATTAACCGTTAAAAGCTTATATTTTTTAAAGCCCTTTTTGCAGGTTTTTTGGACCTAGTCAATAGGTTGGATGGCTAATAAATATTGTAGAAACATTAAAGTAGGCCATGGTTGGGTTTTAATGGTGGGCAAATTGGATCTATTTCATTTTTAGGCTGACATGCTAAGATGGTTTTCCAAAATAAATAGACCACTTAGATGTAGTATAAATACATCACGGTAAACCTAGGTTAATGCTTTCAGCCCACTCGAGTCTACTCATTTTTAGCCCATGACTTAAAATGAGAGGAGTAGATGTCTCACAAGCATTACGGTGAGCTCCACCAAGGTTTTCAGCAAATGAACTTCCTTTACATCCTGACTACCTACTCGCATCCTCCATATCTGGATTTGGATGCAGATTGGCCACTGATGTTGCCAGCAATGAGGTGGCTATTGGCTGGTGCTATATGGGCCCACCATAATTTATGTGTTTTATCATGCTACCAATTTATTTTGGAGGAGTAAGGTAGACTCTCATGAGTTTCAACACCCGGGCATGGGTTTGAGTACCCCTGGATGGTGAAATTCTACCAGAGCATGGGGCTCACTGTATTTTAACATGATAGTCGTCCCAATATGATAAATGGACACCTAAAAACTAACACTATTTCAAGACTCAGGTGGGCCACACGATGTGATTTTAATGGCCTTTTTTGCATGACCTTACATGTTTGTGGCCCACATGATTGTTGGATCAAACTGATGTTTGGCCTCCAAGGAAAACAATCATGGATACAAATGATGTAGCAATTGGATGTGATGCACGCTTCTTGGTGGGCTCCACACATTAAAATACATTCTCGTGTACCATCACAAGATGCAAGTAAATTTCGGACGCGGATTAGGAAGTGCCAGGTTGAGTAGGGAGACTCTTTACTGAAGTAAGGCCACCAAGTTCTGTACGACCCACCATGATGTAAGTGTTATGTCTACATCGTCCATCCATTTGAGAGATCATTTTAAGGCATTAGACAGAGAATAAGTTAGACCACTACAGAGATCGTTGAAACTTTTCTAAGATCCACTATGATGTTTACCAGAGATCCAACATGTTCATAAGTTAAGACAGACATGAAAGAAAAGAAAAAATAAATTTCAACTTAATAAAAAACTTTTGTAGCCTTTTGAAATTTTTAATGGTGGGTATCACTCTCTCTAGTGTTTTTTGTAGTGGGGTCCACTCGAGCTTTGGACCTGACTCATTCTTTGTCTCATGCCTAAAATTGATATTCATTTGGATGGATGGTGTAGATACAACACGTATCATGGTGGGTCCCACAAAATTTGTTAACGTCGTTTTAGTCTAGCTACTCAACCACACCCTGATCCATAGCTTAACTGGCGGATTGAGCGGAGATACCTCACTCAACCACACCCTGATCCACAGCTCAATTGGCAGACTAAGTGGAGGTACCTCGTTTCATCACTTGAGGTCTTGGTATCGTTCCTTAGTGGAGGAGTGTGTGTAGGAACATAGGTGTGTACTAACAAGCTAACCAGAAAAGGAAAAAAAAAAAAAAAAAAGTCTAGCTACTCAACCTGTTAATTGCTAATCCGCGTCCTACAATTTCAAGCGGTCCACAGAGCCTTGAGCATGATATGATAAGATGATTATTTAACACTCTAGCAGAGTAAAATAGGTGATCCACATACATTAAAAAATTATACATATGTAATGTAGGAAATAAAATATAAAAATATACTTTTATTAATAAAATTCAATTTATAAGATAGTTGAAGCCTTCCAATTGTGTAAGGGATTCAACTAGACTGTTTCAGAATTCAATTGGGCATGAGTCGATCAAGTTTTCAAACGAGTTTGAACTATCCCGTAAAGAATCAATCATAGCCGTAGATGCCTAAGACGAGTGGAAAAGAAAGAAGGTAGAAGTTGAAGTGGTTAAGCATATTGGATAGAAAAAAAACATCACAGTAGTCTCTAGGAACTTTTTAATGGTGTGTTTAATCACCACTGTTTTACTATGGTGTGGTCCACCTGAGAATTGGATCTATCTTGTTAGCTCACGTGTTAAAATGATTTAGAAAAATGAATGGACGGTGTGGATGAAAGAAAGGCATCATTATGGGCCCACAAAGAGCTGACCAGTAGCCACGTGGATACTGGCAGGGTCGGTATGCAATCAGCGTGCGATTTTGATTGGCAAGACCTTTTGATCGTGAGTAAAGAAAAGAAAAGAAGCGAAAAATAAGGGGAGATTGCTGCCGGCTAAAATCCCGGGTACAGAAATATTCCTGTAATTGGGGCTGCGTGGAGTCCACTGAAATGTCTATGACAAAGCCAGTGTCCATCAAGAAACAGGAGTCTAAAAATCAGGCAACTCCAACTTTGTATGTCGTACCAAATGAAACCGTGGGAATTAAAAATCCACCATTGAAATCATCTTGGACGTGACCATAATGTTTATATACCATCCAAACCGTTCATAGGGTTACTATCACTCATATAAAACATAGGCACAAATATCATCTTCTTGATATGAAACGTTTACCGCCCTCGTACATTCAATACCTACCGTTACGTATTGAATGGCCCATATGAGTTATGAATCTAATCGAGTTTTAGTCTCCTGTCCTAGTTGGTTTTAAAAACAAGTGGATGGAGTGGATTTGTCATGGAAATCCATGTGGACCTAACGCAGCCCCAGCCCCAAGTGATGCTAAGTGGGTCCCATAGAGATTTTTTGTGAGAAATCCATCCCTTCCATCCGTTTTGCGAGCTCATTTAATTGCATGTGGTTAAAAATTGATGCGGATCCAAAACTGAAATGAGCTACAAAAGAGGTAACAGTGGTGATTTAGTGAGCACCGTTAAAACATTTTTTTAGCCATACAAATTTTGCTTCATCCCATTGGGAATGATCTTATAAATGGTTTGGATGTCATGTAAACATCAATGTGAATCCCATGAAAGTTACGACAATAGACATTTCTTTCCTCAAAATTTACACTCGTGTCAACTACTTGAGTTTTCGATCCACCTAATTTTTGGTCGGATGGACGGAGTGGATTTCTCACAAATATCGTGGTAGGCCCCACCTAGCATCCTTGCGTAGGAAATTTTTTGCAGGAAATCTGTGTCCGTCACAGGCAATCTGCTTCCTTGAGAAAAAAAAAAAGGAAAATTGACTGTACTCACCTCGAAGTTTGGACAAATTACCTATAATGCTATATCACTCCATATATTCTCTAAAGGGCCTTTTGACAGCTTTTGGAGTTTGTTTTGGACAAAAATGCCTCTGACATTAGTTCAGCAGTTATACGGTTTTTTAGAGATTAAAAAGTTAGGTAGTATTTAATGCCAATAAAGTGATGTGTACGAAACCCTTTTTGCGCGTGGACAAAGATTAAACTCGTAGGGTTCATATTGATGTATGTGTATAATCCATGTTGTCCATCATTTTTACCTTATCATTTTAGGAATAGGGCCTAAATATCAACCTTATCTAGAGCTCATGTGGGTCACATAATAGAAAATAATGGTGACAATGGAACCCGTTGTTGAAACTTTTCAGGCTCACCGTGATGTTTGTTAGAAGTGGACATTGCCAAAGTAAGGACGTTTTGAGCCCACGCCGAACTGGCCAACAAGATGGACGGAATGGATCTCCCCATTGTTGGCCTCAAACTATTGTACCAATGGATATCCTTTCATTTGGTAGTAAAGGAAGTGAGCATGTAACAACCGCAACCTGGGAAAACTACAACCCATATAACATAAGAACTTCAACCCTTACTACATTACAATCACGACCCTTACCACATTACAACCACGACCCAGGTATGGGTCGTGGTTGCCATATTATATGGTTCGTGGTTTTCATGAGGAAAGGGTCGTGGTTATCATGAGGTAGGAGTGTGGTCGGCCTGGTTTTTTTCTTTCCCAGTGTAAGTTGGGTGTGAGAGAGGAAATCGAATCGAGTACTCGGTTGAGCCCACCTTAAATGTATGTGGTCTATCCATGCCATCCATCCATTTTTTCATCTTGTTTTAGGGGTTGAGCGCAAAATTGAAGCATATCCAAAGATCAATTGGAGTATACCACGACCTTAATTTATAGCCTTCGATCCATTTACACTACCAAAAATGGATCGTGGTTGTCATGGGTCGTAGTTGTCATGTTATATGGGTCGTGGTTGTTATGTTATATAGGTCGTAGTTATCATGGGTCGTGGTTTTCATATTATATGGGTCATGGTTGTCATGGTTGTGATTGTCGTGTTATATGGGTCATGGTTGTTATGTGGTAAGGGTCGTACTTGTCATGGGTTGTAGTTGTCATGTTATATAGGTCGTGATTATCATGTTAAATAGGTTATAGTTATCATATTATATGGGTCGCGGTTGTCGTGTTATATGACAACTACGACCCATATGTGTCCACATTAATATGTGTATAATTTATGCCACCCATCCTTTTTGTCATATCATTTTAGGGGTAGGGCCCAAATATCAGCCTAATCTGGTGCTCATGTGGGCTACAAAATAGAAAATAATGGTGAGTATAGAAACTTTCTAGGCTTACAGTGATGCTTGTTAGAAGTGGATACTGTCTAAATCAGGATTTTTTATCACCTCATTGTGGGCCTTAAGCTATGGTACCAATGGTTTGGTAGAAAAAGAAGTGAACACGTTGCAAACCACGAACCATGCAACATGATAGCCATGACTCATATAATATAGCAACTACGAACCATACAACATGATAGCTACGACTCATATAACATAGCAACTACGACCCATGCAAACCACGACCCAAATGGGTCCACATTGATGTATGTGAATAATCTATGCCGCCCATCCTTTTTATTGTGTCATTTTAGGGGTAGGGTCAAATATCAACCACGACCCTTTATGGATGAAAACCACGATCCATTGTGCATGTGAACCACGACCTTTCGAATGGATCGTGGTTATCATGTACCAAGGGTCAGGGTTGTCATATTATATGGGTCGTGGTTGTCATTTTATATGAGTCGTAGTTGTCAAGTTATATGGGTCATGGTTGTGGGTCGTGGTTGTCATATTTTATGAGTCGTGGTTGTCATCCGGGTCGTGGTTGTCACGGGTCGCAGTTATCATGTTATATGGGTCGTGGTTGTCATGTTATGTGGGTCATGGTTGATATAGGTCATGGTTGTCATGCCCCAGGTTTTCAATTTCACTGTTTTCTATTGCGTGGTCCACATGAGCCTTTGATATGCCTCATTTTTTGGCTCATTCCTTAAAATGATTTTTCAAAATGAATGGACGACATGGATAAAATATATACATCACAATGGGCCTAATAAGACCATTCATCTCTACATATATTGGGATGCGTAAGTCGAGTAATGTGACTTATTAAAATAGTCTTCCCGAGGTCTTGGGAATATGGACTCATCGAAGACTCCTACAGCCACACACGTAAGTCGAGTAACTTCTAATCCGCGTTGGAAGCGAAGCGGATTGGCTGGTGTACCACTGTGGATGTATGAGGTTTATCCATGCCGTTCATCCGTTTTTCCATCTTATTTTAGGAGTTGAATCCAAAATTTAATCATACCCAAAGATCAAGTGGACCTTATCATAGGAAATAGTTGAAATAATGATTTTTACCATTGAAATATTTTTATATGATCACAAGGACATAGATGAAAGGAAAAAATAAATATATGCTTGATCTAACACTTCTGTAGTGTAGTCCAGTTTATGTACGCCGAAATGAATTGGCTGGTGTACGCATAAGCTATATTGCTGTTGTAGGTGTGTGTTATGCCAGAACTCATTACAGGTACGTGTCTTGCTAGGACTCCTTCGGACGTTGGTTAGCTACTTATAGGTTGAGTAGTGAGACTCCCCACTGAAGTGACGTCACCAAGTTTTGTGGGCTACACTATGATTTATGTTTTGTATCTACATCGTCCATCCATTTGGAAATATCATATTAGGGTATGATCCAAAAAATGAATTAGATCCAAAGTTTGAGAGAACCACACCACAAAAAATAGCGAGGAGATTGACACCCACCGTTAAAAAGCTCTAAGTGCCACCAAAGTTTTCGATCAGGCTAATATTTGTTTTTTCCCTTCTTTCATGTCTGCTTTAACATATGAACAGGTGGGATCTCAAATAAACATCATGCTGGACCTTCGGAAGGTTTCAACGGCGGGCATCACTCTCATCACTGTTTTCTGTGGTGGGCCTACCTAGCCTTGGATCTACCTCGTTCTTTGGACCATGCTCTAAAATGATCTCTCCAAATGTATGGAAGGTGTTGATACAACACATGCATCATGGTGGGGCCCACAGAAGTGGTGATGTCACTTCAGTAGCCTGTCTCGCCACTCAACCTGTCAGTATTCAATCCACGTCCGCTGCAGATTGGCTACTCCCCGTGCACGTTATTGTGGTCGGTCTCTGTGGGCCCCCCTATGATGTATTTGTTTCATCCATGTCGTTCATCCATTTTTACATATCATTTTAGTGCTTGTTACCAAAAATAAGATGGATATAAGTCTCGGGTGGACCACATCACAGGAAAACAATAATATTAGATATCCACCATTAAAATCCTCATAAGGCCCACTGTACTGTTTATTTGACATCTAATCTCTTGATTAGATAATAAAGACCCAGATGAAGGGAAAAACTAAATATCATCTTAACCCAAAACTTTTATGGTCCCAAAACGTTTTTAATGGTCAAAATTCATTCAACACTGTTTCCTATAATGTGGTCTACTTGAGATAGAGATATACTTTATTTTTTTTTTTATCATATCATAAAATGATATATAAAAATATATGAATGGCATGGATGACACACATACATCATAGTGGGCCCCACAGAGCACCAACCACCAGCCAGTGGGTGGTGTCAGGGGGAGTAGCCAATCCATTCCCCAATCCGTCTCTACTGTTGCTGTGTGAGGATGACACTGAGGCAGTGACGCTCCTCGAGCTCCGAGTTGTACGAATGGTTCAAAGTAGATCAAAGGTTTGTGGCCCACAGTGATGTATTTATTATATCTACACCGTTTATCTATTTTTATAGATCATTTTAGATCATTATCTAAAACTAAATCATATCCAAAGATCATATGTACCACACCACAAATAACAACGAAGATAATGATTTTCACCGTTAAACAATTCGTAGGGCCCACCATAATGTTTATTTTCAATCCGATTTACTCATAAGGTTATAAAGACCTGAATAAAGACGAAAAACAAATTTCATATTGATCCAAGACTTCGATGACCCCAAAAAGGTTCCAATGGTAGAAGTTCAATACCCTGTTACTTTTTGTAGTGTGGTCCACATGATAGTTAATATTTCTTATTTTTAGTCCAAGTTCTTAAAATGAGCTCGCCAAATGAATGGGCGGTTTGGATATAACACATACCCACAGAACATGCCAACACCAATACAGTAGCTATATAGCCGGTGTGAGGTACACCGGCCAATCGGCTTCCATCCAACCCACGTTTGTCTCTGGAAAGGACGCAGATTGCGTCCTACCACCCACCCGTCTCTAGCCCGAATGGGCAAATGGACCACCATGCTTGGCGATTTGTGGGCCCCACCATCATGCTTGCGTTTCATCCATGTCATCCATAGATTTTTCCAGATTATTTTATTGTATGAGACCAAAAATGAGGTATATCTCAATCTTAAGTGGACCACACTACAGGAAACAATGTTGAATGAGCGTTGTAGACCATTAAAAACTTTTCGGGGGCCATAAAAGTTTTGGCTCAAGCTGATTTATTTTTTTTTCCCTTCATCTGTGTTTTTATGACCTAATTAACCGATTGGATGTCAGGTAAACAGTACAATGGGCCTTAGGAATAGATCGTGGGTGTCATGTAGTAAGAGTCGAAGTTATCATGTTATATGAGTTGTGTTTGTCAAGTTACATGGGTCGTGGTTGTTAGGTTATATGGGTCATAGTTATCATGAGTCGTGGTTGCCATGTTATATGGGTCGTGGTTGTAATATGGTAAGGGTTGTGGTTATTATGTTATATGGGTCATGGTTGTCATGGGTCGTGGTTATCATGTTATATGGGTCGTAGTTCTCGTGTTATATACGTCGCAGTTGTTATATGTTCACTTCCTTTACTACCAAACAAAATGATAACCATTGGTATCATAGCCTAGGCCCACAATGGGGTGATCCATTCCGTTCACCTTGTTGGCCTGCTCGTTGTGGGATCAAAAAGTCCTGATTTTGATAGTGTCCACTTCTAACCAACATCACAGTAAGCCTGAAAAGTTTCAACAGTGAGTTTCATTGTCACCATTATTTTCTATTATGTGACCCAAACTAGCTCTGGATCAGGTTGATATTTGGGCCCTAGTTCTAAAATGACGCGACAAGAAGGATGGGCGGCATGGATTATACACATACATCAATGTGGGCCCCACGATAAAAAATAATGGTGACTATTGAAAGTGTCTATGTTCATTGTGATGTTTGTTAGAGGTGGACATTGCCCAAGTTATGACTTTTTGGGCCCACGCCGAGCTGACCGTCAAGGTGGATGGATCGGATAACCCCATTGTGGGCCTTAAGCTATGATAACAATGGTTTGATATAAAAAAAATTGAACACGTTGAAAACTACGATCCATACAACATGACAACTACTACCCATATAACATGACAACTATGACTCATGCAAACCACGACCCAAATGGGCCGCAGTTGTATGAATCGTAGTTTTCATGTTATACGGGTCTCAGTTGTATGGATTGCAGTTGTCCTGTTATATGGGTCGCAGATATCCTATTATATGGGTCGTGGTCGCGGTTGTCCTGTTATTTAGGTCGCAATTGTCCTGTTATATGGTTCACAGTTGTATGGATCGCAGTTGTCCTGTTATATGGGTCGCAGTTATCCTGTTATATGGGTCGCAGTCGCAGTTGTCCTATTATTTGGGTCACAGTTATCCTGTTATATAGGTCGCAGTTATATGTATCGCAATTGTCATGTTATATGGGTTGCAGTTATCCTGTTATATCGGTCCTGGTTGTCATGGGTTGTGGTTATCCAATTACCATTGTTTCCCTATGGTGTGGTCCACTTGAGATTTATATCCCTCTCATTTTTGGTATTAAACTCCAAAATAATCTGTAAAAATGGGTGAACGGAATGGATGTAACACATACATTATAGTGGGCCCACATAGCACTGACCACCTGCCACAGGGCTGTTAGCAGCGGGGAGTAGCTAATCCATTTTCGTCCCGGATACAGACATGGATCAGAGGAAGCAAATTGGCTGGTGTACCTCACACCAGCTATATAGCTGCTGTATTGAAGTCAACAAGTTATGTGCGTTTGATCATGAGGTATATGCTATATCCAAACCATTCATCCATTTGGTGAGTTTGTCTTAAGGCTTGATATGAAAAATAAGACAGATCTAACATATAACATGACAACCACGACCCATATAACATGACAATCACAACCCGTATAACATGAGAACCACGACCCATATAATATAATAACTAAGACCCATTTAACATGACAATCACAACCCATATAACATGACAACTACAACCCATGATAACTACGACCCTTACCATATAACAACCACGACTCATATAACACGACAACCATGACCATGACAACCATGACCCATATAACATGACAACCATAACCCATGATAACTACGACTTATATAACATAACAACCACGACCCATATAACATGATAACTACGACCCATGATAACCACGATCCATTTTTTGTATTGTAAATGGATCGAAGGCTACAGATTAAGGTCGTGGTATACTCCAATTGATCTTTAGATATGCTTCAATTTTAGGCTAAACCCCCTAAATTAGATGGAAAAATGGATGGATGGTGTGGATAGACCACATACATTTAACGTGGGCCAAACCGAGTACTCAATCCGATTTCCTCTCTCGCGCGCAACTTACACTGGGAAATAAAGAAAACGGGCCAACCACACTCTTACCTCATGACAACCATAACCCTTTCCTCATGAAAGCCACGACCCATATAATATGACAAGCACGACCCATACTTGGGTCATAGTTGTAATGTGGTAAGGGTTGTAATGTAGTAAAGGTAATAGTTCTCATGTTATATGGGTCGTAGTTTTCTAAGGTCGCTGTTGTTATATGTTCACGTCCTTTACTACCAAATGAAAGGATAATCATTGGTATAATAGTCTGAGGCCAACAATGGGGAGATCCGTTCCGTCCATCTTGTCGACCAACTCGACGTGGGCCCAAAAAATCCTAACTTGGGCAGTGTCCACTTCTAACAAACATCACAATGAGCCTGAAAAGTTTCAACAACGGTTCCATTGTCACCATTATTTTCTATTAGATGACCCACACAAGCTTTGTATCAGGCTGATATTTAGACCCTAGCCCTAAAATGACACAGTAAAAAGGATGGATGACATGGATTATACACATACATCAATATGAGCCCCACGAGTTTAGTCCTTGCCCATATGCAAAAAGGGTTTCTTACACATCACTTTACTGGCATTAAATACTACGTAACTTCTTAGTCCCTAGTAACTTCTTAGTCCATAGAAAACTATACAACTACTGAACTAAGTTCAGAGTATTTTTATCCAAAACAAAGTTCAAAAGCTGCCAGAGGCCTTTTAGGGCTTATTTGGGCAAACGTTTTCAGGTGTATTGAAGTGTATAGCATTAGCTGATATGACACATTTAATGCTGTCAATGGTTTGTCGGCTGGCTTGGGTGTAGACGCCAATTCCATGACTAACTACGGTCTTGTTTGAGTGTTGTGGTATTGGGCAGATGGATGTCTCAGGGAACGGATTGGTCAGTGCTCTGTGGGGCCCATCATGATGTATGTGTGTCATCCATGCCGTTCATCTACTTTTATATATCAATTAATGATATAGTAAAAAAAAATGAAGTATATCTCACTCTCAAGTGGACCACATCAGGAAACAGTGTTCAATGAATTTTGACCATTAAAAATGTTTTGGGGGCCATAAAAGTTTTGGATCAAGCTGATATTTATTGTTTCCCTTCATCTGGGTCTTTATGACCAAATAAACAGATTGGATGTCAAATAAACAGTACAATGGGCCTTAGGAGGATTTTAATTGTGAATATCCATTTGTTGATTTTGTCCTCTGGTGTGGCCCACCTAAGGTTTATATCCCTATCATTTTTGTATCAAGCACTAAAATGATCTGTAAAAATGGATGAACGGAATAGATGAAACACGTACATCATAGTGGGGGCACAGATCATCGACCACCAATCGCTTGGGTGTAGACGTCAATCCAATGACCAGTTCCAGCGAATACAACAGGGGATGATCGAGTTCCTACAGTCGACGCTGTCCAAACACGTGAGGAGGTAGGCTCAGTGAGATTTGACGATCCTATCCCACCCAATACCCTTTTAACACACCTTAATCCTTTTGCCCAAACAGGCCTTAAGCGAATATACGGAGTGCCACAGCGCTGGAGGTAATTGACCCGAACTGAGAGGTGAGTACCGGCAATTTTCAAAAAAAAAAAACAAAATACCGAAAGACGTTTTAGCTCTCAGTTGACTTGGGGAAGATTATATGGTATTCTGGCACGGTACCACACTTGATACACAGACATTCATAACATGTATACGTGGCATACATCAACTCAAATCTAAACCGGCTAAATTGTGGATCCCACTGTCGTTGAGTCACAGCCTCAAAACAAAATTTTTGGAAAAATCCTAACCTCCAATTCGTGGTTGGATCACTGCATATTTTTCATTTTAACCGTCCAAAAAACGTCCACTAACCTAATATTCTGAAAATCAAATAATCTTAATTTTGGATTGATGGCAAATCCAAACTGGGGATTACGATCTGGACAATTTAATCTGAATTATGTGGATCTTAGATCAAATTTTAAGTAAATCTAAGTTACCGTGTATCATTCATCCCACTCCGCTGAGTAATCAAAGTTTTTTAAATTTTTAGAGAAATTTAGGACTGTGGACCCCACCTTTTAGCCAGCTTTTTTTTTATGAAAGAAGACAAACTTTGTTTTGCAACTTGGACCTGCTCGTACGGACATAAAATTTGAGGACGAAAATACCCCTCCCTTTCAAGGAAACGGATTGGATACTCTGCCTGCCCCCAACTATCCATATGTGGGCCCCACCTTGATGTGTGCTTTTCATCCATGCCGTCCATATATTTTTTGAAATCATTTTATGGTATGAGACCAAAAATGAGATATATCCAAATCTCCAGTGTACCACATTGCAGGAAACAGTGTTGAATGAGCGTCAACCATTAAAAACCTTTAGGAGGCCCACTGTGAGAAATCATCTCCATCTAAGTTCATTCATAGGGTCAAAAAGACCTGGATGAAGAGGAAAAAAAATTTCATAATGATCCAAAACTTCTATAACCCCTAAAAGGGTTTCAATGGTAGACATTCAATTCCCCATTGCCTTTTACAGTGTGGTCCACTTGATAGTTAGCTCTATCTTATTTTTCGTCTCAAGCCTTAATATAAGTTTGTAAAATATATGGACGGTTTGGATATAACACATACATCATGTTAAGACTCACAAAAGCAAAAAAAAAAAAAAAAATCAGTTTGCCTCGCTCAATTTCTAGTTTGCCCCGCTCAATTTTCAGTTTTCCCGATCAATTGAGCGGGGCAAACTGAAAATTGAGCGGGGCAAACTGAAAATTGAGCGGAGCAAACTGAAATTTTTTTTTTGCTATGTTACTTTTATGGGTCCCATCATGATGTATGTGTTATATCCAAACCGTCCATATATGAGCGGGGCAAACTGAAAATTGAGCGGGGCAAACTAGAAATTGAGTGGGGCAAACTGAAAATTGAGCGAGGCAAACTGAAAATTGAGCAGAGCAAACATGAAATTGACCCCACTGTCCCAGCTGTTTTTATGAAAGAATACAAAATTACTTTTGCAACTTAGACCTTCACGTGCGGAGACCCAATTCCAAGATGAAAATACCCTTCCTTTTCACTATTGTCCACTTTTTCTTTCCATTTTCACTGTTTGATTTTCATTTCCCTTTCCACTGCTGCTTTCACGTTGCTTTCACCTCCCTTTCCACCCTCCGGTTCCACGAGAAAGATGAAAAAAACTCATTTTGTAGGCCCCCGTTATCAGCATTTTGTCTTCTTTCGAAAATGGTTAGTCTAGGAAAGAAATCATGCATCAGTTGGGCCCACATTAAATATATGTAGTATAGGAAACGGATTGGCTACTCTCCCTGACACTAGCCCCGTAGCTAGTGGTCAGTGCTCTGTGGGCCCCATCATGATGTATGTGTTTCATCCATTCCATTCATCCATTTATAAAGATCATTTCAGGGCTTCATCCTAAAAATAAGAGGGATATAAATCTTAGATGTACCATGCTACAAGAAAATAATAGTGATTGGATATTCATCATTTAAATCCATCAATTCAAGTTTCCCCCGCTCAAAATTTAAATTTTTCCTGCTCATTTTCTAGTCTGCCTTGCTCAATTTCATGTTTGCCCCGCTCAATTTCATGCTTGACCTACTCATTTTCTAGTTGTCTCGCTTAATTTCATGCTTACCCCGCTCGTTTTCTAGTTTTCTCCACTCAATTTTATGCTTACCCCGCTCGTTTCCTAGTTTGCCTCGCTCAATTTCATGTTACTCCTGCTGAATTTCTAGTTGGCCTCACTGAATTTCTATTTTGACCCGCTCAATTTTCAGGTTGTCCTGCTGAATTTTGCCCCACTGAATTTCTATTTTGACCCGCTCAATTTTTAGGTTGTCCTGCTGAATTTCATGTGTGCCCCGCTCAAACTGATAATGCTACCTTCGCTCAATGGCATGATAGATATCGTCACAAAATTAAACAAGCATCACTCATTTTTCATGTTTTCCCCGCTCAATTTCTAGTTTGCCCCACTCTATTTCATGTTTCCCCCGCTCAATTTCATGATCGCCCCGCTGATTTTCTAGTTTACCCCCACTCAATTTCATGTTTGCCCCTACTCAAAACTTAAACCTAAACCTAAACCTAAAACTTAAACCTAAACCTAAAACCTAAATGTATTTTCAAATCCCTAAACCTAAACCTTAACTTATTCTCAATTCTCTAAACCTTAACTTATAATCTAACTTAAACAAAAACTTATATTGTACACTTGTAACCTAAAACCTAAATGTATTCTCAAATCCCTAAACCTAAACCTTAACATAATCTCAATTCCCTAAACCTTAACCTATAACCTAACTTAAACCTAAACCTAAAACCTACACTTATAACCTAAAACCTAAATGTATGCTCAATTTTCAGTTTGCCCTGCTCAATTTTCAGTTTGCCTTACTCAATTTCTAGTTTGCCCCACTTAATTTTCAGTTTGCCCCGCTCAATTTCCAGTTTGCCCCGCTCATATATGGACGGTTTGGATATAACACATACATCATGATGGGACCTACAAAAGCAACATGGCAAAAAAAAAAAAAAAAATCAGTTTGCCCCGCTCAATTTCTAGTTTGCCCTGCTCAATTTTCAGTTTGCCCCGCTTAATTTCTAATTGAGCGGGGCAAACTGAAATTATTATTTTTTTTAGGGGGGCCACTGTGATGAACTTAGATGGGGAGGATTTTCACTTATAACCTAAAACTATTTCCAAATCTCAAAATCTATAACCTTAACTAAAACTTAAACTAAAACCAAAACCAAAACCTATAACCTAAACCTGAACTCATTCCCAAATCCCAAAACCTATAACCTAAACCAAAATCAAAACCTATGACCTAAACCCAGACCCATTCTCAAATCCCAAAACCTATAACCTAAACCTAAACCTATAACCTATAATCTAAACCAAAACCAAAACTTATAACCTAAACCCAAACCCATTATCAAATTCCAAAACCTATAACCTAAACCTAACCAAAACCTAAACCAAAACCTATAACCTATAACCTTAACCAAAACCTATAACCTAAACCAATACCAAAACGTATAACCTAAATCCAATCCCATTCTCAAATCCCAAAATCTATAACCTAAACCTAAACCTAAACCTTATCCTAAACCTATAACCAATAACCTAAATCAAAACCAAAACCTATAACCTAAACCCGAACCCATTATCAAATCCCAAAACCTATAACCTAAACCTAACCTTAACCTAAACCTAAACCTATAACCTATAACCTTAACCAAAACCTATAACATAAACCAATACCAAAACCTATAACTTAAACCCGAACCCATTCTCAAATCTCAAAACCTATAACCTATAATTTAAACTAAAACCTAAACCTAAACCTATAACCTAAACCCGAACCCATTATCAAATCCCAAAAAAATTTCAGTTTGCCCCGCTCAATTTTCAGTTTGCCTTGCTCATATATGGACGGTTTGGATATAACACATACATCATGATGGGACCCACAAAAGCAACATAGCAAAAAAAAAAAATCAGTTTGCCACCCGCTCAATTTCTAGTTTGCCCCGCTCAATTTTCAGTTTGCCCCGCTCAATTTCTAATTTGCCCCGCTCAATTTGCAATTTGCCCCGCTCAATTTCCAGTTTGCCCCGCTCGTATATGGACGGTTTGGATATAACACATGCATCATGATGGGACTCACAAAAGCAACATAGTAAAAAAAAAAAAAATCAGTTTGCCTCGCTCAATTTTCAGTTTGCCCTGCTCAATTTCCAGTTTGCCCCGCTCATATATGGACGGTTTGGATATAACACATACATCATGATGGGACCCACAAAAGAAACATAGCAAAAAAATAATAATTTCAGTTTGCTCTGCTCAATTTCTAGTTTGCCCCGCTCAATTTTCAATTTGCCCCGCTCAAACTGAAAATTGAGCGGGGCAAACTAGAAATATATAGATTTTGAGATTTGAGCGGGGCAAAAAAATATATATATATTTCAATTTGCCCCTCTCAATTTCTATTTTGCCCCGCTCGCAAACTGAAAATTGAGCGGGGCAAACTGAAATATATATATATATATATATATATATATATATATATATATATATATATATATATATATATATATATATATATATATTACTTTTGTGGGTCCCATCATGATGTATGTGTTATATCCAAACCGTCCATATATTTTACGAGCTTATATTAAGGCTTGAGATGAAAAATAAGATAGATCTAACTATCAAGTGGACCACACTGTAAAAGGCAGTGGGGAATTGAACGTCTACCATTAAAATCCTTTTAGGGCTAAATGTATTCTCAAGTCCCTAAACCTAAACCTTAACTTATTCTCAATTCTCTAAACTTTAACCTATAACCTAACTTAAACCTAAACCTATAACCTGCACTTATAACCTAAAACCTAAATGTATTCTCAAATCCCTAAACCTAAACCTACACCTACACCTAATCCTAATATCAACTCCTTAACCTAAACCTAAACTTGAAAATCCAAACCTAAACCCGGTCCCGAACCCGATTTCCTAAACCTAATCCTTAACCTATTCTCAGTTTCCTAAACCTTAACATATAACCGACACTTATAACCTAAACATAAACCTATAACCTAAATATATTCTCAAATTTCTAAACCTAAACCTACACCTAATCCTAATATCAACTCTTTAACCTAAACCTTAAAAACTCAGACCTAAACCTGGTCCAAAACCCGATTTCCTAAACCTAAACCTTAACCTATTCTCAGTTCTCTAAACCTTAACATATAACCGACACTTATAACCTAAACCTAAACCTATAACCTAAACCCAAAACCTAAATGTATTCTCAAATCTCTAAACCTAAACCTACACTTACAATCTCTAAACCTATAACCTATAACCTAAACCTAAACCAAAACCTAAACCTATAACCTATAACCTAAACCAAAACCTATAACCAAAACCAAAACCTATAACCTAAACCCGAGCCCATTCTCAAATCCGAAAACCTATAACCTAAACCCGAACTCATTCTCAAATTCCAAAATCTATAACCTAAACCAAAACTAAAACCGAAACCTATAACCAAAACCTAAACCCATTCTCAAATTCAAAAACCTATAACCTAAACCTTAACCTAAACCGTTAACCTATAACCTAAATCAAAACCTATAGCCTAATGTTAAGGGTCAAATATTGCATATCATATTAGACCCCAGATATTATCTGGATTTACGAATATAATGCTATCTAATGGTTTGTTTTCTCATTCTTGTGTTGCAAGGTGATTTTATGAACATGGATGGAAAAAGGACATTAAAAGTTGAGATTTAACAATCTGATGACGCCAAAGGCAAGGGAAACACTCCAGGGGACCAAGATTGACAAATATACATGGTCAGAAATCTGAGAAAAGTTACAAATTGAAGTTCAAGTGGCCTGAAGGACGTCCAGAATGCAAGATCACGAGGTTCCCACCATCCGTTCGGCTCGAAACTTCATACGTCGCTTGAGGACCATAAATTAACCGTACATATAAAATTTCAGCCATTGAAGATCTCGGGAAGTGCCCCAACTGACAGATCAGCCCATAAACCGTTGATTCTGGGCCCACCTGATATCTGGAACTGCCTCAAAATTATTATTGACGGTTTAAATGAGATGAGAAATAATTTAGACGGTGAGGATTTCTGAAAATCATCATAGTGGACCCCACATGAATAAAGTGTGCATAGTGCACAAGTGCACTACACGTGCATGGGAAACGGCAGAGACGGTTGACCGTCTCTGACCGAAGAAAAAAAAAAAAAAAAAGGCTGCCTAACGGACGGCCGGCGTCCTTTTTGCGGACAGTTGTCACGCCCCAAACTCGGAAACCGGGCTCACAAAATTCCCGATCGCCGAATCCGGCACCGACAGCCTCCGTAGAACCCCATTCTCGGCTCCTAGCTCCCATTCGCCAGGTTCCGATCCTGGGATGCTACGAGGAGGATTTTTAACATCAGTCTGATACGTAATAAGCATAACCAAAGGCATAACCCACAAACAACAACCAAGCACTCCATTACATTTCCACTATGATCAAAAATTTTACAAGTACAATGAGCATAAAGGGAAATACAATGGCAAATAACAAAAACTCCAAAAATGATCAGCAACGTGCTTCTGCCTCAGCGCTGCTGCAGTCCAACGTCACCTGCACGCAACGGTCGTGCATAAGCTTACAGAAAGCTTAGAGGGTGGTGAAAGTGTGTGCGCAAGGTAGTAATATGAATGCAATGTCAGAGTAATGCGGAATATGCAGATGGAACCAAAACGTCATGAGCCGTACCAAGGCTATGCAATGCCAGACATGAATGGTATCGGCCATCCCAAGGCCATGCAATGTGCAATGCAACTCAAGCATACAGATCCTCATCAATGTCCACATATCAGTACAGCTCAAAGTATGGAATATCACCGGGGTCTAGTACACTCTAAACCAGATTGCCGCCACATCGCGCGCAATAAGGTAAGTGGAAGAGACCTCACTATCCGTCTGCCAATATCGGGCGCGACTCGTCGATAGCGGACCCATTCCTCGAGCTGGTCAGACTCAGCCTAGCATTGCCCCCTACACTCGGGCGGGTAAGGTCGTACCCCCTTCCAACCGACCACGACACAGTGGAGAGCGTAACCGTCTGGTAATCGGCACTCAACGCTCATCTACCCACTCGGTCTAGACGTTGGAGCAACCTCTTGGTACCATAAGGGTTTAGGGACTTTCACCCAGGGATATCTATAGTACCCCATGTAGAACAAGATTTCCGGTACCCAATCCTGCCAACCACGATGCGTCTGTGGAGGCTACGGCCCTGATGTCGCTAGGGCGTACAACAACCATATCACACAAATGCGGAATGCATGAATCACGCTATCCAGTCATGCAACCAATCCTGCGCATACCGTGCGCTCATGTAGGGCAACACCGCCTAACCGGGAGCCCATAAACAACCTGCCCGAAGGCATATGCCATGATCAGTCAATCCTCATATCAAGCATGCATATGATGCGTATGATCATGGGTCATGAAACTATACTAAACATGTTATAATAAAATGCATTATCTTACAATGCAGATGAGCCTGAACGGCCTAAATACGATAAACATGGTCCAGTAATGGGCCCTAAGTAGAGTCGTAATGTGGACATCCAACCATCATTACACTCGCAATGTGGACGTCAAACCAGCATTGCTTCCCAGGCACAATCTTCTTAACGTCGCTACATAACCTGTATTGGGATTACACATTGCAATGGACCGTAGGTTCATCCCATTGGCCTTACACATGTATCAAATGGGCCATATCTTATGGGCCTTTTATTCATCAGATGGGCCATATAAATGGGCCACACCAATGGGTCTTATGTGCATTGCAATGGGTCAAAACCCGAGAGCCTTGGATGACATCAAATGCTTAGTCTCATGGGTCTTATGTAAGACCAATGGGCCACACCAATTGGTCCCTATATGTAGATCAAGTGGGCCTCAACCCATAGACCTAATCATAAACTCAAATGGGCCTAAACCCGTAGGCCTTACATGTATCGAATGGCCTACCTCCATGGGCTTTAAATTTTAACAAAAGGGGGTCCAATTACCTGGGTCTAAAAGTACATCAAATGAGCCTAGTCCCATGGACTTGAGACATACCAAGTGGGCCTAAACCCATAAACCTTTTTCAAAGCAAATGGGCCTAGCCCATAGGCCTTAAATAGTCCAAATGGGCCTAACCCATAGACCTTGCATGCACATCAAAGTGGTCCTAATCCCATGGATTTGTAATACATCGAATGGGCCTAAGTTCTTAGGCCTAAAATGAATCAAATATCCTACTTCCATGGGCTCTAAAATTTCAATAGAAGGGTCCAAGTGCATGGGCCTTGAAGTACATCCAATGGGCTCAGTCCTATGGACTTACAACACATCAAATGGGTCTAAGCTCTTAGGCCAAAATTGAATCAAATGGGCCTAGCCCATAAGCATTTTATAAATCAAATGAGCCTAGCCCATAGCCCCTTTAACATGCAAATGGACCTATACCATAGGCCTAAAATGATCTCTTTTCGAGTGGATGGACGGTATGGATGCATTTCATGCATCATGGTGGGTCCCACTGTCCAGTGGACAGTGCGGATAGCGCACGTACGCTATGCAGGACCCCACCATCCGCTGGACGGTGGAGGCATACATGCAAGGGGGGGGGGGTACCACCACAGTGAGTGCCACCGTCCGTTGGACGGTGGTCTTGGCTCATACATTCACGTGGGTCCCACAAATGTGGCCCACCTTAATGTTTATTTGAAATCCAACCCGTTCATAAGGTCACTCAGACCTGTATGAAGGGTCAGTAAAATTTTCAGCGTGATCCAACCCTTCTGTGGGCCCCAAAAAAAAAATATAGTTCCCAGGGATAGGGGTACACTGTTTCATGTGATGTGGGCCACTGGAGCTCTGGATCTGACTCCTTTTTTTGGAGGGGGCCCACCACTGGGGTGGCCCACCAAATGAACACGTTGGATGACAAAATAAACATTTTTGTGGGGCCCACGGCTGGAGCCGTGGGTCCCTAACCGGACGCCACCCGCCCGTGGACGGCTGCACGCAGCAGCGTGCAGCGCTGCCACCTGCCTGACACCAAAGAAAAGAGGCTCTGCCTCTTCTCAAATTCGGGAAAAAAAATAATTTCTTGACGTTTTTCATGCGTGGGGTCCGCTTTGCCAAAATCTGACCCGACCATGGCGATCAGTGGCTCGACGCCGTCCAAATGAGTCCGGAGTTTGAATTTTTTTGACGCTTGGATGTGAAATAAATCAAGAAAATAGAGATTGAATGGTAAGGGCGCAACATTCGACGCTATGGCCCACCAGATGATTGGATCAGCTCCAAACTTCTACCCAACGGCTAAAACGCCGTGGGTAAGAGGATGGACGGCTTGGATCGGACGCAAACATCAGGGTGGGGCCTATACAAGGGGACCACCCAAAATCCTCTCCTTTTCTTTCCTTTTTCTTCTTTTTGCTATAATCGTCCAGCGTCTGGACGGTTCAAAAAAAAATTTCTTTGTTTTTTTTTTTTTTTTTTTTTTTTTTGGAGGGCCCTAATGAAGTGGGCCCCACTGATGGGCGGCATGGGAGTAACAGCCAAGGTGGGCCCCACTTGAATAAAATAAAATATCCCAAGTGGGATCCATTCAAGTGGGCCACACCCTCCCATTGCAACAAAATAAAATAAAATAAAATAAAATAAAATAAAAGAGAGAGAGTGAGAGAGAGATGGAGAGTGGGACACGGCTTGTGATGGAGGGACCCCGTCATTATGGGCCCTCCCATACATGAAATCATACATCAAATGGGTCATTTTGCACATATGACCATCAAAACTAAAGATCAACGGTGGAGATCCTTTCCCCACCAATATGGATGGTCTAGATGACCTTTTCAATGAAAAATAAACATCATGATGGGGTCCATGGAGAATGGCCCCATCATGGAATGATCATGATGATCCAAGTGGTCTATTGGCCACGTATTAGGGTCCCAAGTGAGATCCACACCATTGATCGGTGGGCCTCACTTGGTCCACCATAAAAATAATCAAAACTACCCTATGGAAGCACCCACCGTCCGATCTTCTCGCTCCTAGGGGTTCCTTGGCACCTTATCTTCAACTTCAATGGCTAAGATGAAGAATGGAGGGTTGAGATGGGGGATTTTGGGGTAGGAAGGTGGGCCACTTGGAGCTTAAGGTCTTTGGAGAAATGCCATACGTGGGAGCTCTTGAAATTTTTTTTGTTGCTTGGAAGTTTTGGAATGAGAAAGAGAGAAAGAGAGAGAGTGATGTAAAGGGAGAGAGAGAGAGTGATGGATGGATGGGTGAGTGATGTTTGTGTAAGAAATCTTGGACTTTTGTGGCTTTTGTGTAAGAGAGGTATGGGATGTGAAGACTTTTGTGGTCTTTTGTGTAAGAAAGGTATGGGTTAGGAAGACTTTTGTGGTTGCTTGGGAAAATGGGTGAGAGTGATGTGTACTTGACATGTGATGGGTTGATGGGTGATTGATTGATGGGATTGATGTGATTGATGTGACACATCGTTGAGATTCCCTTGGTTTTCGCAACGCGCGGCGTTTTCTCGCACCGAACGTTGGCCCATAACTCTTGATCAAGGTATCGCCTCGGCGCGCGAGTCGCGGTATCGAAACCGCAATGACGGCGCGGTCGCTATGGTATAGGTCTCGAGTTGAGTCGACTCGGGTTGTCGGCACATGAATCAGGGTCGTGCGTCGATATTGTTTAAGGGTCGAAAGTTGCCAGAATTCGACCGGTACGACTGCGGAAGTGTACGGAAAGGTACGGACCAAGATACGGGTCTTACAACAGTAGTGGGCCCCACCCATTTCTCATATGGCCGATCTGATCCGTCCACCGTGTAGAGGGCTTTGAGAACTACAAAACCATGCTGACCTTTTACACCCATGCGTGCACACGTGTGAGATACAGAGGCCACAAAAGGGCTGCTCGGTAACGTTTAAAACTGATTCTTCTGTGATTTCTTCTCTGGGCCACGTCAATGGACGTTCAAAACCACCCATTCTTGACTGAAATTTCATTCTGAACCCAATGGACTGGGTGGATTTTCCAGAAAATGTTTTTGTGGGGCTCACCGACTACAACAGCGAAATGGTGCGAAAGGTTTCGCACATCCACGAAAACTGACTTTTTCGGACAGTTTTGGCCCACCATCTTTGATCATATGGCAGATTTGAACCGTCTATCATGTAGAGGACTCAATAAAGTACTAAGGGACGGTGTTTCTTTGGAATTTGAGCGAGGAAAGTGGCGTGTTTCGAGGCAACGAACTTGGCTGCAAAAATTGCACTCCGTGTCCTGCTACAACTCTGTCACTGACTCCAGCCTTCCAGCAGCTATAAAAGGAGGTTTTTGGACGTGGGAAGCATTCATTCAGGGTCTTGGGAGGAAGAACAGAGGGCTCGAGCTTGGATTTCAACGTGGGCAGAGGAGAGAGAGAGGAGCTTGGTTTTTTCTTTTCCTTTTCTTTTTCTCTTTATTTATTTGGATTGAGCTCATCCATGGCAGGCTAAATCCTCCTAGCTAGGGCTAAGAGGTGAAGCTTGTAGTAAGATGGGAGATTTGATTTTATTTTAATTTTAATGCATAAATTGACTTTGATTTTAGTTAATTATTATGGGAATATTTTTAGTTCTTAATGGTCTGTTGTGACTGAAATTACAATGGGTCTGCGATGCTTTGAATATTTCTATTTCCTTTTCATGTTTATAACGTCAGGACGTCCTGTTGTTCACCATAGTCTCCTGGGCATGGTTGGATGACGGTACCCTTCCTAACTTTCATGCATGTGATTGGGTGGTAATTAGTTTAATTCTGTTGTTTGCCATAGTCTTTTGGGCATGGTTTAGTGATGAAATCCATTCTAATTCATACACCTTTCATCTCTTTGAAAACTAGATCAATGTCAGTTCAGTTAATTTCCATGAAACATGCATAAGATCTCCCTGATCTCTACAAGTGGATCCTCTGAATCCCTAGTTCCCTTCTTTTGATTTCTCTCAAGTTTATATAATTATTTCACCATTATTTCTCAAATTACATTCAGTTTAGATTTCATCTTAATCTAGTTCTAGTTCTGGTTAGTTTTAGATAACGTACAAGTTTCAGTCCCTTAGGATTCGACCTCGGTCTTACCGAGTTATTACTATATCACAACCCTGCACTTGGGGAGTGAACACCTAAACAAAAACCAAAACCTATAACCTAAACTCGAACCCATTCTCAAATCCTATAACCTATAACCTAAACCTAAACCAAAACCAAAACCCAAAACTTATAACCAAAACCAAAACCAAAACCAATAACATAATCCTGAGCCCATTCTCAAATCCCAAAACCTATAACCTATAACTTAAACCAAAACCTATAACCTAAACCAAAACCAAAACCTATAACCTAGACCCGAATACATTCTCAAATCCCAAAACCTATAACCAAAACCAAAACAAAAACCTATAAGTTAAACCCAAACCCATTCTCAAATCCAAAAACCTATAACCTAAACCTAAACCCAAACCCATTGTCAAATCCCAAAACCTATAACCTAAACCTAAATCTTAACCTAAACCGTTAACCTATAACCTAAATAAAAAACTATAACCTAAACCTAAACCTATAACCTAAACAAAAACAAAACCAAAAAAAAAAAAAATACAATTTTTTTTTTTTTTACAAAAGATATAAACGTCGATATTATTTACATATTCTCGATATTATCGACATAAGTTGTCGATATTATCTACATATCATCGATATATCGACGTTAGTCATAGATAACAATTTTTGATACACTTTAGTTACGAATTATAACCGTAGATATAATTGCGTCGATATATCGACGATCTGTCGATATTATTGAAAAAGTTTAAAACTGTCCAGCGAGTTTGCCTTGAAATTTTGAAATTTTTAATACACTTTAGCTACGGACCATAACCGTATCTATTACCGTAGTAGACAGGCAATGCCGTGGCCATTTTTTTTTTTTTTTTTTTTGCTATGTTGCTTTTGTGAGTCCCATCATGATGTCTGTGTTATATCCAAACCATCCATCTATTTGGAGAGCTCATATTAAGGTTTGGGACGAAAAATAAGATAGATCTAACTATCAAGTGGACCACACTGTAAAAGGCAGGAATTGAACATCTACCATTGAAACCCTTTTAGGGATTACGAAAGTTTTGGATCATTATGAAAACTTTTTTTCCCTCTTCATCCAGGCCTTTGTGACCTCATGAATAGATTGGATGTAAAGTAAATGTTATGGTGGGCCCTACAAAATTTTTAACGGTGAAAATCAGTTTTCCTGCAGCCCTTTGTGGTGTGGTCCAGTTGATCTTTGGATATGATTTTTTTTTTTTTGGATAATGCTCCGAAATGATCTCAAAATATGGATGAACGCTGTGGATATAATAAATACATAGATGTGGGGCCACGTAACTTTGATCTCTTTTGAGCCGTTCGTACAACTCTCGGCTGGAGGAGCGTCGCTCGTCTTCGAAAGGGAGGGTATTTTCGTCCTCAAATTTTCTGTCCGTACGAGCACGTCTAACTTGCAAAACAAAGTTTGTCTTCTTTCCTAAAAAAAAGCTGGCTAAAAGGTGGGGTCCACAGTCCTAAATTTCTCTAATTTTTATTTTATTTTCTTGTTAACTATCTCTGGGGAGGTATTACGGCACGTGGTTGTTGTTCATAGCCGTTAAATCGATGGGATGGTTTACTTCCTTTGGACCATTTTAAAAATAGCAGCCACTCTTTCATCTACACGTGTTATAGTTTTGTGGCCATCCAGACCGTCCAAATCTCTGACCCGGTTGCAGATGGATGCTATCCCCAAAACTACACTAAATAGATGATAGCAACCATCTGATTTTTCATTTGGATTTTGAACCATTCTATCTTACCCTCAACCATCCATTTCTAACCATAGACTGAGAGGTTACGATTGCTTAATCTGTGTGAATTTCGAGATATGTTCCATCAACAATATGCCCCATAATTTGAATGGTGTGGATATCAGTACATGTGTGCCACGTGTGAGAAGTACGAGTCCACACCATCATAGAAATCTATCCTGTAAAGTCCGAGCTCACTCTTGAGGGACCATGCAAATATTGAAGATGGGAAGATCCTACCTGTAGAATAATTTTTTGGTCTTCTCTGGTTGCATGTGAACCAGTTTAAAGGTTTGGGATTTCTTCCATGTGGGAGGTTTTTTGGTTCATGTGTCATCTACGTGTGGCCCAATTATGAACGGTTTGGATCACTGGATCATGTCTGCACTTGTACAAACAGAAAGCCTAAACCCACCCATGCATAGAGGACGGGACCCACTGGATTCCAATCAACATTCAAAAGGAAATAATCCAATTATCTAGGGGTTTTGGCGTACAAGATCCATCCATGATGAGACACGACAGGCCAACGGTCTAGATTAACCCACAGACCAACTCATCATAATTAAGTGGGCCTCAACTGCTCAATAACCATAAAGGATTTCCTATAATGTGAAAACACAATGATAAATGCGGTTTGTTTGAAGCTGTAACCACCATCTTATCAATCTTATAGATTGATGAGGTGGGCCACACCAGAACCATCAACAGAAATGAAAGGAATCGGATTGCCTTGTTGGAGATTTTGCCCTGTGGAATCACACGGATCTAGATCTAGGATAGCAATCCAATGGCACCAAGCACATAAGAGAACATAAAGAACACCCAGATTTAACGTAGAAAACCCTTGTGGGAAAAATCACGGCACAAATCAACAGATCTCCACTATGAAAACAGAAATTACAAAGAGAAAGGACTTACCCGATTCGAACAAAATCGAATCTCACCCTTGCTACACCCTTTAATTTTCCTGGAACCCCTTTAGAAAACTTTCTCATTCCATAAAAAAGCCATAGGAACACCTATTTATAGTTTATGCAACTTCCCTTCCGCATCCCAGTTGCGAAAGGACTCAAACCCGTAGTTTCGCGTAAAATCGCGGAACAAACTGCGTAACCTACTACCGGTCCTATCTATCCTACGACAGGTCCTAAACCTCTAAGACTGGTTCTGAAAATTACAGGACTAGTCTTATACTGGAAAAAAAATAGCAGAACTCGCTGGACTTCGAGTCGTGCCTGGGCTCGAACCTACGACCGGTCGAGCGCCTCCCACGACCGGTCGTGGGAAAAATAGCAGAACTCGCTGGACTTCGAGTCGTGCCTAGGCTCGAACCTACGACCGGTCGAGCGCCTCCCACAACCGGTCGTGGCTCCCCCACGACCGGTCGAACAACATGAAAACTTGAAGATTGAAGGCTTCTCCTCAATAATCTCCACCAAGTCTTCATTCTTCAACCGTGTAGCTACGTGACCTCTTCTCTTATTTCAGCATCTCATCATAGCTCCTTGTACACACTCCGTCCTTCTTTTACGCCATCGCCAAGCCCAGAGAAGTTACACAGAACTTGAACTTCTCTACAGGAACGATCTAGGAGAGCATGTCCGTCGAATCAGAATCCACGTGCCCAACCATCCTTTCTCCTGTCTTCTTAAAAGAAAAGATGTGGTCTTCTTACCATCTCACCGCTACCCAATATTGCTTGCCGGGGAACTTACTCACAACACTTATAGCTTGTGAAATAACCGGTCTAAACCAGACCATGACATAAACTGCCCAGCACATTCAAATAAGGCTCATGAGATATCCTTCTTTTCCTCATCTGTTTTGGGACAAATCCTGAGAAAAACTTGAGGAGAGAAACGTAGGGAACGCTCTCCAGCTTTACATAGCCCATCACATCCTGAATCAATACCTACACACAAGGTATTCCTCCTCTGATTACCAAAGCCTACTCCTCCTTCAGTCTCAATGCTAAGAACCATCTTTGCAGACCCCCCGATCCTTCATCCTGGATGTCCCAAGTTTTCAGTACATTGATTTCAGACATGTCATAATCGGCGATCCACATGTCATCAACATACAATACCTGACCCACTATTAAAGAATCAAACCACTGCCTAGGCGACAGGCCGAACAACAACCTCCTGCAAAGTCTTTTCTCAGCCCCTTTCACTTCGAACCGCCCTGGTTGCTTCATGTAGATCTGCTCTTCACTTTTCCTTACAGAAGTGCAGACTCCACATCCTTCCTTCCAGCTCAAGATCTCATTGGCCAACCAGCGCAAGTCACAGATCTAATAGACACCTGCTAAATCGTCAGTGCGAATATCTCTGAGAAGCCGATCCCTTCTCCCTGAGCATAACTCATCGCTACCAACCTCGCTCTGTATCTACGCTGTATCCTCCTGAATATCCACCTGCATCCAACTGCTTTCCGGCCCACTGGAAGCTCCACCCGCTCCTATATGTCGGTCTGATACAACGAATCCATCACATCACACACAGTCACCTTTCACTTCTCAGCATCAGGCTCACCTAGAGCCATCTGAATAGAAGATGAATCTCCTATGATATTGGAGTCGTCCATATAACTCGCCGATGTCCTACAATCATGCCGTGTGATTCTTCCCACAGGTGGCTGCTCCACCTGCTTCGTATCCCTGTCCGCGCCTCTCAGCCTTCCTACCCTACCCGCTCATGTGGCCATGTCCAACATGCCGCACACGTGCAGAGGTGGAATCCGCTACATCCACCGTAGCTCCACTTTTTTAAGTTCTCCCGATCAACTTGTACAAGTTACCGCGTCGTTGCGCTTTCATGATTACCCGTGCCCCCTTGGATACA
The DNA here is from genome assembly GCA_037074715.1 of Magnolia kwangsiensis. Lineage (NCBI taxonomy): Eukaryota > Viridiplantae > Streptophyta > Magnoliopsida > Magnoliales > Magnoliaceae > Magnolia > Magnolia kwangsiensis. The sequence goes on along the minus strand of CM073574.1, from coordinate 45,020,738 downwards.
TTAAGAGCACCATCATTACCTGTGTACTTGCATCCTTTTGCCTTAAGCACACCAAGAGAAATCAGATTCTGTGTAAGACCCGTATCCTAGTTTGTACTGTTCCGTCAACTCCCGCGATCCTTCCGATCTAATTCGGCAATCCTCGACCACTTTCTGATGTTTGCGCGTGATCCTAAGTTGAGACCTGTATGCCAAAGACGGCTAAAAATTGAAACCTATACCTTAGCGACCGCGCCGTCGCCGCGGTTCTAACGCCGCGACTCGCGCACCGAACCGATACCCAGGCTGGAAGATGACGGTCTGCGTCCGTTCCGAAGAAACACCGCGCGTTGCGAATTACGAGGAAATCTCTACGAGATGTCCCATCATTCAATGTCAAAGTACAACCATACATAAAGTACAAGCCCCATCCCTCCTTTTTCCCTCAAGTCAACTCTCTTTCCACCTCACCATCTCACTTTATAAAAATTTCAACCATAACCATCCCTCTTTTACCCATTTTTCAAACCAACCCATACTTCATTAATTACACCCATCACTCCAACTATATCTTTTATTATTCTCTCTCATTTCTCAAAATCTTCCAAGCAAAAAAATTTCCATACGTCCAAGCCTCCCAACTCTCTCCCAAATCACAAGTGTGGCCCACTCTCTTATCTCTCATCCTCACCATCAAAGGTCCATCATCCACCGTCCAAATCAAAGGTAAGGAGCTAAGGAGGCTAGGGGAGCAAGAAGGAAGCCAAGAGGTGGGTGATCCACCATTGAATTCTTTTTAGGAACCACTTGTTGGTGGGACCCATTTTTTATGTAGGATTTGCATTATGTGGGGCTCGTAGTAGTGGGGCCCCACCATCACCGTCTCTTGTTCTCTCTTTCTCTCTCTTCTTCTCTCCTTATCCTTCCCCTAAAATGAAGTGGGCCCCACCGATTCATGATAAATCTACTCCATCCATCAAATGGTGTGACCCACTACATATTAGACAAAATGATATTTATTTTATATTAATATATATACATATATATATATATATATATATATATATATATATATATATATATATATATATATATATATATATATATATTTTAGTGGGCCACGATCATGTGGGACCTACCTTGATGTGTGGGCCACGTGAATGTGGGACCCACACGGTGCATGTGTTCATCCATGACCGTCCAGCGTCTCTGGACGCTGGACGTGGGCATGGCTAACATGGGGCGTGTACTTATAGGGGTAAAAAAAAAAAAAAAAAAAAGATTCCTTTTAGTATTTTGGAATGGGCCACTCATGCAGGCCCCAACTTGATGCATGTATTCAATCCAAGCCGTCCACCACCTTCCTCAGACTATTTTGAACGTTGAGCCGAAATTTGGGACCAATCCGATTCTCAGGTGGGCCATACCATCTAAAATCATGTAGAGACATGCCTGAACATATAAAAGTACTTGGTGGGGTCTACCTGAAATTTGGATGCATCTTAAACTTGGACTGAATGGTCCAACACGTGGGACACACATATTAGACGATTTGGATCATCTTATTGTGGGCCCCATATTTTTTATAAAAAAAAAGGAGAAAAAAAAAAGGGAAAGGAAATGGTGGGCTGCTCCAACATGGCCCCACCTTGATGTATATATTTAATCCAAGCCATCCATTATATTCTCGGGATCATTTTAGGCGTTGAGCCGAAAAATGAGACCGATCCAATTATCTGGTGGGCCGTGGCATTAATAATACTAGTATTTTCCTTTAAAACTTGGAAAATTGATTGCTGGGGTCCATCAGAAGCTTGGACCCACCTGAAACTTGTTTTGGACCCCTATTTTTATGGGATACATGCAATGGACGGGGTAGATCTGGTTAATGTAGGTCCCACCTGGGATAAAAAAATTAAAATAAAAGTTTTTGGCATGACTTTGTGCCATGACGTCCAGAGACGTCCACGTGAAAAGGAGGGCCCCCCTTAGCCCCACTTGTAGACTCCACCATGATGTAATTTTACATCTATACCGTTCATTTAATAGGTCCCCTTGAATGGTGCTTTGACCCCAAAAATCATCCATAAACAGAACTCAGGTGGGCCATACCATCCAAATCATGTAAAGACATGCCTAAATCATATAAAAATACTTGGTGGGGCCTACCTGAATTTTTAATGTGGCTGAAACTTGGTATGAACCCTCAAACCGGTGGGACACACGTAATGGACGGGCCGGATTTGTGAAACACATTCCGGTGGGCCCCACACCCACCCCAGGTCCAAGTGACCTTATAAATAGGTTGGCTGATAAATAAACAACACGGCGGCCCCGGTCCTTGTGACCTTTGAACAGATTGGATGTAAAATAAACATTTTGGTGGGCCCCTTGCCACGTGGCCTTATCAACAGATGGGATGTAAAATAAACATTTTGGTGAGCCCCTTGCCACACGGCCTTAACAACAGGTTGGGTGGCAAATAAGCATTTCAGTGGGCCCAGGATTGGATGAAAAATAAATGTTATAGTGGGCCCACATGGGAGCCTACCATGATGCATGAGTTTCATCCAAACCGTTCAACCATTTTAAGATCATCTTAAGGCCATTGTAGAGGCCCATCTTAATGTATTTGTGGCACGCCCACTAAGGCCCACTTTGTTATTTATGGGCCCATGTGTGTAGGCCCATTTGAAGTATTTGTGGCCCATTGTTGAGGCCCACCTTGGTATATATAAGGCCTATGTGATTAGGCTCATTTGATGCACATAAAGCTCATGTGATTGGGGCTCATTTTTAATACATACTGAGGCCCATGGGTTATGACTCATTGCAAAGGACCTAAGGCCCATTGGTGAGGCTCATTGAGGTGATCCATTTGATGAATGTAGAACCATATGATACGGCCCAAATTGATGTACTTTAGGCCCAATTGGGGGCAACTAGGTCCATTGCAATGCGTGATCCCCCATGGCATATGATGATGTTTATAACAAGTAATGCCTTGGGAACAATGATGGTTAGATGCCCACACTGTAAGGATGACGACGGTTAAATGTCCGCACCGTCACTCTCCCTAGGGCCCACTGATAGGCCCATATTGTAGTCTACAGGCCGTTTAGGCCCATCTTCATTTTGAGCAAAGCCCACCTATTACGTATATTAGGCCCATGTGCAGGGCCCGCCTATTTTGTATTTAAGGCCCGTGGAAGTAGCCCAATGAGATGCATTTACGGCCCTTGTGCCAAGGCCCATGACGATGTATATGCAGCCCACGAGTGAGGCCCGATGTGATGAAATTATGACCTATGATGATGTATATTAGACCTTGTATGAGGCCCGTTATGATGTGTATCCAGCCCGTGGTTAAGGCCAATATGATATTTTTATGGCCCATCTTGATATATTAGTGCGGCCCATTGATGCAGCCCACTTGATGTGAATGAGGCCCATGCGCAGGGCCCACCTATGAAATATATATTAGGCCCATGTGAACGACCCATAGTAATGTATTTGCGGCCCAATTGATAAGGCCCATGTGATGTATTTGTGGCCTGTATAGCGATGCCTGGCATAATGTATATGTAACCCTTGTATGAGGCCCATGTGAGAGACCCATCGTGGTGTGTATTAAGTGGGACCCATGGTGTTGTATATTTGGCCCTTGTATGAGGCCATGGGTCCACTATATGTTAAGCTCTATGTGGGCCATTCCTTGGGACAATATTGGTTAAATGTCCACATTGTCGAGGCCGATTGTTGATATTGACTATGAGTATGTGATAGCATAGCATCATGATACATGCCCATACACATCATCTGCATGTTTGTTATGAGTTGTGGTTGATCATTGCATATGTCATTGAATATATTGATATGAGACTCCCTGATAGGCGGAGGTTACCTCACATGAGCGCACGACTTACGCAGGATTGATGCATGACTGGATTGTGTGATTCATACATCTTGCATTGTGTGTTATACACCCTAGTGACATCAGGGTCGTAGCCTCCACAGGCATATCATGGATGGCCAGACGGGACACCGAAAATGTTTGGTTCAAACATACGGGCGCCATAGATGTCCCTATGTGAAAATTCCTAAACCTCCGTGGCCAGGAGATGACTCCAACGTCGAGACCGAGTGGATATATGAGTGCACGAGGGCCGAATACCAGGAGGCCGCGTCTCCCACTGTGTCGTGGTCGGTTGGAAAGGGATGTGACCTTACCCGCCTGAGTGAGGGGGCAATGTCTAGGTTGAGTTTGACCAGCTTGAGGAATGGGTCCTCTATCGACGAGTCGGGCCTAATATTGGCAGGCAGATAGTGAGGTCTCTTCCACTTACCTAGTTATGCGCTTGGATAGGGGCGGCAAGCTGGCGTAGAGTGTAATAGACCCCGGTGATGATCGTCGAGATGAACTGTACTGATATGTGGATTTAGTGAGCAGGAGTTGCATACTCATTCATTCATTCATTCATTCACTATTCACTCGGGCTGATGGTACGCAACTATTTGTCACGTGTGCCTTCGCAATGACCATGATTTCGGTTGGGGCGCGCGACTAACCTGAGATCAGGAGTTTACCACATTGAGTCTGACTATCCAAATTTAGGTATGAGACTGGTTTGGATAGAAGTCTCTTATGGTGGATCCCGTAGCCCGCGATACTACGTACTATCATCCCGACTTCACACTCCAGCATGGTCATTCCATTAGCACCACATATTGCATATTGCATTATATCCTCGGCATATGACATTTTGGGTTGTTATGTTTCTGTATTTCTGTGACTTAGATGAGAGTGATGATATTTGTTAGTTCTTCTGAATCGTATATTGCATTATATCATTGTCATCCGATATTTGATTATTTATGACTCATCATTTGCATAGTTGTCCTATATTGCGTATTCTGATATTGATTGACTCATGGACATGTCCGTATTTCTGCTTACTCTGTTATCGTATGATTTATGATCTTGTCTGTATTTCGATTTACTCTGATAATTTCTGCTCTTGTCAGTATTTCTGCTTATTCCGACATTGTATAATTTATGGATTATCAGTGTTTCCGGTATTGTATAATTAAGGCACTGTATTGAATACTTGACACTTACCTTATGCACACACTTACACCACCCTCTAAGCTTTCTATAAGCTTATGCACAATAGATGCGTGCAGGTAAAGTTAGGTTGCAGAAGCGTCGAGCTTAGAGCGTGCAGTGGTCTTTCGAAGCTTGATTTTGATATATGTATTTCCCTTTCAGTATTGTACTCAAATGATTATATTAGTGGATATGTGATGATGATGTTACCTTTATGAATTGGGTAATCTTGTGGTTATGCTTATTACGAGTTAATTGTACAAAAAAAAATTCTCCTTGTAGGATCCCGGGATCGGAATCTAGCATATGAATACTAGGAGCTGAGAATGGGGTACTACGGAGGCTGTCGGCACTGAATTTGGTGATCGAGATTCTTGTGAATCCGATTTCTGGATTTGGGGCGTGACATTCTGCTTCAAATCAGGAACGTGCCTCACATCTGTCAAGGTACGCTCAACTCCATCAAACATCATGATGCGCACAGAACCAACAGCCACAACATTACAGGCAATGTCATTGCCCATAAATACCTGTCTACCATCGCACTCCCTGTAGCTGGTGAACCAACTCTGATGAGGAGTCATGTGAAAAGATGCCCCTGTGTCTAGCATCCACTCATCCTTACGATCATCGTATGACCGTCTGAGCGAAAACACAGATAAAACATCACCATCACATCCACTCGATCCATTTGACGTGGCAACATTGGCCTCCCTGCATGAAGCCTCTGAATCTTCCCTCTTCGAATTAGGATTTTCACAATCCCTCTTCACATGTCCTTCCTTCCCACAATTCCATCACTTTGCCTTTCCTTTGCCCTTGCCCCTGGATTTGGATCTAGAATCAGAAGAACCTGTACCTTGTCCAGAATTCCTACCCACTGTAAACAGTGCATCAGAAGACGTCCCCATGTCGTTGTTCAATTGTCTCATAGCCTTCCCTTGAAGGGCTGAGATAACAGTGTCGACACTTAGGGTTTTGTTCATGCTGCACATAGTGTCCTTCAATGCCTCATATGACGCCGGGAGAGAATTCAGCAACATACATGCTTGTTCTTCATCTTTCATCACTTCCTCCATATCCAGCAATTTGCAAACCAATTTATTAAAGTTGCTGATGTGAGCCTCCAGATCTCCACCCTCTGCCATCTTGAAGTTATACCACTGCTGCTTCAAGTGTAGGCGATTTTTTAAGGATTTCTTTGCATAGACATCCTCTAACTTCGCCCACAAATCAGCCGCAGTTTTCTCCCTCATGACATTGTAGAGAATCTCATCCGTGAGACATAAACGGATCGATGATAAAGCCTTCTTATCAAGAGCATTCCAATCAGTATCATTCATAGTAGACTTCCGCCCCTCAAGAACACCATCTTCGCCTTGCTTGGTTAACAGGCTAATCATCTTAACCTTCCATAACTCAAAATTATTTTTTCCTGAGTACTTATCAATCTCACACTTAGCGCTCGCCATTATTACTAATCCCTCAAATTTAGATCTGTGCCCCAACAATCGCTTTGATACCACTTGTTAGGGATTTTGCCCTGCGGAATCACACGGATCTAGATCTAAGATAGCAATCCAATGGCACCAAGCACATAAGAGAACATAGAGAACACCCAGATTTAACGTGGAAAACCCTTGCGGGAAAAAACCACGGCACAAAGCGACAGATCTCCACTATGAAAACAAAAATTACAAAGAGAAAGGACTTACTCAATTCGAACAACCTCGAATCTCGCCCTTGCTATACCCTTTAATTTCCCTGGAACCCCTTTAGAAAACTTTCTCATTCCATAAAAAAGCCCTAGGAACACCTATTTATAGTTTATCCAACTTCCCTTCCGCATCCTAGTTGCGAAAGGACTCAAATCCGCGGTTTCACATAAAATCGCGGAACAAACTGCGTAACCTACGACCGGTCCTATCTACCTACGACCGGTCCTAGACCCCTAAGACTGGTCCTGAAAATTCCAGGACTGGTCCTAAACTGGAAAAAAAATAACACAACTTGCTGAACTTCGAGCCGTGCCTGGGCTCGAACCTACGACCAGTCGAGCGCCTCTCACGACCGGTCGTGGCTTCCCCACGACTGGTCGAACAACATGAAAACTTGAAGATTGAAGGATTCTCCTCAACATGCCTGCGTCCCCAGCAGAGAGATATACCGGTGGAGACGCGGTTTGGCTAGTGAAGCTGCCATCAGCCAGTTGGCTAGTGATTGGTGCTATGTGGACCCATCATGATGTATATGTTTTATCCACGCCATCCATCCATTTTTGAAAGATAATATTAGAATTTGATTCGAAAAATTAGTTAGATCTACATCTAGGTGAACCACACCATGGGAAAACAGTAGTGATTGAATTTTCACCATTAAAAACCTCCTAGGACCCACTGTAACGGTTATTTGACATCTAACCTATTGATTAGGTCATACAGACTCGGATGAATGGAAAAAAATTATACTAGGTTAATCCAAAACTTTTGTGCCCCTATGAAGTTTTTAATGATGGCCATTCAATCAACACTGTGCGGTCCACTTGAGATTTGAATCAACCTGATTTTTGGGATCATACCATAAAATGATCTATAAGAATTGGTGGACGGCATGGATGAAACACATACATCATGGTGGGGCCCACAGGGCACCGACCACTAGCCATTGGCTAGTGGCAGGTTCATTAGCCAATCCGTTTCGTACCTGTGGCGAGTCTGTGTGGGTCCCCAGAGATGTCGGTGAGAAAAGGTTGGGAATTTTAAAAATCACGCAGATTCAAAACTCAGGTGGGCCACACCAATAAAACAGTGTGAACAGAAACGTCCACCGTTGAAACCTTCCTGAAGCTGACCATGATGTTTATATGCCATCCAAACCGTTCACAGGTTATTACCACTCAGATAAACTGTAGTCATGAATATCATCTTGATACAGAACTTCTGTCACCCCAGGAGTTCAATCCCCAGTGTTTCGTGTGGTATGGCCCACATGAATTTTAGATTTTCTTTATTTTTAGAATTCTGTTTCTGTCCTATGTTAGTCTTGCAAAATAGACGGAGAGAGTGAGTTTGTCGCCAACTTCTCTGTGGGCCCCGGATCACGCTTTCTAAAATGAAAAGGTTGGTGAAGCAGTTGAACCGCTTCTGTGCAACGCGGATTAGGTGACGAGGAGCCCACACCCAAAGAAGAGAGAGGATTAGGTGCGGCCAATGGTGGAATCCTTATTGTGGGGCCTGCATTTGTGTTTGTATTCTGTATCCACACCGTCCATCCATTTTCCTAGATCATTTTAGAGTATGAGCCTAAAAATGAAACAGATCCAACTCTCAGGTGGACCATTCTATTAGAAATAGTGGTGATTAACCGTTTAAAGCTTATAGCTTTTAAATCCCTTTATTCAGGTCTTTTTGACCTAGCCAATAGGTTGGATGGCTAATAAATATTGTAGAAACATTAAAGTAGGCCATGTTTAGGTTTTTATGGTGGGCATTCAGTCAACATCGTTTCTTATAGAATGGTCCACCTGAGATTTGAATCTGCTTCATTTTTGGGCTGGTATGCATAAATGGTTTTCCAAAATAGATAGACCACTTAGATGTAATATAAATACATCATGGTGAAGCCCATGGTAGCAGCTGCACCTGTGTTATGTTACGAAATAATCTGATAAAATAAATTGGCAGCCTGATAAAAGCACCAACCAATAGCCACCTCATTATTGGCAACATCAGCAGCCAATCTGCATCCAAATCAAGATATAAAGGATGCAGAGTAGGTAGTCAGGACGTGGAGGAAGTTCATGTGCCGGAAACCTAGGTGGAGCCCATCTCATTGTTTTTGAGACATCCACTCCTCTCATTTTAAGACATGGGCTAAAAATGAGTTGGATGGAAGACTCGAGTGGGCTGAAAACCCGAGGATTCTCCTCGGGTCTATGGTTGAAATATTCATCCGGTGATATAAGTTCATCCAACAGATACACACTCACGCCCTAGCAGAATTTCACTATACGTGGGTACTCGAACCCTTGTGCGGGGGTTGAAACTCATGAGAGTCTACCTTACTCCTTAGTTCACGTCTCCTGTCAAGATTGATCCGAATTTCTACGTGTTTTCTAGGAAAGTAAATCTGCTCCACTCAACACGTCTGCTCTAAAATAGGAAACAAGTGCAAGAGTGAGAAAACTTTATTCAAGCTTTTAAAAGCCTTCCATCTTTTGAAAACTGTGGCCCACCTAGCCAATGGATCAACATCATTGGTGGGCATGTGAATCAATATAGTGGATCCTTTATTATGGATAGATTGGATACCTGACCTCAAGTACCATGCTGGCACATTTGTGGCTGCTGCATGGGTTTCGATACACACGTATCTACGGTTAGCAAACCTTCATCAGTCAGATGCAGCAAAACTGGTAGCGTGAATCGCGGAGGGAAACATTGGCTAACGACGTATATGTGAATGAGATCCAACCGTCCATCATATGTGCCGGTCTGTTTTTAGTCTTCATATTAAAATCAGGCCATTTCAAAACTCATTTTTGCCACACCATGATACCACTGTACAATCATGCCTAGAACATGTGGATTCAGGGCGTGGATTGGGTACCACCCTCACCAGGACTGGGCTAGAGACGGAATCATGTCAAAGGCTCCGTGGGGACCACCGTGATACATATGCGTTATTCGGGCTGTCCATGAATTTTGACAAATCATTTTAAGGCATGATTCTAAAAAGGATTCGGACTGAAAACTCATGTAGATCACATTACAGGAAGCGGAGTGGATTGAAAGATCGCCGTTGAAAAACTCTCAGGGGGCACATAAGTTGTGAATCTCAAGATAATATTCATGTTTTCCTTTCGTACATGTGCATGTGAGCAAATAAACAGCTAGTTTGATGGCAAATAACCATGACAGTGAGGCCTTCGAAGTTTTCAACTGTAGGAATTCAATCCCCACTGCTTACTTTCCACTAAAGCCTCAATTTGGCCCCATTTTGAGCTCATGATATAAAATAATCAATCCAAATAGATTGATGGGATGGGTAAAATACATATATCATGGTGGGCTCCACATATTCCCTGAGGGCCAATTTGGCGCATGGTATTAGGAAGGATTACGTGAGATGAGATTAAAAAATATAATTATTATATATGACAGAGATTGTCCCAATGACCACGAGATAAGCTTAATTCTATACTATGTTTGTAATACGAGTGGTACATTGAATGGATATACCCACCATCATTTGAAACTATTGAGACTAATGCATGTGTGTTATATCTAAACTGTTCATCTCTTTTATGACCTCATTTTATAGCATGGGCCTAAAAATGAGGCAGCTCCAAAACTCTTGTGGCCCCAAAAAAGTTTTCAACGGTAGGTATTCAATCCCTGCTGCTTTCTATGGTGGGGTTCGCTTGAGCTTTAGATCTACTTGATTTTTTGGCCCATGCTCTAAAATGACCTCAAAAAACGAGTGGACGGTGTGGATCTAGTCCACACATCATGGTGGGACCTACACAACTTACTAACATTGAGTAAAATTGGCATAGGACCCGATGCAATTCCACCTAATCTAATTCCAAGCTTTCTTATTCTTTCCAAACATTGGCTGAAATTGGCACGGACCAGACGCAATTCCATCCCACCTAATCCCGTCTAATGTCATGCGCCAAACGCCCCCTGACCGGATTGCCCTCTCTGACAATGTCGTTGTGAGGGTAATACCCAATCCGCACATGGTCCAATAGGCCAAGTTTAATTGGGCCATGAAGTCCCATTCAATAAGGTGGGGAACACCCAGTTCAGTAAGGCCCAATGTGGTGAGCTTTGATTGGCCACGTGCCTAGAAGCCGATTCGATGAGGTTGGCTATAAATTGATTGGCATAGCTCATGTGTCACATCAGATAAATATTTGCATCCGGCAATGAAACATGCTATACATGACTCATCTCAACAAGAGCACATGGCCCAATCAAATTTCATTTTATAAGTTTGCATTTGCATCAGGATTTTCTACAATCCTGCAAAACATGTTTGAAAGTGATTTCTTACTTGGTCAACATCCCACACGGATTAAACTGAGGGCTCATTTGGGAGTTTGGATTTGGAATGCATTGGAATCTATATCACAATTACGTAGTGGTTCTGAATCCTTACCTGTGTTTAGTTCAAATGCATTGGAGTCTAAATTTTTCATTTGGGATCTTGTATTTGGAGGGCATTGAATACCCCAGTACATTCACATGACTTAGATTTAATTAATTAAATCAACTTTCATATATCACATTAGTATGTGTGTGTGTGTGTGTGAGAGAGAGAGAGAGAGAGATATTTAATAGAATGATTGAAATAAGTCCATTAAAATATATACTTTGGTAAAAAAGAGAAAATTTCAAACCTTAGGTGGGTTACAAATTATACAAGGATCACGAAAAAACAACTCACCAAAATGTTTTAACTGTTCATTTAGATGTCCAACATTTGGATAGTATGGATCATTATATTGATATGATTTTAATGTTGCATTCAGTGAATAGATTGTTTTTTAGTGTCATCACCCTGTCATGAGTCCAATAGTTTAGTGTTCTAGAGACACTTTGTGATGTGTGTAAGTCTCGTCCTTAAAAAGAAATAATAATAATAATAATAATAATAATAATAATAAAGGCATTTTCTTTGAATTATCACGTAATCTTACCATTTTACTGAAATTTCAAAACATACTAAAATGTTAGATTTGGAATAACTCTAATATCATTTAACTCCAAATCCAATATTGCCAAACATGAAAAGTATTTACCGGACTTTAAAATACACACATTTACCACCAAATCCAAGTTCGAAGCAGAGTGTAATGTGAGCTCTCCATGCAAGAACCTGAACTTGGTATGACTAACCTGACTAACCTCAACCGGAAATTACAGTGGGTCAGTGGAAAATAGTTTCCCGATGCATAACAATGTATGTACGTGACCCATGGTTCTATCATCAGAACTGTTGATTTTATGACTAGCATTATGGACGGTGGATTCATAAAAATCTCTCAGGATAGATGTTTGTAATGCTTTGATCAGTGGCTCAAACATATGTAATTAAAAAATAAATAAATACACGAATAGACCAAAAAAAGCAAAAGATTTATAAGATTTAATTTAATTTAATTCTTTTTTGTAGATATAAAATAAGCTTATCATATGATTGTTAAGTGGAGCCTAATTCTAGAGTTAGCTTAATCTCTCTGTGTGGGGTCCACCGTGGTGTGAAGCCCACATTCACTCCGCACATTAGATGCCCTACTTTCATAATAACACCCATTTCCAACAGTGGGGCTCACTGTGTTTTAATACGCTGTCACTCCATTCATAATCCTCGTCCCACTATGATGACGGGATACCTAACAAATAAGGCTATTTCAAGACTCAGGTGGGCCACACAACTTGATTTTAGTAATTTTTTTTTGCATGACCTTACATGTTTGTGGCCAGCATGAGTCTTGGATCAAACTGAAATAAGGCCTCCAAGGGAAATAATAGTCAACATAAATGATATATATTAAGTAGATGTGATGTTAACATCTCGGTGGGCACCACACATTAATGTACCATCACATGTTGCGAGCCTAATTTCAAGCGGTCCAAGGAGCTTCAAATGTAATATAATAAAGTTATTTGATACTTAACCAAAGTAAAATAGGTGATTCACAGGCACTCAAAAATTGTATGTAAAGCATGTAGTAAATAAAATAGGAAGAAAGAAATCACATTTATTAGATATTATTTAGAAGATAATTGAAGCCTTCCAACCACATTATTCCAAAATTCGACTGAGCCTGACTGATCAACACCCCGTTCCATAGCTTAAGCGGTAGACTGAGTGAAAGATACTTTGTTTCAACACTGAGGTCTTGGTATCAGTCCCTAATAGGGGTGGCTAACATGGAAGTGTGAACTGCCTGTGGGTATACTAACAAGCTAACAAAAAATAAAAAATAAAAAGCCTGGCTGATCAAGTCCTCCAACAAGCTTGTATTTTTCAATAAAGATAATACTCAACTTCAAATGATCCATCAGTTGGATGTCTTATTATACAAACCTCAGGCATTTTGCTTTACATATTTTGAAAGCATGCATTTATTTGAGAATATCTTAAAAGGTAAGTGATTACACGGGAAAATCCCTACCGCAAAACTACAATTTTGATAGAAGTTATTTCTCAATAAACAATTAAGGTAAAAAAAATAATAATTTCAATAAAATAAAAATAATATTACCATACAGTTAAAAAGGTAAATAATTATTACTTATTTACAACCATTTACTATTATAATTAAAAAATGAAATAGCCTAAATAAAATCTTAAGTTATATATATATAGAGTGAGAGTAATGCTCACACACTACTAGTTGAACAATTAAAATTGGTCCACCTGGCTGTGTATTAAATAACATAAATTTCTTTTACAATTCAATGTAATGCACTATATGAAGATGTGTGAGATCAAGTCTTACATAAGTGTTTTGGGAATTATGTGTCAAAGATGCAGTCCATTTGCCAAATAGAGACTATTAATTAAATTTTATATACTAAAAATTACTAAATAGTTCTCATCAATTTAACTACACATGTAAGTTGAATATCAATCATTAGAATGAATTTTTAACAGCCTTTTATTTTTTACAGAAAAATAATATATTATTGATCACAAAAAATAAAATAAAAAATTTTCTTCACCTGCTATATAGAGTACCTTACCAAATCAATAGATTGGATTTCTTATACATATGTGGCACTTGTATAAAATTTTTAGTCATCCAATTTTCTTTAGAAAGAATCAGCTTCCTCTTTTCTTTCTCTTCATTGAATGCATCTTTTTCGTTTAAGGTATCACTGGCGCTACAAAAATGAAAACGAACCTAATTCTCTTCAACCTAGAGACGGCTCTTGGAGGCCTACCATGATCTATGGCTTTTATCCACGCTGACCATCCATTTCGCTGGATCATTTTAGACTTTGAACCTAAAAATGAGCAGATTTAAGGCTCAAGTGGATCACACGGTGGGGATTGAACGCCTATCATTAAAAACTTCTCAAAAGTTATAGGTTATGGATCAAGCTGACATTTGTGTTTTCCCTTCATCCATGTCTGTGTGACCTCATGAACAGGTAAGGTGGCAAATAAACATATGGTCAGCCCTACGAAGATTTCAACGGTGGGATTATTGTCCCAACTGTTTTTGGTGGTGTGGTCCAATTGAATTTTGGATTTGACTGGGTTTTGAGCTTATGTACTAAAATAATTTGAGAAAATTCATGAACGGTGGATATAACGCATGCACTGAGATGATGTGTAAAAACTTATGAATGGCGTGGATATACAACTCATACATGAAGGTGGGCCCCACAGTCTGGGAAGCACCCCACCACTTGTCATTCCGGGTAACACGTATCCAGTCCCACCTTCTCGGTAACGTCGCACATTCACGAGAACTAACAGTCAAGAGCAGTGCCCACCATATATTTTGTATGGGGCCCACCGTAATGTGTACCGTGCGATCTGCTCCGATCATTGGATGTGTAATTCCATGCAGGGCTCAGGGAAAAAACATCAAGCTGATATATGATTCAAGTTGGCCATACCAAGAGAAACGGTTTCAAGGGTTAGTTTTTCCTGCATACTATTTTCGATCGTGTGGTCTACTTGAACCACGGATAGGGCTGATTTTTAGATTTTTGGTATAACATGGGGGGACTTATCTAACGGCTGGGATGGATTTTACATAAACACCATGGTGGGGCCATCCCAAGCCAGCAACTCTGCTCCTTTAATTAACTTTCCATAGCCATCATTTATTAACCTTAATTAGCATTTAATTTAGACAGCTACTTGGATGGTCGAGCTAGTTGTGTGTGAGCATTTCTCGCGCGCGCGTGTATATATATATATATATATATATGGGAAAAGGTACTATCCGCTCGAGCTGTTAGGTCCGTCCCATGAGGTCGAGTTGTGTGGGCCCCACCATGATGCGTTTTAAACATCTACCCCATCAGTCAGATATACCATTCCATCATGGGCCTAGGTCTCAAAAATTAAGTCAATCCGTGACTTTTGTTGGCCACACCACATACAGAAGTTGAGAGGGGTCGTGCACCATTAAAATATTCATAATCATTTTTTGGGCCCACCGAGATGTGTTTTGCAAATCCAGCCCATCCATTATGTGTGTCCTACTAGGATGAGGGGTCATACTGAATTCAGTAGCATTCAAAACTTAGGTGATCCCCACCAAGTGCTTTTATATGTTTTTGGCATGTCTTCACATGATTTTATATGGTATGGCCCACTTAAGTTCCGTATACGGCTGATGTTTGGGATATCCCATAATTTAAAGGGGACCCATCAAATGCATGGTGTTGATGGTCGACACGCATCACGGTGGGGCCTACACAGCTCGACCTCATGGGAGCTCATCGTGAGGTCGAGCCTATAATACCTTTTCCATATATATATATAACTCTATTCACATTAGATGTGTAACAAATTTTCAAAAAAACATATGCTATTAAATTTTTAAAAATAAGTTAACATGGCATACATTAACTTAAATCAAACGGACTGATCAACTATGAATATAATGTCTCTTGAGTCACAATTTTCAAATCAGGACTCAACTTTTAATTAGTGGACACTTGTTTGTTGAAAGAGGACCATTTAATATTTTATATAATTTATTGAATAAGTAAATGTATGACAATATGATAGTTTGATAAAATTAAAATAAGTGTACTTTTTTTAATGTGGCTAATTTAAAATTAAACTTTGTTGTTCAGCATTATTGAAACTACAGAAAAGATGATCCTGTAGACATACATATACATACTGAAATATCAAATAATTAATCATAATTCTGAATCCTTATTTTTTTATATGAAAATTTTAAGAATTATTGTGAATCGATTTCAAATTGAAGGAAGAATCGAATATTTAATGATCAAATCATTCACTCGCTAGTGCTTCATTTGAGCATTATTAATTGACTAGTTGTAAATAGCCCTAAGGCTGTGGAACAAAAACTTATCCTGAATCTACACCGAGGTATTGACGGTGATTCTCAAATTTCAGGATTAATTCCATGGAGATAATAAGTCTTTCTGATTAAAATTCCATGGGATGGATTGCATCATGATGATACTGTATCGGATCAATATCATGAATAACAATATCTGACCTATTAGATTGGATTCATCATCACTTTGGATGTGTAACAAGTTTTCAAAAAAACATATGCACATAAATTTTTAAAATTAAGTTAACGTGGCATATATTAACTTAAATTAAACAGACTGATCAACTATGAATATAATGTCTCTTGAGTCACAATCTCAAAATCAGGACCCAACTTTTAATTAGTGGACACTTATTTGTTGAAAGAGAACCATTTAATATTTTATATAATTTATTGAATAAGTAAATGTATGACAATATGATAGTTTGATAAAAATCAAATAAGTGTACTTTTTTTAATGGTGCTAATCTGAAAGACTAATTTGGACGGTTTGATTTGATTAATTTGAATGCCTCATATCTGACTTCTAACCAATTTTTAATCGCATGAGCATGAACAATCAGACTTACCAGATTATCAAGGGTCTTTTTCTCATGCCATAATAGTCAAAAGATGTAAGCGGATCAGGTACAAGGTATTACCTTGGGTGATAATCACTCGGTACTATATGAGGAAAGGAGAGGCAGTCGTACAATGGTAGTCTGCAACAGCATGATAGTTTGTATGCATCTGACACAGTTTGGCTGGGGACCCAACACCAGTCAGCTATCTATTGTCAAAGCTCTGTGGACACATCCACGATGGTTTTGTTTTATCCATGCCGTCCATCTAGTTTTCCAGATTATTTTATGGCATGAGCTCAAAAATTAATCAGATCCAATCCACAATTAGACCACACCACGGGTAAATAGTGTTTATTGAACGTCCACCATTAAAAACTTCTTAGCACCTACTCTAATGTTTATTTTCTATCCAACCTGTTGATAAGGTCACACAGACCTGGATGAAGGGAAAACACAAATATCATCATGATCTAAAAATTCTATACCCCCTAAAAAGTTTTCAACTAAATCTTTCAGTTCCCACATTTTCTTGTCGTGTGGTCCACCTGAGAGTTATATCTGCCTTATTTTTGGGTTCAAGCAATAAAATGAGATTAAAAAATGAATGGACGGCGTGGATAAAATATATAATCATGGTATGACCCACATAGCTTTGACATCAGCTAGCTAGTGGGTGTTGGGGTCGGTAGCCAAACCAGCTTTGACATCAGCTAGAGTTTTTTTTTTTTCGACGGGGGGGGGGATTGGACGATCCCAGCCCTACAGTAATGGACATTTATTAGTAGAAACTTGTCCTTTGACTGTTTTTATTTTACTCGTTAGCTACATCTCTAATAGTTATTCACCTAATCTACTACCTATTAAAGAATTAAAGATGGGGCCCGTGATTTAAACAAATTTCTTCTAGCAATGCATAGTAACGTAAGATAGGGGGTATGACATGCACAACTTAGGTAGAGAAACGAAGACACGTTTTTTAATAAAAATGAAATAATTATAAGTTTTTTGCAAGTAAAAGCTGAATTATATATTGAAAAGTAATTATATTTTTAACTTTCAGAATATTTTAACACTATCTAACTTACATTATCATATTATTTGAATATTGATAAATTGAAAGGGCAAAATTATCCCAATCATGCCCGTTATTTATTGTAGATACAATATGAATTTGAATTATGAGTACGTGTATAGACCGTCATTCATTGCTAAACCATCAGACCGGGTATCATCATAGGTGAAAATCACTTCGGAGAAGTGGCAAGAGTCATAAATGGGTTGAGTTAATTATGATTTAGAGTGCATTTGATTGTACCAAAATATCAAAAAATTTCATGATTAATAAGTTCGACTGGGTTCAAAATTTCCTGATATTTAATGAGGTTCGTTGCATCCAAACACACCCTTGACTTTTAAGACCCGACTAGTAATTGGGTTGGCATGCGCTGACTTACTCAGGCTATTGGATATTTTCAAAATATAAAATAATTTGAGAGAGTTTTAAAGATATAAAAAAATATTTTTTTATTTTCCTGTAAAAGTTAAATCTCTTTAAAAAAATTACTATTATATTTTGAAAATGTTTTTTTTTGTGGCAAAAAAAAGGTTCAGGAATAGTAGCTAGAGGAAAGGTGACGCAGGGATGAACGTGATGAGGTCGATCACCGTCTTCCTCAAGGATAACTACTCCGAATCCACGGAGCTTTTCTGGACTCCTCACAGAGACTTCTCGAATCCACGAGGAAAGAAAGCAGGAAGATAGAAATAAATTCTAATAAATTCGAAATTGATTGATAAATTCTCAAAATCGAGTTCACAACCCTTTAAATAAGGGAACCAAGCAATAAGAAAGAAATCAGACTCAAACTACAACTAAAACTCTTAGAATTCGCAACTTACTATAAATAGTAAACTTACTATTTATAGACGGTCATGATGTCTACTAGTGCGCAAGGTTTTCGGCCAAAAATAGTAAGTGTCCTATTTGGCTTCACCAAACCGTTCTCCTAATTATCCTAAGCACTTTTCATGTTGGACACAACTCCTAAAGCCCAACGGATGAAAAGTTATACTCAAACTAAAACTTACTATTTATAGTAAAAACAAAATTAAAACGAGGAAACGACCGTCGATCAGGGGGTTTCTCGCAAATCCGGGCTGGACAACCCGGCGTAGCGGGGTTGGTTGGCTAAAGTAGCTCGTTCTACCCCAAAATCATACATTTTACGTCGGATAACTCATTCCGGATTGTGAGATACGCCCGATCTATGGTCAGATGGTCTGGATCACTTCTGTCGCCGACCGTGCCTTTTCTGATCCATCTTGGCCATGAAATTGTCCGCGACCCGCTCTACATCAAAAGGAAAATGGGTTTTACATCGTCAAATGTTCAAACTATAAGCATAATAAAGACGACGCATACGCACGCAATGGAATTTTGTAGGGCTGCTTGGCTCGCTTCACACTTCACATCAAAGGAGGAGCTTTAAAGCCTTAGAATTTGTATGTGTGGCAATTTCTTGGTGGCAGTTGAGATGTTTATTACAGAGATTGATATGGAAGAGTGTTGACTGTGTTAGTTAAGTAGATTATTACAATGATTTCTTTAATTTAAATCAAAAGATACAAAAATGTCCTTGATTAATAGCCAAGTATCCCTTAAATACATTATCTCGAGCCCATTCAAATTTTATATATATATATATATATATATATATATATATATATATATATATATATATATATATATATATATATATATATATATATATAGG
Source organism: Magnolia kwangsiensis (assembly GCA_037074715.1). Classification (NCBI taxonomy): domain Eukaryota; kingdom Viridiplantae; phylum Streptophyta; class Magnoliopsida; order Magnoliales; family Magnoliaceae; genus Magnolia; species Magnolia kwangsiensis. The sequence goes on along the minus strand of CM073574.1, from coordinate 45,001,241 downwards.
TTTTGAAAAAATTCACAAACACGAGAAAGTCATCTCTCATACCCTTGTAATTTCTCTCTTAAGCCCTCTCTTATAGGGGTGTACATCGAGTTGAACCGGGTCGAACTGGTCTCAGCTTGACTTGGCTCGGCCACTAGCTGACCTCAGCTCGAACTTGGCTCGTCTCGGTCTTCGAGCCTGACTAGCCACTACCACTCGGTTCGGTCAATAGCTCGGGCCAGTTCGAGCCAAGTTCGAGCCAAGATCGAGCTGAGTTCGCCATTACAGCATTTTCACAAACACCTGGACTGCACCTTCAAAAGCTCATTGTATTTGAGATAGCAATAATGATTTTACAGGTATTTTATTAAACACCTTCTGAACAATATAAAAATCAAGAAAAAAAGAGTGTTGGTTTCATATACATACATTCCTTACCACCAGCTATACTTCTTTAAGTCATTTCATCAAACACTTGGTGAGCAACATCAATATCAAAATAACTGAGTTACCGAACTGATTTGATTCGAGTTCGATCTGAGTCGAGTTGAGTTGGGGCTAGCTCAAACTCATTTTCGAGCTCAAAAAATCAGCTCAACTCGGCTCGAACTCAGCTTCAAACCGAGTCGAATCGAGGTTTTTTGAGTCGAGTCGAGCGGGTTCGTGTACACCTCTACTCTCTTATTTTGTCTTTCTTGGTTGTTTCTTAAAGTAGTTTCAAGTTGTAAAATAGTATTGCATTTATCAGACAATAACAATCTTGGACTAATCCTACTAGTACCCCGCCTAAGACACGTGGACCACTATGTTGGGATTTGTACTACAGAATCACACAAATATGGATTTAGAATAACAATCCAAGAGCACCAAGCAATTACAAAAGAACACAAATATTTAACGTGAAAAACCCTTTCAGGAAAATATCACGGCACAAAGCGACAGATCTTCACTATGAAAATAGAAATTACAAAGAGAGAGAACTTACCCGATTCGGACAACTTTTAATCTCACCCTTGCTACGCCCTTTGATAACCCTATAACCCTTTTAGAAACCCTTGAAATACCTTTAGGAAGCCTTAAAATACATGAAAATGGCCATAGGGACCCCTATTTATAGATAAGGAACCCCACTTACGTACCTCCCTAGAAACCACATCAAATTTCCGCAGTCCACGCACAAACCGTACATAATCTGCGTAACTGTAAGACCCGTATCCTAATTCGCACTGTTCCGTTGATTCCCGCGACCCTTCTCGTCAGATTCCGGCAATCCGCGACTTATGGTTGACGTTGCGCACGACCGTAAGTCGTATCCTATTCATTTGAGCCGGTTTAATCCAAGACTTGTATCGTTGCGACCGCACCGTCGCCGCGGTTCCAACGCCGCAACTCACGCACCGATCTGATACCCAGACGATGAGATACGGACCCACGTTCAGTTCGAGCAAAAACACCGCGCGTTGCAAATCTCAAGGAATCTCTACAATATGTCCCATCAATCCCATCAATCACCCATCAATCACCTCTCATGTCAAGTACACACACACCCATGCTTCCTTTCTCCACAAGACAAGCAACCACCTAAGTCAACTAACCTCTCACTTCACCCATCACTCACTTCACCCATCACTCACCTCACCCATCACTCACCTCACATCACTCCATCTCTCATTAATCACACCTCTCTCTCTCTCATTTCTCAACACTTCAACCCAAGCAAGGGAGAGCATCCAACGTCCAAGCCTCCCCATGGAGAGAAGTGCATATGTGAGGCCCACTTTCCACTCCCAAATCTCCCATCCTAGCCATCTAATTCCCATCTCCACCATCTAAGTAAAGCTCTAGGAGACCGGCTATCCAACGGACCAAGAAGATCTAGAGGTGGGTGCTTCTATAGGGTAGATTTATGTGTTTTTATGGTGGACCAAGTGAGGCCCACCGATCAATGGTGTGGATCTCACTTGGGACCCTAAGATGTGGCCAATGGCTCATCTAGATCATCAAAATCATTCCATGATGGGGCCATTCTCCATGGACCCCATCATGATGTTTACTTTCCTTGTATTGAGGAGGTCATCTAGACCGTCCATTTCTAGTGGAGTGGGATCTCCACCGTTGATCTTTTGTTGATGGTCCATATGCAAGGGGACCTTGATGTATGATTTGATGATTGAAACGGAGGGCCCAAGTGCCGGGGTCCCTCTATCACGCGTGTCTCACTCTATTTCTCTTCCCCTCTCTTTCCATTTATTTCCTTGTACGTGATGGAATGGCCGTATGGCCCACTTGGATGGACCCCACCTTGATGTAAGTATTTTATCCCAAGTCATCCAAGAGTGGGCCCACCTTTTATGCATTGTAACCACACCACCTACCATGTAGTGGCCCACCTAGGTAAGGCCCATTTAACTTGTGTATCCAGCCAAAAATAGTCCAGTGACGCTGGACGTCACTGGGATGAGAGCTCAAGCTAAGGCTTATTTGTAAGCCTTGGAGAAGGATACTTGTTTAGGCCCCTCCTTGATGTAGGTATTCAATCCATGCCGTTCATCCCATTAAGAGCTCCATTTTAAGCGTTGAAATGAAAGGTGGGGTTGATCAGAGCTTTTGGTGGGCCATCGTTTTAAAAATGGTATCACTGCCATTGAATTGTACCAAAACTCTTCCCACACGCTGAAAAATGACCGATATTGGTCTTGATGGATGTATTTTGTGCTTGGGAATACAATGGACGGAGTGGATTTGCTTGGGGTGGCCCGCACACCCGAAAATCCTTAGGAAATTGGATTTCAAAGAAAAAAAAAAAAACAAAAATTTAAGCAGCAGAGGCGCTGCTGCCTCTGCCGTGCAGGACGCCAGACGCCCTGCGTCGTCAGCGGACGGGCGGGAGGAGCAGACCCACGGCCCCTGCCGTGGGCCCCACCTTGATGTTTATATTCCATCCAATCCGTTCATGAGGTGGGCCACTCTCTGAAGAGGGCCCCCTCCAAATTTCAGAGAAATCCAACGCTCAGGTGGTCCACACCGTCTGAAATAGTGCGAATTGAATTCCACCATTGAAAACCCTTTTGGGGTCCACCCAAGTTTTTAATCACGCTGAAATTTATTTATTTATTATGTTATTCATTCAGGTCTGAGTGACCTTATCAACCGTTGGATGACAAATAAATGTTATGGTGGGCCCCACGTGGGACCCACTTTTACCGTTGAAGCAGCTAATGCTGCATCGTACAGCAGCTCCATAGCTGCTGTACTCACGACAGCAGGAACAGTGGGAATGGGTTGGCTGGCCCCACATGATGTATATTTTGTATCTATGCCGTTCAGCAGGTGGTCCACCTTCTGAGGTGGGCCCTCTCCAAAAACGGGGCACATCCAACGCTCAGGCGGCCCACACCACAAGAAACAGTGGTGATTGGACCTTACCATTGAAACTTTTTTTTAGGCCCACTGCAGTTCGGGATCAATCTGAAATTTGTGTCTCCCGTTCATCCAGGTCTTTGTGATCTTAGCAAAAGATTGGATGGAAAATATAGGTTATGGTGGGTCCCACATGAAGCCACAGTGATATATGTGTCATATTGCCACCGTCTGTATGGACGGTGGACTTCACTGTGATGTATGTGACTATCCACACTGTCCACTATTTGGACAGTGGGACCCGCTATGATTTATATGTTCTATCCACTCTGTCCACTTGTGTATGGGTGTGTGTGTGTGTGTAAATATATATATATATATATATATATATATATATATATATATATATATAGAATGTTATATATATTATATATGTATAGATGTGCATTGGTGGGCCTTCATGTGGGCCTCCACTATGATGGATAAGCAGCATCCAAACTGTCCTCCTATTTTGAGGGCTCATTTCATGACGTGAGCCCAAAGGAAAATGAGCCAGATCTATGGTTTAAATGGGCCCGCTTTGATATGTATATAGGGCCCATGTTGATCCATTATGGTCATTTATTTAGGCCCACCTTGGTGCACATATAAAGCCCATGGAAATAAGCCCATTTGGTACATATAAAGCCCATGGGATCAAGCCCATTTGATGTGCATGGGGCGCAAATAGAATGGCCCATTGGACCTATTTAAAGCTCATGTGTGTAGTCCCACTTTGATGTATTTCAAGGCCCATGGATCATGGACCATTGCAATGTACATAAGGCTCATTGGTGAGGCCCATTAATGCAACCCATTTGGTGAATGTGAGTCCCATGTAATACAACCCATTTTGATATATCCAAGGCCCAGGGATCGAGGCCCAACGGAAGTCCTTAGAGTCCATTGCAATGAACGTTTCTCATGGTTCATGAAATGATATTTATGGCAAGCCGTGCCTAGGAAACAATGTTGGTTTGACGTCCACATTATGTGTACAATGTTGGTTAAATGTCCGCATTGTAACTTTCTTTAGGGCCCATTGATAGGTCCATACCTGTTGCTATTCATTGCCTTACAACATGCTTAGAATAATCTCATGACTCATGCCCATACGCATCATATGTATGCTTGATATGAGTAATGACTGATCATAACATACGCCATTGGGCAGACCATTTACGGGACTCGTTATGTGACTGAGTGCCCCACATGATCGCGTAGTACGCGCTGGATTGCTGCATGTTTTGACCACGTGATTCATGCATCTCGCATACGTATGACTTGATCACTGCACGCCCTAGCGACATCAGGGTCATGGCTCCACAGGTACATCATGGATGGCCGTATTGGATACCGGAAATGCATATTCTAGCACTGTGGGCACTTAGGATGTCCTTGGGTGAGAGTCCCAGAACCTTTTTGGTACCAGGAGATGCTCCAACGTTTAGACCGAGTGGATACATGAGCGCCCGAGTGCCGAATACCAGTAGGCCGCGTCTCCCACTGTGTCGTGGTCGGTTGGAAGGGGGTGTGGCCTTATCCGCCTGAGTGAGAGGGCTATAAGCTAGGCTGAGTTTGACTAGCTCGCAAATGAGTCCGCTATCGACGAGCCGGGTAGGTATTGGCATACTACTGGTCAGGCGGATAGTGAGGTCTTATCCGCTTGCTTGACTGTGCAGCTAGGGAAGTGGCAGTCTCTGCGAAGTGTATTAGACCCCGGTGATACCCAGAGAAGAACTATACTGATATACGTATTTGAGGAGTACCGACTTGCTTGGATTGCATTTCGCATATGACATTTGGCTATGTAGGCCTTGCATTGCATCGGTATGGCCGATGGCATTCATATCTCGCATCATGCCTTGCATTACACAGCCTTGGTATATTCATGGACTTACCGCATACTTCCGCATTGTTCTGATACTGTACACTTGGCGTTTGCCTTACGCACACACTTACACCACCCCTCTAAGCTTTTGTAAGCTTATGCACGATAGTTGCGTGCAGGTAGCATTGGACGACAGCAGCGCTGAGACAGGAGTGTACATCAGGACCTTTTGGAGCTTTTTGATCACCTTGTATTTCCCTTTCTGCATTGTACTTAAAATTGTTGTTATAGTTGATATGTGGTGATGTTGTTTTGTGACTTGGTTATGTCTGTGGTTATGCTTCTTTACAAAAAAAAAAAATTTCATTCTGAAAATCCTCCTTGTAGGATCCCAAGATTGGAATCTGGCATTAGATTATCAGAAGCCGAGAATGGGGCACTACGGAGGCTGTCGACACCGGATTCGGCAATCGGGATTCATGTGAATCCGATTTTCGGGTTCGGGGCGTGACAGTAACCTTCGACTGGTAGAAGGACCTCTTCGACTGATCAAGCCTGTCCCTTGACTGGTCGAAGACCTCAAGAATTTCAAATACATCGTTTCTGGACTTCGACTTAAACTTTCTTTAACTAGTCAAACTTTTTCTAAAACTTTTCAGATTTAAGACATCCTTTTTAAAAACACACTATGCCATACATCATCGAGATTTTGAAAATCTCGCAATAATGACAAATAAACTAAACGATGTGATCACATTAATGTTGATATTGTATAATTTTCAAACTCTTTTTAATTTTGAAGTTTTCTTGATTTTATCATAAAATTATGATGATATTTATGCATAAATTGTTTAGAATTTCAAACAATTCATTGCATACATGCAAATATAATTTAAAGAGTATTTATTAATCAATTATAAATATTTTAAAGTATTTTATTTTCAGCAAGATTTTCTTAAAATATAGTCCATGGAAAACAAAATAAAAAATCCTAAGAAATTCTAAAATATAGAAATTGTTGACAACGAGACTTATGATTATTGATTCTACTTGTGTAGTTCATTGGAGTTACAAAAAGAGGCGCTAAAATTACGGTCTAAAGCTGTTAGAGAAAAAAGCCTCACAACCTAAAAAAGTTTTTATTTGTCATCCAACCTATTCATAAGGTCACATGGACCTGTACTAAAGAAAAACATAAATATTAGTTTGATCCAAAACTTTTGTCCCTTAAAATGTTTTTATTTGCTATCCAACCCAGTCATAGGATGACATATACCTATATGAAGGAAAAACATAAATATTGGCTTGATTCAAAACTTCTATCTCTGGAAAAGTTTTTATTTATCATCCAACTTGTTCATAAGGTTACATATGCCTGTATGAAGGAAAAACATAAATATTAGCTTAATCCAAAATTTCTGTTCTTAAAAAAAGTTTTTATCTGCCATCCAACTTATTTATAAAGTCATGTAGGCCATTACAAAGGAAAAACATAAATATCAGCTTGGTCCAAAACTTTTCTGTCCCTAAAAAGTTTTCAATAGTAATCTTTTAATCCTTGACACTTCCTCCTGTGGTGTGCTCCACTTGAGCCTTCAATCTATCTCCTTATTGGGTTCATGGTCCAAAATAATCTGTTAAAATAGATGAACGGTGTAAATAAAACATATATATCATTGTAGGCCCACGGACCCCTTGACAGAACTATCCCCCTCCCGGTGGGGCAGTACTAGGACTGAAAGTCCGGTGGATTGGGTTGTGTTGGTGCTTAACCCTAACCTAACCCAAGGTTCGTATACCTCAACCCTAACCCAACCCAACCCAACCTTGGGTCAGGAATTCTCAACCCAAGCCCAACCCAACCTTGGGTCAGGAATTCTCAACCCAAGCCCAACCCAAGAGGGCTAGGTGGGGTTGGTCGGGTGGATACATGCTAATATTTTCATTATTACATTAGTTTATTATATTTTAATACACATCTTATTTTTTATACCCGTAATTTTATTAATTATATTTGTAGTTATTTACATAAATAATTTTAATTTTTCTAAACAAACAAGCCAAAATATAGGACAACTAATCCTTTAAAAGTCGTGTCGTGTGGCATACAATCTATTTGGGAGAGAGAAATTCAACATATCTTGTTAGCTTGAGTCATCGTAAATGGTGTGGACCAATGAGATGAGATGGCACTAGAATTTCTGTAACATCCCGAAAATCGGGGGGTCGAGCGAAAACCCAACTCCCGAGTTCCAAAATGTTATTTATGCAACATAGATATGTATGATTGAATGTTGTCTGTGATAACGCATTAAACATGAGTGAGATTAAGCTAGAACAGCATATCATACTCCAGAGACAGTTAAATTTACAAGCGGAAGACTATAATAGTATGTATAACCTATATAAACTGTTGTATGTCTCCAGAGTGTGAACATGTTACCAGGTTATATACATACATGTATACTTCAAAAGTAACCAAAAGAATATACATGAGTGCTCTAAAAATATAAAATGACAAGTGTCAAGGTATTTAATCAACCTCCCTGTAATCCCGTCAATCAGAACACGCATAAAGGAGGGATCCTCCTCGTCATCATCAAGTCCAGCTCCGCCTCATAGGCCGCGCCATCATCTGCAATCACAAAAGGGTCTGGTGGGTGTCCAGGAACACCGTCCCGTAACGTGGGAGTGAGTAGCTAACTCAGTGGAATAATAGAGCAAGAATTAACATGTTCTCAAATCAATCATGCGATAATAGTAAAGCAATAAATCAAACATTCCTAATACTGTTGTTAATGCAATTATGACATGACGTGATGTATGCCCTCACCGACGATCACCCTCATGCGGCAACATCTTACGACCGCGGCATGCCACACTCCCTAGAGTGCTCCACATCTTCCAGGCACATGCAATGCTATGGTGATATGAATTCCAAGTTGTTATTAATCCATTCAAACAGCAAGATTAGGAAACTAAGGTACTTCCCTTATATCAATCCAAACACAGATCCTGTCTAGGGTCGTCACTCCTAGTAATCTCATACGATGTATATTTCGTAGGTCGCTGCAAGGGCTGTCAGGGCTGTTGCACGCACTCGTTGCTCCGCTCCCCCATCACCTTATCAATACAGGCCTACTGTACTCTACTGCTACTGAAGGGTCGTCGCCTCCTGTAGACTCAGAATACGCTCGCGGTCACTACAAAGGGCTCGTCGCCTGATCAGTGTGGGCCAACAGCTAGAATATAGTGTCCCATATCACCATAATCTGCTCACGAGTCTAGGTGCTCATTGGTCACTACGGGGAGGTTTGTGGCCCCAGCCACCATGTTCGGCTCATGAGTCTTCGTGGATCAAGGTACCATGGTTAATAGGGTTTACAATGGTAAGTTCAGTACCCTAGGTTTAAGCAGTTATGACTCATGCAGGGTGAACATACAATGGCCAGTCGGGTTACTTGACGGGCTCGACTAGCACGATCGCATCTCAAGTTGACGACATGAAGTGCGTAAAATACTTCTTGTGGCCTAACCACTGCCGCCAACTCCAGAACACGGCTCGCCTTCATCTACGCGTCGTTCGTGGCAAAGATAAACTAACCACGAATTCGCTCGGTTACCGACTGCCTGGACTAAGTATAGTCCCAAACAATCATGGAAGCATGTCAGCATTCATGTAAGAGTAATGGAAATGAAATACAACCATGTAAGCATGTTAACACCTGTTATAACGTACAACTTAAGTAAATCATCCTACACATGTCTTTCACGCATATAATGAAATTATGCATATCGCCAACATATGGAAAATCCTCTCCATTAGCCTATTAATTGAGAATTCAATCTCAACTAAACCATAATGAAATCATCAAGTACATGTTATAGCATACCACTTAAGTGCAACATCAAACATATGCATTTCATACATATAATGAAATCGTACATACGGCTAACATGTAGGAAATCATTTACATCAACATATTAATTGAGAAATCAATCTCAAATTAATTCATAACACTATTTAATTCAATACATACTAATACAAGCATTTATACAAACACTTACACTACACACTTAAGTCTACATATAGTATGTCGACCCGAAATGCGCATTTAGGCGAATCTCTTCGCCAAACTAATTATGCACGCATTCCTAACATTCTAATGCGACAACAATTCATGTCAATCACATCAGCAAACTATGAATGAAAACGGTACTTCCTACAAATGACTAAAATGCCCTAAATCTCATATTCTTCGTTGATTTACGAAACAGGAAACGGACAGCATGTTGTACATGTCAAACGGCATTGCCGTCGAGAATCTACTATTAGACGTCATTGAAAGCTTTGGAAACAGTCAATCAAAGCGTCTAAAATCCGCACCTTTTCCCTTTTAGGGGTGAGAGCTCGAACAGAGCGTATACGCTTCGTCTACAGCGAATAGAGAACCTAATTTACGAGTTCTATCAGTTTACATGCTATGGAACGGAAAGAATCCCAAATCAGCAACTTATTAGGGTTATTTCTTACCTAGAAATGCGAAGAAATCACCGGCAAAGTGATTGGAATACGCCGTTTAAGCACGTGCAGCAGCAGCAGGAAAAGCTCTCCCACCTTCTCTCACAAACTCTCACTTTCTCTCTCACTCTTGCTAGGGTTTCTAGCAAATTCGGATGGGTGAGAGAAGTGAGGGTTTCAACCCCTTTTATAAGCCCAAATGTGCCCAAAACAGGCTCCAGGTCAAGGTACACTTGAAGTATGTCCAATTCGGGACTGTTTCGGCCCAAAAGATGCTTTCTGGTGGTCCCCTGGTCCATTGCGATCGGACTTAAGCTCATGCGTACCAGATATAGCACGTATTAAGTTTTCAGTCCGGCAGGGTTCGCAGATCGCACGTGGCGGACCAGTTTCAGTTCAGCGGTCACCGCACGTAGATCAGGGCTGGAGGTCTCATAATAATAAATAGAAATTTTTCCTGATCCGAGGGTGTAATGTGGATGAATTCTGACGGTCAGAACGCTTAATACTGACGTGTCAAGTCGTGTGCCAGATTTGAATTTGAAATTCCAATTCTGTCCCTATTCGCGGTCTCTTCAGTCCGGGCTCAATGAAATAGTCTGTGATTATCGGTTTGACTTGATTTTCGAAATGATTGTCAAGTCCAGCTGGGCGGTTCTAACGGTCTAAGATAGGAAGTAACGGACTTTCGACGCGCGGTCTAAATCCAATACAAGAATTCAAAATGGTCCAGAGAACAAACCCGCTTAGAGTTTGATCCGAGGTTATAGAGTATTATGGAGTCATACGTTCTACTCGATTTGTGTCTTGTAGAACGTATTTAAAGTGATCAGGGACTGTTTCCCAGCTACTCCAGCATTGCGCTAGCTAACTTACACTAAATTTCCATAGGAATTAATCCTAAGTGGTTTCTTTGGCTATGAAATTGGGTTCTGAGTGATTTTTCAGGTGTTTTAGTTGACCCATTGCCTAAGGACGTCAAATCCCAGATTGGCCAAAATCCGGGGTGTTACAATTTCTTATGCCTTCAACACAAACATCCACACTAGATTATAGTTTATAAGTATCTTATATATGGATCGGGTTCAGTTTGAGTTGGGCAAGACAAGACCTCGTCCTAAACCCAGCACAAGTTTTATCAAGTTGGTGTTTATATAATTCAAGCTTCGGACCAAACCTGATACATCCTGCAGGAGCCCAACCCAATGACGGGTCGGTCATGGGTTGGTCAGGTTGAACCAGGCCAGGTTGAACCCGCCTGATTTCCATCCCTAGGTAGTACCGAATCTATACACTTCCAAGTAGCATCATGATTTAGAACCATGATCATCAAACAGTTTATGATATGACACACCGTCCATATTCCTGTTAATGATTGGGCGGTAAGGATTGTCCGACCCAATTGATTTTTTAAAAGGGATTGGCAATTAAAAGTGGGACCCACGTGATTAGATTGTTAATGATTCGACCATTTGATGTATGATCACTTGGGACTGTCCGTTCTCCTATCCATTGCATTTTTTTTAACACACACGCACTCACACCCCACGCGTATGGTTAGAATCTGACCAAAGTGAACTTTTAAGAGGTATGAGCAATCAAAGGTGGGATCACATGATGGGGTGGTCTAGATCAATGATCAGAATCGTTTGTAGTATGATCAATATGGAATGTCCATTTCTCTATCTGTTAATCGGACACTTAGGATCATCTGACGAAAGTGAGTTTTTGATAGGATGGTCAATCAGAGGTGGGACCCACATGATGGATGGTCTAGATCAATAAATTCAATTCATAGAAAAATTTATAGAAAAGATTTCAACAGGTATTATGAGCTGTGTCCAAATTACCATTTACAAATCACGAGTTCGGGAAATCGCAATCACCTATTCCTGTACAAAACAAATGAACGGCCACGATAATCTTACCAGTGGTCCACATTCCTTGCATACGTGTGGCTAACTTAATGGTTGGATCAGTGGACGTATCCACTGATGAGTGGCTCTGATATTGCATGCTTATTCATTATTTTCACACGTAAGGCGCCTGCACCTCAAAGAACCCTCGTGCGAGTGCCTTGGCATACGTGTTAAATTGGAGGTTTGCTAGAAACGCTCTCCCACCGTTCATCTACATCTTTCCACCGTAGATGGTCTACGTATAGAGAACTTCCATCATTATAAATCTCATAAACTATGCAGATGGACATGGAAACGACGGTCCATACAATCAGTTCCAATAAGAATCGGAATGAACGGTTATGATCTCCGATCATTGAGATTCTTTACGGATGGACCATATGCGGTAGTTGTTCCGACTCGCTCGGTATTCAGTTGAGTTGGGGAGCGAGTGACTCGAGTAGGGCTGAGTCAGGCACCGAACTGAAATCGACTGAGTTGGCATCGAGTTCGTGATAACACTGACGCAGGTTTACAACGGGCCGGGTAACAGCTTACTGGGCGAGGTGAGCCCTGACCGTGGGGTCCATCTTGATGTATGTGTTGTATATCCATGCCGTACATCAGTTTTTTCAGCTCATTTTAGGGCAGGGCCCCAAAAATAAAGCACATCCAAATTTCAAGTGGACTGCACAGTAAGGATTGAATTTCCACCGTTAAAAACTTCCTGGGGCCACCAAAGTTTTGGATCAAGTTGATATTTGTCTTTTCACTTCATCTAGATCTGTGTAACCTTATCAACGGCTTGGATGAAAAATAAGCATTATAGTGGTCCATATAAATCTTTTAATTGTAGACATTCGATTACCATTGTTTTATGTGGTGCGGCCTACCTGAGATTTGGATCTACTGCCATATTTATTATTATTATTATTTTACTTACATATTGTAAATGAGGTAGAAAAACTAATAGACCATAGACCATAGAAAAACCTATTCATTTTTTTAAGATCATTTCATGACATTATTCTAATTTTTTTTTAAAAAAAAATCCAAATTTCCAAATGGACCACACCGCTATAAAAAGTGGTGAATGACCAATAAAAGTATTTTGTAGGCTCTAAAAGTTTTGAATCAATCTAATATTTATATTTTGTCTAACGACCTTATCAACGAGTGGATTGCAAATAAACATTACCAGCTTTCTTACGGTGGCCCCTTGAAAGTTTTTTAATGACAAGCATTCAATCACAACTATTTCCTGTGGTGTGATCCACTTGATATTTGGATTTATTTAAATTTTTGGATCACGTCCTAAAATGGGTAGAAAATTTAAATGCATGGCATTGATATATTACACGTCATCAAGAAGGCCCCATGGTAAAGGTAAACACCGAAACAACTAATCCACTCTCACGGCCTGAGTATAGAGCGGTTTAGATAGTAGATACCCGTGAAGGTAGGGGTATCAATGGGCGTAGTTTGCCCACGGGCTTTTGGGCCTGGCCTTTCATGACAGGCTTGGGCTGAGCTATCTGGCTTGAGGTCTGGGTTCGGCCTTGTGCTTCAGACATGCTTTCAAATCATTTCTAACTTGGACTAAGCATATAAAAGCCCACAAGGCACAGCCCGTCGTCAATTAAAAACACATTTGAAATATATTTTTAGGGTTGCGTGGGAAATGCTCCGAAGGCTGGAAAATATATTTCAAGCAGGCAAAAGGGTGTGCATGTGAAACACAGCTCAAGTGTATTATGATATATAAACTTGGTGATGTAAAAAAAATATATATGTATATGTTCACAAGAGCAAGATTTTCAGATTACACACGCACACACACGGAGAACGAGATGAATGGATCAAAATCTCGAATAAGTATATATATAAATGCAAGGGTACACTCAAGGTGGGTGGCTCGTGTGAGGCATGCCCTATCCGTGTGAGGCGGAACCCATGTGATGTGGGGCTCATGAGGGGGTTCAGCCAAGGACCTAACTCATGAGACATGGGGCATGGTGATGTAGAATGTGTCACAGATACATTCCTAACATGGTTGGACCAAAAGAAGGTGGACTATAAATTGATTACAACTTTTGATCCGGGTATCGTTATGGCGCACCAGACCGAGTATCATGAACCGAATCAGTACGAGAACTTAAGGATAAGTTCTTTTAAAGTCGAGGGGACTGATGTAGAGCGGGTCGCGGACATTTTCATGTCCAAGATGGACCAAAGAAGGCCTGATCAAAGGCAGAAGCCATCAAGACCATCGAAACCTTAAAACAAGCATATTTCGCAAACCAAAATGAGTTACTCGACATACTATCTGTGATTTTAGGGTAGAACAAGCTACTTTAGCCAAAAAAACTAGCTATGCCAGGTTTCCCACGCCGAATTTGTGAGATTCCATTATATCGACTGTCGACTTCCGTGTTTAGTTCCATTTTTACTATAAATAGTAAGTTTTAGTTTGATTATAACTCTTCATCCGTTGGGCTTTAGGAGTTATGTCCAACATAAAAAGTGCTTAGAATAATTAGGAGAATAACGTGGTTAAGCCATATAGGAAGTAAATTTACTATTTATAGTAAGTTACGAATTTCTAAGAGTTTTAGTTATAGTTTGCTTCTGATTTCTTTCTCATTGCTTGGTATCCCTATTTAAAGGGTTGTGAACTCGTTTATTTCAATGAATCAATCAAAATTTGAATTTATTAGAATTTATTTTTATTATCTTGCTTTCTTTCTTCATGGATTCGAGAAGTCTCTGTGAGGAGTCCAGAGAAGCTCTGTGAATTCAGAGTAGTTATCCTTGAGGAAGACGGTAATCGACCTCATTAAGTTCATCTTTGCATCACATGGGCTATGAGATAAATAGATTGATTCGTCATGTTCTATCAGTTCGAGCTTTTACAGTAAGTGGTTAATTATCCTGCATCAAAATAGTATCAGAGCAAAAGGTTTGGTATTTGAGACTCCTCACCGGGGTGATTAATGCAAGTGCATTTTCACACCGGGCAACTTTTAGAGTAAGTGGTTAATTGTCCTGCATCAAAATAGTATCAAAGCAGAAGGTTTAATATTTAAGACTCCTCACTACGTGATTAATGTAGGCGCATTTTTACACTGGGCTTGAGTGTATGGCATTCTGCATCTCCCGATGCCTCTTTTCAGCAACTTAAGGTAATTTATAACTAATCATAAACCAAACTTACTTATCTAACTTGAACCCCATCTTTTGGCTAGTAGACAAATTTCACATTAACAGCATGTAGACTGCTGGTCCTGGGTTTGTGTGTTGAGGTCATAGGGCCCGAAACTCAATCTTACATTTCTTTTTTGGGTGATTATCAATTTTTTCCTATAATGTGGGCCCACATAATGATGCTTAGGTTTGATTTTTGTAGCAGCATCCCATGGTCACAGTGTAAATGCAAGTGAAAACATTCAACAGCGAATGAATGTGAATGCCTTAAGAAATGAGGAGATGGTAGTTATGGTGGTTGGAGGTTGTTGCAATATACTGATCTATCCCTTGGAAGTACAGAGAAAATCTCTTACCCACCTTAGAATTATTTCTCATACCCTAGAAAAGCCTTAATGACACCTATTTATAGTTTAGGCAACTTCCCTTTCGCACCTCTGTGAAAATCGACTCAAAAATCCGCAGTCCGTGTAAGATCCGGAAACGAATCTGCGTAACTTCGACTGGTCGAGCGGACCCTCGACCGGTCGAGCATGGGCCACGATCGGTCGAGCACCTCAAAACCCAAAACTTGATGCTCGCTAGACTTTGAGTCGAGCCAGTCCTCGATTGGTCGAGTGGGCCACTCGACCGATCGAGCGACCCCCAGATGTGGCTCCACATCTAAACAATCTCCCACTTTAAGACACATCGCCATGAACCTTCATCTTCTACATCCGGAGTGCACCACCTCCCCGTCTTCAAGCCTGAAGACCAATCAAAGCTTAACAGAGCTTTAGCTTCTCTCGTGTGACCGCCTTGGTCAGCATATCCGTAAGATTCTCACTTGTATGAATCTTCTCCAGAGCAATCGATCCATCTTCCAGTAACGAACGTATGAAGTGATATCTGATAGCAATATACTTGGTCCTTGAATGAAAGGCTTTGCACTCTAACTATCACTGTACAACTTGTAATCTACTTGCTTCTTACCCAACTCTTTCATGAAACCTTGCATCCACACCATTTTCTTACACGCTTCTGTAGCTGCGACATATATTCTACTTCCGTCGTACTGATAAATATTATCTTCTGTAACTGAGAGACTCAACTGACTGCAACTCTACTCAGAGAAAAAACATAACCTGCAGTTCTTCTTCTACTGTCAATATCTCTTGCCAAATCTAAATCTACGTAGCCTTGTAGCTTGATTTATAATCCTCCATAACACAACCCTACATCCTTAGTACCTATCAGGTATCTGAGGATTCACTTCACAGCTTCTCAATGTTCCTTACCGGGATTGTTTATGAACCTACTAACAACTCTTACTGCTTGAACAATGTCTGGCCTCGTGCTCACTATAGCATACATGAGACTCCCAACAGTTGACACGTATGGGACTTTAGCCATGTAGTGTCGTTCCTCATGCGTCTTTGCCCCTTGCTCCTTAGATAGCTTGAAGTGGTTGGCTAATGGAGTACTAACCGGCTTAGCAGCTGCCACATTGAATCGATCAAGTAACTTAACTATGTACTATGCCTGTGACAAAATTAGTTTCTTGTTTTTCATGTCACGCTTTATCCTCATGCCTAGAATTTGTTTTGTAGCTCGTAAATTCTTCATAAAAAATTCTTTAGACAGTTATTTTTTGAGATCCGAGATGTCCTTCATGCTTAAACCGGCCACAAGCATATCATCAACTTACAGAAGAAGGATAATGTACGACGTATCAAACTTCTTCAAATAGCAACTGTGATCTACATGACATCTCCTAAAACCGTTTCCCGACATGAAACTGTCGAACTTCTTGTACCACTGCTTCGGGGCCTGCTTCAAGCCATATAAACTCTTCTTCAGTCTGCAAACCTTATGCTCATTTCTTGGTGCCACTTATACTGTTGGTTGATGTATATATATCTCTTCTTCAAGGTCCCCATGAAGAAAGATTGTCTTAACATCTAGCTGCTTTAGATATAAGTATTCTATAGCCACTATACTCAAGACCATGCGAATCGTAAACATTTTCACTACCAATGAAAATATTTCAGTGAAATCGATACCTGCCTTTTGTTGAAACCCTTTCACAACCAGTCTAGCCTCATACCGTTTCGAACCATCGTGTTCCTCCTTCAATCTGTAAACTCACTTGTTATGAATAGCTAAAGTGACTAACTCCCATGTACGATTAGACTCAAGATAGTCCATCTCATCATCCATAGTCTGCTCTCACTTAACTTATTTTCAAAACACTCTAGTTCACCATAATCTGTCAGCAGTAGATAATATAAGGAGGGTGAGTACCGGACCGTGGGTCTCCTCTCCCGAGCAGACCTCCTCACAACCGGTGTATTAGACTCTGCCTCATAATGCTCTTGTGCATGATCATCCTATGACACTATAACACCCGTGTCCGGTAACTCTTTTAACTGTACGAATTATTTCTCATTGGCCTTATTTTCTTGCACACTGTCCTTATGCATCAATTTTTTATTGAAAACTACGTCTTTGCTTCTGATGATTTTTCTATTTTATGCATCTCAAAAATTATAACCAAAATCATGCTGCCCGTAGCCTATAAATTTGCACCTCTTGAACTTCACATCCAGCTTGTTTCTGTACTTTGCATCAATGTGAACATATGAAGTGCAACTGAACACTTTGAGATATGCAAGGTTCATTTCTTTTCCAGTCCACGTTTCTTCTGGTAGCCCACCATTCAATGGTGCTGAGGGACTTCTATTGATAAGATATGGAGCAATATTCATAGCATCTGCCCAAAAGGTCTTGGGCAATCCTGCATGTAACCTTATGCTCCTGGTACGCTCAAGGATGGTCCTGTTAATACGCTCAGCTACACCGTTCTGCTGTGGTGTTTCTAGAATCGTTTTCTAATGTTTGATTCCATTTGCTGCACAATACTCCATAAATTTTTTATCAGAGTACTCTCCCCCATTAACAGATCTGAGACATTTTATTGTTTTACCTGTCTTGTTTTCTACCATTACTTTTCACTTTTTAAATACATCAAATACATCAGATTTGTACTTTAAAAAATAAACGCATAGTTTTCTACTAACATCATCAATAAAGAAAACAAAATAACGTGAGCCACCAAGAAATGATACCTGTGCCGGTCCCCATACATCAGTGTGTACAAGCTTCAACAGATGTGTCTTTAGAGCGTGTCATGTCTTCTTGAAACTTACCCTCTTCTGCTTGCCATACACGGAGTCCTCGCAGAATTCCAAGTTAATAGACTTCAGCCTTAGTAGCTTCCCTTTTAACAATAGCATTTTCATTCCCTTCTCACTCATATGTCTCAACCTCTGATGTCATAACTACCCATTTACTCCAGTTGATGCGACTGCGAGTGAACTATACGATCCTGAAGTCACGTACAAAGTATCTTCCTTTTTACCTCGAGATATCACCAAGGCACTTTTGTGATCTTCCAAGAATCACTGGTAAATGTCATCACATAACCGGTATCGGCCAACTGCCCTACTGAGATCAAGTTCCGTCTTAAACTCGGTACATGTCTGACATCCTTTAATTTCAAAGTCGTTGTCTTTCTGATTTATATGAACGTCTCCCTTTTACAACGATATTGCACGGCTCATTATCACCCAGGTAGACTCTCCCAAAGTCACTTGACATATAATCACGCAGAACTTCTTTACATGAAGTGGCATGAAATGACGCACCTGAGTCTATAATCCAAGACTTATTCCTCGCATCAAGAGACAAGATCAACGCCTCTGTGTCACTCTTCTCAGATAAATTCACTGAATTCTTTCCATCTTGAGAGCTTCCTTCTTGTTTGTTAAGTGTCCTGCAATCACGTTTCATGTGCCCCTTCTTCCCGCAATGCCAACAACTGGCTTTGTCTTTCAGTCCCTTGGATTTCTTTCTCGACTTAGAACGTCCATGTTTATTGCCTCCTTTGTTTAGCGATCTTTCTCTTCCTTCAAAGTTTAGAGCATTCCCTGAATTTCTTGAAACTCCTGTTGCCTTTCTTTTAGATTCTTCACTGAGAATTAGAATGACCATATCATCAAATTTCAATTTTGTCGACCCTGAAGAATTGCTCACAACAATCACCAAACTATTCCAACTGTCTAGTAGACTGGAAAAGATCAATAATGCCCTGACCTCATCCTCAAAAACAATACCAACAGATTTCAATTGGCTCGTGACTGTATTGAACTCATTTAGATGTTCAGTCACGCTCCCATCATCTAACATCTTCATGTTGAATAGCTGTTTCATAAGATGAACCTTGTTAGATATTGAGGGCTTTTCATACATGGTGATTAGGGCTTCCATTAATTCTTTTGTGGTTTTCACTTTGGATATATTGAATGCGACGCTCTTAGATAAAGAGAGTCGGATTATTCCTAAAGCCTTCTGATTCAATAAAAACCATTTGTCATCTGTCATCTTTTCTGATTTCTCTTTTCCTCCTATAGGAATATAGAGATCCTTTTAATACAGATAATCCTCTATCTGCATCTTCCAGAAGGCAAAGTTTGAACCATCAAACTTCTCAATTCTAGTATTCCCTTCTTCCGTCATCGCTCCCAATAGAACTAAACTAATAGCTCTGATATCAGTTGTTGCGCAGCACACCAACAACGTAGTAAACCGAAATCTAATATCCGGTCTTACCCACAAATGATTAGCAAGAAAAAATATAGACTAGAAACATAATCAAAGCATTCCAAACAAACCACAAGACAAGATATACGTGAAAAAATCCCAATGAGGGTTAAAAACTACGGATGCAAACTTCCACTATGAAGAAAAACGAAGATTACAAGACAATATACTAACATCTCCATTGAAACTACAGAGAAAACCCTTTGCCAACACCTTAGAATTATTTCTCATACATTAGAAAAGCCCTAGGGACACCTATTTATAGTTTAGGCAACTTCCCTTTCGCACCTTTGCGAAAACTGCCTCAAAAATCCACAGTTCGTATAAGATCCGGAAACGAATCTGCATAATCTCGACTGGTCGAGTAGGCTGCTCGACCAGTCAAGCATGGTCCACAACCGGTTGAGCACCTTGGAACCCAAAACCTGATGCTCGCTGGACTTTGAGTCGAGCCAGTCCTCGACTGGTCAATTGGGCCACTCAACCGATCAAGCAGGGCACTCGACTGGTCGAGCGGCCCCCAGATGTGGCTCCACATCTCAGCAAAGATAACCCCAAAATCCTAAATTTTGTAAGGTAGGAGTGTCCATTGGAATTGAAAAAGGGTAAATATCCTAGATTTTGAACCACCCTTGAGTTAAAATTCAGGATTTTTAGGGGTGCCAAATGGCCCCACTTTTGCATGTCCTGGATTTCAATTTCCAACTGCCCAAAATCCTGGATTTGGGTCGAGTAACAATGACAGGTCAAAAATCAGGTTGGCCCTCTGAGCTCCTGCTGGTGGAACGAAATGATGTCATCAGTTGAACGACTGGTTGCCATGGAATCGGCCCTGCTGTCGGTGGACCAAGGGATCAGAACATGATGTACTTGCCTGTCTGAAAACTGAAGCAGTCTTCCTTATTGTGAAAATGCATTGAATGTTGGTAGTGTATAAGGCAAAAGAAAAAGATGGTACTCGATGCCGAAAGTAACCTGTTGAAATAGCATTTTCACCGAATTTTCGACACTTTCACTGTCTACAATATTCCTATAATCTGTATGGGAAGGATAGCTTTCCTTGTTTATGAATATCAAAGTACAAATATGCTGTATAAGAGAACCACAAGTTGTGTAAATGCACTTACCATACTCATACAAGCAGCTTTGCAATGCATGCTGATTTGTATTATGGTGCAAGGGCACAACACTGCTTGCAGGTTCATGGGTCATGCCCATTCAAGGCAGTCGGTTGATGAACAGTCCCCTTCTCTCTCTCGTCCATCATCTGCAGCTGAATTACTGAAGAACCATCGGCTGATCCCACGTGGATATTACTGTCGTGGGCATTGACTGCTTTCATTGCCTTCTTCTTCTTCACCTTCTCTGCCCACCCAACAAGGCCCTCCTGCACATGCTCATCGAATATCGCCTTCTTGAATGAACTCCCCATCTTCATCAGAAAAATGGTAATTACCATCAGTATCTATCCTTTGATTTTGTAGTGAAAGAGCTTCAAGCCTGCTACGGCTACACTCGAGAGAAGGATTTCAAGTCCTACACTTCCCACACCTGTGTACAAGATTTCTCTGAGGCTGTTCACCAGGTAGATTGTCTGACCATATGCACCATGGCCTGTCCAATCATGATGTGGCATCACATCAAATGTGGTCCACTGATCAAGTATTTATAGCCATCCATTTTCTTCATCGACATGGCACACCTGATGACCACACCCACCTGATGATGAACAGCTGAAATCTTGCACAGACATGCCCAAACACAGTTCAGAACCCAAAATACTCTACCAGACTAGATGCCTAGCAAGGCTGGGAAAGTGAAACATATTTAGAGGTGTAATATATATTTTAAATACTTATGTTTAGGTATATATATAAAATATCAAAGGCTGAGTTTGGTTGGATCAAATATCATGAAATATCATGATATTGGCACCTGATTAATCAAGAAATATCATGATCTTTGGTGCAATCAAAGGCACGACTGAAAAAAAAAAGCTGTGTGCTTGTTACAGATTTAACACCCTAGTCATTAGTTTGAAACTCATTGTTATCGAAGAAAAAAAGAATAGTTGACAGGGCAAGCAACTTGGCTCGAGTCACCATGACTCACATTGAGTCGACTGAGTCAGCTCTCTGACCCAATGAGTCTTGTCAATTCAGCACCAAGTCACACTCACAAGCAAGTTTTCTAGTGACTCGACTCAAAAAATCTTGTTGAGTCAACTGAGTAAGCTTGCTGACTCGATCAGCTTTGTCAATTCAGCACCAAGTCACACTTGCAAGTTTTCTAGTTGAGTTTCGAGCCAAGTTAGCAAGTTCTAGTGCACAGGAGAATCACTGAGTAGCTGTAGCATTCTCCTGCAACTCACCTGGGTGACAATGGCATAAAGCGGCAAGGTACTGTAGCTGCAAAGTAACTGAATAATCACCCTATTCACCAACAAACAACAGCATCATGACAAATTTCATGGACACAGAATCACATGGATGAATTAAGACAAGGTTAGAGAGATCTCTACCCAATTACAAGTCTGGCAACAATATAGGGTTTTTGTTGCATGATGCATGAGTTAAAGCCGAATTTTATCTGCACAGGACAGTTGTTTTACTAGCAATAGCATGTCAAGTGGCAAGCAACTGCTCTGGAGCATAAAAATCAAGAAAAAAAAACAGGCACCTGCCCAATATGGTTCCTGTTTTATGTCGCAATCCAAATGACAAGGTGGATTGGTATCATTGATTCCAGTGAAAAAAATTCAAACAGATCCCGATTTCTTTTGAGAGACATCCAAACAAGCCCTTGTCAAAGATATCGACACAAACTCAACCAACCCAAGTTGTAAAGCCAGAAGAGAGCATGATAGATAGAATTTTATGTCCTGACATTTATAACAACAGATGTTGTGGATGGTCACCTACCAATATCCAGAAGAAGAATGCGATCTCAAATGCATTTTGGAAGAGAATGAAATGGATCAAGCTGAGGACTATCTTGGGGCGGTTGAACCAAAAATGTTCGTCCGAAGGCCGAACTACCAACTCCCCTTCCACCGCTATATGTTTCTCTGCAACCTCATTTGCTAACTGAGTGATAACATGTTCCATCTTCGTGCCCACAGCAAGTAGAAGCTACAAAAACCACTTGGAAAAATCACATTTCCGTTCCTAAAGAAACTGGCACATGTATGTGCGATCAATACAAATGGGACCCAAATGAAATACGGAATATTTGCAAATTGACATGAATATACGATAATACACAAATTTGCAGTGAATGGACTTAGAAAGAGTAATTGTGAGGATAAGCTTGCTTACTATTAAAGGAATGGATGCCATCCAGAAATATGTATGCCAACCTGCAGCAGGGAATAGAAAGAGTGTGAGTACAGTAGTGATTAACGAATTAAGCATTTTCTACATGAGCTCAATTTCAATCATTTGGTGTGTGGCAAAAGCTTAATGAGAAAGTGTCTGATGCTACCAGTAATATCTAAGGCTGCATTTGGATGTAACGATATCTGGTGCCAGCCCTTGAATACTTCATTGTGTATAGGTTTGAAAGCATAGCAGGAATGCCCAAAAAAATAAAATAAAATTTGGACCAATATTACCTCAGATGCTTAAACACAACTATCGAAATCGACACATTCATCTACATTAGATAATCACTAATAAAATCTAATGAATATAAAAACATGCATTTCCAACGGGTCTGATAGATCTAATGAACATAAAAATATGCGCCTCCAACAGGTCTGATACGCCACACATAATCTAATGAGGTTTACCTGAAGTTAACAGGCTATGGGATAGTTGGTGCCATTTGACAGAAACTGAAAGTAGTTTCACTCCAAGTACTGATTTTGGTTTGTAGAAAATGGTGTCATAATGCCATTTGGTGTTGCATCCAAAATGGGCCTAATGGTTAGGATCATCCCTAATTAGGGTTACATCTTGTCCAGTATAGGGCCCAGATAGAACCAATAATGGATCTGGATTTCATTCATGTGTAGCACAGACCTATGTTTGAATATTTGAAAAAGAAAAATGAAAAATGATTCGAAACATTGCCAGGCTGACTGATTTCATCAAGATGAAAAACAAACATGATTTGGTTGACTGGGTTAACTTGATTTGACTCGCCAAAACTCTAATTGGAGTTTAAAACTCAAAACCAAGTTACTCGACTTGACAGACTTGTGAGTCAGAGTCGAGTTTTTGAGTTGTTGAACTATGGACACTGCTTGGTAATATAGATAACGTTGGACATTCTCCAACTTCATTTGAGTAACTTTAAGACGATTATTCCCTTTCCTTACAGAAGGATTTACTCAATGAGGAAGAACAGAAACATCAGATAAAGATCCTCGCATTTATTTTCGATGAATCACATAGATACAACAAATTGATCATCTATCAGCTTCAGAAACAACATATTGAGATTGAACTTACCATCAATATTCAGCAACAAGAAAATGACCACAAAGATCCAAAGGAAGGAACTGCAATGACAATGAATTGCAAGGAAGCCGAATTTCAGAAAAATAAAATAAAAAAGAAGAAGCATTCATCAACAAAAAAAAGAAGCAGCCAGCAGACTAGCAGGTCCACCGTTCAAAATGAGAATGCAATGGTAACAGGTCTGATATACTATTGTTAATTTCTCAAATCAGTGCAGATTTTGCTGATACAAGCAGGCCCCTAGCCTTGAGTGTTTAAGAATCTAATCAATACACCAAAAGCCCCAGACTGATGGAACTCATCAAGCTAGACTATTTAAACCATTCAGATTGCAACATCGAGAAAATACAATCAGACACTGGTAATATACCTTATTCCAACGACTTTCTTGAAATCGGCTTCAAGGGCTCGTATCATGTACTTGTGGAAATTGAATTTTGGGTTTCCCCTGCAATGCATCTACACCAGAAATAACATAGATGGAAAATAAGAACACCCAAAGAAATAAAACCACAAAAAAAAAAAAAAAAAAAAAAAAGGAAAAAAAGAAAAGAAGAAGAAGCCATCTACGCTAAAGAAATGAGTCATCAATACTTATTGAATTTTCAAATTGATTGTTTACCATGATGAAACTGAGTCGTAGTGTGATGTAGTCTGTTTTGTTCACAGATGCATAGAATTGCTTGATAAAACAATGCTGAAGAAATAATACAATTAATCATTGGAAGTAAAATACAAGCACATAACAATACTTTCTCTTAGGACAGAATTGTCGGTTGCTATAACGCGAGGTATGACTAGCGTTGCAAATGGGACAGGCCATGTCGGGCCCATTTGCCACCCTAGGCATGACAACAATACAAAGCAGCCTATATTAGCAAAGCAAGGAAAGTCCATGTTAGAGTCTGCATATTGCCGAATGCATAAGCCATTAGGACCGAAGTTTTTAGTTTTAGATCCAAGATACACCCAAATACAATAGCCTTAATTGTTTGGATGTCCACCAAATCCGTTTCTGATGGAATATAATCATCCAATAAATTATGCATTTTGGGAACCCCCAAAGCATGAATGTAAGCCCAAAATGTGTATGGGTGGGCCAAGTATTGATTTCCCCACTTAATTGTGGGTAAGATAGAAATGATTCAGAACCATTTTTTTAAATCTCTCGATGACTTCAGGCTTCATCCAAATATAATAAATAGCATTGGGTAACTGTTTGGATGTCCACCAAATCTGTTTCTAGTTGAATACCATCATGGACTTGATAAGCATCCACCAAATTCTGCATTTGGGGCACCCCCAAAACATGCACAGGTGCACTTGCAGTAGCATCTAAGCATTTGGGGCACCCCAAAATGCATTTGGGTGTGCTTGTCGGTAGTCTCCAAGCATTCATTTTCACCCTGAATTGGGGGTTAGATAGAAATGGTTTGGAACCATTTATTTTAATCTATTAAGGACTTTAGGATGCATCCAAACATGCCCCTGGGAAACAAATCAGACAAAGGATGAAATAACGTACCATCCAACTTAGTATAGTGGAATCTTTTCCAGTGCCCGAAAAATGTTGCTGGATGAAAATGTGTTGATGCACTAGTGTAATATTTGAAACCAAAGCTGCATATAAGATTCTCAGGTTATAAAATTTGCAGACAAATTGTAGTGAGACAGCGCTTTTTAAAATAAAAATAAAAATTGAACATCTGAAAGTATTACGCCTGTTTGTATCATGGTCCTCTTTCGCGATCTCATCCTCCCAACGCTTCCATTGACGTATCTAAGCCAAGGCAGAGAAAAGCAAAGAAATGGTCGAAAATGCCCACAACAACAACACTATTGGAATTGGAATTTAGAGGGGACTTAAGCTAGTTAGGCAGTTACCTTTGCACTTGCCAAAATCATAGTGAGAAGGCAGAAAACAACGTGGACGATTGCAAGAATGAAGATGAAGATGTGCAGCTTATGCAGTGCTTTGTATGATATAAATTGGACCATCCCCTGAAAAGTACATCAGACCTCTTGATTCTTAGACTGGAATTGAAACTACAAGCAGGGGAAATTGAAGCAGAGCTCAGTGCACTCAAATTGGGCAAATGGGGTGAAGATCCAGGATTTGGACCATTCATCAGGTGGGTCCCACAGTAGATGGATAACTTTCAGCAGATTGTACGGATTGGATGATCATAGGTCTCAAATGAGTGGGTCATTTCCAGTTTAATTAAGAAGCTGTTACTGATCAAAATGGCCATTTGTCTGAATTGAATCCAGCACACCAGATTATTAAATCGGCGAACTGCTACCCCATTACAAGCTGAGGAATCATGCAATCCCCACCAGAAGGATATTACTCAGCTCTTGAACTTGTACTACTGGCCATTGATCTGATGGACCATACCCCAAATCACCCATATTGGAAGATCCTCACCATCCAATCTCTGTCCCTTTTTTTTTCTCATGGAATGTCATCTAATGGTGTGTTTTCTCTATCAAAACTTTGATCTTCAGACAACTAGATCAAAGGGTCAGACCTATCCAATAGGAGTGATTTTCAGGGCATGATCCATCCAAGGTGGGGACCATCTGGCCAATGGTCTGCATACCATCTTCAAGAAAAGGAATTAAGTAACAAATGATAATTGAGACAATGCATTGCATTTTATCTTATAATCAGCTAATTCGGACATGGTGATCTGTACATTACCTTCTTAGTGCAGTGGTCCGCTTTGGATTCTTCGGCGAGGAGGTGTCTCCCACTGTTCGAGAGGTCTGGCTGTTTTTCCTTCTTGCAAGGAAGCATGTGGACGATCAGACTCTTCGAGATGCAAATACGGCTCACTGGATCTTGGAAGACTGTCAAGAGAAGCGAGATGAATCCCATTATCATCAGCTCTGCATAGAAATACAAACATATTCAGCATATTTTCAACTTCTTCTTTCATGGAGAGAGAGAGAGAGAGAGAGAGAGAGAGAGAGAGAGAGAGAACCCATCAATCCAACTACTTCAACTAAGAAAACCCAAGTTCCAAAATTTCATTACAATACACACACACACACACACACACACACAGAGAGAGAGAGAGAGAGAGAACCCATCAATCCAACTACTTCAACTACTTCAACTAAGAAAACCCAAGCTCCAAAATTTCATTACAATATACACACACACACACACACACACACACACACAGAGAGAGAGAACCCATCAATCCAACTACTTCAACTAAGAAAACCCAAGTTCCAAAATTTCATTACAATACACACACACACACACACACACACACACACAGAGAGAGAGAGAGAACCCATCAATCCAACTACTTCAAATAAGAAAACCCAAGTTCCAAAATTTCATTACAATACACACACACACACACACACACACACACACACACACACACACACACAGAGAGAGAGAGAGAGAGAGAACCCATCAATCCAACTACTTCAACTAAGAAAACCCAAGTTCCAAAATTTCATTACAATACACACACACACACACACACACACACACACACACACAGAGAGAGAGAGAGAGAGAGAGAGAGAGAGAGAGAGAACCCATCAATCCAACTACTTCAACTAAGAAAACCCAAGCTCCAAAATTTCATTACAATACACACACACACACACACACACACACACACAGAGAGAACCCATCAATCCAACTACTTCAACTAAGAAAACCCAAGTTCCAAAATTTCATTACAATACACACACACACACACACACACACACACACACACAGAGAGAGAGAGAGAGAGAGAGAGAGAACCCATCAATCCAACTACTTCAAATAAGAAACCCAAGTTCCAAAATTTCATTACAATACACACACACACACACACACACACACACACACACACAGAGAGAGAGAGAGAGAGAGAGAGAGAGAGAACCCATCAATCCAACTACTTCAACTAAGAAAACCCAAGTTCCAAAATTTCATTACAATACACACACACACACACACACACACACACACACACAGAGAGAGAGAGAGAGAGAGAGAGAGAGAGAGAGATGACCATCTTTCACTTTCTGTAAGGTTTCGAATAGTGACTTCTGATTCTTCTTCTTCAAGTACTGTTGAGGGAAAAGAAATACATAGAAACTAATGAGTATGTGAGAGCGAGAGAGAGGGGGTGCATGCCTTTCCAAGGAAATATAGGGTAGAGAGAGAGAGAGAGAGGGTGCATGCCTTTCCAAGGAAATGAAGGAAGCGCTCGAGAGCGAGAGATATGACAACCATAAGTGAGCAAACGACAGCTACGATCCATGTTGGTGTGTGTTCTAGCGGCGTTGGGTCGTCTTTATCGTCCCCCACCATCTCTCTCTCCCTCTCTCTCTCTCTCTCTCACTCTCTTGTAATGAAGTTTTTGGAACTTCGGTTTTTTTAGCTGAGGTAGCCGATAGGCTCTCTCTCTCACTCTCTCTCTCTCTATGGAAAAACCAGTATGGACAGGGGCAGAGGAGATGGGATTTATATAGCATTTTGGACAGGAATCCTCCACAGCACTATTGTACCAAGCAGAGTACAACACACAGCTTGGTGGGGCCTACCATGTATATTATGTGACATCTAATCCGTTCATCAGCTGAGAATCTCTATCTTAAGGCTTCTGTAAAAAAAATCACTCGGATTCACAATTCAGATGGGCCAAACCAGAGGTAAAAATGGGAAAGGAAACATCAACCATACATTTGCATATGAGAACTACATGATGGGAATATTACATCTAGTGCGCCTCTCCGGCTCTCTGAAACACGTGCGTGAGATTTACAAATTGACGGTTTGGAATTTTTTTTACTAGCATTTATTTTTTGACAAGATGTGACCCACTAGAGTAGAGAAATTCCCTGATTTTTATGTTAGAAGATCTAAACAGCGTATCTCATCTGATGGAAAGTTCAGATCTTACACAAGTGTTTGATATTTTCATGTTTGCTACGTGTTGATGTGTACAGCTCTTACACACGTATAGCCGATCTGACCAATGGGTCCTTTCGTGTACACTGTTTGGCTGGTGAGTCAAAGCTCGGTAGGCCTCACCATAATGTATGTATTTTATCCGCCTCGTTCATCCATTTTTTCAGATCATTTTAGAGAATAATCCCGAAAATTAGGCAGATCCAAATCTCAGGTGAACCACACCACATAAAACAGCAGGGATTGAAGGCTTATCATCGAAAACTTATTGCGACCACAGAAGTTTTGGATAAAGCTGATATTTGTTTTTGCCCTTCATCCAGGTCTACGTGACCTTATCAACAGGTTGGATGGAAAATAAACATTACAGTGTGGACCCTAAGGAAAAATGAACGGTTGGAATGCGTGGATTAGATACTGACAAGGTCAGTAGCCAAACGGCTACTGAAGTGACGTCACCAAGCTCCGTGCACCCCACCAAATGCACGTGTTGTATCCATACCATCCATCCATTTTTATAGATCATTTTATGGCATGACAAAAAGAATGACACAGATATTAAGTTCAAGTGGACCCACCACAGAAAAACGTGGGAACAGTCACACCCACCGTTGAAACATTTATAGGGCCTACCATGATGCATCTTTTAGATTTAACCTATTCATAAATTAACATGGAGATAAATGAAGTGAAAACAAAATATATGCTTGATCGGAAACTTCTGTGGCCCCTAAGAAGTTTTGAACGGTGGATGTCACTGTCCCCACCGTTTTATATGGTGGGCTCCACTTGAACTTTAGATTTATCTCATTATTTTTATCCTGCCATAAAAAGTTCTCTCCAAATAGACGGACGGTATGGATATAACGCATGCATCATGTTGGGGCCCACAGAGGTTGGTGACGCTACTTCAATAGCAATTTGGATACTGACCTTGTCAGTATCTAATCCGCACCCGCCCGGCTGGCGCTAGCCAAACTGCGTCCGGTGATTCGCGGCACGGCTTCGGTTGATCCGGGCAACCATTGAGGTGGCTGGTTGGAAGCTGTAGGGCCTACAATGATGTATGTATTTTATATCCACACCGTCCATCCATTTTTTCAGTTAATTTTAAGATAAAATGGCAAAAATTGAAGTATGTTCAAATGTCAGGTGGACAACACCATAAGAAAAGGTGGTAATTGTTCGCCCACTATAAAAGATATCTTGAGAGTCATGAAATTTTGGATCAACTTAATATTTGTGTTTCCCCTTCATGTCTGCTTGACTTAATCTCTGCTTGACTTAATCAACAGGTTGGATGGAAAGTAAATGTTACGGTCGGCCTTAGAAAGTTTTTAACTGTAGGCGTTCAATCACCATTGTTTCATATGGTGCCACCTAAGATTTGGATTTAGGGCACATGCCCTGAAGTGAGCGGCTGGATAAGACACATACATCATGGTGGGCCCACAGAGCTTTTCCAGCACCAACCAGCACCGAGCTCGGTAGTGGCGGGGTCACTACAAGCCGAGGCCCTTTTCAAACCAGTGCAAACGGTACAATATAATGTGAGAATTTCACAAAGTCACTAAACTGTGGCAACTCATCCACGGCAACGAAACCTTGTGGTGGACTAATTGGACCGTTGGATATCCATTCGAGGTGCATCATAGCTCGAAAATCACTCTGATTGGGCCATCTAACCGTCCAATTGATGACCATCAAATGAAGATCGTCCAATAAATATGAATTCTGTGGTTAGTACTCCCAAAAGTAATGCAATATGGGTTTCTCATCCGATCGGCCAGCCTGCTTCTTAGGCCAAGGAAAATTGGAAATGGACTCAATTGATGAATGAAACATGGGGCAGATCATACCACAAGATAACCAGACCAGCTTGATTTTCAGGCAATGGAAACATGAGTAATGGGTCCGCCTGATGAACGGCCTCCATCTGGAACAAGCAGTGCCAAAATTTAGAGTTGTGGCAAACAAACACTATTGTGTTGGAGACGGGAGACCCTTTGAAACTTCCCACATACAGCTAAATAACGGGTAAGATGGAAAACGATAGGAGAGCGAGAAGCTTTCTTATGCCATGGTACACTCTAGATCTGGATTGTCTCATTTATAAGCTCATGTCCTAAAATGATCAGAAAAATAAAAATAAATGGACGCTGTCAGTAGTGAGGTGTCATTAAGCAATCCGCATCCATATATCATAACCCAATATCAGATTGATTGGACAATCCTAGCCTCTGATTAATGGACATTTGTATGTAGATTCTGGGTCGTTGATTTTTTATTTTATTTTATTTTATTCGTTCATTGAATTTCTACCGTTTGTCCAACTATCTATGACCCATCTAAGGTGGGGCCCATGATTTATATGATTTTATTTGAGGAATATATTTGCACGGCCCAAAATATCCCTAGCTTTATGAAAGGCATGTTTGGTAAATGCTAGTAAATGGATAATAATTATGTATACGTTAAATTCATGCAAGCCCTACTTAGGATACTGACAACTTCACTAAATTTGGGGAGGAATAGTACAAGAGGCTAAAAAATTTGTAGGGCCCACCTTCATGTACGGGTCTAATCCACGTCGTCCGTCCATTTTATGAGCTCATTTTAGGGCATGAGCCCAAAAATGAGGCAAATCCAAAGTGCATGTGGACCACACCACATGCTACAATGGGAATCAAATGCATACGGTTGCAAACCTCTTGTGGCGGATCAAGTTAATATTTATGTTTTTGGTTCATCCATATCTTTCCAACCTTATAAACGGGCCAGATGATAGATACATATCACTTTAGGTTCTATATAAATTTCAGCTTTTAATGATGGATGTCATTATCCCCTACTTCCTATGGTGTGGTCCACTTAAAGTTAAAATCCACAGAGTCCAAAAAGTGAGCTGGAAAAACGGTTGGACGGCGTAGATCAGACATAAACACCACATGGTCCCATAGTTTTAAGTAGTCAATTCCTATTCGGTCTTAATGCAATCTCAGTTTTCACGTATAATGACTACTTCAATCCAAGCATGCATGAAAAGCACTCATTGCTAGTAAATGGTAAGAACAAACAGGTCTTAAACTGTCTTCCAAAATCATTTGAATATTGAAAGTTCATTAGTAAATGGTAAGAACAAACAGGTCTTAAACTGTCTTCCAAAATCATTTGAATATTGAAAGTTCATGGCCAATAAAATAATTGCCGGGGCAAAACTGTCCCTGTCATGCCTCTTATTTATTGCAGATGCAATGTGAGTTCAATTGAGGAGTGTATGTGTATAAACCATCATGCATTATCTGATCACTATCAAAGTTTTTCAAATATATTAGTGAGAGGTGGAGGTATACACTAGTTCGGCCGAGTCGAGCTTGCTCGGCTCATGCTCAACTCGAACAGCTTGAGTCTCAGCTCGTGCTCGGCTCGGCTCAGCTCAGCCTTTGAGCTTGGAACAGCAGCTCATGCTCAGCTCGGCTAGCAGCTCGGTCCACTTCAAGCCGAGTTTGAATCGAGTTTGAGCTGAGTTTTCGAGTTTTCATTCATCCAGTGGTCGCTGATCAGATATGTTCCACTATTTAAACGGACGGTACTCGTTGGAAAAATGGAAAGAGTGGAGGAGATGAATCATTTTAGGAGAGGAGATCGTCTAGACAGACGTTGGAAGAAGGAATTTCACGGGGCGGTGGAGAACGGCCAGAGTATTGGGCAAACGGACAGGCGATTTGGGCGAAAGGGAGGGAGAAATGAGTTAGGGTTGCTGGGTTGGGCGAATTGGGTAGGGTCCGGCAAATGAAGTTTTTTTTTAGAAAATCTTATATATTCACTTAAAACTTGATCCGAGTCAAGTTAAGTCGAACTCAAAACCGAGTTGAGCCGAGTCAAGCTAAGTCCAGCTCGGCTCGACTCAAAAATGTTTTGAGCTTCCAAAAAATGGTTCAACTCGATACGAACAAAGTTTCGATCCGAGTCAAGTCGAGATTTTTCGAGCCGAGTCGAGTGAGTTTCCGAGCTAACTCTGCTCGTGTACAACCTTAAAGGTGTTAATGGGGCAGGCTCAGGCCTAAAAAATCAGAATTTTGAATAAGGTTGGTCCAATTGCTCGGCCCAAAACAGTTCAAAATCTAGGTAGGTCATGTTTTAGGGTATGTTTTCTTTTTGGGGTACATACCCTACTGTTAGCCACACTCCACTTGGGAATTGATGCTAAGACTTCATTATTGAAATAAGGTTATCTTCACTCAGTCCACCACTTAAGCTATAAATTGTTGTGTTGGTTTAGGGTATGTTTGGTTGCATATCATGAAATTTTGTTACTATTAAGTTTAATTGGGTGTAAATTTTCATCATATTTCATGAAGTTTGGTACAGCCAAACACACCCTTAGCTCATGCCTAGTGGTGGACTCACGGGAGTTTTAACATGAGGTCCTGGGTTCGAGTACCTATTGTAGTGTTAGGCACGGCAGTGAGTGTGTGGGGTGTGTGTGCTGTGTAAAAAAAAATAAAAATAAAAAAAGGCACGGCAGTTTCTTGGTTGCACATGGTATCTCAATTATAGAGAGTAACGTGAAAGGGTGTTGACCAAGTCGTTACATACATGTAAATAGTATTTTTAAAATATATTTTTTTTAGTGAGATTTTAAAAAAAAATAATATACAGAAAACAAAAAATAAAAATAAAATTTCTCAAACATTTTTAGAATGTAGAAATTGATGAGAATGATATCTGTGGCTCTTGATTGGACATGATAATGTCCCCATGTGACTTGGGAGGCTACCGTGTGACTTGGGAGGCTCCAAAATGAGACATTGGAACAACAGCCTAAATCCATCCAAAAAAAAGGACCCATAACCATTTAAAAGTTAGGTATCTGGGTCTTCATGTCTAAATCTATCCAAAGAAAAAGGGCCCTCAGCCATTTAATGGCCGGAGGTAACTGGGTGAATGAGGGTCGCAAAAGGCAAGATAGTTTACTTAACCGACGAGTCTAGCCTGAGTTTAGCTGATCTAGGACCCACTATCTTGGCACATGGGCTTGGGCCTCCCATGTCGTGGATATCCCATAAGGTTGGTGTGCACCCAAAAAATGAAATGATGATGCACCTTTCACTGTTGTTAACTTGATGCTAGATAGGAATGGTGTAAACTTAGAATAGTGCATTTGAAAGATTTGGAGTCAGCACGAGGTGATAAAAGCGTAAAATCAATGTTTGGCTAAATTCTTGGAATTACCTTGAGTTGGGGAATTAGAGACTCTTCAACTTAAAATGACTCCAAATAAGGTTTACAACTGGAGATAATAGATATAATGTCCTAGATTTTTGATATTTTGAATTTTCAAAAATTCTAAAAAATTTTCATTATAATTAGCTTATGTTGTCATTTATTGACCATTAATACTCAATATAAGCCTATACGCAAGTGATACCAGTAAAAAATCACACAAATCTAATTAATCAACTGTATAAAGCTAACGAATTCACCCAATCACTTAAACATCGAGTTTAATCATGTGATTTGTTCACATAAAGTCCAAATCTAATTGACCTATCACTAACTAATCGAGACAACCGTAACTAAATAAAAATCTACCTAAAG
The DNA here is from genome assembly GCA_037074715.1 of Magnolia kwangsiensis. Classification (NCBI taxonomy): domain Eukaryota; kingdom Viridiplantae; phylum Streptophyta; class Magnoliopsida; order Magnoliales; family Magnoliaceae; genus Magnolia; species Magnolia kwangsiensis. The sequence goes on along the minus strand of CM073574.1, from coordinate 44,966,773 downwards.
CCAAGACGATTAGGAGTCAGATCTTAATTAATAAACTAAATTAGCTTAGTTACTTGTTTAGTATAAAAACTGATGGTTTATTGTGATTATGAATGGATCGTCATTTTCGCTAGTTATGAATAGGTCACATTATGAATTTAGGTAATTCAAATCCTAATAATTGCGCACAAGAAATCTAGATACCTAATTTAATTCAAAAATGCTCTGAATATCCAAACAAGCTTCAAACCGTTCGTTAGTGGGCCATTAAATCCGAGACTATAGAAAAACATTCATCTTAGTAGGCTTAACGTCCATCGCTGGACATCGAGTCGAAGTCGCATCTCAAATTGCTTAACTTGTGTTTTCTCTTCTTGTGCAAGAGGTTTAGTAGCCCCAAAAATGTTGTGACCTTTTCGGCTCATATTACATCGGTAAACTTATGGTCATAAGGGAATTTTGAGTCCCATCAGGCATGCCAAAAATTGTTGGCTCTCGATTTTTTATTTTTTATTTTTTTATTCCCATATGGTTTGTGTGAGCGTGCTAGAACCGATTGTGCGACTCGATTCAAAACAAACAACTTTGACCCCAAGTGTCAAGACTTGAGAAGATCAATCACCTGTTTAGCCACTCGCACAAGATTATTATGAGACAATCAAGTGAATGTTGAAGGGTGAGATTTTTCCTCCGAAGATGGTTGCACCTTATCATCCGTGCGAAAGGACTTTTTAGTATATCAGATAATTAATCAGAAACAATCACGAGAGAGAGAGAGAGAGAGAGAGAGAGAGAGAGAGAGAGAAAATAAAGAAAGAAAAGAAAAGAGTACTCACAATCAACCACAAGGCGGGATTGTAAAAAGAGTAATCACAATCGACCACAAGGCGGGATTGAAAAGAGCCTTTCTGAATGAAAAATTATTTGTATTAAAACGGAAATAGTCTAGCGCATGAGTATATACTTGAATTACAGTTAAAGATTACCACTAAAGATTATCGTTACTCTTGAGATAAAGCTAAAGCTATAATAAGGAAAGATAAATTGTTTGTTTTGTTGTTATAAAATGATTTGTTCTAATAATTTTTCTTTCTATTTATAAGTTTCTCTGTTGTATCGATACTATGCATTTATTTCTGTTCTTTACTTTAGTCATTAATTACATGTTATGTTAGTCTTTCAGATCCTTCTGAATCATTACCACATTAGTCTTTTAGATTCTTTTGTTTCTTCGTGTTTTTCTAATTTTTCATCTTCTCTCAACCGCTTTCTATCCCTGGAACTTTTCCATCATATACTATCATTAGATGACATATACTATCTAATGTGGTACCAGTTGTGCTATCTTAAAAAGTACTCCAAATATTTCTAAAGATCTTTTATGAACTATATATATTTGCACATGTAATTTCCTTATTGGCCATTTTAGAATGATTGAAAATAAGTTACAATAGCTGTCATGATGAGACTAGTCATTAAAACCTTTCCAAGGGCCACCGTGATGGTCACATGGACCCAAACTAAGTGAAAACACAAATATTAGCTTGATCCAAAACTTCTCTAGCCTCCATAGAGTTTTCAATAGTAAGTATTTAATCTCCCTTATGTGGTCCACTTGAGCCTTGTGCTCATATCATAAACTTACTAAACTGATATGGAAAAATTGACGGACGGTGATAAAATGCATACATCGTAGTGGCTCGTGATAGCCTCGAAACGGGGATAGCACCTAGTCTAGGCTACCAAAAGGTTTGCGATTTGGCTACCAACATTGCCAGTAGCCCAACATTTCTGTGGGCTTCACGATGATGCACAAGAAGTAAAATTTGAAGTAGATAGGGGTGTACATCAAGTTGAACCAAGTCGAGTCGGCCTCAACTCGGTCCTCGAGCCTGACTGGCCAACTCGGCTTGGTTCGGTCTGCAACTCAGGCTGAGTTCGAGCCGAGTTTGCCATTGAGGCATTTCCACAAACATCTAGACTGCACCTTCAAAATCCCTCTGTATATTAAACAGAAGCAATGGTTTTACAGGTATTTTATCAAACACCTTCTAAGCAATATAAAAACCAAGAAAAACTAAGAAAAAAAGGGTATTTGTTTCATGTACATACCTTACCACCCGCTACACTTCATTGAGTCATTTTATCAAACACTTGGTGAGCAACATCAATGGCAAAGTAACCAAGTCAACGAACTAGTTCGATCCGAGTTCAAGTCGAGCTGGATTCAATCCGAGTCGAGTTGAGCTGGGGCCGCTTGAACTTGTCTTGAACTCATTTTCGAGCTCAAAAAATCAGCTCGACTCGGTTCCAACTCAGCTTTGAGCTGAGTCAAACCGTGCTTTATCGGGTTGAGTCGAGCGAGCTAACCGAGCTAGCTCAGTTCATGTACACCCCTAGAAGCAGATCCAAATATCAAATGGACCACATCACATGAAAGTGTTGATTGAAAGCTCACTGTTAAAAAATTCTTAGGCTCACAAAAGTAAGTTTGCGTGACCTGATCAACACGTTGGATGTCAAATAAACATTACAGTGAGGCACAGGAGGTTCTAATGGTGGACATTCAATTAACACTGTTTTCCTGTGGTGTGGTCCGGTACCTGAGATTTAGTTTCACTGTATTTTTTGGATCGAGCTCTAAAATAATCTGAAAAATGGATGGACAGCTAACACATACATCATATTGGGCCCACGGATCACCCACCAGTAGCTACCTGGCAGCGTCAGTAGCCAAACCGGGTCCCAAGAAATGAGACGGATCGGCTAATAAATGCGTGGAGTAAGTCCACTCGGAGGCCTCATTAGCGAGGTGGCTACGGGCAGTGCTCTGTGGGCCCATCATGATGTATGTATCCTATCCACGCCATTCATCTATTTTACAATATTATTTTATGATGTGAGCCTAAAAATGAAGCAGATCCAAATCTAATATGGACGACGCCATGGGAAAGAGTGGTGATTAAACATTTACCATTAAAAACTTCTTAGTTAGGCAAAAGTTTTGGATTAAGCTGATATTTGTGTTTTCTCGACATACATGTGTGTGGTGACCTAATCAATAGGTTGGATTAGAAATAAAAATTTTAGTGAGCCTTAGGAAGTTTTTAATGGTGTGCTCACCACTGTTTTCTTATTGTGTGGTCCACTTGAGATTTGGATATTCATCACTTTTGAAATCATCTTCTACAATGATCTAAAAATATAGATGGACGGCTTATATAAAACAAGTATATATATCACTTGCACCTATAGAGCACTATCAGTAGCCAACTTGCTACTTAGGGAAGTGGATTGGCTGGTGTAGCACACACCAGCTATATATATACTACACCAGAGCTCTCTCTCTCTCTCTCTCTCTCTCTCTCTCTCTCTCTCTCTCTCTCTCTCTCTCTCTCTCTCTCTCTCTCTCTCTCTCTCTCTCTCTCTCTCTCTCTCTCTCTCTCTCTCTCTCTCTCTCTCTCTCTCTATATATATATATATAGGGGTGTACACATGCCAAGCTTGCTCATTCGACTCGACTTGAAAAAGATGGGTTCGAATCTAAGTTTGAGCCGAGTTGAGTTGATTTTTTGAGCTTGAAAATAAGTTCGAGCTGAGCTCGAATTGACCCCAGCTTGACTTGAGTTGGATCGAACCCAACTCGAATCAAACTCAGATAAAACTAGGTCGATGACTCGATTATTTTGATATTGATGTTGCTCACCAAGTGTTTGATGAAATGATTGAAAGAAGTGTAGCTAGTGGCAACGTAGGTATGTTTATGAAACCAACACCTTTTTTTTCTTGATTTTTATATTGCTTAGAAGGTGTTTGATAAAATACGTATAAAACCGTTGCTACTATTTCAAATACAGTAAGATTTTGCATGTACAATCCAAGTGCTTGTGAAAAAGTTTCAATGACGAACTCAGCTTGATCTTGGCTCGAACTTAGCCCGAACTGCTAACCAAACCGAGCCAAGCTAGGCAGTCAGGCTCAAGGACCGAGTCGAGCCAAGTTCGAGCTAAGGTAAGCTAGTGGCCGAGCCGAGTTGAGTTAAGGCCAGCTCGACTCGATTTGACTCGATGTACACCCCTAACTATATATCTAATCTAGTGCCAAAGCTCCTCGAGCTCTCTGTGTTGTTAACTGTTCAAATGAGATCAATGTTACATGGCCCAATGAGATTAATGTTACATGGGCCTCAAAATATTGTATTTATTATATCCACACCGTTCATCCATTTTTTGAGATCATTTTAGAGCATATATATATATATATATGTCAAAAGCTCAAATGGTTCACACCAATTATAGCAACTAGGATAATGATTTTCACGGTTAAAATATTTATAGGCCGTACGTAACATTTATTTTTCATCCAGTCTATTAATTAGACGAAAAATATATGGATGAAGAGGATAAACAAATTTCATATTAATCCGATACTAATGTGACCCCAAAAGGATTTCGGTAGTAGACATTCAACCTCCCACTGCTTTTGTCCTTTTTTTTTTTTTTTTTTTGGCTCAAGCCTTAAGACAAGATCGTCAAATGGATGGACGGTTAATATATAATACATACTTCACGATGGTACCCACATAACTAGCCGACGTCAAAAGTAGATATATAGCTGATGTGTGGTACACTAGCTAATCCGCTTCCCTGCTTGGTACGTATTACGAAATCTGCATCCGTCAAACACGAGATGGCCACTCTCCGTCGGACGGGGATTGCGTCATACCCAGACCGTCTTTATCCGCGGGCAGTTCAGTGGGCGGGCCCACTGTAAGCTATCTTTTTATCCACGCCGTCTATCCCTCCATCGGATGATTTTAAGGCACAAGTCCAAAAATTAGGCAGATCCAACACTCAAGTGGACCACACCATAGATGACTCTTATATTTAACGCAACTGACATTTACTGTTTCCTGCCTTTAATGCAACCCAAACTTAGTATTTGGTGTGGTTCACTTGAGCGTTGGATCTGTCTTATTTTTACATACATACCTTAAAATGATCCCCAACGAAGGATGAACGGCATGGATAAACTGATAGATGACAGTGGGCCCGCCCACAAAACTGCCTGCTCGAGGGTAGAAACGGGTGACGGCGGGACGCAATCCGCGTCTCTGTCCGTCTCTGTCTACCGCGACTCTTGCTTTTTAATTGGGCCAGTAAAGGCAAGGAACCCGTGGTGTGTCTCACCTAAAATTTGTATATACTTTATTTTTGAAAAAGTATCCATATTAATATAGAAAAACAGATTAATAGCGTATATATACAATGAATACATCCAGGTGGGCCACAACGGTGAGGGTCTTGCGGACGTTGCTGGTTGAAATCCGATTAGGTACTGACTTACTCAGTAGGATCTTTTATCCCATTGAGTAAACTGTGTTGGCCACCGTAAATGCATTTCGCTTCTCCACACGGTATGTTTATTTTTTTCAAATTATTTTAGGAGTTGAGACCAAAATTATATCATATTGAAATCTAAAATGAAAGTATTTGTCATCTAACCTTTTCATAAGATCATAGGATTAAGGGAAAACATAAATATTAAGTTGGCCTAAGTTTTTCATAAACTTTTTAACAGTAAACGTTCAATTCACACTGTTTCCAGTGATGTGGTCTATTTGAGCTTTAGATATAATTCATCTGTGGACTAAATCATTAAAATTATCCGGTAAAATGTATGGACGGCGTTGATAAAACGGTGGGCCCCACAGAGTTTACTCTGTACGCAGTCAGCTTCCTTGCTGTTTACGGAGTCGTAGACGCTAAGTCTTAGTCAACTTTTTATAGACACGTAGACCGGAGGGAAACGGGTTGCCTACTCCCCCTGCAACCAGCCCGGTGGGTGTTGGTCGGTGCTCTGTGGGCCCCACAATGATGTATGTGTTTCATCCATTTCGATCATCGATTTTTTAAGATCATTTTAGGATTCTATCCCAAAGATTATAGGTATATAAATCTCAGGTGGACTACACAAAAGGAAACACAGTGTACTGTTTATTTGAAATTCAATCTGTTGATTATATCATAAAAGCCCAGGTGAAGGGAAAAAAATAAATACCAGATTGTTCCAAAACTTTTATAACCCCCAAAAGGTTTTTAATGATCGATACTATTTCAACACTATTTCCTGTAATGTGGTCTACTTGAGATTGAGATATACCTCATTTTTTGGTCTTATTACATAAAAGGATCTGAAAAAATAGATGACCGGCATGGATGAAACACATACATCATGGTGGGGCTTACAAAGCACCGACCATCAGCCATTGGCCTGGTGTCAAGGGAGTAGCCAATCCGTTTACAACTGCAGGAAGCAGATTAGGTGCAGCCTTTACAGTCCGCCCACCGTATCTACTCCGTTCACCCATTTTCTTCCATATCATTTCAGGGAATTGGCCCGAGAATAAAACAAAGGCAAATATTAAGGAAGCAGATTGGCTGGTGTACCACACACCACCGACCTTGCTGGCCTTAGCTCTGAGTTGTATGAACAGTTCAAAGGATACCAAAGTTACATGGCCCCACATGATATTTTTATTATGTCTTTAACCATTTGGTGAGATTATTTTAGAGCACGAGCCCAAAAATGAGTCATATCCAAAGTTAAGTGGACCACAGTAGATAACAGTGGGGACAATGAATTCTCACCATTAAAATATTAATAAAGCCCATCCAAACATTTATTTTCCACCCAATCTGTTCATTCTCATTCAAAACTTCTGTGACCCAAAACAGGTTTCAATGGTAGACATTAAATCCCCCACTCCCTTTTGTAGTGTGGTCCGCTTGATCTTTGAATGTACCTTATTTTTTAAATCAAGCATTAAGATGAGTTCACCGAATGGACGAACGGTGGTTTGAATATAACACATCTTCTGATAGCACCCACAGAACTTAGTGCCGTCAACACACGAACCACGTCGGTGGTGGTCTTACACGAGCTAATCCGCTTCCAAATCTCAGGTGGACCAT